>OY977945.1:4800000-7297500 GCA_963854355.1 Epinotia brunnichana | reverse complement strand
GACACCCTGTTGTATACCGTAGGGTGCAGATAGTAGTACCAGAAACAGATTTTACATGAGGGGTGCGAATTTCATTTATGTCTGCGCTTTGCATGATCAGTTTCCGCTAGTGCAATTTGATGAGTTTGAGAGACTAAGGGCTAGGTTTTGGTTTTGGCCTTGTATTTTTATGTAGGTAAGTAAGCCAATTGACAACATTTCAAAATATGTAATGAATGATACCTAATTCGAAAACTATTTCGTTCATTATGTTACCTGAACCAAGGGCGGTTCACTCTGTGATTCCGTCGCGCCGCTACAAGTACCTACATGCCAGCCGGCCGCCAAAATGGCGGCCCATTAGTAGTTGCCGCGCGTTGGTACGGGACGCTCTTCGCACGGATCGCAGCGCGTTGCATGCGATAGAAAGGAATGGCCAGGCACGTTTGGCGTACCTAAACAGGGAATTTGTTAACAGAGACCTTGTGGCGGACATGAAAATAATGCTGAAATGACCGCCATTTTCAATGTATCGCGAGTCAAATGAGCTACGTCAGTTAATGTTGCCATATATACCGATTTATCCGTAATTATGCAGATGTTAGTGAATTCATTCAGATATATTAGGGTTCCATAGCCAACAAAGAAGTATTCACTTAAACTTAATTAACAGTTGTATCTCCGACAAAACCCGCTTCTTTTTGTTAATATTTATAAGTTTATAACGTTGACAACTTGTCAATAGTTTTTAATGTCAAGATTATTTATTTTTACAATCACTTCATTTGTAATTTTTTTCAGTCAAAGATGAAAGATGCGTTGCAAGAGTAAGGGTGAGTAAGTATTCAACAGAAATCTATAGAAAGGAAACAGTTTCCTGAAAGAAAAGAAAAGACTGGGCGCGCTCACACATCGCTTCCTATTAGTGCATTTTTTTCGTTGTTCACCGCCTCGTAACCTCGCACAGTTCTGGGTTGTGATTCTTTACGCACTCATGCACCTCAAATCACCCGTCACGCTTAACGAAACTAGACCTCTACCTACGCTTAGTTACTACGAATCGCGGCGTCAAGATATATTTGTGGGTGAGCGTTGAGGTGAGCTTAAAACCAGTTACAGAATAGCGGGGCAGCCCCCCTATTCTATAACTTGTTTTAAGCTCACCTCACAATTATACCTTGACACCGCGATGCGTAGTAATTAAGCGTAGGTAGAGGTCTAGTTTCGTAAAGGGTGACCGGCGGGGTGAGCCGCATTAACGCGTAGCGAATAACACCCGAATAACAGCGAATGTTATTCGCTACGCGTTAATGCCGCTCACCCCGCCGGTCACCCGTTACGAAACTAGACCTCTACCTACGCTTAATTACTAGTTACGCATCGCGGTGTCAAGGTATAATTGTGGGTGAGCGTTGAGGTGAGCTTAAAACAAGTTACAGAATAGGGGGGCTGGTCAAAGCTCACCCTGAAGTCCTATTTTTTTTTATTTTTTTTTAAGCAGGGAAAATGCTTTTCGCATACCACCAGGGTGTGGGGATGTACCCTGGTGGTTATGTGGGACTCCCATGTCGGCTGATGAGGCCTATGGTTTACCCACTAAAAACCCCTCTATTTGCCGCCTCTACGCTAGAAAGCGAGGCCACGGGAACGCTCTGGGCACACTTCCGCAACACCCTAAAGTCCCTAGACCAACGTTTCCAAGTAAAATGAGAGTATCACCACAGTAGCATCTAGTTTGGCGTAGGAAACCGGTTGTGCACGAAATTAAACAGTTATGTATGTAATTAAAACCAACTTTTATTTGCCATACACGTAAGGTAACCTTGACCTAATTAGGTACTTGATATATTCTAAACAAGATTACACGCATTCTTTGTACTTGGTGGCAGAATCATGTGACCAACACGGACGTTTTACGTTGTTTTAAGTACTTAGCATGAAAACCGTACCTACTAGTGATGAACCAGTTGAGATGGAGTGGCCACATTAGTAACGTGACAGACCGCAAACTCCTAGAACGTGGATGACGTTTTATTTCGGGTACGAGTATCTATGCGGATGGGAAGCTTAATCGAGGGAGACAGTTTCTGCGTCCTACCTCCCTTCGACCAGCAGACGTGCCGGCGCAGCGGCAGACGCACGAAAACGAGCAAAGGCGGTCAAATACAATTGTCTCGGCACCCAGTACGAGTTCGTTGCATTTGGTGTCGAGACACTTGACCCGTGGGGCAAGGGCGCGCGTGGGCTTCACGGGGCGCTCAGCAAACGCTTGAAGGAGGCAACAGGCGAGAGGCGACCCTCGCGCAGGCAGCTTTCTCGCACAAAGACTTGCAATCGCAATCCAATGCGGGAACGCTGCCTGCGTGATGGGTACCCTACTAAAGGGTCCAAATCTAGAAAGTAATTTATAGTTTTTGGTAGTTTATTTTTAAGTTAGTTTAAGTTTAGTTTTAATTGTATATTCTGTTGTGTTTTTAATGTAGTACTTAGTGTATTATTTTTTATTAATTATTCTAAATAGTCATTTGCCTATTTTTCCGATTCAAAATTCCGAAACTGATGTTCCGCTTGTAAGCTATTACTGGGCGACTATCTAGAAAGAAATAAAACATAAAGACACATAATATAGACTCATTTTATTACCTACTTTGAACCACTTTCAGATTTACATATCAGCTCAGATGTTCTTATTTAATTTAAATGTGTACATATTTGCCAATAAAATTATTATAATCAAATAATATATTGAAGCGATAAAGAATCAGAACGATACCACACAATGGCTTCGAACAGAAAGTACTGAGGTACTTCTTGCTTCGATGGCGTCAGGAACAGAAAAGAGAGCGTAGCCTCGAGCTGGCGCCTTTTATCAGCTCTGGGAACCGCCCCCCATCGGGTGTCCGGTAAGTAACTGGAACTTCGGCAGGCGGCAGATGGCGCCACTGGCTGCTTTGTGACGTAGGCGCTGTGGTGCTTGTAGCCGCGTTCGATGCCGGCGTAAAGTTTTCTTCGGCGCATCGATAGGTGTCGCCAACACGCTGAAGAAATTTTAGATTTCAGGATGTATGATTTGTTTTATTTTTGACTACGACGGTGGCTAATAAACATATAGACTTTCTGACGAATGCATTGTTTCGCCGAATTTTCATTTCATCGAATTTTTGTTACTCAGAAACCGTTTACTTTTTAGGTACAGTTAAAAGTTCAAGCTGTAGAAACTATTAGGTTAGGTTTGTTTTATAACAATCCTGAAAAGTTTACTGATTCTGAAAAAAAATGTTTTTGATGAAATGAAAATTCTGCGAAGCACATGATTGTACATTCGACGAAACATATGTCGGTAAAACAAGGTAGGTACAACCCTTTCAGAATTTCTAAATAGTGATGCTTTCGGACATGACTCTCCGAATATTTGCGTTTTCCCCATATATTAGATTCATCTATTTCATAATAAGATTACATTGAAAATTAATTAGTATGTCAATTGACATAACGTCATTATAATGGGGAATGGATGACAATTTTAGAAACACCTGATTTTTTTTTTGGTGATAGGAATAACCTTCCTTAGCACCAGAAAAAAGTTGTAGAATTTTCTGATGCGTCAATTATTTTTGAAAAATATAAACAGTTTCCTCACTAACGTTTCGTGGTTAGGACATTGTATTTTAAAAATAAATGGTTGTACTTACCTTGTTTTAGCAATAAATGATCTTCGAATGTATGTTTTGCAGAAATTTCATTTCATAGAAAACCATTGTAGAAGATGAATAACTATCTTAGTATTGACTGTAATTTCAAAATTGATGGTCAGGTTCCAAAGTACCGTTTAGCAAAAGCGACTCGAACTAACCAAAGGGCTTAAGGGCTTCTTGTGACAAACGAACGTGCCCCAATGAGGTTCCCCAAGACCGTAATAAACTTAACAAATGTGATATCAAAGTCAGGCCCTTTCCCATAACGGCATGACGACATATTCCCATGTAAGCCTCTTACCTCCCCCATAATAGTGATTCGGTTTTACCATCAACGTGAAACAATTTTTCTGTAGTTTACTGCCTATTAGAGAACAAGCGTGGATTGGCTCACATAATATGTAAGTCATGCCGTTACAAGCGATTTTCACTTCAAAGTGGAAAAATGGATTACTCATGTTTGGCAAATAATGTTCCATCACATCGCAACCTATTTTTCCCAAAATGTTATTTGGCAAAAACTCATTTGTCAAAACAACTTATCGCAATTTTACAGTTAGCAAATTATTTTTTTGGCAAGTGATTGTTTAGCAAATAATTACATGGTCAAGGTTTTTTCCCCATTGTTTTTGGCAAATGTATCGTTTGGAATAACATACTAATCCTAAAACATTGCATAGCATACGATTTATATCCCGATTTGAGTAGTGAATAGAATAATTATTACAATATATTTATATTTTATAAGCGGGTAGTTTTCTTATGCTTGTTTGTGACATGTGTGGGTAGTTTTCAATTACTTTTGATTGCTCATTCGTTTGATAGTGGCATTCCTTTTCGTGTTGATTAGTTCTTAGCGTAATAACTGAATTACTGAGTATAATAACTGAATGACTGAATTTATAATTGGAGCTATAGACGGGTAAGTATAAAAAAAATCGGTTATGGCAGGGTCGCAGTTTTTCCTAACACTCCTCCTCGCTTCACTCGTCGTCGTACCTACACGGACCTGCCTTAAGCTACGTCCGCACAGACAGGCGGTTTACTTAGCTATCATTTGCTATGAGTTGCGCATGGGAAGTAACAAATTTGGCAAAAAACTGTTTGCCACATAATTTATGACAAAATGAAACATTTGCTTAATGAAACCTTGACGAAGTGAAACTTTGCCAAATGATAATTTGACAAATAAATTGCGACATATAACTTTGCTAAAGATTCGTTTGGGAAATTAAACTATTGCGATAAGTTATTTGGGAAGTCATATTTGGGAAAGATAATTTGCGAAACGGCAGGACACCTGGAAAAATATTCCTACAGGCTAAGGTGTAGTACACGTAGCGCTGCTAAGCCTTGAATGGGTTAAAACATTCACTTGGTTGTCGTAGAACCTAATGTGTTGGTATCATTATATTATATTATTATTATTATGTATCTCCGATTTAAATTCACGAGACAAAGCCCGTTCATTTGGTAGGCGTGCATGGGGATATATATCCAATACGCAAAAGCCCTTTGTAGACGAATTTTAATGTAAATGTAATACACCTGCTAGAACCTATTCACGGGTACATCGGTAGATACCCGTTTACCGGTTCTAACAGGCAATTGTGAATGAAATGGATAGAGAACTGGATCTATGGTGATGAGATATGGAAGGATTATAAAACTGGGATATTGTAATGAAGTCCGGACACCTGCTATAACATTGTTGTTCACAAAGTTATCGAGGCAGGTGGTGACTAGTCACTCGTTAGATGGGCCCCTGAAAGCTTCGTCGCAAAGACGACCAGGAGCAACACCGGAGTGAGCGGCTCAGGGGTGTCTAGAGGTGGTGCTGCGCTTTCTCCGAAGTTACTTTTAACACTTCCATCCCTGGAGTATATAGCTCTGACGACTCCCCTCTGGACGGCCAATGAAGGCAAGACAGAGCTAAGAGTCCTGCGTTCTTGGGGTTCCACTCCGACCGACGACGAATATACGCCGGAGACGGAGGCCCTAACCGACTCTCGGGAGCACTTGGGTCCGTGGGGTCGTTACTCCCTAACAGCTCGCCACAAGTTGCCCTGCGGGCTTATTATAATTTTTCCCGCTCACGGGACAATGATGTCCCGGACCTTTGGGAGGCGTGCGTGGGGCTAGGTATACCTACAAAGTACCAACTGAGCCAACACGTAAAAGCCCTTTTGACAATTTAATGAAATGAAAGGAGTACATCAAGCGGATGCTGTCCCTGCCCGTGTCATGGGACGCACACAGAGACAGCACCCGCTGGGGTGTATAGGGACTATTGCTGGTTGATGGAATCTAAAGAAAACGGGTTATTGGGTGAAAATGATGGACTAGTGGCTGGGCTATTGGGTGAAACATCGGACGCCTGCCTAATAAACTGTCTCATTTCTAATCTCTGGCAGACGGTGACTCGCCAACTGCTAGATGGACCCCTATTAATAGCGACATTAAAAAATGGCCTAAGGGCAACACCAGTCAGAGAGTCTGGGGGGGTAGAGAGGTGGCATTGGACTTTAAACATATAGCCAACTCGCCACTTAGGTGTCCACTTCTACCCTCGAGCAACAGCTCTTTGCGACTCCACTCTGGACAGCCAGTTAAGGCAAGCCAGAGGTGGGGGGCCTGTTCAACCATCCAGCCGATCGGCTCAGCCTGACCACAGGACACCCCCAGGAGCACTCAGGTACGTAAGGTCGCTACTCACTCACAGCCCGCCACAAGCTGCCTTACGTTGACTGATTGCACCAGAAATCTGGTGGTCGATGGGGCCGTCACATTCCTACGCCTTATTATTATTATGTATGTTTTTACCATATCAAGGAACCATAGGGTCCAGGACCTTTGGAAGGCATGCGTGGGGCTGAAGCCAACAGCGCAGAGGCCCTTTAAGACAACTACATATAATCTAAAGCAAGGGATACACATGGCGGATACCATCTCCGAGCGCACAACATTGTACAAGCAGTGATGGTCCTCGCAAGGTGCAAAGACTATTGCAGTGCAGACTATTGTATTAAGATCTTGGCTATTGAGTTTAGTGATGGATGGACTGGATAATGGGTTTTGGAAGGAGACTAGCGGACACCTGCCGTTGCCGTGACAATCAGTCTCAAAATTGTATAAAGGCAGGCGGTGACTCGCCAGCTCACCGGGTGGGCCCCACAAAACAGTCTAGAGTTGAGTCTGCGGTGCGCCAGATCCCGGTAATCCGTTCAAGTGCCGCCGGTGTTGTGATATTTTACACTTCCAACCTGGAGCATAGGTTCCGCTCTTGCGACTCCACTTTGGCAGGTTATGATCTGAGGTCGCCACTCACCGTCAGCTCACCACAAGCTGTCCCCGCGGGCTTATTAATATTATTATGATAGTATTATTGCCAAATTAAACACATTAAAATGATAGCTAGACGCACCCGTGCTACCTATGCTCAATTCAGTCTGGTAAACAGTTTGAGAACTGCAAAACTATAAGAAACTACGACAATCACGAGAATTGAGCGTAAAAACTGCATTATCGGCTTACAAATACATATTATAGTCAAATATAGAATTATTGAACCACGGGTTTTATTTTAAAAAATTTAACGCGGGTAATATTCGTAAAGTTACCGTTAAATAAAACTGATGTATTTTGCTGTGCTACAGATAATTGTGTATGATGTACCATCAAATCACTCATTGCATAAGTCGGTATACAACTATACACAGCTCGCTCCAGCCGAAAATAATTAATGTATCACAACTCCGTGTGGATGACGCATCACCTATTCAACGATGCTACCGCTCAGACTATAATAGTATCAAAAATGCAACAAGCATATAGCTCCTTACTGCCTTATGCCTATGAAACACCAGATAGTATTTCGGCAATGGACTTAAGTCACAGAGCAGTTCTATTGACGTAAGACCTTTTGGATGAGAAAGGTATGAGCGAGCGCGCTGTAAATTATTCCATGTGCTAACGTATTGCCTGTCGGCCGCTAGATTCAATTCGAGCTTAGAAATTAATGTGAATGTCTAATTTATAGCTACTTGTTGGTAAGATACTGTGAGGTTTAGTGGTACAGTTCCCGGCAAACAACTTGAACATGCGGGATGAAGTGGGGGGGCAGCTCGCACGTACAATTCGCCTTTGCGCAGGCAAGGTCATTTGCGCACGAAGTTTGCCGTCTACTTTACACTTGATGGTACATGCATAGCGTTTCATTGAGCATTGTTATACTTTGTTAATAGGTTACTGACAATCAAACACAGTTCTTCTATTTTCGTAATATTCCTCGTCAATCGTCGTTGTACATCTTCGATATTTCTACCCTTTTTATAGGGATCAGTACCTACCTCAAAAGGAAAACACGGATCACTCATTTGTAGTCCGTCTGTCTGCTTGTCAATGCCTGTCCTGCCTAACTCGGGAACGCGTAGAGGCATTGAAATGAAATTGTAATTTTGTACGGAACACTAGGTGGGCGAGTCTGACTCGCACTTGTCCGGTTTTTACGGTTCCGTACCAAAAAGGTAAAAAAGGAACCCTTATGGTATGACTCTGTTGGTCTGTCCGTCTGTCACAACGTTAAATATCTTAGGAACTACTAAAGCTATCAATTTGAAATTTAGAACAACTGGTGAGAAGGTTAAGTTATTAGTACCAAAATGCAGATGGCGCTGTACAACGGTAATACTTTACTATGAGCTGTTAAATTGTTCAACAATAAATGGGGTCGTGACGTGACGGGTATGGTGTATGAACATTTGCACTGAACCCTCGGTGCGCGAGTCAGACTCGCACATGACCGGTTTTTTTTTAACTTGCAATGAATGTTTGTATGTTCGGATAAAATGTCACCACTTAATTTTAAAGCAGTTTGGTAGCAACTCAATAATTATGACAGCAATGAGCTGGTCTGATGATGGAGGCATAGACAAGGTGGAGATAGCAAATCTCAAATTACACGAGATAAACCCTCCGTGCTGGGGCTCATCAGAACCCTGTAATTTTTTTATTTTTTATACTTTGGGGAAATGCCTTTATGCATCCCGCCCGCCACGAAGAAGGGGCAGGGCGGGTATGACGGACTAACCGCGGCAAAAGCCTTGGACTACCGTCTTAAACCCCAACGATTGCTAGCTCCGCCTTAAGCCCCTGTTAGACGGTTGCCAACACGCGCCTCCAACCGAGCGACCTTGGTTGGCACCGACCGCTGTAGTATGAAATTTAGCTCCAAACAACTGTCTACACGGTCGGTGCGGACCAAGGTCGCCCGGTTGGAGGGGCGTGTTGGCAACCGTCTAGCAGGGGCTTTAAGAAAGGGGGCGCCGCGGGATCGCTTTCCGCATTCGACCGCGTACAGAACCCTATGCCTACAAATATATATATTTTTATGACATAAAGTTGTGTGTCTTCCAAATTAACTAACAGATGCAAGAGCTAATGTGACAACAATAGACAATCGTATTCAAAAGTTAGCAGTTCTGTACTGAATTTCTTCAGCGCATCCAACGCCAATCAGAAAGCCCTTATTAATCAGGCGCGTGGTTAAGTATATGTACGGTCTAGAAAAAAATATACAGTAAGTATTTGACGCAAATCATTATTTAATTACCAGCCTTTACCCAGCCTTAATAACAATTAGTCGGTTGACTCACAAAGTTATCCATTACTATCAATTTACTGAAGTCATTTCGAAAAGCGTTTCAGTGTATCTTGTCAATTACCTACATTATTTACTGTTAATGTGGAATAAGTGGTAAATATCTTCATATTCTTTATCTCATCAAAAAGGGATTTGAGGTTGTCAATCCGGATAAATAGAGAATAAAACCTATGAAGCTATAACAGTGTTTGCATATTTGAGCCGTTTGGGGTTGAGACCTTAGGACCCTGGGGGGAAAGTGCCCACAGGGTCTTTAAGGAGTGCTCGAAGCGACTCGCCGAAATAACGGGTGACCGGAGGGCTGGCTCATACCCCGCACAGAGGATAATCATTGCCATCCAACGTGGCAATGCTGCCAGCCTTCTGGGCACGTTGCCCAGCGACGGCGAACTGGGGCAAATATTTTATTTTTAAGTTATTTTATTTTATAAGTAGTTTAGTTTTAGATATTAAGTTATTTTATTTTATAAGTAGTTTAGTTTTAGAGAGGTATAGTTAAAATTACATAATATACTTACTTATAATAAAATACTTGTGTGATTGGAATTTGGATTTTCGTGAAGTCGAGAGTTTTTTTGTTCTACGAGCATAAAATTAAGAATTTATCATTAAATTTTGCCTCAAGTATGAAAAAATGGATTCATGAATTGTTAGAAGTAAAAGATTACCCACATGGTGCAAAATAATTTTCTGTAGCTGTCAGAAGTATAATATTTCACACAAATTATATACTTCCTATTATTACATTATATAATAACACTGAAATTCTAAAGTAATCACGAAAATATCACTTATAACTTGTCAAGAACATAAAATAACTCAAAATCTATCCATAACACGATTTTTTTTAACTACCGGATTTATTCACGATTCAATTATTTTTTTTACTTATTTTACACGAATTTACCATGTTTTGGCAACACTCAACTGACGTTATCACTTCACAAAAAAAATTGCGTTTCGTTTCACGCGTAGATAGAGGATATATAGATGGCGTCCTAGCGTATACCCAAAAGGGACGATGGTAAATTAACCATACTAAATTAATAACTATCAGAAGCTAATACACTCTTGACGACTAATGTCATTAATTATTTAGTCGTATTATATCGGTGACGTCATGGTGGTGTCAGTTTCAGTACAAATTTTGACAGTTGTGGTGGCAAACAAAAAATCCGTATACGCGATGAGGGACAGAAAATATGACACTGTATCTCGTTCCCACTTGCGGTATTGCCTATGCATACATCTTTGTCATTCATGTGTGTATGTGTGAGTGACTCCCTCTATCTATTCTACCTCTATGGTTTCACGTCTTTAGTTTTGGGCTACTAATATATATTTTATATTTGACACAAAGTGGGATCCAGCCCCCTTCAGAGCGATTAGAGCACCGTAAAATGTCATTGGGAAATATACTCCTACTATCCAATTAAGGGGTATGCGAGTGCGAGAGTGACGGATGTCTTATCCACAATGAGAAGTCGCTGCCCCAATATTATAATTAGGGTTCCGGACTCAAAGAGTAAAACGGGACCCTATTATATACTAAGACTCCGCTGTCCGTCCGTCCGTCCGTCCGTATGTCTGTCACCAGGCTGTATCTCACTGATACCGTGATAGTTCCAGTTGAAATTTTCACAGATGATGTATTTCTGTTGCCGCTATAACAACAAATACTAAAAACAGAATATAATAAATATTTTTATTGATAATGGTACGGAACCCTTCGTGCGCGAGTCGGACTCGCCGGTTTTTTTAATGTTCTATGTTGCACTTTATCAACTTGAAATTTGAAGTTTGTCAGAGTGACACTAGGTATTAATTGAAGTACCCCGACAATGTAACATCCCTATAATATTGGGGCAGCGAAGTGACAAAATGGCTTTGAAATTTATAATCAATGTTGACTTTAGTTGATCAACACGTTAAAGATGCTCAGCGGATTTGATTCTTAAGCATGAATGAATAAATAAGTGCATGTTGTTAGGGGAGAATACTTCACTTTCGGATGCCAGCGCCATATTTTAGTATGTTGTTAGGCATGTCCCCTGGATTCCAAAACTGCCGGGAGACAATGTCTCCCCTGTAATGACGTATTCAAAAACGCCGCGGCTGCGTTTGGAAAAGTGTAAATTACACCTAATCTATGCAACGTACATACACATGTCGGATACTAAATGAACGCTGAGTAAATTTTCAATAGTTCATTTGTACATTATATTTAAATGTATAGGTACTCTAGTTTAAGTACTGTTAGCAAAATTATAAAAAAAACAAAGACAAATCTAAGGCCTCTAAGACTTTTCGGCAAAACTAGAAAAGATACACGAAAGTAATGTAAAACACAAATGATATATAGTATTTCAGCTTTGCACTTTAGTTTTTTTCTTTAAAGACAAGAGCAAAATTGGGAAAATTTGTGCTGATAAAACCGAGACCAACTCCTTAGAGATTGTCTCGCGGCAGTTTTGGGATCCAGAGAACATACCTAACAAGTCTAACAACATACTAAAAGATGGCGCTGGTATTCAAAAGTGAAGTATTTGTTCGACGGAGGCCCCTAATAGCACTACGACAAGGGAGCGAAACTTTGGTGCCGATGACAGACGTATGACGTCAAGCTACATACAGAGTGTTTCTATTAGGGCTTGCGATCGTGTCCGGGTTTCGTGTAATCGTGTCGGGTACCCTGGTATATCGTGGTATAGCCTGGTATACCTGGGGTATCGTGTTACACGAACGCGGTTTTAAGCGACCGATCCGAACGGATCCGTGTAGTGATAATTATTACTAGATGATAATTATTCATTTTAAATTCTAACATCTAAGGTACAAGTGCTCGACGCGGTTGGCGGCGGCGACGCGGTTGACGGCGGCGGCGCGGCTGCGCGGCGCACACGTCTAGTAGAGAATACTAGTGCTCGACGCGGTACTAGTACTCGTCATCCATACTTTCAATTGCGATAAATAAGATAAATCTAGTTGCGATGAAAAAAACGGTAATCTTATTGATCGCAATTAGTATGGATGACGAGTACTAGTACTGCGTCGAGCACTAGTACTTCTACCTTAGATGTTTGAATTTAAAATGAATAATTTTCATTACACGGATTTTAAATAATGAGAAAACCTGTAGTATTCAGGTTTAATAAACATAAAATTGTACATTATTTGACATGCACGGAGAAATCTTGAATGACAGTGACATGACAAGCAGGAGTGAAGTTAGAGGTTGGCAAAGGAAGGAGGTTGTAAGTCTAAGCAAATAGATCATATCACGTCAGGATCCGTTCGGACCGGTCGCTTAAAACCGCGTTCGTGTAACACGATCAGGGTACCCGACACGATTACACGAAACCCGGACCCGATCGCAAGCCC
The DNA here is from genome assembly GCA_963854355.1 of Epinotia brunnichana. NCBI lineage: Eukaryota > Metazoa > Arthropoda > Insecta > Lepidoptera > Tortricidae > Epinotia > Epinotia brunnichana. Next base: position 7,284,783 of record OY977945.1, on the reverse strand, counting down.
TAATAGAAACACTCTGTATCTAGCTTGACGTCATACGTCTGTCATCGGCACCAAAATTTCGCTCCCTGACTACGACAATGTCTATTGAATGTCATGATCTTGTACAAATTATAAACCTGATGTGGCTAGATAGTTATACTAATATAGGTCTCATTTCGTATGGCGCTCAGAAGCCTGCTTATTATAAGTAGTACCATCTTTTATTTATTAGCTTTTAGGAGTTACAGGTCATAAATATTGTGATGATCAGAAATTAGCTGCAGCAGGCTACTTTAAAGGAAAGTGATGTCTCATGGGCGAATAAATCAAGAGATCTCTAATGTATATTATGGTGGTTCTCTAGGTTTATTCGTCGATGGTCGCAAGTCAGCTTACACGTGTCGTTATCCCGAACGCTCCTTTGTGTTGCAATATAAGTAATATCTGCAAAATTCTAGTCACAAAGGTAATTTATAAAATTTGCAAACTGTGTAGACAAAAACATGTTCGCTGAATTCAGCTATTCAGAAAATTTTAACTTTATTGTTACCCTCACATGAAGCATTTCAATTTTCCTCTTAGAAGGTGTGAAAAGCGGTATGTGGTACCCGGTCGCAAAAAAAATCGTCTTGGGCGTAACCACTTCAGCTGCTCCAAATTAAAAAAAGCGGCCAAGTGCGAGTCAGACTCGCACATGAAGGGTTCCGTAAAATAAATTGCGGTTTACGATTTATTACGTATTAAAAAAAACTACTTAATAGATCTCGTTCAAACCAATTTTTGGTGGAAGTTTGCAAAGTAATGTACATCGTGTATTGTTTTGTATTTACATGGGGCGGGGGGGGGGGGGGATACATTTTACCACTTTGGAAGAGTCTCTCACGCAAACTATTCAGTTTAGAAAAAAATTATATTAAAAACCTCAATATTATTTTTGAAGACCTATCTATAGATTTACCCCACACGTATGGGTTTAATGAAAAAAAAATTTTGAGTTTCAGTTCTGAGTATGGGGAACCCCCAAAACTTAATGTTTTTTTTTCGATTTTTGTGTGAAAATCTTAATGCGGTACAAAATACATCTACTTACCAAGTTTCAACAGTATAGCTCTTATAGTTTCGGAAAAAAGTGGCTGGCGGAAAAAAGTTAGACAGACAGACAGACATGACGAATCTATAAGGGTTCCGTTTTTTTTTTCCATTTGGCTACGGAACCCTAACAAGTCACTAAGTTGTAGCAAATTTTACAGGAGAGCTGAAAATCGTTTTTTAAGTTTAAAGGCTGTTTACTCTAAAACCATAGAATTATAATGCCTAGAAGGATAGTTTCATACGGCCAACGCGGCCAGCGTGAGGCATAAAATGGATTCATGTAGTTATGATCAACTCGTATTTACACGCGCCAATACGCACACAAACGCACCAATAGTGTTGCCAGCGCATACACATTCCCTGAAAATATATATTATAATAAAACTACAATATGTAAGTTACGTACGCCCAAGATGAAGTTTCTAATTTGTTGACGATGTCATTACCATGGTAACCATAACGCCGCACTCGCAACATAAAAATATTTGGTCTCCATACAAAGTTTCATCCCCTTTTTTGATGAAATTTGACATAAATTATAGCCTTTGTCCTATTCTGCTAGATAAGGTACATTACTTACTGGAAAGTTTCATAAAATTCGTCCAGTAGTTTTTGAGATTGATTGGAACGTACATCCATCCATCTAAACTTTCGCATTTATAATATTAGTAGGATAATTTAGGAGTTTCTATGGCCACCTTCCGTCCTCATCATCAGGCCCGTTCGGAAGTACCATAATATTGCATTGTCATCTGATTTAAAACACGTGAACAAAATTTAAACTCGATTGAACTCTGGGAAGTTAGTCAAAATTGACTTGCAAGATTTGACCTAGATATACTCAAACATACACGAGGAGTCAAGTAAAAGCTTGGTACAAATCAAGTGATTTATCTTCTTCGTATTTTCAACCCTGCCGATATTTGTATTTTATGTAAGTATATTATCAGAACAGAATTATGGGTAAATATATCCGTCACATTGGCAACACTACGCTGTCATGCCGCTTATAGAAAATATGCAATTTTGATTACTGTTTTACGTAAAAATACGAAGTAGAGAATAATACTTACGTGTGAAATGTTATCTTAGATTGTTTATCCTTCTTATCCGATGCGTTGTGACACCCTTTCACTGCACAAATGATTAATGAAAAATGTGGGAGCTATTTACACTTGACACGTGTCCTTGCAACTGACAAGCCGATCGGCGTACTGGGCCATTTATGTCCTACTTTTGGTGGCCTCACCGTTGCGCGTGAACTGCGTTTCTATGCGTTATAATTCTATGTCTAAAACTATAACCGGCATGATTTTTGTTTCTAAAGGTTTAAAAAAATATATACTAATATTATATGGTTTTCAGTCACTTGTAACTACTACCGCTACAGGTATGCAGCAGAAAATGGTTTTTAGCTTGGTAATTAAATTAAAATAAACGGATTCATTACACGATTTGACGCGGTAAATACAAGTATCTTGAGATACTTATTTTTTGGTATGACTTTCATGATTTTTTGATTGAAAAATCGATGTTAATGTATTTTTTTGTTTATTTTTGAAGTAAATATATTTTAGTAGAGATATATTGTTTACATCAACTATAAATTCAGTGTGCTGAATTGAAAAAGTGAATCAAACATTCACATTTTTCGACTTAAATCTTCTGCTTCCAATTGGCTACCTGTTTTTTATACTCGATATATTTTTATTTTAGTTTTTTTACTCCTATACTTTGTGCTTATGTTCAAAAACAGGAGACAGGATTAAGGTCATTTATTTATAACAAGTATTCATATTAATTTATTTCATTAATAAAACTGATAGCAGAACGCGAACATAAATAAATATGAGGCAGGAGGAGAGTTTTTTCTGAGTCGCGTCCATCATCGAAATATAAACTAAACACTGCTCGTAACGTTAACAATTCAATTCAATTCAATTCATTTTTATTTCAGACAAGGTCTATACACATTTGTTAGTAAAAAATAATTAACTTATGACTAAATGAGTGTTAGTTAATAATAATACTTAGGGTCTAAAATTCTCGTGCGCGCGTCTTTACCTGCAAATGCATGGACGTCCAGCGGGCTAGCATAGGACTGTCCCAGCGGTAAGCGAACACGCTCAGAATGCTGTTGGGGCAGCCGCGCAGTAACAGCATAAAAACGTAACATTAAGTGATAAACCACTTGCCACGATTTTTTACTATGTATTAGAACCTAAAATTAACTAGTCATACTCATATATTTGTACACTTTAATAATACGTTTAACCATTCCATTTAATAAAAGTGTATTTAACACAACATTCACTTTTATTGTAGGTTATTGGGTATTCTTAATTTTTGCAATATTTCAATCAAACACTCAGATTGCGGTTAGTTACTGAGCTAGAAACAAGTAAATCGTGGGTCAAACGAAATTAAATCCCAGCAACTCATAGGTTTTCTACTCCAGTTTTATAATCGGGCAAAGATAAAAAAAGCGGCCAAGTACGAGTCGGACTCGCACATGAAGGGTTCCGTGAAATAAATTGCGGTTTACGATTTATGACGTATTTAAAAAAAACTACTTACTAGATCTCGTTTAAACCAATTATCGGTGGAATTTTACTTGGTAATGTACATCAAATTTTTTTTTTAGTTTTATCATTCTCTTATTTTAGAAGTTACAGGGGGGGGGCACACACATTTTACCACTTTGGAAGTGTCTCTTGCGCAAACTATTCAGTTTAGAAAAAAATGATGTTAGAAACCTCAATATCATTTTTGAAGACCTATCCATAAATACCACCCCACACGTATGGGTTTGATGAAAAATTTTTTTTTGAGTTTCAGTTCTGAGTATCCCTAAGACTTTATGTTTTTTTTCGATTTTTGTGTAAAAATCTTAATGCGGTTCACAAAATACATCTACTTACCAAGTTTCAACAGTATAGCTCTTATAATTTCGGAAAAAAGTGGCTGTGACATACGGACGGACAGACAGACAGACAGACAGACCGACGGACAGACATGACGAATCTATAAGTACCTTTCCTGTGTTCTTTTATTTACTTTTTTTTAACCCTTTTCCAGGCAGAGGCGTTATATCGACCACATATTGCTTGTCAAACATAGGTCTTTATGTCAATGAATACGACTGACATCCAATTGTCATTTTCCAACTTCCGGCCTAGGTACTTAACCCTTAATAGGACAGAGCATAATTTTTTTGGAAATTAAAATTTGAGTTCAATTTATGGGTAAGTTGGGTATCTTGATCCAGAAAAAATACGTTAAAAGTGGGGGGGGGGGGGGGGTGTAAGTAGATGGGGGTGATTTCTGGTGGGAAATTATTTCCCCTTGTTCGATGATCGTATTGAAAAAGTCGGTCCGACCGTTGAGGTAATCTTTATTATTTTCTTCAGTTTATGTCTTTTTTATGAATTTTTCTTTGTTTCTTGTTATTTTCTAATACAATCTTAAAAATAAAACAGGGAAAATCATAAAAAAACAAACTTTTAATCATATAAATATATAAACAAAATGTAAAATTTCGTAACGTCATCTTATAATTGGAAAAGTAATTACAAAGCCTCATTTTTATTTGTGTTTATCACAAAATTACAAAAAAATACTGATAGTATACTTCATTTTAATATAAATACACCATTTTACAAGTCAAGCACCTGTTTCACACATATAATTTACTTTAAAAATCAATCATCCCCTATTTGCCTACCCTTAAGGTTAGTTTTTTTTTTCCAAATATATATGGGACCAACTTCGGGGTATTATATACCCTTTTCAATAAAAAAAGAGTTATCAAAATCGAACTACTCTGTAAAAAGTTATGCATGGTCATACATAAAACAATAAAAACATATATACGCGTCGACTTGAGAACCTCCTTCGTTTTTTTCGTCGGTTGAAAATACCTTAAAAAGTAATGTTGTGTACTAAACTCAAACAAATAATATCAAAGACTATTTATTATATAGAAACGGGCTTCAAAACTCGTCATTACGTTGTATATCTTACTATATATATTTATAAGAAGTTTACGGCGTGATTTTTTTAAGTTCCTGAGCGAACAAAGGGAATTATTTTCCCACTTGGACCCTCCAACTTCAAAGGACATTTAGCTGGACAAAACATAGGTTTCAGACAGTAATTTATATGCTAAATAACAAATAATACAGTTAATTGTACGTAACTGCCATCAAAACCATCTTACCTAATTTTTTCTGATGGATCCGGACACTCATCGGCAAAAAACACTGTTGTTTACGATTTTTTCACAACTTTTGACTTTGACATTGACGTGTGTTGACAGATGAAGTCTGAATGAAAAGTGTTGCCAGTATAATAAGTATAATACTTACTAAGAAGTGTAAAACTGTATGGTTGGTTTCATTAAGAGTTGCCGTATACAAAATACATACAATTTTATACCAACAGACGAAGTGGGAAATAATATCCTCTTGTACTAATAAGTGTATACAAAACTCATATTATTATTTTACCCTTAATAATAAAATGAGTTTCGTATATTAAGAACCTACTGCCGAATGTATGTTTTATAGTTAATCTTCCTTCAAACGCAAAATAAATTTAATTATTTAAATTAAAATAAAATTGGCAGTCTGCCCCCGACACGTCGAGCAAAACAAAGCTGATGTCGAGTCGTATGAGGAAGTCAAGAAGCTGGCAATGGACAGAGAAAAGTGGCGGTTACTCTACCGACAAGAGCAAGGCTCTTAAGTAAGAATGATGATGAAAGCTAGAACCCTGAATTTTCAGTAACATGTAGAGCTTAATATGGCTTACATATAATGTCAATAACATTTAATTTGAACTTTTAGTTTGAAAACTATTGCCCATCAAAGTTCGTTAGTTTTGTCACTGACATATTATAGGTAGGGTCATTTCGCCGGTTGGCGACCACCTAATTTCATGTGCCGGTTAGCGACCACTTAGCTGACTTGGTGAACTGAAAGCATATTTTCTCGTTTTTTTTGTAAATTCCTATTCCATAACTACAAACAATAAGGCATACGGCTGACTGTTTCAATAGGCTCTGTAGAATTGATGTTATCTTCAATTGAAAAAACCACGGCCTCCGTAGCCCAGTGGGTAGTGACTCTGCCTACGAAGCTGGAGGTCCCGGGTTCGAATCCCGGTCAGGGCATTTATTTGTGTGTTTATCACGAATATTTGTTCCTGAGTTATGGATGTTATATATGTATATAAGTATCTATATGTATGTATCTATTATATATATCATCGCCTAGTACCCACAACACAAGCCTTATTGAGCTTACCGTGGGCCTAGGTTGATTTGTGTAAGATTGTCCCGTAATATTTATTTATTTATTTATTTATGTTCTTCAAGTGGTCGCTAACCGAAGGTGGTCGCGTAACCGGCAAAATGACCCTATTCACTCACTTAATATACTGATAATGGTCAACATAATTCTAAGGTACGTCTAGCAGAACCACAAGCTCCAAATTTCAAACGTAATTAGTTTTTAGCCTATTAATTCAAAAAACGTAAAAGTATTGCAATTTCAGTCACATTTGAGAGATATACAAACTACATAAGTAAGCTTGTAATCCTATACAAATACATATGATTACAAAGTTACTTTTGCAGTTCCTTCCTGCAAGACTATACACTTGGGAGCAAAGAAATCGAGCCAACCGTGCAATTTTCATGTTGTTCGTTTTATCCAAAATCTGCCCATGAAAAAAAACAAATTAGGATATTGTTTGCAAGGTAATTTATTCAGCTATTAAATAATGCTAATTTTATTATTATGAATAGGGTCATTACGAAATTATGGGTGATAACGTTATTTGCGATTGGTAAAATAACATTCCCATACAAAGTGTAAAATTAAAGTGTAACTTAAATAAACGTACAATCACACATAAAGCCCTAGTCCGACCAAACTGTAGACTAAAACTTAATTACAAAAACTGTTATCATATGGCAATAACAATATATAACGCTGTACCTATTTCGTGGACATTTTTACCTGACAACAAATTTTATTCTGCACTTAATAAATTGCTGCTTTCCGAATGTTTTTATTCATTAGAAGAATACTATAGTAAATGCAAGCAATTGACATAGTTTATATTATTATTGTATTTTTTTTTTTTATCAAATGAAATTTACTTAATTTTAGGATATTATTATTATTATACAATAGTTAATTAAACTTTCTTTAGAATGCTATGTATTAATTATCTCGTTAATTTGGCTCGTATGATTGTGAATGTGTATTTATGAATTGAATACCTATATTTTCATTGTTAAGTATTAGAAACCATAGTTAATGTGTGTACGCCTGATAAGGCAGGATTTAGTGATACTATATTGTCATTTTCGACTTCACCTTCGACTGACTCGACCGACCTGAATTCTTCACACAATAAATGATTACTGATTACTGAAAGTCTACAAAAAGAAATAAGCTCCCATAAAAAAACATTCCATGTAAAAAATAGGCCAAGTCTCGAAACTCTTCCACAGTAGAAAGTGGTGAGATATTTCGTAGAGCCAAGTCAGGCATTCTTATTAATCTTTATATGCTTTCTTAATACAATTTTGTGACTTGGCAATCACACTTACATAGTTTTAGGTACCTATGCAAAATTGTAAATGCAGTAAAGTTGTGTGATTCCCAAGTTGCAGAATTTTATTTAGCAAGCAAATAAATATTAATAAGAATGCCTGACTTGGCTCAACGAAATATCTCACCACTTTCTACTATGGAAGAGTTTCGACGCTTGGCCAATTTTTTACATGGTATGTTTTTTTTTGGGATAAATAATACAACCTGTACAATAACATTATAATTAAATAGGTAGTCATAATATAAATGCCCACTTGATATTCAATAACCCTTAATGCAGCTATGCGATACCTAAGTTGCTTGTTAGTGGATATTCTACCTTACAAGTGGGCTAGACATAAAGGTGGCTTCTCAAAGGATGATAGCGGATGCAGCTACGGATATAACAACAGGATCGACTGACGCGGAATTCATGGAGTTTAAACTTGTATCATATATTTAGTAAACACGGTTTAACAAACAACGAGCACTAGTGGTTTTGCTGCTTGGATATAGTAAATTTTACAATAAGAGCATAATAGTACATTGTTTAACAAGGGGCGTATGAGAAATATTGAAAACGAGAGTTTATCAGGAGCCCGACGCCGTAAGGCGGAGGGCTTTTGATGACTCGAGTTTGCAATATTCTTACGCCCGTGTTATACACAATGTTTTTCATCACATTTAAATAAATAACCACAAAAGACAGAAAAACCTATGTTTTATACAAGCGCATCAATCAAATGTTAACAAAATTGACAACTTCACTTCTAGATCAGTGCGAGTGGAGGGCGGAGCTTCAATATTTCAACCAATCACAGAACATGGAGCATGTGGTTCTTGCAGGGCGGGGCCTGCTCGATTTTATTTTCCAACCAATCACAGAGCAGAATTCTTGCCGTGCAGATTTGCTTAACCAATCAGATCACACACAAGCTCATTACTCCCTTGGGACCATTATTTCCCGCGGGAACAATTTAGGCCATTGTCCTTCTGTATACAGGCAAGGAATAACGCCATTTATGATCAAGTGTGATGAAAAGTGGGGTTTACATACCCTCTCTCTTTTTACAGTTCGATTTTGAGTAAAATTGTAGATACGTTGTTCCACGAGGTTGGTAAGTGATTTTTTTCGAACGAGAGCCTGTTAGAAGCCTGACGCCGAAGGCGAAGGGCTTTGATGATTCAAGTTTGTAGAATTCTTACCGTCCGTGTCAAAGAAAAGGTTTTTGTCACACTTGCGAGTAAACAAATACATGTTAAACGAAATGAATGTATTGAATGAATTGGTAGGTCAATTACAACAAAACATTCAAAATGCAAGTATTTTTTGTTGGATTTAACGAGAGGCGCGTAAGACAAAGCCCCCTCCGCATACAGCCGTTATATAAATTAAGTGAAAACAAATTTACATAGGCACTCAGTTACCACACTTTAATTGTTAACTCTTCAAATAATTTGACAGATGTAAATTTATTTCTTTAGCTCGCCGTAGCTCTGTTAGCATGTGCGTTAAATGAAAACCTTTACGAGCAAGTGTGATGAAAAATGACTTACAACACTTTGTGTCCATTGCCATTGGAGAACATTTTACGCCTACAAGTTTATTAGAGTCCAATGTAGAAGTTAGTTTGTATGAAGTTTAGAAGCCCGGTATTTATAGAGATACTAACAATCAGCTATTAGTTTCGGACGACCTGTAAGGTAATTGACACCATCTCCACCTCTGTGGCTAAGAATGAAAATTGAACGAAGGGACCAGTGTCTAGCACTGGCACGTTTCCCTCATGTGAGTACATGTGTGAACAGTGAAAATAAATAACAAATTACATTGAAAATTTTCGAGCGATACAGATATTTAAAAAAGCGGCCAAGTGCGAGTCGGACTCGCACATGAAGGGTTCCGTTAAATAAATTGCTTTTTACGATTTATGACGTATTAAAAAAAAACAACTTACTAGATCTCGTTAAAACCAATTTTCGTTGGAAGTTTGCATGGTAATGTACATGATATATTTTTTTCAGTTTTATCATTATCATATTTTAGAAGTTACAGGGGGGGGACACACATTTTACCACTTTGGAAGTGTCTCTCGCGCAAAGTATTCAGTTTACAAAAAAAATATGTTAGAAACCTCAATATCATTTTTGAAGACCTATCCATAGATTTTAGAAATTGATGAAAAAAATTTTTTTGAGTTTCAGTTCTAAGTATGGGGAACCCCAAAATTTATTGTTTTTTTTCTATTTTTGTGTGAAAATCTTAATGCGGTTTAGAGAATACATCTACTTACCAAGTTTCAACAGTACAACTCTTATAGTTTCGGAAAAAAGTGGCTGTGACATACGGACGGACAGACAGACAGACGGACAGACATGACGAATCTATAAGGGTTCCGTTTTTTGCCATTTGGCTACGGAACCCTAAAGACCAAGACAAGTGCGAGTCGGACTCGCCCACCGAGGGTTCCGTACAAACTTACAAATAGTATAGCTATCAGATTTTTCTCTGTACTTGTAGTATAAAACGATATACTTGCCAAATTTCATAGTTCTAGGGCAACGTAAAGTATCCTATAAAGTTTGATTCCCTTGAGAGTGTCGAAATAAACGTTGTTTGCGGCATAACAGCCTTATCTTCTTTTTACGTTATTTTAGAAGTTTGAATTTTTCACAGCATCAATGGACTGTAGATTTGAGTATATGGTTTTCATTTCAACTCGATATCTCCTCGCATTCCCGAGATAAAAGGGTCTTGACAGACAGACAGACAGACAACAAAGTGATCCTATAAAAATTCAGTTTTTTCCTTTTGAGGTATGGAACCCCAAAAACAGCGTAGTTGTTTTTTTTTTTGACTGAATTCAAATAGTAGTATAAAATTAACAATACGTGTTTTAGCCCAAACCTTGTCAGTTCGGCTCAAGTTCTATCTAAATGTATAAAACTTTTTATTGAAGACAAGCTGCCAGCGCGCCTCCGCCCGCAAATAACAGAGAACCCAACCGGAGACCGGATATAGCCTTTGCATTTTGCGTCCCGAACGTCCATTTAATATGCTGGTGAAAGAATGTAAAAAGTTGGACGGGTAGTATTAGAAATTTCGATATTCCACTGGCATTATTCATATATTTATAATCAGTACCAGCGTATTATTACAGAGAGCCCACATAATATTCGTATAGATTATGATAGATGAGTCAATAGCACCAATAACGTTTACGCGCCTAGCTCCAAGCATATGTCTATTAGAAACAGTAAACAGATCATTTGTTTCAACTGGTTTCAACTAAAGCCTACCGTAAGCCTACTGCCATACATCAGCACCTAGCACCTTAATCTCGCCAGATACAGCTCACAAGGATAAAGCAAGTGCGGATTCCGTGTTAACGTTTAATGTACGAGACGCTTTGCGACCAGACTTTGCAAGATACACGGCGCTGGAACTTGGCAGACGTTCATGTTAGACGTTTGTACATGTGACTAGATGCCTGCGCGCCTTTGCTCATGTATTACACAGAATGCAGGCGGGATTATCGCATATGTCCGTACCGAAGAATGTTTCAAAGGACGGGTGAAAGAATTTTTAAAATCCACATGTAGTTGCGGAGATGATCCCCTATATTCAAACTTATTGTGAACTAACAACTTTACCTCTTTATTTGTATAAGGATATGTAGGACGTTACGCAGTTCAGGATACTACCAACCGTGACAAATAAGATGAAATATATGATGGTAATCGTCTAAACAAAGGAATGCATTTATTTAACAAATCAAAATATAATCAAATTGTTTAATTCGTGAACAAATGAATTAATAACATTCCCATTATAATACCTACTACACAAAATGGACGAATTGTAATTGCAATATTTATTTATTAGTCCAATTTTTACAGAAATCCTAAGCCATAACTTTATTACTGGTCTTTGTGACATGTTAAATGCTCATAAATCATCAGCGTAAATTTAAAAACGAAAAATACTGCGGAAATATAGGCCATTGCAGTACATAGTGTACATACAAACCTATTGAACACACACGAACTCAGTTGATAATGTTTTTACAAAAAATACTGGCATTGCACAAACTCATGCCAGTCAATCCATTCTCTCGTCCATCTATAGATTTGCATAAAACAAAACCTTGCCGGAGAAAAAGTAAAACGCAGATATGGTCAAATAAAAAATAAAAACGGTCCTTTCACAGTCACATATCCGAATGTGAATTCTTATGGATAAGGGACTTTAGCACTCAAGCGTATTCCCGATTGGCCCAATACGAGAATACTTGGCTCAATACGGGACTTCGACCAACGTCAGAACATCGTAAATTCTCGCATCTGCTATTTGGATGCAGTTTGAAACACCTTGGTATCTCTGGGGTAAAAGTACAAAGTATCAAACACTTTAGTGCCAGTGCGAAGTGTCGTGTTACGGGACTTACGGGTAACTTTACTTATTTTTATTTACTCATACGTACTGTACATTTTTTATTCAAGATGTAAGCTAACTTTGCTCTTCGAATAGAGCATCTGAATATACAAATTGGTGAGGTTCCGTATCTACAAAAGGAAAAATAAGCCCTATAATATATAGGGTCACTTCGTTGTCCATATTACACTTTTTCGCGAGAACGCCAAACTTGGAGGTATCAAACATCTAATCACTGATAGTGGCACTGAAAATTTGTTCTTTTTTTCTGTCATTTTGTGTGCTCTGCCTACTTTTTTTATTTGATCTATTTACAGGTAAGTATGACATTAATTTATTAAATACTTTAATTTGGTACATTTTAAATGAATATTAAATAAACAGTATATTTTGTAAGGTTTGAGAATGTACATAATGATTATTTATATTACTATACTTAACCCAAATGACTCAATTCCGGAGACCCCTATTTTTCCACACACTGCACCACGTAATTTTCCTAAATGAGCCGGAGGTGCTTTTATTCGCCTCCGCTGATATTAAAACTTGGTCAAATGCACTGCCATTGTCCCTCAGAAAAGTCTTTGTTCTATCCTAACGGTTATTCTACTGACTGGTTTATTTTTATTCCATGGGATAGAACGTCAACGGGATGGATAAAGCTAAGCATAACTGAGCTAGTAATCTAGTTGAGCACTCAACATAATTATTGTATAAAATTAAGCCGTGTGTTGCACAATGCTAAAAGCTGATTTACAAGTAATTGTTTGGGCTGTTTACAAATCCATGATATACCTAAATACAGTTTTAAACAGAACGGGATTAACATTATATTGAAATAATGTTTAATAATACAATTATTTACAAGCTTTTATTTAGTTTCACCTGTCCCGTTGTCTGTCTGTAATCAAATTTTGCAAGTTAAATTTGAACAACTTCCCGGTCTCCGATTGAGCTGAAATTTTGAATATATATGTATATTGCATGACAATGCAATATTATGATGACATGGAGCTGATCTGATGCTGGAGCTGGAAGGTGGCCATAGGAACTCCGCAAGAAAACGACACAACCCCGTTGAGTTTGGTCTCGTTAGAATTGTCTCAATGAGTAGTTGAGGACGGTATACAGAAAAGTACAGTCGGCAATAAAAGCTTGTACCAAAAATATTTTTTTTGACAGTAACTTTATTTTCCGTAGGTAATTTATCTGTAGTGTATTTATGAATCCAAGTTAAATTGCGAATACTTTTATTTATGTAATAATTCTTGTTTGTTAAAGAAATTATTGACATAAAAAAGAAAGTTAAATTGGCTTGTTATTTTGTAAAAACAAACATGTGAGCACATAAGTAATGGTTTCTCATTTTAAATGGTGTTTGAGTTTAGTTTTTCTAGTCTGGTCAGTTCATGTTTACAAGGACGACAAGTAACTTTATTACAGTGTTCAGCTGAATCGACATGAAAGACTTCACTCTTTTCTCATTTGATTAAATAATGAATAATACATCTCTAAGAATTATGATTTGTTCCGTTTTCTCTTATTTTTTTACTTCTCATGCTCGAAAAGTGTCTCATATTAGGCTTAGCAAGCGGGAAAATATGTATACATATTTATGATTTTAAAACATTTAAATTTGACCAATCAAAACACTTCACCGTATTAAATCCACCTTTCACAACCCTAAAAAAACATTTTTATTTGCCATCGCCCAATCAGGAAACAGAATTAATTTCAAACATCAGGCAATTTTTATTCCATATTTCACAATCATGCCGTTTGGACGTGCCTATAAACGGTCAGAGGCTGTTCGCACCTGACTGTACTTCCGTTCACCACGACAACACTTCACTAAAACGTTACTCACTATTACACTTCACTGTACTTTACTTTACCCGGTTGTATTACTTCTTGTTGGTTACTACTTTGAGCTTGAAGGCGACTTGACCCCATGTTTTCAGGAAAAATCTCGTTATCTAGTTTCTACTAAGGATATCGGCATCTAGCGGCAAATTCATTGACTAATTTTGATATGTACATAGTTTCTTTATATTCCGTAGGCGACATGTGGCGTATGGCCGTTATGTATTAATTAAATGCTACTAGTAACGCCATCTATTAGGCTTTCTAGCTTCTACAAATCTCAACATCCTCCGCCGCCTAGGAAGTATTCCTTGCTCTAGTTAGAAAGTCTACACAGCTTGGTTATCGATCGTTGTGTGATCCCAAAAGCTGTGCGTATGTCGTACATACGAGTCAATCCATCAGTGCCAGTGTATTTCTTCAGTACTCTACCAACTCTCCAATTCGCTGGGGGATATCTAGGCTCTTTGATTAATACCAGTTCATCAAGTTCTAAATCCTTTTGTAGTGTATTCCATTTTGGACGTACTTGTAAGCGAGAAAGGTATTCTGCTTGCCATTTCTTCCAAAAATCTCTTAGCATGCGTTGAGTCAATTGCCATCTCGACAAGCTTGATATTGTACTCTGTTCATAACTACGATCTGAGACCTTAGTTTTCGCCGTTATTAAAGACACTTGACATTGTGATTCATCTTTGTACACATTTCTTATGTACATTACTGCAACATATCCTGTCTGAGATGCGTCAGAAAATCCATGTAGCTCGATCGCTGAATCTCTACTGGAACCAGTCCACCGTGGAAGTTGTATATCCGATAAGGCAGGTAAGTCATCTTGGAACTGGACCCATTCTTCCTTTAGATCTGCTGGTAACTCTTCATCCCAATCTAGCTTCTCTAGCCATAACTTTTGCATGAACCTCTTGGCTGTCATGATAGCTGGTGCTAACCATCCCAACGGATCGAAAAGTGAAGCGATCTGAGCAAGTACCTTTCTCTTAGTGACAGATTTGGCATTCTCTGCATCAATTCTCTTTTGTGTAACTTTCAGGTTGTCTTCGTCCACGTTCCAAATTATACCTAGTGTCTTTATGTGGCTCTTCCTGTTCATATCTAAGGTAGATGAGTTTTCTCTCTTTTCAGGTTGTATGGCGGACATGAATTCTTCACTATTAGAAGCCCATTTTTGTAATTCAAAGCCTCTTTTGCTCATCACTTGTTGGAGCTGCTCGTGGGCTTCTAATGCAGACTTTACATCGTCAAATCCTGTAAGTACATCGTCCATGTAGAAGTCTCTGTTAATGATTTCAGATGCTGTAGGAAATGCTTCTCTTTTTTCTTTGGCCAGCTGTTTTAAGGTTCGAATCGCCAAATATGGGGCTGAGGCTGTACCAAATGTTACTGTAAGCATTCTGAAATCTTGAATTTCTTCATTTGGATCGAATCTGTACACTATTCTTTGATAATCAGTGTCTGTTTCTCGCACTTTAATCTGACGATACATTTTGACGACGTCTGCGACGAAGCATATTTTGTGTTGTCTCCATCTCATGATGACGTCTCTCAACTCTTCCAATAGAGTTGGGCCAACTAATAATTCATCATTGAGAGATACTCCATTACTTCCTTTACAGGATGCGTCGAATACGACTCGTACCTTAGTTGTCTCTCTATCCTCACGTACTACTGCATGGTGTGGCAGGTAAACTGTTTTCATATCTCCATTAGGTTTATCTACCCGTTCCATGTGACTCAAGGTAAGGTACTCTTTGATAACATTATCATACTCTGTTTTCAATTTGCTGTTGTGTGCTAGCTTCCTCTCAAGACATTCTAGTCTTTTCACAGCAATTGTGCGTGAATGTTCGGGTAGAATCGGTGTATCTCGTACGAATGGTAGTCCCACTATGAATCTTCCATCCTTGTCTCTTGCTAGTGTTTTCTCATAAATCTCTTCAGCTCTAGTCTCGAGTGGCGTCAGAGTGTGTTTGTTCTCTATTTCTAGCGTGTCCGATTCCCAGAACCTTTGCAGCATGTTGTCTAGGCTTACATTTAGATGCATGCTAACAATTCTTCCATTTTTCCCGTACTCTGTGGGTGCTCCTCCTGATATTATCCAACCGAATAATGTCTGTTGCGCAAGCGGAGATCCTGGCTCGCCCTTGATGACGCCGCTCATGAGTATGTCAGTATAAACGTTGACACCAAGTAGCAGGTCTATTTTTCCAGGATTGTGGTAAGTAGGATCAGCTAGTTCCAATCCGTGTAGTTGAGTCCATTGTTTTATGTCAATCTTTGTGACAGGCATGATTTCAGTGACTTGTTTTATCACGTAGGCGGTGCATTTCATCTTGTAGTTGTCGTTTATTCTCGATACGACTTCTATCTCCGCCGCGTGCTTGATTGGAGTCGACATTTTTCCAACACCTGTAACATGACCATCCACATTTGTTCTCTTGAGTTGTAGTTTTCGTGCTGTTTCTTCTGTTATGAAGGACTCTTGAGAACAAGGATCTATAAGGGCTCGAACTACTTGCGCTCCTCTGCTCGTCGTAATATTCACTAGTGCTGTAGCTAAAAGAGTAACCTGACTTTGTGAGGCACAGTGAGATATTATCTTAATCGGTGGTGTAGTTTGTTCTTTGTTTTCATTCTCGTTGTTTTCTTCTCCTAATACCGGGTTCGATTTAGAAACGTGCAATAGGGTGTGATGCTTCCTCTTGCAACGCAGGCATGAAGTATTGCGTTTACAAAATCTAACTCCATGTCCAGACCGTAAGCAGTTGAAGCAAAGACCTCGTGTTTGTACTTCTTGGGATCGTTGTTCGGGATCCAGCTTCGTAAACTTCTTGCAGTTGAATATAAAGTGATCCTCATTACAGAAACCACATTGTTGTTTGGAATCTGCAGTGCTGCTATGCGGGGCAATTGCATGGAATGCTTTGGTTTTGAGTTGTGGCTTCTCTCTTGGGTGTGCAGTTTGAATCATCTCTAGTACTCTAAATCTCCCTTCTAAGAATGCGCTAAAGCGGTCCAAAGTGGGTAACTCTTCCACAGACAATGTCTTCAAGTCTTCTTCCCATTGTTTATGTGACTCAGCATCTAACTTGTTCACTAGTAGATGGATGATTATGGGATCCCAGTTTTCGATGCTTATGTCATTGTTCTTTAAGCTATTCAGACATTCCGTCGTCGTATCTAGCAGCTCTTTGACACCTTTAGCTGATTCAACACTAAGCTTCTTTTGACCCAAAAATCTATTCAAGATTGTATTCACCACGATCCTCTTGTTATTGTATCGGTTATGCAATGTATTCCACGCCACTTCGTAGTTCTTTTCAGTAATCTGAATGTGTTTTAGTAGTTGCTCTGCTTCACCAATAAGACAACTCTTCAAGTAGTGCAGTTTCTGCACTGGGCTCAATGAACTCTGGTTATGAATGAGAGATGTGTAGAGATCCTTAAAAGTCCCCCAATCATTGTAATTTCCATTGAACTGTGGTATGTTGATCTTAGGTAGCTTCACTTCTTGGCACTGTGGTCTAAGGGATTGAGCTTCCTTTCCTGCTATGTCATTTCGTTGAACTTGTTCCAAAATTTCAAACATATCTGCTTTGGTGTTTAAATACTCCTCTTCTCCAATGCAGTGTACATCTTTTACAAAATATTCATGGTTCTTTCGTTGTTCCGCTGTAGCTTTCATCAATATCTCTCGATGTGTTTCTTGGAAAATCTCCCAATGTTTATCTAAGTTCTCAACTCTCACTGTCACATAAGCTTTAGTAAGTCGAGCCTTAGGAGACTTCTTGAAATTTGTTGTAGCGCTCTTAAGAGAGTTGTAGTTATCCAGTTGAACTATGTATAATGAATCCATTTTTGCTAAGTCCAATTCTAGATTATTTTCTAAGTTCGAAACTTCCAACAAATTCCAACTATAATTTTTGAAAAATTTTACAAGTCCTTGAAACACGATTTTATTCTAAGTCCAAAACAACGCGAAATATTCTAAGTCTCGGAACCACGTTATTTTTCTAAGTCCAAAACACTTCTGAATATTCTAAGTCCCAATAATCGCGAGAAATTTTACAAGTCCAAACTTTTGAAACGACCTTACTCGAATATAGTCCTTAGTGCAATCCAATAGAGTTCACTTTTCACTGCACTATCACTCGCGTTACAGTCTGATCCTGCTCGAAGGACCAAATGTTCGCACCTGACTGTACTTCCGTTCACCACGACAACACTTCACTAAAACGTTACTCACTATTACACTTCACTGTACTTTACTTTACCCGGTTGTATTACTTCTTGTTGGTTACTACTTTGAGCTTGAAGGCGACTTGACCCCATGTTTTCAGGAAAAATCTCGTTATCTAGTTTCTACTAAGGATATCGGCATCTAGCGGCAAATTCATTGACTAATTTTGATATGTACATAGTTTCTTTATATTCCGTAGGCGACATGTGGCGTATGGCCGTTATGTATTAATTAAATGCTACTAGTAACGCCATCTATTAGGCTTTCTAGCTTCTACAAATCTCAACAGAGGCGTTTATTCTTGGTGTCAATACATTGTATCTGTGTCAAAGCAGTTTATTAAAAAAAATCATGCCGCCAAATTGGACAATCTTTTTGCCGTGGAATTTATTATTTATTGTGGATGAATAATCTTTGTTTTTACTACGATTTATTATAGATTGTGGATGCATACTCTTTGTTTTTTACTATTTTCTAGTGTAACTCTGGTCTAAATAAAAGCCATATTACCACTCGAACATTTTCCCCTCACTTCGTTCGGTAAGCATCTCGTGGTAATATGGCTTATTTTAAACCCTTGTCATACAATCAACTACACAAATCATGTACACTGATAATGTAAGTAAGTAGTTTTTTTCTGGATAATGTATACCTACTTAATTTAAAATCAATATATATTATTATACACATATTATTGACTTGTAAAAGACCCCTTGTGGCCTATTTGCAGACTAAATATTTTGATTCTGATACCTCACAAGAAGTATTTTTCTTTTAAGTAGGTAATGACAAATAAATAAGTTTCTGTAAAAATTTCATTTTTGGTTCAAGCTTTTACTGCCGACTGTACTTTTCTGCATACCATCATCAAGTACTCATTGAGACGATTCTAACGAGCCCAAACTCGATGGGGTTGGTCGTTTTATTGCGGAGTTTCTATGGCCATCTTCCAGCTATATATGGCATCAGATCAGCGTTAAGTCATCATAATATTGCATTGTCATGCGATATACATATGCTTGCAAAATTTCAGCTCAATTGGATAACGGGAAGTGACTGAAAAATATATTGCAAATTTTGACGGACAACTTACATACTTACATATTTACATACATACATATTTACATACTTACACATTTACATACATACGAACAGTGAAAGTTGATATAAAGTTTGTAATAAATAAGTTTCTGTCAAAAAAATCATTTTTGGTTCAAGCTTTTACTGCCGACTGTACTTTTCTGCATACCATCATCAAGTACTCATTGAGACGATTCTAACGAGCCCAAACTCGATGGGGTTGTGTCGTTTTATTGCAGAGTTCCTATGGCCACCTTCCAGCTCCAGCATCAGATCAGCTCCAAATCATTATAATATTGTATTGTCATGCGATATACATATGCTTGAAAAATTTCAGCTCAATTGGATAACGAAAAGTGACTGAAAAATGGATTGCAAATTTTGACGGACAAGTTACATACTTACATATTGTTATGTATGTAGGCATGCATGTATATGTAGGATAAGTACGGTGGCTGCGATCACCGCGGTTATGATATTAAAGGTAGTTCGTTAACAGCTACGTTGTGTGTCACTTGTCTACCTGCCCGCTCGTATATTTATCAGTGGCGACGAATCGTTATTTCACGCGTTAAATTGCCGTGCATCATGGCATCCTCTACTACGGTCGGCTTATTTTCAAATTTTAATCATCAGCAACAAAACTGGTGCACATACAGAAATAGACTCAACCAGTGGTTCATTGCAAATGGCATTGATGACACGAACGACAAAGCGGGCATAAAGCGGCGCGCCATCTTGTTAAGTGCGTTAAGTGAGAACACCTATCAACTAGCAAGTAATCTTGCACTACCCAGTGTACTTGAAGAGAAAAGTTATAGTGACGTGGTGAAGTTATTGGATGCCCATTTCACGCCGAAGCGCTGCGTATTTGCGGAGCGGTATCATTTTTATTCCGCGGTGCAGCAAGTAGGCGAGACTTCGGCGCAATGGGCAGCGCGGCTTCGCGGACTTGCGGCGCACTGCCAGTTCAAGAACATTGGAGATGCACTCTTGGATAAATTCGTCATGGGCCTGCAGCCCGGTCCAGAGCGCGAGAAGTTGTTCTCACAAAATGTTGACGAGCTCACCCTGGCGAAGGCGATTGACACGGCTGAAAGTGTGCGGTGCGCCCGCGCCGCAGCCAGCGCGACCTTGGCGCCAAATGCTTCGGCGGCGGCGCTCGGCGCTGAGAGCGTGTTCAAGATCGGCGGGACTACATCGAATCGAGGGAATAAGTGTTCTGTATGCGGTTTAGGTAGTCATAAGGCTGAGAACTGTCGGTTCGTAAATTACAAGTGCAAAAAGTGTAATAAAAAAGGACATTTACGTAAGATGTGCAACCTAAAATTCATGGAGGCGGGAGAGGTGAGCGAGGACGATGATGGTAAGTGTTTTAATATTCGTTCGCGTAAAGGTGCGCCGATGACTGAACTCGTATTGGTTAACGGGTTATCGTTACAATTTGAGATAGACAGCGGTTCCGCCGTGTCAGCTATGTCGGATAAAATATACCAGTTAAATTTCAAAGAAGTGCCATTATCCCCTAGTAATAAAAGGCTAATCGGTTATACTGGAAGTACTATCCAAAGTAAGGGTGTATTACCAGTTTCGTATGAGGGCCGAACAGTTATTCTTAACATACACGTAATCCCTAATGGCGGCCCGGCAATCCTGGGGAGAGACTTCATTTCCGAATTCAATTTAGAACTTTCGTCGGTACACTATTGCGGTAAATCGAAACCTGAAAGCGATGATGTAAGCACTTTAATGGCTGAGTATCCACAACTGTTTGCGGAAAAATTAGGTCGATTTAATAAATATAAAATAAAATTAACCCTGAGATCCAACGCGAGTCCAGTATTTTTCAAATCTCGTCCCGTGGCTTTCGCGTTAAAAGATAAGGTCGATAGTGAGATTAATAGGCTAGTGCAGCTAGGTATTCTAGAACAGATCGAACATTCAGACTACGCGTCGCCGATAGTGCCGGTGCTTAAACGCGACGGAACAGTCAGGATCTGTGCCGACTATTCTCAAACAATAAATAAACAACTATTAGTTGAGAAGTATCCACTGCCGACTATCGATGAACTGTTTTCAAAACTACATGGAGGTATTCAGTTCACGAAGCTGGATATGTCCATGGCTTATAATCAATTTGAAATTGATGACCCCGATAATATAACGTGTATTAACACAAATCGGGGCCTCTTCAAATATAAGCGATTAATTTTTGGCCTATCCAGTTCGCCAGCTGTGTTTCAGCGTGCTCTGAACAATATCCTTGCCGGTCTAGAGGGCGTATTGTGCTTCCTAGATGATGTGCTCATCACGGGCCGTAGCCGGGAGGAGCACGTCGCGCGCCTGCACCAGGTGCTGCAGCGGTTCAGCGATGCGGGCCTTACGCTACAAAAGGAAAAGTGCTCTTTTTTCCAAAACGAAATAACGTATCTGGGTCACGTTATTAACAGAGATGGTATAAGTAAATGTAAGTCAAAAGTAAAGGCAATAGTGGAGGCTCCTATCCCGAAAAATATAAATCAGTTGCAATCATTTCTCGGGCTAACTAACTATTATAGAAACTTTGTTCCATGTGCTTCTACCATCTTAAGTCCCTTTTACCAACTTCTAAAAAAGGGAGTTAAGTGGGAGTGGAACTCAGAGCACGACAAGGCGTTCGCGGAAATAAAAAATAGGTTAGCGTCAGATCAGGTCCTCACGCATTATGACCCTAATGCTAAGCTGATTCTGACAGTAGACGCTTCTCCTCAAGGACTGGGAGCAATTCTATCTCAAATCCAGTTGGATGGAACCGAGCGACCCATCTCGTTTGCTTCCCGAACTTTAAATTCCGCAGAGAAAAAATACGCACAAATACAAAAAGAAGCCACGGCCATAATATACGGCGTAAAAAAATATCATCAGTATTTGTATGCGCGCGCGGAACCATTCATTTTACGCACCGATCACAAACCCCTGCTGTCTATTTTCGGGCCGCACCGGGGCATACCGGAAATAACAGCAAACCGACTGCAGAGGTATGCAATATTTTTATCTGCATACAACTATACAATTGAATATGTACGTAGTGCGAATAACAGCGCAGATTTCTTATCTCGTGCATCGCTGCCGGACGAGCCGACAGCAGGCGCGGGCGGCGCCGGCGCGGGCGCCGAGGACAGCGCAGCATACGTACATTTTGTTTTTGAGGGCAGTTGTTTACCAATTACGCTCGAACGGCTACAACAAGAAACGCAAAAAGATGCGATTCTAAACAGAGTTGTACATTGCGTCATTAATGGGTGGCCTCGTAAAACGAATGACAACGAAATAAAGCCATATCACCAATGCAGATTACAACTGTCGGTTGAAAATGGTTGCTTAATGAGGGGCCATAAGGTTGTTATTCCATTGGCACTACAAAGTCAAGTGTTGGCAGAGTTACACGCTGCACATTTAGGCATTGTGAAAAGTAAGGCAGAAGCGCGTTCGCGGGTTTGGTTCCCAGGCATCGATGCCGCTATTGAGAACCTGATAGGTACTTGTGAGGTCTGCACACGCTTACGCCCGACCCCCCCTCGCGTCCCACTGTCACCATGGAAGCGACCAGAACACGTGTTCCAAAGGGTACATTTAGATTTTCTGGGACCCATAAACGAACACTGGTATTTAGTTATAGTCGACGCTTATAGTAAATGGGTGGAATGCTACGACATGAAAACAAATACAACGTCAATTAACGTGGTTGATAAATTGTACGAGTTCATGTCCAGGTACGGCATTCCTTGCACTATCGTAAGTGATAATGGTACTTCTTTTTGTAGTGAATATTTCCTACAATTTTGCATTTTAAATGGAATACAACATTTAACGTCACCGGTATATCATCCTTCGAGTAATGGGATGTCGGAATCGGTGGTGAAAATTGTCAAAAAAGGGCTTAAAACGGCACTTTTATCGAACAAAAGCGGTAGATGTTTGAATAATCACATGCTTAAATACTTATTTCATTATCGAAATTCAAAACACACTACTACCGGCGAATCGCCGGCACAGTTGGTGTTCGGTAGACAATTGAGATCTCGATTAGATTTATTACGTGTTCAGTCATCGAGGTCATCGCCCCCGCTCACCGCAATCGACTCATTTGTTAAAAACAAACAGTGCTCGCAGATTAAACACTACGGTGGTGTTGGAAGATGCGGATTTAGCGCCGACGAGTTGGTTTTATACAAACATTTCACTAATAAATCTAAATTTACTTGGGCTTTAGGCCAAATAGTTAAAAAACTCGGAAATGTGCTTTATCTTATCAAAGATCATAAAACGGACAAAACAGTGAAAAGACACATTAATCAGTTGGTGAAGTATAAAGGCAACAGTCCAAATCCTGTACCCCAGCGGGACCACATGGACCGGCTAGCGGCTTCCAGTATGTCGCCTGCAGTGGACATACCTCCCGTCTTCGGACTCGAGTCACTCGAGATGCAGTCCAGCACCACAGCGAGCAGTTCTTCCGGAGTGCCTGACACGGTCAGCATCAGACCGGAAGTAATCCGAGGCCAGTTACTCGAGCAAATAGGCTTAGAGCCGATAGTGGGGGAGGAGAGAGATGTAAGACCCCCCGATATAGCGGCGGACTACGCGGTGACCGCCGCGCCGAGCCCGGCGCTGCCGCCGCCTGCCGGCCGCGCGCCGCCGCTCCCCGGCGCCGCGGCGGACGACGCGCCCTCCGAAAGCACCGACGCCCCGGACTCACTAGCCGGGCCTTCAAGGGCTAAACGGAATCGGCCGCCCGTTAATTATAAACAATACTTTTAGTTAATTAGGCTAAGGAACTATGGGGGAGGGATTGTTATGTATGTAGGCATGCATGTATATGTAGGATAAGTACGGTGGCTGCGATCACCGCGGTTATGATATTAAAGGTAGTTCGTTAACAGCTACGTTGTGTGTCACTTGTCTACCTGCCCGCTCGTATATTTATCACATATTTACATACTTACATATTTACATACTTACATATTTACATACATATGAACAGTGCAAGTTAATATAAAGCTTGTAATAATAATAGACAAGGCACGGGAAGGGAACAATAAATGGTGAAAATCATTGGTTGGGCGATGAATGGTTAGAGAGAATAGTAAGTGATTATTGAAACCAAGGATAGGAATCGCGGTGCAGTCCGCCAAAGAGTACATTCATAAAATGAAAACCTTGAAAATAATCCTCTTAACTCTGAAAAGTGGAAAAATAAGGTAATAAACACACATTTACTTCGTTGTTTAAATGTTTTGTAAACTACAAGGTGGTGGAGCGGTACAACTTACTATGTATACTTACTTAAAATGAGGTACCAAGGTATGGAAAACGTTTTCTTTTCTATTTAAGCTAGTGTTTGGGCTCCGTACAATCCTTTCATTGCCTGTTGATGACTTTGCAAAAATGATTGTCGTTATTACTAATAAAAAATGTAAAAAATAAAAGAAAGGAATTATGAAAAGAACACTGTTCGAGCAGGTCGAACTGCGGCATCGACCCCATAGTTTTCTCCTCCTTTTCTGCGAAGCCTATTAGCATAATTAAATCCATTTAACACGGAAAAACCCGACATTAATTGTAGTTTTCTGTGTGCCCGAGCAACGAAATATCCCTCTGTTATCTTGTATTATGTAGATTCCACACTTTATGCCAAGATAATTTTCTACTAAATTGAGACTTATTTAATAACGTATCTATAACGAATGGACCTGCCCCTCGCAGTAAATTTAGCACAGTTTCGGGAACTCTTAACTACGAGGTCTTAATACTGCCATTAGGAAACTTTATAAATGAAATAAAACGGGTATGATTCATATCTTGCTGCGCTAAAAATAATAGAAATGTAGACATGTAGACAAACATCAACTTTTTGTGACAAGTCGAAAACACGCACTGTAAATGCCATGTATTAGTAGTTAACTGTAAAGTTTCTAGTGAAATAAAAAAAAAACTTACACTCGTTTTCGTTAGGTAATCGTGTAATAAGGTGACTTCACTGTTTTCTATGGTCGAAGAGAATCCAATATTTGATTTATGTGTATGTAAAAATCTCTAAAATAACAAAAACAAGTTGACGCGTGATTGCGTGTTTGCTAAGTATTTTCGTGAGTAATAATAATTATATTTGTTATGTATCGTGGACAGTTATAATATATTTTAAAAATCTCTTAGTATGGAT
Source organism: Epinotia brunnichana (assembly GCA_963854355.1). NCBI lineage: Eukaryota > Metazoa > Arthropoda > Insecta > Lepidoptera > Tortricidae > Epinotia > Epinotia brunnichana. The sequence goes on along the minus strand of OY977945.1, from coordinate 7,259,269 downwards.
TGTTTCGTCCACAAAATTACCCCTTCCCAGCATAATTATTCGATGGACTAAACTCAAACTGAACTGGAAACGCAATGAAGAGTGGTGTAATAAGAAACGTCGTGCATTGTTCTACAGGGAGCCATATCTAAATTATAGATCCCCAGGCGGCGATGAGGATGACCGCGAAGGCCACTGAACCCAACAGGGAAATTTACACCAAAATAAAATCGCTTGATGGAAAAATGCTTTATGTATTTTCCTTGAATTCGACGATATAGCTAATTTCCTAAAAAAAAGATATTAAGTCCGTCAGTTAGTCCGTGTGACGTCACATTATGGTACACCTTTTAGCATAATGTGACGTCACGCGGAACTTTAACAGGCTATAGATACCTATCTTCATAGTTTTTCGTTTGATTGACATAAAAATATATGTGTCCAATATTTTTTGATAATCTAACTGATGGAAAAATATAATTATATTTCTTTACCTAGGAACGTAACCAATTGGAGAATGGTGGAAAGATAAACGTATCGAGAATGTTGTGCTTGCTCGTCTGAAAAGGGGTTATGCTAATATGTACCTAAGTAATAACGCTTACGTTCCGAAGAGTATTCCGATTCCGTTATTTGTATTTAGTTGTATTATTGCATTTTACAGTGAAAAACCTGCAAGGACGTACTTGGCTTTAAAATAACAAAAAGAAAGTTGTTTATTTTGAGCATTAATTCCGAGTCAGAGAGCTTGCACCTTCTGCAATTCCTATTTTTAAGTTGGCTGCAAACAGTGGCATTATTTCGCTTTATTCTTATACCGCAGCTACGGGTGCACCATTTTCTTTGCAGATGCCGCTGCCCGCTAGCTTAATTGTTATTTGAGTAAAACATTATTTTTTGTGACTTCATTTCAGAAATTCATGATATTTAATTGAAAACCCGGAATCGTGATTACAATGAAATGGTGGGTGGTGAAGTTAATGTTCTGTCATAGAAATATATTAAATGTCATCTACTATACTTAGGTCCTCCCTTCAATGTTGAAAAAAGAAAAACAAATGTTGTCTATCCTGTGGTCAAGATAACAGTGTTTGGTACTTCGACTTATGCTTCAATCACACAGGTTTATATAAATGGAGACGCCGGTTATGCGGAGCCCAACCAAAAACTAGGCGTTATCATTATATTTAGTCCAGGGGGGTAATCACGGTAACGTTCCGAACGCGCGTCGGTACAATTTAACTGTAAATTTTCCATATAACAAGTGACATTTAGACCTACCCGACGTTCGTACAATGCGTTACGTGATCGACCTGCTTAACTACATCATCAATATCGTCATCATCATATCAGCCGAAAAATGTCCACTACTGGACATAGGCCTCCCCCAATGCCCCGAGTGTCACAATGACCGGTCCTGCTCCACCTGCATCCCGCGAACTTAGATCATACACAAATCGTGGGCCTAGTTCCAAACGAAGCAAGGTTTTCGCTATTTGTACTGGCAACTATTCATAAATATACATAGGTACTTTTATATGCAGATAAAAAATGCATAAAAAATGTTTAAGACTATCACTCAAATAAATGCCTTTACCAGTATTCAAACTGGCTTCGCAGGCAACGCTGTTTGTTACGTAGACCTCTGGTGGCACGTAAGTAAGTTTGCATAGTGAGTCAGTCGTCAAGTTACCAATTTTGCATAACAGATGTTGCCTTTGTGTCATCAGTCGCAGAACTTTAGAGCCGTCGTCATATTCCTAGCAGTTTAAGATTACCACTAAGGCGTAGATAGTTGACATGTATATCCATTAAACATAAGAAGTATTCCATTATATTAAAGAAGATATATTATGGCAACTAAGTGGCTTCAAACTGTGGCCACGGGCACAGAATAAGTAATAGTACCATGGGTTCGAATCAAGAGCCTGCAGGTCGATCACGTAACGCATTGTACGAACGTCGGGTATGTCTAAATGTCACTTTTTATATGGAAAATGGACAGTTCAATTGTACCGACGCGCGTTCGGAACGTTACGTGATTACCCCTCAGGGCTTGTAATTATGAGTTTTTCAGAAATAATGTACGAAATAAGACAACATTTCCGATTCCATTTTAATGACGAAAAACATCGTGAGAAAACTTCCAATCTTCTGTAAAGAGGAAGATATGTACCTGGCAAAACGAACTCAGCCAGCATTCGACTCACAAAATGTGACGTGTAGGTAGGCAAGTGTATGCGATTCTGTATTTCAAACCCACAATTAGACCCAACCAACAAATCAAAGCATCCCTCTTCTGTCAAATAGTCGCTATTGCAAAATTATTTAATTTGTAACAAAAAAATCTTGTTTAAAAATGTTAATATTCAAAAACATTAACTTTTACATTTCTAACTTAAAGCGTGCACTACTACGTACACTAATAACTGGGCACTGCCGCCTAAATAAGCACATGCAAACGATAGGACTGTGTGACACAAGGCAGTGCAGATTCTGCTTTGAAGCAGAGGAGACGCCTACACACATCCTAACCGATTGCCCTTGCCTCATGCGCAGTCGTAACTCCTTCCTGGGCAAACACATCATGTGCCCGGAGGAGATCAAATTTCTTGAGTTCAACAAAATCCTGCAATTCTTCGAGTTTGCAGGACTTGACCAAGAATTGTAGTAAGTGGCGATCACAATAGATCAGCGATGGTCGCAGTGATATAAGGGCTTTGACAGCCCGAAAGCCACTACCAGAATAATAATAATAACTTAAAGCGTGGTTTCAAGGCTCCTCTACACAATCGGACATCATGGCCGATCATGCAGGACTCAACTATGCGTTAGACGGAGAAAAACATAGTTCCATCGCATTCCAACGCATAACTGTGTCCCTGTCCTGCGCCATGATGGCCCATTATTTACTAGTAGAGGAGCCATTATAAAACAAACTCTGAACTGTATAGCAACAAATGGTACTCAAGAAACGAGCGGAAATAAAAGTGACTAATTCAATAACCCACAGCACGCATACTGTGACGTTAGCTGCAAACCAACTGCTTGTATTAAAAAAAATCACTCACTCACAAAAAGCAACACTGCGACGTCCTAAATAAAGTTCCTATTTCCTTTTTATCAGTAAGGCAGATAAGAGGTTCTGAATTTAAGGTTTTACGGCCACAGAGCAGTTAAACCATTTACTGGAATGGTCTCGCTGCCGCAGTCCCTGAACGCTCGACAGTCGTACCCGTACAGTTAAGCTATGGCTCGTCCCTCGCTTACAATATCTAGTCATGTTATGGGCACCTTACTAGCTTTTATGATGTCAAATTCTTTGCCGGTTAGTGCTATCGTGCTCATGTTGAAATTCTTATTTCGTTTCGTCTTTCTTGTAAAAATTTCGAAAATCTTTGAGATCACAGTTTACTCACGTTTTAAGGTTACGAAGCTTACATTGTTCTTATGTTCGAGAAAATAGACCGTAAATTGTCGCATTTATGGCGCTGCTTAAACGAAAGATGAGTGGTATTTTTTCCATGCAAACGTTCTCGACTGTTTCCTCCGAGTTTTTGAGCATATATTAATGTGTTTTGAAATAATATGATTATAATCAATATGTGTGACGGTATGTCTCCCTTTTTTCGATTTTCTTATTTTTATAAGCTTCAAAAAATGCTTACAACGGCCTATTTCAATAGGCCGCATATACGAGTATACCTAGCTATATTATACAAACCCGTCAACAATGAGCGCAAAAATCAAAACAAACTGACATTTAATACTCCCTTCTGATTCAGTATCCAATATGTTGTTGCGATTGGTTAAGTTTCGTAGGAGGAAACAGTTGAAACCGAAACCTCGATTTTTAGGTTTTTCACTTAAGATTCAACGCTGCAGCTGTCCTTATCGCATTAGCGCGCGGTCCCACCTAAGTCAGCGCGATAGAAATACTGATCTAGAATCCTTAAATCTGAAAAAGGGCTCAGGTACCTACTCTTCCCTCTTAATATGTCATTGCCGGCCTAGCCCGGTCTCGGCCGCGCTTCATACTGCAGGCAATCCCGCCCTTCCGGAGTTTATACTAAGTAATTAATGTGGGTCTCCCTTGTTAGACCCAAAGAATTTAGCTCTAATGTTTCATCTAATTGTTTCAGTGAAACATTAGGGCTAAAGTTATTAGGTCTAACAAGGGAGAACCAATTAATGTACTATTTTACCAAATACATATGTAAGTAGGTACTGAAAATAAAAAGATTTATTCGCAAATGTAGAACGCCGTACATAATAATAATATATACTGGTAACTTAGGACTTAGAAAGAAAATTAACGCAATAAGCATCGTAGCACATTATTTAATTGGTATTTAAAATAGGGGTTTCGTAAGAAAAAAAGCTGGGAATAAGAAGAAGTCCAGTGCCCAGCCCAGCAGTGTAAAGAATTTTACAGATGAGCAATTGGATATTGGGTCAGCTAGGGGAAATTAGCTGATAATGGACGTAACTTTAAAATAAATATCTTGATTAGTATGATTGATGTAGTTTTCGTCTTTAACATACCGAAAAAAAACCTTTTATTTTTCAGAAAAAATAATTGTGTAGGTACAAACTTTTTCTTAGCAAAAGTACCTAATCTTTACATTTTAAGATTTTGTGCGAGACGCACCTATGACTGGCTCTGGGCTGAGTAGATTTTGAAGGGAAATCCTGCACCTTCGGCGTTGGTCGTTACGGCTTAGCAGGAACTTGGTCGGGTCGGGGTTCTGAATTGAAAGGCTTGTTTACTTTTTCAAGTAATGTCACTTCGCTGCTACTGTAGGTACTGAATTTCATGGGGCCTGGCCGCCCAATTTATACTATTAAGTTACCTCGGCCGGACGCCCCTTCGCCCCGTATATTTGGCGGGAAAGCGATTTGCGCGGGAAATTTTGGCGCGAAATGACATGTTCATTTATTACAGTTCAATCTTACTCTAATACATTATTTACAGTGCTTATACCTATTTCTATGCTATTTATAGTACATTATTACACGAGATCCCGCTCGTTCGGCGTCAAAATGCATCTGAAACGCGGGGATTCCGTGTCGGCCCGTATATACGTACCTCGTTCCCCACCTGAGGTATAAATACCGGGTTTCCCCCCTCGCTCGCCCATCAGTCGTTGCCTGACTGGCGCGCGAGTAGGATCTCTAGGTTTCCTTTAGTCTGTCTATATTTCTTAGTGGAAACTTAGTGTTATCCACTCTTTATTTAGGAAACCAGCGGTATATTACCCTTTTTTACTATGTAGGAATGAAATGTGAGGCCTATTATTCTTTATTTCGGGTGCCGATGACATAAGGCAATAGTAGCGCAATGCCTATGTTATAAGAAGGTTTATAAGCTAGATTATTACAAGTTAGGTCGCGACTGACAATTTTATGTTTATAACGGGTTTATTCTATGCCGTCCTGCACATCTCTCCCGCCGACCATCGTTCGGGTGAACGTTGGATCTTCTTTTGCGTGCAGGTTCTCAGGCTCCGTCGGCAGGATCACCAGCTTCTTGGTCGGTCTTCTGAAGACTCCGCCCTTGGTGGTCACGTCCACTGCTCGTGTCACGCCGTCGGGGCCCGGGTATATAGCTGTAACCCGGCCTCGTGGCCATGTGTTGCGAGGCAGATTCCCGTCGGCCACTAGCACGATGTCGCCGACGTTGATAGGCCGCCCATGACCGTAGGGCTCCCGCCGGTACTGGAGTGAGGGCAGGTACTCCCGGAGCCAGCGGGCCCAGAAGTGCTCGGCCAGGCGTTGGCTCGTCCGCCAAGTCGCGCGGCCGATGAGTGCGGTGTCGTCGAATGTCCCGGGGTTGGGGGCCCGGGCTGAGCCACCGAGGAGGAAGTGGTTCGGCGTGATGGCTTCTGGCTCGTCAGGATCAACCGCCACGTGAGTGAGGGGGCGGCTGTTCACTGTATATTCGGCCTCGGCGAGCAGAGTAGTCAGGGTCTCCTCGCTGGGACGGCGCTCGTTGAGCACGGCGTGTAGGGCTCTCTTGACGGCTCGTACCATCCTCTCCCATGCCCCGCCCATAAATGGGGCTCCCGCCGGTATGAAGTGCCAGCTGATACCGCGTTGCGCGGCGTCGGATTCGAGGGCGTCGCCGTAGGCCACGCGGAGCTCTTTGTCGGCAGCGTGGAAGTTACTTCCGTTGTCGGTCCAGATCTCGGTCGGGCAGCCGCGGCGCGCGATCATGCGTCGGAGCGCCATGACCGCGGAGTCCCCGCCGAGACTTGGTATTACTTCCAGATGTACTGCGCGCACGGTGAGGCACGTGAAAAGTGCCACGTACCTCTTCTGAGTCCCTCTACCGACGGTCACTGTTATCGGGCCGAACAGATCGAGGCCCGTGTAGGTAAACGCTCGCTGGTGGTGGGCGAGCCGGCACCGCGGGTGGTCGCCGGTGGGCGGCACTGACGGCATTGCTTTCTTTATCCGGCACGGCAGGCATCGATGCACTATCATTTTCGTCACGGGTCGCAGGCGTAGAATACTATAATATTGTTTACACTCGTTTATAGTAGCCTCGGCGCCGTTGTGTTGCATTTGCCTGTGTATAAAGTCTATATATAGCTTCACTGCCGGATGATTTCCATCGAGCACGGGTGGCCGTTTTTGTAGTTCGGTGATGTCCACTGCTGCGTTGATACGCGTCTTGATAACAATAACGTCGTTCACTAGTTCGACCGCCATGTGTCGTAGGCGGCTATGTGAGCCCGGTGGCTTATTATTTCTGAGGTCACTGAAGTCGTCATAGAATGACTCCAGCTGACTGGCGCGTATCACTAAGCGTTCCGCTTCACGTAGGTATGTGGCATCGAGTATTTTATACTTTCTATTATTTTGTAGCCTTTTAGACGGCGGCTGCGGCGGGGCGGGCTTGCTTCGTTTATTCCAGTCTGGATCGGCCTGTTTGTTACGCATAGTGCGCTTGTAATGTGCGCGCGCCTTGCGGGTCCGGCATAGGTCGATGAACTGTAATACTCTGCCTATAGTTCGCAGCAAGCGTTCCCACCTCGAGAATCGGGCCGGGTCTGGTAGCCAGGCGAGCGGGCCGGGTTTTCCCTTTACGACTGATATTGTGTGCACCTTTTCTTCACTTATTTCGGACTCGTGCGGTTGTGATGGCTCTGTGGGCCACGTCTCCGGGTCATCACGCAGGAAGGCCGGGCCCTGGAACCACCGATGATCAGTGTTGAACTCGAGCGGGACTGTGCGCGTGGCTTCGTCAGCGACGTTGAGCTTGGTAGGTACCCAGCGCCATTCTTTGACAGCCGTGTACTCCTCTATGGCGGCAATGCGGTGCGCGACAAAGGGCCGGTACGTGCGCGCCCCGGTCCTCAGCCACGCGAGTACTGTGCGGCTGTCGGTCCAGAATGTCTTCGTGTCTGGTTTGAAGTCGTGCTCTTCTATTACTGCGGCCGCCATTCGACTCCCCATCGCCGCGGCCTGCACCTCCAGGCGTGGGACCGATATCACCTTCAGGGGCGCGACCTTAGCCTTTGCAGCTATCAAGGACACGTGCACTCGCCCGTCGCCCGTAGTTATGCGCCAGTATAGCGCGCTTGTATATGCAGATTCGCTAGCATCGACGAAGATGTGCATCTCACGCTTGTTTGCGTCACCGTAGTAGGGGTAGGCGCGCGGAATCGCGAGGTCTCGCAATGCCCTTAGGTGCAGCGTCCACTCCGTCCATTGGCGCGCTAAGTCTGCATCCAGCTTGTCATCCCAGCCAGTTCCGCGCCGCCACACCTCTTGTAGGATTTTCTTTGCTATGATGGTTACCGGCGCCGCTAGCCCGAGAGGGTCGAAGATCGACATTGTTATTTTCAATATTTGCCTTTTGGTAGGCTCGATGTCGTCCAGGGCTCCGGGAGGTAGGCGGCTGAGGTCCAAGTTGAAGGCGAGTTCGTCGCTCGCGGGTTTCCATATTTGTCCCAGGATTCGTTCATTTTTCATTTCGCTTTTATTCAGTTCGACGGGCGCGGACGTGGCGTCCTCCGAAGTGAGGGCTCGGAGGACCCGCGTGGAGTTAGAGGTCCATTGGCGTAGTTCGTAATGGGCCTCTCTATGTATATCGCGTACATCACTTGACACTCGAATCGCGTCTTCTTCCGTTTTGAAGCTGTGTAGGTAGTCATCGACGTAGTGATGTCTTATTATTGCTTTGACGGCCTCTGGATGCGTTTCTTCGTGTTTCTGGGCGTTGACGTTCTTCACATATATTGCTATTGACGGTGAACAAGTAGCGCCAAAAATGAGTGAAGTCATGCGATATTCTTGCGGCGCGTCGTCGCCCCGCCGGTCGCCCCGCCATAGATAGCGCAGGGCGTCTCTGTCTTCAGATTTGACTTTCACTTGCATGAACATTTCTTTAATATCCGCCCCCACGGCGACTGGGTGTTGCCGGAAGCGCATAAGGACGCCTGGCAGCGACTGTAGGAGGGCCGGGCCTGTCAGTAGGCGGTCATTGAGCGACACGCCCCTTGTAGGCGCGGCGGCGTCGTGGACGATTCGGACTTTCCCGGGCTTGCTAGGATTCAGCACCGGGAAATGGGGGAGGTACCACACTCTCGATGACTTGGTGGGCGGCGCAGGCTCGGCGTAGCCCTTCGAGACAAGGGCGTCCATTTCTTCACTATATTTGCTTTTAAGCTCTTTATTTTTGTCGAGTTTCTTTTCTATGTTATGAAGTCTTCTCAGTGTATTTTCGTAGTTGTCAGGCAAGCGGCTGTCGGGTTGTTTCCATAATAGCGGTGCTTCATAATGGCCGTCGGCTGTAGTCGTTATTGACTGGGCTAGCATGATACGCGCCCGCTCTTCCGGGCTTGACTGGGGTAACTTCGGCTCGATAAGTAGGTTTTCGAGCGCGAAATATTCACTGAGTTGTAAATTCAAATCTTCATTTTTCTCGGCTTCTTCAATAGTGGTCAAGCGATGCGTCGCATGTACTTGTTTGCCTGTGATGCGTGTGTGTGCACCGTGTAGCACCCAGCCTAGCGGCGTTAGGGATGCCGCTGGCTGATGCCGCTGGCCGCGGCGTGTTTCATTACTGACGAGTAAATGCCAGTTATCTTGTCCGATTAACACTCTAGGTCTCGCTGACTCGTACCGCAGGCTATCTTCTATGTCGCATAAGTGTGCGCACTCGCGGAGATCCTCCTTCTTAACGGACTGTGGTGATAGGCTCAGATCGTCTATGGTATGCGCACCGACCCTATAAGGTTGGTCGGTGCCGCGGATGCTGAGCGTAACACGGCGTGATCTCGATGCGTCGATTTTTTCTTTCGTTATAGCTTCTATTTGTAGCGGCACTGTCGGGCCGTCCAGGCCTAAGTCGTTCGCGAGCTCTTCTTGTACAAGTGTTATCGTGGAGCCGTCGTCGAGGAGGGCGTAGGTCTCGACGGCTCCCGCCGGTCCAGAGACTGTGACCGGGATAATTTTTAGATAAGCTCTCGCTTCTCGGGAGGCGCGTGTCGATGTGACGGCCTCGTTTCTTTCTTCGATTCGTTGATAATGTAGCAAGTTGTAGTGGAAGTATTCGCAGCCGTCTCGCTCGCACTTCGTGCGCTTGCATGAGTGCATCCTGTTCTTGTAGCGCAGGCATCGGAAACATAGCCGTTGATCTTTGGCTAGTTTCCACCGGTCTTCAACGGCTTTTTCGATAAACTTAGTGCATTTATCTATTGGGTGACCGGTGTTGTTGCAGGCGGCGCACTTAGGTGAAGGCTTGTCTGTGGTCGCGAAGGCTCGGTGTGTCCTCTTTGCAGGATGAGGATTTGCACCGTCGACGTTCTCGGGCTGCGCGTAGAGTGCGCAGTAGTCCGCCTCGCGTTGCAGGAAGGCTGATATCTTTATTAGCTCAGGCTCGTCGTTTTTCTGCGTATTCGCGTAGTCGAACCATCTGTAGCGTAGGGCGGGCGTAAATTTCTCCATCATTGCCCTTGTCGTCTCCGGGCTGTGTAGATAGTGAGCGCGGTCAAGAGCCTTGAGTGTGGCTATGACGTTGGCTACACGGCTGGCGAAGACGCAGATGTCGAGCGGCCCGTCGTTAAGGCGCGGTAGGGCGCGTAAACGCTCGAGCTCGGCGAGGGCAATGGCGTCTGGGCGGCCGAAGCGGGCTTCTAGGCTTCTCATTACTTCGTCTGCGCGAGCGTTGTAAATGAGGAGGCTCTCGACGGCTTCTTTGGCCCTCCCTTTGAGGCATCTTCTTAATCTTGCTATATTATCCACTTCGTTATAATTTGCGGTGGTTCCGTTGTAGGCGGCTTTGAATGATAGCCATTCTTGATGCGAGCCGCTGAATGGCGGCAACTCGGCGTGGTAGCGTGATGACTCTCTCGGGCCGGCACGCGCGGCGATGGCGATGGCAGAGGCGAGCTCACTCAGGTTCACACTTTGTTGATTCTTCATTACTATGGCGCTATCTTCTTGCGCATTCGCTTGTGAATACATTAACGGCGGCGGATATGCGTCTGTTTCGCGTGGGCGCGGCGGCGTTGGCGCGAAAACGGGAGCGTGGGTTCCCCCGGCGGGGGGAGGGGCGGGGACGGCGGGGCGCACGGCAGCGGCGCCCTGTCCCGCGCCCTCGGCGGGGCTCCTCTCCCGAGCCTGCTCGGCGTACTGTGGGGTTGCAGGCTCGGGTTCTTCGATGTAAGGTGCATTGGAGATGGCGAGGACATGTCTCTGGCTGGTCTCGAGCCATTCATCTATGCGGCGTTCTTGTTGGACTGTAGATATTGTGCCGGTGTCATCGTCGCTGTCTTCGGCTTCTATGGCGGCTATGCGCGCTTGCGCGAGCTCCAATTTGATTCGGAGGGCTTCTTCTCGCGCTTGTGCGAGACGGCGGACGCGATGACTCGACGTTGTTTTCACCGATTTTGACGGCGGCCGTGCGGCAGGATGCTGGCTTGACTGTGGGGTTTCCTGCCGCAGTGTTGCTGCAGGGTGTAGGCTCTCCTGCAGCAGCGGGACTATGGGTGGCAGCGTTGACTGTGGGGTTTCATGAGGCAGTGTTTGTGACTGCGCGGCATCATGATGCTGCCCTATGGGTGACCTCGGCTGTGGGTCTGGACGAGGCGCCGGCGTCGCAGGAGTGCTTGTCTGTGGGGTTTCCTGCGAGGGCCTCGAGCCGTCTTGACACGTAGTTCTTGACGGCACTATGGGTGGCAGCGTTGACTGTGGGGTTTCATGAGGCAGTGTTCTCCACTGCGCGGCATCATGAGGTTGCTGCCCTATGTGTGACCTTGGCTGCAGGTCTGGCCGAGGCGCCGGCGTCGCAGGAGTGCTTGTTCGCGAAGTCTCCTGCGAGGGCCTCGAACCTTCTTGAGTAGTAGCAGTTCCCGACGTGGACGTGGTTGCTTCTTCCAGCATGGCTTCTCTGATGTTCGCTGCGATAAGTTGACCGAACGTGCGTTTTCCTGCTTTCGATCTTGTAAGGGGCATCCTCTATGTAGAATCCGGTTTTCGATGGACCAGCATGTGCGAGACGCACCTATGACTGGCTCTGGGCTGAGTAGAATTTGAAGGGAAATCCTGCACCTTCGGCGTTGGTCGTTACGGCTTAGCAGGAACTTGGTCGGGTCGGGGTTCTGAATTGAAAGGCTTGTTTACTTTTTCAAGTAATGTCACTTCGCTGCTACTGTAGGTACTGAATTTCATGGGGCCTGGCCGCCCAATTTATACTATTAAGTTACCTCGGCCGGACGCCCCTTCGCCCCGTATATTTGGCGGGAAAGCGATTTGCGCGGGAAATTTTGGCGCGAAATGACATGTTCATTTATTACAGTTCAATCTTACTCTAATACATTATTTACAGTGCTTATACCTATTTCTATGCTATTTATAGTACATTATTACACGAGATCCCGCTCGTTCGGCGTCAAAATGCATCTGAAACGCGGGGATTCCGTGTCGGCCCGTATATACGTACCTCGTTCCCCACCTGAGGTATAAATACCGGGTTTCCCCCCTCGCTCGCCCATCAGTCGTTGCCTGACTGGCGCGCGAGTAGGATCTCTAGGTTTCCTTTAGTCTGTCTATATTTCTTAGTGGAAACTTAGTGTTATCCACTCTTTATTTAGGAAACCAGCGGTATATTACCCTTTTTTACTATGTAGGAATGAAATGTGAGGCCTATTATTCTTTATTTCGGGTGCCGATGACATAAGGCAATAGTAGCGCAATGCCTATGTTATAAGAAGGTTTATAAGCTAGATTATTACAAGTTAGGTCGCGACTGACAATTTTATGTTTATAACGGGTTTATTCTATGCCGTCCTGCACAGATTTTGCTTAACTAAGGAGTGAGGAGGGAGGTGTCCCCTGCAATCAATTCAGCTTGGTTAACCATAAAAAAACATTAAATAACTACTTATACAGTGTGATTTATTTACTTTATTGTTTGTTTTTTTAATTTTGAACATTATTTTTATTTTATTTACTTTGGTTTGGTCAATTAATGTTTATTTTATTGTCCGGGACAAAGGGCGTCGGCTCAGGCAAAAGGGTGAGGATATTCCCGCTCCGAGTCGTTTCTGGTGCAAAGGTTGTCTTTGGCCATTCAGTATATAGAGTAAACAATTTAGGTTTGTTGAGGTTTCTCTTGTTTTGTCGACAAACTTTTCATCGAATTTCATTTCATCGAAAACGTTTCAAGTAACATTTAGTTCACGAATTATTGTTTGGTGTAATTTTATTTCATGACCTGATCAGTCCAATTTTTATTATTTTATATAAAAACTGTTCAGGGAATATTATTTGGCAAATGATTTATTTGGTATAATTTTTAAATGGCAGAATAACATTACAAATTTTGTTACAACATTACAAAATAATCAAATTAAACTGATTAGTTACAGGGGTTTAATTAGATTAGGGGAGATGGGGGGGGGGGGGGGGTAGAGGGCCCAGTATTGTCGACACTTACCTTCCGACTGACGCAGGTACTTACGGGGCATGGTTGCTTCGGACGGTACCTGTGTCGCGTAGCCGGAAGAGAACCTACTATGTAATGGAGTGCCATAGCTGCAGTGAGGCCGAGAACACAGCTCAGCACACCTTGTGGCTGTGTCCGGCCTGGGCGAGTCAGAGGGACGAACTGGCCCAGGTAATTGGTGGCGATATGTCGCTGCCGGTAGTAGTTTAATCTATGGTCGACAGCGAAAGGTCTTGGAGGGCAATGCTTTCCTTCTGTGAGGAAGTAGTGGCACAGACGGAAAGGGCGAAACGGGCCAGAGAGGATGCCGTAGAGGCGCCCCAGCAGCGCCGCCGGAGAGTTGGCCGCAGGAGGCTGGCGCACGACCGCCGACTGCCACCATAAGGAGGACCTCCAGGCGACGAACACGGGGACGTTCGTCGTCCGAAGGAGTAGGGTTCTCGGGTTGGGTGGTGTGCCAAGTGTTCCGGGCACACTACTTTTTTGATGGAGGGGGGATGGGAGATCCCCCAGTGTTGGGTCCGACTGCGGATGACCGCCGGCCGGGACGCGGAAGATTAATGGTCCCCGTATCCCGGTCAAAAAGTGGGTGTGAGGAAAACCCGGGGGGTTTTAGTCAGTAGAAGTCTGACATAACCACTGCTCCTCCCCGTGGCGTGGTAGTATCCATGAGGATTTTCCCCCGGTAAAAAAAATAAATAAAAAGGGTTCACTTGTCCCTCAGAGCGGAAATAGGCGTTCGCGGGGTGACGTCGACACGCTGGCGGTTAGATTAGGTTTAGGTTAGGTTAAAATAATTGCCGTGTGTAAAAGTTATGAGCACCTACTTATGAGTTCAAACATATTCTTAGTAATGACAGTATGAATAGTTATGTGTCAAGATAAACCACTTAAAATCTCAAGTACCCACATTCAGCGCGTGGATTCCGCTTGCATTGAGTTCCGTTCTCAACATAATGCCATAGATAACTGTGCCTATCTCAAATTTAAATAATAACCCTTATAATAACGTGTATGTTAAATAAAAAATATTTGAAGCAATAAATCACAAAACGTTATTACTTGTAATGGCCATTCCACGAACTGAATTGTCAACGAAATGAAAATACATGAAACTTTGAAGTGAAATTCGACGAAGTGAGTCTCAACAATTTGATGATAAACCAGTTTTGTTGAAACATCTCATATTTTACTAGTTACTCGCCCTTACATATTTTTTATAAAATTTTGACGACAACTGCAATGCAATACTGTAAATTTACGCTGTAGCCAGCATTTACGCTGTAGCCAGCATTTACGCTGTAGCCAGCATTTACGCTGTAGCCAGCATTTACGCTGTAGCCAGCATCACAACTCAGCGTGACTCAGCGTAAATTTACAGTATTGCATTGCAGTTGTCGTCAAAATTTTATAAAAAATATGTAAGGGCGAGTAACTAGTAAAATATGAGATGTTTCAACAAACCTAAATTGTTTACTCTATACACGTTCATACAATAAAACGCAAAGGTGATATAATATTATTCTAGTACCCATAGTACAAGCTTTGCTTAGTTTGGGACTAGGTTGATTTGTGTAAGATTGTCCGCAAAATATTTATTTATTTATTATTGGCCGGTACTGTACCTAGGTATTTGAAGAAGATCACTTTATATGAATTGACATGTAATATTTAAAGACATAATAATAAAATATAGCAATATTGTTGTATTGTTGTAGCTTCTTAAAAACATAACAAAAACACATTTAGGTACATTCCAATTAAATTGGATACTTATACAAAATTTTCTGGCGGACATTAGTGTTTGTAGATCTCGGACAAAGTTTAACAAATTTGCATTCAGAATTGATTAAATAATACGTACCTACATTTGGTTCAGATTGTATTTAGGTCCGTAGGAAATCTGAAAGCAGTAGCAAGCGTTTATACATTATTCATGAAATAACATTCATGGAAGTCTAGTTAATTACCGTTTGTTCGCTTCTCGCAAAAACAAAACTTTGCTAGAGCAACCCTTGTTTTTCTATACTGTATAGAATTAACATTAGGTAGAATTAACATACTGAAAAAAAGGTTAAAATTAACATGATATTCTTGTCTAAGTCGTTATTAGGGCATACAAATATTAATACAGTAAAGATAAGTATTAAGAGTCCGCTGTAAACTCGGCCGAATTTCACCTTCCCATAGAAACGGAGTTTCGTTCTCATTTTCAAATTACGTGTTGGATTGTAACGAAACTTTGCATATACAATGACATGAGGTATATCTAGGTCTCTAATATACCTTATGTCATTGTATAAAACTATGGTTGCAATAAATGACTATGACTATGACTAATAAGTTTATATGGCTCCAGTTTATAAAACAAACGAAATACAGCAAAAACAAATTTTGTTTAGAGTTTAGTATCTGAAGCTACATAAACTAATTACAGACCTGGATCAGTACTTTAATTATTTTAAGTACAAAGTTTCGGAGCAAACTAGCTAGTCCTTTTAAAATGAGATCGTAACTACGTTCGTATGTAAGTACGTTGTAATCGAGCTTACTGCGGACTCTTAATATGTGTTTGTGTTGTTATGGATATAATATAACGCTCCTTGAGAAACATTAATTACCATTAAAATAGTGACATTGTTCCATTTTTCAAAAGTTGAATTTTCAAGCACAAAACATTTTGTATAGTGGCGCTATGTTTCTCAAGGATCGATAATATAACCCCACTTGTGTTCCGGAGGGGTAGGGAGAGGCTTTCATCTTGCTAAGATCCTTGTTCTTAAACCCTTTTTTTATCCTGTATAGAATTAAAATTACCTATATTGTGAAAAGAGGTCAAAATTTACATGATATTCTTGTCTCAACCGTTATTAGGGCCTACACATATTAATGCATATATATTTATTATTGTTTGTATTAATGATAATACATAGATATGTTTTAATATTTGTTTGTAGATATATTTAACCCCAACCTCTTTTCCGGAGGGGTAGGCACCTTCCTCTTGCTTCGATCCTAACATAATTCTCCTCTATGACCCACTGAGTCTAGAGGGACTAATACGTCACGTATGCAAATAGTACTTACGAGTTACACTGTCACTACCAGGAACCCACTTAGCGGGCGCTCTGTTCGTAGACGCTTTCCTTTACATAGCGGGAAAACCACGGCATCGGTTACGAGCGTAGCGCTACAAAATCGTTGGTAGTGAATGTGTTAATTATCTTTGGCTTTATTAATAACCTTCTTCTTCTAAGGGCGACATAATATATCATCATGCGAAAGTCTTCCCTGCTCTTCGCCGTCCTGGCGAGAGTGGCGGCGTCAATAGTACCGGTCCTGTCCCTGATATTTTCTTTTCAAACCACGTTGTTCTAACTAGGTCATCCTCTGCCTCCATAAATAACCGATCCAGCGAAAATGCTAAATGTGGACTCTTTTTTTTTAAGACTTTCGTAAGAAAGTTAAATGTTCTGTGCCCTTATCTCCGTCGACAACCTGCCAATACCATGACTGGTGCAACCCTCATCGAAACGTGGAAAAAAACGTTAATAAATATCATGTTAGACAGTTATTACATCGTGTCCGTTATCGCCCACTGCTGGGCAAAGGCATCATCCCTCGTTTTTCAGTCCTTGCGATCTTGGGCTATGATTGGTCAGTATTTTAAAAAGAAGTCCTACCGCATCTCCATTTTGACTCGTAGGGCTTCAGCTCATTCAAAAAATTAAATATAAGTATGTAAATAATTTAGCAATCCTCTCTTCCTTGTAGCTTAACCTTTACCTACCCTAATTAGGTACCTCAATGTGTTGCCCTAGTCCTAGCCAAGGCCTGTGGCCTGTGACATTACGAAACTCGTTAACTCTACAATGGGTTTATTGTGTACATCTGTGAGCTACGCAAGACCAAATTACGACGGTTAATGTTGGGAAAACTGAAATCCATGTTTGCCTGGAACTAAGTTTATATGGTTATGAACGAGTCATGTTTCGAACAAGTATTATAAGTTGAGTAACTATCCATGTATTTCGCTATGAGTGGACGGGTAGTTACCCACAGTACGATCTCTAGTTTTTGTTTGCAGTAATTAAAATTATAAACTATACCTTAGGTAAATGTACCAATGCTCGACACCGTGATGCCTAATAGTAGACATCTAATGTTCACCTTTATTGTTTTGCCTTAAGATTGAAAAGACAAATAACCTGATGGTGTGTCTCTGGTTCCGTGGAGTTTGGGACGGATGCTTGTGTGGGACGCTACCTGTGTAGTCACACTGGCACCGTCCCACCTCCAACGGACTTTTTCTAAAACGGGTGCAGCGGCGAAAAACGCCGAACTACTGAAATGTACTAAACAGGCAGAGAGTACAACTTTGTACCCTTTGGCGTCGAGACCCTCGGTCCGTGGTGTCCCAGTGCGCATTAATTATTTGCGGAAATCGCGAAACGTCTGGTTGATGTAACTGGTGACCGAAGAGCTGGCTGCTTTCTTGCGCAACGTATCAACATTGCAACTCAACGAGGAAATGCCGCCAGACTCGGTATAATGCTTCGAGGGCCTTTTTTAGATGTAACGTAGTTTTAATTGAATTTAGTTAATCATCTTGTATTTACTTTAGAAAATAAATGTAATAATTAAGATTGAAAGTGTCATGTATTAGGCCAGGGTTGGGCACTCGGACGTTTATTTTACCTACAGGGTGTTACTTAGAAAACATCAGTGGTTTTAATACATTTTAGAACTGGAGTCTTTGGCTTGACTGCATTAATATCCTTCTGTAATTCTATAGTTTATATTAATTGAAACCGCTTCGTTTTAGGTTGTTGTTGTAGGATTATGAACTTCGGCAGATATAAAATTGTTTTTTAACAATTCATACAATCGTTTATTAAACGTTTTATATCAGCACCTGGAAGCCATCACGTCTGGCACCTGTCACATAGCAATCAGCTCTGAACTAGAAGATATTACTACTAAGTTCGAGGTTGAATACAACTAAGGTTAGATATCTCAATGTACTAAATTAATGTTTGCATTACAAGTTCAATAATCCAACAATTGTAGGTCATTAGTGTCATTACGCTGTTCCTTGTCCGTTCCATGTCTGAATCGACGCCGGAACATAATATAACCCGACGAAATAAGGTGCTTGTCATCGTCTCTTATTTCGACTATGAATTATTAATAACGTTCTTTTTCCTATGCAATTTAGACGGGTGTCACCGTTTGCCGGCCAAAGCTCGGGCGAATGTGTAAAAATCTTGATGACTGACAGGTCGATCACGTAACGCATTGCACGAACGTCGGGTAGGTCTAAATGTCACTTTTTATATGGAAAATAACGGTTAAAAAGTAGGTACCGACGCGCGTTCGAAACGTTACGTGATTACCCCTCAGGCACAAAACGGTGTTCTATGAATCATCCTTAATACCGTTCTGGGCAGAGTTACTTATTTTGTTTTTTTTATTTATTGGTAGAACCAACAGCTATACTCACACATTAAACATTGACAGCGGATACAATGAGGTAATTATAAGAACTCACAGGTAGTGACATAGTATTTTAACTTTAGCTACTAATGCTATGCACTAGCGCAACTGCACGAGAAATAAACAAAATTAAAATTATAACAAACTTTTAGGCTTCACTAAATTTTATTATGATACTTATATCTTAAAGTCTCACTACCTACGCCCGAATAATATAAATCCCTTAAACATACATTGCGCTAAAATTCAGACCGTTTGTGACGAGGACACTAGCTATCAGTTTTATACAGGATGGGTAGGAGTATACCGACAGATTTTAAGCATGGCTTCCTTAGGTTATTAGGAGTAAAAAATGAACTCAAGTCAAATTCAGCAAGAAAAAAAAAACAAAAAAACTAGTTATGTCGGTTTTTGTAAATAAAAACTGGATAACTATCGCTTCTCCATGGAAATTATCCCTTTTAATAAAATGGTATGATTATTTTTCCAAAAAAGGATGAATTTAGTGAGTGGTAGCTGTCACTTTGATGTCTGTGAATAGCGACGTGAAACTTGGCAACATCGGTGGCAACGTCGCAATAAAAAGAGCTTAATGCACTTTAGTAATGACAATAAATAGTTTACATGAAAATTGATAATATCTTCAAAACTACGCCGGATTTGACTGGGGTTAATCTAACATTTTATGCTCCTAATGACCTCGGGAATCCATGGTTAAAATCTGTTGGAATACTCCTGCCCACCCTGTATAGATAATACCGTGATATCTTTTGCATTCGTTCAAGTTTAACTCCAGAACTTACGTAAGCACAGTTTATATAAGCTAGCAGGACGGATCAAATACTAATCGCGGCGCAATAGAAGAATGCCTTCATTCATATTTGTATCCTTATGGATTCCTATCAAAATTAAAAAAACTTAAAAAAAAACACGCTCATAAGTAAATTGTAAACTGAAACTAATTATCAACAAAATGTTTCTAAATAATTGAAAACATTAAAACATTCGTACACAAAAACTGCCACACCTAAATAACTTATTTTTATAAAAAGAAACACTCTCGAACGAATCCTCTTCAATAACGAAATACTTCAACTTTGTTATATTTCGGGCGAATTCTTTTGAACACAATTCCTTCCTTTATTTAATGACGCCGTCACGGGATTTGTATATCCCATTTAGTAGAGACCTCTCCAACGGACGATGTAACATACAAATTGAATCAACTGATTTCACGAAATTAGAAGCAGGCACTCTTTGTTGAATAGAGTGGAGATACCGCCCTACAGAACTGTAAAAAAGTACTTGGTAACGCCCAGGTACAAGTATTTTGTGAACGGTGTTCTTATTTACTCGAGTACAATCGATGCAACACTTAACACTTTTGCACCTTGCAGGCAAAAATTGTATACAGATGTGTACAATGTAAATAATAGTCGATCCTACCTGCTCTGCGATCGTTATCCTGAAGAAAAAAAATACTCGGGTGCAATCGGGGGAGTAAATAGGGTAGGATTCACACAAAAGCTTTTCTTCCTATTCTCAAACGTGGTTCTTCATACCTGTAATTCACCATATAATTTATTCTTCACATCCTCATTGTTGCATTAAAGCGTTTCTTCCTATTAGAAATTCTTCACAAACGTAACTAACATCACCACAGTTTTTTTTTACAGTCCTCTTTTTAGGGTTCCGTAGCCAAATGGCAAAAAACGGAACCCTTATAGATTCGTCATGTCTGTCTGTCTGTCTGTCTGTCTTTCTGTCTGTCTGTCCGTCCGTATGTCACAGCCACTTTTTTCCAAACTATAAGAGCTATACTGTTGAAACTTGGTAAGTAGATGTATTCTGTAAACCGCATTAAGATTTTCACACAAAAATATAAAAAAAACAATAAATTTTGGGGTTCCCTATACTAAGAACTGAAACTCAAAAAAAAAATTATCAAACCCATACGTGTGGGGTATCTATGGGTAGGTCTTCAAAAATGATATTGAGGTTTTTTTCTCCTTCCTCTCATTTTTTTCTAAACTGAATAGTTTGCGCGAGAGACACTTCCAAAGTGGTAAAATGTGTGTGTCCCCCCCCCTGTAACTTCTAAAATAAGAGAATGATAAATCTAAAAAATATATATGATGTACATTACCATGCAAACTTTCAACGAAAATTGGTTTGAACGAGATCTAGTAAGTAGTTTTTTTTTAATACGTCATAAATCGTAAAAAGCAATTTATTTAACGGAACCCTTCATGTGCGAGTCTGACTCGCACTTGGCCGCTTTTTACTTATGTAGTTGATAACGAATGTGGTCAAATGGCGTTTGCGCAGAACTAGCAAAGTCGACGGTGTTCTTCAATAACATGTGAGACATCCTTACCTTCAATAAAAATACTCAGTGAAATACCACGACACCAAGTTTCTAGAATATTCTCTTTAGGGAAGAGGGTTTATTTACAAATCAAATTTTTACAAAATGAGGTCGGATCTGTAGGAACCTTTGTAACGTCGTTTGGGTCGATTAGGGAAGCCTTTTTATGCCCAACTGCCAATGAATTTCAAAAGGTATTAAGTTTGTCTGATACCTGTTCAATTTTACCACATTTTTCTCGTCAAAACGGAGAGTTCTTTGCCTTCTTTTTCACCGGTAGAACTTTGTTTAACGTGTACTTAAAGACCTTCGTTAAATACGTTTGTAGTGACCAAATCTAAATTACTCTACCAAATGTTTTTTAAACTCCAAAATAATTGTCTATTTTCAGTGGCAATTCATAAAAGCAAAACGACAATATCAATTTATATTGATTTATGTTTTTTATTTATAGTTTCCGACAGATGGAGCTAATTAAAGAAGGTTATTACTGTTTAGTTTGTTCGACTAATTTAACGCCAATATTTTACCACTTGTGCCTTGCGAGAATGACACAAACTATTCTCATCTCAACATTTCTATGTGTGCCTCGTAGTAACAAGGATACAGTTAAATGTGCGTTCCTATAAACATATGGCATACAATAACATAACTCACGCACACAAACACGCAAGATAGAACCGAGCACCGCCGATAATTACCGAAGTTTTCCGAATTCGGAACTATAGCGTTCACGCGGTCCGCGTAAGGCCTGAATCACTGGCGCCTTGCGGTTGCGGTCAATAGTTTTTTTTTTTTTTTTTTTTTTTTCAAAAAAAACAACAATGGCAAGTACATTCCTTTCTGCTTCGCCAAACTGAGGACAGTTTGTCGGCGAATGTGCGCTCCCTTCCAAAAGTCAAACATTGTTGTGTTTACCTACTTACTAAATAACCTACTTAATTTACTAACACTAAACTTAGTGTACCATCGACGACACACTCAGCCGACCATTTGTGAACCTTATTACAACAGCATAAAGTCCGCCGAGTGCGTCGTCGTTAGTGCGTGTGACTGGTGCAATAAATAAATTTGACACCTAAAAACTTAAAGTTTACTATTGACTTGCTTAACTCGGCATCATGGCACTTGTATGTTTTACGCCATAGCCGTATGTTGAATGCGGTATCAAAAACTGCGTTCAAACTTAACTATATATGCGTTCAAAGACGTTAGTACCATTTATGAGGACGTTGCGATCCATAAATAACACGAATATAATGTATAGGTATGCAAAAATGTAACAATTTGGGAATAATTTTATAAAAATAAGCCAGGTCGCAGACTAAGCAATAATTTTTCTATAGGTACTCGACGACGACAACGACGATGACATATCTATAATATTAAATAAATGTTATTTAATGTACAATTGGCCTCAGATGTTGCTGCACACCATACCCAACGATAGCTACGTTGTCGTTTTCACTCGTTTGACAACTTCATATGGCAGTTTAACATGACGTTTAATGCGACACGGTACAAAGGTTTTAGGCCCCTAGTGAGGCTGACAGTACATAGAGAACGGTTATGCCTTAGGAACTAATATTTGAACCCGGAACCAAGTAAGACGTCACATCGTCCCCACATTCATAACATCACCACCGTGCATCCTTTCACAAGTAGTTAGGTACGTAACGTCATCTTATGGTGAAATTTGATAAGATGAACATAGACTGGTTGGACGTTAACACCCCCCTTTATGTTGTTAATTGTTTAAACCTCACCTCACTATTTAACCACAAATATATCTTGACGCAGCGATTCAACGTAACTAACTGTAATACTTAGTTACTACGAATTGCGTGACAGAGGTCTAAATTCGCTAGGCGTAACAGGTGTGGTGAGGCACTAATATTTCACACGTGTGAAATAACTCCCCCGATTTATTTAATCGTATGGCATACATTATTTGGCCTTTGAGTTTGTCACTTTTTAGTACCACCCAGGGGACACGTGCAGGCTTTCGGGCGGCTTAAGAACCTCTAACAGTCGAGTTGCCCACTCACTTGACAAAGGGGGGACAACTGTCACTTGCGTCCGCAGGAGCTACCTACTCCCCCGATAATCGTTCATAACAAAACAGCATCAACCCGGATTTTTGACCATATAAGGTACCGCTACCGCGCACTTGGGTCATTATCTCCCAAACAGCTATTACTTAATTATGTGTTTGCTTTATACAGACTTTGTCCTTCTTGACACGAGCTACTGACTGGTTTTAACTGGATAAAGCGGTGATAACTACTAGTCGGATGCTCGTTACATTATATCATTAATTAGTTGACTCGGGATATCAAGTTATCGGTTTCGAAGAGGTGAACGCAGGTTAAGTTTATATTTGGGTCATTGCGGTGGAATTCTAAACAATCTTGTGGAAATATAATTTGGCCAATTCAGAATCACTTCAATCATGAGAATGGAGTCTTTTTCAAAATAAATCATACAAATTTGACATTTAATCTCAGGTTAATCCGGTTTGGCACGTCTAAGAATGGTCATTGTCAGAAGAACATCAAATTCCAGTTTTGTGAAATCGGCCCAAAGTAAGGTTTCTAAAGTAATGTGAATGAGCAAGCATTTCAGCATTTGACGGTGCGGTTTCAGTAAGCTTTCCATTGTAGGTGTCAATTATACTTGAGAATATTATTGTTGGCCGAATTCCACCAAAGTAGTCCATTTAAAACACAACTCAATTCGAAGATTCCAATTCTAGTGACAGTTTTAAAAAAGTCGACCACACTAAATAATCTCAACCATACCTTTTCTTTTCTGCGCTCCTGCATTTCAATTTAGTATTTCCAGTTCAATTAGATTTTCATATCAATTAGTATTTCAATTTCAATTAGTATTTCCATTTCAACTAGTTTGTCCATTTCAATTAGTATTTCCATTTCAATTAGTATCTTCATTTCAATTAGTATTTCCATTTCAATTAGTATTTTCATTTCAATTAGTATTTCTATTTCTATTATTATTTCCATTTTAATTAGTATTTCCATTTCAATTCGTATTTCCATTTCAATAAGTATTTCCAGATTGGCACATGAGATGAGCGGAAGCGGGGCGGTAGGTTTGCAGTTCACCTACTCTTAGCTAGCCTACGCCCGGTTTCCGCGCAATTTACATTGAACGCGCTACTGTGTAAATATAATCGACTTGGCGGGGGCACTGCCGTGCACCCAGATTCTGACATTATACTAACAAGTAAAGAAATCTGGGCGACGTAACCTCTTCGTAGAGTACAAAATACCGCATACAGATTCCGCCCCGTCAAATGCCGAACTAGTCTTAGCTGGAATCAACTAACACACTGCAAACATCGATGTGTGACGTGACGGCTATACGTCACATTACACACAAGTTAAAGAACTGAATATTGCGTGACTATCAAATTAGCTTTCCTCGCTATGACGTTCTAAGACCTTGATACTATTCCTAGCAGACTGACTAGGCATCAGCAACGTCATCTAAATTGTCTTAATAAGTAAACCGTGTTCCTGTATCCAAATTCTGAAACCGATTTTCCGTGACTACAAGTGTTAGTGAATCACGTGTTTATCGACACAAACGCTTTTAAAAACGCGGTATGCATAGGGTAGGCCCTAAAAAATTACCTTATGAATGAAATCTTATATAACTTGGAACTCTGTCACTTACTGGCAAAAGTGACAGAAGTTTTATTTACAGCAAATGACATAATATAATATAATAATAATTTATTGATAAAACATAATGTACATCAGTGTTTACTATAGACTAGGATCTTAATATTAGAGGCAAATAACACGTGCCTGAACTAGGATACCCTGTGTTTCAGGCAAAAAAGAACTAACAATTGAATATGTTATTCACATGCAAAATATTATTCTTATTTACTAGGTAGTACAAAATAATTAGTAAGTTAATAACCTATATATAAAAAAGGTATAAAAAGATACATGAATGAAACACACGCTGAACTGTATGTTACAGTCAGCAATATGATGCAGTATCAGCCAAATAAGCCAAATATTTGGGTAAACGTCTTTATTACTGTAAGAGTAGGGATGTGTTACGATATATTAGGGTACTTTGGCTGTATACTAACCATACGATGCTGACTGTAAGTGGGCATCTCAGCCATTAGGTTAAATTGTAATTGCGATAAAAATTGCCATTAAGATAGAATACCTGAGAAGATGAAAGTTACATTTCTGATTTTAATATGCTCTTATAAAAAATAACAATACAATCCTTACTTTTAGCGATTGACTAACACCTGAATTGATCATCATGTTCAAGTTGACGGTACCAAATTATTCGATTGTCATCAATACTACATACATACTTGATTTGATACAGTATTTCAAATTGATAAGAGTTAAGGAATCGGGTAAAATCTACTCAAAAGATTTATTGGTGAATGTATGGGGCGTGTAGGTAACAAGATTGTCATAACTTTGGCATCGAACATCCTTCGAAAATAATCAAACTAACGGTACTTTACCTACTTTATAAGCTTCATCTCATCTCTCTCACATGCACAGTAGGTACACACACAATCCCATACCCGAGTGGAAACGTAGTTCGCAATGACAGTTAAGTATTGAGTCTCTTATCTCCCTGTTCAGTTATATCCAGTTTTGTGCCCCGGGCTCGACCCTTTAGTTAACGTGCGCTTCATTCCTCGTCTGTATGACTTCGCCGTTTGCAGATAGATCTATGCAACGTTCCGATTTATTTTAGTACACGTGTCGACTAAAGTCTTGTTTTGCGACATTGCAACGATTTTGTATTCAGTACCTTCAGACAGAAGGTAGGAAAAAAATATTAAGTGCTAATCTAGTATTAAAAGTGTATACTCTTATAACGACCAAACATATTTAATATTGAATAGGTATAAGGGTTAAGTTTGAAAGCGTGTTTTTGTTGACGTTTTAAGTAACAACTTTTTTTTATTTATTTATTTATTATACAGCAAGTCTCGTCAAAAAGTGTGTAAAATATTGTATAAGTCCCCTACATAAAGTAATATAGGTACATGTACAACGCAGGTTTAGTCCAAATATTTAGTTTACTTAGTCAAAATCCAAACAATAAACAGCGCTAAGTAATAAAATATAGGTAATCGTACGCTTTGTTTCCAAAACTTCTAAAAATGGAATATCAATTAAGCTTGATTCTCATATAGCTTTTAAGACACTTGATAAGCACAAAAAACAGGGGAGAATTAACAATAACGAAGAAAAAAAAATTGTCTCAATGTTTTGTTTTGAGTTTGTGCGTGTGTGTGTGTATTTTTTAGGCTCTAAGCAAACTATTTCCAGATTATTCTAAAATTGTATGGTTTGCGAATTATAAAGCGTTATATTTAGATTTAAATCATTCCAATCTTTTTACACAAATAAATTCTTTTGTAGTTTTTTGGTCAATTCAAGGTAAGCACGTTTATTGACAATTTTTTATTCGGATTACGGTGGCGCACGATTGTTGAAGTATTGTATTGTATGTTTAATCTATATATAGGTAATGTTTACGATTTAAACCCAAATTCCACCTGTAGCTTAACTTCTAAACAAATTAATAAAGACATGTGTTTATTTTATAAGTAACTACTATTATTTGTGTATAATATATGTATACAAATATATATTTGCAATCACGTTCTCGGAATCAGCTCAAACGATTTCGATGAAGGAATACGGGGGTTTACGGGGCCAAGAAATCGATCTAGCTAGGTCTCTTGTCCAGGAAAATTCGTTTTCTCCGTATTTTCTCTATTTTCACCCGAGCAGAGCTCAATCGCCCAGGGACTAAAATATAAAATGTTATATTTTTTACATTATAGCTATAAAATATACGGCTCGCGTGATGGTTATAGAACACCGTAGTAGCTTACGACTCCAAAACTATCACAGTATCAAAAGTGCTTTGCAGAGCCCTCATTTTCAAAATTCAAATCAAACGTACTTATTCAAGATAATTCACTATTGACAAGACGTGTTTAAATGTACCTACTGCGGTTTTAATAAAAACCATTTTTCTACTCGTCGACTTTAATCTTTGAATTAAGATTTCGTACACGAAACTATGATCACATACTTTTTAACCCTGGAGCTCCACGAGCTCGTCACGAACTCGTATGGTTTCATAAGATAACCGCCAGCAGTCATCTTATGAATCCAGGAGCTGTATAAGATAACTGTGAAGACATCAACGCGCAAAATTACTAAGCTGCTGCGCTTCATTTCAGCAGGGCGATTTTCAGTAGATACCAAGTTTGTTTAATAAATTATTATTTCCGTTGACTCGTAGAAAAAGTATTGTATACAATAGTTATATAATTAGCTTTTTAAGTCTCGTACCTTAATTAGGCCACTCAGCAAGCTTCGTGGCCTAAAGGTGGTACTCGACTTATAAAGCATCCATTATATCACGATTGCATAAACTACTATTTGAAGTTATTGAATTCTAGTTTCTCATTAAAATAAAATATAGCAACTACATACAATACAATACAAATACTTTTTTCACTTCTCATGCTCTAAAAGTTCGTCTTTATGTCGTGCGTAGGCGACATAAAGTCGCTTTTTATGCTCTAGAGCATAAAGTAAAATCTTCGTCGAAGACCAAGGCAATCGCTGCAACAGCCACACGAACATCTTTAACTTCATACAACAACCTCTTTATTTTATTTCGTTTCGTTCGTATTCTAAGACCAAGGCAAAGATACCAACAGCCAAAGTACACAATAAAACTTCATGAAATAAACTTATAATTTGTATTTCGTCTCATTTATTATTTTTTATATTTGTTTATTTTTCAATTTAGTAGATCAGTATAGTATTTAAGCCATAACAACAACAATTAAATTAGCATTTACTATATTTACGTGTTGCTGTTTCATTTCCTCGCAATCGAAGTGAAAAGTAGAGTGTACAACTCGTCCATAAAACCCATTTTACTCGAGACGTTTATCCATCCGAGCGAGCTTGCGAGCGAGGATAGATATAAAGTCGAGTGTAAAATGGTGCGTTTTATGCACTTGTTGTACAATCTACTATTATTGCACATATCTTACACACATATAGAGCAGTTACAAAAGAAAGTACAGAGATACAGGAAAACAGTACCTAGAGCAAAAAGACAGGCGGTCTTACCGCAACAGAGCGTAGCAGGTGGTGCAAGAAAATAATGTATTTTTGTAGGTACAAAATTATTATTTATGTTCAATTAATCTCCTTATATCTACATTCGAAACAATATTACCTACTCAATACTTACTTGTAATGTTATTATTCATTTTTATTACATTTTTTTTCCATTCTGTATGCTCAATAAAGTAAACCTGTGAGTGAAAAGAATGCCAATTAGTTTGTTTAGTACGAATGATAATATAATAATAATATGTTTAATGAGTAACTGTCGTAATAATTATCTAGTTATGAATGTCTTTACAAAATGTTCCTTTACATGTAAGGCTATGATTAAACCTACTATTTAATACATGAATAAAAAAATGCAATTACTAATCAAATACATTTCCTTAAAATAATCGACGAATATTGAAACCATAAAAACATTCCATGTAAAAAATAAGCCAAGTGTCGGAACTATTCCGCAACAAAAAATTGTGAGATATTTCGTGGAGCCAAGTCAGGCATTATTATTCCATTATTACGGGTCCATACATGCTATTATTTGCTTGCTAATTTGCTTTGTAATGGCATGTATTTGCATAGGATTACAAACTTACTTATGCAGTTTGTATATATCTGAAACGTGACTGAAATTCTAATATTTTTAGGTTTTTTTCAGATTTGATAGGCCAAAAAATTAAATTAATAAAAAAAATACCTTAGAAATTATGTTGATCATTATCAGTGAGTGAGTATATCAGTGACAAAAATAAGGAACTTTGACGGGCAATAAATAGTTCTTAAACGAATAGTTCAAACTCAATGCTATTGAGAATATATCTAAGCCAAATTATGCCCTAGGTACATGTCATTAAAAAAATCAGGGTTCTCGCTTTAGCCAGCACAAAATTATAGGATGTTGAACATGGCCTGAATGGCTTCGAGAAAAGGATGGTACGGGCGTGCCTCTTTGTTTTGCTCGAGTTGGCGGGGGCAATGGGGGCATAGTAAAAGTTTATTAGTGCAAACTTTAGTCAGGTAATTATTCAAACCCTATTATTTGTATGCCAATTGACGACGAAACATACAAGGACCTTTCCAAGAAGACTACATAAATAAAATACTAATAGCCTAAGATACGACTATTCGTATCTTATGCTATTAGTATTTTGTGTAGAAACGGCACGGGTCTCTATTAGTCACGATCTGCACCCATCTGTTTAATAGATGAAAAGTACATTATATCGAATTTAGTACATTATGAGGTTAGTGTGTGATGGAATAAACCACAGACATGATTTGCATCGTTCACAGCATTACCGCGGCCTAAACGTTACGATAAGGTGTAATTTGTTTTTGTTATTGTTATTATCAGTATGTGAACAAGCTATATAAGCGGGGCACGCAGAGCTTTGTCAGTCACTCAATCTACCGAGGCGCCTAGAGCCGATTCAATTGTTGACGTTAATACAAGAAGTGTTAAGAAACTGAAGAATGATCGAGAAAATAGCGCCTGCTTTTACGGAGCTCAGCGAGTTTGCTAGTGTTGGCGTGAGTACTTTTTTAACTTAATTAATAACTTAGGTACGTCTAATAACTAAATATCGTCGTCTTGTTCCCATAACACAAGCTTATTCAGCTTACCATGGTGTTAGTTCGATTTGTGTAAGATTGTCCCCTTATATTTATTTATGTTTTTGAAGGTTGTCTTTGTGTCAAGGTCGTTCATGATTTACCCACCGTCATTTTAGTAGATCGTCATTGAGACAATAACCAATCAGCTAGTTATATTTCTACAAATAGATATAAAGATCCACCGATTTCAGTTTTTAATATGATCAAATCAAAATCAAAAATCAATTATTTATTCTGCAAATAGGCCACATGGGCACTTTTACATGTCAAATGGTATTCTACAATATAATATTAATAATCTTACACAATAATAATTTTAAAATTGCAGATTTTAACCAATTAGTACCTAAATGGTTAACAAACTTAATGTCACTAAATGAAAACTAAAAAAATCCAAAATTGTAAAATATTATCAAATACATTCGATATAAGGTCTGTATCAGAATTAACAATAAGTTTATGATATTAATTTAGTACCCCAGAGATGTATAATGTCTCTGAGCATCCAAATACAATTAATAATTATTCAAATGCTCTTATAGAGATGTAGGTATACACTGTCTCTAAGCGTTAAAACAGAAAAAAAGGATCATTAATGTAATATTGTCAGAGATGTACAGGGTCAATAACAATAAAACGTGTCAAGAACAGAATGATGACTCTCGTCAAAATAATGATAATAACACTAGTATTTAGGTAGTTACTATGGCCTTGCAAGCATGAACAGACCGGACTCCACAAACAGCACCCGATCACGAGTATGACGCATATCTCAGCCATCGCCTCCCTCAACCATATGTTAGGGAAGGTGGCGTATATACCCTAACTCCATTAGAGTAATTTAAAATAAAAAAAATCTAAATATCTTTATTTCATAACATTTATATAGGTACCTACCTAACCCACCGTTTATAAATATACTACCTAAATATAATAAGGATGTCTTCGGGTATGACTATAAGTTCCTACCTACTATGTCTTCATTGAACTTCTGGTAACAATTAAATTTGACCCAAGGAAATACCATTATGTCATCCTCATTAGGGACGAAACAAGGTATCCTATAAAGATAATTACGCGGCTTAGATTCCCCCAACTTGCTTAAAAGCAGTTAAAGTAATGCAAACTGCCCAGGCACTGTGGTCTCGAACTTGGTCCCCTAATAACCGGGACTTTAGAAGGAAATTCACCTTTACGGCTTACACCTTAAGTACCCTAATGGCGTTTCCCTTAATTAGATGACTTGATACGATCTAATTTAGTAATTTAAAAAGTTAACGTTTAATTTGCTTCGCTAAAAATAGGTAAGTTATATTTCAGTGAACTTTTGAAACTATTGGTCCAGTTTTATAGCACCTAGTTTTATACCCACGAGTAACATTGGCCATTAAAGGTGTAATTGTAAAATTGCATACCATACGATGCTTACTTTATTTCAGCTGCAAGTAATTAATTATTGACTGCTCGCGTGACTTAGAATGTAATAAACGTATACTATTACCGACATCATAAAGTTTCGTATTCGTATTTTATATTGATATTATAAATTATTATTTATTTATATAAAGGGGTACGGTTCGTGAGGAAACCGGTCTAATCCCAATAAGGTCTAGTTTACCCTCTGGGTTGGAAGGTCAGATGGCAGTCGCTTTCGTAAAACTAGTGCCTATGCCAAATCTTGGGATTAGGTGTCAAAGCGAACCCCGGGCTCCTTTAGGGGCACAACCGGGAATAACGCTAGGAGGATGATGAAAGGGGTACGGTTTGTGAGTTTGTAGTTTTTTCTGTCTGTATGTAGATGGTAATCGCCGGAACCGCTTACCTATTCGTTTGTTTTACAGCAGTTCAAGTACGAACCTTCGGAGTGGGTTATAGTTTACTCCGTTTGCTTGTGTACTGTGTTATACTGCCGTCCTAAGCAAAAATAACGCATCTGACTAGTGAGTCTCATTCATAAATATTTTGCTTATGAACGCAGAATACGAGGGCGGAGCCGGGCGGGCAGCAAGTCATTATTAAAGTTATAAGTACATTTTGAAAACGCTTAACTGTCAATTCAGCTTTGAAATAATCTATCAGTATTAACTTATACTTAGTTTATAAGACAAAGAACAGACCATTTAAATCCCTCGACGACATTAAACGATTCGTTAGATAATACGGGAGCTCTCTTTTAAATTCAATACCAATCAACTTAAGGCTTTTCAAATTTGAGATATTCTGTTTTGTATTTCGATCGAATCAGTGGATGGCCAGGGGGCCGATTTTTGACTTTCGAGCGCTCGAAAATTAAATAAAAGTAAATACGATTACAGTCTCAAAATTGCAGGCACTTACTTTCTACCGATAGAATTGAATACGAGTGGTCGGTACCACTCGTTTTTAAAACTTCTATGCCTATTTCAAAATAGCATTTCATAATTTTTGACAATTTTCGAGTAAAAGAGTCGAGCGCTCGAAAGTCAAAATTCGGTTCCCAGATGGGCCCGATTACGTCAGTCATTTCACAGAAATCGCTGAAAACGACTTAACCAGCCGGCGGAATAAAAATGGGAGACGTTATCCCTGGCCGCGATTAAAAACTTTGGCATTCTTGCTTTTTGTCCAACTTGACAATTGATGTGATCAAATGTTATTTTTCCGTTTAAAATATTTGAAACCAAAATTTTGAGTGTGTTTTTACTTAACACGCATTCAGTTAGTTTCAATAGCCCCAAATACTCAAGTCAACTTATAAAAGTTGAATTTTATCATTTTTTCTTCAAAAACTGCAGCATGGTCTGATGATAGAGACTAATAGTGGCCATCTTGCATCATCGTTACTATCTAACACAATGTCCATCGAGTTGAGGCTAATTAGACTAGTGTCAATAAATTGTTGAACATTGTGTAACAAAAATACAACCATCACTGGAAACAGGTTAAAACCAAATGGCAGTTTTGCTACAAACTTATATAAACTTTGCCTATTTAATGGATGATAGTTCTATTTACCTTACTTTGCGGTATATTTTAATTTGCATTTCAGAATTGTGAAAAACAAATTGTCTCTCTTTCTCAATTTCTTTAATGTGCCAACAGTTTCGTAATGAACAAAACTTCCGATTACTATATTTGTACAACTAAAGAGCGAAATCGTTAGAAAAATAAACTGAAGGTGCTTAGTTATTTTCTCCTTTATAATAGACTTTTCTCTGGCGGCGACATTCAACCGGAAACATATCTAGATAGGGAGCTTTCATAACAATTGTCAATCGAGCGTTCACCGTGATCGCTGTCAGAGAATGGTACTTGATTTATTATTATTATTAGCGATAGTTTGCTTGTTGTTTGCATTAAAGAAATGTGATATTGATAAATGTGAAATACGGCGGTAGTAAAATATGTGTACTGCCACATACCCGTATTGTCCAATTTCAAGATTGAGTCAGGGTTACGTAGGTAGGCTTACTTTCGTTTTAAAAACCTCTAGTTAAAGTCTCTCTTTTTAAAATTCGTGGTTATTACATAACTAAGGATTTAGGTAGTAGGTATCTACATGCTTAGGATTTACTAAACTTATTATCTCTTTAAGGACAAACACTGCACTCAAATGAACTTTCATCATAATATTTCTTACTTATTATTTTAAATTAGGCCATTCAGGACTATAACAACACGCGTACGTAATAGTAGATTGTATGACACGGGTCTAAAATAAGCCAATATACCACGAGATAGTTATTGTTCGAGTGGTAATATGGCTTTTAGACCAGAGTTATACACTCTACTTTTCACTTCGACTGCGAGAAAATTGTAAAAACAAAGATTATTCATCCACAATCAATAATAAATTCCACGGCAAAAATATTGTCCAATTTGGCGGCATGATTTTTTTCGTAAACTGCTTTGACACAGATACAAAATATTGACACCAAGAATAAACGCCTCTGACCGTTTATAGGCGCGTCCAAACGGCCGAACGCGGCGGACAGCATACCAGGGCATAAGCTAAAGCGAGATAGACAGGAGTATATCCTGCTGCAGCAGCATACATGGCATTAGCTATGAGATTGAGCAGGATTCCTGCTAAATCTCATAGCTAATGCCATGTATGCAGTCAACCACGCTCGAACGTTTGGACGCGGCTATATAACGGTCAGAGGCGTTTATTTTTTTTAATGATTGTGAGTTAGGGACTAAAAAACGCCTGATGTCTGAAATAATTCTGTTTCCTGATTGGTCTATAGCAAATACAGATGTTTTTTAAAGGGTTGTGATACGTGGATTTAATACGATGAAGTGTTTTGATTGGTCAAATTAAAACGTTTTTAAATCATAAATATGTATACATATTTTCCCTAGGGGCTAAATGTACTCATAGAGGTAGAATATCTACGAATGTACTACTTTGGCCCCGGTTGCTTAGCCTTATATGACACACTTTTCGAGCATGAGAAGTGAAAAAGGGATAAGGCTGATTTTCGCTACATATAGAGATAAAACTGCTACCTAACCGAGTACCGCTTTGAGCGTAGTTTACTGTGAGTCAGTTAGCGTACGAATGAATTCGCTTAAAGTCGTTTTACCACGCTGGTGGCAAGCTTTGCAGCGTCCGGCTCTGGTCCGTAACTAATAGTTCCCGTAACATATGAAATCTGAAATTCCAGGGGTACCACATTACCGCCGTCAACCCTTTAAGACTGTGTCGTTAATAAAATGTACGCGTCCTGGTATCATCATCATCGTCATGTCAGTCGAAAGACTTCCATTGCTGGACACAGGCCTCCCCCAAAGAGAGCCAAAGTGATCAGTCCAGGGCCACCCGCATCCCGCGGATTCCCTCGACCTTTACCAGGCCATCAGTTCACCCAGGTCTACTTACACTGCGTCTTCCGTTACGTGATTGCCGCTCGAGAACCTTCCGCCCCAACAGCCATCGGTTCTGCGTGCAATGTGCCTCACTGCCACGTCCTATTAATACGAGCGCAAATAAAAATGTCCACAGGCCGGAGGTAAAGTAGCCTTCGCGACCGACGACTTCTTCGCGACATGTGAGGATATGATCGCGGACAGCGACCCCTTGTGGCTCGCCGACAAGTACACGGAGTACGGGAAGTGGATGGACGGCTGGGAGACCAGACGCAAGCGCGTCGCTGGCCATGACTGGTGCATACTGAAGCTGGCCACCAAATGCGTCATTCGAGGTTGGTAACAAATAATCGATTATTTCATTTGTCAATACACTCGGTGCCTTAGACTTCTTTGCGACTACATGCGAGAATATACTGGGTCTGATTGGCTACGACTGGTGCATACTGGTGCTGGCCACCATTATTAGAAATACGCATTGATTTGCTCAATTTTTTTAACATGTTTGCTGTTTATAACTTTATTCGTACCTAAATCATTTTATGCCAGCTATTTTAAAGATATGTCTTCCCTATGTCCCTATCAATAATAAGTAATGTTATATATCTTAATTAGCAACGGCTTTAATTTTAATTAATTAAATTTTATTTTAATTTAAGTCTGTATACCATCAAACCTTAGTAAAAGAAAAAAGCCTTCTACGACATGTAATATAATACACAATATATTATTTTATATGTTCCAGGTCTTCTCATCGACACTGCCTACTTCACTGGGAACTATGCACCGAAATTTTCGATTCAAGCCGCATGTTTGACGCCAGAAGGTGAGTTCATCAAATATCATTTTAAATATTTCATTACTAATAGATGATTTGAACTTGGTTGGAACGGCATTTAATGTAAGATATTCCTATTGGATATAACGTATAATAAGAATAAGAATAAGAATTATTTATTGCATAACTGTGTATGGTATGGATAACATGTATACAAATAGTTTCAACAGGTGCCCTTACGGGCGTGCAATATTTAGGTACATTTATAGCATATAACTAACATTAAAAATACATTCATTACAACACTAAATCCTAAAATCTTTCACGATTGTTTACTGACCCAAAAA
This sequence comes from Epinotia brunnichana, assembly GCA_963854355.1. Classification (NCBI taxonomy): domain Eukaryota; kingdom Metazoa; phylum Arthropoda; class Insecta; order Lepidoptera; family Tortricidae; genus Epinotia; species Epinotia brunnichana. Next base: position 7,223,697 of record OY977945.1, on the reverse strand, counting down.
ACTCATTGAGGCTATAAAATGATTTATTTATAAGCCAGTTTTTTAAATTTACTTTGAACGTCCTACCTTCCATAGCTTTTATATCAGATGGCAGATGGTTAAATACACGAATTGCAGTTACAAAAGTGCTCTTCTCGAAAATAGAGGAGCTGATTTTCGGTACCCTAGTATCATATTTATATTGCTTTCTTGTATTACATTTAGTACCAGACCAAGTTGGGAAATAGTCGGGTTGGCTTTTTACAAGCAAACTTATTTGTAGAATGAAAATGCCTGTTAATGTTAGGAAACGCTTTTCTTTGAAGACTTTACGAAGAGAATCTCTGATGTTCATGCGGAAAATGGTTTTTAGGCATCTTTTCTGGAGTAAAAATGTTTTATGCACATCCACTGAGTTACCCCAGAAAATTGTACCATAGGTCAGCAAAGAATATACATTTCCATAGTACGCACTGATGACTACATTTTCGGAACAAGTTTCAGAGAGAATGGATAAAGCGTAGCAATTTCTGGAAATCTTTTTGTTTATTTGATCAACATGTGTTTTCCAATTAAGATGTGTATCTACATGTACTCCTAGGAATTTAACACTATCTGCTACCTCTATGGTTGTACCAGCTTCCGATACATTTAAGGAAAGAGGAGCGGTTTTGTAATTTCTAAATTGAATGAGCTGGGTTTTGCTTAGATTAAGTTTAAGGTTTAAAGCAGTGAGCCAATCTATAATTTTGCTCAAAACAATTTTGATATCCCTTTCGAGGTTTACAACTGAGCGGTCACATGAAAAAAATATTGTTGCATCATCTGCGAAAAGTACACTTTGTTCATTTACAATAGTAGGAAGCTCATTTAAATATATCAAAAAAAGAAGTGGCCCTAGCACACTTCCTTGGGGTACTCCATAAACTGCTTCCCCATAACATGACAACACCGGTTCAATAGTTTTACTTTGTCTGTTATAATATTCTATTTCTACAGCCTGTTGTCTTCCACACAAGTAGCTTTTGAATAAATTCAGGGCATTTCCCCTTATCCCGATATGCTCTAATTGTTGCAACATCACCTCATGCACAACGCAATCGAAGGCTTTAGACATATCGAGCATTAGGGCAACGCAGGTTTTGCCAGTATTTAAACTCTCCCATATATGCTTAAAAATTGAAAAAATGGCTAAAGTGGTGGACTTTCCTTTCTGAAAGCCATACTGAGCTTTGCTTAAGATGTCATTTTTTATTAAAAACCCTGATAACCTGTCATACATAACTTTTTCTAATATTTTACTAAAGGCTGGTAATAATGCTATTGGTCTAAAGTTGCCAAGATAATTTTTTGGACCAGTTTTATGCAAGGGCCTTATTATTAGCTTCGCTTAGGGCCGTAAAATTTCACGTGCTCTGCATTATGCTTTACAATGCAATACAAACTTTATCGCACACCTCGAAAAAATAACACGGTACAGAACATCAAGATTACAGTAGAGGTAGACAACAGGAATGTAGGAGTGAATTTAGTTTTTATTGAGATATCAAGCTTTTTCCTCATTTTTATTAACGTGTTTTTCTTTTATTGGGTTATAGAAGAATCATTGCTGCCAGAACGAGATGCATGCATGGGTAAAGCATGTAGTGCAAGCGATGCGAAGGCAGTAGAGAGGCTAGTATCGAACAAGTGGGATGAGATCGTGCCTAAAACTGCTCTTAGGCCAGGCTACGAAGAAACCAGACTTAATTTTCAAAAGGTAACTATGTGATAAATTGACTGATTTCATAAATTAGTAAATATAGTTATTTGTTATACAAGGGGGGAAAGTTGTATTTTACCTGCGAGTGTTCATTTGAAACACAAGCTAGCGAAAGGATCCTATGATTGACCACGAGCGAAGCGAGTGGTTCAAAAATAGAATCCTGAGCGTAGCGAGTGTTTCAACACACGAGACATAAAATAACTTTTCACCCGTGTATAAGACAAATCTTTTCACCTCACTACAGCAAGGAAAATAAGAAAAAGAGTAAAAAAAAACAAAACAAAAAAAAAAAAGTAAAATAAAGTTTAAAAAAAGTAAAAAATGGTGAAAAAAAAAAGTAACAAAAAAATTAAAAACGTAAAAAAAAAGTTTAAAAAATGTAAAAAAAGTTAAAAATTAAAGTTAAAATATGTCATAAAATATACCTACAAAAAACAAAAATAAACGTTTAACGTTCTACGACATAGTACTTTTAACGTTCTACGTCTACTTTCTTCACATGTGGATAAAAAGCGATTTTCTCAATAGTTAACAAACAAACAAAAAGGCCTTTCCGAGCGAGTGAGGTGAAAAATATTTGATCATGTTCAGTCACAGTGTTAAGTCAATGTTTTGTGATACTGATAACAGCTTTAGGGTGTTATGAATTCATTAATTAATAACTTTGACAACAAATAGTTGGCAGTATATTATTTTAGTTGGTCATCAGTCAATAGTCAATGAATAATGAGTTCACTTTAATGTAATATACACCAAATCATAAAATATAACTATGCACTCCAGGGGCTTAGCTTAAAAAAAGAGTATTATAAATAGAGATTTGTGTTTAAAATGTAAAAAATTAAAAAAAACGAATAGGTATTATGATTCACAAGTGTTTTAAAAGAATCAACGAAGTACCTAAGCTTAGTTACGACAGCGCCAGTTGACATATTAAGTAACTACACAACATCAAAACCTAACTCTTTTAATAATTATTTATTGGCTGCATCCAGAAAGTCATACCTTTATTTACCAAAAGCCTTTTTCCGTTTGTAGGTCCTCAGTGACGAGCCATACACACATGTGAGAGTAAACATATACCCTGACGGAGGAATTGCGCGACTCCGGGTGTATGGGGAGGCCAGAACCGAGCCTCCGCTACCACATCACATGGTGGATTTGCTCTCCTTATTAAGTGGGGCCATCTGTCAAGGTAAATATCATAAAATTCAAAGGACGCTCATCTTGCTTGATCTACCTAAATATGTATTTAAAAACGGTATCCCATTGGATCGCATAACGGTTTTTAGACTAATGCAGTTTCGCATAATTGGTTTGGCATAATTATTTGTGGCATAATAGTACTTTCGCATAGTAATATTTTGGCCTACTGTTTTTCTGGCATACTACGCTATTAGCATAATTTTAGCTAGGCTAATTTGTATTGGCCGAATAAACATTAGGCATACTATTGTTTGGGCTGATAATTATTTGGTATATGTCATTATACTCGTACATAATTACAGTTGTCTAAATGAATAAAACTGGTCAAAATACCTAAAATGATATTATTCGTTTTTCCGCTCTTTTATAAAAAAATAACCTCGAAGACGAAAGCGGGAGCAAAGCTCCCGCTTCCGTCTGCTGACCTACCCGCGATCCGAGTCGATTTTGCCAAAAAAATATTTGATGCCCACCCTTTGAACAGGGGCTTAGTCGCAAAACCGACTCGGATCGCGGATAGGTTAAAAGACGGAAGTGGGAGCTTAGCTCCCGCTTTTGTCTTCGAGGTTATTTTATTTATAAAAGAGCGGAAAACCTTTTATTAAATCTTACTACTATTAAATGACAATTTGGCAATTTACTACTAAAAAAACCATTGGCTGAAATCATTAAAATCTCAATTTTTAGATTTTAGGGATTTTGAACGTAGGTTATTTAACGTTAGTTTTTTTTATAATTTTAGACGTTATGCATTTTGATATGATGTCAATTGATTACAATGTGTATTCATGTTTATGCTTTTTGTTATTAGTTTTAATGAGGGTTATGCTTTCTGTATTTATGCTTTTTAATGTTATGCGTAAAAAAATACGCGAAATGTGACTTATGCATATCTTATTTTCGGCGTAAAGTAATTATGCGTAACCATATTAGTATTAATGATTTTATGCCTCTCAAAAGTAAACCTTTAAAAACCCAACTTCGATGTATATATATTCAAGGAGTCATTTATAAGGGAATGCCGCCCATTTTTTCTACAACAAACATTTTTCTTTGAATTTCATGGGGTTATAATGCTAACTACTATGACATCCAGCAATTTCTTGCAATTTGCACTAGATCGTTAGTTATTACGGGCGGCTTTGTCTTAAGGAGTAGGTAGTCACCATTCTGCTCAGTGCTCAACAACTTTCTTCTAGTGCTGTGCCAATTAGTTTCATCCCCAAGAACTTCCAGTCTTCATACTGAACATATATGTACTCCTTTACAATTCATGAGATCTTAGAGCGGTAGTTGCTATTTGTGATAAAGGTTTAAGATCAAGAGAGGGAAAAATATACATTCAATATACGTCCTTACTAAAACCCATTTAACCATCAACTAACTTTAGTCACCTTTCCCAGGATACTCAAATGCGCATTACGGTCACCCACGCAACATGATGAAGCCAGTGAAGAGCGAGTGCATGTCGGACGGCTGGGAGACAGCCAGGAGACTGGACCGGCCGGACATTATCGAGGCCAATGAGGATGGCACGCTTAAAATACCTGGTAAGTAATAGTCCGGGTCAGCGCAAAGGAAGGGATTCCTAATTTAAAAAACAAAACCAATTAAAGGAAAAAAAACCAAATGAAAGATTTAGTGGCCGAGACAGATTGTTCCGATAGCTCAGTTAGTTAGTAGCGCCGGGCCATGTATGCCTGTGGTCGCCGGTTCGAATCTGACTCGGAGCCTAAATTTTTCAATTTTTCCTTTAATTTGAAATTTATAAATTTCGCTAGCAGCGTAACTGCTTTATACAAAATTTGTTCCTAATTTTATCATTGTGTATTTGACGCTATTGAGATTTTGAGATTGACTTGGTAAGGCTTATACGAGTATATCTATGCTCACTACCGCGCACGTCGAAGCGCTTGCAGAATTTTCCCACATTGACAAGCTAAAGATATACACCCCCTTACTACACCGGTCCCCAGTTTTCAATTGTTTATCAAATTATTAGGGGCTATTCTAAATAAAAAAGTATGCTCAGGGTTACTTTCTATCCAGTTTGGAGTTTCAACCAGCAAAGTTTGTTCGATAGAAAATCGATACACAAATTATAAAACAAAGCGGCCTGGGCATATCTCGCTTTTAAATTGGAAATTACATATTCTACTTCAATAAAATTAGTTTGTCTCTCATAAAACAATGGTTTATAAAAAGTGTACCACACGAAAATTTACTTCCGCTAATTGGTAACTCGCAAAGCCATCAGCTGTTCTATTAATAACAAGATATTTAAGAAAGTCAGCCGAAATGTGAAGGACCTCTTAAATTTATTAACAATCGTTTGGGCGCACTTTTAATTGGCTACTTTATTACAGGAGAAGAATGGGCAGTCTTCAAATTGGGATTCCCGGGAAGGATCAAAGAGCTGTGTGTGGACACGGCGCACTTCAAAGGGAACTTCCCCGATTCTGTTAAGATTGAGGGCACTTGCTTAAGCCGCGATTGGACGCTTGAGTCAAGACCACAGTGGCATAACATACTTAGGCCAAGCAAGGTAAGAAAAAAAAACCTGCTCACGCGTTTTTGCCCTCGTATTAAAGAATGCAAGCAAAGCCACGGGATAAAATAGCCTGTGTTCATTTAAAAGATATATTCTTTATATGGAGGAAAGAATTCTTGAAGTCCAATGAGTGGTTCTGGATATTATCCCCCATATACAAGAACATACATACATTTCACAGACGGACCTCTTAATTATTAGGTTTGATAACTTAGTAACAGTCATAAAGCAAAGTTTAGCGGCGGAGTTTGCGTTACAATGAATTTTATAGTTTGATGTGCTATCTATAATAAAATAACTTGCTATGGTATGCACCACCCATCTGTATATTTTGTATGTAGAATGCATACTACTTTGCTGACTGTGTTTGAGTATCATCATTATCATCAGCATCCTAGCGTTTTCAGATGTCTACAATAAAATAATTATTTAGTCGGAAATTACGAATCCACTCCTTTTGCCGATGGAGGACTTAACACGCGGCACTCACTTATACGTTTAATCTTTTAAATTAAGGATTTAAGTCCAAACTAAATAGCTGTCATAAGGCAAATTTCTTTCACTAGATAGATGGAAATAGAACCCACAGCAACACACATTAAAACTCACTTTTGATTGCAGCTATCAGCACACAACGAGCACTGGTACAACTGTGAATCGGATCTGGTCACGCACATCAGAGTGACCATGGCGCCAGACGGTGGCATCAGCAGGGTTCGAGCCTTTGGCTTTGTGGACTCTTCGATAATTGTCTAATTAGGCAATGGTTATTTTGATCTGCAGTGTAAGATTTTAAGCAATGTTTTTTGTGCAAAGAAAAGGATTCATGGATCATTAAGAACAACCTTAGTGAAGCCGGTTTTTAACCATGCCAAATAAGTGGACGCTCGCGCACACATTTATACTTTAATTCTTATTAAACTTTATTGCACAAAACTCGAAATGTATGATCTTCACAGTATTACGACACGTACGTTCGTAATACTCCGCCTATGCATTTGTACATTGGTGTAACATACTGTCTTGTTCAAGTCATGTACTTGTACTGTTCATAAATGAATGATTGCTTTCGTTAGTTTTTCTATATAGTACAAAGCTGCTTGTATTATGGCTAGAAAATGATAGCTTAGCAGCAATTTTTGTATAGATTTAAGTTTTGCAAGTATTATTAATGATATTATACTAATATTGTATACACTTATTTGAAGTTTTCTTTATAACCTTACTCAATTAAAATGATTCGGGGAAAATCTTTCCGCAGTCCGCAGTGTGTATCAAGGGATGCTAACTGGGAATTGTATTTATTTATTTAAAATTTATTGCACAAATATAAAATTTAAGTACAATTGGCGAACTTATAGCCTTCAGGCATTCTTTACCAGTCAACCATTGGGCTAAATAGAAACTTTAGTGGTGCAGGATTCTAAATACTGAGAATCAAATGGCAACACAAATCATTTAATTACAATAACATACATTACAATGTAATATAAACTTACTTATACATATTTAAATACATAAGGGAATAAATAGCCCGAATATTTTTGCAGAGTCAGAAATAAACGTTTAAATGCCGACAAATAGTTTTATAAGGACTGCTTTATCAACACCACTTTAAAAAATACTTTACTGTCGCATTTCAGTCGAGTCTGATTTCACAGAATATTATTAGTTGAATGCTCACAAAATAGCATCATATTTCAGCAACTAAGTTTAAATGCAAACTTCGTAAAAATACACTAAGCGCAAAATTCATATTTCCTCGTTAGGTTAGAGAATATTTTATTTGGAGTAATAAAGTCCGTATTTCAGAAGAATGTGTGAAAATGTAATTTCGCTCTCTTCACTCGTGACACGCGCTTGATGTGCTCCCATAGCCGCTCGTTATGTTGTACTGCTTTAGAAAATTTTATAAAAATATGTTTTTAGTACAAGCCTCAATGTTAATCCATTAAAAAGTTCTACTAAGTTCGTTCTTTAATTATTTTGGATTCATCATTAAATCAACATGTATTTACCAAAATATTGTATTATGTTCCATACTATACATACTTACTTACTAATGATTAAATTGGTACGATTAATGGAAGTGGGTGAAAATCGAATTGCAAGATTTGATTATATCGATGTACATAATCATACAAATAAAATTATAATAATCATATCATATATATATTGATGTACAGGACAAGTTAATCACTTGATTTTGGCAACTAGAGCTACTAACTTTGTCTTTGCACAGTTCGACTACAAAGAGATCGATAAGGCCAAAGTTAAAAAAATATGAAATGTATACTTACACGACATTAATGTTAAGGCAACGAAGTCATAACTTTGGCCGTATCTTTCTCTTTGTAAATTACTGTACCCACCAAATTGATTCTGTATAGCTCTAAGGTAATCGACAGAGAGTGTATATCAGCAAAGATATACCCAAGATAGATACCCAATGCATTGATTTTTATTGTGAAATAAAGTTTTATGAATACCTAAATCACCGTTGTCAAGCGCTTTGACCAGTCTCAGCGGAATATCAAGGCATCTGGCAATCAGAGCCAGTATTCCAGATATTTGAAAGAAATTGACATAATTTAAAGTCTTAGTCATTTTGATTATGAATAAGAAAGATGTGGGAGCGATGCTATGTCCCTTTCAGTCAAATATAGCGTTTGGAATAGGTACCGGCCGAGGAGCCTGAGTAGGATGAGACTTTCTCGACATGTCATATTGATGATTTGTAAAGGAATTTTGTAGTCTGACATGTCTTTCAAAATCAAGACGACAGACGCATGAATTGAAACCAATATCCAACAGGTGATTGTCCGTTAAGACGAATGGAATCGCAACCCAGAATTTCCGAGATGATAGATAGCGGTTTCCTCGCTTTACTAAGCGAGAAATAAGTTTATTAAAGTAACGCTTCAAAGGTTGCCAGCGTTTTATTCCTTTTGTTTTTGTAAAAAAACTAGCCACGAACCGTGGAATGGACGGATGGCGTGTCCGTATGCAACGGTTTTCTCCAGAAGAAAAAAGCACTGCGTTCATATAAAGGCCGTATGGTAAAACTACGTTTTTATTATGAGTTTTGACTTAGTTACGCTGCCAATCACCTGGTCATGCACGTAAAGTTGTAGTTTGAGAAGACATACAAGTTTTCCTCGTGTTCCATTACTAGGTACCTACTAGAGACTAGTACCTAACGAGTTTTTAGTGTGTAGAAATACCACATAACCCAGAATTCCCCCGAAAGCTGGGTACCTGAATAGCAAGTTGTATCCACGAAAAAAAAATGGAACCAACTAAGTTTATTTTTGATCAGTCCTTGAAAAGTAGGTGTATTATCTTGTCTGTTATCTTCCAATTTAAAAGTGTCTGTTTGTAGTTTGTTCTCATTAAAATAAAACAAACATAGATAAACAGAGCAAAACAAATGGCTTCTAGAAACTGATAATTTGACTACCTACTTTAATTCAAAGCAATTAAGCATAAGGTTTCTTCAAGAAAGGAGTATATAAATACTTAAAGGGTTGGCAATGCGCATGTAAGAGTGTGAGAATAGTATAGGTATGAGTTACAAACGTCCAATAGGCTACACTGATCGACCGCTTACTATCAGGTGGGTCGTAAGCTTGTTTTCTACCGACGTGGTATAAAAAAGCAGACAATACGTTGAGTTGTTAAGAACGATCGAGTAGAATATTTAGATGAGTACTCTGTCCTCTCGCTATGACTTGCCAATTTTTGTAAAGTTCACATAGCTGAATATATTTCATACACTCATTACTTTCTTTGGGGTGATACTATTAGCGTAAGAGACTCCCAAAGTGTCCAAAACGTGTCGCCAATAATTACTTATATTACGTGGCTTTCAACTGTACTTACATACATATATTAAAAATGAGTAGCTAAGTAGAGTTCATCTGTGTTACTTATGTATTTAAACTTTATTGCACAGTAAAAACTTACTAATACAAATGGCGAACTTAACCCTACCCTGCCTGCCTGGTTATCCTGACTGATACTTAATTAGGTGGTTATTAACTTTTTTTGTTTATCTATCGTTTAGGCTGTGTGTTGGCTTGTCAGTAAGGGGTTTAAAAGTCTTATGACATTGTAGCTAGATTTAAAAATAATTTTTATTTGTTGAATTATTTTGATGTTGCCCAAATTTTTTTTTCTGACTTGATATTCTCTCCTGCTTGCCACATACCTGCTCTCAACTTTTTTTTGTATTTTAAAGAATTAAAAATTCATAAAAATAAAAAAAAGGAAGTGTTTTTTGATGGGAATTCGTGTAAATAAAAAGGTGCTGTTTGACCATAAAAAGTTGTAACGTGGCTTATTCCTATTTCCCTACAAACCTCATAATCACAGAGTTTTTTTTGACGAGATACCTTAAGGTATCCAATATACTTCGTTTGTGCTGTGGCCAAAGTGGTTCCACTTAATAGGCTAAGACTAACCCTGGCACGTTGCACTTCCACTAGTTTCTATCAATTTCCGATATTTCATTAATGTAGCATTACTGCACGTGTTGTTCGAGTTGATAAAGCGTTCAGATAAAGAGCGAAGGGCAGCTGAGATCCAGTTCATACCGACTACGGGCAAATCCGAGGCAGACGGTTATCAGTGACCTGTACTATTGGCCTCAAAAGGCTAACATTTGTATATGTCACCGTTAGATTGTGAAAACCGTCAGTTTATAATCTTACCCATTATATTGTTAACTGACGGAATATTGTGAACTGCCAAAATAATTCATAATTTTACGCATTCATTTTCGTTAGTTTATAAACTAACAGTGTCATATCGTCAAATTGTGAACAATTTGCCTGATTCGGAACGCAACCTGTGCGCTGTTTGGTTGAGCGAATTATTCCACTTGCATCAGTTTCCACTTACGTCAGAACATGATTGTTTTTTTTTGTTATTCAGACATTTTATTCCATTTATTTCGGCATCCAGCAGTGTCAACGGAGCCCCGCTGGCTCGGAGCTCCTATTTCTGGGCGCTTAGCCCTTCCGGCAACTGAAGATACTAACCTAATCTATCTAGTCTTTGGGTACGTTCCGTAGCAAGCCGATTTGATCTCGGTTCACAATTTGTTTAACGAAAAATATTGCGTTAAATTGTGAACGGTTTTGACAGTTCACAATTTTTCGACAGTTTATAATATCGCGAGTAAGATTATAAACTGACGGTGTTCACAATCTAACGTTGGCATATACATGTGTAGGTACAGTCGCCATCACATCCTATGTACACTATAGGTGTACAAAAATATCGGCACATGCACCCTAATGCCTTGAAAATAGAGGTGTGTTCCGATGTTTGTGACGTGCTTGTTTGCTCGGATGTATGTAATGGCGACTATACACGCCTGTCGTACCAAAATAGTAAATACAATTAAAATTTCAGGGCTATTTCTAGCAGTTGGTTTAGAAATGTGATATTGCAGGTTTAATTTCTACGGTATCTAAATAGTCCTTAACTGCTTTATTCGCGACATAAGATGCCGAAGATTGTAAAGAAAAAAATAAATGAAAGAAGATTAGATACATACTTAGCTAAGGTTAAGGATTAGTAACTGATTATAAAATTATATATATATATTATATGAAAGGGTAGGTAATATAAGAATCGCCTTGCGTGGTATAGGCAAGTATTGCGGATGGATGAAAGTCATATTGTAACCAGAAGAGTATATGAAGGGATGTAAGAGATGAGGTAGGCGAAAGAAAAGGTGGACGGTCTGTGTGAAAGATGATATGAAGAGGAAGGAACTGAGTGACAAGATGCCTGGTGACGGGTATGGAAGAAAAATACATACAGATACAGACCCCAAGTAAAATAGTTTGTAATTTTGTGTTTGTTTGTTGTAGGTACTTAATGTTTAAAAACTGTTATAAAAAAGTCGTTTGATGAAAGATATCGACAACGTGGGTTTATGAAATTAATGGACATTCAATTACAGGGTTTTTTGTAATAGCATTTAAAGTATTTAAAATACAACCCTTCCATTTAAAAAGCATTATCGGTCACTATTGTCGTTCAACTCCGATGTTACGAGTTTATAAAGCTCTACATAAATGTCAACATAAATCCAGCATGATGGATATCAGGAAAATTTATTACCATGTTTTTATTCGCTAAGTAATCAAAAATACTAAAAATGAAAGGGTTTTGTTTTTAGAAATTATGATGGTTTTAATCTATATTCAACGAGGTCAAGTTTGTAGCTTTGTTAGTTTGTATGTAATGGGTAAACTTAGGAGCGTATCATCCAATTCCAAAAATTCTTTCAGCAATGTATAAAATGGACTGTCGTCAAACCTTGTACCTTCTTTATGGAAAAGCTTTATTTTTAATCCGTGGCTTCGTTTGTGTGGTTTGTAATACGCAGGCAGAGCTGTGCAGGCAGCTAGTATCAAATAAGACAAGAGAATGCTGTTGTCCACCATTTTCTTTTATACGTAATCGAGACTCAAAACCGTAAAAAAATCGGTTGCTTACATAGTAGGCGATAAACTACGAATGTTTATTGTAAAGGAAAAACAAAATATTCCCGGGTTTATTTACGACGACATAAATCTAACTTCGTGCGTCGCTTCATTTTTTGACTGCGTATTAATAGTACTGGGCCGGATTCGCGGTGAAAAAATGTTTCCGTGTCTTCGGCATACGTATCTCCACGTTCTGTCACTCTCAAAATGACCGAAATTAAAATATTTTTTTATCTAGGTATAAGTTTATGTTCCGTTTTATCTTGGTATTCAGCGAGGAAATGCCGGTACAATGCCTCGTAGGCCATATTTAGGGTTCCGTTCTCAAAGAGTAAAACGGGACCCTATTACAAAGACTCCGCTGTCCGTCCGCCCGTCCGTCCGTCTGTCTGTCACCAGGCTGTATCTCACTGATACCGTGATAGGTCCAGCTGAAATTTTCACAGATGATGTATTTCTGTTGCCGCTATAACAACAAATACTAAAAACACAGAATAAAATAGTTTTTTATAGATAATGGTACGGAACCCTTCGTGCGCGAGTCCGACTCGCACTTGGCCGGTTTTTTAGGGTTCCGTACTCAAAGAGTAAAACGGGACCCTATTACTACGCCAGCTTTTTTAGATTTAACTAAGTTTTAATTTACTTTAGTTAATGTTAATTATCATCTTGTATAATAATTTTGAAAATAAATGTATTTTAACCTAAATTCGTATCTTAGAGGAGTGACACACGGCAACGATGTAGTGTGGACGCAGACGACTCATCCAAAATATAAAATCAAAATTGTCTAGGTTTGTCTATGCGCTAAATATACTAAAAAGGAATACAAATCGTGAATCCGCATTAACAGCATACTAATATGCATATGCGCATGCGTGGCTCCGCTATGGCGTGGTTTTGTGGGATGCCAGTACCGATGCACATGCTCTATTTGTCATGCAGAAAAAATGCGTCCTCATCTTGACCAACACGTATGTACGTGCCGGACAGCTGTCGCCCGCACTTTATAAAACTTTAACTATTAACATTGCCCTGTTTATATATTTTGGAGGTAGCACTTTTTGCAAGAAAACACTCAGATCTATTTAAAAGAAAGAAAGATGTTTGTAAAAGTAACAGTAGGTATAAAAACCAACTAGCCATACCAAACTCCAAGCTAACTTAGAGAAGGCCCACACTATCGTTGTATCATCATAATAAACAAATTACCCGGTGCACTCAAACAGGAGTTGAACGATAAGATATTTAAAAACAAACTAAAAAAATTACTTCTTGATTAAACAATTGATGAGTTTTTGAATGGACAATCACTAGATAAAGTATCGTGCTAATCACAATTTTAATTTTAATTTTATTTTACAATTTGAAGGTATGTGATAATATCGCTATTATCCATTATCATTATTATATTTTAATCTCATTTCAATCTTTTATTACATGACATACTTCTATTTTTCAATACTGTTTTCTTTCTATTTATAAATAAAACTAAATTATGTTGTTAGCATGTTAGTACGTAAGAACATTGCAATGCCCTAACAGGGTATCATGTACCTACTGTATAACCTATCTTAAGATCTACTGTATGGACAATGAACATTATCGCAATAAAAGAATATAGATATGAATCTATAATTTCTAGAACGGCCAACTACCTGCCAGACATCGGTCGGTGCATTAGGGCGAGCTGCACCAGTCTGATGTTACATGACGTGATGACACGTGGGCCTATATGCCGCATATTTCTTTGAGATCCACGACTCGGCACGCGCAATATCTCGGCAGATCTAATCTCGATAAAAATCAAAATCCGCTTAAGAGTTTTTAGCTATTTATTATTAATTTTATTTTATTAAGTGCGCACATCACGTTCACAACCAGTCGTGGAGGGCCTTTTTTCATTCCGTGTATGGTGCGTGTTCGTCGAACGAACGATCAGCGTACTTAGGCGTTGTGATATTGTTCATCTTATTTAAATGCGTCCATAATGAAAACACACAGTAGCAAAGTGACCGATAATGACTCGTTCATATTCAAATGTTTATTTATTATTTTATCTTAAATGATCAGTACGTTCAAGGTGAGAGGTTGCGGCCATATGGCCGCCATTGCTCTCATTTGGGACGTGTTAGGCTTATGCGTTCAATGATTATCTGACTCGTCATCTTTCTGGGATGGAACATTTCAAGTTAATCGATGCGTGATTAGTGCGCGTGGACGATATAATGGTGGCTATTATCTAAGTCAAAACTACTGAACTACTCGCGAAATGTCTACGGTCTCCCCGCCTGTCAAAATCAAAAAAAAACAAATCTTAATATATTTATTTACCAAGAAAAAATACAATTATTTATACACATACTGAAATTACAGTGATACCCACACTAGGCAACGCCTGTATTGTGGGTTTCAAGAACAATAAGAAATGCCAGAGTGATGCAGCCTTAGATTTTATAGACTAGTTTCAACAATTAAAAATAATTGATTTAATACATATTTAGTAAATTATATATAAAAAAAGATATTATTTTTATTATATTACAATGCTGTATCATATGTCTGTGTGTGTGTCCGTGTGGGTGTGTGGGTGCGCGCAAGCAGAGCGTTAGAGCAGAGTCGTAAAAGGCAATTAAAGATTGATTCACAGTACACGGTTCCATGCCCGGGCCGAACGCCGGAACACATAACCCGACTAAACTATGTAGGGGCTAACAGAGCTGTAGAACTCGCGAAAGTTTAATCATTATAATCATACACCTGCACACAAAATTTCACAAGAATCTGTTGTGAAATGCGACCTATAGAGGAGTACAGCCGGACAGCCGGCCATACGAAATCATTTTCGCCCAAGCTGAAACGGAAAACTTCATTCTCTTCACTCGCTCGTTCAATAGTGTCCGTCACAGTGGCATGCTTGTCATTTAGTTAAACTCTATAGTCAAAATTTTCCAAGCGAGAGAGGTAGTAGGGGTAAATGACAACATTTAAAATTATGTAATGATGCCTATTTCGAAAACCATTTCGGTAATTATGTTACCTGAACGTAATAAAGTAGTTTTCAGATTTCATTTCTCACAAAAGAAGAAAATTGCGAAATTGTATAAATGTGGTTTAAGCCGTGTGTGACGTCAATACCTACGCATAATTTAGTAACGAATTCGCTACTTTTCAATTTGATGTTTCTGAATGAAAATTACAAATAACACGAGTAGCTTAAAATAACATTTTCTAGCGAAATAAATCCTAAAATTGCCCACTTGAAAAAATTAAATGTTGTCAATTGGATTGTTATTTTAACTACTACTATTAAAGCCATTTAACGGCAGTCAATACCTACGCTACATCCTTCTCCTAGTCACTTTTACAAAAAGAATAATGGCATCTCAAACGAGCAGACCTTTTTCCTCATTCAATTTCCTCAATATTTACAAACGTGACCCATTTCATGGGCTTTATCATTCACGACTCTTTCATTTCAGGCCAACATTTGAATCTTTGCTGTGTTGCCGAGACATTTTTCTGTGCGATGACAAATATAATTGACGGGAAAAAACGTTGAACTGCTTTATCTTTAAAAGCTTTTGTTTCTTGACTTTTATCGCTCGACATGTGTCAATTAGCTCTAAGGAATAACTTTATACATTACAAAGTATAAAGTTACCATCTTGAAAAAGTTTGTGACACATTCAGAGCCGGGAACTCGACCATCGAGTCCCTACGCCGTAGGCGCTTTCCGCTACATACGGGAAAACCACGGGATCGGTTACGAGCGTAGCACGTAGCGATTCTTGGCACTGGATGTGCTAATCTAGTTTTCTTATATCATTTATCAACCATCTAATATAATGTATCAACCATTTGGTTACTTAAATTAAACTGATGCTTGGCACGGGAACCTGTGTAAGAGAGAACAATATCAAAAAGAGATCAAAAATCTCTCTCTCTCTTTCTCTCTCTCTCTCTCTCTCTCTCTCTCTCTCATCTGAGCGTTTTCCCGGTTGCATATTCAGCTAGGTGCTTCAGAGCCCGGGGTCCGCTTTCCGGCATTTACTCTTCCACTTCGCGCGGTCTTGGGCATCCTCGGTTGTAAGACTATTGCCACGCATGTCATCCCTGGCGACGTCAAGCCAACATTTTTTGGGCCTCCTTCTTCTAGCGGGCCTTGGTGGAGGCGGCATAGCAAGACATTTGTTACCCACGTAACTTGCCGGTTTTCGAAAAATGTGACCGTACCAACGAAGGTGACTCTCCTGCAGTTTATCCACTATATTGGGCATGAAGGCTACCGCGGATACGCGAGTTCCTAATGCGGTCCTTCCGCGTTACTCCGCATGTCCAGCGCAGCATCTTCATCTCCAACACCCAGCTCCTGTTTGTGCCGTTTGAGCACGGGCCACGCTTCACTGCCATATAAAAGGAGCAGGTCTATAAATCCATCATTAGGCCAATGATGGATTTATAGACCTGCTCCTTTAGCTTGGCATCTTGGGGTCACAAATGACACCAGTCACCTCTCGTCATTTTGCCTAAGCTGCTGCAATACGGGCTGTGACGTGGCAGTCGATATCCCCCGACGCGTGAAGGACAGAGCCCAGGCACAAACTGGTCCGTACGCTCGACTACGTCTTCGCCTATGCGTACGGATAGAGGCCCTGTAGTGTAGCGTGTGTGTTGGGTAGGCCCCCCACAAGGTGGACTGATGACCTGGTAAAGGTCGCGGGAGTCCGCTGGATGCGGGTGGCGCAGGACCGGTCACTTTGGCACATTTTGGGGGAGGCCTATGTTCAGCAGTGGACGTCTTTCGGCTGATATGATGATGAGGGGCCCTGTAGTGTTGAAGACCATGTACTCTGTCTTCATAACAAAATCATAAGATCAACAATTATCATCCTCCTAGCGTTATTCCCAGAGCCCGGGGTTCGCTTTCACACCTAATCCCAAGATTTTGCATAGGCACTAATTTAATCATGAGATCAACAATATCATAATGAAATAACTTGTTTCATTAAGAAGTGTAATATCATCATACTCATCATCAGAAGTATTTACGCCTTGTTACTATCCACCCCGCTAAATGCAGAAATGGGTTGGAAATTCCAACCCATTTCTTGGAATACAGCAAAGGCGAAGCACGATGAAAATTGCATTAGCATAGTGTCAATATTTATGACATTTTTGGATCATCTTATTGAACAGATCGTTTAAAAATCAGCAGTTTAGTGTAAACTACCTTTTGTAAACTCAAAAAATGCTGTGTTAGCTCTGCTTTAGCTGGGATCTTTGGATAGCAGAAATATAGCTAAGCATTTATTTTTGGACGTATACGCCTACGTCTCATGACAACACGATAAAATGCACCTTTGGCACCATCTGCCAAGTACTTCCGGCCATTTCAGGACTGACAGACTTAAGTTTACTCTCTCTACGATAAAATGGCTAAATGATGCCACATGGTGCCCTTACAATTTTAACCGGGAGTCAAGGATTTTTCAAACTTTCGGCCAATTTTAGATGCGATAATCTTCTAATTCTTGCTGAGCACAACTTTCTCGACCTGCTGCCATGCATTTTATCGTGTTCTCATGAGACGTAGGCTTATTATTGGGCTGACGGACTATATGATCTAATCCAGTGTTTTTCAACCTGTGGGTTGCAACGCCAAGGGGGTCACCGCTGCTTGGATTCTTTACTCTAGAGGGGTCGCGCCATGAAAAAGGTTGAAAAACACTGATCTAATCGTTTAGAATATAGTTTCGCACACTTAACTGCTTATTTACCCGATTCAGATGTATCACTAAAGTAGTACTAAAATTCAATCGGAGTACACCACTGCCCACGTCACATCCGGAGGTGCGTAGCTTTTTAGGATTCCGTACCCATAGGATAAAACGGGACCCTATTACTTAGACTTCGCAGTCCATCCGTCTGTCTGTATGTACATCTGTCGCCAGGCTGTATCTCATGAACCGTGATAGTTAGACAGTTGAAATTTTCACAGATGATGTAGCTCAAGCTCTACGTATGCAATTCGTCGCTTTTCACGAATAATTTATCCACAGCTTCCACATTTTCACACAAACAAACGAAATCAACATTTTCACAGATGATGTAGGTATTTCTGTTGCCGCTATAACAACAAATACTAAAAAACAGAATAAAATAAATATTTAAGGTGGCACCACACAAAAAACGTGATTTATAGGTATGCCGCTTTTGTAGATAATGGTACGGAACCCTTCGTATGCGAGTCCGACTCGCACTTAGCCAGTTTTTTCTTAACTTCAAATTAATTTGAAGTTTATAAATATCATTAGCAGCGTAACTGCTTTATACAAAACAGTTTTTTCTTGCAGCGCTCGAGCTACCACGGAATTTGATTCCTGTGTTACCTACAACTATATTTGAAAAAAAAAACTATGGGTCCATTTTCGGTACACGTGGACCCGGAAGTGGCCTAAAAACAGTAACAAGTGCCAATAAACCCACTCAACACGCATTACAGGTAATTTATACCGTCAACCTTCGGCATCTTTTACAAAAAGTCACAACTCGAAAAGCTAAATTTTCATAGAATATTTCAAAGCAAACATCATTCATTTGACAAGGGTGTGACACGGGATGGCTGAGTGCCAATTACAGTAGCTACACTGGACTGGTTCGTCACACCTGCTGTGTTTCGACCTATAACATTATAGTGAATTGAAATTCGTTGTGAAGTTTCGAAAATTTTAATGAAATGTGGGTCGCCCGGTCGGCTTTGAGAGGCGTTAGGTGAATTATATTAAATAAAGCTTATATTATTACAACATGTCGGCACAATCGCCCGTTCAATAAGTTTCGAAATAACCCGTCAGGTGTCTGACGGTAATGGTTTCTTAAACACGCTTTTATCAAACTTCTCTTATTATATTTAGAATTGACATATACATAGAAAAACTTTATTCAACATCACATTTTATACAAAAGGAACAGTGTACAAATTAGACTTACGAATAGACAAACAATATCGTACGAGGCATTAACATTTTGTGATGCCAAAAAGGGGCTAGACTGAGCATACTGTTGCAGTGAGTACCTACTGAGTACCTGCAGTACAACGCTGATTTTCAGTCAGACCCTTACATATAATAAGTTTTAATTCTAATTAATATTGTCGGAAGGGAATGAATATCTTATTGGAATGTGAGTAATGTTGTGTATATTTTAAATTATGTAATGACTGTTTGGTTGTACTTGTATAAATATGTATGTTAAGTAAGCAAGTATATTAAAAATATGAAATAAAATAATAAACAATTTGAAATGACACGTATATAGTATATAGTAAGCATCAAAGATACGAGGCCAAGACTCGACCGCCCAAGGGTAGAGTTTTTTGTATCTGGAGGAGGTGTCGTTTTAATTTTAATTTCAAACTGCTCAGACAATTAATATTTTTGAGAGGTGGAGGTATATTATTCCAGCACTTGGTTGCTGTGTACTTAAAACTACCCCGAAAAGCGGTGGTGTGGTGATGAGGAATTATGAAATTTTGGCTGATTGATCTAAGGCCATACACTGTGGAACTATTTTTACGACAAGTGACCTTTTTAAACAAATACTCGGGTACTGAAGTTTTTAAGATGCCAAACAACAAGAATGACAAGTGAAGCTCTCTTCGAAATGCCATTTTGAGGATGCCTGCCGAATTGAAGTAGGGAGTCACATGTGTTTGAGGAGGAATTCCGAAGCAGTACCGCGCGCACGCGTTTTGTACTCGTTGCACAATGCGATCAGTGCGTGCTAACAGTCGTGGACCGTATACAACATCGGCATAATTGAACTTCGAGAGAACCAAGGAATCGCATAGCTTGACGCTGATGATCTCTCGGATTCGGTAAAGTATCTTTAGTCTATAAAATGAGGTTCTGGCAACTTCCGATATGTAACTCTCAAAACGCAGAGCCTCATCCATTATGATGCCTAAATTACGCTAATTGAATGAATACGCATGTGAAATTACAGAAAAAGGCATGTATTAGAAAAAGACACAATGGTCTTATAATAATCTGATAACAATAGAATTACGAATACCATAAAATGTCCGTGAAAGTGTTAAAATGACGCGTATCATAGATGCATGTAACATGCCTAAATTGAAGAATAAAGAACTTATACTTTGACGCGTCCATATTTAATCGATTGCTACGTGAATGACACTTGTTTTACAGCTTTCATAATTTTCTTGCCCTTATCCCATTTACTAAACTTGGGGTTGGCGCAGCATGTCCTTTTCTTCCAAACCTCCCCGTCACTCGTCATCTCGTCACTAACTTCCTTGACAGCCTTCTTGTTAGTAAAAGAGATACGGCCAATGGACTCTTGCAACTCCAGCACGGCTATCACAAGAAGGCCCGCGAGCTGTGTCGCGGTGACATAGACTATCCGTCTCTTTCCAAGCGTTGTAATTAGAAGAGTGACATGAAGAGTTACTAGGGCCCCCCTCCTAGGCCGTTCAACAACCATAAATGGATGAATCACTCACGCTAGAACCGGCCGTGTCCAGCTCGGGGCGTTTTCTAAGAAAATCGACGGCGTTTTTGCGCGGCCGAGCCATACCAAAGCCCGACCGAGCCACGGCCGAGGCTCGGAAGCGGCTCGGTGTCGGCACGGCCCGGCCATGGTTCGGCCGGGCTTGAAAAATGGCTCGGCCACGCAAAAACGCCGTCGCTCTTCTTAGAAAACGGCCCGGGCTAGACAAGGCCCGTTTTAGCGTGAGTCGTTGTAGTAACGGTGCCTTCAATATTGATCGAGATGCCTCACAAACTACATGATTTGATTCCTTTTAAAGCTATCATAACCCACATCTGTAGTGAGACACATGTCGCTGCCGTCTGAGGCGAATTTTCCTTTCGCTGTATTTCCCCAGTCTAATCTCCCGGGAGTAGATAATACCAGGAATACGCGGGTGGCTTTATTCCATTACGCCGGTCTGAAAACGGTACCGAAATTATTTTTGTGGGTCCCGTAATTCAATTTATTGACGAGCATATGTATGCAAATTTATAAGAATAATGTTTAACTGGTTTGTTTACTTACGCCGAGACTGGAATAAATAGGAAGTCTCAAATAAAATACGAAATTAAAATGAAAAAGTTATTTGTTCAATTTTCCATTGTAGTGGGTATTGTAGGGAAGGTATTCAGAGATATAGTAACGAAGACACAATAGACTTTTAATACGTTTATTCATGTGGCCTACAAGAGGTATTATTATACCAATAGCGTCGCCCAGAGGGAATTAAAGCCTCTGGGGGGACTGCATCAAATCTTCTTGTATTTAAAGAGTTCCAGAAAGAAAAAAAAGAAAAAAAAAATTACTGTCGAAAACTTTCACTGTCTAGTCAAATACTTAAAAAGGGTCTCCCCTTTCGTAATTACCATAATCATCCGGTAAGTCCTCTTACCCGTATGGCTTGACGAATTTTCGCTCGTCTCAATTAACATGTAATACAATGACCTATAGTTTTCGTCGCACAATGGAATTATAAACGGATTCCGATTTTATTTATGTACAGTCAGCTGCAGGGAAGCGTGAACCCCTTGCCCTTGCCCACATTCAGTGACGGGAACCCGACTAGCGGGCACCTGCGCAGGAGACGCTTTCCGCTACATACGAGAAAAACCACGGGACCGGATGATGTCGAAATGAAGCTGCGCTCACGTCTTGCCAAGAACGCAGGCAAACCATAGCCCATAATCATCAAGAAAGTCCGTTCTACACGCAGGTGTGAGAATTCGAAATCGGATAAGCGGTCCCGGAAATTACCCATTATGCCATTATATAAAAACTTACAAAGCTACATTCTCACAGACTTTTGCTCTTTATAATATTAAATAAAAAAATATATAATATAGATTTATTTTTATTTTTTATTTATTTACTTTAGCTTTTCGGTGAAGGAAAACATCGTGAGGAAACCGGTCTAATCACAATAAGGTCTAGTTTTACCTCTGGGTTGGAAGGTCAGATGGCAGTCGCTTTCGTAAAACTATAGTGCTTATGCTAAATCTTGGGATTCGGTGTCAAAGCGGACCCCGGGCTCCTTTAGGGGCACACCCGGGAATAACGCTAGGAGGATGATTTATTTACTAACAAGATTTATTAGCATATTTTTCACTTCCTGAGGCACCTACTAGAAACAAATTATTACAAGAACTGTACATTTCAATTAATGGTTGATGGCATTTTGTGAAATTGAATATCGTCCCAACGTGCACTCAGTGGGTACCCTAAGACATGTTTAGTTATGCTTGGAGCTTGTAATATCCGGCGAGGCACAAGCGAGTCGCAGTATTGGCTCCACTGGAAATACAGAAGGGTTAGTTAGTCACCGATATTACTATTTGAAATGTTACAGCCAGTACGTATTACTCGTATATATTAGGTTTCTATAACAAGATAGCGTTCTAGACAGTAATTATGTATAGACGGGACTTTAACGAAACTAAAGGATTACTTATTAGGGGACAGTCAATATGTATGGAGGTCTGTGTGCACATAATACACTTTAATACTCTTTAAATTCTTGCGCTTTGTACACATACATATTTAACCCTTTATGCCACATTTATCAGTGAGTTGATGACCTGGTAAAGGCCGCGGGGGTCCGCTGGATGCGGGTGGCGCAGGACCGGCCATTGTGGCACTCTTTGGGGGAGGCCTATGACCAGCAGTGGACGCTAATATGATGATGATGACATTCTAAATTCTAATGGTCATTTTTTTGTATATTTTTACGTTGCAGATTTTTTTAAGTCTATACAATAATAGAGAGCAAGAGACTTGAATTATGAATTAATTTTAAGTTGGTCCGTTAAAGGGTTAAATGATAGCTTTACACTTACGATTGTGAGTGTTATTGTGTCACCGTCCCGTCCTGCCCTTGATTAATAAAATAATTAGGTGGACCTTTTTTCGGGTCTAAAAATGTAGAGGGTCATTTTCATAAACTTTTCGTAGGGTAGTGAAATATTGTGTTCCCATGTTTCTGATGATAACTTGGTGATACTTCCGTCATATGAGATCACTTCTGGTGAAACCCGTGAAATAAAGGTAAATAAATATCGCGTTAGACTCGTGTAAAGTAATCATTTAAATAGTGGGTATAGGTATTATATTTGTGATACGGTGTATCATTGATTTACTATCTCTGAATTGACGTCCTTCTAAGCTTCCAGCTTGAGCACGACATGCCTGCAGGCTACTGGTGTAAATTAATTTTTGATCAGATATAATTAGATCAGAAATAAGTATTATACCTAACACAGCAGATGAAATAAAATTAACAAATTTAATTTAATTTCAAAACATTGAAACGTTCTAAAGAATGGGTCTGCCAAATGATTTTTTTTTTTTTTAATAAAAATACAGATCTGTAACAGTGTGTTTTAAAGTTTGTTACAAACAACAATTTAAACAGCAAAGATAATGAATGTCAATAACTTGACATTTTTGACCTCCTGCCTGCAAAGGTGAGATTTAACAACAAAACAATACTTCAACGACAAAAAAGTAAAATAATTTAATATTTTATTAAATGTTAAAGAATGTTTGTTAGGCTTTATTATACTAACTGCAATTAAAATCGTTCCTAGATATGTAATACATACGTTGAGTGTAGATACATAGTTAAGAGAGATTCTTATTATTGTGCTAGTTCTAATCGAAAGATATTAAGTAATGCCTTTTCATCATTCTTCGCCTGAAACATAATTTTTAATAGAAACAACGAAAAATACACTACGTTGAATAAAACAATGAACATGTAGATTTTACACTAACGTGAAATGATGTTACCGTAATAGACGCAAACAAAGATTTATGCGCCAACTCGCTGCCTCCATAAAAGCCTCTGACAATATAATAAATAGCACGCGAGCGTTCCAACATAGATACATTGAACTGTGCTCCTTTTTGGTTAACTTTATTTCTCTCTTTTAACGTTATGACTGTAATGAGCGGTTTTTGGTTGCACAAATACAGAGTCGTTTATAAAATCTTCAAATTACAACCCCAATACCACCTGAGGGGTAATCACTAACGTTTCGAACGCGCGTTGGGACAGTCCAAATTTCATTTTTAACCCCCGACTGAAAAAGAGTCTGTGTGGCTGTGTGTCTGTGTGTCTGTCTGTGGCATCGTATCTCCTAAACGAATGAAGCGATTTGTATGCAAGCTGACGTGATCGAGATGGTTCTTAGCTACGTTTCAACAAAATCGGTTGAGCTGTTTTTTGAGATATTGAACTTTGAGATGAAAATGTCGTGGGTTTTTCAACTTTTTTAAGTTGTAGTTATTCCATATAAAAATTATATTTAGATCTACATCATACAATGCGTTACGTGATTGACCTGCTGATCTACGTGAAGTCCATGAATGAAGGTAACCTATGCTTTGTCGATAGAACCTCGAAATTATCACTAAACTAGTTATTAAGCCGTAGCAAATTTTAAGATGAATTATAGCTACTAGAAATTCAAACTTTCAGATAAATACTGAATAAAAAATTATTATATAAAATAAAAAATCATCTTTATAGTGTAAAAAAAAAAAAAAAAAACTGAAATATTCAAGAATAATTTTATAATCGCCGCAAATACGCATCCTTAGGTGACAATTACGTATTTGCGGCGTTCGCCGTGGAGACCTTGGTCCATGGGGACCGGAGGCATTAAACCTATTCAAAAAAATTTGTAAAATGCTCATCCACTCCACTGGTGACCATAGGGCTGGCTCGTTCCTCGCTCAACGCATTGGCATTGCCATTCAGCGGGGTAACGCAGCCAGCCTTATGGGCACCCTACCAAGTGGTAATGACTTAGGGGATATTTATATGTAAATATAGTGTAGGCCCCATAGGTTAGGTTAGTTTTAGTCATGTACATATTTGTCATTTGCACTTTATTGTATTAAAAAAAAAAAAAAGAATAATGTTTATTTTTTCAGGTTTTTTCGCGGACTCATTTAAGACCCGTATCATTACAATTTGCATATCTCGCCGTAAAACTCTTTTTTTCAATGTACCGTTTGTTGAACTTCTAGACACCGTGTCCCACACCGCAAGGACCATATAGGAAAACAATGTATCTTATCAAATGACGTGCCAAACTAGAACAAATGAGTCAGGCTCCATTGGGCTATCGATGTATGTGCCCCTTGAGATAAGCTCAAACTGACGTGAACAAGAGAAATATGACCAGAGACTCTATTTCGGAACGAGTTGGTGACGTATCAATCGGAGGTTTGTTGACGTATCAAAACCAGGCAGTGTATAAAGCGCAATTTACACATGCAAGAAATTGCATGCAAGTTTCATTACATTGCGAGTTACCGAGGTATGCCGAGTTCAATTGATCTATCAAACCCCGCAATGTAATTAAACTTGCATGCAATTTCGTGCATGTGTAAATTGCGCTTGACGGCTACCTAAATAACAAGCAAAAAGTTCAAAAAACTACCTCCCGTCTACGGAAATCTAACTGGTAAACCTTTTTTTTAAACAAAAGGCAAACTATCTCACCCGGAGTAAGTATAATTTCAAATCGATTGATACCTAATTCATCAAAATCAGTTGAGTATCTTAAACACATAAATACAAATATAGACTTCTAAAAATATATCCCTTCCTTTCGGCTTAGCCGTAGTCGGGCAAAAATAGGACAATATGACTAGTTGTATCTACCGAAGAAACAAACATTCAAAGGCTACCAAAAAAACCTACACTAACAATGTTTGTGTGTTTTTAGATTATTGTTGGGTTTAGGTATCTTGTCAAAAAAAACCTAATGAATAATTTCAACTTGCCGGCTGACTCTAGCCAAATGTGTGAGACGCAATAATTTTATGGGTATTGAAATGAAATATTTAGCTGCAAAACGGACGTAAGGCCGCAGGGTTTTGATGGTTTACCTATTTAGGATTTCATATCGGTTTGTACAGGTCAGTTGTGACTGATAGCAGTTTACAGGCTTGGTTAGGTTTAGTGTAATACTATCTAAAACTAAGATTGGATATTATGTCGAACCTAGTACGTATGTAATGATGATAATGATAATCACTTAGGGCGACAAGTTTCGAACACGTAAACAGTTTTTCATCAAATTTATTCCAGTATTTTAAGAGGAGTTATAAATTTTCTAATGTTTTCAACTCAAATGATGAAAAATGTATTGATTAAAGTTATAATAGGTTTAAAGTAAAGGTCGGCATTGCATAACGTAGATCCGTGTTTTTGCTTTTGTTGTGTGTTAAATTTGGTGATTTGGAGTGATATTTGAAACCAATATATTTTAATCAAAAATCCGAAAATACGACATGTGAATTAAATGCTATTAGGCCGCATTATAGTCCTGTACAAAATAATAACGAAGAAAAAACATAAAATGTGCAACCTACACTAAAACTCTCCTAAGCTTAGCGTAAGCTACTTCAGCTTACGCTAAGCGACCGGTGGGGCGCCCTATGTTACGTTTTAAGGACAGCGCAAAACGTGACATGCTGTCCTTCAAAAACGACCCCTCGAACTGGGAAAATCAATCGCAGGACCGAGACCAATGGAGGAAGACACTTTACTGAAGGCGTGACACTACATGATATCGCCTGGTTTGACTTGTTATCCCACAAACGAGCATTGATACACCAGCGCGCTGCTGCGCCTTGAACAGCTATGTGTATGGCATTTACATGTCATATGTGCGGGCGTCACTGTCGCTCTCGCATTGGCCTGACAAGCCACGTACGCAAGTGCCGCACGCACTTTAATGGACGCTGCTTAAATCATCTTTTATAGATGCTACAGGCCATTGATTGATTGATACTAAATATATAACAAGAATGCTACTAAACGCTTGTTCATCACGGACATACATACCTACAGAAGAATTTTATAAATGACAAGTTTCCCGCGCCGCTTTGCCCGTGTATTACAAAGAACCCAGACAGTGCCACGGGATAAATTATAGCCTATTAGCTTCTGTCTGCGACTTCGTCTGCGTGGAACTCGTTTTTTATCATAGCTCCATACAAACTTTAATTCCCTTAGGGGATGATTTCCGGGATAAAAAGTATTATATGTCCTTCCCCGAAACTCAAACTATCTCTAAGATAAGTACCTACCAAATTTCATCTAAGTAAATCGGTTCAGCGGTTTAAGCGTGAAGAGATAACAGACTGACAGTTAGACAGGCAGACAGACATACAGATAGACAGATGAACACACTTTCGCATTTATAATATTAGTAAGTAGATAGAGAGTAGAGGTGAACAACAGGTGTCAACTATGTAGTAGGGAGTTAAGGTGTCTAATATTGGGGACGTTTACCTTCAATGAAAGCAAGTCAGTCTCGGGAAAATTATTGTTAACTACTAAGTTGAAATCAATCTAATGTTCAAATTTATATAAATGTTAGTTTTCTTGCAATCCAATCGAACGAGATAATAAACTTCTTTTTCTAGAATCTTTTGTGTATAAGATATTTAGTTTTCTGAGCCGTTTCTATGGAGAGCATCGCAATCAAAGAGAAAGCTCACCAATGATAAATTCGTACGGTTTTTAGGGCATCCAGCCAAGCCTTTGTTGTATCTATTTCGCAATTCATTATGAACACTAGTGGTTTTGTCAAAAACAAGGCACATTTGGTTTGGCTGAGTGCTATTGTCTGTGTTACTTTGTTTTAAAAGAGAGTTGAATTAAGCTACTCTTTTGTACGATCCGCTTTATAAATGAAACGGAAATTTCAAACAAGATTAAACTCAGTGTTTCGACTACTGAAATAGCTAGCTAGCAGGATTATAGTGTCTGAACAAAAGTCACACACACATTTTCTGTTGGGAATGTTAAATGTTGTATATAAATAGGTGCATTTGTGCAAGAAGCGAGCAAAGTTATGTATGCGGATTATGAGTCCCAATGTCCGTGTGGAACGGCTCCCCAAACGTTGGAGCATGATTGTCTTGCCCAGCGTGCCCGCACGCCTGCTCTGAGCAAGATTTTCTAGCTACAGACAGGGCGATAAGCGTCGCTACCTTCTGGTCACGCACAGTCTGAAACCATCGACACGAGAAGGAGAAGATGTGTCTCGAGTAAGTATGCGAAAGATTCTATTAGAGCCATGAGTGCAGTGTAGCGAGAGACGAAAAGGCAAGAGATGCATATAACTCTTGCGTTGGAAAGATCTATGTCCAACTGCAGACTTACCAAAGAAACCCCATCCACAGAGGCAATGGGACGGGCCGCTGTGTGAGCTGGTACGGGATAACCTTTATAAAACGTCTTCCAGCTCCGCAGATCACGCCCGTCTCCTTGCCTCTGCTAGATGGGAATCCGGCGGTTGGCTCCAGGCACTCCCTTCACACAACTTAGGCACAATTTTAGATAATAAAACTTTTAGGGTTGCCGTGTCACTGCGTCTTCGAGTGACATGTGTCGTTCCACATCGGTGTCACTGCGGCTGCACCGTCGACAAATTTGGGCACCATGACCTCTCCTGACACAGGAGCGCAGGCCGCATCCCGCGACACGCCAGCCTGAACGACCTCATCCGCCGGGCTCTCGCTAGTGCCGGAGCTGCTCCGGCCGTCTTAGAGCCTACTGGTCTTGCCCGGGACGACGGCAAGAAGCCCGACGGCATGACGCTTGTGCCCTGGAGCTTGGGACGGCCACTGGTATGGGACCTGCGTCGATACCCTTGCGCCGTCCCACCTTCCTGGAACCTCTACTAGTTAGGGCTGGTACTGCTGCTGCAAATATGCTGGCATTGATAGTGGCTTCATGTTTGAGCCTTTCGGGGTCGAGACCCTCGGGCCATGGGGCACCAGCGCTTTAAAAATCTACAAAACACTTTCGCAGCGCCTTGTCAACGCTTCTGGTGACCAGAAGGCTGGCGCATACCTAGCCCAGCGTATAAGTATTGCCATACAACGTGGCAATGCCGCCAGCCTTCTGGGCACCCTGCCACCTGATGTTATCTTTATTTGTTTTATTTTATTTTACTTTTGTGTAGGTATTCTGTTTGTAGTTAATTTTTTACTCACTACTATTTTAGGCTAGCTTAATTTTATTTATTTAGATTTCATTTTCAATGTTTACTTGTACATAAATACTTAATAAAAATAAACTTTGCTCTCGTGTAATACAATATTATCTAATTTGACGTCAGCATGCAGCAGCGAGAATATTAAAGGGAAAAAAATACAACACAAAGCAAAAAAAACACTTATATTTATGATTATTTCTAGATTATAATAACATATTTTACCTATGCGTTCAGTTATGATTTTCTACTAGATAGGTATGTTTAAAATTATTTGGGGATATATTTTAAGATTTGATATTAAACTACTAATTAAACTAATTGCCATACTTACCTACATATATTAATGCCGTATATTTCTACCATTTTCTTCTTCGTAACGAAATGAGATTTATTTATTTATCAATTTCATTTCGCACTGTAAAATCATAATTCGCAATAAAATAAATAAATATATTTTTTTTAATTTTTTTTTTAAATAAATAACACACAAGTAGGTACTTTATTTGTTTTCAGCTTGTGTATTTTGGAAATAATTTATATTTTCATAAATAACATCTAGTACGTAAAATTCTATTTGAAATCGGGATGCATGCCAAAATATTGACGATTGCCACTTAAAAATTACGATTACAAAAAAATATAAAATTTAATAGCTACCCGAATTAGGTAGGTAAACACGTTATTGGCCTAAATTCGTATCGTTTCACTCCCCATACAGTTCAACTGAGCCATAAAATACCTTCCAGAGATTTCCCCTAACTGTTATTTCACTAAGTCGTATCAGAAGTGCATTTCCTAATTTCCGTGGGTACATTTTAAAAGGGAGGTAAATCCCCGTGAGAATTGCCCAGGAGCGATTTAACGGCACTCGATTTATGTGGGGGAGTATGAGGGAAAGCTACACGCTGCGTGGTGTCGGGAACAAGTTTTAGCGGAAAAAATGTTTTTATAAAGATGTCATCCTGTCATTTCGTCTTCTAGGTAATTTTTTTTTTATATAAGAGTGGAAAAACTTAGTTACTATAAAAACTAGTTACGTATAACCGCGAGTATTTGACGATATGGCGGCGTTTCATGATATGCCTAGGTATTTCATGATCTGCCTAAACGTCACTGGTGGGTGTTACTTAGCCAGATCATGAAACGGCGGCCTTTCATGATATGCCTAGGAATTTCATGATCTGCCTAAACGTCATTAGACAAATCGTTAAACGTTAAGTTTTGAACGATATGGCGGATGTCATTTAGCCAAATCATTAAATGGCGGCGTTTCACGACATGCCTAGGAAATTCGTGATCTGCCGGATTTTACGATCGGCCGCCGACATCTATATAATGTAAGTGTTAATTAGTTAGTTATACTGGGCGTTTTCCGCAAGTCGACATCCATGGTGCCTAGTAACTAGTTAATGTAAGTGTATCCAATGGGCTATATTTAACCCGCGGTATGTGTCTTACGAATTACGAAGTAACCATTTCGAGTACCTTGCCGTATTATACTTACCTATACCTAGTATAGTATACCTACTTGCTGTGTTTTCAAATCAGTCGAATTGTAGGTTTAAACTTAATTTGAACTAACTATTTAAGTAGGCGAGACACCAAGAATTTAACAACATATTAACGTATTATTTAGGATAATTCTGTTATATAATGTGCTATCACTTATTCACTTAAATTAGGCAGCATGTCTCAAAAAACCGGCCAAGTGCGAGTTGGACTCGCGCACGAAGGGTTCCGTACCATTATCTATAAAAACGGGAAAAAAATCACGTTTGTTGTATGGGTATAGTTGTTGTACCGTTATCTGTCATTTAAATAGGCTGTAGCTCAAATGCAATGACACCACTAATAAGTCGTCGAAAAACTCTATGCTCTATGGCCCAAAAACGCACTGTTTAGCGAACTTTTTTGGTTCATACATTTTTCATAAAAGCACAGTTTTAAATCGGCCGCTATATTGCAGTGGTGCCAACTTCATAAACAAATATTTCGAAATAAAAGTATTTATTTACGATTTAACATTTGTATATTATACATTATTTACTCCAATAATAATTAATTATCATCTACTGTTAAATTACATGTTCTATAATTTTTTGGTATTATTTATAAAAATAAACAGTTCGAATTGGCAAGTGCAAACAAATTAAAAACAAAACAAACCATAAGCAAGAGCTGTCACATTTCCGATTTCCCACCAAAATACAGTTCAAAATGAAAAGACAAAAGATGATAAACTATTAGTCCTAAACTATTAAGATTTTATTCGTGTTTGTGAAGACAAAAGTGTACGTTCCTTTTAAAATGGTCGAAGTAATTAATAACTGCACTCCTGAAGAAATTGCGTGAGTAGCAAAAGTACGAATAGAAAACTTGCTGCCTGAAAAGTGTAACTATTCTGTAGTCTGTTATTTATTTATTTAAAATTTGTCGTAGAAAAAGTATTGTATGCAACGGTGTATAACTGGTCTAAAAACGCTCGTGGCGTCTTTTATTGCGATGCTCGCCAAGGCTCGCATCGCAACCCACGCCACTCGCCTTTTAAGACCCTTCTTATACAACAGTTGCATAAAATACTATATTTCGTTTTTAGTATTTGTTGTTATAGCGGCCACAGAAATACATAATCTGTGAAAATGTCAACTCTGTAGCTATCACGGTTCTTGAGATACAGCCTGGTGACAGACAGACGGACGGACGGACAGCGAAGTCTTAGTAATGAGGTCCCGTTTTACTCCTTGAGTACGGAACCCTAAAAATACATACAAATGTGTATGTATGCGACAACAAACTTTTTATTAGAATTCAGTTTTTTGTTAGTATCATAAAAAGGCTTGAATTTTGATAACGTTTTACTTACGCATTTTAATAGCTGTATCTTATCTTTTCAACCTCGAGATTTAAATGCTTTAACACCAACTTGGACCACAGGCACGTTAAGACCTAATTTCATTTACCTGGCGATATACAGGGCCCTTTATTATGAGGTTGGTTTAAAACTGAAGGATAATACCGTAAAGTGCAAAACCGTTGCCATCACAGCAATTTGTACGCATACCGGGAAATACCGATTTTTTTGCTATACCGCTTGAAAATAGGATTTACTCGTACATCGCGCTTTGCGTCATGCATTAAATTACCAACTATTCTGGCTAACACGTTCCATTACATGTAAAAGGACGGTAGAACATAAAATATGAACCAACTTCATCATCATCATCATCATATCAGCCGAAAGACGTGCACTGCTGGACACAGGCCTCCCCCAAAGAGTGCCAAAATGACCGGTCCTGCGCCACCCGCATCCAGCGGACTCCCGCGACCTTTACCAGGTCATCAGTCCACCTTGTGGGGGGCCTACCCACGCCGCGCCTTCCGGAACGTGGCCGCCACTCGAGAACCTTTCCGCCCCAACGGCCATCGGTTTTACGTGCAATGTGCCCCGCCCACTGCCACTTAAGTTTAACGATTCGGAGGGCTATATCGGTTACCTTGGTTCTAGATATCGCGACTGACATAGTTGAGTTCTTGGATCATTTCTTGGAGTTGTGATGCGGTTTCAGAGAATAGTACTATGTCGTCAGTGAAACGTAAGTTACTAAGGTATTTTCCTTTTATGTTTATGCTTTTTTTAGACCAGTTAAGCTTTTTCATGATTTCTTGTAGAACAGTAATGAATAATGTCGGTGACAGGCAATAATAATGTGTTATATTTTTCCTAGTTTTGATTTTAAAGCAATTTTATTGGTTCCACAAATGTTTTGCTTTTACGTTATTTTTTTAATTTTACTATATCACCAGTAACAGTTATGAATGTTAAGATTCAATTGAGCTCTAGCAAGCTCATAAGGCAAGCATTTGGTCTTCGCGACCAGGGTGGATATCATCTATAGGTACATATAAATGCCTATGTCCTGACTGACTTATTCACTCACTCACTCACTCATCAACGCACATCCGAAACTACTGGGGCTAGAGAGTTGATTTTTGCACAGTAAGTTGCTTTTATAACGGAAGCTAGGGATAAGAAGGGATTTTTGAAAAGGGGGTAAAATAGGGGTGCAAAATTTGTATGGAGAACCTTTTGTTTTTGAACTAGTGACTTAAAACTTTGTAGAAAGATAAGTTATTAAAATACAAAAAAGTACTTTCAGCGTTTTGGAAAATTTTACCCCTAAGGTGGTCAAATAGGGGTGCAAAGTTTGTATTGGGAAAACTTTTTTTTTTGAGCTAGAGACTTAAAACTTTGTAAAGAGATTACCTCATAGAATACAAATAAAGTATATTCAGCGTTTTGGAACAAACCACCCTTGACGGGGTAAAAAAGGGCTGCAAAGTTTGTATGACGGAAACTCTTTTTTGATATAGAAGCTTTAAATATGTTAAAAGATTACTTATCAAAATACAAATAAACTGCTTTCAGCGTTTTGGAAAATTCTGCCCCTAAGGGGGTTAAAAAGGGGTGCAAATGTTGTATCGGGGAAACTTTATTTTTTTAGCAAGAGACTTAAAATTTTGTAGAAATATTATTTATTAGAGTACAAATAAATTGCTTTCAGCGTTTTGGCAAATTCCAATGTGGGCTACTTGCCCTTTTACATTCACACATATTTATTTATATACACTTATACATTATCTACATCTACATACACAACCATATTAATAAACACTACCTTATATTTCATTTATACATATTTAATACACTTAGGATATTTACATTACATCCGTCAATATTCTTGACGTGTCAACCAGTTAGGTGCAAGGCGCCCGCGCTCCGATAACCGGATCGCGAGTCGCCGGCCGCCCGACAGTTACCATGAGCGCGGCCAGTCAATCTATGATACTCGCGCCTGTCACACCGCCAACCACAGTACATACAGGTGAGAGACCAAGTCGTGATCCTCAAAAAGCAAACGTACTTAGATCTACTCGTTCGGGGAGGCAAGTACGTTTCCCAGATTATTATCGCCCCTAACCAGGTCTCTGGGAGGGAGTGATGTGGGCTACTTGCCCTTTTACATTCACACATATTTATTTATATACACTTATACATTATCTACATCTACATACACAACCATATTAATAAACACTACCTTATATTTCATTTATACATATTTAATACACTTAGGATATTTATATTACATCCGTCAATATTCTTGACGTGTCAACCAGTTAGGTGCAAGGCGCCCGCGCTCCGATAATCGGATCGCGAGTCGCCGGCCGCCCGACAGTTACCATGAGCGCGGCCAGTCAATCTATGATACTCGCGCGAAGTGCATGCGCCGCTCTTGACCGCTATCGCTTACATATTTAATACGCAAATCGCTTGCGCTTAAACCTTGTTATATATTTGATTCTTCCTTCCGTGCTGTTCTCTTCTGTGTAAACTATCTTCTGACTTTGGATATACCTTCTGTGTTGTACTTATTGACATTATAAATATTAGGAAAAGTGGTGTGTTTATATTTACTGTGGCGAAACCTAACGTCACATCACTCACCACCATAACTCTACACCACCCTTAAGAGGGTTAAAAAGGGTTGCAAAGTTTATATGGGGGAAATTCTTTTTTGAGATAGAAGCTTAAAAGTTTGTAGAAAGATTACTTATTGAAATACAAAAAAAAAAGGTTTTTTCAGCAATTTAGTTAATTCCACCCCTAAGTGGGTTAAAAGTGGGTGCAGCATTTGTATGAAGGAAACACTTTTTAGGCGACTAAAAATTTTGTAGAATGCTTACTAATTAAAATTAAATACTTTCAGGATTTTAGAAACTTTGACCATTAGGAGTGTATAAGGGGGTGCAACGTTTGTATGGAGAAAATATTTTTTTTAGTGAGGGACTTAAACTTTGTTGAAATATTACTTATTAAAATACAAATAAAGCACTTTCAGCGCTTTGGAAAATTCGACCCCTAAGAGGGTTAAAAAGGGGTGAGTTTATATGGAAAAAACATTTTTTTTGAGCTAAATACTTGAAATAGTGTAGAAAGATTATTTATTGGAATAGAAATATACGTGAGTGAAGCAAAAGTGGTTTGTCAGGATCGTAGCAAATAGAGATCCTTGATCTCTGCCTACCCCTCTGGGAAAGAGGCGTGATTATATGTATGTATGTAAATATACGTGAATTACTCAGTGGTTTCGAAAATTCCACCCCTAAGAGGGGGAAAATGAGGTGCACTGTTTGTGTGGAGGAAACTTTTTTTTAAGGTAGAAAGAAACTTAAAACTTTGTAGAAAGGTTACTTATTAAAATACAAATAGTACTGCCAGCATTTTGGAAAATTCCAGCCCTTAAGGGGTTAAAAAGGGGTGCAAGGTTCGTATGGGAAACACTTTTTTTGAGCTAGAGACTTGATAGTTTGTAAAAAAAATACTTATTACAATAAAAAAAACTTAAGTGTTTTCTTTTAAAATTTTCCCCGAAAAGCGTTAATCGAAGGGTGTTAACAGTTTGTATGCATAGCAAGAAAATTTCAAAGTATGAGATTTGTAACTTTGATCTTAGCCTGTTTGTTAAAAGAATACAAAACTCATTTCAGCGTTTTTTGAAATTCATCCCCTAAAGGGGATTATAAGGGTGTTCAAAGTTTGTATGGAGAGCAAGACATTTTTAAAGTAAGGGATTTGTAACTTCGGTTTTAGACTGTTTGCTAAAAGACTACAAAATTTATACCAGCGTTTTTTTTAATTCATCGCCTAAGAAGGTTAAAAGGGGTTTCGAAGTTTGTATAGAGAGCAAGACATTTAAAAGTAATGTAACTCAATTTTTTTGGCTAGACCATGTTGAGTTAACTCAATTTTTTTAGACACAGTCTAGTTTTGTTCCTGGACATAGGTGATAGCTAGACCATGTTCAAGATATTTTTTTTTAGTACGTAAACACTGCCGCTACATGCGGTGAAACTCAGTTTTGGGTGTGTTCTACTACTATTATTATTTTTTGGTTGAAACCAGTTTCGGTTTCACTCGGGAGCTGATATTTAGTGTTGGTAAATAATCAGATTTGGAATTTATTATCAAAGGATCTCTTTTTTAATTTTGCCCGGTCTAGCTGAGATAGACACAAGAATGCTGAACACCTGTCCTGGCAGTTGGGTTAACCTTTTCAACACAACGGTCTGTTGTGATGAGAAGGTTAAGGAATGTTTACTTGTTAGTTGGATTTTTTTTTTTTTTTTTTTTTTTTTTTTTATAGATTTTGGTAGGCATACAGCCTTTACTTTAGGTTAGTTTTTTCTTTTACCGGCTATCCGGTTGGATACCGGATTTGTTTGATTTTGGGTTTGTTGTGTGGGTTCGAGTTGTGATAGGGGTAGGAAGTGAGTCAGAGAAATCCACAACAACTGGGGTTTTGTTTTTTAGTACGAGAGTAAGTAATTCTCAAGTACTTAAATTGGGTATTGGTTTTATAGTTCGTTTTTTCTCTTATGATTTGTTGATCATCGGAATCGCTGAGGGCAGCGAGCGGTTTACCTTTGGTAAACCTTTTCATCGGGGAGAGGGGTATTGTAACATAGCATTATTTCGATCGACACTCCTTTCTTCTAATTAGCGTTCAAATCATTTACTCAAATGATTCCTTGCTGGATATATTTTCTAAGTACAACATTAATTCATAATGCTGGCAATTATTAAGTAATTATCACATATAATTAAAAAGAAACAGTAGCCAATAGGATTCATTGTTTAGGGGTCATAGTTGCCAGCAAGATGAGAGATGTTCGGATTTCAAGTTAATAAAGTAGGGGTTTTAAGGAATAACAATTATTGAAACAATCAATTTAAATTATTAATTATATAAAAAGAAGTAAAATAAATTAAATTAAAAATAATGACATTATGTCTGTACTTAAAATCTAATGTTATTCCTTAATAAATACAAAAAGTGGTTAGTTGATTGCTTCTGCGCTGGTAACCCAATATCGAGGCTGGGAGCCAGAGAGAGGAAGAGGAGATTGCTGGAGGAAAGTTGACATGGAGGCTTAGAAGAATTGAGCATTTTAAATCCGGTCTCATCACCGACTAAACAAGATTTTTTGAGCCTTTTCGGATGGCAGTGCAAGTAGAGATGGTGCATTAGATTGTATTTTCTACATCGGCCCAAATGTAAGTAGTTTTCTTCAAAATTTACACAAGCACCAGGTTCATTCTGTTATCCTTAGTTCTGACAATGTGGTACTCTTTCCAGCAAATGCAGCCTCATATACATGTGGAAGGGCGGGTTCGACAGCTGAACTATAATCCATTATGGAGTGTTTAACTGGTAAGATAGAATTTCTCAACATCATATCCAGTGTAGGTTAGATTTCCACATAGATCCATGCTAATGAAAATAATTGTTTCTTTTCAGTCGATAAGGGAAAACTTTATATTCCTCTAGAACTTTAGAAGGAAGTTAAATTTGGACTGATCTACTCAGTCTTGGTCTGGTTCTTCAAACTTCATTAGCTTCGCAAATTCCATTTTGATGCTTCGATGGAAGTTTATTTTCTTCATCTCGACAACGGGTTCATGCCTCTCCTGATTTAAACACCGGGGAAAGAAGATATGCTCAGCGGCTGACACACCAACATCTGCGGAGCTAAGAAAGTATGACTCCAGTGTGAAGGTCGGTGTCAATCATATATATATAGTAGGGAATTAGGATTTCAAAAAGTTACTTAATGATGGCATAAACACGTAGGGACTAACACCTAATTTTGTAGGCCTCTTGGAATTGTAAATCACTCACGAACATATGATATTACACGGAAGCTCTACCGATTGTAGCGAAACATAACTTAAGGTGTATTGGGGAAACCTGAAACCTAGTGATTTAATATTCCAAAAGGGGAAAGAATTGTTCAGTGTGTAGAAATAAAACAAATCATAAGATATAACCTTTTTTATTTAATATCCCATTTTCATTAGCCCCTGACTGCAGATAAGCCAGTTTCGATACACCACATTTTTTATATTTTTTTATTTTATATTTTATTGTCACGTGGTCTCCTGAATTTCAGCCGAGCATAAAGGAGCCACGTTACAATTTGCGCCCAACTGTTTTCAGGTGTTTTCAGTGCTTATCTGCAATTTTGGGTAATTTTTTTGTGCCATCATTCGTTGAGTAATAAAATTTTGTACTTACATGAATATTCCATGATAGAAGTTTTGTTCCATTTATAATTAGTTGGTCACGCATTTTGTGCACCTTATTGTGTATTTAGAAACAATTTTAGAACTTATTTTGAGCTTTTAGATGATATTTTGTGAAATTTTGACAAAACTTGTACGCTAATTTTCTGTTGCACGTTGACATTTCACAGACATTTTTTCTTTCAAGGAAGTGAATATTTTAGTCACTTATTTTCTATAATTACTTTTGATAAATTGATTTACATCTTTTTTAGGGAAATTACAAGCTAAAGTTTCATAATTTAAGGACTCAATTTATGTCACAAACTATACCAATTCAAGTATTGAAAAATTATTTAGTATATCAGTTGATATTCTGGTGTTACAAATTTCTAGTGCTTAAAGTTTAAGTCAAGCTTTCATGGTATATATCAGATCTACAATCAGCATTTATTCTTAAATTTATATTAAGAACCTCAATTTTAATAAAAAAAAAAAATCTCTTTGAAAACAATTAGTCTTGCAGTATGATATTGTCTGGTTAATAAAAATATACAGCAATTTGATAAGAAAAACAGTATTGTGAAATAATATTGAGCTTATAAGCACCGCAGGTTGACATACAACTTTTCAGTGAAAATTTTTGTAATTTGTTCAGAATTAGGAACAAAAACTGATTTTTTGGTTAAGATTTCTATGACATTGTTTTCAGTAAGGATTGCTTATTTTGAGTACAGTTATCTGTGATTTAGAGTAATTTGAAGGAAATAGGTATAAAATAACAAGAGAAGTGATTGTTAACATTTAATTACATTCTTTGGTAACATTTTTACAACACAAATATACAACATTGTAAGTTTATTGCCATCACTAAGGTACATATACAGTCAACATGTCTTTACAATTTCATTCCTTATTGAGAGATGAGTTAATTTATGAGGTCAAAATCAGGTCAGAAACACCAGCTAGTACAGTTGAAGGGCTTAGGAAACAGCTGAGAAAGTTGCTATTAGAATGTCGCCCGGAAGCAATTTTAGAAACAGATTTTGTGCCGGACACAGAGTTGAAAACTATAGCTAATAAGTTAGGTGATTTGTCCATAATAGTAGGAAAGTACACTTCTACACGAGACAGGTATGCTGCAAATAGGTCTAAAGCACTGGGGTGCCACCTGACCCATAGATTAATGCGCGTTTTTGTCGATGATGACCCGGAGAATTTGACCAATAAGACAGACCTCTCGGCAAAGTTAGAAGTTCTGTTGGCTAGAATAGACGGGGTAGGGCAGTCTTCAGTAGGGTCATATGACAGCATACCTGCAGCGGATTTGATTTCACAAACAGTGCCCCTTTCCCATGTTGTTTGTTCAGGCGATAGGAACATCGGAAAGTGGGGATTGAAATTCAATGGTCAGACCGACCCTAGGTCTTTTCTGGAGCGTGTAGAGGAACTTCAGTTAGCATCCGGTGCATCTGATGTCAATTTGTTTCTTTCAGCAGCGCAGTTGTTTGTTGATCAGGCACTTTTGTGGTATAGAGGTATAAGAGAACAAGTTTCTTCATGGAAAGATTTAAAGAACATTTTGTTAGTGGAATTTGACCCGGTGGATTATGATTACAGA
Organism: Epinotia brunnichana; assembly: GCA_963854355.1. Classification (NCBI taxonomy): domain Eukaryota; kingdom Metazoa; phylum Arthropoda; class Insecta; order Lepidoptera; family Tortricidae; genus Epinotia; species Epinotia brunnichana. The sequence continues at coordinate 7,183,873 of OY977945.1, read as the reverse complement.
TTGTTAGGAGAAATTAGATCACGTACTCAAGGTTTAGAGGAACCGATACACATTTATGTATCCGTCATGACTTGTATGTTCGCAAGGCTTAAAACCCCTTTGTCCGAGGAAGCAAAGTTAGAAATCTTGCTACACAATATTAGGCCAAGCTTGTCACAGCAGTTAGCGCTGGTAAATGTAACATCCATTGTGGAATTGAAGGACAATTGTAGGAAACTCGAAGCGGCAAGACAGCGGGCCAAATTTTTCGTGGAACCAGGTAAGTCAGGTTCACACACACTTAGCGCTGATTTTGCGTATAAAGGCAGGTCCAAGCAGGTAAATGCGGTGAATTTTGTTAGTGATAAGCGTCCCACTGCATTCGGAAGGCCGTCCTCACCGAACAATTCATACCAGCAGCATAACGAAGCAAATCGGCATTCTCACGGACAGACGACGCATATTAACAAATCTACGGCTCCTGCCGTTTGTTATAAATGTAATCGTGGTGGTCATGATTTCAAGAAATGCATAGCAAAGCCATCAAAAGATAACATTCGCTGTTTCGGTTGTGGGAAAAGTGGGGTTATCATTACGAACTGTCAAAACTGTCAGAATAGCCGGAAGCGTTCCGTTTTACGTCCAAAAAAACTAATTAGGCCGAACCGCAGCAATAATTACCGAAGTGAATTGAGTGCTTCGATAAAGAAATTTTGTAATTATACTTCCATTGCTACGGTTCTGTTCGCACCAAATAAAGACGATATCCGGCCTTATTTAAAAATAAAAGTATGTGATTTTGAAGTTTGTGCCTTGGCGGATAGCGATGCCTCGCTTTCTATTTTGGGAAATAATTCTCACAGGGATTTTATAAAATTTGGATTTGAAATGCAAACAACGGAGTCTACGTCATGTAATATCGCGAACGGCGTGTTAGTCCAGTCATATACATATTTGTACCAGTAACATTTAATAATGTTACACAAGTGGTAAAGTTTTTTGTTATGCCCAATATTGTCTCGGACGTTATTTTAGGTGTCGATTTTTGGCATGCGTTCCGTTTAGCGCCGGAAATTTTTGAAAACATAGCGTACATTAAGACTCCGGAAAAATATTTTGATTTATGTAACACCATCGGTTCAGAACAGGTACACACGATTCAGTCGTACGATCATTTGTCGCCTACGCAACAGGAGCTGGCGAACGCCGCTGTAGGGAAGTTTAAAGATATTTCGTCTGACGTTAAAGGTTTAGGTAGGACGTCTTTGATTGAACATGTCATTGAGACAGGTGACGCGCCGCCTATTAAGACAAAGCAGTATCCACTTTCTCCGGAGAAACGAGAAATTTTAAGCTCCGAGTTCGAACGAATGCTGAAGTTAGATGTCGTGACTCCTTGCGAAAGCCCATGGAACAATCCAGCACTGTTAGTTCAGAAGGCAAATGGGGATTGGCGTTTTTGTTTAGACTGTAGGAAGTTAAACACGGTAACGAAGGGTGACTCGTATTCCATTCCGTACATCCCGCAAATATTGGATAGTCTAAAGGAAGCGAAGTACCTAACGTCTATTGATTTGAGTTCCTCGTTCTGGCAGATTCCTTTAAGTGAGAGCTCGCAGGAAAAGACAGCATTCAATGTAAGTGGAAAGGGGGTCTTTAAATTTAAGGTCATGCCTTTTGGTTTATGTGGAGCCCCAGCTAGGCAGCAGCGGCTCATGGATAGGCTTATTGACCACAATATGACCAGCGACATCGAGAACGGCTATGTGTTTTGTTATATCGATGACATTGTCATCTGTTCTTCCGATTTTCAGACACATTTGGTCTTGCTAAATCGTGTGCTGGAAAAGCTTAAAATGGCTAATTTGACAGTTAATTTTGAGAAGTCAAAATTCTTCAGGCAGTCGCTCAAGTACCTAGGGTACGTAGTTGATGAATTTGGTTTGCGTACTGACCCAGAGAAGGTTTCAGCCATTTTAAGCTTTCCCACTCCCACGACTCCGCGAGAGGTAAAAATATTTCTGGGAACTTGCTCATGGTACCGTCGTTTTATACGGAGTTTTTCGACCATAGCAGCTCCCTTAAATAAGTTGACCTCGAAGGGAAAGAAAGCGCCTGTTTTTAAATAGTCTGAGGAGGCCGAGATTCCTTTCAACACCTTAAAGAACGCCTTAGTAACAGCACCAATTTTAGCTGTGCCTGATTTTGATAAGGAATTTATGGTTCATGCAGATGCGTCTTCTTATGGTATAGGTGGAATGCTCTCACAGACTATTGAGGGGCAGGAGCATCCCATTGCGTACGTTAGTCGTTCTCTCAACAAGTGTGAACAGAATTACAGCGCAACGGAGCGGGAAGCGTTAGCGGTTATTTTCTCAGTCGAGAAGTTTCAGGCTTATTTAGGCTCACGACGGTTTAAAGTTATAACTGACCACTCGTCACTCAAGTGGTTTATGAAACTGGAAAATCCATCAGGCAGATTAGCACGTTGGGGATGTAGACTGTCTCAATATAATTTTAATATTGAGCACAGGAAGGGAACCGAAAATGTCGTGCCTGATGCATTGTCCAGGCTTATGAAAGTTGACGCTGTGAGTTTGGTGAACGGTGACGTCTTACCCGATGAATGGTATGATAGGACGCTGAACGGTTGTAAAACTTTCCCTGCTAACTTCCCTAACTTTTGTATCAGGGAGGGAAAGTTATTTAGATTCTGCAAAAGCAAATATAACCTGCTAAGAGAGTTCGATTCGAAGGAGGTAGTGCGCAAGGGTGACCGCGAAAGAGTATTAAAAGCGAACCACTGTGAACCAACCGCGGCACATTTAGGAGTTTTTAAAACTCATAGGCGGTTGTCGTTGACATACTTTTGGCCCGGAATGTATAAGGACGTAGTTGACTTTGTGAAAGCCTGCGATGTTTGCGCAGCTTTTAAACATTCACAACAACTCACTCCTGGTCTTATGGGACAACCAAAAGTATGTGATCGACCTATGCAAGTGGTTAGCATAGATCTAGTTGGTCCTCTTCCGCGCTCACGAGCAGGTTACACATTTTTATTTGTGGTTACTTGTTGCTTCTCAAAGTACACACTGCTTTTTCCACTTCGTCGCGCAACCAGTGTGTTGGTGGCGAAACATTTTGAGCATCATGTCATTTTGGAGCATGGTGTTCCCGAGACCGTAATTACTGACAATGGGGTTCAGTTTACGGGATCACACTTTAAGCAGTTAATGAAGAAATACAACGTACCTAAAGTATTTTATGGACCTCGTTACACGGCTCAGGTGAACCTTGTTGAAAGATATAACCGCACGGTTATGACCGCTGTAGCTTCGTACGTAGAGGAAAATCACCGGACATGGGATGAAAAACTGCACCAAATTCGGTTTGCAATAAACAGTGCAGTCAATGAGTCCACAGGGTTTTCTCCTTTTTTTTTAGTACATGCTAGGGAACCAGTCATAAATGGTGCGTTTTATAAAGACCTAAATCAAGATTATACCGCAGCTATGCCTAGGGAGGAATATGCTGGCGAGTTTGGTTGCATGAAAGATATCTTCCAGCAAGTTAGGTTACGTTTACTGAGAGCACATGAAAATAACGCCAAGCACTACAATTTAAGGCGACGTTCAGCGAGATGTTCAGTGGGAGATGTGGTGTGGAAGCGCACTTATGTTCAGAGCGATGCTCTGAAGTTTAAAATGGCGAAACTCGCGCCAAAATACGAGAAATGTAGGGTAAAGGCGGTTTTGTCTCCTTTAGTTTACGAACTGGAAAGGATGGACGGACATCCTATAGGTTCGTGGCACATCAAAGACCTAAAGTTGTAGGGTTGCAGCTGCTGACTGGGTGATCAATGGACGTGCGGCCCGCACGTCGTTGCACTGCTCGCCGCACCGCCATTGTTGACTACGTAACAGAGCACTGTAACACGTACTTAGGAAGGTTGTTTAGCATTGAGTGTTAAATATCGAACAGACGTATTTAATCACGAAACTGCTAGGTCCGTGGTGAACAGGTATGATAACTGTTTCACTACTTAGTATAGAAGATGAAGCATGAAAGTATTATAGATGTGAAGAATGAAAGAGGCGACGCAACCATAGCTCAATTAACAACAGGGCATAGTCTTTGATCTGAGTTTTGAAACGCGTGTGTTTTTTTAACGCGATATTTTAGGCTGTGTAAGAGACATACTCAATTTTTTTGGCTAGACCATGTTGAGTTAACTCAATTTTTTTAGACACAGTCTAGTTTTGTTCCTGGACATAGGTGATAGCTAGACCATGTTCAAGATATTTTTTTTTAGTACGTAAACACTGCCGCTACATGCGGTGAAACTCAGTTTTGGGTGTGTTCTACTACTATTATTATTTTTTGGTTGAAACCAGTTTCGGTTTCACTCGGGAGCTGATATTTAGTGTTGGTAAATAATCAGATTTGGAATTTATTATCAAAGGATCTCTTTTTTAATTTTGCCCGGTCTAGCTGAGATAGACACAAGAATGCTGAACACCTGTCCTGGCAGTTGGGTTAACCTTTTCAACACAACGGTCTGTTGTGATGAGAAGGTTAAGGAATGTTTACTTGTTAGTTGGATTTTTTTTTTTTTTTTTTTTTTTTTTTTATAGATTTTGGTAGGCATACAGCCTTTACTTTAGGTTAGTTTTTTCTTTTACCGGCTATCCGGTTGGATACCGGATTTGTTTGATTTTGGGTTTGTTGTGTGGGTTCGAGTTGTGATAGGGGTAGGAAGTGAGTCAGAGAAATCCACAACAACTGGGGTTTTGTTTTTTAGTACGAGAGTAAGTAATTCTCAAGTACTTAAATTGGGTATTGGTTTTATAGTTCGTTTTTTCTCTTATGATTTGTTGATCATCGGAATCGCTGAGGGCAGCGAGCGGTTTACCTTTGGTAAACCTTTTCATCGGGGAGAGGGGTATTGTAACATAGCATTATTTCGATCGACACTCCTTTCTTCTAATTAGCGTTCAAATCATTTACTCAAATGATTCCTTGCTGGATATATTTTCTAAGTACAACATTAATTCATAATGCTGGCAATTATTAAGTAATTATCACATATAATTAAAAAGAAACAGTAGCCAATAGGATTCATTGTTTAGGGGTCAGAGTTGCCAGCAAGATGAGAGATGTTCGGATTTCAAGTTAATAAAGTAGGGGTTTTAAGGAATAACAATTATTGAAACAATCAATTTAAATTATTAATTATATAAAAAGAAGTAAAATAAATTAAATTAAAAATAATGACATTATGTCTGTACTTAAAATCTAATGTTATTCCTTAATAAATACAAAAAGTGGTTAGTTGATTGCTTCTGCGCTGGTAACCCAATATCGAGGCTGGGAGCCAGAGAGAGGAAGAGGAGATTGCTGGAGGAAAGTTGACATGGAGGCTTAGAAGAATTGAGCATTTTAAATCCGGTCTCATCACCGACTAAACAAGATTTTTTGAGCCTTTTCGGATGGCAGTGCAAGTAGAGATGGTGCATTAGATTGTATTTTCTACATCGGCCCAAATGTAAGTAGTTTTCTTCAAAATTTACACAAGCACCAGGTTCATTCTGTTATCCTTAGTTCTGACAATGTGGTACTCTTTCCAGCAAATGCAGCCTCATATACATGTGGAAGGGCGGGTTCGACAGCTGAACTATAATCCATTATGGAGTGTTTAACTGGTAAGATAGAATTTCTCAACATCATATCCAGTGTAGGTTAGATTTCCACATAGATCCATGCTAATGAAAATAATTGTTTCTTTTCAGTCGATAAGGGAAAACTTTATATTCCTCTAGAACTTTAGAAGGAAGTTAAATTTGGACTGATCTACTCAGTCTTGGTCTGGTTCTTCAAACTTCATTAGCTTCGCAAATTCCATTTTGATGCTTCGATGGAAGTTTATTTTCTTCATCTCGACAACGGGTTCATGCCTCTCCTGATTTAAACACCGGGGAAAGAAGATATGCTCAGCGGCTGACACACCAACATCTGCGGAGCTAAGAAAGTATGACTCCAGTGTGAAGGTCGGTGTCAATCATATATATATAGTAGGGAATTAGGATTTCAAAAAGTTACTTAATGATGGCATAAACACGTAGGGACTAACACCTAATTTTGTAGGCCTCTTGGAATTGTAAATCACTCACGAACATATGATATTACACGGAAGCTCTACCGATTGTAGCGAAACATAACTTAAGGTGTATTGGGGAAACCTGAAACCTAGTGATTTAATATTCCAAAAGGGGAAAGAATTGTTCAGTGTGTAGAAATAAAACAAATCATAAGATATAACCTTTTTTATTTAATATCCCATTTTCATTAGCCCCTGACTGCAGATAAGCCAGTTTCGATACACCACATTTTTTATATTTTTTTATTTTATATTTTATTGTCACGTGGTCTCCTGAATTTCAGCCGAGCATAAAGGAGCCACGTTACAGTAAGAAATGTGAAACTACGGTTTCAGACTATTTACTAAGAGGGTTCAAATGGGGTTCTAAGTTTGTCTAGAGAGCATGACATTTTGAAAGTAAGTGATTTGTAACTTTGGTTTTAGACTATACATACTAATAGACTACAAAACTAATCTCAATGTTTTAAAAAAAGCATTCCTTAAACAAACATTTAGACGATAACATATTCTACGCGGATGAAGTCGCGGGCAACAGCAAGTTAGAGTATAGTAGTACTTACTTGATCAAGTAACCCGTTTTCTTGGAAAAGCCTCGTTTACGGCATGTAAAGCAAAAAAATATCCGGTAAATAAAATGAGCATCAATAAATCTAAATGTAACTATTGAACTATTTACAGAAAGAAATCTGTTAAAATTGCAGCTACCTATTACTACCACAAAATTTACGTTAAAGTAATTCACCCTACGCAGGCTAGTAAAACAGTTAACTCTCTTAACATGCCATTCACGACGTAACAGCTGAACTAACAACAAGATGTGCTATAAAGGCGGCATTAGCCACGTCAATACGACCTACTACCGGCCCAGCAGTTAACCAGAGTTTAACCAGAAGTTATTGAGGTCAACGTCGTGAACAGCTTTCATGAGTTTGCCTTTGACACTTTATGTGATTTCCATTACTGAACACGTTAAATAAAATAAAAAAATGTTAATAAAGTAAATACATTTAGCTCAGTTGTGTATTTTATCGAAGTCAAACTTTGACCTTAATCAATGTTCTTTATTTTTCAATTTAGGCAGCAAGCAGCTAAAGCATAAAGGTATCCTATTTCTAGCATATATCAACGATTTACCGAAAATAACAAACTCAACTTGCATAATGTTTGCGGATGATGTGTCTATACTTTTAAATTGTACCAACAGTGCGGAATGCTTTGAACGCTTACGGCAAGTATCTATAACTATTACTAATTGGCTCGCAGAACATAATCTAGAAATAAACCTTAAAAAAACCAAAATAATTCAATTCAAACCTAAACAAAAGAAACCTTTAGACATGAAACTAAAAATAAATACAGATAATATCGAAGAAGTAAGTGACTTTAAATTATAAGGCATAAAAATAGATTCGAGTCTAAACTGGAAATCACATGTACAAAATATCAAGTCAAAATTATCTAGTTTTGTATATGCTTTAAGTGTCCTTAAAATAAATACTAACTTACAAACCGCTTTGTCAGCTTACTTTGCTTATGCACACTCATGGCTCCAGTATGGTGTGATACTTTGGGGGGCGAGTACCGACGCCGACCAACTCTTTGTGATGCAGAAGAAGTGCATCCGCATCCTAACAAATACCAGAGTTCCAGATAGCTGCCGTCCACATTATACTCAGCTAAGAATTCTCACGTTACCCTCACTGTACATTATGGAAGCAGCACTTTTTGTCAGAAACAATCCGCACTTATTTACGAAAAGGGTAGTCAAATCGCAAAGACGGATAAATGAGAATAAATTATTAGAATTACCAGCTACTAAACTAGAAATGTACAGAAAAGGACCTTATTACCGATGTATAACAGTAACAAATAAAATACCAGAGCATATAAGGGAGGAATCGAAAGATGAAATATTTAAACGGAAATTAAGAGAATTATTACTTGATAAATGCTACTATTCAATTGAGGAGTTCATATGTGATGACCAACTCAAATAGAATTTAGTAAATATTATTTATTTGTGTGTATTGTTTTATATAGCATGTTAATATTAGCACGTAACTATAAATTGCTAATTTTAATTTTTAAAACCAAAAACTACGACATGATTATATGCCAAAAATTATGAGTAGGTAATATGTATGACTTTTAGTTGTAGCTTTAATTTTAAAGGAATACTTGCTGTGCCCTAACAGGGTTCATGTGCTAACCAACCCTAATGTAACATCTATTTTATAACACATGATAAATATGCAATAAATGAATTATGAATTAATTATCATATCACAGTGGTATACATAATATTACAATACTATAGGTATACTTATACTTACATAACCTACAACATTATTTTTTTCGATTATCTCGTGCAGGACCTTATCACTACCAATCAACCTTACCTCCAAACGTACCTGTATGTACCTGTATATGTAGCTACAAAGATTTAATAACTGTTGAACTCGACAATATGCATTATATTTAAAATTAAAATCTTGATGAATATCCTACCTCACATGTATCAAAATCACGGTTAATATCCCACCTGACAGGATCCACACCTAATATCAATTTACTTTCAGTGTCCCGTTTTCGTACGTTTCCGTTTCGCTGAAATTTCAAATTCTCAGCGTCCTTAACGCGAGCATGACAGAGTCAAGTGTCGCATAAAATTACAGGCGAGTATGTCAACTTGCATAAGTTCAGCGGAGGACGCTGAAATGTAGCGAGTTGTGTCGTCCGTCTTAGTTGAGTGCGCTCTCGGCGCGCCATCATTTAGTCGCTGGGACACACGGTGCTGTAATGTATTTTTTATAACGAACTTGGGTGCGACAAAAAGAAGTGCGAGAGTAATGCGAGTTTTACATTGAAATATTTTTGCCAGGATACATTAAATGTGCAACTCTAATAAGTTCGTTTAGGGGAGCCCCCGGTAAGAGCCATCTTTTTATTTCCGACCGTACTTTAATGCATTAGCAGCTACTTATTAAGACGATTATAACGAGGGCCCCTTCGGGGCCCAACATAGAAGGATATCTAGGATATAAAAAACGATTATAACGTGCCCTAAAATCACGGTATATTAATTGTAATAAAGAAGTCCCTATAGCCATTTTCGACTCCATCATCAGACAGCTTGGTGGTACCATAATTGTCACCAAATGTATGTACGTTTGGTGAAAATTATGGTACCACCAAGCTGTCTGATGATGGAGTATGCCCAATCGGATACCAGCAATCTGGTGTAATTTTTTTAAAGACCAACTTTGCGAGTTAAATAAAATATTGTAAAACAACACTTACTACCGCTACTTACACTACCACCATTTTTTAACAAGCCTAAATATAACAGTGACCACTGGTGGCAGCGGGTCGTTGGACGTCTTTACTGTTTTTTAATATTGCTCAAGAAACTTTCCAGATTATATCAACCTTTTCAAATTCATGAGTAAAGATACTTTTGATTGGAAACCTTTTTATGGGTAAAACATTACTTGGGTGTTGACTTTCAAATTACCAATAAAACATGAAAATCTGAGATATACCTAACCAAATAAACCACAGTTATTGGTGATACTTACTGACATAATCAGTACAGTACTGGCCAATAATAATAATAGTTATGTCAGATTTATGCACGTAGTTATTACAAGGAACGCAGTGAACGCGGTGGGATAAAATATAGATAAGACGTTAAAATGTGAATATTTGAATAGAAAAATAAAAAAAACAGCCAAGTGCGAGTCGGACTCACGCACGAAGGGTTCCGTCTATAAAAAAACTATTTTATTCTGTGTTTTTAGTATCTGTTGTTATAGCGGCAACATAAATACATCATCTGTGAACATTTCAGCTGGAACTATCACGGTATCAGTGAGATACAGCCTGGAGACAGACGGACGGACGGACGGATGGACAGCGGAGTCTTAGTAATATAATAGGGTCTCACTCTTAGATTACGGAACCCTAAAAAGGTATTTTAAAAACATCATTTAGATGATTGACATGGATTCCTACAATATTCCATAAATACGAAGTTTTTGTGGTGACATTACGAGTGAACTAACGAATAAAATAAACTGTAAAATTTCCTGAAACAATATCAAAGTTTTAGAATTAAAATGTACTAAATCTCCTTTCAAGCTGTACTTTATTCAAAAGACTTAAACTTTTAGGGTGGCAACTTTGGATGTCACAAGTTGCAACGTTATGCGCTATTTCTGGATTGTTTTGTAGCAAAAGTTGGACAGACAAGCGTGGTGGATGATTATAATAAATGATAAGTTACATGCTGGGTGATACTTAAATCTGCTGGTCGATTGTGTAACGTTTCGCACGTACATTAGGTAGATCTAAATGTATTTTTTTGTATGGGATAATTACAGTTGAGCTGTCCATAATCGTCGTTACAGTTAAGTTGTCGAAATGTTATAAAATAACCCCTCAGGTGTTAACCAACGCTGAATGAATTCATAGTTTTTCAGCAGTTGCAGTTCTAGTTCTGATTGATAAAAATATATTTAAATAATAAAAAATAAATATTTAGGGACAATCTTACACAAATCAACCTAGTCCCAAACTAAGCAAAGCTTGTACTATGGGTACTAGACGATGATAAACATACTTATATAAAGACATAAATACTTATATACATAGAAAACATCCATGACTCAGGAACAAATTTTCGTGCTCATCACACAAATAAATGCCCTTACCGGGATTCGAACCCGGGACCGCGTAGGCAGGGTCACTACCAACTAGGCTACGGAGGTCGTCAAATTTAACCTATTTGTAATTTTCTACAAATTCCTGGTAAGGTAATCGTTATAGATAATTATCAACTTTTTAGTAGTTTTCATCTTTGGAACCAAAATGGTAGCTAGCGCACCGTACTGTATTTCCTCTCGCAAACGCTTGGACTATGAAATGAGAATGCCGAGGTTTTCCCGAGGGCCCAAAATTTGAGGGTCTTCAAGAAAATAGCGTACCTACACGTTTTGAAAGGGTCAGCATTGCGTAGGTATGCGAATATGATACGATAACCGATTGAAACCAGGAGCCGTACACTTGTTTGTCAGCAACGTGTTATAAAAAAATATCACTAAAGGCGCCTTCCTGGTTTGTAGGTGCGGGGGCGGTACCATATCAGTAAGCTGTCAGTGTCAATTGTCAGTCAATTTTACCGACAAATGAGAAAGTCCTGCGGGTGTAGCATGGTTGCCGTTAAGAGCCTGTCCAGGCAAAGCGTTTTTGCGCGCGTAAGCCCTCGCGCGCTTCAATTTATGTTGCATCCAGATGCTGCGTTTTACGCGCGTTACTACGCGCGGTGTCTGGCGGACGGATCTCTACGGACACGCGCGTACTACTGAACGCTCCAATGGCGCCAGAGTATCTCGACTCACGCGGCGCTCGCGCGTGAAACGAGCGAGTCGAGAGTCCGGCGCATGGCACGCGTTTTACGCGCGAGTTTTAAAACGCGCGAGAGCTTACGCGCGCAAAACGCTCCGTCTTAACAGGCTCTTAATCACTTATCGTTGTCGATAAGACTTCGTCACTCTCGCAGTCGCATACTTGTCGAAACGTGATGGATGTTTTATCCACAGCGATAAGTGATAAAATGGCAACGCCCTTTGTGGGACATCAGAGGCTCTAGTATAAGTTTTATCGATACAATACGTTTTCGAGCGCGTTTGCGTTTAGTTTCAATTTGTATGGCAACACAAACAGCGCCTCTGGTGGTAACTATTAGGAACTACGCGTCGCCATACAAATTGAAACTAAACGCAAACGCGTGCGAAAACGTATATGTATCGATAAAACTTATACTAGAGCTACTGGTACCTCACGTCAAAGTACAACATACCGCAAGCCGATCCCGCTCCGCCAAGTCAGGTAGTCGCCTAAAACTCTATTATGCAAGAACTGTATTTAAAAGAATTTTATACAATCGTTACACAATGAGGGCTTTACCTAAAATCGAGTACCGTGTTGAGGCTACGACGCTTGCCGAGTCGCCTAAGTAAGGTACGAGAATTTAACAGGTATACAATACTTTTCCATGAGTCAACTGAAATAATGGGGAACTTGCATGGGACTTCAATTTCGAATAAATTGCACTCATTCGATGCGGATATACGTAGAGATATCATACAAATGAAAAAAAAACCGATTTTATTAGTTTTTCCTAACGTTAAAATGACGAAATTTTTTTTTTTTTTTTTTTGATAAAATAACGTAACAGTTACATAGAATATTAAATTAGAAATGATATTTTGTACAACAAGTATAGACTTAAACGTACATTTTGTGGAGATAATCGCAAATTAATGATTTACTCCATAGTAAAGGCTATGCTGTGACGTCATAGCATAAGCCCGTTTAGTATAGAGCGTTTTCGGGGGGTGCCGGCGCGCGCAGTTTTCAAATGCATATAACATCAGAAAAATAAATCATAACAAAGTGTTAATGCTACAGTTGTTTTAATGCTGGATTATACTTTTGTTTTTCGTAATGAAATATTAAGATGCAAGTTCCGTATTAAAAAAAGTGAAATAATTAAACAAACTTGGTATTTATTTATTGAAAATCTAAGCCGAACTAAAATCTAAACGAAGCGCAGCCCAACGGCTCAGCGTTCTTTTGTTATTTGTGCTGTGTCCGCGGCGACGTTTTATTGGTAAAACTCGTTACAGTTCAGTAAACGCGCCACGTGATTGGTCAAATTCATTATAGTTGTCTATTATATTGCATAATAATTATTATTCTAGTTGAGTTGGGAGCTCCATACAAAAAAGTATGTGATTATGATTATAGTTTGGTGAACGAAGTCTTTATTCAAACATTATAGTCGACGAGTAGGAAAAATCTATTGTAATACAGAAAGTAAAGACGACATCGACAGTGTGTATCCATCCCAAGTTCCTCGTGTAACTAATGACTAGGAAAACTACATTCTTATTTTTGCGCGTCTTGGTCCGTCCTTCTATTAGAATACCGGTTTCATGGCACTAACAGCACTTATTAAAATCAGTTTTTAGGGGGTAAGCATTTCGTTTTTGTATTCTTTTAGAAATGAACTAAACAACCACTAATATTTCTATTGCGCATTTGAAAAGTTACAGATACAGATTAAAATACAGATTTTTCTGTCGATTTAGGTCAACAAAATTTAAAAAAAATGACAGGCACGCCTGTTATTTTTTACGCGCTCATGCGCGGACAGGTGGAGTGATCCACCTGTCACGCCTAACGAAACTGTACGTCTAGCACAACTTGCTGCTAAGTCGTGTCGCGCGCGACTCAGCGACTCCTGTCTCATTCGTATCGTGCAAACTAGAAAGAGGTGGGTAGATTTTCTCGACTCGCGTCGCGCTTGTTGTGTCAGTTGTGCTAGCCCCCCTGGACCTCTACCTACGCTTAGTTACTAAGTCAAGATATATTTGTGGGTGAGCGGTGCGGTGAGCTTAAAACAAGTTACAGAATAGCGGGGATGCTCAAAGAGCTACTAGTATAATTGAACAAACGAGCGAAGCGAACGAAGCTCTTTTTTTATACAATGACGGTGGCAAACAAGCTTACGGCCTGTCTGATGATAAGCTGGTATTGTCGCCTATGGACACTTGTGACTCAGCTCTCTGTTTCAACTTGGGCTAAAATTCTTTCGTATTATTTCGTATTTTGTATGTCCGGATCTCGAGATCTCCTGCTGTCCGGCTATTCTCTTCAACAGGTCGCATTTCTCAACCGATTTTAGTGAAGTTTTGTGAGCAGCAGGTCGATCACGTAACGCATTGTACGATCGTCGGGTAGGTCTAAATATCACTTTTTATATGGAAAATTGACAGTTAGATTGTACCGACGCGCGTTCGGTACGTTACGTGATTACCCCTCAGGTTCAATATTTAAATAGTTTTTTTTTAAGATTCGGTTTTTTAAAAATCTTTATTTTTAAGAGTCATGTATGTATGGTCACAGTATACTCCCAAGAAATCCAACTTGTTTTTCCCTAACTTTGTTTACGCTTAGGGTCCTGACTGATTACCGACGGAACCCATTCGTACTATGACAAAGGGAATAATTCAGAGCTCCGAACGCAGTGCCCAGGGAATGAGATACGAGTAAACTAATAAGAGGAAAAAAGTGGATTAAATTCCCGAATGTCCTTCGACCCCGACATTTGCCACTTCCAAATTGGGAAAGAGAATAATATTCAGATGTTATTTCGCGTAACAGCAGGATAAAATGAATTTATTTGTGTGTAACTTGCAATTGGCTAATAATAGTAAAATTTTATCTTTCAATACCATTCTCATTTTGTAATGTGTGTTTGCACATTGCACGTAGAACCGATGGCCGTTGGGGCAGAAAGGTTCTCGAATGGCGAACACATACCGCAAGGCGTGGCGTGGGTAGGTCCCCCACAAGGTGGACTGATGACCTGGTAAAGGTCGCGGGAGACCGCTGGATGCACTCACTTACTCACTTTCGGGGAGGCCTATGTCCAGCAGTGGACGTCTTTCGGCTGATATGATGATGAATTTGAGTTTGTCGCGGTTGGTCCTCGTCACTTCAACCATGCGGTTGCCTATTTTAAACGTTATAGGATTAAATCAATACATTTTCATGTTTACATTTTTTTTATTTAGTGCAGTTGCACTTAACTCCTACGCCCACTTTCAAATATTGCATTTTGTGTATCGTGACGCGCGTCCTAAAAGTTAAGAGACTTAAGCCGGCCACCCACGCTAGGTTACAACCGATGGTTACAGTTCATTTGTGCAGGCATAACTGAACGTGTGTATGACATTACTGAACGTGTGTATGACATAACTGAACGTGTGTATGACATAACTGAACGTGTGTATGACATAACACAGTTATACATGCCCAAGTGAACTGTGCAGGCATTACCGTCGGTTCCTAGCGGCCGGCTTTAGAGATTATTAACAAAAACGTATTGGACTGAATTTGGTCCTGAATTTAACGTACTAGTTTTCTTTTTTGTATAAAATGCACAAGGTTTTGAAGTTAAGCTAGACGGGTTGGTGATTATTATTTGTTTTTAAATTAGCACAATATAAAAAATTGTTTTTGCGTTTATGTAACCGTCATGCTACGCACCTAAGTAACGTAAAAAGATACTATCTGATATAAATCTGACTATAACTAGAAATTGCAATTACTAAGGAACATTATCCGATAAGATATTTATAGCGTACTTTTTTACTACATTGAAACTATGATCGTTTTCGCTTCTCAAATAGCAAAATTAATTATAAATGAACCACAGCTGCTGCAAAGTCAGGCGACTACCTCTGGTGGCATGCATAAAAGTAATTCAAAACCAACTTAAATTAAATATGTTTTGTTCAATATTGCCCCTCGACACTAATAAAATACGCAAGAGCCGACAGAACAATTTTCTCGTTCTAAGTTAAACAAACTGTCACAATACACTCCGTTACAAGTTGAAAATATTCTATTATTCTTTGTAATTTCTCAATAGTCTCGTCGACTTAGTTGCGAAAATTTTGAATTGAAAAAGTACTTTGAAAGTTTGTATTGTTGTTCTTTGTTAGTTCTCGCGCTGACAAATTTTTACTTATAACTTATCAAAAGACGATTAGAAACAACGTTATAATTGTAAGTGTGGTGTGGTAGTATAAACTTATCAAAAGACGATTAGAAACAACGGTATAATTGTAAGTGTGGTGTGGTAGTATAAACTTATCAAAAGACGATTAGAAACAACGGTATAATTGTAAGTGTGGTGTGGTAGTATAAACTTATCAAAAGACGATTAGAAACAACGGTATAATTGTAAGTGTGGTGTGGTAGTATAAACTTATCAAAAGACGATTAGAAACAACGGTATAATTGTAAGTGTGGTGTGGTAGTATAAACTTATCAAAAGACGATTAGAAACAACGGTATAATTGTAAGTGTGGTGTGGTAGTATAAACTTATCAAAAGACGATTAGAAACAACGGTATAATTGTAAGTGTGGTGTGGTAGTATAAACTTATCAAAAGACGATTAGAAACAACGGTATAATTGTAAGTGTGGTGTGGTAGTATAAACTTATCAAAAGACGGTTAGAAACAACGGTATAATTGTAAGTGTGGTGAGGTAGTATAAATAATAATTACTAGCTAGTAGCTACCCGCGCGGCTCCGCCGCGTATATAACGAACCTAGCTGCAGTGACGGGATAAAATACCTATATAGCACATACTTAATCCCGTAGGTACATTACCTACATATAACCTACTGAAGAAAGGATTTTTAGAAAAGGATCGGTATAGTTTCTAATAATTATTACCGGGCCCTTAACATACAAACTTACCTACATTTCACAGACATTACGAGTACTTACACCTTTTATTATCATCTACAACGACCTGGAAAGCCTAATTGAAACCTATATTGGCATATTCCGATATTGGCTATCTGTGCATCGTGACGAGAATCGGAAATGACGATGATCATTTTTGATGTTTAGTTTATATTTTAATTGTAATTAATTAATTAAGTATCTTGTGAATCTTGTCTAATTTGTATTTGTATTTTGGGTAACTTTTTGCCTGTGAATAAATGATTTATTTATTTATTTATTTATTTATTATAAGTATTGGCACAGATCAAAGAATACTGTATAGGGGACCGGTTATGGTTTAAAATAATATTTTACCGGTAAATAGTATAATACAGAGGGGTAATCACGTAACGTTCCGAACGCGCTTCGGTACAATTTAACTGTCAATTTTCCATATAAAAAGTGACATTTAGACCTACCCGACGTTCGTACAATGCGTTACGTGATCGACCAGCTGGTTTATGTTTTCCAGTATTTTAAAGTCATATCGGTTTGAAAAATTACAATTTATACCTACCTGTAATGAAGTAGTTATTATAATAATTATCTAAACGTGAAATAATTTGGATGGTATTCAAGTCAGGTCAACAAAGTCGCCAATGGAAGTCCCCGGCATCCGAGAAGAAATTTAAGTATTCTAGTGGAAGCTTATCGAGTATCGGCGCCTACGGCATTGTGCTAAGTAAGGTTAACAAGGCCGTATATGGGGTCCACGACAATTGATGGGTTTAAAACCTCATTCTTCTCTCAACATCTCGAATAAGGGAAAATAAGTTTGCATAGGTATAAACTTTTTTGAAGTAAAAAAAAATGCCCAAGTGCGAGTCGGACTCGCGCACGAAGGGTTCCGTACCATTATCAATAAAAATATGTATTCTATTTTGTTTTTATAATTTTGTATTTTTGTATTTGTTGTTATACCGGCAACAGAAATGCATCATCTGTGAAAATTTCAACTGAAACTATCACTGTATCAGTGAGATACAGCCTGGTGACAGACAGACGGACGGACGGACGGACGGCCGGACGGACAGCGGAGTTTTAGCGATAGGGTCCCGTTTAACTCTTAGGGTACCTACGGAACCCTAAAAAAACATGGCCAATAATATTGACATCTCTATGTCAATAAAAAAATAAATCCACAGTTGACACATACGTGTCAGTTTTTGTAAAAGGTCGAATATTTTTCTCTTTATTTAAGGAGCTTGTCACACAGGTGAACATGTCGCTCCGTTATAATCAACATAACATATTTTCCTTAATACGAATAATTTTTTTAATAACACACTTTCGAGCTAACTGCAATAGTGACGTGGCCGCGTCTGACAACGGGGTAGCCAGGACAACATTGCAGGTCCCGAGATCTGAGAGTTTCGTTTTGGACACATTCCATAATTTTCTTAGTGTTGTATATGTGACCGACTCAACATGCATTATTTCTTATGCTAAAGAACCTACTGCAGGTTTCTGTTAAATTCTTGTATTTTTATCATTGTCATCTCAAGTCAAAACAGGAGTTACGTCACGTGACGTCACGCAGCCAAAGTCACGTGGTCAGCGCACAGTAGAATTTTTAAATGAATATGTTACCTTACCGATAAAAAATGTAAAAACGAAGACCTTATTGCAAATCTGCAGCATGAGACAAATCGAATGACATACTATATTATCATTTATCAAAATCGGACCATAACTGTAGATCTGATTGCATGTACAGTCACCATTACATACATCGGAGCAAACAATCAGCTCACAAACATCGGAACACACCTCTATTTTCAAGGCATTAGGGTGCATGTGCCGATATTTTTGAACACCTATAGTGTATATGTACCTATGTGATGGCGACTGTACAAAAATCGGGCTCGCGTAATAATAATATAGATGTTTACATAATCATGCCTTCTGCTTTTAATAAGAGAAAGAGATGCATTCTTTTAACAGGTACACTTTACTTTATTAATTTAATTTTATCAACGCATGACTAGTTCGTGGTTATACCGTTAATCCTTTTGGCCACTTACCTCCTTGCGCGGATCGTACACCTGGCTGGCAAGAAGAGAAGGACTGTCACCGGCATATTATCATGTCGATTAAATTAAAAAACCCAGCCGTAAAAAAATTATATTACAAATTTGTAAAAATAATAGAACGGTGCCCAGCAGTTAAACTTTATGAGGTACGCTGCCGCAGTCCCCTTGGCCAAACACCCAAAAATGAAAGAGCAAGTTTGGAGGCCTAAACCAGGTATTTAAATTTATCTTATTATTTCTTACATGAAAAAGAAGTAAAGTGAATACCTTGGTACCTAACTCTATTCAAAAATGAAACGTAAAAATTGCATTGATAAATTTAAAATTTCGCAAAAAAATTGTCTTTAGAACCAGGATACTCAAAACTCTATAATGCAATGCAAATTGTACCTAAACAACCAGTGCAACAATGTGTGTAAACACGACACGTGCAATGTAAACCAAGCAGTAAATAAAACTCTAAGCCATCCTCGTATCCATAAGCAATGTCTGTAAACCCGATGAAGGCGAGTTAGCACCGGATAGAATTCCGTAGCGAGTGTTAAACAGCACTAGCATGAATACAAATCCGGATAAGGCTTAGGAGACATCGGTTTACTGCCTGCCTATAAATTTAGTTTAAACGTGTTCAGTTCGATTGAATTTTAAAGCGAGTTTTCAATTGGATTGTGTTCATTGATCAAATCCATTTATTGACGTAGACATGCTCCACTTCATTTCTAGCTTTTGTCTCTCCTTTAAAAGTTTTAAGTACTAGTAAGTGCTTATCTGCATCTATTCATGGACTGAAAACTAATTATTTCGTCGTGAACAATTACTTGTCTTTGTTAATTAAGTTCTAACAAAGTACGCCAAATCAGAGGGGTGATCCTGATCACGTAGCCTTTTGTGCTTAAAGAACTTTATTTTTCTCAAAAGAAATGTAACATTTCACTTATTGAGATTAAAGCATGCATTTAATTATATTGTATATACATAATATTTTGCGTAGCCTTTTAAAAATGATAGCTCAAGTAGTTCTTGAGATATTTAACGTTGTGACAGACGGACGGACGGACAGACGGACAGGCGGACAGACGGACAGAGTCACACCATAAGGGTTCTTTTTTTACGTTTTTGGTACGGAACCCTAAAAACTACTTTAAGATCTACCTGACTTACTTACGTACAATGCGTTGCGCAATCGATAAGCAGATGTAAATAAAAAGATGTAATTATCGTCCATTTAAAAACTTGATAAATTGTGTCCTCCTTGCGCCGATACAGTAAAATGTTTATAAAAAATGTCAATAGACTCCCAAAAATAGAAACTAGTCAGGGCACAAAACGTAATATTTTGCGTCAAGCAGCTTACAAATGACCAGTACAACAATTCCTGTTTCTAAAATACGATATAATTATGCAATGTAAACCAAGTCCAAATAAAACCAAGCCGTGCCCTTATCCATAAGCAATGTCTGTAAACCCGATGAAGGGGAGTAAGCGCCGGCGCCGGATAGAATTCTGTAGCGGGTGTTAAACAGCACTAGCATGAATAAGACCGGATAAGGCCCAAAACAGAGGTTTACTGTCCGTCTATAAATTCAGTTTAAGGTGGTTCGATTGCCATACAAAACGTTACTTGACATTCGCAGGCTAACGGCGTGATATTTTAAGAAACTTATGTAACAAACTTTCATCAATTGGCTCCCCATTTGCGCCAAATTCCCCCTTTCCTAGAATAAACTTGTATAAACTAGATTAATTTGAAAAATTGGTTTGGGACGTGATATTTTGGGAAAACTATTTTTCTCAAAATAATCTAGTTTATACAAGTTTAATCTAGGAAAGGGGGAATTTGGCGCAAATGGGGAGCCAATTGATGAAAGTTTGTTACATAAGTTTCTTAAAATATCACACCGTTAGCCTGCGAATGTCAAATAACGCTTTGTATGGCAATCGAACCACCTTAAAGTGCTGGTAGTTCGTAAAATGTTAAGTGAGTTCTAAAGACTAGATTTATTGACAGTCATTTACGTGTTCGAGTTAAACATTTCTTGCTTTCGTTACACCTTAATAGTTTCGAGTCAGTATTCTCTAAACAGTGATCCACTTATTCGATAATAATAATACCATTTTAGCCAATTTAAAATACGGAAATTATGTCTCGAATAAATTCGTTTAAATTCACTTAATTGATTTAATATTCCTTACATTTTTATAAGTAAAATTTCGAGTCGGTAAAATCTTAAACCAAGACTACTATCGACTATATTTTCAGTAATTTTACATTGATTAAAACGGTGCAAATAGATTTTATTGCGTAAATTATTGTAATTTTAATCTTCTGACACGTTAGACTTGGCGGTCGACAGTGATTTTAAATACAAAACCGATTCATATACGTTAGGTCTCATAGGACGCTGGATTTATTACATGCATGTGTTGTATATCCAACATTTATTAGAATGAAGTTCGGGTAGCACAGGCTTGTTTTGTTTTGACAGCAAAACTCTGATACTCTGGTATCCTGACTTGACATAAATTCAGCAGATGAGACACTTCGGTACGTAATCGTAGTCATCTATGTTTGGATGCATAACATAACATTTGCCTGCTAGTATGTAGGTATTATTCTTTAAAACCTTATGGTTGAATACTTCAATGAAAATATTATACGAGCCAACGGCGATAAATATTAAAGCTCACAAGAAGCCTTATCTCTCGGGACGGCACCCGTGAAAACGGATAAATGTTGAATCCCTTAAATCCTACGAAACTTTTCGGCGGTACTGTAGGGCGAGTCGACCTGTTGTGAGACTGACTGGGGTCTTCACAAGCTTTTATTTAACTTGTCATCTTAGTTAAGTTAGTTTGGGTCAAATCATGGAAGGTAAACTAAAACCACTTCCTGACTGAGACAAAAATGTGTATCGATTTAATTCGCTCATAATTACGTACCGAAACCTTAATCCGCTGACATAAGAGCCATCGGACATATTTATGAGTAAGTCGTATGCACTTGATAGAAATGTAAATAAAAGCGAATTATAGTAATTATGATACCAACATATTATTTGTAATATTTATTACCACGTGAGAATAAACAGCTGAAACATTGTAGTATTCACTTACTTACCCCTTTATTCATATACCCTGTACCCGATTTAGATAGTTCGTTACTACTATGTTGAATAGGCAAGGGAAATATAAAGTATTTTTTATAATAAAAATCATATAATTAATGTAACAACTCTTTTATTGGCCAAAATACCAGTAAAAACCTTCAAACCATAAGTATTCATTTATTTATCATTAAATTATCCATAAGTTAATTAATCCACTTATAACGTGACTAATAATCGAAGCATCAATAATAATTCAAGAATATCACAAAGGACATAATTAATACCAAGGGTTACTTAACTGACTGGACTTCCCAGGATATGTTCACCATGGAACAGCAGTGACAATAATGAACTAGAATCGGCCGGTCGAACCCTTTTATACCTGATTCCAGGTGTTTGACCACGCCACCTCCGTTCGATAAACACGTGACGTCATGGATAGTTTAGACAGTCATTTTAATCACTTGATTAATAAATTCTTACTAGTATTCATTTAAAATATACACAAACATATTATTAAAACCATTATAAATAGGCACCATGAAAATTACATACTGATATTCATTTTAATTTTAGCATTGGCAATATTATTAGTAAGTCAACGATTATACACTTACCTGACATATTTTCATTGAAGTGTCAAATCAGTATCTAATAGTCTGGTGACACAGAAAAGTGACAAACTAATCAATAAAAAAGGTTAATTCGCGTCTTAACTTAAATTACTGGTAAGCTTATGTGCTATATTACATAATAATCTAACACACTCATATTTTTACACTTGACTGTACTTGCATATATTTGGTGACAATACAATAATATTTTATACTCTACCGAGAGCTTACTCAGTCCAATCAAATTCAAAGAAATGCCCCGAGTCTTAAAAACCCATTTTTCCGCCCCTATTACGTTTTTCCAGGAGAGGGAGCGCGAAGACAGTGCGGATGCGCTCCCACTCCGGCGCAGGCGCAGGGGGAGAAGAC
Organism: Epinotia brunnichana; assembly: GCA_963854355.1. Classification (NCBI taxonomy): domain Eukaryota; kingdom Metazoa; phylum Arthropoda; class Insecta; order Lepidoptera; family Tortricidae; genus Epinotia; species Epinotia brunnichana. Next base: position 7,161,240 of record OY977945.1, on the reverse strand, counting down.
GCGCGCGGTTTGCTGCCGCGGACCGCGTCCTGCCCCGGAGGGGTAATCACGTAGCGTTCCGTACGCGCGTCGGTACAATTTAACTGTCAATTTTCCATATAAAAAGTGACAATTAGACCTACCTGACGTTCGTACAATGCATTACGTGATCGACCTGCAGTAGGACCAGAGGGCTGGGGACCCTCATAGCACGGTCTTCCACGTCCGGAGGGATGGTCAAGCGTTCCTGACCATCCCCTTCTTTGGCGCGGGTGTCCTGGCACAAGCCAGGACCGCCAGAGGTCGTAGCGATCCCATTGCGCTCTCATAAACGGCAGAGACGGAAACGCCGGAGTGGTTTTAGTAGGTAGACTCCCTCCCCCTTCTCTTTAAATAGAGATGGCTGTAGGGTGTGAGTCTGTTATAGCTTTCCGGCTGGGGGGATGCGTAAGTGCATTTTGACTCCGTCTACTACTGTTCTTTGATATTCGCAGGTCAAAAATCGAAATTTAGTATAAAAGATTTGAAAATCATTACTTATTTTGCTACTGACCGTATCATTGGCTAAAGAAATGGTAATTCGTACACTTTAGAACGAAACATCTGAATTCTTGATATTAAAATAATATTTCAAACATCTATCTCCTTGTCATTCTCGGCAGCATTATTTCATTAATTCTGTTTGCGATAGATTCGGAAATGACTTCAGTAATTTTGATTTGATTATAGTTTCATAACGGAATATTCTTTTGTGCACTGTAACACACTTAAAATGTTAACTTATATTTAGTTTCAAGAGAGAAATCGTAACTAGTTTAAATGGTAGTAGATTCCAAAAGTAATACCCCTTAAATCAAATTGAATTCTTAAACTAATAAATAATATAGGACAATTTGGATTAAGTACTTTTAGTGTTATTTGAAATGCTCCAGCGTAGATTTCAAGTACATTAAGTTGATGTTAGCTGGCTAACTAAGAGTGACGCTAGATAAAAGCTTTTCAACGAGTGACTCTAAATAGAGTACCTAATTCAATTTTGTGTCAATAAAAGTATGGTTTGGATAAATTAATACAAAATTTAAAACCAAATTGCTAGTGACTACGTTTATATAGATGAATTAGATACCTCTTATTATCTTCATTTATTTTATTTTATTCTAAAATAATGATTGAGTTTGAAACTACATTCCGTTTTGATTTTCATTTATAAAAGACTGGTGGCAGAATTACCTTCACTGACAGATACCATAAGTTTTAGATATACGAGTAAACTATTCACAAAACTTAAGTTTCTAGAGGAAAATCCAAGTATTTCTAACAATTTAGTTTGAATTGCAAAATATTGCACTTGGCTCAGAAGGTTAAGCCTAGTTGGCACGTTCGGTCTCACTCAAAGTTGGGTTTTGCATTTTAAGCCCGGCGTTAGGGTAGGTGCCAACTGTAGGTCAACTCACCCTGCGTCATTTATCATGCGGTGGTTGACCTTGGGCCGGGCTGGCTGCCCGCTCACTGAAGTTTCTGGGATTTTATAGTTAAACGCGTCTGCCTCACGGGGAATAGGGATATGTGTCGAAAATTAATTGTTTAGCGATGAAATCTTCTGGGTTTATATTCGACTTTGATAGGGGTTGTAAAAATAAAAGTGAGCGGGTCACAGATTTGAAATTTGCTTGGATTACAATTGAGTATTAATAAGTTTAACCGTTTAATTATTAACTAGTATTATTTCAAGATGTCTCACGAAAGCTAAAGTTTGAATTCGAAGATGATAAATACGTGACGTCATGGATAGTTTAGACAGTCATTTTAATCACTTGATTAATAAATTCTTACTAGTATTCATTTAAAATATACACAAACATATTATTAAAACCATTATAAATAGGCACCATGAAAATTACATACTGATATTCATTTTAATTTTAGCATTGGCAATATTATTAGTAAGTCAACGATTATACACTTACCTGACATATTTTCATTGAAGTGTCAAATCAGTATCTAATAGTCTGGTGACACAGAAAAGTGACAAACTAATCAATAAAAAAGGTTAATTCGCGTCTTAACTTAAATTACTGGTAAGCTTATGTGCTATATTACATAATAATCTAACACACTCATATTTTTACACTTGACTGTACTTGCATATATTTGGTGACAATACAATAATATTTTATACTCTACCGAGAGCTTACTCAGTCCAATCAAATTCAAAGAAATGCCCCGAGTCTTAAAAACCCATTTTTCCGCCCCTATTACGTTTTTCCAGGAGAGGGAGCGCGAAGACAGTGCGGATGCGCTCCCACTCCGGCGCAGGCGCAGGGGGAGAAGACGCGCGCGGTTTGCTGCCGCGGACCGCGTCCTGCCCCGGAGGGGTAATCACGTAGCGTTCCGTACGCGCGTCGGTACAATTTAACTGTCAATTTTCCATATAAAAAGTGACAATTAGACCTACCTGACGTTCGTACAATGCATTACGTGATCGACCTGCAGTAGGACCAGAGGGCTGGGGACCCTCATAGCACGGTCTTCCACGTCCGGAGGGATGGTCAAGCGTTCCTGACCATCCCCTTCTTTGGCGCGGGTGTCCTGGCACAAGCCAGGACCGCCAGAGGTCGTAGCGATCCCATTGCGCTCTCATAAACGGCAGAGACGGAAACGCCGGAGTGGTTTTAGTAGGTAGACTCCCTCCCCCTTCTCTTTAAATAGAGATGGCTGTAGGGTGTGAGTCTGTTATAGCTTTCCGGCTGGGGGGATGCGTAAGTGCATTTTGACTCCGTCTACTACTGTTCTTTGATATTCGCAGGTCAAAAATCGAAATTTAGTATAAAAGATTTGAAAATCATTACTTATTTTGCTACTGACCGTATCATTGGCTAAAGAAATGGTAATTCGTACACTTTAGAACGAAACATCTGAATTCTTGATATTAAAATAATATTTCAAACATCTATCTCCTTGTCATTCTCGGCAGCATTATTTCATTAATTCTGTTTGCGATAGATTCGGAAATGACTTCAGTAATTTTGATTTGATTATAGTTTCATAACGGAATATTCTTTTGTGCACTGTAACACACTTAAAATGTTAACTTATATTTAGTTTCAAGAGAGAAATCGTAACTAGTTTAAATGGTAGTAGATTCCAAAAGTAATACCCCTTAAATCAAATTGAATTCTTAAACTAATAAATAATATAGGACAATTTGGATTAAGTACTTTTAGTGTTATTTGAAATGCTCCAGCGTAGATTTCAAGTACATTAAGTTGATGTTAGCTGGCTAACTAAGAGTGACGCTAGATAAAAGCTTTTCAACGAGTGACTCTAAATAGAGTACCTAATTCAATTTTGTGTCAATAAAAGTATGGTTTGGATAAATTAATACAAAATTTAAAACCAAATTGCTAGTGACTACGTTTATATAGATGAATTAGATACCTCTTATTATCTTCATTTATTTTATTTTATTCTAAAATAATGATTGAGTTTGAAACTACATTCCGTTTTGATTTTCATTTATAAAAGACTGGTGGCAGAATTACCTTCACTGACAGATACCATAAGTTTTAGATATACGAGTAAACTATTCACAAAACTTAAGTTTCTAGAGGAAAATCCAAGTATTTCTAACAATTTAGTTTGAATTGCAAAATATTGCACTTGGCTCAGAAGGTTAAGCCTAGTTGGCACGTTCGGTCTCACTCAAAGTTGGGTTTTGCATTTTAAGCCCGGCGTTAGGGTAGGTGCCAACTGTAGGTCAACTCACCCTGCGTCATTTATCATGCGGTGGTTGACCTTGGGCCGGGCTGGCTGCCCGCTCACTGAAGTTTCTGGGATTTTATAGTTAAACGCGTCTGCCTCACGGGGAATAGGGATATGTGTCGAAAATTAATTGTTTAGCGATGAAATCTTCTGGGTTTATATTCGACTTTGATAGGGGTTGTAAAAATAAAAGTGAGCGGGTCGCAGATTTGAAATTTGCTTGGATTACAATTGAGTATTAATACGTTTAACCGTTTAATTATTAACTAGTATTATTTCAAGATGTCTCACGAAAGCTAAAGTTTGAATTCGAAGATGATAAATATGTGCGAATTTGGGTGAATCAACTTTTTCCTGTCATTAGTTACCACGGTAACGACTCCTGGCTCACTTTTTAAAACCATGATTTGACGGGTTGAATCCACCAAAAGCAGGGGGTTGTCGTTATTTTAACCCTTTTTAGGGTTTCGTACTCAAATAGTAAACCGGGACCCTATTACTAAGACTCCGCTGTCCGTCCGTCCGTCCGTCTATCTGTCACCAGGCTGTATCTCACTGATACCGTGATAGGCCAGTTGAAATTTTCACAGATGATTTATTTCTGTTGCCGCTATAACAACAAATACTATAAAAAAATTAAAAAAATATTTTTATTGATAATGGTACGGAACCCTTCGTGCGCGAGTCCGACTCGCACTTGGCCGGTTTTTATATTCGCCATCTTCTAAGCATGTTAGAAGATCGTATTGTAACATTTTTTATAAGTAACTCTATCATATTCTCTTCTGACTAACGGGACAGAATAAGAACAAGAAACAGTTGATACACACATTTACGCTGCTTAAAATTTTGTTTGCGTTCAATGACGTAAGCTATAAGGGCATGCAATGCTGCATGCCTTTATAGTGTTGAAAATGCTTAAATAAAGTCTACTACGAGTTTTCTTTCGCATTGAATTTTTACCAAAACCTTCTTGGAGTTCATAACGGTCAAATATACAGATTATGGCTTCTTTTTACGTTTCCGTCATCCAAGTATAAGTTACAGGCTTAAGTGTAAGAACACTCAAATACTTAAAATCACGTTTTATTTTCATAATAAACTTTCGAACCAGTACCAAAAATATACCAAAGTCCCTTTTCCTTGCGGAGCTCTAAATAAATATTCGGCACACTTTTGCTACACCTTGTCGATAGGGTTCAATGGTTTTCCGGGGGCGAGCAAATAGAGAGACGCCCGCATTTCAGCCAAGAAAAATAAAACAAAATAAAGTCGCTTCCTCGCGCAAGACGATGTTGACAAATATTAAGGATGTTTGGGTTTTAATTGTACCTATTTTTACAGTTATCATGCTGTGTTTAACCGTCTGCTACGGCACTACGTCCTCAGTTTTTTTTGTCACTTTGTGTCAACAAAAGTATATTGTTATGGTCAGGTTTATTCCATTGAGTTGCGATTACAAATATAATTACTAAGCTGAAATGTTTTGTTTAGCACGTAGCTGAAGTTTTTCAGAATGTCTTTATTTGAAAAAGCGCCATCAACCATGCAATGTTTATATGATTCTACTATAACTATTAATAATTCTATTCGTTGCCAAGGATGTTGTAACAAACATATAACCCAAAGTGGTAAATATATAAATTTAATTACATGAAACTATATGACAATCGTGAGAGTAAAAATAAATGCCGTCGTTCAGTGAGCTAAAAAAAACCAATAAAAAAATCGGTTGCCTTTTAAAATAAAAAACAAAATCTACGTCCAATTTTTATTGCATTCCATATTCATTTGAAACCCAAAACAGAAACTGAACGAAATATACTCTAGTTAGGTACTCCAAAGGGACGGTGTTACGACAATTTTGATTGCATGTACTCCGTGGTTTCAATCTGGAACAAAATTCTCTAACACTACACGTAGCGACCTAGATACGAACACGAACTAGAAACCGGGAAGGCCAATCATCAATATGTACAGAACAAATTTACCCGTAAATGCGAGCGCAGGGCTATCGAGAGTTTTAACTCTATATTAATGTATTGATTTGCTATTCGTACCAAATCAATACATTATCCATTCGTTTTGTGGTGAATTTGGGAGTTGATTGCGAGACTTGTAATGTGAAATGCGGGTGTGGTTAGGATCCATAGCAATTTAGTGCACCATCACTGCGAAAAAAATATAACTGTAATTACATGGATCGGGGTGCCTCGAACCTAATGACACAACGAACGTGTTAAATAGTTTATGAATGAGCTGTTGATTAGGATCAAGAAAATTACAACTCGATTTCTCTTACTTAGTAACTCAATTACCTACACTATAATAAGTATTCTAAAGTAACTCTTAATTAAGTGTTACAAAAGTATCATAAGAACCTGTTAGGTATGTCTTCTGCATCGTTTGTATTAACAAAGTAAAAGTGTAAGACAAATTGTAATTATCTGTAAACTATATGTATATTTGTATTATAAAGAGGTAGGGCACCAGCGGAATGTCATCTCGCTCGTATGGGGAGCAGCCCATCTGGGGAAGTACATCCACCTTACAGAAGACCGCAGCCATAATAGCACCACTGCTTTGTAGTGTTGCTATATTATTGCATGCTATGAAGTATGTGGTGTTGTGTTCCTGGTGGTGAGTAAGGTCGCCAGAGCTCCCTAGGGTGCGCTGTGTTGGGAGTGAGGGATCTGCATGTCTCTATCTGCCAACACAGCGAATCCTCAAGTGAATAAAGGGTCGGCAACGCGCTTGTGATTTTTCTGGAGTCACCAGTGTCCATAGGCGACGGTACCAGCTTAACATCAGGCAGGCCGTAAGCTTGTTTGCCACCGTCGTAGTATAAAAAAAAACATTTAACCTTACGACCATCCATGCTTAAGACTAATTATTTTTAAATTAGCCTGCATTTTATTAATATTTTTCATGAAATTTCAACTAACATTTTACAGTCAAGTGTAAAAATATGGGTGCATATAACTTAATCATAGCAGTACTTACATAGCAGTAATTACATATTTATGAGAAGATTAAATTGATACATATTTTAGCACTTGGCTACTAATTTTACAGACAAGACACAATGTTAAGTAGTCTTTAATGAGGCATTGCTCGTATTACCCTACACTTAGCTTTATAGTTAGCTTGCTCTAACAGGACGAGCATTCTCGAAGGTCGCTGTCATTATTTAAGCGCAGCGAGCATTAGTTGCGGTGCACAGTGTGTCTGGAACAGTTAAACTAGACAAAGAGAATGTAGAAGTTTTTGTAAAACCCATTTCATAGCAAACTACGTACTTCTGATTGTGGCAACCTGTATGAAGTTACTAATTATATCGATTTTTTTGAAGTGGACACTTCTTTGCTCGCGTTCTTGTATAGGGGTAGGTACAGTTCAAAATGTATCACGTGACTTTCGGAATAACTTTATAGAGAACTGTAATAGAGAAGCCTAATCTGATTTCAAATAATTGTTTGTTACATGTTTTAACCCTTTCCTATTTGCCATTAGTTGTTAATCACAAAATGTAATTTAGTTTATGCGGCGGACATGAAAATAATGCTGAAATTACCGCCATTTTCAATGTATCGCGAGTCAAATGAGCTACGTTAGTCAATGTTGCCATATATACCGATTTATCTGTACTTATACAGATGTTAGTGAATTAATTCAGATACATTAGGGTTCCATAGCCAACAAAATAGTATCCACTTAAACTAAAGTAACGGTTGTATCTCACTGACACAACCCGCTTCTTTTTTAATAAATTTTCGATACTTTTTTTTATCTGAAATCAAGTGAGAGGATACCCTAAATAATTACGCTAATTTGATTTCTGTTAAATTATCTTTGTTTTTAGAGTTCCAGAGAGACCAGTTTTTTTATAGTTTTATATTTTATTTAAACTGCAGTTGCCCACCCGCAGGAAAAGGCTTTTCCCCACCCGCAGGGCAAGGCTTTTCATTTAAATATAAGTACCTATTAACATTCTACAGAGCCAAAAAACTGTAACATAATATCTTTTATACATTAAAATATAAAGGTACCTAATTAATGCTTAATATGGTCGGTATAATAAAAATGTTGAAATAGCTATGCGCCACCACTAGTTATTTACTCTGTGGTTGCATTTTGACATAAAAAATAACGACAGCGTCGCTTTACAATCATGTTAATATCAGAATATTAGCGAAGTAATCAAAACTTTGAGGTGGAAAACGTATTTTAAAAGTAAAATTGATGCACGTCGCATTGTACATTATAGCACGACAAGGTAATAATTCTCATGAAATCGGAGCAACAACTTTAAAAGTACCTACTTATCTAGTTTTAATTTGCGGTTGTAGCAGAAGGGTCACCGTTCGAGCCCTGTAAAAAGTATTTTTTTTCTATTTCGTCTGACTTCGTTTGCGACGAACCACTATGCGGCGCGTCCATTTGTGCCGCCGCAGCGTTTAGTGCACGTCTTGTGTCCACGAGTTATCGGTGTGCCGAATTTAATTGTGCACTCGAATACCTAGTCTTCATTGTGAGTAGCAGTTGTAAAGTGAACCATTTTAAATGAGCCTGTGTTTGTCGAGCTGAATTTCGTTACTAGAGTTCCGTTACGTTAATAACCTTTTCGTTAAAATTATAAAGTTAAGATCCTGTTGGAGTTGCGACTAGTTAGGATTTGAGGCATTTAGACTCAAATTGCATGTGTATGCATGTGCATGAACTGTCTACTGAGTGTCATTTTAAGCATTAGTTTTAGGGTTTCGTAGCCAAATGGCAAAAGACGGAACCCTTATGGATTCGTCGTGTTTGTCTGTATGTCACAGCCACATTTTTCTGAAACTATAAGAACTAAACTGTTGAAACTAGGTAAGTAGATGTATTCTGAGAACCGCATTAAGATTATCACACAAAAATAGAAAAAAATCCTATTAATTTTGGGGATTCCCCATACTTAGAACTGAAACTCAAAAAAAATATTTTATCAAACCCATAATGGATAGATCTTCAAAAATGATATTGACATTATAATATCATTTTTTTCTAAATTGAATAGTTTGCGCGAGAGACACTTCCTGATAAGTGACAGGATAGAGCATCCGTCCCTGGCTGTCACCGTTCGATAGAATGAGACGACGCGCTTATCCTATCACTTATCGCGTGATAACGCCATCCATGCTACGGGGCCAGAGTGATAAAATATGTCCCCCCCTGTAACTTCTAAAATAAGAGAATGATAAAATTTAAAAAAAATACGTGTTGTTACATTACCGTGCAAACTTCCACCGAAAATTAGTTTGAACGAGATCTAGTAAGTAGTTTTTTTTTAATGCGTCCTAAATCGTAAACCACAATTTATTTTACGGAACCCTTCATGGGCGAGTCCGACTCGTACTTTTTGGCCGCTTTTAGTCAATGTGGTAGCCTATGTAGTACGTTGTGGCCTACAAATTGTCAGCTTACGTTGGACTAGATCGATTAGTGTAGTTTTGTCCCCTAAAATTGATTTGAAGAATGAAACATTTATTCGAGACAAAGCAGCGTTTTGTCACGAAAGGGTTCTAATATCTCAGCATAATGCTGGAGTTACTGTCAGCGCTGAACTTCCGATAGAACCATCGAGTGACTCCACCGTGGATAACAAAATGCAGCAATAATCAACAAAAAAAAAAAAAAAAAAAAATACTTAGCGTTACACGAGAAGGGACAAAAGTAACAAATATATAAAAACAATACATCGATCAACGAACGCAGCTATATTATTATCACTCCTGCATGATCTGTTGCCATTCTGTTGCAGCAGTTGACTGACATTGACACTGACAAGATAAGATTTACTAAGGTTTAAATCCTGGCAAGATATTTTTAGTGTCACGTCCAAACACCGTATTGACGGGGGCAAAAATGTACCAGTGCTAGTGATTAATTAAAAAGCGAGTAAGTTTATCGACATCGATAAAAAGCTATTTTTAAACATCATAATCATAACTAATGGCTAAGTTTGAATACTTTTAATTATTATGCAAACCTCTTTCATTTTACACTTATCGCAACCATAAACATCCGATATATGACATTGACTGTGTCGAGTCAGTTTTGACAACCATTGAAATTACATTGAGTAATTCATTCAGTACAAAAATATTCCGACCAATTAAGCCTACGTTTTTGTTTTTAAGTCGGTTAAAAATGCCTCGCAAGAAAAAAAGATCGTTTATCTTCATGGAAAGCTGCCCATTCAGTTATAGAAGATAAAGGCACGACTCACTTTTGCAAGAAATGTAAAATCTATATGTTCCAAAAACAGTTGTACGTCATTGTTATCGATATCAACTAATACAATTAGTTTAATGTGGCCTCGCACTATTAAACGTCAGTACAAATTTGCCCCCGTCAATCCGGTGTTTAGTCACGTCATATTAAGAGAGATCTTGTGAAACTTGCGTGGCATTTAGATTTCGTATTACCAACCCGTGGGTTTTAGGTGACATTGGCGCTCAACGTGGGGCTCGAACCCACGACCCTGAAATGAAGTCTTATGGTTCACTTACTGAGGTAACAGGGCGGGTAACAAACGTTTCTCCGTTTTGTTGAATTACAAAAACTTTGCTACTGTAAAGTGTTTCATTTTAGAGCCCTGTAGGTCGATCACGTAACGCGTTGTACGAACGTCGGGTAGGTCTAAATGTCACTTTTTATATGGAAATTTGACAGTTAAATTGTACCGACGTGCGTTCGGAACGTTACGTGATTAGTGATTAGTAGATTAGTGATATATTAGTGATCTGGTATTAAAATAATCATTTTTAAAACAATGAACAAGTATCGATTAGAAAATACAATGAATAAGGTCCGAATTTTACCTGTGGTGTCTAATAATAATAATACTTTTTCCCGTGGTGGCATAGAAGATTACGGGAATAGAGTTGACAGTTTATCACATATTTAATGTCAGCTGTGGAACTGAAAATAAAATGTCATGCGCTATTGCGCTCTGCCTAATACCTTTTCGGAATGCAGGCTTGAGTTAAAATATAATAATATGTACGACGACGACATGTATGTACATGGTATAAAACAAAGTCGCTTTCCGCTGTCTGTCTGTCTGTCCCTATACATATATGCTTAGATCTTTAAAACTACGCAACGGATTTAGGTGCGTTTTTTTTAAAATAGATAGTGTGATTCAAGAGAAAGGTTTATATGTATAAGAAATGCATGTATTATACATATAAACCCGTGCGAAGCCGGGGCGGGTCGCTAGTTAATCATAACTTAGTCGGCAAAAGGTAAAATTCTCTTGGTTATTTTGTAGCAGCCAGTTCTATGATAATGCAAATAGGCGTGCTATGTTAGCGACTAGATAACAAAATACAGATATTGCAGCCTGATCACTATTAAGAAGAACGCAAAAGGCATATTTATAGACGCGCGAACAGTGCTATAAAGTGTGTACCTATTAAAACGTACACGTTTGTAAATAAAAAAACCTTCACGATTGTACATAAAAAAACCATTTACACTACGCCATATGCGGTGTATGTACTGCCCAACGGCACGCTTGACCCTAGACGTTGTAAAAATATGTAAGTATAAACTATTTTATCACTTTGTGGCGATAAGACTGCCCTGTTGTTACTTTCTGAAAAGTTAAAGGCTATATTTGGTCCCGCGGGTTTGCCTGTGTTCTTTTCAATACGCCGAAGAACATTCGAAGCCGCGGCAGCTAGTTAAAAATGTACTTTACTAATAAATATAATTTTAAATGTACAAAAATTTTATAGGCTTCTAAATTATAGTCATATTGTTTGAACACATAACGTTTATTGTGTCGACAATGCGTGAAAAAAGAAATTATTTTTTTAGAAATAATTTAATATTTTACTGTTCGAGTCAATCAGCATGCTTACCCCTACGCTCCGTGTAGTTAAGTTTTGGTAAACCTACGTTTTTATAAACGAGCGGTTAACAGATTACTAGATAGTTTACTCTAGTAGTCTCAGCTGGAATATAATTTATTCAAAATCTATTGTTGCAGTAAATTCTAAAGCCATTCCAAACTGACACGTTTCCGCCACTTGCCTTTATTAGCGTTAACGTTTGCCAAGTGGAATAATTTTAACTCGATTATAACGGTACCCTAGTATGAGGCATCCTCTCCGCATGTGGGTGAAGTATGTAGGTACATATGTACATACATCTGAATATCATCACGCCTGTTTCTTGGAGAGTTAGGAAGAGATCAGGGGCCGTAGACAAGGTTACAATCGACAATTGCCAACGCCAGTAGATGAGCACAAAAATGTATGGGAATGACAGATGCCAGCGGTAAGTCTTTCGTCGGCACTGTCATCCCCATCCATTTTATTAGTTTTCTATTGTTAGCGCATGTCAATTGTAACTTATATTTTCTACGATCCTGACAAACTTCTTTCGCTTCATTAACTTTCATACCAACCCGTTTTCATTACAATTTAATACGTCTGAAACTCACGAGAGTTTTCTACATAGATTTCCTCATACTCTTATCTTACTCTCGATCTGACATGACTTTTATCAATCGAGAAGTGTTGTCATAGAAGGATCCACCGATAAATAGAAATTGTAATCACAGTTGTCCCATTTTATATGTTATCCTGCCGATTTGTAAATGTTGGGCTGAATACGGAAATTTTCATAAGCTTTCATTTCTAGTGACTTATTGCAGTGAAAACAATCTTCATTTTACACAAATTCCACGTTTATTAAGGGCTACGTAATTCATAATTTTGAATGAATTATATTGCCAATCCATTTTAAGAACAGAATAATATTTGAAACAATAATTATCTAATAAATAACCAAATTTTAAAAAGGACAGTAGAATCAACAAATAACAAATTTAATCGGATAACTTTGATATCCACAATTTTGTAATGTTTGAACAATAATCGTGATACCAACTGTGCACTACAACATTCGCAATCGGCCTTTCTAATCCATTTAAAAGCCATATATACCCTTGCTTCTACGAAAAAAAATCTAAACACAAACAAAGCCTCCACCGCAACAAGGGATCTCTCTAAAGCGAGTCCACTTACGGCGCAATCAGATTGTAAGTTAGAATGATAATCCACCGGGTGCTGGCCAGAGTTTACCGAAGTTGGTCAAAGTCGGAGGTGCTCGGCTGGCAACTTTTGAGTATGCGAACACGGTATTGCCATTTTGAACTTGGCTAAGCTGAGCTATGAGCGCTCGGGGTCAATGGTCGTGATTTTTTGAATTAGTAGTCCAGGAAAATGTGATTTTTGACACTAAAATTGAGTTAAATGTGTCTTTAGGTCAGTAAACAAGCATCGTAATAAAAACAATAACATTTATAGTTAAAAAAACCGGTAAAGAATCTTCTAAGGAAATTATTGTACATGTGCTGTGAAAATATTCAAAAGTTTAATTTAAAGTTCGCAATTCAATCAACAATCTATATTATTATACTGTGTTCACCTGAACACACACTGAGTTCACAGTATAGACTTAAGTAAACTAGGACGTTGACTTTGATTCAAAGTGAAGGAGCAAGTTTTCGTTTGACTAGGTTTTTGCGTTACTGTTGAACATAAAATCGTATTCGCTGATAAAAGTTGGTTTTATTAAACTCCGTCCACTTGGAACTCATTTATATCGTTGATCCATACAAACCCGATTTCACCTTCTTAATAGGGGATGGTTTCTGAGATAAAACCATCCGATGTCCTTCCCCGGTATCACAGAATAGTATTACATACAGAACGGACACGAACCGCCTCCCACCGAAGTCGGCTACCTCACCGATGGGCGTTATTTCCCGGGCGCGATGCCGTGCCGGGTAGCCCAGTGCGACGCTCACCGCTCCGCGTGTGCACGTTGGCGCATAAATAAGAGAATACCTAATAACGTTCGCGGCGATGCACGATGGGTAAAATATTGTGCACTGTTTGGGTTATTACCCACGCACAGTTCCCATCCGATGCAAATAGGTAAGTACTTACGTTTTCAAAACTTAGGTAGGTATTGTATTTTTTTTTTATTTTATTTTTTTTCTTGAAAGGACACATAAAATCGTTACATAATAAATGCACTGCCAAACTGCATAACAGTTTGTTGGCAGTTCGTGTTGCTCTTGGTACGTATTTGTGTCGCTACTTACTACTAATTACTGCTGTATTATTTAATTAGTGCTAGGCATCTACTTTCACATTAAATATCTAATTCTACTGTTTACAATTATATACTTAAATCAATGTAAACAGTTAGGTACAGGTACAGTTTGTATTCAAAGTCCATACAAAAAGACCCGGTTTCATTGTTCTTGTATGTAGTTTTCTAAAAGGATTTTTTTAACACATTTCTTAAAAGTACTAGGTCTCATATCCTCGGCAAATAATTTACACGGCAAAGCGTTATATACTTTGGGCACCAGGTATTCAAAGGTACGTTCACCATAATAATTTATAGCAGTATACTTTTCAGGGAATAATTTAGGTTTTCTTCTTGTGACAGGGTTATCATCTGGGACTTTACATAGATATGGCTCCATATTATAATTGTGTGACGCAACCAATAATTTAAATTTTTCATGAACAGGTAGGATATTGCATATATTGAATAATTTATCGTATTCTTTCTTACAGGCCCGTTTCTGTTTTGAGTTTACTAACAGCTTTAGATACCTAATCTGCAACATTTTAATCATATCTAGTTGTGTTTTAAATGTACCGCCATATGCTAACAATCCATACTCAATATGTGATTCCACTAACGCAAAGTAAAGTATTCGTAAGGTTTCATTCAATTAGTATAATAGGTACAATCTAATTATGACCCGAATAAAATGAATTGGTTCCATGCTTTTACTTTACTCGCACAAATTATTTCCGTCATTATTCATTTAAATAAAATGCTGTAATTTAAACAAAAACTAGAAACAAAAAGAGCACATGGTAATCTAACTAAGGCTACTATAAGATTGAGATGGACGATTTAGGTTTATATAGGATTTAAATTTCTGGAATTATTAATTTAATTAAAATCTGTACATAAAATAGAAAAAATAAACACATGGAACACAATATCCTAATCTCCCTTAAACCACTATCAGATTTAGCCGGACGAGTTAGGTTTAAGTTTTAATTAGTTAGGTGCATACGTAGGCTTCAATCGTTTGTTCGTCTATCTCTGTCGCTGTCGCACTTGCAAATTCATGCGACAGAGAGGGAGATATTGCGAGTTTCGATTTTCTTGGTAAAAGTAGTGCCACTGCGGTGCAGGCGGGGCAGGGATCACGCACGGACTTGTTTCAGTAGATACGCAAATCGGAATACTTGTGATACAATATGGATAATGATAGATGGGCGTTTTTCAAAAAAGGGTAAGTACTTAATACGTTCAGAATCGTTAATACCTACTGACAATTCTCATACAAGAAAAAACCGGCCAAGTGCGAGTTGGACTCGCGCACGAAGGGTTCCGTACCATTATCTATAAAAACGGCAAAAAAATCACGTTTGTTGTATGGGAGCCCCCCTTAAAAAATATTTTATTTTGTTTTTAGTATTTATTGTTATAGCGGCAACAGAAATCCATAATCTGTGAAAATTTCAACTCTCTAGCTATCACGGTTCTTGAGATACAGCCTGGTCATAGACAGACGGACGGACGGACAGCGAAGTCTGAGTAATAGGGTCCCGTTTTACTCTTTGAGTACGGAACCCTAAAAAGTGTGCCAAATATTCCATTCCAGAAACCAGATCTTCACAGTTTTGTATGCCGTTTTTTTATATACCTACCAGTCGCGTGACATACAGGAAAAACTATTAATAGTATAATCAGGGACAATCTTTTTCTTGTTTAAGAGTCCCCGGCAAGCTCGGTTCTCCGTACTACAGTGTACGAAATGATATTTGTCAATTTATATGGGTTTAATAATATTCAGCCGTGTGAACACTTGTTTTTATGACGCCGTCTAGCGACTTGAACATCTACAGCGAATGTGCCAACCCTACGCCATTCACGCACACATTGACGTGTGCATCGACAAGGCGCGCACACATATTTACCGGTACTAACTCATTTGTTCGTCGTGACCACCCTGTGCCGGGATTCAAACTATGTCCATACCAAATTTCATCTAAATCGGTTCAGCGGTTTAAGCGTGAAGAGGTAACATAGATACAGACAGACAGTAAGACACACTTTCGCATTTTTAATATTAGTTTGGAAGTATGGATTACCGCGCGTATTAAAAACTTGAACAATTTAAAAGGTATGCCGCCAATCTAGTATTATAGACAATAATCTCAAATTAATTTATGTAATAAAAAATATTAACACATTCACTGCCAGGAACCCGCATATTGTTTTTATATTTTATAATTTTTTATTTCCTGGCATTGCGCATATCACAACACGAAAATACAACATAATCATTTATGATGCTAATTAATGATTATAATCATTAATTAGCATTATAACTTAAATATCAATTTCAAACAATCACAGTATGTAAATTTAAACATTTATTCATAAAATTAAAATAAATAAAAATAAGTATTTCAAATAATAATAATGAATAATAATTAAACATTAAATTAAATTATAAATTAAACTTGACATTAAATTAATTCATAGATATATAATTGTTTCTGGACTCCATGTGGATGGAGTTCCAGTGCCTCCATAGTGGGCTGTTAATATTTTCAGCAATGGCTCTAAGGAGGCTGTTGGGACTGACACGAATGCGGCGCATCAGGGAGGCCACGTGCTTGCGTATTATCGCACAAAATCCGTCCGTGCGCTCTTCGCAGAACGCATAGCGCGCGCCTACAATTCAATTAAATCATTTATTTCGTGTAACTACATGACACATGTTATTAAAAATAAAAATAATAACTATTATTAAAATAAATAACTACAGTGACATTTACCACTGGATGACACTATAGTGGGAGAATACAGCCTACGCCGTAGAAGTTTTCCGCTACTTAGCGGGAAAACCAAGGGATCGGCTAAGAACGTAGCGCGTAGGGATTTATGGCAGTGAATGTGTTAAGCAATGTTTTAATTTTATCCGGAATGCTTTTCCCGGATACTCTTATAATTTTTAACCTGACCATTCATTATCCCGGTTGGCAGTTCAGCCCGAACTGTGTCAAATTATTTAGATAACATATTTTTACAGGAAAAAAGATGTTATTTTAGTTTGCATATTAAAATATAAGTTTTGCGAAAAAAGCTACGTTTATTATGTAGTTAGTAACTAGTTACATAGGTAGTGAATACATAAAACTACTGTGAGTCTCATTATTATAGTTTAATAAACGCACGGTTTAAACTGATTTAAAAATAGTCACTATTTCATAAATAACTATCATTTCACTCAACCCGATGAAGGACAACCATTGAGTTCTGAACACGTCGCTATTTTAGTGACAAATACTATGTGAGTTTCTAACATTCGTTTAGCACGTGCTGGAAGTTTGCTTTCAGAGAATTCCTAGAAATTCTATATTTTCACATGCACGAACAGAAAGGATGCCTTGTAGTTATTCCCATGTTGTATTAATCAAGAGATGTTAATTAATTTCTCCCGGTGTCCAGCCAAGCCGCGTTTGGCAGTGAATAGGTCCCTAGTACCTCTCTGCGGTTGTCGCATTTAAAAAGAATTAATTGCTGGAGCGATGAAACGCAAAATATTCCGCGCGGAGATAAAGCATTTCTACAGGTTTCATTACAAAAAGGGAATCCAAAATGCGGTTAATTTACTGTGAAGGCTTTCACGAATTTGTGTAATTTATGTTGCATTACTTAATTGTGTTGCCACAGTGTAATCCAAGTTAACAGAGGGTTTATAATACTGGAAGGCAGGAATAGCCACAACCACACCAACATAAAAATATGGTATTTTATTAGATTAACACTGAAAGTATTTAGTAAAAAAAGGTATGCACCCGTTTAAAGAAGATTGTATACGGGTTTTTTCTACAACCGACTGTACGCATGAAATAGTACATTACTACAGAGGCCGGGAAGTAAGGGGTTGCCGGCCGAGTACATATAGACGGCCGAGCGTAACGAGGACGGATAGTTATGGGGCTGGCAACCCCTTTTCACGCCGAGCGAGGTATGTATAGTGCTTTTCTCAAACATGCAATGAAATAAATTACAAAAACTCCAAGATATCAAACATTAATTTCTAAAGAAAGTTCTAGTATAGATAAATAATATAACTAACACATACATAGATATATGGTAGGTACTATTTCTTCGTCGGTGTTTTCGTTGGAACTCATATTAAATAACAAAATCAACAATGCACAATAAATCCAATAAAACAGAATTTCAGAATGAAAAATTATCAATTTTGCCTCCAATATGATAAAAAAATACGTATGCGGTTTGAGTAGACATTTTTACCGCTAAAATGTAGATGAAATAATTTAAATGTGTATTTTTCTAGTTAAATTGTCAATTTAAAATAATTGTAATTTGTTAATAATGTGTTATTTGTTATGTTCAAGTCGTAGTGGCTGAATGTCACAACGAACCATAAAGCAAATGTTGCTTATAGTTTTTTTAATGGCTGAACGCCATGATGCTGTGCCACTAATAAATGTGGAATGGAAATTAAAAAAGACCATCGTGCAGGCCTAAGCCTCCAATTTTGCATGTAATGTCTCTATTGTGTGTCTCTCATCTCTCCGCACCTGAAACGTGATACTTCGCTGCCTATTATAAAGAACGTAACTTAGATTTTTCAATTAAAAAAAACACATAATTATTGACAAAAACTTTAAATAACAAGCGTATTAATTGGAATGAAATAATAACCAATCAAAGTGCCTATATTTTATTTACATCGACCAATAAAAATACATGATTGAAATCCCCAAATTCAATCTCAGTAAATCGAAGATAACAGAGAAAAATATTCAATTTCGCATAAAAGAAGTCTATATTTTGGCTTGCCAAGGGACAAATAACCGTCATATTCGTGACCGCAGTCCAATATTGTTCGGAATATTTCGTATTCAAACACGGTTTTAGCATATCCTAAGGAAACATGGAGGCAATAACTTCATAGCTTCATTTCTATGCGGGGTGAGCTGAAACGCAAACGTGGGCAGTGGCCAGTCGGCTTATTCAGAGGACTCCCTGGTCAAAGAATATTAAGTAATACTACGATAAGACACAACACTTTACACATTAGGCCACTTCCGCTTTTGGGTGAGGGAGGATTCCGTGCGGTATCAGTATGCTTTCAGTAACAGATTATTCACGTACCTTCGTTTAATTATAAATCATAATTTAATTGTAAATATCGTTAGTTATGCTCTATGAAGAAGAAATTGTTATTTGTTATGCAAGGCTGCAAAGGTATTGAATGTCTGAAGTGCTTGTGTTGAAAGCCGAGCAAGCAAAGGATTGTAAAATTGAACTATGAGCCAAGCGAATTGTTCAAAAGTACAATCCTGAGCATAGAGAGGCTTTCAAGGCACGAGACGCCAAACATTTTGCTGCCGAGCGAAACACACAACTCTTAACCTCATCACCGTGAGGAAAATAAACCAGTTACAGGTTGTGAATGTAATGAAAGTAATTTCAATAAAGGTACATTTCATCAAAACCAAAGCATTTTATAATTATTAAATAGAACATAAACATGCATCTTTTAGTCGACTCCACGCTTACATGAAAAAAGTCAAAGTATTTTTGGGTGCTCACGGGTAAATTAAGGCTGAAAAATAAACCAAGTAAAGGCATATTAACTAAGGTATATTAACTAAGTAAGTATTTTACTTTTTCCGCTAACTTTGCAGGCATTAAAATTCATATATGTATTAAATTATTAAAAAAGATAATGACTTTTTATATTTATTTATTTGTATGGTCATTATTATAAGTTAGTCCATTAATATTGCATATTTTATGAAGAAAGAATAATAAATAAAATAAAAAATAAAAAAGCCTTTTATTTTTTTCAGAATTATGTTTACAAAGTAGTTATGTTAGTATCAAAAGTTGAGTAGTTAGTTATTTTTAATGTTAGCAAGTTAAGTTTTATAAAGAATATTAGGTAGTTTACAATATTATAATTATTTTTGTTGCACTCATTATTCTGCAAGAACCCCTCTGCAGGTAAAGGCCTTCTCCAAAGTGAGCCAGCTCACGGGTAAATTAAGGCTGAAAAATAAACCATGTAAAGATATTTTACTTTTTCCGCTAACTTTGCAGGCATTAAAATTCATATATGTATTAAATTCTTAAAAAAGATAATGACTTTTTATATTTATTTACTTGTATGGTCATAATTATAAGTTAGTTCATAAATATTGCATATTTTATGAAGAAAGAATAAATATTATTAATTTAATATTGTCAAAATAATAATAATGATTTATTAGCATAACACCATAAGTTTCAGAACGCATGATAAATAATTACCTCTCATTCCATATAAAAAAGTTTTATCTCGCAATAGGGCGTCACGATATTCATAAACACTTTCCACGCTAGCGGATATAATGGACTTTTGGGCGCAGATTTTGAGCGATAAAGTAGACCTTTCCGAGCTGGTGAGGTGAAAAAAATCTTTAAATTGTAAATAATTAGTTTTAAGAGACTCCTGGAAATAATCGTCAAACAAACAGCATTTACTGAGTTACTGACTCATGTATTTTGATTAAAATTGAATAATGAGATAGGTGTTTACAATTATATTTTACATAAACGTGTAGTATACAATGCTGGTGCAGTTCAATGCAACTGAATCGCTGTCCAGAATACACTCTTTGATCTGTTATTTTAAGACCTTCTGACTGGTGTCCAATATTATCATACACTTTGCAATGTAACCAGTTACAGATTGGAAGAATTTAATGTTTAAAAAAAATATGTTTAGTATAAGAAAAGTAAGTTCGAGAAATAATTTGTTTTTATAGCACGGCGCGGCGGTGGGAAACGGACACTACACCTAACGCTTGAGACCTAGAGGAGTTTTCAAATTTTCCGATTTTATATCACCACGCTCTATTTATTTGAGGTTTCGTTGTGTTGGCAGCTAGAGACAAATTACCCTCACTCACTCTCACTCAACACAGTGCCTTCAGGGATAACACAATACTTAC
This sequence comes from Epinotia brunnichana, assembly GCA_963854355.1. Taxonomy (NCBI): domain Eukaryota; kingdom Metazoa; phylum Arthropoda; class Insecta; order Lepidoptera; family Tortricidae; genus Epinotia; species Epinotia brunnichana. Next base: position 7,140,361 of record OY977945.1, on the reverse strand, counting down.
AAAATAGTTTTAAAAAAAAATATATTCAAGACAAACAAAGTATTAAGCTAAAAAAACAATACCTACATATATAAAAAAAAAACTAACAAAATACCTAAAACTACACCTATGTGTTTGTCCCGAAATGGTCCCGCCTCAGCATAATGCTGACTCACGAGTCAGCGCTGGTCTTCCGGCGAAACCATTTCTGGGCCTCACGTTCTTTTGATTCATTTAAAAAACTACACTACGAGACATGAAACTCATCATCATCATATCAGCCGAAAGACGTCCACTGCTGGACATAGGCCTCTCCCAAAGAGTGCCACAATGGCCGGTCCTGCGCCATCCGCATCCAGCACTCCCATGTCAGCGGACATGAAATTAATAAAACCAATTAAAAAAAAAAAACAGTGTAACAGTATGAATATGGTTAAATCCAAAAAAAAGTTGCATTCTAACTACACAAAAAGAAAAGGAAGAAGACGTATGACCTCAAAGTGCGGCAATGATGAGAGAAAGATTGATGACAGAAGATAAAGGTAAGATAAGATATATAAGAAAGTGCATAAAAAAACTATAAATAATACAAGGTCATTCGGCTTAATCCTAAATTACATTAATACAATTTTAGCAATAGGTACAGTTTACAAAGCAAGTTTATCGTAGTGTGATTTCGAATGCAGGCTTCTGTAAAACGGAGGTAAGTATATAAGTATTAATGCAGGATACATTTAAAAAATATTATGCAAAGAAAATGTAGCGCAGCAGCTCTTTAATTTACATAAAAGTTTTATCATTCAGATAAGTAGGCAGAGATAACTTTTTCGCTCGGATAAAAAGTATTTTTCTCCCAAAGACAGGTTATTTGCATAAAAAAGGGCATACGTCTCGGTGAAAGTGCCTTCCTTATTTAAGCTACTTGGCATGTGTGCTCTTTGCGCTAAGGACTTTTGGCATTATTTTTAAAATGGCGAACGTCGAGCCTAAACCCATATAGAATATACGAGTATGGGTTTAGGCTAATAAATGATAAAAAATAAAAATCTTTATTTCAGAATACAAAAGACTCCATAGCTGTTAGTAACATAAAAAAAACTGGCCAAGTGCGAGTTGGACTCGCGCACGAAGGGTTCCGTACCATTATCTATAAAAACGGCAAAAAAATCACGTTTGTTGTATGGGAGCCTCCTGTAGCCTAGTTGGTAGTGACCCTGCCTACGGCTACGGCTGGAGGTCCCGATTTCGAATCCTGGTAAGGGCATTTATTTGTGTGATGAGCACAAATATTTGTTCCTGAGTCATGGATGTTTTCTATGTATTTAAGTATTTATTTATCTATATAAGTATGTTTATCGTCGTCTAGTACCCATAGTACAAGCTTTGCTTAGTTTGGGACTAAGCCGATTTGTATAAGATTATAAAAAAATATATATTTATATATGTGTGAAAATTTCAACTGTCTAACTATCACTGTTGTTGAGATACAGCCTGGTGACAGACGGACAGACAGTCAGACTGACAGACAGACAGACGGACAGCGGAGTCTTAGTAATAGGGTCCTGTTTTACTCTTGGAGTACGGAACCCTAACAAGAAACTATTTTAAAACTATGCTAAAGAGATCTCCCTTTAGCTTGTTTTCTTTTGATCAAGCAAAAGGCATTAGCCCAGAGACCGGAATTTTCGTGTAATTTTTGAGCTGTCATAGTGACTTCTTACTATCGACTTTTAATATACCTACCTATTAGATATCTATTGTGATTAAATGATTGTGATATACGTTATACCTACGTAGGTACGTTATTTCAGAAAAGATATTGATTGAGCATATAAGTTTAGAAGACCGTGCAATCTAATTGCAGGCAATAAATTGTATAAACCTTCTATTGCAAATATTTGAGAAGTCATTAAAAATCATCCTAATGTTTTTCTCGGTTGCATTCTAAAGGAGGCCGGGGTCTAGTTTGGCACCTGTCAATCTTAATACCTATTATACCTAACCTAACACATGACAAAATATTTGTAACAATGGAGGTCGTTGTTATTCAACGTCCGTAGGAATAACCCTAGAAACACTACACGCAAGGACCGGAAACCCCCTTTTCAGGCTTAAGCCTATCAATTTGGTAGCCCTATCAATTTGATAACCTTATTATAAGGTAACCTTACTGATAGGGTAACCCTATTGTTATGGTAAGCATATGGGATGTGGTAACCATAAGGTAACCGTAACAAAAGGGTTTTGTTGGGGTATTATTAAGGTTACCTTATGGTTACCACATCCGATATGCTTACCATAACAATAGGGTTACCCTATCAAAAAGATTACCTTATCATAAGGTTACCATTATGGATAGGGTTGTAAAAACAACTTCTAAAATTACCCTATGGAAAACCCTAATAAGGGTAACCGGTTCCGGTCCCTGCCTACACGTGACCTCCGGGTGGTGCTAAAAGAACAACAAACTCGGCAGCTGCACTGTTCCTTCGGAACCTCGCAGGCTCGCAGCGCGCACTGGAACTCTATCAGCGACATCGATACGAATACATATATGTACCTACCAGTGTGTAACCGCCATACGATAAATAAATAAAAGTTAAGATTTTAATGAATATTGATATCACAAGGTCGATGAGTCAGTATGACAGGTCAAAAATGCCACGAAAATTCCGGTCTCTGGGCATGACCCACACTGACAGTTGTAGGATCGAAAAAACCTGGGTTTTTTGCACCTAACTATCTAATAAAATAGTTATGTTGAGAGTTTAATTATACGTACACAAATACACCTAGTCCCAAATGAAACAAGTAAAGCTTGTACTTTGGGTACTTAATGACTGTTCAGTCCTCGCCTAATGACAGGGATCAGTCCCTGTCAGCACTCAGGCGCGCCTCACAATTTCCGTGGGTCATATACTTATGCCGGTAATGCTGGCTACAATATTTAAGGTTAACTTACTGGCTCCCATCGACGAGATATCGTGTCAAGTCTGTCTGTTATCCGTCAAAGGTCAGTCAAGTTAAATCAAGTCCCCCAAGCTGCCTCCGGGGCCGAAGAGCGCCGTGATGGTCCGCGGGCTGGTGCCAACAATGCGCGGTTCCGTCACAGCTCACAGCACAATTCACCAATTGTTCGGCACTGTTTTCCGCCAAATAGACTCGGGCTTTCAAGCCACCAACACAAGTCTGTTTACACTTCACCAAATATCCAAACAAAACACTCGGGCACCCGTATGCCTACAAGGCGAACGATATTACAACCAAAAAACAAAGCACGTTGTGCGTGAGAAAAAAATTGTGACAAGTCAAGTGTCACTGTCAAAACCAAAGAGGCGCGTTCACAGTGCCGCTTACAGATAAAACGGTCGGGCAAACCCGCGGCCCGAACAATGACAAAGCACATACTTATTACTTAGAGTCTGACCAGCGAGCCGTGACAGTGAAAAATGGCGATAATTTAAAAAAAACGCATGCTGGTAACTCGAAATGTATGGAGGCGTCATAGGTACTTATAACTGACAGTTTATTTCATAGGTAAAATTGTTGCCATTTAAAGCATTTGATAAAAATGCAACTGTCACGACTCGCTGGTCAGACTCTATATAAGTTATAAATAAATATAATAGCCGCCTGCGCGGCTTCGCCCGCGTATTACAATGACACAGGCAAACCCGCGTGATAAAATATATAGCCTATAACCATCCAGATAGTCTATTCTGCACGCAGATGAAAGATTTTTTCGAATCAGATAATCGGTTCCGGAGATTACCCATTACATGCAAACTTACAAAGCAACAATCTCGCAGACTTTTTCCTCTTGATAGTATTAGTATGGATACCTACTGAAATACAATATTCATGACTCGGGAATATTTGTGCTCATCACACAAAGAAACTCTCTTACCAGAATTTCCAAAGCTTCTTACTAGGCCAAAGCGGTCGTCTTCATCATCATCATCATTTTCAGCCTGTAATCGCCCACTGCTGAGCATAAGCCTCTCTTCACGTACGCCACTTATCCCGGTCCCGTGCTAGTCTCATCCAGAAATGACCCGCGGTCTTTTTATGTCATCAACCCATCGAGCTGGTGGACGACCAACGCTTCTTTTTCCTGCGGTCGTCTTAGTTCTTATCAATTCAACCACCAAACATAGAGTTATATAAAGATTAGTCTTTAAAAATGTGATGTTTAATCTCAGAACAAATCTATATTCCTATAAGGTAATATCCGGCCTTACTCGTACAATAGAGCAAACATGAACATAATGTAGCAAGTTTGTGCTAGTATCTAAATACCCACAAAAACAAAAATGTAAAAAAGGAGAGCCAAGTTCAATACAAAATATATGCTTGGCTGTGGGCTTCGCCGCAAAAAGAATGGAGATCTAAATGAGTGCCAAGTTGTATGCAAAATCCAAATATGTATGTATAGGAACAAAATAACATTATGAACAAGTATTAAACTCTATGTCTTTGCTTTATTGGATACCTATAACAATTGCTGTTATTTAAAAATATGAGATCTTAAAGATTTGACTTTCTGGTTTTGGTAATTTGGTTTTCTGTTATATAGCAAATATATTAATACATAAATATTGGGATAGTTTCAAATATCTGCTTGTAACGGTTCCAACACTACCAATAAAAATAAAAATAATTGTATGGGGACCCCCCTATTTTTTTACTTTTTTTTATTTTTAGATTTTTCCTACGCTTACACACAATTACCGAGCTGGATTCCAAATTTCATCCTTCTAGGTCATCTGAAAGTAGGTTAGGTTTAGGTACCATATGTCAGTCAGTCAGTGCTAAAATTTACGACTTTTTGACCTTCATATCATTATAACCGTTTGAGTTAGCTTCATGAAGTTTGGGCTTCTAGATGTCCTTATGGATATAATTAAACACACGTAGTTTTATGTGTTTACGTAAAAGAGGTTTTGATTTATAGAAGGGTCCAAAGTGGCACCAAGTGGTTCGTGTAATATTACACTTGGCGATGGCTAGCCAGTTCCTTTGCTTGAACTTGGCTTGACACGCTACCGCGTGTCTAGACAGTACATTGTTTAGCGAGGGGCGTAAGTGGAATATTGCAAACAAAAGTATATCAGAAGCCCGACGCCGAAGGCGGAGGGCTTTTGATGACTCGAGTTTGCAATATTCTTACGCCCGTGTTATACTCGTACACAATATTTTTCATCACATTTGCGAGGAAATGAATAACAACAAACGACAGAAAAATCTATGTCTCATACAAGCGCATCAATATAAAATTGCCAAAATTGACAACTTCACATCCAGATCAGTGCAGGTGGAGCGCGCAGCTTCAATATTTCAACCAATCACAGAGCAGTATTTTTCAAGCGCGTGGCCAACTAGATATTTTTCAATTAATCATAGCAGAATTATTTTGGCACGTGGCCTTTTTGCTTAAACCAATCAGATCACACACGAGCTCATAACTCCCGAGGGAGTTCTAAAAAATCCATAACTCCCGCGGGAGGTAAATCGAATTGACGGCCATTGACGAGCAAGTGTGATGAAATAGTTATTTGTTATACAAGGGTGCAAAGTTGTATTTTACCCGCGAGTGTGGAATTGAAACACGAGCTAGCGAAAGAATTCAATAACTGAACCACGAGCGAAGCGAGTGCTTCTCAAATAAAATCCTGAGCGTAGCGAGTGTTTCACCACACGAGAAGTAAAATACATTTGCACACTAAACTTTTCACGTCACTGTGTAGCGGAAAAGTGCAGCGAATCCTCAAGTGAATAAAGGGTCGGCTACGCGCTTGTGATTCTTCTGGAGTCACAAGTGTCCATAGGCGACGGTACCAGCTTAACATCAGGCAGGCCGTAAACTTGTTTGCCACCGTTGTAGTATTAACATGCAAAACACTTTATTTAATTGTAATAAAAATATTTTTTAATTTTTTTACAGTAATAATAACGTCAAGTAATATCAAGTAGACTTTTGGTCAAGTGCGAGTTGTATTTAAGTTTTGCCAAACATTTTGAGACCCAGCGCCTAATTTTATTTATTTATTCGTATATTGGGTACAGTGTGTTACAGTGCCTGATGAAGGCAACAAGCAATTTTGAAAAGTTTTTTTTAATAGGAGCCCCCTTAAATATTTATTTTATTCTGTTTTTTAGTATTTGTTGTTATAGCGGCAACAGAATTACATCATCTGTGAAAATTTCAACTGTCTAACTATCACGATTTATGAGATACATGAGATACGCTCCAAGGTCAAATTACTTTGCCTACTAGTGGATAAAATGCGTTTTTGCTCTCTGGTTTTAAAGGATAAAAGACGGCTTTCCGAGGCAGTGAGGGGAAAAATAACGTAAAAACCCTAAAATTCAAAATTGTCAAAAATAAAAACACATGTAAGAGCAATTATTTGCATGCTTCTGAGAAAGTTAGGTTATTTATTAAACATTAGTTGAGAAGTCACCGTAACTTGCAGAAAGTTTCCAACTAGTTAAATTCCAGTCATCGGACCAACTTATTTACAGTATAAATACGGCTTTGCTGGAACTAGTGTGACCATTATTTTCATTCCATTTCCGTTTGATTAGTGTTGAACTTGGGCGAGTTGGCTAGACATAATCCGACAGGTGATTGCAATGGATTTTACCGTAATTAAAAGCGTTTAGTAATTTCTGGAATCCAACATAGAAAATGATACATTAGCGCAAATGAGTTAAAACAACAACTCATTGAAATTCAGAATACCTACATCATTTATTAAATTGGAATGATGATGAATAGTAGGCCATAATGAGACGAAATAAATGTGTGACTATTTAGAAATTTAATTCAATCAAAGGGATTGTTTTTTTAAGTAAAGAGTACAATCTAAAACCATTTCATTCTTAACAGGATTACAACCTGCGACAAGCTGGCATACGCGGCTCGTCGCTCTAACCAACATATTTAGCTATCACAATCTTCTCGATCGACAAATCTTTCAACCAGTTCCCTCTTTAGGTATACCTAGTTATTAATTATTGATTGTTATTGATACTTTTTCTTGCTTATTCGTATTTTACCAAATTGGTCAGTTGTTGCTGGATAGCAATTTGCCCCGGGTCTCGTATATGGCATCGTCCTTAATACTCGCCGCTCGCGCGAATATGCGTGCTACCGATGCAAAGCCATGTTTTCAAACATACACTGACTATTATTGAATTTTCTAAGTGCCACTCACCATGAGCGACAGTTGCATCGCGGTACATCGTGTGTGTTAGGACTACGAGTAAGTAGTTAGATTACGTTCGGTGTTTGGCAATTTTTCGAATAACATAGAAGCATTTGGCGCGTTCACATGGCTGCATCATGTCATTTTCGCCAGGTCCATGAAGTTATTGTTTAAAAGTTCTCCTCCGTAGCACAGATTATATAGGTACATCTTAACGTCATTCCGGTTGCATTTTAAAGGAGCCCAGTACCGTCTCGCATTCATAAGCAATTGTTGGAAAATTATATTTCTAATGAAATAACGGAGCAAGATTACACTTACCTACTTAAATCTTAATTCAGAGTATTACACTTACTTATCTCCACTTATAATAAATCTCTAAATTAAAAAAAGAATCAGCCAGTTTGAATCTAAGCTTTGTGTGGTACGAATGTTCTCAGCATCCCATGAACGGAAAAATATGAAACATTTTATATAGGTACATTATGATTCTAGCTGCAACTTAGGATAGTTTTTATCCGACTGCGACAATTAATTAATTTTCCGAAATATACGAGTTCATTTAATTTTTCATTTATTTTTATTGAAATCAAACGCTGCTCCAACTGTCAGCTATAAGAAACGTCAAATTTTCGTCAAAATGGCGGAATTGCCTTGCCTTTCACTTATTAATAATTTAAATCCAGTCTACGATAGACCTTGACGATACACATGCCAAAAGTTAAACCATAAAAAAATATTCGATTGTGATATGAGAACTTATATGCGCAAATGTCGCATTATGGCGTTATTTCCTTAAATGTATCAACAAATTTGAACATATCATTAACACGAATTTGTTTTTTTTTGAATGGCAATGGCACGCGCTCTTTGCGCATTCTGCCAAAGTGCCTGCGGCGCTACCAGGAAAACCGAAACTCGAAGTTCGTATAACTGCATCCCTGTCACTCGAGTATTGTTTGTGCGATAGAGATAGAGATACCCGAATATTTTCGAATTCCGAAGTTCGTGGTTATAGCTAGGGCCTACCGCGAACGGCATTCGAAGTTTTCCCTCTCTGTCGCACTTACGTACGAATTCACAGGTATGACAGAGAGGGAAAACTTCGAATGCCTTTCGCGGTAGGCCCTCAGAACTACCTTTTACAACGTAGGCAACGGATAAGAAGGGATTTTTGGAAATTCTACCCCTAAAGGGGTCAAATAGGGGTGCAAATTTTGTATGGGGGAAACTTTAATATTTTAGCAAGAAACTCAATACGTTGTAGAAAGCTTACTTATTAGAATACAAATAAAGTACTGTCAGCGTTTTGGAAAATTCAGCCTCTTAGGGGGTTAAAAAGGTTTGCAAAGTTTGTATGAGCGAAACTTCTTTTTGAGATAGAAGCTTAAAAGTTTGTAGAAAGATTACTTATTACAATACAAATAAAAAAAAAGCGTTTTGGAAAATGGTATGAAAAACGGGTACAATGTTGGTAAAGGGGATTTTTTTGAGCTAGAATCTCAAACCTTTTTAAAAAGATTACATAATAAAATAAAATAAAATACTTTCAGCGTGTTATAAAATTCCACCCCTTAGGGGTGTATAAGGGGGTGCAACGTTTGTAAATATATATTTTTAGCAAGCGACAAATCTTTGTTGAAAGATTACTTATTACAATACAAATAAAGAACTTTCAGCGTTTTAGAAAATTCCACCCCTAAGGGTGATTAAAACGGGTGAAAATTTGTATAGAGGAAACTTTTTTTTTGAGCTAGAGACTTGAAATTGTGTAGAAAGAATATTTATTAGAATACAAATATATAGGTAAATTACTTTCAGTGGTTTGAAAATTTCCACCCGCTAAGAGGGGGATAAAGAGGTGTAATGTTTGTATAGGAAAACTTTTTTTAGGTAGAGACTTAAAACTCTGTAGAAAGATTAAGTACCTACTTATTAAAATACAAAAAAATACCTACTGCCAGCGTTTTGGAAAATTTCACCCCTTAAGCGGTTGAAAAAGGGGTGCAAGGTTCGTATGGGAAACACTTTTTTTTAGCTAGAGACTTGATAGTTTGTAGACAAAATACTTACCTATAACAATAAAAATACCGAGTGTTTTATTTTTAATTTTTCCCTGAAAAGCGTTCAAAGTTTGTATCGAGAGCAAGAAAATTTTAAAGTATGATATTTGTAACTTTGATCTAAGCCTGTTTAGACTACAAAACTTATTTTAGCATTTTATGAAATATATCCTCTAAAGGGGATTATAAGGGTGTTCAAAGTTTGTATGGAGAGCAAGATATTTTTAAAGTAAGGGATTTGTAACTTCGGTTTTAGACTGTTTGCTAAAATACTACAAAACTTATTTCAGCGTTTTTTTTAATTCATCGCCTAAGAAGGTTAAAAGGGGGTTCGAACTTTGTATAATAAATAAATAAATAAAAAATAAAAATAAAAAGCATTTATTTCGGACAAAATAATCCATAGATGTTAGTATTACAATAAACTTAAATAACTATGTTAGTACCTAAACTTAAGTGCTGAGAGGTCCAGTGCCTGATTAGGACGCTGCGCACTCTGCGGAGCGTCGCGGCGCAGCGCTTGCGCAGCGTGGCGTGGAATCCATCCACATGCGCGTCGGCGAACATGCCCGACGCGCTACAGTATCGCGGCAGCCGCAACAATACCCTGAAGGCGTCGTTATATTGTACACGCATGGCATTAATAGCACGCTGCGTGTACCTCGTCCACAGGCTACAGGCGTACAGCGAAGTACAGTACGCTCGAAAAAGTGTTACTTTAACTTGCGCTGTACACCTGCTGAACCTCCGGGCTATCATGTTGGCCCTGACGGCCAATGCCCTACGCTCGCGTTCGATATCTGCATCGTCACGCAGATCATCGGTGACCAAGTGCCCAAGATATTTAAATGAATAAACCCTATTAAGTAGCTCGCCATTCAAACGAATGGGTGGGACATGAGATGGGCACTTGTTCCCCGCCTTAAATACCATGTACTCGCTCTTGAGCACATTATACTTCAGGCCGTGACTTAGAGCATAGGATTCGCATTTCTCAATCAGTACACGCATACCACCAACCGAGGGGCTCAGCAGTACCATGTATAGAGAGCAAGACATTTTTAAAGTAAGAAATTTGTAAAGAACTACGGTTTCAGACTGTTTACTGTGAGGGTTCAGAGAGGGTTCTTAGTTTGTATAGAGAGCAAGAGATTTTGAAAGTAAGAGATTTGTAACTTCGGTTTTAGATTATTTTCGAAAAGACTAGGTACAAAATTAATTTCAATGTTTTTTTTAAATTCATACCTTCAACACACATTTAGACGATAACATTTTATACGCGGACGAAGTCGCGGGCAACAGCTAGTAATAAATATGTAGGTAATAAGTCAATGTATAAATATTTATGACAAAAACAATTGCTACAGTTTTTTTGTGTCTTTTCCAAAACATCAGTGAGTACTTTTTTTTAAACTGATGATCATACCTCGAACAAATCATGCGGATGACGTAAAAATGACGTACCTAATTTTGCACACAGGATGATGTCTGTATTGCTTATTTTCGGTGCTATGTTTTGATCACAGCACGAGCAATACGCGTTTTTATCAATATTCTTGTAAACGCGACATTCTTTTGCGTCTTATGAATTTTTTTTAAAGAAAAACTAAATAATTACGAAATCACTTTATTGTTCAACTGAATGAAAATGTCAGTCAAAAATGTTATGTACCTACTCTGCTCAAGTCAAGTGACGATATCGTTTTATTAAAGAGGTTGATAATTGATAAGTAGTAATTGTTTATGAAAATACTTTTTGAAATCATCCTGTGAGTGGTTTGACGTCATCCGCATGATTTGTTCGAGGTATGCTGATGATGCACAAAACATAATTTTATTTTTCCAAAAGTAAATAAAAACACGTCAGTAAAATCCACTCTTGTCACTTTGTTTTTCAATATATCAGCTAGCATCCATTTCATCAGAACACAAATTCAAACCAACTTGGATGGCCTACAAATTTGGGCACGGATTACTGTTGTACGTGTTTTAATACCATGGCAATCAAGAACGGAATATGAAACGGATCTGGGGCATCATTTTACAGCCGCTAAAATCAGTATACGAATATATTTGGTTACCAACGATATTCTCGGCTCAAATCTTACATAACCAAATTTGATAGTAGTAGGTACTCCTCGATCCTCGTAAATCCTTTTGCAAGACAAGTCCAGTTTCAAATGAAGTTTTGAACTTTCGAATAATAAAATAACTTCTTTTATAACGCAAAATCCACCTTTGGACTTACGAGGCTATTAAACTTTATTTTTCAAACATTTGAAAGAAAGAGTTTATTTTAAGAATACACTTATCAATTTGGATACCTTTAGTGTGCTTGTTCGAAGAGTAACATTTAACGTCAGTACTCATTTTCCATATCCAGTGAAGAATAGCTGTACAGTTAGCAGCAGACGTAGCTATTTAGGCAAACGAAGATGTCTAAAATGATCTACCATGTCTGTATTACAAGGCAATAAAGTCTTCTCTAGATTAGCTGGAGCTCTTAGTTCGCTTAGTTATTTCCGCTGCTGACTGTGGACACCATCACGAGTAATGTTTCTCTTTCTAAGTACATAGTCTTGGTAGGGTAGGTAGCTTTTTCTTCCATTAATATTACTGTTATATCGAGCCATATCTCACTGCTGGATAAGGCCTCCCCTCGCTTTTTCCATTCTTCACGGTCTTGACCCTTTGACCCGTTCGATCCGAAGATACACTTTAAAAAATAAAACCCGCCTATATATTCCTTCAAAATACACAAATGCGATGATAAATTTTTCTATCCCGTTAGAGCAGACGGCGGGAAAAATGAAATGGTTCCTCAAACAAAGCTGTGTAATTAAATGGCTGCCCGTGGGAAATCGACGTGGTCAGCCTCAAGGGTGGACGTCCTGGCGAATTGTTCTTTTTCGAATCAAATTACGACGGATTTTGTTAAGTTTCAAATAGTCTTGAAGCGTTAGCGAATGAGCTGTGGTTATTATAATTATGAGAAATGGATATGAGTTAAGCTGGATCGTATATGAGAAAAGAACATACTAAAACTTTACAAATGTGAGATATTAATGGGTGTCTTATTCAGAATGATGAGCATACCTACTTTTGAGGGAAATTATGTCCTCAATTTTTGACGGAAGCCAAAAGGAAGGGATATGATTTTAACAATCTATGTTTGTATTTACGTGTGTTCCACCGTAGCGCGTGAATGATGTGGAAATGTGTTCATTATTGATTCCACTATTTATGTATGAGATGTTTCTAAACATTAATGTACAACGCAACTTAAAAAGCAGACTGAAAAAAGGCTTTACATTAATCTTAAATTTTAAAGATTTAGCTAAGTAAACAACATAGTATGGAATTACTTTATATTAAGAAATAAATAGTCCAACTTTTTTTTCTTGTAATTTCAACATATTCAATATTTAAATACTAAAATCAAACAAAACAAAACCAAGGCAAATAATTTCCTTTAAGAAATACATTCCGTTGAACTATTTAGTCAGGATATTTTTTATAAGTAAAAACCTAGGACTCATGAGGTTATTGTCTTAAAATGGACAGTGGAAAATTTATGAAATGTTTAGTTTCTGACACTTGGTTTACGAATCAGTAATGAAAAGTACCTATCTGTTACTAATAGAAAGAACCCAAAGTGTCCAAAACCTGAAGAAAGTATTTTTAAATATATAGTTAGGTACCTAACCTATATTTCTGGAACAGGAAAAAAAATAAGCATCTAAATCTCAATATAAACAAATTGTCTTCTCCAAACTACATTCTACTACTTGCGGTTGCCACAGGAGTTAAAAATAAAATGTCCAGTGATTCATATTAGAATATTTAGATGATTTCCGCATTCCAAAGGAACTTCTGACACAGTAACAGCGTTTTATGTTAAAATCGTTTATTATTCGAATGCACAAGTCCTGAACTGTGATGAAAGCACGTAATCAATATACTCGTTGGTACCTGTCGCACAGTAAAGTGTTCAGAACAGTGTCATCATGAAATGGTACATTACTCACCTAGGGCGGCAAATTGGTTAATGTTTATGATCACAGATAATTGACGCGCGAGCCGAAGGTAATGGCGATAAATATGAAATCTGCACGGCTATCACAGGATGGCGCGCGAGATGTGTCGCGGCGAGATACTACTTGTCTCTTTCTTAAAATTCTAGTTAGAAAGAGATGGATAGTCTATCTCGCGGCGACACAGCTCGCTGGCCATCGTGTGATAGCGCCCTGCAAAGGCTTTCTTTCCTTAACTCTCATAATATATTTTCCAAGTTTCAATTACATGGAAAATACAAAGTGAATATGCGCAGAGGTGTTTTCATATGAACATATTATGTTCACACCCCGTTTGCTTTACAGCTTGTAAATTATATGCAATCACAGTTTTGTACATATTTAAGTTCCTTGCAATAAAACTTCGATGTTTTAAGCGCGTCTCATTGTCATAGTTTCAAAGACAACGGAGGTAAATATCTGCTTCTTAAACCTTACAAAAGTTTACAAAGTACCTACTTAACCATCTTACTCGTACGCGTACTTAGAAAAGTGTCGTGTAGTTAAAGTAAAATGGTAATTCCTACATTTTTATGAATTATTTCCCAATATCAGGGTTTTTTAAGTGTTATTTGTTTTCTCTTGAATTGGGGCGTACTGCAGTCGCCATCAGATATATCGGAGCGGCCATAGTGCTCACAATTATCTGAACACGTCTCTAGTGTGAGACGTGTTCACATATTTGTGAGCACTTTGGCCGCTCCTATAATATATCTGATGGCGACTCTACATAGGTCATCATCGTCCTAGCGTTATTCCCGGTTGTATCCTAAAGGATTTCGGGGACTGCTTCAGTACATATTCCCATGTTTTGGCGTAAGCTATAGTCTTACAACAGTGATTGCCATCTGGTTTCCTCACTTTGTTTTCCTTCACTGAAAAGATTAATATAAGATGACATTTCGTATGTTACGTTTTTTTAAACCAAGTGGTAAGAGCCGGTATTCGAACCCAGCTTCAGATTGAAAGTCGCTTTCTAACGCTTTACTACTCGTACCAGCGCATTGGAGCATACGTATTGGTTCAATTAAAAATATATTTCCGAACTTTCTCCGATAAAATTGGAGAAATCTTACAAAAAGGCCAGGTCAAAAGTACCCTAAACCGACGAGCATGTATGAGAAATCTTAAGTTATGAAAGTGAGTGAAGCGAAAGTGGTTTGTCAGGATCGTAGCAAATGGAGATCCGTGATCTCTGCCTACCCCTCTGGGCAAGAGGCGTAATTGTATGTATGTATGTATGTACCTATGTAAAAATATATTTGAACGAGCGAGCGAAGCGAACTAAGTTCTCCATTTCAGTTTGGTCAAACATTCTTTCGTATGTCCGTTTGTCCAGCTGTTCCCCTCTACAGGTCGCGACTCTCAATCGATTGTCGTGAATTTTTGTGATTAGGTTCAATAATTATATACATATTTTTTTTTGGTTGAATCAGTTTCTGGTTCTCGCAAGTTCTACTGCTGTCTGTACACTAGTATAAAAATGCTTAGTAAGCGAGCTATACTATTTTACGTAAACCTGGCTATTACGTATCAATTTATTTACCGCAAAAAATCCCACATAAATCCCACTTCCTGGCCAAGGAGAGACGTAAAATGCTGTACTCACCACGGGCGGTGATAAAGAAAGCCTTAGATTTAATATTTATCACCCGACCCCTGCGATCCGAGTCATTCTTTGGTTTACCGCCCTAGGTAAGTAATGTACTATTACTCTTAAAATTCTGTTTGATAAAAATATACTGCGACAGAGCTTAAGCGTAATCCCTTTTCGTTGATTGAAAACAAACAGTGATTGGATCCGTTTAAAATAGTAAACAAATCGAGGCATTACCGTCACTTGTTTGCAGGTTTAGCGGCCGAACGTGATTCGGTTCAGCCACATTAACCGGTATTGACATTATCCGGTAATGGCACTGTTTCAGGATTAGTAAACCGGTTGAAAAAGGATTATGTAGGTTTTCATTTTTATTTAACTGCAAATTATGACATGACAACTTTGATATAAATACACGACTGAAGATTTTTTACTGTGCAGCGGTAATTAAGTACACACGTTAAATAGGGATTTACCGTGTGGGTGTCATCTATGTGAACCTAAATTTCAAGAGCTAAAGTGTAAAAATATTATAATTTTTGTCATACAAATTATTTCAGTACGCAATGTATCGATAACAGATTAATAACTGATATCACAATTTGATTGAAATCCAGCAATTAGCGACACGTTTTCATTAGGAGTGAAAATTACACGTTTGCATAATATTGAAGCTAGAGAAAAAAAAACACAAATTAATTACGCTCTCTTATCTGGGTGATCATTATAATAATTTTAATAAAACTTTTAATAGAACTTAAAACTATCGTTACTTAAAATATGTCCAGACACTTTTGTTTCCTTTATCTTGAATATTATTTGTACGGATGACACCACTTCAGAGAGGATTAAATAAGCAATATTTTTTAGGACCTTATCATTTATCTGGGGACATAGTTGTACCCCCGCCAAGACAAGACAAAGAGAAAGCTCTCAAATTTAAAAAAAAAGTTGGTAAAAAAGTTATTTATACATGAAATCTATGTTCATGTTTAGCTGGATTCCATTTCTGACTAAATCAAATGGAGGATGAGAAATCTAGAAATGGTCTCGTGAAAAGCTCTGTATATGCTGGCTCTCCCCATTATGCAATTCTCAAAATAACATTATTCAACACACTGATTATTGTGTTTTCAATTTTTATAAGTGTTTTTTTTTATCAAAAGTGAGTCGATTGACTAGGTACGGCCACGGACTTAAATTGTTGTACCACTTAGAGCTCACTTTATACTGGCTACTTCAATGATTTCCTATTAAGAAACCAAAATTAGTTAACACCTAACTGGCTCAGCCATTAAAGTCCGTGACGTTAAAATGTGTATCTATGTATCTGTCTGTGGCAGCATAGCTCCCAAAAGGCTAAACTGATTTGATGCGAAGTCTTGTCTGTTGAGAAAGTTTTTAGCTATGTTGGCTGCGTCGCGAGGGGTTAATTGTTTTAAATATGTATATTCTGTGTATACGCTTTGTGTTTCTTTTTAAATTGGTATATTTTAAATACGTTATCACGGCCAGCCCAAGACCTACCTGTCTTTTTAAGAATTTTATCTCTTTATCTGCCACCCAAAGGTTGGCTGAAAGAGATTGCTCTTCAGCGATAAGACCGTTTGTTATTGTTTTGTTTCTCTTTGCAACTGTTTTTTTTGTTTTTTTTTTAATATTGCACATTTGCGATGCGAGTATTTGTATTGTATTAGAGAGAGAAGAGTATTCTATCTCCTACTCTGTATCCTCTAGTTTGCAAGCCAAATACCAAAATATTTACTTAGCATCCTAAAGCTAAGCAACTTCCGGTATATTAGATTACGGTCTAACGAGATTTCTTATTCTCTAAGCAAGCCACGTGCGCGAAAAGAAAACGTCCGCCTGCATATATTAGTGGTCGGACATCGACCCAGTCGTACAGCCAGTATGTTGTTTCACTTAAAATGTCGAAAATTACTTAAAACCAAACATTACAAACAGCTATTGTTTAATTGTTAATTTCAAGTAGGGTTGTAAAACGTAAAACAATTACTCATAAACATACCTGTGCTAACTCAGGGCACCTATACTAAAGTGATGTAGCAAAATATTTTGTCGACAAAAAAATATATCGATGTTACTGTGAACATCTAAATGTTATTAAACATAAATACATATTATTTATTTTTTCTTCATTTTAAATTAAAAACAATAAACAAATAAAAACGTGCATTTATTTGTTTATTTTAAAGTAGTTTTCATAATATACAATTTAATTTTTTTCCCCATTCGTCGGTAATAAAGATTGCCGTCTAGATGTAAATATCCACTTTAAATTAATATACGTTCTCTTAACGTCCACAGTGGTCAACGGGGCATTTTATCTTATCTTAAAATATGTCTATTGACTTTTGAGTCAAAATAAAACAAATATGAAATGTGTTCAGATATGATATCGTAGCTTTTTATAGTAATCGAGAAATTTCAATGAGCACATGTGTTAATATATATCGATATTTTTTTATCGATATCAAATCCCTAAAAAGTGCCCCGAGTTAGCACATGTATGCTCATAAACAGTAGAGGAACAGTAGCTACTCCCGCGTGCCACACTTCTGTCAGTTTTATGACGTCTCTTTGTTACCTTTTCCTTTCATATTTAGCAACAAATGAAGTTGTAAAATCCCACGTTAAGTGCATTTTCATCATTTTGAGTGAAACAAACTATAACTCACGGCTACTCAGAAAAAATAACGTTGGCAGGATCGCCATGTAAGAATTGTATTAAATGATAAATATCTTAATGTTTTGTTGGAGTTATTTTCGTATGATAAAGAAATACATGCGGTTATATTATGCTATTAATACATATATTATTATATCGCTATCGGAGATGTACCTTTGATGTAGCTTACACACTTAGTGTATTGATTGAAGGGAACACTACACCATTACACACCACACCATTAGTACACCATTTGAAGCCGTTTCGGGGTCGACGCTGGATCATACTCGTATAATACGAGTAAATAAAAATAAATGTTCGTAGCTGTCACTTGTTTTGCCTATATGTTTTTTAAATTATTTTCTCTATTTCGCCATCTTCACAAATTGACACGTGACATTGACAATTCGCTATACATTTGCCACACACACACATTTGGTTGACAGTTAAAAAATGTATATGCACAGCATCGCTACTTATCGACCCATCAGAAATTATGTATGTCAAATTATCTTTGTCAGGTAACAATTTACAAGTTGCCAGACCGAGTCTGTGCCTGTGTTCTTTACAATTATTTAAAGATGCCTCGGGGTGCAGTCAGCATCAAAAGTAGCTACGCAAATGAGGACGTCAAAATTCTTTATTAAAAGGGAATAAGAACGTTTGACGTCTTGGACTGCGTAGCTACTTTTGATGCTGACTGTACCATCGTCCGTCGCTTCTCAGCTCGGAAATGAACGGAATTTTTAAATATTCCGTGAACTCTTTCATTGTCAGGAACCCGCTCGGGCACTCACTTCGTAGGCGCTTTTCTCTAGTTTGGTAATAGTGCTGCGAAATTGTTGGCAGTGAATGTGTTAAGCCGTTAAACTGGGGTTAAAGTACGGGCTCGCTGTTTAAACTGTGGTAGTGGCGAGACGTGGACCGAGCTAATCCGTTTATTTAGATTTTGCTGCTACGGTACGGCTCAGTAGAATATAAAGCATGTTACGGACGACGAAATTACCTACTTACCTAACCTGTAAGTGCGTCTATACGTATTTGATGTGGGGCCAAAAGGATCCTCTACTTACTGGGCTGACTGGGAGATTATTTAGGGTTATTCGCGGATGGTCTAGAACGCAAAATTACTAGTGTAATATTTTGCCTATATCGCTTTTAGTCTACATCGCCAACGGTCTAGAACGCAAAATGTCTACATCATTTTCGTCGTTCTATCTTTACGTTAGCGATGTCGACGGAGCCCCGCTACCGTGGGGCTCCTATTTCTGATCTGTTTGCCCTTCGGGCATCTGAAGATACCTAACGAACCTAACCAACCTATGAGTGGTCATTTTGTGTTCTAGACCGTCCGCGATGTAGACTAAAACGATATAGGCAAAATATTACACTAGTTATTTTGCGTTCTATACCATCCGCGAATAACCCCTATCGGTAGGTAATTCCAGGATTTTCACTACCGGACTAAAACTACATTTATATGGCGAACTTCCGCTGCCGATCCATCCTGCCTACCTCCGGACTGGACTACATCTGTGACGTCGCCGGACGCGCGCCTCCGCCTGCCGCACAGATACAGGAAAGTGGAAGTGGACACGGCTTACTTTCTAGTACTTTAATTGTAAAAATTCTAGGAGTCATCCCTGAAATCTAAACTAACACTTGGCTAAAGTCCTCCACACACCGGTCGCGGGCGCGGGTGTGTGGAAGCCTTAAATTGTATTGTGTACTGAGCAGTTTTTATTTAAAATATTATGAAACTGTTAGTTATTGTTTTTATCATCTCACTACCGCCATTTCACAGTTGATACGGATGCAGGGGATCAATTGAGTGATTTATAATTTATAACTAGATAGGTACTTATATACCAGTTCGGTGCAATACTTCTTTTTTTTGTTAGGCCGGAAACTTTATATATAATATAAATTTTCGCAATAAAATGATTTCCAGGTTCTAATATAATTTAATTGGTTGGGTTAGATTACCAGGTGTGTTATTTATAAGTTTCTGATTTCTTCTCATCCATTTGGAACTCTTACTCTCTACTTTATTTGATCTGTTCTAGTCACTTCATTTTACTCCTCTATCTAAAGCTATTAAAGTTTTTTGTATTATTTTGTTATCAAAACAGCCAATGCCCTTGAATATTTCAAACAATACGTTAATTAAGAATTCATTCAAAAAACTTTTTTTTAAGTACAACTTTTACTTCTCCGAAGATTCAATTCACTTTAAAAATAACTGGAGTCAGTTCGCTAGCTCTATTACACCGATTAACGCACTGCGTTTGGAAGTACGCATGTGGATACAGTACCTACCCAGTAATTGTTTTATGAGATTCATAAGTATGTATTTTCAAACCGTGATTGGAGCAATAATTTTGTCATTATAAATATGGTTGAGATTATTTAATATAACTTTACTGCTCATAAGAAAACCATTTACTACAAACCATAAAACAAAAGAGCGCTGCGTTTATCGCCTAAACCACCCGCGCGCTTTACAAACCAATTTGTCTCCAGAATGCAACAATAACTCATTAATCAGCCGAGACGGATTTGGTTACGGTTCATAAAGCCTCTCATAGGTACCAGTCTAGTCCCTTGATGAGGATTGCAAGTTAGGAAACTATCGCTACAAGGACTTAGGTAGTGTATAGATACACTTCAATATCTATATAGTGCGTCGAAATAGTGCCTACATTTCCTCACTATCGCGCTTTTGACCGAGACATAACATAGTACTTTTCATGCCTACTGCGAGTAAATTGCAGATAATTGTAATTATAAATCAAAATGAAGTACCTTATTAAATATCATTCTACTAAAAAAGGGTGCGGGCGTCCTGTCACTGGTCGAATCGCTGTTCCAACTGGACTACAAAAGCATTGTTGGGCAGTTTTCATTTATAATAGAAGGACTGTGCGTGTGACATCCAGCTAACCACTGTAGGTAGGTATTGAAGCCTGAATTCTGGCCATATTTTGCCACATTTCCAAGCAGTGACGTAAAAAATAAACGTCCGCTTCGAAACTTTCGTGCTTACACTTTTTTTCTGTGTACCCATCTAAAATTTGTCACACTATACTTTCTTTACGATATACAGCGTGTATATCTGATATAACCGCAAACTTTAGGTGATTATAGAATAGGCACTTATTCAATATTGATCGATAAATTATTAAAAAAAGCGAACTTTTTTTTTCCATGTAAAATAATTCAGCACGCAATGGATCACTATTTTGTCTTACTGATGTGACATCACATCACAAGTCACAACTGTCACAAGTGACCTGCTCCTTCCATGTGTCAAATGAGTGTACACGGCGTACACTTTGATTACATTGCTGATCGAAAAAAAATCAAAAATTAATTAAGCCATGGCAGTTAACGCTAAATTAATAATTGTTATAAATATCAGATTATAACACTAAAATCTACGTCTGGCTAGAATATGCGGTTATATTAAATATACACGCTGTAATAGGTACACTTAGTATATTTTGATACATGTACGGACAATATTTCTTTTTTTTGGCCGGAATATGATGCATGCACGCATTCGTTTTTTTTTACATAAATAAAACCTTAAAACTAATAGATTTAAATATTTACTATGGACACTGTTGATTAAAAATGCTATTGTAGTTTAGATGAGTAGTATTTTAACGACATTGACATATTATTTTAAGAACTTGATTATGACATTATGAGATATATTATGTTTATTGCTTCTATTCTTGATTAATATATTTAAATATATTTAACTAAACATTTGTACACCAACATTGGTAGAGGGGTTTATTTATGTTATGTTTCCACGTACACATTTGCAAATAATTTTTACTTTATTTTACTTTAAAGTTGTATATTCATAACGTAAATGCGCTTGAACATTATGTTGGCGTTATCCGGGACTGTTTTCTTAAAGTTTGTTGAGGTCCAACCGCGTTTTGCTTTAATATCGCAAAGCGAGTGAGCACCGCCGACAAAGTCAACATTTCCTGCCGGCGAGGGATGTCAACGGTTTTATTCATGCGTAAATCCTCAAAAAGGAAAGGATTCGACGTTGTACATAAGTGCCATTTACAACGAAAGTTGCCACTCGGAGTGGCCTATGATTTTAGGGATTATACTAAGGTGTCTCATTTTGTAATAAAGCCACTCCCGCATGTTTCAGTGCGGGCTTCGTACGGTATCAGTAAACTGTCGATGTCAACTGTCAGCCAAGTCAGTAAGTACTCCCATTACTGCGCATTTATATTTTAATGCGGTGCACACCGCATGCGCACTGTGCCGCGTCTGCGCAATTTTTAAATACTGCATAAATGTAATAATAATAATAATATACCATTTATTTCAGGCATCTAAGGTCCATAGTAACAAATACCTTAAATACATACAATAATACAATACAATACAATATGAATATTCTTTATTGCACACCTCACACAAGCAAAAAAGACCATATAAAACATGTATAAGATTTACCAAACACTAATTATTTAGGCGACAAAACAGCGTGGCTCCGTTGTGTCATCAAATAAGGTGTCGAATTCGGTAGGTTGCCCCGGAACAGCCGAAACACGACACCCTTTGGCCAGAAGTCAGCACACGCGATGGTCTCCTGCAGCGGCCGCGGCACGCGTCCCACAAACGAGCTCAAGTGCACGTAGTGCCGCGAACGCAGCCGGAAAACCCTCAGCGAATAGCCAGTCTTCTGGTGAATATACACGGCCATGCCAATGCAGGAACGACACGTACAGCGCCTTACTAGGTGTGGCAACCCGCAGACCAGAACCAACTGGCTCTGCTGTACACCACGCTGAGTCTTTCGCGGCTTGCGCTTTCTTGACACCGACGTTAAACCCTCATTATCCACATGCGTGCGAGTAATGACAGTATACTGACAAGGAACGTAATCTGGGCGACATCAGTAAGCTCTCGGTAAAGTACAAAATGGCGCATACCTATTCCACCCCGCCAAATGTAGAAGTGGGTTTAGTCAAGTGTGGCTTGAGTTGGCGACTGAGGCTGGTGAAACTATTACTTACATTTTGGGGGTACCTAAGGACCGTATCGGAAATAAAGGCGGAAATAAACTTTAGGCATCTCTAAAAACTGGTTCGTAGATAAAATCGGCCTATTATTTTTTTAAATAACAAAATATATCCTTCTCTTTTAATTGCAACAAAAAGCAATTACTACTTTTGTCAAACTGTCAACATGGGGCGAATTAGCTTACACGTTCGTAAAAATATTTTGGACGATTGGTGCAAAATAAAAGGTATGACGATTAAAAAACTGGTTAAAAAGTACGAGTTGAGTCCCGCGGGCGTGCACAAGATAAGAAATAAATTTGGTGACTTCTGTACTCTCCAAGATTTGCCTAA
Organism: Epinotia brunnichana; assembly: GCA_963854355.1. NCBI lineage: Eukaryota > Metazoa > Arthropoda > Insecta > Lepidoptera > Tortricidae > Epinotia > Epinotia brunnichana. The sequence goes on along the minus strand of OY977945.1, from coordinate 7,117,356 downwards.
ATCTGGAAGAAAACCGGGGACAACCGATTTGGCATGAGAAAAGAAAGTCGTAAGAATGTTTAAACAAAATCCGTCTCTTTCAATTCGAGATGCGGCAAAAAGAGCTGTAAGCGACGCATTTATGTTAACTTCAAACTTTATGTTTTTAATATGATTTTTATATTTTAATAAATTGAGGGTGGATGGAAGTCTGAGCGGTATGTGCCGCTTATTATGACGTACGAGGGGCAGGGGCCCGGGAGGGAGGTCAATCGCGGATACCATTGGCTGTGAGGCAGTCAGTCGCTCTCAAATATTACGCGCTAAGACACACGCTTCTCGCTGTCCATCCACTCTTACGTTTTCTTTTGTATCTCTGCATTACGTAATTTCACCCTGTCCCATACAAGCTGGTCTTCGAACCGAATCTCGACTCTGGATGTACCGGACTCCGCCGCGCACGATGGTGAACACACGAAGAAGCACTAGAAAACAGGAAGAACAGCAAAAAATTGTCAAGTCCGACCTAGATGTAGCTACACCGAATCAGGAGCCATTTTGCCCACCGCTCCAACCTGAAGGAAATGTAAAAGTCAAATCAAAACAACCAAAAATGGAGCAATTTGATAAAACGGTTACCGTTAATGTGGGTAGTGCCTGTAAAGAAAAGGTGGATTCTAAATCTGCCTGTAAAGAAAAAGTGGATTCTAAATCTGTGAAATCTACTCGGAAGACAAAATTATCGGGTTCCGCATCCTCGTCGCTCTTGGCCAGGAAAAAGAAACTAGAACTAGAAGCGGCAGAAGCAAAAGCGCGTATACAAATGGATTTAATCGACAAAAAGCTAGCGGCGGACCTAGCACAATTGGATGAAGAAGAATACAGTTCACAATCAGGTGTTAGTGAAATTCACACGAATAAAGAAGTGGAAAAATGGTTAGAACGCAGTCATTTCGAACTGGAAGCGCAGCCTGTACCCCCAACGGAAAATGCACCGGACAAGCTGCACCCGCCCCCCGCGCCGCCGGCTGCTCCGGCCCGCGACGGCACCGAGGACACAGTTCACCTTTTGGCGACTGCACTCAAGGACATAGCCAAAGTTTCCGCTACTAATGGGCCTAATTCTGGAATGTTAAGCCGCCTTTGCACACCGCGCGATTTACCCTCGTTTTCTGGTGACCCTATGGAATGGCTCCAATTCAAGCAGGCATATGACGAATCAACTGAAGTGTGCAATTTCAACGCGAAAGAAAACTTGTGGAGGCTACGAAAATGCCTACACGGACCGGCTAAAGAAGCAGTAACAGCTCTGTTGATTGGAGCCACTGCCCCGGACACTGTGATGTCCACGCTTGAGTTACAGTTTGGGAACCCGGATATTATAATAGCAAGAATCCTGCAAAGTATCAATAAACTTCCGGTTATGGCTCAAGAGTACCACAAAGATATAATACCATTTTCAATTAAAGTAAAAAATTACGTTGCGGCAGTAACGGCCATTGGTCAAGATGAGTACCTGAGGGGGATGAAAATTATATCCGTAGTTTTGTCCAAATTGCCAACTGTGTTAGTATCCAAATGGGTAGACTACAGTTACCCGCTCATCAACGAAGGCACGAAACCTCGGCTTGTCATTTTATCGGAGTTTTTAAATGACGAAGCTATCAAAACATCGAAAACAGCTGTGATCCTGGCGAACACTTACAGTGATACGAAGCGTAAACAAAGTGACTTTATTAATTACCGCTCACAAACCGTGTTAATGCAAAATGAACTAAGTGACCATACGTGCAAGTTCTGTCGTGCGTCTAAACATGACTTGCCAGACTGTAAAATGTTTAAAAAATCATTGCGCAAAGATAGGTGGACTTATGTGAAACGTTACGGGTTGTGCTACAAATGTTTAGTGTCGCGGCATAATAAAGAAACGTGCCCCGCGCCTTCGTGCGATATAGATAGCTGTGGACAATCTCATCACCGTTTGCTGCATTACGTATCGCATGCTAATTCAAATATGCGATCTAGTGTAAACATTACGGAAATAGTGGACACCGATGTGAGTGAAACGCAATCTGAGACTGTTACACATATTAACGCGACGAGCTGCAAAGTGTTGTTACAAACTGTGCCTATTTACGTACACGGGCCTAACGGTATAATTAGTGCAATTGCGCTGCTCGATTCTGCATCGACGGTATCACTGATAAGCGCCGAGCTAGCGGCGCGCGCAGGGTTGCGCGGCGACAAACAAACAATGCGTGTGAGTGGGGCATGGAATAACACCGAACTTAAGTGCGAAAGTGAGGTCGTGAACTTTAATGTGTCAAATAAAGACGGACAGATGTTTGCGCTACGGGCTCGAAGTGTAAATGAACTAAACTTACCTGTGCAAAATTCATCTACTGTGAACCTTATGAACTATGATCTTAAGGTTGAAATTAGAAACCGGTTATGTGAAGTCCATCAATATGAGAAACCACAGTTGTTGATAGGGCAGGATCACTATAATCTTATGATGCCTTTGCATATAATAAAAGGTACACCCGACGGACTATATGTCACTCAGACTGCTTTGGGCTGGTGCTTACACGGATGCGTTACGGCACCACGCGATAAGTGCCAGCAGCGAGATACGACATTATTTGTCACTGAAGACCTGCAATTAGAAAATGAGCGTACACTCCGCGAAATACATGAAGAAGTACGCCGAAGCTTCACTGTCGAGTCCATGGGCGTCTGTAGCAAACCACGTCAGAATTCAGAAGACCTGCGAGCTTCTGAACACCTGGAACGAACGGCTGAATTACAAGATGGCAGGTGGCATGTTGGACTTCCCTGGAAGGATATAAATTGCAACATGACTGAATCTTACGGAAACGCGCTGACTAGACTAAACGGAGTGATGAGAAAATTTCAAAAGGATAAGAACTATGCATCCAGATACACTGAAAGAATAAACCACCTGTTCGAAAACGATTACGCAATGAAGCTCAACGACCCTAAGCCTTCTCCAAAAACGTGGTATATTGCGCATTTTGGAGTTGACAACCCTAACAAGAAAAAGCTAAGACTTGTGTTTGATTGTGCATCGAAGAGCAATGGCATATGTTTAAATGATTACCTTTATAAAGGGCCTGACCTACTGGTTTCTTTATATGGAATAATGCTTTGTTTTCGCGAAAATAAAATTGCAGTTACTGGAGATATTCGCGACATGTTTTTAAGAATTAAAATCGTCCCTGAAGATCAAGATGCTTTACGTTTCTTGTGGAAAAATACTCCCGAAGACTCCACCGCTCCCGATAATCTCGTAAGCACCCATAAAATGACATCTTTGATTTATGGGCTCAACTGTTCTCCATTCATATCGCAGTTCATTAAAAACAAGAATGCCGAGCGCTATCAGTTATCAATGCCGGCCGCCGCAGCTGCGATTTGTAAACAACATTACGTAGATGATTACATCGACAGTTTTGAAGACGAAGAAACTGCTATCAACGTTGTAAAACAGGTATCTCACATTCATAAACAAGGTGGATTTGAAATACGTAACTGGACGAGCAATAACGAAACATTAATAAATAGCTTACCAAAAGAAACCTTGGGTTCAACGGCCATAAGGTTCAAAATCGATCAACAAGATGACAGCGAACGTACACTCGGATTAGTTTGGTTTCCAAAAGAAGACTTACTTGGCTTCGACGTATCTTTCAAACGCATACCTGAAGCTATAATATCTGGACAAAAGATACCTTCAAAACGAGAAATGCTGCGAGTTGTTATGTCAATTTTCGACGTCTACGGATTCTTATCACCGATAACAATAAGAGGCAAAATAATGATTCGTGATACATGGAAACAAGGACTACATTGGGATGACATAATTACCGTTAATTTATATAAAAAATGGACCGAGTTTCTCGAACTGCTGAAGCGCGTAAGTACGGGTGCGCTTGCCCCGATACTATCAAGCGGCCGTGCGTGCGAGCGAGATAGACAATGCACCGAATGCACCGAATAGCAACGGCCGCCCGCCGGCTATATATACAAACCTACAGCTGCATCTTATGTGTGACGCGTCATCGCAAGCCCTGTGCACCGTTGCTTACTGGCGTTGGTTAAACAATAACAATTGCTGGCAATTAGCTTTTATTTCGAGTAAAAGCCGTGTCGCACCTGCAAAACATAGAAGCATTCCAAGATTAGAATTAGAAAGTGCTGTTCTAGCTGCAAGATTGGCACATAGTATTATTAAAGAACACAAAATGAACGCGCAAAAAATATATTACTGGACGGACTCCACTACTGTGTTGCATTGGATATATAACGATGCGCGCACATATAAAGCATTCGTGGCGCATCGTCTCGGCGAGATAGATGAATTAACGCAATCTAATCAATGGAGATACGTACCTACTAAGATGAATGTAGCCGATATTGGTACTCGTGACAGCTGCGAATTAACGGTGCTTGAAAATGAATGGTTTAACGGTCCGGCATTCTTGTATGGCGTTGAGGGCACCTGGCCTTCACATAAACAGCTACCGATGCCTAATGATGAAGATATGGAGTACGCGTTAACTCTGACGCTAACTCCTGAAAGCTTACCTGCTGTTCCAGAACCGGAAAGGTTTTCATCGTGGTTGCGGTTGCTTAGATCTACCCGTGCTATGTTGATGTTTATAAATAAATGCAGGAAACTTACCGAACATATTAACGGCGGTGAACTGATGGAAAACGCCGAGAGCTTACTAATAAAATACTCTCAGATGCAATCATTTCCTGAAGACCTGGAAAACCTGAAAAATAAAAGGCAATTAGATCGGAAAAGCAGACTACTTACCTTGACGCCCTTCCTCGATGAACACGGCATCCTGCGCGTTGATGGGCGTATTGGTGCAGTCCTAGACATCTTACCTGAGACAAAACAACCTGTTATTCTTGATGGACGTAATCATGTGGCCAGGTTGATTGTGAAGCATCATCACATAAAGGCTGCGCATGGAAACCAAGAAACAGTGGTAAACAACCTGAAACAGAAATATTGGGTTATTCGTATTCGGCCTACCGTTAAGAATGTAAGCAGTAAGTGCATGTTCTGTAGAATTAAAAGGGCTCAACCACAACCACCTAGAATGGGTGACTTACCTCCTGCTCGAATGGCCCACCACCAGCGCCCGTTTTCGTTCTGTGGAATTGACCTGTATGGCCCAATGGAGGTAACAGTATTGAGACGTCGAGAAAAGCGCTACGGAGTTTTGTTTACGTGCCTTACCATGCGAGCTGTTCATATAGAGATAGTCACGAGGCTTACAACTGATGCATTGATAATGGCACTGCGAAGGATGGCTGCACGTCGTGGTTGGCCTCAGCAAATCTTCTCGGACAATGGAACAAATCTGAAAGGCGCTGATAACGAGCTCAAAAGGTGCGTCAGCGAATTGAACGAGGATGAACTAAAGGATTTTGTTGTAAATTATGGCACCACTTGGAACTTTTTGCCACCAGTTAGCCCACACTGGGGAGGTGCGTGGGAGCGCCTTATTCGTACTGTAAAAGCTTCACTCAAAGTGGTCTTAAAAGAACAGGCTCCGCGCGATGAGGTGCTGAACACGTTTATGGCGGAGGTCGAACAGATAGTGAACAGTCGCCCACTTACACACGTCACAGTTGAGCCAAACAGCAATGAGGCCCTGACCCCTAATCATTTTTTGTTGGGCAGTTCCTCCAACTTGCCAACACTTGGGGTTTTTGACCATTCCGACATGTACCTCCGTAAACAATGGCGAACCTCTCAACGACTGGCAGACCTATTTTGGAAACGATGGGTACGTGAAGTGCTACCTCAGATGATCCCTCGCCAGAAATGGCACCAAGACCAACGACCCTTACAAGTGGGAGATCTAGTATTGGTTGTGGACCCGGCTTCGCCTCGCAACGTTTGGCCGACAGGTCTAGTACAGGAAGTTATTCCGGGCAAAGATGGCCGAATAAGAATAGTGCACATAAAAACACAGACTGGAATATTACGTCGATCAGCGGCACGCGTCGCATATGTACCTACTGGAGATGAGTGACTGCTGACGCAGCACTGGGGTGGGGATTGTAAGCGACGCATTTATGTTAACTTCAAACTTTATGTTTTTAATATGATTTTTATATTTTAATAAATTGAGGGTGGATGGAAGTCTGAGCGGTATGTGCCGCTTATTATGACGTACGAGGGGCAGGGGCCCGGGAGGGAGGTCAATCGCGGATACCATTGGCTGTGAGGCAGTCAGTCGCTCTCAAATATTACGCGCTAAGACACACGCTTCTCGCTGTCCATCCACTCTTACGTTTTCTTTTGTATCTCTGCATTACGTAATTTCACCCTGTCCCATACAAGAGCCAAAACTTCTTCGGCTTGATACAAAAAATCAAACTAAGATGCAACCTAAAAACCTATAAAAACTAAAACAACCATAACGTGATGAAAATCAAACAATACCTGACAGAAAACTGGCAAGGAAATTATACGACCGTATATTGACCAAGAAAAATCAGTGCATTATAATGGAGGACGAGACCTATTGCAAATTGGACTTTAAAGCCTTACCAGGACCTTAATTTATTACGGTGCCGGCTTATAGAAGGTTACTCGAAAGCATAAGAACATCAACATCGAGAAATTCGGCAAAAAAGTATTAGTGTGGCAAGCGATTTTTAAATGCGGTATGCGATCGCAATCCTTCTTCACTACAGGGACTTTGAACGCTACGGTATACATTGAGGAGTGCTTACAGAAAAGATTACTATCACTAATGAAGAAGCACAGGACTAGCACTTTATTTTGGCCAGACTTGGCTTCTTGTCATTACTCTAAAACAACGAAGGAATGGTATAAAGCCGATAAGGTAGAAGTAGTGGATAAGGAGATGAATCCTCCCAATTGCTCAGAAGTTCACCCAATTGAGCGATATTGGTCTATCGTGAAACGACACCTCTAAAAAAACGTCAAAGCTGCCACCTCAGCTGAAAACTTAAAAAAAAAGTGGAACAGGGCATCATCAAATGTGTCAAAAGTGATCGTCCAGAATTGAATGAGACACATCAAAAAGAAAGTTAGGTTGCAGGCAAAATGTATTTAATACGACGAATTCATTTAAAATTGTTTTTTATAAAGACCTTATTTTTCAGTTGCTGTTTCATTATCAGTTTTCACATAGACCAAAAATAATATAATTTTGAAGTTGTCTACTTTCTTTCCGATACGGTCCTTATAAAACTACATAGTAGCAGTTTCACTCATCCTATTTTTACTTACCATTAATTTATATTTGTTGCCAGTGTAATAAGTAGAGCGCTACCTGAATTAATCTTCTGCGTGATGTAACTTAGTGAAGATAGGCTGAACTCATGATAATGCGACGTCTGATGCATGACGCCTTTATGAGCATTCCTAGAACCCATTTGGTTACAAATCTGGTTAATGTCCCCTTTGTGGTCAACTCAAACGCTGATATATTGAGCGTGTAATTGTGTTATGGTTTGTAGATGCCTATTAACATACTCGGAAATGATTTGAATGGTCAATAAATTGAGGCAATTCAGAAAAAAATAGATATTTTTTCTAGGTAGGTACGACGTACCTACAGAACACCACAAGATGCCATGGTATGTCACTATCATATTTCTATTTTTCACAATCAGAGGGTCAGGTAATTACTTTACTTTTCGAATGAGCGTTTTTTTTCTTTGTTAAATAATATGGGTTTGATCAAAGCTGAACATGACATTTACTACCAATTAACTGTTACTTAATATCTTGGCTTAAGTAGGTTAACATTTTCAATTAACATTTTCGCTTGCCTTGATTACGGTACGGCTAGGATAATGTTAACGAAAGAGCGTTATGACAAATTAACTGTAATTTTTCCATACACACAATGGTATTTAGATCTACCTTCCGTACGTTCTAAACCTAACTCAATGAAAGAGACATGAAATTGATGCGATTTTATACGTAGGTATGTTCCCTTCTGTCAAGATTCAAAATCGAATAGTATTTTTATTATTATTTGTTTTGTGGGCCTTAATATGCCGCTTCGACCAGTAAGTGATCTGTTGTGGCAGCCCTTTCTTTAGAGTTCACCGCTAAGACCCGTTGCCTCCAGGAAATTCCAGATTATTTGGGCGGTGATATGTACCTCTTCTGGGTGCACGATGTGCCGCCCTTAGGTAGGTACATCTTTTATGCATGAGTGGTCCGCAGGAGCAGAAAATGTGCATTGCAGTCTCCTCTGTCTCCTGGCAGAACCTGTAGCAATCGAATAGTAACTAAAATATACAAATACTAAGTTTAAGTGAAAAAAATCGCAATCAGTACTAATGTAATTAATTTTAAACAACACAATTATTATCGCGACAAAGGAATTATTTCTTTCCCAGTTGTTAAATTTCGTCCAACAAATTGTCATAAAAGCATGGAACAACTTCTCAAGCAATTAAAGCACGTTTAAAACACAAGTCAGCTTTGCTCTACAAAAGATTGTTAATTACGTTTTCGCGTTTTGTGAAATATAACGTTTTGTTGTATTACGGAGAGTGCCGGACGGCTGTGGCGTAAATAAGGGGATTGTGTACGGCAACTTGCTGTCCTGTACATAATTAAATGAAGATATTCGAGAAAATGCCCTTGCGCAAATTCGTAGACACTCGCGATCGAAGTACTTTAATTTTTTGATCTAAATCAGTTTCAAGCATATGTGTCAGTTTGAATGGAGCCCCGATAAAATGGAGCGCTTCTTTTTCTAGGAGATTCCGGTATCTGAACCTACGTAACAAATCTAAACTTTTGCTAAGTGATTCCCGTTCGCAACGCATATCCTACAAAATTAGAAAAATCTCTTCAATTAAATCTTCTTTCCTGCTTTCGTACAAAGTAGAAAAACTATTCGTCTGTAAATAACGGCGGTTAAATAGTTAAATAGTCCAGACTAATCAAAAACCATGCAATATCTGTCATAAAGTTTATATAGATAATAATATTATCTATATAAACTTTTTTGGGGGCTTTTTCACTTAGGCGACATTTATTTTCGAATCCACCGTGTTTTGGGGTGTAACATTATTTTTATTAAATAACTAAATTTTTTTAAATTACCCGTGCATATAACCCAACTCTCTAAGTTAACTAAAAACACTTCAAAACGTGTACTGTACTGTAAAATTTAAAAAATGTCTCTTCAGTGGTTTTGCCTTTCCACCGTGCGTCGATATTAAGAATTAAAAAAAATTTTTTTGATTAATTTTAATTAATTTCAAATTATACAAGTCATGCTGTAGGATCATCATTCCGACAGTTTTGTGAGACTCGCGTAGATATGATGTCTTAAAACACTGGCTATTAAATAAATTAATAGTAAATACTCTTATACATTATTTGGCTTCAACCTGAGGGGTAATCACGTAACGTTCCGAACGAGCGTCGGTCCAATTTAACTGTCAATTTTCCATATAAAAAGTGACATTTAGACCTACCCGACGTTCGTACAATGCGTTACGTGATCGACCTACTGGACTCAGTCCTCCTGCACTGGAAGTGCCATGTAAACAAGCTATGCGACAGATTGAGTATTGTAGTCTTTGCTTTGCGTAAGCTAAAACCGCTTATGTCAGACAATGCGTTGATGCAGGTATATTTTGCCCATTTCCATTCACTGATGTCGTACGGTTCGCTCATTTGGGGAAACTCAACGGATGCCAACAGAGTGCTGCTAATGCAGAAACGTGCTGTGCATCTTATCATGAAAATAAATTATTTCTTTCATTCTTTCTTTCTTAGGGTAGAGGAACCAAAAGATGAACGTTTAAGCGACTATCCCAACTTTACAATTTTTTTTCAGGGTGGTGATTTAGTTTGCTTACCTTTAATTTTTTTATACGATTTCGTATATAGTCGAGATTAGATATGACTATTTTAAACCATCCTATTACAATACAGTATTTTATTAAAAATGGTTTTATGCTGAACTATGTCATTTTGCCCGGAATATGAACACTGTGCCCAATAGTTGAACATTTTGACACCAATAGTTGAACGAAGAAAAACGTAACACTGCGCAGCCTCTGACTTTTGGTCTAGTTATTATATAATCATTGTTATAGCAATTTATACTAGTTAACAATCACAATATTGATACTAAACACAGAATAAAACAGTTCAAATGTACCCTTTTCATATGGTTACAATTATAAGAGATTTTTTTTTACATAATAATAATAATAATAAGATTATAAGTTTAGATTATTTTTGTTTTAAGGGGCCTCTGTGCTGTTGGCTTCGGCCCCACGCATGCCTTCCAAAGGTCCGGGACCCCATGGTCCCGAGATATGGAAAAAACATACAAATAATAATAATAATAATAATAGCCTTTATTCATGCATATAGAGTACAATCATTCAAATCATTAAACAAAGTAATTTTTATAAACACACATAAGTTTACACAATAATTTAGCACATTTCCTTTTTTATCTGATGTTTTTACTTCTTTTATTATTTTTGCGTAATTACTTAGTACGTGTGCATGGCGCTTTGCGCGCAAAAGGCCTCCCCCAACCTTTCCCATAATTTTCTATCTTGAGCTGGATCTCCACCAATATTTGTCAAAACTCTTCAAATCGTCTCTCCATCTAAGTTTAGGTCTTCCTTTTCCTCTGGTCTTATCTCTTGGCTGCCACTCTGTGACTATTTTTGCCCACCTGTCACTTGACATTCTGCACACGTGTCCTGCCCATGCCCATTTCGCTTTTTTAACTGTATGAATAACGTCTTCCACGCCTGTTTTATTTCTAATACTGGTGTTGGTTACTCTATCTTTTCGTGTAATTTTCAACATTGATCTTTCCATTGCCCTTTGAGATACCGTGAGCTTATGAATCTGTTTCTTAGTTAGGCTCCATGTTTGTGCGCCGTATGTTAATGATGGTAAAATGGCAGTGTTAAAGGTAGTTTTTTTTATTTTAAGGGAAAGATCACTCTTCAATATAAATTTCAATGCCCAGTATTTTTTCCAGGCTTTGCTTATCCTATGTTCTACCTCCTTGTCCTGGGTATTATTGAAAGAAACCATTTGTCCAAGGTAAATGAAGTCTTCGACGTATTCAATTTCGTTTTGTCCAAGCATGATAGTTACTTCATCCCCGTTTGTCATGATTTTACATTTATCACGATTCATTTCGAGTCCTGCTTCTTTACAAACTGCGTTGAATTCTTTTAACATGATATTTAGAGACGTAGGGTCCTCGGCGAAAATCATCACGTCGTCTGCAAATCTTAGGTTACTTAAGTATTTACCGTTTATATTTAGTCCTTTGTCTTTCTAAGTAAGTTTTCTAAATATTGTTTCCAAGCTGGCATTAAATAATATTGGCGAGATCGGATCACCCTGTTTTACTCCCTTTTCTAAGGCGAAGGACTCTCCTTGTCTATCGGTTTTTATCCTTGCTTTGCTGGTTCTATATATATGTCTCAGTATATTAATATATTTTTGTTCCACATTTTGCTCTTCTAGCGTTTTAAATAAAAAATTGTGGTCAATTGAATCAAATGCTTTAGAAAAGTCGATAAAAGCAATGTAAATTGTGTAGTTATATTCTAAACATTTTTCTATGATTTGCCTTAAGCTGTGTAGATGGTCAATGGTACTGTAAGACTGTCTGAAGCCAGCTTGCTCCTCAGGTTGTTGTTCTTCTAGGGTCTTTTCGATTCTACGTCTCAATATTGTCATGAATAGCTTATACATATTAATCATTAAAACATTTTTTTATTAATTTATAATTAGATTAAAATAGATCATTTGTTGGGTTTTATATGTATAAGTCAGATTTCATATTTATTACGTATCTTTGTTATTAAGATGTTCATTGTACTAACCCTTGCCTAAAACTTGAACGAATAAATTTTGTTCGCTCACGTATTGGGCACGATGGCAAAGGAATGAAGTATCCTTAAGTAAATCTCCATACAAACGGTGATTTTGGCGCGAGACCTCGACGCGACAACCGCTCACAGCCGTGTGTGTGTGGGAACTGTATGGGAGTTTAAATGCCAGCCTCGGCAAAGGGATGATGCGTTAGGAAAAAAATATCCCGAAGGCGTAAAATGAATCGTGATTTTTTTATTTCAATTTTACGACAAAACGTTCAACTATTGGGTGGTGTTCATCTTTTGGTTCCTCTACCCTATATCCTCCTAAGGTCCATGGGCCTACTGGAAGGACTTATTCTCTTAAAATAGTTTGAACCATTTTGGGTTGCAATAGAGTTGCATTTGTTTTAATTTGGTCTTTTTTTTAACGAACGATATTCAATTCTTTTTCTTAAGTTATTTGATTCAAATTTCAATGTAATTTTGTGTCGTATGGTATTTAGAAATAAGTTTTAACTGCGGAGGTACCTAGTCTATTATATATTTTGATGGCCTGATTTCTCACGCAGTGCTCCTCTATTTTTGGGGGCGATGTGGTGTTGTGTTCCTGGTGGTGAGTAAGGTCGCCAGAGCTCCCTAGGGTGCGCTGTGTTGGGAGTGAGGGACCTGCATGTCTCTGTCTGCCAACACAGCGAATCCTCAAGTGAATAAAGGGTCGGCAACGCACTTGTGATTCTTCTGGAGTCACAAGTGTCCATAGGCGACGGTGCCAGCTTAACATCAGGCAGGCCGTAAGCTTGTTTGCCACCGTCGTTGTATAAAAAAAATGTTTTTATTTTCACATTTTTAGTACGCGTGAGTAAACGCAGCTCTTCATGCGATGCGTTTCGAATTTGGCCTTTTGTTTAGTAAACTCGGTGAGAAGTATTTTACCTAGTGTTTGATTGTAGATTGTAGTAAAGAAGAACAAACCGTTTCCGTCTTAAGTCGTTCCTTGGATACGAGGTTACGACCAGTCACACGTTTTCACTCAGTCATTAACTACAAATGATGAGCACTTCTTAAGAGGTCAGAGTTGGCGCATTAACATTGTCTTCTACCATATAACATTTAATGCGTGACAATATTATGATGAAGTATACGCAGGCTGAACTGCGGTGTTAACTTTTCCATTTTGTATCTTTTAATCAACTTTATATAACTAAGCGTGTACCTAACGATTTTTAAACCCCGACGGAAAAAGAGGGGTGTTATAAGTTTGAAGTGTCTGTGTGACTGTCTGTCTGTCTGTCTGTGTGTTTGTGTGTCTGTCTGTCTGTGTGTGTGTCTGTCTGCGGCATCTTAGCTCCTAAACGAATATACCGATTAGAATGCGGTTTTTTTTATCCAAAAGCTTAAGTGATCAAGATGGTTCTTAGCTATCGACAACAAAATCGGTTTAGCCGTTTTAGAGATATTGAACTTTGAAACGAAAATAACAGGGGTTTTTTAACTTTTGTATGTTGTGGTTATTTAGTTTTAGTTTTGTTAGCTGGAATTTGAAAGTATTAATACTACAATATGGTTTTATATACTTATTTTGTAAGTAGTGAACAGAACGATTACATTCGCAAACAATAAAGTCTAAAGCTAACATTTAAAACAAAAGGATTATTGTAAGGCTTTGAATTACTTTGTGATCGCTAATAGAAAATCTAAATTAGTTTCATTGTTACAAACCTCATAGAGATCTACCCAGAGTCAGTCGTTTAATTAAAGGATATTAATTTACGTCTATTTACTTACCTTATGTTTTATTCTCTTCGCTTTAAGGGCGCATCTAGACGGTTCTGCAAGCTATGGGAACTGAATGACCTTGCTTTTCTTGCTTTATATTCTATATTGCAGGACTGCCATGTAGAAACGAGGCAATGTGGATGTGGCTTGAGGGAGGTGTTCCAAAGCAATTTTGAGGAATATTTTTCTACTTATTTATTTTTTATTTTTTTATTTATTAAAAACAAAAAGTTACATAATGTTGATACATTGCTCCACAAAACTAAATTTTTCAGTTTGACTGTGGAGTCAAAAATTACAGACTTAATGGTATTAGCTGCTCGTATGACCCGCTTCTTTAAAAAAAACGACAGTTGTTTGCCCGCGGTTACTTTTCATACCCAAAATCAAAGGCCCGTTGTCTGCCCGCGTGTACTTTACTATGCAATAGCCCTAGCTTGTTAAAATATATTTTTTCTTGTCTTCCCTATAAAACCATTCAAAATCTGTGTCTCGCTTCTTCTTCTATATAATGCTGACCTACTTTTATTCATACATGCCATCAAAATTCGACCAATAGTTCGCTAGATTATTTAGTTTAAAAGCGCGCGTTCTAAAGTAGTGTGAACTGGCTCGCTTACTGGTGCGTAAATTAGTATCTTTTGGCGGCAATAGTGATTTTAACATCAAATATATAATAGTGCGAGAATCTTAATAAAGTTTGTGAATGTTTAAAGATAAGACTGAAGTGAAAAATGGGTGGAAAATGATATTATATCTTAGTGCTTATAAAGTTAAGAAACTCCTGCAGTCAGTCGTAAGTCGCAAGGTAAGTGTTTTTTTTATTGTTTCCGGTTATAGAATTACTTTTATGTGGAATCAGGAGATAAAATGTATTCTTACATGATTCTTTTAAAACTATTTAACATAATGCTTACATACATCTGCTCGTAGGATTTGCTTGTTGAAACTGTGATGGCAACAAAAAAAACTCCGTTGATGGATTAATACTACCCAAGGTCAAAAATCATATTATTTTTGTATAATACCCATAAATATCATTTTGCAATAGATCCGACGACCGCTTTAGCCTAGTTGGTAGTGACCCTGCCTACGAAGCAAGAGGTCCTGGGTTCGAATCCCGGTAAGGGCATTTATTTGTGTGATGAGCACAAATATTTGTTCCTGAGTCATGGATGTTTTCTATGTATTTAAGTATTTATTTATCTATATGGCCTAACGGCCTCCGTAGCCCAGTTGGTAGTGACTCTGCCTACGAAGCTGGAGGTCCCGGGTTCGAATCCCGGTCTGGGCATTTATTTGTGTGTTTATCACGAATATTTGCTCCTGAGTTATGGATGTTATGTATGTATATAAGTATCTATATGTATTTATCTATTATATATATCGTCGCCTAGTACCCACAACACAAGCCTTATTGAGCTTACCGTGGGCCTAGGTTGATTTGTGTAAGACTGTCCCGTAATATTTATTATTTATTTATTATTTATTATTATATAGGTATCTATATCGTCGTCTAGTACCCATAGTACAAGCTTTGCTTAGTTTGGGACTAGGTTGATTTGTGTAAGATTGTCCGCAAATATTTATTTATTATATATTATTATATCCATCTACTTACATGGTGGATTTGATCTGTACTCCTACTAGTATTTCTAAGAGCGAAGCGATTCAACTACTTCCAAAAAGTGTGGTGTGTGATTTGTGTCACAGATCTTACCAATATTTGACCATGGGTATTTTTTGTACACAGCTAAAACAGCATCTCCAAAAAACTCAAATTTAAAAATATATCCAGTGTTACGTTCCTGTTTTTAGGGTTCCGCAGATTTGTGAAGAGTGTTCGATGACCCATGGCCTGAAGTACAACACTAAAAAATTAGCTGTTGGTTTTTGAGGCGGGAAACAAGGCTCCTTACCTCTATCCCTCAGATCCAGCTGTGCGGGGCTCCTCTTACCAGAGTGTCGCGGTTTAAGTACCTCGGGCACTGGGTCACTGACAACCTCCAGGATGATGCAGATGTCGATAGGGAGCACAGGGTTTTGGCGGTTAGATGTAACATGCTGTCACGTAGGTTTACATGCTGTGATGGGAATGTCAAAAATACTCTTTTCAAGGCTTTTTGTCAATCCTTTTACATGTGCAGCCTATGGACGAACTACACTAAAAAATCGCTCAATGCCCTGCGTGTCCAGTATAACAACGGCTTCAGAGGGTTGATGGGACTGTCACGGTACTGCAGCGCATCTGGGATGTTCGCAGAGGCACGGGTCGACGGTTTCAGTGCCATTATAAGAAACAGATCCGCGTCCCTCATGCGTCGTGTGCTCAGAGCATAGAATACTAGAGAGAGGACAAGCCGCCGGCGGCCGTGTCGCAGCTGTATGCTCAATGGGCATACACAGCCATACTGTGCACGCGTGCTGATCGCAGAGAATATTACGTTTTTTCCCAAAATGCCTGATATGATGCGCGTTTATTGTCAAATAAGCGTGTAGGTATACAAGAGTGTGTGTTTTAGATGTGTGCGTGCTTTGTCTTGTCAATTACTTGGGCGTTGTGTGGGTTAATGTACTTGCGACAGGCTCACTCTATACAAATCGGCCGCCATGTCCGATCTCCTTATATTCATACATCTGTGGTCGTGTGCGTGATAGTTTCAACAGCCTTCTTCAGCTGATTTGGAACAATCCGGCTTGCGCAGTGTGGAGATACTGGAACACCCTGCACATGGGCTCAAAAGGTTCAGTGTATAATTTAATGTAATGTTATAGGTATGTTCTTAGTGAAGTGTGTAATTATTTTGTGACATTTGTAATTTTTAATATGACATTTAAATTTAACTCTTTGCCTTAACATATTTTTATAAGTTTTTATTGTTACTAACATGATATGGACATAGTCTGAAATAAATAAGTTGAATTGAATTGAATTAATTTAAAATCATAACGGTGGTTTAAGAACCTCAGCTTAAAAAGAAGCATTAATTTCTGATTCAATAGGTATTCGACTCAATTTGTGTGTTTACTCTAAACAAAACAAAATTACTAACAAATTCTGACATCCACGAAATAAAAATACACAACCAACCACTTGAATATGTCGATGAATACATATAAGTATTAAGGACTGTTTATCGCCCATAAAGATATGACAACCAAGGAAATCAAAAGACGGATAGCTAACAGTTGGAAGCAATACTGGTCACTGTAAACCTCTTTCATTTCATCACCTCGATGAAATGCCCCAATCTCAGTAACGGTACCAAAAGGAAAGTCTTCAACACCTGCATTTTGCCTTACATCACATATGGCTGCGAAACTTGGTCACTCTCCAAACACCATAGAGAAATGCTAGAATACTGTCAAAGAGCAATGGAGAGAAGCATGCTGAAAGTTAAACGGCAAGACAGACACAGGAATACAGCTATAAGAGCGAAAACAGGCGTAACAGATGTACTCTCTAAGATAGATCAACTGAAATGGCGATGAACAGGGCACATGCTAAGATACAGTCAAGAAAAAAGGTGCAATATTGTTAACACACTGGTACCCTAGAGATGGTAAGAGGAGTAGGGGAAGGCCATACAAGAGATGACGAGCTCAAGCTGACAGCTAGTCCAAACTGGAGAAGAGTCGCTAAGGATAGACAGCAATGGAAGGGGTTAGAGGAGGCCTTTGTCAAGAGGCACACTCAACTCAGAGATATAATATGAAAAAAAAAACTTTTATATATATATATATACAAAACAACATATAGCTACAAAAAAATCAAAAGAAATAAAAATAAATTATATGATATACTCGTATTAATAACAAAAAAAAGGATACATGTCCTACATTAAAATATTATATACATTCAATATGGAGTTCTGAGGGGTAATCACGTAACGTTCCGAACGCGCGTCGGTACAATTTAACTGTCAATTTTCCATTTAAAAAGTGACATTTAGACCGACCCGACGTTCGTACAATGCGTTACGTGATCGACCTACAGAGGGCCTACCGCGAAAGGCATTCGAAGTTTCCCCTCTCTGTCATACTTACGAGTTAGTACGTAAGGGCGACAGAGAGGGAAAACTTCGAATGCCGTTCGCGGTAGGCCCTGAGGATAAAGGGCTTATATAGATAGGTAGATACTTCAAACATAAGTTAATCTGCCAAGCTACCAACATGTTAAAGACACGCGAATCCTTTCTTGTTCTCACGGTACAATAATATGAATTGTGCCGCCTATTTCGTCCACAAGAATGAATTTCCAAAACAAGTCTTGCAAAATAAAGGCAAGGCGGCAGGACTGTTTCGACACTGCCGAGCGGAAAAATCTCGAGTTGACTCGCGGGTATATTCGCCAGATCTATCGGAGGAAAGGGGTACGAAATAAAACAAATGAAAAAGCGCCATCTATACATATAATAAAGCTGAAGAGGGTCGAAAGTCTGTACATGAAAGATATTCGAAAAAAAATTGGCTAGGGATACTTAAAATCGATAACAGAACACGTTCCAACAGTTTTTAGAATTTTTGTCTGTTTGTCTGTTTGTCTGTTTATCTGTTTATCTGTTTGTCTGTTTATGTGACCGCGCATCACGTGAAAACGGCTTAACCGATTTAGATGAAATTTGGTATAGAGATAGTTTGAGTCCTGGGGAAGGACATAGCGTAGTTTTCATCCCGGAAATAAACCCCTAAGGGGATGAAATAGGGGGTGGAAGTTTGTATGGAGCTACTTAAACCGCTGCACCGATTTGGATGAAATTTGGTATATAAATAGTTCGAGTCCCGGGAAAGGTCAAAGAATAGGTTTTATCCCGGAAATCTTCCCCTTAGGGGGTAAAACGTGGGGGTGAAAATTTGGATGTAACCCATTTTGATAAAATTTGGTTTAGAGTTAGTTTAAGTTCTGGGAAAGGACATTGGATAGTTTTTATACCGGAAATCTGCCCATAAGGGGGTTTAGTGGGGGGTGAAATTTTGGATGGACTCCGTTTAGATCAAATTTGGTATAGAGATAGTTTGAGTCCCGGAGAATGACAACGGATACTTTGAATCCCGAAAATCATCCCCTAAAGGGATGAAATAGGGGTGAAAATGTGGATAAATCCCATTTAGTTAAAATTTGGTAAAGAGATAGAAGGCATCCCAGGGAAGGACAATGCATAGTTTTTATCCTGAAAAAACATCTCCTGAGGGGGTGAAAAGAGGAGTGAAAATTTGGATAGAACCCATTTAGATGACATTTGGTTTGGAGATAGTTAGTCCTGGGGAAGGACCTAAAATAATTTTTAGTCTAGAAATTATCTCCTAAGGGGTCACCCCCTTGAGGAATGGGGGATGAAAATTTGGATGGAACCCATTTACGGTATAGCGAGTTGGAGTTCTGGGGAAGCACATAGGATAGTTTTATCCCGAAAATCACCCCCTAAAGGGATGAAAATATGGATGTGATGTGACCTTTTTAGATGAAATTTGGTTAATTTAATTTAATTCAAATTATTTATTTCAGACTAAGTCCATATCATGTTAACAATAAAAACTTATAAGACTTAAGTTAACAGTTAAGAGATAGTTTGAGTGCTGGGAAATGACATATGATACTTTTTGTTTTTGAATTCATCCCTTAAGGGGGTGAAATGGGGGGTGAAAATTTGGATGGAAACCATTTCGATGGAATTTGTTATAAAGATGGTTTGAGTCCTGGGCAAGGACATAGCGTAGTTTTAATTCCGGAAATTATCCTCTAAGGGGGTGAAATGGTGGTTTAAATTTGGATAGAACCCATTAGGATGAAATTTGGTGCCTATAGAGATGGTTTTACTCGCGTAGAAGAACAACGAATAGCTTTTGTCCCGAAAAAAATCCTCCAAGGGCATAAAATAGGGGGTGAAAATTTGGATGTACCTACCCTATTTGGATGAAATTTGGTATAGAGATAGTTTGGGGTTCCGAAAAAGGATAATGCATAGTTTATGGAACTCATTTAGTTGAAATCTGGTTAAGAGATAATTTGAGTCCTGGGAAAGGACATCTAATAGTTTTATTCCGGATATCATTCCCTAAGGGGGTGAAATGGGGGTGAAAATTTAGTATAGCGATAGTTGGGAGTCCTGGGGCAGGACAAAGGATAGTTTTATCCCGAAAATCCTCCCCTAAGGGGTGAAAATTTGGATGTGAGTGACCCATTTAGATGAAATTTGGTTAACAGATAGTTTGAGTTCCGGAAAAGGACATAGGATAGTTTTTATCCCGGAAATGATGTCTTAAGGGGGTGAAATGGGGGTTGAATATTTGTATGAAGCTACTATACAGCCCATTTAGATAAAACTTTGTATAGAGGTAGTTAGTAGGCGCGGCGTTGGTAGGCACAAGGTAGACTGATGACCTGGTAAAGGTCGCGGGAGTCCGCTGGATGCGGATGGCGCAGGATTGGTCACTTTAGAACTCTTTGGGGGAGGCCTATGTCCAGCAGTGGACGTCTTTCGGCTAAATAAATGATAAATGATAATAATGATAAAGATAGTTTGAGTCTCGGGTAAGGACATATGATAGTTTTTATATCGGAAATCTACCCCTTAAAGGGAAATGGAGGGTGAAAGTTTGTATCGAGCTACGATATAAACGAGTTCTACGCGGACGAAGTCGCGGGCAAAAGCTAGTAATCAATATATTTTCAAATATGCACGGAAATGTTGTCCTTGTGTAGCTAAATCAACGTCCAGAACCTGGCCCCACCGGTGTCTCATTTCAGCAGAAGTATGTTTGTAGACATGTATGTATGTATGTATCTAAATACTTTATTTCACACAAGACAAAAGTAAAAATACAGACAAAGACGAACTTATCCCTATATAGGATTTCATATATAACCTATGAGTAGGTAATTGAGTCGGGAACGGGAACTCAAAAGTAGGTACATTTTTTTATATTTGAATTTTTTTATTGAGAAACTTAAGAACTTTTATTTTGTCGCAATTTCATTACAAAGACTCATTAAGCAACCTAACTGATCAGTTTGACTAGTAGACATAGTAAATTTAATAACTCACATCAAATATTTCATAATTGAAGAGAAGGAAACTTTATTTACAGATAAAGTAGGTACATATTAAATTAAAAAAAATATATAAACTACGATTAAACAGAAAGAGAATAATAACAAAACTAAATTAAAACTAAAACTAAAAAAACAAGGTTAAAATAAAGAAAATGAAATATATATATTTTTTATGTCCGGCTCCCATCTGGTCCAAAGGTGCCATAAATACTGGCTGCATTGCCCCGCTGAACTGCCACCGATATTTGTTGAACCAGGTAAGAGCCGGAACGAGGGTCGCAGCCCTTGTCTCTTAGACGCCGGCCAAGGTCCCAAACAAGCCTCCTGCCCTCCGAACACCAAGGACCAGCCGTTTCGATAGCGACCGGAACAAAGTCGTACGCTGATTCTAGGTGGGCGTATTTGCCGTGTTTTAGTTTTGCCGCATTTTCGGCGGCCGCGCCTGCTACCCTCATTGTGTGGTGAAGATGACTGGGTGCAAATGTGCTCACACAAGTTTCATCCCATAGCAGGCAGCGGCCTTTTGACCAGGGAATCAGCGTAAGACCGTCCGGTCTCTTACCATCGGTACGGCTTAGCCCCTGGGGCTCCAGAACGCAAGGAACGTTTGCCGAGACCATGGCGCGGCGCAAAAGCTCGTTTATGGCGTGATGTCTAGGGATACGCCCTGCACACCGCAGACAACTTAGACCATGGTGCCCGTTCGCTTCAACCATTGCTCCACATATACAGCGATGGGGCTCGCACACCTTGCTTCCAAGACGTAGGGCTACCGCTGTCCTCAATGAATCATTGTCGAGCAATGTTCCCAAGTTTGGTGAAGGCAAGGCGTGCAGCCACGCCCCAGACTCGGGAGCTCTGACAGCTTTTAGACGAGCCACATCTACCCCAAGGGCTACATTTAAAAGGTTGGAATAAATTTCATTACAACATAAATCGTCCCAGAGTCTTTGTGATGCGGGGTTGTCTGGTTGCGTTACGTCAGAAAAGCGAGATGACCACTCAACTATAGCCTCTTCCACAAACGGTAGACAAATATTGCCACCATTTAAATAAAGTATATTAGTGACAAGATTTGTCGACGCATGGGAAGAGGCGAGGAATGCAACGATCCACGTCTTTTATACAACGGACCCCTAATCCTTCATACCGAATTGGGAGTGTTGCCTGGCGCCACTGAGCCTCATTGAATTGAACGTTCAGAACAGTCTCCAGACATTGTTTAAGTACATTGTCATACGTCTCCATCTCCGGCCTAAACAACCAAGTAGGCGCAGTTCTTAGTGTGTAAGTCACGCGGGGCAATGTGAAACAGTTACGGAGCAGCACGAGGGACACATGCGCTGACAAGTGCTTCAAATGTTCCCAGGAGGACTTCAGAGCCGCTGTCTTAGCCAGGAGAACTGAACTTACACCATCAGGAAAAATTGGTGCTCCGAGAAGACAAAAGGATGACTTGTTTATGACTTTAATGTCTGGCAATAAAGCTTGGAAATTAGATAATGAAGAGGAACTACAAGGATAAAGCTCACACTTTGCAGTATTTATTTCCAGGCCGATTGACCGCAGAGCTGGTAAGAGCGTACTGATATCATTTAGAACAACGTCAGGATCACCTCCTATGGTGCCATCGTCTAAATACCAGACATTCAGAGGTGATTCTAGCGTTGTAATCAAGCTCTGCATAAGCTGTTCTCTTTCATAATTTATTTTAATTTCCAAGTGGTCTCCACAAAATTATTTTCCTTCACGTAAACAAAATAAAATTCAATTGAATCTTATCCCGAAGGTTAATTGAGACCTATCTAGGTCTTGGCTCGTGGATAATGTCTTCATTAATTTTGGCTAAGCTATAACTCACTGTGCACGTGAGCCGAGTGGTAGATATTGCTTTTAGCTTAGTTGTAGTGTAATAATCTGAACTGTACAAAAAAGAACGACATTCATTACGGAATGTAGAATCTCACGTTGAATTCTAGGTAACGATTTCAAAAACAGTTTGAAAATGAAGTGTTGAGTATAGGAAAGAATTAAGGGTACCTATTACTAAAATATAATTGATGCATTACCTAAGTTTAAAATTAAACATAAGTAAAATACGTTAATGAGACAATGTTAGAGTAGGGGCAAGTCATGTACCTGAGGACATTTCCCCGATTTTGAACTAATTTTGGTGATAAATGAAAAACTGTCGAGATTGTTAAGAATGTTTTTATTTTTTTCATACAACAATTAGCCAATCTTTAATCATCACCTACTTCTATCACATCAGCTTCCTAGAAACAAAAGATATAACATATTTTTTAAAAACATCGATTTTGTCCATAGGTACAACTACTGTATTGTACCTATGGACTTTAAGGACGTACCTATGGACGGCACTGTACCTATAGACAGCAATCAACAACAACATTTTAACACAACATATCTTCTAGATATAATTAATTAACTAGATATATATAATCAATAAATATCCAACAAAGCGTTCGGCATCGCTTAATAGACCTTTTGCTTCTTTGCATTACAGTATTCTTTGTACAACTCTTCAGCAGACTGATCGGAGTCAGACGAGGTTTCAGGTTTAGCCATGTCATCGGAATCATCATTTAACACGTAACACTTTTGACAAATAAAACTGGATTCATCATCAGAATCAATATTGTCTTTGTGTGCCTTTGCAACACACGTTTTATGATATCTTGCCTTACACATGCTGCATGTAAGTAAAGTCTTTTTGCCATATTTTTTACATATAACACACATTACGTCCGATATTTTTTTGTCCTCTAAGATAGAAATTTTTCGTGTTTTACTTGTCAGTTTAGGTGTGCTTGAACTAGGTTTTTGTATATCTACTTTCTCTGGTAACTTATTAGGATTTTCGGATTTAACTTTGGTAACTTTGGATTTCTTTTTTGTATTAGCTTTGCTAGTACTCGGTTGTTCCGTTTCTTTATCATTCTGTATTTTCTTACTATTTTTCTTACAGGTATTGTTCTTCTTACTATTTGCTCGGTTTAATTCTTCCATCTGAATTGAGTTCTTTACTGGTGTATCAGTTAATATCCTAGTTTTTCCAGTTTTTCTTCCACGCTGAACTGTTTTTCTCGGCCCTGTTTTTGGAAAAGGTTTTATAAATTCTGGTGTTATCAAATCTGATTCGGATTTTTGTTTTGGATTTTTCTTTGGCGTAACATTAGAATCAGGCGAAACGATCGAAGAGAGTAACGTTTCGTCCATTTTTAAATCCGTGTTATTGTGGTCTGTACTGCTTCTATGATTCGCCTCGACCTTAGATTGATCCGCTGGTCCTTTCTTTTTTACAGTCGTGAGACGTTCTTCTGGATGATCTTCTACAGAATTATGACATTGCTCCTTGTTCTGCAGTGCACGAAGAAATTGTTCTGCCTTTGAATAGTTGTGTTCCCTTATTATATCCATACTAGTTGCAGCCATTTGCACATCTGAATGTTCATTTCCTTCCTGCAAAGGAGTCGTTTTTTCAGCTGTTAATGTCTCTACTCGTGTTGGGTCCGGGCGGTCAGTAACATATGAACACAAATAATCTTCATCGCTTAATATATCTCTGTTGTATGGATATATTCCTGAAACTTCAAAGCTCTTTATGATATTTTTTGGCGAAAAAGAAATCGGATAAGCTTGGCCTATTAATTCTGCTACCTCATAAATTGAAATGGGCTTTCCAGGATTGTTTAACATCCATCTTTCTGCAGCCTTGTTATACTGACTTTTGAAAGGCCCAAACACGCATCTATCAAGTGGTTGTAAGCGATGTGAGGTATGTGGTGGCAAAGTCAAGAGCACAACACCATTATCTTTCGCTTTGTCAATAATTGCAATCGATATATGTGATTCATGATTGTCCATTATTAACAAAACTGGGCGTTCCTTGGTTGGTCTTGTAAATTGTATAAAGTGGTCTAACCACATTCGGAAAATTTCTTCAGTAGACCACCCTGATTGATTTGCTGATCCAACTGAACCAGGCGGAGCACCTTTTAACATGTTGTTTTTGAAATGGACTCGCGGAAATATTATCATAGGAGGTACTGCATTTCCAACAGCATTAACACATGCTATCATTGTGTTATTTACACCTCTTTCACCCGAGGTCAATTTGCCCAACTGTCTAATATTTTTTGGGGCTAATACTTTTCCCGGCTTGTGCACAGTAGAAACTCCAGTTTCATCCATATTATAAATTGACTCTGGAGGGAAATTCCACTTTTTTAAACATCGTTCAAGATTGTCAAAAAAGCTGTCAATATTAGATTTGTTAAAGCTGGTCGCTCTGGCCAAGCTAGTTGCCTCTGGTTTTCGAAGAGATAATTCTGGATGACGCCCCCGAAAATATTTCCACCAACCAAGTCCAGCCATTTTATATTTATGCCAGCTCTCAGGAATGTTTCTTTTTTCTTTTGCTATGGCAAACTCGTAGGCAAGTTTCCGTACTTGTTTTTTATTTAAGCCCATGTGCAAATATGCCGCTTTTCTCAAATAATCGTTGAGTTGTTGCTCCTCGTTTTCGTCAAATACCCTCTTTACGTCATTTTTTAAGAGTTCTAAGCGGCACTGGTTGAGATTTACATCCTTATTTAATTTGTGGTACTTGAAAATCGTTGACTTTGAGATTTTGTATTTTTTTGCGGCTTTTCGCATAGAACATCCATTATTTACCTCCCGAACTGCATCAGCTAAAGTTTCGGGGCATATCTTGCCTCTTGTTTGCCCAGTCTTACTACGAGGCACTGAAATAAAACAAAAATATTAAAAATATTTAACCGTCCACAGGTACAGTTGGTAATGTTGTACCTAAGGACAGACAGTCCACAGGTACAGCCATGAAGTTGTCTATAGGTACAAATTCGACACTTTAAAGTTTAAAACGATACTGGTCACATATAAAACTACCGGTGATAAGCAAAAACTTAAGAAAACAATGATCAAACCCTGAAATCTAATATGTGACATACGCACTAGTATCTTTCATGGAATTTACAAACAACAAGTTTGAAATATGGGTAAAAACTTACTTTTTGGAATAAAAATCTTTCACAGCCGCAAGAGACACAATTCCGTCCATTTATAAAAATGACGACTAGTTAATGTTACCATGTGAGAAAAACGCTACTCGGCTGCGTTCACGATATGTGTCTATGGTTTGTCATTTGTTCTAGACCAGCAGTGTCCACAGGTACACTCGTCCACAGGTACATGACTTGCCCCTATGTTTCATTAAATGATTTGCACATAAATGGTGCTTTTCGTAGCACCATGGCGTGTGAAAAATTAGTGTACGTAGTAGCTGCTTTTCACTTTCCCTTATATAACTGCCGGCTGGCTATTCATAGTATAATTAACTTAAAAATTAAAAGCATCCCCTTTTTTGGCATCCTCAGCTATTTAAGTTGAGACTGTTTCATAAAGTCCAAATTAAAAAGATGCACTTGGCTACTAATTCAGCGTTTAACTTGCAAGCGACAGTCTTCCAAGTTATCCAGCCTTTCAAGTTTTTAGCTGAAAGTGCAGTAAATTTACCTACGCTACCAACTTGGGCAATTCTGCAACTAGGACTGGTGCGCCCGAGCGAATGAAGATTTTCAGAAAAGTTTTTTTTAACACGGCGCTTAATACAGCAGCGAAGTTACCTACTTAAAGAAATCTTTTGTTTTTTAAGTTGAAGAGTGAAACTAACTAAACTCCCATAAATTATAATTTAGAGGCAGAGAAAGCTGAACAAACAAGATTTAATTTATTTCTGCCCTATTTTCGCCACGTTACACATTTTATACCTATCGTCAACCACTTCTATTGGTCCCATTGCTGGGCTTGTGCCTTTCATGGATGAGAGAGAATTCGCTTGTCATCCGCATTCTTGAACCACTAAAAGGTTTTGCTGTGACATCATACTGAGTTATACATTTTTTCACAAAATAATAATTTATACAAACACTTTTCAATGGTATAAACTTTAAGTACAGTCACCGGCATAAATACTTGATGGAGCAAAGGTTGACAACTCTATTCTTAGAGCCGTAAGAGCGTGTCAGATATTTTTGCGGCCAATGATTCATCATATTATATTGATGCATCGCATTCAACTACCGTTCATGTTCAGCCTTTTTAGGGTTCCGTAGCCAAGTGGCAAAAAATTGAACCCTTATAGATACGTCATGTCTGTCTGTCTGTCTGTCTGTCCGTCCGTATGTCACAGCCACTTTTTTCCGAAACTATAAAAGCTATACTGTTGAAACTTGGTAAATAGATGTATTACCGCATTAAGATTTTCACACTAAAATTGAATAAAAAAATTAAGTTTTGGGGGTTCCCCATACTCAGAACTGAAACTCAAACATTTTTATTTTCATCAAACCCATACGTGTGGATCTATGGATAGGTCTTTAAAAATGAAATTGATGTTTCAAATATAATTTTTTTTCTAAACTGAATAGTTTGCGAGAGAGACACTTCCAAAGTGGTAAAATGTGTCCCCCCCCCCTGTAATTTCTAAAATAAGAGAATGATAAAACTAAAAAAAATATTTATGATGTTCATTACCATGCAAACTTCCACCGAAAATTGGTTTGAACGAGATCTAGTAAGTAGTTTTTTTTTTAATACGTCATAAATCGTAAACCGCAATTTATTTTACGGAACCATTCATGTGCGAGTCCGACTCGCACTTGGCCGCTTTTTTATTTGTACATGCATCCATCCTAAGCCCAAAGGACATTCGAACAGGTTCCCTTTTCAATATCGTATTTGACCTTATTTGGTGTTTTAAAAACATTTTTATTTGGTGATGGATAGAGTTTAAATTTAGAGAAATAATAAGCGTTTTCGGAGGATATCAAAGTAGTTAAGCATTCGTTTTCCGCTAAACGCCGCGAGGGCCGGGGCCTTTCCGCCAATTGAAATGGAATTGAAAGAGGTACCGTGCACTATAATTTCTCATGGGATAATATTTTCTTTAATAACGATATTTCCGGGCACAATCGATTCGAAAAAAGTTCCGAAGTAATTTAGTTTTGTTTTTATTTCTGAAATGGATAAATACGAAGACTATTTACTTTTATGCCATCACTGTATTTGCGTATTTTTTCATTGAATGGCAACAAGATATACGAGCCCTGTAAACGAGTACAACATGATTTTAAAACCTTTGATGGTATCTTCATAGCGATATGTAAAACTGTCTTGTGTTTGAGTGACAATAGCGCATATAAAAAACACGCAGCCAATAAAGTGCAGATCCAGGTCAACTCAAGATCATTTTTACATATTATCAAAATATACTTAAAACATTGACTAAGAACAACAAGAATGATATCCATAGAATATGCAAGTAGGTAATGGAAACTGGAGCGAAACTGAGTCCATTTCCTTCGAACTGGCTTACCCGTTACACGGGACATATTTCAAACGGAACTTCCCATGATAAATAATTCAAGGGTCAAAGAAAATCCTGGCACGCATGGACTTATATTATTTTATTCCCATTGCGTTATTTTTGTTAAGGCAGATCTATGATATTGGTGTCATATTTTTGTAGGGAACAACAGCGCGTATTATTCTGTTGGTATATAGAAATATTAGGGTTTACAGGCGTATAGGGAATAGATGCGTCAATAAGTTTCTGTCAAAAATGTCATATTTTTTGCACATCAACAACTCGTTGAAAGGGTTGACTAAATGACCTCAAAAACAAAGGTTTATCATAATAATATAATAATAATAATATAATAATATAATCTTTATTTCATTACAACATAAGTTATTGGTACAAAGAAGTGTGGTTGAAACTCGTCATATAATAGTCATCAGTTTTGGAGTTTCTATGGCCATCTTCTATCTCCGTTCCTACCCAAATGGTCAACACACTAACACTAAACGGGTTCTATCGGAACTGGCTGGTTAAGGAAATCTTTAAGCATCTTTGAAACTAGAGTGTTCAACTCGGGGGAAACCGCCCATTCCAGTCTCGAACTACTGGCATACCTATATCTCGTCTGAAATGCCTTTTTCAACCCTCGGTTAACAATCCACTGTGTTATTTGCTGTGGTAACACACAATCTTATAAAGATATTGAAAATGATAATAAATCCCAATTGAAAAGACGAACAGAATAAAGGAAGTGCTGAATTCATTGCAAATAAAACCTATAAATGATAATAAACAATAAGTTCCATAATTGTATTCTATTTGATTGCACCAGAGATACATAAGGTAGGTACTAGAGTTTTAACAAAAAATATCAATACAATTCATTATATCTAGGTGATGATTATCTTTCGTTATGAGTAATTTACATTCAAGCTTTTGAAAATCTAACCCTATAAATAAAACTAAAAAACATAAACGCATCTAGACTGTGCACATCTCTAAAGTAATAAGAAGTAACGACTTCTGGTATACTCCTCTGTTTGTTTTGATGTAGATGCAATATCAGGTCACATAATGTTTTTACGTTACTTACTTGCCGAAATGAAAAATAGGAGTGGCTCTTTTGTTTGGTTTTATTAAGTTAGTCGAACAAAAGAGGTTACCTTAACCTCTGGTACTTTAAAAAACAAAATTCTGTGGTTGCGGCAACTGCCAGGCCGCGATTCCATTCGCGGTGCTTGACAGAAGGAGACATAAATACGTAGGTACCCTCTATCATTCTGATTTTGAAATACAGAGACTTAATGAAAACTCTCTGCTATCGCGGATGGAATCACGGCCCTTGCAAGTGGGTACTTTCCTGGGTAAAAAAATAAAAATATATTTAGTCCCAAGGCACAGAATAATTAATAGTACTACGTACAGAAGGTTCTCTGTTAACAAATTCCCTGTTTAGGTAAGCCAAACGTGCCTAAATGTGGCCATCCGTTTCTATCGCATGCAACGACCCGTGCGAGCGTCCCGTCCCAACGCGCGGCAGCTACTGAATAGAGCCCTTCGAAGGGGCGACCGGCATGTACTTGTAGCGATGAACACAAATCGCGAGTGAAGCCGGGTATTCATTCGGCAACATTTGTCAATAAACTGTTTACGAATTGATCACAATGTTTCGCGACAAGTTTAACGTAAACACTGTTTCTGAAACCTCGCCGTCTACACTTGTCAGTTGTTTATAAACTCAAGTCCTGTTTATAAACTCGCGCAACACACGTCCACATCTGTTGGTTTTTGCTTATAAACAGTTTATAAACACTTGTTCTCCACTCAAAGTGGGGAACATGGCAACATGTTTAATAAACAATGTGTCATCACCTTTGTTTATAAACTGTTTACAGAGATGATGAAACATTGTGAAACACGGTTTATAAACTGTTTATAAACAGTGTATATTATTAAATGTTGCCTAATGAATACAAGGCTTTAGCCGCGTCTGCCCAAAGTTAGATTTTTAAAAAATATAGCCCGATATGAAATTCTAGCCCGTTAAAGTTACGCGTGACGTCACATTATTATGGTTCACTTTTTAGCATAATGTGACGTCACGCGGAACTTTAAAGCCTTGTATTCATTAGGCAACATTTGTCAATAAACTGTTTACGAATTGATCACAATGTTTCGCGATAAGTTTAACGTAAACACTGTTTTTGAAACTTAGCAGTCCACACTTGTCAGTTGTTTATAAACTCAAAATCATGTTTATAAACTCAAGTCATATTTATAAACTCGCGCAACACACGTCCACACCTGTTGTCTTTTGCTTATAAACAGTTTATAAACACTTGTTCTCCACTCGAAGTGGGGAACACGGCAACATGTTTAATAAACAATGTGTCATCACCTTTGTTTATAAACTGTTTACAGAGATGATGAAACATTGTGAAACACAGTTTATAAACTGTTTATAAACAGTGTATATTAACAAATGTTGCCTAATACCCGGCTTAACTGCCTATATTTTCACCATTTTTGTTTAGTTGACAAAATAAAAAATAAGTGTCCAGAATTTTTTGATAATCTAACTGACGAACTAAATATTTATTTTTAGGAAAGTAACCAATTGCAAGCGGTTATCGTGAATCATATGACATACTTTTTTATCCTCGTATTCCAGTGCTGATCAAAGGCCTTATTACTTACGTAAGTATTAACTTTTACAAAAAAACATCTGTGCAAATATGAAAGTGTTATAAATATACTTAGATATTTTTCTAGCACGAACGACTTATTGTGAGTGATTGACAAAATAAAAACATCGACAGTCTTGTTATCGATAAGTCCCACATCAACGTCATAGAGGTAATACAAAAACAAATATATTTAGGGTAATAGGGTGTGTTAGAAAATAGATAATAATTACAAAACTATCAACTTATTTATATTTTACATATTTCAGAAAACAATTTGGATACTTTCGTAACTTTGTTTCTTCGTGTCACTGAATTAATTACCCCATAAGTCACTCCATACCACACACACAGACCGAATTTGTTTTTCAAATCGACGCAGAATGTCACAACATGTAGTTTTTTCCAAACCCATTTTTGGTCCCAAAACAAATTCAATTTGTACAAGATCGGTGCACGCGGCGTCTAGGTAGGTAGCCGATATACGTCTGTTGTTGTATGTACGTCTTTTCGTTAAAGTAGTATGTACATACATACATACATATAATCACGCCTCTTTCATCGATAACAGGATTGTCGATATTTTTATTGTGGCAAGCACTAAATCAATGTTGTTCCTGCTAGAAAAATATCTAGGTATAGTTATAAAACAATGTAAAATGTTTTTAGAACGTCTACTATGTACTGATGTGATGCTGTACATAAAAATACTGAGTCGTTTTCAGAAAATCTGTATCAAAACCACAGCGTCCAAATAATTTAATAACAATAGAGGTGAACAATAGGTGACACTATTAGACATTAAAGTGTCATACATTGATACGTTTACTCCTTTTTAATTAATTTGGAGTAGGGTCATTTCGCAGGTTGGCGACCACCTAATTTCATGTGCCGGTTAGCGACCACTTAGCTGACTTCGTGAACTGAAAGCATATTTTCTCGTTTTTTTTGTAAATTCCTATTCCATAACTACAACCAATAAGGCATACGGCTGACTGTTTCAATAGGCTCTGTAGAATTAATGTTATCTTCAATTGAAAAAACCATGTTCTTCAAGTGGTCGCTAACCGAAGGTGGTCGCGTAACCGGCGAAATGACCCTACCTACTTTCCATACCTAAAAGGCTCTATAAAAATCAGGATGCTTAAGCAGCACTTTTATTTGAAATAAATCCTTGCAAAAACCAGATGAAATAAAGTTTCGCTTCAATGGCTCGTTTGTCACGTCACGTTGATGAACAGTTTACACCGCGCGTAAATGGAGCAATTATTGTCAGGTCATGTATTAATGTGCGTGCGATCATTGTATTCTTTATTTAAATTATATTTTTGACTAGTTGGTATGGTTGGCAAACTCTTTTTCTGAGTGTTTGGTGTTTTCTGGCCGTGTTGAAAATAAGTCTTGAACGTGTTAATGTGAATTCCGTTAAACAAAATTAATATGTTTAACATGCTTTTCTCATTAAATGGAACCAATTCATCTGTATACACTTTCGGTCCCAATGTTTTCACACGCGAGGTTGATAAGATCACATAGGAAAACACATACATGTAGCGAAAACTAGCTTCAAGCCGAGCATCTACTAGTGGTACTCAAAGTGATAGTTAGTTTACAACCTCAGTGTCCGCTGCCTACGAAGGTGCATATAGGTGGCCTGGTGGGTCGAGAGGCGTTCATTTAAACATAATATGTATATCCAAACGCCGAGGCTGCCCCGCCGCGGCACTCATGCCTTACGGCCTGGCCACGGACACGCGCGGCGGCGCACTGTGGGCTGAGAATTGGCTCTCCATAGAAATAGACAACAACTAAAAATTTTATATTACTTTTTTTTCGGGAAATGGCTTCCTCTAGTCATTATCATACGACAAAATGATTTTGAGATAATTTGGCCCGCTAAATAAAGCCTTATAATTTTTTCAAAAAAAATTTGTATGGAGCGTATGTGAAAAGTCGGATTTTCTCTGAAAGTAAAACGAAAATCGTAATATCCTCGCAGATGGTTATAATACTAATTGTTTCTGATTTTTTGACGTACTTAGTTTTTAAAGAATAGGTGCCGTTTATTTTGTAAAATCAAAGTTTATTTTAGGATTTTTTTTTGTACTTTTTTTGTTTGATTTACGTTTTACTCATGCTTTTGACGATAGAAAATGAGTTTGAGTCTGTTCGGGCTAAAGACTAACGAGTAATGATCTTTTTTCGAAAAAAATGTATAGCGTCGTTATTTAAACATCTTTTTCTCCTAAATTACCAAGAACACCGTTAAATCCTCCTAGACACTTAAACAATGAATTATTTATGTTAACCAGATTACTGCGCGGCCTCTCGCTCCCACGTATGGGCCGAGCCGTTAGGCTTATTAAAGCTGAAAGCGAAAGCGATTTTTTTGAATACCTTAAGGTCAATTTTATGGTCTTGTTTGAATTTTTAAGTCAAAAGTTTTTTTTTTTTTAAAAAAATCAATATTATTAACTGAATCTAAAGCTTAACTAAAAACACTAAACTACCTTCCCAGCCGAATGGCCGCAAGTCCCTTCAGAGTTCGTATGAAGTTACGACCTGCGGCACTACCACGATCTTCGTATATCTCCGTCTCTATCGCACTTATGGTTTATGCTACTCGAGCGACAGAGACGGAGATATACGAAGTTCGAGATTCGAAGTTCGTAGTAGCGCCGCTGTTGGTGGCACGGATGTGCAGTGCTTTATTTTTAACCTACTTATTGTAAACGGTTTCTTTTATTTATTTATTTATTATTTTTTTTTTACATCTATTAGTATTTTAATTTTAGTTACAAGTGTAGTTAATATATAATGATTTGACAGTATTTACTCTCAGGTCCCTTTACCATAATGTCAGAAATATTAAGATGGGTAAATTTCAGAAGAGTTTACAATGTAAATGAGAAGTAACGATGCAATTAAGTCTGTAAATATGAATATCCGTCTACAAATAAAATTAACTCGAATAACGCAAGGTAAAAGTTAAATTGACAAACATAATTTTTTTCGCAGTAAAAAGGAATGAAATGTTGCCAGCTGCAAAAATAAAAACGGTGACTTCCGTTTGTTGTGATGGAGTAATTTAACGTTTACCAACGACATTAAACAAGTGGCAATAATAGTAAATTTTCACAACGGTCTCGGCCAGTAGTCCAATTTTACACGACCGTTTAACATTTCAATTTAATTTTGGTGTGTTTTGCGTACTCACTTTGACACGTTAGCTCGGTTTGCACGTCGAAAATACGAGAACTTGATATAATCAACATCAACACTAATAATAATCGTGTAAAGGTAATATATATTTTTGTGACTGTTTTTTAGGGTTCCGTAGCCAAATGGCAAAAAACGGAACCCTTATAGATTCGTCATGTCCGTCCGTCTGTCTGTCCGTCCGTATGTCACAGCCACTTTTTCCGAATTTATAAGAGCTATACTGTTGAAATTTGGTAAGTAGATGTATTCTGTGAACCGCATTAAGATTTTCACACAAAAATAGAAAAAAAAACATTAAGTTTTAGGAGTATACTCAGAACTGAAACTAGAAAAAAAATTTTTCATCAAACCCATTTTCGGTCTTCAAAAATGATATTGAGGTTTCTAACATCATTTTTTTCTAAACTAAATAGTTTGCGCGAGAGACACTTCCAAAGTGGTAAAATGTGTGTCCCCCCCCTGTAACTTCTAAAATAAGAGAATGATAAAACTAAAAAAATATGTGATGTACATTACCATGTAAACTTCCACCGAAAGTTAGTTTGAACGAGATCTAATAAGTAGTTTTTTTTTAATACGTCATAAATCGTAAACCGCAATTTATTTCACGAAACCCTTCATGTGCGAGTCCGACTCGCACTTGGCCGCTTTTTTTATATAGGTTACTCCGGACATACTCATCCAATCTCAAAAATGATTTCACCAGTATCTATATGCCATTGTATTCGATCTTCAAAACTAGATTCTTGGTTATGTATCCCGCAGCTTCGCAAATATAAATAAAAATAAAATAAAAATAGCTTTTATTCTAACACTGCAAAAATCTCGTATTTTTATATATATTGAATTTATTGTTTAAAAGTGCTTCGCAAATATATTATGATAAAATTAAATCTAATTAAGAAGTAAATGTATCAGATTGACCCCTAAAATGGTGGCTGATTGTGTTTTTTTCAAACCGAAATAAAGGGCAATGTGAGAATAATTACACAGTGAGTTTTACGAGGAGTTAATCACGAAAGCTTTGTTTGGTGTCTGTGGTGATAATTTATCATTGATAGTTAGCCATTGTATTCGATCTTCAAAACTGGATTCTTGGTTATTTATCCCGCAGTTTAGCAAATATAAATAAAAATAAAATAAAATAAAATAGCCTCTATTCTAACACACACATCATTTTCGTATTTTATCTAATGAATTCATTGTTTAAAAGTCCTTCGCAAATATATTATGATAAAATGTAATCGAATCATGAAGTAAATGTATCAGATTGACCCCTAAAATTGTCATGTTTTTTCAAACTGAAATAAAGGGCAAAGTGTGAATAATTACACAGTGAGTTTTACGATTGGAGTTAAACGTCACGAAAGCTTTGTTTGGTGTTTGTGATGATAATTTATCATATTTTTTATGGAAAAAAAACACAAAACGCGCGAGCTACATGTCATGTGCATATTTATTTTAAGCCAGGGAGTTCCTTAATTAATATATTATAAAATATTAATAAGTGGAAACTCAATCAAATGAAATCTTTATTACAAGCTTTGTACACTTTGTTCAATAAAACACCAAGGGAATGATAGCTTTGCTTCGGACAAACGTTTTATGTAGATTCAAAAAAAATACGAAAACAACACGACCCATATTTTTACTTCTTAATCAATAACTTATATTATTCTAATAATTTTACTCAATGCATTCTTTAATTTCGATGGGTGGGTGCGTTCGTTCGCCATTTTGCGAATAACCCCAAAAAGAATATGTTGTATATTCTTTTTGGGGTTATTCACAAAATGGCGAACGAACGCACCCACCAGGGTAATGATATTTTGAGTGTTTTTTTCCCTACTTATTCTACCTACCTTAAATAAATAATTACTTGTGCCCCAGTGACATCAAATGGTCATGTTTTGAAAAAAAAGGAATTAAGGTCAATTATTTTAATTCTGCGGGTACTTTTTTCCCCTGGACGGTGAAAATTGATTCTTTCAAGAATTAACCCATACCTGTGTGGCGTTTTCATAATTTAAAGATTAGATCATGAAATGGATATTAAAAAAATATGTTAGTCTTTAAACATATTCATACACCAGTTGTTTTGAAATTTGTTATATAAGTACATGTAGTAACAACTGTGTGTAGCTAAAATCATTATGATGCATTATTTAACCAAACTGGAGAATATAATCCATCTTAATTATGTTGCAATATTTTAGAAGACCAAGACGCATTGACGACCACTTTGACCTAGTAGGTAATGACTTTGCCTACGATGGTCCTGGGTTCCGATCCCAGTAAGGGCATTTATAAGCTCGAATATTTATCTTGAATTAATCTTGGATGTTTTCTATGTATGTGTTGTACATGTCACCGTTAGATTGTGAACACCGTCAGTTTATAATCTTACCCGTTATATTGTAAACTGACGGAATATTGTGAACTGCCAAAACCGTTCACAATTTAACGCAATATTTTTCGTTAATTTATAAACTTTCAATGTCGAATCGTCAAATTGTGAACTGAGATCAAATCGGCTTGCTACGGAACGTACACAAAGACTAGGTAGGTTAGGTTAGTTAGGTTTCTTCAGTTGCCCGAAGGGCAAAGCGCCTAGAAATAGGAGCCCCGCGCAGCGGGGCTCCGTCGACACTGCTGGATGCCGAAATAAATGGCAAAAATGTGTGAATAACAAAAAAAACAATCATGTTCTGACGTAAGTGGAAACTGATGTAAGTGGAATAATTCGCTCAACCAAACAGCGCACAGGTTGCGTTCCGAATCAGGAAAATTGGATTCAGTTCACAATTTGACGATATGACATTGTTAGTTTATAAACTAACGAAAATGAATGCGTAAAATTATGCACTATTTTGGCAGTTCACAATATTCCGTCAGTTTACAATATAACGGGTAAGATTATAAACTGACGGTTTTCACAATCTAACGGTGACATACATACTATGTCGCCTAGTACCTATAGTACGGTCAGCCGCACAAGAGGCTTAACACATTTGTACCGTGTTGCATTAAACGTCATGTTAAACTGCCATATGAAGTTGTCAAACGAGTGAAAACGACAAGGTACTTATGTGTTCAGCAACTTATGAGGCCGCCTGTACAAGCAGTGTTTTGTTTGGGAATGACTAGGTTGATTTCTGTCACCCAATATTTAATATTGTTAGATAACAAACTGTTATAAACATATGGCCTTTCTGTAGGCAATGTTTGTGTTGTAGGTATGATTAATGTGTTGACCATGCCCCTAATTTCAAACATATTATGAAATCAAAAACTCTTAGAACAAACAACGCAATCGGACCTAAAGGTCCCTAAAGGGCTAATATCTCGTTTGTGTTTTGCATATTTTCCTGCTTTAATTAGGGTCATTTCGCCGGTTACGCGACCACCTTCGGTTAGCGACCACCTGAAGAACATGATTTTTTCCATTGAAGATAACATCAATTCTACAGAGCCTATTGAAACAGTTAGCCGTATGCATTATTGATTGTAGTTATGGAATAGGAATTTACAAAAAAAACGAGAAAATATGCTTTAAGTTCACCAATTCAGCTAAGTGGTCGCTAACCGGCACATAAAATTAGGTGGTCGCTAACCGGCGAAATGACCCTATACCTCATTGCAACACAAAGTGAAATATTTTCACAGAATAAACGTGTTATTTAAGGCTTTTTCTCTAAGAGGCGTTTTATGTTTCGGAGAAGGTTAGTTAGGCTCCATTTTAGTGAAATAAACTTGGTACTTCTTTTTCGGGGCTGAGCTGCAAGCGACCAACGAGGTATCAGGTGGTGGGAAGGACACCAGAAATGGTGGTCAGCTGCGAATACAGTGAATAACCAGTTTTGAGACGATCCGAGAGCTTCGCTCTCAGACTCAGTAGTATCTAAGGGCGGAATTACTCTTTTAAATTGATAGATGTTAGCGTTGTGGGTTTCAGGTCCAAATATGAAGGGATTGAAGCTTTCATTCGTTATCATCCTGTTAATTATGTATGTAAATAAGTTAGATATAAATTGCGTTAGATGCTATTCTAGGCTAAAATCAAGACTACAATTAAAAGCGTAGAAAACTCGCGTTTCGTCCAAAATAATTGGTTTAAAACATGCTTCAGCATACTAATTCAGTATTGTTGGATTAGTGTATCATTTAATGTGTGCTAGATCTAGATTTATGGATTCATAAATTAGACTAGTTAGGTTAATTGCAGGAATGGATCGCTGGCCAGCAAGAAAACGCGTGGACGGGCGCGCGGGCTGCAGGGATATTCTACCCGCGAAGTCGAGAAAAGTGATTATCGATCGGAGCGGACAGGCGATGGAGGCTCCCTGGAAAACGGGCCTTATACCCTTTAGTTAAGGTATATTTTCAGATGAGGAGTCGGATTAGTGGCGTGATCGTGTTAGTATTGGCTATAAATACCCCGGCGGGCCGAGGAGCGTTTCACTTTTCTATGGGACGTCGAAGCGAGATCACGCTGCAGAATACGAGGGCGGCCAGGCTAGGCTGACCTCTGGGCGCGTACTACTTCGAGGCGGAACAAGGCTGGTCACCGCTGGGCTGCATTACGGCTGTTGCTGAGAGGAATTAGAGTTTGGTAAGGTCGCAAATGCCTTTGCGATCGTCTGGTGAGATTGAATATTTTATTTTAAAGTGTGACTAATCATAGTGAATTCTGGAATTTCTTAGGGAGTAATTATCTTGTGCGCACATTGTCTTGAATTGAGTGATTAATATTTAGGCAATATCTTTCTGCTCGTGAACTGATATGATCTTATATGATCACGTGTGTATTTTGAATATGTGGCGGTCTAATAGGTTTATCACCTAATAAATGCGCTTAAGACATCATCATATTAGAATTCCGTATACTCCCATGAAGTGAAGTGAACACTTATATAGTACATGAATGTTCGCTAAGGAACGGTCCAATGGTAAATAATTCCTAATTGTATACCAGTATCTAGTGGTTAGTTGTAGGTACAAATGAGGGAAATCTTTATTAAAATATGTGTTAATATTATATTGTAATTTATTTATGGCGGAGGAGCTGGCTTGTTACGAGCGTCGAGGGAGATCAGAAGTGGCGGGAGCCCTGGGAACCAGAGAGGCGTTGGGTACGTGTCCCACTATTAAGAAATTAAAATCTGGTGAGTGACCTTTATAATCACTGTATTGAATGATTCTGAAACTTATTAATTTGTTTTTGGGCTATTATCTAACCATTTCAACGTTATCATACTTGTATTTGTGTATCGAAATCTAGTTCTACTGTATATAGTTTGGGGAATATGCTAGATAAAGTACGAGCGGTTTATGTATAGGTTATGAACGGATCTAGGTCATTGATTAAATAACTGACGATATTACAGGAATGTTGTTTTGTTCTACATATATATTACTAGTTGATTTGTCACTGCGATATGATTGGGTTCCGTGCGCCCCCACGAGATAAAGTGATCAATTATTATACGACAACCTAGCTATAGCAATTGACTCGGTCCGTGGTACGCGTTACACTATGAGGATAGATTGTTAAGATGCGGATAAGCGACAAATATTACCACAAGTTCATATTAATATCCGGTGGTTAGTATAGGTGCTGATGGGTGGTTACTTTACTAGATTAACGCAACTGAATAAAGTAGTTATATACACTCGTGGCTGTGTGCTCGGTGTCGAGACAACCATATCCACAGGGCACATTGAGGACCCTGGCCACACGAGAATTCTCCCGAAAGGGGCTTCTTAGTCAGCAGAGATGTGCCCGCACTAGAGCGCCAGTCATAGATGTGTAGACAGAGTGAGTGGCTGAGAGTCTTCAATCTTGCAAATTGAGGGACCTCACTGGTCGAGCTGCTGTCTTAGTTCTAACAACCCTCTTAACAAGGGTTACGGTTGTGTTGGTTTATGAAGTAATCAGATGTACTTATAGATATATTGTGTGGAATTCCTTGAATGAATGAATCTAGCGTAGTAAATTAGTTATGTACACCTGTGGCCGAGAGCTTAGCGTTGTGGACAACCATATCCAAAGAGCACATTGACGACCCTGACCAATACGAGAATTCGCCCGTTAAGGGGTTTCTTAGTCAGTAGAGATGATGATCGCGCTTAGGCCTCCGTCATGGATGTGTCAACGAAGGTAAGGTTGGTGAGACCTTTCAGTCTTGCAAACTGAAGAGTTTCGCTGGCTAAGCCGTCGTTTTGCTTTAACCGAAGCTTCTTACCGTGAAGCTAGCTATGTTGATTTTACAAGGGAATCCAACACTTTCGCTTATTTTCGTTATTGACGTTAGTCAATAATTAAGTAGGTATCTTCTTAGGTGGGGTCGTTATTATCGGGATCTCAACAAAAGTATTACGGTGGGTTGGTAATTAATTATCATTCGTCAGTTCAATTGTGCATTGTCGTATATTTAACATTGTTCCGACTATAAAGTGCCTTTGAGTTGATTGGGTGAGATTGGTTGCTAAGACACTGTGTTACATCCATTGAGATATTTTGGGGATGAATTGTATTATAAATTGCTTAGGAAAAGTCAGTACTAATTGGTATTAGATTTGATAGAAATAACGATAGGGTAGGCGGAATCAACAGATGAGGTGGGATTACTAGCGAGTACGAGCAGCCGCGAGCGAGCGAGAGGCGAGCGCTACAGTTCGCTAACAACTCTAAGATTCATCGTTAGGGAGAATCGATATTACACTAGACATTACGCCATTCATGTACCTGTAAGTAAAACATGCATTAATATTCTATTTCAATAGACTATCATCACATCATCATCAATATCTTGACTTATGATTATTTTCATTATTATATCATCGCATCATCATCAATATCTTGACTTACGATTATTTTCGTTATTATATCATCGCATCATCATCAATATCTTGACTTCTTCATGATTATTTTCATTATTATATCATCGCATCATCATCAATAGAGACCCCATCATGGCCAACACAAGTTGACCACTATTGTATTGCGAGTCTGTTTAAAGGGCGTCACCTACCACATAGCGTAATTTATCACTTCCCACAACTTAGTATAACAAGGAATTTATGCCCACTTTAGCCTCCATAATTGTGCATCACTCAATGAGACTACTGAATTGTAAATGAATTCTAAGGAACTAGTATAATTGTCTTACTTAAGTTATAGGTTCTACTAAAATGGGGTTAATGTACAACTCCAATTAACGTGTAACTTTTTCCCTTTATAGAAATACAAACTTCATACTTCTCGAAAAGGGCCTGGGTCTATTCGCACAACGCAGAGCCTAACCACTAGACGAAATCACACGCCAAGCCACTTCACCAGCGCGAATCACGTATAGCTTAGGTCTAAATAGGTCTTCGAGGTTAGGTTCCAGAGATAATCAATTCTAGGTTAGATTACGGCATTGTAGGCCTGGAGTCGGACGGTTTTTTATTTGACCGAATCTCTTTCCGTCCGGCAATATCCTAGGAGATGATTTGGTCTGTTAAAGTACTCAAGCTCGATTACTTTAACATAAATAACGAGAGATTCTGTAGCTGTAGGATAGATTTACCTAGACTAGAATAAAACCCAACCTTTCTAGTAGGATCGGCCGGAACTAACTCGGTTTTTCTATTCGCTTTGGTACGAGTTAGTATTTATAGGATCAAAGTGGATATCTAGTACAATCGAGTCTTGATTTTACTGGATTAATTAATCAAAGGTTCTTTAGCTTCAAAACAAACAAAATTAATTTGATATTTCTATGGTAAATAAATGATTTATTTTCTCGCTTACTATCTGTTTAATTTTATTCAATAGCTTTTCCTTCAGGTAGGATTCCATTTTCAGACGACTAGAAGCTTCTCAGGAGCTTCAGCTTTCAGCTAGGGGTTAATTTAAGTTCAGAATACAAAAACATAAAAAGCAAGCCATTTAAGAGGTTGAATCGTTACATTTTGGTGAGGCCGTGACCAGGATGAAAATAAGGTTTAAATTCACTTTTAAGTATCCCGGGTTACTACAGAATAGAGTATTTTCAATTTAAAAAAAAAAATATATAAAAAAAAAATTATAATAAAAGGAAAAATATTTTTTTATTACGTGATTCGCTTGGTGAAAGGGCTAATTAAATTTATTTACAGATTTTTCTGTGTGTGGGTTATACAAATAACCCACATTTTGTTGCCGTGGAGTAGATAGAGAGATGGAGTTTGTATTTTTTAATGTTGTGTTGTGTATTATTTTCAGGACTTTCTTTCTTTTATTTTATTTCAAAGAGATTTTCACGCGCGATACGT
The DNA here is from genome assembly GCA_963854355.1 of Epinotia brunnichana. Classification (NCBI taxonomy): domain Eukaryota; kingdom Metazoa; phylum Arthropoda; class Insecta; order Lepidoptera; family Tortricidae; genus Epinotia; species Epinotia brunnichana. Next base: position 7,075,022 of record OY977945.1, on the reverse strand, counting down.
ACGTGAATTGTGTTGTGTATTATTTTCAGGACTTTCTTTCTTTTATTTAATTTCAAAGGGATTTTCACGCGCGGTACGTAGGTGAATTACTAATCAATAAGTTATATCACACTAAACTATGAAAAATATGCATAGAAATAATTTTGTTGTAGACGAAGGGCTAATATTATTTTGACAGAAATTCATTTGGGGGTACACATTTTTATTCCCGACTGTACTTTTCTACATATGTTTACCAACTGCTCATTGAGACGATTCTAACGAGCCCAAACTCGATGGGTTTGTGTCATTGTATCACGAAGTTCCTAGGCCCATCCTCCAACCCCAGCATCAGATTAGTTCCTTGTCAACATAACTTTAATTTGTCATGCGATTTATACATATGTGCGAAATTTTAGGCCGAACGGAAGTCAGGAAGTGAGTCTAATCTAAGAATTAAGTAAAAACGTAACAGTACCTAAACACTCTTTTCATCGGACAGTCGTGTCAAAGTAGTGCCTACGCGTAATATGTATAAAAGGGGGGCAGGAATGTTATGCGGAATGGCCTTACAATCTGCCAATGCCATAGCACAATTAAGTAGGTTCCATATACATCAGGCGGTTGCGGTAGTAGTTATAATAAAGTTTAGGTATAATGGTTTTATTCCAAAATAAAATAAAAATAAAATAAAACGGAATAAGGTTACCTCAAAGATAGTATTTTGTTATATTAGCATCTTATGTATTTAACTACGATTATTTCATCCTTCATATTCAATTGTTGCATTCGAGTTCGCAAGAATAGTGTTGAGGTCATTGACATTCTGTCCCACATTTTAGGCAATTATTCGTTAAACAGCGGTTAGGAAAGTACCGGTGGATGATTATAGTACCAAGGACTTAGGAACATACTTAAGAACTCATCACATAATAGGGGTTAGAGTTATAGGTAACTTTCGTAAGCTAGGGGAGAAAAGTAGGTACGCGTTATACCTAGTTAGTTGACCTAGTCAAATTGAATCCAATTCTCGGCGTTTACGTTAAATCGATCGCTACTAAGTACCTATTGTCCGAAATCTTAAGTACCTATAACCTTGCGGATATTTTCTACGTAATCGTCTTTGTAAAGAAAGTAATTGTAAGAATAGATAAGTAGGTAATTCGCGCGAGTTATATTCATTAACCAGTTAAAATGATAGGAAACTGGAGCGGTTATCTGTTACAAGAAAATGCGCATTCGAATCGGATTAGTTCCGGCTAGAAATTCAAATACCTAAGATCAAAGGTACACTATAATGGACTTTGTTGTTAGGTCATTAAGGTCAAAAGGTAAGCTGTGTGTAGGTATTTAAATGGTTGTCATCGTGAGTCAGTGAACCGGTTGTATGTACGCGTGAGATTTCAATTTTTAATTACGTAGGTACATAAAACCACTTTGGCAGGGTTAAAATAGTGACAGGTTTGAAGATAAGCAACAAGTAAAGGGCACCTAAATACCTGCCTAGCTCCATAGAGGTACATTCCTGACATGGTAGGACTCACACATTTCCACATAAATACGCGGCCACTCTATCACATTCACTTTATAATGTGCACTAGTTCAATTATCACTACATTGATTTATGTTTGAATACACACTGAACCACAGTAAAACACTTTAAACTGATTAAATAATAGGCCTAAATATGCGAGAATTCGGCTCGTTGAAGCCCGCGCGCAAACTAAAAACAATTTTAAACATCGAACTTAGGTTCGGGCAGCCATTTTGGAACCTAGCGACGTCGCGGCGCCAGTAATCATAAAGATTTTTGGCGGGAAATTGTTGTTTAATTTGATAATAAAGGAGTAATATTAATTAACTATATGTCGCGTTCACTAATAATTTAGTGGAATGGGTGAACAATTTTAGGATCATAGGATAAATATTTATGTAATGCATTAAGGTCGGTCTTAAATAAAGCGCGTCGCACGTAAAATATTTTGACACGGAAAATAATGTAGCCAGTTAGATGCGTTAATATTGATAGTAACTTTATGATAATGGCATAGTGTAAATTATTTCTAATAACTAGGTAATAATATAGTTGCTTTACTTTTAAGGTGGTTTTTCTCACGGGCCGGAATTGATATCGGCGAATTAAATATATAGAAATAGTATGCGACAAAATTAGCTTTGTGGAGGTTGCGGGCTAAGTATAAGCTAGTTAGAGCCTACATATTTTATATTGGTCAATTCTAATAGGTATGTTAAGTACCTTTAAGCGTCACGCGGGTTTACGTAGGTACAATGTAATGAAAAAGATAATAGATAGTTTGCGCCTTACAAAACTTAGCGAAATAAAGTTTTAGACCCATCACACACTGTAGGTATAGCGAATTTCATTGTAATCAGTAGCTTAATTAACGCTAACGTACTTACGAACGTTCGAATTAGAAAATAAGTAAGTAAGTAATAATAGATATATATATAGATATAAGATTAAGGCGCTATTGTATTAGGTCAACCTGTAAAAATAGTTGCTGTACTGAAATAAATAAATAAAATAAATAAAAAAATAAAATAAAAAAGGTAACACGTGTTGGCAAGCGAATGAAATAAAACGAATTCATTGAATAAGGATATTCCGAAATCCGTCTGTCTGGTTTAGTTACTTCATGAGTCATAATTATAGAGCGGGGTTTGTGAAGTTTCAGAATAATTTAAATAATTAATTATAATTCCAGTCAAGTTAGGTTTTCATATATATATATGCAAAACCAAGCACGCGTGATCTACGGTACGACATTATTAGTTAGCGAATAACTTTGATACTCAGGTTCTGAGGCGAAAGACTTCGCTGATAGGGATTTCCGAATCTCACGGGAGATTCAGCTCTAAGAAAGGGGGGCAGAAGGCTTAGAATCGTAAGACAATGTGTGTAGGGCATGAAATTGATTAACCGCAACGCACTTAATTATTAATAAGGTAGTGTTAAAGTCATGGGTTCTATCAATAGGGTTGAATGCAATTTAAATGTAGGTAGGTATAGTAAGTAAATATAGTACGGATCAATTCATTGATAGTTACGTTGATAGTAAAATTTATTACTTACGTAGTTTAAACAATGGTTTCAGAATTTGTCAAGTATAAGATGGATAGTTGTCCCAGTCTGAAACCGAAAGATTAGAGCTTGTCAGACAAATACCATATATGTACCGGTTCACGTCAGGTTACGAAAGATATTCGCCATGTTTACATTATATGGTAACAGGGCAATTCGGAGAAATTATATTAGTAATACCAAGTTGTGCACGTGTTATTATTATTATGTACTTTAAGGCAGGAGTCGTATATATCGCATGGCACTTTAATTGGTTACCATAGTATGTGATACTGGAGTATGTAAACTAACTGTTCCACCTCTCTAGTCATTGTTGAGGTAATGTGAATTTCGAAATAGGTCGTTAATTTCGCAAGTTATCTTAACGGCGCACTGGACGGGCGGTTTGTCCGGCGGGCTATGAATCGCGAGCGTCCGGGTTCGATCCCCGGTACGGAAAAATCTTTTTGTGTTTTTTATTTTTGCTTTACTAACAATATTGTGGGCTACTACCTTTTAAACCTTTGGTTATTAAATTGAACGAATTTTACAATGTTTGGAGTAAGTTAAGGGTAATTGGGGATACTTATATATTTAGGCGTTTATAGTTTTAACATTATGCGATTTAGGTATTCATCAAATTGTGTATTTGTCTACGACATAGGGTCCGTCTATTTTTTTTCCATGAAGTACCTATGACAAAAATGACTTATCAGTTAATGTAAGAGGTTGTAATTAGGTATTATTTAAGGGTCTGCGGTATAATTTTACGGATGCATAAAATTATCATCGAGGCACTCGCGTAGGTTTATTGAACAGAACGTATGGTTGTTTATAAACGATATTCGTATTAGGGCATATTTTCAAGTTCGGTTACAAAACTAGCGCAAAATAGGTCAAATATTGGTCACGTAGGAAAATTAATTCGACCCGTGGCGGGGATATTTTGATGCTAGCGACGAACGCAAGTGATATTTCTCTCATCCATGTAAGAAATAAGTAGTCGGCCGAGGGATTAGTTGTCACGTGAGTAAGATCGCGGTTGTTTTCCGTTCTTTCATATCCGTTTAAAAGAGGTTAGTACCTTTATTTAATTCAGTGCTGGATTAAAATAGGCCTTATGGATTAAAATGGGGAGATTTTAGAAGTAGGAATTACTTACGGTCGGTTGACTAGACACACACTAGTCGAGTTCCTGGTAGCACAGTATTCATTGTTTCACTAACTTCACTTTAAAACTAACTTTAAATAATAATACACAATATTGACCCAAAAACGAGTAATGACACGTTGGAATAGGCTGAAATAGGAGGCAAAACACTCGTTGTAGTACTATACAAGTCAGACGTAACTGGAGCAATTTATTCCTTCAAATAATAGCAATCTAGACACTAGTTATTAAATTATTTGATTAATTACGATGAATGTTGTTTACAAAATTTGTATAGCGAGGCCGCGGGAATTTGACATTTGCCGATTTGGGTTAAGATCTGTGGTGAGGCTTTAATGTACGCCCAAGTGGCGTGTTTAAACGGTTGTTACGGTTTAGGAAAAATTAGGAGTTGTGAATATATAAAGCCTGAGCTTACTTAGAGGTGGTAATTTAATTCTAATGGGGTTTTGTCATGTGGAATACGGTGGCGGAATGAAGGGGTTAATTCGGTTTCGAGTCAAATCATTTACGCGTTACAAGAGCATCTTACATTTATAAACTGTGTATCAGGCAAGTGAGGTATTGGGAATTATGTTAATTTTTTTTGACAAGAGAGTTCATATTTACTTAGACGGATTTTCCTTGCCTACTAACATTAAACTAGGACCTTTTATTAGATAGACCTTGCCAGTACGTTGTGTCTAGTTGATAAATCTAATGATTAATTTCCCTGCGCTTAAAGTTATTAAACTATAAATGTGATTAACAGGTCCTACCAATGTCAGAATTCGCGTCGATTTATAAGGGGCCTTTTGTAATTGGGGTTAGCATTGTGATTATAAAATACTCTGATACTACATTATATCCAAATGAGAAATCCTAGTAAGTGTTTGTATTCATACCAAAATTTGTAGACATCCCATTGAAATTGAGTCGCGCATTATGTTGGGTGTACATTATCGTTTGTAGGGCCATTATCGCTTGTATCGCGGGAGGGTTAGCGTAGTCGGTTGTCTTTAATCCATTCGGTATGATAGCTTTTGCGAGGGTACTACCACAATTTTATTTAGCATTTTAGACGATAAATATCAAAAAAATAATGATAAGTAGAATAAGAAAAGTTATAGTCTGTGTTAAGAATAGTTACGCGATCCACTCACCGCTGGTTCAAATCGCGCGAATGAAACCGTAAGTACTTCGCGTTGTTCGTTTCACACTAGATATAAAAAAAAAAGGGGGAAATTTAGTACTTTATGCTTGATTCCGTGCTTAAAACTAGAATAGAATAGGCAACTTGTAAGTTTGTAAATAGATATTATGTGGTCGAGATCGTAAGGCGTATCTATAGTGTGCGCTCACGGGAGGTCGTGCGTCGATAAGGTTAACCGACTTTCAAAAAGGGGAGGGCTCTCAGATGGGTTGTATTTTACTTCTTTAAATCAGGTTGGACGTTAATTAAAGGCGCCTATATAGGTTGTTCAACAACAAATTAGGTACTTGTTATAAAATATTAACAAAATGGTTGGTTGTAGTATGGGAATTTAGGTATTTTTAATGCGTAATATTTGTCGTCAGAAATATTCCTAAGTCAATAAATTGTCAAAGATGTAGTTCACGATAGATTATACCGGTAGCTATTAAGGTAGATTCGAGATCGCCGCGTTGGGGGTGGCAAAATTAGCACTGACTACTGGTCTTTTATTGATATTGAGAGGTTAGAGACCAAGTTATACTGGCTGTAAGCAATAAATCGATTTGAGTCGAGTCGATCTGCATTGGCGAATATCAAGGTTGGCGCAATGACCGCGGGATTGTCTCGCTATCAGTTGGGCTGTTATTCTGGGCGTACTAGGGAAGCACCTCACCTCACCTCACCTTTCACCACTAGCGAAAGTAGATCTATAACCGCAGCGCTGAGTCATCGTTACCATCGTCATCATATCAGCCGGTAGACAGCTACTGTTAGACAGGACTCCCCCAAAGAGTACTAGCGGTTATATCCCAATATTTAGTTGTTACGAATTGCGGAGTCTAGAGATATTTGTACGTGACCTTTTAGGATGACGTAAAATAAGTTACAGGATAACGGGACAGGAATGACTGATAAATTAAGTACTAGATGGTATAAATTTATAATTCTTTTTTTTGAGTTGGCGGGAAATTTTAATTTTGTTCTTGTCATCCCTTCCTTTCGGAGAAAGTAGGTATACGGCGGATTGACGTCTCATAGGTATAAAGGGGGAATCAGATAACCTATTGTCGTGCGTGTCAAATTTTAGATACTTAAGTTGAAATTTTAGATCGCGGCTCATCTTGGTTTTAAGGGATTCCTGACGGGTATCATTTTCAAGTTATACGGGAATGCAGGTTCTAGATTTAAGATAAGTTTGGAATCCAGGATGGCTGATAAAATTTTTGAAAGAAAAAATCGGCGCGAGTATCATTTTCGAGTAATGCACGGATGCAGATTTCGAATTTTGGGGCTAAATTTGGAGTTCAATAGGGCAGGGTCGGCTTTGGAGAAGAAGAGGTCGCGGCTACCGTATTCGATTAGCTTGTGATTGTATATTTTGAATTACGATACAGATGTGGGGTAAAGGCGACGGTGTTATGGCAGCGTGACGGCAGTTGCAGTTGCGGGAGCGGAATTTCAAGCATCGATTGAATACTAATTATTGAAACTTACAGGTATCTTATGAGAACGAAGAGATGGAGTTCATAATAAAGGGAAGGATATGAGGGCCGTGATCGTCTAGTGGTTAGGACCTTACGCAGTTATAATTATTCCGGCTTAAATTTATCTCAAGCATGGAATATGGTTATATATTTTGTCCACATGTTATGCGCTAGGTAGTGCATAAACAACGTTAAATATTTACATGAAATAATCCATTTATTACAGGTATATCTTAAGATGTATGATGCGTTTGTCAATACAATATTGACATCAGGCGTTAAATTTATGTGGGTCCTAATAGGGCGTGGGTGTAATCTTCATTTAGTAACCGGCGAATCTTACGTTTGCACAATATATGGTATTGGCGTAAGACTAATTTTAAACTTATGAATTATGTATTGCAATTTATCTGGTATTTACTACATAAATTATAGTATTACGAAAATTTGAGATCCAACTATAAAATTATTTAAGTTGTGAGAATGGGGGGCAGTTATTTAATTAATGACTGATAGGTAAATGGTAAATGGGATATGGCTTAAAATTTTGATATTTACGGGTAACGCTAGGGGGGTTAATTAAGTTTGACTTACTGTCTTTTATAATCTTCAAACATATGAAGGGCAGGTTAGTTGGCTGCGTGCGAATAGGGCTGTGCGGATCAATTAAAGCAGTAAAATTTTGTTTTGCAAAATAAGTAAAGTAGTAATATTATATTATCACTTTGTTCTACTCTTCATATCATAATTTTCTCGTCTTATAAAGTAAATGTAAATTCTCATAGCATATAACTTGGGAAGAACATTATATATCATTAATGTGGTTGTACTGTCGGATTCCGTTTAGTTGGTCTAAGTCGTGTTTAGGGCAAGGGGATTAATTAGGTTGGGAGGGTATATGTGTGTGTTCGTTGAGTTAAGAGATGTATGAGTCCACGTGAGAGGTAGTGCTGAAAGTGTGATTGTATGATAACAATGGGCTTTTACCGACTGGTCGGAGTTCGCAGTGCAACCTAGGTTTGTTGGTACTGATTGATCTCTCCAAACCATTTTACACCGGTGTTTCCGCAGTTATAGTTTGGTTAGGTTAAAGTCATAAAATGACAAGGTCCTTGTGTGACTAACTGTGGCGACACTATACTCTACAGAAGCTAAGCTGAAAGGCTAAGCTAGTCTTATCTTCGTCCTACACATCTCTTCGTGGCAAGGATACTTCCGACACCATATTCTTCGGGATGATTTGTCAACGAACATTCATTCTGAAACTTAAGTAATAATATTTTAACTTCCATTACTGGGAATTTATCAGGAATTTCCTATTATATGTTAATTAATTTGCAATGTCAAGATTACAATCTTGCAAGGGTTCAATTGACATGGTTTGTTGAAATTAAATTTAGTAAGGCTGTTATTCTTACACGATGGTGAAGTGTTGCATTTTGTATTTGAGTAATGCAAACGTATTTTATAGTAGTTACGACATTTCTACAGTAAAGCTGGGTGGGGCTTGGACGCATGTAGTCGGATTCTCTATAGGATGTCAAGGCACTTCCTAGAGACCCCACGGGGTTGATGAATGTTACTGTGTGCGACTGGGTCACGTTCGGTATAGAGATAGAGTATCATCGCGAACGACGATTAAAGTTAAAGTTTGTTTGATGTTTTGTCAGTATTATCACTATCGTTAATGGTTTGATGGTGCTGTCAGGACATTGAAGGGATTAATGCAAAATTAACCCAGTAGTTTATGAACAGTTTGCCTCTAGTGTGGAATACAGTCTGAAGTCGGATATCCTAGTCAAGAAGAAACATTCTCCACTGGGTTTGCTTGGTGGTTATCTGTGTACTCAGTGTTCTGCTGTTCGCATGGGGAGTTATTGTAATAACATAAACCGAGATATGTGGTCGAACCTGGATCCTTGGTAGCCAGAAGGTATCTGAGGGTTCGGGGTGTTAGTGCAACATCGTGGTCATTAGGATCTATTGGGCTCACAACCTAGTACTTTGTGCGAATGGGAGTATTCTGGGGAAGTTTTCTAGCGGCGCCGACCGAGATATGTGGTCTAACTTGAGTTTGTAGTGGCCAGGGGGCATCTGTGGGCTCAAGGTGAAGCTAGAAGATAATTATATTGTGTCATCGGCCGAGATATGTGGCCTAACTTGTACTGACGGAAGCCAGAAGGCAACTGGAGGTGCAAGGTGATGCAGTATAGGGGTTTGTATTGCCAGCCGAGATATGTGGCTAAACTTGAGTTTGTGGTGGCCAGGGGGCATCTGTGGACTCAAGGTGGTACCGTAGGGATGGGTATGTGTGTCATCAGCCGAGATATGTGGCTAAACTTGTGCTGACGGAAGCCAGAAGGTGACTGGAGGCACAAGGTGATACAGGGGCTATTCTTCAACGTCCATCACCAAGCAAACGTAGTGGTTAAACATTCACACACCTAAAATACACTTGTTGGAGAGATCGATATATCAACGAATTGAAACTTCCCGAGTTATGGGGTTGGCAATTTTTGCAAAATTATAATCATAGATTATTGGTCGGAATTAATTGGGAGATTTATGTAAATAGACACAGCTAACAAATCTAGCCTTCAGTTAGAGTAATATTATATTTAAATTTGGTATAAAGACAGTAGGTTAACGGAATTATCTACTCAAAGTTATTTAAAAATTCACCATTAATAGGTCGCAATTCCTTGTTTATTGCTTAGGTATGTTTAAGATTGTGATAATGCTTCGCTCAAAATCGTAGATTTCTCGCTGTGCATGATCATGGGGCAGATTGAGACGATCCGAGAGCTTCGCTCTCAGACTCAGTAGTATCTAAGGGCGGAATTACTCTTTTAAATTGATAGATGTTAGCGTTGTGGGTTTCAGGTCCAAATATGAAGGGATTGAAGCTTTCATTCGTTATCATCCTGTTAATTATGTATGTAAATAAGTTAGATATAAATTGCGTTAGATGCTATTCTAGGCTAAAATCAAGACTACAATTAAAAGCGTAGAAAACTCGCGTTTCGTCCAAAATAATTGGTTTAAAACATGCTTCAGCATACTAATTCAGTATTGTTGGATTAGTGTATCATTTAATGTGTGCTAGATCTAGATTTATGGATTCATAAATTAGACTAGTTAGGTTAATTGCAGGAATGGATCGCTGGCCAGCAAGAAAACGCGTGGACGGGCGCGCGGGCTGCAGGGATATTCTACCCGCGAAGTCGAGAAAAGTGATTATCGATCGGAGCGGACAGGCGATGGAGGCTCCCTGGAAAACGGGCCTTATACCCTTTAGTTAAGGTATATTTTCAGATGAGGAGTCGGATTAGTGGCGTGATCGTGTTAGTATTGGCTATAAATACCCCGGCGGGCCGAGGAGCGTTTCACTTTTCTATGGGACGTCGAAGCGAGATCACGCTGCAGAATACGAGGGCGGCCAGGCTAGGCTGACCTCTGGGCGCGTACTACTTCGAGGCGGAACAAGGCTGGTCACCGCTGGGCTGCATTACGGCTGTTGCTGAGAGGAATTAGAGTTTGGTAAGGTCGCAAATGCCTTTGCGATCGTCTGGTGAGATTGAATATTTTATTTTAAAGTGTGACTAATCATAGTGAATTCTGGAATTTCTTAGGGAGTAATTATCTTGTGCGCACATTGTCTTGAATTGAGTGATTAATATTTAGGCAATATCTTTCTGCTCGTGAACTGATATGATCTTATATGATCACGTGTGTATTTTGAATATGTGGCGGTCTAATAGGTTTATCACCTAATAAATGCGCTTAAGACATCATCATATTAGAATTCCGTATACTCCCATGAAGTGAAGTGAACACTTATATAGTACATGAATGTTCGCTAAGGAACGGTCCAATGGTAAATAATTCCTAATTGTATACCAGTATCTAGTGGTTAGTTGTAGGTACAAATGAGGGAAATCTTTATTAAAATATGTGTTAATATTATATTGTAATTTATTTATGGCGGAGGAGCTGGCTTGTTACGAGCGTCGAGGGAGATCAGAAGTGGCGGGAGCCCTGGGAACCAGAGAGGCGTTGGGTACGTGTCCCACTATTAAGAAATTAAAATCTGGTGAGTGACCTTTATAATCACTGTATTGAATGATTCTGAAACTTATTAATTTGTTTTTGGGCTATTATCTAACCATTTCAACGTTATCATACTTGTATTTGTGTATCGAAATCTAGTTCTACTGTATATAGTTTGGGGAATATGCTAGATAAAGTACGAGCGGTTTATGTATAGGTTATGAACGGATCTAGGTCATTGATTAAATAACTGACGATATTACAGGAATGTTGTTTTGTTCTACATATATATTACTAGTTGATTTGTCACTGCGATATGATTGGGTTCCGTGCGCCCCCACGAGATAAAGTGATCAATTATTATACGACAACCTAGCTATAGCAATTGACTCGGTCCGTGGTACGCGTTACACTATGAGGATAGATTGTTAAGATGCGGATAAGCGACAAATATTACCACAAGTTCATATTAATATCCGGTGGTTAGTATAGGTGCTGATGGGTGGTTACTTTACTAGATTAACGCAACTGAATAAAGTAGTTATATACACTCGTGGCTGTGTGCTCGGTGTCGAGACAACCATATCCACAGGGCACATTGAGGACCCTGGCCACACGAGAATTCTCCCGAAAGGGGCTTCTTAGTCAGCAGAGATGTGCCCGCACTAGAGCGCCAGTCATAGATGTGTAGACAGAGTGAGTGGCTGAGAGTCTTCAATCTTGCAAATTGAGGGACCTCACTGGTCGAGCTGCTGTCTTAGTTCTAACAACCCTCTTAACAAGGGTTACGGTTGTGTTGGTTTATGAAGTAATCAGATGTACTTATAGATATATTGTGTGGAATTCCTTGAATGAATGAATCTAGCGTAGTAAATTAGTTATGTACACCTGTGGCCGAGAGCTTAGCGTTGTGGACAACCATATCCAAAGAGCACATTGACGACCCTGACCAATACGAGAATTCGCCCGTTAAGGGGTTTCTTAGTCAGTAGAGATGATGATCGCGCTTAGGCCTCCGTCATGGATGTGTCAACGAAGGTAAGGTTGGTGAGACCTTTCAGTCTTGCAAACTGAAGAGTTTCGCTGGCTAAGCCGTCGTTTTGCTTTAACCGAAGCTTCTTACCGTGAAGCTAGCTATGTTGATTTTACAAGGGAATCCAACACTTTCGCTTATTTTCGTTATTGACGTTAGTCAATAATTAAGTAGGTATCTTCTTAGGTGGGGTCGTTATTATCGGGATCTCAACAAAAGTATTACGGTGGGTTGGTAATTAATTATCATTCGTCAGTTCAATTGTGCATTGTCGTATATTTAACATTGTTCCGACTATAAAGTGCCTTTGAGTTGATTGGGTGAGATTGGTTGCTAAGACACTGTGTTACATCCATTGAGATATTTTGGGGATGAATTGTATTATAAATTGCTTAGGAAAAGTCAGTACTAATTGGTATTAGATTTGATAGAAATAACGATAGGGTAGGCGGAATCAACAGATGAGGTGGGATTACTAGCGAGTACGAGCAGCCGCGAGCGAGCGAGAGGCGAGCGCTACAGTTCGCTAACAACTCTAAGATTCATCGTTAGGGAGAATCGATATTACACTAGACATTACGCCATTCATGTACCTGTAAGTAAAACATGCATTAATATTCTATTTCAATAGACTATCATCACATCATCATCAATATCTTGACTTATGATTATTTTCATTATTATATCATCGCATCATCATCAATATCTTGACTTACGATTATTTTCGTTATTATATCATCGCATCATCATCAATATCTTGACTTCTTCATGATTATTTTCATTATTATATCATCGCATCATCATCAATAGAGACCCCATCATGGCCAACACAAGTTGACCACTATTGTATTGCGAGTCTGTTTAAAGGGCGTCACCTACCACATAGCGTAATTTATCACTTCCCACAACTTAGTATAACAAGGAATTTATGCCCACTTTAGCCTCCATAATTGTGCATCACTCAATGAGACTACTGAATTGTAAATGAATTCTAAGGAACTAGTATAATTGTCTTACTTAAGTTATAGGTTCTACTAAAATGGGGTTAATGTACAACTCCAATTAACGTGTAACTTTTTCCCTTTATAGAAATACAAACTTCATACTTCTCGAAAAGGGCCTGGGTCTATTCGCACAACGCAGAGCCTAACCACTAGACGAAATCACACGCCAAGCCACTTCACCAGCGCGAATCACGTATAGCTTAGGTCTAAATAGGTCTTCGAGGTTAGGTTCCAGAGATAATCAATTCTAGGTTAGATTACGGCATTGTAGGCCTGGAGTCGGACGGTTTTTTATTTGACCGAATCTCTTTCCGTCCGGCAATATCCTAGGAGATGATTTGGTCTGTTAAAGTACTCAAGCTCGATTACTTTAACATAAATAACGAGAGATTCTGTAGCTGTAGGATAGATTTACCTAGACTAGAATAAAACCCAACCTTTCTAGTAGGATCGGCCGGAACTAACTCGGTTTTTCTATTCGCTTTGGTACGAGTTAGTATTTATAGGATCAAAGTGGATATCTAGTACAATCGAGTCTTGATTTTACTGGATTAATTAATCAAAGGTTCTTTAGCTTCAAAACAAACAAAATTAATTTGATATTTCTATGGTAAATAAATGATTTATTTTCTCGCTTACTATCTGTTTAATTTTATTCAATAGCTTTTCCTTCAGGTAGGATTCCATTTTCAGACGACTAGAAGCTTCTCAGGAGCTTCAGCTTTCAGCTAGGGGTTAATTTAAGTTCAGAATACAAAAACATAAAAAGCAAGCCATTTAAGAGGTTGAATCGTTACAGTTTCTCCCAGAGGCATGGTTGTCAGGATGTGGCAGAAAGTTTGGGGGGCCAGACACACCCTACGAAAACCGTGACATGGTGAAAAGAAATGAAGGAAAATAGGGAAATCACCGTACTGTTCCATTACATTCTTCATACATGCTCGTCAGCTTAGGGTACTCTTGACCTGACCTTCCTTCAGGATTTCTTAGATTTGGTAGGAGAAAGTTCGGCGACGTCGTCCCCTTCCAACTGTACCATCCACTTTTCCCTCATACACTCTCTTTCTTTCACCCATCCTCTCTACATACGAGTATACCCTTCTCAATTTTCGTCACTACATCTTCAGTCACTCCACACCTCTTTCTTATCACACTATTTCTTATTATTAGTCCCTATTCAGTTTTAAATATTTTTCTCTTGGTTAGTTTTTGTACCGTCATCCTTATCTGGGGGTACGGCAATGCCCCCGCCAAGTCCAATTTAGGAGCTCTTCACTTTTTGCCAATGCCTTGTGAGCTCCCTAGACTTGTATGTATTTTACTTAGAATTATTTCAGTCAGATGTTTAATCTCTGTCAATTTAGACCTGCGGGCTTAGAAATCTTAGAATGCTTGCTATTTTATCACTGATCGTAAAATTTTAAATTGTAGCTTCGTGAAACGAGCCACTGATAGAAAATTTAATACATTGGCATTATCTTTGGCTGAATCTATAAACGCATACTGTCTTGGTCTGATAACAAATTTTGTTATTCCTCCATTTCCTGAGCTATTGTGTAATATTGCATATTATAAAATAGAACAATCTGGTACTTTTTATCCTTATTAAAACACAAACGCGCCTAAACAGACTTTAATTACGGTTCAAAATAAGATATTTTGATGGGAATATAAAAGCTTTTAAAGGTTAAAGCGTAATAACGTCACAGTTGCAAAATGCATAATAATTATGAATATGTAAATTCAAGCGTGTCTGCAGTATTAAATTAAAGGACGGTACAGAATGAATTAAACTAGTAACTGTGCGGTTTTGTGTTACTAGTTACCGGCAAAAGTGTTGCAAATTTCCCTAGGGGCGAGTGACCATAGCACGTATTCTTACGAATAGTTAGTATTCCATCCAACTCTGCCCTCAGGCGTTGATAGTCAGGTGTAGGTATCTGCTTATGGAAATACGAATATATTGCTACCGGCACGGCAATTATCAAGCGTTCTTAAACTTAGAGGTAGAAGGTATCGAAAAACTTAATTTAATTTTCTGTAAGTATCTAATTTCAACTTGGAACTAAATATTAATTTTGTATAAAGCAGTTACGCTGCTAACGAAATTCATAAATTTCAAAGAAAAGGAAACTTGAAAAATGTAGGCTCCGAGCCGAATTTGAACAAGCGACCACAGTGGCATACATGGCCCGTCGCTACTAACCGCCACGGGCCATGTATGCCTGTGGTCGCCGGTTCGAATCCGGCACGGAGCCTAAATTTTACAATTTTCCTTTTATTTGAAATGGAACAAGTATGTTTATGTTTTTCTATTTTCGTATGTGAGCTAAATTTTGATAAAATACTCGTAGCCTACACAGATGGTTGTTTAAGTTTGCAGAGGGGTAATTTCATAGCTTTTCGAGCGAGCGACAGGACAAAGTCAATTCTGTCATTTGCCCATACAACAAAATTACATTTTGATCTTTGTTTACATTTTGAAGTATGTACGAAACGTTATGTAATCGACCAGCTGGTCACAAATTTGCTTAACACATTTAGTGCCGGGAACACGATATCGTGTCCCTACGCCGTAGGCGCTTTCCGCTACATACGAGTAAAACCACGACATCGGCTACAAGCGTAGCGCGTAGCGATTCGCAGTGTTCGTCAACGCCTGAGAATTATTTCCCGTCCTCGATTGATAATATACATGTACATGTATTTTACAACGCTTACCGTAGCACATTCACATTCACTGCCAAGAATCGCTACGCGCTACGCTCGTAGCGGAAAGATGCTACGGCGTGGGGGCCCGCTAGTAATAAAGGCTGGTTCCTGGCAGTGTGAAAGTGTTGTTAGTCAAAATTTTATAAATTTTACCTCCCACGCGTAGTTGTTCTCTCAACGTCAAGGTGAGATAAAGTTTAGCTGTGTATGAGTCAAAAGAGCCTACGAATCAACTATTTATGATCTTGAACAAATAAATAAATAAACTGGCTAAACTCATCTAAGATACATAGATGGATAAGATAAATAAAAAATATTAACCAGATTCATACGCATAAAGAAATATAAAAAATAGACACGTGGGGCATAACATTACAGTTTAACAGAGTTTACAGTGGTCCCCGCACTAAGTAGGTTAGGCATGTGCGAGCGTGTATATTTTATGTCATGCGTAAAGTGTTCATAAAATTATCTTAGTTACTAACACCACTACCTTTTTTTGACTAACTCATGATGATTCAATGAAATTACACAGTTGAAGATTTTTTCAGCCTCACCAACTACTGAGCTATTATTTTTTATTCATGTTTTATAGTCAGTGTGCCGACAAGGCACATTCTAAATTAGCGATTAGATATTGTATAATACGTGCCGTAGATTAAGTACGTGCGAGATGTGCGAATGATGATACATGTAGCTACTCGTATATATACCGTGTGAGTTAATGAATAAATAACTATTGTGTTGACAGTACTTCAGAGTCTCTCTCTGAGTGTGGACTGCCATAAACCCCTCTGCCTCTGGGGTGAAGTCCACACTCACCCTGTCTACTCCCCCATCAACATATTAATTATTGCCAGGCAGTGGACACTATCCTCAACCACCAACCAGCGCCTGGCAAAGTTAGCATGTTTCGGAACTTATGTACGGAATATTTACCGTTAGCTTTTCGGTGAAGGAAAACATCGTGAGGAAACCGGTCCAATTCCAAATAAGGTCTAGTTTGGAAGGTCAGATGATGGCAGTCGCTTTCGTAAAACTAGTGCCAATGCCAAATCTTGGGATTAGGTGTTAAAGCGGACCCCGGGCTCCTTTAGGGGCACAACCGGGAATAACGCTAGGCGGATGAAGTTTTATATTTAGCATTTATATACATTGCGAAATCAAGAGCATCGCCAAAGCGGGTGCCAGAAGTAGTATTTACTCTGCGATAAGGCAATTTAGAAACTCTTTCATTTAACAGGTGCATGTAGATTTTCATATTTAAGCTAGATTTATCGCATTGCAAGACTTGAAAAAAAATTGGATGAAATTTGCCGCTTGGTAATGCAAGAGTGAATCCTTTAGCGTTTTTGCTCACAGCAAGGCTCATAGCAAGGAGGCTGCCAAAGCCTTTGTTTCCGGTGATCACGGTAAACAAAGCACGCGCAATAAAATCGTGAGAAATACCCGAGTCATTCCTCACATATTACGCTACCATAGCTCAAGCACAAAATTACGTCGACGTATAATTTTCTCGCACGGGCGTAAGCGTTGTAAAATATTAAAATGTAATTTGTGTGGCTCAGTGCACCCGTACTTGGCTTAACGCGAGTTTGGTGTCCGTGGAGTTATGCACGTGCTTGTTTCTTCTAAATTAGACGTGGAGGCTAAAGGTGGGCTTTTAGTAGCTAACAAAAACTTGCAAATTACTGCAATTAGGCTCTACACGTCTTTACAATGTTGCTTTAAAAAAGTCAGGGTTTTTGAGCACATTTGCAAAATCGTTTAACTGTGTTTTGCGCGCAACGAAGGAACGTTGTGATTTCGTAAGCGTATGTAAGTGGAGATGAAGTTTGACATTTTCTTTAACATTTGTAATGGAAGTTTTATAGAGTTCCAAAAAACACAAAATACCTACTTACATAGTTCTTTGAGTCAAAGTACAAGATTTTAAATTCCCTACTCAGCATAATAATCATCAACACTTTTATTATGGGAGAGGGTAAATAACATCAAGAGATTTTCCAAAACTTGGAAATTTCTTTAAAACCGAACCTGTACCGCATGTTTAAATATGTGATTCACAACTAGTCTCGAGTCACCACACCACTAGTTAATGGTGCAGTCTCACTCAAATATTTATAAAGACTATTTGTAATCACAGATCTGCTTTATACTAGTTCGCTTTAGACGGGTTTCAGAAAGGTTTGTGAATAGGTACCAACCCTGAGTTGCAGAGTGGAATTGAATCACCAAATGCGTTGTCTAGTTAGTTTTGTTGGGAGATTACAAATAATGCGAGAATACAAACGAGGTACCTAATTAGTTCTGTTCATCGCTCTGCCATTCAAACCAATGAATAGGTACTGTTGCTACGCTAACTAGTCAATATTGGCAAATATTGGTCAAATATATGAAATGTAATGTTTTCGAAGGTCATGTAATAATAATAAATATTTGCGAACAATCTTACACAAATCGACCTAGTTCCAAACTAAGCAAAGCTTGTACTATGGGTACTAGACGAAGATAAACATACAGATAAATAAATACTTATATACATAGAAAACATCCATGACTCTGGAACAAATATTCGTGCTCATCACACAAATAAATGCCTTTACCGGGATTCGAACCAAGGACCTCTTGCTTCGTAGGCAGGGTCAGTACCAACTAGGCTAAAGCGGTCGTCGTCGTCATATTTTCAACGTGTTGATGTTTAACAGGGAGGTCACTAAAACATTTTTTTTTGGGTATGATTTTATCAGTTACCTAATAAATGCATTTTCAGTTCCTAGAATAATTGATCTGTCACCTAAATTGAATCACCTAATAATAGTAAAAGGTTTGCCTAAAATTAATAAAGAATTACTTGGAAATAATATCTATCACCAAATAATTATATTGGGTTTCAAAATAATGAAATTGTCACTAAAACAGAATCACCAAACAATACATATATTTTCTTTCTTTTTTTTTTTAAGTGACTGAGCCTCGCTTTTGTTTCTGGGACTCAGCCTACCGCCCTCCGCCCAGTCTCCCGCCAGAAACTCGCTTCCTCGGCCCTTCGTGTCACGTGTGCACTCGACCTACCGCTCCGCTCGGGAGGTCGCCGGCTCGCTTCGCTTGCCACCTCCCCCCGCTCGCTTCGCTTCGGCCTCCTGCACCCGTTCAACTCAGGACCTCATTCACGAGCTTTTGGCTCCGCGGGCTTTTATATACACTCTAGGGGTAGGACAGACAAGACCACGTGGAAGTGGGGTGCGCTGATTCGGGTTTTGGTAGCAATTTTTACCTTTAATCATTCATTTATATCGAAAAAAAGATGCTAATTTGACTTTTGTCAAATATCGTGTTTGACTCCGCCCCTATTAGCCATTTTTTCATTAAATTAAGGAACTGATCTCTTTATTAGGTGACAAATCTATCATTTTGATGACAGATCTATTATTTTGATGACAGATCTTATATTCAGGCTATAGAAAAAAGGTGATTTATACTTAGAGACAGTTTTGATTTAACTGGTGACTAATTTATAATTAAACCTAGGCGAACTTTCTCCGATCAAATTGGAGAAATCTTACAGAAAGGCCAGGTCAAAAGTACCCTAAACCGACGAGCATGTATGAGAAATGTTATGAAAGTGAGTGAAGCGAAAGTGGTTTGTCAGGATCGTAGCAAATGGAGATCCGTGATCTCTGCCTACCCCTCTGGGAAAGAGGCGTGATATAATTTATAATTAAATAGAGATTATAATTAGGGTATTGCAGATTAGTGACACATCTGATAATTAGGGTAACAGAAAATATTGTTGCCATTTTTTTTTGTTTTTTTGCTAAAGAACACTATGTAATACAAATATTCTTTATGCACACCTCTCACAAACAAAGCAGTTACAAAGAGCAATAAACCGGTCAAGTGCGAGCCTGACTCGCTCACCGAGGGTTCCGTACAAATGTTCATACACCATAACGTCACGTCATTCATGAACAATCTTAACAGCTCATAGTAGAAGTTACCGTTGTACAACGCCATCTGCATTTTGGTACTAATAACTTGCATACTTTATAATACAGTATTAGTAGTGTGCTTGTTTATCAGCGATTTTATTTATCACGCTTTCTGATTTCGATTATTATTTTTTTATTTGAAAGAAGGGACTTCAAAGATAATCTCACAGGAATTTGAAGACATAAAATTTTATACAAAATTAATAATATTACAAAATAAGTTAAGAAATGATTTTTGATAAATAAAAACGGTGCCCCTTAGCACAGATATTACTTTTACTTAAAAAGGGACACCAGCACATGGTAAATTAGTAGGTACTTCAGAAAACGAATAAATGTTTTATTTATTTTTTATTTTTTTTAAAAGGCTAGATAGAGTATAGTTTATTTTTCCTGTATTATTTATGTTACTCTTAATCATGGTAAACTTCGCATATAAAGGGGGTGGGGGGCATGGTATTTTTTTCTACATTTTCCTCAATAAATCAAAATTTAACCATTGTAGAAAAAAATAAAAACGACACGAAGACACGATACGATACCCCACTTCATCTATTAACTAGACTTTGAATTTTTAACCCCCCTCATAGTCGTCATTTACAACACAGAAAATAACAATGTATATATATATATATTTTTTTTATTTTGCATACACGTGTCTTAAGTGTCTTAACCTAGTTAACAGTTGTTCTAAATTTCGAATTGATAACTTCAGTAGTTCCTGAGATATTTAACGTTGTGACAGAAGGTCAGACGGACAGAGTCGCACCATAAGGGTTCCTTTTTTACCTATTGGTACGGAACCCTAAAAAGACAATAACAAGTAGGTACAGGTAGACAACAGGCAGTATCATCGCAGACAGGTCTTAGAACAGTGATGAAAAAGGTTTATTTTGCCTCGCGAATGATTTTTAGGGTTCCGTAGCCAAATGGCAAAAAACGGAACCCTTATACTTAGATTCGTCATGTCTGTCTGTCTGTCTGTCCGTCCGTATGTCACAGCCACTTTTTTCCGAAACTATTAAAGCTATACTGTTGAAACTTGGCAAGTAAATGTATTCTGTTAACCGCATTAAGATTTTCACACAAAAATCGAAAAAAAACAGTACGTTTTGTTTTCCCCATACTCAGAACTGAAACTCAAAAAAAATAATTTCATCAATCCCATACGTGATAGGTCTTCAAAAATGATATTGAGGTTTTTAATATCATTTTTTTCTAAACTGAATAGTTTGCGCGAGAGACACTTCCAAAGTGGTAAAATGTGTCCCCCCCCCCTGTAACTTCTAAAATAAGTGAAAAATAAAACTAAAAAAAATATATGATGTACCATGCAAACTTCTACCAAAAATTGATTTGAACGAGATCTAGTAAGTAGTTTTTTTTTATACCTCATAAATCGTAAACCGCAATTTATTTTACGGAACCCTTCATGTGCGAGTCCGACTCGCACTTGGCCGCTTTTTTAATTTATTAAGTTTGTTATTAAATAGGTACTTTTCATCCATTAAACATAATTATGGATACAGGTCGAGCCTCTATTCGTATCCGACTGTAAGCTGTCTTGAAAAGTCAAAATGTGAGAGAAATTAAAGAAGATCACTACCCTAGGGATGTCTACTTCGGTAAATTAAGACACCAACATCGGGATATATTATGTCTCCTGTTAAATATCGCAGACGGAACAATGCCCTGGAAAGGCGGCGCAAATTGTAACAAATTTTGACATTTACCCGGAATTTTAGAAAAACACTCGCATTGTCTGTGGTTCATTTTCGTTTCAATATTTCACGAATTTTGCGTCAGTAAAATAATAATTATAGGTATCAAATAAAAAAAATAAAACAAACTCATAACTCATAACGATTCAAATTCTCACATTACATGTTGGAATTTTATACTGCGATTAAAATCCATTCACAGTGTGTGATTTAAAACAATTGTACATCAAATAGGTGGCTAAGATCGGTGCATCAAAATTTGATCAAGATGAGGTTTGTATAGTTACAAAATGGAGGTCACACAGGGGCCAGGCACCGTCAGCATTTGCCGTGAGCCGCAGACCTTTTTCTCAATACCACATAAATCGTAGTTCCTGGACCTACACCGCAATTTAAATGCATAGTTATGTTCGCGTTCCGTAACCTCACGCCGCTAACTCCTTATCACGGCTTCCGTCACAAATGAAACTTCGCCGAATACGTTACGTAAAGCCTGATAAGACAAATCACTAAGCGTGCTCGCTAAATACGCCTTGTGTTAACCAACTTGTAAACAGTTTGACAACGGCTGAATGTCACTTTTTTAGCGGAACGATTCAAAATTAGAAAGATAATTTTTTGTATGTATTCTATTGATTTGGATTCGGACTGGGACATCAAATAAAAAATGTTACAGAAACTTGTGTGGGCACTGGATTCCTCTTTAAAGGCCGAAATGCACAGCCAGCACGCAGCGGTGGCGGCGCGGTGCGGAGGCGGTACCGGTTGTAACGTTCGAGCTAATATGAAAGGATCCGCATAGAGCGGTGCGGCGCGGTGCGGTATTCATTGTGGACCCTTTCATATTAGCTCTAACATTACAACCGGTACCGCCTCCGCGCCGCACCGCACCGCGCCGCCACCGCTGTCAGTGCGTTTCCAGATATATTACCGATAAAAATCTTCGTTGACAAAATACAGTCTCCCTTCCTATACGTACACTTGTAATCATCGAACAGTGTATTTTACATAATAGCTTATTATAAAGCACCGTGTTAAAGGTTGTTTCGCAATTAATTGACATCGTAAAATTCAGAAACTATCATTAATATGTAAATTTACGATGTAATATAAATTAAAAGGGAAATTTTAATTATGATTAAAGTCATTATGGTTGGAAATTCCGGCAAGGCCTAATATTTGTGGGATGAACATGAATATTTGTTTATGAGTCTTGAATAGTTTTTAAGTATGTATTTATGGAGATACTTACCTAGATAAATCAACTAAAATGGAGATGGACGGGACATATGCAAATAAAATATTTTGTATTTGTATGCTACGTAGTACCAAAGTAAAGTGGAGGAAAATCAATAACATACTGGTATCCTAGGGACGGAAAAAGACAGAGCAAGAGATGAGAAAATTAGTTAAAACTCACAGCTGCAGGTTCTTTCTGGAGAAGAGTCGCTAGAGACAGAATACAGTGGAAAATGTTAGAGGAGACCTATGCCAAGAGACACACTGAACTCAGATACATTTTATGAACGCAGTGATACCAAACTGCAAATGAGACATGAGGATAACCGGCTCAAATGATAATAATAATATGTATTCTTATCTATTAAATATAGTAGATTGTATGACAAGGGTATAAAGTAAGCCATAGCAGCAAGAGATGGTTATTTCCCCGAACGAAGTGAGGGGAAATTGTTCGAGTAGTAGAGTGTTAGAGTAGTAGGTAATATAGCTTTTAGACACAGTTATACACTCTACTTTTCACTTCAACTGCGAGAAAATTGTAAAAACCGGCCAAGTGCGAGTTGGACTCGCACACGAAGGGTTCCGTGCCATTATCTATAAAAACGGCAAAAAAATCACGTTTGTTGTATAGGAGCCCCCCTTAAAAAATATTTTATTTTGTTTTTAGTATTTGTTGTTATAGCGGCAACAGAAATACATAATCTGTGAAAATTTCAACTCTCTAGCTATCACGGTTCTTGAGATACCGCCTGGTGACAGACAGACGGACGGACGGACGGACGGACGGTAGGACAGCGAAGTCTTAGTAATAGGGTCCCGTTTTACTCTTTGAGTACGGAACCCTAAAAACGGCAAAAAAATCATGTTTGTTGTATGGGAGCCCCCTTTAAAAAAATATTTTATTTTGTTTTTAGTATTTTTTGTTATAGCGGCAACAAAAATACATAATCTGTGAAAATTTAACTCTCTAGCTATCACGGTTCTTGAGATACAGCCTGGTGACAGACAGACAAACGGACGGACGGACGGACGGACGGACGGACAGCGAAGTCTTAGTAATAGGGTCCCGTTTTACTCTTTGAGTACGGAACCCTAAAAACAAAGATTATTCATCTACAATCAATAATAAATTCCACGGCGAAAAGATTGTCCAATTTGGCAGCATGATTTTTTTAATAAACTGCTTTGACACAGATACAAAATATTGACACCAAGAATAAACGCCTCCGACCGTTTATAGGCGCGTCCAAACGGCATGATTGTGAGTTAGGGAATAAAAAACGCCTGATGTTTAAAAATAATTCTGTTTCCAGATTGTTCGATAGCAAATACCTTATTATGGGTTATGTACCACTTCTTGTTTTTTGGAAGAGTGGTGTCTCCTGACACAAGCAAAATTACTTGCTTAATAGGAGGCTCCAACCTTTGCTATTTGTTAATTTACTTTTATAACCTAAATAAACTTTTTTCATTTAAAAAAAAAAATATATATATATATACAAATGTTTTTTTAACATGGTTGAGATTTGTAGGTTTAATACGGTGAAGTGTTTTGATTGGTCAAATTAAAATGTTTTAAAATCATAAATTGTATACCTACATATTTTCCCTAGGCTAAATGCCCAATATGACACACTTTTCGCGCATGAGAAGTGAAAAAAATATTATTATCGTCGGCTAGTACCCATAACCCAACCTTTATTGAGCTTACTAAGGGTGTTGATTAGATTTGTGTAAGTTTTTGCTAATATCAATTTACTATTCTACGTCCGTATGTTTAATCGATATCGTCTTTTATACTGAAACTGTAAAGCCGGCCATACTGGCCTGGCCTAAAGATTTAAAATTTCACGCAACACTTTGTGGTACGTTTGAAGCGCATTATAAACTAGTGAGTAGGTACCTACCAGAAAATGGCCAAGTAATATAACCAAATGGATCGTATAAACTTGTGTGTATAATAAAAAACATTTAAAAAGTAGGTCGAAAACAAATCGCATAATAACATAGAAAATTTTATGAGAGGCATTCATCATATCACGAATCATAATTTATTACAAGAACTGATCATTTTGTTTTGTTTTATGAAGCTAATGCTTATTATATTACATTAAAGTTCGCTTATGTACCACTTCATCATGCAAACATACAAGTTTAATTAATGATATTAATTTTCGTTGAACTATAAAACCTCATATAAAAACAAAATCCTTGTAGCTAAAAAAAAAAACTGCTTATACTTAAAAAGTTGCCAAGATAATATCTTCATTTTTAAATGCATCCTTAAGCGATGTAAGTTTACAGTGAAAAATATCAATATCGATAAGTTTTAGATTTATGTTATATAATTCACATGCTCGTTTAATAAACATATTCTTACCGTAACACGTCCTGCTGCGTGGTATGCAAAATACATTTTTTTTACAACATTGGCGCTCTCGTCTTCGCGGAACTCTAAAATTATTTTTTCAACACATTTGCTCGTAACGTGCCTCTTATTGTGCCGCTTTTAGGCTCATAATCCTGGGTATTAAACACGCGTGTTTTATAGCATTACGACACTCGTGCGTTATATTTATATGCATATCCCGATGAAGATGTACTTCACAACAAGGAGTATGTATAAACACGGTGCATTTTTAAAATAGGCGTATTATATATTTTTTTTAAATACGGCTATTGTACATAACTTACCTAGGGCGGTTAAACAAAGAATGTCTCAGATCGCAGGTATTGGCAAGGGCGATAAATATGCGCTCTGAGGCTTTCTTTATTACCGCCCGTGGTTAGTACAACATTTTACGTCTCTATCTGGCCAGGAAGTGGGGTTTTCCGCACGCATAGCGTGCGGTAATTCCTACTTTATGGTCAGGTATGACGTAAAAAATATGAAACCTTTTTGGCTAACAGCTAGCAACAAATAGTATTTTAGTAGCAAACAATAGTAGATATACGATTTGTAAATTAAAATGTAACTCCTTGATTTATATATTTGAACAATTTTAATATTATTGAATTGTTCAGAATGAAAAATCACTTTGTTTCGCATAATTATTTTTGTGGCTGTTTGCCGATTTTGTTTGAGCCTCTACTTTCACCTGCGCGCGCATAGATAGCCGCGGCGCAAACAGCTGAAAAAAATAAATCTGCGCGCCATTTTACATTGTTGTTAGTAACATTTATTTACGCTGTGTGTTTGATTATTATCTAAAATATCGTGCTCAAGTAGGGAAGAAGAGATATTGATTGATTTGACACCGCCAGAAATCCTTACAGAGGCACAAAATGCAAGTGAAAGGTTGTTGCCTCCAAAATCTAAAGAGAAATATATGGCTGCATACGAAAGGTTCATTCAATGGAAAAACAACAAAAAAGCTTATTCGCTCTCTGAAAACGTGTTTTTAGCCTACTTCAATGAACTGGCAAACAAATACAATACTAGCTCGCTCTGGTGTATTTATTATATGTTGAAGAGCACTGTTAGAAACAAAAATAACATAGACATAAAAACTTAGTAGGTCCCGGGTTCGAATCCCGGTCAGGGCATTTATTTGTGTGTTTATCACGAATATTTGTTCCTGAGTTATGGATGTTATATATGTATATAAGTATCTATATGTATTTATCTATTATATATATCGTCGCCTAGTACCCACAACACAAGCCTTATTGAGCTTACCGTGGGCCTAGGTTGATTTGTGTAAGATTGTCCCGTAATATTTATTTATTATTTATTTATTTATTACAACCTGACGGCGTTTTTAAAGAGACGCTTCGACGGATATATTAGTCGAAAATCAAAAGTGTTGTCGCCAAACGACGTTGAAATATTTTTAAAAGAAGCACCAGATAGTCAGTATCTAGCAACAAAGGTCAGTTGATGTTATTATAGCTAAATATATTATCCTTATGATATGGGGGGCTTCTAAACGGGCCAGGCCGGCCACTATTGGTGTCCCTCTCTTACTCACATGTTAGAGAAAGACACCAATAGTTGCCAGCCACATATTGCAGTGAAAATATGGCCCGTTTAGAAGCCCCATTTCTTTATTGTTGTATATATTTGTGAAAGTAACTATTTCGTTATTTTACAGGTTGTGATGATATTTGGTGTTACTGGTGCGTGTAGACGTCAAGAACTGAAGGACCTAACAGCAAAAGATGTGGAAACTCATGGCCAAATGCTGCTTGTTAAAATTAATAACACAAAAAACAAGATACCGAGATCATTCACAATTGACGGTCCGTTTTACGAAATAGTAAAAAAATATGAAGTTCTTCGTTCGGCAAAGGCAAAATCAGATAGTTTTTTTCAAAATTACCAGAAGGGTAAATGTACCACCCAAACAATTGGTATCAACAAATTTGGTGCGATGCCAAAGAAAATCGCTAAGTTTTTAGATTTATCCGAGCCCGAATCTTACACTGGACACAGTTTTCGAAGAACTTCGGCAATACTGCTGGCTGATTCAGGAGCTGATGTGATGACAATAAAGCGTCATGGTGGCTGGCGATCTGACGCAGTTGCTGAGTCTTATGTTGAAGATTCTCTTCAGAATAAGGCAAAAAATTGTGCTAATATAACACGTGCCATCAATTTGGAGCCACAGGTGAAGAAGTTTTGCCCTCAGTCGCGCCCATCTACTTCTCGCGACACAAATTATTTGGTGTCTTCCATTCCTCTTAATGAGTCCTTACCACATTCTTCCAACTCAGTAGAAAATGTATCTTTATCGCCGAAGTTTACGCAAGAAAACGAAAGTAACGAAATTATTAATAATACACAACATACTATCACACAAACGGTGAAAATGCCAAGCAAAATATCCCGGTATAATTTTGAGAATGGTACCTTTACTAATTGTTTTAATAATTAAATGTTAATAACTGTTCAAGTATGTTTCTAGCAACATTATTTACATATACTACTACTTAGTTTTACTAATATTTTCTCCACTACCCAAAGGTTGTCTGGAAGAGATCGGTGTTTAGCGATGAGACTGCCTCTTGTTTTACCTCCACTGTCTCCTTGTACCTTGTTTTCTTTTGAAATTGCTGTATTTGTGTGAGGTGTGCAATAAAGAATATTTTTATTTGTATTGTATTGTTTTTTTTTCCTCGCAAATGTGTTGAAAAACATCGTATGAAACGCGTGTGCTTTGATCATTACACTCTCGGCTCTCTTATCGCACTCGCCTGCGGCTCGCGCGAATAATTTCGCCTCGGGTGTAATGACTAACTTAGCACACTTGTATCATAATGTACTAAGTATTATGTAAAATAATAGGGGCATCAAATTGTGAATGTATGATCTTATATAATAAGTATAACAGAATCCGTAGAATCACGACGGTCACTTAACGCTTGTATATTAAAACGCTTACTAGTATCAATATAGTCTGTATATGTTTGCCCTGTCCTAAAGGCCAGTGATTCAACAATTTTTTTCTGGAGTCGCTCAATCCTGTTGTTATGAACATTATAGGAGAGTTTCCACACTGCGCTGGCAAACTCGAGATGACTCCGGACATAACTGTTGTATAAAATTTTATACGTAGAAAGATTTTTAACGGTTTGCCAACTCGCATAATAAAGCCTAATTGTTTATAAGATTTTTTTAGTATTTTGTCCATATGCGAAATGAAAGTGAGCTTGCAATTCATAATCACACCGATATCTTGAACTTCTATAACTCTGTTTAATGTGTTTCCAGAGAGTTTATAGTTATATTTAATTGTGTTTTTCTTTTTAGAGAAGGTAATGACATTGCAGTTATTAAAATTAAGGAACATATTATTTAATTCACAATAATTAACTAAATTATTCAAATCATCTTGTAATTTTTGACAATCATTAATATTTTTAATGACCCTATATATTTTTGTATCGTCTATATAAAGTAAGGAGTGATCGATGTGATTAGCGATATCGTTCACATAAATTGTGAAAAGGAGAGGACCCAAATGAGAACCCTGAGGGCAATTTGTCACGTAGATAGGGAGCCCTAACTAGGGGTACCTATCTAGGAGCAAAATTAGAAAATAAGATGATAGTTAAGAATTTATTGATGAGTTAAGAGCGGTTCGTTCGCCTAGGTCGGGCTATGTCTAGATGCCAGGTCTGTTTGAGGGGTGGTCGGTCCTTCCTGGTACCCTCACTCCCCTCGCGGTACGCAGCGGATGGCAGGAGACGATGATGGTCCGAGGTGGTCGGTGGACGCGCTGGTAGATGTAAGTGCCGGGAGAGCGTCACACGCCAGGGGCCTCCAACTTGTTTACTCCCTGGGGGAGCGTCTGCCTCGGGCTTCAAAGGTAAGCGTAGTTCCTGCAACGCGTCCACGTTCCTTCCACTTCCATTGGGATTGGTAACCCAACAGAACCACAGCTTGACTCCTATTTTCGACGTAAGATTTAATCCAACGAAAAAGATCAGCATGGATACCAAGACGCCAAAGCTTTACTTAAGGTATGATGCCAAATATTATCAAAAGCTTTGGCGAAATCAGTATAAATAGCGTCTATGCTGTAACCGTCATCCATAGCGTCAACAATTTCATTTGTAAAGGTAAGTAAATTTGTGTCAACGGATCGACCTTTGAAGAAACCATGTTGGTTAGGTATAATGTGGTGACGTACTACATTAAACAGCTGATCCGTGACAATCTGTTCGAGTAATTTTGCAAATAGGCACAATTTAGAAATAGGACGATAATTTACAAGATCACGGCTTACAGCTCCCTTGGGTATAGGAGTGACTAACGCCTGCTTCCAGACCCTAGGCACACGGCCTTCTTTAATCGATTTAGTAAATAAAATGGTAAGAGGTATGGCTAGAGTCAAACAACAGCTTTTGATTAACAGTGGATGTATTCCGTCATGACCAGCACCTTTGTGGATATTGATTGCCTTCAAGTAATTAAACACTATGTTAAAATTTATTTCTATTGAACCCAAATCAATCAAGGGATCCAGCGGTGGGAAATTTACAATATCGTCAGAATTGAGACTACTGGGTTTCTCAAATACCGATTGGAAATGGTCATTGAAAAAGTTACAAATCTGCTCATCGTCAGAGCTGATTAGTCCTTTATAGTGCATTAATTGAAGCGGTCTGTTCTTAGAAAAAAAAGATTTTACGTAAGTGCAGAATAAAATGGGATGACTTTTTATTTTATTCTTGGAGTAAGATTTATAGTTGTCGTAACATTCGTATTCTAATATTTAGCACGTTTACGTAAAGTACTTTTACATGTTCCTGTTTGCCTCTCCAGTTCCCGTCAGAACAGCCTGCGGCTTTCAGTGGTTTTTTTTTTTATTTCACCGGATTGAACATTTTACTTCCATCCTTTGAACTAGTCAGGAAGCTAGCGAGCTAGCTCAAAAAAAGGCTGCACGGCCAATATTGGCGCGTCAACTATTTGAAGAAACGTCGTACAAAAAAGGCGTAGTGTCTCAATCAACTATTAAAACAACATGAGCAATCTACCCGATAAATTCCAGCGTTGCCGTCGGTCCCAGAGGCAATAACAAACAATATCTTTTCCAATACGGCGCCCCCGATAGCTTTTCGTAAGCTAAAGCGAATCGCAACAGTACATTGTGGCGTCGATGTCGTTTTAAATAATAAAAATACGTTATCAGCTTGGTTACATTATTTATCGTCAAAGGTTGGGTTGCACCCTCAGAGCAAAGAAATAGACAGAGTCCACACTACGAACTAGAAAATAAATCAACTTTTATAAAGATGTGTGCGTAAGAGTGTTGCCAATAGAAAGAAAGTATCCTCATAATTTGGGTAATTTGCTTGAGGCTTCTCTATGATTTCTTGTCTATGGTTTCATATTAAATCAAATTGAGTTTGAGATTGTCAAGCAGTAATGTGAGACATAAGGCGCATCCCCATGGCTTTCGGCCATGCACTCC
Source organism: Epinotia brunnichana (assembly GCA_963854355.1). Taxonomy (NCBI): domain Eukaryota; kingdom Metazoa; phylum Arthropoda; class Insecta; order Lepidoptera; family Tortricidae; genus Epinotia; species Epinotia brunnichana. The sequence goes on along the minus strand of OY977945.1, from coordinate 7,044,456 downwards.
GCCGCGTGATTTCGGCCCGTATGGATAGATGCCGTTTGCATGGCGTCCTGCCAAATTCTACCACTGTCTCGTTCTATCTTCTAAATTCACCCCGTTCGTGTCGTCTGCGCGCCCGGACGTCTGGCGCCAGCTTATTAAATGAGTACGGGCAATATGATTCGAAAAGTTCAAAACATGTCGCCTGTGGTGAAATTTAATACGTGGGTTTAGCTGTATAATTTTTGAAATAATTTTATCATGCCGCATGAAAGTGATTACTTAGCTTGTCGGCCTACCAACCGTGTCAGTGGTGGAGTAGTTCAAACATACATTTGGTTTCAATAGTATACAAAATATTGCGCATCAGTAAAATGTTCTTAATGGGGAATGGATGAAAATTTTAGAAGTGCCTGATTATTTTTTTGGTGATAGTAGCAGACTTTTCAGATGCGTCAATTATTTTTGAAAAATATAAACAGTTTCCTCACTTACGTTTTGGGTTTAGAACGGCAAATGAGACACTCTCCTTGATCCGTCTCATATTACAAAAAATATCGCGGCAGCCGCAACAATACCCTGAAGGACTACTTATGACTCATTACCATTACCATGATGTTACCTCAAAATCTGCATTGACAGCTGTGCCAAGTTCTCGTGGTGCCAAGATACATTACTTGAAGGTCATACCTTTAGATCAAAATTCCTCCGAAAAAAAAAATTAAAGCAAATGAGACACAAGGGGTCTGCAGATGCTCTAAGGAAGCGTCCGGTTGAATATTTGCTCCTGTTACAAGATGACGTGACTTATATAGAAAAGAAATAACAGCCAAACGTGTATCGATCTCGTTTTAATCCGTTGAAACGTATAGCCAATGAAGCGAGACAGCTAGCAAGCCATAATTTCAATGGCCAATGGAGGGAAAATTTAATTTGGTCGTCAGTCGGTCACATCGCCTATGACACGGTCAGCGGTCAGTGTTCGCGAGTGAACATTTGTGGGTTTAGTGCTGAGTTTTAGTACCAGAAAGAGAACACTTGTGAACAGCTAAGTAATCTATCGTTCTTCATTAAAAAAAATAAAGTTCAGCCCATTCTCGGTACTAAACCTGTGACTTACAAAACATACCTACTCAAGGTCAAAATTTGCCAACACGTTATTTAGCGCTTTTCTAATAATTTCATATCATTAACAGCTATTATATATTTGAGTATTTATTTATCTATATACCTAAGTAAGTATGTTTATCGTCGTCTAGTACCCATAGTTCAAGATCTGCTTAGTTTGGGACTAGGTCGATTTGTGTTAGATTGTCCCCAAATATTTATTTATTCATATTTTAAACTTCTACCTCGGATGGTAGAGTTGTGTTTGAATAGATGCGATTCAGCCAACTCAAATAATCGCAACTACCTATATATGGACGCCTGTGTTCCCAGAGAGTTTTGGGAGATAATGTGATATTGCACTTGAAGGGTCCACGGAAAGAACATGTCTAGTCACTTTAGTGACATTTTGAGTTATCGCGTTTTTAAAGTTTGAAACGATGTAGTTAATTATCAAATATATTTATGGACTTGTGTTATAATCAATTGTATGTTAAAATTACAGAATATTAGTTAAAAGTGACGGATTGTTATTATTAATACCAAAAAACTGAACCAAACCCCTAATGCACACGGAAGAAACATTTGCGACAAACGCGTTGTCACTTAACTACTACAGGAAATAAACATGCAAAGTCAAAAGCATAATAGTATAAATATACTAAAAAATCAACTCAAATATCAGATTCCAATAAAATTATTGGAACTGATAACTTTGAATATCAATTAGGTATATTTTGATTACATATTTCGTGGTTCTAAATACCATGGAGTCGCTATTGTATTTATTAATAATATTTATTTAAATGTAAGTCATGCTAGGTATGTAATCTATAGGAAGGTAATAGTGATTTTAGTATTATAACGATGTCCAATAATTAATAAAAAGACCCTTTGGAAAGTTTCTCTAATGTATTGCTTTGTTTTGTGTGACATAACATGTTTTTTCCATGTACCTAATATACAACGCACGTTATTTCCGTGTATAGGTTTTTATAAAGTAAAAAAAATGTAATGTTAATATAATAATACAGTTGTAACAGAAGATGTAAATAATAGTTTATTACTTGCTCTACATTTTGGCATTAAAATCTCATTTTCAAAAAAAAAGTGACTAGACATGTTCTTTCCGTGGACCCTTCACTTACAGGTTGCTAGCCTATCGCTTACGACACATTTCAATCCTATCCCGGGGGGGTAAACACGTAACGTTGCGAACGCGCGTCGGTACAATTTAACTGTAAATTTTCCAAATAAAAAGTGACATTTAGACCTACCCGACGTTCGTTCAATGCGTTACGTGAGGGTTTCTGCTCGAGACTTCTCGAACTCGAGACAACTCGAGAGTTTCGCCTCCATTCGAGACGAGAAACAAATAGCCGACTCTCGAGACTCTCGAGTTCCGGCGAACACGAAATAAGGGCTAAAGTCAGGCTCGCCATTTTGCCGCTTTTAACAATGATAACGCCGCCCGCGCACTATAAACACGAACAGCGGACATCTCACTCGCACGCTTTGTAACTCGCCGCCGACGATTCCAGCTGAACGTGATCCACACCAAGTCACGAAAAGTTTAATTAGGAAAGAATTTAATATTTATGAGTCTACGGGAAAACGTACTCCTAATCTTGAGATGTTGTATCAAGCCCTTATGACCGTCAAGCCCACTTCTACAGAAAACGAGCGTGTTTTCAGTCTGGCTGCAAACATAGTAACCAAGATAAGAAACCGGCTTTCGGACAAATCGATTAACGCTTTAATATTCTTAAAGGCCTACTTTTTAAGACAAAAATAACTTTTTAATAATCATACTGAATTATAAAAATGATTAGCTGTTAACACAGGAATGATGAATGATCATATAAATTATTAATATATATCTCACTTAGATCATTAAAAGACTGTTAAATAAGTATGATTGTTGAAACTCCTCAATTTTATGTCACGTCATTGTAGTTAAATCGTTTGTTTGTGATGATTATTGTATTATTTGCATTTGATTCCTAGTCCTAATTTTATTTAAATAAGTCTGCTTTAGTTGCTTGTTAGAAGAAAAGATCTTTATCAAAAATACCAGTTTATGTCTGAACTAAAGACTGAAAAAGTAGATTAGGTATAGTATATTGTTTTTATTTTAAATTTTGATTTTTTGTAAGATTTTAGTTTTAGTATGTTTGTAAGAAGAATTTTAATTTTGTTTTGTTTGTATATCTAACTTGTAGTGCAAAATGCAATAAAGGAATTCTGATTTTTATTTGTTTTTTATTTTATTTTCAGCAATAATTTACAATTTCTTACCAAAGACTCGAGAGTCGAGACAACTCGAGAATTGGAGTCGAGAATTCTCGAAACTCGAGAAATGAAATGAGGCGAGAAACGAGAAACCCTATACGTGATCGACCTGCCGTAGTCGACATTTACGACACTCCCGGGAAGAAACTGTTTATTGAACGAGCGAGCGAAGCGAACGTAGTTGTCCGTTTCAGCTTGGGTCAAAATTATTTCGTATGTCCGGATGGCCGGCTGTTCTCCTCTATAGATCACATTTTTCAACCTGTTCTCGTGAAATTTTGTGAGCAGGTTCAGTAATTATAAAGATTTTTACTCGATAAAATTTTTCGAATTTAAAAAAAAAGTTGAAAATAAGACAAGCTGACGAGTTCCATAGCTCAAAGAGCCACTAGTTAACATCTATTTGGCAATTATAATAGTTAAAAAGATTCGTTTTTACGGGACAAAAATCAGGCAAGTTTTGTTATAGTAGGTAGGTACTTTATCTTACACTAGATCACTTCATGCAATTTTAAATGCAGGGCTTATCCATTAGCTGAATTAAGAATGATATTTATTTATTTAGGTAATCGTTTATGTACAGCAGAGCTCAAGGAGGTACCAAGCCTCTACAGACAGACTACACACATTTTACAGTAACATGTTTTCCGATTCAATATCCCAGTACCCACGTACATATTTTGCGGGCCCACAACAAAGGGAGGGCTGCAATCTGCCGATATGAGCCAGGTACCTTATCTCGGATAATGTTACCGGTAGGTTGCGTGTTGCGTGTGTTCCTGTTGGAGTAAAATGAGAATAATCCAATGATATTATTCAGGTAGGTTCTCTTTATACACATCCCAGTGTTATTGTGTGATTAAAATTTCGTGGTCGTGTAAACACATTTTAACTATTTTAGATTTCACTTTGTGAATTGGTAACTCCGAATTCGTAATAATGACAACACTTTGATGCCTTGATTGGTGTGTTTAGTGGCGCGAATATTAAGCGGTTCTCTGATTGGGATTTGCCTTCGATAACGGTGGGCTTCTTGTTCAGAAAAATGGCCCGGGCATTCATTTAAGTATCATCGTTCAGACTGATTGGGAATCTGGCTTAGATTTTAAGAGCTTGTTTTAATGGGTGATCATTATAATTTTATTGGTGAGAATTTATCTTGAAATGTTAAGTGCTTAATTTGTGGACCTTATAACAGGCTTGCGAGCGTGGCTGGCCATTGTGTAGAGAAATAATTTCATACTTTCGAGTTATGGTTCTGTGTACTGGAATAGTGCTTAAGGTAGTTTAACATTTTTATTATTACGTAGGCCAGATCTCAGTCTAGGCAAACAATGTGAGCAGTTAGCCTAACACCTTGGTCTCACCTAACGGTGCCAAACGAGAGTAAGGTGGAGTTTGAAGTGCGTAATCAGATAAAACGAGGTCTCTTTTATATCGACCAAGAGGCAGCCACTACTCTCTTACGTGGATCGAGACTCTTCTACGTTCTAAGACGTGGCCACAAGTTGGCACAGGAGGATACTCCGCTCGCCGAAGTCCTGTAGTACTCGAGAAGCGGGCTACACTAAATACACAATAGGGCCGTCTTACTCACTGTACTCCCTCTAGCCTTCGGGCGCAGTGAGGGGAGACAAAAACACAGGCTGTGAGGTTGCTGTCTCAGTTTCACCGGCTGAACGACTTACAGATAGAATAGGGATACATTCTTATTTCTTGAACTAAGGTATATTTCAAGAAATAAGCAGAATAGGATTTGACGGTCTAGACGTAGTAGTAAATTCATACACTGTATTAAGGGCAATGGGAATTATATACTGTAGGTATAAATAGCTGAAATCTAGGTCTACTATTCCAATAACATCAAACGGAGGTTTAAATTACTATTGAGGGTAACTGAGTTCGCATTGGGAGTGGTGTTGAGCAGGGTGGTGCTGAGTTCCGTATTTTATTGCATGTGAAACATTAAGGTGTAACGATGAATTTTTATTATCATCAAATGGTTATAGTTCTATTTATGATGTTGGGATATGGCAGGGTTGTTTCAGAAAGATGAAATGATTCTGGGCTTTATGGCAGGCTGAGCAGTTCAACAATTCCAATTGGGTATCTTATTGTCGTGAGTGGAATAATACTCTATATTTGGGTACAACTTCGGTTAAATGTTTCACAAGTAATGTACGGATTGCTTTGGCATTATCTACAGATTCTCGCTATAGACATTGGGAGTAGTGATGGGCCAAGTGATGCTGAGTTCCGTATTTTATTACATGTGAAACATTACGGTGTAACGATTAATTTCTTATTATCATCAAAGGGTTATAGTTCTATTTATGACATTGGGATATCCGGGCAGGGTTGTTTCAGAAAGATGAAATGATTCTGGGCTTTATGGCAGGCTGAGCAGTCCATCAAGTCCAATTGGGTATATCATTGTCGTAAGTGGAATAATACTCTATATTTGGGGTACGACTTCGGTTAAATGTTTCACATGTAGTGAATGGGTTGCTTTGGAATAACCTACAGATTCTCGCTATAGAATGGTCATAGGAGTTTGACCATATACGTTAAGAACATGATATGTTCCTATAAATTATTACAAAAAGATGTCGGTCGAGTTTGTTTGGCGTTTCTTGTCGGAACAGACCGCTAGGTTGGAAACGCTGGTAACCTCATTCTCTAGGTCATAAACCCATAGGTTAGCTAGGAAGATAAATTTGGCAAGAACGCTCTATTCCTATCCGCAACAAGAGAGTAGCCGGTGTAATTAATAAGAGATTACTACGCTACCCGTCGATAGAACCTTTATACCAAAAACAAGTATCTAGTGCAGATTTCTAGCTCATTGTAGGGTTAAATAAATAATTTGGTTTATATGAATTCTAAAGGCAGCTACTACTTGTCCAACCAAGCGTGCGATATGCGGTAGGGGTTTTTCTACCAAAAACAAAAAAATGTTTAACCATAAAGCTATTCACAATGCATGATTCAATTTCTCAAAAGTTTGATCGTTTTTGATAAGAAATAGGGAAAATAGCAGTTGGAAATTACGTTCAGATAGGATCAATTAAGTACAGATAGGCTAGCTTTAAAAATATTAGGGATGAAGAGTCCATTTCCTGGCAAGCTTATCATAAAATAACCTAGGTTATTACGGTGCACAACATCTCGGGCTTCCTACCACTAGCAATCACAATTGGCCATATCTTCAGGTATTCGTAATAAAAGCATACAACAAAAGTAGGTTTAATAAAGTAGGTGAATTAGAGAGTAGTCGTCATTAAGTATAGCTTAAAAGTTTAAGATTACATTTCTTCAGAGGTTTCGACGAGTTTTTTTAGGGGTTTTTTTCGGTAGGTTAAGGGGTTCTCAAGGGGGGGGGGGGTTACAATTGAATCCAATATAGAACATACAATATTAACCTATTCAGTGCCGGGAACCCGACCAGCGGACGCCTATACCATCTCTGTGATAACCTGGTCATAGAACGGGAGAGGAGAGCGCTGGCAGTCCGGTGCAACATGGTAGCCCGCAGTTTTGCAAGGTGTAGCAAGTTAAGTTGACGGGTTTTAAACCTTTTTACCAGACTTTCGACACCTGCAGCATGTGGGTTAATTACACGCAGAAGGCTATCAGTGCTCTTAGAGTACATTATAACAATGGTTTCAGGATACTGTTGAGGCTGCCTCGTGTCTGTAGCGCGTCAAGGATGTTCGCTGATGCGCATGTTGACGGTTTTGCCGCTATTATTTTCCGTGGTGCGCAGAATTCGGGGGTGAGGGGGGGCTCTTCTGAGTACCATTGTTGTTAGATTTGAAGGCCGTATCCAGAAGCACTGGAACGATATTCATTGTTTGTTTTAATAATGTTTATATTTCATGTATCCGCTAACACTAGAATTAAGTTTTCATATGTTTTTGTTTTTACTGCTGCGCTGGTCAGCGGGCGTCACACTACTAGACAAGATCCGTAATGAGTACATCAGGGGAAGTTTTAGAGTTGCCCCAATTGTTTATTAAGTTAAAAAAAAACGCTTACAGTGGTACGGTCACGTTCAAAGACGCCAAGAGGACCATATGGTGAAACTTGCCCTAGCATTACCTGCAGTGCAACAAAACGTACTCGTGGAAGACCACCCACCACCTGGTTAACGACGATCGAAAAAGATCTAAAGGAAGCTCATTTAGATAAGGACGTAGCACAAAATCGTGCTAAATGGAAAATGCAAACAAGGAAGGCCGACCCCAAGTAAATTGGACCAGGTCCAGAAGGAAGAAGAAGATGTTTTTGTTTTTACTAACAACTATGGACAACGTTCAGAAATAAATTATTTGAATTTGAATAGTCGCTTTCCGCTAAATACGAGGAAAACCACGGGATCGGCTATGAGCGTAGCGCGTAGCGATTCTTGGCAGTGAATGTGTTAAAGTAAATTGTAAATAACAGTCAATTTATAGAGCGATCTCTCCCAGGCAACCTTTGGATAGCGAAGGAATTGGAGCAAATGTATCATCTTCATACCGTCGTAGAAAGGCTGGTTAATGTATGCATATCAACAAGGTGATTTGCTGCATTGTTAAAATAGAAATGAACTTAAAGTATAGTTGTCAAGAGTTAGTTTTTATTTATTTATCGTATGGCATTTTGGTCACTGGATTACAAATCGTGTACTTGGTGTATCCAGTGAGCACTGCGAGATCCTAGAGGACAGTGCAGTTGCCAAATTGTTGCTCTGTTAGCATCACCCGGGAATCACGTGAAGGGTTATTTAAGGTAAGTCTTACGGACGTAGAGCAAAAGCGATCCCCAGTTACATAATGTCCATAACATGCGCGAAAAATTCATTTCTGTACTTGTGGCCAAACTTACGTTACTTGTGGCCAAACATACCAACTCTTACTCTGCCAAAGGCAGCCAATTAGACAGTCAGTGCCATCATTATCATCATTTATTGATTTGCAGATTTTAAAGGATTACATTATTTACTTGCTGTATGCAAGTAAATAATATAATAAACAAACACTTCAAGTTACATAAAAATTTGTAAAAACTGCTTCAGCCATAATCAAGTAAATGAATAACATAATTCGTGATTAATAAGTTAAGGTATCTTACGGAACATATAAACATAGACATACATCAGCCTATTGCAGTCCACTGCTTGACGTAGGCCTTCCGAAAAGGTACGCCACAAGACCCGCTCTCCCGTTTCAATTCAATTCAATTCAATATATATTTATTTCAGGTTACTGGACCCATAAATAAATAAATAAAATAAATAAATAAATATTACGGGACAATCTTACACACATCAACCTAGGCCCACGGTAAGCTCAATAAGGCGTGTGTTGTGGGTACTAGGCGATGATATATATAATAGATAAATACATATAGATACTTATATACATATACAACATCCATAACTCAGGAACAAATATTCGTGATAAACACACAAATAAATGCCCTGACCGGGATTTGAACCCGAGACCTCCAGCTTCGTATGCAGAGTCACTACCCACTGGGCTACGGAGGCCGTTAATGTGTTAGTTACAATAAATTAAATTAAATTAAGTGTTAGTGACAAAATAAATTACTAAATACTACTCTTACATTAATTAACTTATTTATTTATTTATTTAGCCCAGATATGAGACACTGGTGCATGCAATGACTGCCAGTGTCTCATAAATTGACAGTCAATACGGTCGGCGACGACCGCCAGCAGGGCGCTGCCGCCGGCGCGCGCGCGTCGCGCCGCAGAGGCCGCCCTCTTGCGCATGGTGCTGTAAAAACAGTCCACGCGCGCCTCCGCGAACATGCCCGAGGCACTGCAGTATCGCGGCAGCCGCAGCAGCACCCTGAAGGCGTCATTGTATTGAACGTGGAGAGCGTTGTATGCTTTCGGCATCCAGTCACTATCAGCTACCCTCCTCAAGTCATCTGCCCATCTGGCCGGTTGGCGTCCAACACTACGTTTGCCAAGCCGTGGCCTCCATTTGAGAACCCGCTTACTCCATTAAACATCGTTTCTGCAACAGATGCGACCAGCCCACTGCTACTTCAGTTTGCTACACTTCTGAACTTATGTCAGTCACTTTGGTCTTCTGCCTGATAATCTCGTTCCGGACTTTGTCCCTCAGCGAGATTCCGAGCGTTGACCTTGATTGCTCTTACGGAATGTTATTGGGTAATTAGCAAATAAGGGTCAATATAAATACATCACAGCTGTGCGAGGTAGTGGAGCGGTGTGCGATGAAAAAAAACCAATAGCGTTGCTAGCCCCTAGGAATAGATCACGCTTCTATTCCAATTGGTGGATTTTCCTCTGACAGTGCTCCGCTATGTACAGCTCTGGTAACCCTTAATAATAATAATATTGACCTTAGTCAACGAAACAGCTCTTTCCCCGTAACTAACTCCAGGCAAAACGTCGTGCTCGTTAATCAGATGAGGTGTGACGTAACTTGACGTCCTTTGTGCGTATTTTACACCATTATATTAAGTGTAGGTACATCTTATGATGTGCCCCTAGAGATGAAGCGTTTCCTTTGCCTATAACGGTTCGTAAACAGACACGATGTCGGGAACCGCAACACATAATATTGTATGATTGCGTTCTGAATTACAATATTATTGAATTGACATGTTGCTTTTCACTTACTACCACTAAGTTAAGTTTTGGTCGATACATCTATGCTTGAAGAACATGCTTTTTGTAAAGCAATAAGATCGATTAGCGATATACGTAAGGCGGCGACAATACTGAATTTTGATAAAAAACGTTTTAAAGGGACTAAATATAATTGCAATCGGAAGCGACAAACTAAAATAGCCCACCAGCAGCCAGATAATAAGGCTCTCGGCCACAAAAAGCTATGAAATGATAGCACTAGCAGTAATCTCGTCCGCAGTCATTAATCAGGGCCGGCTCAAGGAAAACACGGCAGTGACAAGGAGCCGAGCGCAGCAACGCTCTAATAGTGTCTTTCAAGATTTAGCCGCATTCTTGCAATATTACTCGAGTATTATAACATGTTTAACTATATCAATATGTATTTAAATTACGCGAGGCCGATTTTTGTACATGCCATCAGATCTACACCTACAGTCATGGTCAGATTTTGATAAATGACATGTCATTCGATTTGTCAAACTCTTAGTTTTATTTTTTTTTCGAAACATACAAAAAAAATAATTTAAGAAGACTACTGTGCGCTGACCACGTGACTTTGGCTGCGTGACGTCACGTGACGTAACTCCTGTTTTGACTTGATAGGACAATGTAAAATAAATAAACTAGAATTGAACTCAAACCTGTAGTAAGTTCTTCAGCATAAGAAATTGTGAATGTTGAGTCGGCCACATATGGATATTATTATACAAAACTAAGAAAACTAAGAAAATAGAAAATGAACAATGTTTACAAAAACTTTAATACCGATAGTATACCGACAAGTTTAGTGTGGAAATCTGTGCGACACCGTACACCACCAAAATACCGCACACCAATCCCACCCCGCCTAGTCAGGGAGTCACCAAACTTTCAGAATTTCAGTCTGTATTCTTTATCAACTTTACTTTAACAATCAATCAAATAAAGTCAACATTGATTATAAATTTCAAAGCCATTTTGTCACTTCGCTGCCCTTATATTATAGGGTTCTATGTAACATTGTCGGGGTACTTCAATTAAGACCTAGTCTCACTATGACAAACTTCAAATTTGCAACATAGAACATTAAAAAAACCGGCCAAGTGCGAGTCGGACTCGCGCACGAAGGGTTCCGTACCATTATCAATAAAAATATTTATTATATTCTGTTTATCAGTATTTGTTGTTATAGCGACAACAGAAATATTATCATCTGTGAAAATTTCAACTGTCTAACTATCACTGTTGTTGAGATACAGCCTGGTGACAGACGGACAGACAGACAGACAGACATACATACACACAGACATACAGACAGACAGACAGACAGGCAGACAGACAGACAGACAGACGGACAGCGGAGTCTTAGTAATAGGGTCCCGTTTTACTCTTTGAGTACGGAACCCTAAAAAACGTAACGTTTGGATGTAGCGATAGCGTGTGCCTCCCGCAGGCCCGTGAACGTAAAAAAGAGTATTTTTATTGTATTGGAGTATATACCTATCAGGTTTATTGTATTGGATTGTAGTAAACCTATCAGGTTTATTGTATATATTGGATTGTAGTTTATACCTATCAGGTTTATTGTATTGGATTGTAGTTTATACCTATCAGGTTTATTGTATTGGATAGTAGTATATACCTATCAAGTCATAGTCAACGTCAACGTCTGTCAAAACGAATTTTTCCTGATTTTTATTATTTTTGCCGCTTTGTACGCTTTTTAATAGTCAAAACATAGAAAATTAAAGGCATAATATACTCGAAGACGTTAAAGAATCTAATAATCGTCGAAATATATACAATCGATGACATACAATACATAACGTAATTTGAAGACTAATCTACATCTATCAAATCTGTATCCTGGATATACGAAAAACTCTTTCCCACTATAACGGTCAACCGCCGGCTGGAAGCAACATTACGGAAAAGAAGAAATTTTCCCGCATACGTGTCACCGGTGCAATGGGATAAGACACAAGCAGCGCTAAACGACCTCACCGGTGCCAGCGACGGCCGCGCCGGCCGTTCGCGGCGCCGCACTCCCGGCCGAAAACAAGAAAGAAGTTTTGCATGCGCCCCGGGACTGCGCCCACTGTTGTTCCGTTCTTAGTTTTATATCATTTATCCTTTTAACACATATGTATCTAGTCTCAGTTTCAATAATAAATTAGTATTCACTGCTCACTAGTATGCAGGCCTCTACCCAAACGCTGTGTCCCCACTGCCCAAATTCCTCACGCACTTTCACCGCTCATGGGCTCAAAGTGCACATAGGGCGCATACATAAAAGCGTGCCCCGCGCTTCCTCTGCTCCCACACTACCGGCGCCGCTATCCGCGGACAACCGCAGCAGACTAGGGTTGGACGACCTGGCTACACTTAAACAGTCAGTGCGGGTGCTGCGACATATCCCTAAGGGAGCAAGGAACTTAGCAGCAGGTAAGATTAGCGATCTTATAGATAAATGTTTAGACAGCAACGATAGTTCGGATTGGTTTGCCTTACTATCATTTGCCTACTCTGCTTTAAAAGCGCCAGAAACATCTGGTTTGGGCAACTTAACTACTAAAGTTAAGCGCAATATTGAATCTGCTAGCGTTATTGACTCCTTATTTGTCGAGGCAGAAGCAACCTCATGGAAACCCTCTACCCTTAGAGCGGTTGAAAACAAAGTTTTTGAGGGTGATTTCAGAGGGGCAGTGCGCTTGCTTACGTCAGACGATGGTGTAGCACCGTCGAGCCCTGAAAATCTCGCCAATTTACAGTCGAAGCACCCAACCCCTTCTCGGCAACTGACATTTCCTCTGGAGCCCGATACATCTATCTCTGCTTACTCTGCCAATCCACAAGACGTAGCTACGGCTCTAAGCTCGTTTAACAGCAGTTCAGCTGCAGGCTTAGACGGCATCCGTCCAGCTCACCTCAAGGAACTAACATCTGGCTCTGCGGGTGATAACGGGCCCCGGCTGCTCGAGTGCTTGACCAAACTTTGTAACTTCTTACTCAGTGGTCGCTTGAACCCAGCAGTCTGCCCTTTCATGTACGGTGCGTCTTTATGCGCCCTGTTGAAGAAGGACGGAGGCTTAAGGCCTATAGCTATCGGCAGTACATTTCGTCGCTTAACAGCTAAGCTCGGCTGCCGTGCTGTTCGAGAAGAAATGGCCGCTTACTTACAACCTATTCAGCTAGGTTTTGGAACACACCAAGGCTGCGAAACTGCCATCCATGCCACGCGTGCATTTTTACTGGACCCAAAAAATGCGGATAGCGTTGCCATTAAATTAGACTTAAAAAATGCCTTTAATTCAGTCGAGCGTGACGTACTGCTGTCCGAAGTAAGGCAGAAAATACCTTCCCTCTACCCTTTCCTTTTTCAGGTTTACTCCTCACCGTCCAACTTATATTTAAACGAATCTCTCATACTTTCACAGGTTGGAGCGCAGCAGGGGGATCCTCTGGGCCCTTTAATTTTTAGTCTTGCCATTCAAAGACCGTTATCAGAACTACTTTCACCTCTGAATATCTGGTACTTAGATGACGGTACTCTAGGAGGCAAGCCAGAGGAAGTTGAACGAGATCTGCGTACGCTCCTTCCTCGCTTGCGGGACCTGGGCCTAGAAGTGAACGCCAGTAAGTGTGAATTCTTCCCGTGTAGTGATCTTTCCCGAAATTCCTTGTCTACTTTCAGTCACTTACTTCCTGGCCTTAAAGAACTTTCTTTTCAAACCTTCAATCTTTTGGGTTCTCCAATCTTCACAGAATCTATTCCGGCAGCTTTTGAGGTTAGAAAGCAACTGTTACTAACTATTGGAGAAAAGCTTAAAAATCTTTCAGCTCACGTTGCGCTATCCCTGTTGCGGAGCTGCTTTGCTATTCCTAAGTAAACCTACTTTTTACGCACTGTACCCGCTTGGTTATATCCGGAACATATCGACTCCTTCGACAATGCACTGAAGGAGACCCTTGAATGTGTGCTTAACGTCTCCCTCAGCTCGAGCCAGTGGGACCTTGCATCTCTTCCCATTCGAAGCGGTGGGTTGGGTATTCGACGCACGAGAGACGTTTGTCTACCGGCCTTTCTGGCATCGGCGAGCGGGGTTGTGAACCTTGTCACTCAAATTCTCCCATTACATGGTGACAAGGTAACCATTCCCTTCTCTTCCGATGCCTGGACGGCCTGGTCTTTGCTCAACCCATCTACATCTGCACCGAAAAAACCTAGCAGCCAACGGATGTGGGACAGCCCAGGAGTCAAGCGTCTATTTGATAACCTCTTGGAAACCGCCTTGGGTGTGGAGAAAGCCAGGCTCAAGGCGGTGTCGAGGCCAGAGTCCGGTGCGTGGCTGCACGCTCTCCCGTCTCCACATATGGGTACCCTGCTCGATAACGACTCCATGCGGGTGGCTGTTGCTCTCCGCCTTGGCTGTAATGTCTGTGAACCCCATGCATGCATCTGCGGTGCCACAGTGGAGAGCAATGGCCACCATGCTCTCAGCTGCTTCAGGTGTGCCGGCAGATTCCCTCGCCACCACGCCCTGAATGACATCATCCGGAGGGCGCTGGTATCTGCCAATATCTCTTGCGTCCTGGAACCACCAGGCCTCAGTCGGTCCGACGGAAAGAGACCTGACGGCCTCACTTTAGTACCCTGGCAAAAAGGTAAATGCCTATTGTGGGACGCAACATGCGTCAGCACGTTTGCAGCATCCCACCTGGGCCGCACGATACGAGTGGCAGGAGCTGCTGCTGAGTGGGCGGCTGCACGTAAGAGGGACAAATACGCAGTGCTCTCACACTACTTATTTGTCCCTCTTGCCGCTGAGACCACGGGATGCTGGTGCTCGGAGGGAAAGTCTTTCCTTAGGGAAGTGGGGCACCGCCTGCGGGAAAGAGGCCTCGACCCCCGCTCCGGGTCATTCTTATTGCAAAGGTTGTCCATCGCAATCCAACGCGGCAATGCGGCGAGCGTGATGGGCACCTTTGCACCGGGGGTGGCGCGGGGTGGGTTGTTTGAGTAGTTTTAATTTAGTTTAATTTTTTATTTCCAAGTTGTTAATAAAAATGTTTGTATCTTATAATAAATCATCAGGTTTATTGTATTTGATTGTAGTATATACCTATCAGGTTTATTGTATAGGATTGTAGTATATACCTATCAGGTTTATTGTATTAGATTGTAGTATTTACCTATCAGGTTTATTGTATTGGATTGTAGTATATACCTATCAGGTTTATTGTATTAGATTGTAGTATATACCTATCAGGTTTATTGTATTGGATTGTAGTATATACCTATCAGGTGTATTGTATTAGATTGTAGTATATACCTATCAGGTATAGTATATATACTTATCAGGTTTATATGGAGGAGTGCCTAATAATTTTCCTCGCCCAATATTTTTTCTCATTCACTCGCCGATATCCGATTGAAGTGAAATGTGGCATGCATTATGCAATTTCAGTGATAACGTGGCACCACTGCACTGATCTGATCTGATGATGGGGACAGGAGGAATGGATGAAGGAATAGGTAAACCCGTCATGTTGGAACTGGAAACCCTCTCAACGAGTACCAAGATGTACAAAAAAAGTACAGTCAGCAATAAAATAATTAATCAGCAGAAACTTTTTATTTATCAAATATCAGAAGACATGCAGGTCGCTTCTAGTTTTTTTGGATATTATTCTTCAGTGCTGCCCCTCAGTGATCCGGCATTTTACCACCGATTTTCGTCCATTGTGTCCGCGATCCAAGTCAAGTATTGGGAGACCTTGGTGTACACGCCAGGATAGGTGCCGCAGCCATGTCCAGAATGCGACGCCACGCCTATTAGGACGTCGTTGTACGCCAGAGGACTTCCGCCAGTGCTCTGCCCAAGAAAAGTCATTAAACATCATAATTACACACGTTGACATCAAAATTAGAATAAATATTACAATGCTTGATGATGATAAAACAAGATTTAAAGCGCCCTAAGGCCACGGCCTGATATCAACGAACAGCAGGACTCGATCAATTAATGTATGAGCTTCCACTCGTCGCTGCCCTGCCCGCTGGCTCCCAGACTGTGAACTTACATTTCTACGTGCGTCAAGCCTTATGAAATAATTGAAAAAAAAATATCCACCGCATGCCACTGGACTTACTTATGCGGTGAACATGAAAGTGCAATGGCGATTTAACATTTTAAGAAAAGTAACAAAAGTGTTAACAAAATTAAATGAGACTTTGACGTAAATAAAGGTAACGGTAACAATCAAGCACATTCAAGGTCTAAAGCTTATGGACGCTTGCAACTCCAGAGTCAGAAACGCGTTGCCGACCCTTCACTGACTTGAGGATTCATTGTGCCGGCAGCCAGAGGCAAATAAAGGGCTATTACTCTCAACACACAGGTATAATTATAAAGAGTGTAGGTATATATTCGTCAACAAACTGTTATGCAGTTTGGCGAAGACTTAGACTAATTTTATCTTAATTTTTTTGTGTAAGAAATAAATAAAAATAATAAAAAAACAAATCCTCGGGAACATCTCGGATATGTCCAACTTCGCATAATTGAATAAAACGTTGTTAGGTACTTGTTAACAATGTTAACGCTACCATGCGCTCCTTTACCCTACGTAAAAGAGCGGCATCTCTATTTCAACGATTGCATGGTAGTGTAGTGCTAACGGTCTCTTAAACGGATTTGTTTCTACTTATGTGGCGACAGAATAAACTGCATGAGCCTAAATTCTGTAAATTAATTAATTGTATGATGATTAATAATATAATGGTATGGAACTACTAACACTAGTATTAGGTTTAATTGTACGCTACTAACAAATATGGACACGTATTCGAAATAAATTATTATTACCTATTATTAATTAAGAATGGTTTTAAAATGAGAACGAAACTCCGTTTGTATGCCAAGCTCGGCGAGTTTCGTTCTCATTTTAAAACCATTCTTAATTAATAATAGGTAATAATAACTTATTTCGAATACGTCCAGTAGGTACCTATATATAAAACATACGAAATACAGCAAAAAAAAAATTTATATGAAAAACTTAAATTCGCTGTACTTAAGTTTTTTACTTTGACCAGTGTGTGTTGCCAGTGATGACATATTGCACGGAAACGTGGTCGCTTACTATAGGCCTTATAAGAAGGCTCAAAGTCACTCAAAGGGCAATGGAGAGGGCTATGCTGGGAGTTTCTCTGCGTGATCGCATCAGAAATGAGGCTATCCGCAACAGAACCAAGGTAACCGATATAGCCCTCCGAATCGCTAAACTTAAGTGGCAGTAGGCGGAGCACATTGCACAAAGAACCGATGGCCGTTGGGGCGGAAAGGTTCTCGAGTGGCGACCACGTACCGGAAGGCGCGGCGTGCATGGGTAGGCCTCCCCACAAGGTGGACTGATGACCTGGTAAAGGTCGCGGGAGTCCGCTGGATGCGGGTGGCGCAGGACCGGCCATTGTGGCACTCTTTGGGGGAGGCCTATGTCCAGCAGTGGACGTCTTTCGGCTGATATGATGATGATGATGAAGTTTTTAACTATGGTATCTGAAGCTACATAAACTAATAACAGACCTGGATATACCTTAACTTATTCTAAGTACAAAGTTTCAGAGCAATCTAGCTAAGTAGTCGTTTTAAAATGAGAGCGTGACTAGCTTTGTATTGAGAACCGAGCTTGCCGGGGACTTAAGCGTACCTGACAGAAACTGCTGTATTTTGATCCGGCGCATATCATGTTGTTCGTTAGTTTCGGGTGGATCCGCTTGCAGCACGCGTTCCCCACCACTGGCACCAATTCTTGGCGAAGTTCATTTGTGCTTATTCCATTCTGTGTGAGCGAATCAACGTTAAAATTTAGAAACATTTATAATGTAATTAATAAATAGTTTAATCCAGGGCTAGACTACGTTTTCCAGCGATAGCGGTAGCTATAAAGCCTTGCCGTCGATGGTCATATTTACATGAATATACAATTTTCAATCCACGGCGAAGCTCCAATCCATCGTTGCGTATACGCGTACGAGCATGTATTTTGACAATTCGCTTATACGAGTATAGGACTTGTGCTTCTTCAAAGGTTAAACGACCAATAAATTTTATTTGTCCCCAACTAAGCAAAGTTTATCCCACCAAAAACATTAGGTACATGTAAAGTGACTACCAAGACTCCCTAGCTCATATAGCTTTCAGCGTTAAAAAGATATCAGATCATAAGGAGCACGAAGCTTCCTACTCCACACGGCGTACCTACCACTACCAGCCACGCTTTAAAAATTCTACATCTTGGCTTAAAAGTAGGTATAGCTTTGTTGGGCACATCCCGGTCGCGGCATAGACTCTCGGGCTGAAATAATTTATAAGCGATATTAATAAGCGACGGGTCTATACTTTTTAGCCAAGATATAGAATTTTTAGAGCGTGGCTGGTAGTGGTAGGTTACGCCGTGTGGTGTAGGAAGCTTGGCGCTCCTTATGATCTGACGGAGAAATCGGCGACTTATGATATGACTGACGGAGAAATCGACGAACATACATAATAAAAAATACATACAGTGGAACATATAACCTCCTCCTTTTTTGAAGTCGGTTAACTAAATAATTGAGCTTGAAAATACTCACTCCAGTGGAACCCCATCCAGAGACAACGGCGTCAGTGTTTCCCACGATTTCGCGGTCATCGGCAGGCAAGTTGATTTTACCCACAGTCCAAAGACATCCAAATGGCACAGATTCCTTTAGTTTCAGCAGGGAGATGTCGTTGTCCGTTGTGGACTCGTCAAAATCCTCATGGCAATGAACTGACTCGATGTCGATGAAGATACCGTCCGTGCTCAATTGATCTGTGCCGACTAGAACTTTGTAGTCGTCGGTTGCGTTCTTGTCCCTGCGGTATTAAAATATATATATATTAATAATCGTAAACTTCAATATTTTTATGTGTTTGAGATGTTTTAAGGCGACGTAGGCTGAGAAAACGGATTTTTAAAAAGTCGTAGCTCTTGTTTGGATAATAACACGGCAGCCCTAAATTTAATTAGCAATCTTTAGGCCTTTCTCGAGGGACTATAGCTATTCGAATCCTGAGTTTTTGACATCCGCTCGATAGAAAAAAAATCACGAACATAGGTTAAAATACTCTTTAAAAATTCGTAACTAAGTGAGTATGCACAAAAGTTAAACATACTAACATTGGTTATAAAAATCGGCAATGTTTGAGGAAACTTAGCTATTACTTCTTTATTTATTTAAACGCACAAAATTTTTAAATTAAAAACATGATATCCGCGCTTCCGAACACGCACTTCCATCACGCTCACGCTTATGCTCAGTGAGAAGGAGAGAAGACCGTGAGCCTACGTCGCATTTAATATCATCTGAATTGGATAGAAGTGGCTAGGTTGGAATTTGGAATATCTTATTTCCAACAGTGTCGCACAATTATATTCCATTGAGTGACAAAACGTTTGGGATTTTCGTAAATCTCTCTAAAATTTCAGGGTTTTATTAATTTAGGTATTTAATCTTTATTGCACAAAAGAGGAACTTATGGTACAAAAAGCGAACTAACAGTCAAGCTTAAGGCTCTCTACGTTGAGGCATTGTTGACGCCAAATTCAGACAAACAAAATCTTTAGTAAAATAAAAATCGACCCATGTACTCTCGTCTTTAGTGTTGTCAGTCCACTTGACTTAGACAAAAAAGTGCTTCATCAACATCATCATCATATCAGCCAACGTAACTCTACTGCTTGACATAGGCCTCCCCTAAAGAGTGTCAAAATGACCGGTCCTACGCCACTGGCATCCAGCGGACTCCCTCGACCTTACCAGATCATCAGTCCACCTTGTACGGGTTTACCCACGCTGCGCCTTCCGGTACGTGGTCGCCACTCGAGAAACTTTTCGCCCCAACGGCCATCGGTTCTACTTAAAATGTGTTCCCCCCACTGCCACATAAGTTTAGCGATTCGAAGGCCTATATCGGTTACTTTAGTTCTGCTGCCTAAATGTTAGTTAGTAGTTCTCAATGTACTTACGAGCCATAAAGGCAGTGCGCAGCGGTCAGCACGAAGTCGTCATCAATGATCGACGCCTCGCACCACATCTCGTTCTCCAAAAACAACGCAGCCATGTACGGTACCGATTCAATGGAGATTATTTCGCCGCCACTGGTGGGCAGTTGGCGCGGAGCCTGTACAACTGGAAGCAGAATTTTTGTTCAAACAGTGGATGGTTGAAGTCAAAGATATGGATACATGTGTCACCTTACTCATACTTATTTATTTAAAAATTAAATTTTACATGTCATAAAATCAATTAATCTTAAATTCTATCAAGAAATCTATTAATCAAATGATTTACCATTTGAATTAGATTTTTCTAAATAACCAAATCCCAACGTTACCTAGATCCTTCATTAAGTAAATAATATACATTTTATACTCTAGCTTCTCAAACTCATCGTAGCTCTAGAATGTGTGCTTGAAAAGCCAATTTTTTAGCTTTAGTTTGATGCATTGTCAGGGCAGACTTTACTGTTTCTGGAGACTTCTTGTAAATGGTTGGTCCCATTACACGAGTAATTTTCCCGGATCGTGCCAGTCATCACTTCGCAGGAAGGAGCCTATTTGGATATCGCAGCGAGTGACTAGTATCTGCGCGATTTTAGGGTTCCGTACCCAAAGGGTAAAACGGGACCCCATTACTAAGACTCCGCTGTCCGTCTGTCTGTCTGTCCGTCTGTCACCAGGCTGTATCTCATCAACCGTGATAGTAAGACAGTTGAAATTTTTACAAATGATGTATTTCTGTTGGTGCTATAACAACAAATACTAAAAAACAGAATAAAATCGTTTTTTTATATAGATAATGGTACGGATACGGAACCTTAAGTGCGCGAGTCCGACTCGCACTTGGCCGGTTTTTTATAATCGCCCATGTGAGTATGGGTATACGTGGCAATTTGCAGAATCGCGATCGAAGGTAGAGTCAGTATACCCAATTTCTTGAAGTAGGGACGCGCTGAATTGTTGAAGTTATATTTTATAACAAAGGAATAAAGTGCGAAAGTGTAAGCGTGTCTTTGACGTTGACTGTACTATCTCGATCAATTCATGGTGGGTCGTGGGTTTAGGACACTGGTGGAGGATCCACCAGTAAGAACTTGATGGCAAATCGGTTAGGCTAGACATATTATTTCACTTTTGAATCTCGCAAAATGTCCCAGATCTATACGATGCCTGCAATAGGAATTGACAGGCTAATTCTATGATTGAGTTTTTTTTTTAATAAATAAGTAAATATTAGTGGAAAATAATACAAAATCGAACCAGTCCTATATGATGGTAAATTCAATAAGGTTGGTGTAATGGGTACTCGACGGCTATATATTGAATAGATATAAATACTTCAATATATACACAACATCCAAGACTCGGAAACAAAATAAATATATTCATGCTCATCACACAAATATTTTGACCTTACTAGGATTCAAACCCAGGACCGTCCTTCGTCGACAGGGTCACTAGTAGATACTGACTCACTACTCACTAGGCTAAACCAATCGATAAGAGATATTGTTACTCGTTTTTCCATTCACTGTTAAAATAAACGGTAGTTTGCGTATGCAACTAGTCAATGACTTGAAAGGTGCGTTGCATTGCTTGTAATTACCATGAAATATTTGCAGAAAAAGAAAAATACATATTTACAAAAACAAAAAACATTTAATTCCATAATCGTCGATTTAGTGTTGGGATGAAAATGTTAAATGTTGTCGCAAGAATCAGGTCTGATGATAAAGAAAAAAATAACTCACCAATACCCCATGTTGACTGGAATATAGCACTAACCAGAGAGAATGCTACAAGTAACTGCGCCATGATGCTACAATGGTTCAATGTTAGTCTAAAAGTTGATTACAGCGCTTATATGTAAATATACCGATGATTAATTAAAAATAAATTAATCAGCGCCCAGCAACGTAATATTCAGTAACGAAAAACTTTAATGGGTAAAATAACGAATTAACCAAATTACTATTAATATTGATTAATTAGTGAAACTGTTGATTAATTAGTCCATATTTTTGATATTTGATGTAATGTAATGAGTAGGTAAGTCATTTATTACACTGTTTTTCTTTTTTCAAATCAGATTAATCTGGGTTTTTTATTTAATTATTTTTTTATCACAAATTGATAATGTTGGTCAGGCAAAGAGCCGGTACTATTTTAATAATTCTCGAATTTCAGTTTTAAAATATATTATAAGAGATAAGAGATAATTTATTTGTAAAACATGAATAAGTTTACATAAAGGTCATAATAATATCCGTCATATTTTGCCTTTCGGCGTACTAATTTAAATTAACAAATAATTATAATAATTTTATTGATCCTTCTTTACAAATGTCTATAAAAATCATTTATAAAGTCAGTAATATTTTCCAGTAATAATTTCATCATCCTTTCCTTAAACATGTCAATAGTACAATTCCTAATCATGAATGGTATCTTATTGTAAATTTTAGGTGACAGACCAATTAATATATTTTTTTTTTTTTTACCTTTAGTTTAAGTTTTATATTGATGTTTTTATTCACTGTGGTACGAAATTATACTTATTTTTTTGTTAATATATTTTGCAAGCGGTAAAAGTCAATTGTGGCTCTTCTGGAGTCGCAAACATCCATAATACGGTATCATACATAGAGTTGGGCGTTATTTAGATAATTTCTTATCAAAATAATTACTTAAAATAAAATCATTTCAAATAAATCTATTCGAAGATAAATTCAATCACAAATAGTGCGTTGACAACTTTTTTATTTAGATAAAGTATCTAGATAAAGATGACCGACCTCGTTTGTTATTGAAATAAGCTTATAATAATAAATGTATACAGAATGTCACGTCGGGTCAAACCGTCACACTGACATTCATCTTTTATTTAAAATCCCAACTAATTTATCTAGATAAAAATGAAAGTGATCTAGATAAATTCAAAATAACAAATGACGGATTATTTAGTTACTTCAAATAAAAGATGATTTAGTTATCTTCCCGGTTTTTCGTAAATAGATAATTTTTGCCCAACTCTTGCTTGTTTGCCACCGTGTGGTAAAACCAAAAGCGTAACACATCAAAGTTTGATTGGGATTGGAAGCGCAAAACAAAAAAAGACTTCCAGGTAAACTGGGTGACATTGTTGGTTTTAATGCCGCCGTAAACAGAAGCCTATCTCGTAACCGCTGTAATCTCGACGCAGCCTCATCAAAAATGATACAGCATCTGTAACTGCCATCAAACGGTGAGCTTAATATCAAAGCACATTACTCTGATATTATTGGGAGGCTGGAAGCTGGGAAATTAAGTCTCTGTTGATAAACAAACGGGGTTTGTGTAGCGTACAACTAGGGCCGGCCATCAGTGATATTAGACAGAATAAGACGTGTCCCACTTTCATGTTTCTGTATTCTAACCATTTTCTTGTCAAATAACATACAAATAATTTATTGAATCAGGCGTTTCTTTGCGGAAGTCCATGATATATTACGAGAACAATATTCCTTTGCTATTCCGCTAAAAACGTGCTGGTCGATCAGCGGAGATCAAATGCAACTATTTGCGTAAAAACATGCAAATAATTACAGCAAACCACCACCAATAATGAAAAAATCTCGACACGTGTTTCGCCTCTCTACGAGGCATCATCAGGAGATGCTGGCAGGAGATGTTGCTTGCGCCACTTCCACTGAGTCATTGGCAAAAAATGGAGTTATTCTGCAATGTTTTGAAATAGTCATTAGGTACTTTGTTTATGTATAGATTGAATACGTAATAGTATATGTACCCATATTGCACCCATATTGTAAATTTTTGACATGTTATTTAGTTATGACACACCAATAAGTATGATTGTGGTTATGAATAAAGCGCAATTTACACATGCGAGAAATTGCATGCAAGTTTAATTACATTGCGTGATACCGAGGTATACTGAGTTTAATTGAACTATCAAACCCCGAAATGTAGTCAAACTTGCATACAATTTCTTGCATGTGTAAATTTTACGTAAGATTAAGAAAAAATTGCTTATGCCTCGTTTGCAGAAAAATTCTGCAAGTTAATGCAAAAAGATCATCATGAACGAGTATCCCAATTTGTCAAATATTACGTATTGCGCCCTGCTTTAAATGCACGTTAAGTATTTTGCGTGAACACGGTTAGCCCTTATTTCAACGTGACCTGGCGCGGAAAGGTTCTTGAGTCGCGACCACGTGCCGGCCAGGCGCAGCGTGGGTAGATCCCCCACAAGGTGGACTGATGACCTGGTGAAGGTCGCGGGAGTCCGCTGGATAGGTACGGGTGGCGCAGGACTGGTAATTGTGACACTCTATGGGGGAGGCCTATGTCCAGCAGTCGAAGTCTTTGGGCTGATATGATGATGATGATGATGATGATTTTCACCTCACAATGACAATTCACCGTACACTTCTGAGTCGATAAGTAATAATGGTGCCCAATAACTATGTAATTTTACATGCTGACTGCAATCTACACTGATTTGAATGACCTGTGTCTGATAACTGATAAGTATCTATTTAGATACATAAATTGTGTATCCGTACATAGCAGTTGGGGCTGTTCGTAGTTATCAAATAGGGAAAATAAAAACCCATAAAGTATTTTTAGGGTTTTGGAAAAACCCACCCCTAAGCGGGTTAAATTTATCTAATATCTATTTATAGAGGTGCAAAGTTTGTATGGGGGAAACTCTTTGTTTGAGCCATAAAATTAAAACTCTTTGTTTGAGCCATAAGTTCAGAACACAAAAAATATGTCTATTTGCGTTTTGGTAAAATACACCCCTAAGGAGGTTAAATACTACAGGTAAGCTCTATAGTTACACGCGGACGGAGTCGCGGGCAGAAGCTAGTACCTATAATATAAAGCTATGATGTCAAGGCCCAAGTATTTAACTAATTTACTTCTTTCATATACGCAACAATTCCCGTATAAATAAAACAAAAAAAAATATAATAAAATTTAAAAAACATTTATTTCAGACCATACAGATCCATAGTTTTGTTAGTAAAATCTTACGTGTTACGTTAGTATTGGGAACAAAAAATAAAAAAAGCAGCCAAGTGTGAGTCGGACTCGCACATGAAGGGTTCCGTGAAATAAATTGCGGTTTACGATTTATGACGTATAAAAAAAAACTACTTATTAGATCTCGTTCAAACCAATTTTCTGTGGAAGTTTACATGGTAATGTACATCATATATATTTTTTTGTTTTATCATTCTCTTATTTTATAAGTTACAGGGGGCACGCGCAAACTATTCAGTTTAGAAAAAAATGATGTTAGAAACCTCAATATCATTTTTGAAGACCTATCCATAGATACCACACACGTATGGGTTTGATGAAAAAAAATTTATTGAGTTTCAGTTCTGAGTAGGTATCCCCCTAAAACTTAATGTTTTTTTTTCGATTTTTATGTGAAAATCTTAATGCGGTTTACAGAATACATCTACTTACCAAATTTCAACAGTATAGCTCTTATAGTTTCGGAAAAAAGTGGCTGTGACATACGGACGGACAGACAGACAGACGGCCGGACATGACGAATCTATAAGGGTTCCGTTTTTTGCCATTTGGCTATGGAACCCTAAAAAGTAAGAAACTAAAAGCTTTAAAAATATATAAAATTCTTAAGGTTTCCAAAGAGTTGGCTATTGAGAGAGTGAAGAGAACACCAAGGCTACTTAACTTTCCTCCTCAACCCAAAACTTCATCATCGGGCAGTCGAGTCTTTCAGCCAACGCCCCGAGAAGAACGTTGCTGCTGCTGCGCACTCGCCTTAGCATGGAGGCCACTCTTTTTCGCCTAATGGCAAAAAAGTCATCGAGTCGCGCTCCCGCGAACATGCCAGATGCACTGCAATATTTCGGCAGCCGCAACAGCATCCTCAAGATGTTATTATATTGAATGCGTAATGCATTACAAGCCCTTTGTGTAAACCTCACCCACAGGATGCATGTGTAGAACGTCTGACAGTAAGCTCTAAAGAGCGTCAATTTAACTGATTCGTTACACCGTGCAAACCTGCGGGCGAGCATATTACCTCGAACTGCCATTGCCCTTCTTTCCCTTTCCAAGTCAAGGTCATCATTTAAATCTTCTGAGAGCATGTGTCCCAGATACTTAAAACGATCGACTACTTTTAGTGGTACTGTAGAAAGACTATAATAGCCTCCTATAAATACAATACAATTTAATAAGTTAACTAAAATACTGGCCATAAATAAAATACTTGTGATCGTCTAGTTCAAGAAGTACGAATAGGACCCTCTACGTTGTGTAATAATCTCGTCATAAAACTGAATCGTATAAAAATGTAACGTCAAAAATCATCCCTTATTATTTGATCGAAAGCCGCAAAACCGA
Source organism: Epinotia brunnichana (assembly GCA_963854355.1). Taxonomy (NCBI): domain Eukaryota; kingdom Metazoa; phylum Arthropoda; class Insecta; order Lepidoptera; family Tortricidae; genus Epinotia; species Epinotia brunnichana. The sequence continues at coordinate 7,017,953 of OY977945.1, read as the reverse complement.
TTTTAAACACGTGAAAGGTTATTTCAGTAATCGAAAACATAACTTTAAAATTATAACCCGTAAATAAATTTATCGTCCGCAATTCAAGTAAAAAACGTAAAATAAAACGTAAAAATCCGAATTAAGTAATTTAATTACATTAAATCCGCATGTCAGCCCTCCCTGTTGCACTCCGCACTGTACTCGACCGATTCCTCTACCCCATATCTCCCCCGGTTTACCTGGCTGCTGTAGCAATGCTTAAGCAACGCAATGTATTGATTCGGTACTCCCACCATGACTAATTTGCCCCACAGCTTGTCGTACACAACCACGTCAAAATATGCCTTTGATAAGTCGAGAAAACACGCAAAAATGGGCGTGTTTCTGTCCTTATAACCTGACAGCTCGCTTAAGGCACAAATTCGCACATTCTGTTGACAACCCCGGCCTGAAGCCAAATTGAGCGTTCTGAAGTTTGATGTGTTTGCAAAGTTGTCCATTAAGCAAGCTGTCAAGCACTTTAGCAAGTATAGTTGCCAGAGAGATGGGCCTGTAGTTAGTTACTCGGGTCTGACAAATTACCGGTCTTGTTTTTAACTATTGGCACCACCACAGTATTCGTTAGTTGCTTAGGCAGGTAAGTGTGACTCAGGCACAAGGTGTAAAACAAGGCCAGAATGCGAGGCAAGTGTTTTCCGGCATGCTTGAAGTGCTCGATGCTGAGAGCATCGTGCCCCGGCGATTTACCCCTTTGCATACTTTTAACGATTTTCTCCACTTCTTTAGAAGTAAATCTACCCGAGCTCACACTCACGATCGGCTCAGCATCGTCCACCCTCGCCACATTTGTTTTCAAGAGTGGACTGACATTAAAAGCGTGCCTGAAATTATAAGCTATAATTTTCTGGTCACTTTTGCCACCCACGCTCACAGGGACACCTGCCCTCACATTCCATTTACCAGTATTCTTCCAGAAAGCTTTGAAGTCCTGTTTGTGGCCATATAATACTAAGGTCCACTTTACCAACTAACATACGTATCAATAAACTTACCTATGTTATTTCAAAAACACAGTACGGGATATGCTACACAGCTTTGTGGTGTCACGTAATCGACCGCAAAAAGGCCGACACTTAATAGCGTGAAGTGTTCAGTCAGATAATAACATTCCCGTTTCTACCCTAAAGGAGCCCAGGGTCCGCTTTGGCACCAGTTTTCAGATAGTATCATCATATCAGCCAAAAGACGTCCACTGCTGGACATAGACCTCCCCCAGAGAGTGCCAAAATTACCGGCCCTGCGCCACCCGCATCCAGCAAACAGATAGTATATGAAACATAATTTTTAGTATTAACTTTTTTTAATGATATGATACAATCATTACTTTGCCACGTTATTTTGAACGATAATCGATTGCCGAAGGCAATTTATTTTACACTGCTATTTCTCCACAGACTATCCAATAAAAACGCAGCTTAACACCCGTGAACCGTGACATATCAAGCGCAACGCGAAAACTGACCTTTTAAGTACCGACACAATACCACTATAACCAGCCCATCAAACGAACAACTTTAAACTTTAATGCCTAGGTAATAAAGGTAAATAAGGGTCAATTGATGTTGGCTCAATCGTAATAAACATGCTGCGGACAGAGTTATTTCCCGAAAAAATATTGCGTGCTATGAACATTGCGTTCTAACGATTCATTATGGCTGAAAGGATTACCGTATTAAATAAACATTCATTGGTTGCCATGTTTGACTTTTTAACCGGTGAATATTTCAGAATTTTACTAAGAGCTAGAAGGAACATATATTTTTATTTAGAGAGGGTGAGTGCTACAGCGGAGTGTTATCTCGCTCACAATTGGAGGAGTTGAACTGAGGAACTGCCTCAATCTTACAGAATATCGCGGCAATAATAACACCACAATTTGCCCCATACGTATATTATATAGAGGCACGGCACTATATACCTGCGGGGCAAATTGTGTGTGTGTTCCGGGTGGCGAGCAATGTCGCCAGAGGTCACCGTTGTTGTATAAAAAAAGCCTCTTGAGTCACAGCGTTTTATAGAATGAACCAAATAAGTTCAATGTAATATAAATCGTATTGTATATTATTTAACAGAGTTGCATTTTGTTTTGTATCGTTCGGGCAAATGAAATTCTAAACTTTAGCCGCACTGCTTGGTAATATTTTTTTTGTTGGCTGGGTTTTGGGAGCACCTTAAAATACTAAACATTACCCGTAACATGAAGATTACAAATGAAAGGTACCTAAATTTTTTTAATGTTAGAATGTTAAGATATAAACGTCCTAGTTCTCGACGTTGCCCTAGTGTATGACATGTGCACTTTATGCCAAAGCAATTTGGGTTAAATTCGAACAAAGAGGATTATTCATACACTAGTGTAATTCGAGAACTAGGAAGTTTACCTTACTTAAGAATACCGACTTAATAATACCTCTATTACCATTCTAATAACATGATTAAAATTTAAAATACAACACATAAGATAAGCCCTTGCTTAAGATGCACACTTATGAGTTTATTTTTGTTCTAAAAGGATTTCCATAAATTTACCTAAGCTACTCAGACAGTACTGAAGCATAAGGTTTCAGCCCACATCCACCCACATCAGATAATTCCCTTCTACACTAACACTAACATTACATTTTGCACTTTACTTACACAATTTATAAAAGGTTGTGGGGTCTGAGGGGTACTCACACAAATTCGAACGCACGTTAGGGTAACTCAACTGTCATTTTCCCATACAAAAAGTAACATTTAGATCTAACTGACGGACGTACAATGCGTTACGTGATCGAGCAGCAGCTCGATCACGTAACGCACTGTACGCGCGTCAGGTAGATCTAAATATCAAATTTTATATAGAAAATTTTACATTTAAACTGTCCTAATGCGCGCTTGGAACGTAACGTGATCCCTCTGTACGGCTAACGTGATTTTCAATCGTAACCTTACGATAAGTAACACGACGAGATCAAATAAACGCGCTTCGAATAGATTTCGATCTCGCTTCGGTATTCTTCGATTCGACCCGTCAAACTTGTAACTCACACTGCCGTTGGACTACGAAACCAACTGCAAAACGTTAGGCACTTTGCGTTTAGTTTTCGATACGTAATTTAACGTTCGATTCGTACTACCAATCGGTAGTGTGAGACATTTCGAATCGAAGAATACCGTCGCGACTGTAGTTTTACTATTTCACTTGCAAAATGGCCCGTGATATCGTATTATTCCGTCAAGAGTTACCGTAGATCCGATCGAAATTTATCTCAAATTAAAGAACTTATAAAAATAAGGGTTTTGAATTGACAACATTTATCCGCAAAATTCGGATTGTCGCGTATTTTGTATTTAAAATGCAAATAAATGGCCCCCGCGCCGTCATATTGTATCGACAGTCGACACTGTCGACGTCGAGATGCGCGTATTCTGTAATGTCATAACCGTCAAACATTTAAATTAAAACGATAAATGCTAGTGATATAAGGTTGAATATTGGAAAATCGATTAAACTATACGAACGAACGTGAAGTCAATCGCGAATTTTGTAATGTATAAGTGACCTACGTTACAGTTTGGATGTTTAGTTCTATGAGTGTATAGACCAGGGGCGGTGTATAGACTTTTCATACTAAATCTTGACGATAGGCGGTAGCTTCGATAGTAAACGCGACTCACTTCAATCCCACGCAGAGGGATAATCACGTAACGTTCCGGACGCACGTCGGTAAAATTTAACTGTAAATTTTCCATATAAAAAGTGACATTTAGACCTACCCGACGTTCGTACAATGCGTTACGTGATCGACCTGCTGATACACTTTACGAAACTTTTACGAAAGACGTCCACTGCTGGACAAAGGGTTCTCCCATAGAGTGTCACAATGACTGGACCTGCGCCACCCGCATCCAGTGGACTCCAGTGACCTTTACCAGGTTATCTGTCCACCTTGTGACAAGGTTAGGTAAGGTAATATTAAATCTCCCAAAGTGTGGTCTTACTACGACAGAGTTCTAAAATATTAATTTCCCGAGTTCAAATGTAACTTTACGCTACTAACCCACTGGGTTCGATTTAAATTGAGGTACGCACATAATTGTTATTTCACCCCGCCGTTCGCGCTGAATCATCTCGATCAATCAAGGCACGTTGTGGGGTCGCTAGAGTCGCCATGGGACAGAATAACTTGGGTAGAGTCTCAACTACACAAGCATTAAACATTTTTGATTGTAATGCCACTTTCGCATTTGGAGGACGGTATCTAAGTATATGCGGTATTTTGATATTTACCGAGAGCTTTGTCAGGTCGCCTAGATTTCCTTACTTGTCGGTATATCTACTTATAGCATTTGCATTCTGACACAGCTGTCATCCCGGTGCAAATACTATAGTGTCGGTCTTATATTTAGCACATTACGCGGAAGCGGGGCGCTGGGTACACAATACCAGTTTAATCTTAATGCATTGGATGAAAAAATCTGAATCAGTAGATACTTGACACTACCTTGACACTGACAGCTTACTGATTAGCTGACGGCAAATACGCAGGTGCCTAACTCTTAAATAAATATTGATTATAGGGTAAATCTATTGGCGCTCCTTCAATTATTTTCACGTTGACCTTATTTCAATACACGGTAATTTTTTTTAAAATAACGTGTAAAATCTGTCTTGAATTCGGTGGACTAAAAATAGTAAACATGTTCCAGCTAATTAGAAGTCGTTGCCAAGGAGGACGCTCATCAATTGATGTTAAAAACTCCATTTTATATCTAAAAGGCGCATAAAAGTGTCAGGCATAAAATTCTTGATCATAAACAGGATAATCTAGTCATATATTTTCCTGACGTGAAATAATATTTAAAGCAAAGATTAACTTGCCTTCAAAATCCCTTATTTGCTTGTCTTAGTCCTCACAATACCCTGAGAAAATTACGTTTTTTTTGGAAATAATTCAATATCAGGCTAATTATTTGTATACGGCTTTTATATGTTATTTTAAAAAACTTTTACTATTGAAGTCAATAATTCTATGGACCGGAAGTTAGGAAAAAAAATTTACCCCCAAGCAAAAATGATATCAGTATGTTTACAATGAAAACATGTTTGAGTACATAAATTTGGAGACTTACTACCTGAATCCAAAAATATATGCATCAGGAAATAACAGCATTTTAATTAAATATTTACGACCTTGAGATAATATTGAATTTCATCTGGCCTATAGAAAGGTTTATTCATTAACAAAAATAAGTGGATTATGCGCGTATCCCAAAGAACGTATATAGACGTAGTCAATTATAAAATAAAGAAAGTTTATACCATTTTCGCCTGATTTTTACGGAATTTATAAAGATTACTTTGCGTTATTTTTTACCGTTGCGGTATTAAATTTAGGTGGATTATTAATGAATATTTAGTCAAATTACCCAACCTATTTTATGGTGTAAAAATATTACTGATATCGATATATTGTTGTGTTTTCATAGAGCGAAACCGTAAAGTTCTCAGGGTACAAGATGGTTTAAGCTTTAATTTTCGTGGAAAACAAATGCGAGCGCGTACAAATATTGCGCAGTAATTTACCCAGGATTTCATGGAAATTCTATGTCAGTTTAACGGCAATCTGAATATTAAAATAAGAACAAAGACCAAGTAAAGTGTCCTGGTGCCCAACACTGTCCAAATAGTTGTCACTTTCAATCTTCGAGATGGCAATGAAGATGACAGGCAAGATCTCAATTATAGGTGTAAAACATTGGGAAGTTTATCTTAGTTTCTACACAATCGCTTTAATTTTAACGTTAATGTTAACGGGTAAAGTCTGAGATTTTAATTTTTATTTAAGGTTCAATATTTTTTTTATAAATTTTTACAGTACAGTCACCCGCATTAATATTATCTACCATAACAAAGCGAGCTAAAATATCTGACACGTCTTAACGTCCCAAGAAAAAGAGTCGTATCCGATGTTTATGCGCGCTCAGATTTTAATGCTGGTGACTGTAGGTACCTAATACCTATCCGATCCTACGCCCACCGCCTGACAAACGCAATATACTCGTCTTGTAATTTATTGACCAACATTAACTTCCAGTGTTATAAAGTAAAAGTAAAGTAAGGCAGCACGCTGCAACTCGCAATAAATATATATCCAGCAGTTCATTACACTACAAGTCAGGTTTCAGTTTTAATAAAGCAACTAATGAAAGAAGTGAATTCATTTTGTTTCGCCGTTTTACGGCTGGAGGCACGAGTGATTACGAATTGCGACTTTTATTGGATTTGTTTAATGAAATCCTTGTTCATTTTAAAATGGTTGTTGTTTTTGTATAAACAAATATTATTACATGTTTTCATGTTTATTTTCACTTTCGATGAATATAATCGTAATTAAAATAAAAGGAGCTGCTGTTTAAAAAATGGAGGCAGATCGCAAAGTCAAGAAAGCATACCGAGGCCGTCCGGAAGGTCGACGTCCGGTCGGACGTCCAAGGTGCCGCTGGAGCGACATGGTCCAGGCCTCAGAGCATAGAATACTAGAGAGAGGACAAGCCGTCGGCGGCCGTGTCGCAGCTGTATGCTCAATGGGCATACACTGCCATACTGTGCACGCGTGCTGATCGCAGAGAATATTACGTTTTTTCCCAAAATGCCTGATATGATGCGCGTTTATTGTCAAATAAGCGTGTAGGTATACAAGTGTGTGTGTTTTAGATGTGTGCGTGCTTTGTCTTGTCAATTACTTGGGCGTTGTGTGGGTTAATGTACTAGCGACAGGCTCACTCTATACAAATCGGCCGCCATGTCCGATCTCCTTATATTCATACATCTGTGGTCCAGGCAGATCTGCGCGAGCTCCAAATCTGTAATTGGCAAGAGTTAATACCGCAGAACCGAGAAAAATAGCACACTCTGTCAGAGGCTAATAGGTATATAGTCAGGAGGATAATATTGATTTCGGCCGCTGAGCCAACGGAGTAAGAGTAAATAGGTAAGTGTTTAAATAAACCTGCATAAATGCCCCAAACCAATTCTAATATCAATAAGGGGTCGGCAACGCGCTTGTGATTATAATGAAGTCACAATTATCCATAAGCTACTGTGTCTGCTGACCTTCAACAGGCCGTAGGCGTGTTGCCACCATCGTAGATTTTGATTTTTTAAGAATTTTGTGCATTCCATCAAAATTTCGCTATCGCTAGTCGGTATTCTGCTGGTGATCGTCAACGGTGTAAGGTTTCATTAATAAAGGTTCAAAGTTATAAGTGTACCTCTTTAATTATTAAGAGTATTTAAATAAAATCGTAAAGAGTTGTTGGAGTTTTCTTCAAGTGCTGCTTCCTCCTGATTCTATTTTAGTTTTTAGTGTTATTGGTTTCGTACCGGTGAAAAAGCTAGGAAACTGTTCAGTTCTCGGCAGATTTTCGGTCCTCGACATCAAAAATACTGTGAAGTCTTCAGAAAAATCTAAATTCTTTAAAAGTTTTATGCTAAAATAAGTTAAAATAAAAGCTTACATTTTTAAGCTTATAAGTTTTGGTCAAAAATTTCATTTTTGGTACAACTTTTTATTGCCAACTGTACTTTTCTGCATACCATCATCAACTACTCATTGAGACGATTCTAACGAGCCCAAACTCGATGGGGTTATGTCGTTTTATTACGGAGTTCCTATGGCCACCTTCCAGCTCCAGCATCAGATCAGCTCCAAGTCATCATAATGTTGCATTGTCATGCGATATACATATGCATGCAAAATTTCAGATCAATCGGTTGACAGGAAGAGGGTGAAATTTCAATCACTAAATTTGACCCAAGAAAACAAACGGGGTGAGCTAAATAAAAGCTTGTAAAAAAGGCATTTTAGGCAAATGTTGGTATGGAACTTCGCTGTGTTGGAATATCTTACGTACTAAACGAGTACTTAAACGATTTTCGGATGTGGTTTTTATATTATTTTCGAGCTAAATGTCTATAACGAGTTTTTACTATGTCCTATTAATCAGCAAATCGTGGACACCGTACCGAAGTCGCGTGTCGACCTTGCCTGCTATTCACATTTCCTCGACACAACCGAAGCCCATCCAATACGTACCTTATAATAACTAGGTTGCTTGCTAATGTAGTCACGAGAGCTCTGGTAAATACAGACTGAATAGATTAACCACGCGGGGGTGTTTGGGTCAGGATAGTTTGACTTTGAAGTAGGTAACATAATATGCTCAAATATTACGTTCCTAAGTTTAGGTATTAGATAAGACTCATTATTTCATGATAAAAAAATCTGTTCTTATAAAGTTTTATGTCAAAATTATAAAAAAAACAATCAAGATCGTCAAAACACGAAAACACATATTACCCTTAGAGCCCTATATAGACAACAGGTACAATGCGTTACGTTATCATTGATCAACCTACAGCACCCTTAGCGTGGGATTAAAGTGAGTCGCGATTTAGTATAAAAAGTCTATACAACGCCCCTGGTGGTCACTCATAGAACTAAAAATCCAAACTGTAACGTGAGTCACTTATACATTACTTAATTCGCGATCGACTTCACGTTCGTTCGTATAGTTTAATCGATTTTCCAATATTCAACCTTATATCACTAGCATTTATCGTTTTAATTTAAATGTTTGTCGGTTATGACATTACAGAATACACGCATCGCGATGTCGACAGTGTCGACTGTCGATACAATATGGCCGCGCGGGGGCCATTTATTTGCATTTTTAAATACAAAATACGCGACAATCCGAATTTTGCGGATATATGTTGTCAATTCAAAACCCTTATTTTTATAAGTTCTTTAATTTGAGATAATTTTCGATCGGATCAGTACGGTAACTCTTGACGGAATAATCACGGGCCATTTTGCAAATGAAATAGTAAACTACAGTCACGAAGGTATTCTTCGATTCGAAATGTCTCACACTACCGATTGGTAGTACGAATCGAACGTTAAATTACGCATCGAAAACTAAACGCAAAGTGCCTAACGTTTTGCAGTTGGTTTCGTAGTCCAACGGCAGTGTGAGTTACAAGTTTGACGGGTCGAATCGAAGAATACCGAAGAGAGATCGAAATCTATTCGAAGCGCGTTTATTCGATCTCGTATGTAGTTACTAATCGTAAGGTTACGATTGAAACTCACGTTAGCCGTACTGTAGGTCGATCACGTAACGCAATGTACGCACGTCAGGTAGATCTAAATGTCACTTTTTATATGAAAAAAGGACACTTAAATTGTCCTAACGCGTGTTCGGAACGTTACGTGATTACCCCTCGGCATCTCGCGTCGGGGAACTGGTTACGCTTCGGGGAAACTAAAAGTTTTGTCTGTGCTCTTGCGGAAAAAGTTATCAAGACGAACAACTACCGGAAATGTATCCTGAAGAGTCACTCAGGCATATGATTTCCGGTTGTAAACAGAAGGCGGTACTCCAGATACTGCGCGGATAGTCAGGTTCTCTCTCTTTCGCCCTAACCACCGGTAGCTTAGGTCCCGCCTCGCTACCGTCGGCACCCTAGGTGATCCTAGGTGAATGTGTCTATATTTTTTGTATTTTAATTATACTTTAATATCCATAATTAAAAAAAACCTTACCTTAATTTTAAGATGAACACATATATAATAATTTTACTATCAGTTCTAACTTGACTGTTAATAATAATTTATGTATATTAAATTGATTTGACTTTGAATATGAATATTCTTTGAAATTTATTGACGATACCCAATGGAACATATTTTCTTTATTGTATGTAAAGCTTGTCCCAGAAAAAAATGTCGCTTATAAATTAGTAAAAATTCCATATTAAATATAAGAATTCAACAAATTTTCCAATACAGGTTTATTTGATATTCATTTCAATATTATTATTTAAACATAAAGATCAGTTTAAGATTGGTTCATACAGAAACTTCTTAATTTTCCCTTGACCCCTGCCATCAAGGTTTGTACATCGTCATCGGTGATTAGTTTGGATGCTTCATTTCCGTTTGAATTTTTCGACTGAAGTGGCATTACTTTTAGGTTTTTAAAGCTTCTGTTTCACACGAGCCCAATATTTCTCAATGGGTCGTAGCTCCGGGCAGTTGGGAGGATTGAGGTGTTTTTCAACAAAATCGACATTATTTGCTTTGTACCACTCTATTGCTTTCTTCTTGTAGTGACACGTGGCCAAATCAGGCCAGAACAGTACAGGTGAAGTATGCCTCTTATTGAATGGCAACAATCGTTTTTTAAGGCACTCATTCAGGTATATTTCACCATTTATGATTCCATTAGCAAAATATGGTGTACTGCGTTTGCCACATGTACAGATCGCCTGCCACTCGAAATCTTTCTTTGCAAATTTATCAATTTTGATGACCTTATGCTCTTCACTTACTGCTTTTCTGTCGGTCCCAGAATAATAGTGGTGTTATGGAAGTGATTTGAATTCAAGTTTGCAGTAAGTTTCGTCGTCCATAACAGTACAATAATTTTTCTTCGTCATTTTTGAATAAAGCTTTCTAGATCTGGTTTTAGACTCTTTTGACTGTTTTTTATTTCTGTTGAGCACTTTAGTTTGTTAAAACGTTTTTATAGAATTATTTCTCTTCACTCGTTGCACAGTAGATTTCGAGGTTTTGAACTTTTTGCCCAAGTCTCGTACAGAGAGGGTAGGTTTTATCTGTAAAGCTGTTATAATCTTCTTCTGGATAATCTTGTTTACAAACCCTGGTTTACGTCCACTTCCAGGCCGTCGCCGTATACCACCAGTCTCCCTTAACCGTTTTAAAACCCTTTGAACGGTTCTTGTAGACGTTTTTAGCGCCGATGCCACTTTATTCGCAGAGATGCCTCCATATTGAACATATTTGTACAAAAAAAATTTCGTGTAACTTTTCTTGCACCGACGACATTGTTGAACATCTAGTATTGACAGCGTTTTTTTTAATTTTAATTTATACATCAATGACCATCCTAACGGAGAACATAGTTTTCAAACCTCTTTAGATTTCATCCTGATATACTACCCCATCTAATAATGAGCGACATTTTTTTCTGGGACAAGCTTTATTTAGGTAATGCTGAACAAAATGTATGTGATGCGTTTCATGTTCAGTTCAGTGTTGTCACGTAATAATTTCAACTTACGCTTGTCAGACTATAGTCTGGTGCGTCTGTCGTGTCAGTGGCAGAATAGCTGAAAGTATACTACTCTTTAGGATTATCTCCTCAAAGTTTTGGCAGTCTGTAGTCACAACTGTGTACCGTTATCCCATCAAGTGCGATTAGCCTGGAGTCACACCGCAGGGCGCGGTAATCCTTCCATCGGGCGCCCATTACACGTCGGCGCTAAGCCGCCGATTGTAGCCTGTTATCGCAAAATAACGAGCTTGCGAAGATGTGGAATAAGCTGATCATTGATACGTTTCTTTGAGCGAATGATGTTAGATTAAATTAAGAGGAATGGTCTGCGTCTGTTAGGTGTTTATGCTCAAGCGGGCGATCGGCATGGATTAAGAGATGATGTGTTAAATTGGGGCTACGAAGAATTAAATGGTCGGGTTCATTTATGTTCAAGAACAATAGGTAGTGGGTCTATTTATATGGTTAACCACCATATTTATACGGCCTACTTGATGGTAAACTGACACTGAAACCTATCAACGCTTGCAACTCCAGAATAGTCACAAGCGCGTTGCCCACCCTTTATTGATGTGAGGATTGGTTGTGTTGCCAGCTAAAAACAAATGCACACGAGATTTGAAATTCCATACACTTGTATCTATGACAAAGCAATATTTATGTATGATACCATAAAGCTTGTCTGATTATGGACACGAAAGGTGACGATAAGAACTCCTCTATTGCATTAATTACACGATAATCCCATCGTGTTAAGGTTCAACAGAGTAGTCTCAAGAAGTAGTTGATGACAGGGAAAAAAGAAGGTACAGTCGGCAACAAAAGCTTGTACAATTTTTTTTATTTTGGACAGACTTATTTAACTACAGAAACTAATTTTAAACACAAATGGAACGCATACAACGAGTTACAAACTTAGTTAACGACAGGACACGCGCTCGCGTGACCCTTCCAATTATATTGATTCAATAATAACGTCTAAGTACGTACTTCCTCAAACTGCTATCTCATTTTGCATGGTTTGAGAAATAGTACTTCAATCGATAGAGCACAGGGTTGTTTTTTAAAAAGCATGATTGGCTAAGTTGCGAGTTTGTGAAAGCAGCCGCCATTATAATATACAACTACGCATTCACTTTGACCGCCATACGAAGAGCATGTAATTATAGCAGCTTTGTGTAAATTCAATCGAGGTTTATTGGGGAGTCAAATATTACAGCAGATATTATCGTTCTATACTACACTTGTGGCTATGTGAGCTGTAGAACTAGCAAGTGCGTCCCTTTTCGACAAAAAGCTTTGGGTGGAAAATTTCAAAAAAATCTACATACTTGATGATGATGTTGTCCTGACCGATTTCGGCCACAGCGACTGTGTATTCTGGCTTTTACTTGTTATTAACAATTATTAAAAACTGGAGTGTTGTTCTTCTACTCTCTGGTGCGCTCTCAAGTGGCTTATGTATACCCTATCTTCCTCACAAAAGTCCGAGCGCACTTGGTGCAAGTTAAAACTCCACCGACGTAGTGGTAATATTTAATTAGGTAACAAACCTCCTAACAAAATTTCACGAGAATCGGTTGATAAATGCAACCCGTAGGAGAACGGCCGGACAGCGGGACATCTGAACATACGAAAGAATTTTGGCCCAAGTTGAAACGGAGAACTTCGTTCGCTGTACTCGCTCGTTCAACTAATAAAACTGGCCAAGTGCGAGTCGGACTCGCGCACGAAGGGTTCAATTCAATTCAATTCAATAATTTATTTATAAAATACCACCACCGTACCATTATCGTATCATTACAGACAGACAGACAGACAGCGGACACGGCCCATTCTACAGCGGACAGCGGAGTCTTAGTAATAGGGTCCCGTTTTACCCTTTGGGCACGGAACCCTAAAAAGAGGTACTAACTACAACAATCAATGTGTCTGTACAATGTACAAACACAGATGCCTATACAAATACACAGACACACATGTTCAACTTATAAAATACCTCTTGTCACCCCGGTGTGCTTGTCTTGGGTGTTAAAAAATCAGGATAGTCATATATAAAATTATCTGGGGGCACGGCAGTGCCCTCGCCAAGTCGAGCTATCATAGTCACACATAGTGAGCGGCTGGCTAACTGCGAAACGAAAACGAAATTCATTCGTGTATCTTACTTTCTGTGACTCGAATTAGTGCAACAGAGAGTACACAAACGAACTTAGTTTTCGTTTTGCGCAAAAACGCCGTCGTTTTTCTTAGAAAACGATTCTAGCGTGAGTCATCCTTAAGCTTGAAACTATGCAGCACGGTTATCACACGGCGGCGCGCGATCTATGTCGCGGCGAGATAGACTTTCTGTCTCTTTATAAGTGTTTTAATTCGAAGGCGATGGATAGTCTATCTCGCAGCGACGCATTTCGTACGCCGTCTTGTGATAACCGTGCAGGTTTGATTTGTGACAGTGACACGGCATGCCGGCAGTCGTCGATACATGCGTAAAAGTAGCTTCGCAAACGAAGACGTCAAAAGAACTTTTGATGCCTTCGATTGCGTAGCTACTTTTGTTTCTGACTGTACCCAACAACACGTATTTACAGTATACAACGATATTTAAAACCACACGCACACATACTGCTGCCCGCAAATATTAGTTGAACTGTGTATACGAATGTAAGAAAGGCTGTAACAAAGTTCGTGACATCTCAGCACTGGAGACGATGAATGGCTATAATTTTTCCGTTGTAAATAATAAATTACAGGGGAGATAAAGGAGGTACCTTGTTTTAAGCCGGGCAGGTAATAAATTCGCTTGCCGCGAATCTAGTCCGTTCACAACAAATCGCTGCGTCCAAAATTTTCAGACACAACTTTTTCAGTGTCCGCCTTCGGCCGATTAGTTTTCTTTTTATAGAATGTGACGTTTCTTGTTCGTGATGCGGAGTGGCACTGATCTGGCGCGGGAGTTACAGTGTATGTGACAATAATTTGAATTTATTTTCTCATGGCAACGCCCCGTGACGACGAGGCGACAGTGTTTGTCAGTGTCAATAATTTTCTCTTTTAATTTTTGCGATCAATAATAACATTAATTACTCTGCGTCGTATTTAGTTTCATAATGCCGAGGAATTTAAATACTTATCCATGAAACAGCTGCAATTATTGCAGATCATGAAGCTGGCTATATATAACATTACCGAAATATCTTTAAATCTGAATATTACGAGAGACGCTATTTGACGTCTACCCTGTACGTCTAGCACAACTTGCTGCTTAGTCGAGTCGCGCGCGACGCAGCGACTCCTGTCTCACTCGTATGGTGCAAATTAGACGGAGGTGGGTAGATTCTCTCGACTCGCGTCGCGCTTGTCGTGTCAGTTGTGCTAGCCCCCCTGGAGTAAGTACTCTGAGACTAGCATGTTATTCAAAGAATATAATATTCACTAAAGGAGCTGTAACGCAAACGACAATGCGATATTTATGTTTCGTTTGAAATGAAACGTTGGCAGGACTGATAATTGCCTTGGTGCAAGCAAATGTCGACTATAGTGACGAACCTTTTCTTACCCTGACTTGTACAGTCAAGGTCACCAATATGTATATACCCAAAGTTGCAAAAATATGTATACAACAACCTTACTTCCGTAGTCATAAGGTCTGTATACATATTTCTGTAGATTTGTCGTGTATACATATTGGTGACCTTGACTGTACGTATACTAAGTAAATTAAATTGATGAAAATCAGTCGCTAGAATTTTGCAGTTGATACTTGTTATGTAATAAGTTTATGGTTATTCTTTAAAACGAAATTCGTGTTCGTGTTGAAGTCACTTATCCACATTGGACAGACGGGACTGTCTAGTCTAGCGAGAAAAGAGTACTTTACGGAGAGAGTGCAAGCTAAATAGCTAGATAGTTCGTAATTTTACATTTATATGTACCTATAGTTAGAAAATGAGTGTGTAACGCAATACATAATTAGGGTTCCGTACTCAAAGAGTAAGAC
Organism: Epinotia brunnichana; assembly: GCA_963854355.1. NCBI lineage: Eukaryota > Metazoa > Arthropoda > Insecta > Lepidoptera > Tortricidae > Epinotia > Epinotia brunnichana. The sequence continues at coordinate 7,002,784 of OY977945.1, read as the reverse complement.
GGGATCCTATTACTAAGACTCCGCTGTCCAAATCTGTCTGTCTGTCTGTTTGTCCGTCTGTCACCAGTTGTAAATGTTGAAATTTTCACAGATGATGTATTTCTGTTGCCGCTATAACAGCAAATACTAAAAAACAGAATTAAATATATATATATATATATAATATATACAGGGTGTGGCCTGTAATGGGAGCAAATGTTCAAAAGGACGCTTCCTTAGAGCATTTGCAGTAACCCCTTGTGTATAATTCACTTTCAAATTTTTTGGTTTCGTAGAAATTTTGATCAAAAGTTACGACCTCCAAGTAATGTATCTTGGCACCACGAGATCATATCACGGCAGTCAATGCAGATTTTGAGGTAACATCATGTAATGAGTCATAATAGTTTTTGCATTTTTGTGTTCAACAGATAGTTTTGGGATTTTTTTATTTTTTTTTTCATTTTTTTTAGTGTTTTTAAAATAAAAAGTTACTCATAGCACTCCAGAAGAGTAAAAAAATACAAGTAAACTTATTTTAAAGAATTTTTTTTCCAAAAAATATATTTTTTTTTCGTGTAAAACCACATCGAAATAATTGTTCACAAGCTTAATAATCTACCGTTTAATTGTTTGCTCCTATTACAGGCCACACCCTGTATATATGTTTTTTTCTTACTCAACAAAAATTACGATATACTTAGTCTTCGCCAAAATGCATAAAAGTTTATTGGCGAAAATTAAGGGGGACAACAAATGTGATAATTATTTTTGCTCGTTTTTGGTCGATATTGATAACGGCAACAGGTAGACGCTTGAAATGTTCATTCACTTTAAAAATAAAAAATTAAATTAAAATGAAACAAATATTTTAAGGAGGGCTCCCATTTAACAAACGTGTTTTGTTTGCCGTTTTTATAGATAATGGTACGGAACCCTTCGTGTGCGAGTCCGATTCGTACTTGGCTGGTATTGTTATTTTCTGGCATTGAAATTTTGTTTGCCCAATAAAAAAAATCGGATTAAATGTCGTCTCGGAGAGATCGCTCATTAGCGATAAGACTACCTATTGTCTACCGTTGTATATAATAGCGCAAGGTCATAATTGTGTTCATATTGCTATTCTTCTACAAGATTACTCGGCTATTACTATAGTACCTGTAATGCGTTGATATGATTTTTTTTTAATTATAGAATGTCGGTACCATGTTGGATATTTAACTAAGTTAACAACTGAATGCTAATAATAGAGCGTGCTCTGAGTTCGTAACTTGCCTTCTTCGCATTTATCGTTGCGATTACGAATTCTATTACATTTGTCAACTATAAAATAGGTTGTTTACAACCAAGCGTCGACAATCTAATGCTAACAGTCCCCGTAGCATGGATGGCCTTTATCACGCGATAAGTGACAGGATAGAGCATCCGTCCCTGGCTGACACCGTTCGATAGAACGAGACGACGCGCTTATCCTATCACTTATCCATGCTACGGGGCCTGATATCACGACTTGATGTTGAGAACGAAACTGATACTTCATTATTCCCAAAAAAATAATACTTGTATTAAAAATAAGAACAGATATTAGGATTAAGCAATTAGGCTGAATAAAGTAGCAGTCATAATCGATTTTATTTTTTTATTTTTTTTAGTTTATATGGCTCCATCAAAGCCTTGATGATTCCGCCAATGTCGAGTTTGGATAAGACACGGTCAGTATTTTATATTAACCCTATCCTCCCTTCTCGATCAATCGAACACTGAGGGGCGAGCCAGACTTTTAGCTGTAAGCTCCAAGGAAGCCGGGTACTGGCTCCAAGCACACCCATCTCCAAACATAGGCACTTTTTTAGAACCCAACACCCTACAAATTTCAGTTTCTCTTCGCCTTGGGGTCCCGGTCTGCGCCCCACATCGTTGCCCCTGCGGAAGCGATGTCGACCGACTAGGGCACCACGGTCTGTCCTGCCAGCGAAGCGCGGGCCCCTTCTCCAGGCTTGCTGCCCTAAATGACATAGGTAATCCGCCGGTCTCTTGCGTCGGTTGGTTCTCTTCTAGAGCCGACCGGCATCTCTAGAAACGATGGCAAGAGACCGGACGGTGTGTCTCTGTTTCCGTGGAGTATGGGACGGGTGCTGGTGTGGGATGCAACCTGCGTAGACACACTAGCCCCGTCGCATCTCCACCGAACCTCCGTGAGGGCAGCGGCAGCGGCAGAGGCGGCTGAGAAAGCCAAGGTGGGCAAATACAGTGGTCTCGGCGCCGAGTATAATTTTGTTCCATTCGGCGTCGAAACCCTAGGTCCGTGGGGCCCTGGCGCTCTGAGCCTATTTAAGGATATGTCGAAGAGGCTCAGAGACGCCACGGGAGACCAAAGAGCTGGCAGTTTCCTCGCTCAACGCATCGGCCTGGCGATCCAGCGAGGAAATGCTGCCAGCGTCTTCGGTACCATGCCGCAGGGGCCATTTTTAGATAAATTTTAGTTTTATTTAGATGTATTTTAGTTTTAGTTAAGTTTAATTATAGTGGTGTTTTTATTAAATTAAATAAAATGTATGTCTATCTTGACGGTGGACTATAGGTAGTGTTTGGTATTATATCCAACCGGTCGAACAACCAATTTACAACAAAACACAGACTACAACAAACACAATCTATCGGATGACAACTTTTTTTTTTCCCTTTAGTTTTATGATATGGGTTATAAATCTACTAACTACTTATACTTATATTAATAAAACCACATACATATAGGGTTATTTTGAGAATGATCACAACTTTATGTTATTTTTCGACAAGAACTTATTTAATATTCCACAATATGGCGAGAAAACTAAGATTAAGAGGAATTTAATATTAATTGGGCGACTTATATAACGTGGAAGTAAATTATACAATGGGAAAGAATCTTTAGGACGACTCATTTGTCTAACGAGGACAGCTTCAATGCAACGATATTATTAATACTAATAATTACCATTAATTTCAGGCGTCTAAGGCCCGTAGTTACAAATACTTTAAGACATACAATATAATGCAGAACTTTTTTATTATTGCATGGTAAAATTACGATTCATTTAAAGGCACCGCAACTTTACTCCTAAAGGTGGTCATACAAGGTAAGATGAATCGCTTCGATCCATCGGACGAAAATCGTGGCGATCGGTCGCTTCGAAATAAAATAGAATTGTTACATAACATTTTCGTAGTAGCCCTAAAAAAATAAAAAGAGAGTCTAACCTGGTCATACATGGTAAGATTCATCCTTAAAATAAGACCGATTGAAACGACCGATCGATAGTGTATGTCAATATCGTCAATGATTTACTTGATCGAAGACGATATCGGAAATCGCCAAAAACCCATGTAATCATGAATATCGTAACGATGAATTGAGTTTGTATGTGGATTATGATACTTACCAATAATACTAAGCAAACAATATATAACTGAATTTAAAGAATTGAATACCTACTTACTGTGATTATATACATGCGCTGTATAATTACTACCCAATTTTGTGTGACGTGGGTTTTTATACTGTAGAAAGGAATTCGCGAGGAACATGCCGTTTGCGTGCTTACAGCGCGTTATTTTTATCAAGATTCTTATCGCGAAATGAGATGTAACTTATTTGCTGGTTTTGATTAGAAAAATACGTTGTTTAAACGTAAATCGCTTTATCAAATTTATTTTTTCAATTTGTTTTTGTACACGTTCTGAATACTGATGTTGCTCAATATCTGTCTCATTTGCGTACATATTTTGCTGCAGCATTTTCAACAATGTTATATTTACTCCAATTACTTTGAATATATTATTTCATAAGGCAAACACGAATGAGAATATGACTTTGGTAGTTTTCTTATTTAAATTGTCTATCAGGGTAATATCAAGAATTCAAGAACTTATATGGAAACCTTCCTTCTCCTTTAATAAAATGAAACCCGTTTTGCACTCAATAAAGGTTTACAATAATATAAATAAAGGGTTTTATATGAAAACACATTAGGTAAATATATAAACAATGTTTAGATATCTCTGTCTCCGAATATTTGTCTTCAAATGGCCATAAAAAGGGCATACGGAACCTATAAATAATTTACATGAATTGGGGATTTTTGGCTTACTTCGTAATTACGCCATATGTAATTTCCAGTGTAATTATATCCAAAATGGCCGGGTTTACTCGCAAAGGTTGTAATGAACAAACAGGCAATAACCCATTAGCAAACAAAATTAGTCCTAACAAAATATGGACATGACTTACAGTTCAACTGTAATAAACAGGCGTAGCGTAGCGTAACTCCTCAAATATTATCAGCCCACAGATAGCGACTTGGGTTTTTTCTGTAATAATCAACGCATCAATCTCGGAGAGGAGTTTATGTAGGAAATTGGTAAGGAAATGTGGAAATTTTCATAGCAATTTATTCCATGCTTCGCATGCATTTAGCACAGTGAACGATAATATCTAGAAATCTAACTAGCGCTGAAAAGTGGCCCCACAAAATGGATGCACTTATAGGCGGGGATTAAAAAGGATGCCTGGCAGCCCGTTCAATTTGAACATGGCCACCGTGTCAAACTGTTAAATAAGCCAAACGTTTGGTTTCAATAAATATGCTTTTCTCAAACATGCTCGGAAATGTATGCGTTAATGTCACAAAATGAAGACATGAAGTTCCTTGTTTATGGCTGCCTACATTACTTCTTGGCCTAGGCCAAGAAGTAATGTATGAAAACCCTAACTAAAAACATTATTGGCCGCTACTCTAACTTTTTAAATTTGCTTACTGATCTTAAACAGACAAAGGAAAAAATACATACTGCCAACCACCAATACTTTTTTTTAATTGTTTTAGTTTTTTGTAAAAAAAAATTGTTAGTTTTTTACATTTTTTTTGTTATTTTTCGTTTATTTTTTAGTGTTGTTTATCGTTTTTAATGATTTAAAAAAATATATTTTCTTTTCTTGATGTTTGTCTATTTTTAATGTTAAAATGTTTGTAGGGTCTTTTGTTATTTTTAGTTTTTTTTATCTATTTTTCCTTTTTGTTTTACTTTTTTTTGTTTTTTGTTTTTTTTGTCGTTTTTTTTTAATTTTTTCAAGTTTTCCTTTTTGTTTTACTTTTTTTAATGTTTTTTTTTCCTTGTTTTTTTTTTTAATGTTTTTTGTTTGTTTTTCTTTTTTTTCTTTATTTTCGTTTTTTTGTTTTTTTTGTTTTTTTTAATGTTTTTAATTTTTTTCCTTTTTTTTCTTTTTTTTAATGTTTTTTGTTTGTTTTTCTTTTTTTTCGTTTTTTTGTTTTTTCCGTTTTTTTTGTTTTTTTTTTAATGTTTTTTGTTTGTTTTTGTTTTTTTTTGTCCATTTTTTTGTTTTGTTCCTTTTTTTTTAAATGTTTTTTGTTTGTTTTTGTTTTTTTTTTCGTTTTTTTTGTTTTTTTTTGTTTTTTTTTAATGGTTTTTAATGTTTTTTTTTGGTTTTTTCCCTTTTTTTGTTTTTTGTTTAATATTTTTCTTTTTTTTTTGTTTTTTTCCTTTTTTTTTTGTTTTTTGTCATTTTTTTGGGCGTTTTTTTTGTTTTTTTAGTTGTTTTTTTAAATATTTTTTCCTTTTTGTTTTACCCTTTTGTAATGTTTTTTTAATATTATTATTTTTTAATGTTTTTTTTTTCTTTTTTAGATTTTTTTATCTAGAATATTTCTCACTTTAGTGAGGTGAAAAGGATTCTATTTTTAAACCACTCACATTCGCTAGCTCGTGTTTCAATTCCACACTCGCGGTTAAATTATAACTGCACCCTTGTATAACAAATAAGTATTTATTATTTCCTCACATCGTTTGAGAAAAGCACTATACAAGCCTCGGCCGGAACAGGGATTGCTGGACTCGTTGTATCCGGCCTCGTCTACGACTCGGCCGTCTAGCCCAAACTCGTCCATCAATCCCTTACTTCACGGCCTTTGCAGTAATGTACTATTGTTGTGCCGTAAAATGGTGTGCGAGTCGTTCGGACAAGCACAACAAAAAAGATGGACTTTTTTCACAAGTTAATGCAGCGCAAAACATATTATTTTGATTTTATTGCTATGATCACATTTTGTATAGATAGGGGTGGTATTATGCCAACAGACATCATTACTTTTTTTAATAAGTTGGTTTCTATTTTAGTAGTTTTTATCGATGCTTTTATAACTATAAAATTAAAAAAAAAATGTTTTTAGATTTCCAACACATCGAATTAGAAACGAAATATGGAATGAAGCAATGCGTTTGAAACGAAACTGAAATGTTTTGGTTGTATTTCCTCTTTCAAAGATGTGACTGATGCATTTAAATACGATTCTTGCAGCCATCAAATTTTATTAATTTAAAGCGCAATAGAACCGTTTTTAGTGATTCAGCTGCACTACATTGCTAAAAAAGATTCCTTGATTTAGTCATCAACAGGCATTGGAGTTTATATCGCACGATAAGACGTTAGCGAGCAATGGAGTCGACATTAGCAATAAAATTCAACTCGAATTCATACTCATCCTCATTTATTTAATTCAAAAATGCCTTTATACCGATTGTGATTAAAAATCGGATTCAAATTACCAATAAAATTATTTTTCTATTAGTTTACAAACTGATAGACAGCTTTAACTATTTAAATATACAACTATACATACTCTGATAAATAAACTACATCGCTGCGATAGACCTAATGTCATGTACTGACCGATTATTAAATTGAATAGTATGTACCATGTGTCATTCACTGACGATTCCAGACGTGTCAATTATTCACAAGTGGATATTTGATCATCAGAAAATATGGAAAAAGTCGCAGTCGTAGTACTCGTAAATTGTATTGCTAATGTTGAATCTATAGGTCGCTAACGTCTGACCTTGCGATAAAAACTCAGATGCTTGGTCATCAAGACAAAAGTTAAATAAAGTAAATGTATTTAGAGGAACTTGAGATTTAGGTAAACAAACTAAGACTTATGTTGTAATTGGAAATATATCCATTTGTAAAAACATAACCCCCCTCTCCTTCGGCAGTTGGGTAAAAATATACATAGTAATGTTTGCGTTTCTCTGCTCACTTACCGTGTGGCTTACTTGTATTATATGGTAAATAAAAATAAATCACTACATAGTATAAAACAAAGTCACTTCTCGCTGTCTGTCTGTCTGTCTGTCCCTATGTATGCTTAGATCTTTAAAACTACGCAACGGATTTTGATGCGGTTTTTAAGAATAGATAGAGTGATTCAAGAGCAAGGTTTAAATGTATAAAACATGCAGGTATTATTTGTATTATACATATAAACCCGTTCGAAGCCGGGGCGGGTCGCTAGTTTTTCTTATATGATAGTATAATAAAATTAACCCTCTAACTATTACTGAAACGCAGACAGAATAGATGGAAGGACAGCGGAGGCTTAATAACAGGGTTCTGTTTGGTATCCTTTGGGAACTCGACCCTTAACACTATCTAGTTGAATTCTCTGACCCTAAATTTGTATATTTATACACTAAGTTTGTGATTCTAAGTGATTTAGAACTCGAGATATTAATAATTTACTTTAAAAACAAAGTTTTAACCGACTTCAAATCAGTAGCCAAATTGCTTCAAGATTGCCTATGAAATGTGAAGATTTTTTTTTTCAAATCGATTCTAAAATTAACTACCGAGTTATCGCGTAACAAACACACACAAAAAAAAGAATACAGATGAATTAAGAACCTCCTCCTTTTTTGAAATTTTAATATTTATACCTATAATTCAAAATAGGTGCAATAAAATTTAAAATGGCCGGCGGAGGCCATGTACTTGCCATGTATCTACCTACAAGCCATGTACCTACCTACTTATACCCAGAACCGTAATTAATTTCCATCTAAAGTCAATTTTTTTATTCCGTAGACTAAAATGACATTTCATGTATTGCTAGTTTTTTACGACTTAGGTACCTATAAATAGTGATGTGCTACAACCGGTAGGTACTAACCGAAAATAAACGATTGGGAGGTACTTATATTTGTTGATAAAGCTCAAAGATCAGCACTGTTTGTATATAGCTGGTCACATTATTTCTACGTTTGACATTTGTGGTTCTCATTTTAGTCTACGGAATAAAAAAATAGACTTTAATCTACCAAGAAATGTCACTGTCACAGTGAAACTTCTCTCTCACTTGAGATCTCAGGTGTAACCAACCTTATTATGATAATACGAAATATAATCGGTAGAATCGATGTAAAACTGATCTGAAATACACATATCCCAAATAATAACTAAAACTTAGAAAAGTTGAAACCCCCCCCCCCCCCCACACACACATTTTCATTTCAAAGTTTAATAAATATCTCAAAAACGGCTGACCCGAGTTTGTTGAAACGTAACTAAGAACCATTTCGATCACGTCAGCTTTTGGATAAAAAACCCGCAACAGACAGACAGACAGATACGTCAAACTTATAAAACCCCTTTTTTGCGTCGGGGGTTAAAAATGGGGTCAAATCTCGAAACTCTTCCACAGTAAAAAGTGGTGCGGTATTTTATAGACCCAAGTCAGGCATTCTTATAAATCTTTTTTTATTTTGCTTCCTAAATAAAACTCTGCAATTTGGGAATCACACAACTTTACTGCATTTAAAAAAAATTGTATTCCTAAAACTTTTTTTTTTTTTTTATTGAACTCGAAAAAAATACTTAAAGCTTATAGTTACATATTTTACCTATGTTGTTACTATTTTACATATTTTACCTATTTAACTATGTTAGTCTGTTTGCCAAGTCACAAAATTAGTTAATGCAGTAAAGTTGTGTGATTCCCAAGTTGCAGAATTTTATTTAGCAAGCAAATTAAGATTAATAAGAATGCCTGACTTGGCTCTATGAAACATCTTACCACTTTTTAGTGTGGAAGAGTTTCGAGACTATTTTTTACATGGAATGTTTTTTATGGGATCTCATTTCTTTTTGTAGGTTAACACTAACCGCATGCAAATACATCGTATATTGCACTTGTTACTACCTTGTTATTACTCTTGCAGGAAAGAACTGCAAAAGTTGCACATTGTAATTTTATCATGTTTGTCGCATGCTTGTACTCGTATTATGCCTCGGTAGGCGGTTTGTAGCTGGTGCCAGCCCTGGACCACGGCTGATATGTCGTTGCCAGAAACATCGCAAATTTTCCGGCAAACGGCCGTCACTGATGCCATTGCCAGCACGACAGGCAATACTGCCAGCGTCTTTGACACTGCCTGTTGCCGCAAAGTTTGCAGCGGACGTAATTAAACGAACGCACAAATCATTAATAAATATTAAATTTTGTGAGCCCTTTGAAAGAAAATATTACATTTAGAATCTATACATAATAATAAAGCTGAAGAGGGTCGAAAGTCTGTACATGGAAGATATTCGACAAAAAATTGGCTAGGGATACTTAAAATCGATAACAGAACACGTTCCAACAGTTTTTAGAATTTTTGTCTGTTTGTCTGTTTGTCTGTTTATCTGTTTGTCTGTTTATCTGTTTATCTGTTTGTCTGTTTATGTGACCGCGCATCACGTGAAAACGGCTGAACCGATTAAAATTAAATTTGGTATAGAGATAGTTTGAGTCCTGGGGAAGGACTTAGGGTAGTTTTTATCCTGGAAATCAACCCCTAACGGGGATAAAATGGGGGGTGGAAATTTGTATAGAGCTACTTAAACCGCTGCACCGATTTGGATGACATTTGGTATATAATTAGTTTGAGTCCCGGGGAAAGGTCAAAGGATAGTTTTTATCCCGAAAATCTTCCCTTTAGTGGGTAAAATGGAGGGGTGAAAATTTGGATGTAATCCATTTTGATAAAATTTGGTTTAGAGGTAGTTTAAGTTCTGGGGAAGGACATTGGATAGTTTTTATTCTGGAAATCTTCCCCTTAGGGGGTGAAATGGGGGGTGAAATTTTGGATGGACTCTGTTTAGACCAAATTTGGATTAGATATAGTTTGAGTCCGAGAATGACAATAGATAGTTTGAATACCGAAATTCATCCCCCAAGGGGATGAAATAGGGATGAAAATGTGGATAAATCCCATTTAGTTAAAATTTGGTATAGAGATAGAAGGAGTCCCAGGTAAGGACAATGCATAGTTTTTATCCTGAAAAATCATCTCCTGAGGGGGTGAAATGAGGGGTGAAAATTTGGATAGAACCGATTTAGATGAAATTTGGTATGGAGATAGTTAAGAGTCCTGGGGAAGGACTTAAAATAATTGTTAGTCCAGAAATCATCTCCTAAGGGGGTCAAATGGGGTATGAAAATTTGGATGGAACCCATTTACGGTATAGCAAGTTAGAGTCTTGGGGAAGGACATAGGATAGTTTACTCCCGAAAATCATCCCCTAAGGGGGTGTAATTTGGGGAGAAAATTTGTTTGTGACCCATTTTGATGAAATTTGGTTGAATGATAGTTTGAGTCCCGGAGTAAGGCCACGGATAGTTTTAATCCCGAAAATCATCCCCTCAGGGATGAAATAGGGGGTGAAAATTTGGATAAAACCCATTTAGATGAAATTTGGTAAAGATATAGAAGGAGTCCTAGGGAAGGACAATTCTTAGTTTTTATCCCGAAAAATCATTTCCTGAAGTGGTGAAATGAGGGTTGAAGATTTCGATAGAACCCATTCAGATGAAATTTGGTATAGAGAGAGGTCTCAGTCCAAGGAAAGAACATAGAATAATTTTTATTCCGGAACACATGAAATGAGGAAATAAGGGGATCACATAAGGGGGTGAGAAATGGTGGCGGAAAATTTGGATTGATCCCATTTACGGTATAACGATAGTTAAGGAAGGACATAGGATAGTTTTATCCCGAAAATCATCCCCTAAGAGGGTGTAATTGGGGGTGGAAATTTGTTTGTGACACATTTTGATAAAATTTGGTTGAAAGATAGTTTGAGTCCTGGAAAAGGACAAATGATAGTTTGTTAAGTGGTGTATTTATCGATCATGACAGTACCTATTATCGAAAAAGAAAAAAATAATAAAGGGCCATTCGATACCGGTGAGGAATTGATTGGAGTCGATTCTAGGTACCTACCTATCGATTTTTTCCGTCATTATACTTGGAAATAGGATAGAAATAACTTAGCTTATAGGGACGTTAACATCTTGCTTACTGATTTTAATTTTATCAAATTACACTTAGTTATCTCGATTCGCTTGACGTTATGTGGCTTTTCAAGCAACGTAGTTAGTTGGCCAAAAAAATATTTACTCGTAACTCTTTTGAAGACAACATACAAATAATAGAATGGATAGAGCCGAAACTGGTAGAAAACTTCCATACTGTATCATAAAATAAACATAATTATAAAGAGTGTATATTCGCCAACAAACTGTTATGCAGTTTGGCGAAGATTTAGATTAAGCTTATCGTAATTTTTGTTGAATAAGAAAAAAATTAAAGAAAAAAAAAATGTCTTGGCATACGTACAGTCGACGTCAAAGATATGTTCACAATTTTACCCTTTAATTCTGATGATGATGATGATGAAGAGAACAAAAATAAGGGCTCTTCTAAAATAATTACTCCGCACTTTTCAGGCAAAACCTTGAAAATTTGGAAAAAATTTGGATGTAGCCCATTTAGATGAAATTTGGTATAGAAATAGTTTGAGTTCTGGAGCATTCTCCATGATTTTCGGGATAAAAACTATACGTTGTCATAACAACGGATAGTTTTTATCCCGAAATCATCCTCTAAGGAGATGAAATAGGGGGTGAAAAATTGGATGGAATCCATTTACGGTATATAGCGGTAGTTGGGAGTCCTGGGGAATAGGAACATTATATAGGTAAATATATGTATGTGACGTTCCAAGGGTAAAGGTACCTTATGGCGGTAGTTTCGAAGATGTTTTCTAAAACGGGGTAAAAAATACGTTTTATTATGGCTATTTTGAAAACTATTAGATGTACCATTTTGTTGACGTATCCTTATTTTTAATATAAAATATTTAAATTACAAGTCAGTTAATTTAGTCCTACGGTTTAGTAGAAAAGGTCCTTACGGCCGTGTGATATGAAAATATGCAAAATAATAATGAAAAAAGCCTACATGCATCTATTATGGTGAGGCGCGTCATAGAAACCAAGTTTGCGGCGGAGTCTATTTTGTAAAAAAAGGCGTTCGGAGTAAGCTAATCTATAAAATCATGCAACTCAGCCATAATGACCCTTTCCTTCATACAATCCATACTAATATTACAAATGCGAAAGTAACTCTGTCTGTCTGTTAACTTTTCATGCTTAATTTGGTTGAAATGAAATTTGGTGCAGAGATACTTTGAATTCCGGGGCCTTCCCAAAGAATCCTTACTAAAGATAGTTTTTATCTGGAAATTCATCACCTAAGGGGGTGAAAAGGGGGGAGAAAATTACGATATAAACGAGTTCCGCGCGGACGAAGTCGCGGGCAAAAGCTAGTTCCTTATAAGTGTTGAGAGAGGTACTCGTAGGTAGGGTATAGTAGAATGTCATCCTGGTCATAGTTGGAGTAGCCCAACTGGGGAAGTAAGTACCTTACAGAAGACCGCAGCCATAATTATCGCCCACAAATGGTCTCGCCGGAATACCAGCGCTGGCTCATGAGCCAGCAATATGCTAAGACGAGACCATTTCGTGGAAAACTGCTTAGTATATAAGTAAATACAGTATTTTAAGTTGCTTGTCACGGATAAATTATTTCATTTTCATTTAATTTCAATTACTTACCCCACTAAGTATTTGCATTGTATGGTGGTGTTGTTTTCCCGATGGTGAGTAAGGTCGTCAAAGCTCCCGAGGTGAGAGCGAGGCATCCGCGTTTATCTCATAGCTATCAACATAACAAATCCGCAAATAAAAAAAGTTATTGCTGGAAATGGGACTTCGACACATCAGCAGTAGCGTGGTATCCGAGTGACTTCCTTTTCTAACGGTATTTGTGTAAGACGTTTTATATTAAAAACTGCCTGAACTCTTTCCACCCCCAAAACAGTCTCTTCAATGAAGTTTTACTCATTTTTGACTTTTCAAATATGTTATTAATTAGCCCATTAATTCCTTTATCTATACTTACCAGAATTCAGCTTCCCCGTCTTTGAGAAAATTGTCTATATTAGACGAACAGACACTAAGTGATCGCATAAGTGTTCCTTTGGACCAGTTTTGGTAAGGAACGCTACCTAAATAAAAATAACATTCCAGGAAAAGTTTATCGACAAGATACATACATTTCACAATAGATACTAGTCCTCTCAACGTTATCGAGATCAAATGCTAAAATCCCAGCTGCATCAACATTCTTTGACGCTCGCATCACGACGGGCACGTCTGTTTTACAAAAGGTCGTCACGCGCGTATCGAGATGAAGTTGCGATAGTAAATAAACAAAGAAAAGTCTGCCAAGAGCAGTGTGCTTTCAAAGTGGCGACCGTCAATGTATAGGTATTAGGACGCAAGTAAGGAGCGTTGTTACATTGCATTCACTAGTAATATCTTTTTTTTTTATCTGAATTGCTGCATATACGCTTCAAACTTCAAATAATTTATTTGTGAACAATAGGTATGCACATAATGTAATTATGCTAGATGGTAAGTACATATAAATAAGTCCAGCTATGTTCTGCCCCGAGGCAAAAGATCTTATGATTAAACAATTAAACATGTTCAATATTGCAGAATCCGACTCGGCTGGGCAGCATTCGGGAAGCTACAGCACATCTTTTCGTCCAATATTCCACAGTGTCTCAAGACGTGAAACGGAAACGTGGTCGCTTACCATGGACCTCATAAGAAGGCTTTCTAAGTGGATTTCTAGTTAAATAAGCTTACTACTCAGTCAACGAATACTTGAATGATAGTTTTAATCTGCAATATTCATCATCATTATCATCATATCAGCCGAAAGATGTCCACTGCTGGACATAAGCCTCCCCCAAAGAGTGCCACAATGGCCGGTCCTGCGCCATCCGCATCCAGCGGACTCCCGCGACCTTTACCAGGTCATCAGTCCACATTGTGGGGGGGCCTACCCACGCCGCGCCTTCCGGTACGTGGTCGCCACTCGAGAACCTTTCCGCCCCAACGGCCATCGGTTCTACGTGCAATGTGCCCAGCCCACTGCCACTTAAGTTTAGCGATTCGGAGGGCTATATCTGTCGCGGTGATCGCGAAGTCTGTTATTGTGGTATGTATTCTATCTGTCACTCTTAGTGTATTTTCACTGGTAACACTGGCGATCGAGGTCGACGAGTGTTATATGTCAGAGCGGAGAGAAAATGGCGGGAACGAGGTGAGAAAAGTTGGTAGAGGGAGTCCGATGGCTGGGACGGGATACGCGGTGTGGCGCGTGTATTGAGATACAGGAGACTCTTGGTAAGCGAAAGATATCTATAATCTTGATATATATAGATATTGCGGTGACCTTGAATTAACGTCTACCTTGAGATAGAGCTGAGTTGAAGAATATATTGATATTCTTTGTGTGTAGCTCGAGTATGAATGTAACAAGTGAGGTGGCTGTTGGTTATCGGTTTGAGTTACTGGAGGTTCTTTATGGAGGCTGATGGATGAGCTGTAGGGGTTGTTGTGGAGGCTCGTCGGGGACCACATGGTCCCCACCTCAGTACTCATCGCATAGCTATATGAGCTGAGTTGAGAGATATGAGAGTAATGAGTTGCGGGATGCACGATGAGTTCTCCCGTGGAGATTCAGTTGTGCCGTGCATCCACCGAGAAGAGCCACGGGACTTGGGGCCCTTCTAATTTTCCCCGAGAGAGTTGAGGTTACATTCATTACAAGAGATACGAGTTTTGAGAGTGGATGGAATTGAGCGCCCATCGAGTGTTGATTCATGGTCGCTGCAGTAGCTGTCATATACTGTGCTTTATATATGTATAGATCCATGTAGCGAGATTATTATTACATCCCCCTAAGAGTAAATCTCCGCTACATGTTTTGGTGGAGATGCTTAAAAAAGAAAAGAAATGTCTGTCGGTGGCGGTTCATGTGTTTGGAGAGATAAAAGAGTTGTACATAATGTTGAAATATTTCTGTATTCAACTATTTTTTTTTGGTTTGGGTATGCCCATGGTGGTGCGTACACATGGGACGGTTTGACCCATTGTGGTGCGTACACATAGACAGTAATATTGCCCAGCCATGAAGAGAATGTGCATATTTCGAGTTCAATACTTGAAAGTAGAATTCGATTACACGGTGAGCCGGCCGACAGGCGATTCTTTGTTTTTTTTTCCCCCTTTTGTTTCGGCTTCTTTTCCACAGATCAGCATTTGTTTAGGAACGGCGATTACGTTTTTTATTCTAGTAACACTGAATTTAGTCTCTGACCACGTTCAGAAATACGCCACTGTTTATGTTTGGTCAAAGCATGTGCAAATTTAATTGTCATTTTGCGCCTGTTTCCTCGTAAGTTTTATTACAACAATTTTTTTTATTATTTAAAGACAAAAAGAAAGATATATTAAAATATTTACTTGTTGTTTTATTTTCCCCACGGACGTTATTCACGTTACGAAATGTTCATTGTGTTTGGAACGGAACGGTTCGGGTACCACAGATCGATCGGTCGGATCGTATAGAGGAGGTTTAAGAGTGAAGTTTAAGAAGTAGAGTGAAGTCTACTTAATCTATGGTTTGTGCCTTTGCTATTTACCCGCTCTTTTTTTCCTTTCGTGTGTTGTGAGAAAAGTTTGTTATAGAAGAAAATATCGAATAAAAGTGCCCAATTACTTAATTAAAGAGTGCCAAAGTTTGGAAGCAGACCGCTTAAAAAAAAAACAGTCGTAAGTAATAGCTTAAGGAGACTTCATTATGAAGTAATTAAGTAGTTACATTTTCATGTAAAACTAACAAACTTTTGTGGTACATAAACTCGACTTCAGGTGAATACATTTCATTGCAGATTAGCATCAAACGAAATGCAAGATTTACGTAATATTTAGAAGCATATGAAGTATATCGGTAGCTTGCATTGCGTACAAAATGGACTTTCTGCTTTCCACATTGCAATTGCGCCTACAACGGCTAACAGAAGCGTTAAAGGGAGCCGCAGAGACCCTTAACAGCATTGAGACTGGCGTAGCAAGGGACAGGGTAATTGCCGTGAGAATTAACGTTAAAAATAGATTGTTATCGCTCACAACAGATTTAGATAGATATTTGTCTGGGGCGACGGACATAAAAGAAGAATTCTGCATTAAATGTCGAGATACGCAAGTAAAGGCGGAGGACACGCTGACCGAATTAGAAATTGCGATGAAACTATACTGCCATGAAGCAGAGAACAATCATAGAACGCGTCTACCTAAGTTAGAGTTAGGGAAGTATAACGGGGACATCCTAAAATGGAACACTTTTTGGGATAAGTTCGAGGCCAACGTTGATAGTAAGGACATTGCCAACGTTGAGAAGCTTTCATATTTGTTGGCGTCATTAGAGGGGCCAGCCTTTCAGGCAGTTGAGGGTCTGGAAACTACTAACATAAACTACCCGATTGCGGTAGACATTCTCAATAGGCGCTTTGGTAAACCTACGAAGGTCATCGATGCTCACAACGAGGCTTTGCAAAATCTTGCTGTAGCGAAGGATTCACCTGAAGACTGTAGGCGCACTCTAAACATTATAGAGAAGCACCTGAGGGTATTAGAGGCTCTAGGGGAGAAAGTTGATGCTAGTCACCTTAGAGTTATCATACTTAATAAATTTCCATCAAAAGCGGTATACCAAGTGCGGCTAATGTCAACCGATGATTCTTTTGCTGCAATCCGGAAAGCTGTGGATGCTGTAATAACAGCCATGGAGAGTTCAGTTGTTACAAACATGGAGAGTTCTGTGATTCCAGTAAAGTCTAGTGACACAACGGAGATGAGTACACCTGCTTCAACAGCAACACTGCAAATTGGAGCTGTAAAGAAGAGGAAATGGCAACAGAAGAGGGAAGCAATTTCAACTCAACCTTACAGGAAACGCCCTAAGAGAACGTGCATATTTTGTAATGAAGAACATTACAGTGAGGACTGTGTCAAATTTAACACATATAAGGAGAGGATTGGGAAGCTGAAAGATAGGTGCTATGTGTGCTTTCAAATAGGACACCGTGCCTCCAAGTGTACAAGAAGGAGGAAATGTGTACATTGTTCTAGGATGCATAATAGAGCGCTTTGCCGTCAGAAGGTGCAGAAGGGTGAGGCTAATGATACGAGTATGATACTTTCAAACACAACTTCAGCTAATGTACAGTTAAATAAGCCATCTAATTTCTTACAGACAGCAGTAACCCAAGTAAGGACAGCGGAGGGGAGAAGTCTGAGCATTAGACTTTTACTTGATTCTGGAAGTCAACGAACTTACATTACAAACAGAATAGCAAAATTATTACGAATTAAACCTGATGGAGAAGATTGTTTGATGATTTATACATTTGGATCAGAAAAGCCTAGAGAAATGTTATGCCCATATGCAACAATAACTGTAGTGAGTAAACGTAATGTAGAAAGACTGATTAGAGTGAATATAGTTCCATACATCACTGCAGAGGTACCCGTAGCTAAGGTACAGTCACCAATGATAGACATCTTGGCAGACGATGCTTCTACTGGTGAAGGCATCGATTTGTTGATTGAAAATGACTTATTCTTCTCATTTATCAGGAAGAGTGTTGATTTAGGAAATAATACCTTTCTAGTAGATTCTGATTTTGGTTGGTTCCTCGCAGGAAGTGCTACTAACAACAGAGAAGGGGACACTCTATCAGTGGCTACATATTGCCAGTGCCATGATATCAATCAAGACTTTACAGAACCAGATCTTCCTCTGCGTACCATAGATGTCAAATTTTTGGGGTCACTTGAGAGCATCGGGATATGTGATTCTCCAAAAACTACATGTGAGGAAGAAGCCGTTCAGCATTTTAACAAGACTGTCAAATACAGTGAAGGAAGGTACCAGGTGAAGTGGCCGTGGATAGAGTATCCACCAAAATTGCCCACTAATTTTGGACTTGCCTTTGGAAGATTAAAGGGTGTATTACGAAGATCAAATAAAGAAGTCATGGCGGAGTATGAGAAAATCTTGAAGGAACAGCTTGAAGCTAACATAATAGAAGTTGTGGATCCTACCATTCCGGCTGACCATCCAGTTCACTATCTACCTTTTCATATGGTTCAGCAGAAGGGAAAAAGGGGTCGTCTAGTCTATGATGCTTCAGCTAAGTTGAAAAATGAGAAAAGCTTGAATGAATGCTTATACAGAGGTCCGAACATGCTGGAAGACCTTACAGGGTTGATACTGAAATTTAGAATTGGAGAAATTGCTATCACTGCCGATGTTGAAAAGGCTTTTCTTCAGGTTGGCCTACAAGAAGAAGACAGGGATGTGACCAGGTTTCTCTGGGTCAATGATTTGGAAAGGGAACTGACTGAAGACAATATCACGCAATATAGGTTCTGCAGGGTGCCTTTTGGAGTAATATCGAGCCCCTTCCTCTTAGCGGCAACAATTCGATATCACCTTTCAAAGACTAACAAAAGTCTTCTTCCAGTGATAGCAGATAAATGTTATGTAGACAATTTAGTGACGTCAGTTCAATCAAGAAAAGAGGCTCTCAATTTGTATGCTCAAACAACAAACTCATTTAAAGAATTAGGAATGAACATACGAGACTGGATGTCTAATGACAAAGATTTTGTAGACAACATTCCCAAGCAAAAAAGAGCTACACAGGAAAGTGAAATGAAGATCCTCGGTTTGGTATGGAATTTGGAAAATGACACTTTACGGCTCAAACTGAATAACGAAACTTTTGAGAGTGAGATCATAGATAGAGGAATTACAAAGAAAGGAGTCTTGAGAGTGCTAGCACGTCTTTATGATCCATGCGGTTTTGTTTCACCACTCATGCTACCAGAAAAACTCTTATTCCAAGAGATCTGCACTAGAAAGTTAAAATGGGACGATATTCTGCCTGAAGACCTGTCGACTTCATGGAGGAACATAATTGAGAATTTAAAAACGGTTAAGAACGTAGAACTGCCAAGACATGTCGCAAATGAATCAAAGTCAGAATGTATGAAGTATGAACTACATTGCTTCACTGACGCATCTTTGAATGCATATGCAGCAGTCATTTATCTGCGCGTCATTGCTGGAAAACAAGTATCAACTTCGTTTCTCATGTCGAAATCCAGAGTAACCCCAGCAGAAGACAAAAGTGATCTCAAAATTCCTAGACTTGAATTGCTAGGATATCTGATAGGAAGTAGACTTCTGAGGTATGTTAAGAGCCACATAGACCTAAATATACGCAAGATATATTTGTGGACAGATAGTCAAGTTGTCATAGCTTGGATCAAATCAAATAGACTACTTCCACCATTTGTATTGAGACGAGTCAATGAGATTAAGCAAATTAAAGACATCATAGGTGCAGAGCTGCGCTATGTCAACTCAAAAGAAAATCCTGCAGACATAGCTACCAGACCAGAGTTGTGGCATCACAAACAGGATCTATGGCTCCATGGTCCAGATTTTCTTCTACAAGACCAAAGTGATTGGCCTAAAGAGCAGAGAAAGGAAGAAATGTGCTTGGCCGGGAGGGCTCTGGACACGATGGATGGTCCAGAGATGACAATGAATGATGATCTTAACCTTTCTGAAATGGAGGATAATCCTGCAGCCACTGCCCTTCAGGAAAGTTTGGAGTCTATGCAAAACCCGTCAGATGAAGAAAAGTGTAACGAGACAGTGACTGAGATTAAGAAGTTACAAGATAAATACTTTTCAGATGAAGTTTCAGGAAAGGTGACCAGTTTGTCACGAAACTTAGGTCTCTTTGTAGATGAAGATGGGATCTTAAGATGCAAAGGAAGGTTCGCGAATGCTAATTTATCATATGATAAGAGATATCCCATTCTGATTCCGAAGAAATCATCCTTCACAACCGAGATAATACTAAAAACGCATAGAGACAACTACCATGTTGGGGTCCCACACACGCTAAGTATATTACGCGAAAAGTATTGGATCCCACATGGGCGAGCCCAAGTACAGAAAGCTCTGAAGAGATGTTCGCAGTGTGAAAAGTATTCTGGAGGTCCTTACAAACTGCCACCACCACCTGCACTGCCCAGTGAAAGGGTTAATTATAGTTCTCCATTTACTTTTACTGGATTAGACTATCTGGGTCCGGTATTAGTGGAGACAAATACTGGCAGAGAAAAAAGATGGATTTGTCTTATGACATGTCTAGCAATTCGTGCTGTACATTTGGAGTTGGTCAAGGCCTTGACGGCTGAGGAGTGCTTGCTGGCGATACGTCGGTTTGTCGCGGCCAGAGGACCACCTAAAGTATTAATATCGGACAATGCACTACAGTTCAAGTTAACAAGTGAAGTACTAATCCATTCATACTGCCAGGAGAAACATATCAAGTGGAAATTCATCACGCAGCTGGCGCCTTGGAAAGGCGGTTTTTACGAAAGATTAGTTGCACTGGTAAAGCACTGCTTAAAGCGCACACTCGACAAGCATTTATTGACAGACGGTCAAATGCATACAGTAGTGAAGGAGATTGAGGCTGTATTGAACACAAGACCTTTGACTGCAGTGGGTTCCGACCCAGAGGGAGTGCTGCGACCAGCTGATTTTCTGTCTCTAGGTCAGTGTCTAGAAATAAACCCAGAACTTGGCGAGGGAACTTCGCAAGGCACCAATACTAAAGTTGACTTGGTTGAAGGCTGGAAGAGAGGTCAGAGGATTCTTAACGAATATAAAGAGATGTTCACCAATCAATACCTACCAAGTCTGCGGGACAGATTCAGTCACTCTCATAAACAACTGCGAGTGATGTCAAAGAAGTCTCCAGAAGTCGGTGATATTGTACAGATTAAGAATGATTCCAAAAATAGAATCAATTGGAAGGTCGGTAAAATCTCAAGTTTAATCAAAAGCCGGGATGGTGAATGCCGAGCAGCCGAAGTGGTAGTTGGGAATACAGAGTTTACGAGATCCATAGCCCATCTGTATCCGTTAGAGTCTGATACGTACGGCCCAACGAATTATGCACAACTACCATCACATGACAACGAGATGGCAGAGACACCAACTAAACACATGTATAGAACTGAAGCTTTGGAACCTATAAAAGCATCAGAAAAGATTGTGTCACCAGAGCCCGAGATGGAAATTGATGAGCTAACAATCCCTACTAAATCTGCAACAGAGAAAGATGTTTCTGTTTTAGAGTCTGAAGATAGTCCTATGCAAACTGAGCAAGCTCCCGCTGCTGATACGCACGAGGCAGAAGTGAGAGAGCCAAGTGTTATGGAAGAACGGCCTGAGGAAGCGACGAGAATAAGGCGGAACGCTGCCATTTGGGCCAGAGAACGAATAGCCGAATGGACGCGTCAGCTAATGACGCTACTAATGTAGTCCTTTCGCCTTTTGGGAGTGTCGCGGTGATCGCGAAGTCTGTTATTGTGGTATGTATTCTATCTGTCACTCTTAGTGTATTTTCACTGGTAACACTGGCGATCGAGGTCGACGAGTGTTATATGTCAGAGCGGAGAGAAAATGGCGGGAACGAGGTGAGAAAAGTTGGTAGAGGGAGTCCGATGGCTGGGACGGGATACGCGGTGTGGCGCGTGTATTGAGATACAGGAGACTCTTGGTAAGCGAAAGATATCTATAATCTTGATATATATAGATATTGCGGTGACCTTGAATTAACGTCTACCTTGAGATAGAGCTGAGTTGAAGAATATATTGATATTCTTTGTGTGTAGCTCGAGTATGAATGTAACAAGTGAGGTGGCTGTTGGTTATCGGTTTGAGTTACTGGAGGTTCTTTATGGAGGCTGATGGATGAGCTGTAGGGGTTGTTGTGGAGGCTCGTCGGGGACCACATGGTCCCCACCTCAGTACTCATCGCATAGCTATATGAGCTGAGTTGAGAGATATGAGAGTAATGAGTTGCGGGATGCACGATGAGTTCTCCCGTGGAGATTCAGTTGTGCCGTGCATCCACCGAGAAGAGCCACGGGACTTGGGGCCCTTCTAATTTTCCCCGAGAGAGTTGAGGTTACATTCATTACAAGAGATACGAGTTTTGAGAGTGGATGGAATTGAGCGCCCATCGAGTGTTGATTCATGGTCGCTGCAGTAGCTGTCATATACTGTGCTTTATATATGTATAGATCCATGTAGCGAGATTATTATTACATCCCCCTAAGAGTAAATCTCCGCTACAATATCGGTTACCTACCGATCCGATATAGCCCTCCGAATCGCTAAACTTAAGTGGATGATTAAACATTTTTGGGGCCATCCCTATAACATTTTTAGACATAAGTCTTGTTTAAGATGGGGCCGGACACAAATTGTTTTGTAATCTTCGGCTTGAAAAATACTGAGACTCATTAGGATTCAATGTCACAAACAAAGCTACTTCAAATATATATAAACTAGGGAAGGTGAGAATGGTTAGGTCTACGAAATGAGTTTTACATGAAATCATGGGCCGCAGGCCACGTAGGTACTGATCTTATTCATTTTTTCTGCGCCCTAAATACTCAATCCCGATCAGTAGAGTTACAACAGAATGTTACTTACCCCATGCGTATAATTTTAGTATGATATTTAACCACAATTAACAGCTATTGCTTATCGCCTACAACACAGTGTACTCAAGAGCAAAACAATGGGTACAATTTTCCACATGATATTTCTATGAAAAGTGTACCCATGGTAAATAGTGTTCATTCATACACACATGGTGCAGCATAAGGGCATTTATTTGAGTGAAATACACGAATATTTTTTCAATCCTTATCATATCTGCTTCCTTTATACGCTATCGATTGCTCGAAATGTGTTATTTTCATTAAATTCCATAATACCATCACACACAAATGTAAGCAAGCGTTTTCGCAAATATTGCTCAAGGAACCGCAAAAATATTTTGTCCATATCCAACAGCACTCTTTCTTTATGCCTCTCCACCCGCAGAAAATATGCATATACTGTAAGCTCATTGCATAATCCACTTTAGCTTTCATATCAGCGTCATGTTTAAGAAAAATAAGTTGAGAGGAATATTTCTGCTGAGCTAGAATAGGTACTACTTAATACGCACGCATTAATACATGCAAACGCTAAATGATAAGATAATTATTGTTCCAGAATCAACTTAAATCGTGGAATGCCGCAAAGTAACGCCGGATTCAATCAATTACATTCATTCTAATATGTACCTAAATGCGAAATTTACTTTGTATATTTGTTTGTATATCTGTTAACTTTTTACCCTTAAATCCGTAAACTGATTTAGATAAGATTTGATGTGAAACGAGGTTAAGACTCTGGGAAGGAAATAGGATAGATTTTATCCCGGAAATCATCCCTTAAAGAAGTCAAAAGGGTAGTCAAAGTTTCCATGGGGGTGCGATAATTGATGCTGCGGCTGTGAAAATTATTCAAGAGTCATTGCTATTAGATCTTGTGTGTTCATATCTTCAGGCAATTAACGAGTATCATCATCATCATATCAGGCGAAAGACGTCCACTGCTAGACATAGGCCTCCTCCAAAGAATGCCAAAACGACCGGTCCTGCGCCACCCACATTCAGCGGACTCCCGTGACCTTTACCAGGTCATCAGTCCACCTTGTGGGGGGGGGGGGGGGGGCTATTCACGCCGTCCCTTAACGTAGCGGGCAAATCTAGTAGAAAATTACTTACTCCGTTGGCTCCGTGACCCAAAGTGAGTAATGGCCTCCGACACGAGAGCGGGCCACTCTTCTCGGTTCTGCATCAGCTCGTTGTAATTGATAACTTAAAGTTCACGCAAATCCACCTGTAGGATGTCGCTCCAGCGATACTTCGGACGTCTAACAGAGTGTCGACCATGAAGGGTACTTCTTGAGGTAGTGATAAATCAAACTACAACCTGTTGGAGAATCCCGGTAAGCTCTCTTCACTTTCCGATCTTCCTCCATTCTTTAAAGGCGGCCAAGCCAGACTCCGTTGTTTGTAAGCTTTTGTTTCTCCTATGATATTGGGTTCAGGCTGCAGATCTTCAATCTCAAGAACCTCGAGAGTACAGAATTATGTAAGGAAATTCAAAAATAGAAGAAATGACGTAACAAATGTTCAGAATCGCCTCTCGCTGTTCCTCTACACGGCGTCTTTACTTCAGTTCCGTAGTCGTGCGCTCCAATAAGTCTGTCTAGTACAAATGTACTGCTGAACTAGCAACGTTAACCTGCTTTACGGCTGCAATAGCTGGCCGCGGCTGTGCCAACTGGATCGATTATTTAATTGTTACGAAGCATATGAAATTATTGATAAAGTTGGTTGACAGGGTCGTTATTTGCTGGTTAATGTTAACAAGGCATGAAACCGTTATGCATGACATCGCGAGACATGACAAACGTAGTTTTAATTGCACAACTTAATCTGTTGAACGTTTATCACGACACACAATATGTATACATTATATCTTTAACTAATAATATTGGTAACCTTTCGCAATCACAAAATAATATTGGTAACCTTTCGCAATCACAAAATTTCATTTCCCAACTGTATCGTTTGTCCGAAATTTAATTGGGTATCGAAAAAGCCAATTATCTCGAAAACCTAGAAGCTTTTAAATTTTTGATGTGATAACGTCTTATATTAAATCGATGAACACCGGCAGCACGCACGAAAAAGTACCTACGACTCATTGTCCCGTTCCGCCTGAGCCAAGCTGCCGTCCTATGTCTAAAACCAAACTAACCCACAAATTATAGTTTTGAGAAATTAGCAAAAAACGTTAAAATCAATATCCCTAGGAAATGTGTATATTTATTCCAGATTTTTTTTATATAAATATTAAAGCTAAATTTATACTTGCATTGTTAATGCCCTACTCCTTAAAAAAATGAATACTTTTTTTGACAATAGGGTTTTTGTATTTTAGAGTTGCAAATAATTAATAACCTACCAACGTTTTTACACCTAAAACACCGTTAAGTATACCTTAGCCGTTCTTTAGCATTGCATAATAAACAAAACATAACTAAATAACGGCTAAGTCACCTAACGTGTTTATAGTATTTGGAGTTGTGAAAAGATTACACTGAAAAACTTTCAATAAGCACGTTATTGGACTATAACCGTTTTGTAGGTATGTAATAACTGTAAAGATTCAAGCAAGTTGGATGCGTTCCTAATTTAAAAACACGTTATTTGACTAACACTCGCCTCTAACTGGGTTTTAGTCGTGTAATCCTGTGGAAAAAAGTTTTGGTGTTTTGGCAAAACCACGTTATTATGCAGTATACAACTTAGTTTTAAAAGCAATTCAAAAGGTTAAATAAATAACACAAAACTGTATTGATGTATTTATTTGAATGTTTACAAAAAAAAACACTGGGAAAAATACTGACAAATCAGTCTTCATTAGCCTTAGTATATATTGCATTTTAGTTAGACAGTCATTCAGGTTTTGCTTCTTTTATTTTTACTACCTGTCGGCAGTACTGACAGCCGTATTATTCCAAAATAACAATTTAAGATGTGGCGAACCTATACCTGTTAAGGCAGTTATAATTGCATGTTTCCTATTCTGTTCGATTCCTTTGCGTTTTGTTTTAAACTCACACATTAATGTACTGTGAGTTTTAAGGTAGGTAAATCGTCATCAAAATCTTTATTAATTGCATTAATAATTGCCTCACGTTCCTCTTTTGTAATTTTTTTCTAACATTCTCTTTGACACTTTTCGCCACAAACAGTGGGTCGATCACGTAACTTTCCGTACGCGCGTTAGGTAGATTTAAACGTCATTTTTGAAGCTTAAATCTATCCCCTTATGTCATTTTTTTGGCATCCGACCCTAGACGGTGAGTGATCTGTACTGAATGAACGACTGAATGGAAATCCCATACTAAAACGAGGAATTGAAGAAATTATTTGCAACACGTAACTTTTTGACGGATAAATTGTACGATGAATCATGTCAATTACTGACTGACAAAGTCATCATATCTGTCATGTCAAAAGAATCAAACAAATTGTGAACAAAGATTATCGTTATAATACATTAATTTTAAAGTGATATATTTCAAATTGAAGTGTTATTTAAAATGCCGCCGAAATACTCGATGCAGTACAAAAGTACCTACAGAATATCAGAAGCACTAAGCAAACAATGAAAAGTAAGAAGTGGTAAATGTCATATGGTATTTACTCACATTTGTTATTGATCTCACTTAATTTGCTGTGTTATGTGCTTCGTTTCAGATAAAGCAGATCTCTAAGATGATCATGCGATGCTGAGCATCAACGATAAGGAGAGAAAGAATTTAAAAGCTGTACCGACGGAAAGAAATGTTGGCGGTGCCGATGTACAATTGTACATGATTCAAATACAAATAGGGTGCACTACAGAAACATGCACCCAGAAACATGTATGTTTTCATATGCGCGCCCTACACGTCGGTACGTTTGACGCCAAGTGCGTTGCTTCATACATGGATGTCGATCACAGAATAATTTACTTATTCTGTGATGTCGATGTAGGATAAGTAGGCACTCATGAAGTAAGGGCTCGGCCATTCACAATCGCACGACACTCTGTCACCGTGATATGGTGCGGCGCGGCGCCGTAGGAGCTATCGTTGCAGCGCCGTACCGAGTAAAAGCTCACAGTCATCATGTTCCTAGCGTTATTCCCGGTTGTGCCCTAAAGGAGTCCGGGGTCCGCTTTGACACCTAATCCCGAGTAAAAACTCACAGTATTATACTCGTATTCTACGGTGCCGCAACGTCAGTTGATTCGATGCTGTGTGTGTGTGTACCATTGGCAATGTGATATTTTGCTTAGTGTTGGTACCACGTGACACCGTGCATCTACATAATACGGTACCGTAGAAAAGACGTTGCCACTTCGTGAAAAATATAAACACACGGCGCAGCAACATGCGTTTCCACGGGGTGCCTATCTGCGCCATTTCACGTTGACGAAGCCGTGCCGTGAACATGGACCTAGCTAGCCCTAAACTGCAATTAATTTATTATACTTAGAGTTCCATAGCCTGCCGCATTAAAATATTGCCTGATTTAACATATAATTTCTTTATTTCTTAAATATCATATCGGCTTAAACTCAGTTTCAAATGAATACCACAAATGTAGGCACCTTCTTCGGTGTAGTTAGCAGTAAGTTAGCAGTTTGTCGCTGATGGCCTGCCTCACAAGAGGCTGAACACCGCGTGTATACAAGACATTAGTTGAATTGGCCGAATTGCATCAAAGTACCTAGTCCATTCAAAAAGTAACTCTACCGTCCAAGGTTCCAATTCCATTGACAGTTTTATAAACATACAGTGGGCCACATTAAATAATGTCAACCATACCGTATACCTACCGTGTCGTGAACTGCCATACCATACGAAGTTGTGAAATGGGTGATGGTGACAAGGTGCTAAGGTGTGCAGCTACTTATGAGTTCGACTGTACAACAGCCAGTGGCGCAGTTTCCGTTTGTCTACCTTTCTCAAAATCTCCATAAACTGCTGGTGGTCAATAGTGTAGTAATAAATGTAAGTACCTATCAAATCAAAGTTAAACACTCGTGCAACAATGTGTATTGCTTTAGGTTTTAGGTGATCCGGAAAATCTGCAAAAATGTAAAGTAAAGTAAAAAGTCATTTTATTTTAAACAGAATGAGTTTTACATAGTTACCAGAGGTCCCCACACTAGGCTACGCCTGTATCGTGGAGAACCAGTTAATTTTTAAACATCAGAAATAAGTTACCACAGAATTAATTACATTTGGAGGAGTAAGAAAAAATATTTTACATTGAAAAGTTTATACTTAGAGACTAACTTAGATATTAAAGATAGCTTCAGTGTCGGCATAATTTAACGAATGAAGAAATTTAAAAATAAGTGATTTGGCTTCATTTTTTGTGCTGCCCGTTAGGTTACAATATTTCAGTAAAGTGTTATATATTGCTACCCTTATATAATCGCCAAAACGTTTACCAAAGCTGGAAAGAACTCTAGGAACTGGTAACCTAAAGACGCGTTTTTTAAGTAGTGTGTCGTAGCAAGTCATATATTTAGAGGTTTTGTGTGTACATAATGAAATTTTAAGGATATAAAGTTGACGTACGGTTAAAACGTGTGATTCGGCATACAAGGTCGCAGTTGGATATCGAAAGGGCCTCTTTAACATGACTTTCAGCACCGAACGTTGCGCTCTTTCAATTTCCAACATGGTCGTCTTTGCTGCGCTGCCCCACGCTGTGATACAATAACTGATTACTGACTGGCACAGCGCAGTGTAGACTAGTAGTAACAAAGAGCTATCTGCAGACTGCCGAAGTTTTTTGAAAATATAAATAGATTTTCTAATTCTTGCGGAGAGTTTGTTTATGTGGTGCTTGAAATTTAGTTGTTCGTCGACAAATAGACCCAGGTACTTAATAACGTCAGTGCGCTGGATGGAATCGCAGTTACAGATGGCAGGGAAGTCTTTACAAGAATGAATTTTTATAACGGGATTGAGGGACGGTTTCGATGAGGCGGTTTTGTGAAAGCAAATAAATTTTGTTTTATTATTGTTAAGGGTCAAAAGGTTGGCACGAAACCAGTCGGAGGCAATTTTCATGCCTGTTTCTGCAGCAGCAACTGCTTTTTCCCAGCTAATGTCATTAAACAGAATTACCGTGTCGTCAGCGTAGCAAATTATTTCAGAACCTGGAATTTGCAGGTTTAGGATATCGTTAATGTAAATAATGAAAAGAGTGGGTCCGAGTATGCTTCCTTGCGGTACGCCAAATTTAATTTGCTCCGTAGGACTGCTAATAGAACCCACTCTGACCAGTTGACTCCTCCCGGACAGATAGCTCTCAAACCACGTCAGCGGTACACCACGTATGCCTAACATTTGTAGTTTCCGTAGCAAAATTGGAAAGGAGACAGTGTCAAAGGCTTTTGCCAGATCTAGAAAGATACCCACACACTTGGAGTTATTATCTAGGTAGGAAGAGACAAGGTTGGTAAGAAGTGAGGTGGCGTCCTCGGTGGAAAGGTTCTGCCTGAAACCGAACTGTCTCTTAGATAGAAGACCGAACTTCTCAAGGTACTTAACTAAACGAGTGTTTACCAGCTTTTCCAGAATTTTTGAAAAGGTACTAAGCAGAGATATCGGTCTATAGTTTCCAGGAATATCTTTGGGGCCGTCTTTGTGAATTGGAACGACCGCTGCTATTTTCCAATGCTCAGGAAAACAGCCCGAGCTGAGGCTTAAATTATAAATGTGAGTGATGGGCTCTATAATATTATTTTTGACACACTTTATAAGCTTGTTATTAATCCCGTCCAGGCCTGGTGCACTGTCATCCTTCAGTTGCATGATGATGGATTCAATTTCTGTACAGTCAGTAGGCTGCATGAAAAAGCACTTGTCCGTGACACCACCGATTTGAATTTTGTTGGCGAGGTTTTCTTCTGTCTCTCCTGTTTGTGATATAATGTTTTTGGCTAATTTTTGACCGACGGATGAAAAGAAATTATTGCAGTTATTTAATGACTCTTTGGGATACGGGGTGGAAATGAGTTCAACTGGTTGCTTATTTTGTTTGTTTATGTTACAGATATTTTTAACAACGTTCCACAGTTTCTTTGTATTGTGGTTATTGGCAGAGAGTTCAAGATTTTCATGTTTTTCTTTTAGTTGTTTTAGGAGATTGTTACAGAAGTTTTTGTACCTATAATAGGTTAGTTGGAGAATTACATCATTCGGAAACTGTTTTGATTTTAGGTGTAGCCTGTCGCGATGTTGTGCACAACGTACTAGTCCGGGGGTCATCCAGGGTTTTAGTGTAAATTTAGATCTGGAGATTTTTATTTGTTTAGAGTTTTTGACTACGGCATTTTGTATTATAGACATAAAATTGCTAGTTGCGATGTTTACATCAGATTCACCATATACTTTATGCCAGTCATTAGATGAAAGCTCATTAGAGACACCTTCGTAATCAATTACTGTTTTTATTCTATTTGGTTTCGGGTGGGACAATGAATGAGACGAAATTTCGATAGCTGCGGCTTTGTGATCTGTCACGTTGAGGTCACAGACCAGACCAGATACTTGTCGTTTAGTTCGAATAAATATATGGTCCAGACATGCTCCTTCCCGCGTAGGTAGAGTGATCGCCGGTACAAGCCCATGCTCAGCAAGAAGACAAAGGTATTCTGTTGCGTTTGTGCATTGCTTATTAATGGAGATAATGTCGATATTTATGTCACCAGTGAGAATTAACTGATTGGCATGCTTGAGCGTTATCAGTGTGTTCTCTAGGTCACAAAGGAAATTTGTAGTGTTTTTAAAAGATGGTGATCTGTAAATACCGAGTATTGTAAATTGTTTTGGAATATCTATTAGCAAACAACACGCCTCATCAAACCGTGGTTCTGATACAGTTGCGTTCCAGAGATCTTTAACATATACTACGACGCCGCCGTTCTGATTTATGTTGTGTGAGGTATGATAAGAAGAGTAGCCGGGTATTTGGTCTATTGCTAATGTATCTTGTAATCTGCATTCAGTTAAAACAAGGACGTCAAACTCCACGTGTGTACGGTGTAGGTTCAGAAGGAAAAAGTCGAAATTATTATTTATACTGCGAATATTGAAAGTTAAGACTTTAAAGTTCGTTTTGGATTTAAAAACGGTATTACAAGAGTCTGGGCTGTGTACTTCATGACAAGGTATATTTAAAACAGAATCTATATCATCTCCTATATCAGCGCTAATCATTTTGGGAATAAAATATAAGATATGTTATTGTTGGATAGATATAGTAAGTACATGCACTTCCTTCATAATTATTTGAGGTGATTATGTAGTAAGGTAACACATTTTGACTTAGCGGAAACATTATTTCAGATAAAGCTAGACTAGAGTAGGACGGAAAAAGAGAGCTCTTGGCGACAGTTAAAACGATCTTAAGATATGATAAACTATTTCGAAATAAGTGGCCTTGTAAACGTTTGCTTATTGTGAGCACATCAATTGGTACAGTAGACAGTGAGTTTTTTGTGTCTAAGTTTTTGATTAAAAGATAAGAGATATAGAGTTGATACCTGGGGCAATGTAACGATTTAGTTTTGCTTGCAGTTGCTTTTGTGCTGACTAGATTTGGCTTAGAATTATCCTTGAAGGTCCACATATTGTTTAGACTTAACTTATTTTGAGATCCATGTTGACATAAGAGGTACACTTTTATATAAAATTTATATGAAATAAAATATTCGACAGCACCAACATTTGCTGTTGGTAACATTACAGATAATAGTAATAAAATGAATAGTAAACAACTGCTTTTAATTACTACTGTCTCGAAACGGCTGGGCCTGGCTTCTGGGTGCAGGATCTTTTTGAAGCTTATCCAACACTGCTTCCGATGTGATTCGGACTACCGAGCTTGTTTCGGTACGTCGCATGTAGATGGATCCGTTCGCGGACCAGACGAACCTAAACTTAAGTTCGGTTCCGGCAGCTCGAGCTTTACTGAACAAGATTCTGTTAGCTTTAGTAAGATGTTCATTAATGTACACACGTCGAGGGTTTCCGGGTATCTCCAACGCATCGGTAGTGAGCCCGCGACGCACTTTCGCGGCACGCAGGATCTGGTCGCGCGGGGCGCGGCGCGTCAGCGTTAGTACGACCGGGCGCGGCCTCTCGACGCCGCCCGCGCCACCGCCGCGCAGCCCGACGCGCCGCACATCGTCGACGTCGCGCGGGTCTAATTGGACACACAGTTTATTGCAAATTGTATTCACCACTTGATGTAAGTTTTCGCTATTGTTTTCCGTTAAACCAGTTATTTCGACGTTTCTGAGTAGATGGCGTTGTTCCTTTGCTTCAAGTTCCTGGCGCAGCTCGACGACCTCGGCACGCAGGTTTTTTACCTCGGATTTGTAAAAATCAAGTTCTTTCAGTTGGCCTTTCATTTCTGAGATCTCGTTACGGAACATAGAAACATCTTCCGTAGTGTGGTTGAGCGATGCGGTGAAGTCGTTCATCTCCCGTTTCATATTATCGAAGACGCGCTGTAACTGTTGAAGGGCTGCTGTGAATGAAGATAATACCTCGCTGGGGACAGCCATTGATGCAAGGACTTGGGCAGAGTTCATGAAGTCTGTAGCAACGCAATCGTCATTCGATGTTGAGCCAGAGGGCTCAGATCCTGTTGACGGGGGGCAGATGCGACCTGAGGGTGGGGTCTTATCGGTTTTTGTTACCGTTTTGTTCGCCTTACAGCTTGGGCACACATATTTATTATTATTCGATTTGGATGACTTTGTTTCCTCCCGAGTTAGTTTGACACAACGGGAGTGATATATTTTCGGACATTTTGAACATGCAACAGCATCATCATCGCTGCCCTTCCCTTTCAGATGGTTATTACAGGCTCCACAAAGCATCTTCTCGGGCTTCTTTAGTGAATATTTAACACTTAAGAACTTTTAATGGTTCTAGAAAACTACTAGTGTCCTCCAGCGGAGAAAGAGCGTATTACTTAAGCCCAACTCTCTCCGGTATGTGTTTCATCGACCCGAGCAGAGTGAGGGCGATTGTAGTTTCTTCGTTTGATGTTAGATGGCGCTGGTACAAAGGAGTGTTAATAGATAGTTATTATGTTTATTTTAGGATAAATTGCACTGAAACTTGTTAAAACGTCACTATTAGGTACTTTTCCACTGTATTTGAAAAGTTAAAATGTTCCAACACTTCACTCAAACATTGTGAGTTATGATTATGAAGCACTCAAGGTCACTTAACCTTTCAATGTCATTGCAACACGGGTTTTTTGCAGTTTATGACTAATGTAACTCAAGATTCACTACGATAACACTTGTACTCGGTATTTAGACTATATAGAAACACTGACGCTAAATAGTTTTACTCGGAATATCGTAAAAACATTAATATTGAATTAAATTGTGAGACGTAACTTTTGTTGATGTTGGCACAAGAAGCGCCACCTGGTGAAAAAAAAAAAAAAAAAAAAAAAGAAAAAAAAAAAAAAAAAAAAGAAAAAAAAAAAAAAAAAAAAAAAAAAAAAAAAAAAAGCGTGGATGATGCTTCTGCTTTTAACTACTTTTCTGGCAGAAATGCCTTTTATGGTTTTTCCGACGATCAAAAAAGTGGCAATAGTCATCGCGATTATGGCTTGTTGTCTACACATCGTGTTCATTTAGTGACTGTCGTCTTTTTAAGATACAACTTAGTGCTATATTTTTGCTAAAATAACCAGTATCGGAATTTGCATTAAATCAAAGTAGTTGGGTCCATATTCAACGTCATCACGGCGTATTTTCGTCATTATTATCTCAGCAAATATTATCAAAATAAATGATTATTAGAATTTGCTTTGGTTAAAAACGTATAAAGACACAGGCTTTGAGTTTTATTTCATATAAAATCTTGTGTTTTGTCAATCTTTTACGGCGATAATCATGAGGTGATAATACCTAATGACCTTGAGCGTTTCAAACCACCGGAGATTAAGGAGATTTACCTACCCAGTTGCTGTAAGTTCAAATATCATGAAACTTTTTCAAGCACTAAGGTAAGGTCATATATCTAATTAAAGATGCCTACGATGTGTACCTATTTTATGGCTTCATACCTAAAAGCTGTATTACTTTTATCACTAAACCGAAAATTATTGAAAAGTAAGCCTAAGTTAACTATCAAGTTAACTTATTTATTCTAAGAGTACGCGTAGTAAGAAGTCGAAAATAGGAGAGGAGTGTTCGAGAGATTTAGGCATCTTACCAAAAATCAAACGATTTTTTCATTGATGTGGGCCCAACATTTAAAATTATACTACCCATCATTTTGTCTATGGACACCTGAATAAGATGGAAATACAGCATGCTCCCTCTAATGCATAATCAGAGGCGTATTTAAAGATTTGGCGCCCCGGGCCAGTAAGTTTTGCCGCCCCGGGCCAGTAAGTTTTGGTGGCTCGCGCCACCCCTCGGAGCGGCTCGGGCCGCCCCTCGGAGCCTGCCGCCGCGGGCCATGGCCCCCTTGACCCTAGGGTAAATACGACCCTGTGCATAATATTTATAAATCCATCAAAAAGTTCGAACGTAGTGGTTGTGTATCATTTGCTAGATTAAACCAAAGAGGTCTTGTAAAGAAAATAGACAATGAGTCATTGAAAACAAAGCATAATCACAGTCGTTGACAGTTTGAAAAGTCAACTAAGTCAGGAAAAATTTGGAAGATTTTTAATGTAAATATAAAGATAAAAACCAATGTAGTTACAATAGGGGTGTAGACTTAAAATTGATTATTACTTCAAAAGAAAGAAGGCAAAAAATTATGCCTGGTGACGAAAATCCCATTCAAATACTTATCTCAAAAAATTACGAAGCTACAACCGTTGCTTTCTAGAGAGAGAAAACGCTAGGGGGTAAGTACTTATAGTTAAGTACCTATAACTAAATATGTCATATTATGATACTTAGCATTACGTTATTTGGCTATTCGACTGTTTCATAATATCTCGAGCTTATCGAATTCATTTTACTCGGCTTTATTAAGCGGTCTTCCTTGACTTTGCTGCGGTGAGCGGAGCGACAGTTTTCACTTTGTATACAAGTAGGTAGCTAATAATCATCATCATAATATCATGGTACCATCACGCTGATCTGATGATGATTCATCATAACCATGGCCTGGTGTTGTCTGTGACTTTACTATGTAATGCTATTATCCTGTTCTGTGACTTCACTCTACTCCCATGCTGGGCAGTGGGCACAGAACTCCTCTCATGGTCCTCATGGATTAGTAGGAATGGACAACGTATAGTCCCCATGCTAGCCCGTGCCATGCCCGACCTTTGAATGTCATCGCAAATGTACGCTGAAATTTATCTTTCACCGAAATGCTAAATATATTATTCCGTATACACCTAAGTTCTGCATAACGCATTAGTATGAGACAGGATCACAGGATTTAAACTTTCAGTATGATTAATTGCATTCTAAGGTATCTGCGGTCAGCTTACGATATGAGCTAATGTTTTTGGCGTAGGCACTCGTTAGGGTTCCGTACTCAAAGAGTAAAACGGGACCCTATTACCGCCTAGACTCCGCTGTCCGTCCGTCTGTCTGTCACCAGGCTGTATCTCACTGATACCGTGATAGTTCCAGTTGAAATTTTCACAGATGATGTATTTCTGTTGCCGCTATAACAACAAATAATAAAAACAGAAAAAAAAAAATACTTTTATTGATAATGGTATGGAACCCTTCGTGCCCGAGTCCAACTCGCACTTGGCCGGTTTTTATTAGAGTCGAGTCTGGCCCCTTGCCGGCTAAATGGTTACCGGGTATATGAAAATAATCATGGCAGTTGAACATATAATGCATTTAACACGAAAACTATCACAGATAAGTAGGCATAACTAGTTAACGAGTAATAGACGACCATATTAAAATATATTGAAAACGGGTCACTCGCGTATTTTAGGTCGAGTTTAGCTGTATGTATGTCTGTCTGTCTGTCCGTCTGTCCGTCTGTCTGTCTGTCCGTCTGTACGTCTGTCCGTCTGTCCGTCTGTCCGTCTGTCCGTCTGTCCGTCTGTCTGTCTGTCTGTCTGTCTGTCTGTTCGTCCGTCCGTCCGTCCTGTCCGTGCGTCTTACCTGCGGTTCGCGTGATAAATAATTCCGCCTCTGATGTAATAATCAACATAGCTCACTTGTATCACAATGTACTATTATAGATAATGGTACGGAACCCTTCGTGCGCGAGTCCAACTCGCACTTGGCCGGTTTTTTTTCTTCAAACGACTGCCATCAGACCCTACAATTTTGAAATATGGACGCTTGCCACTACAAAAGAATCACAAGTGCGCTGCCGACTCTTTATTGATTTGAGGATTCATTGTGTTGATAGCTAGATTAGCTCGAGACATGCAGGTGTCCTTGGAAAACAGCGCATCCACGGATGCTTTGGCTAAATCACCACCAGGAAGACAACATCAAATACCCACAAAGCAAGTAGGGGATTATTATGGTTGCGGTCTTCTGTAAGGTGAAGGTACTTAATTCACCTGTTGGACTGCTCCAAATATAAGCCAAATAACATATATATTATATAGTACACTTGTACTTATTATGATGATAAAGAGTATACTTTAGGGGTGGCCTGATAAAAAAACATCATCAAGATCTGAAGATGGAAACCATGGATAATCAATGAAACTCGTTAAGTAGTATATATAGCGATGTAGGTATACTCATATTATCAAAGCAATTTGGGTATATGTAAACAAGCATTTTCTTTGTAGCTTACTAAAATGTCTAGTATTCTTCAAGTGTGTGTTACTTAAGGGATGGCAATTTAGGTATCAATAACTCATATAGCGATTTTGGTATTTCCTAAAGCAAGTTATGTATTTACTCTCAAATTTTCAAATTAAGAGAAGTGGAACTGCCTGAAATGACCACAGATATCCTATGAAATTTCTCAATGAAACGTCATCATCATCATCATATCAGCCGAAAGACTTCCACTGCTGGACATAGGCCTCCCCCAAAGAGTGCCAAAATGACCGGTCCTGCGCCACCCGCATCCAGCGGACTCCCGCGACCTTTACCAGAAAAATAAAATCAATGAATAGTTTTAGGTATTTCACAATGTTGACATTTTGTTGAAGTAGCAAGTACTCGTACTTAATATCGATGTCAGATTTAAAGATGAAAATTGGACTAATGGCTCATGGACTATTGTCACCGTCACCACCCAACCCTGGAGTTGTTTGTGACTTCATGCTACTTCCCACGACTCGTCGAAGCAATTATTGCGATTTAGGTATACTCAATTACTCATAATAGCGGTATTTGGGTATTTTCTAAAGCAATTTATGTATTTAATCTCGTGAGTTACAAATGTATAGAGGTGGAACTGCCATAAATAAATACAGAGATCATATGAAACTCCTCTTTGAAAAGTTGGTATTCCACAGTATTGACAATTCGTTGAAGTAGCAACTGCTTAATGTCTTGAGAATACAAAACTTATGTTAGATTTAAAGATGAAGATTTGACTCATGGCTCATATACTTTTGTCACCACCCTGCTCTGGAGCTGTTTGTAACTTCCTGCTACTTCCCACGGTTGGGCACTTTAACTGCTCCCATGGATGAGTGGTGATATTAATCTTTGAATTTCTTCGCAGATGCAGGCAGGTTACTTTACGTTGTTAGCCTTCACCGAAATGCTAATGATATTCCAAAATAACAAAGGATTGATGCCCACAACATGCATCTGTAAGTGACGGACACCAAGTTATATACATCTTTGGTCAGAGTAATACTTTCACTGTGCCACAGAACTAATATAAAGTCATCGTTATCATATTCAAAACCAAAGAATATGCCACTGGGGACTAACCTCTATTTATGTATTAGATCGATATAAATACTTGTATTCTCTCGTCTCCACACCACCTTTACAGTACAGGTCTTCAAATTCATGTTCAATTTATTCATAAAGCCAATTTACATGTTATCAAGCACAGTCAGAGACCTACACACACTCTTAATTTCTTAATAATAAAGTCGTGTGCAGTTCATTTTGAACACCCGGCCCGCTTAGCTATTTCTGCTGCTGACTGTACTTAAATAAAAATTACACATTATGGATTATTCTTCTCTGATTCATGGCAGGGCACTATTTATCCCAATGCATGCCCTTTAAGGTGGTTCGATTGCCAAACAAAACGTTAAATTTGACATTCGCAGGCTAACGGCGTGATATTTTAAGAAACTTATGTAACAAACTTTCATAAATTGGCTTCCCATATGCGCCAAATTCCCCCTTTCCTATAATAAACTTGTATAAACTGAAACTGAACTTGAAATTGACACACCACCAATAGAGCAAGTAGTGGTATTATTACGGCTGCTATCTCCTGTAAGGTCTTGACTTCTGGAAGGTCGTAACTGGTGGAGGCCGTGCTTCCTCAGTTGGGCTGCTCCAAATATTAATGAGCGAGATGACATTCCGCTGTGCCCTTACTCTCTCAAACCCGAGTAGATATAAACATAGCATAGTAACCATATTTTATCGTAACGACCCTTTTTTTAACCAACTTCAAAAAAAAGGAGGAGGTTCTCAATTTGGTTGTATTTTTTATTTTTGTTTTTTAAGTGTGTTACCTCAGAACTCCGTCATTTATGAACTGATTCGTATCATTCTTTTTTTAATTGAAAGTATATGCTTCCAGGTTGGTCCCATTGTTTTCAAAACTCCAGTTGAATGATGGGAACCATGAGGAATTGAGGGAACTCCTCAAATATATAAGGCACGCGTGTAGTAATTTCGGTGTTTTCTAATATAACTCGTGTATACGGAAATCATAAATTTGGTGAAGTGGAAGTGATGATGAAGACCACAGATGGCTTGTGGCACTTGTCAATGATGTACTTCAAACTATAAAAGTACGTCACCGATTCCGATATCATTCCGTTGATATAGCAAACAAAGAGGTGCCAAAGGTGATTCTGAGATCCTTGAGGAATTGACGGAAGTCCTCAAATATTATCGGGCCACATACAGCGATTTGGTTATTTTCTCTAATAATCAACGTATTTGCTCTCAGATATCAGTTCATGTGGTAAATTGGAAAATAAATGTGGAAATGTTCATGTGGCTTGACGGAGTACTGAATTGAAATCGGTTAAAACTTTGTTTTTAAAGTAAATTATCTATAAGTTGATATCAACTAGCGCTTCTTGAAATAAAAGGAACAAACTGAAATTTACATACGGCACTTTCAGGCAGAAAATAATAACACGACGATGAAACATGGTCTGCAGCAACGACGTTCATGTGATGCGAGAAGCATTGTACTCCGAATTAATGTAACACTATCTGTCGCAGTTGAAAAATATACATAGATAGTTAAAGCTGCTTTATATGGTAATCATTTATCTAAGTATTTCCATAATAGTATGCAGGTATAGTCAATGCGGCTTACTTTGAATGCTCAGAATATGTCTTTATCGGTACTTAACTTACAGTAATTATACTTCGAATAAGCCGCTTGACTGATGTAAACTCATTAAAAATTATTTAGTGAGTCTGTGACCTGTAGAATTGCGAGCCTGTCTTTTTTTCATTTTACAAGCTTTTATTTATTTAACTTGACCTGTTCGTTTGTCAGTGTGGAACAAATCTTTCAACCTCTACCGATTGAGCTGAAATTTTGGTAATAAGCAAAGTTTGGATGATGATTCAATATTATGGTACCATCGCGCTGATCTGATGATGGAGACAAAATGTGGCCATGGGAATTCAGTACTATAGCGGGGTAACCCCGTTGAGTTTGGGCTCCTTAGAATCGTCTATAATTGAGTAGTAAATAACGATATACAAAAAAATACAGTTTGCAATAAAAGCTTCTATCAAAAATGTTTTTTTCATAGAAACTTATTCTCTTATTTACAAGCTTCTGTTTAACATGAGTTGTCGTTTGTTAGTTACTGTGCGACAAATCTTGCGACTGAATTTGGAACCAGTTATCGTAATCCGATTGAGCTGAAATTTTGGGTATGAGTATAGTTTGGATGACAATCAATCCAATATTATGGTACCATCGAACTGATCTGATGATGGAGACAGAATGTGGCCATTGGAATTCAGTACCTAGGTACTTAACTGACGTAACCCTGTTGAGTGTGGGCTCGTTAGAATTGTCTTAATGAGTAGTTGATGACAAAGCGGAAATAATTTACAGAGATGTTAATGTGCCAAAAAGACAAAATGCTGTTACGGCCTTACCCACAGGCTGGCTCCCTCGGCTAGGTATATTATACCTAGATCTGATATTTTATCTAATGAAAAATACCGCGATTCACAGATTTTAAAATTTAGATATTTTAGAAATATTCACGCGACTTTTTGTAGCGATACAAATGCGCGTATCACGAACGCGTGAATGTCGCAAGATACTATCCGTAGCGATAGATCACCTGTCAAAATCACCTTTATCGTCACTGTCTCGCGTTTGCTACCCTTTAGAAAGTCGCTAAGTGCAACCCCTCTTAGGTATAAAAACCATCTGTCACTATACCCACAGTTGAAGTGAAACGCATGGCTACGCATGTTTAATCCTCGAGTTTAAAACTATTATATTAAATTAGCTAAAATAGAACTGCACCCCTGTAAAAAAATATATATTTAATTAGTTAAAGAGCGAATACAGCGGCAGATAAACCTTTACGGCTTTGTCTGCTGTACAAATGTTTTCTTTTGTATTGTATTTGTAGTAAATAAATGAAAAAAAAAAAAAAAAACACCAAAGCAAACCATGTTTGTTGAGGCACTCCACACGCCATCGGCACTAGCTCAACGCACAGCGATTGCCATAACACAGAAACGCTTCTGTTTTGGTTAATGGTTATTAATTACAGCAAGGAGCTACACGGGCGGTTCTACAAGACCCTCACAGACCTGCTCGCATCGGTGAACTGGCTACGTTTCGAAGATCTCTTCGGGGAAACCGAAGTTTTTGTCTATGCAATAGCGGAAGAAGTTACCATGACGTACAACTACCGGAAATATATCCTGAAGGACAGTACGGTCGATATCTGTCTGGCATGCCACCGTCCCGGGGAGTCACTCGACTCAGCCATATTATGTCCGGTTATGGCCATCCTGCTTACGACGAGTACTTGGACAAGCATAATCTTGTAGCCAGGATTATTCACCAGCAATTTGCTCTGCTAAACGCTCTTGTTGACTTCGAAAGCCCTGACTATAAGTACAGCCTGTTACAGTTCTCGAAAATGATCGTGCCACGCTCTATTTGGATCAATCCGTCATCACAGACATGACTATTCTAGCTAATATGCCTGGTATCGTGATGACAGATCGATCGAAACGCCAGCCAGTACTCGACGACATCACCAGCCCCCATGACGACAACCTTGTGAAGGCCGAGAAGGACAAAGCCAGCAAGTACCTAGAGGCAAGTCCTGGCTTACGAGGTAACCGCCATGTGGGATGTTGATTCAACGATCATTTTCCCAATTGTCGTTTCGGAAAACGGTTTAATCGCGAAGAGTCTCGACCAACACCTTAAGAGACTCTTGCTAGATGGCTGGGTCAAGGGTTAGATACCTACAGAAGGCGGTACTCCTTTACACTGCGCGGACAGTCAGGAGATTCCTCTGGTTCTCCCTTGTTAGACCTAACAACTTTAGCCCTAATGTTTCACTAGACCTAATGCATTTTCCTTCAAAACAGTGAACTTTTCGGGTTTACTTTGAATATCATCAAATATAAGTTAGGTTTGTCTTGCAATAATCCTATAAAGTTTACTATTTAAGAAAAAAAATGCATTAG
Organism: Epinotia brunnichana; assembly: GCA_963854355.1. Taxonomy (NCBI): domain Eukaryota; kingdom Metazoa; phylum Arthropoda; class Insecta; order Lepidoptera; family Tortricidae; genus Epinotia; species Epinotia brunnichana. The sequence continues at coordinate 6,961,309 of OY977945.1, read as the reverse complement.
ATCTAGTGATGCATTAGGTCTAATGAAACATTAGGGCTAAAGTTGTTAGGTGGGTCATTGTCAGATTTAGGTTCGCGTCTCTTCGGTGGACATTGCCAAAGTTAATCCGCATAAACGGAGTTGCCCCTTCTATAAATTTATGTGATAAAGACATATTATATGTTAACGTAAGCCCTTAACTATTGACCACCGGAAAGATGATTTTTGTTTTTGAGACTGACAATGACCCAGGTCTAACAAGGGCGAACCGATTCCTCTCTTTACTGCCCTGATAACTAAAAATAAAATCAAAAATATTGTTAATTCTAATAAATAAATATAAAAAATAAAAATAAAAAAACTGGGAGCTTAGGCCCCGACTCGCTGCCAGCGGCACCCTTAGCTTTTTATAATGATTTTATGTATTGTATGTATAGTTTTAAGTTTTACTTTTTTATATAATTGTTGTAAAAACCTAACGTAATATGAAAGTTGAATAAAGGAGATATAGTTACCCTCTCTGACCTACGGCGCAACTACGCTGCTCAACTGGTTGAGCGAACGGGAACTTAAATTCCCCATAGCACACCTAGTTGTTTCATGGGGAAAATGTATGTACTCATGACACAATTTGACAGAAAGTTTGATCATTGGGAATTACTGATTTCCCTATGGCACAATTAGTCACCTACGATTGTTCCCCGGCCCAGGCACACAACTTTAATGTTTTAAGCAATTAAGAAAATATAGGTATACGATAAATCGGTTTTCATGAAATTTTACTGTAATGTAGTATTTACTTCATTGCACGTAAAAAATCCATAAAGTGGTAGAATAAAATCTAGAAAAAAAGATAAAGTGGTTATTATTTAAACGGCAGATTCTAAAAACGGCAGATATTTGTACAGTTGCCTATAATAAAATACCTCTATTCCACTAAGTTAAACTGGAAGTTCAAACAGTTGAACTAATTAGGCAAAAATATTCCCCTTTATTGCTGTAGTACCATTGGATAGTACCATCAATGGAACTAGTAACACTTGTATATCGCTAGTTCCATCGATGGTACTAAAGACCACAGTTCTTAGTACCATTGTCCGATAATAATAACAGTAGGTACTAGTGACACACTGTTGTTTTCAAGTACCTTTAGGAAAAAAAGTTCCTGGACATTTAAAAGTTTTATAATTCCGACAACTCCAAAATAAATGCAGTTATTATTTTTGTACTTGGTGTGAAAATAAAACTCATACCCATTGTACAACAATAATTTTCCGCGCCCTCGCACTATAACACTTACAACAGAATCATTCATTATTTCACCGGTTTAATACATTTTATTTACGCACAATTTCTTCCAGTAATACCTACCTATCTGGAAGTTGACACTTTTCAAAGTCAATGAAAGTGGATTGCTTATAATTATCATAGCATAGACTATGATAATATCTAAAACAAAATAGTGGCCAGTTTTTTTCCTAATGGTACTTGAAAACAACAGTGTGTCACTAGTACCTACTGTTATTATTATCGGACAATGGTACTAAAAACTGTGTCTCTAGTACCATCGATGGAACTAGCGATATACAAGTGTGTCACTAGTTCCATTTATGGTACTATCCAATGGTACTACAGCAGTAAAGGGAAATATTCCAATTATTTCAACTCTTTAATGCAATCATTTCTAATATTTAGAAAATTTAAATAATTCGAATATTGTTGTCTAGTTCAACAACAAAGTTCGAATAAAGTAATATAGTAAATATATTATTTTACTTCTGACAAAAAACATAGGTATTTCAACCTCCTATTAATGCACGGTAAGGAATTAAATTTTATTAGGTATGTTAAATAATGGTCTCCTGGTACTTCGACAGCTTTGACGGACCCCCGCCCCGCGACTTTTTTCCCATTTTTATAACCAGAACCTCCTATTAATATATGGTCTCCTGATACTTTTTTCGGAATAATGATTTTATATTGTGAAATTCATCTCTTAGTCATTTTTAATGAAAAATAGTGGCACTTGCGAATTTTTAACATACAAGACAACTGGTGCTAAAAATGCGTACAAAATAGTTATTTGTTACACAAGGGGGGAAAGTTGTATTTTACCTGCGAGTGTTCATTTGAAACACGAGCTAGCGAAAGGATTCCATGATTGACCACGAGCGAAGCGTGTGGTTCAAAAATAGAATCCTGAGCGTAGCGAGACGTAAAATAACTTTTCACCCGTGTATAACACTAATCTTTTCACCTCACTACAGCAAGGAAAATAAGAAAAAAAGTAAAAAAAATGTAAAAAAAAACAAAAAAAAAAACTAAAAAAAGTTAAATAAAGTTTAAAAATAGTTTTAAAAAAAGTCAAAAAAATAAAAAAAATAAAAGTAAAAAAAGTAAAAAAAAAAAAAAACTAAAAAATAAGTTTAAAAAGTTAAACAAAAATATGTCATAAAATATACCTACAAAAAACAAAAATAAACATTTAACGTTCTACGTCATAGTACTTTTAACATTCTACGTCTACTTTCTTCACATGTGGATAAAAAGCGATTTTCTCAATAGTTAACAAACATACAAAAAGGCCTTTCCGAGCTAGTGAGGTGGAAAGGTATTTAATAAGTTCATATATCACATTACGAGTATATCCTCTTTTGCAAATGTTTTTAAAACAATAACATAATTGTTAATAACTTTAGTGTGCTATGGGGAATTTAAATTCCCAACGGCTCATCCAGTTGAGCAGCGTATCTGTGCCGTGTTTCTTAATAAGTATTGCGTGGAGTCATTGGTAACTTACTTGTGTTATGGGGAATTTAAATTTCCGACGGCTCAACCAGTTGAGCAGCGTAGTTGTGCCGTGGGTCAGAGAGGATAGGTAGGTACTTACATGAAAATAAATAACAATTCGGCAAATGCACAAGACCACGTGGTAATGCATCATCAGAACGTGGCCCGTGTTTACTTTATTGGATCAGTGTAAAATGTAAAAATCATTCACTTTACGTTATTCCTCCAATCCTATTTTATTGTAATTCATTAATTAAAATAGTTTTAAATAATTTTTGTTTTTTTTTTCGAGCCCCCAGCAGCGCAGCGTTCGTATGTCACGAATAAAAAAAAACTATACAGGGAGTAGAGAAATAGCAGTGGGACCACGAGAAACAAGTCTCCCTCGTGGTCCCACTGGTGGGTAAATCAGTGGAACCACGAGAAAACTGATAACTATATAAGATTTTTTAATTATGTAGATATTTAATAGTACCTAGGGTGGTAAAACAAAGAATGTCTCAGATCGCAAGTATTTGACGCCCGAGCCGAAGGCAAGGCCGATAAATATGCGATGTGAGGGTTTCTTTATTACCGCCTGTGGCGAGTTCAAAATTTTACCTAACCAGGAAGTGTGCGGTAATTGCTACTTTATGGCCAGGTATGACGTAAAAAAATACAAAGTGACTCCACCCACTATACCGCTCTAATCCACTGGAGAAATCCATTAATGTATCTGTTTCTAGTTTTTGTTCCACACTAATCCATTATCGCGATGGATTATTTTACATAGCTTTTTTATATTGCGTTCTAATTCATAATCGCGATGGCTCAGCGATTCAACTATTAACTAATTTAATAAAGTAATATAGATATTTTTTTTCGTTACTTAATTAGCTGTTGCGTGGGGCTCCTATTTCTGGGCAGTTTGCCCTTCGAGCATCTGAAGCTACCTAACGAACCTAACATACCCCTACCTAGCGTTATACGCGATCGCAACGCAATTTGAGTTTGAGTTTGTGAATAGAGGATTTTTTAGGTAGGGCAGATGCCCTGGTTCTGGCTACTGGGCCGGTTTTGGCCCCTTTCAACTTTAAATTGAGTGTACTAAGATACCGAAAACTGAATGGCCAATCAGTCTTAAAGCGACCACAACTGGGGCATCTGCCCTATTAATGGATTAGCGTGAAACTAAAAGTAGAAACAGATCCATTGATGGATTAGAGTGGAACCAAAAGTAGAAACAGATCCTTTTATGGATTTCTCCAGTGGATTAGAGTGGAAAAGACCGACTCCGCATCCCCAAAACTGAAATGCTTTAAGGAAAATTTCTACTCTCTTTCTTCGTCGAGGCGCGCGACGCACCTTCGCAAAGAGTTTTGCTAGTCCCCTGTTCGGTGTGTGCTCAAAGCAGACGTCCGGATACACCCTACCGACCCGTGGTCACACTAAGTTGCCACACCGGTTTGACCACGGTATTTTATTAAGATTAATTAGATCACAGGTAATGTTTATTTTAGCCTGACCCTAACCAGCCCGTGGTCAGACCAAGTTGGCACATGAGTAGTTAATTCTCTTTGGTAAAAATATTAAATCTAATGAATTCACAAACATTACCTCATACCTTTCTTTGTGTAAGCGTGGTGTGACTACGGATAAATAATAATATCCGTGATCACACCAGTAGTGTGGCAACTTGGTCTGACCACGGGGCTCTTGGAAGGTCATGTATTGTACCTACTTACGATCCCTGACACAGTCTGGGGCTTCACGACGGTAATAAGCACTAATTGTCTTATTTCTTAACCTTTGAGAGCATTCGAATACGCCATGGCTACACGCACTATAATCTCAGAACCGTGTAGGTATAGAACCTTTGGCTTTTAGTGATAAATAATAATTTCAAATCTCTCGAAATCTTAATAGGTATTTATACGTTTCAATCGAAAAACAGAGAACTCTTTTATAGTTCTTGGAAATTTCAAGAATATAAATACAAGCTGTAGCGGCTCTAAAAAAAAATTAATATTAAAAAAATTCTTGAAAATCAACATCCTCTTATACCTAACTATTCGATATAAACTATCGATAGAAACTATGCACTACAATGCTCAGATTCCTTGTCATATCAAAGCAATTTCCTTGTGTGTAATGATATGAGAAATACACTACCAGTTAGTTAAGAATTCCTTGTTTGATATTTAACCACTTATAGTTTTTAACATTGTAGGTACCATCTGCGCGGGTCTTGGCGTCAGTGTGATGTTAGCATTAATTGTCACCACCTTTTCTGCATAGTAGATGTTTGGGTTTAATTTGGAAATTATATTTTATGTGTTGTGGTTAATCAATTAAGTCTTTTATTTATACAAAAACTATATATAAACACTATTTGGAATGCAACATTGGTTTTAAATGGTAGTTAAATACTATGAAGGTCTTCCGCCAAAACGTAACTTTGTCTTTGGTTATTTATCAAAATAGTGCGTTTCGTTTATTCCTGCTAATGCAGTTGATATATGTACTTGTAAAAATAATGTGAGTTTATTTATAATCTTGTATTTTTTTTCTAAAATCGTTGCATTAATGACCAAATAAACATTTATTTCAGCAATAACTTTTAAAGACAAACCATTCGTTCAATGGATTTCCTTTTCAATAACAAAACGGCGATACCCATTCACCTAGTGATCTGTACGGTCCCTGAACCGTTTTCGAACGTACGTACGGAGTTACGTGGTGCAAATTTTTGACAAGCGTCGGGTCGGCTCAAAAATGACATTTAAATCTACCTAACGTTCGTAAGAAAAGTTACGTGATCGACCCAGTTTAACATAAAAATTATCTCTTTCTTCTGCCTGCTTTTCTTGCTTTCGTTCTTCTAATGACTTTGCATATTTTTTTCTTGAACCGAGGTAATTTCGGGTTCTGTTTTGACGACGTCTGGTGCAGTATTACTTGAAATATCGTTAGGTGGTACTAAATGTGCACATTTATCTTCTGTTTCTGGATTTTAATTGTTTTCATGCATCAGTGTGGCAATTCTGAGAGTCTGATTTTATTTGATCAATTTCGGGTTCTGTGTCGACGTCATCTAGTGCATAATTGCTTGAAGTATTATAAGGTAACAATACTTGTATAGATTTTTTCTCTGTTTCTGGGATCAATCTTCTGAATCCAAAAAGTTTGCATGCGTCAGCGTCACACATTTTGTAACATCGATATTTATTCTTGAAGGACTTTTGCGTTTTTTACAAACTATACAGTTTCCTTTTTCGGAATCATCGTTTGTTGTAGTGGGACAGAATCGTTTGACGAAAAGAGATCAATCTGGGAGATGTTAGATGCCCCATTTAATTATAAGTTTCTGTCAAAAATGTCATTTTGGTACAAGCTTTTACTACCGACTGTACTTTTCTGCATACCATCATTAAGTACTACAAACTCGATGGGGTTGTGTCGTTTTATTGCGGAGTTCCTATGGCCACCTTCCAGCTCCAGCATAAGATCAGCTCCAAGTCATCATAATATTGCATTGTCATGCGATATACATATGCATGCAAATTCATTGGATAACGGGAAGTGACTGAAAAATCGATTACAAATTTTGACGGACAACTTACATACTTACATACGAACAGTGCAAGTTAATATAAAGCTTGTAAAAAAGAATAATCCTTAATGTTTTGACCAAAGTCAAACAATAAAACCGACGTTGAAGAACGTCTGTCATCGGGAGCGTAGTTCTAGTTTGATTGGATGAGGTCTTTTAGCTTCATTTAAGGAAAGTTTTGAAGATGATACATTATCTCTAGTCGACAAGTAAATCGAAATCGTTTGTTGTGGATATATTTGGTAAATAATTCTGTGAAGTTGTTTGTATGTTTTAGAAAACTGCGCAGTAAAGGATATAATAATGAAAGAGTTATTTGTTAAACAAGGTTTCCAGTTCGGTTTATTTTCTACATTTATTAAGTTTGCCACTGATTTGACGCTGATGAACAGACTTCTCGTTATACGGAACCGACGTAGGTACCTTTATAAAACTCAGAGCTTCCTCTGTCATGCTGCATCGACGATGAATTATCTTGGCCTTGTATTTATCCGTTGATATTGCAGGAGTCATCATGCTTTGTATTCTCGGGCACGTAAAGTGCCTGAAAAAATAAGAAATTAGTATAAACACCTATAAACCCAAATACGCACGCAATATCTCACTACGCTTTGTAAATTAATAATTCTAAGGTAAATACAGGTACCGATATAATTATTTAGGGTGGAAAGTTAATATCTAGTACATAAAAATCTTACTACACCACTTTTAATGTAAGCGATATCCAAATTATAGTGTACAAAATAAATATAAATAGCGAGATATATTATATACTTACCTCCGGTTTCTGGACATCTTTTGCCATCACTCACTACACAACTAAACACAACTTCCTGCGCACGCGCGGCTCAGTTGACTGGCCGCATGCCGTAAAATTGGAGGCGATATGTTTTGCGCATAGCTAGGTTTTAGCGTAGCATTGCTGGTTAGCCGGGTTTAAAAGTTGCATTCTTATGTTTTTTAATGAAGGTGTTCATAGCTTAATTACAGTTACTAGGTTTTAGTGATGTATTTGCAATAGGAATCACAGGCAAACTCTTTGAAATATAGGGCTAAAGGCGTTTAGCCGTGTATAAGCATAGTAACTGTTTATTTGTGTAGTTTTTGATAATAAAGTAAGTGTATAAAAAAGGTAAAAAAAAGGTAAATGGACTTTAACGGCGATTTATGAAGTTTTTGTCGAATAACGGTTTTTTAGCCATGAATATTCTAGTGTTTTTTTTTAATTAAACAACAGTTAGGTGCTTTTATATTGCTTATAGTGTAGTAATGTTGGTTTGCGATTTTATAGTATTGTAAAGTCTCCAAGTATCATGCACTTAGCGTGTAAAGTCGACTTCGTATCTCCGCAACTACAAATGATAAAAATATGATCCCAAGACCATTCGGTAGAGCTTTTCTTTCTATTTTAGCCCAAGTAAACTATCGAAAACTGTTCTAAAGCAGCTTAGTTCGGTTTTAGACATAGGACGGCAGCAAGCGATACAGTTGGGAAATGAAATTTAGTGATTCAGATAGGTATTAGGTAACCACTTATATTATAAAGATGAAAAGTTTGTATGTAATGGGTAGTAGTCGGAACCACTTATCCGATTTCCGAAATTCTTTCACCTGAGTGTAGAATGAACTTTCTGGGTAGATATAGGATATATTTTATTCAGTGGGTTCGCCTGCGTTCTTTGCAATACGGGGGCGAAGCCGCGTGGGCAGCTACTTAGGTTACCTTTTTAGGGTTCCGTACTCAAAAAGTAAAACGGGACCCTATTACTAAGACTTCGCTGTCCGTCCGTCCGTCCGTCCGCCCGTCTGTCTGTCACCAGGCTCTCAAGAAACGTGATAGCTAGAGAGTTGAAATTTTCACAGATTAAATATGTTATTTCGGTTGCCGCTATAACAACAAATACTAAAAACAAAATAAAATATTTTTTTAAGGGGGGCTCCCATACAACAAACGTGATTAGCGCTAAAAGCATACCTATAAGCAGTGAACGAGTTAAAGTTTAGCTAAATTTGGTTAAGGCGCTTAAGGCCCTGTTCCCAAAATGACAGTTTTTAAGATATTTTCTGCCAATGTCGCACCTTCAATAATGTGTTTTGCCCGGTGTGACTACACCTTTATATCGTTACAAATTTACGTGAGACTTGACGTCTTATGTGAAAGTCTTTTTTTTTCAGTTTTAACTTTGAATGACGGAGAAACAAAACATACCTAATGAAGGTAATATTTTATGCAAATAAAATTGTATTCTACCTATTATATTTACTGCGGTTGTGATAGTTACCAGCTCTAAAAATAACATATTTTGTTTGTTTTATCGCTATAATATTGATAACACTGTTTAATTTAATAATAGGTATTAACGAAAACCGTATCCGTGATAATAATTTCATTTAGGATTGTTAATAATAATGAGTACCTATTATGAAAAATAGTTTTCAACACATTTGCTCGTAACGTGCCTCTTATTGTGCCGCTTTTAGGCTCATAATCCTGGGTATTAAAACACGCGTGTTTTATAACATTACGACACTCGTGTAGTTATGTTTATATCCCGATTAAGACACGTTGGCACCTTGCAGCAAGGTGTATGTATGGACTCGGCGCATTCTTAAATTGACCGAGTTATACAGGTTTGTTTTTAATTCTCGGCAAATGGATTCTTACTCGACTAAACAAATTAAATCCTTCTTGTGAATTAATTGATTATTTCTTCTTGGATATGATATACAAACGTTTCATTTAGTAAAACTATTTACTTTTGATAACATTTTACATGAATTTATATTGAATAACAGAATATTTATTTTATTTTGTATTGGCTGTTTAGAGATTTCATATAAGCCTCGCTGCGGGCGCACTGCGCGAACTTCACGAAAAAAAAATAGTTGCGTGCCATTACGAGTATAAGTAATTTCACAAATATTTGTAAACATTGATAATGCGTGTTTGGTTATTATTAAAAATGTTGACTCGTGGTGAATAGAAAAGTGATAAATAGAATTGACGCCACTGTATTCTTGGAGATGTTCAAATGTATGTGAGTGAAAACCTGTTGTAATCAATAACTAAAGGAAACAACTTAGGAGCCTGTAACATTTTCATTTTATGAAAATGATTTTTTCCTCGCAAATATGTTGAAAAACGTCGTATGACACGCGTGAGCTTTGATAATTACATCCTCGGCTCTATTATCACGCTCACCTGCGGTTCGCGTGACAATTCCGCCTCTGATGTGATGATCAACATAGCTCACTTGTATCACAATGTACTATTATCATAATTACATTAATTACTGAAGTAAACTAAAACCTAAACTAGGTATCTACGGTGAGAGGCCAAAGTTCAAAGCTAGCGTCAGCATGGGGAAGGAGGCCTCAATCTTTCAGGCTGAACTCTTCGCATTAAATAAATGCGTGGAGATAAATCTTGAAAGAAACCTAAGGAACCAACATATCTACATCAACTCGGACAGCCAAGCTGCTCTGCTGGCACTAGAATCACTAGAGTCCTACTCTAAACTAGTCCAGAATTGTAAAAATAATCTAAACACCCTGGCGAACTCCAACAAAGTCATACTTAGATGGGTACCAGGGCACTCCGACATTGTAGGAAACGAAAGAGCAGATGAACTTGCAAGGCAGGGCGCAGACACGGCCCTAGTCGGCCCGGAACCGTTCTGTGGCATCACAAAACGGAAAGCATATTCTCTGCTAAACAACGCGGAAAAATCAGAGGCAATCAAGCTGTGGAAGTTCACCAAAGGACAAAAACAAGCTAAAGCCCTGATCGAAGGGTTCAATAGTAAGCTGTCTAAAGAGTTATTACAATTCAAAAGGCACAAAACCTGCGCAGTGACAAGAATCCTGACAGGACATTGCAAATTGAACAAACACCTGTTTCAAATGGGTATGAAGCAGGACACAACTTGCAGGTTCTGCCAGGAGACAGAGGAGACTGCAATGCACATTCTCTGCTCCTGCGGACCACTCATGCATAAAAGAAGTACCTACCTAGGGCAGCACATAATGCACCCACAAGAAGTACAACATATCACCGCCCAAAGAATCTGGAATTTCCTGGAGGCAACGGGACTTAACGGTGAACTCTAAAACAAGGGCTGCCACAATAGATCACTTGCTGGTCGAAGCGGCATATTAAGGCCCAAAAAAAAAAAAAAAAAAAAAAAAAACCTAAACTACTAATACGGTAAGATATTACTCAGATATTAGTAATACCTTACTGTATTATATTGCACGTATTATAGATTTATATTATAGATTATGTATGTACATTAAATTATAATATAAATAAATGAATAATGTTCGCCTTTTGTATTTGTAACTTGTTACTGTGCAATAAAGTTGAAATAAACTGTATACCATCCATTAAAACACAGCGGAATCGGTGCTACATGCATTCAAAAAATTCAGGTAGCTCTTACGTCAGCAATCGTAGTTCCACTAACGTTGTTAAATCCTTACTCTTCAGCCTCCCAGTCGAGCGGAAAAAGCTTTCCCCATTATCAGATCAGAATTAAGCTCATGAAAGCTAACCATTTCGCAGTTGAGCGAAATTAATTTGATGTTTCGGATCGCAAGCGAACTTTCCGCGACAACGGCCTGATCCCTTTGAATGAACCAAATTAATGTGGATCTTATCGCGAAGTAAGGCTGTACGCTCACTTGAACGTATTTTTCGTACCGACAAAAACCAATAAGGAAATGTACGGTGTCCGTTTAGCCGTCTCATTTAATAAAGAGACTCCTGCTGTACCTACTCCAGGAAAATAACAATTTTGGAAAACGTGAATTTTAATTTAGTTTTCTAGTTTATTTAATTTTAGAACGCTATTCTAAGATACTTTATTCAAGAATTTAACACACTTTCCACCCGGAAGTAACTAGGTATATAGATTAAAACGAAGCATTAATTGTCTTTTTTGTATGATTTATCTTAAATATAGAGCTGATACAGCAAACGTCAATTAACCAAAGTAAATATTAAAACATGTATTAATATTTTTTCCGACTTTTCGGGAGCTCATTGAGTTATTATTTTTATCTAGATAATTATTAAAATGATGATTGATGACATATATCCGTTACACAGCAAAAGTTAGCTATTATAAATTTTATCAGAATTTTAAAAAATTTCCATATACTCGACCAGCTGACGATTGCGTAACGCATTGTGCGTGCGTCAGGTAGACCTAAATATCACTTTTTGTATGGGAAAATTACAGTTGAATTGTCCTAACGCTCGAAAAGTGTTTCCCCTCGGGAAATTGCATAGTAGTTGGCCGAATTGACTGCAGAATATTATATATTATAATGTCGAAGTTTTCGAATCTATAATAAAAAAAACAGAATCGAATTAAGAAATGAAACAGCTGATTATCAAATTTATCATATTTGGGGGTCTACCCACGCTGCGTCTTCCGGTACATGGTTGCCACTCGAGAACCTTTTCGCCCCAACAGCCATCGGTTCTACTTACGTGCAATGTGCCCCGCATACTAACACTTAAGTTTAGCGATTTGTAGGGCTATTTCGGTCTCCTTAGCTCTGCGGATAGCCTCATTAATTTCTGATGTGATTACGGAAAGAAACTGCCAGCGTGGTCCTCTCCATTGCCGTTTGGTTGACTGTGAGCTTTAAAACGTTCGGTTCTAACGTCATCATCACTTCACGGTTATCGCCGTTGAATTGAGACAAAACGTCAGAATTTTAAACTAAACGCTGGTACTGTTAACGTGCTAGTTGGGATATACATCATCCTCGTAGCGTCATTCCAGGTTGTGCCCCTAAAGGAGCCGGGGGGTCCGCTTTGACACCTAATCCCAAGATTTGGCATACTGTTATAGGTTTTAATAAAAAAACATTCTGGTCATAATTTATTATACAATACTTGGTGACATAATAAAGACGAAAATAACGCCGTCAAAAAGCTTAATTCTCACCCAGTCGTGTAAAAAGTATAGCTCCTGTAACATCAGCCTTACTTACTCAGATTGTGATATATTTTGAAATTTTATCGGTTTCCATCCACTTCGGCTGAGCTGGTTAGGATTTGATGGCGGCGGATATTCGTTTGAGATAATTCACTGCGATTGCTAACTTTTTAATTGAGTGCTAAGTTAAACACCCGGGTTGCGAGCTTAACGGATATTCACTCCGAATGAAGAAAAAGAAAACTGTGGTAGTTGTACATTTTATTTTTGTTACTACCGACCTTGACGACTGATATAAATTCATGTAAAATGTTATCAAAAGTAAATAGTTTTACTAAATGGAACGTTTCTATATCATATCCAAGAAGAAATAATCAATTGATTCACATGAAGGATTTAATTTGTTTAGTCGAGTGAGAATCCATTTGCCGAGAATTAAAAAAAAACCTGTACAACCCGGTCAATTTAAGAATGCGCTGTGTCCATACATACACCTTGCTGCAAGGTGCCAACGTCTCCTAATCGGGATATAACCATAAAACACTAGTGTCGTAGTGTTATAAAACACGCGTGTCTAATACCCAGGATTATGAGCCTAAAAGCGGCACAATAAGAGGCACGTTACGAGCAAATGTGTTGAAATTTTTTTCACATCTCCTCCTGGCCAGGAAGTGGGATTTTAGTAGGCGTAGCGTGCGGTAATTGCTGCTTTATGGCCAGGTATGACGTGAAACTGTCATTTTCATCTTCAATAATGACAATTGACACATAAGTATAAATATCATTCATTCATTCATAAGCCCTAACACGTGTTTATTTTATTTTTATTTATTTATGCAGGCAAGGTAACAAAATGTAAATTATTATACACATAATTAGCATAGTTCTAAGAAAATAATATTAAATTTACATTTCTACAACAACCAAGCACTAAAATACTAGCTACTAAAATAACAAATCGAAATGAGGTAATTGAGCAAGAGTCTAACTTATTGTAATTTACTTAAACTAACTTGAGTATTTGAGATTATACAGTACATTAATGAGATCGTGTAATAAAAATAAACATGCTATAATAATAAACTTACTATGGGACAATTTTGCAACGCAAGTCTTAAATTTATTGAAACTTAAATGGAATATATCAATATCATTACAGATATTATTGTAGGATGTACACATACGAGCCAGGGGACTGTGTAGGGTGACATTGTTGGAAGCTACTGGTAATAGAAACTGAGCAGGACTGCGGCTTGGTCTAGAGTATACTCGAAACTGTAATAGGTACTATTATATTATAATCAGGCATCGGAGTATTTTTAACACGGTAAGACTAAAGTGAGCTATGGAGTCGTGGTAAGCATTAAAATTATTTTTTTACTCATACTCATCAATTTAATTCATATATATTTTTTTTGTAGCCTATGTTGTGTCCCACTGCTGGGCAATCCAGCCTCCCATTTCTTCCGCCACTTAATACACCACCATCTTCATTGACGAATAACAAATAATATGAAGGGCCCACGGACGAAATATGTCTAGTAACTTTTTTTTTCAAAATGAGATTTTAATGTCACGCAATAGTTCATAACGAGCGCAACATTTTGCCATCAAAATCTCATTTTGAAAAAAAAAATTTACTAGACATGTTCTTTCCGTGAACCCTTTATATTATTTGTTATTCGTCAATGAAGATAGTGTTGTACTTTTTATTGTTATTATTTATTTTATGAATTAAATTAATGAGGATGAGTATTAGTAAAATTTTAATTTTAATGCGTATGCATAATATGGATGGTATGGAGTCGTTGTAAAACGACTCCATAGCTCTAAATACTCCGATGCCTGATTATAATACTGTACTCTGCTCCTACAGTAAACAATTCTTAAACAAATGACGACTGAGGATAACCTTTCTTTTATCTACTATGTATTTTTACCGACTACAATGTGCAATGAGCCGTGCACCACACGTTGCATTTTTATTACTAGTTTACTCTATATGACTTAAATATTTAAATTAAACCTCGTTTTTGTATATAACATGTGTTTAAAAAGCAGTGGGAATTACAACAAGCGTACTTACTGAAATTGAACACGTATTTTGTTTGGTTCTTAAAATGTTTCGATATTTAAATTGTGATGAAGAATTTGCATTACACTTACGATACGAATACCTGGGAGATAAATTAATTTTACAATACTTGAATAATGATTGCTTGTAGGCTATGTATAACAAAAATGCACACCTAATGGAACACTTTTTCATTCTAGTCTTGACAAAAAGAGCTTGAAACTATGAAAATGATTTTTCCGAGTCTGGAACACAATCTCGAATGAAAATGACATAACTTGAGCATCAATTCGAAAAGTACTATTCCTTTGTAATGTAAAAAATGCGTTAAAACGTATTTTCTGATGCCCGTCTTGTTAAATACGTATAAATAGATTATCGAACTACACTGGGCTGCAAAAGAAGATAATTATAACAGTTTTAGTTATCGTCACGTATATGAGTGTTATACCTTCTTTAGTAGTCCAGTATATATACCTAGTCCTTAGAAATTTCGTATAATTAAAGTTTCTATTGTACACTGTATGTTTCCCAATAAATCCTTCGTATAAAGCTTCAATTTTAAAGCTTCTCCATCAAAGCAGTAGTAAAAAAACGCAGACCGCTTTTGACATTTGCAGTAAACCCCGCCGGGGCCCAGGGGGGTCGTAAATCCGCCGCACCTTGTTTTATTTAATTACTACAACTGCAGATAAGCTGCCGCCATTTATTTATGTCCTACTTGAAGAACGTCCCTCGGAATAATACGGAACCGCGTTTTGGCGGGCAGGGAACACAATTTCGTGTGTTATAAACATTGGTATGAACTGCACGTTTTAATTTCTTGGGGGGTATTTTTTTGTGGGAAATATAATTTAAATAAAAATAATGAACACTTAGAAGCGCAGCCGTTAGTTTTTTGGGTGAAACTAGCCAGGTGACCGAGATACGACAGGCCCATTACGCCAACCTACAACTTAAGTACAATTTTACTGGTGTAAGTTGCTACCACTGAGTAGCTGTGCCAATGTTATTGTTGGTGTTGCGTTTAGACTTGTGAAATTGAAATATTTAGCTTCGTAAAACGGGTAACATGCCGCTGAGCGCCCGATACTTCGATGAAAAACTGAGAGATATTTTTAAATTGGGTTTAACGCCCAGTCCCCACGTTCTAAAACCACATTTATGAACAATCAGGGAGTTTTGCGGCGCGACGCCCGCGTCCGATGTCGCCCTAACACGAACATATTAGAGGAAACTGCTTGGAGGAAAAAAAATAATAGATAGAGTAAACCCAATCATAAAATAAAATGAATGCTTCTCCACTTATCGGCGTAGTTCAATGTGTGAGTTTCTTTTATTACAACACTTTAGGATTTCAAACAGAGTCTCTCGAACAATATTATTTCTGAAGTGATGCAATAAGTATTTTCCCTCACACATGGCGGCGGCGCGGCGTTCATTATAGGAATCATTTTACAGTAAGTATTTATGCCTAAATTTTTATAAGCTTTTATACATTAGTCCTTGAACTCCAAGGAGTTTCTCTCAAGGAGAGATTGGGAGCCAATATTGACGATTAGTAGAGTGTTTACTCGCGTTTAAGCTTCTAGGAAGACGCCATTTTAAACGTTGACCTAGCAAATTCCTTATATAAGTTTCACAAATTCATCTCAATCCAAGAACATCGTGCCATTCAAACTAATATTTTAAGAGAGATTGAGCATTTCGCGTGTCATCTCGCTCATACTCAGGGCGGCCCAAGTGGGGAAACACCGCCACCATACAGAAAACCGCAGCCATAACACCCCTACTTACTTGCTCAGTAAGTATGTGATGTTGTGTTCTTGATGGTGAGTAAGGTCGCTAGAGCTCCAAAGTATGCACTCCGTTGAGAGTGAGGTACCTGCATTAATCTCTTGCAATCAGCACAGCGAACAGTTGGCTCATTCAATAAACATTATATAGCCTTAAAGAGTTTTCTGAATATAAATAGATACTGGTACGTAAATACTTAACTGCATGTCCCTTAGTAATGTTATGTCTATGTAAGAAACATTGTTTTAGTCTATAAGCTGATGAAATTGCATGCTCGACAGGGTAACTGTTGAAACTACACCGTAAATTGTATGATCTATGTAGGTACCTACACAGTTAGCAATAAATATATTCTTTCTTTCTTTCTTAGTAAAATCAAAAAACGGCTCGAAATGCGCTTATGACTCGTTAGGCAGTATTCTTGTTTGCCACCGTCGTGAATTCGTGATATATTATCACAAAAGCTTTATTAAAAGTTCTGCGGCCTCTCAGGAAAGGCATAAATTACCTTACTTATACTGTCATTGCAATCTGCGAGCAAGTAAACCAAAGAAGTCCTAGATTATAGGAAATTAATAAAAAGCGGCCAAGTGCGAGTCGGACGGATAAATTGCAGTTTACGATTTACGACGTATTAAAAAAAAACTACTTACCAGATCTTCGGTGAAAGTTTGCATGGTAATGTACATCATATATTTTTTTGAGTTTTATCATTCTCTTATTTTAGAAGTTACAGGGGGGGGACACACATTTTACCACTTTGGAAGTGTCTCTCGCGCAAACTATTCAGTTTAGAAAAAAATGATCTTATAAACCTTAATATCATTTTTGAAGACCTATCCAATGATACCCCACACGTATGGGTTTGATGAAAAAAAAATTTAAGTTTCAGTTTTGTGTATGGGGACCCCTAAAACTTAATGTTTTTTTTCGATTTTTGTGTAAAAATCTTAATGCGGTTCACAAAATACATCCACATACCAAGTTTCAACAGTATAGCTCTTATGGTTTCGGAAAAAAATAACTGTGACATATGGACGGACAGACAGACAGACAGACAGACGGACGGACATGACGAATCTATAAGGGTTCCGTTTTTTGCCATTTGGCTACGGAACCCTAAAAATGGCAGGCGGCTGACCAGACGGCAAGTTAAATGAGATTGGCCCGACTTTATCTGGGTTGTGGTACTTGTGGTTAATGCAGGCACGGGACACTCGCGGTGGAGGTGACTTGAATAGTTTAACTGCAACACGCAGACATTCAAGTCTCGACAGTTATTGCGGGTATTGTGTCACTTCTAATGAACTCTGCAAAATTTATGAAACAGCAATTCATTTTAGTGAATCGGAGTTCACTTCTATGTAATAGTTATTTGTGCAACAAGAGAGCAAAGTTATTTTTTGCTGCGAGTGCTGATTTTGAGTCCCGAGGAAGTGAAAGATTCTAAGATTATTCAGAAACTTAGAATCTTGAGCGCAGCGAGGGACTCAAAAGCACGAGATGCAAATACTTTGCTCTCGAGTAACACATAGGTACAACTTTTCACCTCTGTACGTCTAGCACAACTTGCTGCTAAGTCGTGTCGCGCGCGACTCAGCGATTCCTGTCTCACTCCTATTGTGTAAATTAGAAAGAGGCGGGTGGATTATTTCGACTCGCGTCGCGCTTGTTGTGTCAGTTGTGCTAGCCCCGCAGCAGTGAGAACATAGTCATGTTAAAAAATACATCGATAGGCTTTTACGTTCGATTCGTCTCGTAGCTATTTAGGAAGAAAACTTGTTTCGGGGTTCGTTACTGCTTGTTTTAACTCCTCAGCGCGGCCAGTTAGTTACTAGAAGCACGCGAGAGCGCGGGCGAGACAAGGCGCGACACGACAGACTAAAGCATCTATATGAGTCTCGCGTGACACTAACACAACACTAAAAACTAACCGTATCTATTATTGTTAAAATACTGTCACTCATGTCCCCACATTTCACTCATATTTTCGAGCTATTTTTGAAATATTCAATCTAATATCTGTTTAGCATACGCGCGTCGCGCGTGATGCGCTGCAACTTGCTTGCGCTTAACCTTGTTGTTAAATACCTACTCTGTCTTCTTTAATGAATTCACTATATTTCTTAGTTAGATAAGTAATTAAGCCTAGTCGTTTTTTATATTCAAAACTAATATCAATAGCGCAAGCATGTAGAATAATATACCCAATAAAATATAAACAATTTACTTAACAGCGCGCCAAAAAGGGGCGGGGCGCCGGATGTACGTTCGGAAACTGCATCTGTAGGTAGTAAATGTTCTTAAAAATGAAGATTGTTCAAAATAGAATAATTTGTGGTTCAGCGTATGAAAATTCATGTTTTGAACTATGTAATTAAGCAATATGTATGTTAAGTGTGTTTTCGAACGTGTAACTTGCTTCGCGCTGTTTTGGGGGTCTACTTTTAAATTCGAATATCGATATTCCTGTCGTATTCTTTTTTCGTAATGAAAATGAAAGGGACAGTGCTCATAAAGTTGAAATATTCTGAATTTGTAATAGACCCCACACACTATTCAGAAATGTCAGTGCTCGATATCAAAATTAAAAAGTTACGTTGACTCACGGAGTGAGCAAAATCGCATTTTGCTCACTGTTTTCACGCAGCAAAATAATATATGCTTGTTCGAGCTGCTGAGGTGAAAAAATATATACCTATTTCTTCACTTTTCTCTTCCACAAACACCACCAATCGCTGTCACTATGTAAGTAGGTATTAATATTTTGGCGATGACTAAGAATATACGTGCCCGCTACAAGAAATCTATTTTTGCGTACCCGTGTACAGCAGGTAAAAAATGAAATCAACTGATAAACTACAACTACTTATTAAGTACTTTCATGGTACGGTCGAGGGGACGTTCTCATTTTTGGGTCATTGTCAGATTTAGGTTCGCGTCTCTTCGGTGGACATTGCCAAAGTTAAGGGCTATAAAGCCTAATTTTTGGTTGATCTCTGAATCCGCATAAACGGCGTTGCCCCTTCTATAATCATATGTAATAAAAACATATTATATGTGAGCGTAAGCCCCTAACTATTGACCACCGGAAAGATGATTTTTGTTTTTGTGACTGACAATGACCCTTTTGCACTCTGTCACAGCCGTAGATGTCATCACCGTGGACGCTATTACAAAGCTATAACCTAACGTATTAATGAATTTAATAAGTATCTAAAATAGGTGGGAGTCCCTTATTTTACCGACAAACTTTGCACCGAATGCATTGTTTCGCCGAATTTTCATTACATCGAACTTCTTTTTCTCAGAAACCTTTAATTGTGTAATATACCCACTAGGTTCGGTAAGGTTTATTTTATAACAAACCTGAAAAGTTTACTGTTTCTAAAAAAATGGTTTTCGATGAATAACAAAATGTCACTACTGGCGACATGTTTCGAACCCTTCGGGAGTTCTTCTTCAGGATGAGTTTTCTCGCGGCGGCAATTTCTAACATGATGAATCGGCGAAATATTCATTCGATGTAACGTTTGTCGGTTAAACAACGGTATATCAAAATAGGTACTCAGTTAATAATGTATTTTTGTAAATACACATATGGTAACATCCACGGCTGTGATACAAAAATAATGGTTAGACTGTTTCGAGCGCACTAATAACTCGATTCAACATTCAGATCCCCAGTCGATACGGTACGTTGTTGTGGTACAATTTAGTGCAGAAGTGCCATCAATTACACGTACCAAGTTACAGATCTTCACTGCCACTCGAGTACCCCACTGAGCATCTTATTGCTCTAGACCTACACAGTTCAATTGTCCTATTTTACACGATTTCGTGCTTTATTGCTGAAGGATTTTACTAGAACAAATGCTAATATCAATTGCGCCTCTTTCCTTCCTCTGTGTCCCAATAGATTCCCTCAGGATCATGCGGCTTAAAGTTTAATTAAAGATGCACGGACAAAAGGAACGTTTGGCTTAAACCGCCAATAGTTTTTAGCAGTTGCATTTGCTGATAATACGTTTCCAATTATAGTTTCCGTCTGAGTAGCCGAAGTACCGCTTAAACTTCTCAGGCAGTGGATTAAATGAGATGAAAGTAAATTTTTAACATTTAAACGATTTTACGCTTTGTGTATCTGACTTGTATCGAGTAAAAATATTATTATAGAACATTGCTCGAAGAAAAATTTGATTTTATTTTCCTTCTAAAGTACATTAATATTTTTTCGCAATGTTTATCAGAGGTTATCAGAAGGTTATTTTTACACTTTCGGTGCTAAGTACCTGTTAGATAGATTCTCTGCTCGCAATGCGGAATCACATTTATTTTTTCTTGGTTAATCGGTGATCAGTCGCGACACTATAAGCTGATTTATTGACAAGTGATTTAGTGACTTGTAGGCGTAGTGGCCAGTACCTCTGTCCTTTCACAAAACATTCGTTTTCTTTAGTCACATTTGAGTAAGAACAGGCTGTAGGAGTGCGGAATCACATCACATTCTTATATTTATTTGCATGTCCTTGTGACCAAACATGTACTTCTATTGTATTGAGCAACGTTTGAATGAAGTCGCAGATCAGGTGTCACAATACTTCCGGAGCAATGGCTTGGTACTTAACTTAAAAAAGACCCATTTCATCCACTTCCATCTGGGAGGTAAGTTTCCGAGAAGCCTTGAGATTCTTGTCGATGGCACCAAATTAGAGCAAGTGCAAAATACTACATTTCTGGGATTCGAGCTGGACAGAGGGCTTAAGTGGGAATCGCACATCACTAAACTAAGTAAAAAGCTGGGGAGTGCCTGCTTTGCCCTGCGACGCTTGGCGAGGATAATGCCCAGAGATGTAGTACGCTCGTGCTATTTCGCCACTGTGCACTCGCTTCTACAATATGGTACAGAGTTGTGGGGCCGCGCCGCCGACTGGGAGCGCGTATTTCGCATGCAAAAGAGAGCCGTACGAGCGATTGCACAGGTAGGCCAAAGAGTCTCTGCAAGACCTTACTTCCAGTCCCTCGGGATACTCACGCTACCTTCCATCGTTATATTTCAGGTGGCTACATACGTGCGGTGTCATTTAGACGAATACTCTATACACGGTCGTAACCTGCGTAACGCTAACAAACTTGTTGGTGTTAAACATAGACTAGCGAAGTCTGGCAAACTAACACATGTCATGGGACCAATGGTGTACAACCAATTACCGGCACATATCACAGATGCACCATCACTGGCCAGCTTCAAATCACGACTCAAATTAAGGCTTATCGAGCACACTTTCTATAGATTTAGCGACTTTAGTACGCAATAGGTCGCACTTTATTTGTGTAATGTGTACAATTATGTATATACAATTCGTTGTACCTATGCTTTAATTTTATTTTTTGACTTTTATGATTATTTATTATTTTTACAATTATGATTAAAATATTGACATGTAATATGAAATATTATGAATAAATATGATTATGATTATGATTATGATTATTTCTTTTTAAACCACCTATTTGTACCATGTTCTAGCAAATAAGTTATTGATCACTGATTACTGAAAATCACTACGCGCTACGCTCATAGACGATCCCGTTGTTTTCCCCGCATGTAGAGGAAAGCGACTACGGCGTAGGCTCCCGCTAGTTAAGTTCCTGGCAGTGAAAGTGTTCAACGAGCGTTTTCTATTTGTACTAAAATAATAAGTCAACTAACTTATCCTCAGGCATGGCATTCGTACATGGTGGTCGCGCTTTGTACACATATTTACCCTATTATTTTACACGGGTCTAACACGATATTTATTAAATTGTTTTTGTGTCGTTTCGACACGGGTTGTCGGCGGTTGTCATGATGGCATTGGTCCCAGATAACGTTAGAAATAAAGGTAAATAAATATAGCGACAGAAATCGAGTAAAATAATAATTTTAATATGAATTACATCAATTTTTCATCGAAATCTTAAAATTATCGAGAACACGAACGCAATACTGCAATACTGGGTAATTTTGGGGTCATGATCCGGAATTACCAAAAACGAATAAGATGGTCGTACTGAACAACTTTTCCCATGGGACCAACCATGAAATCCCAATAAAATAAGAGCCAATTAAGAGATAACTGTGAGTCAACTGAGCATTAATTGAGAGTTAACTTAATGTATAGAATAACTGTGTCTTATAGGAAATATTGTTCAGTACTTGTAAGTATCTTATTCGCTTTTGATGATTCCGGATCATGATCCCAAAATCACCGAGTATTTAACCTGTATTACTATTTAAACTTACACATACTACAATTACTCTCCTTGAACTATGAATTAACAGAGGTATTACATATGTAAAATGACGTTAGCGACTTACAAAAACAAGATTGTTTCCAGCAGAAAATTAAATGACCGAAATATCCACCATGGCGTTTTGCCAATATTTTATTAGTCCATATCTCAATCCAAAACTTTACTACCGAGCAAGTTCAGAAACAGTGCAAATCCGAATCCTACTACTATTTGAGGTTGGAACTGTAATAAAACTGGTCCAAAGCAAGAGTAAACGGATTGGGAACAAATGTACGTATTCTGGCGTGAACGTTTACATGTTCGTAACACTTCGTAAGTATTAAGGAGGCACTTAAGGCATATTCTGGAATGTCAATAAATGGTAGATTATACGAGTGCATCTAAAAAGAGATTGTATCTGCGACAATTTGTCGATCTGATCCTCAGGCGAGAGTCGAGGAGTTCTGCCGGTCGGTTGCGTATTCGTCAGGTAGATCTAAATAATGTATTCGTTTGTATGAGAAAATGACAGTTAAGAAGAGTGTTAAGAAAGTGTCTTAACGTGCGTTTAAAAAGTTTCGTGATCAACCCTATTCTTCTTCTTCACGTGCTATCTCCATCTCGGAGGTCGGCGACCATTTCCATCAACCCTCAGATGTGACTAAATGTGTTGGATAAAAAGGTTTCATATATATGTTGTAGGTACCTACTATGTGTTTCACATAAATTTCAAAGTACTTAAACAAGAAATGTAATACAGTGGCGGTTACGTTATTATTATAAAAGTTGTGTTTTGTCTCGTGCTGTTCGATTGCGTAACGTTTTGTACTAAGTTAGGTACATCTAAATTTCATTACACTTGGGTAAATGACAGTTGAGTTGTCCTAGCGCTGTCGTTTGAAAAGTAACGCACTTATCCCTCTGATAAATATAATAATACCCTTACCTTAGTATAAAAATGAACGCCTTATTATCAGAATAGGGAGTACGTTCTTAGTTCATGCACTGGTATAACGGTACGTCTCGGTTCCACGTGACGTCCAAATCCAATGCAGTCCCAATGCTAAGCCGATTCCAGTAGTCAAAGGTTTATCTCAAGATACATACCATGGTACACTAACAATAGTGCAGTGCACCTCGCAGCTGTTTTGCTGACAGCTACGTCATTTTATAATTAAATAGTGAATAAATACGTCATTTTATAATTAAATAGTGAATAAATACGTCATTTTATAATTAAATAAATGAGTAAATATTAGGGGACAACCTTACTCAAATCGAACACACGCCATAGTAAGCCAAGTTTTTTTTTGTGTTTTTAAAATAAAAAGTTACTTAAGTATAGCACTCCAGAAGAGTAAAAAA
The DNA here is from genome assembly GCA_963854355.1 of Epinotia brunnichana. Lineage (NCBI taxonomy): Eukaryota > Metazoa > Arthropoda > Insecta > Lepidoptera > Tortricidae > Epinotia > Epinotia brunnichana. The sequence continues at coordinate 6,937,485 of OY977945.1, read as the reverse complement.
TACACGTCATACTGCCGCCTTAAGAAAAAAAACCATAAGTGACAAAAAGTACGTTTCGAGATAAATCAAAAAACTTTACACTTCTGTTTAATTGGTTTTAATTAAAGGTACAAAGCTGGAACTTGTGTTTATAATTTAAGATAAATTGTAGAATTCCAAGACAACTGAATTTTGTGAAAAATCTTTTTATTTAATTTGATATTAAAAAAAAAGGTATTGCTTCTTAAAATAAAACATTAGAAAATATCGTTTCGAAGAAAAAAGAACACAAGTGCGCATTTATGTCTTTTGTGTTAACTTTGCACTATGGCACCTAAGATAAAACAACCCAAGTACTCACATATGTTTCTATCACTAATTGGCCTAGGAACTTGAAGAAGCACATATGGGTTCTTGTGGTTTATTTAATTGGTCAAGGTAATGAAACACGATAAAAAATCAAATAAATTTATTAAAAGTAAACAAAATGAGATGCTTTTCGAGATCCTGAGGTGATTATATAAGTACCCATCATCAGCTAAATATGTAGCCAACTCGGGTAAACCGTGACGACTGCTTCCGTTCATTGCGATACTGCTGATATTCGTGGCTGGACATTTTCTTTGTCAGTTTCACCACTCGCCATAAGAAGCATCCGTTTACTCCTGGATGATTGCCGCATAGTTCGTAATCTGATAAACCAAAAAAATTAACCCCCAGCCAAGCACAAGTAGGCGCGTGATACTAACAAATCCTTGTAGTTCTAAATGTAAGCAAAATAGTACATTACTGCAAAGGCCGTGAAGTAAGGGATTGATGGACGAGTTTGGGCTAGACGGCCGAGTCGTAGACGAGGCCGGATACAACGAGTCCAGCAATCCCTGTTCCGGCCGAGGCTTGTATAGTGCTTTTCTCAAACGATGTGAGGAAATAATAAATAGTTATTTGTTATACAAGGGTGCAGTTATAATATAACCGCGAGTGTGGAATTGAAACACGAGCAAGCGAATGTGAGTGGTTTAAAAATAGAATCATTTTCACCTCACTAAAGTGAGAAAGATTCTAGATAAAAAATCTAAAGAAAAAAAAACATTAAAAAAGAATAATATTAAAAAAACATTACCAAAGAGTAAAACAACTAAAAAAACAAAAAAAAAACAACTAAAAAAACAAAAAAAAAAACGCCCAAAAAACAAAAAAAAAGGAAAAAAACAAAAAAATGGACAAAAAAAAAGAAAAACAAACAAAAAACATTTAAAAAAACAAAACAAAAAGGAAAAAAAACAAAAACATTAAAAAAAGGAAAAAAACAAAAAAAAACACAAAAAGCATTAAAAAAACAAAAAATAACAAAAATAAAACAATTTAAAAACAAAAAAACGCCCATAAAAATGACAAAAAACAAAAAAAAGGAAAAAAACAAAAAAAAAAAAAAAAAAACATTAAAAAAAAACAAAAAAAGGAAAAAAACAAAAAACACAAAAAACATAAAAAAAAGGAAAAAAACATTTAAAAAAAACAAAAAAAAAGGAAAAAAAACAAAAAAAAAACAAAATAAAACGAAAAAAAAAAAGAAAAACAAACAAAACATTAAAAAAAAAAAACATTAAAAAAAGTAAAACAAAAAGGAAAACTTGAAAAAATTTAAAAAAAAACGACGAAAAAAACAAAAAACATTAAAAAAAGTAAAACAAAAAAGAAAAATAGATAAAAAAAAACTTAAAATAACATAAAAGACCCTACAAAAATTTTAACATTAAAAAATAGACAAACATCAAGAAAAGAAAAGATTTTTTTTTTAATCATTAAAAAAGATAAACAACACTAAAAAATAAACGAAAAATAACAAAAAAAATGTATAAAACTAACAATTTTTTTTTTACTAAAAACTAAAACAATTAAAACAATTAATTTTAGTTTTAACTATTGTATTGTTTTAAACAATTAAAAAAAGTATTGGTGGTTGGCAGTATGTATTTTTTCCTTTGTCTGTTTAATATCAGTAAGCAAATTTAAAAAGTTAGAGTAGCGGCCGATAATGTTTTTAGTTAGGGTTTTCATACATTAGGTACTTCTTGGCCTAGGCCAAGAAGTAATGTAGGCAGCCATAAACAAGGAACTTCATGTCTTCATTTCGTGACATTAACGCATACATTTCCGAGCATGTTTGAGAAAATAAATATACACTAATTAAACTCATGAAAAAATTAGTACACAATGGAACGAATGGTGTTATAGCCTCACTTATCACTTATGAACACGACGTCATACGTTGGGCGCTGCACTCAAATCGAAAAATGTACAAACATGCGTCTGCTATGCCGTTTAACGTGCTACGCCCTGCGTGTTCATAAATGGGACCTAAACGTAAAACCAAGTTATGTTAACCATTCTCTGTTATACTCCATAAAGCGAGAGGTTAGGTATTTTAATATCAGTCCAAACTCCAGACACAGTTAAACATTTGCATACGCGTGCAAGTGTGTGTACATTGACCGCGACAGGTCCGCGACGAATACCGAATAAAAGTATTTATTAGTATACTTTTCCGAATAGCTGCTAAGGTAATATATGAAGTAAATACTTACGTATATCATATGTCACTAATTAGAGTCACAAACACAGTTTACTAAAGACTTTTCGTATCCAACGCAAGTACCTAGGTAACGTGCGCGCGCGCAACCCCTTCCGAAAGAAAGGTAGTAGACTGAGCTAAAGCCACGCGTGCCGAGCCGGCGCGCTGAAATCTGACCTTGAGGGGCAGAAGTGGGGCTGCTACTAGCCTAAAAAAGCATAAGAAGCAAGCATATTTAAGAAAAAAATCATATGTTCTTATTTTTGGAACGGATACTAAGCAGAAAAAGCATAAGAAATCGTCTTACGAGAAAGAAAAAACATAACTTGCGAATTATGTTTTTTTCTGTTTCTGATTATTATTATTGATAACAATCACGAACTAACAAGATATACCACATGTGTCATCTTAAGTGTTTTTAACTTAGTAATTTGAAACAAAATGAAAATATGGTTTTTTGTCTTACGATAAAAACTATAGGCACACATCTAAGGCAAAGATTAAAAAAACATATGTCGTTACTTAATAATTTTTTGCCTATGAACATGCTATTATGAATTTTCTACTTCGAACAGGAAATAAATTTAACAAAATGACATGAGCTTATGCTTGTCTAAATCCTGGTTTATTAGAGATATCCAAACCCGTGTGAGATAGAAAAATCACATTTTTTTTGCTGAGTCCGAGACTAAGTTTCGATCAAAGAGGAAAATTGAAAAATTATTCGCCACGAACGGGATTTGAACCCGCGACCTCTGGAATCCGTCCATTGCTCTTATCCAACTGAGCTACCGTGGGTCCCGCCAGTGGCAACGAATCTTTCAATCCCTTCACTCTTCTAATTAACCTTAAGGAGGCTCGTAGCGACATCTACCGAGTCCAAGACTGTTAATAACTCAATTTGAGATAAATTGTCACTTATGGTTTTTTTTCTTAAGGCTTGCTGCCCAGCATACTTATTTTGAAGAAAAAAATATTCAAAAAAAAATTGTTTTTCAATTAAAACCACTCGGAAATAATTGTTCACAAGCTTAATAATAACCTACTGTAAAATGTTTTGCTCCTGTTACAGGGCCCACCCTGTATACTGAAGAGCAAAAGTTTCGGGTACAACTTGTACTGAAATATTATTTTTATTTTTTTTTTATTTTTTTTTTTTGGTTCACCAACAATTGTTTACACTGAAGTTTACAGTAATCCAAGTATCATAACTACTTGCTAAGTGTAACAATCACTTAAAGGTAAACACCGCATGCATTATATAAAAAAAAACCTTAACATTAACTTATCAAAATTATACATATTTTTTGCTTAACTTATTATTGCGACGTAACTAAATAATTTAAAACGTTTTTAACAACTTTCTGCGCGAGAAAATGGATGTCACCAACTTTATTATTATTGCAAAGCCAAGCAGTTACCAGACCTTATTTTAAATTTCACGACCGAGTCAAAGAAAACATCAGACATGTGACTGCAGCTGTTAATTGCTTTACACATCCTTGGGATAGGCGAGCTACTGCCGAGGACAGTCCTTCTGAGCGGTGGGCAGAATGGCGTGATAGGTTTGCGAGGAGTTCGGGAAGGAGCTCGAAAAAACAGAAGGGCTAATAGTTGCGGACAATCTATTTGATTGTTTACAAGCTTATATGAAAAAATTGCGTCCGCAACTTTCCTCCGTACTTCTAGTGATCTTAACCCTCTTAAACCTCTTAAGACTTTGTGTATAAGAATACGATTTTTTTTTAAATCTGCCAGCAGAGAAACTCAAGTGCCGGACAAACCTTTTCTGCACACGCTCTAGTCGTAGTGAGTGAGTGGCATAGTGCGGCCGCCAGACCACACTACAGTATTCCAGAATACTTCTTACTAGGCTATTGTATAACAACGTTTTTGTTACACTACTTTTGAATATTTTTACGTTCCGTATAACAAAGCCCAACATCCTAGATGCTCTTTTAATTATATTTTCAATGTAAGGGAGAAATGTGAGCTTTTGATCTAAAACTACACCCAAGTCTCGAAGGTTCTCTATTTTCTTTAAATTCTATACAAAGTGCAAAGATTACCTAAAATTACCCTCCTTAGTTTCATTTATATTTATGTAGTTTTTTGTTCCCTTTCAAATACTGAGACCAGATAGACCAAACAGGAATTAAGTACATAATCTAAGGTTAAACGTCATAATAGTATCTAATCTTTGCATAAACATTATTCTTTTTTCGGTCAAATCTGGTCTAAATAGAACTGATGTTGTTAATATTAATAAAGTAGAGTTTTCATACTTATGAGTATACGACAAAAAACTGTAACATGATAGTTACAGTGTTTTGTCGTAAATCTAAGTACAAAAGCGGTACTTTGTTGTGACAAACCACTGTTACCCTGAGAAAATTACGGTTTTTTTGGAAATAATTCAATATCAGGCTAATTATTTGTATACGGCTTTTATATGTAATTTTAAACAACTTTTACTATTGAAATGAATAATTCTATGGACCGGAAGTTAGGATTTTTTTTTAACCCGCAAGCAAATTTTTATAATGAAAACATGTTTGAGTACACAAATTTGGAGACTTACTACCTGAATCCAAAAATATATGCATCAGGAAATAACGGCATTTTAATTAAATATTTACGAGATAATATTGAATTTCATCTGGCCTATAGAAAGGTTTATTCATTAAAAAAAATAAGTGGATTATGCGCGTATCCCAAAAAACGTATATAGACGTAGTCAATTATAAAGTGAAGAAAGTTTATACCATTTTCGCCTGATTTTTACGGAATTTATGAAGATTACTTTTCATTATTTTTTACCGTATCGGTATTAAATATAGGTGAGTTATTAATGAATATTTAGTCAAATTACCCAACCTATTTTTTGGTGTAAAAATATGGCTGATATCGATATATTGTTGTGTTTTCATAGAACGAAACCGTAAAGTTCTCAGGGTATGTAACATGATAGATACAGTGTTTTGTCACGACGATTTATATTAGTATTACCAACTTATGTCGTGACATAACACGTTTTGGTCTTTACATTAATGAAATAATTAAAAAATATATATATTTTATGAGCAACATTCTCAATATTTTGACCAAATTTCATCAAAATCGGATAAGTATTCACAGTGTTATGGCCACTTAACGAGAAAAAACGTTTATTGCGATTTCTGAAGAATGCACTTTTTTAAGTTACAGTGTTTTGTCATGACACGGCAGAGATGCTCTAAGGAAGCGTCCTTTTAAATATTTGCTGTTGTTACAGGGCCCATCCCGTAGATGACGCTATATTTAATAAATACTAGAATCCATAGACATCGACATCCAAGACTGAGAGGCAATTTGCATTTACAGGAATTTTAACCTAGGACCGTCAGCTTGCAGCAGCCACTGAGGTAAACCAATTGTCATTAATGAATTCTTTTGAACTTATGATAGGCAAATTCCGCATTGACAAGGTTGGATCTATATGCGGTATTTTAGACTTTACCGAGACCTTACTGATTGTTACCCACATTTCCTGAGTTATTGGACTTATCAGTATAAACACTACCAGTATTATATTGCGCAGGAAGCGAGGCGGTACACATTTTGTACTCCAAGTCAGGTATTTTCTACTTATACTCTTATATCTTGAAATTCTTATTCAACACGACTAACAGAATGGCGTGACCACTCAGAACCAAACCCGGTATCTTAAGAACGTTTTGGATAGATTTAATATGTCGGACTGTCAACGTGACTGCTCCTTTGGATCCGAAATTTAATTTGTCAACGCTACAAAAAGGAACTTCCAAAAGTGTAGAGTCGGTTAATTAGGGTTCCGTACTCAAAGAGTGAAACGGGACCCTATTACTATACTATCCTCAAACCAAATAGACGACTGGGATCGTATTGGCTCGTATTGGCTCAGTCGTCCGTTTGGTTTGAGGATACTATAAGACTTAGCTGTATGTCCGTCCGTCCGTCTGTCCGTCCGTCCGTCTGTCCGTCCGTCCGTCTGTCTGTCAAGAACCGTGATAGCTAGAGAATTGAAATTTTCACAGATTATGTATTTCTGTTGCCGCTATAACAACAAATACTCTTCTTCTTCTTCTTCTGTGCCTGTTCCCACGTTAGGTGGGGTCGGCTCTCCTAATTAATCGGCGCCAAGTCGCTCGGTCTTGGGTTGTCGGGTCTGGTAATTGTTCCTTTTTCAAAAGCCGGGTCATGCTGGTCCACCATGTAGAAGGGGGGCGGCCTCTGCCTCTTTTACGTTCCGGGATGTTTAAGGCCTTTTTGACAACGTAGTCATCAGGTCGTCTCATGACGTGGCCATACCACCTAAGACGGCTTTCAGAAAGCTTTTCTGGTATTGGAGCAACTTTGAAACTGCCTCGAACATACTCGTTTCTGATTTTGTCATGCCTGGTTGCTCCCCCTGACCATCTTAGCATCTTCATTTCCGTCGTGTGTATTTTCTGTACATGCGTCTCTTTTACCGTCCAGCATTCTGCGCCGTACATTAGAGCCGGCCGAACTGCCGTTTTGTAAACCTTGCCCTTAGTGCGAATAGGCATTCGTGGGTCACATAGAACCCCTGTTAATGACCGCCATTTTTGCCAGGCAACATTTATTCTATGCTTTACATCCGCATCTATATCGGCAGCATGGGTAAGCACTGAGCCGAGGTATTTAAATTGGGTGACCTTTGGAACTGCAGTTGCGTCGGGGTAGTAGATTGTAGAAGACCCGTTAATATTGTTTCCATTACTAAAGCAGCATTCCATGTGTTCCGTCTTCATCCTATTTACTTTAAGTCCTGATTTTTCGAGCGCATTTACCCATGCAGACAAGGACGTTTGCAGTTCGTCTGGGGTTTTGGCTATAAGCACCACATCATCGGCATAGAGGAGATTCCAAGGCAGCTGAGTTTGGATATTTCTTGTGATGTAGTCCATAGCAAGGTTAAAAAGGAGAGGGCTAAGTGCAGATCCTTGATGCACACCGACGCGCACTTCAAATTCCCGGCTAGTGCCGGCAGGGCTCTTTACCTTTGTGCGCACGTTTCTGTACATATCCTGGATCAAGGTTATGTAGCATTCGGGTAGCGCCTGTGCTCTCAAAGCCTCCCAGACCAGTTCTCTTGGGACACGATCGAATGCCTTCTCAAGGTCAATGAAGATAAGGTGTAAATCTTCTTTATTCAGTCGATGTTTTTCCGTGAGTATCCTCACGGCCTGTATAGCATCCGTTGTTGAACGCGATGGTGTGAATCCAAACTGGTTTGATGTTATGGTTGTCATCGTGAGGATGCGCCTGTTAAGTATGCGTTCCCACACTTTCAATGTATGTGATGTCAATTTTATGCCCCTATAGTTGCCACATTGTGTAACGTCACCCTTGTTTTTGTAGAAAGGAACCAGATGACTAAGACGCCATGACTCGGGTATAGCCCCATCTTGCATTATGGTGTTGAACAGTCTTGTCAGCCAAGCTACACCCACAGGCCCAATAAACTTCCAAAAGTCAGCTGGGATTTCATCGGGTCCAACTGCTTTCCCATTTTTCATTTTCGCTACAGCAGCTTTGACTTCCTCGGCATTTATCTCACGTATTGGTCCTTCTACAAGGGCGTTGGGCACATACGCTTCTCTTGGGAACTCTTCGTTCATTAGCTCTTCATAGTACTCAAACCATCTGTTGTTTATGTCGTCGTTTCTAGTGAGTAGATTTTGATTTTTATCTTTTATGAATTTGTTACGTTTTACATCTTGTGTTGATAAATGTTTCTTCTTGGCGATTTTAAAGATTTCCGAATCTGTTTGAACATCCTCAAGTTTAGCGTAGAAACCCTCCCGTGAATTTGCTCTAGTTTAGGCAACGATTTTCTTAGCAAGCTTTTTTGCATCTTTGTATTTCATTAGGTCCTCTTCTGACTCTGATTCTTGCCAGGTTTTGAACAAGTCCTTTTTGGTTTTGAGATATTCCTTGACTACTGAATTCCACCATGTCGGGTCTTTGTTGGTGCTGATCCCTCCCTTTGATATACCTAAAATGGACTTGGCATGGCTTTTGCATTCATTTTCGAAGTTTGACCACATAGAATTGGCATTTTCATAGGTTTTCTCCATATCCTTAATCAGATATTCATTAAGTTTTTCACGAAAGGGGTCTGATTTGTCACTAGCAAGTTCTTTCCATTTTATGCGGACTGTTTTATCAACTTGAGTTTTGATAGGTTTTGGTAGTTTATAAATACCCACTAGAATTCTGTGCTGCGATGTTAATGCCTCCCCGGGTATAACCTTGCAATCCTTGAATCCCGTTCTAAGCTTACTATCGGCCATTATGAAGTCTATTTGCGAGCACTTCCCTCCACTTTTGTATGTTATTAAGTGTTCTGGCTTCTTTTGGAAGGTGGTGTTGAGTATTGTGAGGTCATGACACGATGCAAATTCCAGGATCCGTTCACCTTCTGGGTTGGGGCATCCGTAGCCGTAACCCCCATGTGCGGTTTTACGTGTGATATCTCTTTCCCCCACATGTCTGTTAAGGTCTCCTAGGACAAATGTGTGTTCTTCTGGTGGTATACTTGTAGTCATATCGTCCATTTCCTCCCAAAACTCATCTTTCTCCTGTTTGCTTCATCCTACTTGCGGAGCGTAGGCGCAGATGACATTTAGTATTGGTAAGTCATCAAGTGCTAGTTTTACGGTTATGAGACGGTCTGTTCTTCTATCTATGTTTACTATCCTGCTTTTTAGGTGCCTGTCTAGAACAATCCCTACACCGTTTTGTTTGTTGTCTATTCCATGGTAGACCAGCTGGTACCCCTGTCCTAGGTCTCTGGATTTTGACCCTTTCCAGCGCGTCTCCTGTATACAGCAGATGTTTATGTTCCTCCTTTTCAGGGTCTCCGCGAGTTCTTGTCCACGTCCTGTAAGCGATCCCAGATTCCACGTTGCTATCCTAAGCTGGAGTATTGACTGCGAACCTTGATTTTGATTTTTGTCATATTGGTCGTCGCTTGGGGGGAACGCCCTAGCATTTTTCGCATTAATCGAGTTCGCGTCGCTTGAGGGGTACGTCCTAGTTTTATACTTATTTCTTTTGCTTTTGACTTTCATAATTAGGAGAAGTTTTGTTTTGGCTATTAAGTTTTACGGCCGGTTGCCACCTGACGCCAAGGCTGTAACCATCCTCAGGGTGTGAGCGCCGTCGTTGGCCCGCTAGGAGCTCATCCGCCGCCATCTCTTCTGCGTGCCCCAGTCTAGGTACGCAGCACTGCCACGGCCTCGACTCTGAATATGTCGGAGAAGCCCGGGGCAGGGGTTTTTTCACAGAGTGTCCTTCTCTGGCCTTGTTGGTCCGCGGGAGGTATTTTATTTCCCTCCTACCCTATGGAGCATCCATCGGGCATCCCCCTATCCGCCACCTGGGGACGCGTCCTCTAGGGAATCAGGCTACCCCGAGGAATAACAACAAATACTAAAAACAACATAAAATATTTTTTTAAGCGGGGCTCCCATACAACAAACGTGATTTTTTTTGCCGTTTTTATAGATAATGGTACGGAACTCTTCGTGCGCTAGTCCAACTCGCACTTGGCTGGTTTTTCGTGCTTCTTAAACCCTATGCTACAAAGCGAACCATCTTTCATGTGCTACTTCTGTTAATTACCTTGATGGGTGGTTTACATTAACGGATTTACCTAGTCACTACTATCGGACTATTGCCTGTCGTGATGTATTGATTCTTAGAATCCACTGGATCTGTATTTGACAGAACGGGACATATGCCATTATTGTCTTAATCAGACTGGAACCGCCGTAGTATCCCGCGCGATAATTTACAAATAGGACATCATCACTTTTATGCCTCTGTATGTGAGAAGAATATAATATACAAGATCATAATTAACATTAACTAAATTCAATTAAAACTAAGTTAAATCGAAAACTGGCCATTCAAGGCATTGTACCGAGGATGCTGGCGGCATTTGCTCGCTGAATTGCAATTTCTGTCTCTTGTATAAGTGTTTAACGATACATATATATACGTTTTCGAACGCATTAGCGTTTAATTTAAATTTATATGGCAACGCGAACAGCGCCTCTGGTGGTTATTATTAGGACCTACGCGTTGCCTTACAAATTGAAACTAAACGCAAACGCGTTCTAAAACGTATATGGCTGGGCCCTGTAACAGGAGCAAAAAACTAAACGGTATATTATTAAGCTTGTGATTTTTTTTTCAAGTGTTTTTTATTGAAAGATAATAATTTTTACGTATTTTTTTCCAATTGAAATAAGTTTACTTGCATTTTTTACTCTTCTGGATTGCTATAAGTAACGTTTTATTTTAAAAACACAACATTTTTTTTTAATAAAAATTTAATATCACAAAAATATATTTTGAGAACCAAAATGCTAAAACTATTATGAATCATTACATGATGTTACCTCAAAATCTGCATTGTTTGCTGTGCTATGATCTCGTGGTGCCAAGATACATTACTTGGAGGTCATAACTTTAAATCAAAATTTCTACGAATCCAAAAAAATAATGAATGTCCCACAAGGGGTTACTGCAAATGCTTTAAGAAAGCGTCCCTTTGAATATTTGCTCCTGTTACAAGGCTTACCCCGTATATGAATCGATAAAACTTATACTAAAGCTACTGATGTGTTGCGCGAGAAAGTCGCCAGCTCTTCGGTCTCCATTAGATCAACCCGTGAGAGGACATGAAAGTGGGAATGTAATCACAGACCGATACATCAAAATGGGATGTGTCCCGTTGTATCAAATATCGCCGATAGAATAATGGTCCGGGTCAAATACGTAATATTCACGAGACAAAATTAACTCGTGGTTTCTATTCAAAGTTAAGTTACGCATTCAGAGCCCAGGCCTTTAGAACAAACTTGTTTGAGAGTGTTTTCGAATATTACATTTCCGGCTATCTCTGAATGCGGAATAAATTCAGTATTGGGCCGATATTAATTAAATTCAAAACGTTTTCGTATTAAGGTATGTAAGTGATTTATTTGTTGGTAATCAATGTATATAACAGACTTAATGCTTGAAGTCGATTCGATTATACTACGTGTTCCCGACAATTTCCGTTAATTGCAAGGGGGCATAGTTTAGATCAAATAAAGTTAATTTCTCCAAGACAGTATAAATCTTAACTCTTACTGTTATCAAGATATTCAATATTTTCATTTAATCAGTTTTGTAGATTTAACCAGTGTAAATGGCTCTTAACCAGAAATGAAGTAGCAAAAAGGGAAAGTGGTGGAAAACGCGTACCTGGTTCAAACGTAGCGCTGGCTGCAAGATGGTGATGGCTGCCGGTCTTACGCACTTTTCTTCTTAGAATACTTCTGCGTTGATGTAGCGAATTAACGCTACCAATGATGGTAAAATGTGGTTGATAGGTATTGGTTAGTTCGAAGCCTTGGGCGAGTGACGGAATGGAGATAGTACTCGACATTGTGTTGTCGTCACGGTATTTTCATGCTGGCAAACCGAAAACAACGCCATGAAGTTGACGGCGGTCCACCAACCTGAAGTTGACGGTGGCGCCCTCTGCAGCAGAACCGAGTTATGGTGCTCAGGAAAGAGATCCAGCCCGCCACTTTTGCCTTCACCAGCGTCACAGACGGTCACATTGGTATCGTTCCGGTGTGGTTTCATTGTTCTTTGAATTAACGGTAACATACTAGTAGTTAAAATATTGTGCCACTCCCCAAACTTGGTTACTTGATTTAAAATAAAGCTTAAAGTAGTTTTTCCTTCCATAATAAGACTGTATCTATTTAGTATCAATAATTAGTCTACAGTTTGCCTTTAAAATAATATATTGCACTTTGGTTAACGTTTATCGTTTGCTTATGATCTCCCATAAAATTGTATATTAGTTTAAGGTTGCATATTTAATAATGTGATTAAAGAGTTGAATATATATTGTGTGTGTTTCTATTAATTGACCGACCCGAACCGTGTCTAGAGCTGAACTGGTTGGTTGACAGTGCTGTCAGTTGGTGTCTTCATTCTACCCGCGTTTTCCAGGAATAGGAATATGAAAGGTTTGGAGGTGGGTGACATTAAAGGTGACATTTGAAATATTGATTAACTGTGACGTCATAACAGCTTTTTAAATTTTGTAAGGTTCCTAAATACACTACAAGAAGGTTTACAAAGTGAGTTCGTTCGATATTAGGCACGAACTGACTCGGAGGTACATATTTTTTATTTCATGTGTTTCAAGACCCTTGTACAATATGCAGACATTGATAATTTTGTAGCATTTTTGGTGCAGCGTAGTGCTGATTATCGGAATTGGCATGGACAATGTCAACCAAAATTGTTAATTAGGGTAAATATTAACATTATTAACGCTAATTAAACATTACGATTGAAATAGTTTATAACAATGCCGTTAACAACACTACGCTGCACCAAAAATGCTACAAAATTAACGATGTCTGACAATAAGACAATAACCGTTAATGTTACATTAAATTATTATTATTATGATCTTTATTTCCTTTCGTTCTCAGATTAGGTTTTTATTATTATTATGTATGTTTTTCCCGCTCACGGGACAATGATGTCCCGGACTTTTGGGAAGCGTGCGTGGGGCTAGGTCCGTAACACGTAGAGGCCCTTTTGACAATTTAATGAAATGCAAGGAGTACACCGAGCGGATGCTGTCCCTGCCCGTGTCATGGGACGCACACAGAGACAGCACCCGCTGGGGTGTATAGGGACTATTGCTGGTTGATGGAATCTAAAGAAAACGGGTTATTGGGTGTAAATGATGGACTAGTGGCTGGGCTATTGGGTGAAACTTCGGACGCCTGCCTAATAAAACTGTCTCACTTTTTATCCCTGGCAGACGGCGACTCGCCAACTGCTAGATGGGCCCCTATTAATAGCGACATTAAAAAATGGCCTAAGGGCAACACCGGTCAGAGAGGCGGGGGGGGGGGGGGGGGGTGTAGAGAGGTGGCACTGGACTTAGTTAGTAGTGGACTTAGGACACTTAGGTGTCCACATCTACCCTCGAGGAACAGCTCTTGCAACTCCACTCTGGACAGCCAGTTAAGGCAAGCCAGAGGTGGGGGGCCTGTCCAACCATCCACCCGATCGGCTCAGCCTGACCACAGGACTCCCCAGGAGTACTCAGGTACGTAGGGTCGCTACTCCCTAACAGCCCGCCACAAGCTGCCTTACGTTGAATAATTGCACCAGAAATCTGGTGGGCGATGGGGCCGTCAGAAAGAAATAATAATGCTAACCAATTTGTTTCTGTGAATGTACTCTTATCCTCTCCAATATGCCGAAATTAGCGGAAATTCCCGGGAACATCGTGTAAAAATCAGTTTTTGCTTTAATTAAACGATTGCCATAATTACTTTATTGACAGTTCGCGGGAGGTATGACGTGGTTAGACAAGAAATCGTAGATCAGCAGGAGAAAAAGCGTCTGTTAAAGGAACGCGGATATTTATTAAAACTGATTATAATATATTTCATTAGCAATTGGTTGGATGTAGGTATAAGCAAATCATGGTTACGTAAATTATACGACACATTTTTTTTTAAATCCGAACTGAACAGACATCTATCTAGATGAGGTGATAAGAAACAAAGGGTGAAGAGCTGACATTTACCTACCAATACTTGTTAATGTAAGGTCAACGAGGGCAAAACCGTCGTATTTTTGTATAAGTTCAATTTGGTTGCCCATAACTATGTTATTATTCACTTTTTAATAAACTTGATGCTTATAATAGGTTAAGCATTTATTTAACTTTTTGACGATATTTGTGTAAAATAGCTAATACTTCAGGTTATTTCAATATGTTTTTTTTTTGAAAACATGTCAGCAGACGGATTTTCCCTAGGTTTTGGGGCTTTTCCGTCTAGCAGTTACTTTTCGTGTACCAGGACATATTACCAAGTACGTCAAGTAAGCAAATGTTAATGTACTTTTGATCGAAACTAAACCTTAGCGAATTAAATTTAAGGTTTATTTTTAATTTTATGGCCAAATATATTTTTTGGGGCTATTTCGGCCTATTTTGAAAATCAGAAGTAATAAACCTTTTATTGAAGTTTAAAATCAAGTCTACTTTTTAATTAAAACAACGACATGTGCGACATGGTGCAATTTTGCCTTAACAAGTCGAATCAGCTTACAATTCTAGAATAAAAATACAGAATTTAGATATGTAGATCTCGATCACCTCTGCATTTTTAGAAAATATAATCGACACATAGTTTCGTAAATTTTAAAAAGGTTGGCAATATATGAAATGGGGATATTCCGGCATATGACGGTTTTGACCAATTCACACCGGACGGCTTTTTCCCACTTGAGAGTTGAGGAATTATACATTTTTAACAACCTGTAGTTTCACAACAAGTAACGATAATGTAAAATGGATCAAACTACCAATAAGCCTGATTGACGAACAATATAATAATCATACTTACTAAACCGTAATCCGCATTTTGAGATCGCAATTTAAAAAAAAAGAGCAAGGCTCCGAACTCGTGTTTCGTCTTCGGAGCTCAACGAAACTTTCAAGGCAATTTTATTGCATGTGCTGCCTACATAGCGCCATCTGTTTTTGACTGTTGGTAGCAAATACAGTCGCTGCTTTATCGATCGAGTCGGCTAGTGCGTATTGTGGTTAGAATTGCCGCAAAAGCCGTTGTACGGAAATACCCCGCAGACGGAATTGGCCGCACTGACCTTACTCGTACTTTCAATGTTAGAAAATCGATTAGGTCGGAACGGTTACGTTAAAGAACTACGTTAATTAACCCAACTTTAAAAATAAACTTGTTGGTAACTCACTGTATAAATAATAAATAATGCTTGCTAATCAAACGAGCGCACAAAGCGATTGAAAGTTCTATGCTTTAGCTTGGGCCGAAAGTTCTATGCTTCAGCTTGGGCCAAAAGTTCTATGCTTCAGTTTGGGCCGAAAGTTCTATGCTTCAGCTTGGGCCGAAAGTTCTATTCTTTAGCTTGGGCCGAAAGTTCTATGCTTCAGCTTGGGCCGAAAGTTCTATGCTTCAGCTTGGGCCGAAAGTTCTATGCTTCAGCTTGGGCCGAAAATTCTATGCTTCAGCTTGGGCCGAAAGTTCTATGCTTCAGCTTGGGCTGAAAGTTCTATGCTTCAGCTTGGGCCGAAAGTTCTATGCTTCAGCTTGGGCTGAAAGTTCTATGCTTCAGCTTGGGCCGAAAGTTCTATGCTTCAGCTTGAGCCGAAAGTTCTATGATTCAGCTTGGGCCGAAAGTTTTATGCTTCAGCTTGGGCCGAAAGTTCTATGCTTCAGCTTGGGCCGAAATTTCTATGCTTCAGCTTGGCCCGAAAGTTCTATGCTTCAGCTTGGGCCGAAAGTTCTATGCTTCAGCTTGGGCCGAATTTTCTATGCTTCAGCTTGGGCCGGAAGGTCTTTGCTTCAGCTTGGGCTGAAAGTTCTATGCTTTAGCTTGGGCCGAAAGTTCTATGCTTTAACTTGCGAAGATCGTTATTGAACGTGTAGCGAAGCGAACGGAGCACTACTAAAAAAGGATAGTATTTTTTGACGATTCAGTTTTTCTTAAAATAAAAAAGTAAAATTAAATAAGTTTAAGTACATTTGTTCTTGACATTGTAAATGCTACTGACCTGTGTATAATATAAATCTGAATAGTGTATCATATTTGTATATATTCTTAGGTATAAAGCATGACATTCAAACACAATGTAATTTGTTAATGAATAAATAAATCATCATCCTCCTAGCGTTATTCCCGGTTGTGCTCCTAAAGGAGCCCGGGGTCCGCTTTGACACCTAATCCCAAGATTTGGCATAGGCCCTAGTTTTACGAAAGCGACTGCCATCTGACCTTCCAACCCAGAGGGAAAACTAGACTAGACCTTATTGGGATTAGACCGGTTTCCTCACGATGTTTTCCTTCACCGAAAAGCTAACGGTAAATATTCCGTACATAAGTTCCAAAAAACTCAATGGTACGAGCCGGGATTCGAACCCACGACAGCTGCTTGACAGCCGCATGCCTGAACCACTAGGCTACCGTAGCTACTAATGAATAATTACAATTACAATTATATAAATACAATTACAAAATTATAGGAATAATGACTTAGCAAAACGAATACTTATTTGGTGAAGTTATAACTAATCCATATTCCCATAACGTATGAATCATCGTAAGTCTTCTAATTATTTATCAGATAGCTGTCGTGACCCGCATCACGATGCGTTGTTTCAAATTAAGGGGTTCATAACAAACCGAATTTGTCAAAGTTTCTTCTATCTCATGGGCCGAAACTCCTGATGGAGGGTACGTACCTAATGTCTTTTTTAATTAGGCCAGTCATTCTGTCTGATGTTAATTTGGTTATTCAGCTATTTTCACTTCAAACCTACTCGTACTAAGTTGTTGGGTATCGAAAACAAATTATGTGTGTAAAACAAATTATGTGTAAACAGTATAAATAATTATTTCGCGAGAGTTGAATACGCAGTAATATTTATACTCGTGCGAAAGTTCACTCTTTCTGAGTACATAAATTAGACATACTCAGTGATCGGATCTAGGATGCAATTTGGGGTGAACGACCTCAAATGTTATGGTTATCGTGGATGTGTCTCGTGTTTCCCGGGAGTTTGGGAAATGGGCTATTGTAAATTAAAAAATACGTCACTTAATATTTGCACACTTAAAGAACACTAGAATTGTCTAATAATGGTATTTATAACTGTAATTATTATTATTTGTCGATATGTTGAGAATGTGATAAGCAGGGCTCGATTTGAATGACAATGTCAGTCAAGACATTATATACTGCTCATTTCAAGTGGCCATTTCATTTAATAAAAGAGGTTGATAAGTGGTAATTGTTTACGAATATACTATTAGAAGGCATTTTATGTGCGGTGCAGTGCAACGTCGTCGGCACTAAAAGCTCGAGCCCTGGTGATAAGATTAACAAAATGGTGATACTAATAACTAATAAAAATTATTACTTTTACTTGTATACCCTGGTAAACATACAAGAATAATAAAAATACATCAAAGATAATACATACAAGTTACGTTCAGTTATTCTATTCTATGCAGTGGGTACTGTAAACATTTTTGTTGTTTTTACATTTTCTGTAAATTTTATACTGTAAACTACTTAAAGTTATTTACCTTTTTGTAAAGGTAGGTAACAAAAAAAGTCGCGGGATTGTAAGTCATATCCATCTTAATATTACGGACTTAAACCCCAGGAAATTGCATCCTAGATCCGATCACTGCGTGATATCTAACACCTGATTTGGCATACAAGAGTATTCGACATAAAGGAAAAAAAACCACTTAAGTATTTTCAAAAACGTGTACGGTGATATTTATAATTTTACAAGCGTAATAGTAACTTCATATGTAACTAACTAAGTACTAAATAGTGGTTCTGTCAGCTGTACACTTCGCGCATCGCCGCATAGATTTGTTGGCGATACAAGTGAGCTTCGAATTTCCTGCAAAACGTAATCTACTTGTGTGTTGTTAATTCTGAGCTTCTGATTGAATTCGAAGGTTAAAACACTACATAGTAAACAGGGTGGAAAGTTAAAACGGGTCAGTAAGGGCAGCTACCTAGATCCCTTGCCGCCACGCAAAAATGTCATTAGGATTTCATTCCTAACTTTTTAAGTGATGACAATCTACATTCACAGATTATTGAAAAAAGGTACAGTCAGCGAGAAAATCGTCAATTCTCACGAATTTTTTTTAATGCCATTCGATCCCATTCCTATTAAGGATCAAAATACTCTTTGGGACCGACTAAGGATTGACTACTAGAACGCCCAGAAATCAAATAAAACTTTTTCCATACAGTTAGTATGGGAATCCCAAAGTGCAAGTAGTCCTTTAGTTAGACGATCATAAGACGGAGACGGAGATAACTTCATTTAGATTAGAAATGAGAGAATTCATTCCTTTGTTAAAAAAACCCTAACTTATTTACAAAAAGATCAATAAAAAATGAACTCGAAGTCTACAAATTGGTCTAGAAATGTTTCGCCTTAAAATAAAAGAGAGGCTTTATTGTTCAGTGCAAAATAAATACATTCAACTATTTAATACAGCAAATAAGTAAGCCTTATGTTAAAAGTTCTCGAACTCCCAACGGGATTGTACAAAAGAAAATTTAACAATTATCTTTCGTAGACTATCCATTGATCTTGCTATTGAAAGGTTGTAGCGGCGGGAAGTTAATTACGAGGACTCGACGCTCAGACTAAACAAAAGACTGAGCTTGTTTTGAAGCGAACTGAAACAACTCCTTTCAACTTGCATTACGCTGGAAAGGGCATCGTTTATGTACTTCGCTGAGATGGTTTTTTATCTGCTTTTAACAGCAACGTATAGTCTTAAAGCTAATGCTATAATGGTTCCATGGAGCCAAGCTATGAAAAGTGAGTTCTCAGCATATCCCTACTCTTATAGCTGTCCTTCAATATCAGAATCACAGTAACAGAACAGAATCGTTATCTATTCTAGCGATGTCCCCTAAATTATATTAAGACAAATGGAATCGTTGCCCTAATTTTTGGACTATGTTTTCAAATCCCATGTGAACAACAAAAATAGACCATAAGTAACTTGAAGAGATTTCAAAGGCGAGACAAGAAATAATAAACAAAGAGCAAATCGATTTGTAGATAAGAAAAAGAAAACAATGAATAAGTAGGTATTAAATATAATATAATAATATAAATTAATTCAATTCAATTCAATTCAATTATTTTATTTCAGGCATAGAACCCATATAGTGTTAGTCGTACAAATGTGTGCTTATGAATCTAAATGTTAGTAGGTTACAATAATAATAATAATTTAATATATTTTAAACATCAGCGTTGGCCCTCAGTGCTTATTGTGCATGCACACTTATCCAACGGGCCATCATAGGGCTATCCCATCGGCACGCCAATGCGCTCAGAATGCGGTTGGGGCTGTCGCGCATACGCGAGAGGAGCGACGCGCACCTCTTCCTGATAACGGCCGCGAAGCCATCCGCGCGTGGAGGCACCATCCACGGATCGCGGATTCGCTGCACCAGCGCGGCAGCCCCATCAGCACCCGGAACGCATTGTTGTATTGCACTCGAATACCATTATACGCCCGCTGCGTGTAGTCGACCCACAGGCCGCAAGTGTACAAGGAAACGCAATATGCTTTAAATAGTGCAAGTTTGACTTCCGCCGTACACCGTACGAACCTGCGGGCTAACATGTTGCTCCGGACGGCTAACGATCTCCGCTCTCGCTCGATGTCAACATTGTCTTTTAAGTCATCGGTGACCCAGTGACCCAAATATTTAAATTGTGTGACTCTTTAGAGTGACTCCGGCGAGTGAGACAGGCGGCACGTCAGAGTAGGTCTTATTTCCGGCCTTGAAGACCATAATCTCACTTTTGTTACCATTATATTTGAGTCCATGGGCCACCGCATAACTTTCACAAAGACTCACCAGTTTACGTAAGGCACCTATTGATGGGCTCAGCAGCACCATATCATCAGCGTAACTTATATTATTCATACATATTCCATCAATGTAGCATCCGATATTGGTACTACTGAGCTCAACAATAAGCCCGTTCAGATAAAGGTTGAAGAGCCGTGGTGAGGTAAGCCCCCCCTGCCTCACCCCGCACTCCAACTTAAATTCATCTGATAAGGTGCCATCCCACTTCACATTATTCCTCTGGTGACCATACCAGTATTTCAAAATGGCAGTAATTTCACCCGGTAGGCTAGTCTCAGTTTCTTCCATAGTATGTTATATGATACTAGGTCGAATGCTTTCGAAAGATCTAGGTAGCAAGCGAAGACTGGCGTTTTTCTAGACGTGTAGTACTGGACTGTCTGCTTTAGGCAATAGATGGCACTCTCAGTCGATAATTCTGGCCTAAAGCCAAATTGTGCATCATTGAGACTGAAGTGAGCCTCCAAATGACCGTCAAGCAGACAATCCAGTACCTTGGCTATAATATTTGCCAAGGAGATCGGCCTGTAATTATTTAGATCGGATGTATCACCAGTCTTGTTTTTTATAACTGGGACCATAACAGTGCGCATAAGGTCACAAGGCAGGTAAGAGTGTCCTATACAGAGCGTGAAAAACATAGCAAGGACCCTGGGAAGATGCAAGCCAGCATGTTGCAGGTGCTCGATACTAAGTCCGTCGCCTCCGGGGGATTTGCCTCGTACCAAATTTTTATAATTATTGCAACTTGCTTGGTGGATACCATAACAATCCGCTCAGACGCGACCGGTCCAGCATCCAACACCTGCGGCTGAGTTTTCAACGTTGATTGTACCCTGAATTGGTGTTGAAAAAGGTTAGCTATATCCCCAGGGCTATGCGCGTCCGCAACGCTCACAGGAAGGCCCGCCCTAGGGTTCCGTTTAGCCACGGCTTTCCAGAACTGCCCAAAACTTTTGTTTTGAATTAATAAGGTATTAAAGCGATTTCCAGCTTTATGGGAATTAATTCTCCGAAAACTTCTAATTTGATTGGCGTAAACAGTAAGATCAATAAGGCTAGAGTGTGGGGACTAATTTCCAATATAATATAGATATATAGAAAACATCCAAGACTCGGAAACTAATATTATGTTATCTAACTAATGTTCGTCCTTAAATAAAAATATTTATTTGCCCTTATCCACTAGGCTAAATTAGTCGTTAAAGTAAATATTATAACAATTTCACATTTACCTGCCTCCTAAAAAGTAAAAACATCCATTGTTCCTCTAAATAAGTTTGACGTCAAAAAATCCGTACGAGTCTTTTGTGAATTGCGAAAACGCTGTATCAGCGGACGCCAACATGGATAAATTGGAAACAAAAAGGTTTCCATTCTTGCCACGTCTCCTCTTCAGGTTAAGCTGAATGAAATCTCTACCATTTAACAAAATAGCCACAATTTATCGAGATTCATCTTAACAGTGTCACGTATCTAGCTGAAATGTTTTTGATTACATCTAAACGTGTTTCTTAAGATTTGTTTGTTAAGTACTCAATGCATATGTGTCACGTAAAAAAAAGGTCGAGGTCATTATTTTACGAGTATATATAAGTCAACTACGATCAAGTCAATTAAAATCATATAGGCGTTGTTGTGACGGAAAATAGATAACAGCTGAGCTGTTTTTTCCTCATAATCTTCTATTGTATTGTGACTTTTAAAGGAATATTAAGTAATTGTTAGCGGACCTGGATTCTAATACTAGCAGGTCTTCTTTGATATTTACAAATGTATATCGTTGGCTGGGTTGTGGGAGTTGGGAAGTAGGACTTATTTATGTGCATGTTGATGCATGGACAGAGAGACAGACGCGCTGTTATTTAATCACGCATTATTGCTGTTAACGGTGAAGGGTCAAGAGTACCCTTAACCGAAGAGCAAGTATGAAGAGTGTAATGAAAGTTAATGAAGCGAGAAAGGTTTGTCAAGATCGTAGCAAGTTGATATCGGTAACGGTAACATTTGCCTACCTTTCCGGGAAATAGGCGTGATTATTGTATGTATGTATTATTTCTCTTTTACCTTATATCAAGGAACCCTAAAACTTGCAATTTTTTCAACTGACACATAATGAAAAATAAGTTTGTTTCAAAAATTTCATTTTTGGTACAAGCTTTTACTGCCGACTGTACTTTTCTGCATACCATCATCCATCAAGTACTCATTGAGACGATTCTAAAGAGCCCAAACTCGATGGGGTTGTGTCGTTTTATTGCGGACTTCCTATGGCCACCTTCCAGCTCCAAATCATCATAATATTGGATTGTCATGCGATATACATGAGCTTGCAAAATTTCAGCTCAATTGGATAACGGAAAGTGACTGAAAAATAGATTGCAAATTTTGACGGACAACTTACATATTTACATACATACGAACAGTCCAAGTTATTATAAAGTTTGTAAATAATATATAAATATTATATTTTGTAATGGAGAGATTCTAGTATTTGCATGAAGTGTATTAAGTTACCAATAAACAAGTCTAATCTAAGTGAAAACGCTTTGTGTTTTATGTCTCTGATTTGTTAATTGTTTTTTATTAATATGTCTTGAATTGTGTAGTATGTCTGTTGGATGCTGCAAACGTATGCAGTGCTAATTATTAACGCCAATAATCTAAGACCGCTTGATATTATCTAAGACTAATTGGTTTACCGCATGCACTACAGATATCTAAAGCTAAACAAACGCATTAACCAAGCGAATATATACTCTACAGGCGAAAGATAGGGTTGAAACTGGTTTAGCGGAAAATTATCAAAATATTAACAAAGCATTCACGTCTGCTACGACTAAGTTTGAGGCTGTTATCATAATGAAGTAACTTATTTGATCTTAATAATCAATAAACTTAATGAGACTGTATCTACGATCAAACTAAATTTTCGGATGAATTGTGATCTCGATACAATTGATAGGTATTACTTAAAACAATAAGATTTGTGACTAAAATACAATTGAAACTCACATCCAAGAATATTGGTATCTGACGAAAATATAATGTACATATATTGTGAAGATAATTGCATCTTGGAAAGGTAATCATATCCCTTTACAACTTCGTGGCTCTCTCATTGACGGGAAAACAAGATTTGATACCATTATTGAAATCGCAGTGGCCACAACAAAACGCTGTAAGTTTGGCTAATAAACCTTTTGTCTTGTAAAGTTATTAAATATCTTTCATTTAGTCGCATCGCCATCCTAGGCGTCTGACCACACAACGTTAAGTGATAATGTAGACGTTCACTATTAAAGAAAGAAAGAAAGAATGAAAATAAATGTTTTTCGCACATACAAAATTATACAATTACATACATTTAAACACTTATTACGTTTGCTATATTCGTTATATAAACAGGTAATGGTATTTTTTTTGCGGGTATATGCGGGATTCCTTACAATGCGTACATAATATAAAGAATAAGAAAAATTAATATTCGACAAGCACATGATTACAAATTATACATACATTATCCGTTGGGCTCCAAACTAGGCTGAGCCTGTATCTTGGGACCCACTGAGTCATTTCAAAATTCAAAAATATATAAAATACCTTCACTAAAAGCTGGTTAATATCAAATGATGTTCGATACTTAGGTACGTTCTGAAAAACTTATAAGTAACTAAGTACCTACGTACGTAACGGTTTCCACCCCCAACCACTTTTTGATAGCCACATGAGCAACCACTAGGCTACCATAACTTATAAGTAAGTTCATTGTTGCTGATTATACAGTATGTTTTATTTTTATCCCGAACATGTAGTCAATCCAATCCCGCACCTGCGCTGTCACTCTCCCATCGCTACACGATTCGCTGACGCCACTAACATTTACGATTCTACTAAGCCTCTACAATTCATGCTCGTTGCCATTCATGGCAGGTAAGGCCTTAAGTACACAGTCATAAAATTCACATAGGTTTGCTTTGAGTATTATTTTTTCCCCACCTTTCGGCTCGCACCCTCACTGAATAAAAATCTGACCTTTTTCTAGGCCATTTACATTTTTATTGTCGCGTTGGCGACTCAAAAATACAGCCTGTTTGTTTTAGGATGGATATACGGTAATGCGAATTGATTCTTCATTACCAATAATGACGTTATCGGCGAAATTCGCGATTAGTTGGTATGTGTAATATTCCTAATTTGTGACACTGTGGGGCTAGTTCGATTTATGTAAGATTATCCCCCTGTTTTTTTTTAGTTAGTTTTCAGTTCACATAATAATATGTCCAAAAAGGTGGCTTAGTAAACAAGGTCACGATCAATATAGAGATGACTGTAAACACTGGGCAGAACTAGCCTGGGGAACTGGCACGACAGAACCCGTAATGCGTGATGCAAATACAACTCAACCGGCCCTTATAGGCGACCTGTTATTAAACAGTGTGTGGGAACCTGCAAGGAAAGCGTTCTTTGACGTTCGCATAGTAAATGCCGACGCTTCCTCTTACAGCAACCTCACCTGGCAACAAACAGCACAGAGACATAGCAGAGAGGAACACTCGAAATACGACCGAGAAGCCGAACACTTGAGAGCGTCCTTTACTCCACTAGTCATATCCTGCGATGGAGCCCTTGGAACTGAGTATAACAGTTTCTTAAAAAAAACCGGTCAAGTGCGAGTTGCACTCGCGCACGAAGGGTTCCGTACCATTATCAATAAAAATATTTATTTTATTTTGTTTTAAGTATTTGTTGTTATAGCGGCAACAGAAACACATACTCTGTGAAAATTTCAACTCTCTAGCTATCACGGTTCTTGAGATACAGCCTGGTGACAGACAGACGGACAGACGGACGGACAGACAGCGAAGTCTTAGTAATAGGGTCCCGTTTTACTCTTTGAGTACGGAACCCTAAAAAGACTGCATCAAAATTGAATGTAAAATGGGGAAAAGCATATTCAGAAATAATTTATTGGCTTAAAGTAAAAGTACAAATTTCAGTCCTAAGAGCTGTCTCCATAAGGATCAGAGGCACAAGACGACAAATCCGACCTTTCGAATGCGAAGATGGCGCTGGCATCTTCTAGAGAATTGTTCATCAAAGGGACTAATGAAAAAGCTACAGTTTATTACGATGCTGTTTAATATGTACTTATTGTTATTCATATTTATTGACTAGTCTTATGACAAATAAATTACATGTGTTAACAAAAAAAAAAAAAAAGTTACCTCTTATAATTTTATGTGAGTGCTAAATTATATGTCCAAGAAACATTTCTTGATTATAAACGATAGCCCGTTCATGTAAAAAACAAGTAATCTATACCTACATGTGAACACTATTTTTGGTCGACCCTCGAAGGAATTGACCTCATAAAGAAATTTTGTTTATGACAAGTCCCAACGCAACCGATTTGTAAATCTCATTTGTATTTGATGGGATTTTTGGTTGTACGTGTCTTATTCTGATCTTATATATGAGAGCTATGTCAATACTAAAATGATGGGACAGAGATCAAACATATCTGGAAATGTTAACAATTACCTATCTGCATACATCTTCATAAGTATAACTATAATGGCTCTGTGAACTCGCGCGAATGAAAAATTAATGTAAAAACATTCCAAAAGCTGCATTGCTAAATAAATTCGACATATACTTATATAGATACTGCTCACAAAATATCAAGTGGATCGGTTAAGAAATGCGAACTGTAAAGGTAGCTCCACGCTAGACGAGCCGAGCACGAGCGGAGCCCTTGTGAGCGCCGTCGTTTGCGGCTCAAGTGTGGTTACGTTCGCTGTAAGTGCTGTAACTCCACATAACACTTGAGCCGCAAACGACGACGCCCACGAGGGCTCCGCTCGTGCTCGGCTCGTCTAGCGTGGGGCCACCTTAAAGGAGAAAAGCCGGACAAACGACAGCAATTTGACCACGCTCAAACAGAGAACTTCGTTCGCTTTGCTTGCTCGTTCAATGAGCTAAAGAAAATTGAAAGCTATGATTGTTCTATTTTATTTTATTGAAGCTTGGTTCGATTTTGTCTACGATGGCTTTCTATCATTTACAAAGCACCAATTGAAATAAAACTAAACCGTCGACGCTACGTCATAATAGTATTTTATGCAACTGTTGTATAAGAAGGGACTTAAAACGCGAGTGGCGTGGGTTGCGATGCGAGCCCTGGCGAGCATCGCAACTAAAGACGCCACGAGCGTTTTTAGAACAGTTATACACCGTTGCATACAATACTTTTTCTACGACAAATTTTAAATAAATAGCAGACTACAAAATAGTTAGCCTTTTCGGGCAGCGAGTTTTCTATTCGTACTTTTGCTACTCACGCAATTTCTTCAGGAGTGCAGTTATTAATTTCTTCGACCATTTTAAAAGGAACGTACACTTTTGTCTTCACAAACACGAATAAAATCTTAATAGTGTAGTAGTTTATCATCTTTCATCTTTTCATTTTGAATTGTATATTATGTTGATGGGAAATCGGAAATTTGACACTTCTTGTTTATGGTTTGTTTTGTTTTTAATTTGTTTGCACTTGCCATCCGAACCAAACCAAATCCGGACCCGGACCGAATTCGAACTGTTTATTTTAATAAATAATACCAAGAGTTCATAAAACATGTAATTTAACACACAATAGATGATGATTTATTATTATTGCAGTAAATAATGTATATTATACAAATGTTAAATCGTAAATAAATACTTTTATTTCGAAATATTTGTTTCTGAAGTTGGCAACACTGCAATACAGCGACCGATTTAAAAAAAAGTTGAAAAGTGCTTTTATGAAAAATGTATGAAGTATGAACCAAAAAAGTACGCTAAACAGTGCGTTTTTGGGCCATAGAGCATAGAGTATTTCGACGACTTATTAGTGGTGTCATTGTATTGGAGCTACTAACTGCCTATATAAATGACAGATAACGGTACAGGAGTAGAAAAAATAAATAATGAATAAATTTGGACCCACGACTCAACCACTTTTCGAACGGTGACGACTGCTGCAGCAGCAGTACACAATACATGTGAGTGAGAGACCGGAATGCGGCCTCTCGGTCACACGTATATAACGCAACCCTGCCGTCACCGTTCGAAGTCAGGCCTTCAGAGTATTGTTCAACTTTAAAATCAAAATTATTTGAAAGTAAAACGGAATTAAGGAAAACGGGCTCTGTAAGAGGAAAGGCAGCCAAATTGATATACAGAGAAACTATTCTTGCCACGTTGACAACGGAACCCTAACGGCTCGGCTACGACTGCTCGTGCGCCATACGCGGGAAAGAGAGATCCAAGCGCAGCCTCTCGCTCCCACGTATAATGCACCGCTGCCGATGCCGCTGGCAGTCGTGGCCGGGCCAATCTCCGAGCGTGTGAACCCATCGGTTCTAACGTCATTGTCGGCTCAAGATTATTTCAGCAGAGGCAAAACATACCGCGGAAACTTAAATCAAAAAAGACTCAGCACCGGTATTGGGTTACGTCTTCATCAAAAGTGGACTCTGATATTCGTCTCTTTTAATAGTATATGCTGG
Source organism: Epinotia brunnichana (assembly GCA_963854355.1). NCBI lineage: Eukaryota > Metazoa > Arthropoda > Insecta > Lepidoptera > Tortricidae > Epinotia > Epinotia brunnichana. The sequence goes on along the minus strand of OY977945.1, from coordinate 6,909,815 downwards.
CGACGACAATGACGAAAAAAAACGCCTTAAAAACGCTGCATATTTGCCCGGCCGAGCCCTAAAAAATACTAGTTCTCAACCGAAATTCTAAGCCACATCCATAAATCTACATCCCCGTCGCCAAGGCTTACGGTCATAAATCCCAGCTGGCACTCGATCGATGCCCCACTTATGATACATAGTTTCCTGCACCGGACTCTCACGATAAAACGTTGATTTGTGATCTCCAGCGTATGGGAGAACTTCTATTTCAATCGAATGTGTTTCGAATGGAGGTAATTGAATTCGTGCTGGCAATGTTTATTGCGCTAGGAATGCTAAGTTTGCTGTTTGTGTCTTGTCTTGGATGATCTTTGGAGGATCTTGAGAACTCTAAGCTGGCAACAACAAAGCAAACTGCAGTTTCTAACAAAGCAAACTTTGATTTTTTGAATTGAAATGAATTACAAGTGTTCCTTGGTAATGTGAACAGTCAGCATCAAAAGTAACTACGCAATCGTAGATGACAAAATGTCTTATTCCCTTTTAATAAAGACTTGAAGTCTTCGTTTGCGTAGCTACTTTTGATGCTGACTGTACTTAGCCCTTTCAGACCCGGCCAATACAATTGTGCGGGTTGATTACATTTAATTGTCAAATCAAAAACATATGTCAATATACTTCATTGCAGCAGGATCTTGTTTCTCCGGTCTGAAAGGGTTAAGTAAGTTACGTTTTCTACATCTTCACAAAATTTTATTTCACTTTTACTTGAAATTTGCCGTCCATCTAATACCTACCTATCTAATCTATGTAAGTGACAATGCAATATTATGGTACTAACGAGCTAATCTGATGATGATTGATGGAGACTGAAGGTGGCCGTAGCAACTCCTAAATCACACAAGATAAATTAAATTAAATTAAAATAAAAATCATTTATTTCGGACTAAGTATTCATCCATAATTTGTTAGTAACAATATATTAACTTAAAAACTAGTGTTAGCAACAAAACAAGTAACTTAGCAAAACTAATATCGGCGTGAGGGGGCACGCACCGGAGCATCCACCTCGTCCCAGTACCGCATTATCGGGCAGTCCAACCGTTCAACAAGCGATTGCAGGATGCTGGTGGTACTACCCCGTACCCTCCGCATGAGTGATGCCACCCTACTGCGCATTATTGCGTGGAATCCCGGCACGCCCGCCGCCGCGAACATGCCGGACGCACTGCAATAGCGGGGCAGACCCAACAGCACCCTGAACGCATTATTGTACTGCACTCTTATGGCATTGACGGCCCGCTGCGTATACCCAACTCACAGCGCACACGAGTAGAAGGATTGACAAAATGCCTTAAATAAGGTAACTTTGACACCCTCACTACACCGTGCGAACCTACGAGCCAGCATATTACAACGGACCGCCAAGGCCCGGCGCTCTCTCTCTATGTCTAGATCGTCGCATAGCGTCTCCACTACCCAGTTCCCCAAGTACTTAAATTGGGATACTCTTTTTAATGGCGTGCCGTCAAGTACTACTGGCGGGACAATATCATAAGTTTGTGTTTGCTTTTTTTCTTGACCAGAATTGTTTGGACTTATCGGCGTCACCGAAGCGTAAACTATGGACGTTCGAAAAGTTTTGGTTTAGTATTAAAGTAAACCGAAGGCACATAATTTATATTACTATTTAACCTTGACCTCTTGGTCCAAGGTATGCGTGGGACGACTCGGTTTCCCGTGATTTAGACATCTTACGGTTGTAATATTATGAGGGAAGGTATTTTAATAAAAGATGAGCACTATAATGTAAGGATTAATAACTTTATCTGATAGATCAGTTCTATTTTTGATTAGATTAATTACTGCCATTTTGCCGAAAGAATTATGATATAATTTTACTTCCCAACCAACGTATGCAGTACTTGTAGTTGGCAAACCAATCGTACAGTCGCCATCACATACATCGGTACACTATAGGTGTTCAAAAATATCGGCACATGCACCCTAATCCCTTGACAATAAAGGTGTGTTCCGATATTTGTGACGTGCTTGTTTGCTCCTATGTATGTGATGGCGACTGTACTATTATATAACTTTGTCAAATTCTAATTTGGCAAAATGTTGCTTAATCAAACATTATTTTATACGAATAATCAGTAACCAAACGTTTGTCTTGTACCGATAATTTGTTGCTAAAATTTGTTTCATGAAATAAAGAATTTGCAAACTTATTTATGGGAACAATTATAATTGATTGAGTGAGACGGCAAGTAAATACATTGATTGCTTCAGCATATGTAATGTAAGTTAGGTTAGGTTGGAACTGTGACCTCAAAATAAATGTATGGATAGCAGTAAGATGGGTTGGGTTAGATTAGACCTGCAATCCTAACAGAAACGAAATTCTAGCAGTAAAGTAGGTTAGGTTAGAACTGCGACTAGGTAGCAGTAAAATAGGTTCTTCCAGGTTCTGATCTGTATAATAAGCCTCGCAATATTTTGGTAAACCTATTTTATGTCAATCCACACATCCGGTAATAGCATAAATGACATTATATTACATAAAAACCGGCCAAGTGCGACTTGGACTCGCGCACAAAGGGTTCCGTTCCATTATGTATAAAAACGGCAAAAAAATCACGATTGTTGTATGGGAGCCTCCCTTAAAAAATATTATATTTTGTTTTTAGTATTTGTTACATAACTATAACAATAGCGGCAACAGAAATACATTATCTGTGAAAATTTCAACCCTCTAGCTATCACGGTTCTTGAGATACAGCCTGGTGACAGACAGACAGACGGACGGACGGACGGACGGACGAATAGGGTCCCGTTTTACTCTTTGAGTACGGAACCCTAAAAACCAAGTGATTAGTACACCTACGCTTCACAGAAATAAATATGCCGAAATGTGTTTTTTTATATTATTTCTTTTGTATGTCTTATTATTATTATTTTTTGTTACGAATAAATACTTGAATTGGTTTATTTTTTGAAATCTGAATTGAAGTACCAATTTTTTTGTTAGTTTGTGAAATAAACAATTAGCCCAAATGAAATTTCCGCAAAACATTACTTTACAGGAAAATTTACAAAATTCATTAATTATAAAATACGTTTAAGCATAAATGCACAATTTTTTAAGTGACAAGAGTCCAAACATTTCATTGATTAAATACTGCCTACGCTAATAATATTATTTACATGTTAACTTGGCCGAAAACCAATTATGAATGAATTGAAACGATCACTCCAAAAAGTATTTTAATATTACTAACACCTATACCTATTCTAAAATCAAGATTGACATGTTTTTATTTTTATTGATTATATTTTAATGAATCTTTCTATCTAAAAGTGTAAAACATGGATGAGAATCTGAAATAAATGACTGTTTAATTTAATTTAATAGAGAATGAGAAAAAATGCGCAATGCCAGTGTGGCGGTTTCAAAGTAAACACATTAAAATAATGCGCTGTATAAATAACAAAGCATTTGTGTTCATCTCAGTACAAGTCCGAGGTAAATCTAATATTACAAGTGTCACGCTTTGTTCCGCAAGACTAGTACGAGTATTAAACCATAAATATCTCGAGGAAACAGTTATTTTAATGTCGGAAGAGAAGTGCTGTAAAATTAAATTATAAACACAATGTACATTTAATTTAAATTACACCTTCGCAGTTTTGACGTTGCTGAAATATATTTCGGGAATACAAAATAATTATATAATTTTACCTTAATTTTTAATCACATTAAAAACACGTTTTATGGAAAGTGAGCTGTGGCATTTCATATTACCTGCTGAGGTGCAATTTTCAAAAAAAAAATGTTTTTCTGGAATTTTATTGGTACGTAAAAAAACTCAACAGTAAAAAAGTGGAAGGTCGCTTTTTATTTAGAACCTTTCTTGGTAATATAACTACATGCAATTTTGTTAAAATTACTTTATGGGTGGATTGCAAAAATTTTTTTACATAATTAAGGACCTTAATCTAATCTATGCTTTAACTTTTTTCCATTGTGTAACGAAAGGTACCCATATAAAATGTATGGGTAATTGCCGTTACACAATGGAAAAAAGTTAAAGCGTAGATTGTAAATTTTTTTTGCAATTCACCCTTATGCCACATTCGTTTGTTTATTAAAGTTTGATGGTACTACAGTCGCCATCACATACATCGGAGCAAACAAGCACGTCACAAACATCGGAACACACCTCTATTTTCAAGGCATTAGGGTGCATGTGCCGATATTTTTGAACACCTACAGTGTACCTATGTATGAGATGGCGACTGTACAAACATAAAATTTAGTAGTCTTGCCCATTTCAACTATTTTGTCACCTTAAGTTACGGTTTTAACGTTATATGGTTTAGTGAATAAAACAAGAATAAAACACATTTATTTAAAAAGATAAATTTTATGGAAAGTGCCCTGAAAGGTTATTATCTTATTCAAATCCCTAATGCAAATAAGAAAAGTATAATTGTTTTTGCCTGAATCGAATAAGGCGTTACTAGTTACCCTCCTGAAAATGTATAAATTATATAAGCGTTTTTAAACCCATCTCTAATCTACTCACTAGTAATATCAATAGCACCAAATAGGTAATGTATGAACATATAGGCAGCAGCACGTGATATAATTTATATTCAGTCGACTAACTTCTTATTAAATACAATAGTAATAACATATGTGGCGCCATATGGCGTTACCAGCAACGTTTGCTCAAGTATAAGCCCCAATGTAAAGACATCTCGAATCATTGCCGGGCACCCGGTACGCAGTGCGAGCAATTATACGGGCAAACCGAGTTTTGGATTCTAGATTGAACTGCAATGCTTCGTTTTGGGGTGAGTTTTCACTGCATTGTAGCTAGCGATATAAAATCCCATCGAAACTATAAATGTGAACATAGAAGCCAAGTACCTACAAATTCAGAATATGCATGCACGTGGTTGTCAACATCGTCTTTAATAAATAATAAATAACAAATAAATATTTGGAGACAGTCTTACACAAATCGATCTAGTCCCAAATTAACCAAAGTTTGTAACTAGACGACGATAAACATACTTATATAATAAATAAATAATAAATAAATATTACGGGACAATCTTACACAAATCAACCTAGGCCCACGGTAAGCTCAATAAGGCTTGTGTTGTGGGTACTAGGCGACGATATATATAATAGATAAATACATATAGATACTTATATAACATCCATAACTCAGGAACAAATATTCGTGATAAACACACAAATAAATGCCCTGACCGGGATTCGAACCCCGGACCTCCAGCTTCGTAGCAGCAGCTTATATAGATAAATACATACTTAAACATAGAACACATCCATGATTTAGGAACAAATATTTGTGCTCATCACACAAATAAATGCCCATACCGGGATTCGAACCCGGGACCTCCGGCTTCTTAGGCAGGGTCACTACCAACTAGGCTACAGAGTTCGTCGAATAGAATATGTAAATGGGTACCTACCAAGGTGTGCAGATCATACTTAAATTAATTTCAGGATGATCTAAAATTATAAGGACATACAACATAAAAAAAACGATTTCTAATTTTTTGTGCTAGGTACAGTCAAGGTCACCAATATCACCACAAACTTACAGAAATATGTAGGTATACAGACCTTATTACTACGGAAGTAAGGTTGTAGTATACATATTTTTGCAACTTTGGGTTTATACATATTGGTGACCTTGACTGTACAACAAGGTTTTCTATTTCACAAAAATAATAACAATAAATCAGCCTAACTACATCCCATTGGCTGGGCACAGGCCTTCTCTCATAGATTCATTTCTAAGTATTTAATAACTTCTTAAATTTGAACAGTCGAATTATTTACACAAAGCTATAATAAAGTGTACTACTTAAGGAAAGGTGAGCTCCGAAAACGGATTTTTAAAAAATCGTAGCTCTTGTTTGGATTATAATACGGCCGCCCTAAATTTAATTACCATTTTTGAGGCCTTTCTGAAGGGAAATCAGCTATTCGAATCCTGAGTTTTTAACTTTCGCTCGATTGAAAAAAATCTCGAACATAGGTCTAAAATACACTTGAAAAAATTGTAACAAATTATGCACAACAGCTAAACATATTACAATTGGTTCTAAAAATTGGCAATGTCATGTTTGAGGGAAATCAGCTATTACTTTTTTATTTATTAAAACGCACAAAGAAATAAAATTAAAAAACATGATATCCGCGCTTCCAAACACGAACTTCCTTCTCGCTCACGCTTATGCTCAGTGAGAGGGAGAGAAGACCACGAACCTACGTCCCCTTAAGCACTTATTTTAAAATTGAACACCTTATATTTTGAACTCGATTCCTATTATCATGTTTATGTTTTAGATGGGATCCTATCATTACTTTTTGTAAAAATTTTATAAAAGAAAACGACAAAAGCGACCTTTCATTCAACAAAGCCATACACTCCTAGGATTTTTTTATTTTTTTATAGTTTTGAAAGGCGACTGTCTATCAAACCATCCATTAACTATATATTTTTATTTTCACTTTGCTATGGTCAACTTATTTAGTTTTGCTTCCCAAATTATGTTAGTAAACGTAAAATTCGTCAACTATCCACTTATCTTTTAAATAAGTACTTGTTATTGTACAGAGGAACGATTAATAACAGGTGTATTGTTTCCCTCGTGTGTAAAGTTGTCTAACTCAAAACTTTCCATGTGAACGAGTTAATAACTCATCGCATTAGCATGAAGAGACAATTATCGCTTCCTCTCACTAATATCAGCGCACCCTGTGAGCTGACTGCGGTGAAGTGATGTGTGAATTTACAGGAATTTCCCGTCTACGATCGGAAGTTATTAATTAATGTAACTGTAGAACGATCGAATATGAAGTACGATCAACAATATCACCAACAATTGGGAATGGGTGAAAATTTAAGAAGTGCCTATTTATTTTTTTGGTGATAAGAAAATAACCTTCCTTAGCACCAGAACAAAGTTGCAGACTTTTCAGATGCGTCAATTATTATTGAAAAATATAAATAGTCTCCTCACTTAGGTTTTGGGTTTAGGACGGCGAATAAGACACTTTGCTTGATCCGTCTCATAAGTTTTATAAGACGTCGTCGTGCCATTCAAGCCGTATAAAATACCCGACAAAATCAATCATATATCTTTAGGAAAGGTCGACTATTGTAACAAGAGGACTTAGAATAACACAGTTAATCATTCACACCGGCCCACACAGTCCACATTTACACACACATTCACACGCACACACAAACACATACACACACGCACAACACATTTTTTCAACAAGGTTTTAGTTTTTAGCATACCTACCTACCTAAAATAATTTAAAAATAATTGTTAACTTACCTAACTTAACGTAATATAATACTTAACTTATCTAAACTTGATGCTGGAAGAGCGGGATCTTGAAGTCACAAGTATTGCTGTATACTTACTAGAAGATCCCAACTTTTTTTAATCGTATAAGCACTGTTTGTGACCAATAAACAATTTTCATGTTCATTTCATATCTTAACACGATTCCAGCAGTATAATAAAATTTTGGGCATAAAACAAGCACGACCCTTTTATCTCTGGAGGCAATGATATTACACTTGGATTTATTTAATTGACAATTTCCTTATTCCACCCACTCACACTCATCTCAATGAATATATTATATTTATTGAATAATACATTAATCATTATTTACCTATATCACTAACAAAATTAATTTAGTACCGTGCATCTACTAACAAAGATATGAATTTTAATCTGAAAGAAATATTCATTCATTCATTAACCCTTAGCCTGGCGGTGATCAGATAGCGAACACATAGCAATATTTTTTTCTAGTAGAGCCTATTAGAATTTTTGTCCTCTACTATGCTTTTATTTACGCTTTCAGACCAAGTAATTGCGTGTTATGATCGTGGTGTAAATTTCTCAGTAATTGTCATTGATTACATATTAGAAGAGTATCTTTACTAAACCTATCACACTTATTCTGTATGAAAATAAGTAGATAAAGTTAACAGTTTAAAATTCTAAAAGTGACGTTTAATTATTTATTTCAATTTGTTAATGAACTGCCGTGTTTCATGTTATGCCGTCGGTACATAAAAATAAATCAAGAAAGACAAATAAGTATACATAAGTACCTACATATGAGTGAAATTGTAAGAGAGGTAGGGCACAGCGGAATGTCATCTCGCTCGTATGTGGAGCAGCCCAACTGGGGAAGTACCTCCACCTTACAGAAGACCGCAGCCATAATAGCACCACTGCTTTGTAGTGTTGCTATATGTATGCATGCTATGAAGCATGTGTTCCTGGTGGTAAGTAAGGTCGCCAGAGCTCCCTAGGATGCACTGTGTTGGGAGTGAGGGACCTGCATGTCTCTATCTGCCAACACAGCGAATCCTCAAGTGAATAAAGGGTCGGCAACGCTTGTGATTCTTCTGGAGTCACAAGTGTCCATAGGCTACGGTACCTGCTTAACATCAGGCATCAGGCCGTAAGCTTGTTTGCCACCGTCGTCGTATAAAAAAAAAGATGTCTTATATTGTATGATTGCTAAAATAAAAGATTTTCAACTTAATAGCAAATCCTCAATAAAAAAAAAATTAAAAATCTTTGAACGAGCAATCTGCTAAAGTCTTAGGTAATCTTGAAATTGCTGGAGACTTATCAAAAGCTTAGGAAATGATTTCCCGATACCACGCCACGAGAAGATTAAAGAGGGTTCTTTTAGAACGTATTTTCGCCCCTTTGAAGCAGGGATGACATAAAGGAATAGTTAGATTGGAAAATTACACACATTAAAATATATTAATAGATTTTTTACGTGCTGAAGTTGGCAGATTTTCCTTATTCTATAATATTAAATGAACATCACAATAATCTTTTGCATTGTAATTTTAAGTAAGAAATTAAAAGTGATAACAGTATTTATGCAATAATTATATCTCAGAATAGTTAAGCATTAAAATTAATAATAAAATAAAAAAAAGCCTGTATTTCATTTCAAGTTACACATTAAAATCATAAAGTTAGTATCTTGTATATTTATAAAAAGAAATCTGTAAAGTTAGTAGGTATATATAAATATATATATATATTATATTTATTATATTTTTGTTACTCTAGTTTCTTGTATCTTATTATAATAATAATAATAAAAATAAAGTGTCGTAGGGATGTGACGGCCCCATCGCCCACCAGATTTCTGGTGCAATCAGTCAACGTAAGGCAGCTTGTGGCGGGCTGTTAGAGAGTAGCGACCCTACGTACCTGAGTGCTCCTGGGGGTGTCCTGTGGTCAGGCTGAGCCGATCGGGTGGTTGGTTGGACAGGCCCCCCACCTCTGGCTTGCCTTAACTGGCTGTCCAGAGTGGAGTCGCAAGAGCTGTTGCTCGAGGGTAGATGTGGACACCTAAGTGGCGAGTTGGCTATATGTTTAAAGTCCAGTGCCACCTCTCTACCCCCCAGCCTCTCTGACTGGTGTTGCCCTTAGGCCATTTTTTAATGTCGCTATTAATAGGGGCCCATCTAGTAGTTGGCGAGTCACCGTCTGCCAGAGATAAAAAATGAGACAGTTTATTAGGCAGGCGTCCGATGTTTCACCCAATAGCCCAGCCACTAGTCCATCATTTTCACCCAATAACCAAATTTTCTTTAGATTCCATCAACAGCAATAGTCCCTATACACCCCAGCGGGTGCTGTCTCTGTGTGCGTCCCATGACACGGGCAGGGACAGCATCCGCTCGGTGTACTCCTTGCATTTCATTAAATTGTCAAAAGGGCCTCTACGTGTTGGCTCAGTTGGTACTTTGTAGGTACCTAGCCCCTCGCACGCCTCCCAAAGGTCCGGGACATCATTGTTGTCACAAAATAAATAAAATAATAATAATAATAATAAAATCGCAGGGCAGCTTGTGGCGAGCTGTTGGGGAGTAACGACCCCACGGACCCGAGTGCTCCCGAGAGTCGGTCAGGGCCTCCGTCTCCGGCGTGTCTTCGTCGGTCGGAGTGGAGCCCTAAGGGGGACCGCAGGACTCTCAGCTCTGGCTTGCCTTCATTGGCCGTCCAGAGAGGAGTCGTCAGAGCTATATGCTCCAGGGGTGGAAGTGTTAAAGGGCATAACGCCGCGAGTAACTTCGGAGAAAGCGCAGCACCACCTCTCGACACCCCTGAGCCGCTCACCCGGTGTTGCCCCTGGCCGTCTTTACGACGGCATTTTTAGGGGCCTATCTAATGAGCGGCTAGTCACCGCCTGCCTCGATAACCTTGTGGATAACATTGTTATGGCAGGTGTCCGGACCACTTTGTAATAACCCAATTTTATTGTCCACCCAAATGTCATCACCATAGACCCAATTCTCTTTTCCATTTTCCTACAATAGCTCCAACCCTCCAACGCCTGCTGGGACCAGTTCACGGGTATCTACCGATGTACCCGTGAATGGGTTCTAGCAGGTGTACTACGTGACATTAAATTTCGTCTCCAAAGGGCCTCTACGTGTTGGATCTATATCCCCAGGCACGCCTTCCAAATGACCGGGGTTCGCCCCGTGAATTTAAATCGGAGATAATAATAAATCGTTTATTTCCAAAAATGGTACAGCAGGTATTTGTGAAGCCTCGGACTTCTGAGCTAGGCTGAGCCTGTGTTACAGAAGTCAGTGTCCTCTCCCAGTTTGTGAGTATAGTGGATACATTTTTGATATACTTTCCTTAGGTAGGTACTAGATATTTATTTTATGTATTCTTATTTAACTATATTTATAAAACTACGGAAGTGTGTGTGTGTGTGTGTGTGTGTGTGTGTGTATGTGTGTGTGTGTGAGCTTGTGTGTGAGTATGTGTGTGTTAAGTCTGTATAGGTGCATAATATTATTTACTACTTACAATAAACTCAGTCTGGTCATAGTCCAGTGACAGCAGCCAACTTTTAAGCCTTTTCTTACATTCATGAGTGGAAAGGGGATATACATATATAGTTCTATTAATTTTATTGTACAAGTATCTTGACATGAAACTTTGTTGCCTTCTGGCAGAGGCCAGTTTGCATGAAAGTGGTGAGCATACATTTATCACAACACGCATATCAGCAAACTTATCCTTATCGTAGGGGGTGAGCTTGTGCTGATTGATTACTAACAGCATTATGTATAGTTGTCGGACATTGAGTAATTCACATTTTTTATATAGCAGTTTTGTGGAAAACCTGTATGGACTAAAGGTCATTACTTTAAGCAAGGATCGTTGTGCCCTCTCTAGTTTTATCATGTGTGTTTTACCAGCACCACCCCAAACAACACAACAGTAGCTAAGGACCGACTGCGCCAATGCAACATATACCGCTTTTAACAGATCTTTATCAGCTACAGTTCTCAGCTTCCTAAATATCCAAACTAATTTTCTAATCCGTGTTGAAGTTAGGTCTATGTGAGGTTGCCAGTTCATCCTGCTATCCAGAATGACATTATTATTATTCTTTTAAATCTAAGAACTAAATTTATTCTGAATGAACCCCTAAGCGGGTATAGGCCTCCTCCAAAAGATTCCACCTCTCTCTATCCTGGGCTATTCGTGACCAGCAGTCCAAACGATGTCGTCTTCCCATCTTGTGAAGGGTCTTCCCTTGTGACGTTTTCCTTTTTGTCCCTTCCACGATGTTTGCTACGTGTCCTGCCCATTTCCACTTTTGTTTTCGGGCGAAAGTTAGAGCATATCGGTAGCTTTTGTGACGCTACGTATCTTTGTATGTCTTATTTTTTCTATTTTTTTCAGATTCAGCAAGCTACGCTCTATTCCCCTTTGACTTGAAGTTATTTTGTTTTTTATACTGGCAGTAAACTTCCAAGTTTGACAGGCATATGTTAGGGTAGGTAACAGGCATGATAACATCACCCTTGTTTTGATGTTTATTGGTAAAGTGCTTAACAACAGAATATTATAAAAAAAATAACTTAGTATGATCTAAAGGTATTTATGATAGGTAATTCATTGTTTTTAAATAATCATTTCTTATTTATTTCTCAATCTAAGTATGTATATTGTCGTCTAGTACCCATAGTAGAAGCTTTGCTTAGTTAGTCCCACACTACGTCTCTAGTCCACAATACGAGACACAGGTTGATTGGTGTAAGAAAATATTTTTTTATTTATTTTTATTTTTCTTCCACCGCCCACAATAAGCCCCGCTACGAGTATTCTGTAATTTGTTTTTACCTCGCATCACTCGTCACCCACTAAAATATCTTGACGCCGCGGTTCGTAATAACTAAGCGTAATCAACCCCGGCCCCGCTATTATTCTGTAACTTGTTTTAAGCTCACCTCAACGCTCACCCAGAAATATATCTATATCTTGACACCGCGATTCGTAGTAACTAAGCGTAGGTAGAGGTCTAGTTTCGTTGGGCGTGACAGGTGAGAGGTGAGGCGCATGAGCGCGTTCAGAATAACAGCCCTGAGCGGCTACCGCGAAACGCCAATTTCGTTTCTTCGTACACTCCCTCTCTGTCGCTCGAATAAGCGAGTGCGATAGAGATCCACTCCAAAATGACGCACACATGGTGACTAATGGCAACGCATTGTAGTTAAATCTGCGATTAAATAGCAAGCAAAGAACATTAACTTTACGAAGTTACTTTGACAAATTCCAAGTAACGAACTTAGTTTTTCTTGCAATTATGTTTACATTATTTTATAGCTTATTTACTCTCTATGACCAAACACTGGAGTCGTTACGTCAGAAATGACCATTAACTAGGGACTTCCGGCTAATATTACTTTTATGAATAAAAAAACATATTGACTTTTCATCTCGGTTGTGATAAAATTGTATATACAGGATGACTGGTAATTCGACCTATTCCTTGAAAGGGGTTATACTAGAGCTAATTTGCAACAATTTATGTACAGTCAACCAGGGGTCAAAACTCGATTTATTTTTTATTTTTTGAGTTTTTAGTTTGTTTGAAAAAAAATCGCCTTGCAGCCTTAAAGTGCTGATTGTGACAAAAATTTTTTTTACCATCCAAATGGAAGTACTTTTGTCACAATCACCAGCTTAAGGCTGCAAGGAGAATTTTTTTCATACAAACTAAACACTCGAATAGCTCGGAAACCAGCGAGTTTCGACCCCTGGTTGACTGGACATAAATTGTTGCAAATTAGCTCTTGTATAACCCTTTTCAAGAAATAGGTCGAATTACCAGTCACCCTGTATGAATGAAAGAGTTCTTAATAAAAAGACAAACTTAATAACAAGAATTAATACAAAATGTTTGAATTAAGACACTTCCTGTTTTAGGGAAGTTGCCCGAAGACAATCAAAATAAATCGGTGTCATGAAGCGATGGCACCGAAGATGACCATCTTTATTAATATTACGTTTGAGTGTAATTAATACTATAAACTTAACTAAATTTAAAAATGTTGTATGGAAGAGATCGCTTTAAAGCGAAAAGACCGCCTGTTGTTACCATTACTAATTACTTGTGATGCAATAAAAAATATTATTACTATTTTAAATAAAGAGTCTTGGAAGTCAGCTACTGTTTTACTTTTTTAATTTAATTTACCTATAGTAAATTTACCGTGAGGAAGAGCACGCCAGCTCTTGTTCGCTCTTGAGCCCCATTTCACTGCCGTCCTCGTCGAAAAGAGGCCTTAGGCTAATGGGGCTCTCCCTCATTTAGTAAATTTAATACGAAGCAGGAACTCGAAACAAAGCTGAATTAACCTTGGCTTATCAGCCAGTTACTCATTTGGCGAGGGCCCAAGCGTTCGTTGCACGGTTCAGAATCCGGGCGTCTTAGTGAACATTTGTTTCGAATGGAAAAGAAGTGGAATAAGGTACCTATTTCACCTCAAGGTTTCAAAGGAGTAGAAACAGTTCATGCAATATGCAGCCGAATTTAGTTCCTTTATAAAAACAGTGTCCTTATTTTAACCCTAAACCAGGGACTCCATAACCGAAAAATACCGGTATTCTATTTTAACGGTATGACGTCATATCGGTTGTCAAATAGCGGTTTCGGTAGCGGAACCTTTATATTTCGCTACCAAAATATAAAGGTAGCTTTATTTTTTCCGGTACCGTAATCGCTATTTAAAGGTACCGAAATATCGACTTTGGCCTGGAGTTGTTGCCAAACCGCCGGCAAAGGCTCTACTGCTTTGTCTTTTTATCTTTAAATGTTTAGTAGCCAATGCTTCCTCTGTAGAGTGCCAGCTTGCTTACTTTTCTCGATAACCTTTATAATACCGGTATTATAAAGGTTAAGGTATCGTTTAAAACTGGTACCGCTAACCGCTATTTCAAAACAGTTACGGTACCGTTATGTTCGCGCGGCGCGCATAACCTTTACGCCATAACGGTACCGTAATGGAATACCGGTTTCATACCGGTATAACCGTAACCGAAATCAGTCCCCGCCCTAAACTTTGCAAAGTAAGAAAATGATCGTGCGTTCAAGTCTCGTTTGCGCGCTGATATAGACACCAATATTGCTGATTTGTATAAAGCGCAAAAAATAGTTTTAGAAAAAATGCAAAAAGGTTACGAGTACTAAAAAATGTGTGCACTTTTAGATACTCTGTCAATTTGAGGGTTAATTTTATTTAGTGCGGCACGCCAGTACAAACGTGTGTGTTCTGTGCTATGGCTGGTGTTGCGCCACGGGGGCCGATTTTTGACTTTCGAGCGATCGAAAATTAAATAAAAGTAAATACGATTGTAGTATGAAAATTGCAGGCACTTACTTTCTACTGATATAATTGAATAATAGTAGTCAATACCACTCGTTTTTAGGGTACCGTACTCAAAGAGTAAAACGGGACCCTATTACTAAGACTCCGCTGTCCGTCTGTATGTCTGTCCGTTTGTCCGTCTGTCACCAGGCTGTATCTCAACAATCGTGATAGTTAGACAGTTGAAATTTTCACAGATGATATATTTCTGTTGCCGCTATAACAACATATTATTATACTAATTTTTTTTTTTTTTTATACAATCTTACACTAATCGGCTTAGTCCCAAACTAAGCAAAGATTGTATGTACTATGGGTACTAGACGACGATAAACATAAATAAATACTTAAATACATAGAAAACATCCATGACTCAGGAACAAATATTTGTGCTCATCACACAAATAAATGCCCTTACCAGGATTCGAACCCTGGACCTCCGGCTTCGTAGGCAGGGTCACTACCAACTAGGCTACAGCAGGCTCCCATATAACAAACGTGATTTTTTTGGCGTTTTTTATAGATAATGGTACGGAACCCTTCGTGCGCGAGTCCGACTCGCACTTGGCCGGTTTTTCAATTTTATATCGCTAATTTAAATTAGCATTTCATCATTTTTGACAGTTTTCGAGTGAAAGATTCAAGCGCTCGAAAGTTAAAAATCGGTCCCCTGTAGCTCATGAAACGCGCGTTTGTGGTCGCTACAAAAAGTCGCCGTGAGCAACCGCTCTTAACTATTGGGTACTTGCCCTTTTGATTAAAAATTAGTATAACAAAACCTATCCTTTTATTTGCAGTCGGAACTTATCACAATTTTGTTCACTAATATTCATACTGCCTAATAATACTATTACAACAATATGAGGACCGTTTTGTATTTAAACTAAGGCACTTAGGTTGACTATTTAGATAATCTGAAACGATCGTCATTTATCTTTCGGTCATAATTATTACGGGCTTTGTCTGTTAAATGTATGGCTTGTTTGTACTGGTAGCTGAATTAAAACATTTCTATAATTTTACTGCTTTAAATAAGTACCTGCCGTTACTCTTTCATTGCTTATCAAACTGATTAGTGAATCCATCTCAAAACAGTTGAAGTAATTTTATTTGTGAACAATCTTCAATCATACCGTACCTAGTTAGGTTAGGTTAGGTTTTTTTTTGTTTTAGCTTGAATTAAGCTTCTAAGATCTCAATCCGTGAACCTCTTCAAATAAAAACAAATGAAATTGCGTTCAAAAGAAATGCACTGTCTTTAAATAAAGTTTTCAAGATACTGCTAAAATCAGTGTCGCCGTGTTCAATTCCAAGACGCGATTGAGCGTCGTTCGTGCACTATATTAGTAACGAAATAAAACTTTACTGCCCGTCTGTGCACAAGCTGTTTTGACGTTTTAACATTATCATAAACGCTTATATTCCCAAGCACTGTTTTTGTAAAAATTAAAGAGGTTAAGAGTTAAAACTGCTGAAGTTCTGTACCCACTTTCTGATATACCTACCTTACATTATTTTCATATCAGCAGGTATGGTACAACATTCATTATTTTTTTATTGGAAACAAAGATAATTTTAAGATTATAAGATTTAAGATTATATTAAGAAAAAAAACACCTTCGTCGTTGAGTTATGACACCAGCCTTATAAGAGGTGTTACATTTATTGTTTACAGTTCAGTAATTCAACTCAGTCTCAGGACTATCTGTAGCTGCCTACTTCTTTTATGTAGAAATTCTGTTCAAACTGTACCCATTTTTATTGTTCTCCAATCTATATTATTATTATTATAATGTAAGGTACACTTTACATATTTTTAGACTCGGTGATTTGATATAGTAATTTCGTACTACAAGACGATTTAACAGGTTTGGACCAGCCCGCAAATGAAAATGTATTCAACTTACAATACATGCAAAGTCACAAAGGTTAACTTTTAATAAAAGCCTGATTTAAATTTCACGAGAAAACCCACCAGTAAACCATCTTGTGCACGTATTTTTGTTTATTTTGTACCGAGCCTCGATTGCAGTGCTGCCATGCAGACTAGGGTCTCGGTTTGATGAACATCAATGCACTTTTTTTTTTAATATAAATGAAAGAGACCGAACATTGCGGCATCATTGTACGTTTGCGCTGCGGTCATTCTTTAAAGTTATGCGTAGTTTTCAGTTAAGTAAAAGGCTACGTTCATTAAATATAGTAAAATTTAGCTAGAATATTTCTAGTGTCCATATTTACCTAATAGAACTGTGTACATTATAAACAATAAAAAGTCAAGACTACAGGCAGACAGGAAAATATTGGTGTTTATATCAACGACAATAAAATTGGTGTTTGAATATAATGTTAGTCAAGTCAATTCATTACAAAAAAATTGAGCTAAAATATTTACAATATACCTACATATTTACCTAATATAAAAAATGTGTACATTATAAGTTAAATTTCGTTAGTAATGAAATCAGATTACATGAGTACCGTAATCTGATAACGAGAAAAAGAAAATTGTTGTTATTATGTCTGGCTCCCATCTGGTCCAAACGTGGTAAAAATGTGAGTAAAATGTAAGATTTACAAATAACAATTATTGTTAGATATCACTGTTGCGAGAAATAAAACATCGTTATGGATTTAGGTCAGTTTTTGATATTCAAAAACTGACCATAGGTACCCTTCTTCCAGTGGGTTAAAGTGGAGTATAGGGTTGCAGTCTGTTCGGCTCGAAACTTATCACTGCAATATCACAATTTGCTTCATCTTCAAACCTACACTAAAATTATTGCTAGAAGTGGCATTAAAAGTCAAAATTAATGTTCTCTGCCAACCCCTTTTGGGAATATGCGCGTGTTTAAGTATCTATTTCCATCATAATGAATCAATATTATCAACACTTTATGTAAGTCCTTCGATTTTACTATCGATATAACATTACGTTATATTTTTCACGTCTTTAATTCTTAATTTTAACGAATACGCACTTTAAACTCTTATTCACTTACTTGTCATAAGCAAAGGCCAATTAAATGCCGTATAGGAGTTAATATACCAATTCTAAATGGTTTGACGCGCTGCGGAAGACATGAGAAAATTTGATGTCTTTATTAAAGCATCACTGCAGGGCGTCGGCTTATATCTTAAAATGAAAAGGCACCGTTCGCGAAATAACGCGTGCCGTCGCTACAGGCGTACAGGATACAAGCACAGTAGGTCATAACATAACTCATAAGTGACATATCATTTCGGACTATGCAGATGATTAGGTATTATACCACAATGGTGACAATGGTCAGCAAGAATAGGAAATGATATCACGATCCTCAGCATTTAGGCCAAGAAAGAAAGAAAGAAACAATTATTCGAGACAAAGCAGCGTTTTACTTTTTACTCAAGATGTAGATTTTTTAGAGCATGGCTGGTAGTGGTAGGTTACGCTGTGTGGAGCAGGAAGCTTGGGGCTCCTTATGATCTGATATATTTTTAACGCTGAAAGCTAGGGCTAGGGAGTCTTGGCAGTCACTTTACATGTAATTTTTTTGGTGGGATAATAATAACTTACGAGTAGCATAACACGATAAGGGACAAAAGTTACAAATAGAAAAACAATACATCGATCAAAGAACGCAACCATAATATCACTCCTGCATGATCTGTTGCCATTTTATTTATTTTAAAGAGAAATGGCAGCCTCGAGTCAGAGTCAGTAGATTTATAAATTAAACAGTATTATTAGCATGATGTACGGTAGAAGGCCTTCACGATGCACTCGGTGATAGCTGGAGCAGTACAAACAATGATGTAATATAAAAATAGGTAGATATGTAACGTGGGCGCAGCAGCCCTACGTCACACACACACACCGGTACATCACCCCACCACGCTCCGCGGAGAACGCCGGGGCAGTCGGCGGGGCGAGGAGCAGTACGACGCACCGGCCGCCCATACCCCGCCCCGCGAAGCGCATAAAACCCGCGGCGCAGCGCCGCGAGCGCCAGTGTGGCCCACCGCTCGGTGGAAAGCACTGCCCCCCACCCCTTCTCTCCGAGGCAGCGCAGGCAAGTCCTCGCTCGCCTGAGTATCCCCGCCTACCGTGAAGCAGTGTGGCAAGCCCGCACTCAGCCCAGGTCACCCTAGCACACGAGGCCGTGAGGCAAGTCCTCGCGTGCCACGGACCTAGGACGTAAATCACCCTCGAGTCCTCCCGAGGCAGCGCAGGCCAGTCCTCGCTCGCCCAGGACTCCAGGTTCCCGTAGTCTCGAGGCAGCGCAGGCTAGTCCTCGCTCTCGCCCAGACTTCCGTCTAACCTTCCGCCGAATCATTCCACTAACAAACGCCGCCCGTAGAAATAAGTAGCTCCGCGCTAAAACCGCCGTACCGGTCTTTATTCACTACCGTAATTAGGCTGTTAGACATAAGGTTTTGAAGTGATAATAAACGGGCGTAAGACCCATTTCTATTGTTAATTTAATCCGTGTTTGCCTTCTGCTCTTCCTCGATCCCTAATCGCACCTCTGAGCTAGTCAGGAAACCCTCGCAAGACCCTAGCGTTCAAGGGATTTGTGTGTGCCCTAAACCAGCACATCACAGATATGTTGTCTATACGAAATTCCGTATTTAAAAATGGCCACCAAATTGTGACAGCATTCGTTTCCATTGACGACGCAAAACTATGGCAAGCTGTGTGACTTGACCAAAATTTAGTGTGCCACTTTTGGACCGCTTAAAACATATGTACGTATATTTTATATAACATCATTGAGTACAAAGCATAATGGCAGCCGCGACCACGAACTGCCGAATGATGCCCAAGAATTGGTTATTCGCATTTCCAGGAAAATTCTTCATTAACTGTAGCCGTCACGTTTGCCATTCACTGCATGCTATCAAAATTATACTTTAAACAGCAGGATGCAGAAAATAAAAAAAAATGTCTGGAGCACGATCCGCCATGTTCCATGGATCATTCGAAAGTCATCTGTTGCCATTATGTTACAGCAGTTGACTGACACTGACAGTGACAGGTGGCAGACAAGCGTTCTTCTTTTTCAATCCAAAACGTATGTTAATTGTCTTGTCAACAATTATTCTTTAAAAAATTCTACAATATACAAATTATATAATATGTTTTACTTACAAGTTAAAACTAAAAAATCACGTGACATGTAAAGTTGAAAACCGAGTTCAATTAATAAGTATTAAAACCAAGCAAACTTAGTACAACAATTAGGATAACAACGAGAGATACAGAACAAAATCAAAACAATAGAATCAAAACAATAAAACCAAAATACTGATGATGATGGTGACCATTTAAAAAACAAATGACTGCATGCTGTTAAGTGGAAACCATCACTACACCACCACTACATTGATATAAATAAACTTATTATTATTTACATAGTATAAATGCTTACAACGCAACTCCAGAGGAGGATAAGGATTCGCTTGGGGACTCTGAACACAGTGCATCATCAGCATCTCTGTTGACTTTATTTAGCAATAGTAGTTTTATTATGGCTGCAGTCTTCTGTAAGGAAAAACAAAATGTCTAGAAAAGAACAAAATGACAAATATCGTCGAGTTCAACATCAAAAAGTATATATTTTATGTCACCATGTCAGTTTATAATCTTACTTGCGATATTACAAACTCTCGAAAAATTGAGAACTGTCAATACCGTTCACAATTTTATTTAACCCATTATATTTCGTTAGTTTATAAACTACCAACGTCGAATCATTAAACACTTTAAACTCTCGCGCTTTGTACACATATTTAAATACTGTTTAATCCGGGTCTTACGCAATATTTATTTACCTTTATTTATTTACCCGGAGGTTAGCAGACAACCAGCATTTCTGCCATACGTGAAAGGGGTAACGGAAAAAGTTGGAACAGTACTCAAGAAATTCTCCATTAAGACTGTATATACGCCGTTATCCAAAGTAGCGAATCAGTTACGCAGTCCAAAGGATGTCATCCCGTACCAAAATCCCGGGTTCTACAAGGTGGAATGCAGTTGTGGGAGTGTTTATATTGGCCAGACTAAGCGAAGCGTTCAAGAGAGAGTGAAGGAACATATAGCGGCAGTCAAAAATCGACAAATAAACAAATCCGCAATAGCGGACCACCTACTAACCAGTGGATCGAATCATTGGATTGAGTTGCACAAGCCCGAAATCCTCTCTACTGAATGCCACTACTACCCGCGGATGGTACGAGAGGCAATTGAAATCAGGAAACACCCGAAGAACTTCAATAGGGATGATGGTTTCAATTTATCGGCGACTTGGGGACCAGTGATTCAGAAACTGAAATCTCGTATATCTTCGGATCTGTGCGCGGATACTGTAAGTGTTGTGTGCCGTGCCCTAGACAATTAACATTAAAATGGATGGGTAGTGGACTTATTTCGGGTGTACCCTCCATGTTTTTATCGACTTTTGGAGGGTAGTGAAATATTGTAAACTCATATCTCTGATGACAACTTGCTGGGACGACAGTTATCTGCGACCATGACCGGTGCAACCCGTGTCGAAACGTCAGAAATAAAGGTAAATAAATATAGCGTTAGACCCGGATTAAACAGTATTTAAATATGTCGAATCATTAAATTTTGAATTCAGACCAAATCGGAATGCTACGGAACGCATACACAAAAACTAGGTAGCTTTTAGGTAGGCTAGTTAGGCGGCTTCAGTTGCCCAAGGCACCGTTAACACTACCAAATGACTAAATAAATTGAATAAAGCGGATATACGTGGAATAATTGGTTCAACTAATCAGCGCATGGGTGCGTTCCGAATCTCGTTTTGACATTGATGGATTATAAAGTAACGAAAACTAATGCGTTAAATAAATTGACAGTTTATAATATTGCGAGTAAGTAACTTACGACGTTCATAATCTGACGGTAACATTTAGAAAAATGTATGTATATTTTTTTTTCATTAGGCATCTGCGTCTCCAGTAGAATCACAAGCGTGTTCGGACCCTTCATTAATTAATTGTGAGCTAGAGACGAATGCCGGTGCCTCAATCTCAACACAGCGCATTTTCGGGATCTTTGGCCACCTCAAACACAACACCACCACCAAACCGCCACCACCACCACCACCCAACACCACCACCACCTACAAAGTAAGTAGTGGCATTATCATATCATAACTGCGGTCTTCTGTAAATACGAGTAGGAATATATAGGTACCTACTGTACGCCCTGGTCTTTTCGTTAAAATAACAGATTATTAAGAAAACTGGCTTAAAGCGCCAGCAAACCCGCCGTCCTCATTACCGGGCAGATGTTCGGGCGTTTATTACTTCGCTCCTTCCATGGACAACGTTTTCCATTCCGCTCATCATCCCTTGATCTCTATGGTACTAACTATTAAAGTTTTAATAAAAAGTCTGGGGAATATAGCCAGGCAATTTTGTTACCGTGTATTTTTAACGAGGTAGTGAAAATATGTGCAAGAGTTTTGCATTTTGATACTATGTTCGGACATTTTATTTTGCATTTAAGACAGCATGTTCAAGGTGACCATAATTAAGTCGATTCCCACTTTTCTTC
This sequence comes from Epinotia brunnichana, assembly GCA_963854355.1. Taxonomy (NCBI): domain Eukaryota; kingdom Metazoa; phylum Arthropoda; class Insecta; order Lepidoptera; family Tortricidae; genus Epinotia; species Epinotia brunnichana. The sequence goes on along the minus strand of OY977945.1, from coordinate 6,887,471 downwards.
CTCATGCCTATTATGTAAACTATCCTCAGTGGTGGCGACAGACAAAGCCTTGGGCAAGCCGAAGTAAAATTTGGCTTATTTTATTGCGCAACGTGTCTTCAACCTTTTTTATTAGGGTTCCGTAGCCAAATGGCTACAAACGGAACACTTATAGATTCGTCATGTCCGTCCGTACGTCACAGCCACTTTTTTCCGAAACTATAAGAGCTATACTGTTGAAACTTGGTAAGTAGATGTATTCTGTAAACTGCATTAAGATTTTTACACAACAATAGAAAAAAAAGATAAATTTTGGGGTGTATGGAGAACTGAAACTCAAAAAAATGTTTTTCATCAATCCCATACGTGTGGGGTGGGGTATTTATGGATAGGTCTTTAAAAATGATATTGAGGTTTCTAACATCATTTTTTTCTAAACTGAATAGTGTGATATATGTATTGTGGGTAGATCTAAGTTAGCATATCATAGATTAGGGTAGGCATGTATGTTGATGGACCAGTCTTCGATTAAACCTCCAACTGATAGTATCTACTTGTGTTATTCAGAATACCTAGGCTTCCTACACTTCCATAATCCTGGATTTTATAGTGGCGACGAGTCGATTTGGACCTTTTATTACGTGTGTGGTAACAGTGAGCGGGCGCACTGATAAGAGAACTGATTTGTGTTAGGCTGTGCAGTGTTGAACAATGGCGGTCGGTAGAATACCGGAATTTAAAATTGGAACCGATGACTGGCGGTTGTACGTGGACCGCTTAGAACAATATTTTTTAGTTAATGCAATTGATGCAAAAAATCATGTGCCTACGTTAATTACAGTGATGGGGGCGGAGTGTTACGAACTGCTAGTTAATTTATGCACTCCGGATAAGCCGACGACAAAGACATTCGCACAAGTGACGTCGATACTTGAGAGCCATTTACAACCTAAACCGAGTGTGTTAGCGGAACGGTTTAAGTTTAGGCACAGACAGCAAAGTAAAAATGAATCGATTTCGGAATATGTGGCGGTGTTGAAGCGTATGTCGAAGACTTGTGAATTCGGTACTTGGCTAGTAGAGAGTTTGCGGGACCAGCTGGTTTGTGGCCTGCATAGTGAAGTTATACGCCAACGCCTATTTACAGAACAGACATTGGACTTCGCAAAAGCGTATACATTGGCGGTCAGTATGGAGGCGGCAGAAAAAGACTCGGCTATCGTGGAGAGGCGCGCGGGGCCGTCAAGTGCCGCGGGCACTGTGGAATGTCAGGCTATGGCGTCACGCTGGGCTGGCGGAATGGCAGGCGCGCGAGCGGGCCGGGCGGCGACTCGCGCGGGGCGCGGTTGGCGCGCCGGCGCTGGTGGTGGCGGACCCGGCAGGGGCCCAGCGCGCGATGGCCAGGAGTGCAGCGCCTGCGGGGGCGCACACGACAAGGCGGGGTGTCAGTTCACACGTTACGTGTGCAGAGTGTGCAATCGCCAGGGGCACTTGAAGCGGATGTGTCCGAGTATGGCGAGCCACCACAGCGTGGAGGTGACTTCGGAACCTGACGGGCAGTATGACGTGCACGTAGACACTGTCGTGGACGAAGGAAACCACTACAGTGATGACAGTGACGAGGTATTTATTATGACTTTATTATCGGCTATGGCATATAAACCGATTATGATCAAACTGAATGTACAAGGTCTAGACTTAGCGATGCAGTGTGATACAGGTAGTGCGGTATCTTGTATAAGTGAAGAATTATATAAACAAATGTTTGGTAATTTAGAGATGAAAGAGTGCAATCTTAAATTACGATATTACACTGGGGAGTTAGTAAACCCTTTAGGAATAATAAGACCGATCGTTAGGTATAAAAATTTAGAAAAATACCTTGATCTAGTAGTTGTACGGAATGGAAAAACAATATTGCTAGGACGACAGTGGTTGTTTGAATTAGGTATACAAATTCCTATGACGAAATGTTGCGAAGTTAATAATGTAAACGATAACCAGTTTAATTATAGTGAATTCAGTTCCAGATTCTCTGATGTGTTTGCCGACGGCCTGGGGAGATACACTGGTGGCCGGGTCGGCATCCACCTGCGTGCGGATGCGCGACCCGTGTTCCTGCGCGCGCGGCCGCTGGCGTACGCGCTGCGCGAGCCGGTGGAGCGCACGCTGGAACAGCTGGTGCGCGACGGCGTGCTCACCCCCGTCGACCGCTCCGATTGGGCCACGCCGATTGTGCCGGTCGTTAAGAAAGACGGTAACATTCGTATCTGCGCTGATTTTAAACTAACTTTAAACAGAGTTCTAGAAGTCGACCGTTATCCGCTACCCAGGGTAGACGATCTGCTGGCAACTTTGCACGGGGGGGAACGATTCAGCAAGATCGATCTTTCACAAGCCTATGCGCAATTTGAACTAGATGAGTCAAAAAAGTATACAGTAATAAATACGCATAAGGGGTTATTTATGTACAACCGATTGGTCTATGGCCTGTCCTCCTCGCCAGGAATTTTTCAAAAACATTTAGAACAGTTATTCGCAGATATTCCGCATGTAGGCGTGTTTTTGGATGATGTTATAATTACGGGTAAAGATACACAGACGCACATAAATAACTTGCATAAGGTATTTGAGCGTTTGCAGGCGTATGGGTTACGGGTTAGAAAAGATAAGTGCGCGTTTTTCGAAGATTCAATAAATTATCTAGGGCACGTCATTAGCAAGGCCGGTGTCCACACGTGCCCGGATAAAATTAGGGCTATTGAGAATACTCCAGCGCCAACCAACGTGTCGGAAGTTAGGGCGTTTATTGGTATGATAATGTACTACGGAAAGTTTATCAAGAATGTCAGTTCACTACTTACACCGCTGTACAATTTGTTGAAAATGGGGGCAAAGTTCATTTGGAGTCCGGACTGTCAAGCGGCATTTCACAAGGTTAAGCAATTTTTGAGCTCGAGCGAAGTGTTGGTACACTATTCGAGTTCCCTACCTTTAGTACTGACGGCGGATGCGTCAGGGGTGGGGGTAGGTTGTGTAATCTCGCACCTGACGCCGGAGGGCGAGCGGCCGGTGGCCTATGCGTCGCGTACGCTGACTGAGACCGAGCAGGGGTACGCGCAGATTGATAGGGAAGCGCTGGCTATAGTGTATGGTGTTCGGAAATTCCACCAATATTTATATGGCCGTCAATTCATTCTGAGGACGGATCATAAACCGCTCACATATATCCTCGGGGATAAAGTTGGTATACCAGTCATGGCAGCGTCGCGACTGCAACGCTGGGCTATTTTATTATCAGGGTATACTTACCGGATTGAGTACGTACCTTCAAGTAAAAACTGTGCAGATGCGTTGTCGAGGCTCCCACAAGTCCCAGAGGCGAAGCCAGGACAGAAGAGTGAAGTGACGTACCTCAATTTTGTTGAAAACTTCCTACCAGTCACTAACGAACAGATCAAGTCTGCTACGGCTCGTGACGTTACGCTAAGTAGGGTGCTAGTGTATGTACAATCGGGCTGGCCGGTTGCGTGCAATGATGACGAAATTAAACCGTTCTTGGCACGACGTCACGAGTTGTATGTCGACCGTGGTTGTCTAATGTGGGGGTATCGTATGGTAGTACCGACCACTTTACGGGAGAATATTCTTAAACAACTACATGTAAGTCACATGGGGATAGTAAAGACCAAGGCGCTGGCTCGTAGTTACGTGTGGTGGCCAAATATTGACGCAGATGTTGAGGCGCAGTGTCGGCAGTGCGAGACCTGCGCCGCGGAGGCGCCGGCGCCGGCGCACGCTCCTCCGAGCCCATGGCCCCATCATGGCCAGGTATGGAGTAGACTGCATATAGATTTTCTAGGCCCATTCAAAGGAAAAACGTTTTTGGTACTGATTGACTCGAGTTCGAAGTGGTTAGAAATTTTTGAAATGAACAGAACGAACGCGACGGCAGTAGTGAAGGAACTTAGGGCCACTTTCGCGCGATTTGGTTTACCACGGGAACTAGTATCAGATCAGGGACCACCGTTCACGAGCACAGAGTTCAAACATTTCTTGGAAATCAATGGCATACGGCAGTTTTTCTCACCGACCTACCATCCAGCATCAAACGGGGCAGCGGAAAATGCTGTAAAATTGTGCAAACGGGCAATTATTAAGGCTTTTAGAGACCGGACAGACGTGGACGCAGCATTACAGACTTATTTAATGTCGTATAGAAATAGTGTACATAGCACTACTGGCGAAAGTCCGGCGGTATTATTGCAGCGGAGGTCATTACGGTCCCGGCTGGATATGTTGCGCAGCGAAAACGCGTTGCAGAGCTGGGTGACTGCCGCGCAGCAACGCCAGGTCGCGCACGCGGGCGGAACGCACCGGCTTTTCCAGCCCGGGGACACAGTCTGGGCTCGCGACTATACTGGAACTGACAGATGGTTTAAGGGAACGGTACTAGGTGCCGAAGGTTCAGTAAGATACACACTGGATAGGGGTAACGGTCGACCAATTCTTAGGCATGTGGATCAAATCAGACGCAGATCGAGATTGTCGAGTGTACTTTGCCCGGAGCAGGCCACTGAGACAACCGAGCGGTCTCCGGGGGCGGAGGACGTGGCTGCACACACCAGCCGGCAGGCGGAGGTGCGCGGGGAGAGCGGGGAGAAAATACAGAGGAAGGAGGTAGTAAATGAGTCAAGTAGTTGTGATGAGACACCTAAAGCTGGTGCAACCTCTCCACATCCATCTCCGTCGCCAATGCGACGGTCGCCAATGCGGCGGTCGCCGATAAAACTCAGGCCCTTACCAAGTAGAATTCGTAGGTTAGAGATAGATTAGTTGTATTCAACTGTAACTGTAACTGTGTAGATGTACGGTAATAGATTTAGCAGGGAGGTGTGATATATGTATTGTGGGTAGATCTAAGTTAGCATATCATAGATTAGGGTAGGCATGTATGTTGATGGACCAGTCTTCGATTAAACCTCCAACTGATAGTATCTACTTGTGTTATTCAGAATACCTAGGCTTCCTACACTTCCATAATCCTGGATTTTTGCGCGAGAGACACTTCCAAAGTGGTAAAATGTGTGCCCCCCCCCCCCCCCCCCCTGTAACTTCAAAATAAGAGAATCATAAAACTAAAAAAAAAAAATGATGTACATTTTCATGCAAACTTCCAACGAAAATTGGTTTGAACGAGATCTAGTGAGTAGTTTTTTTTTTAATACGTCATAAATCGTAAAAAGCAATTTATTTAACGGAACCCTTCATGTGCGAGTCCAACTCGCACTTGGCCGCTTTTTTTATAATACTTTTCTAAAATTATTATTTAAGCTCGAAACACACCAGCGTAGCCTGCAGTGGCGGTCAATAGTAAACTTGACAATTAAATTGTATTAATACCTTGTGATTCACGTCAATAAACCTTATTGCATTTCAATACAGTATTTCTTTGGACAACTCTATTAGGTATAACTTAATAGGAAACTGAAGCAAGGCTAGGGAAACATAAATGTAGCCTAATATTGATATTATGTGCTCAAATGAAGATGGAAATAAATTTATGTGGTGGCCTCGCCACAGTTACTATAATCTACCAATGTAGATGGTACAGCAATCTATAAGAACAACAAATCCACATTTCCATTCAAACAGAAAGCTGGGGTTTGAGTGGCACAGCCTGCCAGTTACAGCATTGTTTTTTCCGCGTAAACTAGCGACTAGCTTCCCAGCTTTAAACAAAATGAACAAACAGCAGAACTATCCAATCACGATCAACGTGTTGACGGTTGATTAAGTAATACGCGGCGCGGCCGCATGTGGGTAATTAATTAAGGTCAGGACATCGGTGCCCGGATAATTTGTAAAGTCGTATGTATAATAAGTGCATAAGGTGGTTAAGCCTTTTGAAAACGGTGTAGTAGATCGGTCCGAAACACGCGGGCCGATGCGGCACCGCAAATTGGCTAATTTATCGCTCCAACTATTCGTTGCCGGGCGGCAAAACTTAGAGGACCGGACGTGCTGCGGCCTAGTGGGCGTTTGGGGAAGTGCAAGGCATGATAGGACTCAAAAGTTTTAAGAAAACTTTCTTTGTCTTAAAATGATATTCATTACATGTCCAATGTCACCTTGTAGGTTAGATAAAAAATACCTAATATTAAGTAAAATTTGGTTCACGATGTTCAACAGAAGGGGACATACCAATCCTCACTTGGATGCCTCTGCTGCTGTTTTGAGACAGAAATGAAATGTAATTATATGTAATTTTGTCTAATACCGGATGGAATACCGTCCTAGGTTCTAGACCGAACTATTCTCACTTAAATAGACGAGCAAGGGAACTTTGCATTACTTTAATTTGTAGCGTAGACTGTCTACAAATATAAGAGCCAACTAGCGTTATATTGTCTATAAATACACTGATCATTTCAAACTAGTTTAGTAAACAGTAATGGAGCACTTTAAAAACACTCAGTCTTTTAATTCACTATCCCGTCCTTCAGTGGCCACATTCTTGGCCACCCACTTCTTGTTTAGAGATCCAGGTTTAAAACTACTAAGTGTGTTTGGTAAGTTCTTTGTGGAATTTTCCACTTTTCTCTGTGTCGCAACGTTATTTTTCATGCCGGGAAAAATTGTGTTATTCCGTAGTAGCAGGCACAATGCGGCAGAAATGCTGCTTTAAATTAGTTTGAAACATAGTGTGTCGCGGAAGTCTTTTTGACATAGAAAGCAAGACAGTGATGACATTAAATATGGTTCTTTATGTGGAAACTCCTTTGAGGTAAGTACATTGTTCAACTCATCTTTTCAATGTGTATACAGGTTTGATTTGTATGGCAGTGACACCACAGTCGTCGTTACAGTGGCAGTTAGCCGAGCTCAAATAATAGTTGGAGTAAGTATTATGTATGCAGCTTGAAATACAATATTGTAAAAAACAACGACCGACACATATTTTGGAGGATGATAGCGATGATGAAATACCTGAAAAGACAACACCTTTTTTAATCAAAAGTCGTTCAACTGTATGTTAAGATTCCTACAGTAATTGTACGAGCAATAAACGAACTGAACACAGTTAGCTGAACTTAATTGACCAACATTAAAAAAATCGTGAAGACTTTTTTTTCTAATCCATTCAAGTTGTCTTGGAATTTATGATTTAAGTATCTTCAAATTGCCGTCAACGAAGCCCCAAAATCTCGGCCATGCGAAAATCGAATCACGTTTGACGGTGTTCCCTCAATTTGCTTGACAATAGGGAAAGAATTAGAAAGCTGCCACTCGCCGTACAATTGGAACCAAAATAAAAATAAATTACTCGCGACAACGCTACAATTGGTGCTTGATGGAATCCTGTAGGATCACTTGAGGGGTTTTAATAAGGCGCGTGGCATAAGCAAAACGTGCGGGCCCGCTTGTTATTTTATTATATTTACCTTTGTCAATTAATGATGGATCGTGTAGGCAGCGGGCCGCTGGCGGTGAAAAACATATCGATATGTGTAGTTTATTTACACGCGTAAGAGTAGCACGATACAAACATAATGATAACAATAAATCTCATTTATTTAAATAAATTTTGTTACAATTGTTACCAGGGGTCCCTGCGCTAAGCTACGCCTGTATCGTTGGGAACCATTTCAAAATTATACATTAGAAGTCAGTTACCTTAAAATAATACAAACCTACATCGAGTGTTGGCGTAAGTATAATTAAATAATACCTACTAAAATTTTCTAAATATACCTTATCTACCTTATCTAAAAATGGCTTCAGTCTCGGCATAATTTAGCGAATAAGGATGAGTTTTTTAGCTTTTTTCATAGTACAGCTCTTTAGATTACAACGTTTTAGACAGATGTGTACATGGGTAAAGTTCACTATTTACAAACACGGAGAAAAGGCACAGATATATTATGTACTAGCTTTTGCCCGCGACTTCGTCCGCGCGGAACTCGTTTATATCGTAACTTTCTCCCCCCTTTTCACCCCCTTAGGTGATGAATTTCCAGATAAAAACTATCTTTAGTAAGGATTCTTTGGGAATGCCCCGGAAGGAAAGTATCTCTACACCAAATTTCATCTCAATCGGTTCAGCAGTTTAAGCATGAAAAGGTAAGAGACAGACAGAGTTACTTTCGCATTTGTAATATTAGTATGGATTGTATGAAGGAAAAGGTCATTATGGCTGAGTTGCATGATTTTTTAGATTAGCTTACTCCGAACGCCTTTTTTTACAAATTATACTCCGCCGCAAACTTAGTGTCTATGACCCGCCTCACCATAATAGATGCATGTAGCCTTTTTAGTATTATTTTGCATTTTTCATATCACAAGGCCGTAAGGATCTTTTCTACTAAACCGTAGGACTAAATTAACTGACTTGTAATTTAAATATTTTATATTAAAAATAAAGATACGTCAACAAAATGTTACATCTAATAGTTTTCAAAATAGCCATAATAAAACGTCTTTTTTACCCCGTTTTAGAAAACATCTTCGAAACTACCGCCATAAGGTACCTTTACCCTTGGAACGTCACATACATATATTTACCTATGTAATGTTCCTATTCCCCAGGACTCCCAACTACCGCTATACCGTAAATGGGTTCCATCCAATTTTACACCCCCTATTTCACCTCCTTGGAGAATGCTCCAGGACTCAAACTATCTCTATAACAATTTTCATCTAAATGGGCTACATCCAAATGTTCACCCCCATTTCACCCCCTTAGGGGATGATTTCCGGAATAGACTCCGGGACTCAAACTATCTTTCAACCAAATTTTATAAAAATGTGTCATAAACGAATTTCCACCCCCAATTACACCCCCTTAGGGGATGAATTTCGGGATAAAACAATCCTATGTCCTTCCTTAACTATCGCTATACCGTAAATGGGTTCCATCCAAATTTTCATACCTCATTTCACCCCCCTAGGAGATGATTTCTGGACTAAAAATGATGTTAAGTCCTTCCCCAGGACTCTTAACAATCTCCATACCAAATTTCATCTAAATCGGTTCTATCCATTCACCCCTCATTTCACCCCCTTAGGAGATGATTTTTCAGGATAAAAACTATGCATTCCTGGGACTCCTTCTATCTCTATACCTAATTTTAACTAAATGGGATTTATCCACATTTTCATCCCTATTTCATCCCCTTGGGGGATGATTTTTGGGATTCAAACTATCCATTGTCATTCTCCGGGACTCACACTATATTTATACCAAATTTGGTCTAAACGGAGTCCATCCAAAATTTCACCCCCCATTTCACCCCCTTAGGAGAAGATTTCCAGAATAAAAATTATCCAATGTCCTTCCCCAGAACTTAAACTACCTCTAAACCAAATTTTATCAAAATGGATTACATCCAAATTTTCACCCCTCCATTTTACCCACTAAAGGGAAGATTTTCGGGATAAAAACTATCCTTTGACCTTCCCTGGGACTCAAACTAATTATATACCAAATTTCATCCAAATCGGTGCAGCGGTTTAAGTAGCTCTATACAAATTTCCACCCCCCATTTCATCCCCTTAGTGGTTGATTTCCAGGATAAAAACTACCCTAAGTCCTTCCCCAGGACTCAAACTATCTCTATACCAAATGTCATCTTAATCGGTTCAGCCGTTTTCACGTGATGCGCGGTCACATAAACAGACAAACAGATAAACAGACAAACAGATAAACAGATAAACAGACAAACAGATAAACAGATAAACAGACAAACAGAGAAAAATTCTAAAAACTGTTGGAACGTGTTCTGTTATCGATTTTAAGTATCCCTAGCCAATTTTTTTTCGAATATCTTCCATGGACAGACTTTCGACCCTCTTCAGCTTTATTATATGTATAGATATTTATATAAAATAAAAATAAAATAAGATGTGTTTATTTCGGACATGGTCCATATTATAATGTTAGTTTTACAATCTTATAATATAATGTTAGTAATTTATTAAGTGTAAATAAATTAAGTTAAGTTAATTTTATAAAAGTACTAGCTTTTGCCCGCGACTTCGTCCGCGCGGAACTCGTTTATATTGTAACTTTCTCCCCCCTTTTCACCCCCTTAGGTGATGAATTTCCAGATAAAAACTATCTTTAGTAAGGACTCTTTGGGAAGGCCCCAGAATTCAAAGTATCTCTATACCAAATTTCATCTCAATCGGTTCAGCGGTTTAAGCATAAAAAGGTAACAGACAGACAGAGTTACTTTCGCATTTGTAATATTAGTATGGATTGTATGAAGGAAAGGGTCATTATGGCTGAGTTGCATGATTTAATAGATTACCTTACTCCGAACGCCTTTTTTACAAAATAGACTCCGCCGCAAACTTGGTGTCTATGACCCGCCTCACCATAATAGATGCATGTAGGCTTTTTTCAGTATTATTTTGCATATTTCCATATCACACGGCCGTAAGGACCTTTTCTACTAAACCGTAGGACTAAATTAACTGACTTGTAATTTAAATATTTTATATTAAAAATAAAGATACGTCAACAAAATGTTACATCGAATAGTTTTCAAAATAGCCATAATAAAACGTCTTTTTACCCCGTTTTAGAAAACATCTTCGAAACTACCGCCATAAGGTACCTTTACCCTTGGAACGTCACATACATATATTTACCTATGTAATGTTCCTATTCCCCAGGACTCCCAACTACTGCTATACCGTAAATAGGTTCCATCCAATATTTCACCCCCTATTTCACCTCTTTAGAGGATGATTTTTGGGATAAAAACTATCCGTTGTCATTCTCCAGGACTCAAACTATCTCTACACAAAATTTCATCTAAATGGGCTACATCCAAATTTTCACCCCCATTTCACCCCCTTAGGGGATCATTTCCGGAATAGAAACTTTCATATGTCCTTTTCCAGGACTCAAACTATATTTCAACTAAATTTTATCAAAATGTGTCACAAACAAATTTCCACCCCCAATTACACCCCCTTAGGGGATGATATTCGGGATAAAACTATCCTTTGTCCTTCCTTTACTATCGCTATACCGTAAATGGGTTCAATCCAAATTTTCATCCACCATTTCTCACCCCCTTAGGGGATGATTTCCTCCTTTCATGTATTCCAGAATAAAAATTATTCTATGTTCTTTCCTTGGACTGAGACCTCTCTCTATACCAAATTTCATCTGAATGAGTTCTATCGTAATCTTCAAGCCTCATTTCACCACCTCAGGAAATGATTTTTCGGGATAAAAACTATGCATTGTCCTTCCCTGGGACTCTTTCTATCTCTTTACCAAATTTCATCTAAATGGGTTTTATCCAAATTTTCACCCCCTATTTCATCCCTGAGGGGATGATTTTCGGGATTAAAACTATCCGTTGTCATACTCCGGGACTCAAACTATCGTTCAACCAAATTTTATCAAAATGGGTCAAACAAATTTTCACCCCCAAATACACCCTCTTAGTGGGATGATTTTTGGGAGTAAACTATCCTATGTCCTTCTTCAAGACTCCAACTCGCTTTACCCGTAAATGGGTTCCATCCAAATTTTCATACCCCATTTCATCCCCTTAGGAAATGATTTCTGGTCTAAAAAATATTTTAAGTCCTTTCCCAGGACTCTTAACTATCTCCATACCAAATTTCTTCTAAATCGGTTCTATCCAAATTTTCACCCCTCATTTCACCCCCTCAGGAGATGATTTTTCAGGATAAAAACTATGCATTGTCCTTCCCTGGGACTTTTTCTATCTATATACCAAATTTTAACTAAATGGGATTTATCCACATTTTCATCTCTATTTCATCCCCTTGGGGGATGATTTTTGGGATTCAAACTATCCATTGTCATTCTCCGGGACTCAAACTATATCTATACCTACCAAATTTGGTCTAAACGGAGTCCATCCAAAATTTCACCCCCCATTTCACCCCCTTAGGGGGTGATTTCCAGAATAAAAACTATCCAATGTCATTCCCCAGAACTTAAACTACCTCTAAACCAAATTTTATCAAAATGGGTTACATTCAAATTTTCACCCCTCCATTTTACCCCCTACAGGGAAGATTTTCGGGATAAAACCTATCCTTTGACCTTCCCCGAGACTAAAACTAATTAATTACCAAATTGTATCCAAATCGGTGCAGCGGTTTAAGTAGCTCCATACAAATTTCCACCCCCCATTTCATCCCCTTAGGGGTTGATTTTTAGGATAAAAACTACCCTTAGTCCTTCCCCAGGACTCAAACTATCTCAATACCAAATTTCATCTTAATCGGTTCAGCCGTTTTCATGTGATGCGCGGTCACATAAACAGACAAACAGATAAACAGATAAACAGACAAACAGACAAACAGACAAAAATTCTAAAAACTGTTGGAACGTGTTCTGTTATCGATTTTAAGTATCCCTAGCCAATTTTTTTTCGAATATCTTTCATGTACAGACTTTCGACCCTCTTCAGCTTTATTATATGTATAGATTTATTTTGTGGTTCAATAAAGAATATTTTTAAGGATTATTATTTTAAATATAAGTACGTTTGTGGTTTCGTGTACAGATTCTGTGAGATTCAACAAAGATCATTACAACCGTGTCATGATATCGTTGACTCAAAGACAAATAAAGGGATGCCATGACATGGTCACACTCACAGATGTATGAATATAAGGAGATCGGACATGCCGGCCGATTTGTATTGAGTACGGCTGTCGCAAGTACATTAACCCACACAACGCCCAAGTAATTGACAAGACAAAGCACTCACACATCTAAAACACACACGCACCTACGCGCTTATTGGACAATACACGCGCATCATATCAGGCATTTTGGGAAAAAACGTAATATTCTCTGCGATCAGCACGCGTGCACAGTATGGCAGAGTATGCCCATTGAGCTAACAGCTGCGACACGGCCGCCGGCGGCTTGTCCTCTCTCTAGTATTCTATGCTCTAAGGTCACACTGATGATTTATTTGGAATGTCCCAGGAAGGGCAACCCATCATAATTTCACCAAGGCCTCGGAAAATGTTGTCCATCACCAAATTATGTGCGTGGGCGCAGATAGTTTACTATTGTATAAAGGTATTCACAATTCGGTGGCACTAACCCTAACTTGTATTACCTCAACGTTAAAAAAATACGAAAAGAGACGGTCGAACGATCTTATACCTACTCGTATATTATAAAAATAGATTAAAAATAAAGCGAAAGATAAATCAGATTTGTTCAAGCAAATCCTAGATTACTCGTACTTACCGGTAGATAAAGAAAAGTGCTCATCTCTTGAAATGTCTTTCACTACTTTTAAGTAAATCGAAAGAGCAAGGAATCACTGTAGAAAATACAAAGCCAGCGGAGGATTTCCAGCAAAGTTAAAGTCCATTTAAGTGAGTAGATATTTTGTACCCCTGATACCCTAGATAACAACGTAACCCAATGGATCCAGCAATTGGGTGTACGGCTCTAATTTGCATGCATTTTTTTTTTTTTTTTTTTTTTTAATTAAGAACGATTTTAATTTTTAATTTAGCCATACGAATAAATAAAAAAACCCCTGATAAACAAGCTCTCGTGATTTTGGGCATCAAAGTTTCACAAAGAATACCTAATATTCCCTAAATGAGCCCAAAATAGGTAACGCTTGATTCCTGTGAACAATTTGATCGTCGTCTTTAAGTGTTTTTTGTATAAACAAAGGAATTCCTGTCCTCTTTATTAGATTTTCCTCTGTAACGGCCTCCACCTGTCTAGGCTATTTAATTAAGGATGTTTTTGCAGAGCGGAACCAGGATTGGGAGGATGGTGAAATCTCTTTTTCAGGGTTCCGTATATCAAGAGGAAAAAAGAACCCTTATAGGGTCGCTTCGTTGTCCGGCTGTCTGTTTGTCCTATTTCCTCGAGAACGCTTGGAGGTAAATATTAAATACCCGGGTCTCCAGCCTTGAAGCTGTTAAAAAATAAATTTTTTGAGTTAACATAATCATCACATCCAAATGTTTGCCTCAAATATTATATCAATCAAAAGTTACAAGTAACTATATTGCATACAATACTGTTTGAAATTACCAGCGTAAAAGGACACCTAGACACCGGTTGACACTTTGTGACGGAAGCTCGTTTTGCACTAGACAATCCCCAATTATCCGCAAATCACGCGAGTACGTTAAGAAGTGCCTCGTGCGTGATTCTGACTCGCACTTGGCCGGTTTTATTTATTTATTTAATCATTATTGCACAAAAGAACTTATAGTACAAAAGGCGAACTTAATGCTGTGAAGCATTTTCTACCAGCCAGCCTTAAGGCAAAGCAAACAACGATAACGATGAATATATTATATATATATATATATAATTATATATAAATATAAAAGTATATTATTCATCGTTGTCACTTCTCAATCTCTTATGTGTGTTAAATGGTAATGTATGTCTACTCCCTTTGTTTGTTTGTGTAGTAAATAAATGTCTTCTTTTTTTTCTTTTTTTATATTAGAAATAAAAATATAAAATCTTTTAATTCCATTTTTTATCAAATCATCTTAATTGTAATGTAATCTCCGTATCTGAATTGTGAGCAACCACGGCATCACAACTACCTAAGTGCTTCCCACATGTCGTTGGCGTTCACAGCAAGCAATGGACGGACCGTTTCTAACGCCTTTGTTCGATGGCACGTTCCAGGGGCCAAAGTCCAGACTCCAGACTTCCAGAGTGACATTTTATGGGCTGACTGCTTGCCGCATATTTGCGCTTCGCTTCCGGCCATTTGTCTTAAGGCATTAAGTCGGCCTTTTGTACTTTTTGTTTGTGCAATAAAGTTTAAATAAATAAATTTGCAGAAGACCGCGGAGCAGTTTTCCGGGTGGCGCTGAACTCAGCGCCGATGAGGAATTCCACCGCCAACCTACACGGCGCACTCAGGGGAGTACTTCGGCTGCAGGGAATTAGCGGAATCCGATCCTGAGTGTATTCGCCCGAACCCACGTATTTTTATTCACTTTTAACATTACTGAGCTAGCCTGCAGAATTTAATATTATATTTTTTTATTGACCGTTTTTCTGACTCCTCATTTAAAATCTTTCATTAAATTAGAACGTAGAAACTAATTGGACGTAGAACGAAAAAGGCCGGACAAGGGGGGGTTTTATTTTTCTATTATATTATATCTCTACTTAATAGTTTAAAATGGTATTTGTACCTGTGCAAGTGTGTATGTAACGAGTAATCTCTAAGATAAATATATCGAATACTCATAAAGGGACAATGGCTTAAAAGTTATATACCTACTATAGTTATATCTAATGTTTACGGACTCATTAAAACATCATGAACCTTGCAAGACCTCATTTCTAGATTATCCGTCTGGGCTCCACACGATTACCGACCCTGAGGTTTTTTTATTAGATTATACTTTACACCGTCGCTTCATTTCTCCCAATGGATTTAATAAAGTATTATAAATACATGTTTAAGTAACAGGCGAATACGATAAAATGTACTCAATTCTCATGAAAAAAAATTAATACATTGTAACTATGACTTGACGAAATAAATTTTACATAAAAGATTTATACGATGGTAACATATTTTCATAAATACAGCTAAATATTTAAATAATACGAATTAAACGGATTTTATACCTAAAACGTAACAACATGAATACAATAAACTTGAGCCTGTTTTTTTTAAATAAATACATCCCGATGTTTCGAGCCCATTACAGCGTTCGGGTTCAACGGGTAGTTTCGAAACGTCGCAATGTACTTATATATATGTCGGAGATAGAGGTCGCTGAAGGCGATATTCTTACCTCCGATATACCTACTACTGCCCGCGCGGCGCCGCTGCAAAGAACGCGGGTTAAAATATAGCATTATATCAATCCCGAAGATTGATATTTATACTGGTAAAAGATTTTTTGAAATCCGATGAGTACCTAACTCCGTAAATCAACTCCAACGTCGTACAAACTCACAAACATATAATATTAGCTCTTTACAATGTTAGTAAAGGTAGATTACAAAATATTTTTTCTTAATAATACATTTTTTGGGAATTCGATTACGGCTTAAATATAATATTTTGATTTTGATGATTTTGACAGTAGGTACCTACAGGGGGGATGGCGAAAAATGGAAATATGTCTTATTTATTTCCAGGAAAACACGAAATACGCTGAACGAAGCTTGGTCTCTTTATATACTATTACATACTATGCCTACGTAACAATTGCCTACGCTTAAATCACACTGAAATGTTTTTTATTTAAAGAGACCACAACTCGCAGAAACCTAAAAACTTACTTTTAAATATCCTATATCCAGTGTTACCACAAAAGCACAACATTGGTTGTCTAGAAGAGCGGAACAGCTAAACAGCTTTGCTTTTACTGGAACGAATGAACATAACATACATTAGCTGATAAAATAAGACGTATCCATCAATTCATTCCAAAACATCCCGCAATCAATCAAAGAAACTCCGAAAGAGACGTGCCGGATAAATTACAAGGCAATGATGTATTAGGTTACACGAATAATTTACTATAATAATACCTTCATGAGAATATCATATTGTTCCACGATTATGTTTCAATGTTTCTCAAATATGAGCTCAACGTATCTGGGGTGCGTATCTTAGTGTCAGTTTACAATATAACGGGTAAGATTATAAACTGACGGTGTTCACAATCTAACGGTGACATATAAATATATTGGCTAAAAATGATAGACCCGTCGCTTATTAATATTATCATAAATTCATTCGGTGCGAGAGTTTATGCAGCGACCGGGATGTGCACAATAAAGCTATACTTTTTAGTCAAGATGTAGAATTTGTAGAACGTGGCTGGTAGTGGTAGAGTTACGCCGTGTAGAGTAGGAAGCTTGGCGCTTATTTATGATCTGATATCTTTTTAACACTGAAAGCTATATGAGCTAGGGAGTCTTGGCAATCACTTTACTTGTAATGTTTTTGGTGGGATTGAATATTACGTAAACCTTCTAGGGTTGAATTTTACTAAGGAACGGCGGGGCTGATCGGTAGTCACCCAAACACAAACCTACGGCTTGCTTAAGGAGTAGGTATACAAGCGTGAGCTTTGTCATGGTCGCCTGAAAGCACGCGTATTGCGCCGCCGCACGCATCGCCTCTCTATAAGCGAGGCCTTATATTGTAGTCATCATTATCAATATAATCAGAATGCAAACATTAATTTATTCATCGTAGACGAGGAGGTGGAAGGACGGGACGGTTTAATGTTCTATCTGCATTGAGCATTGGTTTGATATCAAATTCGAAGTATATTTTATTACGCAAATGCCTACTAATCTTTGTGATTCATTGACCGCGTGTAAACAGACATAGATTGCGTATAAATTGGTAAGCGTTAATGAATATCTCAAATTGACCGGTGCTATTAATTAACAGTCAACAGCAAAATAACCTGATGTAATAGGGTCCCAAATAATATATAATTTATAATAAATGAAGTGAGATGTTACTGACTATTGTAGTTTATGAGAAGTAAATAATTTACTTTCAAAACAAAGTTTAAACCGACTTCAATTCAGTACTTCTCTAGGCCACATAGGTACAGTCGCCGGCGGCGGCGAACATGCACCATAATGTTTTGAAAATTGAGTTGTGTTCAGATGTTTGTGAGTTGTGATTTCCACATGTCCTTTCCAATTTACCACATGAACTGCTTTCTGAGAGCAAATGCGTTGATTATTACTGAAAAAACCCAAGTCGCTATCTGTGGGCTCTCAGAAGTAACGCTTCATTAGTTGCTACTTCAACGGAATCTTTGACGTATTTTACATCTTTGAGGAGTTCCATAAGTCATCTGTGGTCTTCATCATTAGTTCCACTTCACCAAAATTGCGATTTCCGAGGGTAAATACACGAGTTATAATAGAAAATACCGAAATGTGTAGAACGCGTGCCTAAACAATTTGAGAGTTGCCCTCAATTTCCCTTTGATCAAATCATCAGATCCTGACTTGGTGACGATAGGACCACCTCAGGAGTATATTTACCTATACACTTTCGATTAAAACAAGAATTTTGGAAATCGGTCCACAACTGAAGGAGAAATCGGTGAACATACATAAAAAAAGCTGGTTATGGTCACAAAATGTAGCGATTTAAGCATACTTTAAAAAACTTGTAGATTTTATAAAAAACCCGCACAGGGATTTATTGACAATACCAAAAAAAGTGCGAACATTTCGTGGTTTTTCTAGTGCCGCCAAGTTAGCACAAGTCTTTCGAAGCTGCAAACTTGGATATAGATTACTGGTAGTGGTCCTAACAACATATTAAAAACCGGCCAAGTGCGAGTCGGACTCGCGCACGAAGGGTTCCGTACCATTATTAATAAAAATATTTATTTTATTCTGTTTTAGCATTTGTTGTTATAGCGGCAACAGAAATATTATACATCATCTGTGAAAATTTCAACTGGAACTATCACGGTATCAGTGAGATACAGCCTGGTGACAGACAGACGGACGGACGGACGGACGGACGGACGGACGGACAGCGAAGTCTTAGTAATAGGGTCCCGTTTTGCTCTTTGAGTACGGAACCCTAAAAAACTTACAGTGGAACATTATAACCTCCTCCTTTTTTTGAAGTTGGTTAATTAACTCTGAATGTGTCATAAGTAAGTGGCATGCCATTGAAACGATTTTTTTTATGGGTTTTTGGGGACTACATCCTCGGAATACAAGTCAGATGTTCGGTTAATCTCAGTTATATTTGTCAGAAAAACACGCGAAGAAAACTGTAACACCAGACCTCTCGTCTCGTCTCGTTGACAGAGTTCAAGGGTAGAAATAAGTTCATATTTAGGCCAGTCATATTTAACCATAAAAATCGCAAAAATCGCAAGCTAGTTCTGCTTTTTTTATATGTTATTAGGACCACTACCAGTAATTTATATTCAAGTTTGCAGCTTCGAAAAACCTGTGCTAACTTTGCGGCACTCGAAAAACCACGAAATGTTCGCACTTTTTTTGGTATTGATTTATATAAACCCTCAACTGTGCGGTTTTTTTAATAAAATCTACTAGTTTTTTAAAGTATTCTAAAATTTCTACATTTTGTGACCAGAACCAGCTCTGTAGGTTAAATACTTACCAAGATATAGCTCCCCAAAATTTTTTTGTTAAGCCATCTTTAAATCTTTATAAATCCTAAACAGTTATTTTACCTAATAAAAAATTAAGCAAACCTTTTAATGCTTTTGAAATACCTTTTCAACGATACCCAACATAGCATAGCTCGTTGACTTTATTTTTTTTTCTTTTTTAAAATATGACGTCTGGTCGCCGCCATTTTGAATTTTGATTACTGTTATGCCTTCAGTGACACTCGCAAGATTAAAATTAATCAATTGATGTATGATTTATTAAAATGGACCCACGCGTTTGATCTTTAGAGTGCCACAAAGGAACAAACAAACATACATCATCATCCTCCTAGCGTTATTATTCCCGGTTGTGCCCCTAAAGGAGCCCGGGGTCCGCTTTGACACCTAATCCCAAGATTTGGCATAGGCACTGATTTTACGAAAGCTGCCATCTGAGCTTCCAACCCAGAGGGAAAACTAGACCTTATTGGGATTAGACCGGTTTCCTCACGATGTTGCCCCTAAAGGAGCCCGGGGTCCGCTTTGACACCTAATCCCAAGATTTGGCATAGGCACTGATTTTACGAAAGCTGCCATCTGAGCTTCCAACCCAGAGGGAAAACTAGACCTTATTGGGATTAGACCGGTTTCCTCACGATGTTTTCCTTCACCGAAAAGCTAACGGTAAATATTCCGTACATAAGTCATTGGTACGAGCCGGGATTCGAACCCACGACCGCCGCTTGACAGCCGCATGCCTGAACTACTGGGCTACCGTAGCTTCTCTAACAAACAAACATACATACATAAATACATACACTGGTACTTTTGGCACTCTAGAGATCAGATGCGTAAGTCCATTTTAATGAATCGATTCGTTTTAATTTTGCAGGTGTCAATAAAGAAATAATAATATTCAAAATGGCGACCACCTCGTTTTTTTTGGAATTGGACTCGCGCAGGAAGGGTTCCGTACCATCTATAAAAATATTTATTTTATTCTGTTTTTAGTATTTGTTGTTATAGCGGCAACGGAAATACATCATCTGTGAAAATTTCAACTGTAACTATCACGGTATCAGTGAGATACAGCCTGGTGACAGACAGACGGACAGCGGAGTCTTAGTCATAGGGTCCCGTTTTACTCTTTGAGTACGGAACCCTAAAAAAAACAGAACTAGCCGTTAGCTTGCAATTTTACAAGTCAAATAAATATGACTGTCCTAATTACTTAAGCTTGATTTTTGGAAATATTTTAAATAAATTCTTCTTGAAAGCAGAGTTCTCATTTCGACATTTTGAAATTAAATTTTGACTTTCTTTTGTTCGTCACTTGACACTTAGGTAAAAATGTTTTATTCATTGAAGTTAGTTATGACTTATGACATCGTGTATCGTGTATTATTATTTCGCTGTGACATGTTGATTTGACATTCCGTTTCCGTGTCCCGGTGTTATTATGACAATTTTCTTTTGACTAATTACGTTTTCAGTTAACAATGACACTTTCGTGTATTTTGTAACAATGACACTTTCGTGTATCTGGGGCGTCATGACATGTTTTCAAATATTGATTTTGATCACTGACTTTTGACGTTGACTGTACCTACATCTAAACGTCGATTTAGCAATGGTTGCGTTACTTGTTACAAAAAACATTTCTTTTTTTAATTTAATTTTTTTTTTCCAAAAATAATAAGTTAATTTTTTTATTACTTATAAGTTCGCCAAACATATTGTTTATTGGCGAGGATTGCACTCACTTTCTTAACAATGTTTTTTTGTTTTATTTACCTACATATCTTATTTATTACCTTATAATTAAGAATAAAAATAAAAACCCTATACTAGATTAAATTAGAGGGTATCTATTAGCAGTTTTTTTAACTAATTGTTGTTTTTAATTAATAAATTGTTGTCGGTAATGGCATAAAAAGAAATAGGATACCTATACTTCGCCTGTCACCCATTGAAGCCTAATTAATCCTTAAGACCATTAGTTTACCCTCGGTTCAGTAGTTCAGTATAATCAGAACTCGCAATAAGTAATTTCAGTCAAAGACAGCAGATTTGTATTACTGCCAATGAATCCAGTTCATAATTTTCCTCGATTTAGCTTGGCTCCTTGCCAGTAGAGATTGCATGTATTGACTCTAAATTGCCTGTTTCTTCTTATATTAAATTGGGATAGATTTGCGCCAGAGGGAGAGTATGTATAGAAAGTCACCAATGGCTTAGAATTTGTATAGATGTCGCTTGTGGCCTTGCCCGTGTGGTACTAGTTTTTTAGATATTCTTCTGTAATAAAAATGTATATTAATAATTGTCATATTTATAAAAAAAAAAACTATCTATTGTTTTAGAAACCTTTAATCACTTAAGTTTATGTCAGTTATATTGTAAGTACCTTAAATTATACTAAAGCTATGTATATCTACCTACGTATTGGTTTTATATTGCATAAGGTACTAAATAGCCCCGATGCATATGTTCTCGTCTAGTCAGAGCAGTTTTGTAGGTTCTCCCATTTGTAAGGAAATAATGTTTTCGATAAGAATTCAATACCGCTTAATACTAGTTGTATCATAGTTCCATTATGTATGAAAATATTCCACAGTAACACAATTAAAATACAAGGATACCACTTTTATGAGCAAAAGAAATTTGGCGGTTTTTTTTTCAAACTATTTCGGTAACGAATTCAACAGGCGAAAAAAGGGCCAGTACTAGGGAAAGCGACACGGCAAATCTATATGCTGATGCTTCTGCTTCGAGCCCATGAGTCAAGAAGTGCAGTTGGAGACCACAATTTGAATTGGACAATAGTTTTTAAGTGCCCTTTTTTTCTACAATAAAAACCTTTTAGGGTTTCAATTTAATAATTAAAATAAACTACATTAACCATTTCTAATACCTTTTGTTTCTATTACTTAGTCGTTTGATCTAGAAGCATGTAATATTTAAATATCAAAATAAATGTGATAGTTGTTAAGTACTGGACGAACTCTTCTTTATCTGGGCTAGTAGTCTAGCACAAATTAATATATCAATGTGGCTTCTTCTGAGGCCGTTGCCGCTAGTATACACTGAAATATATCAATGTGGCTTCTTCTGAGGCCGTTGCCGCTAGTATACACTGAAATATATCAATGTGGCTTCTTCTGAGGCCGTTGCCGCTAGTATACACTGAAATATATCAATGTGGCTTCTTCTGAGGCCGTTTCCGCTAGTATACACTGAAATATATCAATGTGGCTTCTTCTGAGGCCGTTGCCGCTAGTATACACTGAAATATATCAATGTGGCTTCTTCCGAGGCAGTTGCCGCTGATATACACTGAAATGCACCTACATCTAACTTATTAAGATAGTGTGATCTGATCAATACTTGCCATGACTTTTATTCCGGGCTCACTCCGTCAATATGTGGTAAGGCGCTTTTACTATCCGTAAATATAACTACTTATATTTTTTTACGTTTACAGCTAATTGCATACTCGTAAGTTAAGGACTAATAAAAAAACAATTGAAGTGAACTATTCTGTAATTAATATATATGGTAATTGCCAAGTAGTTCGAAGTAGTTCCACTGAAATTACGCAATTTCGTCTCTTAGTATGCTAAACTAACCTAACATAATTCTAGGTACATAAATATTTTCATTAATCTAGATAGCTACAGACAGCGATTACATTATAAGTAAATTCTTTGCTATTTTAAATTAACAACCAAAGCCGATTTGATAGCTACTTTCATAGTTCTAGCAATAAGTACTTACAATAAATGCGAAATGGATCCTTTTTACGATACACGTGAGTGAAATACGCGTTCTGATAACATAAAACACTCTTGCAAATGCTAGAACATATCTCACCGGATTGTTACAGCAGTTAACTTCAAAACTATGTCGAGAACATACAAATAAACAAATCGCATAAAACGAACGCGAATGTCCAATAAAGCCCGCCATAAACGGCCGCGAATTGCCCGTGACGCGAAAAAGGATAGTTCCGCGCCCATTCGTTACCTAGCCACCAAACGTAGACAGAGCAATGCTAGGAAATGTCATTAAATGAAATGGGCGAAATTCAAAAGAGAAATGTCTGAATTCCGATGAGGTTGGATAGAAATCCTAACGACTGCGCCAAGTCTGTCCTATACAAGCTGCTGAAATAAAGGTATTTGTGTTAAAATCTTATCAAACAATTTCAAAGCTGAAGCTGACAATATAGTAACAAAATAAACACCATATTAAACAGTAACACATAAATTAGTAACAAAATAAACACACATTACGTTACACGTTAATAAGTAACAAAATAAACACACATACACATTGATTGTTCTTTAGTTGATATAAACTGCCTGGTGTTAATGTTGAATATCAGTGTGTTTCGGGCGCTCCTTTTGATTTTAACATCTAATGACGGCGAATTTTGATTGCAGAAATATAACAGAGACTCGTTTTAATATCACTAGTAGTTATATGGTCTTGTTTTCTGGAGGTGAGTAAGGTCACCGAAGCCAGAGAATAAGTAATAGTACTACGTACAGAAGGTTCTCTGTTAACAAATTCCCTGTTTAGGTACGCCAAACGTGCCTAAATGTGGCCATCACTTTCTATCGCATGCAACGCGCCAACGCGCGGCAACTACTAATGGGCCGCCAAATTGGCGGCCGGCCGGCATGTACTTGTAGCGGCGCGAAGGAATCACAGAGTGAACCGCCCCTGCCGAAGGTCCTGAGAAGCCTACATTTTGTCTCTTGCTGTCAATACACCAAATCATCAAATAAATAAAGGGCTGGCATTGCACTGATGACTTCTCTACAGTTGCAAGCTTCCATAGGCTACAGTAATTGCTTATGATCATAAATGAGATATGATTACCGTCAACCTGAATTAATAACAGTGCAAAAATCTGCCACCAGCCTGAATAAGTATACCTAATCTATACGAGCACAGCCCTTCCTAAATCTATGGCTAAAGAGTACCTAACACATAACTGCTACCTTTTTTACGAATCACAATGTTCACTGGGCCCATTTACACGTGGAACAAAATGGACTCGTTAATTTTTAAAACCGACAAAAAGTAGGGTGTTATGCATTTGACAATTTGTCCATTTGCGGTGCCGTGTTATTTGGAGCAGGAATAAAAGTTATGGCACGGGCTATGACATTGGGGTGTTAATCAGGTTTATTGTTCCATAATAATTGCGAGTAAAAGAATCTGAACAATTACCTACTGAAATGATGTACTTAGCCATGATATATAATTTCTGAGAGCTAGCTCATATTCATTCAAAATGAAGACTAGCACACTTGTTCATAAAGAACTGTTGGGAACTTAAGCGCTTTGACGCGCGCCATAGTAATTGTGTTTTCTATGGCACTTTATTTACGAATATAGACAGAATTAACGAACACAGGAATTTGTACCGCACCAAATTCTGCCTTGTAATTATATTCACCCTGAAATAAAACACTCGCTCGCAGAAAATAGCACATCGAGCAATTTCAAAATGTAAATACAGTCTTATCAATTATCACGAACTCGCTACGGTTCATCTGTGTGGTAATAATCTAAATACACCTTTACATAGCTACACATAGAGTCAATTTTTCAAATTGGAAACAAAATGTAGTGTAGGTACACAATAGAGAATTCTGCGGCGTGAAAAAAATTTCAACTATGCGAAAAGCGTTTTGTGTATCCAAAGCGCACCAAGTGTTGTTAGTGTGCACAATGTCATTGTGGGCCTCACAATAGCTGGCGAAACAAACGAGTGCCTCCACTTGCCTGCGAATGGCTGTAGCTGCTTTTACACCTCGAGTGGGCAGGGCCTCCATTTTCCAACTAGTAATTCAATCTAAATTTGTTTTCAAGCCAAACCTGGAAATACACCAATAAAATAAAATTAAAACATGCCAAAGAGCGATAGAACGTAATATTATGAAAATAAAACTCAAAGATAAGGTAAGACACAATGATATCAGGGAAAAACAAAAATGATAGATTAGAATAGCCTAAAATCTAAATGGGCTGGTCATGTAGCCCGAATGCATGAAGAAAGATGGATGAAGAGCTACTCTGTGGGCGGGGCCAGGAGGAAAAAGAAGATTGGGTAGACCCCATGCAAGGTGGTCCGACGATCTCCATTAAGTAGCAACCGATTGGCCAAATACAGCACAAAACAGAGCAAGATGGCAAGAGCTGGAGGGGGCCTTTACCTGAGAGGGGTCCTAACCAAATTATATCATATAATTAAGAAAAAAGAAAAATCCACAGAAGAATTTTTTTAACTCTGCTAAACTACATTTTCTTTTTTTATATTTTACTGTTCTTACTTTGGTTAAGGAATAAATGGGCTTTTTATTTTATTTATTATTTTATAATTCAATCTAAATTTATTACTCAAATGTGTGTATACCTGGCAAAAGCAAACCTTTGTAGGCCTTTAAATAAAAGCAAATGTGTGCCCACTTATCAAAGATGATTCACACTACCGTGAGTTTACTCCCATAGAGACCCTATACCTAGACGCGCCACCGTAAGATACCGGCTTCGATGCAACTAACTTGAGTAATTGTTTTTAAATGGCTGACGGCTCACAATTAATAACCTACTTAATTTGATCGAGTAATCGTTAGTTTGCCGCAAACTCATATCAACTCGTATGAAGCACACAAAAAAAAGGTGAAACTGTGACAAAAACAACAAAATTATAATGGCTTATTGAGATTTATATACGATGATCTCGCTCGGTGGCGGTATTGTTACCACCGTGGCAAGTCTGGTTAGTCTGAGGAACTTAGTTAACCGATTCAGTGTGGATGGCAAGACAGGCGTTTAGTAGAAAATGTTTGTAACATCTGAATTTTTAAAGTCACTTACCATCCATTTCAAGTAAAACACGTAGTTTAAACGCTACTAATAATTAAAAACAACGTGTTAATCAGTTCACTTCCTTGGTATGATGTCAACTGAACTCAATCAAGTCTTAATCAGTGAAAAAAACAAAAAATGTACATATTTTTGTAGACATGGCTGAAGGCACGATAGGCGTGCCATCATATTCAATGGCGTATGGCACGCCTGTCGTGTCATGAAATAATTGTTCGCCGCCACAGCCAAAAAATTTCGAAAATGGAAGACGCAACGAATCGGTTAACAGTATCGTAATGATTTTTACGTCATATCTGGCCATAAAGTAGGAATTACCGCACGCTATGCGTGCGGAAAACCCCACTTCCTGGCCAGATAGAGACGTAAAATGTTGTACTTACCACGGGCGGTAATAAAGAAAGCCTCAGAGCGCATATTTATCGCCCTTGCCTTCGGCTCGGGCGTCAAATACCTGCGATCTGAGACATTCTTTTTTGAGACTTGAGACATTTCACAAAAAAAACAAGCTCCTTATTGTATACTGTTATATTCTATATCTTTAAAATAGGTAGGCGACATCAAAATCACGTTACAGAATTGAGCCCCATAACGGTAATTTACAAAGCATACACACCTACGTACCGACCACTTTACTCCATGTAGGTACGTACTTACGGTCGGGTCGGCCAAGAAAGTGGTTGGAACAGTTTTGACAAAAGTTTCTGTGAGATCTGATTGTCGCTGAGGTTACTGTCATAATATCATTGCAAGTGGAAATCGACCGTGTTGTGTCATGACGTTCAAATAAACCTCAACCGTAGGGTGGTAGACCAAATTTTTGGCCGACTGTACGTACGTACACCAAGGTAAAGCGTGTCACACTCTACGCAGATATGATAATATTTTATCTGCGTATAATAACTTAATGATCTATCACACACTACGCAGATACGATATTATACGAGACGATACATTTTGTATCTATCTGCAGATAAAATACTATACCATCTTTATATCGGCAGATCAATTTATATACGCAGATAATATCTTTGCCATCTTTCGATATATGTCGGTGCCCACAGATACTTCACGATAATACATATATAAGTTATCTGCGCTGTGTGTGTTAGCTCATTGAATTGCATAGGGAGCGATATTGACAGATATGCGTTCAGATACAGATATCTTATGGTATGCTTAGTGTGTGACACGCTTAAATCTATCTTTCGATGACTAATGGCTTATACGAATCTGAGGGTATATTAATTGGAAAATTTCACATATGCAGATCACATTTATAGCATTCAGCATTCACGGCGCAGAAAAACAACGAAATACAAATCGGAAACAAAATGGATATTACAAAATGAATTTGAGTTAGAATAAGTCAAGCCAGAATAACATCACACGTAGAATGAATCTTCCTTTAAATCAGTTATTTATAAGCTTCGCTACAACACGAAATGTATTGCCTATCTAAGAAGACGCGAGTTTAAAGCATCAATATATTGGCCTCGGAGCCAGCCGGGCGTGAGTGTCCTGATAATTCCATACACGAGGCTCTTGACACAATAGTTGCTCTTTCGAAACGCGCATTTTACATTGTACACAATCCACGAACGAAATTGGTTTATTTTCTGTAAAAATTGCATTGCATTATTTATGCGAGCCCGAAGTTTGCTGCGCTGACGAAGTGACGACCTTTTGTATTTTTGACGAATTTAATATTAAAGCGTGTGGCAGATGTAATAAAAATATTAGTATTGTGTACAAGTTTTGGGTAGAAAGAGTAAACTGACGGTTTCACGCCACAGCTGGCGACAGATTGGCGGGCACACCATAGTCTGCGTCATTTCACTTCGCTCCTTATATTTCAGAACTTGGCCGAACTTTGCGGAGCCGACAATAGTTTAAAAGTTAAAATCTCGATATCTCGAGAGCCCTCAAATCAAGATCGACACCAAATAACTAAGCTATTGTCCAAGTCTGACTGCCATAAATCTTGTCCCGATAGTTTGGAACTTCTCTAACTATGGAATCTCTAAGAGCAGAAAATTCTGATAGTATTGATTCGCGCGGTTGATTCTGGTTATGATTTTTAATATGGATATTTGGCTTCTCGGATCTGCAAAAGTAGTACCTATCGATCAGATTTGTAGATCCAATAAAGAGCCGTTAGACTTTTCGATTAGTAATGTCATAAAATATACCTAATAAGCATACGTGTGCTAATGGGGCACGAATACTAAAGTGATGTAGCTAATAGTAGTTTATGTGACTGTACATAATGAAGGGCATGAAATTTCATAATAACATCACACGAGTGTTTTAATGCCTAATTATGTACAGTTACATACACTGCTTTATATATCCACATATCATAAGCCACCATGATGCGTTCAGGAGCCGCATATTAAGACCGGCATGGCGGCGTTGTTTTCTGGCAGCTGTCATAGTTTTTTTTTAATTCAGAGACAAACTAGAGTCAGCTCTAACTATCATAACGTTCGATATCTTACTTACGTGTGACATTTGTCAAATGTGTATGCAACTTGACAATTCATTTCAAACTAAACGTCATCACGACTGATATTAGAATAGAGGTCAAATCAAATTTCTTGTTTAAATGAAATAATATTATCGAAATCGATGTTATAATTTAGCAATAATAACATTTTCACAGATAAGAAATTTGTTCTAACAAAACAGTCTGTTTTTATGGTGGTCATAATGTGCGGTTCTTGAACGCATTATGGAGGGTTTATGATATTTGGATAGATAAATATTTTTGCGACACAAAAATATGTCGATGTTACTGCAAGATCAAATGATATTCAAGATTTGATTTAACAATAATAATGATAATTAATTATTGTTAACATTAAAAAAAAACAGTAAAGACATGTTTTTTTTTTAAATGGTTTTCATAGTAAACAATCAATATTGCTCCATATTTGTCAGTAGGTAAGTAATAAAGATTGACGTCTAGATGAAAGTATCCATTTTATATTACATCCATGTCCTATTATTATATTAAGAGGCTCGATATCAGACACGTTATCAAGCCTCTTTATAGTAATGGAGTATTTTTTATAAACACATGTTTTAATTAATACGTATCGACGTCAAATCCTTAGAACGTGCCCCGAGTTAGCACACGTATGCTAATATTTAGGTTACTAATATTTGCTACTCTGCTTGCTTGCTCTGACATAAAGTCGATCAGATCTTTATAGAAGGCTTATAGTTACAACTAACTAAGGTCGCAAAAGGTCGTGTTTCTAAAAAGAAATGTTAGAGTTATTTTAACAATGTGCTTTCCATTTCATTTGCCACTAGTTAATTAACGGTTGGAACTGAAAACTCAAATAATATTTATAATCAAACTACTTATTTTCGTTTTATTCCTTAGCAAAACGTAGCACGTGTTTTCTCAGCTGTCTCGCACTGTCTTTGTTTAGTTTGTTTGCAATTAACAGAGGATCGACACAGTTGACCTCTAGGTAATTGCCGTCACTACAACTTGTAGACTAGCTACAGTGAACCATCGTCTTTACTCGTCTCGACCACAAATTGTGAAACTTGCTTCCCCTATTGTTGTTCAGGGTGCAATATGAACACCCGCCGGCGGCTTGCAGATTGCAATGACTTTTGCAACCTTTGTTTTGTTCTGTGCTCCTTGTCACAGGGCGTAATGGACTTCGAGAGCTGTTGGATGAAGTTGCCAACTTATATTATTGCTTCGCGTTAGAATGTGCGCTTGTACCAGTTGTACCGCTTGCACTGATATCGGTTTTTGTTGCCAAGGCGGGTTGGAAATTCTGAATGCCTTGTGTTGTTTGTTCGTATGACATTTCCATTATAATGTATATTCCATTATAATTGTGTATAGTTTTAAATAAACATTGATTTTAGATGAACGATGACCTTGGTCATGTTGGGGGTGGGTAATTTAGTGTGTACATGGTAAGTTTAAGTAAAAAAAAATAACTTTTGTTTCATTAAATTAGTATTTTTAGGGATATCAGGCCCAGCGCAATGAAATCTCGCTCTTACAGAAGACGACGAGAGCATGGAATTGCATATGTTGCAATTAGTATTGTATGTTTACAGGCATTCTATATTTGAATTTTCTATTTTCTCGAACTATCAGCATAAAAAGAGGCTTGTTATATATTGAAGAAGTAAATACCAAAATAATGTCAATGTCAAATTGTGAATATTATTTACGTTGTGCATATATTTTTACATCTGATTTTATTGTATTCCTACAATTATCAGAATAAATTTGTGTCAGCCCGTACGACTAAGTGTAAGTTACATCATTTTCAAAAAATATGGCAGTGAGTAATTTTGGTCCGATTGAGAGTCAAAGTAAGCAAATTATTTTTAACTGTTATAAATATTTTGAACTTGAACTGAAGAAAAATTTAAATTCCCCTTACACAGCTGCCCAGTTAGTTGAAAAAGCTACAGGTGTTTGTCTCTCTACAATTTTCATCTGTCCCATAAGCAATTTCCAACGCACTCCGTGTTAAAATCCGATATAGATTACAAATTTGGTATTTCCACCTTACGAAAACAAATACAAAAATTAGGATTTTAATGGAAAAAGACCGAGGACAACCGAAAAATATGAATGGAAAGATGTGTCTTTCCATTCATAGTCTTTACATACGACTGCTTAGAATAAATTACTTTACCAAAATTGCGGAATATCGGTCTAAAGATAGACTAGTGGTCTTACTTATACTGATGAAACCTACATCCACACTTCACATGTGTCCGGAGAGGCTTGGACCGATGGAACAGAATTTGGTGTAAAAAACCAAATCAGTACAGGCCAGCGGTTAATAATAGTGCACGCATGAGGAAAAGATGATTTTATTCCCAACGCTTTGTTAATGTTTAAGGCAAACCAAAAAACGGGAGATTAACCAGATGAACTTTGTCAACTACGAAAAATGGTTAAAAGAAAAATTAATACCGAACCATAAACCGAATAGCGTACTTATCATAGATAATGCGTCCTATCACAACAAACATTTGAATCGAGCTCCAACGTCAAATTCTCATAAACAAGAAATGATGGATTGGTTGACAGAACACAACATTTCATATAGCCCGTTGATGTACAAAACCAGTTTGTATGATTTAATTAAACAAAATAAAAGCGGTTTCGTGAGTACCACATAGATGCAATTTTAAAACAACATGGCCAGTCCGTTTTACGATTGCCACCGTATCACCCGACATTCAATCCAATCGAAAATAATTGGTCCATGGTAAAAGGATATGTAGCGAAAAGAAACGTTTCTTTAAACATGCAAGGCATTATGAGTTTAGCAACTGAACGAATGAATACTATTACTGCTGAGGACTGGGAAAATATTTGTCGCCATGTCGAAAGTGAAGAAAATAAATATCGATGTCAGGAAGGGGAAATGGATCGAATTTCAAACAATCTTATTATCAATACTTGTGACAGCTCAGATGAAGAACATGATAGCGACTAAAAGCAAAAAACAGAGGACTACTACTTATTCCATTTCTTAAGGGTATGTAAATTTATTAAATTAAGAGAAAATTATTCTCCTTTTGTTGCAAACGGTACAACCACTACAAATGCAAGTCCATGTTTTCGATAATTTATTTATACATATAATGGTGATGTCCTTGGTGATTTATTTGTTTATTTATTTATTGGACACAATGTAATTTACAGTTCGAAACTAAAGCAATTACAAGCTAGAATAACAACTAATTACTGATGATGAGTATGGTTACCAGAGTTCACAATGAGGAGCTGTTGTAAGGTGCGAGACCTACCTATATTATACGTTGATCTCTATACTCCATTCCATAAAAAAAATAACAATAGATTTTTAACGGACAGGAAATATTGTATTAGTTTTACATATTTCGATCATTAAGTGCTTTCCAAACATAACAATACCCATCTTTTGCGTTTCAAAATGGTTTTCCTTGAAATCGCATGACGATTAACGTACGATTTTTTTAATCTTATGTGGAATACGGAATCCTCAAATTGTTTATTAATTGTGTTGTGTGTACAAATAAAGGTCCTAAAAATAGTAACAAGTTTCAACACAGCCATTGTGAGAACATTGCAATATTAGGGATAATAATAATTCATTACATTGTAAAAAGAAAAAAAAACATTTATCATAATAATGTTACGGTGTCTGCCACTTATTTACCTATATCTACATGTTATTGTTCTGTTTATCTTTTTAACTTGTAGTAAACTACCTACATAAAACTCGTTTTATCATAATTTAAATCGGACAGATCATCATTATGCCATTAAGTACTGCTTTTATATGAAAATTGGGTAATGTGTTCCGTTGTACGGACTAAATGTATCTGTTGAATTCAGTTCAGGGACCGACTAAATCTATACTAATATTATAAAGAGGAAAAGTCTATGAGATTGTACCTTTCTAAGCTTGCAAGTTTGTATGTTTTGGGTAATCTCTGGAACTGCTTATCCGATTTGAACAATTCTTTCAACTGCGTGTAGAATCAACTTTCTAGGTTTTGTATATTTTATTCCGCGGGGTTGCCTGCGTTTTTTGCAATACGCGGCGAATAGTACTAAAATAAAAAGGTTAAAAAATATTACTTTGTAAGTTTGTAAAATTAAATGCCAACCCGATTTCAAAGAAGGTTTCACAAGTGGTAAGAAGAAGGTTTTTAAGAGAGGTAGGGCACAGCATAATGTCATCACGCTCGTATGTGGAGCAGCCCAACTGGGGAAGTACCTTACCTTACAGAAGACCGCAGCCATAATAGCACCACTGCTTTGTAGTGTTGCTATATTATTGCATGCTATGACGCATGTGGCGTTGTGTTCCTGGTGGTGAGTAAGGTCGCCAGAGCTCCCTAGGGTTGCGCTGTGTTGGGAGTGAGGGACCTGCATGTCTCTATCTGCCAACACAGCGAATCCTCAAGTAAATAAAGGGTCCGCAACGCGCTTGTGATTCTTCTGGAGTCACAAGTGTCCATAGGCGACGGTACCAGCTTAACATCAGGCAGGCCGTAAGCATGTTTGCCACCGTCGTAGTATAAAAAAAAAAGTAAGTACATTTACTTAGAATGGAATTTCGAAATGGTTGCTATCCCGCGTTCCCGCCTGCCGTGTTTCTCAACCAGTGCGGACAGCAAGTTATATAAAAAATGTTCACCTCACTAGCTCAGAAAGCCCTTTTTAGGGTTCCGTACTCAAAGAGTAAAACGGGACCCTATTACTAAGACTTCGCTGTCCGTCCGTCCGTCCGTCCGTCTGTCTGTCACCAGGCTGTATCTCAAGAACCGTGATAGCTAGAGAGTTGAAATTTTCACAGATTATGTATTTCTGTTGCCGCTATAACAACAAATACTAAAACAAAATAAAATAAATATTTTTATTGATAGTGGTACGGAACCCTTCGTGCGCGAGTCCGACTCGCACTTGGCCGGTTTTTTTAGTATTTAGAAACAGATAGCAAACTTCATTTTATCCCCAATAGTGCAAAGAATATTTGAAATCCGAACATGTAAGGCCAGTCCAGACCAGACAATTTTCGCCCATCTGTTCTTTTTTTTTCTTATGTACCGTCGACGCCAAAAATATGTTTACAGTTTTCGCCTTATTACAATGGAATAAGGTGCAAAAGTGTAAACATATTTTTGGCGTCGACTGTACCTTCTCTCTTTTCTTATTTTCCTTGCTTTGGTGATGTGAAAAAAATTGTGTTACACAAGGGTGCAGTTATTTTATGTCTCGTGTGTTGCAACATTCGCTACGCTTAGGATTATATTTTTGAATCACTCGCTTCGCTCAGGATTCTATTTGCGAACCAGTCGCTTCGCTCGTGATTCAAGCATAGAATCTGTTCACGGGTTCGTAGTTAAACCCTAGAATCCATTCGCTAGCTCGTGTTTCAATTCCACACTCACGGTTAAAATACAACTCTGGGAGCAATTGTATAACAAATAATTAGAAATCAAACGAACTTACCAAGTGAAGTTCGATGTTAATTGTGTGAGGGTGTTGGTCCAAGACGTCTTATCATTCTTGACTTGTAGTAGACGCATCGTGTCGCCATCATCACGTGTATACAAATCTTAATAAAAATTTAAACGTTTCTTACGTCGTCTGGAACGCGCCCAATACCACCTGTCATTTAGTTTAAAGTTTTTATTTCACGACCTGTAAGGCTAGGGAACGAATTAGTATAATTAGGGGCATGGGCGGGAGTCTAGACGTCTTGGACCAACACCCTCACACAATTAACATCGAACTTCACTTGGTAAGTTCGTTTGATTTCTAATTGTGTTCGTGTGTTGGTCCAAGACGTCTTATCATTCTTGACTTGTAGGATGTTTAAAGAGTCGTGAAATATAACACACATTTTTATATACTTCGTATATTATTTAACATTTTAACGTTGTACAAAAATTAAAATGAATTAACATAATATGTACTCAATTTCTTCTTGTACTCAAATTAATAATATAAATTTCTATTATTATAACATAACATGTACTCATTTCTTCTTGTACTCAATTTAATAAAATTAGTAATATAAATTTACGGTTGTAATTACTATACTATAATATAATTGTACCTCTCCAAACTTATGAGACTTGAATTTAGAATAGTTTCTGCAAATGTATGTTGAACAATCGGTCTGTTATAAAACTTCGCAAACACTGACGAGGTTTCACCCCAACCTGCCGTTTTTCGAATCACGTCAATGTTAAGACCCAAAGCCTTTGCCTTGGAGCAAGACGCATGGCGTGTGCTATGGGAAGTAAACTTAGTAGTGTCTATGCCACTCTTGGTCATTATATCCTTGATCCAGCGGCTAATAGTTTGTGATCCTATACTCCCGTATGGTTTTTTGAAACTTACGAATAATTGTCCTGATTTATTAGAACGCAATCTTTCAGTCATTTTAATGTAGTCAACTAATGACTGTGCAGGGCAGATTTCTGGTTTTTCGAGAAAAAAAGGAATGACTAAGGCAGGTTGAGTTGCACCTACTCTTGATGTTTTGATAAGGTCAGTGTTGAAAACAGGAGCGAATATAGTTCAGGCGGTGGACGGAGGCGAGAAATAATGAAGAAAGTTCTTTCTTTTGACTCCGTTTACTATTTTAAGGTTACATAAAGTAAAAATAACGTATGTAGGTACGCGTTCGTTAGATGGTGTCTTGAGAGTGGGGCGCGGTCCCGTCCGCGCTGGCTGGCTGCAGACGCGTGTGAGTGTGTGTGTGCATGTGCTTGCATGGCACACATACGCTGGGCGTTAACATGTTGCCCCCCCTGGAACAACGTTCTGGTCTTCCACTGGCAGCGGGCATAGGCGATTGAAGGCGCGCCGGAGAGTTCCAGACGCGGTGAGTACGTCAGCCACACGGGTCACACCGTCATGGCCGGGGTAAAGTTGTGTTACTCGTCCTAGTAACCATTGATTAGGAGGCAGGCGGTCGTCCTTCACGAGCACCATTTCTCCCAAAGTAAGTTGTCCTCCATCTTTGGTCCATTTCTGACGTTTTTGGAGTTCTGAAACGTATTCGTTGTAAAATCGGGTCCAAAAGTGCGCTTTAAGTCGCTGGGTTCGCATATAACGTGACAAAGTATGGATAGCAGCTGTTTCTGTACCCTGAGGAGTTGGAAGCAACGTGTTCGTTCGTCCGATTAAAAAATGAGACGGGGTTAGGGCTGAAAGATCCGACGGATCTGACGATAGGGGCGTAAGAGGTCTCGAATTCAAAATTGCCTCAACCTGTGCTAAGACCGTGTTTAGCTCCTCGTAAGTTAAGTTAGTTAAGGACACAATTCGCTTCAAGTGAAACTTCACCGATCTCACTGCACTCTCAGCCAATCCATTAAAATGCGGACTATACGCCGGGGAAAAATGAAACTTTATTGATATTTTGGACGCTTCGGCACTTACGTTATTTGAATTTTGTTTTAGGAATCGAGACAATTCGTTGCATGCTCCCACAAAGCATCTGCCATTGTCTGAATATATGTTAGCAGGCTTCCCTCTGCGGGCTGTGAATCGGTGGAGTGCAGCCATAAAGGTTTCACTGCTCAGATCAGTCACAAGCTCAATGTGAACAGCCTTTACGGCCAGGCAGACAAAGATGCATAAATAAGCTTTAATTAAATTGCTACCCCTACCTTTTCGGTTCAATATCATTACCGGACCGGCGTAATCGACAGCTGTATTGAAAAACGTATACTCAGCATGAAGCCGTGGTTTAGGGAGATCACCCATTATTGGCTGCCTAATTTTACCCGAAAAACGACAACATTTGACACATTTATGTACAGTTTTTCTAGCTAAATTTCTGCCACCAATGACCCAAATTTTGTGGCGAGAAATAGCTATAAGAAGTTGTGGGCCAGCATGCATGAGTAAAATATGGTAGTACCTAAATAGAAGGACTGTGATGTGATGTGTTGAGTGTAGCAGTATTGGGTGTTTCGTGTCGAAATGGTAAAATGAATTTGATAATCGACCTCCTACCCTCAGCAGAGCATCTGAAGTATTATAAAAGGGATTTAATTTATTAAGTTGATTTTTTACAGGCAAAGTATTATTAAGTTTCAACATTCTGTATTCCTCAGGAAAGGTTTCGCGTTGGGAAAATCTACATAAAGCGTTGAATGAGGAGTGAAGTTCGTCTAATTTTAAGTGCCCAGTATGTTTATTATTCGGATGCAAATAATTATGCGTGAAACGCTGTACATACGCGATAATGCGTTGCAATGTGTTCCAATTAGAAAACCTCTTGATGAAATCCGAGATATGGTTCCTAAAATCATTTTGTGTTGTGCTTAGGGTACACTGAATTTTAAATTCTGGCAATTCGGTTTCCTTTGCGTATGTAGGTTGGGCAGGCCATGATGAATCCTTTTCTGTCAAAAATGTTGGTCCGGTCCACCATAAGGAGCAAGACTTTAAGAAGGCAGGGTTTGAACCGCGTGATCCAATGTCAGCAGGGTTCAAATTGGTTGGTACGTAAAACCATACCGATGGTTCAGACCTTTCCAAAATTTCTTGTATCCTATTATAGACATAAGGTTTAAGTAAATGATTTTTATTCGACCTTATCCAACCTAACACGATTGTTGAATCGCACCAGTAAATACACCGATTAATTGTCAACCTGAGTGATGAGTTAACTTTTTCTACCAGCCGAGCAGCTAGAAGTGCACCATTCAGCTCCATTTTTGGAATGGTAATCGGCTTGAGCGGCGCTACGCGACTTTTGGCCATCACCAAATGAACGGACACATCGCCGTTTCTTGAGACAGACTTGAGGTAGACGCAGGCCGAATAAGCATGGATAGACGCGTCTCCAAATGCGTGAATTTCTATTAACGTAGGGTATTCGCAAAGCACGCATCTTGGAATGCGAATGTTATTTATATCATTAAGTGAATCAACAAATTTACTCCAAGCGTCGTGAATATCTGATGGAACTGCTTCGTCCCACGTGATTTTCGAGGACCACAGTTTCTGAAGTATAGCTTTAGCAGTAAGTATACATGGATTAATTAATCCCAATGGATCAAAAATTTGTGAAATTACTGATAATATGACTCTTTTACTAATGTGATGAGTGCTTTTGACAACAACTGAGTAGAGCAATTCGTCTTCTTTGCAGGCCCATAATAAGCCTAAGGTTTTTGAAAATTCATTGTGACTAAGATTAAATAAGCCGTCACTAGTATCTTCATTAATGATGTTATTGATTATATGTGGATGATTTGAGTACCACTTACGTAAATAAAACTGACCCTGTTCGAGCTGTTTTATAACACCTTGACAAATATGCATCAATTCATCAGCGGTTGATGCTCCGGTTATGAGGTCATCAACGTAAAAGTCGTGTTGAATGATTTCAGAAATTGTTTTATCTGGGCATTCTATTCCCAACTGTTTCAGGCACCTCGTGGCCAAATACGGGGCACTCGAAGTGCCGTACGTAATGGTTTTAAGTTTGTAAAGCTTAAGGCTGTCTTGTGGCTCAAAGCGCCACAGGATTTGTTGCAGTTGTTGTTGGTCTGGGCTAACATTGACCATTCTATACATTTTAGCTACATCTGCAGTTGCTATGAACTGATGCTGTCGCAGTCTAATCAAAATGCTAATGAGGTCATCCTGCACTGTCGGGCCAACCATTTGAATGTTGTTGAATGACAATCCCGACGTCGTGACAGCAGAGCCGTCAAAAACAACACGAAGACGGGTGGAAAGGCTTGTATCGCGTACCACGCAATGATGCGGCAAAATGAAGATGTTTTTGTCCTTCTCAGGACTTTTGTTCAGTTTCATATGCCCTAAATCTATGTATTCCTGCATAAAGTCGCAGTATTGTTTTTTCAAAGATGGATCTTTAGTAAGCCTCCGCTCTAGTGATTGAAACCTAGCCAAAGCTCGGTCATAAGAATCACCCAACTTGTCAGGAGAGTCCTTTAATGGAATAGCAACAATGAATCGTCCATCAGATTCACGACGAAAATTT
Source organism: Epinotia brunnichana (assembly GCA_963854355.1). Classification (NCBI taxonomy): domain Eukaryota; kingdom Metazoa; phylum Arthropoda; class Insecta; order Lepidoptera; family Tortricidae; genus Epinotia; species Epinotia brunnichana. The sequence continues at coordinate 6,848,910 of OY977945.1, read as the reverse complement.
TCTAAAAAATGTTGCTCGCATTGTTGCTCTTCCCTTGATGCTTGCTTATGCTGAGGCACATGTTCATGATCAAAAAACTGTGTTAATTGATTTTGTAGTTGATCATCGTGTGTCGTAATGGCATGGTTGCAATGGACTGTATTTGACTGTTTATTTGTTGGTATCAGGCCGGAAATTAACCATCCAAACTTGGTTTTACTTAACGTCGGCATATTTTTACCTAACGAAATATTATGCGAGCATAACACGCTCCAGAAGATATCTGCTCCGAGAAGCATATCTACTTCAGATGGTATATTGAATGTCGGATCAGCTAGTGTAATATTTGGAGGAATATTAAACAGTGTATTGTTTATGTGCACTGTAGGTAATTGTTGTGTGATGCGTGGAACAACAAAACAATTTATGTTTGCCTTGTATGGTTCTATAAGTGACGATAAAGTAATACCGCATTGTTTTGTCAAACGGGAAGTTTGTGCGTTCAACCCTTCAACTAACGACGAGGTCGAAGCGGTTGGTAAGTTTAACTTTGTACATAATTTTTGAGTTATAAAACTCGAAGTGCTCCCGTTGTCCAATAAGGCGCGTACTGTGTGTTTTTGTCCGTTATGATCGGTAACATTAATTAAGGCTGTGGACAAAAGCACGCAGTTGCTTTGAACAACTGATAAAGAAATGTTATTTTGTGAATCGTCACTTTTCTTTTCTTTGTAATATTCGTCTGTTTCAGGAGACTCGAGTGCATCCAGCGGCGTGGGCGGCGCGGCGCAGAGGGCGACGCTGCTGTGCGGCGAGGATGTAGCCGTCGGAGCCGCGTCGTGAGAATGCAGAAGGCTGTTAAGGGGTGTGTTGCACAAACTACACGGACCAATTCTGCACGTGTTTGCGCTGTGCCCTTGACGTAAGCAGTTTAAGCATAATTTTAATGATTTTGCCTTTTGCATTCTCGCGTCTAACGAGAAAGATTTAAATTTAAGACACCGATACAGTGCGTGGTTGTCCTTACATAATGGACACATGTACTGTCTCTCAGAAGGAAGCGATTGAGGGCTGACTACTAATGCTTTGTGGCGGTAATGTGTATTATCACTGTATCGGCGCTTAATATGAGTATCCTCCATTGTTTCTAAGAGGTCGGCACGACCTTTCATAAATTGCAAAAACATTGCAAGAGTAGGTAAGTCCGCTAAAGTGCTACGGTGTTCTTCCCATTCACGTGTAGTAGCGATGTCAAACTTTTGTGAAATTGTGTATATTATAAGTATGTCCCAATGCTCAGTAGGCAATTTAAGGGTTTTTAATGCACGTAAATTCCTGTTGACAGTGTCAATGATGTTACGCAACGCTTTAGAATTCTCTTTTGCTAATGTTTCAATGCCGAATATAGCTTGCAAGTGATTATTAACGAGTAGTCGCTTATTATTAAATCTGTCACAAAGCAAATCCCAAGCTACATCGTAATTTTCAGCCGAGAAGTCAAGCGATCGTACGATCAAAGCAGCACTATCTTTTAATGCAGCGCGTAAGTAGTGAAATTTGTTTATTTTAGGTATCGTTTCATCTAAGTGTATAAGTGAGCTGAACGTATCGTGAAATTCCAACCAGTCCTGATATTGTCCCGAAAAGTTAGGCAAATTAATGGTTGGCAACTTAATGTTTGGCCTTCCGTGATGCCCACAAGAACCTGAGACTGACCTGGACTCCAGCGCGAGGCCTGCAAAGGTCCCGCTTCTCTCCAATACCTCTCGAGCAAGCGCGACTGCACCGAAGTACTTCGATTCAAACGTCTCACGGTCCGAGTAATGCTCGTCTGGAATTTCAGATATGTTTTCTATGTCAGATTGCACAGAATCATAATCGGAATAAATCTCCTCAATTTTCGTCAAACGAATATTTAACTCGCTGACCTGCAATCTGCTTAATTGCGGACAACTGTCCAGAGATTTTAAATAGTTTTCAAATTGAGTAACTTTAGTTTTGAATGTAGCTCGTTGCTTAACTAATACCTTTATATCCATTTTATCTATTTGTTTTATGCACTGACTTAGTTTAATGTAGTACTTACAACAAGTAGGTAATACCTATGAACAAATGTGATGCTGTATTGTATGCAAGAAAGTTAGGCAAGAAAACAGTTTACAACAAATAAATAAATTATTGGGATACTTAAATGTTGTTTTTATGAAGCGTAATGATGGTGCAGTGAGATTTGCGAAGTTCGTAAACAGCTAAGTAGCAAGCAGATAAGCCAGCTGGTAGTTGCCGGCCGCCGAGCGATCCAGGGTCAAGGGCCGCGCGCGCGCTAAGCGACAGCCTGGAATAGGTATGCAAAAGCACTGCAATTAACACTACGAGTAGCTAAATATGTTCGGCTAATCTTGGTCTTTAGGGTACAAGACGAGATATGTAGGTATGTAACGAATTATTATGATAAGTTTACAAAAAATGTAAGCCTTAACAATTGTGAATTATTTAGGTAATTCAATTTAGGATTAGGTAGGTAGGTAGGTATTCGCTTTTAAAGTGCGAAAGCGTAAAATGGGATGAAATATGTAAGCGTCAACAATTGTGAATTATGTAGGTACCAATTCAATTTAGGATTAGGTATTCGCTTTTAAAGTGCGAAAGTGTAAAATGGGATGAAATTGTTGTAATTAACTACTATGACTTTAAGAAATAAATAGTAACTGTGTACTATAAATGATTGAAAGCACAAACTTTGTTGATTCGCGTTTAAAGTACGAATTTAAGTAGGTAGGCAGGTAGGTATGTAGTTAATTAGATGATGCAATAAGCTGCAGCTATATGTAAGAAATTCGCGTTTAAAGTGCGAATAAAAAGATAAACTACGTCACCACTTTAAAGAGGGATTCATCTAGCAGAGAAAAGATCGGAACGAACTCACAGTAATGCCACTCTCCCGGGTTCTCACTTTCACTTTCTCCACAGTAGGCTTGATTTGCTCTTCCGATTAATGGCAATTCTCTCAGGAATGAATCTTCTGCTCCTTAATGATATTTTTTGATTGATTGTGAACTCCCTTTCTCGACGTGTCCACGTAATGTTCCTTTAACTGTTCGCGATCCTTTGTTTTCTATGCTCTGGTTCTTCTTTATGGTTCGGCTCGTGGGACCATATGTTGAAAACAGGAGCGAATATAGTTCAGGCGGTGGACGGAGGCGAGAAATAATGAAGAAAGTTCTTTCTTTTGACTCCGTTTACTATTTTAAGGTTACATAAAGTAAAAATAACGTATGTAGGTACGCGTTCGTTAGATGGTGTCTTGAGAGTGGGGCGCGGTCCCGTCCGCGCTGGCTGGCTGCAGACGCGTGTGAGTGTGTGTGTGCATGTGCTTGCATGGCACACATACGCTGGGCGTTAACAGTCAGTGATTTTAATTATAATTTTTTCCTTTGAACAACTAATGTTTTCTAATTTGATGAGGCTTAAAGTCTGTACCCTGTGTGCTGTTATTAAGGCCAGGGAGGTTACCAGTTTCTTTGATAACATTTCTAATGATATTTTATTGTTAGGGTAAAGGCCACCTAAATAAGTCAACACCGTGTTGGTATCCCAGGTAATGTCATATTTTGGGTTACTCGGCCTTAGCCGAAAGACTCCTTTAAAGAATCTTTTTATCAGTTCATTTGAACCAACATGTTGTCCAACTATTAACGAAATTGCCGAACGAAAGGAATTAAGAGACCCATATTTCGAGCCCTTATTGTGCATCATGGTTAAACATTTTAATATATCTGGGATCCCAGCACTATAACAATCTATATTGTTGTCTGTACAGTATGACCACCATGACAAACATGTGTTGTATTGTGTTATAGTGTTCTCTGCTAGAGAAGCTAGCATAATTTCGATCGACATATCAGGAACGCCACGTTTTTCTAATGCTTTCCTGACAAGGCTCCTGCAACCAGGGTAAGGCGCTCGTGAAGCGGGTGGGGCGTGCTGTTGATAGAAATTAATAATGACTTGTTAGGTTCGAAATATATTGGTTTTGAACACAATAATTTTTTGAACAAGGGGTACCAAGGTTGGGTTGGCCAGTGGGGTGCAACGACATCGACAATACCAATAGCTTTATCATTGATAATTTTTCTGAGTGTTTTTAATAGAAGTGAGAATGGTGGAAAGGCGTAAAAAAAATATTCAGACCAGGAAGTGGTAAAAGCATCAATAGAAAAAGCATCCGGATCCCTTTTCCAGGATATGTACCTGTCACATTTTTTATTACTTCTGGAAGCGAATAGGTCTATGTCAGGTCTGCCAAATACTTTTACTATCTGCTGGAATGCATAATCAGCTAATTCAAATTCTATGTTTGTTTGAGTTTTTCTAGACTCTGCATCTGCGATACAATTTTCTTTAGACTGGATGTAGGACGCAAACACGAAAATATTCCTAGTTTCGCACCATTGCCAAATTTCTTTAGCTAGAATATTCAAATGCTGGAATTGCACTCCTCCCATGCGATTTATGTAAGATATAGCGGTTGTATTATCTATTCGCAGAAGTATCTGACATTTTTTTTAAGTTACTTGCATATGTCTTTAGTCCTATAAAAGCAGCTAGAAGTTCTAAGTAATTTATATGGTTTTTTGCCTCTTCTATTGACCATGATCCCCCCATCGAATTGCCATTGCAAGCCACACCCCATCCGGTTAGTGAAGAGTCTGAATAAATTTCTATTTCATAATGGTCACACCTAATATTGTTACAGGGTGCCTTTATATTTTTCAGCCACCAGTCAAAGTCTGATTTTAAGAACTTAGGCAACTTCATAATTTTGTTGTAATTGTCATTATTAAGTAGATTTAGATATTTAAGTCTTTCAAAGGCTTTTGTATAGACCCAGCCATATTTAACTGCTGGACATATTGAAGTTAGTAACCCAAGCAAGTGTGCGAATTCCCTTATTTTGCATTTATCTTTAGTATAAAAGGATAATAATTCCTGTTCAACTTTTAAACATTTTTCAGGGGGCAATTCTAGAGTCATGTCTATTGAGTTTAGCACAAATCCTAAAAATTTACATTTTTGCTTAGGAACAAGCATACTCTTATCATAATTTATGGTAAAACCAAGGTGTTCTAATAAACCACAAGCTTTAACTATACCTTTCCCTGCCTCTGAAACACTATCAAAAAAGAAAAGTATATCATCTAAGTAAACTGTACACACAATGCCCTGTTTTCGTAAGTGCTCAATAACCGGCTTCATCATTTTTGTAAAGATATAGGGTGCTGTGGATAATCCGAATGGAAGCACTTGGAATTCATATATTTTGTTCTGAAATTTAAATCTTAAATACCTTCTATATAGTTTATGAACACTTACTGAGAAATATGCCTCTTTAAGATCAATTTTTGCCATCAACGAATTGGTTGAGAGTAGTTTAGTGGCAGTCCTAATATCTTCAAGTTTAAAATGAGATGTATCTACAAACTTGTTAAGATTTTTTAAGTTTAAAATAAACCGCTTATCACCGTTTGGTTTTGGGGTCAAAAAATGTGAGAAAGAAACTGATCCTTACATGGTTGGCATTCAATTATAGCACCAATGTCTTGTAGATGGGAAATAGAGCATTGCATGTCTTCAGCCTGCATACCTTTCAAGTTATTTTCAGGTAATATTATTTGTTGCGGTGTATGTACAAATGGTATTCTATATCCTTCAACCCAGGATAAAACAGTCTTGTCATTAGTAATGGACAACCAGTTATAATAGTAAGATGACAGTCTTTTTACCTCTAGATTTTCTTTTGCGGAGGGCAGTATCTCTTCTGGGGAGCTGGCCATCGCTGGGGTGCTGGACCTCGTTGGGGTGCTGGCCACCTCTGATATGCTGTTTGAGGTCTGTTGTTGAATTGATTGCCCGCACTCGGAGTGTATTGTGGTCGGTATCTTCGAGGCGGGCCCCGTGAGTTTAAAGTAGCTGGCTTTGTTTGCTTATTAGCTTGAGTATTATTGTATTTGATTTCTGAACCAGTTTTATTAATAGCCTTTCCAGCTTTGAGATCCTCATGCAAACTTTCACCAAAGAGATATTTTCCAACTTTTGTTTGGGTAACAATATCTTTTGTGCTCTTATTCAAGGCAAATTGTAAAAGATATCTGCGTGACATTGATTCTGTATGATACAGATCACACATCATGCGCCCAGCATCACTAAGGATTTTTGTTGCCTCCTTGCATTCTTTGGATTTTATTAGAATATCAAGGGCTTTTCCGATACAAGCTGTTGCTTGGCCTAGTGAGTTCTGTTGTTACTCCATTGCCTTATCTCTTTTCAGAACTTGATCGGATACAGCTGCTTTAATCTCAGCATTAAGCTGAGGGGCCTCAAGAAAAAGGCAGTTTTCTGGTAGCGGGTGTAATTTATACAATTCGGTTTTTGTTTCTTTTTCTATCCCGTTACCAGTAATATGTTGCCACCTGGTGGCAATGTCTTTGTGTATGGCCTCAGAGTAGGACTTTTTATTTGGGTCCTCCCCTAATAGATTCAAAATCTCCTCATCTATTTCCTCAGATTTTTCTGCACAAAGCACTTCTGGAACCAAATCAGGCTCATATATCTCTGCACCAAGCTCTACTGGAACAGGGTCAGCCTCAGATATCTCTGGTTCTTCTATTAGAGCCTCTTGACCATTTAATGGTGCTACAATGAAAAAATAATTTTAATGCTCTTATATCATCAGGTAAGAGATAAACCACACGAATAGTACTTTTAATACCACCACATGAGTGAATCCACAGACCTTATAATATTATAACGGGAATATGTCACACGAATGGGACTCGCAGTACCACCTCACGAACATAACCTCATTGCTATTTGTGATTTGGGATAAACCTCACGAATAACACTCGCAGTGTTACCACACGAGTAGATCCACAAAACGTATAATTCAACATACGATATTTAAGCTATAAGTGTAATTACTATGCTTGAAAATGATTCGAATTCGTTTTTCCGTTACCATTATTTTCATGTGTCATGAAATGAACGGAGTGTGAAAAAAAACCAAGGTATTTTACGTTACTGAATGAGACTAATTTGTATTTGTATACCATAAAACCTATTATATTTACCTTCAGCATTGTTTTCGGTGTCACTCTCGCTTGTTGTCGGCGTCCTGTCGTTTTTTCATTTTCTTGGTAAACTTTTTAAATAACGAGAATAACTCCTCATCTTCATTTTTTCTCTTCTTATGTTTTCCCATGATGACGATGATGGAAAAAACCTTGTAATTAACTTGTATTTTATGCTTCTTATTAGAAATTTAATAAATCCGTGATTTTTCGGCGCGCACGAAGAAGTCGAATGGCAGGTGGTATTGGGCGCGTTCCAGACGACGTAAGAAACGTTTAAATTTTTATTAAGCTTTGTATACACGTGATGATGGCGACACGATGCGTCTACTACAAGTCAAGAATGATAAGACGTCTTGGACCAACACACGAACACAACTAATTGTACTACACAAAACTCTGATAATGAACACTAACTTTAAGAGTACCATGTTGTTTATGGTAATAACGGAACCCTACGACGGTACGAGAGCATTGTATTTAATATCCAGTTTAACCAATTATATAAAAAGTATATTATCGATTTAGAACACTGAGGGGCGAGCCAGACTTTTGGCTGTAAGCTCCAAGGAAGCCGGGAACTGGCTCCAAGCACACCCATCTCCAAACATAGGCACTTTTTTAGAACCCAACACCCTACAAATTTCAGTTTCTCTTCGCCTTGGGGTCCCGGTCTGCGCCCCACATCGTTGCCCCTGCGGAAGCGATGTCGACCGACTAGGGCACCACGGTCTGTCCTGCCAGCAAAGAGCGGGCCGCTTCTCCAGGCATGCTGCCCTAAATGACATAATCCGCCGGTCTCTTGCGTGGGTTGGTGTGCCGGCTCTTCTAGAGCCGACCGGCATCTCTAGAAACGATGGCAAGAGACCGGACGGCGTGTCTCTGATTCCGTGGAGTATGGAACGGGTGCTGATGTGGGATGCAACCTGCGTAGACACACTAGCCCCGTCGCATCTCCACCGAACCTCCGTGAGGGCAGCGGCAGCGGCAGAGGCGGCTGAGAAAGCCAAGTTGGGCAAATACAGTGGTCTCGGCGCCGAGTATAATTTTGTTCAATTCGGCGTCGAAACCCTAGGTCCGTGGGGCCCTGGCGCTCTGAGCCTCTTTAAGGATATGTCGAAGAGGCTCAGAGACGCCACGGGAGACCAAAGAGCTGGCAGTTTCCTCGGTCAACGCATCGGCCTGGCGATCCAGCGAGGAAATGCTGCCAGCGTCTTCGGTACCATGCCGCAGGGGCCATTTTTAGATTTATTTTTGTTTTATTTAGATGTATTTTAGTTTTAGTTAAGTTTAATTATAGTGGTAATTATAGTTTGATTTGAATAGCAAACATTGTCTTTTTTTGTATGATTTATCTTGAATATTATAGATCAAATGGAAAATAACCAAAATAAAGATAAAAACTTTTATGACAGCTAATTAACTTATAATTTTTTTGATGTCTGATATTTTTTTTAGATTTTGTCTCAATGTAGGTAATTATTTAAATGATGATATATCCGTTACACAATAATGCCCATTTTTTTTCCATACTAGTTGTCAGTACAATGACTGGGCTACAGAATCTCTGGGAGGGTGGACCAACATTTATTTTTGCTTTCATGGGAACAAAATGAATAGGCTTGTTGCGTGGTGTTAAAATTGATAACGTAGTGTTGATAAATGGATAGTAAACCATCAAACTATTATTGTAATCTATACATATAATAAAGCTGAAGAGGGTCGAAAGTCTGTACATGGAAGATATTCGAAAAAAAATTGGCTAGAGATACTTATAATCGATAACAGAACACGTTCCAACAGTTTTTAGAATTTTTGTCTGTTTGTCTGTTTGTCTGTTTATCTGTTTATCTGTTTGTCTGTTTATATGTTTATCTGTTTATCTGTTTGTCTGTTTATGTGACCGCGCATCACGTGAAAACGGCTGAACCGATTAAGATGAAATTTGGTGTAGAGATAGTTTGAGTCCTGGGGAAGGACTTAGGGTAGTTTTTATCCTGGAAATCAACCACTAAGGGGATGAAATGGGGGGTGGAAATTTGTATAGAGCTACTTAAACCGCTGCACCGATTTGGATGAAATTTGGTATATAATTAGTTTGAGTCCCAGGGAAGGTCAAAGGATAGTTTTTATCCCGAAAATTTTCCCTTTAGTGGGTAAAATGGAGGGGTGAAAATTTGGACGTAATCCATTTTGATAAAATTTGGTTTAGAGGTAGTTTAAGTTCTGGGGAAGGACATTGGATAGTTTTTATTCTGGAAATCTTCCCCTAAGGGGGTGAAATGGGGGGTTAAATTTTGGATGGACTCCGTTTAGACCAAATTTGGTATAGATATAGTTTGAGTCCCGGAGAATGACAATAGATAGTTTGAATACCGAAATTCATTCCCCAAGGGGATGAAATAGGGATGAAAATGTGGATAAATCCCATTTAGTTAAAATTTGGTATAGAGATAGAAGATTCGCAGGGAAGAACAATGCATAGTTTTTATCCTGAAAAGTCATCTCCTGAGGGGGTGAAATGAGGGGTGAAAAATTGGATAGAACCGATTTAGATAAAATTTGGTATGGAGATAGTTAAGAGTCCTGGGGAAGGACTTAAAATAAAGTCCCGGAGTATGACAACGGATAGTTCTAATCCCGAAAATCATCCCCTCAGGGATGAAATAGGGGGTGAAAATTTGGATAAAACCCATTCAGATAAAATTTGGTAAAAAAATAGAAGGAGTCCTAGGGAAGGACAATGCATTGTTTTAATCCCGAAAAATCATTTCCTGAGGTGGTGAAATGAGGGTTGAAGATTTCGATAGAGCCCATTTAGATGAAATTTGGTATAGAGAGAGGTCTCAGTCCAAGGAAATAACATAATAACTTTTATTCCGGAACACATGAAAGGAGGAAATAAGGGGAACACATAAGGGGGTGAGAAATGGTGGATGAAAATTTGGATTGAACCCATTTACGGTATAGCGATAGTTAAGGAAGGACATATGATAGTTTTATCCCGAAAATCATCCCCTAAGCGGGTGTAATTGGGGGTGGAAATTTTTTTGTGACACATTTTGATAAAATTTGGTTGAAAGATAGTTTGAGTCCTGGAAAAGGACAAATGATAGTTTCTATTCCGGAAATCATCCCCTAAGGGGGTGAAATGGGGGTGAAAATTTGGATGTAGCCCATTTAGATGAAATTTGGTATAGAGATAGCTTGAGTCCTGGAGCATTCTCCATGATTTTCGGGATAAAAACTACCCGTTGTCATAACAACGGATAGTTTTTATCCCGAAAATCATCCTCTAAGGAGGTGAAATAGGGGGTGAAAAATTGGATGGAACCCATTTACGGTATATAGCGGTAGTTGGGAGTCCTGGGGAATAGGAACATTATTTAGGTAAATATATGTATGTGACGTTCCATTCCAAGGGTAAAGGTACCTTATGGCGGTAGTTTCGAAGATGTTTTCTAAAACGGGGTAAAAAATACGTTTTATTATGGCTATTTTGAAAAATATTAGATGTAACATTTTGTTGATGTATCTTTATTTTTAATATAAAATATTTAAATTACAAGTCAGTTAATTTAGTCCTACGGTTTAGTAGAAAAGGTCCTTACGGCCGTGTGATATGAAAATATGCAAAATAATAATGAAAAAAGCCTACATGCATCTATTATGGTGAGGCGGGTCATAGAAACCAAGTTTGCGGCGGAGTCTATTTTGTAAAAAAAGGCGTTCGGAGTAAGCTAATGTATAAAATCATGCAACTCAGCCATAATGACCCTTTCCTTCATACAATCCATACTAATATTACAAATGCGAAAGTAACTCTGTCTGTCTGTTAACTTTTCATGCTTAATTTGGTTGAAATGAAATTTGGTGTAGAGATACTTTGAATTCCGGGGCCTTCCCAAAGAATCCTTACTAAAGATAGTTTTTATCTGGAAATTCATCACCTATGGGGGTGAAAAGGGGGGAGAAAGTTACGATATAAACGAGTTCCGCGCGGACGAAGTCGCGGGCAAAAGCTAGTAAAGTAAATTGCAAAATATAATTAATATCATAAAAGATGGGTCGATCCATGGTATGGAACGCTATGTGACCGCTACGTAATCCTTCTTCCAGGCACTATGGTATGGGAAAGTACCATACAAACATATTTTTCTCAATTTTATTTAACCGCTTTGTCGGCGTCATTTATATGAATAACCGTGCCAAATTACAGCTTTCTAGTAGTTGTTGTAGTAGTTTATCCGAATTGTTAAACTAATTCCATAAAGTGTGTTGGGCACCTTTGCACCCGGAATGACACGGGGCGGGTTATTTGACTAAGTTTTATTGACTTGTAAACCTATCTAATATTATGACTTTTATTGTACGTTGACAATAGTTTTTTCGTTAATAAACTTATTTAAGTTCGATTCCATAAATAGTTTATTTTAGCAATTTAGATAAATTGCTGATAATAATTTGTAATAACAATAACATCCACATACATTAGCTACTTACTCTACACGGTAATTTTATGATCAAAATCAATGGTCACTGATTACTTCCACACTTCACCATGTATGCAGTGTTGGTGATATACCTGGCATCAATTTGGTTTTTGGATACAGGTTCAAGTATCCAACTGGTTGGTCTTAGTCAAATTTAACGCAAAAATTACTGCAGGAAAAATACGGTTTTGAAAAACGTTTATTTGTCATAGCGTTCCTTTTGTTTATTTCGTTTAACAACGTTATTCTAAGATGCTTTATTATATTTTTTTTTATAATAGACTGTCTATAATAGACTGTCCAGTGGTTGCCCCTAGTCTCACCTGATGGTACGCTTATATTAAATGATTTTCAAAAGTTTATTTTTTTTCTTACAAGTTTTCAGTTCATTCACTGTACTATATGAAAAATTTCGTCAATTTGTAAAATTACTTTGTTATGTTGTGTATTTTTATAAGGACTATTTGAACCAGTATAAATTCATTACACTATCACTTTGACCTATTATTGGTAGTGACCACAAAATTGGTCATCGCGGGTTTGAAATTCAAACCCGCGATGACCAATTTCAAACTTTGAATCCTGGTAAGGGAATTTATTTGTGCGATGACCACGATCATTTTGTACCTGGGTATTGAATGTTTACTACTTATTCAAATATCGTATTTATCAAATCGTCTATATAAGAATGATTATAGTTGTATGTATATAGTACACATAGGTATGGCTTTGCTCAGTTAGGGACTACAAGATAGAATATATTTAAGATTGTCCCTTTCATATTTTATATAGGTATTTATTCCAAGCAAGGCTTGGTACAGTGCAAATTTTATAAATATATTTTTTAAAGGTAGTGAATGACATTTCGTTTAGGAGAGTTTAATCACGTACCTAATGTTTCGAACGCGCGTTAGGACAGTCCAACTGTCATTTTTCCATATCCACCGCCAACAAACTGTTCTACAGTTTGGCGAAACTTTTGAAAATATTCATGTATGTGTAAATATTTATAACAATAAATTTAAAAAATATATATAAATATAAAACTTGACTTCAGATCTACCTAACGTTCGTACAATGCGTAACGTGTTGGAACTACAGGTATACGAGGTTTTTTAGCACTGCACATTTAAACTTAGGGGGTCGCTTGTATTTAGCATTCTAATGAATATGTTCGCTTTCACGTTCGCCTAGCTAACGAACTCGCGAAACCTATTAATTCATATCATTGGAATGCTTTAGAACGCGATATTCACGAGTGTGACCGTTTGCAGACCAGCCTACTGTACGTCATTTTTAGGAAGTTTTTCTCAAAGTTTAGGAAAGTTACAATGAGTCATGTATAGTGTGCGTCACAAACTCTTAATGTCTCTTTTTTGTTGCAGGATTACAATTTTATAACTGAAAGACCCGTTATAACATTTTGGAACCGTAGTTTAATAAATTACTTTAACTTTACTACGACTAGATATAGCAGACAAGACCCAATCTATTATGTTAACGTAAATATAGATACTAAAGTAGTCGTGGACGACAATACAGAGGTGAGACTGAGAGGTTTTTTAGTTAAAAACTAGAATTTCTTAGCTTTTTAATCTTACAAAAAGCGGTCATTTTAACTAAATATTGAACATGATTCGGGTGAATGCTACGCGACGCACATCGAGCTAACTAACCACTCACTTGCTTGTGGCAACCACAGTTGCCAATTTCGTGCACCCCTACATTGCTTCTGGCAACTGTGGTTGCCAAGTATGGGCCTTGATAACGAAAAATTGAAAGCAATTTAGGATACCTTTTTTTAAATCCGAAAGCAAGTGAGTGGCTATACATGATTAATCATATTTGTAAATGCTTTATAATAGAATATGAAATAATATATAAATATGACTATACCATAAATTTTTTCTTCAAGATTCACTTCTCAATCTACGAGTTCTTGAGCAACGAATACCGGCCGAGCTTCATCGAGTTACACTTTAAATGGTGCTACTTTGTATACCAGGACACTTTGTTCGGAGTACAACTAAAGCCTAGTCTTCCGCCCTCTTGTCCACACCCACCGGTAGGTATACCATACCTTCTGATACCTCCCTCTGACACAGTATTACTTGCTTCTGTAAATAGACACGGTCGGAAGCCAAATTGGTTATCATGCGATCTCACATGTTATATAATTATAGGTAATTTCAAATATTTTGGCTACAATCGTTGCCAATGATATTAGCCTGTACTTATTTTTATCTGATTAATTTTCGATGCCTTGATATTTCGTCGAATCATTTCCTAAGTTACTTTCTTTGAAATATGTGTATTGATTAAAAGTGGTATTCAATTGTTTTACAGGGCCAGTACTACCTGGTAAACATGACTGTTCCAAGCCCCGTCATTCCTAAGGGTTTTCCATTCACCAAAGGCCGTATTTATTGCAAATTGACGTATTTCAAGTATTCGTTAGCTTCTATTTATATCGATTTAGAACTAAAACCCAAAAGGAGGGTTAAAAAACAATAAGTATTTGTGTAATCTCAAACTTAAACTGTGTTGTAGTTTACCATGAGAATGAATAGTGACCACTTTGTCTTCTTCTCTTACTGAATCGTGTGAAAGGTTAAGATTCTATGGTGTTGGGATTTTAAGTAATAAGAAAAACGGGGGTGACCATGAACATTACAGACACTTAGCTGATTTCATTAGCGTTCTGGTTTTGCCAGTTTTTGAATATATGGAGCGCTAAAAGTGTGTATTTAAAAGTTTTTGTTAACGTAAATGTTAAAATCTGAAAAGGCCTACCTATGGTTTTATGTGTTATTTTCAAAACGTACAGTTTGGACAAAATAAAATTATTTTAATTTTCCTGTAAATTTCTTCATATTTATAAAAAGTGGGTTTTATTTCTCACCATCCATGATTTCCCGGTTTCTACAAACCCTTTTCTTGACATTGTCTCTTAACCCATTCAGTGCCCATGACGACACTTATGCGTCAGAGCACTACGAGCGCTTTTCGCTACATACGAGGTTTAACCTGCTACGGACTACGGCGTAGCGCTACGAGATTAGCGTGGCCGTGAATGTGTTAAAAGATACACGTAATATTAATACTCTTTTTTTGATTATTTTCCTTTGCGGTCAATGTTTTTGTTTTAAAGGTAGCAAACGAGACTCGTGTTTTGTTTTATTTGGCAAGAAAAGGGTTAGTTACTGAACACATTTAAAAACAATCTTTCTTTTTCGGCTGGAATGAAATGTATGTCTACTCTACAACATGGTCAAATGTTTGCTTGCAGAGATTACAGGGCCATCCTTTTTGCAACTGAAATTTAAATTATTAAATTTTCGCACAACAGCGCACTTGGTGTCAAATACTTATAATAATTTACTTTAAAAGTTTTAAAGTAAATTATTATAATGATTTGCTTGTAACTATGCACATCGACTTAGAACTAAAACCAAAACGGAGGCGTGAAAAGCAATAAGTATTTGTTGTGCATTTTCAAATTTTTTTTTTGTTTTTTGCAGTGAGCATATTTCTTCTTATCTGGGGGTTTTCTAAAAAAGTTTGTATTATATTGAAGCACAGTTAAGCATTCCTCTTTTGTTAGATTTTTTAATACAACGTTTTGAGACTCTTTACAATAAATTAAGAATGTCTAAGTATAACATAATCTTATTGATCAAATATACCTAAGTATTACTAACGAAGTTCATATACCGTTAAGTACAATATTCACCTTGCTTGATCGTGTGTGTGTGTGATATTAGGTTAGAGCTGGGTTTTTTTTGGTAAAATTTTATTGTGTAGTTTTTGAAATGTATTGTTTGAACAAATAAAGTATTATTCCTTGACAATTTCTAAATATTTAGAACAAATTATTTTTATTTGTAACCCTCAAGATGTTGTGTGTGTAATCAGGGTGATTGGTGACATCGATATTCGTCTAACGAAAAATCCTGATGACCTTTTACAGAGACATTTTTCAGTAGCATCTATCCAAATCCATTTCTCGGATTTTCCAAACCCTTTTTCTTATAAAGTATTAAAAGATCATTAAAAAAAAAAAATGTTTTTCTTCCATATTTTATTTTACAGACAATGTTGACACAAACGAGTCTCACTGTTTTTAGGGTTCCGTACTCAAAGAGTAAAACGGGACCCTATTACTAAGACTCCGCTGTCCGTCCGTCTGTCTGTCACCAGGCTGTATCTCACTGATACCGTGATAGTTCCAGCTGAAATTTTTACAGATGATGTATTTCTGTTGCCGCTATAACAACAAATACTAAAAACAGAATACAATAAATATTTTTATAGATAATGGTACGGAACCCTTCGTGCGCGACTTCGACTCGCACTTGACCGGTTTTTTTTATTTGCCAGGAAAGAGATTGGTTAGGTACAAAATACTTTTAAAAAGATACTTATTTTAAATACATTACTGAACGTAGTTTTTAGAACTTTGTACTATAATCGGGGACATTCCTTGCCCCATCTCGAGTCGCCCCAACTCAGTCGAACATAATATCTGAGCAGGTACTGCAAGAAAGTCCATTACCGAAAATCCTATGACATTAAACATACATCACAGAACAAGGAGAGTAAGCTGGTCTTAATTACTTAGTAAACACGGTAAGCCAACTGCGCTCAGTGCAGATACTTCCAGCCACATTAGTTCTAACTATATCGGCTCGGAGTAAATTTATGCCCACTCTGCAACTTAAACAATAGTTTGCCTACAGAGATTACAGGGCCGCCATTTTGCAACTGGAAATTCAATTTTAGATTGCCCAATAGTCATCATCAGTGCATTGATCGTGCTCATTCACGCTTAACTTTATAAATAAAAAATCGGGGGAAATTTCACACAATTCGACCTAGTTCCGAACTGAACATAGCTTTTACTGTGGGTAATAGACATTGATATTAATAACTATATTAATAGGTAGATGGTTAGATACGTAGAAAACATGCAAGAATAAGGAACAAATATTCGTGCTCACCACACAAATAAATACCCTAACCACTAGCTTCGTAGACAGTGTAAAAGGTACAAAGACGCAAGAGAGACCTAAAGTCCCATGATTCACCTACTCGTATTGTACATTTCATTTTAATTAGAGGTAGAGCACACCGGAATGCCATCTTACTTATATTAAAAACAGCCCAACCAGGGAAACCTCCAGTTTATAAATTACCATCCAGCTATAAGAACACCATGACTGATCTATAGCTATGTGAAGTTCCTTCCCAAGAAAGCGCTGAATTAAGAGTAAGGAACCTGCATTTGTCCCTTAGGCGTCTATACAACGAATTCTCTAATCGATATGGGTTGGCAAGGCGGTTGTGATGTGAGTCACCTGGTCTCCTCTTCGACTTTTCTTTATTGGACCACTAGACGCCGTGTGGTTTTCCTACCCAATATGAGTATGAATTCCTGCCATGCCGCACCTCGCGATTCAAGAAATATTTTTTGAGTCGTACTGCTTCAATTTAAAATTCTCTTCCAGTGTATGTATTTCCAAAATCATACACCCTTCTCGTCTTCAACGCAAAAGTGAACAGGCATTTTGTAAGTGAGCGTGATCGGCCAGAGGGGCATTATTCGAATAATTATTCGAATAAAAATTTATTCGTCACTACAATTGATTTGTGAATAATTTATTCGTCTACACTTTCAAGTGACGAATTGGTTATTCTCATGTCATTCGAATAAATCGTCGAATAATCCACGAATAATATTTAAGAATGCGGTTGCTCAATATTGGCTTATCAATGTTGGCGTGACGTTAGACGAATGTTTAAATAACAAAGTTTGATTTTTGTAAGTATAATTGTAATTTCAAAATGTGCCAAATTTAAAGTAGCAATATTATAGTTGCGTTACGTATATTTTTTACAGGTTTGATTCTTTTGATTATGTCAACTGTGTGGGCTTGTCCATATATTAAGTCATAGTTTTTTGTCGATTTCTGACCCCCTCTCCCTACTATCATCCTGTTCATTCCTTAAATGGACCCTCCCCACCTAATAAAATGACTACCATCATCCTAACGTCAGCACCCCCCTACTTTGAAATTACATAATATATGGACAGCCCCTGTGTGTAATTGTATCAATGTCACGAGGGGCGGCAGATAAGTTCTAAGCCTAAGGCATAAAATGAAAGAAACGTTGAAATTCAAAGTATAGTACACATTCAGTAACGTTCTGGGAAATTTAACGGTTACCGCCACATTAAAATAATACCATTATATTATTATAAACAGGCAAGAAAACGTCACCATGTCTGCCAAATGCGGGTATTTCGGCATTTTTCAATTCCGCTCATAAAGTTAACATCTTGTTAGAAAGAGAATATCCCCTACAATCAAATTTGAAGAGTTGATTCATGTTCTGCAGTCTACCATCTTTTTGTACGCTATTTTAAAAGTATAAGTCTGCTTTATTTAAAAAGGACATAAGCGCCATAATGTCAATCCTCGCTCAGGGCGATCTCTGGTGGTGGTGTCTGGGAAAATGTAAACACAATAAAAAAATATGTTCAGTCTTATAAAAATATAAGAATGTAGCAGGTAGCCAGAGTGCTACGAATTCGTAAGAAATTGACAAAATAAACTTTACACGGATATAGAACGTAATAAACATCCTTGAACTGTGTGCTACACAAATGGCCAGGGCGCTCAATAAAGAATCGTGACTATAAAGTTGGGACATTCACTAGAATTAGGCAATAGCAATTCTAATGAAGTTTTCTATTATATCTTCTTCGTAGATGTAATTTACGCATGCCAGTATGACCCGATTATAAGAAAACTCTATATGCTGCGATTTAAAAAATATTAATGTCTACCGAAGGATTCCATAAAAGTCGTCTTAAAGAGTTATATAACCGTGTCTTCGTTCGATGAAGGTATTTTAGTAATTATATACTTGTCAAAAGGGACGACAGGGACTTGTCATTATTGCACAAAGTTGTTGAGGCCAGTACGCTAAGCCGGTTTTCAGGAACGACGTGGTAAACTCGTATCCAAAGAGATATTTTCATAGGACACCATGTCTGTTCACTTGTCATGAGTTGCCAGGCAGATCATCAAATAGGCTCTATGCGCTAATGTTAATCGCCTACCCGACGATAGGGATCTGGTTTCGAGTTACAATATTCGGTTAACTAATTTGAAAAACGAGTTACGCTTCCAAAGATAAGACGAAAAAAAAGCTGACATAGTAGTTTCGTAGGGCCATTTTAAGGGCAAAACAATTTTTTTTTTGGGGAGACGAAGTACTATATGCTTGTTGTGTTAAGTGTATTTTACTCGAGGATAGATATTTATTTCTATAAAAATATTTGGTTTAGACCTTTCTTTCAATTTATGTCTTAGGCTTAGAACTTATCAGACGCCCCTCGTATGTTATTAGAGGCGATTACGCATGTGAGATTGTTTATACAATTAAACAATCTTACATGCGTAAAACCTATAATACATTGTATGTACTAAATCATGTTATATTATATCTGAGACAGATATGAAGACCCTTTAAAAAAAGGTTTTTATGGTCACCCGTGTTAAAGCCAAAACAGAAAAAAGAAAACAGGTGAAATAATTACAATTAATATCCGCTTCACCTTGCGCGCTGTGCGCCGAAGTTTATTGGTTTGGTACCCTTGATGTCGTTCACCTCTTTCTCACAAATTTTAAAACTAGGTATTACTGTTCGGTCCGTAGGAAAATATTACGTTTTTGAGATATAACTCAAAATTTTCTCATAATCTGCCGCACATGGCTAAAAAGCGTCCCTACAATATTCGTTTAAGACATTATTCCCGAAAAGCATAACGAATGATTATTAATGATGAAGTTATTCGCGATAAAATTATTCGTGAAATAATTTGTTGGAAAATAATTTATTCGTGAATAAATATTGGCGAATAATTATTCAAAACATTTAGTCGTCATTCGCGAATAATTATATTTATTCTTATTCGTTATTCGTATTCGAATAAATTTTGCCCATCTCATCCATACCCTTGTCAAGTTGTGTTGTCTTGTTGCCTTATCTTAACGTCTAAAAATACCCTGGAGTCGCAAGCATCCATAGACTCCGGTGTCCACTTACCACTAGGCAGGCCGTATTCCTATTTGTCACCGACGTGATACAAAAATTAATTTCTGTCAAAAATTTCATTTTTGGCACAAGCTTTTATTGCCGACTGTACTTTTCTGCATACCATCATCAACTACTCATTGAGACGATTCTAACGAGCCCAAACTCGATGGGGTTGTGTCGTTTAATTGCGGAGTTCCTATGGCTACCTTCCAGCTCTAGCATCAGATCAGCTCCAAGTCATCATAAAATTGCATTTTCATGCAAAATACATATGCATGCAAAATTTCAGCTCAATCGAATTACAGGAAGTGACTGAAAAATGGATTGCAAATTTTGACGGACAACTTAATTACATATTTACGAGTACAGTCGCCATCACATACATCGGAGCAAACAAGCACGTCACAAATATCGGAACACACCTCTATTGTCAAGGCATTAGAGTGCATGTGCCGATATTTTTGAACACCTATAGTGTACCTATGTATGTGATGGCGACTGTACATACATACGAACAGTGCATGTTAATATAAAGCTTGTAAAAAATGTGATTTTCGACAAAAACACAAACGGAATTGAGCCCCAGGTCTTAAAGGAAATTGCTTTAAGCATACGCAACGGTTATAAGATGCCTAAGGAAGGAATTTTTCCAATAACTCTTTCAGCCTTCAAATAGATGTTTTCGTAACGGTTGGGATTTTAGGCCTCAATCGTTTCCAAGGCATTGTTTGAATAAAGAGATTGTCTTTACGGTGACATTTGGACACATTTATAATGGGAATAATGGGAATGGCTTTAGGCAATCTTAAAGGTATGTTAACAATGAACATATTTCTTTATTCCAAAAATGCTTATTGGTGTAGTTTTAGAAATAGGTCAAAATCAAGAACATAAGTTTGTCTTGCTTTTTCCTATAGACAATTGAATAATTAACAGTTTTGGTTGTAAATTATGTGCTGTTATTAAGTTTCAAGGGCTCTTTAAATTAGGTATTAAAAAATCTTTAATCGGCTAAAAAGAATTACAAAATGAATAAAATCATAAATAAAAAGATATAAGACTTGAAAAATTATCTTTATCATTTTAAAGTAAATTAAAAGCTACAAATAGGATTTGTTTCATAAGATTAGCCTATTATGTCCTTTTTGTCTACTTATGTGTACCAATTGTAGTTGTAACTTACCTCAAAATTTGGCAAAAATACTATAATAGGTACTTCTGAAACCTAAATATTCGGATGTGAAGGATAGAACAGAGTATTTAAAAAATCTACTGCGGAGAGTACTATTCTCATATTTTCCATACATTGCGATCTAAGTAAATTGCCTCCGCCAGATGACAATGAATTTTCAAAATGTCGTAGCAACATGATTTTGCAGGAGTTTATTAATAAATTATATCTCATTAAAAAGAGGAAATTCTATTCTTTACTTTTGTTTTACATGTCTTGGCGGTAAATAGTTTTTTTTTAGAAAACTACAGTTTTACAAAACAAGAAACCTAAATGATAAATAATTTACTTATCGTGGCAGAATGTGCGCGACAACCATAAAGTGATACCTATTACTTTGCTATTTGGGTCGAAATCAAAAAAAGATGCCCATAGTTAAGAGCCTTAATCTAATCTATGCTTTAACTTTTCACATTTTCGTAACGGCAATTACCCATACATTATATATGATTTTTTGATTTCGACCCATTTATGAGAAGTTGATAGTAAATTCATCAAGGATTATATTTCGTTCCGACACATTTTTCGTATATCGTTACGGTATTTTTAATGAGAAATACCGCTTTTGGGGACTCTTTTTGGGGTGAGAGGGGGTGAAGCTCCCCCCGTAGGAGAGCGATACAGAGCGGAGCGGACGGAGAGAGAGAGAGAGAGAGAGAGTGAGAGGGGGGGGGGGGGGGGGGAGAAGAGGAGGAGGAGAGAGGAGGGGGGGTGGTTGATACCATTTAACACACTATCCCTCCCTACACATTCCAATAGGTTTCAGAACTACAGTATTTTTGCCAAATTTTCCATACATGGCGATCTAGGTTGCCTGTATTATTGGTCCCATCCCATTCAATCAATTAATAATTTCTTAAAACAGGTTCACCATGCCAGTTAACAAAAATTAGGAAACTAGCCTATTTTACTCAAAATAAAAGTTATGTAATCAAGCGCCAGCACGTATTATTTAACTACCTATTATTTCAAGAAGCTGGCAAAACTCCATAAATCGAAAGCATATTTATAATTGGGAATGAAATAGTTCACATTGCATGAGGTATGTTTATACCCAATATAAGCGCAATACAAAGCATCAGGTTTGTTTATTTTTTATCTTTATGGCATTGGCGAAACTGTGTCTAGTGATAAAAATTGTATTATACAAAACAGGAAATTGAATATGAACTGTAACTGATTGTAAAATATTTTCTCTTCTTTGTTTGCTTTTTCATTTGGAGAAACGGCGACGAACACTGGAGACGTTTATCCCATCTTCGTCGAAGAAATAAAACTATAAATTTGTGTCTCTCTCCTTAGTCGTGCACTCTTAACAGAGTGGTCGTTGTCATGTCACGGTCGATGTTTGCACAACCGCAGCTCCTGCAATGCGTCGCTAAATAAATTTGTATATCAAGGGACATTAACCAGGCAGAAAAAAATGTGTCCATTCTTCTACCTGACTCTCGATAACAATTTGTTCGGATTAACATAACCTTTAGAAGACATCACCTGTTCGATCCACTGCAATTAGATACTGAGAAGAGTAAAGAATTCACATTTAAACTCAGAAGGAAAACTCCAGGAAGACAATCTCTTGAGTAAAAGGATTTTCTTTGAACATGCCGTTTATAAACGACTCTCGTTCTACAGTTTAGATATCACCTGCTTAATCTATTCCAAATAAATACTGACAGGAGAGAAAGATGAACCTCCTTTCTCCTTAAAAGTCAAGGAAGAAGTTACCTTCACCACTCCGATGATACTATCGTCTACGAGCGGACCCCCGCAGTCACCGCCTCGTGCTTCTTGTAACATATAGGAGCACTTTAGCTCTACGCATATAACAAGGACCATATTCCTGAATGTGTCACAAGGAAGTAAAACACCTTCACCCACTTGAAGAAGAACAGAAGCAGACCATATTATATTATGTTTTCAAAACCGACGTATCTAGCAGGAAGACCGAACAAGTTTTTGTAGTCCAGTGCCAGAAGCTTCAAGATGGGCTTGGAATTTTCTCCATCATGCATCAGCATCAGTCCGATATCATCTCTCAACACTTACTTGGCAATTTGGTTCGATACTTTAAAACTTGTAGGAGCAAATGTGCTTAATGATTTTGGAATATAATTTAGTTTTGTTCGCCGGTAGATGAAGATCTCCGAATCTTACTATGCAATAATTTTGAGGGTCCTCAGTATAAACGAAACAGTGGGCCGCTGTGAGCACCCAAGTTTCTGCTATGAGGCTGCCTGGACACATTCTGCGAAAAGGTGCATTTTTCTATTGTGACATTATTATGAAAGGGAATTCCTTGAGCGACGCCGTCTCCCCTCTATAGACGCGAAACGCGGCTCGGTCGCGGCGCGCGACGCAACTCCAGCTCACTGCCAAGACCACAGCCAGTTTCAGAAACATCTCGCAGGAATCAAAATCAACGACAACTATCAAGTTCTGTAAAAACAAGCAATCGCAGTAGAAGTTTTGTAATGTCAAACCATGAGCTAATAAAATAATAATTAACTTTAAAAACAAAGCTTTAACCGACTTAAATTCAGTACTCCGCCAGATGACACAAACATAGACATTTCCCCATTTCCTTTCAACTTTACCGAACTGCTTTCCGAGTGCAAATACGTAAACAATGTATTACAGAAAAAAACCGAAATCGCTGTATGTGACCCGATAATATTTGAGGTGTTCCGTCGATTTCTCAAGGGTTTCAGAATGTTAAAATGAAAGCTCTGGGGCGCTACCGGGAAACGAAAGCGAAATTCGTAAGTGAATCTCCCTCTCTGTCGCTCGAATAAACAAGTGCGTAAGAGAGCGATATACACGAACGAACTTCGTTTTCGTTTCGCGGTAGAGCCTCTGTCCTATGTTCGGTGTGTGTGTTGCCAGGTTGTTCACTTCGATTACCCTGATTGCCTGAGTGGTTGTCGTAAACCTTTTCTACGTCACCAAACTAAAATCCCTATTTCATAGTTCAAAGGAATCTGTGACGTACTTTTATGGTTTTAAGTACCTACATCATTGAGGAGTTCTATAAGTCATCTGTGGTCTTCATCATCAGTTCCACTTCACCAAATTTGTGATTTACGAGTGTAATATACGAATAATAATAAAGTATACCGACATTACTAACGCGTCCCCAATATATTTGAAGAGTACCTTTAATTTCTCATTCCCATCATCCAACTGGAGTTTTTGATAACACTAAAAACAATCTGTAAGCATATCAGTACCTATGCACTTTCAAATCAAAAAAGAGTTGTACGAATCGGTTCATAAATGTAGGAGTCCCCTGCGGTAATATACCTACCTACATAAAAAATATGTACATTTATACCTACTTCTTCTGAACGTCCTCCTTTTTTTGAACTAAGTTAACAAAACTTAAAAGCTATTTCACAATTCGTCATTAAATATCCAATTTCCTATATACGATTGCATTTTACACGATACAATATATTGAAAGCAATAAAGATAAAAATAACTATAGGTAGTAGTGATACATTGAAAATTATGTGCAGCACATAACACATTAGGTAATTTTTCAGCTCATATCTGACCGTCGGTAAAATAAAACCATTCTTCAAAATGACACAAATACACTTATGTTCTAATGTAAGTATTTGCGTTAATGTGTCGTCATTGCTATATTCCTGGCTTATTCCCTCTAGTGGTTCTGTATCTACACTATCTACCTTACCTACCTACCTAAGCAATAAAGAAGATTAGTGATTACCTACCTATCTTTCCGTGCGTCGTTGTATTAATAACTTCCATTAATTACCAGAAATTGATTTCTTACGACAAACATTTTTTTTAATAAATCCTATAAATATTACTCGCACCTTATTTGGGGGCTTTACCTACTTTATAATTCTATAAGGGTTTATAATTCTATAATTCGGTTGTTGTTACATATAAATGTGCTAATCGTGTCACTTTCGTTTTTACAGTTTCGGCTTTGGGATTGTACGAAGTTTATCTCACAGATCAAAGGCAACTATTTGAATTTTGATATGTTTCATACCATATATTAGTAAAACATTAAGAACATGCATTAAGTTCCGCGGGAGGGCTGTTATTAAGTATTTTGCAATATCTTGGTAATACTAGTATCGAGTGCATTTATTTATAAGTTATATTTATTTAGAAGCTTATTGTAAGTTAGGAGCTACAATACATTTAGTTTTTTTTTTTACTATTACTTTGTATGCTCATAGTATATGGTTGTAGTTGTCCTTCCACCCGAGCCAGCAGGACATCTCATTTCAAAATATGATTGAACGTGCCTCGCAATGGGGTGTTTAATTTTAAATATCTGCCTTTGGCACAACGCATTTAAGGAGAACATGCATTATGTTGGTGCAATGGATGAAAACTAAATAAATAAACATCGTCTAAATAAATAAAATGAGAAACTAGCAAAATTGTTATTCCAAAAGCGCGTATTTAACAGACAGTCCAAACAAAGTTTTGTAGTCGAGCGCCGCGCAGCAGCTTTACGCGGCTTCTTTACCATCCTTTCAACCAAGATCAGTCCAAGGTCGTCGGATGTGCTCCTTTATGTGACGTGCAGTTTGATGGAGCCGATGTTACAACATTCTCGGATAAGGTTGGTTTCGTTCGCCGGTAGAGTGAAATCTCCATATCGTATGACCAACTGATAGATACTCCAAAGTACTGGCCCGCAGTGAGAACCAAACTCTCGGCTATTAGGCTGCCGGTGCACAACCAGAACTCCCAGAGCAAGATTCAGAAATTCTCCGGGAATAGATAAAGAAGACTATTTGTTTTTTAGAAAAGTCTGTGGACATGCCCACTTCGTATAATTTTAAATTTGAATCAAGAGTTTTAAAATAAACATTTTGCGCCCAGTATCATGTTGTGTGTTAATGCGCAAATCCTTCCTTCCGTTTACTGTAAATTTGGATATAGTTATTTCATGAGAAGTTGGTTGATATCAGTGAATATATTAGAAAATTTAAACAGAGCGTTAGATTTATTTTTAAATTTAATTTTATTATTATTAATGGGTATCGAATTCTTATTCAAATTGAAGTTGTAATTTTATAATTTTTGGTTTAGCAGGCTTTGTTTGTAAAGGTTAAATCAAAATTAAAACACTTATTTTCTTGTCCCCATTCATACATAGGTATGTACATACATACCTACGCTCGAAAAACATAACCCTGAGGCAGTCGGGTAAAAATATATTTTCGTCTAGTAGCATAGCAAGCCTCATTGAGCTTATAATGGGTTCTCTTATAGTTCGATTTGTGTAAGATTGTTCCATTATAGGGATCACAGATGTACTTTCCTTCCCTTATCCTGCTGTTCAGAAAAGAGTCTTTGTTGCCTTTACATGAGGGATTTAAATTTTCCTCAAAGAAGGTGTGAAAAGCAGAGGTATGTGTCACTCGGTAGGAAAATTATTTTCGTCTTGGGCGTAAACACTGGAATCCCTCGTTACGCTCAAGATTCTACTTTAGAATCTCTCGCCCGAAGGCAGGATTCTATGGTAGAATCTTTCGCTTCACTCAGGATTCATTATAAAGCCCTTGACGTAAACATATAATTTATCTCCCTTGAGATCTAATGTACTATGATGTACGTTTAAACATTGCGTATAGCATGGCAAATAACTCGACTTATCTATGGAGATAAAGATGACAAACACTATTAAAAATATTGTACAGCAAACCCAAAACTAACCAAACACGAAATCAAGTGATAAATCAAAATTTGATTTGAAGCGTCCCGGGGCAGTAACAATCGCATCACGTTCGGGCGCGGCGTGAATAAATAATACCGGCCTTCGATACCCGGGGCTACTTCTAGAACTCACACACTTACCGCTTAGACAACATCATTTTAACCAAACATTCTCAAGGACAGATGAATTGGCAATAACAAAACCGAAGCACCTGGTAAAGGTCACGGGAGTCCGCTGGATGCGGGTGGTGCAGGACCGGTCATTGTGACAGGACAGGACAGGACTCCCACGGTATGGAACACGCACGTAGTGCTACGAGAACATACGCACTGAATGTGTTAATATTCCAGTGTAGGTACGCTTTAGGTCTTGGCAATGTTTAAGTTTAGACACTTCTTTGGTCACGAAAACTTTCCTTAGATTACTTTGCTCCATGATAAGTTGACGCCAACAATATTCCTTTGCTATCCCGCTAAAAACGTGCGTAGCGATGATGAGATATTTGCGTATTTTTGCATGCTGGTTATTGCAGGTCAGGAGAGATGCTGGCAGGAGATGTCGCTAGCGCCACGTCCACTGAGCAAATGATGATACTTATCTCGTAGAGAGGCGAAACACGTCTCGAGGTTTTGTCGTTATTGGTGGTGGCAGAAATACGCAAATAGGTGCCTCTAATCATCGCTAATGAGTGAGTCTAACTTCACGTTTTAGCGGAATAGCAAAGGAATATTGTTCTCGTAACTTTTCCACTAATCTATTCTGCGGCAATAAAAAACAGAGTTGCAAAACACAATGGTGTATTCGGCACTGTGTAAAAAAACTGATACGAATAAGGTGAGGCGAGTATCAAGTGAGTACGTTGAGTACTGAGATTAGCCACAACACGGTTTTAGCCATCCGGAAATGAACGACAGTTTAGCCGACCAATTAGAGCGATAGGTAATATTATTTGAACATTGCATTTAGAGTTATCCAGTTTGCCGTTCTTCGGCAAAGTACTTACGTACTCGTATTAGTACTTGTCTTTAGTTACAATCAGGTACAACTGGTCACTATAATACTAGTGACCCAAGTCTATACAAACATGGAACATCGGCTGCAGACGACGAAGGAAGCTTCCAGAATGCCACGTCATCGTTCATGACGTCAAACATACCGAGCTGAGCCGTCTGCACTTTACGCCCGTGTCCACCAGCTGCGTGCCAGGGGAGTGCGCTAATCACGGTCCAGCAAATTTTTACAATTTAACCTTTTTCAAAATAACGTTCTTTTTATAACGTTATTTTTATTCATTACTATTCATTAAGAATTTTATATATAATAATATATAATATATGTTTCATTATCATTAAATGACATTAAAACTAAACTAATAAGCTAGCCTAAAATATGGATAAACACAAGTAGTAAGTAAAAAAATAACTAGAAACAGAATACACAAAAGTAAAATAAAATTAAACCAATAACGGTAAGATTATAAATAGAAAACTTGGCCCAGATCGGCGCCAGGCGGCAGGGTGCCCAGGAGGCTGGCAATACTTATGCGTTGGGCTAGGGTATGCGCCAGCCTTCTGGTCACCAGAAGCGTCGACAAGGCGCTTAGAAAAGCACTTTATTTAAATTAACGAACGTTATATCGTTGGCAGACAGGCCTTAAGAACCCACGACCATAAATAACCAGTAGAAATTTACCGGGAGATTGTGTATGTACCTACCGAGTAGGTAATACATTTTTATTATTCTTCGCAAGTCTTTGTTTCATTACATCCTACCGGTACCCGGTACAGTGGCTACTAGTTTCTGACATAATTGAACGAGCGAGCGAAGCGAACGAAGTTCTGCGTTTCAGCTTGGGCCAAAATTCTTTCGTACCTATGTCCAGACCGGATGTTCGGCTGTTTTCTTTTACTGGCAGGCACCGGAACCCTTTACCCTATTCAGTCAGGGTTTTCCATAGGCTTATTTTAGAAGTTGTTTTTTAAACCCTATCCATAACGGTAAGGTAACGTTACTGATAGGGTAACCCTATTGTTATGGTGAGCAGTAAGCAAGTAAGGATGTGGTAACCATAAGGTAGGTAACCATAAGTTTACCCTAAATAAAACCCTATCTCAATAGGGTTGGGTTAACTTATGGTTACCACATCCGATATGCTTACCTTACCATAACATACATTGCAAGTTATTATTAGGACGAGCATCGATTTTATGAAAACTAGAAATTGAGGTCGATTTATAGGTAAGATTAGATTATGTAAAAAAGGAGGGGGTTATTGCAAGGGGGTGATTTCCAGCGGGAAATTATTTCCCATTGTTCGATGAACACATCGAAAAAATCGGTCGACCTTTGAAGATAGTCTAAATCGTTTAATTTATTTTTATAATTTTTGATGTGTATTCTTTTTTTTTCCTTATTTTTTAAAACGATGATTAAGATAAAACAGATAAATTCGTAACAAACATATATGTATGTATTTTTTTTTACTTTTATTTATTCAAAATTATAAACTTGTTCTAGGTACTACATTTATATACTCTTTAGTTCTTACTGAAGCCTCAATTATATTATGTTTAATCGTATAAATACAGACATAAACATTAATTATCGTAGGATCATATTATTAAATGAATACCTAAGTAATTACAAAACCTTTTTTTTTATTTGTATTCCATTATAAAAAAAAAATATTATGAAACTGAAAGGTACCTAATTATTTAACAATGTTTTACAACATCATTATATCAATATGCTATGTTACAAGTCAAGGACTTACTTCACACAAATAATGCGTTAAAGATTGTGTATTAAATCGATTGTGTATAAAAAAACATCCTATTTATTTTACATTAAACGTACCTCAAAACGCGTTATTGTATTGTTTTTATTACAAAATACATCCACGAAAAGTTGGCGACGTCATTATTTTAAGTTTATGAATGAACAACGGGTTTTTTTTATTGACTTGGACCCTACCTACTACTTCAGATGACATTTAGTTGGACAAAATATGTCTAATACTAACAAGAAGTGTCAAACTGTATTTCATGGTTTCATAAACTGTTGCCGTTTAAAATACATACGAGTTTAATACGAACAGACGATGTGGGAAATAATATCCCCTTGTACTAAGTGATAAGGGTTATAAACCTTGTTAAGAATTACAACGCAACGTGGCAGTACGTTGACCTGGCGCATTGTTTTATATTAGGTTACTACCTACGAGTAAAATTAATTATAGTTACAAATGAAGGTATAATAATAATGCCACTCTAACCCTATCGTACGCTTTCAAAGCTCTGCAGAGTTTACTAATATTTTTGTAACATCGTCACAGCTTTCAGCAGGAACAATCTATCTATTACGAGAAAACCGGAGAGTTTAACTCCAGTAATGTTACTGTCGAAGTTCGCAAATTCCGTTACATAACTTGACACCAACGCGGGGTCGCCACCTGTGAGAGTTTCCGCGGGATTTTTCTTAGAACTTTGTTGCGACTCTCATTGAATAAGGAAACCAGTAGGTATTATTTCTGTATTGGAATGAAGGATGCTCCTCGATTTTTATCAAATTGCTAATCTGGATCATACATTTGGCATTCCAACTTGATTTAATGTGTTTCATTCATTCGATGTTACAAAAATATTAGTTCATTGATTGATCGATCATTCATTTCACCAACTCGTTCTGGTATTAGTATATAATAAATTATATGTAGTACGTACAGACAGAAGGTCCGGTCCTGTGTAACAATACCAATGTCTTGACAACTAACCGCGCGCTCGCCGCATGGCACGGGCTCTTGCGTTCCTAGCGCGAACGGATCTAGGATGTGTGCGACCGCTAGTGAGTTTAGGCGAAGCGGCAAGAGGCCCTGATATTAGTTAAGCGGGCGTCTAAGTGATGCTTGCCTTAGTGGCGCCCGCAACCGGTTGGTGAGAAGCGTGGTAAGCCAAATAGGCCGCTGGTCAGTTTTCACATGGGTGACAGTAGTGCGTGGTTACTAACTTGTGTGCTTTGGATACGTTAATATGTTGATCCTGGTAGTTGCTAGGGACTTTGAGGCCTTCAAGCGGCTTGTAAACTCCGAAATATCGCCTTAACAGTCGAGTTTCCCAAGATAAAAAGCCAATCTTATCCCAATAGTTCAAAAACAAGGAACCTACTCTACTTTCTGGGACTAAAGTGGTGAAGCGTATGAATCGGTATTAAACTAGGATAAGAGGAAGGAGTAATACTTAGTTGAGATAATATTTAATGTAAAGTGCAAATCAGTATTTTAAAATTAATGAAAAACCAACATTGTAATTATGCACCAGCTATCATTGATTTAAATGCAAGAAAGAAAAGGCTTTTTATTTTTTTTGTGCCTAAATTGGTCCAACGGAACATATACTGTCCGTCTGTCACAGCCAGTTTTTTTATTCAAGAGGTGGAAGGTGATTCCGCAACGGAATCACGACACGACCCTCAGTAATGCGGAACACGACGCGACGAGAGTCGCGAACTTATCCCAGATTTGGAATACCAATGGTAACCCTACTGCAGAGCAGAGTTGGACAAACTTCGCATTTTTCTCAAGTCGCTGTAGCTGAAGTAGAAAATATTTCTATATTCTTATAACTTCAGCCAATGGAAAATAAATGTCGTGGAAGTTGCTCAGGCACAACTAAACTAAGACTAGTTTACTTCTTTCGAAAGAGCACATGTCATTGTTTTTGATAAGTTAGATATGGAATTGCAATTGCAATTCGTTATTATTTCGTTTTTATTGTATTTATATTGTAATGTGTGAGGATGAATTAATGCACGCGAGAAATACGAAAGTAATTTCAATTAAATTTGTTTACTCAAACCGAATAGTATTCAGGTGTGTTAAAGCGTGTTCCTCCCTTGCTTACGATTGTACATGTTCTTATGCCAAAATGAGCAATTTTACCCAAACTCAAATCTTGTTCTAAGACCTCACGAACTGTGTTATTGTGACTAATCGTGTTCTTTTAGTCAGTGGAACGAAACTTACGTAGAAATGAAGCCCCTTTACGCGGATTTTACGGCGAGGTATATTCTACCTCAGTGTTGGAGCGAGCTACCGTTTTCACGGTCTGTTACGATACAAATACAAATCGTTTATTTGCAGTTTAAAGATGGTGTAAAATATTTTCAAGTTCGGTATATCCAGCCTGCATGCAGGCGTGCAAATTACTATTAATTGCTTAAAAAAAATTGGTTGTATAGAAAGTCGGTTTACGGACGGTAATTTTACGTAATAACGTCAAAAAGGCTGCGCGGTTAGGGCAGGGGGCAGCAACACTGGCCGTCGAGAGGATCCACCTCCTGGGACTCGGTCGAAGTCTCGGTCGAAAAAACGGAGGCGGTTCTCTTTCACGGCCCACGCAAAGGTCCCCCACGAGGGGCGCGGTTAACCCTTATGGGGACGGGACAGCCATAGAGGTAGGGACCGACATGAGGTACCTCGGCCTCACCCTCGATGCCAGGTGGAATTTCGGGGCACATTTCACTCGGCTGGCCCCCAAACTGGTAGGCGCTGCAGCAGCGCTGGGAAGGCTGCTTCCCAGTCAAGGAGGTCCTCAGTCCTCCTGCAGGCGTCTATACTCTGGAGTCGTCCGGAGCATGGCTCTCTTTGGGGCGCCTGTATGGATGGAAGCCCTCACGTCGAAAAACAAGACCCTTTTAAGGCGACCGCAAAGGGTAATAAGCGTGAGGGCATGCAGAGGGTACACGGTGTCCTGGGCAGCGGCCACACTACTGGCCAATGATCCGCCCTGGGAACTGCAGGCGGAGGTTCTGGCCGAGATCTTTAGATACCGTGCGGAACTGAGGGCCAGGGGAGAACATCCCAATCAACGGGAGGTAGAAGGGCTACGGGATGCCGCTATTACCGCCCTTCTCCCGAGGTGGAGGGCGGACCTGGAGGTGTCCACGGCCGGCAGAATAACCATAGGGGCAATTTTGCCCCAGTTCGAGAGGTGGGTCGACCGCAAACGCGGCGAATTAAGTTGGTATCCCCTTGGATCGCATAATGGTTTTTAGACTAATGCAGTTTCGCATAATTGGTTTGGCATAATTATTTGTGGCATAATAGTACTTTCGCATAGTAATATTTTGGCCTACTGTTTTTCTGGCATACTACGCTATTAGCATAATTTTAGCTAGACTAATGTGTATTGGCCGAATATACATTAGGCATACTATTGTTTGGGCTAATAATTAGTTGGTATATCTGTCATTTTCCATAATTTCAGTTGTCTAAATGAATGAAGCTGGTCAAAATACCTAAAATGATATTATTAGTTTTTCCGCTATATTATAAAATAAAAAATCTCGAAGACGAAAGCGGGAGCAAAGCTGGGTGGGCATCAAATATTTATTTGGCAAAACCGACTCGGATCGCGGATAGGTTAGAAGACGGAAGCGGGAGCAAAGCTCCCGCTTTCGTCTTCGAGGTTATTTTTTTTATAAAAGAACGGAAAAACCTTTTATTAAAACTTACTACTAATGACAATTAGGCAATTTACTACTAAGTAAACCATAGACTAAAATCACTATAATCTAAATTTTTAGATTTTAGGAATTTTGAACGTAGGTTATTTAACGTTAGTTTTTTTTTTAATTTTAGACATTGTGATACGTACAGTCAAGGAACTTAATTCCCTACCCATTTCTTTAAAATGTCGTTAGACATTCGCAATGCAATAAGGTCGAAATTTCTATTTTTAATAGTATTGAAATGTCAATACGTATTATTTGTCACTTCACATTACAGATAACCTTTTTGCGAAAAGTTCACATTAGCTTTTTTTCTACATTTGTCATGTGTCAGTGTCAATCGAGACAATTGTAAAATAAATTTCACGTTATTCATTTGAAAAATAAAATGCTTTCCGCTAACCGCAAACTATTAAGAGCTCAAATAGTGGAGTTACACCAGGAAAGAATAGGGATTCATGAGATAACACGTTCAAAAGTTCAGTTCACCACAGTTCACCATGTCAACGTAGTTAATCTGTTGCCTAGTTACTAACAAAACACAAAACATGCGATATGTCAAAGTAACGCCGCCGTGCTCTAGCTAGCTCTTATGGTGACGGTTTGCTATACGATATTGAACCTTAGGTGGGTTAAAAATTAAATTCCTTGACTGTACCTACCCCTTTTAATATGATAATAGCGTTATGCATTTTGATATGATGTCAATTGATTATTATGGGTATTCATGTTTATGCTTTTTGTTATTAGTTTTAATGAGGGTTATGCTTTCTGTATTTATGCTTTTTAATATTATGCATAAAAAATTATGCGAAATGTGACTTATGCATATCTTTTTTTGGCGTAAAGTAATTATGCGTTACTATATTAGTATTAATGATTTTATGCCTCTCAATAGTAAACCATACATCGGACAAATTATGCCGCTGCGGCCCCCACGCCGAGCATACCTCCACTGGTTGGCGCACATCGTCTACTGCTGCGCCACACCCGTGGCAGCGGGGGCTTTCTTCTCGTCCGGCAACTCGGTGCAGGTACTCTCCAAAGCAACCGTGGCCTGTGACGACCTGCACCAGGTGAAAACTTAATTGGTTTACTATTGCCGGACGAGAAGAAAGCCCCCGCTGCCACGGGTGTGGCGCAGCAGTAGACGATGTGCGCCACACAGTGGAGGTATGCTCGGCGTGGGGGCCGCAGCGGCATAATTTGTCCGATGTATTATTGGGTGGGGACCTCTCGCTGCCAACCATTGTTTCTAAGATGCTTGACAGCGAGAGGTCATGGGAAGCAATGGCCTCCTTCTGCAATTCCGTAATGGCGCAGAAGGAGGCTGCGGAAAGAGCGCGGGAGGATGACCCTTCAGCTCCCCATATCCGCAGACGTAGAGCGGGGCGCGCACGTCGGCGTTATGCGCACTTGCTCCCCCCGCCGTAGTGGACCAGGTTGCAGGGTTAGGGGACCCTAGCTAACCAAAAGTCCACGGGTCTGAAGCGCCTCGAAATTGTCCCGGGGCGCTCTCCCTGGCCAGGCCTGTAAAGCGGGCTAGTCGCGAGGGTCAAAGTTGCATGCGTAAGCGAACCTTTGACCCTCCTTGTAAGCGAAAATGGCTGGACAATCGTTGGGGGTTTAGTGGGTAGTCTGGACCTTCTGCCCTGGAGTCCCACACACCCGTCCGGTCCCCCTCCGACTGGGCGGACGGTGCATCAACGCATTCCCCCAACGTAAAAAAAAAAAAAAAAAAGGCGGAACGGGACAATTAGTCATACTTTTTGTGCGTGCTGCCGGTGTTCATCGATTTATAAGACGTTATCACGTCAAAATACAATAAAGAATGTCAAAATACAGTTAAAGTTTACAAGAATTTAATAAATGGTACAAACAAACACAATATTTAATAAAATGTAGTAGGTTTCCGGGAATTTCAGTTAAACACTATATCAGTTCCAGGAATGAATTATTAATCCAAGGACTGTGAGATCAAGTGTGACCACTCATGTAGAAGAAAACATATTTTAAAAGCCTATATTTATCGTGTTAGCACGGGTACCTAGTAGTGGCACATAATATACGAATTCTATTTCATTATATTACAATTGTGACTGACCATTCGTGACCCTTATTACTAGTTATTACAATGCACATAAAGTGCACGAATGGTCAGTTCACTGTGTTGGCGATGGTACAAACCTGAGGTATCCCGCCATACCAGGAAAATAGGCAATTAAATTTGAATCAAATCAAAATACGAACTAGAGTACACATTGTTCTTTTTCTAAAATCGAATGATGCAAAACAAATGCAACTCTGTTCTAATTTAAATTGATATAAATTCCATTGACGGGAGGATGCCGTGAATTCGCGGGATCGGGAGACAACAGGACATTACATACACATAGGCTATGCACGACGAAATGTTGGTGATTTCACAACAAAATATGTAGGTAATTTACACCGTCACATAATAATCAACTTTATAACTACGTATTAAAATCACGTTTGACAAATGTAAGTATATACTGTATACTGTGCCATGCACTATGTACAAATCAGAGTGATCTTTACAACTGTTCTATCTCTGTTTCACTATGTTCTGTACCAGCTGTTTTTTCATGAGTATCCCCCGTGGTTTTTACTCAAAATATTCCATTTATGCTCTTTCATACAATTATCAACTTTTATATTGCCTATAGTACCTGTTCAAACAAGAGCAGTAGCTCTAGTATAAGTTTTATCGATACATATACGTTTTCGAACGCGTTTGCGTTTAGTTTCAATTTGTATGACAACGCGTAGTTCCTAATAGTTACCACCAGAGGCGCTGTTCGCGTTGCCATACAAATTGAAACTAAACGCAAACGCGTTCGTAAACGTATTGTATCGATAAAACTTATACTAGAGCCTCAGTGCGTAGAGAGCGTGGTTAGACCCCACGAGGTGGATTGATGACCTGACGGGTAAAGGTGGCGGGAGTCCGCTGGATGCAGGTGGCGAGAGGCCTATGTCCAGCAGTCTTTCGGCTGATAATGATGATGATGATGTAGCCGGGGCCATGGACAAGTCGTAAAACTCGGCTAACTGCATGTTCTTGCTCTGTCCCTTGACGGCGCGGATGTCGGCGCATCTGTTGAGGTGCACTCAGGCGCCTTCAACGCCGGACCACGCTTCGGCAAAATGTATGTATATGTTACCGTCAGATTATCAACACCGTCAGTTTATACTCTTACTCGCGATATTATAAACTGTCGAAAAATTGTGAACTTTCAAAACCGTTCATAATTTAAGGTGGTTCGATTGCCATACAAAGCGTTATTTGACATTCGCAGGCTAACGGCGTGTTATTTTAAGAAACTTATGTAACAAAATTTCATCAATTGGCTTCCCATTTGCGCCAAATTTCCCCTTTCCTAGAATAAACTTGTATAAACTAGATTAATTTGAGAAAAATAGTTTTCCCAAAATATCACGTCCCAAACCAATTTCTCAAATTAATGTAGTTTATACAAGTTTATTCTAGGAAAGGGGAATTTGGCGCAAATGGGAAGACAATTTATGAAATTTTGTTACATAAGTTTCTTAAAATATCACGCCGTTAGCCTGCGAATGTCAAATAACGTTTTGTATGGCAATCGAACCACCTTAACGCATTATTTTTCGTTAGTTTATAAACTATCAATGGCGGATCGTCAAATTGTGAACTGAATCATATTGGTATGATTCGGAACGCACCATGGTTGAATGAATTATTCCTCTTGCATCAGCTTCCACTTATGTCATAACATGATTGGTTTTTTTTTCATCCAGACGTTTTTTTCCATTTATTTCGTCATTAAGCAATGTCGACGGTGCCCCGCTGCGCGGGGTTCCTATTTCTGGGCGGTTTGCCCTTCGGGCAACTGAAGCTACCTAACGAACCTAACCTACCTAGTCTTTGTGTATGCGGTCCGGCCGGAGCATGCCGATTTGATCTCACTTGACAATTTGACGATTCGACATTGATAGTTTATAAACTAACGAAAAATAATGCATTAAATTGTGAACGGTTTTGACAGTTCACAATTTTTCGTCAGTTTATAATATCGCGAGTTAGATTATAAACTGACGGGTGTTCACAATTTAACGGTGACATATTTAACAAATAGTTAACTTAGCAAATATGTGTCGTCCGGTACTCGTCTATTTCTGTTTCATATTATCACGACCTCTGTTCGCTAAAACGTTTGCAACCTAGATTGTTTTACATAAAGCCGACACTTTCGCCGGTTATACTCGTACTATCAACGTTTAGGTAACTATTATTGTAATAAAATAACTTTTTTCAGAGAAGCCTGGTAGCCGGGACCTTGAACAGATCATACAACCCAGCCAACTGCTTATTTTACAAGCTTTTATTTACTTTCACCTGCCCCGTTGTCTGTCTGTCTTGCAAGTTAAATTTGACCCACTTCCCGGTTTCCGATTGAGCTGAAATTTTGCATGCATATGAAGATCGCATGACAATGCAATATTATGATGACATGGAGCCGATCTGATGCAGGAGTTGGAAGGTGGCCATAGGAACTCTGCAATAAAAGGACACAACCTCATCGAGTTTGGGCTCCTTAGAATCGTCGTTTGAGTAGTTGAAAGTATGTACAGTCGGCAATAAAATCTTGTACCAGAAATGAAATTTTTGACAGAAACTTATTTGCTCTCTCCCTTGACGGCGCGGATGTCAGCGCGTCTGTTGACGTGCACTCAGGCGCCTCACGCTAGCGCCTTGGACACCGGACCACGCTTTGGCGAAATGTATGTCTCAGGTTGGCTCCCGACCCGATAGCGACTTTGAACAAATAGGTAACTTCGGTTTTAAGAATATTTATTGCCTAAAGAAATGAAATATTTCACTTACAAGACAACTTATAAAAGTTTGCAAACATTTGTCGTTCGTTACTTCTCTCTTTCCATTGCATATATCAGGTCCTCTGTTCGCTAAAACATTTGCAACCTATATTGTTTTACATAAAACTGACACTTTCGCCGATTATACTATCATCGTTTAGGTAATTATTATTGTAATAATAGTAGATTATACACCAAGGGGATAAAGCACTGTTTTATGTCACGGGAGCGAATTGAATTCCGAACGTAACGAAGGACTCATAATTTATCTCCTGAGCGTAGCGAGGGAGTTATAAGTTAATTCCTGAGCGAAGCGACCGCCCAAGACTAAAACAGTCTTATCCCCGAGGTGTATACTCTACTTTTCACACCTTATGCGAGACAAAAAAACAGGCTCAGTAGATAAATAATGTTTATTTAGCAAATTAAAAGTACATAGTAACAATAGACACGTTAGTCCAATTATGGAAAGATAAGGTTATGTTTTTATTTGGTACGTTTATTGAGGTTGAGTTGGAGTTTATTATGCCTATGGCATCTAATTTGATAAACTCAGGAGTCAAAACACTTTCATCACTCGACATTTTCAATATTATTTTTGAAATTAAATCTTCTATAGGCACCTACAAGAACTCGATTTATTCGTCACGCGTGAACAAATGAAGGCGCGCGGCGTTCCAAATTCGAAAGCACAACCCGTGGTCCTAGATTCGAAATTCGAATTTCGAGCACCGCGCTCCTCCGGACCGGGGTTCACACGGAGGCAAACTTCATTTATTTTGTCAAATCAAGTAGGCCATGGCCTAGGACAAATTGTGTTTAGCAAAATTAAACTTTATGCATATAGTAATAAGAATTATGAAAAGTGAAATCATATTATTAACCAGCGGGTTACAATGAAATTCAGTACAACATTATAACCCGGCTAATACCAAGGGATTTAATGTCTTGCTTTCGGTAGGGTTTACATGACCTATAATTCGGCATTGTCGAGCATGTGGTTTGAAAAGTTATTTTTTTCACAGCCGCCCGGTAGCCGGGACCGAGAACAGATCATACAACCCGGCCAACTGCTTATTTTTGTCTCTCCCTTGACGTCGCGGATGTCGGCGCGTCTGTTGACGTGCACTCTAGCGCCTTAAACGTCATACATTTCGCCAAGGCGTGGTCCGGACCACGCCTTGGCGAAATGTATGACTCAGGTTGACTTTGAACTCGTATCTTTCCATTGCATATATCAGGTATTTTGCTCACGACAACATTGGCAATCTAAATTGTTTTACATATAAAACTGACACTTACGCTGGTAATAGTATCCTCATTTAGGTAATTATTATTGTGATAAAGTAACTTTTTTCACAGCAGCCCAGTAGCCGGGGCCTTGAACAGATCGTACAACTCGGCCAACTGCTTGTTCTTGGTCTGTCCCCTGACGGCGCGGATGTCGGCGCGTCTGTTGACGTGCACCCTGGCGCCCTCGACGCCGGACCACGACTTGGCGGCTGACACGAGCCTGCTCCACGGCATCGGCCATTCTTTACGTAGAAACTAGGAGAAATGGATTAAATTCGTTATGAGAATTTGTACACACTTTTTCTGCTTTTATCTACACCCATATCATAAATCCTCTAGAATGTGTTCGAAAACCATATAAAATGACCACTATTATTGCAACCAGTAACGTAACATCAGCGTTTTATCTGTGCCAGTGTTATTATAATGTATGAAACATCATAATAACATCGATATCGATACTATGAATTGAAATCTAGTCGGACATGGCGGTGCAATCGCAGTTAAATTAATGGTTCCCGAACACATCATTGAGGATTTATAATATGTGGGTAGATAAATTAGTGTATGTAACTGTTCATAATTAGGCATTAAACACTACTCGTGTGATCCTATTATGAAACTCATTGAAGCTCGTTTCATAAACCCACACTCGTGTTTAATGCCCTTAATTATGTACAGTCACAAAAACTACTATTATACGCTCTATTATCGAACGTTATCTGCGCGCGGGGGCATATAATGGGGTATGATTAGTGTGACAAACATTGGTGACACAAGGGTGGACACCCTTGTGTCACCTTGTGACACCGTTCGCACATTTCTTAACATGCGCGCAACAAGCGTTTGATAATAGTACACGTATAAGTTAATCGAGAAAAGGACGGTACGGCCGTGCCTCTTTGTTTTGCTCGACTTGGCGGGGGCACTCCCGTGCCCCCAGATTTTATATGGGTGCCTTGTCATGCCGTTAAATATGACAGGGTTATATCTCTGTTGATGACATGATGATGATGATATCACTGTAAAATATCTCAAAAGTGTCCCAGGCCATCGACCAAAAGTAGATTGATTGATTTAACAGCAGCCAATTATTAGTAATAGTTAAAATGTAGTTATGTATCAGCAACCTAATAGCTGTATCAGCATCACTACGATGAGTCACGATCACGATAATGCCTGCTTCTAGTATCAACCTGTATCAGTGAGTGTCAGCAAGTGTCAGCCATTATCGTGATTGGATCACCAGACTCCGATTTGGCCGATTTTGATCCTAGAAATTTTATATCAGCGAAAAGGACCTATGCCTCCATAGAATGGAACCATGCCAATTGACTATTCATCGCGGGTTTCAGTCGGTCAATCGAACCCTTAAGTAGCTGAACACCTTGATATCTGATACCTTGTCACTTTCACCCGTTTGACAACTTCATATAGCAGTTTAAGCGTGACGTTTAATGTGACACGGTACAAAAGATTACAGTCCCTTGTGAGTTCGACCGTTCTGTCTGTGAACCGCAGACTCGAAAGCAAAGATTAAGGAAGAGAGGTACCTGGTCAAATGGCCATCGTCCAATATGGAACATGATGTACAGTAATGGCGCCCTGTGTAGAGGCACCGCTTCGCTCGTCGCCTGTAGCCCCAGATCCGTGTATATTTTCTCCGCGTGAAGTTGCAGGTGGTCGTAGATAACCTGTATATTAAGGTTGTTATTTTAGGTAGGAAAGATTCGAGGCAAGCCGGAATAGCGTCGCTTTCATATAATATTCTCTGGAGTAGCCCAACAGGGTGGGCAACTGCCTGCGTTCATCAGACAATATTTAAGGGGATTGCCGCCACTGGATAGATATGGTAACTCCAGTAGGTCAATCACGTAACGCATTGTACGCGCGTCTGACAGTAAAATCACAATCTAACTGTCATTTTTCCATATAAAATTGACATTTAGACCTTACAGACGCGCGTAAGAAAAGTTACGTGATCGACCCACAGAGGTCACATACCATTATGAGGTAGATGATTCGCTGTGCAAGCAAGACATAAATGCAGGTCAAACACTTCCAACACAGCTCAAACCCTGGAGTTCTATCAGGATTTTAAAACCGCTTACGGTTACTACCTAACCGGCTAAACTACCTAAATAGCTAATACGTAATTTAGCCACCAACGTTGGCGGTAATAAAGAAAGCTTCAGATCGCGTCAAATACCTGCGCACTGAGTAATTCTTTGTTTTGCCGCCCTAGGCAAGTAATGTACTATTTTGCTCTGCTGACAGGCGATGAAAGGGAAGTAACTTACCTAGAAGAAGAAAAAACATTCAACACTAAGGTAAACGTCCGAGTGCTCGACGATGTACTAGTATATGGCATGGGCATGGGTTTAGACTTGTGCATCTGTTCGTATTACACAATCTGTGTCTCGGTTCGAATCCCGGTCAGGTCAAATATTTGTGTGATGAACATTTTCTGAGTCTTGGGTGTTTTCTATGTTATTTATAATTATTAAATATCGTCTTCTTGTACCCAAAACACAAGCCTTATTGAGCTTACTGTGGGACTAAAACAAGTTTTGTAAGATTGTCCTCTGACATTTATTAATAGTTTTTTTTTATTTATCTACCCTGAGACTGTCCCTGCCGGGCGGCGCCATGAGCACGCGGCTAGTGAGCGCGGCCGCGTCGCTGGCGTGCTCGGCGTGAGCGCCGTCCACTGTGCCCTGACAATACATGTATGGGTTAGGTTCTATACGATTATCAAATAGATAACCCCGCCCGCCCTCGCATTGCAAAGCATACCCTATATTCATCCGGAAAGGCCATTCTATACACAGGTGAAATAACTTTTTAAATAAGATAAGTTACTTCGGAGATTACCCTACAAACTTACGAAACTATAATCTCAGTTTTCCGTGATAATGAGCGATTTCATCTTTCTCGTCCACAAGAGAAGACAAGTGACATGTCATTTAAAAGTAGATAATAATGATCCGTATAACAGATTTTGGGGATACTGGACTATTAATGTGTACCTTACTATAATTAAGTTTTCATGATTGAAACGTAAATTTCTTTTGACACAATTTTAACCCAAAATAACACCAACCTCTTCAAAGAACTCCGCAAACTCCGGAAAGTCCTCCAACCCGAACTGATCACTGATCGCAAAGTTCTTCTTAGACAATGCTACTAGTTGTTCTATTTCCCGGGTGTGCTTGTGGTCCTCGTCTATGGAGCAGAGTGCCTCGGCGACGGCGATCGCGATCGAAGAGGGGAGGCTGTGGCTGCTATCGAAGCTTAGGGAGGGATCTGAGGAGAGCGAATGAGATGATTGCATTATTTTTTCAACATTTTGGAGATTATTCTTAACGTATGATTGTGGCACAGACACGCCAACTTCCGTAATAAGTGTGTGAATTTGAATCTCAGTTGAAAGCATGAAACTCACTTCGACAGCGTACGCACATAGTCGTCATTGCCTTATTAGCGCCGTGGACATAACACGCCACACCTTTAGGTGATCTTGGCGTCGAAAGGGTTAAGCATTTGCAGTCTAACGGTACCCATAGGTTATAAATTATGAAACTGGACGGGCTACCTTATACCTAAGGAACCGAAGGGATCCAAGTCAACAACATAGTCCTATTTTACGAACGTAGATGTTTCTGAAATGTTGTTTCATTATTTTGTTGTTTCATTATTGAAGCGTTCATAGCCCAGCGGCGCCTGCGAGTCGGAAACGATAACGCAGGTAACGCAAAGATGGCAGCGGTCAGTCTTTGGATGGGTGACCGCATGTATGAGTGGTTACTGTAAATGAGTGCTTCCGTGTTTTGGAATGCACGCTTAGCAGTCGCATCTTTAAAGGGGACTTGGTGCGTGGGAGTCGTCTAACATTTTGCTTAAAAAAATGTGAGACGCAATGCTTATAAGACAAAGATGTTGGACAAGTGGAATACCACCCTTATGTATATTTTCCGACATTTGATTTATGCATATTGTTCCAGATAATCTTCTATTTAGTAAATCACTTACTTGTCTGACCGAGACCAGCGATTCTTACATGCTTGTGGCGGGGTTTTGTAGCGCTAGAACGCTGAGGATCGCCATTTGCTTCGGCCGCCACTGCCGAAAAATTATGAAATCAAAAATTTCAGAAAGATAATTGTGTCGAGGCCCTAAAGAACTTTTTTCTAGGTTTTTCGATTGTTTAATTAAACTTTTGCAAAAAAACAAAAGGCGGACTTAATACTTTTGGGCATTCTCTACAACACAAATAACAGTAATCATTTCAATTCCGGCTAGTTCCAGCCTCCTTGGGGACTAGTGAAGATTGTGTTACTACCTACGTTATGATTCATAACTTATGAATGTGTTTGTGGTCCTACATGCTTTATTTGTGTGCTTACATCATCATCAGTACCTTTTCGAAGATCACAGTGACCAACTTTTTGCTATTGCAATTGCCTTACCAAGTAAACGTACTACAGCTGCAGCTACCCAAGAGCCTTCCCCTTGACTCCACCCTGCTCCCACTTAGCAGCCTCCTTGCGCGCCCACTTGAGCATCTCCTCAAAAACAACTGTGAGCAGCGCTTGTAGTAGAACCTAGCCGGGCTCGCGTGAGAAGGCAACGCCCTTTGCATTGAAGCCACGGAGTTTGTGAACCAAGCGGCGATACCAGACCTGTTATCTTCATCCCGCTCCCTCTCAGGCGTCTTCTCCATACTTCAATCCTGCTCACACTCACCAGCTTTTTCCTTAGCCTACTTGCGCGCCCGGTTGAGCATCTCCTCATAGAGAACTGTGAGTAGTACTTGGAGTAGAACAGTATCCCCAGCCGAACTCACGTGGGAAGGTAGCGCACTTTGTATTGAAGCCACGGTACTTAGGAACTAAGTGGAAATATCTTTTAAATTTTTTTATCTCCATCTCGCATTTACTTAGGTGTTTTCCACGTAGCTCCATCCCGTACTCACTCACCAGCTTTTTCCTTAGCAGCCTCCTTGCGCGCCCACTTGATCATCTCCTCATAGAGAACTGTTAACAACGCCTGTAGTAGTACGGAGCCTCCGGCTGGGTTCGCGTGGGAAGGCAACGCGCTTTG
This sequence comes from Epinotia brunnichana, assembly GCA_963854355.1. Classification (NCBI taxonomy): domain Eukaryota; kingdom Metazoa; phylum Arthropoda; class Insecta; order Lepidoptera; family Tortricidae; genus Epinotia; species Epinotia brunnichana. The sequence goes on along the minus strand of OY977945.1, from coordinate 6,804,483 downwards.
TATTGAACCCACGGCGTTTAGGAAACTGCGGGGCACGCAGCCGAGAGAACGCGAGATGCAAGTTAGGCAGAGGGACATGGTCTGAAAGTTGTATTCATATAAACGTTATATAGATACACAATACACACAATTAGACAATATACGCATCACACGCGTGTATATTTATTTATTTATTCGTATGGAAAGTTAAAAGTCAGATACGAAATCATAAATTAATTTCCAGGGCATAAATCCACTTTAGTGATTCGTGATTCAAATTGATCAGGTCTTGAAGCGTGTATATAATTTTGTACACGACACACTACATTGTAGTTTCTCCTATAAGGATCCCCAGTTGGACTGTTCCAAATATGAGCAAGATGGCATTCCGTTGTATCTTTCTCTCGCTACATTTTAGTGTGTCGTTTACTGGCAAAAACTTATCGATTGCCAAGGAGACTAGAACGGCCTACAAGGAAGCAAACATTGAAAATTGCCGTTATTACAATAATGACATAAAAACTAAATCTAAGTCTTGTATCATTGAGTTTGGCTTTTCTGAGCAACGGCCACGAACGGACACCTGATGGCTAGGGTGAGAACTTTTGCCTGGGGCGAGGTAGTACCTTGGAGGTACTTACCTGGTACATAGAGGCGCCAGTCTGCAGAGCCCGCACAAGGACGGGTGGGACAAATTGAAGCGCCGTACCCACCAGGCCTATTAGGCCCGACAGCCACGCCGGCCGTCGGTGGCACCACACCTGTACCAGACGCTCAACAATCAGTAGGTACTCACTACTTGCACTGGCGATTCAACTGTCTATATCTTTACTTCTCTTTTTAACCCAAGCATAAAAAAGAGAAAGATAAGTGGACGCGGATTATTGGGCCGTACGTTAACCGGACCCATTCAACTCATGAATGACCAAAGTAGAACAAGAATCTACAGCGCGTAAATCTTTTAATAATCATTATAATACCAGTGGCCCGTTACACAAAACTACGTGTTATAATTTTACGAAACTAAACTTGGAACGCACGCAGGTCAAGTTGCCAGTTATATAACAGCCAAACTGCTGGTAACACTGTGGTGAGTGCTCTGGAGCATTAGTCATCTTTAATTTTATTGGTAGTTTTTCGGGATGACTTTCAACGTTCAAGTCATCACGGAAACTCCCGTCACAGTGGCGCGTATGCTGCCGCCACAGTAGTTAATAAATTCTGAAAAAGTCTCAACGCACACGTCAAATTGTCGGATCAGGTTTCCTGACATTGTTTAACGATCAGGTCTTCCGCGTCATCCATCCATAGTACCTACAAGCTTAGCTTAAGCCCGCATCCAAGACAATTTGTTTAAAGTTGTCTCCTAATATTTATTAATTTAAAATCTCCATTGCCTGATCTTCTTTTATAACATGACTGTTTAGTAAATACGTAAGCTTCTAGTTAACTAGCACAGGAACTGCAAAACTTAATTCCACCTTCCCCGTTCCACCACCAAACGACCAGGCGTGGGGAGCGAATGCATCCTTATGTTGTCAACTTACCATTTATCGCACGAAGCGATTTGCTTCGTCTTTCTTAATGCGAACTGCTATGGAATGGAATTCGCTCCCTTCATCTGTATTTCCTGAGAACTGTGATCTTGGTGCCTTCAAAACAAGAGTGAATAGTATTACTGAACCAGTGAGTTTCATCTTAGGCTCTGTCGTAGCTTACCAACAGGTGAGATTAGAGTCAATCACTGGACAGCCTTTTGTAAAAAAAAAATTAACGAAAGGCTTCAATAATACCTGTCTTTTGTCCAAGCACGCAGACCAATCCCTGCCTGAGATTTCAAGCGCGTAGCACAGCGTCGACTTGAGTTCGGTCTTGCTGCCGATCGTGGCCAGCACGTATGTGAGGGCGCCCGCCGCTCGAGCATATTGCTCGGCCGCTGAAAAGAGAGAGGGGTGGAGTGCAACTGAGGATGTACTTCCACCTTATAGAGCCTAACCCTTAGCCAGGCCGAGGGTACCTCATCTTTTCATTGGCTTTGAAGTTCATGAAGAACCAAAGTTCAAAATCATGTGTTTTTATATATTGCACTGCTTGGCTTAGAGTTAATAATACTACTGTTTTCTATGTAGGAACGAGTTGTTGTGTTTTACCATTAGCATCTTCTCTAATGTTACATTACCAGTCGTCCAGAATAAATAATAGCACTTACGTGTCTTACGTGTCAACCCAATGTTTGACAGCTACAAACTTCGAACCATAACTACCTATTAATTGCCAGTAACCGGTAGATGGTTGCACTTTGTGATGTTTTTCACACTGAACCTCAAGCCGCTAGTCGGCGATATTTTACTAGCGTCTCCAATGACTCTTATACTGTTCATAATAAAGTTCAAATCGGCTCTTAAAATAACAGTACCCGTCGGCAGTGCACAGACCGTTGTATCGCTTCTCGGCAACTTCAACGCGGACCTAAAAGCCGCTAGCCGACAATTTTGTACTTGCGTTCTCAATAAACCTTATATCAAACAAAACAACGTTCAAATTGGCTTACCGCTGTCATCTCCCTTAAAGTTGCAGTACCCGTCAGCAGTGCACAGAAAGCCGTTGCATCGTTTCTCGGTGCCGTCAACACTGAACCATAAGCCGCTCGCTGGCCATTTTGAATTTTCCGTAGACATGTTGCGGATAGCCTCGATTATCAATAAGCGGGCTAGATGGCAGTTACGCATCATGATGACCTGAAATAGTTATAAAAAAATAAGAAAGTATTCATTGTCGTAAAAAACGATACAAAAAATATATAAAGATCATTAAAAAAACAAGATTACTTGTGTAACCAAAGGAACAAATACAGCATGCGGCTGCGAAACGCTTGTTTTAAGACTGTTATTAATCCAACTAGATATTAGGTCCTTACCTATGAAATTGGCGGTTTTTTCACAGATATTATTTTGTACGTAATTTATTCATTTCTATTGCAACTTCCAAATTATTTTTTAATTTCATTATTAGACTATGTAACAAAGGTTTTAAATGCAAAAAAATAGGTTTGAATTTTTTATTTAGTGTTTCAAATTAAAGCTTGAAAACCGCCCTTTACATGTGCTGCCAGTTAAAGTGTTTCAATTACGTATAGTTTTATGATGCGAACTATTTTTAAGGAATGAAGATGTGTAAAGTAGCTTAAAAGTTTTCTATATTCCTACCAAAATTTAGTTTGCTTTGAATTTGACATTGCTGAATAATCCGCAAAATTCAATGTATGAAAATCACAGTTTTCATAAAATTCTCCATACACACCGCCAATTTCATAGGTAAGGACCTAATAATATAATCAAGATATGAAGATACACTACACACAAGACGGCTCGACTGTTCTGGGGCCCTGCCGGTTATTTCAAATGCATTTTGGCATGAAAAATTATCCTGCGGCAACAGACTACGGGTAAAGGTAAAAGACTGTCTCTAACACAACCTGAACAGCCGGTTACCGATATCCCTCAAGGCGCGAACGGTGCCGGACCAAGTTTCGTTGGCCAGCGTGACCCCATAGGAAAACACAGGGCTCCAACCAGGGACGGTCAGTCATCATTTGATTTCATAGTCAAATATCTCACGGACAGCGAGACGTCATAGTCTCAGGAACAATCGTACCTTAACCAGAGATGCCCACGAAGGCTGCGGCTGAGCCAAAAGCACAATTAGCTCTAAGCCAATGGCCGTTTTCATCGGGAGCTCCTGTGCTGTGGTGACGTCATCAAAGTTGTCGAACAGGTGTGGGCTCACGAACGTGAACCAGGGGTACGGGCAGTCTTTGGGAGCGGGGGCATCTTGCTGCTCTTTGAAGGCCTGAAAAAGTAAGTTTTTGTATTGAAAGGTACTTAAATCTTACATTTTATATAGCACTATTACTGTAAGCGAGTCTTGCCAGCCAGTCGCAATAGGTCATAATGAAAGCCTCAGATCGCAGGTATTTGACGCCCGAGCCAAAGGCAAGGCAAGTCAAGACACATTCTTTACCTTACCGCCCTAGGTAATTAATGTACTATTGCGACTACTCCTGGCCATAGATTGGCAATTAGCGCCCTAAATCCCTCTACCTCGCCAGTGGGAGTCGTAAAATTGTACACTCCTCACGGGTGGTTATAAAGTCCGTCCCTGCATTTAGCTCGTGCATCCAATAACTGCTACCTGAGGGATTATTTGTTTTACCACCCTAGTAATGTACTAGACTCTCTCTTTTGCTCCTTGGAATAGACTAAAAAAATCACCATGGAAACCACTTGGCTTAGTATAAAACCTAAATCATCATCTCTCGTGTGCAGATTAACATCTAGAGCAGCCAGTCCAGTCAAGTTTGGCTCGCAGTATAATACCGTATAGTGTTGTGAGTTAAAGCTAGGGTCAGGGGTAACGCGAGTATTAGTACTGCAAATTTAATTTATTTATTTATTTCAGACTCAGGGTCCATATAAATGTTAGTGCTTAGGTGATTACAATACAATAACTTACAAACTAGAGGTTAGTACAAATTATACATTAAAAACAAACTGCAAAACGGCAGCTTTCACGGCTCGATTCTTCAAATCTCGGCCACAGTAGATATATAACTCAAGCAGTAAAACAAATTCGAACAAAGGTCCGATGCGACGCACTCACACACACAGACACCCGTCAATACATCAGCACAGCAATCATGGATATCGCAAGATAAAATTGCTACGATAGCTTTTAGCGGATATAAGATTGCTTCCTCATACTGTCGTCAAAACCGGAGCGGCGGAGGAGTATGCATCTTACTACAAAATAATCTGGAGTGTACTGATGAGATTGCAATCACAAATATGTCTATTAATTATGTTTTTGAAATATGTGCAATTAAATTACTTCAACACAACATATTATTAGTATGTATGTACTGGAACAAAAGAGAGGAAGAAATATTTGTAAATCAGTTAAAAACATTCCTGAACTACATTAGTAAAAAATACAATAAATATAAAATAATCATCGGAGGTGACCTGAACGTAAACATTCTAAAAACAAGCAATAAAACAAGTTATCTATTGGACCTAATGTCGGAACATAACCTTACACAGCACATAAAAAAACCAACTCGTATCACCCAAACAGCATCATCATGCCTAGATCTCATATTCACAAATTTCAATGATAAGACCATCAATACTACCGTAGAAGAACTCGGTTTTTCGGATCACGCAGCAACCATCATTAGTTTAAAATTACCTCAATCTAACCATCGGAAAGAACACATACCGTACGCAGAAAAAAGATTCTATAATGAAATAAACATAGAAAACTTCAGAAAACAATTGAAAACAATAAATTGGAATAACATTATAGTATCTAAGAATAATCTTAATGAAAACTATGTAGCCTTTAATACAGAAATAATGAAAATCTTAAACATAACTATCCCAAAACGAAAAATAAAATTTAAGAACACATTTAAAAAAGAGTGGTTAACTGTAGGAATCAAGCAATCGTGTAAAAATAAGCGGTTAGTTAGAATCCTCACGACGCAGACAAATAACCAAGTACTAACGAAATACTATGGCAAATATGTAAAAACACTAAAAAAGGTTGTGACAACGGCTAAAAAACTTCAATATAAACATAAAATAAGAAAATCCGCCAATAAAATTAAAGCTATGTGGAGTATTATTAATGAACGCACCAATAAAAAACAAAAAACCGTAAAACAAAATATAAAACTAATAATAAACAACACACTCATTTCGGACCCCAAAAAAATTGCAAATAAATTCAACAGTTTTTTTGCATCAATAGGTGAATCAAAATTAACAAATTGTAGCAAACAGTGCGGCCGCTTGGTGAAATCTCCTACAGAAAATACAATGTTCTTAAAACCCACAGACTATCGAGAAGTTTCCAGAAACATACGGAATCTTAAAGATAAGCTTAGCTGCGGCATTGACGAACTCCCTCCTGCATTAATAAGAAAATGCGCAAACGAATTGACACTTCCTTTTTGCACACTAATAAACCAATCGTTCAATGAAGGATCCTTTCCCGATTTATTAAAAAAGGCCATAATAAAACCAATACACAAGAAAGAATCCAAAACAGATCCAAGTAACTACCGACCCATAGCTCTCCTTCCAACGGCATCAAAACTGTTTGAGAAAGCAATGTGCGATCGGGTATACAATTTCTGTGAAAAATATAAAATATTCGACAAAGGCCAAAATGGTTTTCGAAAGAACAAATCCACAACGTTGGCCATTTACAAATTTATACAGGAAGCTCTAAACACAATAAACTCCAAAAACTACGCTATCGGCATTTTACTTGACATGAACAAGGCATACGATAAAGTAAACTACAAAATACTCCTTGACAAGTTATATCGAATAGGGATACGCGGTGAAGCTCATAAATGGTTTGCATCGTACCTAACAAATAGGGAGCAATACGTAGAAATAGAATATACTGATACAAACAGTAGAAGAGTCAGCAACATTAGATCAGATATGACAGAAATCAATGCTTCTATTCCACAAGGAAGTGTAATTGGATGTCTCCTGTTTATTATCTACATAAACGACCTACCAAAAATCATGGACATACCATGCACTCTATTTGCAGACGATATATCTTTACTAATAACATGTAAAAATACCACTAACATAAACGAAAAAATTCAACAAATATTATATGATATTACAAGCTGGATGGACGATCACCAACTAGAACTTAATTTCACTAAAACTAAAATAATGACTTTCCGACCCTATCAAAAAGAACCTTTAAACATCGATTTTTACTATAAAAACACACAAATCGAAACAGTACAAGAATTTCCACTACTAGGTTTAGTCATAGACACACATTTAAACTGGAAAGCACATGTCAACAAAATTAGGAATAAATTGTCAAGCTTCATTTATGCATTTTGTGAAATAAAGAAAACTACTGACCAGCAAACTGCGCTAACTACTTATTATGCGTATGCATACGCATGGTTAAAGTATGGTATCATTTTGTGGGGAAACAGTACGGACGCCCCAGATCTGTTCATACTACAAAAAAAACTCGTTCGAATCCTAGTGAATATCAAAAACACGGACACATGTAAGCCACATTTCCGAGAACACAATTTACTCACTCTACCAGGAATTTATATCTTAGAAATCTGTAAATTTACAAAAAAATACATAGATCTATTTAAAAAACGTGAAGAAGTGACATCTAGATCCGATTCAGTCAGGCGTAAAAACATGCTAATACTGCCTTCGTCAAAACTAACAATGCACTCAAAGAGTACCTACGTTATGTCAGTAAAAATCTTCAACAAATTGCCGGATGAAATAAGAAACGAAAAGCTAGATGTAGTTTTCATTAAACGTTTAAAAAAACTGCTGATCTCAAAATGCTATTATACAGTCGCGGAATACTTCAACGACAAATTCGTATAAGTACATTATTATTTTAGTAGTATTTTAGACTATATGAATGTTATGGAATTCAAGAATTTCTTCCCTCTTATTAAATTTAAATTTAAGTTTAATTTTTACTTGTTCTAAAGCAAAAATTTTAGGATTATAAATTTAGGATAGGTACGTTTCAAATACTTTTGTGATTGTTATATTATATTATATATTATGCTACGCCCTTAAAGGGTTACCATGTATGACCTTACCTTATTTGTAACACCTTTGTAACCATGGTTTCTGCATTAAATAAACATAAACATAAACATAAACGTGCCGCCCGTGCGCCTCATAGAACTGGTTTTAATAACTACAACTTAAAAAAGTTGATAAGCCCTCGACATTTTCATTTCAAAGTTCAATATCTCAAAAACGCCTGAACTGATTTTGGGTGATTCTACGAGCGTTCCAACCACCGTCAGTCCGCTGCTCGCATTATTGTCAAAGTTCTTACAGATTTGAATCCCCTTTCCCAATAAATTGGTAGTAGTAGTAGTCCTGGACTTGTTACAAATACCTGAAGATGCCATGCCAGTTTGCCGGTACATTGACAATAATGCGAGCAGCGGACTGACGGCGGTTGGAACGCTCGTAGAATCACCCTTTTGTTAAAACATAGCTAAGAACCATCTCGATCACGTCAGCTTTTGGATAAAAAAACGCATTAAAATCGGTCAAATCATTTAGGAGCTACGATGCCACAGACAGACACACACAGACACGTCAAACTTATAACACCCCTCATTTAATTTACGTCGGGGGTTAAAAAGAGCGCAGGTGTAGAAAGGTCTTAGGGTCTATGCACACCGCGTTTTTTAAACGTGCCGTCGACGCGCGTTTGTATCGAATGACATGTAAATCAAATTAAACGCGGGTCGACGGCGCGTTCAAAAAACGCGGTGTGCATAGGCCCTTAAGAGCCCTCGGCAAGCTCGGTTCGCCATACAAACGTAGTTACGCTCTCATTTTAAAACGACTACCTAGTTTGTTCTGAAACTTTGTACTTAGAATAAGTTAAGGTAGTTAAGGTAGGTATATCCAGGTCTGTAATTACTTTATGTAGCTTCATATACCATATTAAAAAAAATACAGCTAATTTAAGTTTTTCATACAAAACTTGTTTTTGCTGTATTTCGTTTGTTTTATAAACTGGAGCCATATAAACTAATTTCAGACCTAGATAAATATAAATAATAAATAATAATAAATATTTGCGGACAATCTTACACAAATCAACCTAGTCCCAAACTAAGCAAAGCTTGTACTATGGGTACTAGACGACGATATAGATACTTATATAGAGAAATAAATACTTAAATACATAGTAAACATCCATGACTCAGGAACAAATATTCGTGCTCATCACACAAATAAATGCCCTTACCGGGATTCGAACCCAGGACCTCTTGCTTCGTAGGCAGGGTCACTACCAACTAGGCTAAAGCGGTCGTCAAAATATACGTCATGTCATCGTCGTTCGTTACAATGCAACACGTAGGTAGGTAGTTTTAAAATGAGAACGAAACTCCGTTTGTATTTATTTATCGTATGGCGGTTACACACTGGTACATATATGTATTCGTATCGATGTCGCTGATAGAGTGCCAGTGTGCGCTGCGAGGTTCAGAAGGAACAGTGTATGGGAAGGTGAAATTCGGCCGATCTTGCCGGGGAGTCTTAATTCAATTCAATTCAAATTATTTATTTCAGACTATGTCCATATCATGTTAGTAACAATAAAAACTTATAGAACTGTGTTAAGGCAAAGAGTTTAAATTAAATGTCATATTAAAAATTACAAATACATACATACATACATATAATCACGCCTCTTTCCCAGAGGGGTAGGCAGAGATCACGGATCTCCATTTGCTACGATCCTGACAAACCACTTTCGCTTCACTCACTTTCATAACATTTCTCATACATGCTCGTCGGTTTAGGGTACTTTTGACCTGGCCTTTCTGTAAGATTTCTCCAATTTGATCGGAGAAAGTTCGCCTAGGTCTTCCCCTTCCAACTTGCCCTTCCACTCTTTTTATATACACTCTCTTCGTTAATCTTCTTTCATCCATCCTCTCTAAATGCCCAAACCACCTTAACATACCCTTCTCAATGTTCGTGACTATATCTCCATCCATTCCACACTTATCTCTTATCACTCACAAAATAATTACATACTACACTAAGAACATACCTACACATTACATTAAATTATACACTGAACCTCTTGAGCCCATGTGCTGGGTGTTCCAGTGTATCCACACTGCGCAAGCCGGACTGTTCCAAATCAGCACAAATATCACGCACACGACGCATGAGGGACCCCTCGTATGCGGATGTCAAAATTGTCCAATCATATTATGATTTTGAGATGTAAAACAATTTACACAATAGGTTCAAAGGTTTGGCAAGGATCCGTGTTTAAGCATACGAGGGGTAAAGCGACGCTAGTTAAGATACTAACAAATGTATTTACAGTGGCTCAACTCCCTGACCTAAGACGTACCTGATGTATAAAGTGCAGTTCCGCCCCTCGATACACCATGCACTTAAACAGTTCATTGCACTTTGCATGGACGTCGCGCACATCCCTAGTTTGTTGCTTCACGTCAAGACCGGCCAGGTCCAAGCCATTGGAGCAGATGGAAGGTAACAGCTGAGCCACGCATAGCAGGATGTTGAGGATGTCGTTTATGAAGTCTGGAGTGTTGGCTTCTGTTGTGTTCGTCTGGAAAATATTGATATCCTCATTGAGTTAAAAACCTTGTTCGACGAGTCTGGTTAATGTACGGCCTTTAATTTGCGTCCTGGCCCCGTAGCATGGATGGCGTTATCACGCGATATGTGATAGGATAGTCGTCTCATTCTATCGAACGGTGTCAGCCAGGGACGGCATCTCTATCCTATCACTTATCGCGGGATAAGGCCATCCATGCTACGGGGCCAGGTTATCTTTCTCTCTTTCTTTATGCATGGGCCAACAAGAGACTGAGATATATATTGGATGTGGATTATTGGTCCGTACAACCGGACCTTGTCCGAGTACATTGATAAAGTAGTGTTACATCCATGAGTGTCCAGGTGTGTGTATGCTATTACTATTTAATTATGTAACGACGTTTTATAAATACATAATAATAACTATTTCATAGTACAGTACTCATTACCTAACGATCATTTGACTTTAAGTATGCTTTGTGTAAAGCCACTTTATCATCTTCGCTAAAATAATACTTACAAACGAATTTGGGAGCGATCACTAGTATATCGGAAAAGCAATGATAATTGAGTGTATCCATACAGGAAAGGAACTCCCTACTTCTTATTTGATTTCACCTCCAAATTCTGGTATCTGCTTATGACTGTCATATGATTATTGTAACAAGGTACAGATTCTGATTCAATATTTGGTCACGTATCATACCAAATTCAATTGAGTAGAACATACAGCGTGAATAAGAAAGAGTCTTAGCAATAGCCCACACTAACCATGATTAAATCATATGGTAGGTATTAATTTGTGCACATACTAAAGAATAGTACTAACTGACAGAAGCACCTCTGTCTAACCAACCCGAGTTTAACCGAAGCGGCAAGAAGGACCTTCTATGTGACACCTAAAAAAAAACGTTTCCAATCAATTCACACTGTCAGTTATCTAGTCTGTTTGGTCAACAGATAGTGAACATTTTAGTCCAGAACCGTATTATATGGGCCATAAATCTTCTTGTTTGACCGTACCTGGCAATATCGAACTGTCAGAATGGTTAAAGTCTCGTTCAGCATTCCGGCGAAGATTCTCTGCGCCATGCGAGGAGGTACCGTGTCCCACAAGTCCTTTTTGCTACCTATAAAGAAAACATAGTCTGTAATAAAGACCTGTACATCGTTTTTCACGATCGTGTACTCAAAAAGACAAATTCCAAACATTTTGCTATGCTAATAGGTTTCATTTTAAAGAATGGGTGACAATTATCTAACAGTCTTACAATCGCTGGTTGGAACAAAAGTCACCACCGCTATCGATTGAACCGATTTTCTCAAATAGAATAAACACCACTGTTTGCTCCTAAAAGCATCATAATATGGTGTATGGGCTGGAAAGTGAACGTCATTATTATAGTACGTGACCCGCCTAAGGCGATATGTGCGCGCAATTGAATGTGGCTGCCAAATGTGTGCTAGACATATTATTCACCGCCACGTCAAAAAGTTAGTGTTTCGGGCTATAGTTTTGTTGACGCAATCCACCGCACCAGCCGCGCAGGCAACCGCCAGCACCGAACGGTCATGTAGTCACCTGCACGCCGCACCTACCAGTCATGTAGAGCTACTAGCACGGCGCACCTACCGGTCATGTAGAGCTACTAGCACGCCGCACCTACCGGTCATGTAGAGCTACTAGCACGCCGCACCTACCAGTCATGTAGAGCTACTAGCACGGTGCACCTACCGGTCATGTAGAGCTACTAGCACGCCGCACCTACCGGTCATGTAGAGCTACTAGCACGCCGCACCTACCGGTCATGTAGAGCCATCTGCACGCTGCACCTACCGGCCGTGTAGAGCCACCTGCACGCCGCACCTACCAGTCATGTAGAGCTACTAGCACGTCGCACCTACCAGTCATGTAGAGCCACCTGCACGCCGCACCTACCGGTCATGTAGAGCCACCTGCACGCCGCACCTACCAGTCATGTAGAGCTACTAGCACGTCGCACCTACAGGTCATGTAGAGCCACCTGCACGCCGCACCTACCGGTCATGTAGAGCCACCTGCACGCCGCACCTACCGGTCATGTAGAGCCACCTACACGTCGCACCTACCGGTCATGTAGAGCCACCTGTAAGTACGCCGCACCTACCGGTCATGTAGAGCCACCCGTACGCCGCACCTACCGGTCATGTAGAGCCACCTGCACGCCGCACCTACCGGTCATGTAGAGCCACCTGTACGCCGCACCTACCGGTCATGTAGAGCCACCTGCACGCCGCACCTACCGGTCATGTAGAGCCACCTGTACGCCACACCTACCGGTCATGTAAAGCCCCCTGCACGCCGCACCTACCGGTCATGTAGAGTCACCTTCACGCCACACCTACCGGTCATGTACAGCCACCTGCACGCCGCACCTGCCGGTCATGTAGAGCCACCTGCACGCCGCACCTACCGGTCATGTAGAGCCACCTGCACGCCGCACCTACCGGTCATGTAGAGCCCCCTGCACGCCGCACCTACCGGTCATGTAGAGTCACCTGTACGCCGCACCTACCGGTCATGTAGAGCCACCTGCACGCCGCACCTACCGGTCATGTAGAGCCACCCGCACGCCGCACCTACCGGTCATGTAGAGCCACCTGCACGCCGCACCTACCGGTCATGTAGAGCCACCAGCCGTGCACGCTGGGCGCGGGCGCGGCCTGCAGCACGTACAGCGACAGCACGCGCGCGTGCAGGTCCAGCACGCGCTCGCCGACCGCCTCCGCCATGCTCACGTAGCGCTTGTAGCACGACTGTGGAGCAAAAGGAGCATAAGAGCCGCCACATATTGACGGACGAGACAAGTTGCGAACGAGTTATTTCATACATTTTGTGTAGTTTCGGCGCACACAAGCTGCGGGGGCCACACATACACAGACACAGGCTCGTTACTGTAAAAGGCGACTTAAGGGGGCCAACAGGGTCGCCAGTAGTTTTTAAGGCGTGGGCCACCCCATAGGTACCCCAGAGAAGGCGACGAAGATGCCCAAAACGAACCTGCAGGGGCAGAGCGCGAGGAGGGCTCTAGAGCGTTCAACCTGAGATCCTAGAGTCCTCCGATTTACTTAACGCAGATGGCGGCTGACGTTAAGTTTTTAGTGGGTAGAAATACCACATGACCCGGGCTTCCCACGAGAGGTGGGTAAACGGGTCGCAGGTTTTCTCCAAGATAAAAAAAAACAAAAAGAAAGGTGCCTGCGTTTAGTGGCGGCCGCTAGTGGCCACAGTGTAAAGAGTAACAGTGGACCGACGCCTTTGATGTTTGCGGGTTTGACAACGTCATGTCCCAAGCTACACGTATGCGGCTTGGGCTCGCCCTACCCACTCTCGCCCCTCACACGCCACACAATTGCCCTGTCTAGACGGCTTCGTCGAATGACTGTATTGGTTTATAGACTGTGCTAGTGCCATGTGCAGACGCTCAAAGATCCCTCTCGCTTGAAACAAGAGCGAGCCACTCAAACGTGCATCGATGCTATACAAAATGTATAAAAGAACAGCAGAGAAACAGATGCAGGTCCATTACTCTCCTCGGGAGCTTCTGTGACCTAACTCAGTCAACACCTCATATATATATCATCTTCAGTCGTTTCCTCAATGAATCCTCGCTGAGGATCCTGACATCATGTCCTATTTTTGTTGACGAGACTTCTCCAAAGGCTCCCGTCACCCGCTTTATGTATGGCCTTGGGCAAATGTAGTTGCAAGAGTGCAGTGATTTGTGTGTTCCATCTGGCGGGTGGTCTGCCTCGAGACCTCTGGCCCTCAACTTATCCCGTCATAATAATCTTCTCCAGGCTATCCGAAGAACGTCGTGAGAGGTGTCCAAAGTATGTGAGAATACGGTCTGGACATACATCTGCCTGACGGTAGCAGACTAGGTATACCATATTTGATCATCATCATATCAGCCGAAAGACGTCCACTGCTGGACATAGGCCTCCCTCAAAGAGTGCCACAATGGCCGGTCTTGCGCCACCCGCATCCAGCGGACTCCCGCGACCTTAACCAGGTCATCAGTCCACCTTGTGCCTGCCTTGGGCCTCTACCCACGCCGTGCCTTCCGGTACGTGGTCGCCACTCAAGAATATTTCCGCCCCAACGGCCATCGGTTCTACGTGCAATGTGCCGATCCCCGCCGCCCTGGCGCTGCTCAACTCTGTGCTCGGCGCAGCGAAGCACGTCAATGTGTTCGCTACCCGATGGCCGCTACTGATAGCGGAATGTAAAAGGATTTTCGAGTCCTTACATTAAATAAATAGTTATAGTTAAGTTGGAATATATATATAAGTTTGTAATGCTTTGGCGTAAGCTGTAATTGCAAATTGTACTTTAGTAAATAAATAAATGTGCCCCGCCCACTGCCACTTAAGTTTAGCGATTCGGAGGGCTATATCGGTTACCTTGGTTCTGCTGCGGATAGCGTCATGTCTGATGCAATCGCGCAGAGAAACTCCCAGCATAGCCCTCTCGCCTTCTTATGAGGCCCATAGTAAGCGACCACGTTTCCGTGCCATATGTCATCCATCACACACTGGTCAAAGACCCTCGTCTTGATAGCAACCAGTAAATAAGAATACAGTTCCTTGTGACGTGATTATTAGAATCCTACTGAAGCTACTGCGCATCTGCAATGGATCGGGGCAAAGCATTATCTTCCTTCATCCAGCCTCATTCTAAACTATTGCGTATTGGCTAACCACAACCATAGAGACGGAGTGATAACTGCCTTACTACAATATATTTAGGGATGTTTCTCGCTTACTTGTAACGTGGCGTGTCTCTCCGTACTGCCCATTTCCTCCGTGTGCTGCATATAGCAGTACAGAGTGTTCTTCAGAAGCGCCGCCGCGCCGAGAGTAGACGTTAGTACTGGGAGATCGGCGTGGTCTAAAGCCTCTTGTGCTAACATGTGCAGGTGTTCTGAAAACAACATTATAGGGATTCAGGAGGGTTTTCCCTTGTTAGACCTAACCACTTTAGCTCGAATGTTAACTTTATAGGATTACTGCAAAACAAAGCTCATCATCATCATCATCATATCAGCCAAAAGACGTCCACTGCTGGACATAGGCCTCCCCAAAGAGGCCAAAATGACCGGTCCTGCGCCACCTGCATCCAGCGGACTCCCGCGACCCTTACCAGAGCAAAACAAACCTAATCGAACCTAATGACTTATATTTGATGATATTCAAAAAAACCCGAAAAGTTCACTGTTTCGAAGGAAAATGAAGGTCTAGTGAAACATTAAGACTAAAGATGTTAGGTCTAACCAGGAAGATCCATTCACGACGGTTTTAATGTATCTACCGTTTCCTATGTGTTCTCATACATTGTGGCCGCAGCCATCGACCGATCGCCTAGGGATCTTGAAGGCGAATGACCTGGTTATTATTCTTTACAGTAATTAATAAAAAGTCACAGCTAATCCCTGTATACATTTAAACCGTTAGCAATGCGAAACTGCATCGCAAACCTGTGATTGCAAGCGTCCATAAGCAATGGTGTGCTTACCATTAGCACAGAATAAATAATAGTATTTACGCACAGAAGGTTCTCTGTCTAACAAAACCGACGTTACGGCTAGAAAACTCAAACCATGGCATCCCGCTTAATCGCGTCGCACGTGTTCTTTCGTCGGGTTAGGGTCGTCACGTTTGCCGTCATCAGCGTGGTAGAACGCTGGCCGCGGTACAATTAATCAGTCTACAGTAGGTATCTACCACTTCTGAGGTGTGCTCCCTAGCGGTCGTGTTTTTGGTCATCGCCACTCGTTGGGAATTACCACAGATGTATGAACTATGCTCTGAGGGAATTACCTACTTCCCGCACTTGTATCATAAACAACTATTACAGCACACCCTAAAAAAGGAGAACGGGGGGTAAAGAGGTGCCTACCTAACAACAAGTCCGAAGACTTAACAGCGAGTTGCACGAACTTATCCGGGTCGGATGTTTTTGCCACGCCCCCGTCCGTACTCTCCTCTTCTTCTGTAGTCACGAACATTCCCGAGCCTTGCCTGAAAAAAAAACACTAGTCAAAATGCCGTACCTACAGTAAGGGTATTCACGTACCACAGTAGAACCCTATCGCAATAAATTGACATGTCACTCGAGTTTGAGTGACGGCGGCCTGTCAATAGGGAACATTACGCAAAACTCTTCGTAGGTGGCGACACTAGCAGCGTTGACATTGTATCTCGTTCCCACTTGCGGCATTGTCTATGCAAGCATCCTTGTCACTCATTTGACAATCAATTGTGCATGTGTGTGTGAATCCCTATATTCCTATACTGGTTTACTATTAGTGGTAGTGCTGCATCTGGCGGCAGGACATTGCAGTAATGTTCCCAATTGCGACAGGATTCTACGGTGATACGTGATTACAATTCCATTACTGTACAATGTACATGATCGCATGAATCAACCAATTTGATACCTAGAATTTGATAGAACCTTGCCGTTGTAAACGCTATGTCAATACAGGTTACTAGGATTATTGCGTCGCTATCTAGCAGTTAAAATGACAGGGTTCTACGGTGGCCTAGAAATCAAATTGGTTGACCGTACAGAGGTATAAACGAATGTAAATATTTAGTAAAAATTCGCGTTTTATTAGATGACGTTCTATCACCAACTGTAGGTACGTGTACAAGCACAATATCATATTGTAAGATAGGTACAGGTCGATTCACGAAAGCTGGCACGAATGAATTGAACGAGTGAATGACAATGTCTATGTGTGCATCACATAATTGTTAAATACAGGTTGATGCAAAAAGTGATTATGATAATTGTGTTTCAGAGATTTTGCATTTTATAAATAAATAAATATATAATTATAACCATGTTTCATACACAATGACGATGCCGTGAAACGCGAAAATAACAGTTCAATTTCGTAAGAATTTCGAATTTTTTCGCCGTCATTTTGTAGATTGCGGCGTCAGTGTGAAAACAGGATATAAATAAATTAAAAACTCTGCTGACGACGGACTCCTTGGTCTGCTCTTTATTTAGATTTTTTACAATTCGAACAAGCCATTCATTAAAAATAAATCAGAAAAATAAATATACGTTTTATCTACAAAGGACTTTAATAATAATTACTAAAAGGATTAACATAATGATACATGGTGCAGATTATAATAATATAATTATTTTTTTCTTGAATAACGAAAACGTATTAGGTATGTACATGTTTACAAAATATTAGGAGGCTACTGTATAAGAACGTCACTCACACTGCCACTCACAGTGACAAGTGACATTACTTTCGTTCAATCCATTCATGCCAGCTTTCGTGAATCGACCTGTACTTTAAAATTATAGTTTTAACTTAAATAAATATCCTGTAATGGGATATTGGCAACTTGAGAATTAAAAGTAGGTATTGCAGTTTTCATTAGAGCGGAAAAAATATAATTGTATTCTCTAATATGAGTCTAATATATGTAGATATTCAAAAAGCTGTCTGGATTATGTAAATTTTTTACACTAACTAATAAATAACAATACAAACTAAATATATTTTAATAATGTACACACTAAACACTTTTTTTTAATAAGTATTAGACACCAACGTACTTTTTTAACGTCAAACATGAGGTACACGCTAAATGTCTTGTCCTTGTCATACTTAAGATTTAAAGAAATGCAAGACATATACAGCCAAGCAACAAGTAGGTATCAGATAAAATAGAGGAGTAAAAAATGCAATAAAGAAATATAATGTAAAAGATATTAATAATTAGCCACCTGGAACTAAAGACGAGCCGCTTGAGAGTCCCAATATACCAAAATGACACCAAATAAAATATATTAATAACTTTATTTTGTTGTAAAGTAGGTACATTGTAGTAGTAAAACTCTTGTACTTACAAAATAAAAAATTGCTTAAGATTAACAAAAGGGATAGGTAGTACGTTTGCCTTAGTACTAAACTGTAACTATTTCCGGCACAGGTGGAGCTGGCGGGACTCCGCACTCTGCGACTGTGGCGAGGAGGATCAAAACATATTGATTTCTGGGCCACTTCGTACCTTGTCACAATGACAATGATATTCTTTCATATTTTTCACTGATATTGATTTTCACTGTGACAAGGTACGAAATGGCCCAGAAATCAAATTGGTTGACCGTACACACGCCATACGATTAAATAAAGTACTAAACTACGGCAAACATATTATCCCCAAGTCGGGATACCATCGGCGGTTGCCACAGACCTGCTTGCCACCAAGGTCTGTCACCATTTTGTGAATTTGATTTCTAGTAGTTCTTACAACCATTAGTTTTTTTTTGTATACAGATAGATAGCTAAAAGTAGGGTAAATAGCCAGTAGCTGGCCCCCTAATACTAAAAACCAGCCAAGTGCGAGTCGGACTCACGCACGAAGGGTTCCGTACCATTATCAATAAAAATATTTATTTTATTCTGTTTTTAGTATTTGTTGTTATAGCGGCAACAGAAATACATCATCTGTGAAAATTTCAACTGGAACTATCACGGTATAAGTGAGATACAGCCTGGTGACGGACGGACGGACGGACAGCGAAGTCTTAGTAATGGGTCCCGTTTTACTCTTTGAGTACGGAACCGTAATAAAAAAACGTCCTGTCCCGTATTTCAATTCAACCTCGAATCCCGTATTTTCAATGCAGTTGCCCCGTAAAACCGGAACTCAGATCTGGTCGCCCTAAGAACCATCTAGTCCGACAAGACTTTCTATTAAAAAACTCGTACTCCAATGGGTTCATCTGTATGGGAGCTACAATGCTACAGACAGACACACAGGTACACATGTTTAACTTATAACACCCCTAACTTTCGTCAGGGGTTAGTAAGGAGTTGAAAGAATAAGGACACTTTACTTGAAAGCAATGGAGAATTCTTCTTCAAGCCATAGAACTATCTTCACAGCAGCAAAGGAAGCGTTTCTAGGGAAGTCCAGTCGACCACCCACAACTCCTTTGCACACCGATTCAGATAAAACTGTGTGATTTTTCTGAAATATTTCAATGTTATTTCACATAAAATTAAATATAAAATTGGTAATTAAGAGTTAGGTAAGTACTTATGTTTAACTAACTTATTATAAATTTAACTCCACATCTAATCACCATCATAAATATCAGCCGAAAGACGTCCACTGCTGGACATAGGCCTCGCCCAAAGAGTGCCACAATGGCCGGTCCTGCGCCACCCGCATCCAGCGGACTCCCGCGACCTTTACCAGGTCATCAGTCCACCTTGTGGGGGCCGCGCCTTCCGGTACGTGGTCGAGAACCTTTCCGCCCCAACGGCCATCGGTTCTACGTGCAATGTGCCCCGCCCACTGCCACTTAAGTTTAGCAATTCGGAGGGCTATATCGGTTACCTTGGTTCTGCTGCAGATAGCCTCATTTCTGATGCGATCGCGCAGAGAAACTCCCAGCATAGCCCTCTCCATTGCCCTTTGAGTGACTTTGAGCCTTCTTATGAGGCCCATAGTAAGCGACCACGTTTCCGTGTCACATGTCATCACTGGCAACACACACTGGTCAAAGACTCTCGTCTTGAGACACTGCGGAATATTGGACGAAAAGATGTGCCGTAGCTTCCCGAATGCTGCCCAGCTGAGTCGGATTCGACGATTGACCTCTTTCTCAAAGTTGGACCTACCTAACTGGACAGTCTGTCCTAGGTCGTCTACAAGTTCGAGCGTAAAGTGTCCGATTGAAATGGGAGTTGGTATACTACATTGGGTTGCTTGGTACCACATCTAATACTAAAATAAAAATAGCCTTTATTGCTGAAGTGCTACAGTTTGCAAAAAACTTAAACTATTTTCTCATTCTCCATCGACAACCTCAACTTGTCCTTTGACAAAGGCCGCCAGAGCTTTCCATAATTTGCGATCTCTTGCGTTTTGTAACCAGACACCTCCACCAATCCTTTTAAGGCGAGGCAGATTCATGGTCTTCTCTCCCTCTCACTGAGCATAAGCGTGAGCGAGATGGAAGTGCGTGTTCGGAAGTGTGTAACATCACTTTTTAGTACATATTAATTGATTTTTGGAATACTGGATAATGTATTAAAAATCTATCCGGTTATTGTGTTAGAACAATAAAAAAGCTATCCTTTTTATGAAAAAAACACATAGATTGTAGTTGAAAATTACGATAGCTCGAACATTGAAGTTTATTTTTATGGTGATATTTAAGATTTTTTTACAGAGTTACAAGCCATTTTTAATATTATGTTTGGTTATAACACTTCTTTATTTCTTTTTCAGTCTACAGTAATTTTTTTGTAGTAAAATTCTTCTTTATTTCTTCACACTGGAAGCTCAAAAATCAATATTTTCGTCAGATCGTGAACTGGCCTCGCCTTAAGGTCATCTGCCCATCTTAGAATTCCAAATCTAATACCCATCTAATAATGAACTCTGTTATGTACATATATCCCATGCATAAACCATGAAGTAAGTATTAAGTTATCTTGTGTTTGTACCTACCTAACAAACCCCGCATATTATACAGAATGCGTGAAAAATAAAAGCGTATGTCCATTCTATATATAACTCGCTACCGTTAACTTGAGATCCGTTCGTATGACGTTAGTATGCGCTCAAGTCTCAAGTTAACACTTGCGGGATATACTATTGAAATAATTATTGAAATGAGATGAGTAGTTCCATATATTACCTACTATATACCAAATTAATAATCTACACACTCACAAACTTTACCTCTTTTAATATAAAGTACTGATTAATTCTAACCATGCCATGATAAACAATAATGTTAGTCATTATTACAGACTCTTCACTTAGATCATTTTGATTTCTAGAATTATTGATAGGGATAAAGAATGTTGAAAAAAAACTATTCCTGAAGTTATAATTTATGTCCCTTTAAAATTTGAAACAGAAAAATAACTCACCTCATAATATTCAATATCCCTTTGCAAGAGAATAGGGATGCGGTCCATAATATTGCCATCTTCAATAACCTCCATTTTGAACAAAATAAAACAAAACAATACCAATAAATAACTATACTTAATAAATAAAAACAAAAAACAATTTCAAACACTATGTGCACACTTTTTGAAATCTACACTATCAACTATTTTGGATATTTCAGTTTGAAGTAGTTGGTGTAACGTTACTCCATCGTGTTTGTAGACCCAGTAGCCACCATTTTGAAGGACCAGGTCATAGCGTTTGGGTCCTGACACAGGAGAACTGAGCCAAATCTGTTTGTTAGGTGATTGTCGGTTTATCACATATGTGCCGTAAGAATTCCCAAACGCTACAGTTAGAACTCCATCCTGAAATATATAAATCAAAGATTTGAATAATTATTAATGTTAATTTATTGACCGTCATCTAATATAAAACATACAGTCATCCCTTTCTCCAAGGCAAGTGTTCATGTAAGAAAGAGATAAATATTATGATTCAGCTTCCCCATCTACAGTTACATTTTTTTTCAATTAAAACTCTTTGTTACATTTGAGGGAAGTACAAATAAAGCTGGCTGTTATCCATCAAAAACTTTGGATAAATGCCATTTGGTATGAAAAAAAAAGCTAATAAAAACTAAAACTATATGGCATCTCTGTTATCTGTCAAAGTTTTTGAGCAGAAACAGCCAGTTTTTTTAATTAAAAAGGTTGAAGAATGCTATAAACTTTTTCATAGTTCTTGTTTGTGATATTATGATTATTAAGACTCACAAAAATTTAAAAGTAAAAACGAAACTGATAAAAATAGCAAACATTTAAAACTATAACTTACACTATACGTTATATCAGCCCCTTTCAAATGTGCCGCGTCGTCTACGATTTCTTCGAAATAATCGCAAAGTGATTCCAAAGTTTCAGTGCATATTTCTTCATAAACAACTGGGTCCAATTCAGTAGTTTGTGCACTAACAGTGGACGCAAAAAATCGTATTGATGTAGCCGGGAAACTGGGTGATTTCACTAATTTATGCTGACGGAGGAGCAAAGGTGTAGTAGTATTGATCTGCCGGGTTTGCCGTGCCAGCCAACGGCTTGTACGGAATATATTTCTAAGCATTTTGCGAACTTTATGTGCGGTAACTAGGCCAGCAAGGTTATGTATGTACAATCGCAATGTTTTGACAGAACACCTTCGGTCGGGCAAGTGTCAATGTCATTTGGACGGATTTTGGCGTTTCAAAATGTTGCCAAGAATAAAATGGATTTTCCCATTTGTACTCCAAAAGTCAACCCATAATATGGTCCGTTTCACGAAACTACAAGTTACAATGGCATTTATCCAATAACGACTCGCCATTACACCTGTGTTGCATGTTTAGACTTGTTAGGGTTCCGTACTCAGGGAGTAAAACGGGACACTATTACTAAGACTCCGCTGTCCGTCTGTTTGTCACCAGGCTGTATCTCACTGAATACCGTGATAGTTCCAGTTGAAATTTTCACAGATGATGTTTTTCTGTTGCCGCTATAACAACAAATACTAAAAACAGAATAAAAAAAAATATTTTTTTAGATTATGGTACGGAACCCTTCGTGCTCGAGTCCAACTCGCACTTGGCCGGTTTTTAAATTATAACTTGTGGGTTTGTGAAATGGGTCACTGGGACTGGTTGCGTCTAACACACGATGGAGGCTGAAAAACTACCAAGCATCTGTTTATGTATTTTAAGTGGTGTTAGAAAAAGATAAATATTTTATTTTGTCTTTAGACTTCTCAACGACCAAATAAGAAGAATAAGAATAAGAATTTTTATTAATTCACACATAGGTTAACAGTATTACACCAAATCACTTATGTGGTACCTACAAAATACATAACATAACTAAAGATATTTATACACACTTTATGCGAAATTTAAAACATACGGTAACGATATAAAACAATAAACAAAAACTAAAATAAACTCATAAACAACTTCAACAAGAAACATGTCCCAGTTTAAATCTAAACTCTGTTATGCGATAAGAATGTTAATACTTTTCTACAGAACACACCAATACTGTCAGCAAATATGTCTATACCGTCGGCTTCCTGTATTATATGGTTTAGAGCTGTGCGCGCTCTGGCAGTAGGAGCGTTCGCACCGCGCCTCGTGCGCTCGCCGGCTACAGCGAACAGCCGCCGCGGGCGCCGCGCCGCCACCGCGCCGCCCGCGCCGCCCGCCGCGCCAACCGCCGGCCCACTCGCTCGCGGCACCTGCAGGCCCATGCGTTCCAACACGGACGCGTTGTCTACTCTATTATTTAGCAGCTGGTAATAGTGTACTATATGTATAAATTTTCTCCGAGTCTCAAGCGTGTGAAGGCCAGTCATTCCCGAAACAAACAGGGATGGGTACATGAACGGATAGTATCCGTATCGTCGCTTGTAGATATGCCTGGCGAATTTCTTTTGGATTTTCTCCAACATTGTGCTGTATTTGATCTCATGCGGATCCCACACTACTGCACCGAATTCAAGTCTACTGCGGATATACGCATTGTATAGCATGATTGCGACTTTGGAGGTCGAAAATTGGGAAGCTATCCTCATTATGAATCCCAGCGTTTTAGATACCTTTTTGCAGGTCTTCGTAATATGTTGTCTAAAGTCGAGTTGGGTGTCCAGAGTAAGTCCTAAGTCTCTTATTTCGTCGGTCCGTTGAAGTGGGTTGCCGCGAAGGTTGTACTCAGTAGCGATTGGTGAGCGGAGTCTAGCAAAAGTAATATATTCACATTTCGAGGCGTTAAAGTCCAGTCTATTGTATCACCCCATTCAGCAATAGCGTCTATGTCATTCTGTAGACGTACTCGGTCATTGTCGTCCCTAACACGGTGGAAAAGTTTTATATCATCTGCGAACATTAGACATTTAGCCGTGCTGACGGCGCTCGGCAGATCATTAATCATGATTAAAAACTGGGTAGGCCCTAGCGTGCTGCCTTGACTTACACCAGAGCGAGTGTAGTATGTTTGAGACTCGAATCCAGTAAGTTTGACGTATTGTTTCCGATCTTGTAGATAACTGGCAAAGAATTTTAAGAGCCTAGGTATAAATCCTATATCTGCGAATTTGCGCAGGAGGATATCGTTATCTACAAGATCGAAAGCTTTGCGAAAGTCAAAGTAAGCTGCATCTACCTGCACTCGAGCATCTAAAGCTTCGGCTATGTAATCGACCAAGACTACGTGATTCGTCGTTGTTGACCGACCTCGACGAAAACCATGCTGAGAGTCATCCATTTTATCTGTGATCTGCTGAGTGATAAGATGGTCCACTATGGATTCGAATAATTTGCCGAACACCGACAGTACTGCAATAGGCCTATACCCTGTCACGTCGGATCCTTCGCTACTCTTTGGTACAGGGGTTACTCTGGATAACTTCCAGCACGATGGATATATGGCACATTGCAGGGAAAGATTGTATATATAAAGAAGTGGTGGTTCTAAGACAGATATACAATCCCTTGCCAAAAATGGAGGTATACCATCCGGTCCAGCCGAAGAGCGCGGCTTGAGTCGCTTGGCGGCACGCCGCAGATCTGTGACGCTGACGGCGTCCACGGCGACCCGTGCCGAGTCAGGCACGCCTCCACTCCTCGCTGCGCTGTTACGTGCTGCTTCTTCAGCGTCTAGATGGGGTACCTCACTATGGAACACAGAGCTAAAATAATCTGCAAAAGCATTCGCGGCATCTTGTCCCGTAACTGTTCTATCCAAGTAAGTGTAGTCGTCGTGTCGTTTCAAGTCTTTGCGTTTGCTTTTTACGTATTTCCAGAACGTTGTCGGATCGTCGGTTATGTCACGTTCAATGTTTTCCTTGTACCTTTTATACTGGCAGGCTATGTTGTGTTAATTATTTATTATTTATTATTTAATAAATGGCAGGCTATGTTGATTATTATTAACTGTGAATTACGGTACTTACTATCCTCCTAACTCCTGTCCTGTTGACCGTATTCTTGCCTCACCAGCGCTTGTAGGTAACTATTAAGCGCCAGACTCGGATGGGGAAAGTATTCGTTCCAACTCGGGCGGCCGCGGCCGCGCGGCCCAAGTACGAATACTTTTTTGGACATAATAAATAATAAATGCGATTAAATGGCGGATGCTATAAAAGTAACTTCATACTGCGCTCAGTTCCATTCGTAGCAAAGATTTTATTTTCTCTCATGCACTGGTGATGTATTTCTGACATTTTTGTATGTTACGGGTGGCAATTAAAGGATTAAAATTAAACAACTTTAATAATGATGTTACTCTTTGTTTTTATTCAATCAACAGCTGAGCTGACCTAATTATTGTTTCTTATGCATTTTGCTATCACTAATAATGATCAAATGACATATCAATAAAAAATCTTTTACCTACTGATTGAATTTAAAATTTTACCATTTCATGTGAAGTGTTTCTTATAATGGCAACATCATATACTTGTTTACAACGCCATCTATACAGAATATTGAACAACTCTTTGTTCAGTATAGAACACTTTAGTTGTACTTAGCATGAACACAGGTAGATGTCGCTGTAAGCGTCGACCAAGGGCCAAGAAATGAAAATATCAACCTTTTAATTTTGGATCAAACACAATTCAACTCTATTACGTTATTAACTTGATTCAAATTTCAGTAACAAACATTTTGTGTGGGCTTACAAGCGAATAAAATTTAGTAAACAGTCTAAGAAGAAAATCTTGTCGTGAAAAATGTATGTCACTAGAACTACTTACTAGGAAGTCAGTAATGTAGGGTAGGTACCGGAGTAAATAGGTACTGTTGCACTACGGTCCTTTTTGCGCTTGGTTCGGAATTGTATTGGTTACTGCGTTCTAACTTCCGTGATTCCGTACCTACCTACCTAGTCAAATATAAGACAAACGTGGTAGGGCGAATATTCAGCGTTTTCAAGGCGTTTTTTATCGTCATTGTCGTCGCCAGCAAATACTATTAAAAGAGACGAACATCAGAGTCCACTTTTGATGAAAACGTAAGCCAATACCGGTACTGAGTCTTTTTTGATTTAAGTTTCCGCGGTATGTTTTATCTCTGCTGAAATAAGTAAGTAATCTTCAAAACGCTCGTAGATTGGCCCGGTAGGTATCTACCGTGAAGCGTCGTCGAATACAGTAGGTCTCTAGTAGGTATACGTTTTATCGATACATATACGTTTTCGAACGCGTTTGCGTTTAGCAAAATTTTATACTGGCTGTTTTAATTCCTAATAGTTACCACCAGGGGCGCTGTTCGCGTTGCTTCCCAAATTGAAACTAAACGCAAACGCGTTCAGAAACGTATACCTACGTGTGTATCGATAAAACTTATACTAGTATACCTGTAGTATTATTCAACCACGATGAGTTTGGGATTGGAAAAGCCATATCATCATCATCATATCAGCCGAAAGACGTCCACTGCTGGACATAGGCCTCCCCCAAAGAGTTCCAAAGTGACCGGTCCTGCGCCACCCGCATCCAGCGGACTCCCGCGACCTTTACTACCAACGCCGCGCCTTCCGGTACGTGGTCGCCACTCGAGAACCTTTCCGCCCCAACGGCCATCAGTTTTACGTGCAATGTGCCCACTGCCACTTAAGTTAGGAAAAGCCATATAAACTCATCGAACTCCTCAGTTCATATAAACTTTGACGTATTTATTTAATATGGAAAAACTATCACCTTCTTCTCACTTTAGAGGTACTTACTTAACCTACTTAAAACTATGTAGCTCTAGTACCTATAAGTTTTATCGATTACATATACGTTTTCGAACGCGTTTGCGTTTAGTTTCAATTTGTATGGCCACGCGTACCTAGTTCCTAACAGTTACCACCAGAGGCGCTGTTCGCGTTGCCATACAAATTGAAACTAACGCAAACGCGTTCGAAAACTTGTTGTATCGATAAAACTTATACTAGAGTTTCTGAAGTCATTTTCGGATCAAAATCACTTTGTCAGATCTATCCATATGTGTTGAATATTGGAACATGTCTTATCCCACGCATTATTGATCGAGTGAGCGAAGCGAACGAAGTTCTCCGTTCCAGCTTGGGCAAGTATACCTACTAGTCCAATAGGTAGGCACAACACACATGTATAGGTATCAGTGGCGGAGTGCCCATACAAGCCAATTCCCACCGGCTTGCCTAAAATTTATTTTTAGGCAAGCCTATACTGCTGTCTTAAGCCGAATGGCGCTATCTCAAAATAATATTTGTCATTCAAGTTATGTCCACACTACGGTCAGTGGTTATGTCATTTGACGTAGAATTTAAATTACATGTTCCAATGACATTTCATTTTGAGATGCCGCCATTAATCGGCGTAAGAGGGCAGTATAGTTGTGTACTCTAAACTCTTTCATTACTGTTTTGTTCCGGGTTGCCCATCGAACATTTTCACGCGCTGCCACTATTAGGTACCTAGCTAGGTATAGCCTAAAGCAGTATAACAAATCCGTAGAAACATCCGATTTGACGCAGTCACACAGACACGCGTCGCTATAATAAACGCGAACTTCGGCGGACTCGGCGATGCATCAGTCATGTGTAGGCAGCACACATACGCCGTGGAAAACTGGTTTTCCATAGAGCTCAGGTCTGAAAGGTCTAAAGAAACCCCGGTTGAGAACTAATACATCTTTTAGGTAGGTAGGTATATAGGTACAGTCAAGTGCACAAATTAGGGTGCATATAACTTACCTACTTAAAAACATGTCTCATGGCTCTTTTGTCGGCGTTGAGTCTGCAGTAAGCTCGGCCGAATTTCACGAAATACAGCAATAACGAGTTTGTATGAAAAACTTAAATTTGCCTTATTTTTTAACAATGGTATCTGAAGCTACATAAGCTAATTACAGACCTGGATGGTACTTAACCCGGCGAGCATGACGTGAAAAAAAGTTACATCAAGCATGAGGCAGGGTATGACATACCCGAAATTTAATGTAACATAATATAGTTTTTATTAATTTTTTTT
Organism: Epinotia brunnichana; assembly: GCA_963854355.1. NCBI lineage: Eukaryota > Metazoa > Arthropoda > Insecta > Lepidoptera > Tortricidae > Epinotia > Epinotia brunnichana. Next base: position 6,776,293 of record OY977945.1, on the reverse strand, counting down.
ATTTCGTGCAGTGTATATTGTTTAATAATGAATTATATAATGCATTTAAATCATAGACAAGTTTTAATTATGAAATTATTTTTATTTATTCGTGTTTACCTAATACTATGTAATTATAGGAACAAAAGTTTCGAGGTTTACAAAAATGAACAATTAAACAAAAAATAACTGTCTTTGGAATATAAATCAACTTTTAACTAAAAGATAATGAGATAATATTTTTTTTTATTGAAAATTTGGTTAATCACTGCCATCGAGATTATCATGCTCCATACATATGGGCTTGATGCAACCTTTACAGGAATATTTGGTTTTTTCTGTCCTTCTTGTCTGGAAAATAAAAGAAAAACAACTAATATAAATAAAGTAATCTCAAGCCTATACATTGAAACCTTAAAAACACAAAGAATAATAAAAAAAATATTTATAAATCATACAAAAAAAAAAAATACGTCTAAAATGACGTAGGGTGTGACATACCCGAAACAGGTTTGTGCAGAAATATTTCATCCGACGCCACACGTCGCACAGCGATTACGCCACTATCCCCTCCCGCACTCCCTTGCCTCCAGCTACTGAGCGAGCTAGTGTTGCCAGACGAAGATTTAAAAAATAACAAACGTTTTTAATAATGTCAGGGTATGACATACCCTGGGTCATGCTCGCCGGGTTAACTTATTCTAAGTACAAAGTTTCAGAGCAAACTAGCTAAGTCGTTTTAAAATGAGAGCGTAACTACGGTGCGGACTCTAGGTTTCCGTATATTTATGAGAGGATTAATTCGATATAAAAAAATTTAACTTGACTGTACTAAAGCTACGTTTCTTTATTCTCTTCTTTCTCCTGTTCTGCTATCATCTCAGCAACTATATACTCATTTTGGGGCGGGAACATCCACCATTTGCTTTTGTACTCGGATGACAGGACAGAGATGGATTTTTCTGGAATTCTTGGTATGGGGAGGGTGGAGTTGTAAAGATTCCAATGCGGGTTTATGCACCAAATGTGTCTGAAAAGATTTAAACTCTCAATTAGTACCTAAGGCAGGGCCAATCAGCAATTATTTGTAGCTCGTTGCCACATGTCTGCGTTGCGGGCGCCGCAACGCATAATTTTACGGTGCGCGCGCCGCAGAACCCGCGCTTCTCCGTACTAAACGTGGGTTTTTGCGCCGCAAAACTTTGCGTTGCGGTGCCGCACCGTAGACATGTGACCAGGCCCTATTACCCACCTGTCTAAAACTTTAGGTGGGAGGTCCTCATCCTCCGCATCCGGCAAGAGAAACTTGCCTCTCTCCTGCAGCGGTCTGAAGTTACCGAGATTGGGCTCGTCCCAGGGGTTCCAAAGTTTACGGAACTCTCTCATCTGAAGCAACAACCAATTGCTTTTGTTACCGACAGTTACGAAGATTAATAAGTGGAGTAATTGCGTAAATTGCTGAAATTAAGCGTGTTTCGGACTTTTTTAATTAAGTAATTATTTACGGCGACATTTTAACTACGTTGCTTCGAATGATTAAGATTTTTGAAATACTGTTTTGTTTTTACAGGTAAAGTTATGCGAGTAGGTACTCTTAAACAATTCAGAGTATTTTTTAACCACCTGTAGCAGATACACTAACAACATGGTATTTTTTTAGCATAGGTATACTTGACGACGATATATCGTATCGTATAAAAAATGTAATTAGGTATAAGGTCAACTTGATTCCTACATTCCACATTTCAATTTTATACCAATGTATTTCTACCATTTCTTCACGCGGGTCGGTCTGAAGATGTGAGAACGAGCGTGCGGAACCCCCTCTGAGATTTCCCCTGGTGAAGTACAGACGTATTTTGCCAATTGAGAAAAAAAAACATTAATATTCAATTGGAATGCGAAATTTTAGAATAGAATAGAGTAGAATATATTTATTCGCTAGAATACTTATTTCAAAAGGGATAGACTACGACAGGCATGCGGCTGTCAAGCGGCGGTCGTGGGTTCTAATCCTGGCTCGTACCAATGAGTTTTTCGGAACTTATGTACGGAATATTTACCGGCTAGCTTTTCGGTGAAGGAAAACATCGTGAGGAAACCGGTCTAATCACAATAAGGTCTAGTTTTTTTCTCTGGGTTGGAAGGTCAGATGGCAATCGCTATCGTAAAACTAGTGCCTATGCAAAATTTTGGGATTAGGTGTCAAAGTGGACCCCGGGCTTATTTAGGGCACAACCGGGAATAACGCTAGGACAGGGGTCGGCATACTTTCTAACCAAAGAGGCAATTTCAGTAACAAAAATATATTTGAGAACCCTAAAGAGCCATTTGTGCCATGTTCGATCTCACATTTACTTGTACCTATCTTCATGAGGGGTCCTCAAAGAGCCGCAAATGGCCTTCCAAAGAGCCGCAGGCGGCTCGCGAGCCGCGGTTTGCCGACCCCTGCGCTAGGAGGATGATTCTAGAATACTTATTTCTAGTTACAGTGTGTTCTTGTGAACAGTGTACAGTATTCTATCGTAATTAAACGATATACAAATACAATACAAAATCGTAACAATGCAGTTACTAAATGAAGCTTAAATATAATGTTCCTCTACAATTTTTCTTTTAAAGATGTCTATGCTGTTTATTTTTTTCTGTGAATTCCTTGATGCTCTAAATTCAATTGTCTAATAAATAAGTATTTAAATTTCTCCTGGAGACAGATTGCTCCCCCGATGTTTTAAATCATTTAATTTAGGAGCTTTTGACAAATTGAACAACGTCAGCTCCAGCCGCCTGCCGATCTGAAATAAATCGAAAATCGACAGCCATTTGAAAAGTGAATAAATCACAAGTACCTATATTATATTTATTGGCATCCAATGTTGAAATTTTAAACATACTTAATTGCTCGTAACTGATACATAGATGTTCTCATGTTGAGTGACATAACATCGAATAGTGGACAACCCCGTTGCAATTTAAAAAAAAAAGCGGCCAAGTGCGAGTCGGACTCGCACATGAAGGGTTCCGTGAAATAAATTGCGGTTTACGATTTATGACGTATTAAAAAAAACTACTTACTAGATCTCGTTTAAACCAATTTTCGGTGAAAGTTTGCATGGTAATGTACATCATATATTTTTTTTAGTTTTATCATTCTCTTATTTTAGAAGTTACAGGGGGACACACACATTTTACCACCTTGGAAGTGTCTCTCGCGCAAATTATTCAGTTTAGAAAAAAATAATATTAGAAACCTCAATATCATTTTGAAGACCTATCCATAGATACCCCACACGTATGGGTTTGATGAAAAAAAAAATTTGAGTTTCAGTTCTGAGTATGGGGACCCCTAAAACTTAATGTTTTTTTTCGATTTTTGTGTGAAAATCTTAATGCGGTTCACAGAATACATCTACTTACCAAGTTTCAACAGTATAGCTCTTATAGTTTAGGAAAAAAGTGGCTGTGACATACGGACGGACCGACAGACAGACGAATCTATAAGGGTTCTGTTTTTTGCCATTTGGCTACGGAACCCTAAAAATACTGAACGATATCGGAGTCGTACAATTAGGTACATAAATGCCAACTTTTTAAAGTTCGGTACTTTATTAATCACTACATTAACTTTTCTGGTTACTTCTTCGATGTCCCCTTTTTACACTTTCACAGCCAGCAACCTGCGTAGTGGCCTACGCCGTAGTCGCTTTCCGCCACATACGAGGGAAATCACGGGATTGGCTAAGAGCGTAGCGCGTAGCGATTCTTGGCAGTGAATGTGTGCACTCGAGTTTAAAATCCTTACCCAATATAGGTAATCATAACGTTTAAGCTACTGTTTCACATGCTCTTTAGTAGCAAGAAAGCATGCTAATTTCTATCTGGAAAGTTGCTAGTAAGTAGCATGCTATTTGCATACAAAATAATTGAGCATGCTCAAACAAGCATGCTACTAAAGACCATGTGTAACAGTAGCTTTACACGTGCTCTGTAGTAGCATGCTTGTTTGAGCATGCTCAATTATTTTCTATGCAAAAAGCATGCTACTTACTAGCAATTTTCCAGATACACATTCTATTTGCTCGAAAATAGCATGCTTTCGTGCCACTAAATAGCACGTGTAACAGAAACTTTATTACAGTAATAAATGGTAAGTACATGTTATGCTAACATTGTTTTTATAGTTATACAAGGTATTTAATTTATGTATGAGCCATGTAAGTACGTAAAACTTCTCCCCGTACTAGTGTGAACTGTATCACGTTGGATTAGGATTCACTGTCCTTAATACCCTATTTACCCGTATTATATATTTTTCCTTTTACGACATAAGTGACATAACTTATTACGATGACAGTAAAATGCTTGTCTCCTCGGGTTACATTTTGAATGAGGAACGTCTTCGACTAAATAGCACTCGCATTTCAACTGAACGTTCTTGAAAAAGATTTTCCTTCGAATATTTACCGCGTAGAAGAAGTTGACGCAAGGAAGTGAGAAAAGGTTTTATATGTCAAAAACTTTATGATATTGACATGATATTGAATTTCACCTGGATTGAAACGAAATGAAAGCTCTGAAATACAGTGTGCGTTTCATATGTAAAAAATGAAGCATTCTTATTGGTGGATTAACCTTTTCGACGCTTTGTCAAAGAGAAAAATTGTCAATCACACGCCAACTCAACAAGACATTTAGTGCTGAGTTAAACCTTAAGGTTGCTATCGCGCTCGGCTCCTTGGCGAATATATCAGTCGTTGGCGTCGAAAAGGTTAAAATCTCGCACAGTTCTGGTGGAATATCACCCTTCCACCGCTGCGCTACGCATCCCTTGCTCCGCTCCCTTAACAAGCATAGCTGGTGGATATCCACCTTAAGGGTACTTGTCAGGCTACACAATGTGCTATTTGTATGATTTTAGCTTGTTAAAGTGTACATGTGGCTTATTTGCATAATAAACGTTTTGATTTTGATTTTAACTTCAGACAGACATTTAACCCTTTAACGGACCAAATCAAATCACTTGCCATAGCAATAGACTTCAAATTCTATACCAGAAAAAATACAAAATGATGACCATAAAAGGTGGTCATTTTTGCCCGACTACCTACGGCAGAGCAGGAAGGGTTTTTAGCAGTCTATGTGATTATATGACGATTTTAATAAACGGGGTATAAATCGGTTTGAAAATAAGCTTCGGGTGGCATAGGCTACCTTTCTTATGATAAAAAAAAATATGATGGCTGTCACACATAAATAAGTGACTGACTTTGAAAAAAAACTATGGTTATCATAGCGTGTGGGAGATCAAATGAAAAAGAAGAAAACTTCGAGTTCAAATATAAAAAAAAATATTCATAGTTACTTTTTCGTACTCGGGATATAGCTTTTTAAACTTTTTATTACATTAAAATATAGATTGTGCCCCACAATCGGTTTGAAAGAACAGTCGCATTCTCAGAGGAATAGGGCGTCACTAAATACTCACCGAGTACCTACGTGTAGAAATTAAATTCCGGTCATGAAATTAAACTGGAAATACCCTGGGAACAGAAAATAAGCAAAAATATATCTAGCTCGTTACACAATACCTGAATCCAAGTAACTGTGGTTCGGCTTTCGTAAGATACAATCTAATCTTCAAATCATTCCCGACTCGTCGGCTATGGTTCGCAATCAAAAGAAAACATTATTATACCGTGCATTGTCGTCGGTACACGGTGCCCGAAAGCGGTTATCGTTATTTGCAAAACTGAAACTGAAATGGTTTTTTGTGGGACACACGAGCGTGAACTATATGGTCATAGTCATAAATTATGTTATGAACCTTGGTATCAGGCAATATTATTCCTAAGATATTCAATAGCGAGCTACTAGGATCAGTGGCGATGGCGTGCACTATTTAGTATTGGAGGCCAAAACACACTTCGGGCGGTTGCGCCAGAGGAGTAAAAGCTCGGACATAGACCGGGCTCTCACACACAGACAGACTGACACACAGACACGTCAAACTTATAATTCTCCTCTTTTTCCATCGGGGGTTAAACCCAGCCTTTAGTGCACTTTTGCAATTAATAAGAGTGTAGAAAACTTCAGTATAATTAAAGAGTGAAGCCTTCTTTACATTTAAAACACCGTTGTGTAAGACTTAACAACTTTTCCAAGTTACGTGACTGAATGAAGGATACTTAGTTAAGTAAATATTTTAAGCTAAACAATCTTAAGCAGACAAAAGGAATGCGAAACTATTTAACTACCTAAGACTGCCGCCTGGGTCTGTAATTAGGTATCTACAGTAAATGTGTAAACAATCTTTAGTTTACGAGCGTATCGTGTTTAACCCTTTACCAGGCCCCTAAGAACTAGCGTGTCTTCATACGTACTTTATATACTGTTACAACCGTATTGAACGCCTTGTAAAAAAATGTATTTAAAACAGAAATAAAAATGTGGGTTACGGTTATCCCATTGCCTGGCTAAGTAATTAACTGTCATACTCGATTTTGTCTTATTATATTCTTGATCAGGCGAAGGGATATATTCCTCCCACATCTTATATCGGTTATCATAGTCAAGTTTTAACTCCAAATCTACTGCGAAACATGAATTCGCTCTAGGTTGAACACAAAGACAGTTTTATTACTTACGTGAGTTTCTATGACATGACAAGACAATTTACCGGGCCATGGGAAGAATATCTGTGGGAATAGATGTGGGAGGAATATATCCCTTCGCCTGGTTAAGGGTTAACTCTTTACGCCGCGAAGAACAAGCGCTTCTAAATAAGTACTTTATATAGATTTGAAACCGTATTGAAAAAATCTTGTACAAAATGTATTTACAAAGTTGGATATGTTCCTGTAAACCTGAAAAATATGTGGGATACGGTAATTCCATTGCCTGTCTGAGAAATGAACTGGCATATTCAATTTATTGCAGTGATATTCTTAATCAGGCAAAGGGTGGTATGTAATATGTCTCCCACATAGTATATCGTATACCATAGCCCGGTTTCAACTCCAAATCTCTTACAAAACATTATATCAATCTCTGAAAATATGATTTTATGATCTTCATTCACAACACGCTTCTAAATCCAATAATGTATGGCAGCCGTTTGAGTTTAGTTGACCAGTAATTTCAGTGGTTTATGGTGAAATCCAAAAACTTGACTTAAGTTCAGCAAAATAAAAGCAGATAGGTCGGACAATTTTATTGATATGTTTTTGATTTTAAATGTTCCATTGTAATGTAATCGTATACTGTGCTAAACATTCATGCATTTTGCAACAATCAAGAACCTAAGTGCAACAGACAGCGCAACAGATGTGTCCCATTCGGACGTCTTACCTATGGCGTTTGATAATTATAGTATTAGATATATCGTCGTAAAATAAGGTTCACTAGTACAGTTAGCAATGTTGTATGACCCTACCTACTCGTACTTGCCTGTTCAAAAGAAGCAAAAAGAGTGATCCTCGGCACGAGCCACCTGACTGTGTAGCGGTCCCCCTTCACCGTGGGTAAGCTGCCCCAATAGAGGAAGTAGTCCTCGTAAAACATGGGCATGAGTTGGGACATGGGGTAGGGCCCGATGCGGGTCGTGGTCCGAGCGGGCTGACAGCGGGGGAAACCTTCGATGACGCGCGCGAGGCGAACGTCTGGATTTACCCCGTACTGAAACCCCGTATAGAAAAAGAAACCTTTCAAAAATTGATCATAGTATTTGCTGTAACATTATATTATTATCACCTTAAGCTGTCAAATGGGGTAAAATGGTACACTCGTGGATTACTTGAGACACCGGATTTAACCAGCAATTACTGTGACCTACCTTAATCATATAGCAAACAACGACTACACCATCGTTGTGCTTTAGAGCCTCTTCTTGTGTCATGTATTCGGATCTGAAGTATGTAACCTGTAAAACACAAAAACGTGAACAGTTATGTCCTGTCAAAAAGGTCCATCAAACCTCTTTTAGCTAGAATGCCGTTTAAATTCGTTTGTTTCTATCTGCAGTCTCTTTGATTTTGTGTTTGTAAAAAAGGGTAACATTTTAGTTATCAGAAGCCGGTTTTTTTATGAAGGGATTATAAACTTAATAAACGACTCATAAAACAAAGATTACAATTGTAATCCGGGCACCTAAGTAGAACCAATGTGGCGTCATTCACGTAGGTTCACTTATACGCATTGCATGCTCAATTGGTCCGATGGCGCCACGCTGTAGCTAGGGATACGCGCCCCGCCTCGCCTCCTATTATACCCGAAACTCGACTACTGCGCAGATTCTTGTTGCATTCCGCATATTATTCATCGTCATCATTATTTAAGAGTTAGGCTCTTGTCGGCGGAGTAACCGCCACTGATTTTTGTCCTCTGCCAAAAACTTTCTCTTTTATTTGGCTGGTATATGTATGTCTGGGCCTTTCTCTGCCTCTCTTTCCTTCGACCTTGCCATCCATGATATTTAGAAAGAAGCTGTCGTGCCGTATTACTTGTCCGATAATTTTGCCTCTTCTATTTTTTATTGTTTTTAGGAAGCATCGGCTCTCTCCTACTATCGTCAGAACCTCTTCGTTCGTCTTCCTTTCTGTCCAGCTTATTCTTTCCATCCTCCGTCAACACCACATTTCGCATATTATTCAGATACCCCAAAATGCTAAAGGTGCCTCAACCACACTCTTTACATTCACACACTCTCACTCTTTTCAAGGTGCTGATAAACATAAACATTCACATGTAACAGAACATCGAGCATTCGCTGTTTTAAATTTGTCGAACTGAACAACGGATCAGAGCCAAACATCACTGCGAACATTTCAACGATCATTCTAGCTAACGCTCTAGTAAATGCTGTGTGGGAGAGGTGTGGGCGGAGAGGGACGGATGGCGGAACTAATAATAAAGTTGCTCCACTCGGCAAAAAGCTCGAAGCGAATTTACTGACGTTTCACTAGAATATAATACAATACAATACAATTCTTTATTGATAACAACAACAGTTACACAAGTCAAATTATTAATGTAGACACTAATAATAACAATAAATACTCGCTAGTACGCTCGCTAGAATGCTCGCTACAACGCTCCTTTTTATTTTGTGAGTATTTTTTTTATTCCACGTCGGTGGCAAACAAACTTACGGCCTGCTTGATGGTAAATGATTACTGTAGCTTATGGACGCTTGCAACTCCAGGGGTGTCAAATGCGCATTGCCTACCCTTTATGAATTTATACACTCCTTTTTTGAAGAACCCGATACTGTGTAGCCCCTATGGAAAACCTCGGCAGGGAGCCCATTCCACAACAACAACAAGAAAACTGTCAAAGCCAAACAAACATTTTTTTAACAGACGTTACTTCCGATTACCGTTGGTTTGAAATATACGACGAGCCCAATTGTGATAATGTCCTTTGGGAAGGAACATTTCTCGAGCGGCGACACACTGGACCGCGATCGGTCACTGTGGCACTCTTTGGGAGAGGCCTATGTCCTGCAGTGGACGTCTTTCGGCTGATAATATGATGAATAGGGGTGTAGACTCAAAATGCAGTATTACTTCAAAAAAAAGAAGGCAAAAATATATGCCTAATGACGAGAATCCCATTCGAATATATCGAAAAATTTACGAAGCTACAAACGTTTTATTGTTGCTTGTTAGAAAGAGAAAACGCCCCGGGATCGTGACGTCACGATCGTCTAGCATCATAGTAAATGACAATCGTTTCATATGAAGGTGCGTTTTGCGGAAATGGGACAGAACATACCCCCTCTTAAAACTTTGGACGCTTGCAGCTTTGTGATTATTTAACCTCTTGCGTTGCTTTTGACTCCATTTGACTACATTTTAAACCTTTTTCGTGAAAATGCAACATTATTGATTATTTTATTTAGTGTCTACACCCCTTTTGACCTGGTAAAGGTCGCGGGAGTCCGCTGGATGCGGGTGGCGCAGGAACGGCCATTGTGGCACTCTTTGGGGGAGGTCTATGTCCAGCAGTGGACTTCTTTCGGCTGATATGATGATGATGATGATAATCCCTTTTGTGTAACTGTTGTATACGGATCTATAGTTGTAACGGTACGGTGCCGCGATCCCTACATAAGCTAACGTTCAAGTCTAATAAAGCAGTGTGTAAACGACCGCCTTTGGTTTCACTTGTTCCCTGTCACATACCTAACAGTGGCGACGAATCTACCCGCGTCCGAAAAAATAAAAGCTTATAATGGCTCATTTCGGTTTATTAACAAGTTTTGATCATAATACGGGAACGTGGCAGGTGTATAAGAATCGGTTGTCGCAGTGGTTTATTGCAAACGATATAACCCAAGATAAGGACACCGCGGGAACGAAGCGGCGAGCGATTTTGCTGAGCGCACTCGGCGAGGCTACCTACAAGTTGGCGGCAGACTTGGCCTTACCTAAGTTATTACATACAGTGCCGTATGACGACATTCTCGATCTTTTGGATGCACACTTTTGTCCGAAAATCTGTGTTTTTGGTGAAAGATTTAATTTCTATTCTGCTGTGCAAATGCAGGGTGAGAGTTACACGGAATGGGCGGCAAGGTTACGTGGCCTGTCGGGACATTGTGGGTTTGCAAACGTCGAGGAAGCATTACGGGACCGTTTTTTAATGGGAATGCTTCCCGGAGCGGAACGCGAGAAGTTGTTCGGTTTGGAACATAGCAGGCTAACCTTGGCGAAAGCTGTGGACCATGCCGAGAGCGCGCGGAGCGCGCGCGCAGGAGCGACCCAAGTCTGGGCGCAGCCCGAACAGCTGTTCAAGATCGCGACGAAGCCTAGTGCTAAAGTGAAGTGCGCGGTGTGTGGTTTTACAAATCATACTACGGAGCAGTGTCGGTTTGCTAATTACACTTGCCGGAAGTGTAACAAAAAAGGTCACTTAAATAGAATGTGTAAAAAAATCAATTTTGTACATAACGAGAGTGTCGGTGAGAACGGCGATGACGGTGAGTTGAACAATATTCGTACCATTAACGGAGAACCCATGACTGAATATATCGATGTCCAAGGGATTCAAATAAGGTTTCAAATTGATAGCGGCTCGGCGGTCACGGCGTTGTCAGAACAATTATATTTACAACATTTTAGACATGTGTCGTTATCACAGGCCAATAAACGGTTGCTAACGTACACCGGAGATCTCATTTTATGCATTGGAGTCGCGCGATTAATGTTTAATTATTCAGGCAACAGTCATATGATTAATGTGTATATTATTCGTAATGGTGGGCCACCCATTGTAGGAAGGGACTTTATTGCTCAGTACAATTTGGAAATAGCACCTATTCATTTCTGTGAACCGTCAGATAATTTCTTAAATAAATTACAAAAACAATATCCCGCGGTATTTTCAGATGAGTTAGGAACTTTTAACAAATATAAGATTAAATTGTTCTTAAAAGATGGCTCAAAACCCATATTTTTTAAGGCTCGGCCCATGGCTTTTGCTTTGCGTGAAAAAGTAGATAGAGAATTGGAGCGATTGGAACGAGTAGGTATTTTAAAACCTGTTGAGTACTCGGAGTACGCGTCGCCGGTAGTGCCGGTGTTGAAGCGCGATGGCTCCATACGACTCTGCGCGGATTATTCTGTGTCAATTAACAAACAGCTGTTAGTGGAACAGTACCCATTACCCACCGCACAAGAATTATTTACTAAATTACACGGCGGCCAGCAATTCAGTAAATTGGATTTATCTCAAGCGTACGCGCAATGTGTCCTAGACGATGAATCTCAAAAACTCACTTGTATCAATACGCACAGAGGGCTATTTTTATATAGAAGATTAGCCTACGGTTTATCCAGCGCGCCTGGAGCCTTCCAGCGCGTTATGGAGTGCGTACTGGCAGGTATGGAAGGGGTTTTATGCATGTTAGACGACGTGTTAGTGACAGGATCCAATAGGGAGGAACATGTTTCGAGGTTACGGGCGGTACTCCAAAGACTTCAGGATGCCGGTCTTACACTACAAAAAGCCAAATGTGATTTTTTCAAGGATGAAATAGAATACTTAGGGTACACTATAAATAAAAACGGCTTGAAAAAATCACATAAAAAAGTTGAAGCAATTTTGGGTGCACCTACTCCTTCAGATGTAGCTAGCTTACAGTCATTTTTGGGCTTAGTAAATTACTATAGAAATTTTGTACCCGGTGCGTCATCCCTGCTCAGTCCTCTATATCAGTTGTTGCAAAAAGGAACTAAATGGACTTGGACTACTGAGCACGATGAAGCGTTTACGGCCATAAAAACTCACCTGAGTTCGGATAAAGTGTTAGCCCACTTTAATTTAAATGCGAAGGTCATTTTGACCGTGGACGCGTCCCCGAAAGGACTTGGCGCCATTTTATCACAGATTGACGCCGATGGCGTAGAACGACCAGTGTCATTTGCATCCCGTACATTAAATACCGCCGAGAAACGATATTCACAAATGCAAAAAGAAGCGACCGCGATCATATTTGGGGTACGACGATTCCACCAATACCTATACGGCCGATCGATTCCTTTTGTATTGCGTACTGACCATAAACCACTAATATCAATATTCGGTCCATATCGCGGAATTCCAGAGGTGTCAGCAAACAGGTTACAACGTTATGCTATGTTTCTAAGCGCGTATAACTATACAATAGAGTACATACGTAGTGTTGATAACAGCGCTGACTACCTATCGCGCGCGAGTCTGCCCAACCCGGGTGAATCATGCGATTCATGCGCTGCGCCTGAGTTAGTTGACGATCGAGCTTCATACGTTAACTTTGTGATCGATGATACTTTGCCCGTTACGTGTGACGAGTTGCGCGAGGAATGTTTTAGGGACGTAACACTAAGTAAGGTGATAAAATATATCCAAGACGGCTGGCCTAGGAAGGTGTCGGATTCAGATGTGTACCCTTATTTTTTATGTAGAAATCAACTTTCAGTGGAAAATGGGTGTCTCATGCGGGGTCATAAGATAGTGATACCTAGGAGACTACAGCCTCGAATATTAGCCGAACTCCATAAATCGCACTTGGGAATTGTAAAGTGCAAAGCAGAGGCAAGAAGTAGACTATGGTTCCCAGGCATAGATAAGGATATAGAAAAAATTATAGGGAATTGCTTTGTCTGCTCGCAACTCCGACAGTCACCTCCCCGTGCACCGTTAGCGGTGTGGCCTTATCCGCAACAAGCGTTTTATAGAATACATATAGATATTCTTGGCCCAATAAATAATAGGTCGTATTTGATTATTGTCGACGCCTATTCAAAATGGGTAGAAGTTTACTTAACGAGCAATACAACGTCACACGTAGTTATATCTAAATTGTATGACTTCATGGCAAGATTTGGTCTTATGCACACGTTGGTCAGTGATAACGGTACTTGTTTCGTGTCGAGCGAGTTTGAACGTTTTTGCATGGTAAACGGGATCGTCCACATGACGTCACCCGCTTATCATCAGGCCAGTAATGGACAGGCGGAAAGCTTCGTGAAAGTGGTGAAGAAAGGCATTCGGGCTTCTTTGTTGAGTACTAGTAGTACAAAACAACTTGATCAAAATTTGTCAAAATATTTGTTTGACTATAGGAACTCTGTTCACTCCACTACGGGCGTTTCGCCTGCCGAGCTGGTGTTTGGTCGTAAACTACGCTCGCGCTTGGATTTGCTCGTGCCCGCCGCCGCTGCTACCGCGTCGGCGTCCTCGCCTGACACTCTCGCTAAGGTAAATCTTAAGCAGTGTTCGCAGACTAGGGCATATGGTGGCACAAATAAACAATGTTTTGTGACCGGTAATAAAGTCTTGTATAAGAAAAACTTAAGTATTAATAAATTCACCTGGAACAGTGGACAAATAGTGAAGAGGTTAGGCAGAACAGTTTATTTAGTGCAAGACAATTTAACTCTTATGAAATTTAAAAAACATAAAAATCAACTCGTAGCTTTTAGAGGGACAAAGACAAGCAACAACTACAGTGGCACTATAGACACAACCACGGCTGACGAGGCGACACTAAACGAGTTGGGCTCTTCTTCATCTAGGCTATGCACCGAGGAACTCGAGGCAGCACGGCCAGAACCGGCAGAGGAAGGCGTTGGCATGACAACAGCGATTACGACGTCTACTTCGCATGCGCCGCCACAGGCTTTGCACCCCGCGCCATCTGACGACGGTGACCATGATGAGTTCTTCGAAGCACGAGATCAGAGCCAAAGCACAGGAAGTGCGCAAGAAACGGAGATTCAAGCCGAGCCGGTTATCCCGAGTAGGACAGCTGGGGAAATGACGTTGCGGCCTATCCCTAGGGTTGATTATAAACCTTTTTTCTGTATTATGTAGTTTAGTTATATACTTGTTAGACTCATGGTATCGTAAGCTAGAAGGGGGAGATGTTGTATACGGATCTATAGTTGTAACGGTACGGTGCCGCGATCCCTACATAAGCTAACGTTCAAGTCTAATAAAGCAGTGTGTAAACGACCGCCTTTGGTTTCACTTGTTCCCTGTCACATACCTAACAGTAACAAACCTGCATTTCTGCTGGATGCCGCCTCTTGTCTACCGTGTGGTCGCTTCCTTCCATCATGTCGGCACCCCAGTGGAAATGGACCTGAGAAATCACGTGCTTGTCCTTGAAGCAGCCGCCTTCGAGGTATGGACGTTCTGTTAACCATTTTGCTCCTAACAGTACTGGAAGAAGATGACTGGATGAATTTAGTTCGCAAAGCACGTCAAAAATGAAACGTTTTATATGTTTCATATAATTAATACCCAACCGCTAAAGCTACCCAGCGTGAAAATACAAATCTACTTACTTAGAATCTATTTGGCAAAACTTATAAATTATAATCTGTATTGTCGCGTGCTCGTCAAATCTGACAATTCTAGTTCAGTCATTCGTTTAGGCAAAATAGATTCCCAAATTGAGAAGTCACCTCGCTCTTACGTGTGTATCCGGTATTGGTTAGTTTTATCTTGTGAGCATACACGTCGAAATTGTACCATTTTAATTCTGGACATGTGTAAATCATAGAACCAGTTAAGGACACCTCAATAGGAGTAGGCAACCTGCCTTCAAAATTACCCCAATAGTAAAGCCAGTCGACAGTACCGAACGGTGGTTCTATATTTTTGTTTTGTTTTACAATAAGAGGTTTCTCTTCTAGCGGTTCTGCAAAGAAATTAAACTGGGTTTTACTTTTTTTTGTACTTTGTCCACATAAGGTGAAGTGTAGATCAAATTGAAAAAACTGGATCGTCAGGTTTGTTTTTGTGCACTGTTATTGTTCCTCTTAACATAAAACAAGCCCAGTAATTACTTCATGATCATGTCATCTGTATGTTTTGTTGTCGCGACGGTCCACGATTCCATTATAAGGTATAATATTTTCTTCGTTGCAGTAAGTTTCGGACAAACGTGACTACAAAGGGTTCTTTATAAAAATCTGGCTGTGAAAATGTGGTCTTGAACCAGAAATAATATAAAGGGGAAGTTTTAGATTTACCTGTTTGCTGTTGTTGTACTTTGTGCATTTTTATCCGTAAAAAAATCAGACAGAAAATTTATAGTAAAAATATAACACTGTTTTTAATTTAATAAATATAAATTGTTTACATTGTGATAATTTGACGGTCTTGACAACTAATGATTACCAAAGAGTACTATAATTTCGAGACCCAGAGACTAAAATAAAATATACTGAGAAATTGCATTTATATTAAAACCTACTTTGGGAGTTAGCGCTTTTATTTTATAGAATTTCCACGCTTTACACGTCAATCAATCTGACGTTGGACTGTCAAAAATATATTAATAAACACTACAATAAATATCTCTTCAACTTTGAATAAACAAGTATAAAGTACCCAAATATCTCAAGTGATGATACCTAATCAGAAGAAACCACCGAAAACATTCCCTACGGAGCCCGATAATGAATTGATAACATGGGAAAAATGGATAACAATTCGGAAGGAAGAAACTACTAAATTGGGCAAATATACTAGACGGCCGCCTGCTGATTTGGTTATGAACTTGTACGAAAACGTCCGACCAGACAAGGAAAGAAAAATTGTCCTTGAAGAAGCTAAAATAAATGAAAAAGTTGGCGTTAGAGATAGTTTGTGGGAGCAAGCACTAAGATTGAGACAAAAATGTTACTGCGAACCAGTTTACGAAGTTCAAAGGACTGCTGCGGAAATGGGTCGGCCGGGTATAATAGAGCATATCGACGTCCCTACTGAAATAAAGGTTAAAGAGCTAGGTAACACAGGCGTGCATCATCGAATACACAACCTCCATTTAGATAGGGAATATCAACAGTATAGAGAGAAGCGAGAAAAAGAATTGGAGGAAAATATCTTGAAGATAGATTCATTCAGGTAATGGTTTGTATTCTTAATAATAATACCCATGCTAGTCATAGGTCAAAATTGTTTTGATACCATTTCATACTTTAAATGTTCTCTCTACTGCCGTGCCCCCGAAAAGACGACCAAAAGAGCAAAAAAGGCACGGCCGTACCATACTTTTATCGAAGCCATTCGAGCTATTTTTGACCCCCCTGTAACTTAGTTCTGGAAGAAGCTAAAAGTCGACATTTTGAGTGACAAAGAGGGCATTACATAACTAGATATAGTGCAAAATAACATTAAATTCGAACCAGTAGATTAAGAATTATTGCAAGTCAAAGTTCCTCAATTTTGTTACTGACAAACTGAAAACTTTGCATGCGGTTAGTGTCAGGTGTACAAATACACTAGAAAACTATAAAAACGTTATTTGCGGTTGGAAAAATAACATTTTAACAGATTAACAAGAATGCCTGATTTGGCTCTATTAATATCTCACAACTTTTTACGGATGCAGAGTTTCGAGACTTGGCCTAATTATAATTTGATTGATTTTTTTATGAGATTTACTGTTACCTAATTGATGATTTTGTTTTAGACCTGAAATTGACAATCTCATGATAAAAGGTATCAACCCTCCTCCACCACCCAAAAAGAAACCTCTATTGCCCAATATTAACGAAATCCTTGATAATAATACGACTTGTGAT
This sequence comes from Epinotia brunnichana, assembly GCA_963854355.1. NCBI lineage: Eukaryota > Metazoa > Arthropoda > Insecta > Lepidoptera > Tortricidae > Epinotia > Epinotia brunnichana. The sequence goes on along the minus strand of OY977945.1, from coordinate 6,759,236 downwards.
AATCTTCATGATGTATATGCGTTAAGAATAAACAATACAATTTTCCTTAAAGACGCCCCACGGCAAACCTTGACTGATTTACAGAAAATGCAAACTGAGTCATGGCACGAAGATTGTACGACATGGACCTATTACTTTAATACCCCGGTGAATAGAGCTGGCAGGGGCCAATTGTACCTGCAAAACCTCGGTACTGTCACAATCAGATACTGTTGGAAAAAAATCAAAAGGCCTATCCCGTTTATACTTGAAGATGACGGAAACATGTTCTTTTTCAACAAAAATGAAGATGTTTTGGCACCGGGTCAAGAAAAGTATATTTATTTCACGTTTATGTCCGACAAACCTGGTATTTACAAAGAACATTGGGAACTAAGCTTATGCAACGTCAGTTTTTTTATGTACCTTACCGAAAAAATTGGAGTCAATCTGCTCGCTGATTCAGTAGAAGATTACAAAGCAACAAACAAAACTGTTACACTACTCAAATCTGATATCAACTCAAAATCGAATCAGTATGAAGCGTTGCAATTCATAGAAAAGGCAATATCTAATGCAGTTGCCATACGGCCGGAAATGTATCCATACAAGAATTACTTTTTAGAAGCGGAAATGTTTGTCATGAAGAACCCAGTGTGTTTTTATCACCAAACTGAAGTAGCGAAAATGAGAGACTACTATGCGGAGATGAGTAAAGGCAGGGATTGGGATCTATCAGTATCAAGTTGGAGACAGCTGATGTTAACAATGGAATACGACGAAAGGATGAAATACTACGAATTGCTTCGGAAATCACATAGTGATTTCTTGAAACCGTGGTATGAAGGTGATGATCTTTTGACTTCTAAATATCGTGCTGTGAAACTATTGTTGGGACAGTTAGCAGATAGCTTTGATTTCGAGTACGATCATATAACTTCACTTTATAACCCAGAAGAAGAATGTGTAGAAGAATCATTTTACGCAAGTCGTCCAAGCAGAGAGTCTATTGCAACGGTTCCACAAAACATCGATTTAATACGCAATTTATATTACATACAAATGTATGAACACATTGGCAATACTATTGAGGCCTGTGCTGGTATTCTCAGTAGTTTAGACTTGGACAGATGGATTGAATTTGACTTCTGTCTTTCTTGAAGTTTGCGTTCTTGAATTTCTTCTATAATGGTGGCACCACTTGGTGGTATTTAACCAAATACTTATTCGTATTGCATCTTTTTCCTTCCTACGGCAAATGAAAGAGAGGCAACGACGCAACGCGACCAACACGCAACCCCAAATGTAGTGCCGCATAATTTTGCCCAAATGTAGCATTAATAAGATTTTGTTTGTTTATTTTGAAAATTGCATGCCATTGACAAGATATATGTTATCACTGTTATTAGAAAGTAATGAAAGGTGTACCCAAAACTAGTTGATTTTTCAATAAAGTATGCCATGCCCGATGCCACCTACGTTTAAAATGGGATCGTTTAAATGTAAGCTGATATTCTAAAAAGTCGTCATGTTATCCGACCCAGCCTACTGGCCTCACTCGGTATTCTCAGTATTCTGAATGATACTTACCATCTTTTTATGCCCGTTTTATTCTGTCTAGGTACGGTCAAAGAATTTAATTTCCTACCCACTTTGGACTCTGTCAAAGTGACGTAACGTAAGAGACTTCTTATGATTTTATTTACAGTGTCACTTTGAAATAGTCCTAAATGGGTAATAAATTAAATTCTTTGACTGTACATTCAAAAGCAAAACATAAGATGTAAGTATTGTATGGAAATTCAAAACAATGTATGCTTGTTAGGGTTCCGTACACAAAGGGTAAAACGGGACCGTATTTACTAAGACTCCGCTGTCCGTCCGTCTTTCCGTCTGTCACCAGTCTGTATCTTATGAACCGTGATAGTGAGACAGTTGAAATTTTCACTTATGATGTATTTCTGTTGCCGCTATGACAACAAATACTAAAAACATAGAATAAAATTCGTTTTTTATAGATAATGGTACGGAACCCTTCGTGCGCGAGTCTGACTCGCACTTGGCCGGTCTTTTTTTTGCTATTGAGTGTAAATGGAATAATTTGGTAAGTGGAGAATTCACTTGACATTTAGTAGAGTGAAGTAGGAGTAGCACATTCAATTTAATAAAAAGGGTGTGTTTGTTCTTCACATGCTCGCTTCATCCCAAATGCTGACTTACGAGTAGTCCTAATTTGATCAGTATTAAATTAACTCAAACGTAGAAAACCTTCACACTTCCTTTTAGTGTATCGTTTTATGGGCAAATTTCAGGATATCAAACACTGCGTAAATTGAAACATTCCACATTATTATCCCTTCGTAAAATGGCTTTTAGCTCAAAAGATAGCAATGTCGGAAATTAAGAGTTCATAATTTACTTAATCTCATACTAATTAGCGTGGGGTCTTTATTGCATTGCAATTCATCGCGAACAAAAATACACATCTTGATTTAAAGTAAATAAAAATACATCATGGGTGCAACACTTTCTTTCTGCAGAAAACCTTTTTTTTTTCATATAAATCGTCTGCGAGGACTCGGGCCCCTATCCCAATAAATTGGCAATTGTCACGAAAGTAATGGGTTCGTCAATCGAACTACATATATAGGTACATAACGATACACGTATTTGGGTGCATTTTATTTAATTACAACAGTTTCCAAACATTAAATAACAAACCAACCTGATTTAATGTCGAGGCTATTCCGTCAGAAGGTTAATTACATTAAACTGTTACAAGTTACTACTCCCGTTTTGAAACTCTCAGCTATATCTACCAATAAAACATAGGTATGGTGATTAATGGCACCATTTTATGTTTATGGCAATTAATCATCAGTATCATGGTCTTGACTGGAAGACGTACAATACGCGCCACATTAGTTTGCGTCTCTGAAGTTAGCCTCAAGTCGCCTCCTGCACTCCCGTCTAAACCCTCTGACACCTCTGCGACGATACTAACATACACAGACGCAAACTGTATCCGAGCATGCAAATGCCTTTTAGAAAACTACATACCTACAAGAGCAATGAAACCGGGTCTTTTTGTATGGACTTTGAATACTAACTGTACCTGTACCTAACTGTTTACATTGATTTAAGTTTATAATTGTAAAGAATTAGATATTTAATGTAAAAGTGCATGCCTAGCATTAAATATACAGCAGTAATTAGTAGTAAGTAGCGACACAACTATGTACCAAGAGCAACACGAACTGCCAACAAACTGTCATGCAGTTTGGCAGTGCATTTATTATGTTACCATTTTATGTGTCCTTTCAAGAAATAAATAAATAAAAAATAAAATTTGAATGCGAAGACGCAACTTGTACCCTCTGAAGATAGCCCCCGCCTTAGTCGCCTGTCCGCCACCGTTGCCACAACCCAACCCATGCTAGATGAATCGAGAAGGAGTCCCAAACGAAACTCGTTCCAACTTCCAACATTTAATTTAACCGTTTTACCATTTTGTCGGCAATAACGCATTAAGTATCTTAATGTCTAATTGTTGACAGAATGGTAAAAATGTAAAATTAAATGTTGGAACCAGGGACTGAATGTGGTATCGAAATTCGGCGTTTTAACGGTATTTAATAAACAAAATGGACTAAAAACGATGACATAATATAATGGACAAGCCCTTAGGTACATAACTTCTACCAGCGATTTAAATAGTGAGTCGCCACGTTTTGAAATGTTGAATTTCAATTTTCCGTCTGACAGAATAGCACCGCTTGAACTTATAATGGTAATAACCTTAATTCCAAATAAAGGCTCATTCAGGAAATTTTTACCCTTACCTTAATAGACGTTATTGTAAAATATATCGAGCATCTTAATCATTATATATAACTTTTGAATAGCCAAACGATTGAACTTTATTACCGAGGCAACCTTTACAATATTCAAATTCAAAAGGGTCGAGGCACAGGTACCTAAACTAGCTTAGAAAATGGGTCGTGCGTTTATTATACTTTGGAAGATTCAGCAGTAATACAGTATTTTCGGGGCGCGTGTCACATCGACCAATTACAAGCCTTTATTTAACTTGACTGTTGCAAAGTTAGTGTAGTACACTAACTTATCGCAACGGCGCGCCGCCTGCTTTACTCAGCGGCTGCAGCGGCGGTGCGTCGAAGCGAACTCGCGGCGGCGACGGCGCGCCGGCGCGGCGCTCATATCTATAGTGTACTGATGGTTCAGTGAACTGAAATCTTTATAATTATTTTGAACCTGGTCAGAAAATTTCACGAGAATCAGTTGAGAAGTGCGACCTGTAGAGGAGAACAGCTGGATAGCCAGTCAGCGGGATATTGGAATTGCTGAAATTTGGCATTGGTACTTGTGTAAGTTCAGTGACAATGTCGAGTCTGGTCGTTTAATTTTTTTCTTTTTTCTTTTCGAAGAAGTGACTCGGTAAAAAAAACCGTATAATTAACGAACCTGGTCACAAAATTAAATGAAAATCGGTTGAGAAATGCGACCTGTAAAGGAGAACAGCGGGAAAGCAGAACATCTGGACATCTGGAGATACTCGTATAAAAGATTTTCGGCCCAAGCTGAAGCATAGAACTTCGTTCACTTCGCTCCCTCGTTCGATTATGGCACCATCGAGCTGGTCTGTTGATGGAGCAGAAATCTAAACAACAAAAGATAAGTGTCTTCCGTTTTGGCTCATTGTAACCCTCTCAACGACTAGGTAGTTGATGATTGTGCAAAAAAGTAAAGTTGTCAATAAAAGTATTTTTTTCTTCTGAATATTATTATTTCACAATGTGTCCAACCGTTATGAATGCAACGTAATGACAAGTTTAGAACTTATAACAGTTGCATTTTGCGAAGTATCCTAGACCCGAGAGAAGAGAAAATTGACCCACCTTTACTTTAATGAAGGAACTCTAACAGTTGCCTCTTTAAGTATTTAACAGCCTGCGAACATTTTAGCATTCAATTTAAATACCTAGTTGTTACTTCAAGCGTGAAAATATCATTTCATCGTTATAAAACTTATAAATATAGACTAACTATTTTCACAAGTCTATATCCTGTTATGTAGTAGTCCTTTATAATTAAGGATTAGGGACAAACCGGGCAAGGATTTACCTTACCAGACCAAAAACTTTCAGCTCTAAAATAAAGGACCTATATAAAGCCTTCTGTTAACCCTCCTTACCGTTATTCATACAATTTACAGTTCTCTGTTAACTAAATTGTATTATGTACTTTTCTCTGTCAAATTGGCAGATAAGGACAAACGAATTTTAACGGCATTGTAGGTCCTTTTCTCATGAGAAACATTAATGTCAATAGGCTTGTAGCGCGGTGTTAAAATTGATAACGCCGTGTTGCTAAAGGGATAGTAAACCATCAAATGGTTGTAATAAAGTATAAATTACAAAATATAATTAAAATCATAAAAATATATAAACCTTGAAAGTTCAGAAAAATAAGTTTTATTTATATATTGTCCAAGAGTAAATTTAAAGGAACCAAAATAGAATCCTCTCGCTTTTATAGAAACAAAATTGTATGACAACTATGGACCTAAACGCAGTATTCGTACCATTTTTTTTAATTGAAAGTTTAAACGGCCTCCGTAACCCAGTGGGTAGTGACTCTGCCTTCGAAGCTGGAGGTCCCGGGTTCGAATCCCGGTCAGGGCATTTATTTGTGTGTTTATCACGAATATTTGTTCCTGAGTTATGGATGTTATATATGTATATAAGTATCTATATGTATTTATCTATTATATATATCATCGCCTAGTACCCACAACACAAGCCTTACTGAGCTTACCGTGGGCCTAGGTTGATTTGTGTAAGATTGTCCCATAATATTTATTTATTTATTATTTATTTATTTATATGCTTCCAGATTGGTCCCACTGTTTCCAAAGCCCCAGTTGGATGATGGGAACCATGAGGAATTGAGGGAACTCCTCAAATATATTAGGCACGCGTGTAGTAATTTCGGTGTATTCAACAGAAAATACCGAAATACACGAGTTATAATAATAACTTGTGTATTTACATCCGGAAATCATAAATTTGGTGAAGTGGAAGTGATGATGAAGACCACAGTTGGCATGTGGAACTTCTCAATGATGTACTTCAAACTATATAAGTACGTTACAGATTCTGATATGATTCCGTTGAAATAGGAAACAATGAAGTGCCAAAGGTAATTCTGAGATCCTTGAGGAATCAACGGAAGTCCTCAAATATTATCGGCCCACATACAGCGATTTGGTTTATTGGTCTAAAAATCAACGCATTTGTTCTCGGAAATCAGTTCATGTGGTAAATTGGAAAAAAAATGTGGAAATGTTCATGTGGCTTGGCGGAGTACTGAATTGAAGTCGGTTAAAACTTTGTTTTGAAAGTAAATTATTATTACCCAACTGCCGAAGGAGAGGAGGGTTATGTTTTTCGAGCGTATGTATGTATGTAAGTATGTATGTATGTATGTAAGTATGTATATATGTATGTATGTGTGTATGTCTTATTCTTTGACACGCCCTGTAGCCTAAACCGTTTGACGGATTTCAACATATGAGGTGTTGTTGGATTCCTACTAATCTAATTAATTTGCAAAAAAACAGTTAGGTTTTGTGAAAAATCTTTTGATTTCACTTGTTTAAGGTGGTTCGATTGCCATACAAAACGTTATTTGACATTCGTAGGCTAACGGCGTGATATTTTAAGAAACTTATGTAACAAACTTTCATAAATTGGCTTCCCATTTGCGCCAAATTCCCCCTTTCCTAGAATAAACTTGTATTAAACTAGATTAATTTGAGAAATTGGTTTGTCACGTGATATTTTGGGAAAACTATTTTCCTCAAATTAATCTAGTTTATACAAGTTTATTCTAGGAAAGGGGGAATTTGGCGCAAATAGGAAGCCAATTGATGAAAGTTTGTTACATAAGTTTCTTAAAATATCACGCCGTTAGCCTGCGAATGTCAAATAACGCTTTGTATGGCAATCGAACCACCTTAACGAACTTTTTCAACCAGATTCACAAATAAATACCATTCAGCCAATCAAAACCAACATGCGTAAAGCGCTACGGATGCTTTTCGTCACAAATGGATTAATCCCTGTTATTCATAAAACTTAAAATTGCTTTAATAAACAAAAATTGTTTTGTCCCTTTCTTACGAACAGAAATTGCAAAGTGACCGATAAAGACAAAGGAATTTTTACGGCATTTTTTTAGATAAATTAGGTTAGTTAAACGTTTGTGAATACGGCCGTAAGACAGACCCCACACTACCAGCGTTGTGTGAGCGTTCCCATACAGAATTGTACATTTTGTCAACGCCGCGTAGACGCAACGTACAATTTTGTATGGGAACGCTCACACGACGCCGCGGCGTCGTGTGAGCGTTCCCATACAAAACGCCGGTAGTGTGGGGTCTGTCTAAGACTAAGCTGCTACGAACTACGGCGTAGCACTACGGGCGTATCTTGGTGGTGAATGAGTAACGGAACTGGGAGAAAAACGATAAAGACCTCGGCATCCATGAATTTCTCTTATCAATAAACAAAAGCTCATGGTTATTCACCATGCACTAAGGTGAACAGCCTCCAAAGTTCAATCCTCGTTTATCTTAAGTAAAACAATGCTTCATTGTAAACAAGATATATTATCATATTATATACTAGCTGTTGCCCGCGACTTCGTCCGCGTATAACATGTTATCGTCTAAATGTTTGTTGAAGGAATGAATTAAAACAATCTAAAACCGAAGTTATTACAAATCTCTTACTTTCAAAATCTCTTGCTCTCTATACAAACTAAGAACCCTCTCTGAACCCTCATAGTAAACAGTCTGAAACCGTAGTTACAAATTTCTTACTTTAAAAATGTCTTGCTCTCTATACAAAGTTCGAACCCCCTTTTAACCTTCTTAGGCGATGAATTAAAAAAACGCTGAAATAAGTTTTGTAGTCTAAACAGGCTAAGATCGCAGTTACAAATATCATACTTTAAAATTTTCTTGCTCTCCATACAAACTTTGAACGCTTTTCAGGGAAAAATTAAAAATAAAACACTCGGTTTTTTTATTGTAATAGGTAAGTATTTTTTCTACAAACTATCTAGTCTCTAGCTAAAAAAAAGTGTTTCCCATACGAACCTTGTACGAATTTTCCAAAACGCTGGCAGTAGGTATTTTTTTTGTATTTTAATAAGTAGGTACTTAATCTTTCTACAGAGTTTTAAGTTTCTACCTAAAAAAAAATTTCCTACACAAACATTGCACCTCTTTATCCCCCTCTTAGCGGGTGGAAATTTTCAAACCACTGAAAGTAATTTACCTATATATTTGTATACTAATAAATAATACAATTTCAAGTCTCAAGCTCAAAAAAAAAGTTTCCTCCATACAAATTTTCGCCTGTTTTAATCACCCATAGGGGTGGAATTTTCCAAAACGCTGTAAGTTCGTTATTTGTATTGTAATAAGTAATCTTTCAGCAAAGGTTTGTCGCTTGCGATCTTTTTAAAAAGGTTTGAGATTCTAGCTCATAAAAATCCCCTTTACCAACATTGTACCCCTTTTTCATACCCTTAGGGGTGGAATTTTCCAAAACGCTGTTTTTTTTTATTTGTATTGTAATAAGTAATCTTTCTACAAACTTTTAAGCTTCTATCTCAAAAAGAAGTTTCGCTCATACAAACTTTGCAACCCTTTTTAACCCCCTAAGAGGCTGAATTTTCCAAAACGCTGGCAGTACTTTATTTGTATTCTAATAAGTAAGCTTTCTACAACGTATGGAGTCTCTTGCTAAAATAGTAAAGTTTCCCCCATACAAAATTTGCACCCCTTGTTTACCCCCTTAGGGGCAGAATTTTCCTAAACGTTGAAAGTATTTTATTCGTATTCTAATAAGTAGTATTTATACAAAATTTTAAGTCTCTAGCTATAAAAAATAAAGTTTCTCCCATACAAACTTTGCACCCCTATTTGACCCCTTTAGGGGTAGAATTTCCAAAAATCTCTTCTTATCCGTTGCCTACGTTGTAAAAGGTAGTTCTGGTGTAAATTTCAACCCTCTAGCTCCAGTAGTTTCGGCTGTGCGTTGATGAGTGAGTGGGTGAGTCAGTCAGGGCATTTATATGTAGGTATAGATAGATAGAAGATGACGAAAATCCCATTCAAATATCTCAAAACCGTTTTAATGTCGCTTGTTAGAGTGAGAAAACGATCGGGGACTGTGACGTCAAGATCCTCGAGCGTCATAGTAAAAAACAATTGTTTCATTTGAAGGTGCGTTTTGTGAAAAAGGGACAGAACATAAAACTTTGGAACTTAGTGATTAGTGTGATTACCTATACATATATTATATCTAACCTCTTGCGTTGATTTTTTCTCTATTATCCTTTTTTCGAGAAAATACATTATGGTTATTTTATTTAGTGTCTACCTACAACCGGGTCCGCTGCACCAATGTTTTCCATGTTTTTAAACATCTAACATGTTTTTAGTCAGGTTCGGCAAACAAATAGGGTTTTGTTTTGATTGGCAAAACATGTTTGACGTTTAAAAACCACGAAAACATGGCGCAGCGGACGCGGCTTACGGGGTGTAGTTTCGATTCCAGAGGGCCTACCGCGAAAGGCATTCGAAGTTTCCCCTCTCTGTCATACTTACGAGTTCGTACGTAAGTGCGACAGAGAGGGAAAACTTCGAATGCCGTTCGCGGTAGGCCCTCTGAGCTATAACCACGAACTTCGGAATTCGAAAATATTCGGGTATCTCTATCTCTATCGCACTAACAACACTCGAGTGACAGGAATGCAGTTATACGAACTTCGAGTTTCGGTTTTCGTGGTAGCGCCGTAGGCACTTTGGCAGAATGCGCAAAGAACGCGTGCCATTGCCATTCAAAAAAAACAAATTCGTGTTAATTATATTGTTCAAATTTGTTAATACATTTTTTGAAATTACGCCATAATGCGACATTTGCGCATATAAGTTCTTATATCACAATCGAATATTTTTTTATGGTTTAACTTTTGGCATGTGTATCGTAAAGGTCTATCGTAGACTGGATTTAAATTATAAATAAGTGAAAGGCAAAGCAATTCCGCCATTTTGACGAAAATTTGACGTTTCTTATAGCTGACAGTTGGAGCAACGTTTGATTTTAATAAAAATAAATGAAAAATTAAATGAAGTCGTATATTTCGGAAAATTAATTAATTGTCGCAGTCGGATAAAAACTATCCTAAGTTGCAGCTAGAATAATAATGTACCTATATTAAATGTTTCATATTTTTCCGTTCATGGGATGCTGAGAACATTGGTACCACACAAAGCTTAGTTTCAAACTGGCTGATTCTTTTTTTATTTAGAGATTTATTATAAGTGGAGATAAATAGATAGAAGATAATGAAACTCCCATTCAAATATCTCAAAAAATTATGAAGCTACATCCGTTTTAATGTCGCTTGTTAGAGTGAGAAAATGATGAGGGACTGTGACGTCAATATACTCGAGCGTCATAGTAAAAAACAATCGTTTCATATGAAGGTGCGTTTTGCGGAAAAGGGACAGAACATACCCTCTCTTAAAACTTTAGACTCTTATAACTTAATCATTACCTATATAACCTCTTGCTTTGTTTTTTTCTCCATTTGACTATATTTATTTTAAATTCTTTTTCGAGAAAATACATTATGATTATTTACCATATTTTCGATTCCTGAGCTATAACCACGAACTTCGGAATTTGAAAATATTCGGGTATCTCTATCTCTATCGCACTAACAATACTCGAGTGACAGGGATGCAAATATATGAACATTGATTATCGGGTTTCGTGGTAGCGCCGCAGGTACTTTGGCTGAATGCGCCGAGCGCGTGCCATTGTCATTAAAAAAAAACAAATTCGTGTTAATTATATTGTTCAAATTTGTTGATTTCATTTATTGAAATTACGACATAAAACGACATTTGCGCATATAAGTTCTCATATCAGAATCGAATATTTTTTTATGGTTTATATTTTAGCATTTGTCTCGTAAAGGTCTATCGTAGACGGGATTTAAATTATTAATAAGTGAAAGGCAAAGCAATTCCGCCATTTTGACGAAAATTTGACGGTTCTTATAGCTGACAGTTGGAGCAGCGTTTGATTACAATAAAAATAAATGAAAAATTAAATGAAGTCGTATATTTCGGAAAATTCATTAACTGTCGCAGTCGGATAAAAACTATCCTAAGTTGCAGCTAGAATAATAATGTACCCATATAAAATGTTTCATATTTTTCCGTTCATGGGATGCTGAGAACATTCGAACCGCGCAAAGCTTAGTTTCAAACTGGCTGATTCTTTTTTTAATTTAGAGATTTATTATAAGTGGAGATTAAACGTAAAGTCAAGTACAATTAATTTCGGGACATCATACACAGTATGATGCTAACAGATGTGAGTGTGAGGGATTTATTAATCCCAGATATTAATATTATAAAGTCGTAGAAACTTATTAAGTTTCTACGACTAATAAATATATAGTATAAGGGCCGTTACAGACAGGCTGCATTCCAGCTGTTTTTTGGCTGCAAATGTGTAGCTTCAATGAAGTTATTTCGCAGTTCACATAACTGCATTGAAACTGCAAACGTTTAACCGAGTCGGTCCCTGCGGTGTTTGCGTGGCACAGGGTGTGTGACGAGTTCAAATTAGTGTCCGTTTTCTCGCGCTGTAGTTTCGCACGGTGTGACTTAACTAACTGAACACTGGAACCGACTTAGTTAAACGGTATATCTGTAGCTTCACTACCACTTACAAAGATATACATAAATATTTTGTATAATTTAATTGTACGAAAGTAAACGGCATCGGCACTTTATTGTGGACAAAAATAATAAATACAAACAATAAAACAACAACTCAATCTACAAAGACGAAAAACTATAAATTTAAACTTAAACTTAAAGAAATTTGGCCCAAATTGCCGTGCAAGGGTAGTGCGCCCAGAAGGCTGGCTGCATTGCCACGCTGGATGGCAATGCTCACTCTTCGAGCAAAATATAGGCCAGCTGGTGTATATTAGGCGCGCCGACAAATCCTTATATAATTGGCGCGCACTTGGTCCCCATTGTCCCAAAGTTTCGACCTCAAATAAATACACATCCCTAGGGAGGCATACTTGCGGCGGTCTTCGGCAGAGGATGCAGCCGAACCAGCATTGATTCTGGTGCTCGGAAGATGGGTTGGCGCCAACGCCTGGTGCGTCATACCGTCAGGCCTCTTGCCGTCATCCCTCGCGATCCCAACAGGTTCGAGGACAGCGGGGACTTTGATACTAACTAAGGCCCTTCGAATTGTACTAAAATACAGAACGGTTCTCAAGTGGCGACCACGTACCGGAAGGCGCGGCGTTGGTAGGCGTCCCATAAGGTGGACTGATGACCTGGTAAAGGTCGCGGGAGTCCGCAGGATGCGGGTGGCGCAGGACCGGCCACTTTGGAACTCTTTGGGGGAGGCCTATGTCCAGAAGTGGACGACTTTCGGCTGATATGATGATGATGACAGAACGATATCTGTCTCGAGGATGCTATCAAACGCGCTGCTTGACATGAAAATATAACGAATCCATACTCTTTCTTTTAATCGTAGAACACGTCATGTTCGTTCAAACTCGCCATAGTTATTAGTATTGTCAACTACGTAAGTATCCATTTAAGAATAGTGTTTAGTTTTCACAAATGATTTTTTTATCATAATTGATAATTTGTTAAAAAGCAAATATTGTAGGTACTTTACAAAAAAGGGCAATAGGTTTTGAGAGGTATTATTTCAATCACCTTAAGCGAATCAATGGATTATTTTGTAAATATTGAGCAAATCTAACTGTTGCTTTTGAAAACGACCCTTCAATTAGAAAGCAGTTTTGTATTGTTTTAATAAAGCTCTTTTTGTTAATCTATTATTCATGTTATATTGATTGTGCGGCTATTGTTTTGCCCCTTAACCACTTTAAACCATTACTTTCAATTATCGTTTTCAATCAATTGAAGCTGAATTTAGTTGAAATTTTACAATAGTGAAGCCCATTATGTTTTCAACAGTACCTACGTATTGTATTTTCATTATTAAACTCCATAATAATGAAACTAAATTCTAATTAGAAATGATATTTCATCGAAATTCTACTTTCTACTAAAGTAAACCTCTATTGTGTACAGCAGCAGCGGCAGCATAAAATTAAATATACGATACCTATTTTCCACTACCAAGGAGGTTCCTTGTTACTGCGATAAAGTGCAATTATCCTTGCTAGCGTATTTGTACCGTCGACGTCAAAAATATGTATACATTTATCGCCTTATCACAAGGGAGTAAGGTGCAATAATAGTGTATATGTCACCGTTACATTGTGAACACCGTCAGTTAAGAATCTTACTCGCGATACCGTCAAATCCTCCAACTTTACCCCTCCGTCCAATATTTGCCCAGGAAGGAAATATAACTAAGAATACATTTATCTGAGAAAATGTATACTCTATGGTGCCAAGTTTTTATTTGGTAATAATTTAAGTTATAATTTGGTATTCTTAGTTATAATTTTAGTTATATTTCCTTCCTGGGCAAAGATTGGACGGATGGGTAAAGTTGGAGGATTTGACGTTATATTATAAACTGTCGAAAAATTGTGAACTGTCAAAACCGTTCACATTTTAACGTTTATATAAACTATCAATGTCGAATCGTCAAATTGTGAACTGAGATCAAATCAGCTTGCTACCGAACGCATACAAAAAGACTAGGAAGGTTAGGTTAGTTAGGTAGCTTCAGTTGCCCGAAGGGCAAACCACCCAGAAATAGGAGATCCGTCGACACTGCCATATGATGAAATAAATTGAATAAGTGTCTGGTTGAAAAAAAAAACAATCATGTTCTGACGTAAGTGCAATAATTTTCGTTCAACCAATCAGCGCACAGGGTGCGATCCGAATCATGCCATTTGATTCAGTTTACAATTCGACGATATGACATTGATAGATTAGATTATAAACTAACGAAAAATAATGCGTTAAATTGTGAAAGGTTTTGAAAGTTCACAATTTTTCGACAGTTTATAATATCTCGCGTGAGATTATAAACTGACGGTGTTCATAATCTTACGGTTACATAAACAGCGTGTATTTTTATTATTACCTCAAATTGTAACCAGAGGTAGGTGTCAGGGCTATGAACCGATATTGTAAGATTTTTTTCTTAACTACTAACTTTTTTCTCCTTATAAAATAATCCAGCACGCAATGTATCACTACATTGTATTACTGATGTGACGTCACAACTGTCACAGGTAACCCGCTTCTTCCATGTGTCAAATGAGTGTAACCATTACATTGCTGCTTGATACATTTTCAAAAAATAATTACGCTTTGGCAGTTCAGACTAATTTACAATTTTCTTACAATATCGGTTCATAGTACTAAAAGCCATGTATGGTTACAATTTGAGGTAATATTAAACATGCAGGCTGTATACATATCTTTAACGTCAACTGTACAGCATAACATGGAACATGTCAAAGAAAATGTCTCGCAAACACGAATTAAGAACAAGTTGCCCTAGTTTGGGGGCATACTAATATTCTCGCGCTTTCCTCGCCAAACAACTTGCTCGACATTCAAATATATGAGAATGTTTTGAGACTTTGTTGTCTGATTGAAATAGTTGAACTAGATTCTGATTTACATTTGCTGGGGCCGAGCCAGCCTCATTTATCTATATAAAAGAATTCAGAGGAAAAATATGCGCCTTTCAAAGTCCGCTCAGTGAAGCCTGCCATTTATCTCACTAAGTAAAAAACTATACCGCACCGTAGTTAATGGTACGTTTGCGCTGAAAAACTGGGTTTTACTTAGACGAAGTTTAGCGGCAATAAGCCAATCCACCATAAGCTGCCACTGTAATTGCGACTTTAAGTTGTAAAATTAAGGTTCAAAATCAGAACTTGCTTGGTATAGTTTGGATCCTTTCCACTAAATTATATGTCCTCTTATATGTGGGTCAGGTCATTGCAGGAAAAATATGAAAATTGCATATCAGGACGGAATATTTATCATAGGTGCTGTGGAATTTTCAGCAATATATTTCGGACTCGTATTAAAACTGACAGTTTCATAAAACTATTGCGTATCGGGAGTAGATATGGCAGTTGAGTATTTATTTTTGATTCTAGTGGTGATCCCGGTATCTTGGGTTTACCCTCGTTTATCCAGAACAACGTTTACCTATTCTGTCGTTTCACCAAATATTTTATTTATTATAAGTTTTTTTTTACAAATATTAACCTTTTCAAAATGATTACTGAACACTGACAACTTAATTAAATATGATGTTACCTACTTCAAAGAATCTTACATGCTTACAGTTTCAGGGAAAATACGTTTTAACCCAATTATTAACGCTTTTTAACGCAAATAAGCGGCTTAGGTCGAATGTAAACATTGAACAGAGGATCTTTGGGTAACTTGCTATTGCTACTAGTCATTTCTCTATACAGATTAAATACTCAAGTAACACATTAATGTAAGTTGTTACCTGTTCGAAGAGACATTACATTTAAAATGTGCAACACAAACCAAACAAATGCCTATTCGAGCAGTCCTCAACTATAACTATAACTAACGATGTAGTTGTTAGTTACTATGAGGGGCCTAGCTTACAAATATTTAGTTGTAAGCTAGGCCCCTCTTACATGTGCAAGAGGGGCGTTAGGTCTTTTACATATACTTAGTATCATCGTCATGCATATTTAGAGTTTCGCCTTGAGTTGCTTCACGTATATGACGGAGTGCCCGGGTGGGTGCCGCTGCGTCGGCCGCACGTTCCTCTCAATCGGCTTGCTGTCCAGCCCTTCCAGCTGTCTGAGCAGACCCAACTGTAAAACAACACATTTTGTTACCTATTTTTGAAGTTTACTTGTCTGAGAAAATGGAACTGCAAAAATGAGACAGCTTGTTATTGGAGATGCTTTCAAGTGAATAAATAAGGAGCGCTCCACAATAATGAGTATGTCGTTGAAGAGTGACAAGTAATAGTCTATGTAGATCGGTTCATACTGTGTCTGTGTAGTGTAACAGGTACTAGGTAATCACTTATTTTTAACTAAATTAAAAAAAAAGGAGGAGGTTCTCAATTCGGATGTATACAGGGTGGAAGTTGACGTAAGACCTTCCCGGAAATATTGAATCGTTTAAGTGATATACAGTAGATTTGTAATGGTTAGAATCATGAATTAAGTAAAAAATTATTAAACCAAATTTACTACTTTTTCACTGTGGTGATGACCCTAGTGGCGGTGATAAAGCTAAGCTAATTACCGAGCGTTGACGTAATCGCACTGTTGTTTGAATGACGCATAAATGTCAAATAAATTAAATGCCAAAATATTAATATCAATGACTTTATTACTTATGGCCATATCTAACACTATCTTCACATACGGTGTTCAAATGTCCCTCCACGCCTTATAATGCACGCTGCAGCCCGTGCCCGAGTATGTCGGTGCACATGTGATAGTGTCTGCTCTTCAACATTCTTCCTACGCAGACTGACGAAGGCAGCAATCAACCTTTGTCTCATTTCGTCCGCAGTGTCGCATTCGGTTTTGTACACTATGTCTTTAACACAGCCCCACAGGAAGAAATCTAAACAAGTTAGATCCGGAGACCTGGGTGGCCAGCGGTGCGGCCCAAACCGGCCGATCCATTGGTCTCCAAACTCATTGTTCAATTTCATTCGTACTTCATGAACAGAATGAGCTGGCGCACCATCTTGTTGAAACCAAGTGAGTCGTCTTTCAGCCAGTGGTAGCTCGTCGAGATAAGTGACAAGCTCATTGTTTAAAAGATCCATGTATCCTTGTCTGTTTAGAGTTGCAGGCAGAAACACAGGTCCTATAATAGTTTCTCCATGAATTGCCGCCCAGACGTTAACAGACCAACGATACTGGTGAGCTGTAAATCGGTAAGCGAAAGGATTTTCTTCGGCATACACATGTTCGTTTCGTCTGTTCCACATACCGTTGCGAGTAAATAAGCTTTCATCGCTCCAAATAACATGCCTGATGAAATCACGATCTTCTACTATTTTTTGTAGCAGCCACTGGCAGTAGGCTTCGCGAATAGGGCAGTCTCTAGGCAGTAATGCTTGAACCCTCTGTATTTTGTAAGGGTGAAGGCCAGCACGTTTTAGAACTTTTAGTACTGCGGTATGACTTATTCCAAAATGTCGACCCGCTCGTCTCGAACTAGCTCTTGGATTACGTTCAATATACCGCAGCACTCTTTCTTCAAGTCTAGCCGCAATTTGAACAACAGGTCCTCCACGTTGGTCATTCTGAGCTGTTCGTGGTACAATGGGCTGATTATTGGCGACACGATCATAAGCACGTAAAATCGCCCTTCGTCCAGTTGGATGTGGTGGTGGATATGTTTCTCGATATCGTCTTAAAGTTTCAGCCACATTAAAGTTACATGTCGCGTATAATAATAGCAAATTTAAATAACCACGAGCATCTAACAAAGGCATTTTTATTTTAATGACACTGTCTATCAAATACCTATTTTGATTTCTTCTTAACAATGACTCATCTTCTTGGTTTCTAACCACGCAAAGAGGTTCGTTAGTTATCAAAAATGTTTTGATTCTAAATATTTAGGTAATGTTTCGCATGTACGTTTTTAATCAAACAAAAAACAAAGACAACCTATTGCATGAAAAATATGCCTGCTCAACCAGGTCACAGTTTAAATTTACTCGAGTATGGTTTTGTGAAACGAGCTAAAACCTTTTTATTAGTCCCTGTCCTTTGTTTTATTAGTACGAGGAAAGGAAAGAGGTTACGTTATCATCTATGATCTTTCTTTGAGTGAGTACTTTTGAGTGGTTGTCAATGTCAGCATTTGAACTATTTGTTGTGGTTAGTTTTATTCATTCAAGGAATTAAATTTATTTACCTCATCCAACAATCAAACAAGTGGAGCCACAATGAGAGTCGCCTCCGCAAATTCTGCAATATTTCTTACCGCGTTGCAAGAACTAAGAATAGATAAACGGCAACAAATTAACATAACATCCTTTCGTGTAAGATTGTTTACGTGTAAGTTCATTGACCTAGTCACCTGGTTAGGGTTGGCACGAGTAGTTTTTTGAGTAAATGTTTAAAAGGCTATAAGTTGAAAACGGCTACACATATTTACATAGTTTGTATGGAGGAAATATAGTGCTAAGGCTAAACTACCTCCCATTTCCACAAAAGGCCCTCGTCGACTTCCACCCTGTATATATATATATTTTAAATGTTTGTTACATCAGAGGGATAATCACGTAACGTTCCGAACGCGCGTCGGTACGATTTAACTGTCAATTTTCCGTATTAAAAGTGACATTTAGACCTACCCAACGTTCGTACAATGCGTTACGTGACCGACCCACAGAACTCCGTCATTTATGAACCGATTCATACAATTCTTTTTTTAATTGAAAGTATATGCTTCCAGATTGGTCCCATTGTTTTCAAAACCCCAGTTAGATGATGGGAACCATGAGGAATTGAGGGAACTCCTCAAATATATTAGACACGCGTGTAGTAATTTCGGTATTGTCTATTATAACTCGTGTATTTACACCCGTAAATCATACATTTGGTGATGGTGGAAGTGATGATGAAGACCACAGATGGCTTGGGGAACTTCTCAATGATGTACCGACTTCAAACTATAAAAGTACGTCACATTGTTCTGATATGATTGCGTTGAAATAGCAAACAATGAAGTGCCAAGGGTAATTCTGAGATCCTTGAGGAATCGACGGAAGTCCTCAAATATTATCGGCTCACATACAGTGATTTGGTTTTTTTCTCTAATAATCAACGTATTTGCACTCGGAAATCAGTTCATGTGGTAAATTGCAAAAAAAATGTGGTAATGTTCAAGTGGCTTGGCGGAGTACTGAATTGAAGTCGGTTAAAACTTTGTTTTTAAAGTAAATTATTTATTTTACATTTTTTTTCTATACGTATGTACCTGATCATTTCCTAAAATGACCTCCTTTTTTACCAGCAAGAGCGTGTGTCTGTCACAACACAAGGCAGTTTTTTGTTTAAGTAATATCACAATTAAGTCATATATATTTGGTCGTCGGTCAAGAACCTAGGCTATTCCTCAAACAAACAAGCCAATTGTTTACCAATGAGGAGATTTGATCGAATCTCAAACATTCCAGATCTTTTCTAAGAACTTGAGTGTTTGCAAAGGATGAGAGTAAAGTCTATTGAACGTGATTATGACTTTGCTATACAGAGTAGTGTTATTTGAAACAACAACAATCAATCACACACGTCAACAGACTGATAAACGATTCCACAAATGCCAACGAGAATGACGTGTACCTATTTATTTATTTCAAACGCGTTGGTTCTGGCTGGCTTTAACATTTTTTTTTATTCTTTTATCTTATTTACTGTAACCATTTCACGCATCTACGAATTAACGCTTCAATTTGTGGGAACCGAAAAAAACCCGAAGAGTAGGTAATTTGTCCGAGATCCATATTCCAAAATTTCCAACTCCATTTTCCGCTTAACGAAAATTTGGAAGCAGATGGAATAAATAAATAGGTTAGGTTAGGTTTAGGTTAGTATTATGTCCTGAAAAATCTATAATTCCTCCAGCTTAACATGGTTTTCAGAATATGCTTGTGTCCAATTTTTTGTTACAATGCCATTCGAACCAGTTTTTGGATAGGAACAAATGTTTGTATAAGAGAATACCCAAAATGTTAAGTCAAAGACGGACCTAATTAATTATAAAATAAATAATAAATTAAAAATTAAATTACATGAATTAGAATTTTGAATTCGAATTTGACCTAGCGGGGGGTAGGCAAAACGCTTCATACTTTTAATTGCCCTTAAAGTATGACGTCATAGTGGTACTAACCGTTGTATGGAAAATCGCTGTTTCGGTCGCGAAATAGTCGTAGTCCTCGGCTTAGTTTTCATACAATTTTGTTTCTATAAAAGCATAAGGATTCTATTTGTAGCTTTAAATTTGAACTTGGACAAAAAAAAACCAACATTTCTAAACTTTCAAGGTCTAAATGATTTGAATTATGCTTTGTACTTTAAAAATGTATACATTATAAAAATAATTTGATGTTTTACTGTTTACTATTTAGCAACACTACGTTACCAATTTTAACATTTGGAAACTACCCTATTATGAAATTTGGACAAAAAAATGCTTTTGAACAAACGACTCTTCAGAATTATGTAGTGTAATGCCCTTCAATGTACTTGTAGGTATAATTTGTTGAGGCCTATTTCCGGGCTGTTCGAATAGACGTTTATTTTGTTTGTGGTACGAAATTTAAATACTTACGTAATGTCTATTCAAACTTGTAACCAGGTCCTACAAGAGGCCCCTAAGATTTTTACCTGTACAACGCTACGTTATATTATAGGCAGCCGATGTCAGCAAACATTTCTTCGATCCATTCATAATACGGATAAATTATGTATGAATCGAACAAACGACGTTGCGGCATTATCTAGCAAAATGGCAATTTGATGGCACGATTAATTATTTGTCTCTCTCTAACACAATAGGGTCACAGAATAGAGGGGCTATTTTCTCACTTTATTTATTTGTGTCAGTTAATTTTGATAGTCCAGTTAGTAAGCAATCTTCTACTATATTCAATCTATGGTTATAGATACAGATGGTGCCTCAAATAATCAACTAGCTATGTATTGTTTACATACATACATAAAATAATTTTTGTATTCCTAAAAAGGGTAGGCATAGGCATAGCACATATACAATTAAAGTTTCAGTGCCATTTCCAACAGGCACAGGTTAAAAATTTAAAATAAGTATGATAGTGTTGTATGTAGTGATATGTTGTCAGATAATTACCAATAGAGTAGGTACAGCCCAAATAATCCCATAGTCGACTTATACGGCACCCACGGGGCACGGACAGAAAGGGTCTTGTGTTATTCTAACCCGAAACTACATGGGGATATAGGTGTTGTTTGTGTTTTCATTTAATTTTCTGACACGAAAAACTAAAGGATAGAAAAGTTTATTTTATCTTCAGTAGGAGACGGGTAAGTTATCCTACAAAGAGCGGTGTTTTATTTTTTCTAAAATGAGGTTGACGTCGCCTGTTTTTAATATTCCTCAAATAGTACCTAATGTGCTAGAACCGGTATTTACCGAAAAGTCTTAATCAGTATTGGTACCTGTTCAGTGCCAATCTGCACAGGCTTCTCGTATATGATCCAGGTAACACACTCTGTATAGGGCGGGGTGGTCAGTGACCCCTTGTACGTCACATAGCTGCCCTCACCCAAGTCGTCTCGCTCCATCCATGACAGTGACTCTGAAACATTGATACAAATAGGCTGTTTTAATGACGTTACATTACCTTTTTCAGTGCATGTCTTTCTGTGAAACGATTATTCGTCGTGATAAATAAATAAATATAAATATTGGGCGACAATCTTACACAAATCGACCTAGTCCCGAACTAAGCAAAGCTTGTACTTGGGTACTAGACGACGATATAGATACTTATATAGATACATAAATACTTAAATACATAGAAAACATCCACGACTCAGGAACAAATATTTGTGCTCATCACACAAAAAAATGCCCTTACCGGGATTCGAACCCGGAACTTCGTAGGCAGCTTGGTAGTGATACCAACTAGGCTACAGAGGTCGCCGTCGATAGACTTGAGTATTCAAAGAACATCAAGAATTTGCCGTTTTTAAATTTGTCGAACTGAACAACGAGTAGCCAAACATTGCTACGAACATTTTCACGATTCATTCTAACGAACGCTCGCTCTTGTTAGGCAGTGCTCTGCAACGAACGCCGTAGGTCACGTCTGGCGTCTCACTGCGATGATCACTCGGAAGTGTGGACGCGGCTTCCAGCGCAAACTGCGATGGTCACTCGGAAGTGTGGACCAGGGACTGCATAACCGAAAAATATCGGTGTTCTATTTTAACGGTATGAAGTCATATCGGTTGTCAAATAGGGGTTTCGGTTGCGGAACCTTTATATTTTGTTATCGTACCTTTATTTTTTCCGGTACCTTAACCGCTTTTTAAAAGTATCGATATATCGACTTTGGCCTGGCGTTGTTGCCAAACCGCCGGCAAAGGCACTGCCGTTTTGTCTTTTTATCTTTATATGTTTAGTAGCCAATGCTTCCTCTGTAGAGTGCCAGCTCGCTTACTTTTCTCGATAACCCTTATAATACCGGTACTATAAAGGTTTCGGTATCATTTAAAACTAATACCGCTAACCGTTATTTCAAAACGGTTACGGTACCGTTATGGTCACGCGGCGCGCATAACCTTTACGACATAACGGTACCGTAATGGAATACCGGTTTCATACCGGTATAACCGTAACCGAAATCCGTCCCTGGTGTGGACATGGCTTCCAGCGCAAACTGCGATGGTCACTCGGAAGTGTGGACGCGGCTTCCAGCGCAAATTGCGATGGTCACTCGGAAGTGTGGACGCGGCGTCCAGCGCAAACTGGGATGGTCACTCGGAAGTGTCGACGCGGCTTCCAGCGCAAATATTGTAAAACATTCATAAATTAACTAATCAAAGTTATTTTATTGGGTGGCGCAGGACCTGTCATTTTGGCACTCTTTGGGGGAGGCCTATGTCCAGCAGTGGACGTCTTTCGGCTGATATGATGAAAGCTATTTTATACATCATGCAATTAAAAGTTAAACAAACACGTTTTGGCACAGTATTTCCTCCTTGACGTAACAACTTATTTTGGTCTCTTTATAAATAATTTACGACCTTTTCACCAGGGTTGAAACTGTTGAAAGATTGGAAAACTGGTTTAAATTGAACTTTTCCAAATTGGTAATTATAATATTTAACTTGATAAATTTTGTCAAATTGTTGATTCAAACTTTGTTTCATAAATCAAAAGTAGAATTTGATATAATAATTACATTTTACGTAAGTATTTAATTTATTTATGATGAAGTGTAAAGTAAATTAAATGAAGATACATTGAGTCTGCGACTCGTAGATGTGTCATTGACACTGAGATTAAATGCGTAAAATAATTAGTATAGATGATGAAAGCCAAAGTTGTCAGCTCTTTTAGCTTGTGTATTTAAGACGAAGTGAAAGTAGTAATCGTTCTTATGCAAACTTTCATCTCGTGAATTATATTAACTATATCCTCTGGAACTTATCTATACTTCGATTTTTTTAGCATTAGAAATTCGATAAACAAAGAAGCAGGTGTCTTAAACCTGTTTCTTCAGCAGTTAATAATAAAATATTAAATTATTGTGTATTTTTCTTTATTACATCATAGGTACTTATCAATGATTTCACATTTCCTATCACTTAGGTTTGTAAATATTATATATATATTATTATTAACTATTCCTAACCTAACCTAACCTTTCACTACACTGAATTGGGTGGTTTTAACCTTAAAATGCATGCATATCAAGTGGTCTCTCTGAAATAAGTAAGTAGAACCTATTTAGCTTAATTTGAAGCTTTGCCGACCTCGTCCACCACACACTAGTGCTATGTAACCTTGTAGTTATTAGGAGTTATTATTTAGTATTATCAGAGTAAGGGCCGCACTCAGGCACCTGAACTGAACCGCACTATCAACGAAAGATAATAACAATAACAACAACAATAACAAAAAACTTTAACGGAAAACAATGAAACTTAAAAACTCAAAACAACAAGATTCTGGGATAATGACAAAGTATCGCAATTGCATTCGCATGACATACGAGATGAGAGTCAAAGACTACAATATACATACTGAGATAGACAGGCAACTCGACCAAATTGAGAAGGCATTTAATGCTTGCGTATACAGGCGCCATCTCTTCTACGGTAGTTACAACTTTTCTTTAAATGTACAAAACATACAAAAAGTGCGTCGGTCGTAGGATTTGAACGTCGGATCATCGACTCCAAATACCACCGTCTGTACCCCTAGGCTACTGATGCCTTGTGACAGTACCGCGAATTTTGAAATACCTTGACAGCCTTGCCTAGCAATCGCTAGAGCTTCAGAGAGTTCGCCAGCTATCAAGAAGGTGGCACTGTTTTCAATAATAAACTGGATTTGCATTACGTTCTAAGTTCGCATAGCATGATGAGAGTGACGTTTAAAGACAAACATGAACAATGTAATGGCGGACATTTTATCCGACCGATTGCAAATGTCAAAACGCTAAACTCTTATTGATGTGGGACACGATCTCTTCAATTTAGTCGCAATTTATGCGTTTAAAACGTTCCGTTTGTTTGAAACCTCTGCTTCTCTGGGTTTTTTATCATGCAATTTTTTTGCGATACATTAAAAATAACACAAATAAAATATTAATGCTGTATTATTAAATAATCCTTTTAAGTAAATGCAAATTACACATTTTGCTATCGTCTAATATGCTTTAAAAAATGTTTTCATAGTTTTCCACTTATTCCGCCGCATTTACGGCAGGTATCGTAAAACGTGTTTTATAAAAAACCTTACACTTACTTCTGTAAAGGTCTTTCTAATGCTAAAAAAATCGAAGTATACATACTTCTCTTACTTAAATTACCACCAACCTTCCTACTGTGACTCGGGGGTATATTAAATAAATAAATAAAATAAAATAAATATTTGCGGACAATCTTACACAAATCAACCTAGTCCCAAACTAAGCAAAGCTTGTACTATGGGTACTAGGCGACGATATAGATACTTATATAGAGAAAATAAATACTTAAATACGTAGAAAACATCCATGACTCAGGAACAAATATTCGTGCTCATCACACAAATAAATTCCCTTACCGGGATTCGAACCCATGACCTCTTGCTTCGTAGGCAGGTTCACTACCAACTAGGCTAAAGCGGTCGTCTATATTGACAGCGATTAAATTTAAAACTACCCTCCTAATCAATCATAGAACAGTCACGTCTAGGTGCCGTCATGGCAGTGACTGTGCGAGCGAGTCGGGCCCGCGTCCGTGCCCGCGGCAAAGCACCAGAACCGACTTTTTTACGCTACATTCTGTGCGTACTACAGCCGCTAAACTTTTTTATGAACAAGTGAAATCGAAACATTTTTAAAAAACCCAACAGCTTTTTTGCAAATATTATAGCCTATGTCACTAAGAGGAATTCAACGACATCTCACATGTCGAAATCCGTCAAACGGTTTAGACTGCAGGGCGTGTCAAAGAATAAGATATACTCACCTACATACATACATACATACTTACATACATACATACGCTCAAAAAACATAACCCTCTCTCCTTCGGCAGTCGGATAAAAATAACCCTGTACTTAAGTTCATTACAAACGGTACAGCGATTTAAGTATCAAAATGTATAGATTAATATGGATTTCATATTCTTGTCACTACAACCAAACCAGGCCCCGTAGCATGGATGGCGTTATCACGCGATAAGTGATAGGATAAGCGCGTCGTCTCATTCTATCGAACGGTGTCAGCCAGGGACGGCAGCTCTATCCTATCACTTATCGCGTGATAAGGCCATCCATGCTACGGGGCCTGATATGTCAAGCTATAAATAATTCAACCCAAGAGGTGTGACATGTTCTCCTAATTGTCCTTGCGCACTAGTTAGTATTTTGTCGATATCATAGATAGGAACGAGGAGTTATCGTAAATGAAATGGTTAAAAAAAACATTTTAAATTTCACCTGCAGTAACTCGAATAGTTTGATCCCGCTTCTGAATCCCCTCCAGCCCTTCGACAAGCTTGTCAAACCTCGGGTTGGGGGCATCAACTGCCTCCAAAAGGAAGCCGACTACCGCCAACCCATCAGCATGGCCCACCGCCGCCTCCATCGACTCGTATTTACTGTTGTAATGGACGAAGTGACATTCTGCGGCATATCTGAAAGTTAAACAGGGCTATAACACTTTAAACTCTCGCGCTTTGTACACATATTTAAAATACACGGACACGGACATTAAAATGGACGGGTAGTGGACTTTTTTCGGGTGTATCCTTCATGTTTTTATCGACTTTTGGAATGTAGTGAAATATTGTAAACCCATATCTCTGTTGACAAATTGCTGGGACGACAATTACCTGAGACCATGGCCCACCCGTGTCGAAACGTCAAAAATAAAGGTAAATAAATATCGCGTTAGACCCGGGTAAAACAGTACTTTAAACAGAGTTGTTTATACACTTGGGCAGCGTTTGTCAAAGTTTGGAATGAAGGACGTTGCAGATGTAGTGCATAATTATTTTCCATCGTATTTTTACGGAAACGTACGAACGTGTCTTGCTATTTCAGTCGGTCACAGTACAAAAAGTACTGAGGTTGACTTAAGTAGCATGACAAATAAGAACGTTTCCGATAACATACTTCGATTAGTGGTTTTGGGGCTGATTTAGAGGACATATTACATACTTAATCGACATCTTTAACACTTATCGTTATAATCAACCCTATTAGGTATCCCACGGCATTGTCCATGTAGGTTAGAGAGAATGGGCGATAGTTAGCTGGCCTAATGTAGGTTGTAATCTTACGACTGTACTGATGTGATAATTTTCTTTAAACTAAATAATTTACTTTCAAAACAAAGTTTTAACCGACTTCAATTCAGTACTCCGCCAAGCCACATTAACATTTGCAATTTTTTTTCCAATTTACACATGAACTGATTTCCGAGAACAAAAGCGTTGATTTTTAGACCAATAAACCAAATCGCTGTATGTGGGCCGATAATATTTGAGGACTTCCGTCGATTCCTCAAGGATCTCAGAATTACCTTTGGCACTTCATTGTTTGCTATTTCAACGGAATAATATCAGAATCTGTGACGTACTTATATAGTTTGAAGTACATCATTGAGAAGTTTCACAAGCCATCTGTGGTCTTCATCATCACTTCCACTTCACCAAATTTATGATTTCCGGGTGTAAATACACGAGTTATAATAGAAAATACCGAAATTACTACACGCGTGCCTAATATATTTGAGGAGTTCCCTCAATTCCTCATGGTTCCCATCATCCAACTGGGGTTTTAGAAACAATGGGACCAATCTGGAAGCATATACTTTCAGTTAAAAAAAGAATTGTACGAATCGGTTCATAAATGACGGAGTTCTGAGGTAACAAACATTACAGAATCTCTCTCATTCATGGAAGGAGACCTGTGCCCTGCTAGCACCAGCATACCGTATACAAGTGGATGATGAATAATTAGAAGTATTAAAAGAACGTGTAAGTTTGAGCACTACTGAAAGAGCAGATTAATGCGTGACGACGGTAGACAGGATATGGATGATCGTGGTACGGAATTAGTTTCGATGATCAGCGACGTAAGTTTTTTGGCATATAACTGCTATCCTACTTACTTATAAATTATAATATACACCGTGGCTGTTGTAATTAGTTTCCTTTGTGCTAGGGCAAATGAAAGAAGGTCTGAAGGTAACCCAAAGCTTTTATTTCGTTCTAGGTCCTCACTAAAAGCTAACTAGGTATAAAAACAAATGTTAAGGGTAGGATTTTGATGACGCTTTGGTCGATTGCGCTAGAACCATTTGGTAATGTTAAAATAATAGGCTATGAGCTTAGCTGCATCTCCATCGCAGGCGGTGCTACGGAGCGTTCCCGACAACGGGAGTACTGGCTCGGCTGGCGCGGGTGGCTTCGGGCACGATCAGGCCCCTACCAAACACCTCCTGGAATTTCCATCAAGCGATGAGACGGTTAGCCAAGAATAGCAAGTACAAACTGGGCGGGCACGGGGCTAGATAGCGGGCCGGGGCTCAAGAGTAGTCTGTGGGCCGGCAATCAATAATCAAGGGAATAAAACGGTCCATGGTACAGTACAAAACTAACCTGTCGGAGGAAAATTGTCCCACGTCGATGGGTATTGACAAATGTCAACTCCGCCACCAATGGCCCTGGCCTTGCTTCCCGTGGCTCGCCGATTTAACCGCAACACGGTGGTATTCAGCCAGGTCAAGTCGCGTGGGAGAGCACCACGGCCTCAACTTGCCTGTAAGGCTTGATTACACCGGCAAAGAGGAAAATACTGCAATCGCCCAGAAAACGTGTTCCGGCACACCAAAATAAAATAGGAAGTGCCTATCTGACACTTCGACATTGCCAGCTCTCTCAAACCCGGTCCCCGAAGTTCAAGTAGACGCGCCAACTTGTTGCAACAATCTGTCGTGTTGATTTGTAAACAAGAAAACATCTAGTCATCCGCTACAGTAGAAATGCAATAAATTATGTGGATTATGAATTATGAAATGGAAACCCGTGACGAACAAAACATCTAATCATTGATTCGTAAATGTTCAACGCGATATTCCTTTTTTCTCCTTGTCGCTGGTCAGCGGGCGCGAACTCTGGCAACACTGGAGTCCACAGATAAGCTATCCAATACAACAGGGGTTCCTTCCTGACAGAATATTACACGAAAAGAACAGTTAGCCAACTTGACAAATAACTTTGAAAGGTTTAAAACGATAATAAACCCAGCATACGGGTTTATATATTACACTGTGAATAAACCGAAAGATTTAAGCTAACGATACTAGAGCCTAATTAGAGTATATAAAGTTATGTAACATATAGTCCAAAAACTCATAATTAAGGAGATATTAATTATTTGAAACAAATCAAAAGTTAAAAAATCTCCAGTCTAACACACCCTAAAGGCTTGAGCATAACTTGACACTTCTTGTCATGGAACACAAGTCACGGCATTCGCCGTTCGTCGTATGATTTCGGAGCGATTCGTGAAGTGTTATGCTCGCTCTCTGTTCTTCAACTTGAGTTTCTCAACTAAAGAGTTGTTCACAAAGAAGCGGGCAATTAATACTATTTAATTTGTTCTGAAATAGTAATTTAATTAAGACACATAATTAGACCCATGTTGATGCAACATTATTTACTCGTACTGTCGTCAAAAATACGTGGTTTAAATCTTTCGGGTTATTCACGGCCACGGTGTATAATACTAACTGCCCGCGCGTTTTCACACCCGCGTATTGCAAAGAGAACACAGGATAACCTGCGGAAAGACCGCACGGGAAAGGAATTTTTAAAATTGGTCGTAAATAAGATAAGATATCTTTATAGGTATATCGTCGGGTGACAAGCAAAAGTCACTACCTACCAAAACTGTCACTGCTCTTCAAAACCTCGTATCTCGGTACGTAGTTGATATCGAGATACGACCTTTGATTTAAGTAGGTATTTGTTACTTAGTGAGTTTTGCTTGTCACCCGACGATATGAGCAACGTTAAAAAAGTGGCGTTTGCTTTAAGATGAAACACTTTCTAACCATCATCACTAGAATGAATGAAACTGGTAAAGAAACTGTTTTATCAGCTGATCAATCAGTTAAACTCACGCCCACAGCTGACTAAAGGATCATTAACTTCGTCACCATTTTTATGACGTGATTAATTAGCGAAAAAGCTGCTTAATTACCTTGATAAAATTCTGATTCACAGTCACTGATCTTCCAATAAAATTCTGGGCATCTCCAAAAAAACCCGGTCAAGTGCGAGTCAGACTCGCCCACCGAGGGTTCCGGACCACCCCGTATAATATAAACTAGTCCCACTTTAAACTGACGCTCACAAAGTATGCATTCACATACTTAGTGCGTGTCAGTTTATACTGGACATAAAATTTTCAGTGATGTAATTAAAATTTTACGGTTTTCGCAATTTTTTCATACAAAATTTCAAGATTCTGAGTTCACGGGAAGTACCCTGTAGGTTTTCATTCCCTTAAGAATTTCGAAAATTTGCATAAACGGCTGTATCTTTTGATTTCGTTGGCTTAGAAGTTTGATTTTTTAACAGCTTCAAAGGACAGTAGACCTGAGTATTTGATATAAATTTCAGCTTGATACATTCACGCGTTCCTGAGAAAATGGGTCTTGACAGACGGACGGACGGACGAACGGACGGACGGACGGACGGAAAACAAAGTGATCCTATAAGGGTTCCGTTTTTTTTTTCGAGGTGCGGAACCCTAAAAACAGCCATCATCAAATGCATTATGTTGTAGTGTTTATACTTTTGTGCCTTATTGTATTTTTTTTGAAGCCTATGTAGTGTCCCACTGCTAGGCAAAGGCCTCCCTCTTGATATTGTACTAAGACATGAAATGTACCAATACATGTATTTAATGTCGGATGTAGCTACCTTCAATCTATTATCCCTACTTCCATACTAATCTATTTTTTTTAACCGTCTTCAAAAAAAGGAGGAGGTTCTCAATTCGGATGTTTTTTTTTTTTTTTTTTTTTTTTTTTTTTAATGTTTGTTACCTCAGAACTCCGTCATTTATGAACCGATTCGTACAATTCTTTTTTTAACTGAAAGTATATGCTTCCAGATTGGTCCCATTGTTTCCAAAACCCCAGTTGGATGATGGGAACCATGAGGAATTGAGGGAACTCCTCAAATATATTAGGCACGCGTGTAGTAATTTCGGTATTTTCTATTATAACTCGTGTATTTATACCCGGAAATCATAAATTTGGTGAAGTGGAAGTGATGATGAAGAACACAGATGGCTTGTGAGACTTCTCAATGATGTACTTCAAACTATATAAGTACGTCACAGATTCTGATATTATTCCATTGAAATAGCAAACAATGAAGTGCCAAAGGTAATTCTGAGATCCTCGAGGAATCGACGTAAGTCCTCAAATATTATCGGCCCACATACAGCGATTTGGTTATTGGTCTAAAAATCAACGCTTTTGTTCTCGAAAATCAGTTCATGTGGTAAATTGGAAAAAAAATGTGGAAATGTTAATGTGGCTTGGCGGAGTACTGAATTGAAGTCGGTTAAAACTTTGTTTTGGAAGTAAATTATTTATTTTCGAAAATGTGACTCGACAAAAAAAAATTATATAATTAACGAACCTGCTCACAAAACTTCACGAGAATAAATAAATAAATAAATATTTGCGGACAATCTTACACAAATCAACCTAGTCCCAAACTAAGCAAAGCTTGTACTATGGGTACTAGACGACGATAAACATACTTATATAGAGAAATAAATACTTAAATACATAGAAAACATCCATGACTCAGGAACAAATATTCGTGCTCATCACACAAATAAATGCCCTTACCGGGATTCGAACCCAGGACCTCTTGCTTCGTAGGCAGGGTCACTACCAACTAGGCTAAAGCGGTCGTCAAAAATAGGTTGAGGAATGCGACCTGTACAGGAGAAAAGCGGGACAGACACTGGCCGGACAGACAAACGATTTTCGGCCCAAGCTGAAGCTTCGTTCGAATATAAAGAGGAAAAGTTTGTGACATTGTGTAGCTGTGTAAATTTGTGTGTAATGGGTAATATCCGAAACTGTTATTCCGATTTCAAAAATTAGTTCACCTGCGTATAGAATGGACTTTCCGGATGGTTTATAGGCTATATTTTATCTTTGCAATGAGCGGGCCCCCCCCCCCCCCCCCCATGACCAGCCGTAGTATATGCGAAGACCCCCTACCCATAGTTTTTACGTAGGAATTGATAATTTTCCAATTTTCTTTTCTTGTCTCTTCTATTATAGGCAGTGTTCTATATATCTACTAGGAAACTATTGGTATGTTTTTATGCTAAATGTAGTCTGTACACATATTATGTGGCTGAAAAAAAAACTTACCTATATGGTTTTTAATAATTATTGGTAAACAGAAAGTAAAAACAAAAATTGGCATAATATATATTTGTCTTTATTTATACGGCGCTTGCAGCATAAGAGTGCGTGTCTAGATATGTATACCATATTTACAAGTAAAAGAAGTACAAACTTAGAATATATCTCGAAACGATTTCCCTAGATGATATTGACTACGTGAAGAACCCCCCCCCCCCCCCCCCACTCCTGTGTGGTATTTTGAAGACCCCCTCCCCCCTCTGAACGGAGCAGGTAGTATGGGTACGTTCCCTTTGTTACTACGAATCGCGGCGTCAAGATATATTTGTGGGTAAGCTTATTATTTAGTACATTACTGCTGACGCCGGGAAAGAAGGGCTTGCCGGGTGAGGAGGATAGTGATACGAAGCCGGCAGCAAGCCCTTTTCACGACCAGGCATGTATAGTGCTTTTCTCAAACATGCAATGAAATAAATAAATAAAATCTCCTCAAATCAAATTAATTTTCATGGCTGAATGGCGTGATGCCGTGCCACAAAAAATAGTGGAATGAAAATTAAAAAAAAAACTTTCGGCTTAGGCCTTCAATTTCGCATGAAATTCCTTTACAGTTATCTCGAGTTGATCCGAAACGTGATACTTTGAAGCCTGATATAACCCACGTAATGACGACATTTCATTGCATGTTTGAGAAAAACAAGTTACAGACTAGTGGTTTCCACATAAACTTACCCATGGCCATTTAAAACGTGCTCGCAGCCTGTAAAGTCGTCGACAGACCAGTGGAAGTGCATTTGCTCGAAGATGTACTCGCCTATTAGAGGTCCGCCGTTTAATCGTGGTTGTGAATTTGTGTCTAGTGTGAAATAAGCTGAAAATAAAATAAGAAAGTCTTACATTTTGATTCGGTAAACCTTAATTCAGTGCAATAATTATGCACGACTATTAATAAAATATTGCGCAGCTTTTTTTACTAATTGCCATTATTTGTCAATTTCGTATGGCAGTTTCGGCTGGGCGCAAACGTTCGGAATCCGCGTAGGTACGGTTTTCGAATTCGATTTAAGGCTTATATCACCCGCAGGCGTTTACATAACGATAATAATTATCGCTCAGTCTAGAGGGCTGTAAGTCGAAAATCGTATTCGGAAACCATACGCGAATTCCGAACGATTGCGCCCTAGGTATGATGTTAAAGTGACATCGTAC
This sequence comes from Epinotia brunnichana, assembly GCA_963854355.1. NCBI lineage: Eukaryota > Metazoa > Arthropoda > Insecta > Lepidoptera > Tortricidae > Epinotia > Epinotia brunnichana. The sequence continues at coordinate 6,726,249 of OY977945.1, read as the reverse complement.
AAAAGTGTTTATCCTTTTGCGAGTTCGACCGTACTTTTATTACTAGCTCGTTTTAGAACTCTCGGTCTATGCTTAAATTTCGAAATATTCAACATACATGCTGTAGATTTTTTTGACAATTCAGGTCAAAGAAATCTAGTATATCGTGTTTGAAGTGGCTCACAAAATTTCACGAGAATCAGTAGAGAAATGCGACCTGTACATTTTATAATCTGTGCTTGTACAGGAAAACAACCAGATAGAGGGATAATTGGACATCCGGGCATCCGTTCGCTTTCTAATTCAATTAACACGTTTCCAGGCAGAGGCGTTATATTGACCTCATTCAGCCTGTCAAACATATATTTAAACGGCAATGAATAAGACTGACATTCGATTGTCGTTTTTCAACTGCCGGCCTGGAAAAGGGTTAAGGCGCAGCCATGGTACTGCATGACGGACAAGCTACAAGCTAAACAATGTAATAATCCACACGTCTTTTAAAGTTAAAACGTGAACTTGAATCCCCTTGACAGTCACTTGTTTCCTCGAAGATTACTTATCAATTTTATCAATAGATAAATGTATACAAGCGCTGATTTACTTCAAATGCGTTATGTTATGTAATAGACGTGTTAAAAAATGTCCCGATAAAAATGTTATCTTGGAATGTTATCTAGGTGTAAATGTTGTCTTTGGTTTGAACACGTGCTTATTATAACGAAATTCTTTTGTGTTTATCAACATAGTTATTTTATTATATAAGCTTTTTCTTTGTTTAACCCAAAAAGGTGAGGGGTGTTAGTTTTATTTTTATATTTGTGTTACTATTGTATCTGTGTGTGTAGTAGACGTCTGTGGCCTCGTATCTTCCAAACAGATGATGAACCGATTTGAGTGCGGTTAAAAAAAAAGATTTACTGTCGCAAACAAACCACAAAATCAAACAGATAAATAAATGTAGGTACTTACATAAAACAACACAGAAGAAAAAATATATCTGTGCGACAATAGGCTCGGGGCTCAGCGATTCCTGCTAGCCTGTCGGCTGTACATTATAGCCCGCATTTTAATAGAAAGTCTTATTTCTTGGTTTGGTTCTTAGCAATTTTTGTTGAATCGGGGGTGTTTTACATTTTTAACTGACATAGTTATACTAGATTTGTGGGTTAGTATAAATATATTCTAGTAGCTTCAACATGTGGCTTATTTAGTTCGAATTTCAAAATAGTAGGTATAACACTTGCTGGATTATTTAAGAAAAACTTTTGTATTTTCAAAGGAGTGCGTGAGATGCATGTTGTAAATAAATGTAATACGGCATAGGAAATTCAAAGTTCAATTTCCATCCAGTAAGGTTTTTTTTCTATAACATGTATATCACCCGTTTGTGGCTTGGCGTTGACTTTTGTTTTGAGACAACCTGTATGTATAAATATAATGATGATGATGATTGTCGATTTATTATAAGAAAAAAACATTTTAAAGCTTTCATGTCTACCGAACGGACTGTATCAACGTAAAAGTGTCATTAAAAGCTTGTTTAAAAACAATTATGTGACTTTTAAACGCTTAGGTAACTTCATACATGTACATTAAGAAACTTAGATTAGTTACTGTTATAAGTCATAAGTCATTTATTTATAATATTATAAACATTTATTTATAATACCTGTCTAGTTGTCACTAAAAGCCATAAATAGCTAAACATGAAAACACTAATGTATTTTAATATATAAAATAAACTTTGGATTCACCTAAAATGAGCAGTGGAACGTAAAAGCCAAATTAATATTTAATACACGTTTAGCAATTGCTTAAAATCCCGATTAATTTATACACATTATCAATTGAGTTTATACATAAAGAGCAGACTGCGCCAACTATATGCAAATAAATAACAATTGCAATGAAGTTTGATAACCTGCGGTAGTACATGTTTGTGAAACGAGAGGATAGAAAGAATTAAATAATCGTAGAAGCATAGAACGATTCTTTTGATTTTGAAGGATATCATCCATATAATACAACTACATCATTATTAATAACGAATGGCTCCGTGGCCAATAATTCGCGGGTCCGTCTTTAAAAAAGTTAGAAAAACGGAAGCGACAACAACCTAATAAAATTATATTCTACACTAGCTGTTGCCCGCGACTTTGTCCGCGTAGAACTTATACTTAGAAAATATAATGCAAACAAACTTCTACTTACCATCTTAAGGGATGATTTCCGAGGCAAAAACTATTCTATATCCTTCGAAGGGTCTCAAATTATCTCTATACCAAATTTCATCTAGGTACATGGATTTTATCCAAACTTTCACCCTCTATTTCATACCCTTAGGGAATGATTTTCGGGATAAAAACTATCTAATGTCATTCTTCGGGACTCAAACGACCTTTATACCAAATTTCATCTAAACGGGATTCATCCAAATTTTCACCCCCCATTTCACCCTTTAGGGAGTGATTTCCGGAATTAAAACTATCCTATGTCCTTTCCCAGGACTCAAGCTATCTCTATACCAAATTGTATTAAAATGGGTTCCATCCGAATTTTTACCCCTAATTTCACCCCCTTAGGGGATGATTTCTGGTGTAAAAACTATTCCATGTCCTTTCCCAGGACTTAACCTATATCTACACCAAATTTCATCAAAATAGATTACATCCAAATTTTCACCCCCCCCCCCCCCCTTTTCACCCCCTTAGGGGATGATTTCCGGGATAAAACCTATTATATGTCCTTCCCCGGGACTCAAACTATTTATATACCAAATTTCATCTAAATCGGTGCAGTGGTTTAAGTACCTCCATACAAATTTCCACCCCCAATTTCAGCCCCTCAGATATAAAAAACTACCCTTTATCCTTCCCCGGGGCTCAAACTATCTGTATACCAGATTTCATCTAAATCGGTTCAGCGGTTTAGGCGTGAAGAGGTAACAGACAGACAGACACACTTTCGCATTTATAATATTAATATGGAAGTATGGATTATTAGTATGGATAGTATGGGTTCTTTCCGCTTGTCTTATAGTAGTCTAATAGAGATGTAGGTAGCTGTAGACTCACGTCAAAAGAAAGAAGAAACGAAAAACTCATTCAAATATCTCAAAAAATTACGAAGCTACAACCGTTTTAATGTCGCTTGTTATAGTGAGAAAACGATCAGGGACCGTGACGTCACGATCCTCGAGCGTCATAGTAAAAAACAATCGTTTCATTATAAAGGTGCGTTTTGCGGAAAAGAGACGCAACAAACCCCCTCTTAAAACTATATACACTTATAACTTAGTGATTACCTATACGAGTATAGTTCTTGCGTTGTTTTTTTTTCGAGATAATACAACATTATGATTATTTTGTTTAGTGTCTACATCCCTATTTTCGATAAGATAAGATAAAATAAGATTTCTTTATTGTCAGAACTATGTACATTTAGTTGTTTTGGGTAAAATAAAGTCCAACAGCTTGCCCATTTCGGACGTACAATATTAAACTTAAAGCTAGTCAAATATACTAAAACAATAACAAAAATAGTATTTCCAAATAATTTTAACCATATTCACACATAAAATATTAATTTAGATCTATACGACATCCGTATTTTCTTTTAAACCACGAACTTCGGAATTCGAAAATATTCGGGTATCTCTATCTCTATCGCACTAACAAATGACAGGAATGCAGATATACGAATTTCGAGTTTCGGTTTTCTTGGTTTGGCTGAATACGCAAAGAGCGCGCGCGTCATTCAAAAAAACCAAGTTTATATTGTTCGAATTTGTTGTTACATTTGTAGAAATTACGCCTTAATTCGACATTTGCGCATATAAGTTCGCATATCAAAATCGATTAATTTTATATTTGCTTTTGGTACCTATGTGTCTCGTCAATGTATATCGTAGACGGGATTAAAATTATTAATAGGCGAAAGAAAGGCAAAGAAATTCCGCCATTTTGTTCGTAGTATTTCTTATTAGTCTGTGATTTTGACGTTTCTTTTAGCTGACAGATGTGGCGGCGATATACTTTAAGAATAATAAATGAAAAATTAAATGAAGTCGTATATTACGGAAAATAAATTAATTGTCGCAGTCGGATAAAAACTATCCTAAGTTGCAGCTGGAATAATAATGTACCTATATAAAATGTTTCATATTTTTCCGTCCATGGGATGCTGAGAACATTCGTACCACAGAAAGCTTAGTTTCAAACTGGCTGATTCTTTTTTTAATTTAGAGATTTATTATAAGTGGAGATAATTATTGAACCTGCTCACAGTGCGACCTGTAGAGGAGAACAGCTGGACAGACGCCAACGCCAGACATTTGAAAGAATTCTTGCCCAAGCCGAAGGAGAGGAGCACTTCGTTCGCTTCGCTCGCTCGTCCAATTTAAGGCCTCCACACACCGGTCGCGTGCGCGGGTCGGGCGCGGGCCCGCGCAAGTTGTAAAACATTGAAAATAAACTTCAAACACACATCGAACGCGAGCTCGCGGGCCCGCGTTCGATGTGTGTTTGAAGTGTAATTTCAATGTTTTACAACTTGCGCGGGCCCGCGCCCGACCTGCGCACGCGACCGGTGTGTGGAAGCCTTAACAGAAGAGCGTGCGAGCAGGTAACATTGGACTAATATTGCTACGCACGATTAGGCCGTTTTATTAACCCCCGACGCAAAAAGAGGGGTGTTATAAGTTTGACGTGTCTGTGTGTCTGTCTGTGGCATCGTAGCAGCTAAACGAATGAACTGATTTTAATGCGGTTTTTCGTCCGAAAGCTGACGTGATCGAGATGGTTCGTAGCTACAGTCGACAAAATTGGTTTAGCTGATTTTGAGATATTGAACTTTGAAATAGAATAGAATAATTTATTGAAAAACCTTATTGCTAATGTTACATTGTGCTTAAAACTGTTACAAGTTAGAAAATAAATGCGCCTGAACTAGGATTATTCTGTATCTCAGGCAAAGAGATAAATACTAATTGAAAAGCAATTATACAAATTAAAATCATACACATCAAAGGCATAAATAACTAATTATCGTTCAACATATTTAATTTACGTTGCATATACTGTCAGCGTCGACAATAACTTCAAACTAGGTCATCGAGTTTATTGAATTACTAAGTGGACCTTAGCGCATAATATAAAATAATAAAATAGCATAGCATACATTGCAGTTTGATAAATTTACGGTTAATAGGACAAAATTAAAATGACGAGTTAGGAATAAAAGTATTGGTGACATTTTATAGGCTTATATTTAGGTAGGTAACATACAATAATAACTAAAACATCGTAATTAAAAATCAAATAGAAAATGAATTGTCTGATACTTAGGGCCCTTCATAATCAATATAATTTATATATCGTCGTTCGGCCATTTTCCTGGCGGGACATTCAGTATCTCCTGTTTTGTGGTCGTTGGGCTTATTAAACAGTTTGAATGTTGCGCATTTGGGAGGGTCTGCCTTGTTTGGGCACTCCTTGTCCGAGTGCCCTATCTTGCAACAATGCCCGCATGTGTGGTCTGGTTGCTTACATGTCTTGGCGGCATGGCCAAACTGCTGGCATTTGAAACATCTAGTGACAATCGTGAAGTCTCTCACAGGACACGATGACCAATTGATGAAAACTCGGTTCTGAGATATGAGCGCTTTGCGCACAAGGGCTGGAACTTCTATGACGTAGTTACACGTCTCGGCATCTTTTCTTCCTGATTTATGGCTTAATTTAATACTGGCTAAGATTTTGTCCCGAGTTAAGTCTGGAAGTTTGTCAGCAAGGTTTTGTTCGTATAAACAACTATAAACGTCTTGTTCTCGCAGAGCTGACAGCACGCCGACTATTACAATCCTGGGCCTGCGCTTGAAGGGCTCATCGACGCTGAGGTCCGGGGAAGTATTTTTAAAAGTCTGTTTCAATTTTTCAATGTCGTCCTTAGAATCAGTGCCAATGATGACACCGCCATTTTTAACTTTACGTAGCGCTCTCACGTGCAATTTCATTTGCTCAGGATTAATAATTTTTTGTACCAAGTTTTTCGTGTCCTCACTTGATTTTGATTGATCTTTAGGGTAAATTGCCACTGAGCTCAAGTTGCTAGGGCGGATTTGAGTTTTATTGTTGGTTTTCACCATATCGGCGAAGGAAAGTGCATCTGTCATATGATAGGCCTGTTAGAGTTATCGATACTATCCTTTAGAGCTCGGAGACGGTGTGATAGGTCTTGTTTTTCTTCAAGGTCTAGGAGAGTGCATTGGTTGATAATTGCTTTTTGTTTGAGCGATTGGTATTGAACTGCCAAGTTTGCGGTGCCGTGAGTTACCTTACGGCAAAGGTTGTGGACCCTTAGTTTTTGTTCCGAGTTCAATTTACCTTCCGTCGAGATGCTGCAAATTTCATTAAGGCACTGCTCTATGGTGCTCATCCAGTTCTGAATCTCTGGCGTTGATATACCGCTTCAAGGTTTGTCTGGTCTCTCGCGCTCGGCGGCGGTTGGGCGTTTTCATTCTCGTTGTTCGAAGGCGCAGATGTTGATGGAGGGCTACGTTGCATTTTAACACTTTTGGTAAATGGGCTATTATCACCCATTATCATTCACTTGATATAACACTATAAAGTCATTGTGACTCACACTGCACATGCAAAACCAAAGCGTGACACAGATCGTCAATATCGAGGTCAATACTTTTTTGCACACGATTTTAATTTGCAAAAATAATTAAAACACGTCTATTCTCATCGTAAAACACATCATTGAAAATGTCGGGGGCTTTTCAACTTTTCTAAGTTGTTAATTATTCTGTACTTTGCAGCGACTATCAGCCTAACTTGAGTTGGCAGATATAAACTAGTAAGTCGAAACCATTCATTTACACTTATCTGTTAAATAAATGTATGAATTCGTTTATATATTAAATATTAGGCCTCATACTTTTGATTAGTGCAGTCGCCATCACATACATCGGAGCAAACAAGCACGTCAGAAACATCGGAACACACCTCTATTTTCAAGGCATTAGGGTGCATGTGCCGATATTTTTGAACACCTATAGTGTACCTATGTATGTGATGGCGACTGTACCTACTACCTATAAAATTTGATCTTTAAAGTATTGAGTGCAATGTAAAAAAAAAGTTTTTATTCTGGCCAGGATTGTTTTAGCGAACCCATTGGCGAAATATACGTTAATGTAAGTAGTAAATGGGCTATACAATACTTTTCATCCATTAAACAGATGGGTGAAGGTAGTGACTCTATTCATATCTCCTACTATATAATAGCATAAATCATACCAGTCTGTCCAGTATTAACCAAAACGCCACTGCCGTCATTGTCCCAGTAGCCTTTGAATTTCAGTGCGTCCAGCGATGTCCAAGTTGGGCATTTCTGAAGGGAGATGGCTATGGGAGACTGCGATGCGCGGAGACGGGATATCTGTTCGGCTGCAAATACATACGGTTGTAGTAAGTAGTAGTATACCCCTTTATTGTATAAATATACGTGGTACTAGCATTAGGCGCTACGGCTGCTGCCTACGGTAAACTGCTAGCCAATGTTTTTCGTTCTCATCATCGCTTTCCACAAACATAAGCCTGTACATCACTTGTATAGGTCGGCTGCCCCATACAGAAAACAAGTAACTCACTTTTTTTCTATTTTCGTTTTTTTGAAATTTTGGATAAAGGGCATGAAAACGCATCTTCATATTTTCCAAATTATTAATAATTTTAAAATCCAAGTATCTTTTTTTGACCACTAATTCTACGCTGAAAACAAGTATCTTGACGATTCTACGCTAAAAACAAGTAACTCTAGAGGAGATACTTGGAAATCAAATGGGTTTGGAAGATACTTGGTTTCACCGTAGGTAAGAAGTTTGTAAACAACGTTGAAATTTATCTAAAACCAAGTATTTGTTATTTAAAGTCATATATTGAGGGTATTCCCAAACGTACAATTTAGAACCGAACTTATTTAATTGAAGTGGATACTTCTTTGCTCGCGTTTTACGTGGGTATTTCTTTAAAAATTCGACGTCAGTTCTACGCAGAAAACATTTTCCCCCAATTCTGATTAAACTGAACATAAAAATATGGCAAAAATCTACTTTTACACTACTAAATGCCATTGCATCTTTTAGTATTGCTATTTGGGTTTATTAGGTGACGAAAAATTCAAATTACGTTTTTTCGCTCTCCTGTAAAATTTGCCAAAAGCGAGTTACTTGTTTTCTCCTTTGGGCAGCCGAGGTACTCCTCCGAGAAACTCAAGCACATAATATATATAAGCGTGTACGTGGCCGTTCGTTGTGCTGCCAAATCGCTTGTACTCCTCCGAGAAATGGGTACTCTACCGCAAGCACATCCGCACACTCGACGGGTTCCACCTCAAATGTCTCCGAGTTTTTAACCTGAGGTTTCCCCCCATACCAGGAAAATAGGCAGTGAAATTTGAATCAAATCATAATAAAAACTAGAGTAGACTTTGTTCTGTTTCTTAAATCGAATGATGCAAAACAAATGCAACTCTGTTCTAATTTAAATTGATATAAATTCCATTGAAGGGAGGATGCCGTGAATTCGCGGGATCGGGAGACAACAGGTAATTAGCTTTTTGAAACATTGTCATGTTGTTAATCATATTAACCGTATACCAGCTGGTTCACTAGACGTTTCAAATGCGAATTCTCAGAGCCAATAACAATTATCCTAGCTTCTATTTTCATTATGATAGCTATGGAAAGCCAATTGCTATGAGAGAGCTGGTAGTATCATAAAACTGTTAACGTTGGTAGCCGTTAAAAAATAATTAATATAATACGTGCCAGGAGACTTGAAAATAACGATTACTAGATGACTTTAATCCCGACGCTATTCTTCGTCAATCCAATTTCGTATTTTAATAATTTGTTGGATAACAAATTACGACATCGAATTAAAACACCTCTCTTAAAGGAGAGCTATTCTTAACGAATTACCTCGTCGGGATGAAAATCGAATCGCTATTGCCATCACCCCTGAAACGTAGTCTCTGCTACTAATTAGTAATGAGTAAACAACCTTCCGATGCTGCTGCCTCCTTCGGCGCCACCACACACCTTGGGTCCAGGAATTTCATGTTGTGTCTTCGACCGTCCAAACGACATTGAGATAATGGGTGTACGAACTTTTTCAATGCTATCGACTTCGCGATAAGATACGCGAATATTTATCGGATTCATGCGGAAGGATTAACCTGTTTTTCCCAGATGTTTAACTCTATGTTGCAAAGACTTTCCTTGTTTTATCGAACAAAAAATTATAACTTGTCGTCGGTCATCGTAATTTTGTTAGTGAACTGTCGCTACTTTTTAAATTAAACACTTGCGTTCAAACTGTACATCTCAACATAGTTATATGCGATCTAACGATCTGGCTGGTGTGGGCCACACATTGATTGACCAGTGACGCCGCCCATAAAACTCGATTCCAACCCTTTAGCTCCTGAAGAAAAAGTAGGTAACCCAAATTACTACTTTTAGAAAATTATGTCTTATTTTTAAATAACGGTGGCATACAAGCATGTGGCTTGCCTGATGGTAGGCAGATCGTAGCCTATGGATGCTTGCGACTCTAGAAGAATCACAAAAGCTAGATACCAATGCGATATTACATTAATTTATTTGGCGATTAGTCATTCTTATTGAGAGAGCTCAAAATAATAGGTGCCACCGCTTTGTACTCGTATTATATAACGACCTATGGGGTCAAGCGCGGGAAGAAGGGCAATATATATATATATATATATATATAATACAGTGCAAACTAGTACGGAGGATAGCTTACCTCGAAGTGCATATTACTTACCTGTTATAAAAATAATAACATCTATTAATATTTCAACTTGTATACCATACCTACTATACTATTATAACCAAATGATGTAGCTACTTAATTTAAGTAAGCGATAAATATTTAAATGAATGAATGAATGAATGATTTTGTTTCTTAAACTAACTAACTAACTAAGGTACCTTTATTCTCTTTCTTTGGATATTTGTAATTTTTACAAACCAAGACGCTATATTTGTATTTTTTTTAGATTTTGCTTTCCTCGGAAACAAAACAACTACAGACATCATTCAGGTATGTTTAAATCTACTTTCAAAGCAATTTCAGAACAAAGCGAGTAATTATTTCAACTTCCGCTATAAAACAGGTAAGAAATTAAAACAAAACCGTATTATTACCATTACACAGAAACAAAAAGTCACAATAGGCAGCACAATTAAATTACCAAATTGAAACAAACTACCTTCATAGCCACTTTCTATGTAAAATAGGGTTAAATAGCAATTTACATGTATGTACAGCGGCGTTCTCATAGATAAAATTAATCATGTTAGTAACCAAGTTGAATATAAAGTATTGGTTTACTATTTATCTAGTAGGATTAAGACGCGAACTACGTATTAGGCACATCAAATTGATTAGATATAGAATATTAGATAACTCCCGAATTCACTTGACGCATAACTCGGACCACCATTGATAAGATACTGGTGTCTATCACCATAACTTATAAAACGAATATTGTCGTTAGGGTGGGGTTTCGTTTTCAAGATAGTTTAATTGAGTGTTTTTTTTTGTTGATAATTTTTATTCGTTAGCTTTGATTACAATATGAGGTAGGTATTACGTTAGAAACATACTAAAATCAAACTTAATAAGTACGAAAACTGAAGCTTAGGTATGTGTATTATTTATTTGACTTAATATCCTTTTTTTTACAACAAAAGGTCGATATTAAAGTCGCGGATAACATTAATTTTATAGGTAAAGTGTACACGAGTTATACACTCTGTTTTTAACTTCGATTCCAAGTTATGCAAACAAAACATTATATAATTGCATATGTAAACTTGCGTGACTCGATCTTGTGGAACATGATGAAAATTTTTACGAAGATGAGAAGTGAAAAATATGTTTATGAGTCTCATTAGTCTCATTATATATTTTTTTGTTAATGGGAAAGTCCCAGGCCCAAAACTTTTAATAGTCTAAATATCTTTACTTAACTCAACGCTTCATTAGGGTAGACAAGCCAGGGACCGTTGAAATTAGATACTCCCTTCACGCCAAATCACAAAATTAGGCCCGAAAGCCCTGTATTAACGGTAAAGCCGTAGAGATAATAAAATGTAATAAAAATACAAAAGTAATAATTCTAAGGTAAGTAAGTAAATGAACACTACTGTGGCAAATGCGAGTCACCAGATTTAATCAAGCGGCAACACTGTTGGTCAAAATGTAAACTTACGACGATTAGTGTTGCCGCGTTATTGAAAGCGGGTTCAACTTGCGTTTGTCAGGCTCTAGCTATCTCTTGATGATGTGAAAATAGAATATTATTGGTAACTGGCCACCCTCCAAATCCTAATAGTTCGTGAGCCCGCTCCCAATATGCCTAAGTCTCATGACAACATGATCAAATGCATGGCAGCAGGTCGTGAAAGTTGTGCTGAGCAAGAGTCAGAATCGCATCACCGCACCGCTCGCCGTCGGCAGGTCATTCATCCTCACAGTCACCCTGGAACCTAAATGGTCGCGTACCCTATGATTTTAGAGAAATTTCCTCCCTCGGACGCTCCGGTTGCGGCTCCGAGGTTTTCCCAGGGGACTACAGTATGGGGTTCTTCAAAAAAGGAGTGTATAAATTCTTAAAGGGTCGGCAACGAGCATGTAACATCCCTGGAGTTGCAAGCGTCCACAGGCTACCGTACCACTTACCATCAGGTGGGCCGTAAACTTGTTTGCCACCAACGTGGTATAATTTTGTTTTTATCGCATCTAAACTTGGCCGAAAGTTTGAGAAAATCCTTCACTTCTGGTCAACATTTCAAGGGGGGGATTTCCGGCCAAATTTGGCTTGGCTGACTTATGTATTCTTAGAGACACTATTATTACACAACGTTTATTATAATTTTCGTTAAGATGTCACATAGGAAAAGGTATCCAGTGGCCACCTTAGGCACCATCTGCCAAGTACTTCGGGCCATTTCAGGACTAGAGTCTGACCAGCGAGTCGTGACAGTGAAAAATGGCGGCAAATTTTTAAAAAACGCATGCTTGTAACACGAAATGTATGGAGCCGTCATAAGTACTTATAACTGACAGTTTATTTCATAGGTAAAATTGTTGCCATATAAATAATTTGATAAAAATGCTACTGTCACGACTCGCTGGTCAGACTCTACACTTAGGTTTACACTCTCTACGATTATTTTAAGGGCTAAATGATGCCACATGTCTGTTGTCACATTACGTAAATATACCCTTAAAATTTTGACCGGAAGTGAAGGACTTTCTCAAACTCTCGGCCAATTTTAGGTGCGATAATCATCTAATTCTTGCTCAGCACAACTTTCTCGATCTGCTTCCATGCATTTTATTGTGTTTTCATGAGACGTAGGTATTTTGGGAGCGCGCTTACGTACTATAAGCGGCTACCACGAAACACCAACTTCGTTCGTTTGTGTATTTCTGTCGCACTTGAATATTTAAGCGACAGAGATGGAGATTGGAGATATGCGAACTTCGAGTTTTGTAGGTAGTCGCTGGCCACTTTATGAAATGCGCATGCCAAATTGGTGGCCATTCATTGAATTCATTGAAAATCTTAAATGGCCAGTTATTGGTGATTTAACAACTAAGGAAACTCGGTTTGCATTACGCGCCTTTCGTGTCGACAGTGTCATACCAATATCACATCAATAAGTTGAGTCGAACAATAATACCTCGTTTCCACGAACAGTAACGTTCTGACAAGCTTTGCCGCTCTATATTGAATCTTGCAAAGTATCCCAGCCCCACGTCTAATCTTGAATTAACCGTATTTGGTTCACTCCGTGGTCATCAAACCCCTTTTTAGATTAGCCCAACAACGCATACAAATGTCCGCAATCAAGGCAAGGAAAAAGATAAACGAAATCCCTACAAAAACCCTTTGGCAAGCATGGGGTAAATTGCTCCCGAAAATAGTTTTTTGCCGCATTTGCAATTAGAAGAAGAAGACCAGAGGCACGCGAAGTTTCCGTATAATTAACCGGCGCTATGTCGTGCCCTTTGGAAACAAAAAAATCCAAAAAGTTTTAGTCCAAATGGTCTACATAGAGACTTAAGACTTTTTGGCTCAGGGATGGAGAACGGAGGATATACAAATAGGTAACATTAATGGGGTTTGTAGACGGGCTATACTTTTCCGGAAATGTGTGGCCGGCAACTATGGGCCTCTTGTTCTAGCATGGAAGTAAGAGCGAGACGCCCAAACATTCTTTGAAATGTACCTACATAAATACTCGACTTTACATTCCGTGTATTTTCATGAAAACAGCCAGAGGGAAGTAATTGCATTTACTTTTGGTGAGCGCTCGAAAATGTTACTGACTTAATTGTTATTTTGTGATTTTGACTTTCATAATTTTTTATTCGCGCATGAAATTGGGGTAATCATTTTTGATTTTGTATTCAATGTATTAGTTAAAGCAATGACGCATTCTTTGCAGTGTGCAAGAGGCAACCGGATTGCTCTCGGTATTTGAGCTCCCGAAGCGTTGTGGAATCTCCCTGTGCATCCCGAACTGAGCCAACTTGGATTGGGGCGGACATTGTAACCGTTTAAAACAGCATTACATTATATACCTGGTCCTGGTTACCTGGGTCATATAGTGACCGAGGACCTGAAAGACGATTTCGATATTGAGCGGGAGCGCAGGGCGTTGTCAGTCCGAGGCGGGATGCTGGCGCACAGGTTCGCACGTTGTAGTGCCCAAGTGAAGCTGACTTTATTTAGAGCTTATTGTCAAAGTTTCTATACGTGTGGCCTGTGGGCTAGTTTCAGGCTGAAGTCATATAGCGCCTGCGTATCCAATACAACAACATTTTCAGGAGGCTGTTTGGGCTTCCCCGATTCAGCGCCTCTGGGATGTTTGCCGATGCTAGCGTAGATGACTTTTATGCCATAATACGGAAGAAGACGGCGTCTGTGGTGATGCAGACGAGGGGAAGCTCAAATAGCATCCTGAAAATGATAGCAGAGAGGTGGGACTTGGACATACTCCGCCGATACACCGACCTACACGTCCTAAAAAAATAAAATAAAATTAATTCATGTGGCTGTAATTTTACTAATATAGTTATATAAGTGTTTTGTGTTTTTGTTTTGTGTTTTGTAATGCTATGGATCTAAGAAATCTGAAAATAAACCAATTTTTTTTTATTATATAAACAGCGTACACACTTTCAGGCAACTGCTGTTTCAATCGGCTACCTCGCGACAAATATTTTATTTTTCATGATTTTTATCTATTTCCGCCCCAGTCCAAGTTGGCTCAGTTCGGGTTGTACAGGGCGGTTCCACGACACTTCAGGAGCTCAAATACCACGAGCCAACCGGTTGCCTCTTGGACACTGTAAAGAACTACGCCACATTGCTATGAATGTACCTATGCATATACTTTAACAGAATCAACACAACAAGTGTAATCATTTATGGATAATTTAAACATCTATTAATAAAAAATATAATCAAAATCATGTACAGTCGCCATCACATACATCGGAGCAAACAAGCACGTCACAAACATCGGAACACACCTCTATTTTCAAGGCATTAGGGTGCATGTGCCGATATTTTTGAACACCTAAAGTGTACCGATGTATGTGATGGCGACTGTACCACCACAATCACAACGATGCCATTATTGAAAATGTGACTCTAACAAGAAAATCTAAAAATCAAATTCAAATTTAATCATACAACATGCTCAAAGTCATACTAATCCCATAAAAACATTCCATGTAAAAAATAGGCCAAGAGTCTTCCACAGTAAAAAGTGGTGAGATATTTCGTGGAGCCAAGTCAGGCGTTCTTAGTAATCTACTGTGGAAGAGTTCCGACACTTGGCCTATTTTTTACATGGAATGTTTTAATGAGATCTCATTTCTTTTTGTAGATTATTGTGTTATCAACTTTGTATGGAAATGTTATTTTACCAACCGCAAATTTGTTGTTAGCGGGAAGCGACTGCAAAAGTAACTTGGTAATCGCATGTAAATCCTATACAAATGTATGGGATTACAACTTACATATGCAGTTTGTATTTCTCAGAATCGTGACGGAAACTGCAATGTTTTTAGGTTTTTAATGAATGGATAGGCTAAAAACGAATTATGTTCTAAATTTGGAGCTTGTGAGTCTGCTAAAAGTACCTTCGAATTACGACGATCATAAGTGAGTCAGTGAGTATGTCAGTGACAAAACTAAGGAACTTTGACGGGCACTAGTCCTAAAACTAAAAGTTCAAATTGAATGTTGTTGAGAATATATGTAAGGCATATTATGCCCTAAATGTTGCTGAAAATTCAGGGTTCTGGCTTTAGCCAGCACGAAATTACAGGATGTTAAATATGGCCTGAATGGCTTCGAGAAAAGTATGATATGATATGATTTATTTATCTCAAAATATACAATGTCACTTAAAACTAACACTCAATCAATTTTAGGAATTTATATTGTGATCGTCAGTTATTTAACATAATTATATCAAATTAAAAATTTAAATTATAAAAACAAATATTTAAAGGAAAATGATGTACACAGGTATTTGTCAACAAGTTACAAAATTATAATTAGAGAGTAAGATGTCAATGAATATAAAATTAAGATCACCGTATACGGGTCGTCATTTATCTACAACACCTACACAGTTTAAATGAGTAGGTAAACAATTCTGATGTCAATAAAGATACAATTTAACATAAGTAAGTAAGTAGTATGGTACGGGCGTGCCTCTTTGTTTTGCTCGACTTGGCGGGGGCACTAGTGCCCCCAGATATGCGGTTAAACTCCCGTGTTAAATGTCACTACGGGCGACAAGTTTCAAACTTTTCGTCAGCGGATGAAAAAAACTGTCCTGTTTTTTTCATCCGCTGGTTCGGATATGTTTATGCAGAGTAATATAAGTATTTTTTTCTTGTCGTGAAATCTGTAGATGTCATTGACATTGAAAACTTATTTTTTACATTTTAAAAGTTTATTGTAACCTAGTCTACGCAATCACACGGATCGGTGAATGCTCGTATTAATTCAGTGAATTCAATCAGTCTGGAATTACTATCTGAGTTTATCAAAATAATAGTTATTTGTTATACAAGGGGGGAAAGTTGTATTTTACCTGCGAGTGTTCATTTGAAACACGAGCTAGCGAAAGGATTCTATGATTGACCACGAGCGAAGCGAGTGGTACAAAAATAGAATCCTGAGCGTAGCGAGTGTTTCAACACACGAGATGTAAAATAACTTTTCACCCGTGTATAACACAAATCTTTTCACCTCACTACAGCAAGGAAAATAAGAAAAAGTGTAAAAAAAAGTAAAAAAAAAACAAAAAAAAATTAAATTGTTTTAAAAAAGTTTTTAAAAAAGTAAAAAAAAAACACGTAAAAAAAAAGTAAAAAAAAAAGGAAAAAAAGGTAAAAATTAAAGATAAACAAAAATATGTCATGAAATATACCTACAAAAAACAAAAATAAACATTTATCGTTCTACGTCATAGTGCTTTTAACGTTCTACGTCTACTTTCTTCACATGTGGATAAAAAGCGATTTTCTCAATAGTTAACAAACATACAAAAAGGCCTTTCCGAGCTAGTGAGGTGAAAAAGGATTTTCTTCTTTTTAACCGACTTCAAAAAAGGAGGAGGTTATATGTTCCTTTTTTTTTAATGTATGTTCGCCGATTTCTCCGTCAATTGCGGACCGATTTCAAAAATTCTTTTTTTATTCGAAAGAGTTTACTTCTGAGGTGGTCCCATTGTCACCAAGTCAGGATCTGATGATGGCATCCCAGGGAAATTGAGGGCAACCCTCAAACTTTATAGGCACGCGTGTAGTGATTTCGGTATTTTCTATTATAACTCATGTATTTACCCTCGGAAATCGTAATTTTGGTGATGTGGAACTGATGATGAAGACCACAGATGTATTATGGAACTCCTCAAAGATGTATTTAGTACGTCAAAGATGCTGACATGGTTCCGTTGAAGTAGCAACTAATGAAGTGTTAATTCTGAGATCCTCATCGACGGAACTCCTCAAATATTATCAGCCCACATATAGCGACTTGGGTTTTTTCTGTAATAATCAACGCATTTGCTCTCGTTAAGCAGTTCATGTGGTAAATTGGAAAGAAAATGTGAAAATTGAAATGTGGCTTGGCGAAGTACTGAATTGAAGTCGGTTTAAACTTCGTTTTTAAAGTAAATTATGATTATGCATTCACGTTGGAAATAAGTTTCTGTCAAAATTTCATTTTTGGTACAAGCTTTTTATGCTGACCGTACTTTTCTGCGCACCATCGTCAACTACTCATTAAGACGATTCTAAGGAGCCCAAATTCGATGGGGTTGTGTCCTCCAGCATCAGATCAGCTGATCTGCATCTGAAATTTTGCATGCAATGTATATCGCATGTCAATGCAATATTATGATGACTTCGAGCTCCAAGTCATCATAATATTGCATTGTTATGCGATATTTGTACATATGCATGCAAAATTTCAGCTCAAACGGGTAACGGGAAGTGACTGAAAAATGTTTTGCAAATTTTGACGGACAACTTACATATTTACATACATACGAACAGTGCAAGTTAATATAAAGCTTGTAATAAAAATAAACTAGTGTTTTTTTACCACATGGTGGCCACTGGCGAGCCTTGTGTTAAGCGGTCACCGTAGCCTATTGACGTCCACAACTTCAAAGGCGCGTTGTTGACCCTTTATTCATAATACATTTAATAGGAATCTTGTAGCGATAACAACATGTTTTTTGTATTACACTGCCATTTTTACTTTTCTATTTGTGTTTTGGGTAAAATACGCGCGTTGCCGCGTTGTCATGTAAAAACTAACAAATATTTATTAATTGAATTATTGGCTGGAAGCATTTTTCTAAAAGCATTGACTGTTGACCAGACGTTTGAAAATTGTTGTATAGAACAACATAGGTACGTTGCATTTAAAACAAAAATAACCTGCAGTTTTGTGTTTTATAACAATACTAGCTACCCGCACGGCTTTGGCCTTTGCCTAAACGTAGGCAAACTCGCAGTATAAAATATAACTATTGAGAAAGTCCATTCTAAATGCAAATGAAAGAAGTTTTGAAATCAAAAAAGCGGATTCCGAGATTTTCCAACATTACAAAGCACACAATATTAATGATGTTTCCTCTTTATAATAATTAGTTTAGATTTATAATTTTCGAACATAGTTTTTTTCGAGATTGTATATATTTATAATCGTTCCAATGAAACTGCTCACTAAACATCAGGTACGAAAGCATGCATTCCCTTATAAATGTTTCAGAGGCATCGATTGGCGACCTGCCTCAATGTTTTCCACGTTTCCGTGCCCCAGATATCAATGTTAGGTCAGGTTGTGACCCGGCTAGCCGACGGGTAAGATATAATAATAAAAAGATATTTTGAATGTAAATTATAACAATAGATGCAGATAAGTGGCTCTGTGAGCAGAGCAGTAGAACTCGGGATCGGGAGCTTATACATTTTTCAGTTTTGCTATTTTTTTTTAACAGTTCGCCCCGACGGAAGACCAGCGCTGACCAATTAGGCCGGTACCATACTGAGTCGGGACCATTTCATGGCGCGTTGATTATATTTTTGTATTTTTATGATTTTTCCTGTGTTTTCTCTGTCATGAATAAAGGTTTTTTTTCTTTCTTTTTATCTGGAAAAAATGAATCTACAAAAATCTATATATTTATGGAACATGATTACAAAATGTCACGAGAATCTGTTAAGAAATGCGACTTGTAGAGGAAAATCGCCGGACAGACTGACATCTGGACATTCGGACATATGAAAGAATTCGTTCGCTTCGCTGTCAACTGCAAAAATATACAACTTACTCAATATAAAATAATGTGTAAGGTGGAGTCTTGTAATTGCAACTAGGTAATCTAGGTAAACCGTGTAGGCTCGGACAAGAATAGGTCTACGGTCTCCCCCGCCTGTCGTAGAAGGCGACTAAAGGGGGTCATCGGGGTCGCAGTGTTCCTGGCGGGGGCCGGGGCACTCACCTAAAAACCCCAGGGAAGGCGACCATCATCATCCTAGGACGAGCCAAATGTGGCGAGGCGCGAGGAGGGCTCCAGTGCGTTCAGTATGAGATCCTGGAGTCCTCCGCATGAGAGCGCAGATGCCGGCCGCCGTGGAGTTTTTAGTGGATAGAAATACCACATAACCCAGTCAGCCCCCGATGATTGGGTACCTGGTTCGCAGGTTTTCTCCACGTACAATCAAAAAAAAAAAAAAAAAAGGTTTATCTGTTTGGTAATTGTAGCTAAATTTAATAATGCTCTCTAGGATAGTGATCATAGATAGAGGGCATTATTAAATTTAGTTTACTGTAATTTCAAGACGCGACCTTATTAAAAAAAATGTACCTACGTATAGATTTATATTTTAATTTTTATATAAATAAAGTTAAAACCTAGCCTAAGAAAAAATATGAATAAAGAGACAATAATAGGTATAGTAAATATAATAAATTACTATAATTAAGAGCATGGCCAAAGGCTGTATTTTAGGGTAGGTGTCATAGTAAATAATATTTAGCGTTTTTAAGGCGGTTTTCCTCATCATTCCCGTCGACAGCAAATACTATTAAAAGAGACGAATATCAGAATCCACTTTCGATGAAGACGTATTCCAAAACCGGTACTGGGGGCCGATATTTGACTTTCGAGCGCTCGAAAATTGAATAAAAATAAATACTATTGTATTGTCTAAATTGCAGGGACTTACATTCTACCGATATAATAAAATACAAGTGGTCAAAACAACTCGTTTTTAAATTTTGCTAACGCTATTTCTAAATAAAATTGCATCATTTTTGACAGTTTTCGAGTGAAAGAATCAAGCGCTAGAAAATCAAAAACCGGTCCCCTGAGTCTTTTTTGATTAAAGTTTACGAAATAATCTTGAGCCGACAATGACGATACAACTGAACGGTTCAAACGCTAGGAGATTCGCCCATTAAGCATTCGGTAGGTACTTATTTACGAAAGGATAAATCGATATATATTAGACTTAGAGGATATATCTAATTTATGCACTTGACTATACTCGATCGTGTCTACCCGCTTTATTGTCTCATTGCTGGCCACACATTACAGTCCACGTCAAAGATATGTACAGTCACGGACATTAATTATTAAGCCATTTAGAGCTCACTTTATACTGGCCAATTCAAAGCTTACTATGAAAACCGAAATTAGTTGACACCTAAATGGCTAAACAATTAAAGTCCGTTACTGTACCTATACATTTTTCGCCGTATAACAATGGAAACCAAAAGTGTAAACATTAGGTACCGTGGAATGGGGTTACTTTAGGAAAAAATAAATAAAAATAAATAAATAAATATTTGCGGACAATCTTACACAAATCAACCTAGTCCCAAACTAAGAAAAGCTTGTACTATGGGTACTAGACGACGATATAGATACTTATATATTTATTAACGGCCTCCGTAGCCCAGTGGGTAGTGACTCTGGCTACGAAGCTGGAGGTCCCGGGTTCGAATCCCGGTCAGGGCATTTATTTGTGTGTTTATCACGAATATTTGTTCCTGAGTTATGGATGTTATATATGTATATAAGTATCTATATGTATTTATCTATTATATATATCATCGCCTAGTACCCACAACACAAGCCTTACTGAGCTTACCGTGGGCCTAGGTTGATTTGTGTAAGATTGTCCTATAATATTTATTTATTTTATTTATTTATTTTTTATATAGAGAAATAAATACTTAAATACATAGAAAACATCCATGACTCAGGAACAAATATTCATGCTCATCACACAAATAAATGCCCTTACCGGGATTCGAACCCAGGACCTCTTGCTTCGTAGGCAGGGTTACTACCAACTAGGCTAAAGCGGTCGTCAATGGGGCTACTTTGATCATTTAGAATGTAGTATAAAAGCAAAACAATTTGAAATTAAGAAGATTTAATCGAGTATACAGCAAGATAGATAACTAATATATTCACTGCCACAGTTCACCCACAAGTAAAAACAATGATTTTGGAGTAAAACCTATTTGATCAAAGTCGCCCCGCGAATCAAAGTAACCCCATTCTACCGTACTTTGATGCCGACTGTAAAATCGTACACGGTCGGCCATTCTAATATCTGCCTTTATCCTCCAGCCCAAAGACTTTTAAAAGGCACCCTCATCTAAAATAGAACTGAACTATTCTAAATAAGAACAGAGTTGCAATTCTTTGGTTTCGTTGGTTTATAAAGCAAAACAAACTTTACACTAAGTATTTCATAGTCCATTCAAATTTTTATGCCAACTTTTATGACGATTGTCTAGAGGTGAAGATTGATCTTTTCATTTGGATTGTTGAAGGCATTGGTGATATAATGATATCTATTCTGTTTTTGATTACAATTTGTTTGTTTGGCACTGATTATATAACGAGGAATAAAATAAGTGCGTTCATACCATACGATGTTTATTACGAAGACCGACCCTCGTTTCACTATATACAAAAATGGGTTTATCTTAATTCAATCAATCACCTTCGAAGCTGTATGCTAAATATTTGCAGTAAGGACTACATTTTCACAAACTATACATTCATTGTAGTAATTAATGTAATAGTAAAATAATAGTAGTTTATGTGACTGTACATAATGAAGAGCATTAAAGACGAGTGTTTTAATGCCTAATTATGTACAGTTACATACACTGTTTTATCTATCCACATATCATAAGCCTCCATGATGCATTCAGGAGCCGCATATTAAGACCGGCATCGAGGCGTTGTTTTCTGGCAGCTGTCATAGTTTTTTTTTTAATTCAGAGACAAACTAGAGTCGGCTCTAACTATCATATCGTTCGATATCTTACTTACGTGCGACATTTGTCAAATTTGTATGCAACTTGACAATTCATTTCGAACTAAACGTCATCTCGACTGATATTAGAATAGAGGTCAAATCAAATTTCTTTGTATTTCAGAGATGTTCGTAATTTAATTGAAATAATATTATCGAAATCGATGCTATTATTTAGCAATAATAACATTTTCACAGACAAGAAATTTGTTCTAACAAAACAGTATATTTTTATGGTGCTCATAATGTGCGGTTCTTGAACGCATCATGGAGGGTTTATGATATTTGGATAGATAAAAAACATAACACGCGCGGCAAAATGTAAGTACCTACAATTTTTTATTACCGGCCAGCGCGCGCCGGCCGGGCCGCACCGCGAAGGTTTTCCCGTGTTACAAGGTTGAACACAAACGGCTAGTAATGCCCTGAGGGAGTGTTTGTGGTAATGAAGGTTCAAAGTTTATTTAATAAGGCAGCGTAAAAAACTAAATTATGAAGTTTGCAAATTTATTTAAAGCAGACCAAGCTTTTTGCTTAAATTATACAATACTTACTAGTACGAAATTGTAATTAGCCATCTAATATTTGTATATAGGCTGCGGTCTGGACAACAGCGGCGAGCGAGGCGACGAGCGGCAGTTCATACATTCGAGCGACTTCAAATCAATGTATGGGCAGCCACACGTCACTTCGCCCCGGCTGCTCGCTTGCATCCAGTCCGCGGCATAATAGTTTTATCTCACTTCGATGAGTAATTTGATTGAAATTCAATAGTTTTTTCTATTGAACGGATATTTCTAGGTCATTTACAATTTTACAGATATACACAATACTTAACAATAAAACCTCGGTAAAAATTAACATGCTCAAATGAGAAACTTCGATTTTGACTACTACTACACTACAACATACCAACAAGCTTTATAGGAAATTAATATATCGTCGGTTAGTATTGGGTGGTAAAATGGTGTTTGGTGAAAGACAGAAATCAATCACATAATTATTAAACATTTATGATCCCGTCAGTTGGTTTCCAAGTTTCACTTCTGCACCCGAAAACCTAAGTCGCTGTTGCACACGTTGGCGTTCTTCTTGACTTAGTCCTCCTGAAAAATTACATTATGATTATTATCGTATTTATACGTAAAATTATATATCGTTAAATCCACGAAAACGCGATCCATTTGTTCTGATGGCATACTATTTTGTATTTTATAACACTTTAAACTTTCGCGCTTTGTACATATTTAAATTACTGTTTTACACGGGTCAACACAAATCTAGCGTAGAACTAAAATATTTTGATTACTGTAAAACTGATTTAGAGCTACTATAATGTGGTAATTCTTAACTTTAGAAAAATCTTGACAAGTGACCTCCTGTGAGGCAAGGTTACGCCCTAGTTATTTGTGTCTCAAGGGAGCAAAATTTACGGTGAGGGTGGTACATTGAATCCAGAGTGAAGCGAGGGATTCTACGATATAATCCTGAGCGTAACGAAGGATTCAAGCGTTAACGTCCATGACGAAAATAATTTTGCTCCTGAGGGACAAATACATCTTTTCACACCGACTATGATAAAAAAAATCGTTTTTAATCGATGACGATGAAATTACAATCGATTATTTCACTAAGATCTGTGTTCAGTTCAATTAGCACATTGCGTAAATGCTACATGCCAATGAATACATTAAAAAAATTGCTTGAACAGAAAAAATGCATTTTGATCCCTCTCGTCGTGGAGCAAAACTTACTATTCCTTATGAAAGGTGTGAAATGGTTATTTATGCTACAAGTGTGCAAAGTATGTGATTTCCGACGAGTGTCATTGTAATACATGAGCGAAAGAAGCAAGCGAATGTATAATTCGACACGAGTCGGAAATCATCTTTATGCGCGTGTATCTTCGTGTGCTTTGTGCGAGGAAATAAAATAAATATTGAATTGTCAATATAAAATAGAAAGGTTAAATTGAATTTACCTAGGTTATAACCTGTATTATTATTGTCTGGAGCTGCGTTTAACAACTTCTCCACATATTTTGCTGTCATGTTATTCACTTAAAACCATTGGTTTGTGGGTTTGGAACGCAATTAATGTTGAGTAACTCATTATGTTCCACAACAAAACACACTCAGTGAAAAAAATACTCGAGCCCCCCCTGAAGATTATGTTATCCCTGCTGAGAAGCTTCCAGCCGGGCATAAGCAGCCATGGCCGATCTGGAAATCCTTAAATAGATTGCGTTCCCAGGTCGGTCGCAGCAAGGAGAACATGCTGAAGTGGGGCGCCCTAAGTAGCTCAGACGCCCAATGTCCGTGTGGTGAGGTCCCACAAACGATGGAGTACATGTTGTCTTGCCCAGCGTGCCCGCACGCCTGCTCTAAGCAAGACCTTCGAGACGCGACAGACAGGGCGATAAGCGTCGCCACCTTCTGGTCCCCCACAATTTGAAGCCATCGACACGAGAAGAAGTAGAACAAAAAGACACTGTACCGTCGTAGTTCTAAGAACAAACTGAAAGTTGTCGAACGCAATAATAAATTAATATTATTGTTTTTCACTCGACAATTTTAACAAATTTACACAAAACAACTCCAAAGTAAACAACGATGGCGGGCTTTTTTGTTTTAAATAGGTACATGCCCGCTCAACGTAATATGAACCTACTCAAGTGCGCATGTGCAAGTAGCCGCCATGTCGTGTCGCAAAAGACATAAGCAAAATATGCGTTCACCCAAACATATTAAGTGAATATTTCAGAATTATTTATTTTTTGATCAAATTCAACATAACTTAAAATTATTATTAAAACGTATTACAAATTATTAGTATTGTATGTACCTTCATTTATATGGAAGAGAAAGTGCAATTGAAAGATTTTTTAAAATGTTCTCAAGTAATAAAATCTCTTTGCGTCGGGCTAAGACGGAGTAAAAAAAAAAACTGAAAAGTAAAAAGCACTACTTAAGCGAAAAAGCGGCACGATTTGGCTGCTTGGAAAACGCTCTTTTCGAGAACATGCATTGTAATAGTTACATATTTGTGTCACTAGGGAGCAAAATTGTATATTTACGGCGGCATCCTACAATAGAATCCTGAGCGTAGCGAGGGATTCTAACGTAGGATCCTGAGCTCGCCCAAGACGAAGATAATTTTGCTCCCTAGTGACACATGAAACTTTTCACACCGACTATGAGGAAAAAAAGAACAGAATAATACGTAAGTGAGGAAACTGTTTATATTTTTCAAAACGAATTGACGCAGCTGAAAAGTCTGCAACTTTTGTCTGGTGCTAAGGAAGGTTATTCCTATCACCAAAAAAATAATTAGGCAATTCTGAAATTTTCATCCATTCCCAATTATAGGTGAATATACTTTGTAGGCACGGACGCCCTTTGAAAAGGTTGCCGCGGCTACAGGTATTTAAACTATTTAATAGCGCAGCGCAGCACGCAGCGAGGATATTTTTGTTAAATATCTACTAGCTGCCCATGCAGTTCCACTCGTATTGCAAGAAACGCAGGCAGAGCTACGGGCCAAAATATAGCCCATGTCCAATTCGGTATTCGTAAGTTACGATAATCTTCTGATTCTTTCTCAGCACAACTTTCTCGACCGTGTGCCATGCATTTTATCGTGTTGTCATGAGACGTAGGTATATTGGGAGCGGGCTTACGGACTATAAGTTGATTGTACTTACTTTGGTACCGGAAATAATATAAATTTTGAGCTGATTTTAACTCTCTTACACATAGCTCTATAAGAAACCCATAAAAAACCAGAAGTATAACGATAATAATCGTGATAAAAAACTCGTCTATTACCAAAATATTGTACATATTTCTCTAGCCGTAGAATATATATAGGGTTCTCGTTCTGTTTACTTCGTTGTACCTAAAGTTTTATTATATTTTCAACGCAGGAAAGAAAATTGATAATATATCTTACTGTGGGCGACAGAAAGAGATCTGTAAGATTTGAAGAGAAAGGTAGCGCTTAGGCGACTAGTTTGGAAATAAACGAATGAATAGCTAACTAAAGACTTTGTTATAATCCCTTTACATAAGGACGCCAATAGCGCCCAGATTAGGCTCCTAAAGCAAAACGGCTCATATAGGAAGCGCGTAATTTATTAAGGACTGAAGTACTGTAAGTACAGGCGTAGTTGATAGCTTAAAGCAAGGACTATATATAATATGGACCGACAATCTTCATACTACGCGCCGTACTCCGTTAGTAAATATCATGCCACGTCGCTAGATGTCGCTGAGAGTGTCATTCAATTTAAAAGTCGTAATTTTACAATTTCTACATGCGCAAGCGTGAAGTAACAGCCATCGAGCATTCAGCGACATTCTAAGTGATACAGTAGATAAGTCAATAGATGGCGTTAGGAGCGATGTTTTATTACTACGTTCCATTCCATCTGACTTCGCTATTTTTAAATTGTTTTATCTGTACAGTCAGCCCATGAAAATGTTGAGCACTTTAGGACTTTGTCAACTTAAATCACGATAGGCGGGAGTGATGCGCGTGATGATTAGATGTCAACCATTTAAATTTAGAACCCATTGTTATGACATTCATGCAAAAGAGTGTAGACTTGTCATTGCATATCTCTGTCTCTGTTCTGCGATGTTGACAGACTGCAGTTAACTAATTTAGGAATAGATGTTTCACGACACAATGTCAAACTTACAAGGCACAAATGAGAATATTAATTTCGAATAACAAAGTATGAGTCCTCGTGGCGTTGTCAGTAATTGCTTGCTTTCTAATATTGAGGTCTCAGGTTCTAATCTCATATTATTATTGAAGTTTAGTAATTAGTAATTGGTATGTTTGGTGTTAGAAAAAGGTGAAACACATATTTAAGCAACTTATCTACTTTCATTCAAAATGATCACTTGCAATCGACTGCAATTATCACAGAAACCATATGTTTTGAACTAAGTAGATAAATTAGGTTTCTAAATATAAACATTAAATATACTTTTAGTTTAAATTATAATCTTATCATCAGTTAAACATAAATCCCATAAAAACATGATCTAAACACGATACAAATCAAGGCCATGATTAGTATGAGTGCGCAGCGACGATGACGTCACGAAGTGCGATGTGAGTACCCCTCGGAGGGCCTTTTACCGGACTGTTACCGGCCCTCTGAGGGCTTTGTTATGATCGCTACCAATTTAGAGCGATTTATTTACTTTCGGGCAATTGTTAATATATTTACGTTCATTTTAAATTAATTAACGATAAATAACGGTAATGTTAATAGCTGTTAATAATATCAAATTATTAGAAAAGCGCTAAATAACGTGTAGGCAAATTTTGACCTTGAGTAGGTATGTTTTGTTAGTCACAGGTTTAGTACCGAGAATGAGCTGAACTTTATTTTTTTGAATGAAGAACGATAGATTACGTACCTGTTCACAAGTGTTCTCTTTCTGGCACTTAAATTCAGCACTAAACCCAAAAATGTTCACTCGCGAACACCAACCGTGTCATACTTGCCGTGACCGTTTTCGACTAACGACCAAATTAAATTTTCCCTCCATTGGCCATTGAAATTATGGCCTGCTAGCTGTCTCGTTTCATTGGCTATACGTTTCAACGGATTAAAACGAGATCGATACACGTTTGGCTGTTATTTCTCTAAGAAAGTAAGAACAGCTCTTGCGGCCCTCTGAGGGGTCTCCACAGACCTGCAGGAAAAAATGTAAAGCCCGCAGAAGGGCAACCACAGCTGAAGGGTTATATGACCTTTTAGGTAGAAAAATGGTAAATCACCAGTGAATGAACCCGGTTTTCTAGTAAATGAACAACTAAGCACCAGTGAATGAACTACTGTTATAGTTATGGTTTATTGGTTTAAATTGCTGTTTAGCGATTTTGTCTGGAGTATTTCGATATACCAACACAAGGGATAGTAGTTAATGGTTTACTTTTTCTAAAACAATTAAAAAACTGTAACAAATGTTCGTTCATTAACTGGTTCCAAAAACCAATAAATGAACTAGGTAATTATCGGTCGATGTTCATTTACTGGAAATTTATACACCAGTAAATGAACTAACTTTATGTTCGAAAATGAGGTTTGTTCGACCACTGGACCAACGATGGACAAACCATTAGTGGTTATGTTAATAAAAACTAAATCTTATTACTATCACTAGAACATAAGATATTGCGAAAACATTAAAACAGGCGTTGCCAGTGAATGAACACTCCAGTTCATTCACTGGATTTAGGCGGGTTTTAAGTCTAGTTATAGAACACCTACTAAAAAACGAGAATCGAACCTTAAATAACTTAAAACGATATTTTAATAGCACAATTTCGCTCTTATGATTTCCAAAAACCACACGACATACTCGTAAGTCTCAAGTTTATAAAACTAGTACAATGGCACATCAAATAAAAGGTGACATTCTTGTCCCCTTATTACCGGCTCATACAAAAAAATCACGCCCATAGCCCGTCAACTTTAAGCTTCGCTCATTTAGTAACTGTTGCGACTGAGTTGATATAAATGTTACAAAACCCTTACAGTGAATGCTTCTAATCGAAAAAAAAATACCCGGTATGCTAGAAATACACATAACTCTTAATTTAAGCAAATGAGCAGGTTTTCGTTCATTCACAGGATCCGTTCATTCACTGGAGCACTCACCCTATACGTTTGTTAATTATTTGCAAATCAATCCAAAGAGTAGTGGTGCTTATAGTCGCAGTAGGTAGGTATACACTTCTCACAATAATGCTCACTGAGACATCAAACTATTCTACAGCGCTGGGCTTAGCATTGCAAAAACAATATTTTACACGTCAATATTTCAATAACAATAATACAATTAAGATTAATGTCATGTCATGTTAAAATGTCAGTTTACATATAATTTCAATTTTATTGTCA
Organism: Epinotia brunnichana; assembly: GCA_963854355.1. Lineage (NCBI taxonomy): Eukaryota > Metazoa > Arthropoda > Insecta > Lepidoptera > Tortricidae > Epinotia > Epinotia brunnichana. The sequence goes on along the minus strand of OY977945.1, from coordinate 6,697,353 downwards.
TCATGCGAGAAGAATTTGCTCAACGATAAAGCCGGATATCGTAAGGCTTTTTGAATGCGTGTCCGGCTAAATTAAACGGTGTCCGGCTTTTGTTAAGGCCGGTTTACACATTTATTAGTGATTAGTGCGAGTCCATACAAAAGCTACTCGCACTTGCAGCAAATGTATGAACTCGCACTAATCACTAATCAAAGTAGAAACCAGCCTTTAGGCTTTTTACATTTGACCAGTCACGTGGCCGTTCGAGCGAGCGGCGCGGCGACGGCGGCGCGTCATCTGCCCCTTTTAATACTAAGAACTAAGACACAAAATCCTTAATAATTTAGGGTGTCTAGCCTTTTTACCCAAATGTCCGGCCAAACTGGCTTGTCTGTCCAGCTATTAGGTTTGACGACCTGGCAACCCTAGATGGGCTGGACTCTTCCATGGACAACGATGTTATTCATACAATACAATTACATTGTTTTTGTGAAGTTAACGTAAGGCATGTAAAAACAGAAAATGAACCAGACAAATAGAGGCGCATGACAAACAACAATTTTCCTTGAGCACTGTTATCAACTGTCGCGAAGGACGCACATTCAAGCCTAAAAGCCTGACTAATCCCGCCCATTTTGTCAACTTGGCTAATTCTGTGTTTGTTTACCGGGCTGAATGAAAGTACGGTCGACGAGAAAGATACGTTTACAATTTGCACCTTATGTGTTGGTAATAAGGCCAAGAATGTACATATATTTGGGTCGACTGACTGACCAACACACATTGGGGACTACATATTAATCCCATAAAAACATTCCATGTAAAAAATAGGCCAAGTCTCGAAACACTTCCACAGTAAAAAGTGGTGAGATATTTCGTGGAGCCAAGTCAGGCATTCTTATTAATCTTTATTTGCTTGCTAAATAAAATTCTGCAACTTGGGAATCACACAACTTTACTGCATTTACTAATTTTTGCATAGGTACCTAAAACTATGTAAGTGTGATTGCCAAGTCACAAAAAAATATTTAGCAAGCAAATAAAGATCAATAAGAATGCCTGACTTGGCTCTATGAAATATCTCACCATTTTTTACTGTGAAAGAGTTTCGAGACTTGGCCTATTTTTTTACATGGAATGTTTTTTATGGGATATCATTTCTTTTTGTAGACTTTGTATGGGAATGTTATTTTACCAACTGCAAATAACGTTTGTATAGTTTTGCAGGAATGAACTGCAAAAGTAACTTTGTAATCGCATTTATTTGTATAGGATTACAAACTTACTTATGCGGTTTATATATCTCTGAAACGTGACTAAAATTACAATATTTTTAGAGTTTTTATGAATAATTAGGCTTAAAACGAAAATTTGGAGCTTGTGAGTCTAGCAGACTCACAAGTACCTTAGAATTATGTTGATCATAAGTATTATATATATAAGTGAGTATGTCAGTGACAAAACTAACGAACTTTGACGGACAATGGTTCTTAAACTAAAAGTTCAAATTGAATGTTATTGACATTATATATAAGCCATATTATTCCCTACATGTTGCTGAAAATTCACGGTTCTAGCTTTAGCCAGCACAAAATTACAGGATGTTGAAAATGGCCTGAATGACTTGAGAAAAGGACGGTACGGCCGTGCCTTTGTTTTGCTCGACTTGGCGGGGGCACTACCGTGCCCCCAGATAAAATTGTGGCAAAGGAGGTTTTGTTCTTGATTGACTTGTATTATTATTTTATAACAGACTACTTGCCAGCGCGGCTCCGCCCAGGTTTTATAAAGCCATCCCAAAGGTTCATTATATATTTTAAAGTATTTTTTTCGTCGGATAAGTAGTTCCGTTGATTACCACTTACACACAAATTGACAAACTCTCAAATCAACAAACTTTACCTGCTTATAAAATGAGTATAGACATAAATCTATATAATTACGACAGAATATTCATCGCAACCATGACAAAATAAATAATAATTTGACAGTAATTTACTACTAAATCATGAACTAAATTTTAGCTTAAATAGTCGACGGTGAAGCAAAGTTCCGGTGAAATATCGATACTTGCAGACTCAAAGGGTGTAAGAGCCATTACAACAACAGGCTGTTACGCTTTGAGTCTGCAGGTATCGATGTAGCTTCCCTAAACAACGTTTAGGGGTTAATTAAAGCAGTAACTTCCATTAAAAGTATGCAAATTCAATGCAATCCAATTTCGGCAAATTGTTTTGGATCGCTATGAAATACTCGTAGGACACAATTTACGGAGTACATGAAGCTATTCATTCTATTACGAGCTAATTAAACGGAATAAATAAATTTAGGAGTAAAGTGACATAAAAAAATAAGTAAATACGATACAAGTCGAAGCCCATTGTTTAGGTAAGTATGCCTCAAGAATCTCGAGGTTATAATTTGTGGCAATACGAAGGATTAAATAGTACCAACTAATATAGGTATAATTTTCAAGAGATTAAAGTCTACTAGTAGGTATAGGATTTCAGTACAAACTATATTCGATAGTATTATTATTATATATAATTTCTAATGTAAAAATATTGATAAGTGTCCTAAACAAAAATAGCTTGTATTAGGTACCTACTTTTGATATTTTTACATTAACCCATTACCCTTCAAAATGCCTTGCCAATACCTTTACATAATATTTAATTATAGTAATGTGGAGATTATGATTTGGCAAAGAAAGTGGTGTTCGATTTTTTTTCTCTGGGTTTGTTCTTGTGATCGATGACTTTTCTGGTAATATGATTTATCGATAATTTTTCACCACTAGCGTACTTAATATATGTCTACGACCGTTACCCATCCATCACTATTCCTTCTGTGTACAGTCAGGGGTATTATAATATACGTACATAAATAAGGACTTGTTAATTTGGTCAGTTATTATATTAATTTCATAAGTAAATCGGTCGGTCAGTTTGTTAATAAATAAGTACATCAACACATATTGGTGTAGGTTATATTCGGAATTGGTTGTATTTAAGAGTACCTACTTGCGTGGATGGCAAATTAATTGAATCTGAGTTTATTCACAAAATAAACGGAAATCGACGAAATTGAATATTCCTTCTCCGATTCGAAAATATTTTTGGAAATGTATTTTTGTACCATTTGCTGTTGAAGTTTGAGACTTAAGTATATAATAAGGTAAGTACCTGGGGAAAAGATGGGGCCTGGCCCCCCACATCATACTGTGGCTATACAAAATGGTGATAGTACCAATGATAAGCTACGGTGCTATTGTATGGTGGCCCCGCACCCAAACCACGAGTGCAATTACCAAAATTCAGAAAACACAAAGACTAGCATGTGTCGCTGCTACAGGTTGCATGAGAACAACCTCAACAGCAGCATTAGAAGTCATGCTAGGGCTACTACCTTTACATATGCACATACAAAAAGAGGCGGCTGCGACGGCAATACGCCTAAAAAGCCTCAACCTATGGACGAAACTAGACATACCCCACACGAAGATCCACAACAAACTGATCACAAGCCTACCTATGATGGAAGCTTCAATCGACTAAATACCAAAAACTGCAGTCTTTGGGAAAGACTATGAAATATTACTGACGAAAGTCTCCAAAGAGGGGTTAAACCAAACAGACCTCAGAATATTTACAGATGGTTCAAAAACAAATACGGGAACCGGATGTGGTGTGTTCTCAGAGGACTTAAACATACACATATCCAAACCACTGGGTGTACAAAACACGGTATTCCAGGCTGAATGCGTAGGGATAATTGAAGCCTGCAATGCCATAAAGAGACGACAAGTCGAAAACACAAACATACGGATACTCTCAGACAGTAAATCGGTACTACAAGCACTGAGCAGTGATAACATTACATCTAGCTTGATATACGAATGTCACTTAAACCTCACAGAGGTGTGCGCAGATAAAAACAAAGTTACTATACAATGGATCAAGGGGAAACGATGCAGCGGATGAACTGGCCAGGAAAGGCTCAGAAACAACGGCATACGGACCGGAGCCAATCTTGCCCCTGCCACAAAGCTACATATACAATCAACTGGACCAACACACTAAAGACCTACACCAAAGATACTGGGAGGAGATAGACACATGCAGACAGACCAAAGAGATTCTGTCGAAACGCGACTACAAACTCATAACCACACTACTAAGGACACATAGAAACCAACTGCGCAAGATAGTGGGTATAATAACAGGACACAACACCTTGAACAGACACCTCTATAACTTAGGTATCACAGACAGCCCTATGTGCAGAGCGTGCATGGAGGCAGAAGAAACGACCAAACATATACTACTGGACTGCAAGGAGGTAGAAGTATACATAATGAAGCACCTAGGTTCTCCAAACACACTACGGGACGCAGTCAGCAACACCAAGGCACTCACCAACTTTTTAAACGAGCTGGGGTGGTTAGAGTAGCGCCACACCGCCGTTTCACGCAAAATAGGCACAATGGATGTCGACTTGCGGAAAACGCCCAGTATAACTAACTAAGGTAAGTACTTTGTTGCACGGGTATAGATGAATTATCGAGAACATGGAATTGCATTTGTAGTGGTTGTGCCGTTTGCAACAAAAGGAGAATAACGTAAAAATATATGCACAACTTAAATAATATTCACAATTTGGCACTGGCATTATTTTGGTATTTACTTCTTCAATATATAACAAACCTCTTTTTGGGTCAATCAACTATTTTTTGTTGCTCGTTGCCGGTTACGTCTCCTGGGTCACCCTTTAAAACTATTATTTTATGGGGTTTAAATCCACTAAACACGTGTTTTTGTCATATTGGTAAACCCATCCCATGGTGGCGCATCTCCTTAGCATGATAGGAGTCCAGTTTATAGTATTTTTTCTAAGAAAGTCTGTAACTGTTGTCTCTTGGCTTACCGGGTCAGAATAACAACAAGAAAAAGTTGATTGACCCTTTTATGCTGATACTACGAGAAAATAGAAAATTCAAATAAAGAATGCCTGTAAACATACAATACTACTACATATGCAAGTTAATTTATGTAAACTACGACCAAATGCCACAATTATGAAGGAATTCGAGGCTTCGATAGTTTCATTAAAACTTTTGATATTTTTAGATCACAAAGGGATATTTTCGATGTTAACAATTTCCGCCAGAGAAGGACCAATTTAAATACCATTTTGGGCAGTTGTTTGTGCCCACGCCACGTTATACAGAGTAACTTTGTTAATTAAAACTGTTGGATCTATAGACACATTATGGAATCCCTCTTTATTGGCAAAACTTTAGGTAAGAGCTGGATGCAGAAAAAAAAAATTGCGAAATGAAATATTTGTGAGGTTTTTTTTTGTAGCAGCTCTGTGGTAAACAAGCATACGGGCTACCTGATAGTAAGCAGACACCGTAGCCTAGACGCTCGTGGCTCGACAAGAGCGTTGCTGGCAATTTATTGATTTGAGGATTCGTTGAAGAATGAGTTTAGAACACAGATGTATGAATATAAGGAGATCGGACATGGCGGCCGATTTGTATAGAGTGAGCCTGTCGCAAGTACATTAACCCACACAACGCCCAAGTAATTGACAAGACAAAGCACGCACACATCTAAAATACACACTCTTGTATACCTACACGCTTATTTGACAATAAACGCGCATCATATCAGGCATTTTGGGAAAAAACGTAATATTCTCTGCGATCAGCACGCGTGCACAGTATGGCAGTGTATGCCCATTGAGCATACAGCTGCGACACGGCCGCCGGCGGCTTGTCCTCTCTCTAGTATTCTATGCTCTGAGGTTTAGAATATAAATATCGACTAAACGTCAGTGACACTAAAGAGCTCTGGCGAACTTACTCACCACCAGGAGCATAATATTAATAGGTACATATAACATAGGTAGTGCCCATATAAGAAATGAAATTTGGCTAAGGTTCTCTCTAAGGTCGAGGCACTTCTCCAGGATCTCCAGATGAACTGCTCTGAATTTGAGCACGATGACTTTCCCGCTAACTACAAAATAAATGAAAAGTCCACGGAAAGAACATGTCTAGTCAATTTTTTTTTCAAAATGAGATTTTAATGTCACGTAATAGTTCATAACGAGCTCAACATTTTGATGTTGAATGTTCTTTGCGTGGACCCTTCAAATAATAGCAACTAAATACATATCATCCCAGTCAACCTCATAGCACCACCTCTTTCGCATAGGCGAACTATAGAGTTAGGGTTGTCATGTTTGCGTGTCATCGTTGTGGTACAGTCGCCATCACATACATCGGAGCAAGCAAGCACGTCACAAACATCGGAACACACCTCTATTTTCAAGGCATTAGGGTGCATTATTTTTGAACACCTATATAATAGTGTACCGATGTATGTGATGGCGACTGTACAGTTGAGTGCCAACACATGGGTATACAACTTACTTACAATATGTCCCATCGCTCTTATGTCAGCGGATTAAGGATTCGGTACAAATTCTGTACTTACATATTTATGAGAGGATTAAATCGATTTATATTTTTGCACTTGACTGTACAAAGTCGGCTATTTTACGATGACCATGAGTATCACTGTCAACCGCGTTCGGGTAAATAGGGAACTTGCATCTTAATATTTTATTACGAAAAACTAAAGTATAATCCAGCATTAAAACAACTGTAGCATTAAAACTTTGTTATGATTTATTTTTCTGATGTTATATGCGTTTGAAATCTGTGCTTTATACTAAACGGGCTTATGCATAGCATAGACTTTAAAGAAAGAAAGAAAAGAAAGAAAGTAACATTTATTCGAGACAAACAACACACAGCGTTTGTCACGAAACTATACTATGAAGCAAGTCATTAATTTGCGATTATCTCCACAAAATTTACGTTTAAGTCTATACTTGTCATACATTTAATATTCTATGTAACTGTTACGTTATTTTATCGAAAAAATAAAAAATAAAATTTCGTCATTTTAACGTTAGGTAAAACTAATAAAATTGTTTTTTTTTCTTTTTTTTTCTTTTGTATGATATCTCTACGTATATCCGCATCGATTGAGTGCAATTTATTCAAATTTGAAGTCCCATGCAAGTTCCCCATTGCACCTCGGAGATGAGCGCAAGCCGAATTTCGGAATCGGTAAAATTGTCAGTCTTGCTGTAACCAACATAATACTTAAAGACTTTGTCCCTGTCCTCCAATGTAAGTACAAAGTATCTTAAAAGATATAATGTTACTTTGACTAAAGCGAAACCACGACAACTTACTTCTGGAGCGATCGATTCTGACGCCCATCGACGTGAATTTGGTCTGGTATCTGTTGAAAGGCAGTGGTATCCGCGCTGTGACCCATCGCTGTTTTTTGACTGGCGGTGCCGCCGGCAACTGAGGCTGTCCATTGCTGGCTGAAATTATTTTAATAGCAACACTTAACTAACTATTAGTAATCCTTATTTCGTTATAGTAATTTTAATGTACAATTACCAACTTAGGAAAGTTAAAAAAACCCCCGACCTTTTCATTTCATAGTTCAATATCTCAATACCCGGCTCAACTGATTTCGTAGCTAAAAACCATTTCGCTCACAACAGCTATCGGACAAAAAAACCGCATTAAAATCGGTTCATTCGTTTAGGAGTTATGATACCGAAGACAGACACACAGATACACAGACACGTCAAACTTATAACACTCCTTTTTGTGTCGGAGGTCAAAAACTGGTATCGGTCGGTAACACAGATGTATGAATATAAGGAGATCGGACATGGCGGCCGATTTGTATAGAGTGAGCCTGTCGCAAGTACATTAACCCACACAACGCCCTAGTAATTGACAAGACAAAGCACGCACACATCTAAAACACACACACTTGTATACCTACACGCTTATTTGACAATAAACGCGCATCATATCAGGCATTTTGGGAAAAAACGTAATATTCTCTGCGATCAGCACGCGTGCACAGTATGGCAGTGTATGCCCATTGAGCATACAGCTGCGACACGGCCGCCGGCGGCTTGTCCTCTCTCTAGTATTCTATGTTCTGAGGTCGGTAAGGTAGAGGGAAAGCGTCCACGTGGCAGATTGCCCACCTGCATGCTGACTTGATCAAAAACTGGTATCGGTCGGTAAGGTAGAGGGAAAGCGTCCACGTGGCAGATTGCCCACCTGCATGCGGACTTGATCAAAAACTGGTATCGGTCGGTAAGGTAGAGGGAAAGCGTCCAAGTGGCAGATTGCCCACCTGCATGCTGACTTGATCAAAAACTGGTATCGGTCGGTAAGGTAGAGGGAAAGCGTCCACGTGGCACCTGCATGCTGACTTGATCAAAAACTGGTATCGGTCGGTAAGGTAGAGGGAAAGCGTCCACGTGGCAGATTGCCCACCTGCATGCTGACTTGATCAAAAACTGGTATCGGTCGGTAAGGTAGAAGGAAAGCGTCCACGTGGCACCTGCTTGCTGACTTGATCAAATCAAAAATACATATTTATTCATGCACTAGTGCTGTACGTAGATCTTAAGATGAGAGCCGAATGAGAGGCTTAAGTCTTAACACGGATACGATGAAGAAACCTAAAACACGTTGAAATCATTTACACTAATTTTGATAATTTTTATAAACTTCGATAAAAAATGGTTTTAGGTACCGTAAAACCACACAACTATTATAGTCCAGGTCACCCATCTATGGTCCAAATCAATTCTAATATTACTTGCTCAGGTGTCCCTATTTTCATGGATGAACTTAAAGACAGGCAATATACACTAATTTAAATAAAAACGTTTAAAATCACTAATACGAAATCGGTATTGATGGAAACGAATGAGTTTACTTTTGGACCATAGTTCGGTTAGTGGAATACAGTTGTATGGTTTTACGGTAAGAAATAATAATTATTCCTTTGACTATCGACCGTATTTTAACAAAAACTATACAAAATATGCGATGTCTCATTATTATTTTTAACTAGGTACCTAATAATATATTTCTTCAATTGATGCATCAAATAACATGTTAACGCAGTTGTTTCAAGGTGACGTTACATAAGAAAATCTAATTTTGCATTATGTACCGTAAAACTACACCACTATAGTCTAGGTCACCCAACTATGGTCCAAATCAATTCTCATATTACTTGCTCAGGGAGGACTATTTTCATGGATGAACTTAAAGACAGGCAATATAATAACACAAATTTGAATAAAAACGTAAAAAATCACTAATACGAAATCGGTATTGATAGAAACGAATGAGTATACTTTTGGACCATAATTGGGGTAGTGGAGTATATAGTTGTGTGGTTTTACGGTACCTTTTCTATTGACAAAGTAAGGCCACAAAAATGCGGTTCCCGTAATCGTATTTATTTCACACCACACGAAATACCACTGATGACCTGGTAAAGGTCGCGGGAGTCCGCTGGATGCGGGTGGCCCAGGACCGGCCATTGTGGCACTCTTTGGGGGAGGCATATGTCCAGCAGTGGACGTCTTTCGGCTGATATGATGATGATGATGACACGAAATAACAGCGAACTGAACCTGTGACACTAGAGAGTGAAATACTTCTCAGAATAGATTCAGTAGGGAAGCCAAGTCAAGTTTAGTACGGCCTTATAATACTAAAGTTTACATTTGGTTAAGACTACGGAAACGTCTCGAATATAATACATTCTTGTTTGTTTGATGTTTATTTTGAAAGGCTTTACGTACCTATAAGCGATCTCTAGAGATCGAATCCTTTTCTTTTCCACTACGCCTATTTTGTCCCCTATACCGATCCGAATTAAGGGACTGTTCCCTTAATTGGGATTTTTGCCAAGGCGCGGTAGTATACTTACTTTTCTCAAACAATGTGAGAAAATAATACAAAGACATTGCAAAAATCATTTGGTGACACACCGGTGATATTTTCACTCTGATTTCGCTGTAAGAATTGTTTCTACGTCTTTTCTCAAAAGCGGTATAATTTACTTTCACACTATTTTCTACACTCAAACTCTGTATATAAAGTAATTATAATACATTACATTCGTGATCACTTAAATAAAATGAACACGTTTTTAAACTTTTTAATTTATTGCTCTTCTAATCGTAAACAAATAGCCCACCCTGAGAAACGCGCGGTTTTTGGGTGTATTTTATGGCTGAATGTGATTTTTCCTTAGGTCTGGATTTAGTATGGCGCTATTAATACTATAATAAAAACTTAAACGCAGCGGAAAATAACGGATGTAAGGTGGAGTATTCTAATCTTAGGCAGTGAAGGGCTTTAACTTTTTAAATTTGTCCGGATAAAATTTTGTCACGTTTTTGTTTTTCGAACAGAACGCGTCGCTGTCCAAGTATGTTTGAGAAAACTAACATGTCAAAACGAGTATTCAAAACCTCATTATAGCAATTGATTGCGTGAAATTCCAAATTTCTAGGTGAGTAGTCTAGAAGGTAATGTTTTATTTTATCACGCATCAATGATTCAATAAAGATCGTCGTTTTTCCATTTAAAAATATATTCCATTATAAATACACCCCTCCCTGCACATCCGTGTTTGACGCCACAGCTGACATCAAACAATTCAGATTGTTAACCCTAAGATTGGTCAAAGTGGAGGCATACAGTGAAGGTTAATGTGCAAGCCTTTGAAGGACGAAGACATAACGAACTCGACGCTAAGCGCGAGGAGTTAAAGGCTCGACCACCTGCGGCCATCCACTTCAATTTTGTCGGAGGGTTGCTGACCTGTAGGGAATGTAGTCGCAAATTCTCTGCAAAGCCCGCCGCTTTAGCCTAGTTGGTGGTGACCCTGCCTACGAAGCAAGAGGTCCTGGGTTCGAATCCCGGTAAGGGCATTTATTTGTGTGATGAGCACGAATATTTGTTCCTGAGTCATGGATGTATTTAAGTATTTATTTCTCTATATAAGTATCTATATCGTCGTCTAGTACCCATAGTACAAGCTTTGCTTAGTTTGGGACCAGGTTGATAGATTTGTGTAAGATTGTCCGCAAAAAAAAAAATAGGTTACGTCAGCCACCAACGACGCTCCAGTTAGCCATTTTTCCAGTCACTGTGGTCGAAATCGGCCAGTATGATGATGATGATGATGATGATCAGGGGCAATCGATTATTTATTGTTGTTATTCTGTCCCGTTAGCCGAGAAACAAAATTATAGAGTTTCCTAGTAAAAATGTTACAATACGGCCTTCTAACATGCCTAGACGACGGTGAATGAAATAATATTATCGAAAATTATTATTTAGCAATAATAACATTTTCACAGATACGAAATTTGTTCTAACCAAACAGTCTATTTTTATGCTGGTCGTAATGTGCGGTTTTTGAACGCATCATGGAGGGTTTATGATATTTATTTGGATAGATAAAATAGTTTTTACCTCACGTATCCTAAAATAATATAAAAGTCGCGCCATTTTTGAGCAGAAGTCCGTTTTTTTCTATCCGAACAGTCTATTTATTTTTAATACCAATCGTTTTATGAAATTATGCCTCTGTCTTGCAATTTTAAGTAATTCTGTAGCTCTTATCTCTCGATTGGAAACTTCACGACATTGAATACAATTGGACGCATTTTTTACGAGGAGACAACTCACCCTTATATTCTTTGGGCACGACGTTACCATCTGTAATAAAGGAAAGAGTATTATTCTTCGCGTGGTGTAGCAAAATAAATTAGACAGATGTTGAGGTCTACAAAAATTAGACAGATGTTGACTGTTGAGGTCTACAAAAATTAGACAGATGTTGACTGTTGAGGTCTACAAAAATTAGACAGATGTTGACTGTTGAGGTCTACAAAAATTAGACAGATGTTGAGGTCTACAAAAACTATTTATGAGAGGGTAACTTCTGGCCGTAGGCTAAGTTTGTCAAAAAGCGAAAAGTTATTAAGGCGCTCAGACGGAACTTTTATTAGATTCTAGAATACATACAAAGTAATATATGATGACCGTGTCGAGGACAAACAATGCCTGTTGAAAAATACGACTTCGTAGTCGCGGATTAACTGCCTATACAACATGGGCGTTAATAACCCGAATTATTTAAACCACGCATTCCTTAGGTCATTAGGCGCAAAAAATGTTATTTGAACCCCAGTCAAATCCTGCTTAGTTTTGAAGATATTATTATTTTCATGTAAAGAGCATTAAGCTACCGATGTTGCCAAGTTTCGAGCCGTTATTGACATACATCAAAGTGACAGCTACCACTCACTAAATTTATTCTTTTTTGGAGAAATAATTGTTACCATTTTATTAAAAGGGATGATTTCCATCCAGGAAACGATACTTATCCAAATTTTATTTACAAAAACCGAAAAAAATACAGAAAAAATTTTTTTTGCTGAATTTGGATTGGATTCATATAACATTTTTTACTCCTAATGACCTCCGGAATGCGTGGTTAAAATCTTTCGGGTTATTAACGCCCACGGTGTATAATAAAATAAATAAATAAAAGAACCCATGCAGTGGGCTTCCGTCGAAATTCGAATTACGACACAAACTTTAGGATGGGATGATTTTGTTCATGAGAGAGAGATTTTTATTAATTAGTTCTACTACTCAAACTCATACTCATTTATTAATAAAATAAAAAAATTAACATGTCAATAATGATATGAATTATGTATAATAGTTAATATGGCAAAATATGTTGATTAGAGTCAACAAAATATTATTTCTATATTATTTTTCTACCTAACAAAAATAATCGAATTTTATAGTTACATATTACGCCGGAGTATTTTCCTTTGTGGAAAGAAAACACTCCCGCGCGGTCAACATATCGTGTACCCACAAAGATTAAATTTCATATTACACAGAGCAACTCAACAAACAGAGTTAAGGTCAATCTGACGTATAAATTTCGCATGTTAAGTTTATTATGATGTGTTTCGCAAGTTTAACATCCAGACGAACCGGTCTAACGGGTCAAAACGAACGCGGCTAGGAACCCGCCTAGAAGGCGCCTATGCCGTAGGCGCCGCTTTCCGCTAGTTAGCGGAAAAACCACGGGATTGACTACGAGCGAAGTTTATTTTGATGTGTTGGGCGAGTTCGACATCCAGACGAACCGGATAAACACGACAAACGATCAAAACGAACGCGGCCAGGAAACAGAACTGCCTAGCGGGTGTCTACGCTGTAGGCGTCTACGCCATAGGCGTCTACGCCGTAGGCGTTCTTCCGCTATTAAATTTAGCGAGAAAACCACGGGAGCGTAGCACGTAGCAAAACTTAGCATTGAATGTATTAAGGGCGTCTACTGGAAAATATATTATCATATCACGTTCGTTATAAACAAATAAAGACGTAATAAAAACTAGTTTTCAGACTTCGAGATTCTTGACTTTATGGTTGTCTGATTTAACCGAAACACTATTCCTTAAAGTTTCCTCTTTAGAAAAAATAATCCAGGTTGAGTCTTTATTTTCCTCTTTAGAAGCTTTATATTAACTTGCACTGTTCGTATGTATGTAAGTATGTAAGTTTTCCGTCAAAATTTGCAATCCATTTTTCAGTCACTTCCCGTTTTCCAATTGAGCTGAAATTTTGCAAGCATATGTATATCGCATGACAATGCAATACTATGATGACTTGGAGCTGATCTGATGCTGGAGCTTGAAGGTGGCCATAGGAACTCCGCAATAAAACGACACAACCCCGTCGAGTTTGGGCTCGTTAGAATCTCTCAATGAGTAGTTGATGATGGTATGCAGAAAAGTACAGTCGACAATAAAAGCTTGTACCAAAAATGATTTTTTTGACAGAAACTTATTTACCTCAGTCTTCTCGAACAATACATACATTATGAAATAAGCAAACACGTTTAAAGTTTAAACTATGATATTTTATTCTTAAAAAGCTACGGTAGCCTAGTGGTTCAGGCATGCGGCTGTCAAGCGGCGGTCGTGGGTTCGAATCCCGGCTCGTACCAATGAGTTTTTCGGAACTTATGTACGGAATATTTACCGTTAGCTTTTCGGTGAAGGAAAACATCGTGAGGAAACCGGTCTAATCTCAATAAGGTCTAGTTTTCCCTCTGGGTTGGAAGGTCAGATGGCAGTCGCTTTCGTAAAACTAGCGCCTATCCCAAATCTTGGGATTAGGTGTCAAAGCGGACCCCGGACTCCTTTAGAGCACAACCGGGAATAACGCTAGGAGCATGATGATTTTATTCTTATATCACACTAGGTACAGGAAATTAATGAAACTTTTTTCAAGTATAATAATAACGCTATTTCTACCAGTAATAACGCTATTGCAATGGTAGATCGTTTCAATAGACACATGAGGGAGCAATTTTTTAATTTAAGTTTAAGTATTTACATCAATCGAACCTGTTAAGCCAATTTGTGCTTGGAGTGGTTTTCGAAATAAACGAATAATAATATACTTTCGTAGATTTATGTCTTACTGGCATATGAAAAAGTAAATATAATTATATACATCTTAACAATCTGTAGTAGTAAAATAAACAGGAGAAGTTTGTGAGTTTGTGTGTGGGAGGGGTTGTGAACTACAAAACCACTTGACCGATTTAAATTCAAAAAATTCTGTCACATGTGCATAGAATGGTTGGATGGATATATATAAATATTTTGAAACGAAACATAACTTTTAGGTTTAATATTTGTTAAGTTTGAATTTTTTAATAACTATTAAAACAAGGAGTCCACTGCGAGTGCGAGTGGCACAGGACCGATCACGTTGGCACCCTTTGGGGGATCTATGTGCAGCAGTGGACGTCTTTCGGCTGATATGATGAAACAAACGACCTTCAAGTTCACTGACCTTCTCCCCCCACGATAACTTGCTTGAATCTCGTAGCTGTATAAAATACCTATTACGTAAGCTATCATTAATACATTATCTTGTTCATAATTATTCGTATCTCGTTATTACTTGATTCGTACGACAGCTCTCTACAAATATTTGGAAGTTTTTATTCATAATCACATTGGAATGTGGAATATACATGACAGATTGAACCCCTGATCTCATCTATATTTTAGTGCTCACTATCGATGCCGACACATCAAAAAATATACTCTTTGTAGTCGACTTAAGATTTGAATTCTATCTCCCAATAATATTTGACCTGTTGCGTCTTGGTCGCTGAAACGTAAGGGCTTAATTGGTAAATATTGTTTTTAATACAGTTGCTCAAAAAGTGGTACTTTTTGTAGCTGCAAATCGTGCGCAAAGTTCTATTTTGCGCACTAGTGCTTTTTACTTTTCCACGTGTATCGAACGACGTTTTTTAATACAGTTGCGAAAAAATAAGAAAAACAACAAGTAAGGAATTTGAAACTTTTATATTATTAATTCTGTAACATCATTGTAATACAGTTCAAAAATAATGAACTTGTTCAAAAAAAAATTTTTTAATACAGTTCTTTGTTGTTGTTTTTCTTATTTTTTCGCAACTGTATTAAAAAATGTCGTTCGATACACGTGCGGAAATGTCATTCTTCACTCGTCCCGAGTCTTACCACTCGCCTACTGCTCGTGGCAAGATATCTCGGCACTCGTGAACTAATGACATACTTTCCGCACTAGCATCGAAATGTACTATTTCACTAGACTATTTTCTTCGGTGTTTTCTTTAATGTAACAGTTTAAAAGTTAATGTTGATTACTTTATGGCGGTCGTAAACGCGATCATGTTAGGAGGAGGACTATTACTTACCTGTGTTAGTGTATATCTATGTTCCATATTTATAAACGTGTCTCTGTTAAAGTTCTGAATAAGCATACCTCGTTTTACCGTAGTTACTAAATTAATGAAAATTATGAAATACTCACTTTTTCGCCATATTGATTTATGTCCGTAACTATGTTGATCTTTGTGTTTTGAAGTAAACTGAAAGAAATTATCAATCAACTCATTTACATCTATTTTATTTTATTTTGAACCTCTAACGCACGAGGGGTGTCTGTCATAAGTTTAAAATGTGCACACAGGCCAAGAAAATTATATCCAAAAAAGACGTTTTGAGGATTTAATTCATATTAAGCTGGAAATCGTTTTAATACCTTCATTTGGTCCTAAATGCATGTAATCTGAGTTTGCACCATCCCAGAAGCCGAAGTATTCTAATTTTCTTGGCCTAATATATGTGAGTCTGCTGTGGCAATGATGTAATATAAAAAAGAGATAATTATGTTTTCTATACGAAATTCCCTGTTTAAAAATGACCAGGTACCTCTGACAGCTGAGACACGTTTACGTTTTCATTGACGACGCGAAGCTGAGGCAAGTTGGTGCAATTAACTCAATTTTAGTGTGCCATTTGTGGAGCGATTATAACCTATCTGCCTCTTTTTAGGGTTCCGTACTCGAAGAGTAAAACGGGACCCTATTACTAAGGCTCCGTTGTCCGTCTGTCTGTCTGTCTGTCTATATGTCTGTCTGTCACCAGGCTGTATCTCACTGATACCGTGATAGTTCCAGTTGAAATTTTCACAGATGATGTATTTTTGTTGCCGCTATAACAACAAATACTAAATACAGAATAAAATAAATAATGGTACGGAACCCTTCGTGCGCGAGCCCGAATCGCACTTGGCCGGTTTTTGTTTATATTACATCGTTGGTCTGTGGCACTGGCATCAACATTAATTAATGTTCATTTATTCATTAGATAATCACCAATTTTATAAAATGTACCTACCGAATCAAAACATGCACATATTTTAGTCATATTCTATAAATTATTAAGAGCAATGCCTAGCTGAGCAACTTTTCAAATATCAAATTTTTGACGCAATGTTTCTGTCGCGATGTTGCGGGCGGCGGGGGTTGTCTATGTGTGAGCGCACGCACACAGGCGCGAGACGCGAGCACTCTCTCGCTGCGCGCCGTTCCGTTGACATCGCCCGCGAGCCGGACGGAATTTATTTAGTACATTCCTGCGCGCCTGAAGCCTGGGTTGTAATGCGCCTGACCTCACCCGTCAAGCCTAATGAAACTAGACCTCTGCCTACGTTTAGTTACTACGAACCGCGGCGTCAAGATTTATTTGTGGGTGAACGGTGAGGTGCGGTTAAAACAAGTTACAGAATAGCGGACCTGCTGTATTTGTTTTTGGTATTATTGCGAATTTTACTTATATCCCGCTAATTTTTGTGAGGTACCGACGTACAGGTTAGAATTGTCCGTGTCGTAAACACTTTCACAAGTACAAAGATAAACCTATTGTCAGGTTTATGTAGGTAAAACCTCTCTTCATATAGTGGAAGTAACTATAAGCTCAAAAATACTATACTTCTGAAACATATTGGGATGTGGACATGTAAGACAGAGTATTCAAAAAAAATATTCACGTATCCCCGGGGGGAGCTTCACCTCCTCTCACCCCCAAAAGTGTCCCGAAACGTGGATTTTTATCATTAAAAAGAAAACCGTAAACAAAACACAAAAATGTGTACTACTAAAATGATACTTGATAAATTTACTATCAACTTCTTATTAATATCAAAGCGCTATCTCTTATGAATGTCGCGCATTCTGCCACGAAAAGTCAATTTTAATATGATTTCTAGGTTTATAAAAAAAAGAAATTTTAAAATTAGATATAGATTATTTATAAACTCCTGCAAGTCATGTTGCTGCGCCATTTTGAAAATTCATTGTCATCTGGTGGAGGCACTCTTGATCGCAATGTATCTAAATTAGGAAAAGTATTGTAGTTCTGAAACCTATTCGGATGTATAAGGGAGGATATTTCGCTAAATGGCTGAACACATACCATTTTCAAAATTGCATAGAAACGTAAAATTAACTTTAAAAACAAAGTTTTAACCGACTTCAATTCAGTACTCCGCCAAGCCACATGAACATTTCCACATTTTTTTTCCTTTTTACCACATGAACTGATTTCCGAGAGCAATTACGTTGATTATTACAGAAAAAAACCAAATCGCTGTATGTGGGCCGATAATATTTGAGGACTTCCGTCAATTTCTCAAGGATCTCAGAATCACCTTTGGTACTTCTTTGGTTGCTTTTTCAACGGAATGATATCAGAATCGGTGACGTACTTTAATAGTTTAAAGCAGGGACTGATTTCGGTTAC
Organism: Epinotia brunnichana; assembly: GCA_963854355.1. Classification (NCBI taxonomy): domain Eukaryota; kingdom Metazoa; phylum Arthropoda; class Insecta; order Lepidoptera; family Tortricidae; genus Epinotia; species Epinotia brunnichana. The sequence goes on along the minus strand of OY977945.1, from coordinate 6,679,260 downwards.
GGTTATACCGGTATGAAACCAGTATTCCATTACGGTACCGTTATGTCGTAAAGGATATGCGCGCCGCGCGAACATAACGTTACCGTAACCGTTTTGAAATAACGGTTAGCGGTACCAGTTTGAAACGATACCGTAACCTTTATCATACCGGTATTATGAAGGTTATTGAGAAAAATAAGCGAGCTGGCACTCTACAGAGGAAGCATTGGCTACTAAACATTTAAAGACAAAAAGGCAAAGCAGCAGTGCCTTTGCCGGCGGTTTAGCAACAACTTCAGGCCACAATCAATATATCGGTACCTTTAAAAAGCGGTTACGGTACCGGAAAAAATAACGGTACCTTTATATTTCGGTAGCGAAATATAAAGGTTCCGCTACCGAAACCGCTATTTGACAACCGATATGACGTCATACCGTTAAAATAGAATACCGGTATTTTTCGGTTATGCAGTCCCTGGTTTGAAGTACATCATTGAGAAGTTCCACAAGCCATCTGTGGTCTTCATCATCACTTCCACTTCACCAAATTTATGATTTCCGGATGTAAATACACGAATTATAATAAAAAAAACACCGAAATTACTACACTCCTGCCTTATATATTTGAGGAGTTCCCTCAATTCCTCATGGTTCCCACCATTCAACTGGAGTTTTGAAATCAAAAGGACCAACCTGGAAGTATATAATTTCAATTAAAAAAAGAATGATACGAATCGGTTCATAAATGACGGAGTTCTGAGGTAACACACATTAAAAAAAATACAACCGAATTGAGAACCTCTTCCTTATTTTTAAAGTCGGTTAAAAATGAAGGAGTGAATAAATAAATTGTACTTCATTTTAAGGAAGCGGAAAGCGGTTAAGTTAGAACGTCTTGCCTCCGCCTCCAATTCGTGCAATAAGGACAACTGCAGGTCGGACTAAAATTCCCACGCAAAAAACACAAAAATCGAGGTTTCGCTCTCGACTGTTTCCTCCTCGAAAACGCAACCAATCATTATAAAATTTTGGAAACTGCGAGAAAAAGAAATAATCTTTGCCGCTATGTTTTGATTTTTTGGATATTTATTGTCATATTTGTATTTTTTGGAGCGAATTCAATAAAGCCGTTTTTGCGATTTTCGAGGCGCTGTAAGATTCTTTAAAATAAAAATATCTAAAAAGCAAAACGTAGCGGCATAGATATTGCTAATATAAATATTACGGGACAATCTTACACAAATCAACCTAGGCCCACGGTAAGCTCAGTAAGGCTTGTGTTGTGGGTACTAGGCGATGATATATATAATAGATATATACATATAGATACTTATATACATACATAACATCCATAACTCAGGAACAAATATTCGTGATAAATACACAAATAAATGCCCTGACCGGGATTCGAACCCGGGACCTCCAGCTTCGTAGGCAGAGTCACTACCCACTGGGCTACGGAGGCCGTTGAGAATATTGATCTTATTTGAAAAAATAATTGCTCTTTGTTCAAAAACCAGGGAGGAAACAGTCGAGAGCGTTTGTATGGGAAAATCGCAGATAGGCATTCCTCTTAATACCACTCACTAACCGCCAGCAATCAAGCAGCATAAGCCATGTTGACAAACATGTTGGCTAAAACAATCAATTTGTTCGTATCTATCTAAATAACAATTCCGAATGTAAAGCTACAGGTTATCAATTGAAATCGAATTCTAAATATAGGCACCTACACAACATATCTCGAATTGGAAACAGACACTGAATGTCATGTAATTGGGTAATCCTAATTGATATCTTAATCAACGTTTTTTTTCAAACTGAAGGCCCGTTGGCGGACATGACTCGGTTATATATAAGTCAATTGGGATTCCACGGCTTTGGAATGGAAACTCAATTATATCGACATTCATATTGATCTGTTTGTGACGATGTCCAATAATTTAAGGAATCAATTAGGAGGCGTTATTGTGGATAATACTCACGGTATTCCAAGGTATCCGCTTGTTGTTGATGTGTGGCATTTGCATATGGGTGGGGAAATGGAGTACCCATATCGTTTTCGGCTGCAATTTGAATGTTCGTTGATTACTAATAATAGGGGTGTAAATAGACTCAAAATTTATTGTTTTTCAAAGGAAAGAAGGCAAAAAAATATGCCTAATGACGAAAATCCCATTCAAATACCTCAAATAATTTACTTTAAAAACAAAGTTTTAACCGACTTCAATTCAGTACTCCGCCAAGCCACATGAACATTACCACATTTCTTCTGCAATTTACCACATGAACTGATTTCCGAGAGCAAATGCGTTGATTATTAGATAAAAAAAAACAAATCACTGTATGTGAGCCGATAACATTTGAGGACTTCCGTCAATTCCTCAAGAATCTCAGAATTACCCTTGGCACTTCATTGTTTGCTATTTCAACGCAATCATATCAGAATCTGTGACGTACTTTTATAGTTTGAAGTAGGTACATCATTGAGAAGTTCCACAAACCATCTGTGGTCTTCATCATTACTTCCACCATCACCAAATTTATAATTTCCGGATGTATATACACAAGTTATAATAGAAAATACCGAAATTAATAATATACTAATATATTTGAGGAGTTCCCTTCCTCATAGTTTCCATCATCTAACTGGGTTTTTGAAAACAATGGGACCAATCTGGAAACATATATTTTCAATTAAAAAAATAATTGTTCGAATCGGTTCATAAATGACGGAGTTCTGAGGTAACAAACATAAAAAAAAAAAAACATCCGAATTGAGAACCTCCTCCTTTTTTTGAAGTCGGTTAAAAATGACGAAGCTACAACCGTTTTAATGTTACTTGTTAGAGAAAGAAAACGCTAGGGGATCGTGATGTCACGATCCCTGAGCGTCATAGTAAATGACAATCGTTTCATATGAAGGTGCGTTTTGCGGAAAAGGGACAGAACATACCCCCTCTTAAAACTTTGGACACTTATAACTTTGTGATTATTTAACCTCTTGCGTTGCTTTTTTCTCCATTTGACTACATTTTTGATCCTTTTTCGAGAAAATGTAACATTATTGATTATTTTATTTAGTGTCTACATCCCTATTGTGAATGTTTTTGCAACATTTGCTGGATATTTTATATTTAATTTATTCCAAAGAAACTCTTTATAAACCGTAACCGAAATAGCCCTCCGAATCACTAAACTTAGGTAGCAGTGGGCGGGGCATATTTCACGTAGAACCGAGGGCTGCTGGGAGAGAAAAGTTTTTGAGTGGCGAACACGTACCGTAAGGCGCAGCGTGGTTAGCCCCCCATAAGGTGGACTCATGAACTGGTAAAGGTAGCGGGAGTCCGCTGGATGTGGGTGGCGGAGTACCAGTGATTGTGGCACTCTTTGGGGGATGTCCAGCAGTGGTATGACCGTTATGATGATGATGATAAGGGTGATACACCGTGATTTGCTAAACCAATGGTATCATTCTTTTAATAGATCTCTAGGGCATTTAGACAAATGTGTATACGGTACCGCGTTTCTCTCCAGCACGCCGCACAGTGTTTTTTTTTTACCCAAAAAAGTGACATTCTCTGTTTGTTGATTATTTCTGCTCAGTAGATCATTACAAACCTACGACAAGCATACCCATAGGTCAATTTTGTATAATTGATTTTAAAAAAAATCTAGAAGTTTTCCAGACTATGAAGGTTAAATTGGTGGAAATAATTCATGCAAAAAAAACTACACGTAATAGAGTTGTGCTTGTATGGTTTATAAAGTAACCCTAGGCGTATATATTCCCGTTTTTATTTAACCGAAACTTATAATAGAATCTTCAATAACCGTGTTTTTAACGAAATCAGGTTTTATTTTTTACAATTTTTCTAGCCCGAAGTAGAACCTCTGTTTGGTACAGATCGATGCCTTAAACTAAGGTGTATGCCGAACAAAAATACTACATTCAAGTCGGGCCTAGGTTAGGAGAAATCGATTTTTATGTATGGAGGTCAGATTCCCGAATTTAGGGTTATCACATAAAGGTCAAATCACTTGGTGATTTCCGATATGTTTTATATTGAACAAAACCACAACATAAGGTAAATTGGAGTTTTATTTACTTAATTTAACAATAACATTATTCAAATAAATTTTCTTCGTTGTCTAAGATTATCGTATCAACATTTGAATCTCCATAGTCGTCCTGAGAACACGTTAGCTCTGGTTCATTTTCATCTGTGTGCCAGGTGCTTTCTTCGTCAACAGTCTTTAGAAGATTTCGCACAGCAGCTGGCAAAGGAACACTTTTCGAAAAATTTTGTCTACGGTGGAGGCGAAGCAGTGAGATTGCCGGATCTGATGACTCTAATGCCCGATGAAAGAGATCAGTTATATTTTTTTCCTATCCATTTTCCGGCAATGATGCTCCCTGTCTCTACGCCAGAATTTATTCCTGGATTCGGCTGCTTGTTCAGAAAGCATACCTACCGGCAGGGGATTGGAATCGATGATCTGTTGACCGTGCACTAATATTTTATGAATAGTCAACGTCATCGGATCCTAATTATACGTTGCGACATATTTTTCTGCAACTGCCCTACAATAGGTTCCAAACTTGGTGGAGTCTATAGGCAACTCACAATTACTTAATTGTCACTAGGATCGTGTACACGTCGTCTAAGAGCCAAGAATCAAGCCCAAATATATCTGCAAACATATACCTATATTTATCTGATATACTCCAGGCAAAATACGGTTTTGAAAAACATTAATTTATAATAGCGTTTTTTTTCTTTATATCATTTTAAAACATTATTTTAAGATGCTTTATTCAAGAATCCAACAAACTTTCCATCCGGAAGTATTTAAATGGATTTAAATAAACCATGAATTGTTTTTTTTGTATTATTTATTTTGACTATTATAGAGCAAACGTCAATGAACCAAAATAAAGATTTTTTCTGAATTTTCAAAAGCTAGTTAAGTTATCATTTTTTTGATGTCTGAAATTTTGTTGTATTTTGTCGCTAGGTAACTATTTAATTGATAATATATCCATTACAAAGAAAAAATCTGCTATTATAAATTATTTCCAAATTTGTCATTTTTTCCATACAAGTTGTCAGTTCATTGCCTGGACTAATAAGGCAGTTCGAGCAGTATTGCCATCGTTGGTGGTGCCTGCATTAGGCCTTACCACGTCGACCAATAAACCCATCTTGCTCCTAATTTCGGCCTGGATACGCTTTTTTCGTTCTTGTACTATGCGACTCTCTGCTGTGTTTTGATTGATTCTCCATTTCTGCACAGCCGGATCGTTCTTATATCCGAGATCCAATAAAAATTCGAGAATACGTATAATCGAAAAGTGTTTTAATGTTGTATTGACCGTTAGTATTATACATTTAAGATAGAAAAGATGCAAATGTTAGCTAACCAAACCTATTATGTCACAAAGGTCAAAATGGTGACAACCCTAATACACATTTTTAAAAATTGTTTTCTCCAAACCTAGGCCTGACTTGAACGTAGTATTTTTAAGGGGCATACACCTTAGTATAAGGCATCGATTTGTACCAAACAGAGGTTCTACTTCGGGCTACAAAAGTTGGAAAAAAATAAAACCTGATTTCGGTGAAAACACGGTTTTTGAAGATTCTATTACAAGTTTCGCTTAAGTAAAAACGGGAATATATACGCCTAGGGTTACTTTATAAACCTTCAATACAAACACAACTCTATTACGTGTAGTTTTTTTTGTATGAATTAATTTCGCTAATTTGACCTTAAAGGTCAGGAAAACTTGTAGATTTAAAAAAAAATCAATTATACAAATTGGACCTCTAGGTATGCTTGTCGTAGGTTTGTAATGATCTACTGAGCAGAAATAATCAACAAACAGAGGATGTCACTTTTTTGGGTCAAAAAAAACACTGTGCGCCGTATGCAAAGAATACGCGTTTGTTTCGGTATAGCGAAGAATCATGTTATAATATTTAAAATATAATAAATTCAATCTTATAGCAATGACCTAAAGACACACACACAGGGAACACACACAGGCACACTGACAGGTAAAATCTTCTCTTTATCTATAGCCTTAATGTGGTGATAATTTGAAATGAAGCATTGCAAAGGCTGACATGACAAGTCAAACTGTATAGAGCGTAAATTTTCATTCATTTTCTTCAATCTCAAAAGATTTCAGCTGAACAAAGCTTCTAACCAATCGACCGCGAACAGCGCGAAGTGCCGTGTGCTACCCACAACTAACCCACCTTAGAATCTTGTGTAGTGCTGCTGACATTTCCAAGCACTCAACTGCACTTTAATTCATTTTTATTTTCTTTGATATGTTTCTCAAGAAACAATCGTTATCTGTACTGAATGTGTGTATTACATTTTCATTCTTTGTGTTTCTTTGAGTGGTAAACTGTTGAGATATAGATTGTTTTTGGACTATTACTTAATTGTACAATCACCTGCAAACAAGTGACAGTTTTTTTACTAAGCCTATATTGTAGTGTCCCTCTGCTGGGCACAGGCCTCCCCCTATATTTCCAACTATCCCGATTTATTGCCAATTCTGGCCAGTCTCTTTGAAAGATGTCCAGTTCATCCCGCCAGCATTTCCTCCTCGGCCGACCACGGCACCGTTGCCCATCATGTGGCACCCACTCTGTTAGTATTTGATCCCACCTCTGGGGGTGCATACGGCATACGTGACCACAGCCCAGTCCCATTTGAGCCTAGCAGAAGAACACTTGAGACAAAATATTTAAACAAGTCAAAATATTTGACTTACTCTATGAGCTCTAAAACTGGGGATATTTTAGATAAACTGAACCTTGACTGCCGTATCTCTAACTCGTATGTACTTGTAGACGCAACATCAGCATATTTTTTCCTTTTGTTGTTTAAACTAAATGTTCCAAAAGAAATTGAGCTATGCTACTGTTTAACTACAGTGCCTGGCGACTGTGTACCTACTCTGACAGGATTTTTTCCAGAAAGCAGTGACATAGTCAAAAAAGGATTTCGTACCACGAAAGGGTAAAGAAACCCTTATAGAATCACTACGTTGCCTGTCCGTCTGTCAAGATACTTTTTGTTTGGAACGCGTGAAGATATCAAATCTAAATAAAAATCAAATAGTCACATCTGCAGTCCCCTTTACAACTTGACACTAAATTTTTCAACAACTATGGGTACAGTCAGCATCAAAAGTAGCTAAGCAAACGAAGACGTCAAAAGTCTTTACGTTTCCCATATGACTAAGAAATTTGATACCGTCGTTTGTTGGACCCGGATGTCTCCGGGCAAATTTTTGACCACTCGTGTTCGTCGCTTTCCCACCCACCACCCAATGCGCCCTTATCCCCCTCTCGACCAATCACGGTGCACGATTTGGCGACCTCTTGACAAATAGCGGGTGTCACAAAAAAGGCCGGAGATCTCCGGGCCCGGTAAACGACCAGCTAAAAAAGGGAATATTTAAGAACTTTAGACGTCTTCAATTGCGTAGTTACTTTTGATGCTGACTATACCCAATCAACGGGACTAACTTTAAGTTTCTGTTTCCCTGGCTCGCCTGAGGGCGTGTTGCCGGAAAATTACTTGAACTTATTCCTGTACCTATTACCTGGCTAGAGGGCGGAACTGGTTTTGAGTGGTATCGGCTGGCAATACACTTTAACCTCACCGTGGCATATTGCAGCCTGTCTCTTGCCTCGTTGTCGAGCTGCTTCTGTATGTCGTCCTGGTCATCACTCAGCGTGTTCACTCGAGGACTGGTCTGGTCTTTGGTGGTAGTGCCTGATGAAAATAACACTTTATATCCGGTCCTAACAGCACATAATTTAATTGCGCAGCGCGATGCATAGCTCGTCGTTTTGGTGTGTCGTCCACATTATAGTATAGTGCGGATTCTTTTTCTATACTGAATTCACTTATCTTTGTGCGTAGTACACAATGCGATTGTCTGTCATTGTTAAGTTGTAAACAAAGCAATTGTCTTTTATTGTTAAGTGTAATCGCTAATTGGTACTGTAACATAAACATAGTAAACATCTTTACGTCTAAGGAGAGGAGGTCCACTTTAAAAAAAAACATGTACTACTTAGCAATGTTGACCATTTTGTATTTAAAACAATTATGTACCTACTACTTTAACAATACGGTCGCTAGTCGAGTAAAGTATGAAACATGGCCTTTTTATTTTGAGCTGTTTGTGGCACGAGGCTTTGGTGGTTAAACAAATAGTCCAGGCAATGAACTGACAACTTGTATGGAAATATGGGGTGGGGGCGGGATGTTTTTTTCTTTATTTTGGTTTATTTGCGTTTGCTCTATAATATTCAAGAAAAATCATACAAAAAAAGACAACGCATCCTTCATTTAAATCTATAAAATTAAGTCCGGGTGAAAAGTTGGTAATTATTATTATTAAATTTATTTAATTAACAAAGTATATAAACATGGGTACATTAACTGGGTCTCACAAAACTGTCGGAACAGTTTGTCTGTGATCACATGTTTATAATCATATAAACATGTTGGAGTTTGTTGGTTTATTTAAGCAGGTTAGAATAACGTTTAAAAATTAAATAAACGAAAAAAACGCTATTATAAATTAATGTTTTGCAAAACCGTATTTTTCCTGGAGTAAATGCTTTGTTAGACCGATGGGTCTGAATATAAGATACGGTTTAGAAAAAGAATCTTCACTATAGTCTGTTCAGCAAATCGCGTTGCACAACCGCACCGTCTGGTCCCAGAATTATACACTAATGCGTAGATAATTATCACAGAGCATATTCTGCAGTCTACAATTAGCGTAACTTTGTCGTAAAAGGGCAATTTCCGCCCGCTGCACAATCTCTTATTCTGGGTCACAGACGGCGTAAACTTTTGGACAAACAGCAAGAGATAATAAACAAAGCATATTTATCGTGCTTGCCTTGAGAATAGTTTCGAATGAGGTAAATTCTTCTCTACATTAAATTTAAGCTTGTTTGCCACCGAAGTAGAATAAAAAATTGAGGTGAGAGCAGAGATGGTCCATAAACTAGGTGCTAACTTAGTCTGCGTCAAATAAAATAGGTATTTGATGTGATTCAAAGTTAAAAATAAAAGCTGGAATATAGCCACATTCATGTCTTAATCTTACAAAATAAAAATGACAAAGCCGTCAAACGTGGGACAAGACGGAGACACGTCACCTTTTATATGTCAAATAAATATTGTTAGAGAGAAATTATAAGCAACAACGAAGTTCTTTTCCTGAATAAATTGGTATTGAAGTTTAAACGAAAGCCTGCACGGTACTTTACAATTTATAATGTCATCATCATCATCAACATTTAAGAGCTCTTGTCAGTGAAGTAGGAGCCACTATGGAGCCAGTAAGTTCTCTGGGTCCTCGGCTAATTTCTTTATTTACAATGTTCATATGCATCATTTGTCCCATGTCCCAACAACGTGTGTTACGTAATGTACATTTTTCCAACCAGAAGCGTGCCCTATCTACTCATCTTAAGTCCTTTAGGTTGACCTAAGAGATGTGTTGAAAAATTCTAGGCTCAACTTAGTTCAATATTTGAGATAATAATATTGTCACAGTTAAAATTATTCTCAATCTGAGTCTGTGAAAATTTGATTGCATTAAATAAAGATAAACGCGCGGAGTGCTTGAAGCTGTACTACGCAAGCCTTTAAAATGTTATAGAAAATATATTTCGTTATGTTGAAAAAAATCGTTGTAACAAAAGCAGTAGGTACCTATTTTCCATATATAACGATATAAATATTGTAACACAATGAATATCATACCATTATAAAATACGGTCGAATAACGTTATTATATCGTTTTAAAATGCGAGCCGCGCTGACATCGCACGAGTAGGCGGAACTGAATGCGAGAAAGGGGTAGCCTATAACGTTATAACGTTATTATATCGCTGAAACAAGTATCTCTTTAATATATTGGTTTAGAATGATAACGTTTTAACGGATAACGTTAAACAGCGCGTCAAATATCGTTTTGAGTAAAACGCTTTAAAAATCCTAAAGGAAAAATAACGTTATAAACGATAGCGCTATGCGAGAATAGCGCTATTTAAAGGCCTGTGTACTAGTAGTATATGGCATGGGCACTCTATGTCAAAGTGAGATGGCTTAAATTCGAATGAAGAAAAATCCTCTTAGTTCGAACCCATATTACTTTGACATTGTGCCCATGCCTTAAACTCGAGCACTCGAACGTTTACCTACGGCATTTATTTCTATTTAACACCACTGCTCGAAAATGTGGTAAAAGATGGTTAGAATTAAGTCTTCAAAACTAAAAAAAAAAAAAAAATTACAGTTTAAATAAATAAATAAATAAATATTTGCGGACAATCTTACACAAATCAACCTAGTCCCAAACTAAGAAAAGCTTGTACTATGGGTACTAGACGACGATATAGATACTTATATAGAGAAATAAATACTTAAATACATAGAAAACATCCATGACTCAGGAACAAATATTCGTGCTCATCACACAAATAAATGCCCTTACCGGGATTCGAACCCAGGACCTCTTGCTTCGTAGGCAGTTTATTTCAGTAATTTCATTGTTACTAAAATATTTCTACTAATTACTTAGCGCAATCTCAATGTTTTAAGATTATTTTCTTTGATTAGCTGTACGTTGCACGAACAGGCCTTCTTCGGCTTTGAACAGGCCAACAGTGTTTCTGTAGTCCAGTTAGAACAGCAATTCGACCAACCAGAGCAGCTCGCATCTTGGGCCGATCTGTGACGTACTTAGTACTTAATTATGATATTTAATTACGATTGTACTTAATTGAGGTTTATACTTGAATATAATTTTATGCAATTTACTCCCTCTTTGGGAGAGGCTAAAGTCCAGCAGTGGACGTCTTTCGGCTGATATGGTGATGATGATAATGCGTGAACAGCTCTCAGTACTTCAATAATGTATCGGCCAAAAAAAGTCCTATAGATGGACTCGTCTTCTTCGAACTCACTCGTCCATTTATTGCCTACTTTGTAGCCGCTATAAACAATGTAGGTACTATGACGTTTAAGTTGTTAAGAAAAACATAAAGCAAAAACAAGTTTCCCAAGAGAAATCATAAAGGTGTAACTGTTTGTAAGTAAAGCAACGAACGATGTAAAAGTTGAGTTAAAAAGCTTCTGCAGTAAAAAGTTTTGTTCATATTTTTATTGAGTTCGCAATTTAAAATGCACCAGAGCGGTTGCTTTGACAGTAAATAAAAAGCGGCCAAGTGCGAGTCGGACTCGCACATGAACGGTTCCGTTAAATAAATAGCTTTTTACGATTTATGACGTATTAAAAAAAAACTACTTACTAGATCTCGTTCAAACCAATTTTCGTTGAAAGTTTGCATGGTAATGTACATCATTTTTTTTTTTTTGATTTATCATTAGCTTATTTTAGAAGTTACAGGGGGGGGGACACACATTTTACCACTTTGGAAGTGTCTCTCGCGCAAACTATTCAGTTTAGAAAAAAAATATGTTAGAAACCTCAATATCATTTTTGAAGACCTATCCATAGATACTGACAAGTATTAGTTTGATGAAAAAAAAATTTTTGTGTTTCAGTTCTTAGTATGGGGAACCCCAAAATTTATTGTTTTTTATATTTTTGTGTGAAAATCTTAATGCGGTTTACAGAATACATCTACTTACCAAGTTTCAACAGTATAGCTCTTATAGTTTCGGAAAAAAGTGGCTGTGACATACGGACGGACAGACAGACAGACAGACAGACAGACATGACGAATCTATAAGGGTTCCGTTTTTTTGCCATTTGGCTACGGAACCCTAAAAACTAGTAATAAAGTGTACCTACTTATGTTCGAAAGTTTTATTTTGTATTTGTTTCTCATGAATGGTTTGGTTTATTCACGAGTTACGAGTTACAAATACCTCATTGTGGTGTACGATGAAATAAGTTGAAAGGTAAAGTCTGATTTTTATTCGCACAGAATAAATGTAAACAAAGGTGTGGCCGCTAACGAAAAACATTAGCAGCATATGGGATATTTAAAATATATTTTTTTTTAAAGAAATCTACTTTTAAAAATGAATCTTTATATTTTATTCATGATCAAATTGTTTAATTTGTTGATTACTAATATAATTAAGATATTAACATTTCATCCTATGGATTTAAAAGGAGAAAATTTGATTCCTTAGGAAATTTTATTTATTGCACTGGTATCACTGTTTTGACAAGCCCGGGTTATTAATCTGTGGGCCGCTTGTGTATTAATCTTTCACCAGTTTTTCTTTCGGAATGAACCTCCCACAATTCAAAAGGTATGTGTGTTTTCCTTTTGTGTACAGTCGAGTTCTCCAATACCTATACAACCTTTCAAAAATATCTAAGCATGTGTCCTATATCAGTAACAATAAAGTCTCTGTATAGATATTTTTGAATGGTTGTCTGTGTAGATATTTAATTATAATGTCTCATTGATGTGTTTATTTACTATTTCGGAAAAGAAAATATGAACATCCTAACTACTTACCATAAATTAATATTTTTTGCTGGCCCATACTTTTACATCCCCTGCAATGTCACTTTGACATTGACGTAACTTTGTTTACATTTTTTCCGTGCGAATAAAAATCAGACATAGGTTAGGTTAGGTTAGATCTAGGTACTTGGTACCAATATTTTATCTCACGAATGCGGACGAGCCATGATGTTATCCGACTACGTCGATTGTATATATGGGATTATGTATGAAGTATCATAAAAAAATCACAGCAGATCCGCGCAGGCATTTAGTGCCATATAATAATTAGTCCCTGGGCTACCGAGCTCTGCTCGGATGAAAATGTTGAAAATACGGAGAAAACGAATTTTCCCGGACATGAGACCTAGACCTAGATCGATTTCTCGCCCCCGCAAGCCCCTGTATTCCAAATTTCATCGAAATCGTTACAGCCGTTTCCGAGAACGTGATTGCAAATATATATAAATATATATATATATATATATATATATATATATATATATATATATATATATATATATTTATAAATATTGCTCGTTTAATAATATAGGATGATAATATAATTATGTACTTACCATAGCAAACAAGTGTCTGAATACACAAGAATATAAAGCATAGCGCATTAATCTTCACATAAAACACCATACAATAATACAATATCGCATTTACTGGTAACACGATCTTGATACACAATAATAATCACAAAAAAAATAACCTCAAAAGTGACATTAAATTAAAGGGATGACAGGAAGTCACGTGAAAATAAGTAAAACTAAATATAAACTAGCAACAAGTTATGCACAGACCATAGATAGAGTTAGATGAATAGGGAACATTACGCAAAGCTCTGCGTAGGGGGCGACACTAACACAACCCGTAAACAAACCGGTGCCGGTTAATGTACGGCCCAATAATTGGCATCCTCTATATCTATGTCTCTTTTAAACTTATACACAAAGAGAGAGATAACGATAGATGGACGTGTATTATCGGGCCGTACATTAACCGGCACCAACAAACCGCCATGACGTACAATGTCATATTTATTTACCTAACAAACAATAACGAATAATTGATGAAAACGCGTTAAACTACAATCGTTTTATTATCATTCGTGTGTAAAATACCTGTACTGTGATATTAAAATGGCATCCTATAGCCATTTAAAGGTGGATGAGGGCTTTTTTTTGCTTTACGACGTATTGCCGCTTCCCATAGTTTTCATATCATCGTTTCCTTCGGAAATGAATGATGCCCTTCATTCTTGCATCCAATTACGCGGCACTGATGCATTTTATTCATTGAAATATTTTCTTCACTATTTGATCCAGAGCTTTGAAGGACTTGTCAAAGTTGTCAAAAAAACTGTTTACTAATTGTGTTAGTGCTGCACTCTGGCGGCAGAACATTGCAGTAATGTTCCCTATTACTTGTTTCGTGTATTTTTAATGTCAAAAATGTTTCGCCAATCAAAACAATACCCAATGTTTGCCGAAAGTGACGGATAACATTTTAGATATTTAATTAAAAACACCGAAAACATTGACGCAGCGGACGCCGCAGCTTTAAGCCTGCATCACACCAAAGAGAATATAACCACTACGTTACCAGTAAATGCGATATTGTATTATTGTATGGTGTTTTATGTGAAGTTTAATGCGCTATGCTTTATATTCTTGTGTACGCAGACACTTGTTTGCTATGGTAAGTACATAATTATATTATTATCCTATATTATTAAACGTGGTTTTTCCCGTATGTAGCGGAAAGCGACTACGGCAAAGCCGCCCGCTAGGCGGGTTCCTGGCAGTGAAAGTACTAGGACACCATAACTCTTAGGGGCCCCCCACACTAAGGAGATCCATTTGTCACCAGACTGAGTTTTTCATCGGCTAGGATACCATCATACTTAAAAGGTGATTCTTTCGCCACTGACATGTTCCTTTTTTTTTAATTTTGTAATGTTATACACAATCAAAGGAAAAATCACAACATAAAATTAATACACGCGTACAGAAACTTGTTAAAGGTTTATGCGTGACACGAATATATCGCACCGCTCCCAACAATATAATATCATAATCCTAATATAGGTAATTACAGTATGTATTAGGTATTGTAGTTACACTGCAACTACACCTCGCTGTCTGTTTGTTCACCGGCGGGGAGATCACTGACCTATAAGAAAGTCTTTTTCTCACCATTAAACTGTAAAGTCTGTGAAATCAGCTACCTATCTGTCTATCGGCTAGAAGATCATCTCGATTGCGACAATCGTGATATGAAAAATAACATAAATTCAATACGTCAAAAAGCGCCTCTCGTAATTCTGTTGTTGTTCCCTGTTTTCTAATTCGGGTCACGTTTTCAGCCCGTCGCGTAATCAATTAATCAGGTTTCGTTCAAATCACAAATCGGGCGCATTCGCCATTTCCGCTTTTCTCGAAATGTTCCGCAATTTTCCTGTTGCTTATGACGGGCATTCAGAAGTACAAGCGGCTAAACGGGCGAAGGCCTCGAATTCTGATTTTATAATTACGTTTTAATCCAGACCCAGCTACTGGTCTCAAAATGACACAATTATTGTAGTGTGCAAACAGATATCACTCTGTTCCTGTTTGGTTGAATCTACACACTACAATAGTTAGTAGTAATAAGTAATTAAAAATACAAAACTTTAAATTAAGTAAATCATTTCATATATTTTAAAGCAACTGGTAGCGATGGAAGAGCGGAACTACCTGACACAAGTATATATTTACTTACCCTTAGCCCCAAAGGTCCTTTGTAAAAGAACAAAACTTATGAAATATAAATATTTTTCATTTTCATATAATCACCGTTATGTACTTACAAAGTTACTCGCTGACACCCGTTAAATGTTAGAGGTCAAATCTGACCATAACATCAATCAATTATCTTTAAAAAAAAACGTGGTAAACCCATAAAAACTACTTCACAATTTTTCAACAGCAGACGGCCTCATTGGGATGCAAATTGCTGGCAGCTTCTCATTTAGCGAGGCGCTCTGTGGCAACGAGCTGTTAGCATTTGGTTTGGGATCCATTTCGACGGTTAAATGATTCAAGTCATGAGCACATTGTTTTCGTTTAAGCAATGAACATATTTCCGAATTGTTATTGTGTGTTAATTGTGCGAACAGTTCTGTTTGAGAAATATATTTAGCGCATTATAACGACTGGTTAGTCTAGTACAGTCAGTATCAAAAGTAACAACGCAATCGAAGACGTCAAAGGCTCTTATTCTCTTTTAATAAAGACTTGTGACGTGATCGTTTCCGACGCTACTTTTGATGCTGACTGTACCACTACCCAGTGACTCCTAGGAAGCTGACGGTCTTGATTTTAAATCCCCCAGTAAGGGCAATTTTTTGTGTGATGACTTGATGAATACCGCTTGAGCATGAATGAATACTTGTTTCTGAGTCTTGGATGTTTTCTATGTATTTAAGTCATCGATTTAAATGATTTAAGTATAATATCGACGTCTAGTAGGTACTAGTGGCGGAGCGCCTATACAAGCCGATTTTCAACGGCTTGCCTAAAGTGTATTTTTAGGCAAGCCTATAGTTATATACTACTCCATAACTCTTTCATAACTTTTTTGTGCCGGGTTGCCCATCGAAAAATTTCACGCGCCGCCACTGTAATCCAGTAACTTTGTCGCCTGAATGTACGGGGTAGTTTGCGTCAAATACAGTAGTTCTGATTTTTTGCAGACTTGTTTATGATGTTGGCCCAATTAATGATCCTCGAGCGCCGAACGCAACTTTGTCAAAAATCGAAAATACCCCGAAAACCCTAAAGAACTCGTTTGTGATAGAACCTTTTAAAAACGTTTTTAAAGTAGACTAAATTAGCTACAATATGAGACTAGAGTTGTCCCTGTAGACCCAAAAGTTTCCGAGATAAAGCTTTTCAAAGTTCATAATTTTTTCGTACTTCGCACTTTTTTTTAAATATTTTAGACGTCACTCGAACAACTCTAGCGGAAGGAGTTTGCTAGTGTTGCGAAGTCCGAAAAATTATAAACTTTGAAAGGTTTTATCTCGGAAACTATTGGGTCTACAGAGACAATTCCAGTCTTATATTGTAGCAAAACTAGTCTACTTTAAAAACGTCTTGAAAAGGTACTCTTAAAAAAACTCGTACTTTAGGGTTATAATAAAAACTTTCGCGGCATTTTCGATTTTTGACAAAGTTGCGTTCGGTGCTCGAGATCACAAACTTGGATTATTCATTGGGCCAACATCATAAACTACCGGATTTTACGCAAGCTCTGGATGTATTTATAAAGTTACTGGATTACTGGTAGGTACCCATAAAACAAGCTTTATTGAGCTTCCTGTGGGTTCGATTTGTGTAAGATTGTACCTTAATATATCATTATTTTTTTATTAAATTTTTTTTTTCAAGCAGGCAGCGGCGATTTTATATTTGATTGTCCAACGTTCCTGAAATCTGAAATCCTTTTGAAAAGCTGCGGTTAATAGTGCATAACATCATAACATAACTGACCAAAACTCATAAAAGACTGACAGAAAAGCAAATTGAAGCGGGAACTGGAAAACAAATAGCTTTTCTATATTTAGCATTCAAATATATGAGTCACCAGAGACATTTTTTATAGTTGTACAAAATAAAAAATGCTCAGTACTTTTTCATCAAATTCTGCTACGAGCACTGTTTTGTTTCCCGTCTCGCAATTAATAAATCAATAAGACTAAAACAAAGAAACATCCACTAAAAGACACAACTAAACATCCACTAAACAAACTAAATCCTGTAATTGAAAAAACGGACAAGAATAAAGAAAATACTACCCTCTAGACAATAAAATTACTTAGGCAGGATGAGTTTTCATAGTTCCCATAAGTGCGAAAAAAGTTATAATTTTGGTGCGTCTCACAAAAACCTAATAATCAGCCCAGCCCACACAGTTGATAATTCTGCAAAAGAAACTTTCCATCTTGCCTTTCATTCGTTTAAGTGTACGATGTATGTATGAATATGTGTGTGAATATGTTGTACCTAGCACTTTATTGTACCTACACAAAACAGTCATAAGCATGATATTTACCTAAGACGAACGAATATCCTAAGAAGAACAATGGAATTAATTGAATCCCTTCAATTAAAGTAACAACTATTTTATAGTCCGCCCGCTTCTTAACTCAGTACTCCGCCTGCGCGGCGCGCGGGTGCAGTGGTATCACAATAAACGAGAAGCGGGCGTCGAGCGGGAGGCAAAACCCGGCGCCCGCACGCCGCCCGCGCCCCTTTATCGTCATACCCCTGCACCCGCGCGCCGTGCAGGCGAGGACTGAGTAAAGCGGTCGGACTTTTAGAGATTG
This sequence comes from Epinotia brunnichana, assembly GCA_963854355.1. Lineage (NCBI taxonomy): Eukaryota > Metazoa > Arthropoda > Insecta > Lepidoptera > Tortricidae > Epinotia > Epinotia brunnichana. Next base: position 6,661,359 of record OY977945.1, on the reverse strand, counting down.
ACAGTAGTTAGAGGGTTATATGTACAACCAAACTTGTAACAACGAAACTCTAGCTTTATCACGTCCGTCGTGTGTATTTTCCATTATAAGTAGGAACCAAATAAATAATGCATAAGAGAAGATATAATTTGAAAGCCGCCATGAAGTTGCGTGAAAGTAATAAAAAGGTATTTTGCGAGCGAGTTCACGATTAAATACTACCCATTTACAAAATCGAATAGCAAATATGCTATAAGAGTTTATATGGGAGTATGAGCATCAATCGCACTCCCATATAAACTTTCAAACTTCCACTCCCTTTTTCACCACTTCAAGGGACGATGTCCTGAAAACTATCCTATAACCTACCCACCAGGGTCTCAAATTATCTCCATACAAAAATTCATCTAAATCAGTTCAGCGATTCTTGAGTGAAAACGTATTAGACAGACATCATTTCATACAGGGTGTGGGCTGAAACGGGAACAAAAAATTAAACGGAAAGATTATTTAGCTTGTGAACAACTATTTTCAATTGGTTTTAGTTGAAAAAAAAACCCTTTTTTTAATTATTTATAAAAAGTTTAGTTGTATTGTTTACTCTTCTGGGATGCTATAAGTAACTTTTTATTTTAAAAACAAAAATTAAATTAAATTTAAATTAAAAACATCACAAAAATATCTTTTGAAACCAAAAATGCAAAAACCATTATGACTCAGTACATGATGTTACCTCAAAATCTGCATTTACTACTGTGTTTGTTGTTACTGTGCTATGATGTCTTGGTGCCAAGATACATTACTTGGAGGTCATAACTTTAGATTAAAACTTCTCCGAATCCAAAAAAAACAAATTGAATGGGACACAAGGGGTTACTGCAAATGCTCTAAGGAAGCGTCCTTTTGAATATTTGCTCATATTTCAGGCCACACCCCGTACCTCATAGTAGTACGCATTAATGACTTAGCGCGGAGTAAAGATGACTGACTTGATGCTGATACCTTACCGCCCCACAAAATGCGGAAGTGACTTAAGTGAATATTTTGAAAGATATACGCTACAAAATTCTAAACAGTTATGTATATGTGCTAAAAATTAAATATAAATATAGAGACAATTATCATAAACTATTTAAATACTGCAGAGTCATGAATGTATTCGATAAAGTTAAAATGGCAATTGTAATGCAATATAAACATAAATTGGGAGATCTTGTTAAGTACACCAGGAAAGGCAACCTAGGAACCCTGACCAGTAAGGATGTATACATAGTTAACAAATATAACAACACATATGGGCAAAGAGTGTGGTCTAACTACCTACCCTTTGTATTAAACAGCTTTCCCAAAATTATTGTAGAAAATATAGAAAGTAAACCTATACAAACTAAAAATAAAATTAAGAAAATGTTCATTATGGCCCCCAGTAGTAACATAGATAAATATAACTAGTTATTAAGATAAAAAAGTTTAGTAAATAATCTTAAATATTAAAGATTGTACTAAATGTAACTGATGTATGTAATTTAATTTAATCACAGATCTGAAAATAAACAGTTCAAAATATTTTTTTTTTATCTCTCAAAAATGGTACCATTCCGCCAACAAAACCATCCTTCTATAATTTGCAAGTCACGAAAAAGACGAATACGTAATGAAACAGCAGTAAACATTTTTTCATCTGTCAACAACATTTTTCACTTCTATTATATAGGACTGAGTAACGGCATGACTTTATGTCCCTAAGGAAAACTCTCAATGATAATGACTCTGCGATGTTTTTGTCTCCCTTAATGCTGGCCATTGAGGGTCTAAGTCTTGCTTATAATTAAAACAAATTTGGTCGTTAGCATCCGTCCCTTATTTCCTGCATAGGTATAATTAGAGCAGATAATCAGATAACACAAATTCCCTTTGATTTATGTCTGCCACGTGTATATTGGAGTCTCGACGATAACGCTTTATGAATTTTCTCGACGTGATAATGGAAAAAAGTTGGAATACCTTAAGGACTTTCATTAGGTAAGTACAAGACGAATCAGATATTGGTTGTGTCATGGACATAACATACTGAAAATCTCGTAAGGACTGTTAGTGGATTGTGTAACCATTTGTACAATACATGGCAAAAAAATGAATGTTCCAAAAGTTCTCTGGTTTTGAAATAATAAAAACTATGATTAATTTCGTTTTTCACGCGCTCGGAATTAGCACGTGAAATACTTTGATTAGAAAGCGATGAACCAAATCAAGGCTCTGTGCTGTGCATCGCTTTGCAAGTTACTGGAAATATCATTATTAATTCTTACGAGCTGGCCACGATGTAGAGCGGTGGTGGCACCGGTATCGGTGCATCAAACGTTGGAGCGAGATGGTGCGCTCAGATCTCTCGCACGTGGCCGATCAAATAATTGCGTAAGCTAGTCTAACTTTCTTAGGAAAGTTCGCCGTAAACGCAATTATTATCTGTTCTCCTTAAATCATCCATAAACAGCAATTTGTCATTTTCAGTTAATTGCTCCAAAGAAAGTCAAGTAGTACCAATGAGTAGAAGTAAACGCAATTATTATCTGTTCTCCTTAAATCATCCATAAACAGTAATTTGTCATTTTCAGTCAATTGCTCCATTGTATTCTAGTACGCGAATAGTGAACTTTAGAACTACGAGTATGTCTCGCATGAAGCAACCCTAATGAACTTAGTGAGCACTTGATTTAAGTGGGTCGCTTCCTCGCGGGCAAGTTGGCAAGTGTTCGAATTATAATTTACTTTAAAAACAAAGTTTTACCCGACGAAAAATCAATCATCCCCTATTTTCCTACCCTTAAGGTTGGTTTTTTTTCCAAATTTATATGGGGTATAATTATCCTTCCTCCATACTTCGGGGTATACCCTTTCCAATAAAAAATAATTATCAAAATCGAACTACTCTGTACAAAGTTATGCGTGGTCATACATAAAAAAAATATATAAGTATACGCGTCGACTTGAGAACCTCCTCCGTTTTTTTCATCGGTTGAAAATAACAACGCAGCGCAGAGCTACGGTAGCCTATAGGTTCAAGACTACGGCGTTTAAACATAGGTCAGTGGGTTTAAATTATTTTCGTGCCTTGTTTTTTTTCTACTATAGTTGTTGTTGTAGAAGCTAGAAAGTGAACAATAGATGGACGAGTAAGTTCGAGGGCCGAGCCGTAGGTGAGGCCCTCGAAAAGACGAGTCCATCTTTTGCACTTTTAGCCGAGACATTACATTGTGCTTTTCACGACTACTGAGAAGGAATAAAAATCATATCTTAGTATCACCTTTTTAATGAAATGTTATATTCATTTATTAGCGGTGGGGCAATTAGATATTAAACGAAAGCGAAATATTCTTGCCGTGAACATAATATTTGTAATTTGTGTCATTTCGGCAGGTTGTTGGAAGTTCTGTTCTGTCATTGGACGTTCTCCAAGGCAGGGACTCTGTGATGTTACAGCTTCACGCAATGTTGTTGCCTCAGTTGAAGTGGATTGACGCATATTTATTGATTCATTCAATTTATAATTTACTTTGACTTTATAAATAAAATTAAAATAAAAATAATTTATTTCAGGCTTATGGAATCCATAAATTTGATAGTACATAAAATAATTTAAAAGCTAAGTGTTAGTAGGCAAAAAAAAAAGCAAAGAAAATTATAATTTGTACGCTGACCGGCACTGTATCGTTTAGGGCAAAACTCAGAGTTATTTTACCCTCCCCGTCACAATGCCAACCCAGTGCCCTAACATAGGGCAATCCCAACGTCCTTCCAATATCCTCAGAATGCTGTTTATTTCCCACTGAATCCTCTTTTTTATTATTGTTGTATTTTTTGTAGCTTACTTAATTACTTTTTGTAGCTTTAATCATGGAATAAATAACCCCATAACGTGGAGGGGAGAACTTTGCCAGTAAAACAGTTTCTGAATAATTAACTTTTAAAACAAAGTTTAAACAGACTTCAATTCAGTACTTCGCCAAGCCACATGGTACATGAAAATTTCCACATTTTCCTTTCCAATTTACCACATAAACTGCTTTCCGAGAGCAAATGGGTTGATTATTACAGGAAAAACCCAAGTCGCTATATGTGGGTTAATAATATTTGAGGAGTTCCGTCGATTCCTCAAGGATCTCAGAATTAACACTTCATTAGTTGCTACTTCAACGGAATCATGTCAGAATCTTTGACGTACTTTACATCTTTGAGGAGTTCCATATGTCATCTGTGGTCTTCATCATCAGTTCCACTGTACCAAAATTACGATTTCCGAGGGTAAATATACGAGTTATAATAGAAAATACCGAAATCACTACAAGCGTGCCTATAAAATTTGAGGGTTGCCCTGAATTTCCGTGGGATCCCATCATCAGATCCTGACTTTGTGACAATGTGACCACCTCAGGAGTATACTCTTTCGAACAAAAAAAGAATTTTGGAAATTGGTCCACAATTGACGGAGAAATCGGCGAACATACATTACATGTTTGAGGACTTCCATAAGTCATCTGTGGTCTTCATCATCAGTTCCACTTAACCAAAATTGCGATTTCCGAGAGTAAATACACGAGTTATAATAGAAAATACCAAAATCACTACACGCGTGCCGATTAAATTTGAGGGTTGCCCTCAATTTTCCTAGGATGCCATCATCAGATCCTAAATTTGTGACAATGGGACCAACTCGGGAGTATAAAAAAATAATTTTGGAAATCGGTCCACAATTGACGGAGAAATCGGCGAACATACATAAAAAAAAAACATACAGTGGAACATATAACTTCCTCCTTTTTTGAAGTCGGTTAAAAAGATTTCGTCTTGTTATTATATCTCCATGAGATAAAATAAATTTTGCAGCCCCTTTTAATTCGGTAGGCGTAAGCACTTCCATATAATCACTCTCACTATTTGAAGAATCCATTTTAGAGTCGTTATTAAGAGATCGTCGTTAGTTAAACTTCATAAAATTTTCACACACCCGCCCTTTATACTTTTATTTTTTAATAGGACTGTTCGCAAGTGGCCAGTCACTCAATGGCGTTTTTATGTTATCAAGCCAAGCGCACTGAAGCGCTTAAAACATCTAGAATCGCTTGTAGTTTCAATATCTTTGAATTTATTTTCAAAGAAGTGGAACTAAAAAGGACCTTATTTAAAATAAGGTCCATTTTAAGGTACGAAAAAAGACCCAGTATAGGACTATAAAAACATTGTTGGACAGTTTGAATTCAAAGATGGTTCGTGCGACGTCCTAACCCTAGTTTTGAAGCCTGAATTCTGACAACCTTTTGCCACATTTCCGAGCAGTGGCGTGAAAAGAATGCTATATGCCACTCTTGAGGAGATGCATATAATTATGTGCCAACGAAATATCATTTGATATTTTATTTTGGCTCTCATGTGAAATTTGCTAAACCTAAGTTACCTACTCGTTCTTTTTTTTTCAACTTTGAGCAGCGATCTGCGGCATGGCGCCCGCATCAGAAAACAAGAAACTAGAAGATAGGTAGGTACAAGTGTGAGCGTTTCCTGCGCCAGACACAGTTAAAGGAAATTATTCTAAAATTTAGCGAATTTTTAACAATAACTCGGTGCAAATATTCTAGAACTGACTTAACAAACTCAGTTAAAACTTCACAAATAAATGAAATCATAAATTTTAGCTGAATAGTAAAAGAAAATATAGTGTGTCGACCTAAATTATAATATAATTGCTTGCTGAACATCATTTTATTTTAATTGATACTGTAAGTAATTTTCTCTGTAAGCGATATTATCTACATGAAATGCTATAAGCTAGCTAGATATCTATTAATGCCACGCCAGTGTTCCATGCACAAGCTTTCACGAGCATTGAGTGTTAGAAATATATTTTAGTAGCCTATTTGCTGTTGAAAATTACCATTAACAAGCGTTTAATACGTATCGACAATGTTTATATTATTAATTTTCTTGTTACTTGGAGTGAAAGCAAAAATTAACCCCTACGGCCCAACTATAGTCAGTGACTTTGTTAATTGTGTCAGTGAATTAATGGATGGCAATTTCGCACGGCGTGGACTCCTTTACTTTGTGGACACTTCTAACGACAGCATACCGGTTGCTGGAATAAGACACGGCATATTAAAAGCTGTACACAGGAAACTGAAATACTCAGTCAAAGTATCTAAACCTGCAAAGAAAGATAAAGGAGCATGCATGAACAATAATAACAAAGTTATGGATATTAATCTTGGATTATACATGGATAACTTTGAGGCTATTCCTCTAGCTGATTACGTCATTGCAATCATTGAAAAGTTTAAGGATTTTGATTACATTGCCAGTAGACTTATTCGGGCAAGAAGTTGGAATCCAAGAGCCTTATTCATTTTGGTATACTTTGGAATTACTAGCTCCTATGACCAGAACATTGAACACGCTGAACACATGCTGTTTTGCCTTTTCAAATTTAATGTGATCAATGCTGTTGTGATTATACCACAAGTTAATAATGTCCGTAAGGCAGATATTTATTCCTGGCGACCATACGATCCACCAAATTATTGTGGACATCATAACGAATCTATTAGAAATAGACTATACGTAGAAAACGTGTGTGAACGAGGTGTTGTTAAATACACAAATAAGATTTTTAAATCGAAAATTCCCAGAGATATGATGGGGTGCACTTTCAAAGTTCTTGCCTTAGAGCGGCAGCCCTTTGTAAGCAAAGATCCCCTGGATCCCAACATCGAAAGTTTATTGCTCCACCAGGTAGCACAACGATATAATATTAACCTAAGTTATGACATACTTAACTCATTTCGTGGCGAGAAGACTTTTAAAGGTGACTGGGATGGAGGTCTGAGGGACCTGACGAATAAAAAAGGTGATTTACTTTTAGGAGGTATATTTCCGGATGACGAAGTTCATCAAGATTTTGAATGCAGCTCCTCCTATTTAACTGACTCTTATACTTGGGTAGTGCCACGAGCGCTGGACCTACCCTCATGGTTAGCTCTGTTCGTAATATTTCAAAAATTGGTTTGGCTGACGGTCGTAACCTGCTTTATATTCATTGCCTTAAGTTGGAAGGTGTTAGCTAAACTGAGCAAAGACCCAACTTACAGGACTAATCTGGATCATTACTTTATTAACACTTGGATCAGTAATTTGGGATTTTGTGCATTTTCACGTCCAATTTCCCACAGCTTGCGCTTGTTTTACGTTTTCTTGAATATTTATTGTATTTTATTACTCACCGCTTACCAAACTAAACTGATCGATGTCTTGACAAACCCGAGTTTTGAATATCAGATAACTACCGTCGAGGAATTGGTTGAAAGTGGTTTAAAAGTTGGTGGTTCTGAAGAATTGCACGATCTGTTCGAGAATTCAACCGATTCTAGAGATATTTACTTTTTGGAGGAGTGGGTAGATGTTAATGATATAAGCAATGCGTTAATAGATGTGGCTCTTAATCGGAATTTCTCTCTATTATGCAGTCGTTTAGAATTGGCTTATATATCGGCTAATATACCGGAGCTAAGTGATCGTTTTGGAAATTTAAAATATTATGCTTTTCCAACTAACGTGTTTACGGTACCTATGGAGACGGTCGCTCTGAAAGGTTTTCCTTTCATGAAAACCTTTTCCAGCACATTAACATATTTTCGTCAGTATGGTATTAATGACAAAGTGAGAGCATATTTTGGAGGTTATGTGTTGAGGAGGAGAGCTCAACTCTTGAACGAATTAGAGAGTGAATATAGTAAAAGAGACGCTTTGTCCATTCGAACTTTACAAGGTGGATATTTAGCCCTTATTTTTGGGTACGTATTTGGTACATTAGTATTTATTGTAGAAATTGTTCTGAATACAAAATTTGTTAAAAATATTACATGTTATAAGATTTCTTTTTATACCGTTTTTTATTTGTCTTCCCTATAGTCAAAGTACAGAACCGTTTAACAAAATTTTATTCACTATTGTGCATAAATTACAATTTCATGTTCACAACACTATTTAATTACTGTACAATTGTGTTATATCAGAAACGAAATCAAAACTTATTTATATTTACCTATTTCTAAAGACTAGCAGCTACGTGGATGGAATTATTATTTAGTCCTTATATTTATTCTTAGTAATCAGTTTATTATTGCCATAGTAATAGTAAGTACCTACCTACATTAATCTTTATATTTGCCAAATATACATATTTAACAAAACACATTCACAAACTTCATTCGCTTTGATGTTAACGTGTTTAATAAACATAAATTGTCCACACTTGTCATGTGATATAAGTAAATAACAGTAAGATATATATGAATGTGTTTCGATTGTGTAAAAAGCGCGGTTGGTGCTCGAAACATTAAACGTGTAATATGTTCATTGATAAAAAATATAGTCGGCTTTGGACTAAAGGTATGTTTTGTCAAATAATATATAGTCCCTGGGCGACCGAGCTCTGCTCGTATGAAAATAGAGAAAATACGGAGAAAACGATTTTTCCCGGACATGAGACTTATCTAGATCAATTTCTCGCCCCCGTAAACCCCCGTATTCCAAATTTTATCGAAATCGTTAGAGCCGTTTCCGAGATCGTGATTGCAAATATATTTATACAAATATTGCTCTTTTAATAGTATAGGATGATAAACGATATTGACGTCAAATTTAAAAAAACATAAATAATATATTATACAAAAAAGCTTCAAACATTTTCCGATCTTTGTCTGCAGTGGACTGCAATAGTACATTATGATACAAGTGTGCTATGTTGGTCATTACACTCGAGTCGGTTTTTAAGCCTGAGCCGAAGGCGAAGGCTTAATGGAGACGAGAAGTGTAATGACCAATGCTCACGTGTTTCATACGACGTTTTTCAACACATTTGCGAGGAAAAAAATAAAAAAATAAAAATGAAAATGTTAAAAGATATGTAATGAAAAGGCACTAGTGCGATAATGTAATGTAAAAGTCACGGCATGGGTAATATTCTGCATTATTTTGCTAATATTTAAAAAGATATGTAATGAAAAGGCACTAGTGCGATAATGTAATGTAAAAGGCACGGCATGGGTAATATTCTGCATTATCAGTGTAAATACGCTGTAATAAGACCTACTTTACGAGCAGGTGTGTTGAAAAAATATTTATTAAATGTTTCAGGTACGCCAATAAGGTGAAAAATGGATACATATTTTTGCAGTCGCTTTTGTACAGTCCGCGTCATAGTGGACACTTTTCGACCTTATCTCTAACCAAAAAGGTCCTAGAACCTCCTAGAATGTATATATATTTCTGGTGCTGACTGGTACTACTTTAAACCTCAAGCCGAGTTCGGGTCGGAAGAAAGTCAATTTGTGTTGAACCATCTGAATTTATTCACTAAAACAATTTGTTTGGTCCATTTTTTTGCTAACTACTTTTTCAGGCGTTTTTTTTTGTCTCTGAATGTACTAGTTTGGATTTTTCTTACCCCGAATCATGAGCACTCTTGATTCTGTTTTTTTTTAAATTCCATAATAAGATTTTGTTAATAATTTAAGATGACTCATAAATAATATCAAAAATTAAGGCCATTTTTTTCTATATCAGTATGAATATATATGATGATGATTGATTTTGAGCAGGAAAATTTAATATTTTTATTTTTGAGAAAAGTTAGCAAAAGTGAAAACGCCTACAAATTATACATACCTAATTATAATATTATACGAGTATAAGTGGACTTCTTTCGGCTGATATGATCGATGTCGCATAATATCCATATTCTAGGGACTAAAACTGATTTGTAGGTTTTGTTACATTTATTTATTTTGACATCTATGTTGTATTTGTATGTGTATTTTAGTACATTGTTTTTTAATAATATCAATACATATCTAAAAACTTTCGCAATGTATCCAACACCGTTTTAAAATACAATAAAAAATATTTAATACCGTCACTTTTACGGGTGCCAATCAGTTAGGTAAAAATGTGTAATACTTAAAACTTTATTTACTTTGCATCCTTCATTCAGGTATAAAATACGAGAAAACTTTCTAACCTAACTGTATTTTTTGAGTATTACTACATTTGATATATAGGTTTTTTTATTAATTCATTAAACAAAAAAGCTATTCCTCCAGAACTGAATGTATTACTGCAAGAATTATCTTTATGCAGCTCAAAAAACGGCAATTTCCATAACATTATCATATTTTGCTACACATTCACAGTTCCGAATTCAAATGACTAAAGTTTCTCCGCCTCCAAATGCTGCACGTTATAGCACGAATGATCGGGAAACCGCACTAGTTCGATATAGTCCATCTCGGTGCACAAAAACCGTTCCAGCATGGAGATCAATTCCTTGAAGTCGGGACGGGAGGAAGCCTCGGCTACCCAGCAGTAGTACATTATGTTGTAGAGCTCGCGGCGACAGTGCTCGGGTTTTCCCGAGGCGATGACTAAAGTTTCTCATCCTCCAAATGCTGCACGTTAGAATACGAATGGTCGGGGAACCGCTCTAGTTCAATATAGTCCGTCTCGGTGCACAAAAGCCGTTCCAGCATGGAGGCAACTTCCTTGAAGTCGGGACGGGAGGAAGCCTTGGCTTCCCAGCGGTAGTACATTATGTTGTAGAGCTCTCGGCGACAGTCCTCGGGTTTCTCGAGGCGATGACTAAAGTTTCTCCCCCTCCAAATGCTGCACGTTATAATACGAATGGTCGGGGAACCGCTCTAGTTCTATATAGTCCATCTCTGTGCACAAAAGCCGTTCCAGCATGGAGACAACTTCCTTGAAGTCGGGACGGGATGAAGCCTCGGCTTCCCAGCAGTAGTACATTATGTTGTAGAGCTCGCGGCGACAATGCTCGGGTTTCTCGAGGCGGTGACCTTCCCGGACCTGGATAGGAAACTTTATTAGTTAAGAAAATGTTAGTCGAGTTAGCAATTTCTGGGGTGATTATTAAGTTCTCGTGGATTTTAATTTTCGTCAGTCTGATAAAATGTGTAGGTTGCAAAAGTCATTAAGGAACAAAACGTACTTAAAAAAAATTTGAAACAATGGATTTTTTTGTTCAAAATTGTAAGTCACATTTTGTGACATTTTATTTATAATGCACAAAATCACGAGTTCTACAAACCTACCCACTTTTATTCCAATTCTGACAAAAATAGAAACCGTTAAAGAAAATAAAAATTGCAGCTAAGATTTTTAAAATGTACTAAGTCGTCTATTTAATAAATTAAATCCGAGGATTTACGTAACTTAGTAGGTAGGTAACAAGTTTTACTTTGTTATGTAGTACCCATTGCTTGTATTATTTTCATTGTGTTTTTCTTTAATAAATAGGATCAAACTAGATATTGCATGTAGGTACCTAAAAGTTTTCTTTACCTTCTTCATGACGTCACCAGCTGAGAGCCCTGGGTAAGGCGTGGAGCCCAGGGTGACGATTTCCCAGAGAAGAACACCGAAGCTCCAGATGTCTGACTTTACACTAAATATGTCGTCGTACAGAGACTCTGGGGCCATCCACCTGGAAACAAAATTGACCATATTATTAATCTTATTAGTGTGTATGAGTGTGAATTCTCTACTGTAATTCAGAAATATAAAAAAATATTAGCGGGATAAAATAAAAATAAATAATAACATCGAGCGGGGTTCGAAATAAACTGAGGTTTGAAAAATCATGCTTTTTGAAAAGCACGAACGTCACCATTACGTTTCCCTCTTTAGTTAAAAAAATTGTTGTTCAAACTTATTCTCGCTTAATTTCGTACGCTGCGAAGACTATTTTTTTTACCCAATTCTTAAACAGAGAAATAATGCTTAATTTTAGGTGGTAGACTTTGTTTAGAACCTTTGAGTATCATTCTCTGCGATATTCACACTTAAGCTTTCTTGTAGATATTGTCAAGGTCAAGGGTTACGAAGCCTTATTTTTGTTTGGACTCTAAGGGCGGGTTGTTAGGGGTAACTTACGATTTCAGACCGATGGACGTTCAATATGGCGCCGGCAGCTGTCATTCCTTAGAAACTTGTCAAACTTTCCATACATTCAAATTTTAAGTACACCGCTTACGATGAGAGACGGTTTGGTGCATCTCACTCATCTTAATCCGATTATTTCAGCACAAATAGAAAATTGAAAACTCGAAATTATTTGTCGAATCTGAATAACGTGAATTTAAAAATCCTCGATATGGAAAATTGTCCAACCTAAATAATGCTAAAATTTTATTACATCTTAAAAAGTAAAATTTACATACTTGATATTTGATTGACATATTTGGAGCACGAATATTTGTTCCTGTGTCATGGATGTTTTCTATATAAATATGTATTTATTTATTTATCTATATAAGTATGTTTATCGTTCCCTAGTAGTACCTATAGTACAAGCTTTGCTTTGTATGGGACTAGGTCGATATGGTGTAAGATTGTCCGCACAAAATAAATAAAATAAATAGGTCGTAAAAAATATCGGAAATACGTCGTATATGAATTTTGTACAATATAGTCGACATTCATTTTAAAATTTAACACTAAATTAAATTAGACAACATTCACACTGCACGTATTTACCAATTTCATACTGGACAAAATTCAATTTGGCCTAGAATCACTTTGAACACGAAAAATATTGGTCATAAAAAAATATAGACACATACCTATAGACTTTTACCTCATTATTACTTTTGGTCCAATTTCAAAATGGTCATTTCGTGTCGCCGATTTTCCATTTGTGCCGTAGGTATTATCCTTAATCCGCATACGGGGTCTCCGATTACATATTATTATGCGCTAAAATGCTCTTATTTATATTATTATTAGCGTGAGCTTTTATCTATTGACCACGGGAGAGACGACTTTTGTTTTAATCAATCTGCATGACCCACTTAGTTCCTGTTAAAACAGGTGTCTCAAGGTAACATGTATGTCCTAAGTTAGTAATTTGGTTCAGTAGATTAGTAGGAGTGTTAGCAACGCAGCTCGCAGCTCCTGTGTTTGATGTATGTATTCATAAATAATTCACTCTTGGCTCACGTGGTCATAACCTTATGTGCCAAGACACTTCATAACTACTTTAAATTAATGGATTGTGCTCTCTAAGGATGACATTCTACTAATTATCCCAAAACTGGCAACCTGGCTGCAATAACATTGAATAATGAAGATATATCTTTACACATATAGCAACCATTACTCGGTAAAAATGGTTTAGGTCTTTTTACAAGCATAGAAAGTAGGGCTTCATCTGTCACATCGCGTAGTATCGGAGGTTGAGTGAACCCTTCGTGCGCGAGTCCGACTCGCACTTGGCAAGTTTTTAAAGTTTGAGTGACCTTGTCACGAATGGATAACGAAAATTAATTCCTATAAAAAAACTAAAGCCAGTTCATCGTTTAACGTGGCATTGTTTTATATGGCAATTGAATGCGCATATTAATCCGATTGCGCAAACAAGAGTCGCAAAAAAAATTCTCTTTTTTGGTTTTTATTTTTTATTTCCAGGTCGAAGTAGAATCTCTGGATGAGTGGGATAGTTTCCTTATTATTGTGTTGCAAATGAATTTGAACGCTTTTTTACAAATATCCCCCTAGAGACAACCAGGTCGTTGAATTCGTCTCCTCGCATGGCTGAGTCACTATTAAAAACAAATGTGCCTGAATGTTTAAATATTTTTTGTTTTAAATACGTCACCCCTCAAATGGTTACTAAGGCGTTCAGGTCATTACATTTAAAGACGACTGAAGATCTTTGGGGATTATCTGTAAAGGTTCTGCAGTCAATTATGGATCCTATTGCACCGCATTTAGCTTTATTGTTCAACAGATGTGTCGATGCAGGAGTCTTCCCTGATTTAATGAAGCACAGTCGCGTCATTCCTTTGTTTAAGTCCGGGTCAAAATCAGACCCGACTAATTTTCGACCTGTATCAATTTTACCTGCTATAAGCAAAGTATTTGAAAAAAATATCCTAGATCAATTACTATCCCATTTTAATTTGAAAAATTTACTTCATGGAGATCAACTCGGGTTCACGAGGGGCAGGTCTACGATTGATGCAGGCACGACCTTAAAATTAAACATATTTTTGAGGCATGGGAGCAATCACTTGATGCAATAGGCGTGTTCTGTGATCTGTCTAAAGCCTTCGATTGCGTGGATCACGACACACTAATTCGAAAGCTTAACCATTATGGTATGAAGGATAAGGCACTTGATCTCCTCCGGTCTTATTTGAATGACAGAACTCAAAAAGTAGACATAAATAAAACCAAATCAGCTGGGTCTATTATTTCAATGGGGGTCCCTCAGGGGTCAATTCTGGTACCATTTTTATTTCTTGTCTACATAAACTATTTGCCTTATGTACTGAATGGACAACATAAATTAGTTCTTTTTGCAGACGATACATCGATTATATTTAAAGTCAAAAGAAACCAAGACAATTTTAGTGAAATAAATAATGTACTGTCGTGTATTGTTCACTGGTTTACCATAAATAATTTGTTCCTTAATGCCAAAAAAACAAAGTGCATTCGATTCTCCTTGCCTAATGTACAGCATAAAAATAACGCGCAGATTATACTAAAAGAAGAAGTGCTTGAATTAGAGTATAAAACTGTTTTTCTTGGCATAACATTAGATTCGAAATTACAATGGAGTCCGCATATTTCTACTCTGGCAGGTAGACTCAGTTCAGCTGCTTACGCAATTAAAAGAATTCGTCAACTTGCAGACGTTGAGACGGCAAGGTTGGTATATTTTGCCTATTTTCATAGTATCATGACTTACGGTATTCTATTGTGGGGCAAAGCTGCTGATATAAATTCGATTTTTATTTTACAAAAACGTGCTATACGTAGTATTTATAATGTAAGGTCACGCGTTTCTCTGCGAGATAGGTTTAAAGAAATCAATATTCTCGTGGCGTCTTTAATTGCGATGCTCACCAAGGTTCGCATCGCAACCCACGCCACTCGCCTTTTAAGACCCTTTTTATACAACAGTTGCATAAAATACTATTTCGTTACGGTAAACTTTAATGTTTACATTCAATAAATAAATTAAATCGGATTGAAAACGTGAGCCGCTGAGCGACCCTTTGGTCGGATTTTCAGAGCTCAAAGGCTTATCTTCACATGTATTTATAGATTTATGGTTATAGTCGTTACGCTGGTGGAATAGTTTGTCCACGGAAGGCTGAATCGAAATCTTTGAGAATTTGGTACGCTGGCATATTGAGGGATTTTAACATAACGTGGTGAGGTGTAGGTGACCAAATTGTGTGTAATAATGTTATTTTTGCGCGTTGATACAAAAATCGAAGCTAGAAACTTTGATATAAACTGTATGTCTTCGAATTCTTCTCCTCGTCTGATCATTCCTAATCACGTCTTAAAAGACGTCACGTCTTAAGAGAGAGATTTAAAAATCTCACCCTCAGAGAATAGAATACTAGAGAGAGGACAAGCCGACGGCGGCCGCGTCGCAGTTGTTAGCTCAATGATTATGGGCATACTTTGCCACTAGGTCACCGTCCGTTGTTACCGACTGTGCACGCGTGCTGATCGCAGAGAATATTACGTTTCTTCCCAAAATGCCTGATATGATGCGCGTGTATTGTCCAATAGGAGCGTAGGTATACAAGTGTGTGTGCTTTAGATGTGTGCGTGCTTTGTCTTGTCAATTACTTGTGCTTTGTGTGGGTTAACGAACTTGCGACAGGCGTAGTCAATACAAATCGGCCGGCATGTCCGATCTCCTTATATTCATACATCTGTGGTCTCACCGTATAGGTAGTCGGCCATCGCTCTTCCTCTCATAGACGTGGGTTCCGGCCACGTCACGCGCAAACCCAAAGTCTGCAACTTTGCACATTCGCTCTTCCGTGATCAGAACGTTCCTTGCTGCCAGGTCCCGGTGGATTATCTGTGGAACATAAACGTTAACATGTTAACAAGGTTGTTGCATCATGAAATCGAAGAAACCCGATCGATGTATGGTAAAGTACAAATAAATAATTTGCCACAGTGACACCGCCCCGAGCACGGCTCACCAGTCATCCTCACGCTGTAACCCATAAACTGAATAAATGAAGGAGTTATTAGGTATATATCACAGTTACATTTTTCGTACATTTACTATCCAACTTGTATGTTTTGCAATTTTCCTCTCTCCGTTCAATTGCAATTGAGGAATTCAATTAGCATATTTAAATAAAAACTAAAACAAATTAAATATTATATAAAAATGAGAAAAACAATGCGGTTGCTTATAGTGAAAATAAGGCTTAACTAGACTAATCTATCCAGGTAAGATTGTGCTTAATAAAATAACATAGTCGGGTTAGATTAGAATCCATCCCCTTCTGCCCTTGGGTATACCTTGGGCAACAGTTGACTATGGGATTAAGGTTGAATTGAATTGCCAGTGATAGGCTAGCAATCTATCACTTCAACATCGGATTTTCTCCATTTTTAAACCTCTTAGAAATGGCACTGAATATTAAATACTGTGCTCTGCCTGAGGCGTGAGTTTGTATTGTAACGTTTCACATAAATACGCGTACTGTGTCATTGGACATATTGATACTTTTTTGACACCAGACATATTGTTTTAAGTAAGTAGGTATGCTTACAATTTTAATTAGTCAAACATTTTTCACAGCCTGAATGAAATTCAATCTCATAAAATCATACTATTTATTAATAATAACGGAAAAACTTTCGTCTCAAGTAAAAATTAAACTAAATTAAATATATTTGAAAGCAAGCGTACTCAACTGGGTAATAATATTATAATCAAATATCTTAAATAATTAGTTTTGCTGAAAAAGTATTACAGGAACGGAATCTAATTTATTTCGTGAATCCCCGAAAGAGCGAGTATTTAAAAACTTTACATTGTATCTCAACATCATTGTGGACTTTCAAATCTTCTCTCCTGTATGAAAAAAAAACCGGCCAAGTGCGAGTCGAACTCGCGCACGAAGGGTTCCCCGTACCATTATCAATAAAAATATTTATTTTATTTTGTTTTTAGTATTTGTTAATATAGCGGCAACAGAAATACATAATCTGTGAAAATTTCAACTCTCTAGCTATCACGGTTCTTGAAATACAGCCTGGTGACAGACGGACGGACGGACGGACGGACGGACAGCGAAGTCTTAGTAATAGGGTCCCGTTTAACTCTTTGAGTACGGAACCCTAAAACACAACGTTTTATATTTAAAATAAAAATTATATACACTGTCAGTCTTTATAAAAAATGTGCAGAAAGCAAAATGGGAGAAACTAAGCCCAATTTTATCGACGCAAAAATGTTAAAAAAATCTTTTGGCTATTCAATTCAATTCAATTCAATTATTTATTGATAACATAGGTTACACGTCATTTGGCAGTTCCAAAATTTACAAATCATATTAAGATACATTCATTCATTCATTATGTTATCTCCACTTATAATAAATCTCTAAATTAAAAAAAGAATCAGCCAGTTTGAAACTAAGCTTTGCGCGGTTCGAATGTTCTCAGCATCCCATGAACGGAAAAATATGAAACATTTTATATAGGTACATTATTATTCTAGCTGCAACTTAGGATAGTTTTTATCCGACTGCGACAGTTAATTAATTTTCCGAAATATGCGACTTCATTTAATTTTTCATTTATTTTTATTGAAATCAAACGCTGCTCCAACTGTCAGCTATAAGAACCGTCAAATTTTCGTCAAAATGGCGGAATTGCTTTGCCTTTCACTTATTAATAATTTAAATACCGTCTACGATAGACCTTTACGAGACAAATGCTAAAATATAAACCATAAAAAAATATTCGATTCTGATATGAGAACTTATATGCGCAAATGTCGTTTTATGTCGTAATTTCAATAAATGAAATCAACAAATTTGAACAATATAATTAACACGAATTTGTTTTTTTTGAATGACAATGGCACGCGCTCGGCGCATTCAGCCAAAGTACCTGCGGCGCTACCACGAAAACCGATACTCAATGTTCATATATTTGCATCCCTGTCACTCGAGTATGGTTAGTGCGATAGAGATAGAGATACCCGAATATTTTCGAATTCCGAAGTTCGTGGTTATAGCTCAGGAATCGAAAATATGGTAAATAATCATAATGTATTTTCTCGAAAAAGAATTTAAAATAAATATAGTCAAATGGAGAAAAAAACAAAGCAAGAGGTTATATAGGTAATGATTAAGTTATAAGAGTCCAAAGTTTTAAGATGGGTATGTTCTGTCCCTTTTCCGCAAAACGCACCTTCATATGAAACGATTGTTTTTTACTATGACGCTCGAGTATATTGACGTCACAGTCCCTCATCGTTTTCTCACTCTAACAAGCGACATTAAAACGGATGTAGCTTCATAATTTTTTGAGATATTTGAATGGGAGTTTCATTATCTTCTATCTATTTATACATAATAAATGCCTATGTCCTGACTGACTTATTCACTCAATCACTCACTCACTCACTCATCAACGCACAGCCGAAACTACTAATCTTAGAGAGTTGATTTTTGCACAGTACGTTGCTTTTATAACGTGGGCTAGGGATAAAAAGGGATTTTTGAAAATTCTACCCCTAAGAGGGTAAAATGGGGGTGCAAAGTTTGTATGGGAGAACCTTTTTTATTTGAGCTATAGACTTAAACTTTGTAGAAAAATTAGTTATTAGAATACAAATGAAACACTTTCAGCGTTTTGGAAAATTCCACCCCTACGGGGGTAAAATAGGGGTGCAAGGTTTGTATGGGGGAAACATTTTTTTTTTAAATAGAGACTTAAAACTTTGTAGAAAGATCAGTCATTAGAATACAAATAAAGAACTTTCAGGGTTTTAGAAAATTCTACCCCTAAAGGAGTAAAATAGAGTGCAAAGTTTGTATGGGAAAAACTACTTTTTTTTTAAATAGAGACTTAAAACTTTGTAGAGAAATTATTCATTAGAATACAAATAAAGTACCTAGATTCAGTGTTTTAAAAAAATCTACCCCTAAAGGGGTAAAATAGGGGTGCAAATTTTGTATGGGGGAAACAATATTTTTTTTTAATAGAGACTTAAAACTTTGTAGAAAGATTAGTCATCAGAATACAAATTAAGTACTTTCAGCGTTTTAGAAAATTCTACCCCTAAAAATATGGGGCTAAAATAGGGGTGCAAATTTTGTATGTAGGAAACTATTTTTTTTAGCTAGAGTCCTAAAACTTTGTAGAAAGATTATTTAAATACAAAGAAAGTACTTTCAGCGTTTTAGAAAATTTCACCCCTAAGGGGGTAAAATAGGGTGCAAAGTTTGTATGGGAAAAACATATTTTTTTTTAATAGAGACTTAAAATTTTGACCAAAAATTACTTATTAGAACATGAAAAATACTACATTCGGCGTTTTACAAAAATCATTCCCTAAGGGGGTTAAAAAAGGGTGCAAAGTTTGTATGGGGAACACTTTTTCTGAGCTAGACACTTAAAACTTTGTAGAAAGATTACTTATAAAAATACAAAAAAAAAGACTCAGCGTTTTGAAAAAATCTATCCCTAAGGGGGATAAAAAGGGGTGCAAAGTTTTTATCAGGGAAAGTTTATGTTTTTGAGTTAGAGACTTGAAACTTTGTAGAAATATTACTTATTAAAATACATAAAAAAGAACACAAATCGTTTTAGAAAATTCCACCCCTAATAGGGTTAAAAAGGAGAGCAAGCTTTGCATGGGCAACACTTTTTTTTGAGTTAGACTTAAAACTTTGCAAAAAGATTACTTATTAGAATACTAAAAAAGAACTTTCAGCGTTTTAGAAAACTCCATCCCTAAGGGGATCCTTAAGATCCTTAAGAAGGGTAGCCAGTGTTGTGTGGGAAAAACTTTTTTTTTTACTAGACTTAAAACTATTCAAAATGTTACTTATTAAAATTAATAATAAAGTACTTTCAGAGTTTTAGAAAATTCCACCCCTAAGGGGGTTAAGAAAGCTTTGTATGGGCAACACTTTTTTTGAGCTAGAGACTTAAAAGTTTACGAAAAAAGTTCTTTCAGCGATTAGAAAAATTCAACCTCTAAGGGGGTTTAAAAGGGGGTTCAAATTTTAAATGGCGAGCAATAAAATTTTAAAGTGTGAGTAAGAGATTTTTAACTTCGGTCTTATTCTGTACGTTAAAAGACTACAAAACTGATTTCAGAGTTTTTCCAAATTCATCCCCTAAGAGTGTTAAAATTGGTTCAAAGTTTGAGTATTTCAAGGCATTTTTAAAGTATGAGATTTTTAACTTTGGTTTTAGACTGTTTGTTCACAAACTAGAAAATGAACATCAACTTTTTTTTTAATTATCCCCTAAAAGAGGGTTCAAATTTTGTATTGAGAGAAATCATTTTCTAAGACGATAAAAAGTTCTACGCGGACGAAGTCGCGGGCAACAGCTAGTTAATAATAATGTCATTAATATTTTTTTGTACTCGACGATTAAAATATGTGTATTAAGATTTCATAGAGAATACTGCAACGTCACTCTTTTCACAGTTGTAGTCCATGTTACTGTCGAAACAATCGAAATAACTACTTTTCGATACGCTCCAGACAACTAAAATAAATTCGACCAATCACGTGGCTGCTTTACTGAACTGACCAATAGAATCGCTTTGATGTCGTACGCTCGTTGATGTCTTTTAAGATATCAACAAGCGCACGAGCGATGAGCTGCACTTCGTTTCAACAGTATCGAGTTTGTTTAATTAGTTCAGTTGTTCGTTGTTCCGTAGAAAATTAATTTTAATGAACTCGTACAAAAAGTATTGTTCACAATAGTGTTATAATCAAGCTTTTTAATCTCGTACCTTACTTAGGCCACTCAGCAAGCTTCGTGGCCTAAACACGGTACTCGACTAAAAAGCTCTCTATTATAACACGATTGTGAAAAATACTATTATGATTTTTTTAGTTCGCAATTCCATACAATTGTAAATAAAACATTACTGTTTTTAAACTACACCGCCTATCAACACGAATCAAAGTTAAAAATGATAATTAATAACAAACAGGCTAAGGCATTTAAATGATAAGTGTCGAAATAAAATCAAGCTCCCAAAAATGTAAAATAACTCAATAAAATGTCAGTTTTACATAACTCTTTTTATTATTTCATGTTATTTTACACCGTATTAGCTTTCTAACAGTAAAATTACCACGTGTATATGACTAAGATACAACTTTTGTTATCAGCGGTGTTTGGATTAAAGATGGTTGACTTGAAGCTGCGGAGGTTAAAATAAAAGCCTTTCTACAAGAGTTTATGATTAGATTTGGCTAAAAACCACACCTAACAGTCTCGGAAGGAGGGTTTTGTATTTCGAGCGTATGTGGACAAGAAAATTCTTTTTCACATGCTACTGACGCATGAAGTAGGATTCCTCGTAATCGTGTGAAAGACATAGTCTTATAATATTTGAAAAATCTTTTTTTTTTCACTTTTTCCTAAACTTTTTCACTACGTCCAGGTCTAATAACGTTTTAGTAGATAGTTACCTGATACTGGAATGCGATTTTAATGTAAATATATGACTTTAAAAATTACAAATTGTCGGTATAGTAACTGATGTTTTATTTTTTCGATATGCAAAATTTTAACACTGTAAGCCCGAAATCGCTATTAAGTTAGCTTCTATCCGTTTTTATCTGAATTGTGTTTTATTCAGGTTGGAATTTTGGAATAATGTAATTTTTCTAAAGGAGGCGGATGAAGTAACTCAGGACTGTGCATGGCATGACACGCCACGGAAGGCGAAGTGAATGAGATTCCGTGCTGTGAGGAATTACGAGTAGCTACCGGCGTAAGTGTTGCTGTAGTGCTGTTTACTTATACAGTAATAAATAATACAGACCCCTTTAGAGCTGAGGAAGTCCATGTCACGAGCAACTAGGAAGGCAAAGTGGGTGAGGTCCCGTAAGGTGCGAAGCCGGCTGCCCGCGTATTAAGTATTGCCGTAGTGCTGTTTATCGTTATAAATAATACTCACCCCTTTAGAGCTGAGGAAGTCCATGTCACGAGCAACTAGAAAGGCCAAGTGGGTGAGGTCCCGTGAGGTGGGCAGCTGGCACCCCGCGTAAGTGTTGCCGTAGAGTTTATCGTTGTAAAATGATACTCTCTAACTCTAAACTACCTCTCACCCTTTATAGTTAAGGAAGTCCATGCTACGCGCCACTTGGAAGATGAATTGGGTGAGGTCCCGTGATGTAAGCAGCAGGCTGCCCGCGTGAATGTTGTCGTAGTGCTGTTTATCGTTATAAATGACACTGACCCCTTTAGAGCTGAGGAAGTCCATGCCGCGCGCCACCTGGAACGCGAAGTGGGTGAGGTCCCGTGAGGTGAGGAACTGGCTACCGGCGTGAGTGTTGCCGTAGTGCCGTTCAGCTCGGGAATCCCGCAGGAATTGTTGGAGTTTTCCGAGACTCACGAACTCCATTATCACTAGGGTTGGCTCCTGGAACAATATTACATAGTTTATTTGGTTAATTTAAGTATTTATAGGCGCTACTCTTATCAGGAGAGGATAATACTAGCTTAGGTTTAGGGCGAGTGGTGTTTAGCAGTGAGTGATTAACTAGTGAATCTTGAATGGATCTCACAAGATAACTAACGATGCAGAGGTAGACTGAAAAATAGAAACATCTTAGAAGCATCTCGTTATTTTGAAAGCCAGGAGGAAAATGATAGGTAACTATGATTGAAAATGCTTATAAATGCTTATTTCAATATTTTCTTCCGTATTTTTTACAAGTAATTTATCTCTCATTAGGTTAATGTTAACGTTATTTATATTATTCACGTTCGAATGTCTTTACCATTCCCAATACTAAACAACATCTGTGAAATCGATACTTAGTCTACCTATGTTTAACCTACATACAATTAATAATATGAACAAACTAGTTTTTTGACAAGGTCAGTAATAAGTAAATAACTTGATTTCAGTAGATAATAATTCATATCACACTATTAGCACTCGTATCTATACACATCCATCTATGTTATACACACTGAAACGTCGCCCGGTTCACTAGAATGTCATAAAATACCTATGTAAACGTCCGAGTGCTCGACGCTGTAGTAGTATATGGAAGAAAGAAAGAAATATACATTTATTCACTAACACACAGGACACACATATTAAACGAAAAAAAATAACAGTAAAAAACATGTAACAAGTGTGTCTCTGCGGCAGTGAACCGGACACTGGCTCAGCATTATGCTGAGGTGTCAGTCAGACACCTACAGCGGTGATTTTCAGCCAGCACCGTTGGTGACTCACGGAAACGTCATACAATTATAATTACACAACTATATAATTGTGAAAGGCGAGAGAGAAATAAACATACATAGTGAGATAGTACATGTACGCACTACCTACATGTATATGGCATGGGCACTCTATGTCAAAGTGACATGGCTTAAATTGGAATTAGGAAAAATCCTCTTAGTTCGAATTTAACCCATATTGCTTCAACATAAAGTGCCCATGCTATCAGCACTCGGACGTATACCTTACTTTCATTCATTTTTATTGGGAACTAAGTCCCTTTTACGAGCTCACAGCCGATAAGCTCTTTGTATGAGACTAGACTAGACTTTACTTGAGCTAAATTGATTGTTAAAATGACGTTATTGAAGCCAAGTTTATTACTTTTCCTATCTTCGAGCATTGTGAAAATTGAATCGAAGAATTCAATGAAATATTAAATTTTTGAATGCTACGTCGGTATTAACGTTACAGTGCTTAAACGTTTTCGTTCATTACATTTGTAAGTTACATGGCTATAAAAAAAATGAAAATTGGCTAATGGACCTTAAATATGAAAGAAATTATAAACTGTTATACCACGCGAACTAAATCTTGTAAAATACATACACAAACACACGCGCGCACACACACTCACACAAACGAACACAGATAAGCGAATAACACATACGCACACCACCTTCCACCATTCCTTGATTTTCACACTTTAGAAAACCTTAACCTAGCACTTTAAATGAAACTCCTTACCGCTACCGGTAGATATCTACACAGACGGATCATAAATGAGATCTGATACGGGAGCATGCATTTATGCAAATGACTATTTATAATACGAGTAGTTTCAGCACGGTCAATTGGTGAGACTCGCAACTGTCTTCCAAGCGGAGACATATGCCATAATTGCATAATAAGCACAGCACGTCTATCACAGGACCATAGTATAAAGACAGCAAAGTAATTTATCTTCATACAAACGCATCGCGCGCGGCTTGTATGTGTGCGCTATACTATCTATACGTCGCCGCACGCACACTCAAACAAAATCTCGACCCGTTTCTCAGTGCGAAGCGGGTCGAGAATTGTTTGAGTGTGCGTGCGGCGACGTATAGATAGTATAGCGCACACATACAAGCCGCGCGCGGTGCTTTTGTATGAACATACTTTGCCCTCTTTATAACAGGACTATCCGCGAGACTATCCGTCTCTTTCTAACCGTTCTGATTAAAAAGAGACAGATAGTCTATCTCAGAAGAATAAAAACAGACAAACCCTTTAAGCGGTAACAGTGCCGAAATTGGACTCTAGACTAGTTTATACTTAGTGGCGTCCTAGCGTTGACTAAGCTTGGCACAACAAAGTGCAACTAGTACCTATTGATACCAAGGCACTAATGCTTCATCAGAAACGGAAAAGCAGATGAGCTTGCAAGAAGGGAATTTACAAACTATTTTGGCTTGGTGGTAAGGTTTTTGTAGGTAATCATTAGTGGGAGTCTCGCACGATACCACACCAGCACGAGCCTAAGGAACCAAGCTGGACTAAAGAGTTTTGGAAATTGAGCAGAAAGCAGCTCAGTAGTCTCAGTACTTTTGGGCACCTACCCGTCAAGCATGCCAAGTGTCAAATTTATGAAATCACATCTCCACACATATCTGATGAATATTCACTCTTCGGCTATGGAGTCAGTGGTCTTACCTTATCAGTGCAGCACCCTATAAGCCTGACGACGTTGGGATGGGTGCCCAGGTTCTTCATCACAATGAGCTCTTGCACCAAGTCGCTCTTCTCCTTTTCAGACGCGTTCTCTTTCAGCGTCTTTACTGCGACTGTTTGTTCGCCTTTCTTGCCTGCAAACAATTATAATGGTTACATGTACATTGAAAAGAGTACGAGTAGGCGAGTGAAGCGAAATTTTCTTGGTTCGAACCAGAAGCAGCATCTTCATTTCTGTTTTATTGAAAGAAATGGCAGTCTTCCAAATGACTTTTTTGTTTTTAGGGTTCCGTAGCCAAATGGCAAAAAACGGAACCCTTATAGATTCGTCATGTCCGTCTGTCTGTCCGTCCGTATGTCACAGCCACTTTTTTCCGAAACTATAAGAGCTATACTGTTGAAACTTGGTAAGTAGATGTATTCTGTGAACCGCATTAAGATTTTCACACAAAAATCGAAAAAAAACATTAAGTTTTAGGGGTCCCCATACTCAGAACTGAAACTCAAAAAAATTTTTTTCATCAAACCCATATGTGTGGAGTATCTATGGATAGGTCTTCAAAAATGATATTGAGGTTTTTAACATCATTTTTTTCTAAACTGAATAGATTGCGCGAGAGACACTTCCAAAGTGGTAAAATGTGTGTCCCCCCCCCTGTAACTTCTAAAATAAGAGAATGATAAAACTAAAAAAAATATATGATGTACATTACCATGTAAACTTCCACCGAAAATTGGTTTTAACGAGATCTAATAAGTAGTTTTTTTTAATACGTCATAAATCGTAAACCGCAATTTATTTCACGGAACCCTTCATGTGCGAGTCCGACTCGCACTTGGCCGCTTTTTTTTTATGTATCAATAAAGTGTCAGCAACGTGCACCTGACGCTTCTCGAGTCGCAACCGTCCATAGAATATGATGTCTGCCTATATCATCAGGCAGGCCGTAAGCTTTCTGCCGCCGCAGTGGTATAAAATAGTAGTTTATATGACTGTACATCATTTTAATTTTATTTTTTTATTTTAGTTATTTCCATACATACAATTATCATAACAGGCCCAATGCGATAATTTTGCACAACACCTTATAACTAATTAATTACAATAACAAATTTTAAACAAAGCCCACCTTGTAAATTCACCCTGTACAGAAGAACATATCTAGATCAGTCCCTATGAGGTTCACAGTGCGCAGCGCGCGCGTCATAATGAAGGGCATCAATCAGGAGCGTGGGTTTATGAAACGAGCGTCAGCGAGTTTCATAATAGGATCACACGAGTGTTTTAATGCCTAATTATGTACAGTTACATACACTACTTTATCTACCCATATGTTATAAATCCTCAATGATGTGTTCAGGAACCATTAGAATAACCGTCATTGCAACGCCATGGCCGACTAGATTTCAAATCATGTCCAACTAGATTTCCATTAATTTTTATTTATTTAATATATATTTAAATCGGAAGTATTATTTCCATAATTTGTTAGTAACAGTGATCGTAAAACTATGTTTGTAGGTACCTTAACATAATCATTATTATTTAATATAATTATTACAATTACAATTAGCAGTTGGATGGCCTATGCAACCTATCCCAATGGAATAGGAAGGGACCATCCAGGCGCGCCGCCACCGTCTGCAAGAGGCTGTTCGGGCTGCCGCGCAGGCGTCTCATCAGGGACGCGACCCGCTTATGCATGATGGCGTGAAACCCATCCGTGTGCGCTTCGCAAAACATCCTGAAGCCATTATTATAGTGGACGCGTAGGGCACTGTAAGCCTTTTGCGTATAGTTGATCCATAGGCTGCAGTTGTAAAACGATTGGCAGAACGCCTTATAAAGGGTAATCTTTACGTCGGTGGTACACCTTGCAAACCTCCGAATCAACATGTTGCTCCTGACTGAGAGTGCCCTACGCTCCCTCTCCACGTCCTTGTTGTAACTCTGGGTCTCCGTGACCCAGTGACCCAGGTACTTGAACTCCTTTACCATTTTCAGAGGTGTGCCGTATAGATAAGGCGGTGGAATTAATAACACTACCACAGATAAAACGCTGATGTTACGTTACTGGTTGCAATAATAGTGGTCATTTTATATGGTTTCCGAACACATTTTAGAGGATTTATGATATGAGTGTTGATAAACACGTATATATGTTTACACTATAATGATATTTGGCTGTTTTTTCAACTTTTCAACGCACTGTGTTGTGTAGTTGTATCATTATACTCATTTTCATTCATCTAAGCATAGATTGACCTTATGATACTGAAAATTCCCACTTATAATATCAGTTTCAGCCCTCATTAACATTGAGTGGGTTGTGCACTAATAAACTTTAACATAATAATATTTTAAACTAAGAAACGCTTGCTACGAGTATAACGGTGTTTATCCTGTTTAATAATAGCCTGTAAAACAATACAGGTTATAAAATTCCAAATTGCCCTATTGTACTGTACCATTTTGGAATTAATATACCGGCAAAATATGCACCGAGAAAATCAATATATTTAGGTAATCTATCTATCTATACATATAATAAAGCTGAAGAGGGTCGAAAGTCTGTACATGGAAGACATTCGAAAAAAAAATCGCTGAAGAAGGACATAGGGTAGTTTTTATTCCGGAAATCAACCCCTAAGGGGCCGAAATGGGGGGTGGAAATTTGTATGGAGCTACTTAGTAACCCATTTTGATAAAATTTGGTTTAGAGGTAGTTTAGGTTATGGGAAAGGACATCGGATAGTTTTTATTCCGGAAATCTTCCCCTAAGGGGGTGAAATGGGGGGTGAAATTTTGGATGGACTCCGTTTAGATCAAATTTGGTATAGGTATAGTTTGAGTCCCGGAGAATGACAACGGATATATTCTATCCCGATAATCTACCCTTAAAGGGATGAAATAGAGGGTGAAAATTTGAATAAAATACATTTAAGTGAAATTTGGTATAGAGATAGTGGGAGTTCCAGGGAAGGACAAATCATAGTTTTTATCCTGAAAAATCATCTCCTGAGGGGGTGAAATGAGGAGTGAAAATTAGGATAGAACCCATTTAGATGAAATTCGGTATAGAGATAGTTGGAGTTCCGGGAAAGGAAATCGCATAGTTTTTGTAACGAAAATCATCGCCTGAGAGGATGAAATGAGGGTGAAGATTTGGATGGACTCATTTAGATGAAATCTGGTTAAGAGATAGTTTTAGCCCTAGGAAAGGACATATGAAAGTTTTTATTCCGGAGATCATCTCCTAAGGGGGTTAAATGGGAGTCAAAATTTGGATGGAACCCATTTACGGTAAAGCCATAGTTGGAAGTCCTGGGGAAGGACATATTATAGTTTTATCCCGAAAATCCTCCCCTAAGGGGTGAAAATTTGGATTTGAGTGACCCATTTAGATGAAATTCGGTTTACAGATAATTTGAGTTCCGGAAAAGGACATAGGATAGTTTTTATTCCGGAAATCATCTCTTAAGGGGGTGAATTGGGGGGTGAATATTTGTATGGAGCTACCCAAGTAGCAAGGGACGTAAAATATCACGTCTTTTTGAAGTCATATTGGACGTAGAATTCACGTGAGGATGTCACAAAATTCGACGGCAAAAATGATGTTAACTGTCACGTAATTTTTGGCGTTACTGCGACGTTAATTTTACGTGAGTATGTTTGGCCCACTAACGTTAAATATGACGTTAATTAACGTGATTTTTTAACGTTAAATCAACGTGAGAGTGTCACAACATTTGACGAGTAATAACACGTTGAATATCACGTCGTCCAACGTCATAATTGACGTGATTTTTAACGCTAGTATTCTGTAGGAAAGTACGTCATAACTCACGTTAAAGATCACATCATCTGACGTGATATTCAACGTCATTATCACGTTAGTATTCTGTGAGAAAGTACGTCATAACTCACGTTAAATATCACGTCATCTGACGTGATATCCGACGTCATTAACACGTGAGTATTGTGTGGGAAAGTACGTCATAATTCACGTTAACATCACGTTATTGGACGTGATATATCACGTTAATTTACGTTACATTAACGTTGGTTTACAAGAGGAAATGACGTCAAGTAGACGTGCCCACTGACGTATCTGATACGTTATTTGACGTTACTGTAACGATACATTAACGTCAGTTAAGGGGACGGTGCGACGTCGACTAGACGTGACCACTGGCGTCTCATATACGTTACTGTAACGTTACATTAACGTCCGTTAAAGGAAAGGAGTGACGTCGACTATCTGACGTATTATATACGTCAGTAAACACGTCCAGCGACGTTGTTTTTGGCGCAACTATTGGAATCAATATCGCCCAGACAAGCAATGTAAAGGTAAAAGTTGGAACCCGACCGCAGACGACGTGTCGTAGTGACACTATCGGTTTCTATGTAATTATATGAAGGCGACGTCCGGGGACGTGTCGCTAGCTACGAATGGTCTTTGAAACATAGAAACCGGTAGTGTTGCTGCGACACGTCGTCTGCTGCTGCTGTCTGCGATCGGGTTCCAACTTGAACCTTTTCTTTGCTTGTCGGGGCGATATTGCTTCCAATAGTTGCACCAAAAACAACGTCGCTGGACGTGTTTACTGAAGTAAATCGTCAGACATAAAAAAAATAATATTAAACGAATATTAATTTATTCCACATCATAATGACAACATTCTCGTTTAGGTACACGTCCATTCGATTTTCAATCAACATTTCTTAGCGTTTTTAAAAGGAATTTAGAGTGTACCTACTTACCTTACACTTAAAAAAAAACAACAATTTTTTTTTATCTTTACAATTTCCATTAATGCTCTACTTCAGTCAGACTAAGGCCCCATAATGCAGTGTACGACCAGCCATATGCGATTTCGGGTGAGAATTTCCTTACTCTAGTGTATAATGCTGACCCTCAACCCCATGCGGCTAACCGAATAGTACCTACAGTCGCCATTGTCTTTGGAACTTTTAACAGATATGGCTATGTGTCACCGGGACACCATGGCAGCACAACCACCGGCCACCAACAAAATGTATTATACAGTTCTATCAATGGAGGGTATCTCACCAGCGAGCGTAGCATGGTTGTCATTTTATCACCTTATCGTTGTTGATAAGACATCTGTCACTCTGGCACTCGCGTACTGGTCAGAACGTGACAGACGTCTTAACTACAGCGATAAGTGTTAAAATGGCAACCATGCTACGCCCGCTGGTGTCCGCTTGGTTCCGCTACCATGGCGCAATGTGATAGCCGTGCTGTTTTACAAAACAGCGCTGTTTTGTAAATTACATGACAACTAGATGTTTTAAAAAAAATGCACGGCTATCACAAGACGGCGCGCGAGCTCTCTCGATTTTTCTCGCACTATTCGTGTCTCTCTTATTAGAAAACTAAGAAAGAGAGGTACTTAGTGCCAGAAAAATCGAGAGCTCGCGGGCCGTCTTGCGTGATAGCAGTGCAGCGTTGTTTTGTAACACGGCGGGTTGACGATTAGTGGGATTGTCATTCAGCGGTATTCAATCCGCCGTATTACAAAACAGCGCTGTTTTGTAAAACAGCGGATTATACTATATGCCTGCGACACCCCGGTGAGATAAAGCCCATATCGGTGCCTCAAACGTACATGTGGGGTTGGACGACTAGTCCCTAACGTCTACTTTTTCTACATGCTAGCGCAACGGTATAATGCTACATATTTATCACAAAATGGAATGACTATACATTTATTCAAAACATCAGAGAATGCTTGCATGGCTATGAGTATAAAATGATGCTCGACTTCAGGTCTGATATTTCGCTAACTAAAACTATATCCAAATATTTAGAAGGACAAGGATCCGTATAAAAATACTCATTATTTGCATAATCATTGCCATACAGCATTGAATCATCGCCATCTATGACAATACTTACAATTGTAATAATAATAATAGTCTCGTCCTTTAACATACAAACAGAATCAGCAACAGTATTATTATATATTCCTATTATTTTGAAGGAGAATTTATTAAAATATAGATCAATGCAGTTACAAATTTAAAACAATCTTTACAAATTAAGAATTAATCAATAACGTTGGCAAAATCTATGTATTAAGTAGCGCACGTCTGACGGCCAAATAGGCCGAGGTCCGAGGGGTAACCACGTAACGCCCCGAACGCGCGTCGGTACAATTTAATTGTCAATTTTCCATATAAAAAGTGACATTTAGACCTACCCGACGTTCGTACAATGCGTTACGTGATCGACCAGCAGGTCCTTGCTTCCCGAGAAAGGGTGTGCGGGGTCCCAGGGCAGGTGAGGTAGTGATGTCATCGTCGCGTCGTAGTCAGCACGGTCAGCAGTTTCATGCTAACACGGCCTCTCCTGACAGAGCAGCGTCCTCGATGCTCTCCTGTTGTCCTGATTGCGGCTCGGATGTTGGCTCTTGGTCTTGGTTGCGGGTATCGTCACCTGCGGACCAAACAATGATATGTAAATACAATATTGCACTCAACGTAAACATCGCGGTTCAGCAACTGATTTTCTTTTTCTTTTTTTTTTACATGCTACTATGCGCTTTCATTATATTTTCACGTGATACTTTTGTTACTGACACTTTCAGTCAAACAAACGACTTAATTATTACTCAATATTTTTTCTCTCGTACAAGAAACTACATCGATGCCACACGTGACCTTACTCGAGAATGAACGTTATACCGATGCCTCATGAGGCCATACTCGGGGATTAAGACACTATACCGATGCCTCATGAGGCCTTACTCGGGAATTAAAACACTATACCGATGCCTGACTAGGCCTTACTGTCATCAGAAATATATACCATTATCAGTACAACAAAGATACTATGGTTGCAATTTTACTTTTCTAATGTTTCGAGTTGCAGGGCAGTGCATGAACGCTCTTGAGTGTCTTGAGATAAACCTTTTCAATAGAGGGTTTAAAAAAACTGATTGTTCATTAAGAATACGATAGCCCTTTTGGTGGAAATAAAAGAGAGATTTATTAATTATTTAATTTTTAATTAATTTATGAATGGTTCGTACTTTGAAAATAACGATAATTTGTTAGTTATGATGAAAGATTGAAGATTTTTATTTATAAAAATGAAAAATATTGAACAGACAATTTTGTAATTATAAAGCCCTGTTTTATAAAAGTAACACGTTTAATTAAAGTCTTAGACTCTCATTATGGTAAAGGAAAATTATTGACGTATAGCTATAATTATCGACATATAGCTAGTATTTCAAAATAATTTTTACCCATCCCTAGAACTTGACAGCTACCATTTTGCACCTCCGATAGCGGGGTCTACTCTACTTATTGAGCTGAGTTGCGTAGTCGGCTTACAATGTGTCACATTGTTGACGTTAGGACTGTTTCTAGGACTAGTCGTTGAGAATCGCTTGTTCGAATATATGTGACACCTTCTCTATTTAATACATCCGTACCGATAAGAACTGGCACACTAAGATAATTGTGCGGCACAACATGAAGGTCTACCTCTAAGGTTACATCACTGAACTCTACGGGCAAAGTTACAAAACGATCTGGTCGCAATTCTACTCCACCGCGTAATATTTGAACACTAGGGTACGTTCGACAAGAGATATGCTTAGCAAGGTCATTAACATATTACAGCTGTCACAATATCAGTTTTTGTGTTGTTGCAAGCTGTTTCGCGACAAAAGTTAAAATTAGCTTAATTTCTCATTTCTGATCGTTCTTTAGCAAAACATTTATCGTCACTATTACGTAACGTAACACACAATTTTTGATACAAACCTATTTGTTGACTCAGGATTAGGCACATACTTGTTTTTATTCGCGTCCGCGTTACTACTCTCAGCCTTAACACGTTTGGGGATTTTTTTTCATTTTATGTCCCGATTGTTTACAATTTAAAACAAGTTACGTGTATGTCTGTATTTTGGATAGCACGCTTATGATTTCTCTTGGACGATGGATCATAGGCGTGCCGGCTTGCACGCAACTCAATGTTATTATTAGGTGCGCCCGCACTTGAACGACGTGGTTTCGCATAACTCGATAAGAACTCCACGATTTTTTCAGGTGTCAATTTAGCGTTTGTAGCGGCCGCTCGTACTTGAGGGTCTGTTATGCCACGTACAATTATATCAAAAATGTTTAAGCTTAGCAAATAATCTCAAAAAATTGAGATTGCGCTAAGCAATTAGTAGACATACTTGTAACAATTAAATTAATGCAATAAACAGTTTAAATTTTTTTTTTTTTTTAATCACATAGTAAGTTTACTGCTCAACCCCTTTACGATACGTAACCATAACAAAGATCTTCTCGCATATTCCGCATATGTGGAGTACTTATCAGAGTCTTGCAACATCACATCAAAAAGTATATTTGCAACGTCAATGCGGCGCGGACAGAGCGATCTAAGTGCTGATTTGAAATTCGACCAATTACGGTTGTCACTCGTCCACTCGCGCAACCAGGAGCGTGCCTCACCTTTTAATGATAATCCCACACGAGCTGGCACTTCTTTATCGTCCCACTGCACGGCTATCACAAGACGGCGCGCGAGCTCTCTCGATTTTTCTCGCACTATCCGTCTCCCTCTTATTAGAACACTTAGAAAGAGAGGTATAGAGCGAGAAAAATCGAGAGAGCTCGCGGGCCGTCTTGTGATAGCCGTGCAGGTTTTGCGAGCGGGCGCGATCCACTTCGTCACACCACCCATCAACGTCATGATTACTGGGATCAAAATCAGACACATAATAATGGGTAGATCTCACCGGATTCATGGTCCTCAACGCGTCGATGAGACGCTCCGTGATGTCCGTTGACGCCGTCAGTG
Organism: Epinotia brunnichana; assembly: GCA_963854355.1. Lineage (NCBI taxonomy): Eukaryota > Metazoa > Arthropoda > Insecta > Lepidoptera > Tortricidae > Epinotia > Epinotia brunnichana. Next base: position 6,627,468 of record OY977945.1, on the reverse strand, counting down.
GTGTCTCGGTGGCGAGGTGGACCTCGGTGCTGCCAGCAACGAATGGGGTACCGCTGACTGGCCCAGCAGGCTCCGGCAGAGGTGTACTGGCCAGTCCAGCAGGCTCTGGCGGGGCTGCACTGCCTGCGCTGTCCAAGTCCGCGCTGAAGGCACCGGTCGCGAACGATGTCACACTGGCAGGAGTGGCGACACGCTGCTCCAGCGTCGCGAGGCGGTTCAGGATCGCTTCCATCGTCACTTCCAGTCTACCTTTATTAGGGACAGAAGCTGGCGAAGACGTGCGCTCTCGCGTTTTACGTTTTCTACTCGACATTGTGAAAAATTAAGTCAAAATGGCAAAAATATGCGGCTGTAATGGCAGTTCACATTCCTACATCTAATATTATATATTCCGGGAGGAAACTATTATTTTAAAGGAGAATTTATTAAAATATAATGCAGTTACAAATTTAATACAATCTTTACAAATTAAGAATTAATCAATAACGTTGGCAAAATCTATGTATGTGTTAATAAGTAGCGCACGTCCGACGGCCAAATAGACCGAGGGGCTCTGGGCCTAAGAACGCTCCCCTGCTCTCCCCCAATCTCACGTCTGAAATCAGTTGCATATGTCTAATTTAGACCCTATTCCTTCATCAAATATGACCAATACAATACCATAATTAAATTTGTATAAAACAATCTCACGCGGCGACGTCAAAGGCCCGGCACTCCTTGCCGTCTTATGCAACATATTCCAATTCGACCACCTTCGTATCTCCATAGTGATAAGGTCTAATTTAATTTAAGTAATCCTAGATGTGACTGTAAAATTAAGTTTGTTTTTTTTTATGGATCATATTTCTTTTGTCGGAATCGAGTGTCGCCAAATCACTACACCATTTAAGAATGCGATTGCTTTACAAGATGTGAAAGTTATGAAGTCCGTTATTGCTTCTGAAAAAAAGGGTTTAAATTGGAGTAAAATATCATTTCCCATACAAGTCAAAGCTCCATTTACACTCCTTCATGGAGAACAACTTAGTCAGTCAGAAATCAGTGGTAATGGAGCTTTATAGTATATTAACTAGTTTTCTTATTAATATTACAATAACCAATTTGAATAGTCCTGTTTAATTCTACAACGGAACTTAAAATATCTAAATCACTATTTTTTAGGGTTCCGTAGCCAAATGGCAAAAAACGGAACCCTTATAGATTCGTCATGTCCGTCCGTCTGTCTGTCTGTCCGTCCGTATGTCACAGCCACTTTTTTCCGAAACTATAAGAGCTATACTGTTGAAACTTGGTAAGTAGATGTATTATGTGAACCGCATTAAGATTTTCATACAAAAATCGAAAAAAAACATTAAGTTTTAGGGGTCCCCATACTCAGAACTGAAACTCAAAAAAATATTTTTCATCAAACCCATTTATGGATAGGTCTTCAAAAATGATATGGAGGTTTGTAACATCATTTTTTTCTAAACTGAATAGTTTGCGCGAGAGACACTTCCAAAGTGGTAAAATGTGCCCCCCCCCCCTGTAACTTCTAAAATAAGAGAATGATAAAACTGAAAAAAATATATGATGTACATTACCATGCAAACTACCAACGAAAATTGGTTTGAACGAGATCTATGAAGTAGTTTTTTTTAATACGTCATATATCGTAAAAAGCAATTTATGTAACGGAACCCTTCATGTGCGAGTCCGACTCGCACTTGGCCGCTTTTTTTTTGTATTTAGTCTCGACGTCATTACTAATATAATCATGATTTATCAGTTACGCAAAAAAAGACTGTACATAAGTACTAGTTTAATAATCGGCAAGTATTATTAAGTTAAATTTAGACACAATTTGTTTTCTATAAATATACTTATTTACCGATACTTTATTGGAGTAAATGTATTTATTTATAATTATTTAACGAAGCAAGAGGTCCTGGGTTCGAATCCCGGTACGGGCATTTATTTGTGTGATGAGCACGAATATTTGTTCCTGAGTCATGGATGTTTTCTATGTATTTAAGTATTTATTTCTCTATATAAGTATCTATATCGTCGTCTAGTACCCATAGTACAAGCTTTGCTTAGTTTGGGACTAGGTTGATTTGTGTATGATTGTCCGCAAAAATATTAATATTATATTATATTAATATTATTTTTATGAGAATCAAATCAAAGTACTACTTATTAGTATTTTTTTTTCTACCAACTTATGGCACGTGTCATACAAATACAATTTGTTAATTTAATGGTTTTACGTGTAAAAAAATGTCGGATACGGAGAACGACAAAGACGATAAAATTATTGTGTTTACGATTAAAAACAGCTATTACTATTTTTATTGAAAAAAAATCGGCATTTTTTGACACTTTTTTATACCTACTTCTAGGTCTAAAGTTTGTTTGATTCGTAGATATATGTAAGACGGAGAAAAAAAAAACAGGCTAATAGATAATGTTTTGCGAAACCGTCAAATGCAGACTATAACAAAAGTTGTCATAAAACCCAGATCGTACTAGTAAATGTGACGGTTTTAAGTAAAACGTCCCACTTTGTCGATTCTAGTTACGGAGTTACGGGCAGTTTAGTGAAATATGGCAAAACTTACCGAAAATCAACTTTCGATGAAAACTGATAGAACATACTGTAATAAACCTATGATTTTGATCACGACGCATAAATCTCCATTTTAAGCACCTTTTTAGGGCCTCAAAGTTCAGTGCCCAGCGACCCACTTTGTCGCATACAGAAAAAAATCGTCAATATCATATTTGTACCTGTTATTAGAGAACAATTTCTACTTTGCCGATATGGTGTTATGAGTAATTTGTAATTATAACTGAGTATATTTTTAAAATTGAAAATTGGCTTTGTCACGTCAGCATGAATTAAACACGAGAAAATTTTCGCTCAATGATTTCTATGATTTTCGGTGTCATTTAAATGTGAAAGAAAGTTAAAAGAGCATTTTTAAAATACGTTGCGATGAGTTCGATCCGTTTGCTACATCTCATAGGTTCAATACGTACACCATTTTTGGTTTGTAATGATACTGTTTTTGGTTCAGCAAATTACACCTATGTTTATAAATTATGATTTTATACTTGTAGTAATTTTTTAGCGTATGATCCACCAAACCGTCAAAGTGGGTCACTAAATTTGAGTCGAAAAGAAATTTCGTTCAATTACGTTAAAAAAGTTTAAACAAACGACGTTAGTATCAAAGACTCTTAGATTAACAATAACAAACCATTATATCATACATAAAACTGAAAAATATACCAAACAAACACTTTCAATGAAGAAGCACTAAAGTTTAATAAACCGACCAAGTGGGACGCTCCCTATATAAAATCACTAAACTTTATACACACAAAAAGTACTTATAATTTGATATTTTACATATTCTATGCTTCATAAGTATGTTTTTAAAGTAATCTCATGTTATATATTAAGAGACACATGTATTTTAATTTTTATGCATGGCACTCTTCAAATCATTTGTTATTAACTTTTTGACATAATAACTAAATAAAAGTATCCACAGAATTATTTTAGTCTTATTTAGCATGGGAAACCATTTATAAATACAACTTTAATGATAAATCTGCGTGCCGTATAATAGAATATAGAAATAAACCCATATTCAGGATTTACATATTTTCGTCCTGTTTTTATGTTCAAGCCTCCATAACATTCAAAATACTAAGGTTACATACATGATTTTAACTTATTTAAAATCCCTAAAGTATGCCTATTCATTTAATACCAACCACTCCATAACTTCAAAGTAGAAGTGTGTTTTCTGCCATCCCAAACTTTAACCAACGTTTTCTCAATTGTCGCTTTTTCACTTCTGCAACTTTGCAGAATTTTTAAAAAATAACTATAGCACCTAGAGACATGAATCTTTCACCAAAATATAGCGTATGATCTGTAGTATTAGGAACTACTCTTAACTCCATATCGAAGAAGTGGGACGTTTTCCCAAAAACCGTCACAAATATTCTCATTAGATGACGTAGATAAGAAAAAACCGTATGTTATAAAATAAAATGAAGTATTATCGACTAAAAAATCTAAAAACAATCAAAAAAGTATTTTCACGTAACATTCAAATCAATAGAATAGAGAAGTGTTATTAAACTCGAGTTCAGTTTCAACAATTTCGAATTCGCAAAACATTTTTTGAATTATTTAAACGAATAATTATAGTAACTTATTCATTATCATAAAAATACCGACCTAACATGCTGTGTTTTATCATTGAAAATGTAATGTATTCTAATTTAAGTTAGTATTTTATCTGTGTGCAATTTACCATATTACATATTAATTTATTGCATTGCATTTACCTTTACTAGGTATATAGTATTTTCGTTATTTAAAAATACGTTGCATTTTGCAAAAATCGTCACATAGTTGAACGTCATATCCGCGGTAATTTATTGGATTTTATTTTTTATTAAAATATGTATCCTGAGCACTTGGTGTAATAATAACTAAAAATGATTGAATGAGACAGACAAATACAGAATTTCCTGACTTATGAATTGGCATGAAATGTCTGTCGTCGAATATCCGGCAGAATTGATCTAGTTTTACGTGATTAATGTCGTCATCGGTAACGTCTTTCGACTGTCGTCAAATATCCGGCAGAATTTATGTAGTTTTACGTGATTAATGTCGTCATCATTAATGTCATTCGACTGTAATCGAATATCCGTCAGAATTGATCTAGTTTTACGTGATTAATGTCGTCACCATTAGTGTCATTCAACTGTCGTCGAATATTCGGCAGAATTTGATCTAGTTATACGTGATTAATGTCGTCATCGGTAACGTCTTTCGACTGTCGTCAAATATCCGACAGAGTTAATCTACTTTTACGTGAATAATGTCGTCATCATTTATGTCATTCGACTGTCGTCGAATATCCGTCAGAACTTTTACGTGATTAATGTCGTCATCATTAATTTCATTCGACGGTCGTCAAATATCCGACAGAATTTGATCTAGTTTTACGTGATTAATGTCGTCATCGGTAACGTCTTTCGACTGTCGTCGAATATCCGACAGAATTGGTCTAGTTTTACGTGATTAATGTCGTCATAATTTATGTCATTCGACTGTCGTCGAATATCCGTCAGAAGTTTTACGTGATTAATGTCGTCATCATTAATGTCATTCAACAGTCGTCAAATATCCGACAGAATTTGATCTAGTTTTACGTGATGAATGTCGTCATCGGTAACGTCATTCGGCTGTCGTCAAATATCCGACAGAATTGATCTAGTTTTACGTGATTAATGTCGTCATTGGTAACGTCATTCAACTGCCGTCGAATATCCGACAGAATTGATCTAATTTTACGTGATTAATGTCGTCATCGGTAACGTCTTTCGACTGTCGTCAAATATCCGACAGAATTGATCTAGTTTGACGTGATTAATGTCGTCATCAGTAACGACATGTGACTGTCGTCGAATATCCGACATAATTGATCTAGTTTTACGTGATTAATGTCGTCATCAGTGACGTCTAGTTACTGTCATGAATTATACGTCGCAGAATAACGACATATATGACGTCGATAATGAATTAAGACGTCATCGTTGCGAGTTTAACGTTAAAATGACGTGACTTCGACGTCACCTTGTTACTTGGGTACTACACAACCCATTTAGATATAATTTTGTATAGAGGTAGTTAGTAGGCGCGGCGTTGGTAGGCACAAGGTAAAGGCGGGAGTCTGCTGGATGCGGGTGGCGCAGGATTGATCACTTTGGAACTCTTTGGGGGAGGCCTATGTCCAGCAGTGGACGTCTTTCGGCTGATATGATGATGATGATAATCTTGATAAAAATAGTTTGAGTCTCGGGGAAGGACATAGGATAGTTTTTATATCGGAAATCTACCCCTAAACGGGAAATGGAGGGTGAAAGTTTGTATCGAGCTACGATATAAACGAGTTCTACGCGGACAAAGTCGCAGGCAAAAGCTAGTAATTATTTTTTTCATCCTCGCTGACAATGTACGTGAAAATTGTACTTTAATTATTTGGCCAGTAAACTTACCGATAGGTTGGTAGGCAGGCAAAGGATTAAACAGTACTGAAGCATAAAATTCGAGTATTTTTGCAATAAAATGTGTGTCGAAATCGTCGCAAAAATAGCCCGCAGGCTCTAGTGACTATTATATAAGATACGTAAAGTCTTGTAAAAATAGTTTAAGTAGTTGTAGTAGTTTTAGTGTACCTGAATTACAATAACAATTACCGGGTTTTCTTTCGTTATTGTCGTTTCTTCTGACATCTGGTGATGATGATAATGATGAAAACAATACATACCAACAATTTCGATGGCCTGAGCACGCTAGACCTGTCCGAAGGCACCTTCGCCCACTATGTTGAAGATCCTCAAACGGTGACGCGGGAATTCCCACTCAAATACCGGGTCTTCCTTCGTTATTGTCGTTTCTTCTGACATCTGATGACGATGATAGTGATGAAAACAATACAAAGAACACATACCATCAATGTCGATTGCCTGGGCTCGCCAGACCTGTCCGAAGGCCCCTTCGCCCACTATGTTGAAGATCCTCAGACGGTGACGCGGGAACTCCCACTCGTCTACCGGGTCTTCTTTCGTTATTGTCGTTTCTTCTGACATCTGGAAAGACAGAAAAAAAACAATTTGTAGATCAAGTGACAAAGTATCGCCCTACTCTTCTAACTTAGCTATCATCAACTGTCTCCTATATTAGTGGAGCTACGAATAGAGGCACGATTTGCACCCATCTGTTTAATGGATGAAATGTATTTTATATCGAATTTAGTACATTGTATTGCCATTAGCAAAATATTTTCTAATATTTTGCTAATGGCAATACAATTTATGGCTAGAAAAAAAGGATTATTAACTTTTTTTTACATTGCACTCAACAATTTAACGATAAAAATTTATTCTAATCGAAAGTTTGAAGCCTATAAAATAAATAAACGAATATATTTATTAAACAGATGAGAGTAAATTACTAGTTTCGACTTATCAGTACCAACTGCCAACCCAATAGGCCAAAAAATATTCTCATGGACTAAATATTTTTTGGCCAATGCTGCATTTTGTAGGTACTAAGTGGGTGTTACTACCATGTCTCTGCCATGTGTGTTGTATAATAAGGCTTTATTTACAATATTACACTGTATGCAGAACAATCCGTTAATTAAAAACTTATTGGTAGTAAATAAATAATGCTTTATCTATCCAAATATCATAAACCCTTCATGATGCGTTCAAGAACCGCACATTATGACCACCATAAAAACAGACTGTTTTGTTAGAACAAATGTCTTCTCTGTGAAAATGTTATTATTGTTAAATAATAACATCGATTTCGATGCTATTATTACATTCAAATTTCGAACACATCTGAAAAACAAAGCAATTTGATTTGACCTCTATTCTAATATCAGTCGAGATGACGTTTAGTTCGAAATGAATTGTCAATTTGCATACAAATTTCACAAATGTCGCACGTAAGTAAGATATCGAACGATATTGACAGTTGGCGCCGACTCTAGTTTGTCTCTGAATTAAAAAAAATACTATTACAGCTGCAGCTGCCAGAAAACAACGCCGCGATGCCGGTCATAATATGCGGCACCTGAATGCATCATGGAGGCTTATGATATGTGGATAGATAAAGTAGTGTATGTAACTGTACATAATTAGGCAATAACACACTCGTGTGATGTTATTATGAAACTCGCCTGCGGCTCGTTTCGTAAACCCACACTCCTGTTTGATGCCCTTCATTATGTACAGTCACAAATACTACTATTAAGATTTTTTCTGTGGTCATGATATTGATAAGTTTTCCAGAGTAAATGTTATTAATATTTTATTCTATGAATCCAGAAAATGTATTATTTTGTTTTCACTGAAATCGATAGAGATTCAATATGATTTTAGAATTGGAAAATGCCTCATCATCATCATCACATCAGCCGAAAGACGTCCAGTGCTGGACATAGAGGCCTCCCCGAAAGAGTGCCAAAAAAAAGCCAAAATGCCTGCAAAGAGTGAATTGCTTCGGGGTGCTCGGCATACTTTTAGCTTTGATTTGTTGACCTAGTGCTTGCGTTTCTTGATTAGTTAGGTATATACAGGGTGCTCCTGAAAATTTTCGTTCACTTTGGCATAGTGCAGAGTACATTCATAGAAACAAATTTAGCATAATTATTTTTTGGAAAAAAAAAAAAGATTTTTTGCAAATAATTTAATGTAGCATTCCCGGATATTGTCTTATTGTAAAAACACATGAAATAAAAAATATGAATGTAAAAAAATATGTAACATCGACCGAACTCACTTTGTAAACCTTCTTGTAGTGAACGTTACCTTATCAAGAAGGAGCCTTACAAAATTTAAAGGCTCTTGACTGTGACATATGACGTTTTATACATATACGAATTTACAATAAATCTGCAAAACTGATTAAAATAAACATTGAATATCTCGATAACAGTAGGATAAATACTAATATAGGTAAGATACTACTGTCTTGGAGAAATTAACTTTATTTGATCTAAACTATGCCCCCTTGCAATTAACGGTAATTCCCGGGAACACGTTGTATAATCGAGGATGGCATTCGATTCCGAAAAATACTTTTAGTACCTATACCTAACCAAAACGCAAATAACAATTTAAAATGTTATTATTCATTTTAGAAAAATATTTCTATAATTAATATAATTATGTACTACAGTCGACGTCCAAGATTATATTTACACTTTTGCAACTTACTCCATTCTAATACGGGGAAAACTGTATATTTTGACGTCAACTATACAGCAGTGGCGGCGTGTGAGAATTGTCACTGGACAAACCGGAGCATAAAAAAGGGCTGTTTTGCAATGATTTATTAGTTTGTTAATATATAGCAAGAAAGTTAAGGCAAGCCGGTGGCAATCGGCTTGTATATGGGCGCTGCACCACTGCTATACAGTCACTATTGTTAATATTTTAGCGGGTAAAAATACGCGCTTTGTTGTGGCAGATATAAATAATAGAAACTGTACACAAAACCTGTATTAATGTCTTATAATATTAAGGTCTGAAATCTGATTAATGTAGAACGTGCTTAATTAAATTATTCGAATATTGTAAATAACATGGATGTGATTTACCATGGCGAGTTCAATGCCATGAAATGTCTAGACTACGCTAGAATCACATTAAATGATCTGAAAGAGGAAAATCCTAACTATAAGGACAATTTACTGCTTAAGGTGGTTCGATTGCCATACAAAACGTTATTTGACAATCGCAGGCTAACGGCGTGATATTTTAAGAAACTTATGTAACAAACTTTCATAAATTGGCTTCCCATTTGCGCCAAATTCCCTCTTTCCTAGATTAAACTTGTATAAACTAGATTAATTTGAGAAATTGGTTTGGGACGTGATATTTTGGGAAAACTATTTTTCTCAAATTAATCTAGTTTATACAAGTTTATTCTAGGAAAGGGGGAATTTGGCGCAAATGGGAAGCCAATTGATGAAAGTTTGTTACATAAGTTTCTTAAAATATCACGCCGTTAGCCTGCGAATGTCAAATAACGCTTTGTATGGCAATCGAACCACCTTAATGGAATTTATTTTAAACTTTTGTTTTTAGTCGAGATTTGGATTGTTCAAGGATAGCTATAGCGATTATTAATGCATATTCAAATTAATGTCGTGGGATCTTGCTAAGATTAAAATTTGCTTTTGAACTCAGAGTTAGTATAATTGTTTGTCCCACTTTTATGTATTTATTAAACTTTTTTTGCGCAATACAATACTGTACAAAGGGCAACTAGTTTAGTGGCAACAACAATAATTCTTCACACGTAACTGGTAACGTAGCTTTGGTTCGTAGGCGGCCGAAGGGAAATAAAAAAAAGCGGCCAAGTGCGAGTCGGACTCGCACATGAAGGGTTCCGTTAAATAAATTGCTTTTTACGATTTATGACGTATTAAAAAAAACTGCTTACTAGATCTCGTTCAAACTAATTTTCGTTGAAAGTTTGCATGGTAATGTACACCATATATTTTTTTTTGATTTATCATTCTCTTATTTTAAAAGTTACAGGCGTCCCACACACATTTTACCACTTTTTTTTTCTCTCGCGCAAACTATTCAGTTTAGAAAAAAATGATGTTAAAAACCTCAATATCATGTTTGAAGACCTATCCATAGATACACGTATGGGTTTGATGAAAAAAAATTTTGAGTTTCAGTTCTTAGTATGGGGAACCCCAAAATTTATTGTTTTTTTTTATATTTTTGTAAGAAAATCTTAATGCGGTTTACAGAATACCTACATCTACTTACCAAGTTTCAACAGTATAGCTCTTATAGTTTCGGAAAAAAGTGGCTGTGACATACGGACGGACGGACGGACAGACAGACAGACAGACAGACAGACAGACATGACGAATCTTTAAGGGTTCCGTTTTTTGCCATTTGGCTACGGAACCCTAAAAAGGAGGAGTTATTTTCACAAATGTTCTGTAAGTATATTAATCTCTTGTTTTAAACATTCCAACACAAGATCAGCATTCTAATTTAATCTCTTTTAAGTGAAGCCATAGGCTATGATTTCAACGGCCTAACGCCCGGATGATACTTCGAAATGATTTGAGCCGCAATTTTATTATCACGAAGTCAAATTTAATAATCTTTACATTCCTGTCGTCTAAAGGCAAAATAACTTGAACGTAATCAGTTGGACAAAATCAGGAGTTTGAAAACATTTTTGATGGGGTGAGATTACAGCCGTTTTGTAATTAAGTGGTCGAATAGATTATATCTTCGTTACATTTCCGCATTCTTGGGATTAAGAGTAACTTTTGAAATATCTTAATAATCTGAACAATATTATAACGCCGATGTTTGTTCCTCTTATTCTATAAAACGACTTAATGGGTGTATACTGTTTATGAAACGTCCAGTAATGTAGATTAGACAATGTTTTAAAAACGAAAAAATAAACAAAATGTGTGTATTTACGTTGTTTTTTCAAAAGTACTTTTCCTTCTAGAGACGTACCTACTTTATAAATATTTAATACAATTGTTCATTTTAAACATTACAGCATTGTTATCAGTACTCAAGATACCATTGTGATTTAATTGGTTGTTTAATTTTACTTTTGTCCAATTAATTAACTCTTATCAGTGAGTGAAGTACGTACCTATTCCATCATACTCAATTTCAGTATCATTTATTTGTTGCGTATCAACATTTAAAGCTTTTATTGCTTTCATATTTTCAATAACTGTTTGTTTTCTCATTAAAAAATGAGCCATTATTCGACCGCAAAAAGTTTGGGAATGGGAGCTGTCAGTTCATAGTAACCACTAAAATTCACAAGTTATTGGAAAGCCACAAATTACTCTTATATTTGGCGATCATGGCTCAGTAATCCAAAAAGGGTCTTGGCCTCCGGAACGAGAGAATGCCTCTTATCTAGGGTTTGCAATCCGGATCCGACTTGTATGAAAAGATCCGGATCCGCGGATCTGGATCCGGATATTTCCATACAAGTTGGATCCGGATTGCAAACCCTACTCTTATCCCGATCCTGCGCCACTTCCTGCCAGCTTTCAGCTTGAAGATGACGCAGATAAATAAAAAAACAAATAAGTAAGTCTAATGTTATCTAATCTGTAAGGTCAGACTGACCTGCAAATGGGCGTTGTCCCAAGCCTCGTATCGGTTGGAGTAAGCGCGCGGGCGCTCCCACAAGTTCAGGGAAGGCTCTTGCAGGACGATGCCAGTCGAGTCTTTGCTCTGCGAAGGAGGATAATTAGTGGATGGCAAGGTGAAAAGTGAAGTGATGACTTGGAATTGAACTCTCGAGAATGCATTCCTATCTTAGATCAGCCAGGTCAAAAATACAGCACGGTAATTTGAATCAGAGGTGGAAGTGGATGATACAATCAGTATTTAAGTTACATACTTACAGGAGATTTATTCCAAAGTAATAATTGTGACCTTTAATTTAATTTTTAGCAGTGAAGCAACCATTTCACGTTTTAGTTCAGTCTGTGTTCTCGTACAGTCGACGTCAAAGATATGTAAACGTCCTTCGCTTGATTGCAATGGGATAAGATGCAAAAGTGTAAACATAAATCTTTGACGTCAACTATACAATGCATAATAATAGACGAAACAAAATCTAAAGTCGCATATTGCAGCGCACATCGATAGTCTATGGAATTTGAAGTATTGCGTAGGTACAAAACAATGTCACTAATATAATGTAAGTACTAGAATTGTAAGCCCGGATGCGTGAAACCGCGTGAACTTAGTGTGCTTTGTTTGTATCGATTCAACCATTATCTCCTCCTTGTGCGCCACAATATGATCAAATGAAGAAGAATTGATGAAGAACAAAATCTTACCATATCATCCTTCTTGCTCGGCTCCTTCTGTGCGTGATTCCTCTTCCAAACGAAGATAACAACGGCTACGACAATAACGACTAGTCCACCAATCGCAATGAATGGTATAATGGTAGCGAAGGATACATCATTATTATTCGCTGAATCAATCGGTTCTGTGGGGACGTTAATTTCTTTACTTGTTTTTTCTTTATTTAGTAACTCATTGTGTTCTTCTATTTTTACAGTTGTTGGAGCTATAGTAGTAGTTGTAGTTGTTTCAGGTACTGTGGTTTCTTCAACAATTACTTTAGTTACTTTGGTTGTTTTTGGAGGCGGTCCCGGAATCGGAGCCGGGAAAATATCAGGGAAGTTAGGGAGGAATTTTGGAGGACCCACTTTGTTCTGTTTTCCAGTGGCGTCGGTAATTGACGCCAAAATTTGAATAGTTTTCAGTAATGATCCATCGTCAGCATAAACCCACAATGAGTAGGTTTGGTTCTCCTGAAAAAAAAAAACTTCATTACTAAAGTAATACGTTGCATTATCTCCGCTACCCAAACGTTTTCTGGAAGAGACTGTTTTTTAGCGATAAGACCGTCTGTTGTCTACCTCTAGTGTAATCTTTATGTTCTGTAGGTACTGTGTTATTTTTTGAGGTGTGCAATAATAGTACATTACTTACCTAGGGCGGTTAAACAAAGAATGTCTCAGATCGCAGGTATTTATTACCGCCCGTGGTGAGTACAACATTTTACGTCTCTACTTGGCCAGGAAGTGGGGTTTTCCGCACGCTATGCGTGCGGTAATTCCTACTTTATGGCCAGGTATTACGTAAAGATATTTTACAGTACACATGGTGCTACTTTTCCGCACGTGTGCGGAAAAAAGCACTTTCCGTGCATATGTCGTAACTTTAAAGAGCCATATGTACTGTAAAACGTTGTACGATACACGTGCGAATAGGTAATTCGCAACTCGTGTCGATTTAAACCACTCCCTTCGGTCGTGTTTTAATTTATCACCACTTGTTGCGAATTTAATCCTATTTTCTGCACATGTATCGTAAATAACTATTACGAGTATTGTAATAAGTATGTGAAAATATTAGAAGGGATGGTCATGAAGATACATTTTTGCGATTTGTGTGGCAACTTTCAATAAAGTTGGAACAAATTGTGTTCGATGTAATTCCGCAGGATGGTCAACCGATATAAAAGTCACAGATAACGTTTGTTCCCACATAATTTTGGTTATGCTTTACATACCCGATAGCAACAAATTAGGCCCTCTATAAATAGAGGAAACGAATCCAAAGGACCACTTGATCGTAAGTCCTCTCCTCCTGTTTAAACATATACAGGAGTCCTAAACAAGAAACACAATCTTTAAGTAATAAGAGTTTTTTTTTGCATTGGTTTATCAATGAATTGACGAATTACCTTATCGCTAAGCGTGTCATTGACAGTGACGACTCCAGTCCGCGAGTTAATCGCGAACGGCACGGGTGGTCCCCCACGCGAGTCCAAGCTGTATGTCACAGCCTGGTCCCCAGTGGCAGCCATGAACGCCCTGGCCACTTCCGTGCCCTTGGGGTCCGTAACGCGCGCGTACCAGACCCGCGGGACCTGCAGGAGGTTCTGCAGCTTCTGCAGGTCCGATATTTGGGGTGATGCTGGAAGAAGAAAAGCAATGAGTCAATTACATGAGCCAACTAACTGGTTTTTGTTGCGCTAAAGACTTTTTAAATAAACTCGTTGAGACTCCATGGAATAATTTTTCTTAGAAACTCTGTCGACTTCTCCGACTCTGTGTCGACTATCTCCTGGCTTACCAAGAGAAAATTACAGCAAGAAAAAGTGTAAATATCAACCTACACGGCGTTTGGCGTCTGAGTTAGTCTGAATTCTTAAATATAATGTTGTGCTACATATCAAAATAAGGTTTTATCAAAACATAAAGTTTTAGTAAGCGATTTAAGTATTTGCCGACTGTACCTAGGTATTTTTTTAACTCCTCATTGAAAGGGTTCAAAGGAGCCCACGCACGACAGTTTTATATTGCGTAGTTTAGACCGTAGCGATAACCTTCTGTCTCCAACTTCGAATTAGCTCGGAGGGCCATTTTATTTACATTAGAATGCCAAATTCCAGCTCAATCAAATCTCAGCCGGCAAGTGACTGAAAATTGCAAATTTTACATACTTGCATACCGACTTGCACATTTAAATAAAAGCTCGTAATGACCAAGATGCATAATGCAAATACGTTTTCAAAGGAGTTTCTCAAATTGCTATCGAGGGACTTGGATGTACGAATGGAAAAGGAATTCATGATAGCGTAACGTTGAGAAAGCTAAAGTGATTAGTTTTTTAAAGGATTACCTGACATAGTTAGTCATTGCATAAATTGTTCAGTTTCAAATAATGAACGGAAGGCCAGATAACAAATCTGTTATCAAGATTCAGCGTGGTACAAGAATAACAAAGTGTTTTATTTCACAAAGAAGAAACACAATTAAAATTACTAAAGTAGAACGTCAACTGAAAGATCAAGCACGATGCTCAAAGATAACCTTTTCAGTAAGTGACTGGATGGATTTCGCAGAAATTTTATCTTAGGTAATTCAACTACTTAACATTGTAAAGAATCTCTCCAAATTGTTTCAAGTAACAAACAAAGATCCATTTTACTGTCTCCTAAATGTCACTTAACTAGGGATCTTGACGTAAAAATTTCATACTCGGATAGTTAGTAAGTGAAGTTTTTACTAAGATCAAGGATTTATTTATAAAGTTCTAAGCTCTAAAAAAACACTGTAATACGATTTTTGCTGTTACTTTAATGTAGTGTTTTTCAACCTTTTTCATGGCGCTACCCCCCTAGAGTAAGAATCCAAGAAGCCGCGACCCCCCTGGGGGTCGCGACCCACAGGTTGAAAAACACTGCTTTGATGCTGTGACTTACGACTTTGTTTTGCGATAAAACATCGATGAACTTGAGGCAACTTGAAAGAAACATTACATAGGGTAGGTAGATACCGTCTGTAGTCAAGTGTGAAAATAGGGATGCATACAACTTAATCATAAATATGTCCCAACATGACTTACTAGTATATCCGCGGACTAAAAGTATAGTCCACTTGACTGTACGCGAGTGGTAAAGCGGCCTTTAGACCTTGCTAAATGCAGTACACTAACTGCACCCACACTAACTGATTAAAACAAGATGGTTTGTCTCCTCCAGTTAAGAGAGGAACTACAGGTCTCGTGAGTTAAGGGAATGCCTCGATTCTTGTATACCACGCCACCGAGTAACCACGCACGTTTAAGGTAAGCGTCCACATGTCCGCATCGCGCGCATTGGACGAATCCCATCAAACCATGGACATAGGATACTCTGGACAGGCTATGGTAATAATAATACCACGAGCGAGCGCGACAGTGCTATACCAAACGCAATAAGTGTGACAGAAAGAGATATATCATTCGTTGTCCTTGCCATAGTTCCACTTTTTTTGTTGGGCACAACTGATTAAGTTGTGCCCAACGAACCATTACCCGTCCAAATAGACCAGTTTTTAATTTAGCTGCATAGGAGCCTTTCCGTCCCTCGTTGTGGCATCACGTAATAGCGTATAGCCTGTCCAGAATATCCTATGTCCATGCATCAAACGGATCCGTTAATGTCTTTAGCGAAAAAGGCAAAATTAACATATAACATTTGACATTTAGATTTTAGATCTACCTAACGTGCGTACAATGCGTTCCGTGATCAACCTGCTGCTCACAAAATTTCACGAGAATCGGTTGAGTAATGCGACCTGCCGAGGAGAACAGCAGGACAAACGGGCATACAAAAGAATTTTAGCCCAAGCTGAAGCAGAATACTTCGTTCGCTTCGGTCCCTCGTTCAATTAATACAGGTTTATCATTCACCACAATTCAGTAAGCTCTTCTCAATATTCATTGCAATTGTGCATTGCCTCGTTTTGGTCAAGAACTTAATATGCATTGCGCGTTGCGGCTCTCGAATGCACGGCATGATCGGCTATACGTTTTGTTTTTTGCTATCGCCTGCGTACGCAGGGTTCCACTATAGGACAATTTGCCTGCATTCTTGTAACATGCTCCAAGCGCTAATTGACTAGTTTTGATGTGTTTTGAGTTGATATTCCTCCGTCATAACAATAGATATATTTATGGTACAAACGTTAATCGGTTCTTCAATCCTTTATCTACTTTTGCAAGAGAGTTTTTTAGAAAAAAAATTACCTATACATATTTTTTTATGATTAATTCAAACATGGTCCAAAATAGCTCTGTTTTCGATATAGGTATGTTTGTTTATGCACTTGTATATATGATATTTACATGTTACTGTTCCTTATTGACGTCTCTAACAACCCAAGCGAGATTTTTATTTTAAACTCATTTTCACAAAAGTTACGTCCAAAAAACTTTTTGGCCTAAAACTGCTAAAGTTTGGTGCCATATATCTCGAAAACGTTGAGTTAATATGGGACATTAATTCGGTAAACCTCGTTGTCGTTACGAGGTTATACGGTAAGCCACAAAAAAACGGACAGTAACAGATCGAAAGTCATTGGGAGCTGTAAGCCCCTTAAATTCTGCCCCATTCTACAAATAACACGACACGCTCAAACGATTATCGCCCTAAGGGTGGACATTTCATATTGCCAACGATGACATAAATTACTATATCATCGCCGCAGTATGAAACTCGCATTGTCTCGCCTTTCCTGTGAAAAGCGTCCATGTGTCCAAATGCCTGAATTAAACTCGTCAAATAAAGAGTATAATTCGATAAACGATCTACGCCTATTTGAACATTCGAATGCTTTACAGCCGCAGCTAAGCAAATTACAATTCCATTAGGTCACACAGCATCGTAACTGAGCTTCCCTAGTTTGTATGAAAGCATAGCTAAAGTTGGCTCTCCGCTTTCCGAAAAACCCCGTGCTTTGAGAATACACATCGGTCCGCAATTATTTCTGAAATGCGTCGCTTTGCCAAAACCTTAAAAGGTTACAGGAAAACCTATCTAAAATACATGTTTGCATGCGATTAAATATTAACCGTTACGAAACACGCGTGGAATACATAATAGGAGTTATAATATAACGTAACGTCCGTAACACAAGGTTGAGTGAAAGTCAGACGACCCTCGCTCACTTTCACATGGCATGACTGTCGACGAAACAGCACTTGCCACAGAGAATGTCATCGGTCCCTTTCTAATTGAGAGATGTGGAACATTCGATACGTCTCTCCGAAACTGACGAGAGATAAACATAACCCAAGGATATCGCAACGCTCAAAGCCGCACGCGGACTTGGCACGGGTCAATCAATCAATGTCAAAGTAAACTTGAAGTTCTTCTGAATAGGTTGTAATAGGGAACATTACGCAAAGCTCTGCGTAGGGGGCGACACTAACACAACCCGTAAACAAAACAAACCGCCATGACGTACAATGTCATATTTATTTACCTAACAAACAATAACGAATAATTGATGAAAACGCATTAAACTACAATCGTTTTATTATCATTCGTGTGTAAAATACCTGTACTGTGATATTAAAATGGCATCCTATAGCCATTTAAAGGTGGATGAGGGCTTTTTTTTGCTTTACGACGTATTGCCGCTTCCCATAGTTTTCATATCATCGTTTCCTTCGGAAATGAACGATACCCTTCATTATTGCATCCAATTACGCGGCACTGATGCATTTTATTCATTGAAATATTTTCTTCACTATTTGATCCAGAGCTTTGAAGGACTTGTCAAAGTTGTCAAAAAAACTGTTTACTAATTGTGTTATTGCTACACTCTGGCGGCAGAACATTGCGGTAATGTTCCCTATTGACAAAAGTCATATCAGCTTCTTTTTATAATGGGTCGATCACGTAACTTTCCGTACGCGCGTTAGGTAGATTTAAACGTCATTTTTGAAGCTTAAATCTATCCCCTTATGTCATTTTTTTGGCATCCGACCCTAGACGGTAAGTGATCTGTACTGAATGAACGACTGAATGGAAATCCCATACTAAAACGAGGAATTGAAGAAATTATTTGCAACACGTAACTTTTTGACGGATAAATTGTACGATGAATCATGTCAATTACTGACTGACAAAGTCATCATATCTGTCATGTCAAAAGAATCAAACAAATTGTGAACAAAGATTATCGTTAAAATACATTAATTTTAAAGTGATATATTTCAAATTGAAGTGTTTTTTGAAATGCCGCCGAAATACTCGATGCAGTACAAAAGTACCTACAGAATATCAGAAGCACTAAGCAAACAATGAAAAGTAAGAAGTGGTAAATGTCATATGGTATTTACTCACATTTGTTATTGATCTCACTTAATTTGCTGTGTTATGTGCTTCGTTTCAGATAAAGCAGATCTCTCATCAGATCAGATCAGATCAGATGATCATGCGATGCTGAGCATCAACGATAAGGAGAGAAAGAATTTAAAAGCTGTACCGACGGAAAGAAATGTTGGCGGTGCCGATGTACAATTGTACATGATTCAAATACAAATAGGGTGCACTACAGAAACATGCACCCAGAAACATGTATGTTTTCATATGCGCGCCCTACACGTCGGTACGTTTGACGCCAAGTGCGTTGCTTCATACATGGATGTCGATCACAGAATAATTTACTTATTCTGTGATGTCGATGTAGGATAAGTAGGCACTCATGAGGTAAGGGCTCGGCCATTCACAATCGCACGGCACTCTGTCACCGTGATATGGTGCGGCGCGGCGCCGTAGGAGCTATCGTTGCAGCGCCATACCGAGTAAAAGCTCACAGTCATCATGTTCCTAGCGTTATTCCCGGTTGTGCCCTAAAGGAGCCCGGGGTTCGCTTTGACACCTAATCCCGAGTAAAAACTCACAGTATTATACTCGTATTCTACGGTGCCGCAACGTCAGTTGATTCGATGCTGTGTGTGTGTGTACCATTGGCAATGTGATATTTTGCTTAGTGTTGGTACCACGTGACACCGTGCATCTACATAATACGGTACCGTAGAAAAGACGTTGCCACTTCGTGAAAAATATAAACACACGGCGCAGCAACATGCGTTTCCACACCGGTGTGAAGTTAGCTGACTAAAGTTAGCTGACCAAGATAACCCGACCGTATTGAAAAGTCTTCGTTACGATTTGACCTTAAAGAAGAATAAAATGTATTCGAAGGGAAAAACTATAACAAAAACATATATAATAATAAAAAATGAACAAGGCTATCAAATTCAAAACACTGGTGAAGCTGAATCCTAAAACTAAAATATTTTACGTAAAGGCAGCTAACTTCACACTTTTCAAAATTAGCTGCCTAAGCCAAAAATAAATTTTCATCAGTCATTTCATGCGAAGCTGTCGAGGTCACACTTTTTTACTAGTAAGTATCATTAGAAGCTTCTTTTGATGCGCTTTCTAACAAGCCTACTCGCATTACCGTTTAAAGAACAAGGCAATAATTTAGGGATTAAAGTTAGCTGCCTAATAAAAAAATAAGTTTTCATCAGAGTCATTTGATGCGAAGCTGTCGAGGTCACACTTTAAATCTGGTATCATTAGAAGCTTCATTTGATGCGCTTTCTAACAAGCCTACTCGCATTACGATTGAAAGAACGAGGCTGCCTCTAATTTAGGGATTAAAGTTAGCTGCCTAATACAAAAATAAGTTTTCATCAGAGTCATTTGATGCGAAGCTGTCGAGGTCACACTTTAAAACTGGTATCATCCGAAGCTTCACTTGATGCGCTTTCTAACAAGTCTACTCGCATTACGATTGAAAGAACAAGACTGCCTCAACTTTAGGGATAAAAGTTAGCTGCCTGATAAAAAAATTAGTTTTCATCAGAGTCATTTGATGCGAAGCTGTCGAGGTCACACTTTGAAACTGGTATCAATAGATGCTTCATTTGATGCGCTTTCTAACAAGACTACTCGTATTACGATTGAAAGAACGAGGCTGCCTCTAATTTAGGGATTAAAGTTAGCTGCCTAATCCAAAACAAAGTTTTCATCAGAGTCATTTGATGCGAAGCTGTCGAGGTCACACTTTTAAACTGGTATCATTAGAAGCTTCACTTGATGCGGTTTCTAACAAGCCTACTCGCATTACGATTAAAAGAACAAGGCTGCCTCTAATTTAGGGATTAAAGTTAGCTGCCTAATACAAAAATAAGTTTTCATCAGAGTCATTTGATGCGAAGCTGTCGAGGTCACACTTTAAATCTGGTATCATAAGAAGCTTCATTTGATGCGCTTTCTAACAAGTCTACTCGCATTACGATTGAAAGAACAAGACTGCCTCAACTTTAGGGATAAAAGTTAGCTGCCTAATACAAAAATAAGTTTTCATCAGAGTCATTTGATGCGAAGCTGTCGAGGTCACACTTTGAAACTGGTATCATTAGATGCTTCATTTGATGCGCTTTCTAACAAGACTACTCGCATTACGATTGAAAGAACGAGGCTGCCTCTAATTTAGGGATTAAAGTTAGCTGCCTAATCCAAAAAAAAGTTTTCATCAGAGTCATTTGATGCGAAGCTGTCGAGGTCACACTTTGAAACTGGTATCATTAGAAGCTTCATTTGATGCGCTTTCTAACAAGCCTACTCGCATTACGATTGAAAGAACGAGGCTGCCTCTAATTTAAGGATTAAAGTTAGCTGCCTAATAAAAAAATAAGTTTTCATCAGAGTCATTTGATGCGAAGCTGTCGAGGTCACACTTAAAATCTGGTATCATCCGAAGCTTCATTTGATGCGCTTTCTAACAAGTCTACTCGCATTACGATTGAAAGAACAAGACTGCCTCAACTTTAGGGATAAAAGTTAGCTGCCTGATAAAAAAAATAGTTTTCATCAGAGTCATTTGATGCGAAGCTGTCGAGGTCACACTTTGAAACAAGTATCATTAGATGCTTCATTTGATGCGCTTTCTAACAAGACTACTCGCATTACGATTGAAAAAACAAGGCTGCCTCTAATTTAGGGATTAAAGTTAGCTGCCTAATCCAAAAAAAAGTTTTCATCAGAGTCATTTGATGCGAAGCTGTCGAGGTCACACTTTAAAACTGGTATCATTAGAAGCTTCATTTAATGCGCTTTCTCACAAGCTTACTCGCATAACGATTGAAAGAACGAGGCTGCCTCTAATTAATGTATAAAGTTAGCTGCCTAATAAAAAAATAAGTTTTCATCAGAGTCATTTGATGCGAAGCTGTCGAGGTCACACTTTAAATCTGGTATCATTAGATGCTTCATTTGATGCGCTTTCTAACAAGCCTACTCGCATTACGATTGAAAGAACAAAACTGCCTCTAATTTAGGGATTAAAGTTAGCTGCCTAATCCAAAAAAAAGTTTTCATCAGAGTCATTTGATGCGAAGCTGTCGAGGTCACACTTTAAAACTGGTATCATTAGATGCTTCATTTGATGCGCTTTCTAACGAGACTACTCGCATTACGATTGAAGAACGAGGCTGCCTCTAATTTAGGGATTAAAGTTAGCTGCCTAATCCAAAAAAAAGTTTTCATCAGAGTCATTTGATGCGAAGCTGGCGAGGTCACACTTTAAAACTGGTATCATTAGAAGCTTCATTAGATGCGCTTTTTAACAAGACTACTCGCATTACGATTAAAAGAACGAGGCTGCCTCTAATTTAGGGATTAAAGTTAGCTGCCTAATCCAAAAAAAAGTTTTCATCAGAGTCATTTGATGCGAAGCTGTCGAGGTCACACTTTAAATCTGGTATCATAAGAAGCTTCATTTGATGCGCTTTCTAACAAGCCTACTCGCATTACGATTGAAAGAACGAGGCTGCCTCTAATTTAGGGATTAAAGTTAGCTGCCTAATACAAAAAAAAGTTTTCATCAGAGTCATTTGATGCGAAGCTGTCGAGGTCACACTTTAAAACGAGTATCATTAGAAGCTTCATTAGATGCGCTTTCTAACAAGCCTACTCGCATTACGATTGAAAGAACAAGGCTGCCTCTAATTTAGGGATTAAAGTTAGCTGCCTAATAAAAAAATAAGTTTTCATCAGAGTCATTTGATGCGAAGCTGTCGAGGTCACACTTTAAATCTAGTATCATTAGAAGCTTCATTTGATGTGCTTTCTAACAAGCCTACTCGCATTACGATTGAAAGAACGAGGCTGCCTCTAATTTAGGGATTAAAGTTAGCTGCCTAATCCAAAAAAAAGTTTTCATCAGAGTCATTTGATGCGAAGCTGTCGAGGTCACACTTTGAAACTGGTATCATTAGATGCTTCATTTGATGCGCTTTCTAACAAGACTACTCGCATTACGATTAAAAGAACTAGGCTGCCTCTAATTTAGGGATTAAAGTTAGCTGCCTAATCCAAAAAAAAGTTTTCATCAGAGTCATTTGATGCGAAGCTGTCGAGGTCACACTTTAAAACTGGTATCATTAGAAGCTTCATTTGATGCGCTTTCTAACAAGCCTACTCGCATTACGATTGAAAGAACGAGGCTGCCTCTAATTTAGGGATTTAAGTTAGCTGCCTAATAAAAAAATAAGTTTTCATCAGAGTCATTTGATGCGAAGCTAACGAGGTCACACTTAAAATCTGGTATCGATAGAAGCTTCATTTGATGCGCTTTCTAACAAGCCTACTCGCATTACGATTGAAAGAACGAGGCTGCCTCTAATTTAGGGATTAAAGTTAGCTGCCTAATCCAAAAAAAAGTTTTCATCAGAGTCATTTGATGCGAAGCTGTCGAGGTCACACTTTAAAACTGGTATTATCCGAAGCTTCACTTGATGCGCTTTCTAACAAGTCTACTCGCATTACGATTGAAAGAACAAGACTGTCTCAACTTTAGGAATAAAAGTTAGCTGCCTGATAAAAAAAATAGTTTTCATCAGAGTCATTTGATGCGAAGCTGTCGAGGTCACACTTTGAAACTGGTATCATTAGAAGCTTCATTTGATGCGCTTTCTAACAAGCCTACTCGCATTACGATTAAAAGAACGAGGCTGCCTCTAATTTAGGGATTAAAGTTAGCTGCCTAATAAAACAATAAGTTTTCATCAGAGTCATTTGATGCGAAGCTGTCGAGGTCACACTTTTAAACTGGTATCATTAGAAGCTTCATTTGATGCGGTTTCTAACAAGCCTACTCACATTACGATTGAAAGAACGAGGCTGCCTCTAATTTAGGGATTAAAGTTAGCTGCCTAATACAAAAAAAAGTTTTCATCAGAGTCATTTGATGCGAAGCTGTCGAGGTCACACTTTACAATTGGTATCATAACAAGCTTCATTTGATGCGCTTTCTAACAAGCCTACTCGCATTACGATTGAAAGAACGAGGCTGCCTCTAATTTAGGGATTAAAGTTAGCTGCCTTATAAAAAAATAAGTTTTCATCAGAGTCATTTGATGCAAAGCTGTCGAGGTCACACTTAAAATCTGGTATCATTAAAAGCTTCATTTGATGCGCTTTCTAACAAGCCTACTCGCATTACGATTGAAAGAACGAGGCTGCCTCTAATTTAGGGATTAAAGTTAGCTGCCTAATCCAAAAAAAAGTTTTCATCAGAGTCATTTGATGCGAAGCTGTCGAGGTCACACTTTAAAACTGGTATAATTAGAAGCTTCATTTGATGCGCTTTCTAACAAGCCTACTCGCATTACGATTGAAAGAACTAGGCTGCCTCTAATTTAAGGATTAAAGTTAGCTGCCTAATAAAAAAATAAGTTTTCATCAGAGTCATTTGATGCGAAGCTGTCGAGGTCACACTTAAAGTCTGGTATCATTAGAAGCTTCATTTGATGCGCTTTCTAACAAGCCTACTTGCATTACGATTGAAAGAACGAGACTGCCTCTAATTTAGGGATTAAAGTTAGCTGCCTAATCCAAAAAAAAGTTTTCATCAGAGTCATTTGATGCGAAGCTGTCGAGGTCACACTTTAAAACTGGTATCATTAGATGCTTCATTTAATGCGCTTTCTAACAAGCCTACTCGCATTACGATTGAAAGAACGAGGCTGCCTCTAATTTAGGGATTAAAGTTAGCTGCCTAATAAAAAAATAAGTTTTCATCAGAGTCATTTGATGCGAAGCTGTCGAGGTCACACTTAAAATCTGGTATCATTAGAAGCTTTATTTGATGCGCTTTCTAACAAGCCTACTCGCATTACGATTGAAAGAACGAAGCTGCCTCTAATTTAGGGATTAAAGTTAGCTGCCTAATCCAAAAAAAAGTTTTCATCAGAGTCATTTGATGCGAAGCTGTCGAGGTCACACTTTTAAACTGGTATCATAAGAAGCTTCATTTGATGCGGTTTCTAACAAGCCTACTCGCATTACGATTGAAATAACGAGGCTGCCTCTAATTTAGGGATTAAAGTTAGCTGCCTAATCCAAAAAAAAGTTTTCATCAGAGTCATTTGATGCGAAGCTGTCGAGGTCACACTTTAAAACTGGTATCATTAGAAGCTTCATTTGATGCGCTTTCTAACAAGCCTACTCGCATTACGATTGAAAGAACGAGGCTGTCTCTAATCTAGGGATTAAAGTTAGCTGCCTAATACAAAAATAAGTTTTCATCTGAGTCATTTGATACGAAGCTGTCGAGGTCACACTTTAAAACTGGTATCATCCGAAGCTTCACTTGATGCGCTTTCTAACAAGTCTACTCGCATTACGATTGAAAGAACAAGACTGCCTTAACTTTAGGGATAAAAGTTAGCTGCCTGATAAAAAAATTAGTTTTCATCAGAGTCATTTGATGCGAAGCTGTCGAGGTCACACTTTAAAACTGGTATCATTAGAAGCTTCATTTGATGCGCTTTCTAACAAGCCTACTCGCATTACGATTGAAAGAACGAGGCTGCCTCTATTTTAGGGATTAAAGTTAGCTGCCTAATCCAAAAAAAAGTTTTCATCAGAGTCATTTGATGCGAAGCTGTCGAGGTCACACTTTAAAACTGGTATCATTAGAAGCTTCATTTGATGCGCTTTCTAACAAGCCTACTCGCATTACGACTCCCGGACTCCCGCGACCTTCACCAGGTCATCAGTCTACCTTGTGGGGGGGTCTACTAACGCCGCGCCTACTAACTACCTCTATACCAATTTTTTTCTAAATGGGTTGTGTAGTAGCTCCATACAAATATTCACCCACTATTTTATACCCTTGGGGGATTTTTTTCGGGACAAAAGCTATCCGTTGTTCTTCTCCGCGAGTCAAACTATCTCTATAAGTACCAAATTTCATCCTAATGGGTTCCATCCAAATTTTAACCCCCATTGTACCCCCTTAGGGGATGATTTCCGTAATCAAAACTACCCTATGTCCTTTCCCAAGACTCAAACCATCTCTATACCAAATTCCATCAAAATGGGTTCCATTCAAATTTTCACCCCACATTTCACCCCCTTAAGGAATGATTTCCCAGACAAAACTTACCATATGTCCTTTTCCAGCACTCAAACTATCACCTTACTGTTACCTTAAGTTTTATAAGTTTTTATTGTTACTAACATGGTAAGGACAAAGTCTGCAATAAATAATTTGAATTGAATTGAATTAACCAAATTTCGACTAAATAGGTCACATCACATCCAAATTTTCACCCCCTTAGGGGAGAATTTTCTGGATAAAACTATCCTATGTCCTTCCCCAGGAGTCCCAAATATCGCTTTACCGTAAATGGGTTCTATCCAAATTTTCACCCCTATTTCACCCCCTTAGGGGAAGATCTCCGGAATAAAAACTTTCATATGTCCTTCCTCAGGACTCCCAACTATCGCTATACCGTAAATGGGTTCCATCCAATTTTTCACCCCCCATTAGAGGATGATTTTCGGGATAAAAACTATCCGTTGTCTTTCTCCGGGATGCAAACTATCTTTTTTACCAAATTTCATCTGAACGGGTTACATCCAAATTTTTACACCCAATTTCAACCCATTAGGGGATAATTTCTGGAATAAAAATAATCTTATAAATAAATAAAAATAAATATTTGCGGACAATCTTACACACATCAACCTAGTCCCAAACTAAGCAAAGCTTGTACTATGGGGTACTAGACGACGATATATATACTTATATAGAGAAATAAATACTTAAATAGATAGAAAAACATTAATTATGTCCTTATCCAGGACTCTAACTATCTCTATACAAAATTTAATCTAAATGGGTTCTATCCAAATATTCTCCGCCTATTTTATCCCCTTAGGGGATTATTTTCGGGATAAAAGCTATCTGTTGTCCGTTTCCGCGACTCAAACTACCTCTTTACCAAAAAACGTGCAATTTGGATTGTTGGAAAATTTGGATTGTTGGAAAATTTGAATGTAGCCCTAAACGGGGTTCATCCAAATTTTCACCCCCATTTCATCCCCTTAGCGGATGATTTCCGTAATAAAAACTGTCTTTGGTCCTTTTCCAGGACTCAAACTATCTTTCAACTAAATTTTATCAAAATGGTCACAAACAAATTTCCACCCCCAATTACAACCCCTTAGGGGATGATTTTCGGGATAAAACTATCCTATGTCCTTCCCCAGGACTCCAACTATCGCTATACCGTAAATGGGTTCCATCCAAATTTCCATCCACCATTTCACTCCCTTAGGGGATGATTTCCTCCTTGCATTTGTTCCGGAAAAAAATGTCTTTTCCTAGGACTTTACCTCTCTCTATACCAAATTTCATCTAAATGGGTTCTATTCAAATCTTCAACCCTCATTTCACCACCTCAGGAAATGATTTTTCGCGATAAAAACTATGCATTGTCCTTCCCTGAGACTGCTTCTATCTGTCTATCAAAATTCATCGAAATGGGTTTTATCAAAATTTTCACTCCCTATTTCATCCCTGAGGGGATGATTTTCGGGATTAAAACTACACTAAACCGCATACTGACAGACGGTCAGATGGACAAACAGACATGGCGAAACTATAAGCGTTCCTTGTTGACTACGAAACCCTAAATATCAAATACAAATTTGCAATCCCCTGAAGCTGTGAAAATTCAAACAGTGATACGAAGTTATAAGATAGATACAGTATTACAGTATACATATTTATTAGATACTAGCTTTTGCCCGCGACTTCGTCCGCGCGGAACTCGTTTATATCGTAACTTTCTCCACCCTTTTCACCCCCTTAGGTGATACATTTCCAGATAAAAACTATCTTTAGTAAGGACTCTTTGGGAAGGCCCCGGAATTCAAAGTATTTCTATACCAAATTTCATCTCAATCGGTTCAGCGGTTTAAGCATGAAAAGGTAACAGACAGACAGAGTAACTTTCGCATTTGTAATATTAGTATGGATTGTATGAAGGAAAGGGTATAGATGCATGTAGGCTTTTTTTCAGTATTATTTTGCATATTTTCATATCACACAGGACCTTTTCTACTAAACCGTTGGATTAAATTAACTGACTTGTAATTTAAACATTTTATATTAAAAATAAAAATACTTCAACAAAATGTTACATCTAATAGTTTTCAAAATAGCCATAACAAAACGTCTTTTTTACTCCGTTTTAGAAAACATCTTCAAAAATAAGGTACCTTTACCCTTGTAAAGTCACATACATATATTTACTTATGTAATGTTCATATTCCCCAGGACTCCTCATTACCGCTATACCGTAAATGAGTTCAATCCAAATTTTCACCCCCTATTTCACCTCCTTAGAGGATGATTTTCGGGATAAAAACTATCCGTTGTCATTCTCCAGGACTCAAACTATCTCTATACCGAATTTCATCTAAATGGGCTACATCCAAATTTTTACCCCCATTTAACCCCCTTAGGGGATGATTTCTGGAATAGAAACTATTATATGTCCTTTTCTAGGACTCAAACTATCTTTCAACCAAATTTTATCAAAGTGTGTCACAAACAAATTTCCACCCCCAATTACACCCCCTTAGGGGATGATTTTCGGGATAAAAACTATCCTATGTCCTTCCTTAACTATCGTTATACCGTAAGTGGGTTCAATCCAAATGTTCATCCACCATTTCTCACCCCCTTAGGGGATGATTTCCTCCTTTTATGTGTTCCGGAATGAAAAATATTCTATGTTCTTTCCTAGGACTCTACCTCTCTCTATACCAAATTTCTTCTAAATAATGGGTCCTATTCAAATCTTCAACCCTCATTTCACCACCTCAGGAAATGATTTTTCGGGATAAAAACTATGCATTCTCTTTCCCTAGGACTCCTTCTATCTATTTACCGAATTTCATCTAAATGGGTTTTATCCTAATTTTCACCCCCTGTTTTATCCCTGAGGGGATGACTTTCGGGATTAAAACAATCTGTTGTCATACTCCGGGACTCAAACTATCTTTATACCAAATTTCATCAAAATGGGTCACAACCAAATTTTCACCCCCAATTACACCCCCTTATGGGATGATTTTCAGGCGTAAACTATCCTATGTCCTTCCCTAAGACTCCAACTCGCTATACCATAAAGGAGTTCCATTCAAATTTTCATACCCCATTTCACCCCCTTAAGAGATGATTTCTGGGCTAAAAATGATATTAAGTCCTTCCCCAGGACTCTGAACTATCTCCATACCAAATTTCATCTAAATCGGTTATATCCAAATTTTCACCCCTCATTTCACCCCCTCAGGAGGATTTAGGATAAAAACTATGCATTGTCCTTCCCTGGGACTCCTTTTATCTCTTTACCAAATTTTAACTAAATGGGATTTATCCACATTTACATCCCTATTTCATACCCTTGGGGGATGATTTTCGGGATTCAAACTATCCATTGTCATTCTCCGGGACTCCAACTATATCTATACCAAATTTGATCTAAACGGAGTCCATCCAAAATTTCACCCCCCATTTCACCCCCTCAGGGAAAGATATCCGGAATAAAATTTATCCAATGTCCTTCTTCAGAACTTAAACTACCTCTAAACCAAATTTCATCAAAATGGGTTACATCCAATTTTTCACCCCCCCATTTTACCCCCTAAAGGGAAAATTTTCGGGATAAAACCTATCCTTTAACCTTCTCCGGGACTCAAACTAATCATATACCAAATTTTATCCAAATCGGTGCAGCGGTTTAAGTAGCTCCATACAAATTTCCACCCCCCATTTCATCCCCTTAGGGGTTGATTTCCAGGATAAAAACTACCCCTTTCCCCAAGAGTCAAACTATCTCTATACCAAATTTCATTTTAATCAATTCAGCCGTTTTCACGTGATGCGCCGTCACATAAACAGACAAACAGATAAACAGATAAACAGACAAACAGATAAACAGACAAACAGACTAAAATTCTAAAAACTGTTGGAACGTGTTCTGTTATCGATTCTAAGTATCCCTAGCCAATTTTTTTTCGAATATCTTCCATGTACAGACTTTCGATCCTCTTCAGCTTTCCACCCAAAGTACTTACCTATAGTATAGTATAACCAACATATGTTATAATTATAATATCCTTGAGAATTCCATAACCTCAGAGTAAAGAAAATGAAACCATTACATGCCTCGTTTTATTATATACGAAAATAATACGAAGTTATTACGTCCTATAGAACATGCTGAATTATGATTCGTGGTGTACCACACCCGAAAATAGTCCTCCTGAATCTCCGAAGTATTCCTCCTCGACTGCCAATACATCGATGCTCGGAGCTGCAGACGGTCAACTCCTTATGGCCCCGGCCAGAGATCTGCCCGGAAATTATGATTCGCGGAGTATTCCGAAGTCTTCTCCCTCTACTGTCAAGGAATTGAACCTCGCAGCTGCAGACGATGAATACTTAAAAGATATATATTACGTGCGAACTTCTTCGCCGGAGTATAGTATTCAAAGTGAATTATGTCATTCAGTCTCTCCTACAGTCAATGAAGAATTCATTGGAACAGACTGCACCGGACAGCGTTGCCCTACTCCTGACTGCCCCAAAATACCTAAAGCGCTTTTAAACTTGTCCAGTGCTAACACATCCGAAATTCTTCTGCCCGTAGGGACGCAAAATTTGCAGTCACTTGAGAATGGCGTAACAAATTTGAACTGCAACGTAAATGAAGGATCGACCATTATAGAGGAAACGCTATGGAATGAAATGTTCGATGACGGAAAGTTAAAAAAACAATATTATCCATTTATACTAAGAAATGTTATTAAGAAGCACATTAACAACACCTGCCAAATAATTTTTAAATATGCGAAATATTTGAAAAATAAAAAGATTATGATTAAAGCTTGGTGCAACCACAAAAGTTGCAAAAAGTTTAAATTTTATGTAAACACAGATAAAAGTATTACAGTATTCAGTGAAAATATAAACTACTGTCATGCCAGCGGAATTACAATGCAGGTTAGAGGGCTAGAAAGGCAAATTTTCAAAAACGAGCTAATTCACCAAAAAGCTTTTGCATTTAAGAAAAAACAGCTATTAAATTTAAATGAAAAACGTTTCGTTAATACACGGGACCTTCAGAAGGTTAAATCTGATTCCACGCTGCGCAAAATAAGATCTGAGGGCCTTTCAAACAACGACAGAGACAAAAATGAAGTATTAGACTTGCTCGCTTACCAGAAAGATCACAAGGATTTTGTAAAAGAGGTGTCTTTTCCATTTAACGTCAAACTGTATAGCAGCGATCAAGTAGAGACGTTAAAGAGTGAAGGTCCCACCATGCTGTATCTCGATGCTACCGGAAGCATTGTGAGGGATCTTGACCACAATTATAAAAACACCAAAAAAATTCTACTTTATACTGGTATAATTCAGTTAAAAACTACCCAAAGACTCTTTCCCGTGTTTTCAATGATTTCTGCTGTGCATGATACCAATAGTATATTTAAAATCCTGCACGACTTTAAGGTTACTTGCGAAAATAAAAGATTTTGGCCAGCATTTACGGGTGTGGTAACAGACTTTAGTTTCGCGCTGATTAACGCCACATGCTCTGCTTTTAATCAGCTGTCGTTGATACAGTATCTAAATTATTGCTTTTTACACTTCGATGGGGATCATAACTCTAAATTTGAACCAGTCCCGTTATACTTATGCGTTGCACACTTAATGAAATGCATGTGCATGGACGTTGACCGCGCAAATGTTAAAAACAAATCGGAAACAAAAGAAATGTTGGCCAAAATATACCTTTTGACAAATCTAAACGAGATCACAACGTACTTGAAGTGCGTGTTCGTTTTATTGAAAACAGAATACGAAAATAACACCGTGATTGATGCACGTCGCTACATTGCTGGCGTATCTCTCCAAGACCGGAACATAATAGTTACTGATACACCAAAACGTACAGAATCTCATGGGCAGCCGAAGGACTCAGAGAGCAACTACAAAAAAAATCTATTTTATAACTATTTTAAGAGCCTTGTCGATGACATAGTGATTCAAAATGAAGAGAACAAAAAAAACGCATACTTTGACCCAGAATTATTAAATATACTACTAAAAAAATATTTGCCATACATACCTATGTGGACTAATATGTTGAAGACCGAGCGTGTGAGTAACGCCCCGGTCGAAAACTATTTTGGCCAGTTGAAGCATGGCACATTAGAAGACAGAAAAAAAATTAAATGTACACAGTTCCTGCGAGCCCTGCATATAGAGACATTGGCCCTACATAAGGAGAATGCCAATAAAATAACGAAAAGCAGACTATGCGCTGGTCCACGTCACGAAAATGTAACAGACGGCATTCACGAGGAAATGTGGGACCGAAAACGAAAAATACCCTTTTGCCATTTCGAGGGAAGGTATTTAAAAAAAATGCGACCCCTTACTCCATTGGTCGCTGTAGAAGAAGCAGTAATACTAAATTGTTTATACTGCGGCCGTGGCACAAGCGCGACATCGCCAACGACTGATTGGATCCAGTGTGACGCTTGTGACCAGTGGATCCATCAAGACTGTGCGAGAGATTTAGATGGTTTGGATGATTTGTCGGCAGTTTTCTTCTGCAACCATTGTTGCTACAAAACACAGACTAAACCAGAAGAAATATCCCCTGAAGACGGCAAAACAAAATTAAATATTTTAAGCAACGGTCTGATAGATGACTCGCGCTACTACAAAGAAATAGGTCGTGGTTATGTTGTTAATAACATGAATGATACAACTAACACAACCTCAAAAAGTCTGTTGATAGAAGATTACCTGACATTAAACAAAGACGAGTTTGTAGTTGACAGTGTGGTGGACCACTTGTTTCACATAATTAATAAAGGTAAATTTCATCTGGTAATGGTAGAACGTACTCTGCATATATTAGAAGATCTAGACTTTAAACAATCATTTCTTGATGCGATAACAATAGACGAGAAAAAGGATACAGTGTTTCCGGTATGTCGGCTCGGACATTACACTATGGTTATCGTGTCCCTAAAGAGAAAAACACTAGAAATTTTTGACCCCCTCGGAAATGAACACAATTACAGTGAATTGTACATTTCGAAGATTAATAATCTACTAAAATTAAAATGTATCAGTCAAAAATTCACTCATATTGAAACAAGAAAACATTATATACAAAAAGATAATCATAACTGTGGGCCCATAATAATAGATATTTTTAAACACATAGTGGAAAACAAACAGCAACCAAACAGAAAAAATTATAACAAACATAGAGATGTCTTGAAAACCCTTTTATTGCAACAAAGCGACGACATGCACCACCTATGCTTGTTTTGCGGCCGGAAAGTGAAACCAAAAGAAAAAATACAATGTAAATTATGCTTCAGAAACATACATAACGACTGTTACGTCTCTAGCAACGAAAAAAAGTCGCAAATCACCCTTGAACAAAAAATTGAAAATAATGAATCAAAATGTGATCTCTGTGTCGCAAACATGATTTAAAAATCGCTGCAGAGCTGTATGATGATATTATGAAGTAGGTGGTGCATAGATTAAAATGAACCAAAAATCAAAATAATTCTATAAATACAAACATACATACAAAATCATACATAAACACAAATATCACAAATACAAATATATTATACTTACATAAACAGTCAGCCAAAAAATTGTAATAATAATAATAATAAAATGGCGTAAGGATGTGACGGCCCCATCGCCCACCAGATTTCTGGTGCAATCAGTCATCGTAAGGCAGCTTGTGGCGGGCTGTTAGGGAGTAGCGACCCTACGTACCTGAGTGCTCCTGGGGGTGTCCTGTGGTCAGGCTGAGCCGATCGGGTGGTTGGTTGGACAGGCCCCCCACCTCTGGCTTGCCTTAACTGGCTGTCCAGAGTGGAGTCGCAAGAGCTGTTGCTCGAGGGTAGATGTGGACACCTAAGTGGCGAGTTGGCTATATGTTTTCCAGTCCACAAGTCCAGTGCCACCTCTCTACCCCCCCCCCCCCCCCCAGCCTCTCTGACTGGTGTTGCCCTTAGGCCATTTTTTAATGTCGCTATTAATAGGGGCCCATCTAGTAGTTGGCGAGTCACCGTCTGCCAGAGATAAAAAATGAGACAGTTTATTAGGCAGGCGTCCGATGTTTCACCAAATAGCCCAGCCACTAGTCCATCATTTTCACCCAATAACCATATTTTCTTTAGATTCCATCAACAGCAATAGTCCCTATACACCCCAGCGGGTGCTGTCTCTGTGTGCGTCCCATGACACGGGCAGGGACAGCATCCGCTCGGTGTACTCCTTGCATTTCATTAAATTGTCAAAAGGGCCTCTACGTGTTTGCTCAGTTGGTACTTTGTAGGTACCTAGCCCCACGCACGCCTCCCAAAGGTCCGGGACATCATTGTCCCGTGAGCGGGAAAGACATACATAATAATAATAATACCTAGCCCCACGCACGCCTCCCAAAGGTCCGGGACATCATTGTCCCGTGAGCGGGAAAGACATACATAATAATAAATTAGCTACCCGCGCGGCTCCTCCGCGTCATAGATTATTATGGTAAGTTTCTGTCAAAAATTTCATTTTTGGTACAAGCTTTTATGCCGACTGTACTTTTCTACAAACCATTATCAACTACTCATTGAGACGATTCTAACGAGCCGTTTTATTGCGGAGTTCCTTTGGCCACCTTCCAACATCAGATCAGCTCCAAGTCATCATAATATTGCATTGTCATGCGATATACATATGCTTGCAAAGTTCAGCTCAATTGGAAAACGAAAAGTGACTGAAAAATGGATGGCAAATTTTGACGGACAACTTACATACATACAGTCACGAGTTTTAATTAGGGACCCACCAAAGGCGGAATATAATATCGTATAGCAAACTGAAGACATTTAGAGCTACTCTTAATATTTTAATGCAGTGTCATAAAGTTTGCCATAGACAACTTACGTTTACACGTGTCTAGGGGTAATGCGAGCAGGCTTGTTAGAAAGTGCATCAAATAAAGCTTCTAATGATACCAGTTTAAAAGTGTGACCTCGACAGCTTCGCATCAAATGACTCTGATGAAAACTTTTTTTTGGATTAGGCAGCTAACTTTAATCCCTAAATTAGAGGCAGCCTCGTTCTTTCAATCGTAATGCGAGTAGGCTTGTTAGAAAGCGCATCAAATGAAGCTTCTAATGATACCAGTTTTAAAGTGTGACCTCGACAGCTTCGCATCAAATGACTCTGATGAAAACTAATTTTTTTATCAGGCAGCTAACTTTTATCCCTAAAGTTGAGGCAGTCTTGTTCTTTTAATCGTAACGCGAGTAGGCTTGTTAGAAAGCGCATCAAATGAAGCTTCTAATGATACCAGTTTCAAAGTGTGACCTCGACAGCTTCGCATCAAATGACTCTGATGAAAACTAATTTTTGTATTAGGCAGCTAACTTTTATCCCTAAAGTTGAGGCAGTCTTGTTCTTTTAATCGTAACGCGAGTAGGTTTGTTAGAAAGCGCATCAAATGAAGCTTCTAATGATACCAGTTTCAAAGTGTGACCTCGACAGCTTCGCATCAAATGACTCTGATGAAAACTAATTTTTGTATTAGGCAGCTAACTTTAATCCCTAAAGTTGAGGCAGCCTCGTTCTTTCAATCGTAATGCGAGTAGGCTTGTTAGAAAGCGCATCAAATGAAGCATCTAATGATACCAGTTTCAAAGTGTGACCTCGACAGCTTCGCATCAAATGACTCTGATGAAAACTAATTTTTGTATTAGGCAGCTAACTTTTATCCCTAAAGTTGAGGCAGTCTTGTTCTTTCAATCGTAATGCGAGTAGACTTGTTAGAAAGCGCATCAAGAGAAGCTTTGGATGATACCAGTTTTAAAGTGTGACCTCGACAGCTTCGCATCAAATGACTCTGATGAAAACTTATTTTTGTATTAGGCAGCTAACTTTAATCCCTAAATTAGAGGCAACCTCGTTCTTTCAATCGTAATGCGAGTAGGCTTGTTAGAAAGCGCATCAAATAAAGCTTCTAATGATACCAGATTTAAAGTGTGACCTCGACAGCTTCGCATCAAATGACTCTGATGAAAACTTATTTTTTTATTAGGCAGCTAACTTTAATCCCTAAATTAGAGGCAGCCTCGTTCTTTCAATCTTTATGCTAGAAGGCTTGTTAGAAAGCGCATCAAATGAAGCTTCTAATGATACCAGTTTTAAAGTGTGACCTCGACAGCTTCGCATCAAATGACTCTGATGAAAACTTTTTTTTGCATTAGGCAGCTAACTTTAATCCCTTAATTAGAGGCAGCCTCGTTCTTTCAATCGTAATGCGAGTAGTCTTGTTAGAAAGCGCATCAAATGAAGCATCTAATGATACCAGTTTCAAAGTGTGACCTCGACAGCTTCGCATCAAATGACTCTGATGAAAACTTATTTTTGTATTAGGCAGCTAACTTTTATCCCTAAATTAGAGGCAGCCTCGTTCTTTTAATCGTAATGCGAGTAGTCTTGTTAGAAAGCGCATCAAATGAAGCATCTAATGATACCAGTTTCAAAGTGTGACCTCGACAACTTCGCATCAAATGACTCTGATGAAAACTAATTTTTTTATCAGGCAGCTAACTTTTATCCCTAAAGTTGAGGCAGTCTTGTTCTTTTAATCGTAATGCGAGTAGACTTGTTAGAAAGCGCATCAAGTGAAGCTTCGGATGATACTAAATTTAAAGTGTGACCTCGACAGCTTCGCATCAAATGACTCTGATGAAAACTTATTTTTGTATTAGGCAGCTAACTTTAATCCCTAAATTAGAGGCAGCCTCGTTCTTTCAATCGTAATGCGAGTAGTCTTGTTAGAAAGCGCATCAAATGAAGCATCTAATGATACCAGTTTTAAAGTGTGACCTCGACAGCTTCGCATCAAATGACTCTGATGAAAACTAATTTTGTTATCAGGCAGCTAACTTTTATCCCTAAAGTTGAGGCAGTCTTGTTCTTTCAATCGTAATGCGAGTAGACTTGTTAGAAAGCGCATCAAGTGAAGCTTCGGATGATACCAGTTTTAAAGTGTGACCTCGACAGCTTCGCATCAAATGACTCTGATGAAAACTTATTTTTGTATTAGGCAGCTAACTTTAATCCCTAAATTAGAGGCAGCCTCGTTCTTTCAATCGTAATGCGAGTAGGCTTGTTAGAAAGCGCATCAAATGAAGCTTCTAATGATACCAAATTTAAAGTGTGACCTCGACAGCTTCGCATCAAATGACTCTGATGAAAACTTATTTTTTTATTAGGCAGCTAACTTTAATCCCTAAATTATTGCCATGTTCTTTAAACGGTAATGCGAGTAGGCTTGTTAGAAAGCGCATCAAAAGAAGCTTCTAATGATACTTACTAGTAAAAAAGTGTGATCTCGACAGCTTCGCATCAAATGACTCTGATGAAAACTTATTTTTGGCTTAGGCAGCTAATTTTGAAAAGTGTGAAGTTAGCTGCCTTTACGTAAAATATTTTAGTTTTAGGATTCAGCTTCACCAGTGTTTTGAATTTGATAGCCTTGTTCATTTTTTATTATTATATATGTTTTTGTTATAGTTTTTCCCTTCGAATACATTTTATTCTTCTTTAAGGTCAAATCGTAACGAAGACTTTTCAATACGGTCGGGTTATCTTGGTCAGCTAACTTTAGTCAGCTAACTTCACACCGGTCGTTTCCACGGGGTGCCAATCTGCGCCATTTCACGTTGACGAAGCCGTGCCGTGAACATGGACCTAGCTAGCCCTAAACTGCAATTAATTTATTATACTTAGAGTTCCATAGCCTGCCGCATTAAAATATTGCCTGATTTAACATATAATTTCTTTATTTCTTAAATATCATATCGGCTTAAACTCAGTTTCAAATGAATAACACAAATGTAGGCACCTTCTTCGGTGTAGTTAGCAGTAAGTTAGCAGTTTGTCGCTGATGGCCTGCCTCACAAGAGGTTGAACACCGCGTGTATACAAGACATTAGTTGAATTGGCCGAATTGCATCAAAGTACCTAGTCCATTCAAAAAGTAACTCTACCGTCCAAGGTTCCAATTCCATTGACAGTTTTATAAACATACAGTGGGCCACATTAAATAATGTCAACCATACCGTATACCTACCGTGTCGTGAACTGCCATACCATACGAAGTTGTGAAATGGGTGATGGTGACAAGGTGCTAAGGTGTGCAGCTACTTATGAGTTCGACTGTACAACAGCCAGTGGCGCAGTTTCCGTTTGTCTACCTTTCTCAAAATCTCCTTAAACTGCTGGTGGTCAATATTGTAGTAATAAATGTAAGTACCTATCAAATCAAAGTTAAACACTCGTGCAACAATGTGTATTGCTTTCGGTTTTAGGTGATCCGGAAAATCTGCAACAACGTGGATGATGCTTCTGCTTTTAACTACTTTTCTGGCAGAAAGGCCTTTTATGGTTTTTCCGACGATCAAAAAAGTGGCAATAGTCATCGCGATTATGGCTTGTTGTCTACACATCGTGTTCATTTAGTGACTGTCGTCTTTTTAAGATACAACTTAGTGCTATATTTTTGCTAAAATAACCAGTATCGGAATTTGCATTAAATCAAAGTAGTTGGGTCCATATTCAACGTCATCACGGCGTATTTTCGTCATTATTATCTCAGCAAATATTATCAAAATAAATGATTATTAGAATTTGCTTTGGTTAAAAACGTATAAAGACACAGGCTTTGAGTTTTATTTCATAAAAAATCTTGTGTTTTGTCAATCTTTTACGGCGATAATCATGAGGTGATAATACCTAATGACCTTGAGCGTTTCAAACCACCGGAGATTAAGGAGATTTACCTACCCAGTTGCTGTAAGTTCAAATATCATGAAACTTTTTCAAGCACTAAGGTAAGGTCATATATCTAATTAAAGATGTATTGCCTACGATGTGTACCTATTTTATGGCTTCATACCTAAAAGCTGTATTACTTTTATCACTAAAGCGCAAAATTATTGAAAAGTAAGCCTAAGTTAACTATCAAGTTAACTTATTTATTCTAAGAGTACGCGTAGTAAGAAGTCGAAAATAGGAGAGGAGTGTTCGAGAGATTTAGGCATCTTACCAAAAATCAAACGATTTTTTCATTGATGTGGGCCAACATTTAAAATTATACTACCCATCATTTTGTCTATGGACACCTGAATAAGATGGAAATACAGCATGCTCCCTCTAATGCATAATCAGAGGCGTATTTAAAGATTTGGCGCCCCGGGCCAGTAAGTTTTGCCGCCCCGGGCCAGTAAGTTTTGGTGGCTCGCGCCACCCCTCGGAGCGGCTCGGGCCGCCCCTCGGAGCCTGCCGCCGCGGGCCATGGCCCCCTTGACCCTAGGGTAAATACGACCCTGTGCATAATATTTATAAATCCATCAAAAAGTTCGAACGTAGTCGTTGTGTATCATTTGCTAGATTAAACCAAAGAGGTCTTGTAAAGAAAATAGACAATGAGTCATTGAAAACAAAGCATAATCACAGTCGTTGACAGTTTGAAAAGTCAACTAAGTCAGGAAAAATTTGGAAGATTTTTAATGTAAATATAAAGATAAAAACCGATGTAGTTACAATAGGGATGTAGACTTAAAATTGATTATTACTTCAAAAGAAAGAAGGCAAAAAATTATGCCTGGTGACGAAAATCCCATTCAAATATCTCAAAAAATTACGAAGCTACAACCGTTGCTTTCTAGAGAGAGAAAACGCTAGGGGGTAAGTACTTATAGTTAAGTACCTATAACTAAATATGTCATATTATGATACTCAGCATTACGTTATTTATTTGGCTATTCGACTGTTTCATAATATCTCGAGCTTATCGAATTCATTTTACTCGGCTTTATTAAGCGGTCTTCCTTGACTTTGCTGCGGTGAGCGGAGCGACAGTTTTCACTTTGTATACAAGTAGGTAGCTAATAATCATCATCATAATATCATGGTACCATCACGCTGATCTGATGATGATTCATCATAACCATGGCCTGGTGTTGTCTGTGACTTTACTATGTAATGCTATTATCCTGTTCTGTGACTTCACTCTACTCCCTTGCTGGGCAGTGGGCACAGAACTCCTCTCATGGTCCTCATGGATTAGTAGGAATGGACAACGTATAGTCCCCATGCTAGCCCGTGCCATGCCCGACCTTTGAATGTCATCGCAAATGTACGCTGAAATTTATCTTTCACCGAAATGCTAAATATATTATTCCGTATACACCTAAGTTCTGCATAACGCATTAGTATGAGACAGGATCACAGGATTTAAACTTTCAGTATGATTAATTGCATTCTAAGGTATATGCGGTCAGCTTACGATATGAGCTAATGTTTTTGGCGTAGGCACTCGTTAGGGTTCCGTACTCAAAGAGTAAAACGGGACCCTATTAACGCCTAGACTCCGCTGTCCGTCCGTCTGTCTGTTACCAGGCTGTATCTCACTGATACCGTGATAGTTCCAGTTGAAATTTTCACAGATGATGTATTTCTGTTGCCGCTATAACAACAAATAATAAAAACAGAAAAAAATTAATACTTTTATTGATAATGGTATGGAACCCTTCGTGCCCGAGTCCAACTCGCACTTGGCCGGTTTTTATTAGAGTCGTGTCTGGCCCCTTGCCGGCTAAATGGTTACCGGGTATATGAAAATAATCATGGCAGTTGAACATATAATGCATTTAACACGAAAACTATCACAGATAAGTAGGCATAACTAGTTAACGAGTAATAGACCATATTAAAATATATTGAAAACGGGTCACTCGCGTATTTTAGGTCGAGTTTAGCTGTATGTCTGTCTGTCTGTCCGTCTGTCCGTCTGTCCGTCTGTCCGTCTGTCCGTCTGTCCGTCTGTACGTCTGTCCGTCTGTCCGTCTGTCCGTCTGTCCGTCTGTCCGTCTGTCCGTCTGTCCGTCTGTCTGTCTGTCTGTCTGTCCATCCGTCCGTCCGTCCGTCCGTCCGTCCGTCCTGTCCGTGCGTCTTACCTGCGGTTCGCGTGATAAATAATTCCGCCTCTGATGTAATAATCAACATAGCTCACTTGTATCACAATGTACTATTATAGATAATGGTACGGAACCCTTCGTGCGCGAGTCCAACTCGCACTTGGCCGGTTTTTTTTCTTCAAACGACTGCCATCAGACCCTACAATTTTGAAATATGGACGCTTGCCACTACAAAAGAATCACAAGTGCGCTGCCGACTCTTTATTGATTTGAGGATTCATTGTGTTGATAGCTAGATTAGCTCGAGACATGCAGGTGTCCTTGGAAAACAGCGCATCCACGGATGCTTTGGCTAAATCACCACCAGGAAGACAACATCAAATACCCACAAAGCAAGTAGGGGATTATTATGGTTGCGGTCTTCTGTAAGGTGAAGGTACTTAATTCACCTGTTGGACTGTTCCAAATATAAGCCAAATAACATATATATTATATAGTACACTTATACTTATTATGATGATAAAGAGTATACTTTAGGGGTGGCCTGATAAAAAAAACATCATCAAGATCTGAAGATGGAAACCATGGATAATCAATGAAACTCGTTAAGTAGTATATATAGCGATGTAGGTATACTCATATTATCAAAGCAATTTGGGTATATGTAAACAAGCATTTTCTTTGTAGCTTACTAAAATGTCTAGTATTCTTCAAGTGTGTGTTACTTAAGGGATGGCAATTTAGGTATCAATAACTCATATATTTTGGTATTTTATTTGGGTATTTCCTAAAGCAAGTTATGTATTTACTCTCAAATTTTCAAATTAAGAGAAGTGGAACTGCCTGAAATGACCACAGATATCCTATGAAATTTCTCAATGAAACGTCATCATCATCATCATATCAGCCGAAAGACTTCCACTGCTGGACATAGGCCTCCCCCAAAGAGTGCCAAAATGACCGGTCCTGCGCCACCCGCATCCAGCGGACTCCCGCGACCTTTACCAGAAAAATAAAATCAATGAATAGTTTTAGGTATTTCACAATGTTGACATTTTGTTGAAGTAGCAAGTACTCGTACTTAATATCGATGTCAGATTTAAAGATGAAAATTGGACTAATGGCTCATGGACTATTGTCACCGTCACCACCCAACCCTGGAGTTGTTTGTGACTTCATGCTACTTCCCACGACTCGTCGAAGCAATTATTGCGATTTAGGTATACTCAATTACTCATAATAGCGGTATTTGGGTATTTTCTAAAGCAATTTATGTATTTAATCTCGTGAGTTACAAATGTATAGAGGTGGAACTGCCATAAATAAATACAGAGATCATTTGAAACTCCTCTTTGAAAAGTTGGTATTCCACAGTATTGACAATTCGTTGAAGTAGCAACTGCTTAATGTCTTGAGAATACAAAACTTATGTTAGATTTAAAGATGAAGATTTGACTCATGGCTCATATACTATTGTCACCACCCTGCTCTGGAGCTGTTTGTAACTTCCTGCTACTTCCCACGGTTGGGCACTTTAACTGCTCCCATGGATGAGTGGTGATATTAATCTTTGAATTTCTTCGCAGATGCAGGCAGGTTACTTTACGTTGTTAGCCTTCACCGAAATGCTAAAGATATTCCAAAATAACAAAGGATTGATGCCCACAACATGCATCTGTAAGTGACGGACACCAAGTTATATACATCTTTGGTCAGAGTAATACTTTCACTGTGCCACAGAACTAATATAAAGTCATCGTCATCATATTCAAAACCAAAGAATATGCCACTGGGGACTAACCTCTATTCATGTATTAGATCGATATAAATACTTGTATTCTCTCGTCTCCACACCACCTTTACAGTACAGGTCTTCAAATTCATGTTCAATTTATTCATAAAGCCAATTTACATGTTACCAAGCACAGTCAGAGACCTACACACACTCTTAATTTCTTAATAATAAAGTCGTGTGCAGGTCATTTTGAACACCCGGCCCGCTTAGCTATTTCTGCTGCTGACTGTACTTAAATAAAAATAAAAATTACACATTATGGATTATTCTTCTCTGATTCATGGCAGGGCACTATTTATCCCAATGCATGCCCAGCTTTAAATTTCTAGTAGGTTTCTTTACGATGTTATCGTCTACATACATACAAACATACATACAATCAAGCCTTTATCCCTAAAAGGGGTAGGCAGAGCACATGAAACTTGTTTTCCAGTGCTACTTTTAGCATAGTTGTGGGTATAAAATATCGACAAACTGTGATACCGAAGTGATAGGTTGCTAGCCCATCGCCCACAACACACTTCAACCCTGTTCCCTTAGTCGACTCTTACGACACTCACGGGAAATAAGGGGGTGGAGCTATTCTAACCCGATACCACACGGGAATTCCCGTGTGTTATCTTTTATTTTGGTTAAACTAATAGTCACTTCCGAGAGCTGCATTATATTAGTACACGCTTACGATTTGAAGCTACAATATCCATTTGAAATTGACACACCACCAATAGAGCAGTAGTGGTATTATTACGGCTGCTATCTCCTGTAAGGTCTTGACTTCTGGAAGGTCGTAACTGGTGGAGGCCGTGCTTCCTCAGTTGGGCTGCTCCAAATATTAATGAGCGAGATGACATTCCGCTGTGCCCTTACTCTCTCAAACCCGAGTAGATATAAACATAGCATAGTAACCATATTTTATCGTAACGACCCTTTTTTTAACCAACTTCAAAAAAAAGGAGGAGGTTCTCAATTTGGTTGTATTTTTTATTTTTATTTTTTAAGTGTGTTACCTCAGAACTCCGTCATTTATGAACCGATTCGTACCATTCTTTTTTTAATTGAAAGTATATGCTTCCAGGTTGGTCCCATTGTTTTCAAAACTCCAGTTGAATGATGGGAACCATGAGGAATTGAGGGAACTCCTCAAATATATAAGGCACGCGTGTAGTAATTTCGGTGTTTTCTAATATAACTCGTGTATACGGAAATCATAAATTTGGTGAAGTGGAAGTGATGATGAAGACCACAGATGGCTTGTGGCACTTGTCAATGATGTACTTCAAACTATAAAAGTACGTCACCGATTCCGATATCATTCCGTTGATATAGCAAACAAAGAGGTGCCAAAGGTGATTCTGAGATCCTTGAGGAATTGACGGAAGTCCTCAAATATTATCGGGCCACATACAGCGATTTGGTTATTTTCTCTAATAATCAACGTGTTTGCTCTCAGAAATCAGTTCATGTGGTAAATTGGAAAATAAATGTGGAAATGTTCATGTGGCTTGGCGGAGAACTGAATTGAAATCGGTTAAAACTTTGTTTTTAAAGTAAATTATCTATAAGTTGATATCAACTAGCGCTTCTTGAAATAAAAGGAACAAACTGAAATTTGCATACGGCACTTTCAGGCAGAAAATAATAACACGACGATGAAACATGGTCTGCAGCAACGACGTTCATGTGATGCGAGGAGCATTGTACTCCGAATTAATGTAACACTATCTGTCGCAGTTGAAAAATATACATAGATAGTTAAAGCTGCTTTATATGGTAATCATTTATCTAAGTATTTCCATAATAGTATGCAGGTATAGTCAATGCGGCTTACTTTGAATGCTCAGAATATGTCTTTATCGGTACTTAACTCACAGTAATTATACTTCGAATAAGCCGCTTGACTGATGTAAACTCATTAAAAACTATTTAGTGAGTCTGTGACCTGTAGAATCGCGAGCCTGTCTTTTTTTCATTTTAAAAGCTTTTATTTATTTAACTTGACCTGTTCGTTTGTCAGTGTGGAACAAATTTTTCAACCTCTACCGATTGAGCTGAAATTTTGGGAATAAGCAAAGTTTGGATGATGATTCAATATTATGGTACCATCGCGCTGATCTGATGATGGAGACAGAATGT
Source organism: Epinotia brunnichana (assembly GCA_963854355.1). NCBI lineage: Eukaryota > Metazoa > Arthropoda > Insecta > Lepidoptera > Tortricidae > Epinotia > Epinotia brunnichana. Next base: position 6,582,673 of record OY977945.1, on the reverse strand, counting down.
GGCCATGGGAATTCAGTAATATAGCGGGGTAACCCCGTTGAGTTTGTGCTCCTTAGAATCGTCTATAATTGAGTAGTAAATAACGATATACAAAAAAATACAGTTTGCAATAAAAGCTTCTATCAAAAATGTTTTTTTCATAGAAACTTATTCTCTTATTACAAGCTTCTATTTAACATGAGTTGTCGTTTGTTAGTTACTGTGCGACAAATCTTGCGACTGAATTTGGAACCAGTTATCGTAATCCGATTGTGCTGAAATTTTGGGTATGAGTATAGTTTGGATGACAATCAATCCAATATTATGGTACCATCGAACTGATCTGATGATGGAGACAGAATGTGGCCATTGGAAACTGAAATTTACATACGGCACTTTCAGGCAGAAAATAATAACACGACGATGAAACATGGTCTGCAGCAACGACGTTCATGTGATGCGAGGAGCATTGTACTCCGAATTAATGTAACACTATCTGTCGCAGTTGAAAAATATACATAGATAGTTAAAGCTGCTTTATATGGTAATCATTTATCTAAGTATTTCCATAATAGTATGCAGGTATAGTCAATGCGGCTTACTTTGAATGCTCAGAATATGTCTTTATCGGTACTTAACTCACAGTAATTATACTTCGAATAAGCCGCTTGACTGATGTAAACTCATTAAAAACTATTTAGTGAGTCTGTGACCTGTAGAATCGCGAGCCTGTCTTTTTTTCATTTTAAAAGCTTTTATTTATTTAACTTGACCTGTTCGTTTGTCAGTGTGGAACAAATTTTTCAACCTCTACCGATTGAGCTGAAATTTTGGGAATAAGCAAAGTTTGGATGATGATTCAATATTATGGTACCATCGCGCTGATCTGATGATGGAGACAGAATGTGGCCATGGGAATTCAGTACTATAGCGGGGTAACCCCGTTGAGTTTGTGCTCCTTAGAATCGTCTATAATTGAGTAGTAAATAACGATATACAAAAAAATACAGTTTGCAATAAAAGCTTCTATCAAAAATGTTTTTTTCATAGAAACTTATTCTCTTATTACAAGCTTCTGTTTAACATGAGTTGTCGTTTGTTAGTTACTGTGCGACAAATCTTGCGACTGAATTTGGAACCAGTTATCGTAATCCGATTGTGCTGAAATTTTGGGTATGAGTATAGTTTGGATGACAATCAATCCAATATTATGGTACCATCGAACTGATCTGATGATGGAGACAGAATGTGGCCATTGGAATTCAGTACCTAGGTACTTAACCGACGTAACCCTGTTGAGTGTGGGCTCGTTAGAATTGTCTCAATGAGTAGTTGATGACAAAGCGGAAATAATTTACAGGGATGTTAATGTGCCAAAAAGACAAAATGCTGTTACGGCCTTACCCACAGGCTGGCTCCCTCGGCTAGGTATATTATACCTAGATCTGATATTTTATCTAATGAAAAATACCGCGATTCACAGATTTTAAAATTTCGATATTTTAGAAATATTCACGCGACTTTTTGTAGCGATACAAATGCGCGTATCACGAACGCGTGAATGTCGCAAGATACTATCCGTAGCGATATATCACCTGTCAAAATCACCTTTATCGTCACTGTCTCGCGTTTGCTACCCTTTAGAAAGTCGCTAAGTGCAACCCCTCTTAGGTATAAAAACCATCTGTCACTATACCCACAGTTGAAGTGAAACGCATGGGTACGCATGTTTAATCCTCGAGTTAAATGAATACGGCCAATAGTAATTAACTAAGTACCTACTATTGTAAGTAACTATAATATTAAATTAGCTAAAATAGAACTGCACCCCTGTAAAAAAAAAATATATTTAATTAGTTAAAGAGCGAATACAGCGGCAAATAAACCTTTACGGCTTCGTCCGCTGTACAAATGTTTTCTTTTGTATTGTTTTTTGTAGTAAATAAATGAAAAAAAAAAAAAAAAAAACACCAAAGCAAACCATGGTTGTTGAGGCACTCCACACGCCATCGGCACTAGCTCAACGCACAGCGATTGCCATAACACAGAAACGCTTCTGTTTTGGTTAATGGTTATTAATTACAGCAAGGAGCTACACGGGCGGTTCTACAAGACCCTCACAGACCTGCTCGCATCGGTGAACTGGCTAAGTTTCGAGGATCTCTTCGGGGAAACCGAAGTTTTTGCCTATGCAATAGCGGAAGAAGTTACCATGACGTACAACTACCGGAAATATATCCTGAAGGACAGTACGGTCGATATCTGTCTGGCATGCCACCGTCCCGGGGAGTCACTCAACTCAGCCATATTATGTCCGGTTATGGCCATCCTGCTTACGACGAGTACTTGGACAAGCATAATCTTGTAGCCAGGATTATTCACCAGCAATTTGCTCTGCTAAACGGTCTTGTTGACTTCGAAAGCCCTGACTATAAGTACAGCCTGTTCCAGTTCTCGAAAATGATCGTGCCACGCTCTATTTGGATCAATCCGTCATCACAGACATGACTATTCTAGCTAATATGTCTGGTATCGTGATGACAGATCGATCGAAACGCCAGCCAGTACTCGACGACATCACCAGCCCCCATGACGACAACCTTGTGAAGGCCGAGAAGGACAAAGCCAGCAAGTACCTAGAGGCAAGTCCTGGCTTACGAGGTAACCGCCATGTGGGATGTTGATTCAACGATCATTTTCCCAATTGTCGTTTCGGAAAACGGTTTAATCGCGAAGAGTCTCGACCAACACCTTAAGAGACTCTTGCTAGATGGCTGGGTCAAGGGTTAGATACCTACAGAAGGCGGTACTCCTTGACACTGCGCGGACAGTCAGGAGATTCCTCTGGTTCTCCCTTGTTAGACCTAACAACTTTAGCCCTAATGTTTCACTAGACCTAATGCATTTTCCTTCGAAACAGTGAACTTTTCGGGTTTACTTTGAATATCATCAAATATAAGTTAGGTTTGTCTTGCAATAATCCTATAAAGTTTACTATTTAAGAAAAAAAATGCATTAGATCTAGTGATGCATTAGGTCTAATGAAACATTAGGGCTAAAGTTGTTAGGTGGGTCATTGTCAGATTTAGGTTCGCGTCTCTTCGGTGGACATTGCCAAAGTTAAGGGCTATAAAGCCTAATTTTTGGTTGTACTCTGAATCCGCATAAACGGAGTTGCCCCTTCTATAAATTTATGTGATAAAGACATATTATAATTATGTTAACGTAAGCCCTTAACTATTGACCACCGGAAAGATGATTTTTGTTTTTGAGACTGACAATGACCCAGGTCTAACAAGGGCGAACCGATTCCTCTCTCTACTGCCCTGATAACTAAAAATAAAATCAAAAATATATTTAATTCTAATAAATAAATATAAAAAATAAAAACAAAAAAACTGGGAGCTTAGGCCCCGACTCGCTGCCAGCGGCACCCTTAGCTTTTTATAATGATTTTATGTATTGTATGTATAGTTTTAAGTTTTACTTTTTTATATTATTGTTGTAAAAACCTGACGTAATATGAAAGTTGAATAAAGGAGATATAGTTACCCTCTCTGACCTACGGCGCAACTACGCTGCTCAACTGGTTGAGCGAACGGGAACTTAAATTCCCCATAGCACACCTAGTTGTTTCATGGGGAAAATGTATGTACTCATGACACAATTTGACAGAAAGTTTGATCATTGGGAATTACTGATTTCCCTATGGCACAATTAGTCACCTACGATTGTTCCCCGGCCCAGGCACACAACTTTAATGTTTCAAGCAATTAAGAAAAGATAGGTATACGATAAATCGGTTTTCATGAAATTTTACTGTAATGTAGTATTTACTTCATTGCACGTAAAAAATCCATAAAGTGGTAGAATAAAATCTAGAAAAAAAGATAAAGTGGTTATTATTTAAACGGCAGATTCTAAAAACGGCAGATATTTGTACAGTTGCCTATAATAAAATACCTCTATTCCACTAAGTTAAACTGGAAGTTCAAACAGTTGAACTAATTAGACAAAAATATTCCCCTTTATTGCTGTAGTACCATTGGATAGTACCATCAATGGAACTAGTGACACTTGTATATCGCTAGTTCCATCGATGGTACTAAAGACCACAGTTCTTAGTACCATTGTCCGATAATAATAACAGTAGGTACTAGTGACACACTGTTGTTTTCAAGTACCTTTAGGAAAAAAACTTCCTGGACATTTAAAAGTTTTATAATTCCGACAACTCCAAAATAAATGCAGTTATTATTTTTGTACTTGGTGTGAAAATAAAATTCATACCCATTGTACAACAATAATTTTCCGCGCCCTCGCACTATAACACTTACAACAGAATCATTCATTATTTCACCGGTTTAATACATTTTATATACGCACAATTTCTTCCAGTAATACCTACCTATCTGGAAGTTGACACTTTTCAAAGTCAATGAAAGTGGATTGCTTATAATTATCATAGCATAGACTATGATAATATCTAAAACAAAATAGTGGCCAGTTTTTTTCCTAATGGTACTTGAAAACAACAGTGTGTCACTAGTACCTACTGTTATTATTATCGGACAATGGTACTAAAAACTGTGTCTCTAGTACCATCGATGGAACTAGCGATATACAAGTGTGTCACTAGTTCCATTTATGGTACTATTCAATGGTACTACAGCAGTAAAGGGAAATATTCCAATTATTTCAACTCTTTAATGCAATCATTTCTAATATTTAGAAAATTTAAATAATTCGAATATTGTTGTCTAGTTCAACAACAAAGTTCGAATAAAGTAATAAAGTAAATATATTATTTTACTTCTGACAAAAAACATAGGTATTTCAACCTCCTATTAATGCACGGTAAGGAATTAAATTTTATTAGGTATGTTAAATAATGGTCTCCTGGTACTTCGACAGCTTTGACGGACCCCCGCCCCGCGACTTTTTTCCCATTTTCATAACCAGAACCTCCTATTAATATATGGTCTCCTGATACTTTTTTCGGAATAATGATTTTATATTGTGAAATTCATCTCTTAGTCATGTTTAATGAAAAATAGTGGCACTTGCGAATTTTTAACATACAAGACAACTGGTGCTAAAAAAGCGTACAAAATAGTTATTTGTTATACAAGGGGGGAAAGTTGTATTTTACCTGCGAGTGTTCATTTGAAACACGAGCTAGCGAAAGGATTCCATGATTGACCACGAGCGAAGCGAGTGGTTCAAAAATAGAATCCTGAGCGTAGCGAGTGTTTCAACACACGAGACGTAAAATAACTTTTCACCCGTGTATAACACAAATCTTTTCACCTCACTACAGCAAGGAAAATAAAAAAAAAGTAAAAAAAAACAAAAAAAAAATAACTAAAAAAAGTAAAATAAAGTTTAAAAATAGTTTTAAATAAAGTAAAAAAAAATAAAAGTAAAAAAAAAAAAAAACGAAAAAATAAGTTTCAAAAGTTAAACAAAAATATGTCATAAAATATACCTACAAAAAACAAAAATAAACATTTAACGTTCTACGTCATAGTACTTTTAACGTTCTACGTCTACTTTCTTCACATGTGGATAAAAAGCGATTTTCTCAATAGTTAACAAACATACAAAAAGGCCTTTCCGAGCTAGTGAGCTGGAAAGGTATTTAATAAGTTCATATATCACATTACGAGTATGTCCTCTTTTGCAAATGTTTTTAAAACAATAACATGATTGTTAATAACTTTAGTGTGCTATGGGGAATTTCAATTCCCAACGGCTCATCCAGTTGAGCATCGTATTTGTGCCGTGTTTCGTGATAAGTATTGCGTGGAGTCATTGGTAACTTACTTAGTGTTATGGGGAATTTAAATTTCCGACGGCTCAACCAGTTGAGCAGCGTAGTTGTGCCGTGGGTCAGAGAGGATAGGTACTTACATGAAAATAAATAACAATTCGGCAAATGCAAGACCACGTGGTAATGCATCATCAGAACGTGGCCCGTGTTTACTTTATTGGATCAGTGTAAAATGTAAAAATCATTCACTTTACGTTATTCCTCCAACTATCGTCATATCTATTTTATTGTAATTCATTAATTAAAATAGTTTTAAATAATTTTTGTTTTTTTTTTCGAGCCCCCAGCAGCGCAGCGTTCGTATGTCACGAATAAAAAAAAACTATACAGGGAGTAGATAAATAGCAGTGGGACCACGAGAAACAAGTCTCCCTCGTGGTCCCACTGGTGGGTAAATCAGTGGAACCACGAGAAAACTGATAACTATATAAGATTTTTTAATTATGTAGATATTTAATATACCTAGGGTGGTAAAACATAGAATGTCTCAGATCGCAAGTATTTGACGCCCGAGCCGAAGGCAAGGCCGATAAATATGCGATGTGAGGCTTTCTTTATTACCGCCTGTGGCGAGTTCAAAATTTTACGTTTCACCCTAACCAGGAAGTGTGCGGTAATTGCTACTTTATGGCCAGGTATGACGTAAAAAAATACAAAGTGACTCCACCCACTATACCGCTCTAATCCACTGGAGAAATCCATTAATGTATCTGTTTCTAGTTTTTGTTCCACACTAATCCATTATCGCGATGGATTATTTTACATAGCTTTTTTATATTGCGTTCTAATTCATAATCGCGATGGCTCAGCGATTCAACTATTAACTAATTTAATAAAGTAATATATATATTTTTTTTTCGTTACTTAATTAGCTGTTGCGTGGGGCTCCTATTTCTGGGCAGTTTGCCCTTCGAGCATCTGAAGCTACCTAACGAACCTAACATACCCCTACCTAGCGTTATACGCGATCGCAACGCAATTTGAGTTTGAGTTTGTGAATAGAGGATTTTTTAGGTAGGGCAGAATTCGTTCTGGCTACTCGGCCGGTTTTGGCCACTTTCAACTTTAAATTGAGTGTACTAAGATACCGAAAACTGAATGGCCAATCAGTCTTAAAGCGGCCACAACTGGGGCATCTGCCCTATTAATGGATTAGCGTGAAACTAAAAGTAGAAACAGATCCATTGATGGATTAGAGTGGAACCAAAAGTAGAAACAGATCCTTTTATGGATTTCTCCAGTGGATTAGAGTGGAAAAGACCGACTCCGCATCCCCAAAACTGAAATGCTTTAAGGAAAATTTCTACTCTTCTTCGTCGAGGTGCGCGACGCACCTTCGCAAAGAGTTTTGCTAGCCCCCTGTTCGGTGTGTGCTCAAAGCAGACGTCCGGATACACCCTACCGACCCGTGGTCACACAAAGTTGCCACACCGGTTTGACCACGGTATTTTATTAAGATTAATTAGATCACAGGTAATGTTTATTTTAGCCTGACCCTAACCAGCCCGTGGTCAGACCAAGTTGGCACATGAGTAGTTAATTCTCTTTGGTAAAAATATTAAATCTAATGAATTCACAAACATTACCTCATACCTTTCTTTGTGTAAGCGTGGTGTGACTACGGATAAATAATAATATCCGTGATCACACCAGTAGTGTGGCAACTTGGTCTGACCACGGGGCTCTTGGAAGGTCATGTATTGTACCTACTTACGATCCCTGACACAGTCTGGGGCTTCACGACGGTAATAAGCACTAATTGTCTTATTTGAGCGTTTTTGGTCTAAACCTTTGAGAGCATTCGAATACGCCATGGCTACACGCACTATAATCTCAGAACCGTGTAGGTATATAACCTTTGGCTTTTAGGGATAAATAATAATTTCAAATCTCTCGAAATCTTAATAGGTAAAATACGTTTCAATCGAAAAACAGAGAACTCTTTTATAGTTCTTGGAAATTTCAAGAATATAAATACAAGCTGTAGCGGCTCTAAAAAAAAAATATTATTAAAAAAAATATTGAAAATCAACATCCTCTTACCAAACTATTCGATATAAACTATCGATAGAAACTATGCACTACAATGCTCAGATTCCTTGTCATATAAAAGCAATTTCCTTGTGTGTAATGATATGAGAAATACGCTACCAGTTAGTTAAGAATTCCTTGTTTGATATTTAACCACTTATAGTTTTTAACATTGTAGGTACTATCTGCGCGGGTCTTGGCGTCAGTGTGATGTTAGCATTAATTGTCACCACCTTTGCTGCATAGTAGATGTTTGGGTTTAATTTGGAAATTATATTTTATGTGTTGTGGTTAATCAATTAAGTATTTTATTTATACAAAAACTATATATAAACACTATTTGGAATGCAACATTGGTTTTAAATGGTAGTTAAATACTATGAAGGTCTTCCGCCAAAACGTAACTTTGTCTTTGGTTATTTATCAAAATAGTGAGTTTCGTTTATTCCTGCTAATGCAGTTGATATATGTATTTGTAAAAATAATGTGAGTTTATTTATAATCTTGTATTTTTTTTCTAAAATCGTTGCATTAATGACCAAATAAACATTTATTTCAGCAATAACTTTTAAAGACAAACCATTCGTTCAATGGATTTCCTTTGCAATAACATAACGGCGATACCCATTCACCTAGTGATCTGTACGGTCCCTGAACCGTTTTCGAACGTACGTACGGAGTTACGTGGTGCAAATTTTTGACAAGCGTCGGGTCGGCTCAAAAATGACATTTAAATCTACCTAACGTTCGTAAGAAAAGTTACGTGATCGACCCATCAAATCTATGTTGTGACGCGTGACGTCACAATCAAACAACATCCTTATAGTTCGTTTTTGTGAATTTAAAAATCTTAAAATAGCAAACATAAATCATCCGCCGGCTTTCGGCTTTTGTTAGCGTCAAAAGGCTCTTGAAAGCACTATAGTTAGTACACATAAGTGTTTTATACCTACCAATAGACCATGAGTAAAATCGTTAACTTGATTTTGTCAAATCTTGCGAGTCATACTTTTTCTTAGAACTTACACACAGTTACTTCTGCATACAGCAACTCATTTATTTCGTAACTATTTTTGCAACCAGAGGGGTAATCACGTAACGTTCCGAACGCGCGTCGGTACAATTTAACTGTCAATTTTCCATATAAAAAGTGACATTTAGACCTACCCGTCGTTCGTACAATGCGTTACGTGATCGACCTACAGAACTTTTTGGAATAATTATTTCAGTCTTGGAATGCTATCCATCACCGGCATCGGCATGTTAGCTACATTGTTCGATACTTTTTGTTAGCTGTATTCACTGCATGTTTATTTTGGTACGAGTAAATGGGTCATTGTCAGTCACAAAAACAAAAATCATCTTTCCGGTGGTCAATAGTTAAGGGCTTACGTTTACATATAAATATGTTTTTATCACATAGAACTATAGAAGGGGCAACGCCGTTTATGCTGATTCAGATTTCAACCAAAAATTAGGCTTTATAGCCCTTAACTTTAGCAATGTCCACCGAAGAGACGCGAACCTAAATCTGACAATGACCCAAATATTTTGTTGGGTTGTGTTGGCTTTATTTGTCTTATGTGTTGATATTTTATTGTTTCTATAGTAGGTACCTAAATACAAGTCTTTGGAGAATAGGATGTTCACGTGAAATAACTCTGAATTCTGATCTGATGTTATTTATGTGTATTAATCATCATCAGACGTATAAGGTCACTATAAATATGCGTTGCATAGTTGATCGGAAAAACACATAGTTAAGGCATCAAGAATATTATTTTACTAAAAATAGGTAACTAAATAGGGTCATTTTGCCGGTTAGCGACCACCTAATTTCATGTGCCGGTTAGCGACCACTTAGCTGAGTTGGTGAACTGAAAGCATATTTTCTCGTTTTTTTAGTAAATTCCTATTCCATAACTACAACCAATAATGCATACGGCTAACTGTTTCAATAGGCTTTGTAGAATTGATGTTATCTTCAATTGAAAAAACCATGTTCTTCAGGTGGTCGCTAACCGAAGGTGGTCGCGTAACCGGCGAAATGACCCTAAGCAGTCACGGACATTTTACTACCTGAAACTTCAGCTCAATCTTATAATAATTGTTTCTGTTTAATGGTCCATAATGGCACGAAATGGTTTCCGGGACATTAAATTTAGTGCTTTCACTAATTTGGGAGGATTTCCATAGTTTTGAGTACTTATTGCGAAACTTCATTGTGTTAGTAATGCGCCATATTTTGTAACACACCGGCCTTTTCAATCATTCGTGTTATACCCAATTAGCGTGAGCTGTTAAATAAAAATTAAGTCAGTGTCCGTTTTGTGACGAAAGTTAAGCATACAAATTATGTGAAAATTAACTTGTTTCACATTTAAATAACGTGTATATGCATATCATTTATAAATTGAAAAGAAAAAGTTATTTTTTATACAATTTGAATACTTCATTGTCGTCACAAAACTGACACTGAGTTAATTTTTGTTTAAAAACTCACGCTAATTGGGTACACGAATTATTGAAAATGCCCACCTGCTAAAGTGAAACGACAGTGTCTATAACTAAATATAGTCATGAATAAAAGTTGAATCAGCATTTTTAAAGTCACATGTGAATCTTATTAATATTGCGTAAATACGGTGATTTGTTTGACAAAAAGAAAACAAAAATGGTCACCCAACTATGATCCAAATCAATTCTCATATTACGTGCTCAGGTGGGGGACTATTTTCATGGATGAACTTAAAGACAGGCAATACAATAACACAAATTTTAATAAAAACATATAAAATCACTAATACGAAATCGATATTAATAGAAACGAATGAGTTTACTTTTGGACCATAGTTGGGGAGTGGACTATAGTTGTGTGGTTTTAGAACTTATTAGTAACTTAGCTCGATTACGATGACGCGATACGAATATGAATCTTACGACCTTTAGGAAACAGTTAAGTAGTCAAGAGTTATCAGTCATCAAACCTCTAAACCTCTTAACTTGAATTAAATTGGTGCAATCAGTGTCTTAATTCTTATTTACTTTTATTTGGTTTTCTTTTGTTTTTAAGTCAAGTTTCTGCTCATATATAAATGTAAAAATGTAACCATACTTATGAATCCTATGATCTAGTTTGCATGCTAGAGCATATTGTTATGTAGTATTAACCTACGTCCCCAGGTTCGTGGTCTTCTCTCCCTCTCACTGATCATAAGCGTGAGCCAGATGGAAGTGCGTGTTTGGAAGCGCGGATACCATGTTTTATAATTTTATATCTTTGTGCGTTTTAATAAATAAAAAAGTAATAGCTGATTTCCCTCAAACATGACATTGCCGATCTTTAAAACCAATTATTATATATTTAGCTGTTGTGCATAATTTGTTACGATTTTTTTAAGTGTATTTTAGACCTATGTTCGTGATTTTTTTCTATCGAGCGAAAGTCAAAAACTCAGGATTCGAATAGCTGATTTCCTTCGAAAAAGGCCTCAAAATTGATAATTAAATTTAGGGCAGCCGTATTATAATCCAAACAAGAGCTACGATTTTTTAAAAATCCGTTTTTGGACCTCACGTCGCCTTAAGTGTAGTTTTAGGATAGTTTTCGCTCGTTGATATTTGTAATCGTGCTGTGCATGTTTTGGATGGCATTCCTAACCAGAACCCCTGATTTCTTTTGTACAATCTATGTAATGTCATGAATGTTATCTGTTATGTGTGTCTAATAAATAAAATAAAATAAAATAAACAATAACTTTGTATGGAAAGTTTACGCAGTTCTTCCACCTCAACATGTGAGACAGACGTGTCTTGTTATTAAACGTCCAACTAGCCCATTAGTAAAAAAAAACGTTATTGTCTTTCGTAACTGTCGACATGAATTAATTAATCTTATAGTTTTATTATAGATACTTATAATAAAACTGTTATTTGAATTGAAATCTTCTGCCTTGGACGTTAGAGTTGATTTTTGAATGGACAACTTTGATGCAATTCGGCCAACTCTAATAATCTCAAGTATACGACCCCTTTACCTCTACAACTTGAAAGATAGGTGTAGTTTGTGGACTCACTAAATAACTAGATGTTGCACGGTTGCACCAACAGTTTTTTTTTAAGTAGATAATGGCTTCATACATTTTTCTGATAAATGTTTAACCCCCGAAGAAAATGAGCGGTAAAGTTTAACTTTAACAATATGTCTATAGGTCTGTGTATCTGTGAGTCTGTCTGTGGTATCGAAGAAACGGATAAACCGATTAGAGCGCGGCTTTTTTCATCGAAAGTCTTGTCCAAGTAAGTAGATGGTTCATAACTGTGTTTGTTGCCGCAGGAGTGTTTAATTTTTAATTACTTGGGGAATTTCAAAAAAATGCCCAGGTTAAGGTTAACTAAAGTGATGTTTTTAAGTCACGTCTAAACGTCGGTTTAGTTACTAAACGTATGCGAATGCGACTGACATTGAGTGTTGGTTTTGTTACTATCCGTCTGTCCGTTTAAGTGGACAAAAATAATTAATATGCCCATGTAGTTACTAGATATAGGCAGAACTTAACTTCCAAACTTGCAAAAGCTGTGTCCTTTGGTTTGCAAACTAATGCCTTAACCAGTCTAATATTTACTTTGAAAGAACTGTACAGAAATACATTATAATACGCTTGGTGATTTTAGGCTAACAGTTTGAATTATTCATAAGTGTTATTTTATAATCAATAATGGTGCGCGTATTCATTTATATGTGACTTTTTATTGAATTTATAATTATTAGTTTTCTCTGGTGTGTGTGATACCGGGAAAATCTTTTTATACTACGACGGTGGCAAAAAAGCGTACGGTCTGTCTGATAATAAGCAGGGAACGTAGCCTATTAACGCTTGCGATTTTAGAATCAGAAGCGCGTTGCCGACCCTTTGTTGCTTTGAGGATTCGTTGTGTTGATAGCTAGAGACGAACGCGGGTCACTCAACTCAACACAACACAATCATACTTCGGAGCTCTGACGACCTTACTCACCACCAGAAACACAACACATCCTCGGGCGCTCTTGCGACCTTACTCACCACCAGAAACACAACACATCCTCGGGCGCTCTGGCGACCTTACTCACCACCAGAAACACTACATCCTCGGGCGCTCTGGCGACCTTACTCACCACCAGAAACACAACACATCCTCGGGCGCTCTGGCGACCATACTCACCACCAGAAACACAACACCGCATACCTACCAGTGCAAGTACCTGGTCGTTTTTATTATGGCTGTGGTCCTTCTGTAAGACCTGACGGTCCCATCAGAAGATCAGCGTTGGCCATTACGCCAGCACCATGCTGAGATGGAACCGTTTCTTGGCACTAAATACTGTTATTTACCGATTTAATAAAAAGTGGAGGTTCTCAATTCATCGGTTTATTTTTTGTGTTGGAGAAATCGAGAGAACTCTTCAAATTTTATAGGCAAACTTTAAGCAATCTGGCTACTGATTTGAAGTCGGTTAAAACTTTGTTTTTATAGTAAATTATTATATGCTGACTTCTATTCATATTATCGTCACGAATAAATGCCTAGTATAATCTATTGTATAAAATATAAACACGGAGTCTGGAGGAGTTTTACTCAATGGTTTTGATTTGAGTAAAAGTCCTCAAAGGTTTTGAATCGGTTTTGCATTAATGAAACGCTGCCACGCACGGGTGCATTTAAAGAATATTAAGTCTAGTATAACCTCAGAACAAAAGTATTTTTGAACATTGAAAGGTCCTGAATAGGGGTAGTTAGTCTATATTCCCACATTGTTCAAGGACTTAGTGTGCAAACTCCACGTACAAATGTATAAAATCGCAGTTTTGTATTTGCAACCACATTTTCCGCGATATTAAATACTTTAATATTTGTTTTTTTTATGAGACGGAGTATAAACAATGAATGCTGGTTTTTATAGTATCTCGTTACCGAATATTATGGCTACATTAAAAAGGAGGAGGTATATTTTGGTCTTCATAACTTCCGATCCCGATGGCTCTTTTATGTGAATATTTCAAAATTAAATATCCACCTGAGTAGTATTATTAATATTTTATTTTAAGGTTGTTCGGAAGAGATCGCTCTTTAGCGATAAGTCCGCCTGTTGTTAACCTCTATTTTTACAAGCTCTATGCACTTGCACTGTTCGTATGTATGTAAATATGTAAGTATGTAAGTTGTCCGTCAAAATTTGCAACCCATTTTTCAGTCACTTCCCGTTATCCAATTGAGCTGAAATTTTGTAAGCATATGTATATCGCATGACAATACAATATTATCAATTATGATGAATTGGAGCAGATCTGATGCTGGAGCTGGAAGGTGGCCATAGGAACTCCGCAATAAAACGACCAACCCCATCGAGTTTGGGCTCTACCCTGAGAAAATTACGGTTTTTTTGGAAATAATTCAATATCAGGCTAATTATTTGTATACGGCTTTAATATGTTATTTTTAACAAATTTTACTATTGAAATCAATAATTCTATCGACCGGAAGTTAGGAAAAAAAATTAACCCGCCAGCAAATAGCTATCAGTATTTTTATAATGAAAACATGTTTGAGTGCACAAATTTGGAGACTTACTACCTGAATCCAAAAATATATTGTATACCAAAAATGAAATTTTTGACAGAAGCTTATTATGTTTTATGTCCTGTAGTATGTGATCCATAGTTTGAGGTGTGCAACAAAGAGTATTTTGTATTGTATTCTTCATATACATATTCAAATTCAAAATGGTTATAAAGTCTATAGTCTAGTTTGTACTCGTAATATCAGCTTGAAAAGAGTTGAATTTGTTTTGTTCTAGAGAAATGCGGTAATTACCTACTTTGTTAGGATTCTTATTTTTTTTATATTACTTAAATAATAAATTGCATTTGTTTCAGAGTCAACAAAAGTTATCAAATGTTTGCGTAGGTACCTATTTTTATAGCCTAGTTATAGAAGATATTTTATCTGAGCATGTAAGTGCCTTAGGGACACACTTGACACCGGTGCTATTTTGGCAAGAAATATTCTAGAAATAAAGTTTTCAGAGCCCCACAAATAAATCATCTTTCTCGTTATGTTTTTTTTTTGTCGTCTTGGTAACGCAGAGGCATTGATAAAATAGTTTATATTCAAATTGCTCGTCCCTTTGGTATAATAAAGGTATGTTAATATTGTTAACTTGTTCAACTTATATTATTTTAAGCAAACATGTATCAAATTTAAAATGTATACAAGTAAAGTCATTATTTATTTACCTACCCAATAATTAATGCGTTGAAGATGCATACTCGTATCTAATACTTAACATAATTTAAGTTTTTTTATTATTATTAAGATAAAAAAGTGGAGAACTAAGAAGTTTTGCATCGTAAAAATAGCTCCATAAAAATTCGAATGAATAACACTTCCAACAAGAATAACAAGTGTTATAATTATTATTTGATTGTACGGAACCAACCAACGTATTTGTTTCGAACTAGTTTGTAGAATCCTCCTTTCCGAGGAATGAGGTAGCGTCCGGTGTGCATGAAAGTTCACATGGCAACTCTTCGTCTAGACTTGTGTTAAATATCTGACGTAAAATATAGACGGCCTTGTCAGATCTCCGCGTATGGTGTCGCGCGTGTAAGAGACAGAAAACGCCAGCTGATGTGGGTTACGGCCTTGATGTGTGGAATGAGAGTCGAGCCGGTGCGATGTGTGCGCGTCGGAGCTACCAGGCTCGCAAAAATGCATAGGAGTTACTCGGGAGCCACGGCTAGTCTAAAACCTACTGTAGCCGTATTGAATTTGAGATGAAATTCCATTACAGATGACACGGCGTGTGACGAATAAGGTGCGAGCGTAGCGCAAGCGGGTTTAGAATCTTTTAAACAGTGTATAAGACATAGATTCGTTTGAAGAACTGTGGTTATTTGTGTGAGTCAGTTTTCACTTGTGGAACGTGTTTAGATATTCGCTTCTTTATTGAAATTTCTGCGTTATGGTAAACAGGCACGGGAATGTCTTCATATCATTGCAGGAATGTGTGTAAGCTAGTTCCCAGCGATATCAGTAGGGATAACTGTTGCTAAACGCTGCCATGACATTACATTGACAAGTTACCTTATGCTTATATTTTAAACTAGCTACCCACGAGGCTTTTCCCATGTATCACATAGAGCGCAAGCCGTGGGGTAAATATATATATATATATATATAGCTAGCTATGTCGAAAGTATGACTCTATATTATACTGGTGATTTTTTTCAAACGAGCGAGTGAAGCTTGGTACGCCAGTCCGTAGAGTAATTCTTTGTTGCAGAATGTGGTGTAGATTTTTTTTTTTATATATCGTGTATACCGACGAAACCGAGCAAATATCAAAAATGGTTAATTGGTTACCTACCACCAGACATCTCGGGACAACTTTTAGCAGCGACAAATCCTCGAAATTTTGAATATTTTTTTGGTTTCTCGCTCATAGTCATAAATTCTAAACGCCATCCTAGCGAAAAGTTATTTTCTAACAAATTAAAAAATCTAATGAGTATCAAAGTTTAACAATTTGGTTCAGCGACAGTAGAAAACCACGGTTGAAATCGAAGTTTTCCCCAACTTTCTAATTATTTCAAGATAGTGGTTTTTTTAAGCGTCCGTATTTTAATTTTGAATTTACTTACCTGTAGTTTGTAACGCCTCAATTATAGGAATTTACAAAATCGAGAGTTATCTCAGCATTATTAGTATCATCATAACTGGCGATCGAAGAGCCGGCAGCTTTTTAGTGCAACGCATCAGCATTGCAGTTCTTCGAGGAATCAAATACCGCCAGCATCCTTGGTACAATGCCTCGAGGGCTTTTTTAGGGTTCCGTAGCCAAAATGGCAAAAACGAAACCCTTATAGTTTCGTCATGTCTGTCCGTCTGTCCATCCATCCGTATGTCACAGGCATTTTACTCGAAAACTATAAGGTGTATTTGAATAAAATTTGGAGGATAGGTGTATTTTGTTAGCCGCTACATAGCTCTGTAATGAAAGGACTTGTGAATTGATTTGTGAGCAGGTTCGTTAATTATATATAGATTTATTAATACGAGCCACTTTTTTGTATTCTTTTTACCCGGTTTTGCGAGTTCTACAGCTCACAGTGCCAATCGTTTTAAATCATATAAATAGTTCCGCAGTTACCTCCTATACCTATACCAACTTACATAGTCACAAAACGGTGTAGTTTTAGAATGTGTACTCACAAATTTGCTTTCTATTATATTAGTATTGAAGTACTGATTGAAGTATCAACACAACATGAAAGAGCGTCACATGGTCCAACAATTTGAGTGCAAGTGTCAGAAATGTCAGCAAAAGGTGTTAAAGACATGCCTTTGCACCTGTGTCGGTAGGTCGGTATGTACCATCGATAACATTGTTAACTAAACATTCGTACCCTTAATGCAACGAGATAAGGTTTATTATTGGATACCTACTCCGCTTTGTTCTCATTTGTACGAAAATCATATAATATTGATTGAATACTTGTTAGAGTATTACAGTCAGCATTAAAAGTAGCTACGCAAACGAAGACGTCAAAAGTCTTTATTAAAAGGGAATAAGCTACTTATCGTTTTTTGTAGGTACTTTTTTTTTAATACTATACGACGGTGGCAAACAAGCTTGCGGCCTGCCTGATGTTAAGCTGGTACCGTCGCCTATGGACACTTGTGACTCCAGAAGAATCACAAGCGCGTTGCGGACCCTTTATTCAGTTGAGGATTCGCTGTGTTGGTACGTGGTTGGTACCTATTTTATATCGGTGTTTCCTTTGATTGATGTTAATCTTTATTATCTTCATTTAGTATGTCATTTTGGGACAAGAGGCCAATTAGGTAATGACGATAATCAACAGTCAAGTGTATAAATATGGGTGCATAAACTTACTCATAACTATGTCCCATCGCGCTTATTTATTTATTTATTCATTTTATTTAAATATATTTAGACAGCATTACAGATTTACTTAAATCTAATACACTGTTAAACGAAATATAAAATGAAAGGAACTACACAATACAATAAAACTAATCAACTGCGAATACTAGAGGGCCTATCATCCTTCATCTCGCAAAACTTTAGGCACTCCCTACACACAGCCGTCCATCGCCACGCAAGCAGATCACACTCGGGTGTGGACACCAATTCAGCAGCGTCAGCGCACGGAGGTGCGGCGAGTTCCCGTGCAACACAGTGCGAGCCGGAGGCACTGCCAAAAGCGGGCGCGTCCGAGGTCTAAGAGCCATTCGTGGGACTTCTGGAACATGTAACCTCACAAATTGCTCCACTAATAGTGCTAGGCAATCTGACTCTCCCCGTAAAACACGACAAACAAAATTGAGTAGGCTGAAATTGCGCCTCACTTCCAAAGACTGGTAAGTCAGAGTTTCAAGAAGATGTGGGATACATGTATGGAAAAAATCCATACATATTTTTATATATAAATCTTAGAAATGTCTTTTGGACCTTTTCCAAGAGTAGTATATAAGTATATTCGTACGGGTTCCATATTATCGCAGATGCTTCCAACTTGCTTCGCACCAGAGCATTATACAATAACTTTATGGTTACTGGGTCATGAAAAGCTCTAGCATTACGCATTACGAAATCTCATCTACGGAAACAGCTGGTGGCGAGATCCCTTATATGGTCATGGAAAGAAAGACGCGTATCAAATATTACACCCAGATCCTTGAAGGAGGAGACCCTGTTAATTGGCTCGGAACCAAGCGAGTATTGAGCGTGAGTAGAGGCAGAAGCGCGAGTGAAAGTGCACACACAACACTTATGTCAGCGGATTACGGTTTCGGTAGTACTTACATATTTATGAGAGGGTTAAATCGATGAATATTCTTGCACTTGACTGTACCTATATCTCAAAAAATTTGGTTTTGAAAAGTCATAATCATCATCATCATATATGAGCCGAAAGACGTCCACTGCTGGGCATAGGCCTCCCCCAAAGATTGCCAATGTCACCGGTCAAGCGCCACCCGCATCCAGCGGACTTCCGGTCAGGTCATCAGTCCACCTTGTGAGAGGCCTACCAACGCCGCGCCTTCCGGTACGTGGTTGCCCCTCGAGAACCTTTCCGCACCAACGGCCATCACTTCTACGTGCAATGTGCCCACTGCCACTTAAGTTTAGCGATTCGGAGGGCTATATCGGCTACCTTGGTTCTGCTTTGGGTGACTTTGAGCCTTCTTATGAGGCTCATTGTAAGCGATTACGTTTCAGTGCCATATGTCATCACTGGCAACACATGTAGGTGCATGTAATATGCCTAAATTGAAGAATAAATCCCTTTTACTTTTTTTTCACTTTTTATTAGAGGCAAAATAAATGTTATGTAGTTTAGTTTTAGATATAAGTTATTTTATTTTATAAGTAGTTTAGTTTCAATTTGTTTATATATAACTAGCTAAAAATTTTTTACATAAATGGAAGGCAACATAAACTAGTTCCCGAACTAGAGATCCCATTGTGTATAAAAAGTTATATTTTATACCAAAAAAAAAAATGTTATCCTCAAAATGTTGTGTTGTTATGTTGTTAATATTTGTCGTCGCTAATATTACCTCGATACGCTGTGCGGAAAGTCGGAATACAAATAGTTTTTTGTCAAAAAGGATCGCTGTCATAAAAAAAGCAATTTTGTTTGAGATTAACCTTTCATCTGTTTATGATAACTTGATAAGGGTCCTGCCCACATTTTGCTTTTTTTAGTTAGATATAAATTTTTTTATCTGTAGGTACAGCGCAACCTAGTCATACGTTGACCATACGATTTTTTTTACCCACTACACATGAAAGGTTAAGTTAGGTTAGTATTTTGTATTTTGATTATTTTTCCGAAAGAACTATTGAAGCATATAATTTTTATGTTGTAGTTTAGAAGCAGGAATATTCATTTTCAAACCGTAAATGCAATTGCTTCTAATTATTTATGATATGATTCCTGTTTATGCAAGAAAAGTTATTAAGTAGGTACCTAGCAGCTTATTACAGGTTCCTCAAATTGAAAAACCGGCCAAGTGCGAGTCGGACTCGCACACGAAGGGTTCCGTACCATTATCTATAAAAACGGCAAAAAAACCACGTTTGTTGTATGGGAGCCTCCTGTAGCCTAGTTGGTAGTGAAGCCCTGCCCTGCCCTGCCCTGCCTACGAAGCCGGAGGTCCCGGGTTTGAATCCCGGTAAGGGCATTTATTTGTGTGATGAGCCCAAATATTTGTACCTGAGTCATGGATGTTTTCTATATATTTAAGTATTGATTACACGACTGCCCAACGAAAAGGAGTGTTATGTTTTCAGGTTTAATGTGTGTATGTCTTATTCTTTAATTTAATCGATCAGAAATAGTCAACGCCTTAACCGATTTAGATGAGTGGGGTATCGTTAGAATCCTTACGTCAACCCGGGTGACATGGGATATTTGACATCATAACAAAAACAATATGGCGGATTATATGATCAATAATGTGTGATATATAGAAAAAAAAAATTCTTATCCCATCAAGTGGGGTATAAAAATGAGGAGTTTGAAAAGGCGATTTCAAAAAAATAAACAACTTATGTATATAAAACTCAATTGTATTGCATGAGACTTTTCAAAATAGAATCGCGAATTGCAAAAAATATAACCATTCGGGGCTATTGAATTATATATCAAAAGAAAGGATTTTAAAAGCTTATCATTAATATAATACATCTTATATGTTTAAGTACACCTCCGGAGAGAAAATCCAAAATGTTCTACATCGCGCTATTGAAATTTTCTGTCGTTAAACGCCAGTCCTGTCAATTTGGTCCAGACCATCGACATTTTTTCTGACATTCAAATCAAGACTCTTTGAGTAATGATAACAAGGATAATGCAAAAGTCACGCAGCGTTTACGACCTTATTAACTGCAAATCATTGCATTTTCTGCGCATACTAAGAGGACTACCATGGTACGTTATAGCTAATTGTAATTACTAGGGTTAGGATTCTGGTGGCAGTTTAGCACAAGTAATGCAGTGGAGTCGTCATTGTATATGTTTTTATTTGAATAAATGAATAACTGAACGATAAATCTATATTGCAGTGCCGGCTAATAATATATCACCTTTGCGTTTTATTGTATGAACGTGTATAGAGTAAACAATTTAGGTTTGTTGAAACATCGCATATTTTACTAGTTACACAAATTAACATAATTTTTGACGACAACTGCAATGCAATACGGTTACAATGATGATTTTATACTATAACATTTAAATAAATTTTACCTTTTTGCTAAACTGTTTAATGTATTCAAGAGCTTGAACAACTTGCAACTGGAATTAAAGTTTCAAAATCTTGCACATTATCTTCTTCTGATGTTAAACGGTTGTACATTATTGGTTTAACAACCATTTATTCATTCATTCATTCAATCAAAAAAAATATATAACAACGTCTCCTTTGTTCTTTGTTCACCTTTGCCACCAAACATCCTAACCCTAGTAATTACGTATTTTTTTAGGAAAATGGGACACGCAAAACAAAAACAGGAGCGTAAATTAACAGACATACGTAAATATAAGTGCACAGCGCACTCTCGTGAAAGTAAATTAAAAGATATTAAAGAGAGAATAAATAAAAAACCGGTTAAGTGTGAGTCAGACTCGCGCACCGGGGGTGCCGGACCACCCCGTAAAATAGAAACAATTCCACTATAAACAGCGTGTCAGTTTATACTGGACATTACATTTTCAGTGATGTAACTAAAAATTTACGGCTTTGAACGGTACTAATATATAAGTTGACATAATTGAAACAATATTTTACTTCATTAACAACTTGTTTCTTACTTTTGAGAAAGCCTTTGTCAACGGCAGTTGTGTTTTTTATTTTTTTAATAATTATTTTATTTATCTATATAAGTATGTTTATCGTCGTTTAGTACCTATAGTACAAGCTTTGCTTAGTTTGACGACCGCTTTAGCCTAGTTGGTAGTGACCCTGCCTACGAAGCAAGAGGTCCTGGGTTCGAATCCCGGTAAGGGCATTTATTTGTGTGATGAGCACGAATATTTGTTCCTGAGTCATGGATGTTTTCTATGTATTTAAGTATTTATTTCTCTATATAAGTATCTATATCGTCGTCTAGTACCCATAGTACAAGCTTTGCTTAGTTTGGGACTAGGTTGATTTGTGTAAGAATGTCCGCAAATATTTATTTATTATTTATTAAACCGATTTGTGTAAGATTGTAAACGAAAAAAACCGGCCAAGTGCGAGTCGGACTCGCGCACGAAGGGTTCCGTACCATTATCAATAAAAATATTTGTTTAATTCTGTTTTTAGTATTTGTTGTTATAGCGGCAACAGAAATACATCAACTGTGAAAATTTCAACTGGAACTATTACGGTATCAGTGAGATACAGCCTGGTGACTGACAGACGGACGGACGGACGGACGGACGGACGGACAGCGGAGTCTTAGTAATAGGGTCCCGTTTTACTCTTTGAGTACGGAACCCTAAAAAAAAAAAAATATTTATTCTGGTTTTTAGTATTTGTTGTTTAGCGGCAACAGAAATACATCATCTGTGAAAATTTCAGCTGTCAAACTATCACTGCTGTTGAGATACAGCCTGGTGACAGACGGACAGACAGACAGACAGACGGACAGCGGAGTCTTAGTAATAGGGTCCCGTTTTACTCTTTGAGTACGGAACCCTAAAAATTAAGCCTTTGATTTCTTAGGAGAAAACCTTTTACTCTTATGTGGCACAAAAAATTGCCTCCTAAGCACTAAAATGTTTAGCATAGCAATGCAAAATTATCGTTGAAAAACAGTTTTTCACCTCACTAGCTCGGAAAGGCCTTTTTGTATGTTTGTTAACTATTGAGAAAATCGCTTTTTATCCACATGTGAAGAAAGTAGACGTAGAACGTTAAAAGTACTATGACGTAGAACGTTAAATATTAATTTTTGTTTTTTGTAGGTATATTTTATGACATATTTTTGTTTAACTATTATTTTTAACTTTTTTTACTTTTTTTTACGTTTTTTATTTTTTTTACTTTTTTTTACCCTTTTTCTTATTTTCCTTGCTGTAGTGAGGTGAAAAGATTTGTGTTATACACGGGTGAAAAGTTATTTTACGTCTCGTGTGTTGAAACACTCGCAGGTAAAATATAATTTTCCTGACGGGCCTGAGGCGGAATAGTTATTTGTTATACAAGGGATAACAAATAACTATTCCGCCTCAGGCCCGTTGGGCCGCCTCGCCTCAGGTCTCCGAAAAAGTTTGAACATTAGAAACTATTTCTAATGCAACTATTCCGTTTGCGATCACAGCGTGTATCCTGTAACAACTCCTGATAATTCGTGTTGCCTTAGTACAAGATCAGGCTAGCCGTTAGGGCCAGAACAAAAAGCCTTATCCCGAAGGCACACAAACCGGGACTCGTCGGGCATAGTTTTTTTCTTTAGAAGCGTCATAGATGCGTATAGCGTTCATCTCCTTTCAACTGTCGATACTCAACGCGTTAGAAAGAAACAGTCATAGGGATCGTGGTCGCCTATTGATCTGTGTATGTGTTGCACACATGCATTTGTACTGGACTCGGGACGTGTTCCACTTCCACGTACGGGAACGCTAGCCTAGACCCGCTCGATGCTTATAGAGTCCTAGTACTTTCTAAGAACGTCTAATGCTTCGCGACTTCTAATACGCATAGAAAAAACCGGTCAAGTGACTGGTGCTTAGAACTATGAACATGGGCTTCATGTTCGGACGTAGATAGCGACATTATTGAGTAGGCATTATAGTAAACAGTTATTATTTCGTAAAAGCCATTTCAACCTTAGTAAATACTATTACGGTATAGATTATCCGATTTCAATAATTTTCTCTTTACATTTATAAGTGACACATCAAATTCGGTAAGTAAATAAGATCAGCATGGATTATGCATCTCACTGTATCTACTTCAAGCCGAAATCAATAGAAAATCAAAAATCTAAATCAAAATCAATTATTTATTCTGCAAATAGGCCACAAGGGCACTTTTACATGTCAAATGGTATTCTAATACAATATAATATTAATAATCTTACACAATAATCATTTTAAAAATGCAGATTTTAACCAATTAGTACCTAAATGGTTAACAACTAAATGTCATTAAATGAAAACTAAAAAAATCCAAAATTGTAAAATATTATCAAATACATTCGATATAAGTACAATCATAGACAATAAGACATAATGTGTTCCTACTAGGTATATATGAGGTAGAACAAAGTGTACAAACACGAATAAATGGCAATGCCTCGCCTACGCGGAATTTTGCGTGAATGAATATCGAATTGATATTTATCGAATTCAAACGATAAATTGTTCTCGTACAAATGGATACCGAATCATTGGCGGTTGTAGCTTATTCAAATGATATTCTAATTATCCAATGCGAATCGGTTTTCATTATGGTACCAAAATACGCTTTAATTTATGCGGTTTTATGGTATTTAAGAGCAATTTTAGTCAAAATGGAATTGTACTCGTTAATTAATCTAGTAGGTATTTGACTTAATATTTATTCATATAAGTTAATTGTGATTTCAGTTGGCTTCTCATGTATAGTCGAGGAATGAATAGGTTCGCCACTTTTCGACTTTCATTCCGCGACTACACAATAATACTTAATATACTTAACATACTTGTAATACAATTTGTTTTTGTCGAAACATATACAAATACAAAATACAAATAAGTTGAAGTTGCTGGTTTAGACATGTAAAAATGTAACTACCTAGTAGCTTTGTGAAACGGCCGATTATTCACGAGGAAAGAACCCGATTGGAATCTGAAACGTTAAGTGTCTAATTGGGTCATTGTCAGATTTAGGTTCGCGTCTTTTCGGTGGACATTGCCAAAGTTAAGGGCTATAAAGCCTAATTTTTGGTGGAACTCTGAATCCGCATAAACGGCGTCGCCTTTTCTATAATTCTATGCGATAAAAACATATTATATATAAACATGAGCCCTTAACTATTGGCCACCGAAAAGACGATTTTTGTTTTTGTGACTGACAATGACCCAATTGACCCTATACAGGTTTGGCCCTGTAACAGGAGCAACAAAATTAACGGTAGATTATTAAGCTTGTGAACAATTATTTCCAAGTGGTTTACCCAGAAAAAAAAAACTTTTTGAAAAAAAAAATCTTTAAAATAATTTACTTGTATTTTTTTACTCTTCTGGAGTGCTATGAATTAGTAACTTTTTATTTTAAAAACACAAAAAAAGGAAATAAAAATTAAAAATCACCAAAATATCTTTTGAAGACAAAAATGCAAAAACTATATTTTTTTATACAACGACGCAAACAAGCTTCTGGCAAACAAGCTTACGTCCTGTCTGATGTTAAGCTGTTACCGTAGCCTATGGACACTTGTGACTCCAGAAGAATCACAAGCGCGTTATGACTCATTACATGATGTTACCTCAAAATCTGCATTGACTGCCGTGATAATTTATGATCTCGTGGGGCCTAGATACATTACTTGGAGCCCTTGGAGGTCATAACTTTAGAACAAAATTAATCCGAAACCATAATTTTTGAAAGTGAATGAGACACGAGGGATTACTGCAAATGCTCTAAGGGAGCGTCCGTTTGAATATTTGCTCCTGTTACATGGCACACCCCGTATAATTATGGGCATAAAAATAATGGCCGTATTCATAAACGTTCAACAAAACCATTTTAGCTAATTTGCCGTAACTGTCACGTTTAAAAACAATAACACATAACACATTTCATTTATCAGAGTAATATTAAGTTGTATTAATAAGGGTGTTATCAGAACACGATATCTGTTATGCCGTTAACAGGATCGACGCTATTTTTGTTAGGTACACTTTGTACAAGATGTCTCAAAATAAAGTTCACATTTAAAAAATATATATAAAAAAGTTAGAAGTTTACTGAAAAAATGTTTATTATATATTAAAATACAGTGTTAGGGAATTTTTTTTTTTTTAAAATGACATCCAAATGTAAACCGTTACGTTCATGGCATTCATTTAACCGAGCACTAAAATTGCCTATGACGGGGCTCGGCAGGGTATTCTCCGTGATGGCTGCCATTTCGTGACAGATATTACATATGGACGATGTCATTTTTAAAAAATAAATTCCCAAAGACTGTATTTTAATATACTTATAATAAACATTTTTTCAGTAAACTTCTAACTTTTTTTTAATTTTTGTTTTTAATGTGAATTTTCTTTTGAGACATCCTGTATATGAGATGGAAGTAAGTCTTTCTCCATTTAACGCATTGGGTCCTGTATGTGCCATGATGTGATGGCTTATTGTGTTTCTCGACATATAGTGAGCTTACCGAGCGCGAAGCATCCTGCCAACAACATCCAAAACGTCGTCGTCACCATGGCTGCGTGGTCACTACTCGGGTGGGGGGGAACCGTCGCCGCCTCATTTGTGGTGTCACTACACTGCACATCACTCACTTAGCACATTTATTACACTGCCGCAACCTGAAACAAATGAAACGATATTATTGAATGTGCATAGGCATGATGCCTCATATTAAAACTGATAACGTTGTGTTGCTAAATGGATAGTAAACCATCAAGTTATTGTAATAAAGTATAAATTAAAAAATATAACTAAAATCATAAAAAGATTTATAGTTCAGAACCTTGAAAGTTTAGAAACAATATGCATTTTTTTAGTGTCCAAGAGTAAATTTAAAACTAAATAGAATCCGTACGCTTTTATGGAAACAAAATTGTGTTACAACTATGTACAGTTGCCATCACATACATCGGTACACTATCGGTGTTCAAAAATATCGGCACATGCACCGTAATGCCTTGAAAATAGAGATGTGTTCCTATGTTTGTGACGTGCTTGTTTGCTCCGATGTATGTGATGGCGACTGTACCTAAACGCAGTATTTCGCGACCGAAACAGCAATTTACTTGATTTTCCATACACCGATTAGTACAAATAACAGTTGTGACGTCATACCTGTGTGACAATTAGTATGACGTTTTCGCCTGCCGCCAGCGAGGTCAATCTTTGTCTCAAATTGGGTATTTATGTGCTTTAATTGTTGTTGTTCCCATACTAACATGTTTATGTTCCTCTCGGTTGGTTCGAATGGCATCGTAAAAAAATCTTATCATCATCCCTATTGGGGATGTTGACTGATACTGACATCAGAAACTTTTTGTGAAACGTCTTAAACGCTCTGTTAGTATGACTTTTGTAAGAGATAGTTCGCTATTTGAAAAAAATAATGAAAAGTTGAATAAACAAATGACAAATTGCGTGATACAAGATTTTCTAACGACGACCTTCTTCCTTATTTTCTTCGTTTTCGTGTCAACAACGCTCTCAGTTTCAAGTAACCCCTTGCACTGGATGTATGTAAATCCCTTTGAAATCACATTCGTCATTTCAGGAATGCCAAAGAGAAGACAATATTCCACGTAAGTAGGTACGTAATGAACATCCTGCTAACACTTTGTCTCATTCAAGTTGGAATGTGTGTAAAAGACAGAAGAACTTTATAATAGCCATAGCCATTCAGGATCCTGGGTTTTTACAAAGAGTTCTACATATTATGCAATCATTTAGGTCCGTTAGCATGGAATATTTTTGATTTTCATCGGTTTCTGCTTATTTTAATTAAGGAAACTTTACTGTAACCCCCAAAAGTTTGTCTCACTGCTCGCTTATGTTAGAGCGGTAGGTCGGTTTGTTTGCTCGCGCACGGTCCAACTTGCGAGATTTGAATAAAGAAAACATATTGTCGAAACGATTTGTTTGTTGTTGTTGAATGATTATTTTGGAATGAACGTAGCTTGTTCAGATTTTGGATGAATGAATAATGTTTTATTTTGTTAGTAAGAACCGCGAAAATATTACTTGTAGTTTAAAAGCAGTAATATATTTTTAGTTGACTTATCAACAGGCATCGGAGTATTTGTAGCACGGTAAGACTGAAGTATGCTGTGGAGTCGTTGTAAGCATTAAAATTAAATTTATACTCATACTCATCCCCATTAATTTTGACATTTTTACATCTGCACTTCTGTTGACATTTTCTTAATTATTTAATATGAATTAAAGTAGCACTGTTTTAGATAAATAATCTGAATGTACCTATATTATATTGTATTGTATTGTATGGAATGGAATGTTCTGAAATAAAGATATTTTATTATTTATTATTTTTTTTATTTTATTAATTTAATTCATTACATAGCATAACTATAAAAAGACACCACTACTCTATCTATAGATCTTCATTGACGAGTAAAAAATAATATTAGGGAAGAAACATGTCTGCGGCGCTACCACGAACTTCGAATCTCGAACTTCGTATATCTCCGTCTCTATCGCACTTATGGTTTATGGTACGCGAGCGACCGAAACGGAGATATACGAAGTTCGAGATTCGAAGTTCGTGGTAGCGCCACTGATCACTTTTTTTCATAATGAGATTTAATGTCACGCAATAGTTCATAACGAGCGCAATATTTTGACATCAAAATCTCATTTTGAAAAAAAAAGTGACTAGACATGTTCTTTCCGTGGACCCTTTATATTATTTGTTATTCGTCAATGGAGATGGTGGTGTATTTTTGTAAACTTAGTTCTTATTTATTTTATGAATTAAATGAATGAGTATGAGTATAAATTTAATTTTAATGCTTACAACGACTCCATAGCTTACTTTAGTCTTACCGTGCTAAAAATACTCCGATGCCTGCTTATCAACCTTCTAAGACCCCTTGTACAAAATTTTGTACAAATTTATTAATCAACTTTGAACTTTTCTGAATGTCAAAAAGTTTTCAATTCAATGACACAAAATTGTTTTTTTGTGCAATTGTTCCTTCCTGTATGACTATTAAAAAATTAAAATCAAAATTATCAATTTATTCGGCAGATATTACATGACAAACGGTAATTTACAATAATAATAATAATCATACACAGTAATAGTTTTAGAATTGCAGATTAACGGCCGGGCTGATAAACGGTTAACAAAGAAAATGTACAGTATAGGTACCTACTCCCAAGCTCGCTCCATATTTTAAGTTAAATAGTCTCTTTGTTATTTTGACATAGTGTCGTACTAGGAAGAAGGGTAGGTGAATCGGCCCTTATGACAGTAATTACCAAAAAGGTAAAATTAAATGGCACCGGATAGGCTATTATATAGTTAGACCTAGTTAACTTTAGCCCTAATGTTTCATTAGACCTAATGTTTCACATGACCTAATGCATTTTTTCTTAAATAATAAACTTTATAGGATTATTGCAAAACAAACCTACCCTTACCTAATGACTTCATGAATCAAACCTAAGGAATCAAAGAAAACCCGAAAATTACACTGTTTTGAAGGAAAATGCATTAGGTCTAGTGAAACATTAGGTCTAATGAAACATTAGGTATAATGAAACATTAGGGTTAAAGTTGTTAGGTCTAACAAGGGAGACCCGTTTTTTTCGTTACTAAGTTCCTGTGTCGCAGATTATATGAAGTGATATGACAATTCTCGCAATACAAAAAATTGGAGTAAGTATCTAAAAAAACCTTTCCAATGGTAAGTATATCTCTTATTATTATATGAGTAGGTCCCAGGGCCGGTGTCCATTCTAATGTGATTCTAATCTGCTGATCCTCCTTTAAACGAACAAATTACTATTAAAATATTGAATAATAATAACAGCTTAGAGCTACAAACATTTTGAATTAAGTACTAATCGCCTCAAAGCGGGGTTTTCCTCAATTTCCTTTGAGTTGGATATCATATAATTTTGTGCAGATGTCGGTTTCAAATTCAATCACACCCTATGGCGGCGCTACGCGTGCAAAGCAAAGTTATTAGTCCAGGCAATGAACTGACAGCTTGTATGGAAAATATGTCAAATTTGGAAATAATTTATAATAGCAGATTTTTTTAATGTAATTGATATATTATCAATTAAATAGTTACTTAGTGACAAAATCCAACAAAATTTCCGACATCAAAAAAATGATAACTTAACTAGCTTCTGAAAAGTCAGAAAAAATATGAATAAATGGTTTTATCTTTATTTTGGTTCATTTACATTTGCTCTATAATATTCAAGATAAATAATTAAAAAAAAACAATTCATTCTTTTTTTAAATCTATATAAATACTTCCGGATGGAAAGTTTGTTGGATTCTTGAATAAAGCATCTTAGATCAATGTTTTAAAATGATATAAAGAAAAAAAACGCTATTATGAATTAATGTTTTTCAAAACCGTATTTTGCCTGGAGTATTATGTCATGTTTAGCGAACGAGCAAAAGGGTCACGACAGCTTTGTTTAGAATGTCAGCCACACGCCAGCAGGCTACCATGACAAACTCTTTACTTGTTCAAAACCAACCGTCAAAATTCAACCAAAACATAAAGCAATAAGGTTTATTTTTAAATAAAACATTTGACTATTACAAGAGGATGCGAAAATTGGCTCCCGAACGTTGCGAGTGCAGTATCGCCTACCTATCAAATGCACAATACAGATCACATATGCGAGCCTGGTCTCTCTGGATCACATCTCGAATGCTACACTAAAATTGTGGGGAGTTCTACCTATTTAAAAAAAAAACAATTTGCGCTGTTCTGCTTTTTGTAGATAATATATAAATCCGATAATAAATAAGTTTCTGTCAAAATTATCATTTTTCGTATAAGCTTTTATTGCTGACTTTACTTTTCTGCATACCATCATCAACTACTCATTGAGACGATTCCAACGAGCCCAAACTCGATGGGATTGTGTCGTTTTATTGCGGAGTTCTTATGGCCACCTTCCAGCTCCAGCAACAGATCAGCTCCATGTCATCATAATATTGCATTGTCATGCGATATACATATGCATGCAAAATTTCAGCTCAATCGGAAACCGGTAAGTGGGTACCTTTGACCCAAGAATAAAACAAACGGGGTGAGCTATAGGTATAGTAAAAGCTTGTAAAAATGTAATAGAGATATCTTGACGTCGTCAAATTTTCTCTGGAGACATCATTGTTATTATAAGGAAAAAAGGTAAATGAAGCGTATAATATTAAAAGCAGCTAAATTCCACTGCTCTTCTAATCCAAAACAAAATGTTCAATCGTAAACTTTGAAACGGCTAATAACTGTTTTAATGACTTACATTTCACCACCACTTTGTGAAACCGTGCATCTTGTCGGCTTTCATTCTTTGAAATCTCGCTGTTATGTTTACTAAAATTTAACTTGGTTGTCAACCAGGAATCACAAAAATATCAAATACCAAACTGAAAGATTAGATTAGCTTTATTTATTACACATTACTGTAGACTTCATTCATTATAAATTACATTCATGTCAATTTAAAAGTATCCCTGTTGTGGTCGTCAATAGGAACATTGGATAAGTAAAATACAACATAATAATTATATCCCGCAAGAGTTAAGGTGTCAAGTTAACTCTTGCGGGTTATAATTATAAAAACAACACAAATAAGGCAAAATCCACAAATACCATTAAAGTAGCATGTCAAAAATGTCACCGAAAAGGATCGAAAAAAAAGCTTGTATCGTCGCGTAAACGTCGCGTTTTCGAACCTTCACTAGACGAAAGAGCTATGCAATAGAGCGGGATGGCATGATATTAGTTTTCTAGCTGTCAAACATTGTTTTTGTTACACAGTTTTCTGTACAGCCACGGATTTGAACCCCTAACAGGACTTCAAGTCCATGGCTGAACTGGACATCTCAAAGCTTAACTATTAAAAAACCAAAATTAGTTGACACCTAAATGGCTCAACAATAAATTCCTTGACCGTACATACGTACTATTATTTTTTGCGTGGTTCCGTCTCCCGGGTAGTTCCTGTCTCGAATAACTCAAGACGACATATTTTGACGCTGTTTTGAGCCGGAGTTCGTACCTCGGGGACGCATATAAATCCGAATATCAGCCGAAAGACGTCCACTGTTGACCCCCCCCCCCCTCCCCCTTCCCCCCAAAGAGTGCCTAAGTGACCGGTACAACAAACTATCTCGGTGAAAAGTTATGAAAATATCTCAACCCTCATACGTAAGTAACGTGTTGCCTTTACTCAATTTTCAAGTTTGGCATATTATCGACCTTCCAAGTTTTGGGATAAATTATCCCATGCTTAGTAGTTTCCTGAAATGTAAACAAAGATCACTTTACAACTCGGAAGTACCTTTAACTTTAAGTGACGTCCAATATTCATTTATTATCAATATTTTATCATAACAATAAATATTTGACTTTTAAGTCCGTAGTTTGAGTCACAATCACAATATTCAATATTAAAGATTTATGGTAAACAATGTACCTATCAACATATTCCCTAATTGCAATTAATATTTTTTTTTGATAAGAAAACAATATTATAACTAACCAAGTAATGCATTACATGCATTACTTACATGCATTAGTGATGACGGATTGTCCAGATATAAATACTAATATACCAAGTAATACACAAAACCATGAAATTTTTAGCTCAAAAATTTCCACTGCTTGTTATCGAAACTCGAATAAGATGAAGGAGACTGTATCGTTTGGGTTTATAAATATCGAGTATCTCTTCTCTAGTGCAATCTGTTCACAAAAGACGTCAATTTGTCGTCTGATCAGCCTAATTGGTAGTGACCGTGCCTACGCAACTCATGGACCTGTGATTGAATTCCAAAACGGGCATGTACCTACGAATGCTTTGTTGTTGAGTTGGTTTCTTTTTTTTTTGTATCGCAACCCAAACAATAACCACAGCACATATCTTTCTATCTGGCGATCGTGGGTTCAAGGGGGCTCGTTATAATACAGGGTTTTTCAAAAAAACTTTTGTACTGAACGGCCAAAGCGGACCTTGGGCTCGTTTAGGATACAACTGGAAAAAAGTCTAGTACGATGATGAGTATGTACAAGCTGTTCTTAGGCTGGAAGTGTGGAAACTAATTTGGATTCGTGACAGATTCAATTTACATTACAATTAACGCGAGTTTCGAAGTTTGAAATGAATAATATTAATGGCCGACAACGTGGTACCTTTTGTCTGGGAACGACGATTATAAAAAGGTACCAAACTTATCGTCAAACATCATTGCCTGCTTACTTTGACGTGATGCTTAAGTTATTTTATCAGTAATTTAACGAGTAAATGAAATCTTCAAGTTTGCCGAAGTATACTTAGTAGAGAATGGCCAAGGTAGTTAATTGTAGTTTAGATATAATGACGTTACACCTCGTTAGTTTACTTAACTTGTCAATGGAATTCGCCATTTAAATATATTTTCCTGGTAAAATATCTGACCTTTGATTGTGATACCAATACAAATCACTGACTTTCGTTTGATATCAACGTTTTAATTTTGCAGTCCCCTCTACAAAACCCGTAAACCAAGCAATTATCTACCTTTCAAAAGTATCCTACATTACATTATATAAATAAAGATTAAGTAGGGTAGGTACACTCACACCGTCATGCGATTCGTGGCATTTAGATTTAAAAGTATATCTTCATTTGATGCATTTAAATCAATTCATGCGATTTCATTGAATATTAACACTTTTAACTGACATTGATATCGGAATTCGTTTTAATTTTACCACTATTTCAAGCAAACTGCAAGCACGATTGCAAAAAAATGTTATAAATTACTCCTCTATTCACAAAAATGTCACCAAGGGGAATAAGGTAAAATAATATTTATTTTACCAATTCGGCTGCCCCATATCAAAACCTAGAAAGGAACATTTTTCAAATCGTTTTTTGTAGCTTATTATTGTGATTACTTAGTCAGTTGAGTCCTCACCTACTTACAAAGACACAAGCTTAAAAATCGTCATAGTATCGGAGATTTCAATCCCACCAAAAACATAAATGTAAAAAAGGAGATCCAAGTTCAATACAAAAAATATGCTTGGCTGTGTGGGCTTGTCCGCAAAAAGAATGGAGATCTAAGATCATTTTCAATAATTCGTGTACCCAATTAGCATGAGCTGTTGAATAAAAATTAAGTCAGTGTCAGTTTTGTGACAAAAGTTAAGCATACAAATGATGTGAAAATGAACTTGTTTCACATTTAAATAACGTGTATATGCATATCATTTTTATATTTGAAAAGAAAAAGTTATTTTTTATACAAATTGAATACTTAAATGTCGTCACAAAACTGACACTGAGTTAATTTTTGTTTAACAACTCACGCTAATTATTGGGTACACGAATTATTGAAAATGCCCCTAAATGAGTGCCAAGTTCTATGCAAATTTTATAAAGTTATTCAACATATATATATATTTTAATTCTGATAAAAACTGGCCAAGTCAAATCTAACTTACTGTAAGATCTCACATTTTTAAATAACAGCAATTGTTATAGGTATCCAATAAAGCAAAGACATAGAGTTTAATACTTGTTCATAATGTTATTTTGTTCCTATAAATACATATTTGGATTTTGCATACAACTTGGCACTCATTTAGATCTCCATTTTTTTTGCGGCGAAGCCCACAGCCAAGCATAATTTTTGTATTGAACTTGGCTCTCCTTTTGAGGGTTCAGTAGCCAAATGGAACCGTTATAGAAACTACAACTAATACAAAAATTTTTGAGCATTTAATTTACTTAAACCTTTTTACTTTACCCCCGGACAAATTTATTTCAAAGTTCAATATCTTAAACTAACACGGCTGAACTGATATTGTTGAAACGTAGCTAAGAACTATCTCGATGACGTCAGCTTTTGGATTAAAAAAACCACATTCAAATCGGTCTATTCGTTTAGGAGCTACGATGTCACAGACAGACACACACACACACACACAGACAGTCAGACACACATACACGTCAAACTTGTAACACCTTATTACACCTGTGCGAAGCCGGGGCGGACAGCTAGTTTGTAATACTTATGGGACTTGGTTGCCTAATTTAAATTAAATACATAAAATATGTGTATTTAAGGGTAGGACTACTGGTAGGATTTGACAAAAGGCACCGGAGAATGCTATTGTAAACCGCATATGTACTCGTGCGTTCTTTTATAGGTACTGCGTACACTGCGCCAATGTTTTCGGTGTTTAAAAAAAAAACATCTAACATGTTATCAGTCAGTTTCACCAAACAAATGGGGTATTGTTTTGACTGGCAAAATATTTTTTACATTATAAACCACGAAAACATGGCGCAGCGGACACGGCTTTAGGCTTCGACAGCGTTTTCTGTAACATAGACACTTCGTCGTTCGTCCCGTACTCTTAGGGTAGGTAGCTCGACTCGTACAACCACATTCACGTACCTAACTGCCAGCGCATTTTTCTTATTGGATATTACCTTTGAAAGCTGCAATATTTAACCGACTTAGAAAAAGGAGGAGGTTATATGTTCCACTGTACCTATGTATTTTTTTTATGTTTGTTCACCGATTTCACCGTCAATTGTGAACTGATTTCAAAAATTGTTTTCTTAATCTAAAGAGTATACTCCTGATGTCGTCCCATTGTCACCAAGTCGGGATCTGATGATAGAATCCCAAGGAAATTGAGGGCGACCCTCAAAAAATATAGGCACGCGTGTATTATTTTCCGTATGTTCTATTATATCTCGTGAATTTACTTTCGGAAATCGCAATTTTGATGAAGTGGAACTGATGACTTATGGAACTTCTCAAAAATAGCAACTTGAGTTTTTTTCTGTAATAATCAACACATTTTTGCTCTCGGAGAGCAGTTCATGTGCTAAATCGGAAAAGAAAAGTGGATATTTTCATGTAAATACCTATGTCACATGGAAACGAACTGAATTGAACAAAGTAAAGTATTGTTAAAAATGTTTACTGTGCCTCCTCAACACGGCAATACTGTAAAGTCCATTTTTCTTTTCCGGAACAAAATTATTCGTAGTTTAACTAACCATCAAACCCTGTTAACTAAAATGAGTTTTGGCCCTGTCTCCCAAACATGCACCAATGTTTAAGTGACACATAAAGATCATAAAGATAAACGGTATTATAGCTAAAATAGGTTATGAATGATGAATGAATCCATAAGTTTATCTTTTTCTTATTTTTAGCACTATAACACCAAAGAAAAGTTTGAGTGTATAATGAGTTAAACCTTAAGGCGCTCTTATTAGACGATCTTTAGGTATTTGCGGAGGTGAGGCAGACGGAGTGGGAGACGCGCGTCCCGCGCACCCCGCTAACGGCCTTATTCTGTTAGCATCCGTATTCGGCTCGTTTTTGCGGATCATATTTTTCATCTTGAATAATTGTTTTATTTTTCAATTCTTGGTTGATTTGTGTAAGATTGTCCCCAAATATTTATTATTTATTTATTTATTTAAATCTCTTATTTTAGAAAATAAGGAATAAATAAATAAATAATAAATATTTGCGGACAATCTTACACAAATCAACCTAGTCCCAAACTAAGCAAAGCTTGTACTATGGGTACTAGACGACGATATAGATACTTATATAGAGAAATACATACTTAAATACATAGAAAACATCCATGACTCAGGAACAAATATTCGTGCTCATCACACAAATAAATGCCCTTACCGGGATTCGAACCCAGGACCTCTTGCTTCGTAGGCAGGGTCACTACCAACTAGGCTAAAGCGGTCGTCCGATAATAGGTAGTTACCGTTCTTAAGTGCATCGTAGTATGATGACATCAATTATGGACACTTACTTTCCAAAGATATGTTAGTACATATTTCTTCATCATCAATCCACCTAGCATTTACCCAGTTCCTAGGTGGGTGCTTCCGTTTTCCAAATACGTAGAACTGATAAAATAATAGTACATCTTCACTTCCAAAGGGTGAACGTCACCAATTATGGATTGTACTAATATATTACAGTTTTTTTTAAACCGAAATAAAATCGATTACTTCTAGGTAAAGTTATAGCGCCGGTTAACGCCAGCTTAAGAAACCATCAAAAATAATAAACAAATAGCTATGTTCATCTATTTATCTCCTGGCAAATTATATTATTACCTATATTACATATGTATGACTGACTGATCAAAAACTGGATAATTAGACCACTGTTAGTCAGAAGAGCATTTTATTATACAGGGTGGTTATTTTAAGACCAGCAAGTTCTTCAGTACATGACTATGTCTATTAAAAAATGTAATTTGACCAAACATCATATAAAAAGAACAAATTCAATTTGTCTCTTAAATACCTAAACGTGTTATGTCACTGCGCTCGCGCGGCGCGTGCTGCTTACCTTGCTACCTCGACCAGCGGCCACACCACGATAGACCTTGATACTCTCAACAAGCCAACAAGATTGGACTTACACTTGTTACTTGACTCTATACTCCAGGCAAAATACGGTTTCGAAAATCATTAATTTATAATAGCGTTTTTTTGTATATTTCATTTTTAATCGTTATTCTAAGATGCTTTATTCAAGAATCCAACAATTTTTCCAACTAGAAGTAATTATATAAATTTAAATTAAGCTTTAATTGTCTTTTTTTGTTTGATTTATTTATATTGAATATTTAACTTTTAAAGCAAATGTAAATTAAGGTAAAAGCCTCCTCGATCTCATGCCATTTTTCTCGGCCTTTAGCCAACTGCATCCAGCTAGGTCCGGCGACCTCAGTTATGTCATTGGTCCAACGTCTTCGTCGTCTACCTTTCCTTCTATTGCCTTCGGCCCTGACCAGTTTGTTGCTTCCAGTGCCCATCTTTTCTCCTAATATCTGGCGATATATGGCTTTTACCCGAATGGGGTCCATATAAGAAAGAAAAATGGAATAAATCTTTTAGATTTAGTAAATATGTACTAACACAAACAATATGGAATAAATAAAGCTTAAATAAATATATATACAGGGTGGAATTTTGTAATGCCACCTGATGGGGAAGTACTCTTAATACTGTAGATAAAAAAAATTACTCAAAGAAAACATTCCTTTATTTTTTAAACGAAAGAAAACTGCATTCAAAGATTTTTGTTTGTGTGACTTGTCGCACCCGGTAATCGAACCGACTAAAATCTTAAAAGTTGCACCCTGTACTTTTATTGCATCGATCGTTAGGGTCAATGATAAGGATTCCTCCATACAAATTTTCACCCCTTAGGGGTTGAATTTTTCAAAACGCTGAAAGTTCTTTAGTTATATTCAAATAAGTAAGCTTTCTACAAAGTTTTAAGTCTCAGCTAATAAAAAATGTTTCCTCCATACAAATGTTGCACCCCCTTATATGTTTGCCCTTAGGGGCAGAATTTTCCAAAGTGTTAAAAGTACTTTATTTTAATTTTAAAGTATTAAGTGTCTTCACCCTTGACCAAATAATAAAGTTTCTCCCATACAAAATTTGCACCCCTTGTTAAGCCCCTTAGGGGCAGAATTTACCTAAACGTTGAAAGTTGTGTACCATTTTTTAAATCTCATAAGATATTAACACTGCCTTCACTGTATATTCTAGAAGTAGATATTTTTGTCAAGACCAATCCAAGGATGTTCAGTAACGTTTCAGAAGGCCGCAGATTTCCGACACGTAAACAATACAAACATAAATTGAAAACTTTGCAGGGTAGCAACAACACAGCGCTAATAAGAGGTGGAATCTTGGGAATGGGATCGAACATTTTCAATAAAATTCCAGACCGAATTAAAACACTGGATATTAATAAATTTAAAAGACAATTGACTTCATATTTGATTGAAAAGTGTTATTATACCATTAAATATTACTAAAACGAACCTACGACATAACATGGTTCCATTCCAGACATTCCTTAGTTATAGTATTCTTTAGTTATAGTATTTTTTGAGAGTTTTTGACATGTGTTTGAAGTATTTAACACCAATCACTGTATTGATTTTTTTTTTCAATTTTTATAAATATATTAGCTGGCTAAAGGAATATTTTGTAAACCTACATTGTGGGTAAAGCATAGAGGTCTTATATTTTGTATGTCTAACAAAATAAATTGAAAGTACTTAATCTGTATTCTAATAAGTAATCTTTATACAAAAAATTAAGCCTCTAGCTCTAAAAATAAAGTTTCCCCCATACAAACTTTGCACCCCTATTTACCCCCTTTAGGGGTGGAATTTCCAAAAATCCTGTTTAGCGTTGCCTACGTTGTAAAAGGTAGTTCTGGTGTAAATTTCCACTCTCTAGTCTTAGTAGTTTCGGCTGTGCGTTGATGAGTGAGTGAGTGAGTGAGTCCTCATACCGACAAAAGGTATGTTCACTTAGATAACGTCACATTTATTTGCTTTTTTTAGAGAGGCATTTATTTAGAGAAGCAGCGGCGGCAGAGTGAGTGCCAGATGTGAAACAGCATACTTTAGTGTTTTGTGATGGGTATCATGTGCACAAACAGCCGGCAAAGTTTTGCAGCTGTATAAGGGAACACCCTGTAGTACTTTGTACCCGACTGCCTCAGAAGGAAGTTTATGTTTATTTTGACGACCGCTTTAGCCTAGTTGGTAGTGACCCTGCCTACGAAGCAAGAGGTCCTGGGTTCGAATCCCGGTAAGGGCATTTATTTGTGTGATGAGCACGAATATTTGTTCCTGAGTCATGGATGTTTTCTATGTATTTAAGTATGTATTTCTCTATATAAGTATCTATATCGTCGTCTAGTACCCATAGTACAAGCTTTGCTTAGTTTGGGACTAGGTTGATTTGTGTAAGATTGTCCGCAAATATTTATTATTATTATTATTATGTTTTTCGAGCGTATGTATCATCATCATATCAGCCGAAAAACGTCCACTGCTGGACATAGGCCACCCCCAAAGAGTGCCACAATGGCCGGTCCTGCGCCACCCGCATACAGCGGACTCCCGCGACCTTTACCAGGTCATCAGTCCACCTTGTGGGGGGCCTAACCACGCCGCGCCTTCCGGTACGTGGTCGCCACTCAAAAACCTTTCCGCCCCAACGGCCATCGGTTCTACGTGCAATGTGCCCCGCCCACTGACACTTAAGTAAAGCGATTCGGAGGGCTATATCGGTTACCGTGATTCTGCTGCGGATAGCCTCATTTCTGATGCGATCGCGCAGAGAAACTCCCAGCATAGCCCTCTCCATCGCCCTTTGAGTGACTTTGAGCCTTCTTATGAGGCCTATAGTAAGCGACCACGTTTCCGTTCCAAATGTCATCACTGGCAACACACACTGGTCAAAGACTCTCGTCTTGAGACACTGCGGAATATTGGACGAAAAGATGTGCCGTAGCGTATGTATGCATGTATGTATATGACGAAGATGAGGAAGGGCCGTGGCCTGCTGCTGGTGGAGTGGCAGGATCTTTTTCCGCACTCGTTTTTAATAGAATTTACTAAACAGCAAGTAAATATACTTCAGTTCACCAACTCGTTTACGACTTTAGACTAGGTAGTCGCTATCCGGCGCAATAACCCTAAATGCTTTTGATATATTTATGTATGAATAAATAAATCTATTATTCGTACAGTCCATAATTGGTACCATTGCCCCCCTAACCATGTGCTCGTGTCCGAATCCGATTTACACCCGACTACTTACTACCTAATAGTTCTACGTATTCAGGATAACTGAAGATTTTTATTGACATCTTGTCAATATGCTCCAGCTACCTATTAATACGTTTTAGGTGCGGATGTAGAAACGCTTTACTGTAGTAAATATCGCATACCTTATATTTGTTATTCTATCATTTCGAATGTGTTCTCCAGCATGTATTAGCGTTTCCTATTCCTTTAAGTATTTTTATTTACCGTGACAACTCGAAATAATTGCTGTAAAAAGGCGTATTTGCGTGCCAGGTAAACATTCACAGGTCCGTCGTCGGCAGTGGCCACGGGCGTACTAACTCGTACTCGCCGCCGCGCATGCACGACGCGGGCACCCGGTTTTTCAGACAAATGACCAAATGTATTGAATTATCAAACATATTGAAATTCTAAGAAGCCGGTAGATAGATCTACCAAAAAGCTACCTATCACAACAAATTTCATTGTAATGTTCCAAATAACTTTTGAGATATTTCGAGTTTGGTGGTAAAAAAGCACTGTTTTAAAAGGCAAAATCTATCAATGTTTTTGTGAGCAATCGTGATTTTATGAAGCACGAACATAGCCAATGAACTGAAGATATACATATCAAAAATTTGGATCTCTAGCAATAGTACAAGTATACTAATAATCGGTTTGGAAAAGGCACTTTTTCGATGCGCAGCTGCATACAGCGCCTTAAACTGCTCTGCTACGGATACTAATAATATATAATTTTAAGAAAAAAGGTCAAAAAGTATGGATCATAAACGTACAAAATATCTTGTCATTAAGTCCGCCCTTTTTTTTTATTTGTGCAATATACATAAAATTGGTATACTTAAAAAAAAAATAAAAATGAATTTAAAAAAAGCAAAAAGTTGCCTTGTCTACCCCGAGACTCGAATACGGGACTTTTACTAACATTACACCAGCGTCGTATCCGATGGGCCACCGTAGACTTTAACAATGTTACCGAAATTAGTAATCTATATCAACGTATGACGTTGTCATTTGTCTATCCTAGGAAGCCATTTGTCACATCGAAGAAACACCGAAATCATCTAATTTGGTTGAAATAAATCGTTGTAATTAATTATTTACAAACGCAACATTAATAAATTATATACTAAAACCACCACCGTAAAATTATCTACGTATTGGTCCAAACGGCATAAAAATCAGTTCCGTGGTTTTCGAGTTTATCAATAACATACCCACAGACGTACGCGGCCGGCGACTTTGTTTTATAATATGTATAGAAGATGTATAGATAGATAGATAGATACCTAAGCAATGTGTGTATCTAATCCGAATTCTGTTTAGTAGTTAAAATTGTGAAAAAAATAAAATTATTATTGTTATTTTTGATATGCTCACGAAAAAAACTATGAGTCATGATTAATATTCGGATTAGATACATTGCTTAGGTATATTAAGTACTTTATCTATCCAAATATCATAAACCCTCCATGATGCGTTCAAGAACCGCACATTATGGCCACCATAAAAATAGACTGTTTTGTTAGAACATATTACTTATCTGTGAAAATGTTATTATTGCAAAATAATAACATCGATTTCGATAATATTATTTCATTAAAATTTCGAACATCTCTGAAATCAAAGAAATTTGATTTGACCTCTATTCTAATATCAGTCAAGATGACGTTTAGTTCGAAATGAATTGTCAATTTGCATACAAATTTGACAAATGTCGCAAGTAAGTAAGATATCGAACGATATGATAGTTAGATCCGACTCTAGTTTGTCTCTGAATTAAGAAAAAAACTTTGATAGCTGCCAGAAAACAACGCCGCGATGCCGGTCATAATATGCGGCTCCTGAATGCATCGTGGAGGCTTATGATATATGGATAGATAAATTAGCGTAATATGTAACTGTACATAATTAGACATTAAGACACACACAAGTGTGATGTTATAATGAAACTCGCCTTCGGCTCGTTTCATAAACCCGCACTCGTGTTTATTGCCCTTCATTATGTACAGTCACATAAACTATTATCATAAAATTGGCCATCGAAAGTATACCTACTTGAAAATTTAAATACTTAATTTAAAAGTTTCTTTATGTCTAACCATTTTCTAGGTTACAAAATGGGCGGTAACCAGCGGTAATAACTAGGAATGTTCATTCCCATTTGCAACCACTGGGGACAATTGGGAATGATTCTTCCCAGTTGTCCCCAGTGGTAACTGATGGGAATATTTATATAAAGATACAATAAATATAAAAATAAAATTTATTTATTGTCGCAAAAAAAGAAACGCAACATTGAACACTGATGTAGGTACTAATATAAAACAATAAAAAGGTGGTAACAGCTCGGGGAAAGGATGATTCAAGTATTATTAAATATTCAGTTTTCCATTTTTCCTCTTAGTTTTAGTACTTGATTTGTTCTTTCGTACGAGTAATACCAAAAAGGATACCAAAAATAATTTCTCATCCTTAAATTATACGAAAAGGACACGAAAGTCACTATAGTATACTCGTAGCTACGAATGATCAAACATTTAAAGAAGAATATAGTGCAAAATCTGAAATGTCCACCCCCTTCTCCAGAGGGGTTGGAGGGGGGTCTACTACTATCGAGGGACGTCTTATGGGACAAAATTACAAAATGCCTGGTTGCCACAAAATCTCCCAGTAAAGTGCACTTACTAGGTTTTGAAGTTAACTTATGTAGGGAACTAACATTGGGAAATTCATTTTCAAAGTTAGTCAAGGGTATAAAACGTGTTTTAAATTTAATATATTATATAATTCGGGTGTATACTGTATACACATTCCTTGATTAGTATTCTACCTACCTATTTGTGTACACTTTTTCATCTAAATATACGATTTTTTTGAGGCTGTCACAATTATTTATGTTTTCACGCTCAACTGTAAAAAGCCTGTCTGAAGCAGATACTAGGTTTTGACATGGGGCAGCCAAATTTTATTAATTATTAAGCAAAACAATTGAAATCCTCTTGTGTCCAATACCGATATGTTTGTTGTAGTTAATACAAACCGATTGAAAATATAAAATTGACATTTTATTAATAAAACCGCAGAGACTTTACGTAAATAAAT
This sequence comes from Epinotia brunnichana, assembly GCA_963854355.1. Taxonomy (NCBI): domain Eukaryota; kingdom Metazoa; phylum Arthropoda; class Insecta; order Lepidoptera; family Tortricidae; genus Epinotia; species Epinotia brunnichana. The sequence continues at coordinate 6,539,092 of OY977945.1, read as the reverse complement.
AACATGTTAGAATCATAGCGGGCGGTTAAATCCTAGGGGAGTTCACATTACAGGCATGGATTGTACAGTTTAGGCAGTGTAAACCACCGAAAGTATCTGATTGAGAGACAGCTTTTGAGTGATTAGTTGATGATTGATTACTTTGCGCGTTCGGTTTGGAACCTATGTTAAGCTGTTGATCCCGGTTGTCGTCTATAGTGAGTATTAATCTGCTAGTCCAGTTTCCTTTGAGTTAGAATCAGAAGGTTGATATGATCAAAATTTTTTTTTGATAAGCTGTTTGTATATTAAATCCACATTCAAGGATCCACTCTCCCGCTTATGATACTTCTCAAGTCACAAGCGTCAATGTGCTACGGTGTCTGCTTACTAGGGCTTCCAGTCTACTATGAGAATACCGGTATCTCGGTATTGTAGTTGAGTCTGTATGAAAAAGTCCTAGAAAAAGCGGGATCCCGGGATCCCGGGATCGGAAGCCTTAGGTACTGCTTAGTACTGCTTACCATCAGGCAGACCGTATGCTTGTATTGTATGCCACCGCCATAGCCTCCTAAGGCTCACCATACGACACAAACTGAATCAACTAGTGTAAGAAAAACCGGCCAAGTGCGAGTTGGACTCGCGCACGAAGGGTTCCGTACCATTATCTATAAAAGCGGCCAAGTGCGAGTCGGACTCGCACATGAAGGGTTCCGTTAAATAAATTGCAGTTTACGATTTATGACGTATTAAAAAAAAAACTACTTACCAGATCTCGTTCAAACCAATTTTCGGTGGAAGTTTGCATGGTAATGTACATCATATATTTTTTTGAGTTTTATCATTCTCTTATTTTAGAAGTTACAGGGGGGGGGGACACATTTTACCACTTTGGAAGTGTCTCTCGCGCAAACTATTCAGTTTAGAAAAAATGATCTTAAAAACCTTAATATCATTTTGGAAGACCTATCCAATAATACCCCACACGTATGGGTTTGATGAAAAAAAAAATTTCCCCCTAAAACTTTATGTTTTTTTTCGATTTTTGTGTAAAAATCTTAATGCGGTTCACAAAATACATCTACATACCAAGTTTCAACAGTATAGCTCATATGGTTTCGGAAAAAAATGGCTGTGACATACGGACGGACAGACAGATAGACGGACATGACGAATCTATAAGGGTTCCGTTTTTTGCCATTTGGCTTCGGAATTCGTTTGTTTCTATAAAAGACCAAAACAAAACAAATGCAACTCTATGCCAACCCAGAATGATTTTAATTCCTTTAAGAGAATAAGTCATGCCAGTATAGGCCCATAGGCCTTACGAGGATGGTAAAAAAAAACTCTTGCTTGCGACATTAATTTTTTACAAAAAAATCCCCTGCCATCCACCATCAGAACTTTGCCATGAAGAGGACTTCAAGGTCTTAAGATTAAGGCTCTTAGATACTACTGTCTTCTTCTAGGCCAATACGGCCAATCGCCACTCTCTCTGGAATTGTTATTAATTATATTTGCTCACAGGAGTATGACTAATAGCGTCTGATTAGACATGTATACACAACATTTTGGTTCTATTTAATATTGATAAAAGCTTTTTAGTAAACCCATAATTGCAATACAGCCGAAACTCTAATTATATAGATATTTTGGTTAAGTTACATACAATTTTTGAAAAAAGACGGTCTCGCGAGTTCTATAGTCTAGTTTTAGCCTGATTAAGACCCAGCAGTCCTTTGGTAGCACTCGAAAGTTTTTTCGATAATCAGCATAATAGCCTGTGATCGTGGTTAAACGAAGACTTTCCAGCGATAATTCACAGCTACTCTGGTCCACTTGACCACGCGCGGTAAAGCGTGCCGCGATACACACAGCGCGGCTTTCTCCCGACTCAACGATACTTAAACATTTTCTATCACATCTAGCTTAATTATGGTATATTAAAATTCACTTTGTTTATTTATTTAAACTTTATGCACAATAAAACAAGAAGTACAATTGGTGGACTTACTGCCATAGGGCTTTCTCCGCCAGTCAACTATTGGGCTAAACAGAAACATTTGATGCTGACATATTACTTTGTAGGAAAACTCAACTCCACATAAACTAATATTGGAAACATACCTACTGAAACAAACATTTACATAATTATACAATAATTATTATGTACATATTTTAAAAGTAAAAGTTAGGCATATTACATGGACCTATGAATGTTGATACCTACTACCTACCACCGGTTCGGAATGAAAACCTCCACCACGAGAAAAACTGACGTAACAAAAAAAGCGGCCAAGTGCGAGTCGGACTCGCACATGAAGGGTTCCGTTAAATAAATTGCTTTTTACGATTTATGACGTATTAAATAAAAAACTACTTACTAGATCTCGTTCAAACCAATTTTCGTTGGAAGTTTGCATGGTAATGTACATCATATATTTTTTTTAGTTTTATCATTTACTTATTTTAGAAGTTACAGAGGGGGGGCACACATTTTACCACTTTGGAAGTGTCTCTCGCGCAAACTATTCAGTTTAGAATAAAATGATGTTAGAAACTTCAATATCATTTTTGAAGACCTATCCATAGATAATCGTACCCCACACATATAGGATTGATGAAAAAAAAATTGAGTTTCAGTTCTAAGTATGGGGAACCCCAAAATGTATTGTTTTTATTCAATTTTTTTGTGAAAATCTTAATGCGGTTCACAGAATACATCTACTTACTAAGTTTCAACAGTATAGCTCTTATAGTTTCGGAAAAAAGTGGCTGTGACATACGGACGGACAGACAGGCAGACAGACATGACGAATCTATAAGGGTTCCGTTTTTTGCCATTTGGCTACGGAACCCTAAAAATCGGCGAAGTATTTTTTTTTTCAAAACAGTAGGTATGCAATATTAGATTATAAAATGATATTGCTACAGTAGCAGGCCTATTTATTAATTTTTAAGTACTTTAACTTTTTATACTTGTGTATAAGCTTGAGTTTTTTTTAAGTGTAAAGCTGATAAATTGTATTTGGGTCAATCAACTATGTCTTGTTGATATTCAAATAAAGACAACATGGACTTCTTACATTCTTAGAAGATCGTCCATAAAATAATGGTTTGTTTCGTGGTTTCGACCCATAAAATCGCAGTTTTAAGCGACCCAGAAGTAAAAAGTACCGAGCAACGACACCAGCTTCTGAAGATTAGCTGTATAATGGTAATCTAGAATTCGGCGCCTCGTTCACGAATTTCACGATATTGTGGTGTAGGTAGGTACAAACAGTGTAAGGCACACATAACACGCGATTACACGGAGTAGACGGTCGAAAAGAACCAAATAGTCTAACCTGTCAATGTTTGCTTTTATTAACATTTCTTGCTGAGTCTTACACAATAAGGAACCTTTTTTATATTCACTTGCAAAATGAAAGTGTTACCTTTGTACTTGGTATATCGTGTACCGTCAAATATGCCTACTTTGCCACCAGGGGGAACTTTGCCCAAGAGGAAAATTTTACAATTTGCTTCTTGGGCAAAGTTCCCCCTGGTGGCAAAGAAGGCATGTTTGATTGTACTCGTGAAGCAAACAGCCAAACATATATCATTTTACACCTTTGTACAAACGATACTTTTTATGAAGTCTCGAACCAAATACTTAAATATTTCAACTTAGTGTCTGCTATCCTGCTTTCTTTGTAGGCAATATTGGTTTCATTATTGTTAAATCGTTCATTCTCTAAATTTATTAATTTTTGTTATTCGCTTTTAATTACATTTTACACAAAAGTATCTTATGGGTAGGTATGTTGGCACTCAAGTGCCACTAACCCAATGTTACCTAAGAGTTGGCAGTAGGTAATTTTTAGTGCATTTTTGAATGCTGACTTATTTGGCTGAAAAGCAGACATCGTTAATTTTGTAGCACTTTTGGTGCAGCGGTTCCGTTAAAAACACTACGCTTCACCAACAATGCTACAAAATTAATTCGGCTATAAGTCGTATCGGACTCTTTCAGGTAAAGAAGGAACCTATTTAGGAAGTGGATACGGAAGTATTGGCTAAAGTTACACACTTACTACAAGTTACTACAAGTAGTTACGAGCCCAAGGTTAGCCCGAGGCCATACTTTTCAAGAAACTTTGACGGCACTTATGAGCGCCCTGCTCATTACTTCCATGCTTGAACAAGAGGCCCGTAGTTGCCAGCAACACATTTCAGGAAAAGTACGGCCCATCTAAGAGCACCTTTAGAAACAAAGGAATAAATAAGGGTCAACTTGGAAAACGTCCTTATATCCATATCAAAGCCTTTTTTATATTTTCCAGTAACGAGTACGGATTTCGCTCTAAGCATATCCCAAACATATTTTTGGTAACGACTCAAACGTAATATATTCAGCAATTTAGAAACTCGTGTAGAAAGGAATATTCAATATTAAAACAAAACATTAAGCCGGAAAAAATGGAACCGATAAACAAGCTCAAAGATCGACAGAAGAGTTGATATCACCGGTATTCATGTCCATTATTTTCACCACCCTAACGGGGTGGTGAAAATAATGGACATGAATACCGGTATACGGTAGATGTCAAAATTCAAAATAAATAAATGGACGGGTAGTGGACTTTTTTCTGGTGTACCGGATGTTTTTATCGACTTTTGGAGGGTAGTGAAATATTGTAAACCCATATCTCTGTTGACAACTTGCTGGGACGACAGTTATCTGCGTCTGCGACCATGACCGGTGCAACCCGTGTCGAAACGTAAGAAATAAAGGTAAATAAATATCGCGTTAGACCCGGGTAAAACAGTATTTTCAATGTGGGTTTCTAATGAAATCCATTATATAATTTGTCCGGAAAATGTTACGGTTTCAGAGAAAATCACTACTATAGTTGCGTCATGTTAAAATGGACAACGTAGTGTTGCTAAATGGATATTAAACCATCAAATTATTGCAATTAAGTATAAATTATAAAATATAATTAAAATCAAGATATGACCTTGAAAGTTTAGAAAAATACGCATTTTTTTTTATTGTCCAAGAGCAAATTTGAAGCTATCAATAGAATCCTTACGATTTTATAGAAACAAAATTTTAAGACAACTATGGACCTCAACGCAGTATTTTGCGACCGAAACAGCAATCTACTTGATTTTCCATACAACGATATGAATTGCAACGTGTGACGTCATACTTTAACGTCAATTAGTATGAAGCGTTTCGCCAGCCGCCAGCGAGGTCCGTCTTTAACACATTTTTTTGGGTATTTATTTTCGTTCTTTAATTGCAGAAATTGGGGAAACTAAGCTCTGCAGCTTATGCAGTTCATAGAATAAGACGACTTACAGATGTAGCTACAGCGAGATTAGTCTACTTCGCACATTTTCACAGTCTGATGTCCTCAGAACATAAAAATAGGGAGAAGTGCCGTACTGCTTCATTTCAACCAAAACCGATGTCCCCAGTTTTCTCCCACCGCAGCGCCCACACACACATTGAACCGTGTAAAAACAAAGACTCGGGCGGTGCCAGTGATTCTACGTCAACGTGCAAACAAGGGCTGTGATTGGCTTTAACGCACTACACTAGGGGGGCGACAAACGTAAAAATGATGTTTTATCGACATTGATATTTAAATTATTATGTTAAGATATTGATGGGTAATAAAATGATAAGTTTGGTATGAATTGGTATTTATTCTTCTAGCTACAAGTTTAAATAACACGAGTTACCATTAATCGCAAAGGTAAAAAAATATCGACGAATACCTACCTACAGACAGAGTAACATAAACGGCTTTTTATAAGTTCGTGTTCACATACATTTAAAACTCTGGTCGCATCGATATTTTTGACCTGTACCAGGCCTATCTCGCTCGCATTTTGGCGCGAAATAATGTATCCATTACTTATATTGCCAGACAAAGAATGAACTACTTTGGTAACGGTTACCCGCAACCAAAGGAATTCAAGGTGCTCCCGGCGAACTGCATCATCCGCTTTGTGGAAATGATGGAGCAAGCCTGGGAGCAGGTATAAAGGAGAGAGCAAATGCACAAAAGATCCCACTGGGTCGAAGTGCATCCGAAAGGGCCCTCACCTAGATAAGATAAGATAAGATAAGATATATTACGAGATTTAAGGCTAAGGCCGAGTATCCACCAGAGATGATGTGTTTCCACACATTTGACACCTAGGTTTCAAGCAAGCGAGGTGTCAAATATATGAAAACACATCCTCGCACATCTCTGGTAGATATTCACCCTAACCGACAATTATCGCCTCAGCACCGAAATAAGAAATAAATAAGAAATAAAATAAGTACTGTAAATCAATATATTTATTATTTGCAATTCACTGACCCGTAAAATGAAGGTATTTATTTAACACTTGCCGTTTGGATAATTTAGTAGTAATGCAATCAAATGAAAGTAAAAAAACACTCATTTAAAATAAATCATTTATAATAATATCACATTTGAAGTTGTTCTGGAGCCATTAGCAACTAAATTATATATACTTGTAAATAAAAATTTAATATGTGTATTTATCGTTCATACTGCGACTTAGTGAAAATCTTATTAGTAGGTACCTTAAATTGTTTGTACCTTTTAATCTTATTAGTATATTATTAGTTACCTTTAAGATATGCACCCAACCAAAACAAGTAATAAAATAAAATAAAACAGCGAAAGTAGTCGAAATAAAATCACTAGTATGATATCGTACTTCTATTATATCGATTACGCGTAAACTGTAACTACACTTTGCCACCCCTCTAGTTCACGACGCCAAGCAGCGGCCGTACCACAAAAAAAATCAAGCAGCGTCCATATCGATAGAGTTTAACACATTGCGCCGTGGTTTAGCGCTGTACAGGTTGCTTATTGTATTGAACGTTCAATGTACAACGCACAGAACAAAAATATGCTTTTTCGTTCGATATGTTAGTACGATCTCGAGAAATGATGCGGCGTTGCGTTTATTTGTTAAAATATTTGTTTTTACTGACTTATAAGTGAAAATACGAATACTTACATGTGGTACGTGACTCCACTATTCTTGTAGGTTTTAGTTTCACTCCTATTTTTACATGTAACCACGCTACAATTCGGCATTTTGAATAAATGTGGTAGAACATTTCAGTATCACGGCAAGTTGCGACTAACCTGCGGCGGGCAGTGACATGCCCATTTGGCCATGTCGCGGCGACACGCGCCACGCCCCCGTTTCATATCTATTTCTTTTTATGATCTGAGCTGATGTCGTATGGAATCATGTTGTGGGGTGCGGCTGCGGACATCGAGACTATATTTATATTGCAAAAGCGTGCGATTCGTGCCATATATGAGATGCGCCCGCGCGACTCCTTAAGAGTACTCTTCAAAGAGATAAACATACTTACCCTACCTTCCTTGTACATTTCTGAAAACATCATGCACGTGCGTAAAAACTTGTATAAATTAAAATTAAATAGTGATTATCATAATTTCAATACTAGGAACAAAGATACAATAGCTGTACCTAAGTTCAGGCTATCTAAAACGAGTAAAAAATCTTTTCTAGGAAACTCTATACGCTTTTATAATAAAATCCCTAATAAAATCACTGGGCTCACAGAAGGTAAATTCAAGAGTCATGTAAAATCTACTCTATTAAAGAAAGCCTAACACAATTAGCCAATACATAGAAGACAAAGATGCATGGAGGCTTTTGCATGACCACCCTGGTACCGCCACCAAATGTAGCAGAACCAATTAATATATAAAGGTAGAATCAGTTTTTGACCTGCAAAAGTGCTATAATAAAGCCTATTTGAATAAACAATACAATACAATGCAGTTGCTCTCATACAAACATTTGTTCTTCTCCAATAACTGGTTCGAATGGCATCGTAAATAAATCTTAGGTCACAATCCTATTACTTACCTATATTACTCCAGGCAAAATACGGTTTTGAAAAACATTAATTTATAATAGCGTTTTTTTTCTTTACATCATTTTAAAACATTATTCTAAGATGCTTTATTCAAGAATCCAACAAACTTTCTATCCGGAAATATATATGTAGATTTAAATAAAACAAGAATTGTTTTTTTTTATTATTTATCTTGAATATTATAAAGCAAATGTAAATGAACCAAAATAAAGATAAAACCATTTATTTATATTTTTTCTGACTTTTCAGATGCTAGTTAAGTTATCATTTTTTAGATGTCTGAAATTCTGTTGGATTTTGTCACTAGATAACTATTTAATTGATAATATTGTATCCGTTACAAAGAAAAAATCTGCTATTATAAATAATTTCCAAATTTGTCATTTTTTCCATACAAGTTGTCAGTTCATTGCCTGGACTATATTCTACGTGACGGCAAAGATTATTAAGAAAAGGCTTGTCTTATAATTATCTTTGGTGACGGGTAAGACTTCAACTCACTGGTCACCTCACCTGTCACCTCAGACTCTCGCCTCACGCCTAATGTGACAGCTAAGATAATCTTACCCCAGAACGCTACCTCACACGTTTTTTTATTTGTGCATCGTATCAATAGTGAAGCAATTAAAGAAATAAAGCAAAAAACCTAAGAAATTACCTACAAATTCTTTTCTAGTTAAATATTTTTTTGCCAGTGAATTACACCGACTGATTTAGCAGAAAACTATAATACCTATAATTATTTGATACTAGGAATATACAAAACAAGAGAAAATGTAAGCCATCTTTAAACTAAGGAGATTAATGTTTTTTTCTAGAAAACTGCCTAGGTACACTATATTTCGAGCTAAAAAGGTTTTCACATGTCAAGAACGGTGGAATTAAGCTACCTACTTATATAAAACAGAAAAAGTAAGAAACTGTATACCTACCTACTGTACTATTAAAAATATAACCTATCCTAAAACATCGAAGTCAGTACAAACTAACGAATATGTGTACCTTTACTTACATTTTTATATACATACAAAATGATCTATCGAAGAATACGTGACTTTAAAACCAATGATTATAGAAACTAAATAAGTAAATGCAATTACCCAATCATGTATCGGAGAAAGTGTACGTAGAAAACTGTCGTGAAGCCATTCAATTCGCATCCAATAGATCCGTTTGTCCAAATAGAAAGTTTATTAATGATACTAACGCGTATTAGGTACACTGTCTAGATTACGTTAATCACTGAGCATTTATTTTATAACCCCACCAAATCACAGTTAACACTCACTTTGGCTTTTAAAAACTATTATCTTTTCAAAATAACGCCTAAACATAGGATCCTTATGTTTGAAGACGGTTTGAAATTAAAAATTGTGCAATATTGGATAGCCAATCGGAAAGTTTCATAAAATTAAATATGGCATCGATGGCGGTGCGCATGCGCCGGATCTCGCGGATGACTGGTCGCACGCAAGTCATGACCACAGGCCCCCCCACCTGACGTCATCAAACCGGTTTTGTACCTTATATACTTCACAACAAGACTCTTATCGGTTTGTCAATGAGATGTTTTGGTCTGCCAATTCGCTAAGTAACACTGGGGAAAACACAAAATTGTTCGAGTGTTTACGGGCAGTGATCTTTGGCTAAATAGATGTAAGTATGACGACACCCAATGTTTCTAGTAAGTTCTAGCCAATAAATATAAAAAAAGCGAATGGGTTAATATTTCTCGTACAAATCAGTAAGTAACTAAATTGCTTTAAGTGTGCCTGCGAGTATAAAATTTGAAGAGTTCCCTCGATTTCTCCAGGATCCCATCATCAGATTCTGACTTGATGATGATGGGACCGCGTGGAAAGGATAACCCTTTCATACAAAAAAGTATTTTCCAATTCGGCCCAGGGTCAGGCGTCATCGAGTAATCGGGGAACATAGGTACATAAAAAACTAAAAGAATTCAACGAATTGAGAACCTCCTCCTTTTTGGCTTTGGTTAATAATAATAGCAGACATTGACTTCCACAACCGATTTTAATCGGAACAATGAAGATGGTAAACATTGCCAGAGCAATCATCCCAATATAATTAATCACATTTTGAGACTTATAAGATGTTACTCGGAAAGATTTAAAAAACGAATGTTTTGATTAATTAGATAAGTGCATTTAAGTCTTACATGAGCTTACCTCTCTTCTTTCCGTAAAACTACCAACTATTTAAACACACTAATTGTTTAAGTAAGTAATATTTGACCGCGTAAGGGTCGCGGGAGTCCGCTGGATGCGGGTGGCGCAGGACCGGCCATTGTGGCACTCTTTGGGGGAGGCATATGTCCAGCAGTGGACGTCTTTCGGCTGATATGTTGATGATAATTATTATTCATGTTTATTAAGCTTCCGTTAGTTCACTTTAATTCTGTATTTTACAAACTCTTGGTTCTTTCTTCAGTATTTGTAGCGTAACTGTTATCTACTGCTACAAATTATATAGAAAATCCGTTTTACAAAGGAAAATATTTGCCTTGGTCCATCCAGAAAGTCAATGTTATGCAAAAGTGAAGTAACTTTTGAAATCGGTTAAGCGGTTCCAGACAAGCGACAAAGGGCTTGTGCATATATTACGTCATGCTTTTTTAACGATTTTAGACCCCCGCCTAACAAAATACCTATTTATAGACAGCTCCAAATCTACAGTTTTGCAGACTTTTGCTCATTAGTAGGTACAGATAAGTACATTATTGTTTTCAGAAACTTTTACTCCAGGAAAATACATAAAAAAGAAGGTCTGTATTTACTCCAGGAAAATACATAAATACATAAAAAATAGGTTTGAAAAACATACATTTATAATTATATGGTTTTTGTGTTGTCTAATATTTTATTGGATTTTGTGTCCGTAATGATTTAAATTTATGATAATAATATCCGATACACAGAAAAAATCTGCTATTCTAAAATCACATTCAAAATATTTCCAAAGGGTATTGGGTAACCTTGTATGAAAAAAAACTTTTTTTTTGCAGCGGCCAAGTATGTTTTTTTTAATAATGGTTTAGAGGACCTCTTAATACGCATAGATATAAAAAATTAAACGCGTTTAACAATATCAGAGGCGAGATAGGTATATACGTTTTAAATTTATTTCATACTTTTAAATATGAGCTGTGGAAATATATATTGCAAATATCTCGGCTCCAATGCATTTTAGAGCATTACACTTTATAACTAAAATGTTGTGTGTGTAACTGTCATGTCCGTCATACGATAAATAAAAAAAACTAAAATGTTATTTTTGAACAGTTTCATCATACTACCAATTTTACAAGTGGCCGCTCACCTACTATAATGACAACACTTTTACCCAACTTTGACCCTTTGATGTTTTCCATACTAGTTGTTAGTAAAATGACTGGACTATCAAAATCAAATTGTGATTGCAACATTTGCAACGAGTCGCAGCTGACAGTGACCGACAGACTGACGGACAGACCGCGTCGGCACATCAAAGCGCCGGCGTTATTTACGAGCCCTTTCGCCTCGCCGCGAGACCAACGGTTCTTTTTCCTTTACTTTGTTCTCGAATTGGATAAAACTATCTTCAATCATGGTGTGGTTCTAGGGCCGGTATTATATCCATGTTTTTTATCCATGTCTCAATGAGTAGTTGATGATGGTATGCAGAAAAATACAGTCGGCAATAAAAGCTTGTACCAAAAAGGAAATTTTTGACAGAAACTTATTTGTTTATTATAATTGCTGCGTCGCGTTTGGCATTGTAGTCGCCTAGAAAATGACAAACGAAATTTTAATAGGATGGCAAGGAAATTAAAAGCAATGATTAAAGATGCTGAAAATGAGACTCTGCAAGCACAGCTGATGACGTTGTCAGCCACAGCATATTCTAACTACTCCCTCTGGAAAGTAACAAAGAATCACAACTGTCCTCAAAATGTGAAACCTCCCATTAAGCTTACTGATAATGCCTGGGCCAGGACCAATCAACAAAAAGCAGACATATTTGCTAGACATTTAAGCCAAGTATTTACTCCAAATAAAATAGACTCGTCAGACCTGGATAATGAAATAGATCTTGCACTAAAACATCCATTCCAAATGGACTTGCCACTAAAACCAACAAGTCCAAATGAAGTACCTGTAGGTATAGAGAGATGAATGACGTGTGTCCCACCAGAAACGGAGACAAATAGATTGACGTCGGAAAATAACTGTTCTGATAAGAACGGCTGATTGCTCTGACAAGAGCAGTTTCTGGTTGTCCTGAGAAGGACATTTTGTAATTGCGAAGACGCCGGCAATGCAGCACCCAATCATCTTCAAGGTCTTCATTGTCGAGGCTTCTCGTCTTCGATCTTCAAGCACGGAGCAGCAGAGCAGCGATGTGTTCGTCTCGACGGCCGGCGCAGTAAAAGACTGAATTTCGCGCGGCCAGACTATTTATAGGTGAGCGAGTCGAGCGCAAGATCACGCCACCTATCTCCCTCCTGCTCTCGCGCATCCGTCTCGCTCTAATATTATAAATGTTGCGGATTAATCATGTCACTAGTTGTATGCCTTTTTCTTGTATATAGTTAGGCCTATTTTGTAAATAAATTCATCACAACATTCTGCCCGCCGCTGCCGAGTCGAGCGCACGCGCTCCTCGTGCTCTGTCCGCATTCCGCTCTCGCGACCGCGCTGCCCCGTGCGCGCCCCTGCCCCTCGGCCCTCGCCCGCGTTCGCTTCGCGACGCGTGGCTTCACTGTTCCAGCGCTGGGGTTTTCCCCGAGCGCACATTCCGCCCATTGTGTTACCACAGGTGTGCCTAGCCGTGGTAATTTCCGTCGCGTCGTGCGCATCAGTGAGAAAGAGACTCAATTAGTTAAGTTAAAAACTCTAAGTGAATTTGTTTTAAAACCCTCCTGGGTTTTAGCCATTTAAGTGTTGTTTACTGTGTATACTGTGAATTAAAATGGAGAACGAACTCCGCCATGTGCAACTAGAACGCGACGAGCTCATAGAGTTCTTTCAACGCAATCATCCCCAGGCGTGGGATGATTACCACCAAAAAGCAGACAGTGGGGCTCTACCACCGTCAGCGCTCTCAGTCATGTATGGAGACAAGCGTAGGATCCGTTCTTCACGCCGCAAGCCCTCAGGTGAGTCAGTGCCGTACACCACCACCTATAATCACTTCTTGCCGAATTTTACAAACACCACCGTGACTACCACTTCGGCAGTCACCACACTCGCTAACACCACATCATCATCGTCACCTAGGACCACCGCCTCTCACCCAGGCCTCATTATGAATGATACTACGGATTTCTTTTCGCGACGGTCAGGGAAGCAAGTAGTTCTGCGTCCCCTGCCCGGTCTAGGCCTTGCGCCAGTCCTACCCCTTGAGCAGGCCCCGGAGGCCCGCACACCCAGCCAGCAGGGCTACCATGAAACACAAGACACCCAGCTACAACCCGGGCAAAACCAGCCTAACTCAGCCCGTCTTAGCCCACTCAGTCCGGGAAAGACAGGCACCCAACCTGACACTCAACTTAATCTAGGGCAGGCCTCCCCGTCACAGGAGCCCGAGCGCCCCATGTCAGCCCAATCTATTTGCAGTGACAAGACTCGGTACTCCGACGTCGCAGACTCAGACATAAATGACGCTGACATGAATGACGAAATAACCACGGAGGACGACTTCATTGAAGTCACTAAAAAGCGGAAGTCCAAGCGGAACCGCGCCTCCCCGACCTTATCGGAAAGCTCCCCCCGCGCCCAGGCACAGTCCCCCCAGGGAGCCTCCACCTCCACCCACAACAAATTTGATGCGCTCCCGACTGACTCAACTGACGCGCCCTCACAAGAGAAAAGAGCAAACAGACAGTCGACCCCCCCCCCCACAGACAATACACAAACACAAACACAGCCAAAAGCACCACCCAAGGTAGTGAGGCCGCCCATGCTCTTACTTAGAGACATCAGCCGCTGGCGTGGCCTCCTAGCAGAAAGCGAGAGGCTAGGGCTAGCCAAAGTGCAGACCCACCTCATCAAAGGCCACGCGGGCGGCCTAGCCATCTTTACTACTGACGACCAGCAATTCAACGCATGGCGCAAACTTATGGTCAATGGCTATTTCACACACGTCCTTGACTCGGAAAGACAGCACCGAGTCATAATCAGGAATGTACCCACACAAATACACACAGACGACATTCTAGCCGACATCCGCGAGCAGGGCTACCCGGCTAGCGAGGTGCACCGGCTATACAGATCATACATAAAACCCAAACAAGCATACACTATGGTAGCTGTCATGCTTGATAACACACCCAAAGGCCGAGAGATTGAGCTAATACAAGAAATCTGCGGGGTCGGCAGAGTCAAAGTCGAACCCCCAAACAAAAGGAAGCTGGCAGGCCAATGCCATAGATGCCAGCTTTTTGGCCATTCGGAGCGAAACTGCACGCTCGACTTCGTATGTCACAAATGCGCAGGCCCACACTATTGGACCGAGTGCAAACGAGACCGTGAAAAAGATGGGGACCCGCTTTGCAACAATTGCAAGGGCCCCCACATAGCCAGCTACCGCGGCTGCCCTATAGCCCCCAAACTCAAAGCTCAGGCCCGCCCACGCAACACTAACATCAACAACAACAACAGGAACAACACCAACAACAAAAATACAGCCCGACAGCCCAGGGAGTTTACTTACAGGCCCCCTGGGTATAACGCCTGGGCCGCCCCCATGCAACCTTCGCGGCCGGCTTTCCCGCCCCTCCCTAATAAAGACTACGCACACGCGCCTTCATCCCCACCACACACACAGCAGGCACCGCACATACAAGGCCCGGCCCCGGGCCCGAGGTATGTGGCGGCCCCCCCTGCCCCCGCTGCCCCCCAGCAAGCCCCCCCGCAATACACAGCGCCCGCACAACCCCCCGCCCCTCCCCTCAGGGGGGCTTCACGGAACCACACACAAAACACAGTACAAGTGCAACAGCACCACCAACAACAGCAACACCACCAACAGCAACACTACTCGGCCCAGCCGGAGAGCTACTCGGCCATGGCCGACTTCGAGCTGGTCACGGACCTTGCCTGTGCCTTTGACATGGACGAGGTCTGTGCCCTAGCTGCCAAATTCCGTCAAGCTCAGACGACCCCCGAAAAGCTCTTTGTGCTGGCCCAACACCAGCGCCTACTCAACACAATAAAAACATTCACACTCCGCAATGGATAACACACCATCACTCATAAACGCTCGCTCCCAACCCCGATCGCTCGAGATCGGGTTTTTCAATGCCAGAGGGCTAAAAGCCCAGAGAAACGAAGTCGCCATCTTCCTAAGGGACAAATCACTGGACATCTTACTAGTACAGGAGACATTGCTTAAGCCAGCTATTAAGGGACCTGCAATAGCCAACTATAACTTAATTAGGAATGACCGCCCTACGCATGGTGGTGGCACACTCATATACTACAAAAGATCATTACACATATGCAGCATAGTCACACCACAGCTACACAACTTGGAGGCCTCGGTCTGCCGTCTGGCCATGACCGGCCACAAGCCCATCACCATTGCCTCAGTCTATCAACCGCCTGGCAAAGATATCCTGGATTCCGACCTGAACGCGTTGCTGGAGTTGGACGAATCGGTCATTCTGGCCGGTGACTTCAACTCTAAGCATACACAGTGGAATTGCAGGATATCTACGCCAAACGGAAATAGACTGAGGCGGTTCACCCTAGCCGCAAACCTTAACATTTATGCCCCCGTTGAACCTACTCATTACCATGACTGCACCGACCACTTACCTGACATACTAGACATGGCCCTCCTGAAAAATGTATCCCTCAGATTCAGATCAATAGTTGTCCACCACGAGCTTCACTCCGATCACAGGCCAGTTGTACTTAGCCTCGGCCCCTCACCTGAGTTGGCACCAGTCAAGAAGACTATTGTCGACTGGGTGAAGCTGGGCAAGTCACTGGCCTCCGACTCTCTCCCCCTAGATAACACACTCATAAACAACATTAAAACACGCACAGACACTGACACAGCCATCACACATTTCACCACCACCATGCAAAACATCCAAAAGGAGTGCTCCCGGGAGATAACGGTAGAGGATGACCCCCGCTTCCGCCTCCCGGAGCACATAAAACAATTAATGAGGGAGAAAAACCTGGCCCTCCACGACTACGACAGATGTCCATGTGAAGTCACCAAAAATAGGAAGAACAGACTTCAAAAGTGTGTGAAGCGCGAGATTAGTAAGTTCCGAAACGACAAGTGGAATGGCTTTCTTTCAGAGATAACGCCAAATCACCAGGCTTACTGGAATTTGGCGAGATCTCTGAAGAAAGATACAGTAGTATCAATGCCGCCACTTGTTGTCCCGGACACTGCTACTCTCGCCTTCACAGACCTCGAAAAGGCCGAATGCCTCGCCACCAGCCTGCGCAAGCAATGCTCCCCCAGCACAACACACAATGACACAGACCACATAAAACACATTGACGACGAGGTATTGCGGCAATCCGCAATACCTCCTGACACTACAGACACAGTCGACACAGTCACAGACGCCGAAGTCAAACAACTAATAAAGAACTTAAAAATCCGAAAGTCCCCAGGTGACGATGGTCTCCCGAACAGACTCTTCAAGCTACTCCCCGACACAATCATTACACTCTTGGTGATAATCTTCAACGCGGCTCTAGCCAATTGTCACTTTCCGAACGCATGGAAGTCAGCCACGGTCATAGGCATTCATAAGCCCGGAAAACCCGCCAATAATCCCTCCAGCTACCGACCCATCAGCCTCTTGAGTACAATGGGTAAGTTATACGAGCGCATTTTACTCAAGAGGCTTAAACAGCACGTCAGCCAAAATGACGTCCTCATTGACGAACAGTTTGGCTTTCGTGCTGGTCACTCCTGCCCTCAGCAAATCCACCGCATTGTGGAACATGCGCTCCACTGGATGAATGGATGGAGGAGACCCATTCCCACCGCAGCCATCTTTCTCGACATAGCGAAAGCCTTCGACAAGGTGTGGCACAACGGCTTATTATATAAGCTTTACACGATCGGAGTGCCACGCCAGATAGTCCACACCATCAAGGACTATCTCGATTGTCGAGGCTTTCGCTATAGAGTCGAGGGTACTCTCTCCAGTCTTCAGCCAGTTGGAGCGGGTGTTCCACAAGGCTCAGTCCTCGCCCCCTGCCTTTTCACCCTTTTCATTAACGACATCCCCAAGACACCGGGTGTAAATTATGCCCTGTTTGCGGATGACACCGCAATCTATGCGACGTCACCGCACCCGTCCAGGTTGAGCAAAATCCTCCAGACCGCCATCAGTGCTCTCGGGGACTGGTGCCGACGCTGGAGGGTGGAGGTCAACCCGGACAAAAGCCAGGCCATAATTTTCACCCGACGTCACTACTATCCCCGAATACTAGCAAAACATACGCCCATACACCTTTTCAACACCCCCATTCCCTGGGTATCAACAGCAAAGTACCTCGGAGTACACCTTGACCGTAGGCTGAATTTCCACAAACATATTAAAGCAGTTAAGGACAGAGCCGCCTTCTTCACAGGAAGACTTAAGATGATTATCACCAAGTCCTCCAAACTCTCCACCAACAACAAACTACTACTCTACAAAGCATGCATAAGACCGGTCTTCATGTACGCAAGCTCGGTCTTTGCACACGCCTCCAAACCCAAACTCAAAACACTCCAAAGACTACAGAACAAATTCCTCCGCAAAGTCGCGAATGCCCCATGGTACGTGACTAACATTGACATACACAAACAACTAAAAATACCCTCAGTACAATACCACATGAAAACACTCTCCAAGCACCTCCACACACGCGCAGAGTCCCACACAAATCCCCTCATCAAACACTTTACAAATTACACCCCACACAAATCAACGCCGCTACTCAAGAGACGTCCAAAAAACGCTCTCTTGGATAGCGACGATGATATAACCACAGCACACGAGGTGGAAATCCGGATGGAGAAGGAATTCCAGCTCAAACTCAAATCAGATCAAAATTTGGCAAGAGTGTACAACGGCACTGACTCACTCAACTTGTACCTCTTCTCCCAACAGCCCAGAGTGCCCTATAGGCCTCACCTACACCAGCGCCGTGGTAGACCCCCACGGTCCCCAATTCGTTACCCGTGGATCCCTTTCCCAAGGGCATCATCCTCAGATTTTAGCAATAATTGTAAAAATAGTCCTCCTCCCCCTATGCCGGGGAGAACCAATGTATTATACAAGTCAATGTCCCTAGACAGGGTTAGTGCTAGTGCTAACCCTCTCCCCACCATGGGGAGCGTTCGACCTGCTAGTCGCTAAGACTAGCAGGTCGATCGGATCAATTGTCATCATATAACTAGTTGTAAGGTGTTAGTCTATAGTAGTTGTAAGATATTAGTTTTAAGCATAGTTTTATATAATCTCAGCTGTTATGCTCTCCAACGAGCATAACACGCTCCAGCTCCGAGCAAAAGGGTCCTGTGCGGCCCGGCTCGTAGAAACCATGCTCAAAAAAAAAAAAAAAAAAAAAAAAAATAAATTCATATAAATCGCGCGTCCGCCGCGCCGCGCGGACGTGCCACCGGCCGACCACCTGCGCCGCGTCCATTGAGGATGTCCTTTTGGACATAGGCCCGTCGTCCGACGGAGTCATTTCGGAGCAGATGTTCCTGTCTACTGGAAGAAGTTAAAGTGGAGTTGTCGTTTGACTGCATTCTCGCAGCTCGGTACTGAGTACTGGGGGACCTTGCGCTGTCAGTCAGGTTTGACAGTCTGGGAATCCCGGGAAATTACTAAGCGGTGGGGGTGTGGTCGGACTTCGACTCTGCGGAGATTTCGACCACGCCGGCGGATGACCCTGCTCCTTCATCACGGATCTGGACTTCGATGCGGCCCGCGGGACTGCCGTACTGGCTGTAATCTCGTAGCTCGGTATTTAGTACTGGGGGACAGCCTCCATTTGGAGGTGATGGGCCATTTGGAGGTGGAAACCCGGGAAATTGCTGACTATGGGAGAGCGGTTGGTCTTCGGAAACGTGGGACCCGCGTCGCACTACAAGGACAAGAAAAACAATCTGGCCCTTGTCAATCGGGCGCAGTTTCTTCGAGACCGTCGTTAGGCTGTATCTCGTCAGTGGCTCGGTATTGAGTACTGGGGGACCCCGCGCTGTCAGTCATGTTCGACAGTCGGGGAAACTCGGGAAATTGCTGAAAAGCGGAGACGCCACCTGGACTTCGTGATCATCGGGACTTCGCTCGAGAGAAGAGAGCTTCACTGCGTGGACCTGCGTCTAGCCCGTGGATCTTCGGCCGATCTACGTGCGCCTCGCTACCACTGCAGCCGGCCCTGCGGCTGTATCAGCAGTGAAACCCGTGCACCGTGAGCCACGCCCTCTGCGGCGGGGGGGTGGGGGGCTCCGGATCGCCACGAGAGGACATAGAAGAATGAAATAAATATTCTTGCACAGTTATGTATGTGCTCTATGTTATGTTATTTCAATAAAGATACCCCTTAGCTTAAGCTTAGTTAGGATAGTTAAATAGCGCGCTGTGCGCGCGTGCAATGGCCAGTTGGGCCTTGCATAGTTATAGGCAATTAGTTAAGGGCCCCTTCGGGGCCCAACTTAAGAAGCTAGGCAGGAAAAAAAAAAAAAAAAAAAAAAAAAAAAAAAATTCATTCCAGTTCTACAGTTATAACAGAGTTTATCTTCAAGTACCTACAATCCTCCAGTAATTCTCCAGTGACCCAACCTCTGTTAAATATCCAAACACATAAAACTACTTAAGGATAAAAAGGCCCCAGGGTTTGATCTAATAACAAAAGAGGTATTAAAAGAGCTACCAAAGAAGGCCCTAGTTCTTATTGCAACACTCTTCAATAGTATATTGAGAACAGGGTACTATCCTAGTCTATGGAAGGTCTCTCAAATACAAATGATGCAAAAGCCTGGTAAACCCATTCATGATGTAACATCCTACAGACCGATAAGCCTACTACCACTGTTTTCTAAGCTCTTCGAAAGAATACTTCTGGACCGACTTTGTGAGTTGTTGTGATCGAGTTTTAAATTTAAAAAGAACCGAAGTATGTACCTATTTAACTAAAATTAAAGAATTAAAATATGAAATTGACTGAAATATTTTACAGTTGATTACAGATACAGATACAGATTTATTTATTTATAAAATAAAAATATTTTACATATCAGGAGAGTATACACTAAATTTAAATTCTTAGTGTTACAATTAATGATATGATAACAATTGCATTCATGGCAAGAGTGAATTTCTTGTGTGGGTAGTACATTTGTAATTTAGTATGTCTTTAAGGTTAGGTACTTATTTGTTTTCGACGTTAAACATGATAGAATAATTATAGCAATAAAATTAAATTGCAAAATTCAGATCACCACATTTATTTTAGTTGTTTTGCAAACGTTGTGTCGTTTTGCACTAGTTTTAACTCTGCTGGTAGTGAGTTATATAATTTTGCGCCCATGACACCGACTGTTTTCCGAGTCTTTGCAAGTCTACAATCCGGGATGATCAGCAGTTTGCATCGACGAGCACTGGAATGAGTATTGTAGGTATGTAAGTTAGCCCTCACATACTTGCAGGCAGTTAGTATTTATACACTAGGAAGTGTGAGTATCTTGGACTCCTGAATTGCGGTTATTTTATTAAATTTTAACGTACCTAACCTAAAGAAAGATAATAAACAATTTTAAAACAATGCTTACGAGTATTAAACGTTATCATGACACAGCCATGGTATAAATAAATACCTAAGTAAATATTATGGGTACATTTTTACACAAATCGAACTAGCCCCATAGCTATCAATACCTACGGCTTGTGATATGGATAGGTACTAGATATGTACCATGGTAAGAATCAAAATAAATAAAGTGCTATGAAGTCCTATTTATATTTACTTTCATCCAACAAGATTATAAAACCTCTATGTAAACATTGAACAACGTATCATAGTGTGGAACACTCAGAGCGCGACTCAGACTCACAATTAACCTGTTATTAGTTATAACTATCCACTCGCCGCGCGACCACGTGCGAGTGGTCACTGACTTTTGACTAACGGTAGCCACGCCATGTGACCACATAACCCTCCAATGACGAAAAGTCAAATGTCGCTACAAAACACGTATAGCTATAGAACTTTCTATCTTAGCAATGTAACATCTCTCGATCACTGTCTCGTTTGGAACGCGTTGATTCACCGCTCGTGTTTTAGATAGATTGCTGGAAATGAGAAAAGATGAGGTACGGGAAACCTTGATAATTGCAAACACCTGTAATTTAGGATGAAAATCCACCAGAGACGTGCGGAGTTATGTTTTCAAATATGTATTTGACACCTTGCATGCTTGACAGCCCCCTTAGTGTGTTAAGGTTGCAATTATTGTTAAGCAGAGGCTCGTCATTTAAAATTCATCTTGCGAACTCCCATTCTACTTAACACTAGTTTCACCCCCACCTCCATAAAATAAAGTTAGGGGAACATTTCCGGGTTAAAAGGTTTCCTATGTAATCCAAGTTTGAAACTACCTAATAGGTATGTGCCAAATTTCATTCAAATTTAACTAGTCTAGCGTGATTGAGTACCAATAATCTTAACTTTATAAAATTAGTTGGAATAAAAATTGTAGAATAGTGCGTGCCAAATAACGATAATTTACTTGCTTCAATATAAATAAAAACTATAGCAAATGTCATAATCATAAAATCCGTAAATAATCTGTTTATAGACCTAGGCTTAATAAGTATAACTTTAACTGCGGCCATAATTGAGACAAGTCACGAATTCGTTTACTGATGCCATTACTGACGATAGTTTGGTACCTACAAAGTTTTTTCTGTCTAGTACAAAATAGGAACAATAAACGCATAAAGTATGTAAGTTTTAGTTTTTTATTAGTTATCATTATCCAGAGACACTATTTATATATAAAATTACAATTTAAAAATACGTTTGAAATAGATTTAAAATAATAGTATCACTTTTACGAAAAATATAAAGTTTCCTCTTTTAATCCGAGTTATAATATGCCTTATGACCAGACATCGTTAATTTTGAAGCATTTTTGGTGCAGCGTAGTGCTGTTATCGGAATAGGCATGGACAATATCAACCAAAATTGTTAAATAGGATAAATATTGGCATTATTAACGTTTGTTAAAGATAACGATTGAAATATTTTATACCAATTACCAATAATGTAATGTAGTAATGTAGGTACGATGTACCAAAAATTCTACAAAATTAACAATGTCTGCTCATGACTATCAAATTTAAGTTCACCCTGTCCACTACTACAAAAATAATACAATCTTTCACATCAAAATGTTTTATTAATTCGATAAACAAATCAGTACCATTTATTTGAGAATTTATCTTGTTAATTCGAGGATGACAATAAAACCACACATGAAACATGATCGCATCAAAAATATCATTAATGGTAAAATCTTTTGTCCTTTTCTGCGCAATCAATTGCTCATGCCAACTTGATGAAACAACATAATATTTAAACGTCCGCGTCACCAGTGTACCAAATTTCAACCTATACAAATAAGTTTGGATAAAAGCTAGCTAGCTTAGCTAATTTATACTTAGTTAAAGTTAACTGTACCGTACCTACCTACCACGTAACGAATGGTGGGACTCTTTATCCGCATAAACGGTGTCTTCTCTTATATAAATCTGTGTTGAAATCATAACTAACACGTATAAAAGCTGCTAACTTTTGACCACAGGGAAGTTTATTTTGGTTTTTTCATTTTTTTATAACCCAAGCATAAACTGTTCAGAAAATCGGCCAAGTGCGTGTCGGTCGGACCGCGCACAACAAAGGTGCCGAATAAAAATCGTACCGTCGCAGAAATCTTACGTCACTCACGTTATTTTCTATACGGAAGGCAGTTTTTCAGCAATATCTCGAAAACCTTTGAACCTATCTTGTTCACAATAATTTTCGGTGAACGAATTTCATAGGCATCCGTGATTTTTTTGTTCGGTAATTAGAGGGGGGGGGGGGGGCACAATTTTTGGGTATTTCGGGGATCTCCGAATATTTACACTTAATCTAAAAACTTGCTGAGAAACCTGATATTTATTTTGAAAGGCCTATCGATTGAAGTTCCACACGTAGACTTACAATTTTTTTTTTGACTTGCATTTACATACTGTATCCCTTTCAGACCGGAAAAACAAGACCCAGCTATAACGTAAAAGGAAGTATATTGACGTATGTTTTTGAATTGACAATTAAATGTAATCAACCCGTACAAATAGGCTTGTTGCGTGGTGTTAAAATTGATAACTTCGTGTTGCTAAATGGATAGTAAACCATCAAATGATTGTAATAAAGTATAAATTACAAAATATAATTCAAATCATAAAAAGATATGAACCTTGAAAGTTTAGAAAAAAAAGTTTTTTTATTTATTGTCCAAGATTAATTTTATAGGTACCAATAGAATCCTTACGCTTTTATAGAAACAAATTTGTATGACAACTATGGACCTAAACGCAGTATTTCGCGACCGAAACAGCAATTTACTTCATTTTCCATGCAACGGTTAGTACTAAATTGCACGGTGTGACGTCATACTTTAAAGCCAATCAGTATGAAGCGTTTCGACTGCTGTCACCGAGGTCCGTCTTTAACTCGATTTTTTGGGTATTAATATCCTTTAAATGTAGTTGCTTCCATACAAACATTTGTTCATCAACTAAAACTGGTTCGAATGGCATCGCAAACAAATTTAAGGTCACAAGCCCATTGTATTGGCCGGGTCTGAAAGGAGTATGGAGTGCACCCCTAAAAAAATACTTTAGTAATTTCATTACAGAACTTTGTAGCGGCTAACAAAATACACCTACATATCCTTCAAATTGTATTCAAATACACCTTTTAGTTTTCATGTAAAATGCCTGTGCCATACGGACCTATAAGCGTTCCATTTACGGAACCCTAAAAACTGTATCCCGACTACGGAAAAACTGAAAAAACATTTTTTTCATACAAAAGGTAATTTCGAATCGATTGACAACTCAATCATCAAACTTGATTCAGTTTATGAAAGGCTACGCTGCAACACCCGTAAATACATACTACTAAAGTTATATATCCCTTCCTTTTGCCTTAGCCCGGCAAAAACAGTCCAATTATACAGAAAGTACTCTAGTAAAAACCAAAGCATTCATTCCCAAAATATAAATAAGACAAAAGAAATACGGATATGTCATATGACTTGTTGAAAGGTATAAGTTCGTTATTTCAGGTATAGGATAGGATAGCTGGAATAGACAATTTCGAATACGAATAACAGTTTATATGCACCAACATAATTCTACGGGTATTTTTTGTGGCACCGAACTTGAATATGGATTCCATTTTTACTTTGTGTTTGTGTATTGTGTTCAATGTTCTGACATAGACGACAAAGTAAATAAAGGAGAATTGCAAACATTTAAAGCATTTTCATCAAGGTCACGGTTTGAAGCTCATTTCGAATCTGATCGTTACCAAGATTTTGCCGTTGAATTTAAATAATGACGCCAAAAGGCACCCTTCTTAACATTTCACTTGCAGTGCTTGTTGTATGTAAGTTCGTTTAGGTGAAAACTTGATAGTCAAATAAGACCGACTTGATTAAGATTTAGGTTAGATTTCGATTTATTTATTTCGAGATAAAAATGACGATATAGATTTCCATACAAGATTGCAGTCCAATTAAGTTGAAATTTTGTGCATTTGTGTGTGTTAAATGAGGATTCATTATTAGCACCATCAATTTGAGCATGGTGACATAAGGAAGTCTAATCCTAAAATACATAACACAAACCTTTCGTTTTATCCATTAGAAATTAGTAAGTAATAGATGTCTTGGGCAAAAAAAACTGTTGGCAATAACAGCCCGCCAAACCTCATTATTAACAAAATCTTATTATTAGTTGCACATTGAGAAAGCCATTTAACTTGTCTGAACAATACGAGATTAAAAGAAGAGTCTGTTTACGTTTTTGTAACAATTATTCTTTGCTGTACTTAACAGTTATGTACAGTCGCCATCACATACATAGGGACACTATAGGTGTTCAAAAATATCGGCACATGCACCCTAACGCCTTGAAAATAGGGGTGTGTTCCGATGTTTGTAAGCTGCTTGTTTGCTTCGATGTATGTGATGGCGACTGTACACAGGTTTACATTAGAGCAGACGCTGTTTATGTTTATGGCAAAATTTAGGACTAGGATTTTTATATATGACGCCACGATGACTGGATAAAAATAATAACAGAGGGAAAAAAAGAAGGAGAAAAGAAAAGGGGAAGGCCGAGACTATCTTACATGGAGCAAATAAAAGAAAAAATAAATGCTTCATCTTATAGAGAAATAAAAAGAGGGAGCAAGTAGAAACATTTGGAAATTACTCCACCGACAAGAGCCTAGCTCTTAAATAAGAAGAATAAAAAGAGTCCCTAACTTCGACTTTCCACAGAAAAGACGTGAACCTAAATATCTCTATGACCTATTTTCGTCAGTGACGAGCGGATGAAGCGGATGACATTACACAGGCTCGCAGTTAGGGTTGTCATACGTCACGATTTGACCGGGCATGTTTGACTTGGCAATTGTCAGGATTTTTAGGAATGACCTCATGAAAAAATAAGTTTACCTACGGGATAAATTTATTACAAAGTTAACACAGTTTTCATGAATGAATGAGTACATAAAAGTAGTAGGTATGTAATCAACAAAAACAATAATATTTCTTTGAAAATAATTTAAACTAGGAAAAATTACAGCTAAAGAGATCTCAATCCATTTTTTTACAAGCTTTATATTAACTTGCACTGTTCGTATGTAAATATGTAACAAGTTGTCCGTCAAAATTTGCAATCCATTTTTCAGTCACTTCCTGTTATCCAATTGAGCTGAAATTTTGCAAGCATAGGTATTTTTTTTTTTTTTTTTAATATTACGAGACAATCTTACACAAATCAAGCTGGGCCCACGGTAAGCTCAATAAGGCTTGTGTTGTGGGTACTAGGCGACGATATATATAATAGATAAATACATATAGATACTTATATACATATATAACATCCATAACTCAGGAACAAATATTCGTGATAAACACACAAATAAATGCCCTGACCGGGATTCGAACCCGGGACCTCCAGCTTCGTAGGCAGAGTCACTACCAACTAGGCTACGGAGGCCGTTAAAAATGTATATTGCATGACAATGCAATAGTATGATGACTTGGAGCTGATCTGATGCTAGAGCTGTGGAAGGAAGGTGGCCATAGGAACTCCGCAATAAAACGACACAACCCCATCGAATTGGTTATGGGCTCGTTAGAATCGTCTCAATGAGTACTTGATGATGGTATGCAGAAAAGTACAGTCGGCAGTAAAAGCTTGTACCAAAAATGATTTTTTTGACCGAAACTTATTGCTTAAAACTCTAGTTACAATCTAAGTACCTACATTTGGTTTTAATTATAAATCAATATGCACAATACAACAGGTCTTAATCATAATCAACATAGTTATAGTATAAATTAGGCGCAGCGCGCCGCCGGGGCGTCGTTCAAGCTACGCCAAATCTCTGTTACAAGAAATGTCAAGATTTCTAGTGTGATGTCAGATTTTTTATCAGGACATTTAATTCTTCCATATGGCAACCCTACTCGCAGTTCAAACAGTGCACGTAACTCGGCGGCCGTGAGAGGGTTATGAAACTTAGATCCGTGATCCGTGTTGCGTTTGCGTGACCTTATAGATCCGGGTGCATCTTAGATTGTTAGTCTTACTACACTCAAGAGCAAAAGTTTCGGGTCACCCTAAATTAAAAAACCACAATAGGATTTTTTTAATATTTTACACTAGTCTTATTGACATAATAAAGTATTCTTCGTAATACCCAAATGTATTAGCAATTTCCGGGATCCTATCATAAAAATATCAACATCCAAAAATGACGATTTTTGCGATATCTCGCTCCGTTAAGAGGCTGACAAGACCAAATTTGTTGAAATTGATATTATTTGAGCAGTTGTATAAGAAAAACTATTTGTTCTAGCACATCAAAAAAAATATAAGTTAATATTCATCATATTTCCAAGACCGTAGACGGACTCGAAACGTAATTGGATGAAATCGGCTCGATAGAAAATAATTGCAAAGATTGGTCTTAAAATCATCTTAAACGGTTCTATGTCCTTATTTTTTTGACGTATGGGTCTGCAATTAAAAACACGAAGTCCACATATTCATACCTAAACCGTAGACGAGCCATATTTCACAAATAATCCACACTTTTTTTTATTTCAATATTTATTCATTATTTTCGTCTAAAACCTGGCCGCTCAAGTAACACTCGCTCTCGCTTACTCCGATACAAATAGACAGTGTGCGAGTTTTAGGTGTTGACAGCGCCTTAACATTGTTTTTTTCATGGGTTTTTACGAGTCCGATTTAAACCTGATAACGTGTTTTTTTTTGTTATTTCTACAGATTAGATGTAAAATTTAATAAAGATAATGACAGGGTTAAAAACTATACAACCTTGTACTATTTTAGGAAATATAACGGTATTTCATCGACCCGAAATTTTTGCTCTTGAGTGTATATGTGTAAGATTTACACACATTTTTTACACATTTTATAACCTTGCTTCGAATTTGTATGAATGTTTTGCATAAATCTGCCGTCTGGTCGCATTTTAAGAATCATGAGTTTGTCGCCTAAAAAAGTGACAAAGTATAAAAACGTATACCTACCATTTGCCGACCCTATCGTTAAATTACCATTATCCTTTTCATTACCAATTACTCACTAATAACTGTGATACCCACTAACTTTCTCGTACGGCGGACGTTCAAGTGAACTAAGTTTCGAGTTCAAGTTTAAACAGTAAGTTAAACAACAGCTTAGTAATTAGTTAAGAAACTTGTTGCTATGTATACAACTTTTTATTCGGAATACACACGGTTTAAGGGCGTTTTCACTCAAATGTGCGACTTATACTAGTACTTTTTTTCTCAGAATTAAGATTATTTTGGTTTTTCCTGTTCAGAATCATGGGCACTCTTATTCCCGATAAAGTAAAAAAGTACCCTTAAATTCTCTTCCTCGAGTTTAGACGTAACGCAATCTAAAAATTAAGTACGCTACCTATACCTAACAAACTTTACAGGGGTCAAAGCCCTTTGCTATTCTACATAGGTATTATTGTTTAACGGCCTCTGTAGCCCAGTGGGTAGTGATTCTGCCTACGAAGCTGGAGGTCCCGGGTTCGAATCCCGGTCAGGGCATTTATTTGTGTGTTTATCACGAATATTTGTTCCTGAGTTATGGATGTTATATATGTATATAAGTATCTATATGTATTTATCTATTATATATATCATCGCCTAGTACCCACAACACAAGCCTTATTGAGCTTACCGTGGGCCTAGGTTGATTTGTGTAAGATTGTCCCGTAATATTTATTTATTTATTTATTATTATTATTTATTGTTTGATAAAAATGTAGCAGTTATCTACACTGGCTTGCAAAAGAAGGTATAACACTCATAAATGCGACGATAACTAAAACTGTTATACCTTCTTCTGCAGGCCAGTGTATTAAGTGCTAAATGTTGGTTTATGAAGAGCTAAGGCAATTAAGGATTTATTTTAAAACGGCTGACTATCAGTGACGTCTTATCATAAAAATAAAACACTTAATTTGGGAAGGTGATCGTTTGGTTGCCCCATAGTCACTCCAATACATCCGGGTAAAGGAGCACGATAACAAAATATAATATAACTGTGACAGGGGTCACACTTATTGAGCGAGCGAGCGAAGCGAGTTAAGTTCTCCGTTTTAGCTTGTATTTATCATCATCATCATCATAATTGTCAGCCCGTAATCGCCCACTGCTGAGCATAGGCCTCTCTTCGAGTACGCCACCCGTCCCTATCCTGAGCTAATCTTATCCAGAAGTGACCCGCGATCTTCCTAATATCGTCCACCCATCGAGCTGGTGGACGGCCGACGCTCCTTTTACCTAGAAGTGGCCACCAATCTGACACCTTTTTGGTCCACCTACCATCATTCTGCCTGACAAGGTGTCCTGCCCAGCTCCACTTGAGTTTGGTAATGGTATCTCCAACGTCGAGCACCTTAGTGCGACGTCGGATCTCAACATTCCTCACTCGGTGTTGTAGTTTAATGCAGAGCATGGCGCGCTCCATGGCTCTCTGTGCTACTCGTATTTTGTGATCAGCCTCATTTGTTAGCGTCCATGTCTCGGCACCGTACGTCATGGTGGGCAGGACACATTGGTTAAAGAGGCGAGTCTTCAGCCATTGTGGAACATCGGTAAACTTGAGGATGTTGTCCAGTTTATTAAATGCTGCCCAACCCAGATGTATTCTTCTAGAGATCTCCTTATGTTGATGCTCTTTGTCAAAGGATATAATATGTCCAAGATATACATATTGGTCGACCGACTCCCGTTTATTGTTTTCTACCGTTATGGTTGAATTCGAATTACCGGAGACGTTCGCCATAACTTTAGTCTTGGACATATTCATCCTGAGACTTGTATTTATACTTTGACGAATTTGAAGTGAGCTCATGAATGGGACATTGTTCTGAGCTTATGAACAGCCATTGTTCTCTCTCGCACGAGCCAAATTTTGTAAAAAAAAACGGCTTATACCTGGGTCGCTGGGACCGTTTTTTTAAATATTTGAGTTCATTTTGAATCTTTTGAATAAGTCGATAGAGTTCATTTTACATTGAACATTGTATGTGGCGCTAAGCTTTTTCTTGCAGAAAATGGCACGCGTTTGACCACACAGTCGTATTGATAGACTTGAATGCTATTGTTCTGAAGATAAGAACATCATTCCAGTTTAGAAAATCTCAAGTATACATCCAGCTGTTCTCCTCTACAGGTCGAATTTATCAATCGATTCTCGTGAAATTCTGTAAGCAGGTTCACTAATTATATAGTTTTTTTTTCAATTCAGTTTTTCAAAATAAAAAAAAATAAAAAAAAAAAATTTATAAGTTTCTGGCAAAAATTTAATTTTTGGTACAAGCTTTTATTGCTGACTACTTTTCTGCATACCATCATCAATTACTCATTGAGACGATTCTAACGAGCCCAAACTCAATGGGGTTGTATCGTTTTATTGCGGAGTTCCTATGGCCACCTTCCAGCTCCAGCATCAGATCAGCTCCATGTCGTCATAATATTGCATTGTCATGCGATATACATATGCATGCAAAATTTCTGCTCAGTTGAAAACCGGGAATTGGGTCAAATTTAACTTGCATGAGTTGATTACAGACAGACAGACATACAGACGACGGGACAGGTGAAACTAAATAAAAGCTTGTAATAAAGACAGGTTTGCGAGTTATACAGCCTCACAGAGCCACTAGGTAAGATTTCTATAAGACCATCTCGATATTAGTATTATTATTTATGTGGCAAAGTCTAGTTAGTCTGAGATCGTTCATCATTTCATGGAGGCTGCGAACATGCCGACACACGTACCTCCGCTGCTGCTTAACGGTGTGCAGCTACGTCGAGTGCACGAGGTCAAATATCTTGGCCACATTCTACTGTATATGAAAGATCACGCTGACATCCAGAGGCAAAGACGAGCTATTGCAGTGCGAGCGAATATGCTAGCCAGGAGATTCGCTAAATGTAGCAAGGGCGTAAAGAGGCAGCTATTTCGGAGCTTCTGTACCAGTGTGTACACAGTAAGTATAATTGTGGTCAGATTTTACATGCGCTGCCGAGACATGCGCGTGCAATACAAGGACGCGTGGTGCGCTTTGTTTCGGCTGCCACGCTGGTGCAGCGCGAGCGCGATGTTCGCGGAGGGGCGCGCGCCGGGCTGGCCCGCGCTGCTGCGCGCGAGGACCGCCACCGCTAGGAAGGCAATCTACGCATCCTCCAACACACTGCTCTCGGCGGTGAGAGAATGGGACGCCAGCCCACTACATGAACGCTGGAGGGAATACCACAGGCCTGTCGTCGCGGGATCGGGGTGAACCGCGACGTTGAATAATCCCGGCCCATATATTTTCATAGTTTGTAATTTGTAATAATAATTGGACGTACTTATGCAAACAGGAACCAACCCACACGATGACAGTTTCGAGATAAAGCGATTTTTGTCTAAAAAGTGTAAACAAAAAGTATGTTAAAGTTTTAACGAAAAGTTTGACTGTAATATAAAACAAATCCATATTTTCTAGAGTTTTTACTGGTAACAGACTCAAAAGTCAAAACGTATACTGGTTTTTTTCTTTAAATAGTGGATGGTTCCTTTTAACAAAAAAGGTTGAGTGTGGGTTGGTTCCTTATTACTTTACTAGTAATAATGCAATGGTGCATAGTAACGATAATAAACGTATGTTTTCATTATTTTATTTAAAAGAAAGTAGAGTACAAATGTTAACGTATAAAATACTTTACACAAAAACAGTTCTACATCATCAATTATGCCACTTTAAAGAAGATATACATAAAAAAACATCTGCAGCCAACTTAGTTACTATTCATTAGTTTCTTCTTCCATTTCGAAGTCTGGTTCACCTGAAAAGCCTTCCAGGTCATCCTCAATATGTTCATCAGGGATTAATTTAACGTAGAAATTATGATTGACCTGTGGAATCAGATGCAGAAGGCTTTTCAGGTCTTTTAACTTTGCGTCTGCGATTGGCTTTCCTGATGGCCACAGGGGCTCCATTATATCCTTGGTAATATTAGTCACCCTTCCGCGAAGATTTTTTTGTATGTCCACTTCCTTAAAGTCTTCATCAAAATTAGGCCTCATATATATTTTGTAAATTTCATGTTTTCTCAGCTCTATTTCTTTCGTAGCCAGCCATGATACTTTAGTTCCGTCAGTGTTTTTTTTTCTGTTAGTTATATTTTTCTCCAACTTCAAAGAGGAAAAAAAGTCCTGTTGATTCATTCGATGAACTTTCATGGGATTATTTTTCTTGCAAGTCTTCATTATATCCATGTAATCATCTGGCGTGTATAGTCTCTGATGGTGTTTTAGGGCAGTTTCTATTTTTCCGAAATCTGTGTCATTGGGGAGGAAACTGTGGCCCGATTCAAGAAATTTCATATTGATTTGGTTAAGCGTTGGATGGTCATTTAAAATCGCTTTAAGCATCAATACCAGTTTAATATTTCGATTTTGACCGCCACATGAATCACTCCATAAAATCAGACGTGTTACGCTGCTGTCGAGTCTTTCGAAAATATGTTTCATTAAGCAAGATCCCACTTCTTGTGCACCACGACCAGCTTCTCCTTCCACCCACACATTGCAATGGGCTTCGTCTTTACTTCCAGTGTGTATACCAAGATTGTATACCCAAAGCTGTCTCTTATAAAATACAATGTTTGTAGGTATGCGTGGCAAAGGTAGCGTTTTTTCCAAGTCAAAGGTAATAGTTTCCAGTGAAGGATCGGACTTTGCCAGTTTCATGTCCATTTTCAATTGGGTTTGCAAGCGATTTGCAAGGTCTTGATGTGCTATCCGTTTCAGGTCAATATCAGATTTTTCTTCTTCCGATGCAGTCAGCGTTTGGCTGTGAAAGTAATCACATTTATTACATGTGTCCTTTTTTAAAGGCTTGGTTCGTAAATTAAAATTAGTAAGAAATATTTGGTTCACTTTCGATAATGACAGGATTCTCATTGCAGCTGCCTTAGCTTCCTCTTTATATAACTCGAAGATTTTTGAAACTGTCATGTCAGATCTAAGAAACTTGACCCCATTGCATTGTCCTCGACGGTAGTGAGATATATATGTCGGCAATTTTTTTATCAAGTTTATCACAAACAGCTCGCATTCATGAGAGACTTTATTGCGTCCGCTTTGCAAACCACGTTTATCTACAATGCAATTTTCAGACCGCATTTTGCAAAGTGACGTGTTTATTCTTTTTGACGACGTTTGGAAAGTTTTGAGAAACATATCCTTACAAACTGATATCCCATCCAAGAAGTATTGACGAGAATACTCTTTTTTTTTCGAAACCTTGCTTTTATTTTGAGTTGCAATGTAATGACGCTTTACAGGTTGTTCTTTTACTAATGCGTTCAAGAACATATTCTGTGCATCGTAAGAACCTAATGAATAAAATTTTTCAAAAGCAATCAATCTTTTCTCTGAGGATATATTTTCGTGACATTTTTTGCTGCAACTGCACTGATAATCTATGAATTTCTTAGTGCCGACACATTTTTTTCTAGAATTTACATACGGCAGGTTCATATACTTTCTTTTTTTCCTTTCTTCTCTCAACAACCCACCAAATTTTCGCTTTCTACCTTTTTTTGGTCGTCCACCAAGTAGTGAGTCAGTTTGTGATAGTTCAGTTTCTTTATCAGAAACTGCTTCGGTGCTTGACCTAACAATAAGCGAATTTCCGTTGACAGATGTTGTATCATTTTCTGAAACAGGAACTATTTGACCTTCTTCAGTTTGGTTTTCTTCTGCAGGTGTTGGGCGGATATGTGCACGGCTACTAGCCGGAGCACAGGAGCCAGAAGTAAAACAATCATAACTAATAAAAGTATCTGAAATAATACACACTTAGGCATTTTTTACCACGCAAACCGGATCCAAAACACATGGTATCTCAAGTTTTATAAATGAAACTATATTAACATAGAACCATGCGACTTGGATCTTTGGTGACAATATGAATTTGACCAATTTTGATTTTGCAAGCGGGAACCAACCCGCATAGTCTCATATGGTATAATAATAAAGATACTTTAACGAGGAACCATGTTAGTTGGGTCTGTTTAGAATAAATATAATAATCATATTTAGCAAATTGTCGGGTTACCATGTGAGATAGATCTTTTTGATTTTTTATAAAGTTATTAATACGTGTGTTGGTAACTTTGTGACCGTAATGTTTTTATAGGTAAATGTCGTCATATCACTATGATATTTACAGGGTCGACAGAAGGTGCATTTTAGAACAGTGCCCTATACTTAACTCAATTTTGGACGGAGTGTGGGTTGGTTCCTGTTTGCATAAGTACGTCCAATTAATGTACTCGCTAATATGGACTTGTTCTGGATTAAATTATTTTCATTTCATTTCGGTTTCAAAACATAACCTCAAACTCTAGTAATTTGTATAATTTTCACGTGTACCAACAAAATTGTTTGCTACAAAATAATGCAATTCGGTGCTGAATGTGCCTAAATTAACTAATGAACCACGAACCTACTAATTAACTGTGTTTAATTACCGTGCCTGGAATGTCTATGTTGTTTGCTATAAACAATTTATGATTATGACTGCCATGACCTTGATTCTTAATCTGCTTATGGAATTTAATTAATATTGACAACTATCTCTGGTATGTGTTTTCATGATAAAATAATAATCAGATCAATTTAACTCAAGGATTTGGGACTCATCCCATATTTGAAAAAGTTTGCAATAACTTTATGAAAAATGACTGATATAACGCCCGCGCTTCCAGCCGTCTTGGTTTCGCGCGCAAAGGCCGCTTAGAAGCGGCATCGTAGCCAGATGGCAGATAGCCCGCGCCCCGCGCCGCCCGCGCGCCAAAAGCCGCGCGTCCAGCCGCGTTAGTTTATACCGGTTAGATGCTCTCCTCCAATCCCCGTACGCGTCGCAGACGCCGCCCGCGCGGCCCGCACCCCGCTCTGCCCCCGCGCGTCACGGGTAGTTCGATAGAGATCGTCGTACCGAGCTAACTCGATTCCGTGTGCTTCCATGGCCCTCACATGTATAGTTTAATTTCTGTACCTACCTGTTGACTGTATTATTGTGTTTGTTAATGTTTTGTGTAATAAAAGTACTACAACCCATTATAGTGGCTGCCCAACTAGTGGCGCTGAATCTTACATTCAGGATTTGATACCTGCGTTCTCGCCGCGAGTGCCGTGCCGCGTTAGAAGTATTCAACTAACGCCCGATTATATTTCGACGAAAAGTGCAACAGAAGAGTGAGAAACTATTATAGCCATGCCACAGACTCGAAGCAAAACTCTTGACAACGGAGGGAACCACGAGGCTTTACCCCAAGCAAGCGAATCGGAGGCCTACAACGAGGCGGAGGAGCTGCGCGCCCCGAGCGCCCCCTCTGCCACTCCCGCCGCCGCTGCGCCGCTCGGCCCCGCCGGAGCGGCCGCGAACTTAAACGCCGAGACCTATCTTGTCGGCGTTATGGAGTCCTTCGCCAGGATGCAAGCGGAGACAAACCGGACCCTGGTGGAAACCCTACGAACTCTCCCCTTCAACAACGGCCCCTGGGTCCCGCAGCCGGCGACGCCGCCGCTCGAGGCCCGCGCGCCGTCCGCGCCCTCGTCCGCGGTCGTCGGAGGTAACTTCTCCAAGTGCACCGCGAGGTTCAACGGGAGGTCACACGACGCGGAGGTGCTGGAAGCGTTCCTTGACGCCGTTCAGGTGTACAAGGAGTGCGCAGGTGTCAGCGACGAGCATGCGCTGCGCGGCCTGCCGCTGCTGCTGGAGGGTGACGCCGCCGTGTGGTGGCGCGGTGCGCGCGCCTCTGCCCTCACCTGGGCCGACGCCGTGGCGCGCCTGCGCGGCATGTATGGAGTACAGCAACCAGCTCATAAGGTTTTACGGGAAATCTATGCTTCGGAACAAAGAGACTCCGAAAGAGCTGAAGTGTTTGTATGTAAAGTGCGGTCTTTCATGGTCAAATTGCCATACGCGGTACCCATGTGCATGCAAATAGACATTATTTACGGACTGTTACATCGACGTGTCAGGAAACGGTTACCTAGAGATAGCATTGTTGATGTTGATAGTTTTGTAGAAAAAGTGAGAGTCATTGAAGACGCGATATCCGAAACAAAAGTAAGTACCAATTCCGAGAAATCGGGCGGTCCGACCCCGGTTGTGAGTACCTGCCCCCACCCGTCTCGCTCACGCGCGCCGCCGCGCGAAGTCGAGTCGGCTGACCGCAGCGTTACCACTGGTTCGAGCGGTACTACTGTCACGAAACTCGCCTCTAACTCGAACGAAGTTCCGAAATGTGATAGGCGCGTTCGGTGTTCGTTCTGCAAATTTTATGGACACAGCGTTGCTGAGTGTCGTAATTTGAAAGACAAACATCAGCAAACTGTGAATACCATTTCTGATGGAGTAAAGGCTAATGCGGGGTCTAACCCAATACGATGTTACGGATGCGGCCAACCCGGTGTAGTACGGTCGAAGTGTGAGAATTGTGCTCGGGTAAGCGTACCCGCAAGGTCGTTCGATTTTAATGTGGTCACCGATGATGACGTCACGACGGTACCTCGCGCAAACGAGACAACACAACCGACGGTACCCGTCACTATCGCGAACAGGGTAGGCGTCGCGATACTCGACACCGGGGCAACATGTAGCGTCGCCGGTGCTATGTTGTATTCTATTTTACAATCGGACGGAGTACAATTCCACGAGGCGGAACGCACCATAGGGCTTGCGGACGGCTCCCGCCGACAAAAGGTAGTACTAACCGCGACGGTACCCGTATTTTTAGAAGGTAGGGAAGTAGCTACTGAGTTCGTGGTGTTCCCTGGGGACAACACCCGAACATTATTAGGCCGCGACTTCATTAGAAATGCTGGGGTCACCGTGGAAATAGCGCAGGAGTCGTGGTATTTTGCAAATAGCCCCAACCAAACATTTCCATTTGTGCGATCTATGATTCTCAAGGAGACAGAGCTGATGCGAGCGGATATATCCGATGTCACCTTGCGTGACGATGAAGGTATGGAGCTGCCGCCTGAGCACAGGGACGCACTCAACGCGTTTTTGCGCAGCAGAGCGGCCCAGTTTGCTGCCGAGGGACCTCCTACGGACTTCGCCGTCCATAAGATCAAGGTAAGTGATCATCAGGAGCCTCTCGCCTCGCCTCCGTACAGGTTGTCACCGCCGAAAAAGGAAGCTCTGGAGAAAGAGCTGCAAAAGCTACTCAGCGCCGATGTCATCGAGGAATGCGAATCTCCGTGGGCCTCAAACGTCGTTCTGGTGAAGAAGAAGGATGAGAGCTACAGGCTTTGCGTTGACTACCGCAAGCTCAACGCGGTCACGGAGCCTGACCGCTACCCTCTTCCCAGGATCGAGGACGTTCTCCATGCCGCAAAGACCTCCAAGTACATGACCACGCTGGACCTACGTTCTGGCTACTTTCAGGTGGGTGTTGATCCGGACCATAGGGACCTCACCTCATTCACGACACCTTTGGGCACCTTCAGGTTCAAACGTATGCCCATGGGCCTGCGTAACTCTGGAGCGACCTTCCAGAGGTTAATTGACCGGTTCAAGTCCAACTTACCAGGTATCACTTTGGTTGCATATTTAGACGACCTGCTGGTGTTGTCCGAGGAATCATTCGAGAAGCACCTCGCCGATGTGGAGGCTGTGTTCGATCGCCTAGCAATGTTCAACTTGCGGGTGAATCGTGAGAAAAGCCACTTCGCGAGGGAGTCCGTCAAGTTCCTCGGCCACGTCATCGTGCCAGGTGGTATACACGTGGACCCAGACAAGACGTCCGCCATAGACAACATGCCGCCTCCTCAGAACGTGAAACACCTGAAGTGCTTTCTGCAAACCTCAAGCTGGTTCAGACGCTTCATACCTGGTTATGCTGAGATCAGTGCACCGTTGACCGCTTTGCTGAAGAAGGTAAGCACCTGGAGATGGGGCCCCGAACAGCAGAGCGCTTTCGATACGATCAAGTCTCTCCTCGTGTCAGCGCCAATCCTTCGTCAGGCTGACGAGACGAAGCCGTTCGTCCTCAGAACTGACAGTAGTGGGTACGCATTAGGAGCAGCCTTGCTTCAGGGGGAGGGGGTTGATGAACGACCCGTCGAGTACGCCAGCCGTCTTCTCACGGCGGCTGAGAAAAATTACAATACCTCGGAACGCGAAGCCCTGGCAGTCGTGTGGGCTGTGATGAAGTTCCGTGGGTACATTGATGGAGCAGACGTGGTGGTGAAGTCAGACCACCAACCACTCAGATGGCTTATGAGTTTGAAGTCGCCGAGTGGTCGCCTAGCCAGATGGGCACTCAGTCTCCAAGAGTACAATCTCAAAATTGAGTATACACCAGGTAAGGCAAACGTGATCGCGGATACGCTGTCACGTCCAACGTGCTCTGCAGACGCTGACTGCGACCTGTGCCTGACCGTGGTGGACCTGCCCTCTCGTAGCCCCAAGGATGTCCGGGAGAACCAGCTAAAGGACCCCGACGTGCTGAAGATCATCGAGGCGATGGAATCCGACGATCCCTTTAGGGGGAGGGCATGGGCCGATAAAGGGTACGTTTTGACCGATGGTGTATTGTACCGTTATGGCCCCGAGAATGAGGAGAACGACGACGCGAGCTTGGTGGTACCGGAGCATGAGCGCAAAGACGTGCTGGCCGAGTACCACGACGCCCCTACAGCTGGTCATTTCGGCGTAGAGCGGACGTTGCAGCGTCTCGTTAGTAAGTATTATTGGCCTGGGATGAGGGCCTACGTTACCCAGTATATCAGGGACTGCACAGCGTGCCAGCGGTATAAGGCAGATACACGAAAACCCGCCGGTCTGCTACAAGTCCCAGCCACATCGCGCCGATTCGAAGTCCTCGCAGTAGACCTGTTCGGGCCGCTGCCGGAGACGTCTTCTGGCAACAAGTGGATACTGATACTGGAGGATACCTGCACTAGGTGGGTAGAACTGTTCGCCCTCCCCTCCGCCACAGCTGAGGAATGCGCTAAGACTCTGGTGAACGAGGTGTATCTGCGATATGGAGTCCCCAGGAGGCTTATCAGCGACAATGGCGTTCAGTTTGTAAGCGAGGTGATGCAGCAGACCTGTCACGTCATGGGCATCAAACAGGCTCTCACCTCATACTACCATCCGGAGTCAAATCCCGTTGAACGCAAGAATCGTGATTTGAAGCCTCAGCTGGCCATTCTGGTAGGTAAGGATCACAACACCTGGGATGTGCATCTCCCCGCGATACGGTTCGCTATGAACTCCGCAGTCACAACAAGCACGGGCTATTCACCTGCTTATTTGAATTACGGGCGCGAGATGCGCGCCCCAGCTGACGTAATGTCAGATATGCGAGCGGTGGTAGAGAGCGATAATGTTGTCGCTTCAATTACCCCGTTCCTCAAGAAGCTGTCTACCGTGTTACTTGATGCGCGTGACGTGCACGAGAAGGCCCAGACAGCACAGAAGAAGTTCGCCGACGAGCATCGCCGGCCGGCACCGGACTACAAGGTAGGAGACCTTGTATTATTAAAAACCCAGGGGTCCAACGACACGAGCAGAGGTCAGACGCCGAAGTTCATTCCCCGACGCGATGGGCCATATAGAGTCCGAGGGGTTGTCGGCTGTACGACCTACGCATTAGAGCGCATTAGTGACGGCGTTACGTTAGGGAAATATCACGTTTCGTTACTTACTCCGTTCGTTGGCCCCATCCAAGCTCCTGTCCAGGAGAAACGTAAGAGAGGAAGACCTAGAAAGGCTAACCCAGCGTCCGGGACACAACGCCTGGGTTAGAGGGGGAGGGTATAACGCCCGCGCTTCCAGCCGTCTTGGTTTCGCGCGCAAAGGCCGCTTAGAAGCGGCATCGTAGCCAGATGGCAGATAGCCCGCGCCCCGCGCCGCCCGCGCGCCAAAAGCCGCGCGTCCAGCCGCGTTAGTTTATACCGGTTAGATGCTCTCCTCCAATCCCCGTACGCGTCGCAGACGCCGCCCGCGCGGCCCGCACCCCGCTCTGCCCCCGCGCGTCACGGGTAGTTCGATAGAGATCGTCGTACCGAGCTAACTCGATTCCGTGTGCTTCCATGGCCCTCACATGTATAGTTTAATTTCTGTACCTACCTGTTGACTGTATTATTGTGTTTGTTAATGTTTTGTGTAATAAAAGTACTACAACCCATTATACTGATTAAATTATCTCACACAAACAAATGCTACTAAGAAGACATGTCTACAATGTATGCCGATAAAATGTGAACGATTCTGAATTTGATGATAACAAACACCAAAATAAATGGTTCTGACCCTCATTACGTAGTGAATTTATGTGCGACGAATATCGTGTGACAGACCCACTTTGCGATTAATAACCTATCTCGTCTCACCTTTTCACTGCTCCTAGTTAAATTAGACCCCGATCCGTTACATAACATAACGCCCAAAAGGGCAAAGCACATCAAATTAAATTTACGTCTTAAAGTAGTAAATAGTGTAAATACCACCGCGTGCGAAAATCCCCACTGTCAGGTCGCAGTAATAAAAAAGCTTCATCGCATAAATATAATAATATAGCCAAAGGCAAGGCCGATAAATATCGGCCTTGCCTTTGGCTCGGGCGTCAAATACTTGCGATCAGAGATATTATTTGTTTGGTGAGTAATGTAACTATTTCAGGGCAACTTCTGGCAATTGTGGGTTGCCTGGAAGTTTCACTCTCTAGCGACAAGACCGCCTGTTGTTTGCCTCTACCTACTTGTATTGATTTTGTTTTGTACAGTGTTTTTTTTTATGTGTCTAAAAAAGAGTCATTGTATTTAAAAAAGCGGCCAAGTGCGAGTCGGACTCGCACATGAAGGGTTCCGTAAAATAAATTGCGGTTTACGATTTATGACGTATTAAAAAAAACTACTTACTAGATCTCGTTCAAACCAATTTTCGGTGAAAGTTTGCATGGTAATGTACATTATATATTTTTTTTCGTTTTATCATTCTCTTATTTTAGAAGTTACAGGGGGGGGGGGACACATTTTACCACTTTGGAAGTGTCTCTCGCGCAAACTATTCAGTTTAGAAAAAAAATATATTAAATCTTAATATCATTTTTGAAGACCTTTCCAAAAAATACCCCACACATATGAATAATTTGATGAAAAAAAAAATTGTGTTTCAGTTCTGTGTATGGGCCCCTAAAACTTAATGTTTTTTTTCGATTTTTGTGTAAAAATCTTAATGCGGTTTACAGAATACATCTACTTACCAAGTTTCAACAGTAGGTATAGCTCTTATATAGTTTCGGAAAAAAGTGGCTGTGACATACGGACGGACAGACAGACAGACAGACATGACGAATCTATAAGGGTTCTGTTTTTTGCCATTTGGCTACGAAACCCTAAAAAGAGGAAAAAATGTGTCATTGCAGTGATACCCATCTCATCGCCAGTAACACTTCTACTCTATTTCCATAGTAGACTCTTACGACAATCACGGGAAGGAAGGGGGTGGTGCTATTATTTTTCTACCCCTCTTTCCTATAGGTTACCTCGACACAACCTGATCTGAAATTAGAGGTCGAAATTATACTGGTTTGCCCGAGGTTAGTGGACGGTAAGCTTTAATACCAACCTCGGGCGTGTGAGGCCAACTTCAGTTCGCAATTAGGTGCGTAAATTGAGACCCTTAATGTATGGGCAGTGAAGTATATCTGCATGTATATTTAGGTACGCTTCGCTTAAAGCAGTAATTACACAGCAATCAAATCTACTCAAGGGTCTACTCTTTCAATAAAGAACTTTACGTCGTAGGTCACTCTACTTTAGCTTTCATGTGTGTCGAATAACTAGAAACTATAATCGTTACATTTTTCTAGATTTAATAATGTATGAGGGCCTAAAGTAATGTTTCGAAAGACTCAATTACTACTTAAGCAACTCAGAATTGAACAGTCAAGTCTCATCAAGCAAGGCAACTTTTCTAAAATTCAGTTAATCCGCATCTCACAGAGAGAAACTTATGTAGATGCCAAATGAATCGTCATAACACTATGCAAATATGCGCCAAACTTATATACTGCTCTGTTTGGGTTTCCTACTGTGAAATTGCGACATTTTGGATATTAAATAATAGTAGTTTATGCTACTGATACATAATGAGAGGCCTTAAAATAAGAGTGTGGTTTTATGAAACGAGCGTCAGCGAGTTTCATAATAGGATCACACGAGTGTTTTAAGGCCTAATTATGTACAGTTGCATACACTACTTTATCTAAACACATTTCATAAGTACTCTAAGATGGGTTCAGAAGCCGTAGGAAAATAACCTGCATTGCTACGAGTGCTACCTGTAAGTTATCTTTGAAAAAAAAAAATGAAAAAAAAAGTGTTTTTTTTTTTATTGAAAAAAAAAAGTAAAAAAAAAGTGTAAATAGTAAAAAACAGCTAAAAAAATTAAAAAAAGTAAAAAAAAAGTGAAAAAAAGGTAAAAAATGAATAAAGGTGACAAAAATTTAAAAAAAAGTAAAAAAAAAATTAGTTAAAGAAAAAAAAAAGTGAAAAAAGTAAAAAACAATAAAAAATGAAAAAACAGTGGAAAAAAAAGTGAAAAAAAGTAAAAAAAAAGGTAAAAATGGAATAAAAGTGACAAAAAGTATAAAAAAAGTGCAAAAAATAAAAAAAAATAATAAAAAAAGTGCAAAAAAGTTAAAAAGCGGAAAAAAAGTTCAAAAAGTCAAAAAAAAAATTAAAAAGTTAAAAAGAAAAAAATGTTGAAAAAGTAAAATGAAAAAAACATAATAAATTGACGTTTCGTATCGATAACTGTTTTAATATCTATAGATACTAGACTAGAGACCCACTTGAGTTTTGACAGCTGTTCCAAATTTAAACTCATAACGATACCGATAATCTGTACTGTAATAACATTACAGTACAGATTTTACCTACTATCACAGTCAAGAAAGTTGTCATAGTAAAATTGGTTGTAATAATGCTGGTCATTACCGACGGTTTCTGAACGCATTTTAGAGCACTAATGATATGTGCGTAGATAAAACATATTGTATTCTTCTTTATATACTATTTAAGTAACATAATGTATAAGTACCTACCTCTTCTAGGTGTGGTATCTTTTTCTTTTCATGTTTTATTTTTATTTTTCTCTTGTGTAAACCGACATCAAATACGATTACAGCATTGAATAATTAATGTAAATCTGGCCAAGTGAGAGTCGGACTTGATCACGAGAGTCCCGTACCCCGTACCGTAGGTACTTGTATTACCTTAAAGTTGTTTTAAGAAAACACCTTGACCTACCTTTTGTTAAAAATGCTTCAAAACGACGGGCTGGCCGCATCTGTAAACTCAATCCAACTTGCACTGCTCTGGGCAGACTACCGTGACAATATTTTGGCTAAAATATGCAATAAACTTAATAGTCTTATATACATTCCAGGGCGGAGCGCTCATACAAGCCGATTCCCACCGGCCTCCCCAAAAATGTCATACTATTGTATATTACCAAACTCGTAAATCATCAAAAAACAGCCTTTTTATTTGGCTCCGGGTTGTCCAGTGAAAATTCTTACGCGCTTACATTCATCCACTTACTCGTAGAACATAATTTTCCCTATGTCCTGAGGTGGGCGTAAATAGCTGCGACACAGTTTAATACTAAATCAACTTGTATCATAGCTAAAGCAACTGCTTACGATCTTGTTATTTTAAATATGTTTGTTTTTATGTTCAATAATAGTTATTTATGAACCAGTGCGGAAAGTAGGTTATTCCCAACGACGGTCCTGAGGGGTAAACACGTAACGTTTCAAACGCGCGTTAGGAAAGTCCAACAGTCATTTTACCATATTGACATTTAGATTTACCTAACGCTCGTCCAATGCGTTACGTGGTCGATCTGCTGGGTTCAAATCCGGGTAAGTGCAAATATTCGTGTAATGAGCATGTATTTATTCTGAGTTTTTAAACATTATATACGTATAAAAATCCATCTAGCTTAGAATGTCTAAACAACAAGATTTCTAGCGTCGTTTTTTTGCAACTACTGGAGCACGTGACCTAGCACAACTTGCTATAATAGTCAGGATACACGAAGCTAGTTATTCATGCTAGGATAGCAAGCTAGTGCTACTAAACTAGCAAGCTAGAGCGTCTATCTTCGTGTATACAAAACAAGCTTTATTTCCGGGCTAGTAAGCTAGCGAGAAAGCTAGCAAACTATTGTCTGAGGCCAGGATAGTTTAATAGCTTACTTAATTGCTGCTTCTGTTGCTGTTCTATTTTTTTAGCTAGCAGCGCCCCCCACCTCTGATTTCGCTGTCCTGGCTTGTGTATTACCTTCGTGTGGCCGGTGAAGCTAGTTATTATCCGTTCAGCTAGTGCGCACTGCAAAGATACTGGCTGGCTTAAAATTATCTGACATCATGTAAACAGCACAGCACTAGCGTGTTCCTAGAGGGGACAGCAAGCCAGGACAGTATAGTACAGTATCTAGCTTGCTATCCTAGATTAAAAAACTAGCCTCGTGTA
This sequence comes from Epinotia brunnichana, assembly GCA_963854355.1. Lineage (NCBI taxonomy): Eukaryota > Metazoa > Arthropoda > Insecta > Lepidoptera > Tortricidae > Epinotia > Epinotia brunnichana. The sequence goes on along the minus strand of OY977945.1, from coordinate 6,494,732 downwards.
TCCCGGGCATAGTCAGCAACGCCTGTCTCTGCACACAACAAATTAGAAACAGGAATGCATATTTTCTAACCTCGATCGCGTATATTGTGCTGTCTTCGCTTATATTCAATACTTGGGCACGATTAGATAGGCCGTTGCAATATCTTATAACGTCATAACATTAGGCACACCGGTTTTAGACCGACAAACCACATTCTACGACTGAACATCTGCGGTTGCGGTTGAGCAGGAGGGCCAACTGTGTAACACCATCTACATACTCGTGACTTTGTGAGCTGTAGAACGACACCAGGTAGCCTGCCATTTTTTCAAAACAAGAGACAAAATTTGAATCGTTAAAAAAACCTTTATAATTATTGAACCAGTGCTCAAAATTTCATGAGAATAGGTTGAGAAATGCGACCTGCAGAGTGACACTGCAAGGACAGACGCCGGACATACGATTTTTTTTTCCCATGCTGAAACAGAGCACTTCGTTCGCTTCGCTCCCTCGTTCAAGAAATGTCCTATTTCGTAAACGTCCATCAAATGTATTTTAGCTAAAATCCACTAAAATTCATAGGCTTTAAACAGAGGTTTGTTCATCATATCAGCCGAAGGACGTCTACTGCTGGACATTGGAGCAGTTGCAGCAGCTGAAGGCCCCCCAAAGAGTGCCACAATGACCGCTCTGTGCCACTCGCGACTCCCGCGACCTTTACCAGGTCACCAGTCTACCTTGCCTACTCACGCTGCTCCTCGGCACATCTTTAGTGAGTAACTAGCTTCTTTTTTTTACAAAAAAGAATAACCCCTAAAATAATTAATAATTTTGCCCGCGACTTCGTCCGCGTGGAACTCGTTTATATCGTAGCTCCATACAAACTGTCGCCCCATTTTCACCCCCTTAGGGGATGAATTTTGCTATAAAACTATCCTAAGCTGAAGCCAGAATAATACTTAATCTAACTATAAAAAATGTTACATGTTCTTCCGTTCATGGGAAGCTCAGATCCTTCGTGACAAAACAATATCTGAAATGATACTGGCTGATTATTTTTCTAACTAAGTAAGAGATTTATTATAAGTGTCGATTATGTGCATCAGTTAGAAAACTATAAAAGAGAAAATATCGATTTGACGAATAAACGATGCTTACCCCCTACTACAAGGAATATGATGAATAAAAGTGGGTCAGACGCGCCTGTAAATGGCGGCAGATCTGGAGTTCTCCGAACTTTGGCTTATTATGGAGGCATCCGGGTGGCCTTTCCAAAGTGTCAACACGCCGCGAGCAATCCCACATAGAATTAAGGAACTGATCTATTTATTAGGTGACAGATCTATTATTTTGATGACAGATCTTATATTCAGGCTATATAAAATAGGTGATTTATATTTAGAGACAGTTTTGATTAAACTTGTGACTAATTTATAATTAAATACAGATTATAATTAGGGTTTTGCAGATAAGACATCTAATAATTAGGGTAACAGAAAATATTGTTGCCAATAAAACACTCGGAAACAAAATAAGCGCTCCTTTTTCTTTTTTTACATTAAACTTGCAACACTTTAATATTGCACGTTTACTGTTATTTAAACGAAGGTAAGGTAAATGAAAAGCTACTGTTCTTAACTGCTTGGTTTCTATTTTATTTATACGTATTAAATGCAAGATAAACTGGTTAATTTTCTCGCTGTTGGCGTTTACCAACATTTAGTTTGGCTAAATCAACAGATGCTTGTAGCAATTTATAGAAATGTACTGTGTAGGTTTAACGTATAAAGACTTTAAACAAAAACAGTTTTAACGGAGTTCTGGACCGATAGTTAGTGGAAGAAGAGTCGTAACTTACCAAGGGTGAAAGTGTAAGAGTAATTTCTGAAAATTATTTATTTATTTATTATTTATTATTTATGTTGGCAGTCAGTGTTGTTGAGAGCTGTTAGTTTATTTAACGTTATAGTTGCACGAACACGGTTCATTGGTTAAAACAATCATCAATACTTATCAAGCCATGAACCTTTATTCGACCAATAGATGTGCTACAAAATGCAGACCATAAATGAATTAAAATGACCATACCACCATCCCACACCATAACGTATCAAAAATATGATACCTCTGTGAATGAAGAAAGTATAATGTAGGTAGACAGATATTATAGGTTAGCAATGGGGAATGGATGAAAATTTTAGAATTGCCTGATTTTTATTTTGGTGTTAGGAATAACCTTCCTTAACACCAGAAAAAAATTGCAGATTTTTCAGGTGCGTCAATTATTTTTGATAAATATAAACAGTTTCCTCACTTACGTTTTGGGTTTAGGACGGCGAATGAGACATTTTCCTTGATTCGTCTCATATTACAAAATTATCTTAAAAATCCGTGGTAAACTGACACTGGAAATGATATTGACAGATGCAGCAGCTATATTTGTCATTGCCAGGGTCAGATATTCTAAATATTTTTTTGTAATACGAGACGGATCAAAGAAAATGTCTCATTCGCCGTCCTAACCCCAAAACGTAAGTGAAGAAACTGTTTATATTTTTCAAAAATAATTGACGACGCTGAAAAATCTGCAACTTTTTTCTGGTGCTAAGGAAGGTTATTCCTATCACCAAAAAAAAAACAGGCATTTCTAAAATTTTCATCCATTCCCCATTGGGTAACCTCGCTATAATATACCCATTTAATCATCACTCGTATGAACATAGTCACCGTTCAGAATAGGTACTAAATTGACGTTGTCAACTTTTGAGTCGCTTTAAGGATGACTCACGCTAGAACGGGCCGTGTCCGGCCCGGGCCGTTTTCTAAGAAAAACGACGGTGTTTTTGCGTGGCCGAGCCATACCCAAGCCCGGCCGAGCCATACCCAAGCCCGGCCGAGCTACGGCCGGGCCGTGCCGACACCGAACCGCTTCCGAGCCTCTTCCGTGGCTCGGCTGCGCAAAAACGCCATCGTTCTTCCTAGAAAACGGCCCGGGCCGGACACGGCCCGTTCTAGCGTGAGTCATCCTTTATAGGTTCTTTAGAGATGAAAGTGACAATGTTAAAGATTCGTTCAAACGCTTTCTACACAAATTACCTTCCAGAATACTGAAGAATGGGTCATGATAACTGTGTTTACCACTAAGTCGTCACCACACGTAGTCCTTGATAAATCTTTAAGTTCATCTGTATTCCTTAGTCTATGTAAAGTTTGCTTACGATCTTTTTAATTATTAATCGACTGTATATTGATTATCATAATTTAAGATCTCTTGTAAGAGCAAGCGCCAGTTCATTAACCGACATCATACTTCTTTGTTTGGGGATATTAGTATCGTTGGTACGTTGTGACGGAAAGGTTCGTGAGTAGCGACCGCACACGAGGGTCTGATGACCTAGTAAACGTCGCGGGAGGCGGCTGGATGGAGGTGGTGCAGGACTGGTTATTGTGACACTCTTTGGGGAGGCCTATGTCCAGCAGTGGACTTCTTTCGGCTGATATAGTGATAATACGGATTAGTACGTCGGTTTTTTTCATTTGCCTTCCGTATGGCAGCACCAACCGGTTTCCCCCCCATTACAAGATTACAACCTCATCCAAATTCTGCATCTTCGGGGTTCTACTCCGTCTCATGTTGATCACATGTATCTTTTGTGGTATTTTAAAGGTAACTACGATTGCAAACGCTGAGCCCCGACCCTATTGTCGCATTGATTTATTTTCTGTTTTTTGTTGTTTTATATAAGTACCTACTACATACCTACATTTATATTTATGTTAGATTTTGTGTTTTTTTTGCGACAATTAAATACATAAAAAAAGGTTTACAGTCGCAAAAAAAACACAAAATCTAACATAAATATAAATGTAGGTATGGTTTTATTTTATTTTTATTGTAGACGATATCAAATTTCCCCAAGTCATGCCCAGGAAGCCAATGGGCTAAGAATGTTGTACGTTTGATTGGAATCTCGTTTGCCTCTATGCCGTATGTGTGTCGTGATAATTGAAGCTATTTCAAAATGCTCAAGTGATTGAATGACTACGCACAAAGGTTTACGATGGAAGTTTCCATAGCATGTGCCAGGCATGATTCAAACTATTTGACTAAATGGCAACATTCTCAATGAGTTTCTCTAATAAACTGTTATTTTCTGTTTAAGTGTGAGAAATTGTAAATTAGTGGCTCTGTGCCCTGTGGAACTGATACACAATAGAAATGTATACAATTATTGAACCTGCTTACAAAATTTCAAGAGAATGGTTGGGTTGAAAAAATGCGACCTGTGGAGGAGAACAGCGGGACAGCGGGACATCCGTACAAACGAAAGAATTTTGGCCCCAAGCTGAAAAGGAGAACTTCGATCGCTTCGCTCGCTCGCTCAATTGAAATGGTGTGCTTTTAAGAAATATTGTGTATCTATGATTATTATAATGAACATTACCTTGACATGTAATAAAATATACATACATCTACTATACTTTATATTCTGCCTAACATCTATCTATCTATCTATACATATAATAAAGCTGAAGAGGGTCGAAAGTATGTACAAAGAAGATATTCGAAAAAAAATTGGCTACCAGAACACGTTCCAACAGTTTTTACAATTTTTGTCTGTTTGTCTGTTTATCTGTTTGTCTGTTTATCTGTTTATCTGTTTGTCTGTTTATGTGACCGCGCATCACGTGAAAACGGCTAAACCGATTAAGATGACATTTGGTATAGAGATAGTTTGAGTCTTAGGGAAGGACTAAGGGTAGTTTTTAGCCTGGAAATCAACCCCTAAGGGGATGAAATGGGGGGTGGAAATTTGTATGGAGCTACTTAAACCGCTGCACCGATTTGGATAAAATTTGGTATATAATTAGTTTGAGTCCCGGGAAAGGTCAAAGGATAGTTTTTATCCCGAAAATCTTCCCTTTAGGGGGTAAAATGGAGGGATGAAAATTTGGATGTAATCCATTATGATAAAATTTGGTTTAGAGGTAATTTAAGTTCTGGGGAAGGACATTGGATAGTTTTTATTCTGGAAATCTTCTCCTAAGGGGGTGAAATGGGGGGTGAAATTTTGGATGGACTCCGTTTAGACCAAATTTGGTATAGATATAGTGTGAGTCCCGGAGAATGACAATGGATAGTTTGAATCCCGAAAATCATCCCTCAAGGGGATGAAATAGGGATGAAAATGTGGATAAATCCCATTTAGTTAAAATTTGGTATAGAGATAGAAGGAGTCCCAGGGAAGGACAATGCATAGTTTTTATCCTGAAAAATCATCTCCTAAGGGGGTGAAATGAAGGGTGAAAATTTGGATAGAACCGATTTAGATGAAATTTGGTATGGAGATAGTTAAGAGTCCTGGGGAAGGACCTAACATAATTTTTAGTCCAGAAATCATCTCCTAGGGGGGTGAAATGAGGTATGAAAATTTGGATGGAACCCATTTACGGTATAGCCAGTTGTAGTCTTGGGGAAGGACATAGGATAGTTTACTCCCGAAAATCATCCCCTAAGGGGGTGTAATTGGGGGTGAAAATTTGTTTGTGATCCATTTTGATGAAATTTGGTTGAACGATAGTTTGAGTCCCGGAGTATGACAACGGATAGTTTTAATCCCAAAAATCATCCCCTCAGGGATGAAATAGGGGGTGAAAATTTGGATAAAACCCATTTAATAGATGAAATTTGGTAAAGAGATAGAAGGAGTCCTAGGGAAGGACAATGCATAGTTTTAATCCCGAAAAATCATTTCCTGAGGTGGTGAAATGAGGGTTGAAGATTTCGATAGAACCCATTTAGATGAAATTTGGTATAGAGAGAGGTCTCAGTCCAAGGAAAGAACATAGAATAATTTTTATTCCGGAACACATGTAAGGAGGAAAAAAGGGGAACACATAAGGGGGTGAGAAATGGTGAATGAAAATTTGGATTGAACCCATTTACGGTATAGCGATAGTTAAGGAAGGACATAGGATGGTTTTATCCCGAAAATCATCCCCTAAGGGGGTGTAATTGGGGGTGAAAATTCGTTTATGACACATTTTGATAAAATTTAGTTGAAAGATAGTTTGAGTCCTAGAAAAGGACATATGATAGTTTATATTCCGGAAATCATCCCCTAAAGGGGTGAAATGGGGGTGAAAATTTGGATGCAGCCCATTTAGATGAAATTTGGTATAGAGATAGTTTGAGTCCTGGAGCATTCTCCAAGGAGGTGAAATAGGGGGTGTAAAATTGGATGGAACCCATTTACGGTATAGCGGTAGTTAGGAGTCCTGGGGAATAGGAACATTACATAGGTAAATATAATTAAATATATGTATGTGACGTTCCGAGGGTAAAGGTACCTTATGGCGGTAGTTTCGAAAATGTTTTCTAAAACGGGGTAAAAAAGACGTTATATTATGGCTATTTTGAAAACTATTAGATGTAACATTTTGTTGAAGAATCTTTATTTTTAATATAAAATATTTAAATTACAAGTCAGTTTATTTAGTCCTACGGTTTAGTAGAAAAGGTCCTTACGACCGTGTGATATAAAAAATGCAAAATAATACTGAAAAAATCCTACATGCATCTATTATGGTGAGGCGGGTCATAGACACCAAGTTTGCGGCGGAGTATATTTTGTAAAAAAAGGCGTTTGGAGTAAGGTAATCTATTAAATCATGCAACTCAGCCACAATGACCCTTTTCTTCATACAATCCATACTAATATTACAAATGCGAAAGTAACTCTGTCTGTCTGTTACCTTTTCATGCTTAAACTGCTGAACCGATTGAGGTGAAATTTGGTGTAGAGATACTTTGAATTCCGGGGCCTTCCCAAAAAATCCTTACTAAAGATAGTTTTTATCTGGAAATTCGTCACCTAAGGGGGTGAAAAGGGGGGAGAAAGTTACGATATAAAAGAGTTCCGCGCGGACGAAGTCGCGGGCAAAAGATAGTATAAAATAATGTGTTTTATCCATGTTTTATAAATAAAATTCTGATTTCACATTTTTCTGATTTCTGATTCTCATGTACTTTTGTAAGCAGGTTGAATGATTAATATTTAGTATTATGTTTTCGATCAGTTTTTCTATATTAAAATAAATTAAAAAAATTACTGGCTCGCGAATTCTACATCTCACAGCGCCACTAAGTAATAAGTAGTAAGCAGTATATGTTTGTCAGCCACCAACGAAAAATAATTGAAAAAAAAACCCTGCGCGACCGAGCTCTGCTCGCGTGAAATGAGGGAAAATACGGACAAAAAAATATTTTCCCAGACATGAGACCCAGATAGATCGATTATTCGCCAAACATTGAAATCTTTAGAGTCGTTTTCGAGAACGTGATTAAAAATATATGAGTACCTATATGTATACAGATTTATTTACAAACTAGCTGTTGCCCGCGACTTCGTCCGCGTGTAACATGTTATCGTCTTAATGTTTGTTTAAGGAATGAATTAAAAAAAAACATTGAAATTAGTTTTGTACCTAGTCTTTTAGTAAACAGTCTAAAACCAAAGTTACAAATCTCTTACTTTAAAAATGTGTTGCTCTTTATACAAACTTAGAACCCCCTTTGAACCCTCATAGTAAACAGTCTGAAACCGTAGTTACAAATTTCTTACTCCTTTTAACCTACTTAGGCGATGAATTAAAAAAACGATGAAATAAGTTTTGTAGTATTTTAGAATGTTTGTTTTGTCTAAAACCGAAGTTACAAATCCCTGACTTTAAAAATGTCTTGCCCTCCGTACAAATTTTGAGCGCGCTTATAATCCCCGCTAAGGGATGAATTAAAAAAAAACGCTAAAATAATTTTGGTAGTCTAAACAGCCTAAGATCGAAGTTACAAATCTCATAAATCTCTCAATCTTTAAAATTTTCTTGCTCTCCATACAAACGTTGAACCCCCTATTAGCGCTTTTCAGGAAAAAATAAAAAAAACGCTGGCAGTACTTTTTTGTATTTTTATAAGTACTTAATCTTTCTACAAAGTTTTAAGTTTCTACCTAAAAAAAGTTTCCCCATACAAACATATTTGACCTCTTTATACCCCTCTTAGCGGTTGCAACTTTCCAAACCACTGAACGTAATTTACCTATATTTGTATTCTAATAAATAATCTTTCTAAACAATATCAAGTCTCAAGCTCAAAAAAAAATTCCTTAGGGGTGGAATTTTTTAAAACGCTGAAAGAATTTTATGTTTATTTTGTAATTCAATCTTCCTTATAAGTTTTGAGATTCTAGCTCAATAAAATCCCCTTTACCAATATTCCACCCATTCTTCATCCCCTTAGGGGTGCAATTTTCCAAAACGCTAAAAATACTTTATTTGTATCGTAATAAGTAATCTTTCTAAAAACTTTTAAGCTTCTATCTCAAAAAGGAGTTTCCCTCATAGAAATTTGACAACCCTTTTTAACACCCTTAGGGGTGGAATTTTTCAAAACGTTGAAATTACTTTATTTGCATTCTAATAAGTAATATTTCTACAAAGTTTTAAGGCTCTTGCTAAAAAAATAAGTTTCCCCCATACAAAATTTGCACCCCTTTTTAACTCTCTTAGCGGCAGAATTTTTATAAACGTTGAAAGTGCTTTATTTGTATTCTAATCAGTAATCTTAATACAAAGTTTGAAGTGTCTAGCTCATAAAATAAACTTTCCCCCATACAAACTTTGCACCCCTATTTAACCCCTTTAGGGGTGGAATTTAACCAAAAATACCTTCTTATCCGTTGCCTACGTTGTAAAAAGTATTTCAGGTGTAAATTTTAACTCTCTAGCCCCAGTAGTTTCGGCTATGATATGCGTTGATGTGTGAGTGAGTGAGTCAGGACATAGGCATTTATATTTTTGTTTCCATAATATAGTTAATTAGTATACTTTTTGCTGTCAATCCATACAGTTCTTTTTCCTGCAGGTATCTTTTTCTTCACATGACTCATCTTTAATTTATATAGATTAATCTTTCCGCTTGTCTTCCAAATAGAGAGAGTAGACTCAAAATTTATTATTACTTCAAAATAAAGAAGAAACGAAAAACAAATTAAAATATCTCAAAAAATTACGAAGCTACAACCGTTTTAATATCGCTTGTTAGAGTGAGAAAACGATCGGGGACCGTGACGTCACGATCCTCGAGCCATAGTAATGGTCGCACCACACTTGGGGGTTCGTGTTTGCGTTGCGTCGTTGCCTCTCTTTCATAGGCCGTAGGAAGGAAAAATATGCAACACGAATACTTGGGCATACACCCCTAAGTGTGGTGCGACCACAAAAAACATTCGTTTCATATGAAGGTGCGTTTTGCGGAATAGGGACAGAACATACCCCCTCTTAAAACTTTGGACACGTCTTATAACTTTTTGATGACTTATAAAACCTCTTGAGTTTTTTTTTCTATTTGACTTCATTTTAAGTCCTTTTTCGAGAAAATACATCATGATGATTATTTTATTTAGTGTCTACACTTCTATTTTCGATCTATCCGACATCCGTATTTTCTTTTAAACCACGAACTTCAGAATTCGAAAATATTCGGGTATCTCTATCTCTATCGCACTAACATTACTCGAGTGAGAGAAATGCAAATATAGAAACTTCGAGTTTTGGTTTTCATGGTTTGGCTGAATGCGCAAAGAGCGCGCGCGCGTGCCATTAAAAAACAAACAAATTTGTGTTACGTATACTTATTGTTCGAATTTGTTGAAACATTTATTGAAATTACGCCTTAATACGACATTTGCGCATATAAGTGCTCATATCAGAATCGATTAATTTCTTATGCTTTAATTCTTGGAATGTGTCACGTGAAGGTCTATCGTAGACGGGATTTAAATTATTAATAGGTGAAATTAAGGAAAAGCAATTCCGCCATTTTGACGTTTATAAAGCTGACAGATGTGGCGGCGATTTCCCTCAAGAAAAATAAATTAAATATTCAATGAGGTCAAATGTATCGAAAAATTTAATAATTGTCGCAGTCGGATAAAAACTATCCTAAGTCGCAGTCAGGATAATAATCTACCTATAAAAAATGTTTCATGTTCTTCCGTTCATGGGAAGCTGAGATCATTCGTGACAAAAAAAGTTTGAAATGTTACTGCCTGTTCCTTTTTTTAATTTAGAGATTTATTATAAGTGTAGATATTGCTCGTTTAATAGTATAGGATATGATTTAAAAGTAGGTTTGATCAAGTATATTGAAGTAATTAATGTGGTGAACATGATTCTTCATAACATTACAGATGCTTTAATATTAAAGCCTATACCTACCTACATACACAATGGATAGTAAGCCCCCGCTGTGTCCGTCTGTCAGTTAGACGTAATTAATGTCATAACTACTGAACGGTTGTGCCCATGTTGTGCCAGTTTCTTTGAATTGATTTAGCATGGCATGAGGTTTGTAATTTATCGCTATTTAGAAGTTAGTCGTAACGAATAGACTTGTTGTAAGGTAAACGTCAGCGGCGCTACCACGAACTTCGAATCTCGAACTTCGTATATCTCCGTCGCTGTCGCTTGATTACCATAAACCGTAAGTGCGAAAGAGCAGATGAGCTTGCAAGAGGGGGCTCTACAAATCACTTTGTAGGTCCAGAACCATTTGTGGGACTCTCGCAGGGGACCATAATATCGGCCTTTAAAGCCTACGCCAAAACCAAACACCAACACCAGTGGAGGAATGAGGCTGGCTTAAGGCACTCTAAGCTCTTCATAGAAGGAGTGGACTCGGGCTGGACCAGAAAACTCTGGAAATCCAGTAGGAAGCAACTCGGAATTATATCTGGGGTGTTCACAGGTCACTTCGGGGTCAAGGATCTCTTGGCCAAGATGGGACTATCTGATAGTTTAGACTGTAGAATGTGTGGCAAGGAGGATGAGACTATGGAACACTTATTGTGTGAATGTCATGCCCTTGCCAGACAAAGAATGAACTACTTTGGTAACGGTTACCCGCAACCAAAGGAATTCAAGGTGCTCCCGGCGAACTGCATCATCCGCTTTGTGGAAATGATGGAGCAAGCCTGGGAGCAGGTATAAAGGAGAGGGCAAATGCACAAAAGATCCCACTGGGTCGAAGTGCATCCGAAAGGGCCCTCACCTAGATAAGATAAGATAAGATAAGTGCGATAGAGACGGAGATATACGAAGTTCGAGATTCGAAGTTCGTGGTTATAGCTCTGAGTGCTCAACGCTGTACCGTCAAACATGCTACTTTGCCCGCTTTTTTCGGAAAAACATATCTCATATTTTTTATATGGTAGGATGATTTTTTTTTGCTTAACGAATCAGTCGTATTAATGGTGTGGTTCCTGCTCATGATGTGAATTTTTTTAAACAACGTATATTCAAAAAGTTTTCGAATTTGATCGCGGGTAAAGTTATTTCGACATTTGCCAACATTGCCCCTGTCGAATTATTGACGCAACTATAGCTCTTAAGATGTTGAGACAAGAGCAAGACCCAGTCCAAAATATTGGGCAAACATGGCGTCAGTTTGAATATCTTGGTCTTCATTACGAAAAGTTTTACGCAATACGGATAAGAATAAAAATAAGAATAAGTTTATTTTGGAACAACAAAAGGCATATACATCATATAAGGCTTAGATCTACAGAAGGAATCTAGTGTTGCTTCAAAAAAGGAGTCCACTCAGCATGAGTCGAGACACACAGTGCAACGACGCTGATTTTCAGTGGATGGGTAATACCTAAGTTGTTTCAATCTTTGCCCTACGGACATGTAGACCTCACATTCCACAATTTGCTGCAAGCTCCATTAAGTTAAATACATGTATGACTCAAAGTAAAGTCATAAAATATAATCTAGTTTCTACAAACTAGTAAGGTTTGCCCTAATATGCTGTGTTTTCGTTCATTACCTGAGGGCCTACCGCGAACGGCATTCGAAGTTTTCCCTCTCTGTCGCACTTAGGTACGAACTCGTAAGTGTGACAGAGAGGGGAAACTTCGAATGCCTTTCGCGGTAGGCCCTCAGATTTGGTTAAAATTTGCATTTTGGGCAAAGTTTCCCCTGGTGGCAAAATAGGCATATTTGACGGTATATGACATGGGCACTCTATGGTAAAATGACATGGCTTAAATTCGAATGGGGAAAAATCCTCTTAGTTCGAATTTAACCCATATTGCTTTGACATAAAGTGGCCATGCCATATACTAGTACAGCGTCGAGCACTCGGATGTTTAATTGTGAACCTTAAACGAGAATATATACATTTTGTGACGACATTTTTTGATGGAAATTTCGAGTATGTAGGTAAGTATAATACTTTTGCATTTGCAAAACCTGTTCAAACAACGCAATTTCAGTAGAAAATCAACAATTCATTATTATAGTCCATCAAGAATATCAATATGTGAAAAATGGTCCAAACCATACTCACAAATAATAAGCTGGATCAAAGTCAAAATACAAAATATCTATCATCAGAGCGGTCTCTATGAGAATTAGAGGAACGAGAAGAAGAATAGGAAGATTTGGATGCGAAGACGGCTGTGGAATACCCACCATAGAACTATAGATTCCTCTTCTTTTTTAATGATATTATATATATATATATATATATTGTATTATTTAACGTAATAAACTATTATTCAGTCTTTATAAAGTTAAAAAATATCAATTGATGTGACGCTTTACAATATTTATCATTAATAGTTAGTTTATAAATTATGTTTTGTTTGGTGTTTTAGGAATCCAAAAACTGCATTTCCCGTGTGATTTGGTTTAGAATAGCACTAATACCTTTGTTCCCGCGAGTGTCGTGAGAGTCGACTTTGGGAAGTTTGGGAATAGGATAGAAATGTGTTGTGGGCGACGATATAGCAACCTATCACTGCGATATCCTATTTCCTACAAATTGATAGACGTTGTACTTAGGTACTTCATATTTAAATTGAATGTGATAATGCTATTTAATGTGTTAATTTGTTTTTATTGGTAATAAAACACGAAATACAGATTGTTTCATTAAAAACAGGCACTTTGTGTGCGCCATACGTTTAGAAAGCGTGGTTAAAACTCGGTCTGTGGTTTAGGTTCGACTCGAAGTGTTGTGTTACTTGTGTGTTGCCTACTTACAATGCTCTTTGTTGGTATTAAATCATTCATCTTGCAACTAGGAGCAGTCCTTATAAGTCTAAGTCCGCATAAAGCGCTTTTCTTTTAGTTTTCTCACGAGGGCAGCTACTTCATAATCTAACTAAGTTATTTAAGTCTTACTATACCCACTAATCTACTAGTGAGACTATTGTGTTTTAATGAGTGCTAGTTAAGTAAAAGTGCATATTTAGTTTGCATGTGTTCTTAGCATATAAGTTATCTTGTACACAACACACAACACTTGTTTCTGTTTTTTCTCCAATATTATTTTTGGAACACCCCTCGCTGGTTCAAGCTTTAAAACGGTAAATCTAAACTTGGAAACAAATGAATATAAATAATATGAAGTAATTACATTTTCTATTTACAAACCTCAATATCCCCCCACGAGTCCATCAATGTTTCAAGCTTACTTTTATTGACACAATATTCAAGAACAAAACAAGTATATTTGATTAACGGGCCAATTCCCACCGTTTAATAATTGGACCATTACCTCTAGATACGTCGTTGAACAAAGCAATTACTGAAGTAGGTACCTTACAATCATGTTTTTTGTTAATTAGTTTTTATAGAGACGCGGCGGAGTAAATAAGGCATCGTAAGGTCAAGTTAGTGAACATTTGCTGGTTTACGTCACTCAGTTATTGCACTTATTGCTCGACGTTTTGACGACAACTTTAGCGTAGTTGGTTGGCCACGAAAGTTCTAAAGTTCCTGGTTTCGAATTTCGGGTAAGAAAATTGATTTTAGAGATGGGATCCAACAACTATTTGTTCTGGAGTTTTGGATATTTTCATGTATTTACGTGTAATGTAAATATGTATATCGTCGTCTGGTATACCCATACTTTGCTTAGTTTTGAACTACGTCCTTAAAAGCAAAATTGTCTGCAAGTATTTATTTAAGCTGAACAAGGCAAAGAAATAAACTGGTACGGAGGAAAACCTATAGGTTTTGGTCATGATTTAATCGGTCAGGACGAATCGTAACTTCCAGCTAAAATAACAAAATGAGAGTAGTTGCAAAAGGAACCTAAGGCAAAAATTTGTAGGATAAAAAAGTGTCAGGCATGTCACGTTCTTTTAGATTGTATTATTAAATGTAAAAAAATCCGAACATTTACAATTCCCAAGTCACAAAAAACGTGATACCTCAAGTTAAGATGAAATAATCTGATTTTTGTTTGTAATTACTCGTTTCGCTATTGTGTTTTCAAGGGTTAAGAGAAGTCAGAAAGTTAAATTTCTTATCATTCTGCGACTTAAAGTTTAATTTTCATGCGCTGCAGAATTAAATTCGTAAATCAAAGTAACTTCCGTTGAGAATTATACTTTGGAACCTCCGGAGCACGCACACACACATTTTTTTCCTTAATTATGTACTTAATATACTACAACATGTGTTTATAAAGTAAAATTGTGTTCGTGCCAAACGAAAAGAGCCTTAACATCTTTTCAACACTAACAAATCACAAATTGTTTATATGAAAGGAACAACCTGGGGCCCATTGCATAACATTATGTAACTTAACACTTTAAACTCTCGCGCTTTGTACACATATTTAAAATAATGTTTTACACGGGTCAAACGCGATATTTATTTACCTTTATTTCTGACGTTTAGACACGGGTTGCACCGGTCATGGTCGCAGATAACTGACGACAGCAAGTTGTCAACAGATATATAGGTTTACAATATTTCACTACCCTCCAAAATTTGATAAAAACATGAAGGATATACCCAAAATAAGTCCACTACCCGTCCATTTTCAACCGACGAAAGAAACGGAGGAGAGAGTAAACTTTGCTTAAAATATGCAAACCTTGAGATTCAACAATTAAGACACTTAGGCTTATCCATTCTCCGGATTTAACCTTGCTTGTACGACTTGAGGAAGTCGAACTTCGACAAGCCGCTTCTCGATATAAATAAAATAACCTTTAGCATTTGACCATGATCACTTTTTTTTTAACGTAGTACAATATAATGATCGATGACCATTTATTGCAATATAATGGCTTTCTTCGATGCTGGAATCGGATATTCATGAAGCATTCTTCCTTTACTAGCAAGTAAGTATGTAAGTACAAGCGGGACGAATACTTTATGTTCGACATAAATGCCATCATGTTAGCAAGGCAGGTGCTCTGACACTATTACATTTGAGGTTATTTTTATGTTTGTATCACTTTATTTATTTATTCGTATGGCTAATATATGCAAACTATACAACGTTTTTATGAAGGCGATATTAATTCCAAGAATAGTTTTTGCTCTCATCTGTATTTGAATAGACTCTTGCAAAACCCATTGGTTTGAAGTTAACGTTTATTTAGTTCATTAAGATGATGTCTTAGTACGTCACAACATTGTAGCTTAATTGACGTTGCGTTAGTAGTTCCGCATTTGATATTCTTATCTCCTTAGTTATTGAAATCATGACGAATCAAGAAGAATCCATCTGTGAGACAAATGACTCACCTCACTATGCTTCCTTCATTCAAAAAGGTTACAGACTGCGAAGAGAGATACTTACCGTCCGTAGCTTTCAAAACAATACCACAAATGAAACCTACCGTGTCATCCACAGATCCGTATTCCACTTTAATACACAAAGAACTAGTCACAAGATTGTTTACTCCAGCACTTATCACGTCTCACAGATCCTAGCACTTTCACTCGATGAAAAGCAGTTCTGTGTCGTTTTGGTTCACCAAATCGTTAAAACTGCCTGCGCCGACGACGCCCGCGTCACACTGACTGCGTGAGCGCAAAAGCCTCTTCCCCACTACAACCAACCCGGTTAAGAATAACCTCGAATATAAACTGTATTGGCTATATTTTAAGGTTTATTTCAGAATGTCGCGGAAGTTAATGAATGCAAAGTGTCACTGTTAGCTTTACTCTCAATTGTAAATTGATTGTTGTTAAGGTTATAAAAGGTAAGTCAAGTTGTAGTTTAATATTATAGAACGTTACTGGTGAGCTTGAGTTTTGTAGTGAATTAGATCAACGTTTTATATCTTGGTCAAATCAAAATCGTGAAGTGGCATTTTTGTGTCCTGTCATGTTAGGTATAACGTGATGGCGCCAGTAATGGATACTTTAAGGAGGTCGTGTATTTTCATCTATATATACTCGTATAATAAAGCTGAAGAGGGTCGAAAGTCTGTACATGGAATGATTCGAAAAAAAATTGGTTAGGGATACTTAGAATCGACAACAGAACACGTTCCGACAGTTTTTAGAATTTTTGTCTGTTTATCTGTTTATCTGACCGAGCATCGCGTGAAAACAGCTGAACCGATTTAGATGAAATTTGGTATAGAGATAGTTTTAGTCCTAGGAAAGGACAGAGGATAGTTTTTATCCCAGAAATCATCCTCTAAGGGGATGAAATTGGGGGTGGAAATTAGTATGGATCTACTTAAACCGCTACACCACCGATTTGGATAAAATTTGATATATAAACAGTTTGAGTCCCGAGGAAGGACATATCATAAGTTTGATCCCGGAAATCATCACCTAAGGGGGTGATATGGGTTGGTGAAAATTTGGATGTAACCCATTTTGATGAAATTTGGTTAAGAGATAGTTTAAGTCCTGGGAAAGGACATAGAATAGTTTACATCCCCTAAGGGGGTGAAATTAGGGCTGAAAATTTGGATGAAACCCATTTGAATACAATTTGGTATAGAGATAGTTTGAGTCCTAAGAAAGGACATAGGATAGTTTTAATTATGGAAATCACCCCCTAAGGGGATGAGATGGGAGGTGAAAATTTGAATAAAACCCATGTAGATGAAATTTGGTATGGTAGAAAGTAGGAGTCCCAGGGAAGGACAATGCATAGTTTTTATCCCGAAAATTATCTCCTGAGGGGGTGAAATAAGGCGTAAAAATTTGGATGTAACCTATTGAGATGAAATTTGGTAAAGAGATAGTTTGAGCCCTGGGAAAGGACATAGGATAGTTTTTATTCCGGTAATCATATCCAAAGGGGGTGAAATGAGGGTGACAATTTACATGGAACCCATTTAGATGAAATTTAGTATAAAGATAGATTGAGCCGCGGAGAAGGAAAGCGGATGGCTTTATCCCTAATATCCTAATCCCCTAAGGGGATGAAATAGGGGGTGAAAATTTGGATGGAACACATTTACGGTTAAGCGATAGTTGGAGTCCTGGGGAAGGACAAAGGTTAGTGTTACCCCGAAAATTATCCCCTAAGGGGGTGAAAATTTAGATGTATCGAACTTAGATGAAATTTGGTAAAGAGATAGTTTTGAGCCCTGGGAAAAGACAAAGGATAGTTTTTATTCCAGTAATCATACGCAAAGGGGGTGAAATGGGGGTGAAAATTTGGATGGAACCCATTTAGATGAAATTTGGTATAGAGATAGTTTGAGCCGCGGGGAAGGACAGGGGATGGCTTTTATCCCTTAAATAATCCACTAAGTAGATAAAATAGGGGGTGAAAATTGGGATGAAACCCATTTAGATGGAATTTGGTAAAGAGATAGTTTGAGCTGCGGAGAGGACAACGGATAGCTTTCATCCCGAAAATAATCCCCTATTTCATCGGGGGTAAAAATTTGGACGGACCCTATTTAGTTGAAATTTGGTATAGAGATAGTTGGAGTCCCGGGGAAGGACAATGCATAGTTTTTATAATCATCTCCTGAGAGGATGAAATGAGGGGTAAAGATTTGAATGGAACCCATTTAAATGAAATCTGGTACAGAGACAGTTTGAGTCCCGGGGAAGGACATAGAATAGTTTTAATCCCAGAAATCAGCCTTTAAGGGGAGAAAATTGGGGTGAACATTTGTAGGGAGCTACTACAACGGCTGCACCGATTTAGATGAAATATGGTATAGAGGCAGTTTGATTCCATTTTATCCCAGAAGTCATCTCCTACGGGTGAAATAGGGAATTAAAATTTGGATGGATTAAGATGAAATTTGGTAGATATATAGATTTTGTCCCGAGAATTATCCCCTAAGGGGGTGAAATGGGGGATGAAAATTTGGATTAAACCCATTTTGATGAAATTTGGTTAAGAGATAGTTTGAGTTCTGGGAAAGGAAATGGGGTAGTTTTGATCCCGGTCATCATCTCTTAAGGGGTGAAATGGGAGGTGAACGTTTGTATGAAGCTACTATACAACCGCTGCACCAGTTTAGAAAAAATTGTCTCGGGGAAGCACATAGGTTAGTTTTTATCCCGGAAATCAATCTCTAAATGGGAGATGGAGGGTGAAAGTTTTATCGAGCTACGATATAAACGAGTTCTAAACGGACGAAGTCGCGGGCAGAAGCTAGTCAACAATAAAATAATAATTTTTGTACTTGAAACAATAATTATGAGTAAACACTATAAAATATATCCGCAAGAAATTAAATATTTGCTTTTTGCTAATTGAAGCGACATAGATTAAGAGAAAAATTGGAATAACCAAAAATATATCAAAGCTCCAGTTATGGTCACCCAATCTCTAGTAATGGATACTTCTCGAGACCCAGTAATGGATAGACCCCAATAATGGATACCCCAGTAATGGGCACTAGGATAACGCAATGTTTTCGTATATGTCGTTTTTATTCTGGCTTATATTTTACGGGACAGGACAGGATACGAAGACATCTTGTATTTTTACAATTACATGCTTTTATTTACTTTCACCTGTCCCGTTGTCTGTCTGTAATCAAATCTTGCAAGTTGAATTTGACCCACTTCCCGGTTTCCGATTGAGCTGAAATTTTGCATACATATGTATATCGCATGACAATGCAATATTATGATGACATGGAGCTGGCCATAGGAACTCCGCAATAAAACGACACAACCCCATCGAGTTTGGGCTCGTTAGAATCGTCTCAATGAGTAGTTGATGATGGTATGCCGAAAAGTACAGTCAGCAATTAAAGCTTATGTACCAAAAATGTTGGGCGGTTATTACCGCGAAATACGATGGCCCATCATACAGAACAGGACGCAACTAGGCGTTAAAGAGAGAAAGACATATGTACTTTCATCTTACTCCACCGCCTATTGTTTAGTTAAGTTTATTTATTTCATTGTACAATTTTCACAGAACATTTTTCTTACATTTTATTACTTATCGTACAGCGATCGTCAAGATATGCAATAATAATGAAACATTGAACATGAATATAATTATGTAAGTAATAGGTATATACGATATATGTATATATATACCTACAATTAAAATGAAATGAATATAAAATTAAATGTCAAGTCAGGTTATTCCTGTGTATTGTATTGTGTGGAGCTAGCTTATATGCACGTCCTGAAAGGCTAGCACAAGACCGCGTGCGGCCTGTTTCGCGCCGAGGCAGTCTATCCGTCTCTTTCTAAGTGTTCTATTTAGAAACAGACGGATAGATCTCGATCTTGTGCCAGCTGTGCAGATGTCCGAGCACGGAAGATAGCGTAAAGACGTCTGAGCGCGGCGTACTGCATACGGGGCATACGATATAAGATAGAGCGAGATAGAGAATATAATGTTTCCTGTCTCGCTCTATCTTATAGCTTTTTCCTCGTATACAGTCAGCTGCGCTCGGACGAATAGACTCACTTTTTGTTATAATGTACAGTTAAAAATCATAGTTATCGATATGTATCCATTATTGGAGAAACGTAACTTTAGCGGATCCAATGATGGACACTATATATTTCAAATAAATTAACCTTAACTCAAATTGATCAATTACAACATTATTTGAAAGATATTTATAGCAATCCATAAAATAAACTGAAATTCAAATAGCTTTCGTAGTAATTAAATAATTGGCAAAAATCTTGATTTGTTCACAGAAGCACTGACCCCACTTGATTTTTAATTCACCATATTTAAACAAACCGACCTATCTCAATGATATTGTGCTGGATGAAAGTAGGATAGACACTGTGTATGGTTCAGTGTTGCCATATTAGAAAAAAATGTTGCTAGTCTTTATTTTCAACGGTTCAAGAAAAAAAGTAAGCATTACTGGCTCCATTCCATTACTGGTGCCACCATGTTACTTTATATGTATAGTTGTTATTTTCTAAGCCGTCCGTTCCGCACTAAAGAACGCCGCACTGCAGAACGGACGGCTTAGAAAATAACAACTATAAGTATAACATGACAAGACACGAAAACGTTACCTACATTAACCCCCGCCTGTAGTCTCAAGAGGGGTAGGCAGTTTTCGGTTTGTTTACATCCAAACATCTAAACATCCAAACTTTCGCAATTGTAATATTATAGTAGTTAGGATACTTTATTCTTGTTTGACCATTATTCTATACACTAATCCTTAAGTTTAGAAACTTCAGGATCTGTGTCTTGTTTTAGGGTTCCGCACCAAAAAGGTAAAAAAATTACCCTATGCATGCGACTTCATCCGTCTGTCCGTCACAACGTTAAATATCTCAGGCACTTCTTGTCCTGTCAATTTGAAATTTGGATTAGTTGTAAACGAACCTAACGCACGTGTGTATGAGAATGAAAAATGCATCTTAGAATAATAACGTTATTATTCTAAGGTTAACATATATTGGTATTTTCTATGAAAAATTTAAATTTTCTGGATTAAGTAACTTTTAAGTAACTTAAGTACTTATGTATTTTTTGTTTTCATATTCCTATTCGATGATTATGAAAGCACTTTCCTTCAAATACAATAAAAATATTGAAATCAATTCACGTGATACAAAATTATCACTAAAAAACTAACATACATAGTACATACATACATACATAACATACCTACTGAGATCTTTGTCCGCGCATGTTAGCAACAAAATGCACCGTAAATGGCGCTGTACTCATGATGGTAACTTCCGCTACCGTCAAACATGCCTACTTTGCCACCAGGGGGAACTTTGCCCAAGAAGCAAATTTTAAAATTTTCCTCTTGGGCAAAGTTCCCCCTGGTGGCAAAGTAGGCATGTTTGACGGTATGCGTTGTTAACATTTTTCTGAATTATTGGGCGACGAAAGACGGGTATATTGTGTGAAAGTTTGTATGGAACCCTCGGTGCGCGAGTCTGACTCGCACTTGACCGGTTTTTTTTATAGAAACAAAGCATTGTTGGGAAACAAAAAATACTTCCTCCACAAAGGCTCACTGACGTGACACACTTTATCATTTTCTCCACGTGTTTAATCTGAACTGTAATATTAGTCCCTTCTTCATATTTGGTTGATTCCCGAGTCCCTGATCCGTCGTTATTGGCTGTTCTATTCCCGTTTGATTGACATGGTTTGAGCAGTGCTGCACGAATTATCACAAGATGGTGCGCTAGCTGTGTTGCGGCAGGAGCGGTTCACTCTGTGATTCCGTCGCGCCGCTACAAGTACATGCCGGCGGCCGCCAAAATTTGGCGGCCCATTAGTAGCTGCCGCGTGTCGGTACAGGACGCTCGCACGGGTCGCAGCGTGTTGCATGCGATAGAACGGGATGGCCACATTTAGGCACGTTTGGCGTACCTAAAAAGGGAATTTGTTAACAGAGAACCTTCCGTACGTAGTACTATTACTTATTCTGTGGTTGCGGCGGGATATGAATCCGTCTCAACGTCTGCTAGACGGTCGCCAACACGCCCCTCCGACCGAGCGACCTTGGTCGGCACCGACCGCTGTAGTATGAAATTTTGCTGCAAACAACTGTCTACACGGTCGGTGCGGACCAAGGTCGGGTCGGAGGGCGTGTTGCCGACCGTCTAGCAGACGTTTAAGTGTTATAATTAGAAAGAGACGCATAGTCCATCTCGCCGCGACATAGCTCGCGTGAAAACCGTGCAGAGAGGAGTACCTACGCTTTGTGTAGGAGTGAGTATGAGTAATTAATCGAAAAAAATTCTATCAAGGGCCTACTTAAAATGCTTTCCAAACGCAACATAATGTTTCGTGCGCTTGTTCCAACACATTGTCTTGTCCTGTGTGGGTGCGATATTCAATTTGAATGCGAAATATTAGTGTCATTATTGAACCCCTGTTAACCGAAAAACGTCTCCTGTAAGCTCATGATGCTAAGTCAACTAACACCGTCTAATATCAAACAGCAAACAGATACCGAATGATTCACAAGTATTATTAGATAAAAAAAAATGGTTTGACATTCAGTTTGCTTTCATTCTGACACGTTAGACATGGGGTGCGTGAGAGCGAGCGCACGTAACAAATACCAATAAGACTCCAATTCGAAATGTTAAGTCGAATATACTCTCAAGTTAATCGAAGATGCACGGACTTATTAGCTTGAGGTATACCAGTAACATTTCGCATTCATGATACCAAAGTGTTTGGCGCTCTCACTTCCACGCGCGCCCAGCTAACGCGTCAGAAACAACGCGCGACGCACATTGAGCTCATTGATACCAAATCGGAATGTGAAAGGCAAGCCTCTTATAGACCCCCTGCACTGTTAATTGTTCTACTCCGCTTCCTAGCGTGTTGATGCTGTTGACACGCTATCCCATTGTTCTTGCTTCATTACCTACATTTGAATATGCATGACCTGTAACTAAGCTGGGTGTCGGTTAAACAGAGGATACTAGTAATACTCAGGTGAAATGGTACTCAGGTCAACTGTGAAATGGGACTTGATGCGGGTTGATTGAGTTTCTATACAAATATCCAATTTCATTGCACTTAAGTGTGGTATTTCTTCATAATGTTTTATTAATAATATGCTATCCAAAAACGCCTTATACGATATACCTATCGTATCCACGCTGCGGCCAGTGACAGTGACTATCACGCGATAAGTGACAAGATAGAGCATCCGTCCCTGGCTGACACCGTTCGATAGAACGAGACGACGCTGTTATCCTGTCACTTATCGCGTGACAAGGCCATCCATGCTACGGGGCCTGATATGGCTTGCGAAGCCAAAACTTTAAAACACTCGGTTGCATGAAGCACAGTAAGACATCGGTTACACGTTCGTTACACGCTAATTCCGTTTCGTCCCGCAATGGCCACTTCGCAAAACGACCACATGTCTGGATGGAATACCACTCCCCATGATGACCATTCCTATAAAGACCGATTCCTAGAATGACCACTTCCCAGAACGGCCATTTCCCAATACGACTATTTTCTTATTATTGCCTATTTCTTAGAATGACTACGTCTATCAAGACCAGTCCCTATGCCTACTGATTAACTATCTGCAGTCCTGCACTTTACATGGAATCAAGTCTCGTACATCAAACATTGCAGTTTCCCCTTACAATTCGATGCAGACTGTAACGATTTTTTAAGTAGGGGAGTGGGCGACTAGAGAATTGGTTGTTTTGGGAAATGGCCGTTCTGGGAAGTGGTCAATCTGGGAATCAATCTTTATAGGAATGGTCATAATGGGAAGTGGTCTTCCAGACATGTGGTCGTTTTGGGAAGTGGCCATTACGCGACGAAACGGCAAATTCTTTCAGTCCATCATGGCCAGATTGACGAGATAATTTCAGAATTATCGTGTATTTCTTAGACTGACGGACTGATGGTTGGTCTCCTGTCAGTTATCTGACATTCACAAGGGTTACACGATAATTAGATCTTCAGTCTGATCAGAATGATGGACTTCCACTTCCCATAATGACCATTCCTATAAAGACCGATTCCTAGATTGACCACTTCCCAGAACGGCCATTTCCCAAAACAACCAATTCTCAAGTCGCCCAAGTGGGTGACTTGAGAATTGGTTGTTTTGGGAAATGACCGTTCTGAGAAGTGGTCAATCTAGGAATCGGTCTTTATAGGAATGGTCATCATGGGGAGTGGTCTTCCAGACATGTGGTCGTTTTGCGAAGTGGCCATTACGGGACGAAACGCTTCTATTACGATATGGACAAAACCCAAATTATTTCATAAGAAACTAGCCGCCCGCATTGCTCCACTGGCGTATCAAAACGGACGCAAGTGAAGTCGTGCCATGAAGTATGCCCTATGTCCATCCTGAAAGGTCCATTCTACTCGTATATACTGGTAAAAGAACCTTACAAAGCTATTCACTCACACACTTTACCTCTTTTTTATACCTTTTAGTAAAGATGAGCAGCAGTGCAGTGTTTTCCTGTGGACGCCAGTGTAGAGTAAAATGCAAAACTATGGGTGCATACTTATAAATACATATGTCGGCGGATTAAAGTTTCGGTAGGTACATATTTATGAGAGGAGTAAATCGATACATATTTTTGCACGTGACACATTCGCGATATCTGACAGAATGGGGCTTACTCGTACTCCATTTGTATCACTCTCTTCTTATGATTTTGAAAGACGGCAACATGAAAGTAAAGACATGTAGACATTTTATAAGTATATTGGAGCCTGGCATTATTAAATAGCAATTAGTTAAGATATAATGTTTGCATTTGCAATGATCTCAGGTTTAAGACCCGATGTCTTCGACCGGTATAAGCCTAGTGGGTTCGGATTATTTTTCTAGAACGGATCTTATCTAAAGACCCGTCGTCGGTCCAAGAAATCATTATTTTGCCATGTGCTACATACATTTCGAAATGAAAAGGCCGACTCTATTGACAAAAGGCTTATTGAGTTGACTATGAGGGGGCTAGTTCGATTTGTGTATGATTGTTTTCGTAATATTTATTTATGTATTTTTATTAAGTGGAGGAGGACTGATGAAGAGCGCCAGTGTTTCTTCTGTGGATGTGCAGCTGAACTAAACTATGCGGTTGATTACTGGTTGCCTTAAACCAACCCCTACAAGCTGGCGTCTAAGCGCAATAGAACCTGCACATCTGCGTCGGAAACAGTTATTACTCCGAGAGGCAATTAAAACCAAACGTCATCCAAAACTGCCTGTTCGCCTCGTAAAATTGAGCACTACGATTATAAAATGGGAAAATTACAAACAATACGATCCCCCAAGGTAGTGTCCTCGGGTGTGTCTTATTTTTAATCTACATAAATGACCTGCCTGAAATAATAAGTCACACGTCCACTTTATTTGCAGACGACATATCCCTTGTTATATCTTGCAAAGACGAACTAGACTTAAAACTACAATAAAACTCTGTTTTAAAAGATATAACGACCTGGTTAGCTGATCATAACCTGAAAGTAAACTTTGGGAAAACAAAATTGCTTCAGTTCAAGCCACACCAACGAAGAGCAATTAAAATGGACTATTGTTTTGATGGCATCCCGTTAGAGCACGTAGAAACTTTCCCCCTACTAGGCATCACTATTGATACGGCAATTAATTGGAAAGAACATCTTAATAACATAACGGCCAAACTAAACAGGTTTACTTATGCACTTCATAAACTAAAAGTATGTACTAATGCTAAAACTGCCACTAGCGCGTATTATGCCTATGCCCACTCTTGGTTGACATATGGCATCGTCTTGTGGGGAAATAGTGTAGATTTTATATATTTATTTAGGATGCAAAAGCGATGCCTTAGAATAATAAACAATATAGGTATGCGGGAAAGCTGCAAGGCGCACTTTGCAGAGCAAAAAATGCTGACCTTGCCGTCAGTATTACATACTGGAAGCATGCATTTTTGTAAAAAAGAACATGCACCTATTTCCAAAATATTCCCGCCCCGCCAATTTACGTCCACGAACTGAATTACAAAGGCCAACTTCAAAATTGCAAATGGTACACACCGGTCCTTTTGCAATGTGTGCAAAACTGCATAATAGCTTACCTACCGCATTTAAAAACGAAAATAACGTATATAAACTTAAGACACAGTTAAAGACGTACTTAATTAAAAAATGCTACTATTCAACCGAAGAGTACCTAATAGATACTCGTAAGTAATGTAAGTAATTTTAAGGGATATATTGTATTGTATTTTATGTATAGGTAGCCATAAGAATGCAACGCCCTAGCAGGGTTCATGTTTGATACTTTGAATGCAAATATGTATTAGAAATTAAGACCTTTGTAAACAACATGATGCAATAAATAACTTGAACTTGAACTTGAACCTATCCACCAAGAAATCACGTCCCACGGAGAAAAAAGACTAAAGTTAGGGGGACCCACCAGCTCTCGCTGTGATGGACCTGAACATCCAGCGTACAAACATACACGAAGCGTAGAAGTCCGAATAGAACGGGCAACAACAACCAGATGTTCGACTGTTTGCATTTAACCCAAAGACGCGTCCACCTGGTTTGGTGCCAAATAAACTGCATTTAAACCGCATAAGAATAGTCATTGGAAACTGCGCCCACCACTGGTATAAATGGGGCTGGAGCGATTCCTCTCGGTGTGTGTGTGGTGGTAACATGGTTCTGGAATGCCCGACAACAAAATTCTCAGGGCGGATGGAGGATCTCAAGAATCTTATTCAACTGGCTACAGAGTACTTGAACAGGACGAATCTAAACCTATAAATTAATTAATTTTATTATTATTATTCACTTATGGGCCAATCTCCGAGCGTTTGAACCGCTCGGTTCTAAAGTCATTGTCGGCTCAAGATTATTTCAGCAGAGGTAAAACATACCGCGGAAACTTTAATCAAAAAAGACTCAGCACCGGTATTGGCTTACGTCTTCTTCAAAAGTGGACTCTGATATTCGTCTCTTTTAATTGTATTCCTGGAGACGACAATCATCATCATCCTCCTAGCGTTATTATTCCCGGTTGTGCCCCTAAAGGAGCCCGGGGTCCGCTTTGACACCTAATCCCAAGATTTGGCATAGGCACTAATTTTACGAAAGCGACTGCCATCTGACCTTCCAACCCAGAGGGAAAACTAGACCTTATTGGGATTAGACCGGTTTCCTCACGATGTTTTCCTTCACCGAAAAGCTAACGGTAAATATTCCGTACATAAGTTCCGAAAAACTCATTGGTACGAGCCGGGATTCGAACCCACGACCGCCGCTTGACAGCCGCATGCCTGAACCACTAGGCTACCGTAGCTACCGTAGCTAGTCCTGGAGACGACAATGACGAAAAAAAAACGACTTAAAAACGCTGAATATTCGACGTTATATAATACTACTTTTTATGTAATCCAGTGCCCAAAAAATGCCATAACTACGATAAATAAGTGGAGGAGTTTTTTCATTAAAATTTGAGAATGTTGGCGTGACCTTACTGAAATACTTAAAAAAAAGTAATGTTTTATCGTCTGAAATAGTAACTTACTGCGTATACTTAATGAAATCTTGCGTGTCGATGGCCCCGTAGCATGGATATCACGCGATAAGTGACAGGATAGAGCATCCGTCCCTGGCTGATACCGTTCGATAGAACGAGACGACGCGCTTATCCTGTCACTTATCGCGTGATAACGCCATACATGCTGCGGGGCCAGGACTCGGGTGACATCGACACGCAAGATTTCATTAAGTATACGCAGTAAGTTACTATTTCAGACGATATTTCGTACTTTTTTTAAAGTATTTCAGTAAGGTCACGCCAACATTCTCAAATTTTAATGAAAAAACTCCTGAAAATGCTGTAGTTGAAAAAATATTTTGTGTAAAAAACAACTTTTTTTCAAGACCTTTTTTTCTTCTATTACGCCATATTTCAACTACTTACTATGGAGGTTCAATCAAATTTCAAAGACAATGCAGTAACGGTCAATAGTAAGACATGTTAAAATAATTATCTAGGTACATATACTTAACTAGCTTCTGCCCGCGACTTCGTCCGCGTAGAACTCGTTTATATCGTAGCTCGATATAAACTTTCACCCTCCATTTCCCCTTTAGGGATTGATTTCCGGGATAAAAACTATTCTATGTGCTTCCCCGAGACAATTTTATCTAAACGGGTGCAGTGGTTGTATAGTAGCTCCATACAAATGTTCAGCTCACATTTGACCTCCTTAAGAGATGATTTCGGGATAAAACTATCCCATGTCCTTTCCCGGAACTCAAACTATCTCTAAACCAAATTTTATCTAAATGGGTTTCATCCCGATATTCATCCCCCATTTCACCCCCTTAGGGGATGATTTTCGGGACACAATTTAATTTCCATCCATCCAAATTCTTATTCCCTATTTCAGCCCGATGGGAGGATTTCCGGGACAAAACCTATCTAAGTATTTAACATACAGAGCTGGTTCTGGTCAAAAAATGTAGCGATTTTAGAATACTTTAAAAAACTCGAAGGTTTTATTAAAAAAACCGCACAGTTTAGGATTTATGTTGACAATACCAAAAAAAGTGCGAAAATTTCGTGGTTTTTCGAGTGCCACAAAATTAGCACAGGTCTTTCGAAGCTGCAAACTTGGATATACATTACTGGTAGTGGTCCTAACAACATATTAAAAAAGCGGAACTAGCCGTTAGCTTGCGATTTTAGCGATTTTTCTGGTCAAATATGACTGGCCTATCAGACTGACAGCTAATTATAACGGCCAGGAGGCTGTTGCGGTTGCCAGGGCCCTCCGCTCCGTTTTTGGGCGTTTTCAAGAAAAGTTGTTCAATTTCGTATGATTTTATATCTGGATAAAAATCGTTTTATTCTACTCAGAATTTGAAGCCCTTTCGATTTTAATAAGAGAAAAAAATGTGTCTCACGTTATTCATTTTTTTTTTATGTTTCCATTACACTACAGTCCTACAAACTTCTATGAAGACGGTGACGTAACGGAACGAAACAACTTAGGACACTTTTTTTCTGCTACTAAAATCGAAAGAGCTTCAAATTCTGAGTAGAATAAAACGATTTTCATCCAGATATAAAATCATACGAAATTGAACAATTTTTTTTGAAAACGCCCATTTATATCCTCATCATCCTTGATATCATTACATATACTTAATATGTCAAAGATACTTAAAAACAGACACCTTATTCAAGGGCACCCCATTTATTAATACTCGAGGAAAAGCTTTAAGCTCAAAGGATAGCAAAAATACAATAAAATAAAAGGGCCTTTCAAACATAGAGATCCTTTCCCTACGTGACGTGAATAGCTTGCCAAGTAAATATTGTAAGAGGAAGCTACCATAAATAATGTAGTATCCATGCTTCCCAGAGACTATGAAATGTTTTGTAACTCCAAAAACATGAAATTGAACGTGGTTATTTTCATAAACGATGACGTTTGCGGAAAATGTAGCAAGACAGGCATTTTGATTGAATTGAAGATAAAATTTATGGCGTGTCGTGCCACTTTTATGTTGCAGTGTGTGTAAAGCGTCTCACAGACTGGCGCGGCCTGCGGTGGCGGTCAGTATTAACAATACAATAGTATAATTTACTACTGACCGGCCCGTCGCGGGCCCGCGGACCCGCGTTCGATATGTGTTTGAAGTGTAGTTTCAATGTTTTACAACTTGCGC
This sequence comes from Epinotia brunnichana, assembly GCA_963854355.1. Lineage (NCBI taxonomy): Eukaryota > Metazoa > Arthropoda > Insecta > Lepidoptera > Tortricidae > Epinotia > Epinotia brunnichana. The sequence goes on along the minus strand of OY977945.1, from coordinate 6,465,306 downwards.
GGGCCCGCGCCCGACCCGCGCACGACCCGCGCCCGCGACCGGTGTGTGGAGGCCTTTAGAGGCTTTAGACGCGAGGCGTTAAAAGTCGAGTATTATTTTTATACAATCACAAAATGCCATTGGCAGCGTTTTAGTGGTTAAATTATTTCTAGAAATCCTTGTTATGTTGTTTCCGGTGAAATGGGCCGAAAAACCTTGCCGAATATCCATATTTTTGATGGCTAATGACTGTTGACATGCATCGATATTGAACTTAGGGTAGCGCTGACGTCTTCTGACGCTATCACCAAAAGGTATATTTGACTCAACGTAATTTGATATTTGTGTGATATTTGATGCGTACATTTGTTGAAACTTGGCGAACCTTCTGTTCTACCTCAGACAACTGATACGACGGACGCATTTCACAAAGGCGTTTAACTCTTAATTAATACAGAAGTCTCTTTTCTAATAAACAAACCTGCCAACGACCTCGAGTCTCATGGAATTTCTGTTATGTGGTATACAACTAGTCGTTTCGTGTGAAACTTTTTGAACTAAAAACAAAATACACTCAGGTCACCGATTTCCACCTTTTAATCGTTAGACCTAGCATAGGTATGCTATAAATAGTGTAAGTATACTTAGCAGACTATCTGACTGTAAGTTAATGTACTTTAATGATATACAAAAATATTCTTTGTTGTTAGTTGTTATGCAAACCTTAATCATGATGGTTAAGTTATTTAAGGATTAACAACGAATTATATAAATTGAGGAGGCCTATGTCCAACAGTGGACGTCTTTCGGCTGATATTATGATGATATAAATGTATAAGTATGAGTATTCTCAGAAAATTCACTATGTTTAAGAAATAAGACTCAAGTAAAGTCATAAATTTATAATACTGTTAATTTTCATCCACTTTTACCTGTCAGATTATTTTATGAGGTACTTTAATGTAGATGTTGCTTGTCTTAGGATTTTTGGAATTGTCTGGCTTTTCATTTCATGCATTAAAGGCCTCCACACACCGGTCGCGGGCGCGGGTCGGGCGCGGGCCCGCGCAAGTTGTAAAACATTGAAACTACACTTCAAACCGCCGTGGGCCCGCGGGCCCGTGTTCGATGTGTGTTTGAAGTGTAGTTTCAATGTTTTACAACATGCGCGGGCCCGCGCCCTACCCGCGCCCGCGACCGGTGTGTGGAGGCCTTTAATCCGCTTCAGTTATACTAAATAGTAAATAACAGAAGCATGCATACTTGACTGGTTCGGAATAAGCAATTCGTCTGCTGGTGCAGAGCTTATAGGTGCATGCACTCCCCAAACTGTATAATATGCACAATGCATGTTTGTTCTGGACATATCGCACTAAAGCTAAATATCAAAAGTTCATGTGGCGCACAGTGGAGAATTTTATTAAAAAGAACGAGAGAGAACAGTGTTGGTGCGTTCACTGACAACGTAATCTACCTGTAATAACGTTTCGGACAAGGAGAAGAGTATAATGTCGTTGTCTGCCCATAACACAGTCTTATTGCGCTTACTATGGAACTAGTTATATTTGTGCAAGATTCCCCCACCATTTATTAAAAAGAACGAGAGAGAACAGTGTTGGTGCGTTCACTGACAACGTAATCTACCTGTAATAACGTTTCGGACAAGGAGAGGAGTATAATGTCGTTGTCTGCCCATAACACAGTCTTATTGCGCTTACTATGGAACTAGTTCTATTTGTGCAAGATTCCCCCACCATTTATTAAAAAGAACGAGAGAGAACAGTGTTGGTGCGTTCACTGACAACGTAATCTACCTGTAATAACGTTTCGGACAAGGAGAGGAGTATAATGTCGTTGTCTGCTCATAACAGTCTTATTGCGCTTACTATGGGGCTAGTTCTATTTGTGCAAGATTCCCCCACCATTTATTAAAAAGAACGAGAGAGAACAGTGTTGGTGCGTTCACTGACAACGTAATCTACCTGTCATAACGTTTCGGACAAGGAGAGGAGTATAATGTCGTTGTCTGCCCATAACACAGTCTTATTGCGCTTACTATGGAACTAGTTCTATTTGTGCAAGATTCCCCCACCATTTATTAAAAAGAACGAGAGAGAACAGTGTTGGTGCGTTCACTGACAACGTAATCTACCTGTCATAACGTTTCGGACAAGGAGAGGAGTATAATGTCGTTGTCTGCCCATAACAGTCTTATTGCGCTTACTATGGGGCTCGTTCTATTTGTGCAAGATTCCCCCACCATTTATTTACACAGCCTGTATGTTTAATATTACCTCAAATTTTAACCATACGTAGCTTTTAGTACTATGAACCGATATTGTAAGAAAATTGAATGTTAGTCTTAACTACCAAAGCGTAATAAATTTTTGAAAATGTATCGAGCAGCAATGTAATGCTTACACTCATTTGACACATGGAAGAAGTGCGTTACTTGTGACAGTTGTGACGTCACATCAGTATGACAATGTAGTCATACATTGCGTGCTGAATTATTTTGTATGAAAAAAAAAAGTTAGTAGTTAAGAAAAAAAATCTTGCAATATCGGTTCATAGCCCTAACACCTACCTCTGGTTACAATTTGAGGTAATATTAAAAATACACGCTGTATATTAATACACAAAAATTGTCTCACACTTCAAATTATACGCAGCAATTTATTCACTCTAAGTGAGTATAAATTGATATTACTCTACTTGGTTGTCATTGCCTTTTACCATCCTTTTACATAATATCCAAAACGATTACACTGTAATGTCTGCTCAGTATGCAGACGGTGACGGCAAAATGGTGTCTGCTAATAGCTGAATATTAATGCACAGATTAATAGTGATGCAACGAACATAATTTTTAGGGTTCCGTAATAAAAAGGTAAAAAAAGAACCGTGTCCGTGAGGACGTGCGGTCAGAGAGCTGTTTGAAAAATAGGTAGAAGACAGTAAGTAATTTAAAAAAAAAACCGTCTACCACTCTTGTTTGACCGCCTCCGTACAGAGTGCCAACTAAGGCCCAGATCCCTCAAATCCATAACCCCACCGCCAACACTCCGTCGCCGCAGGGCTTTTATCTTAGAGTCCAGTAAAATTACAAGGGACATCTGCGCGTAATGGGATTTATCTTTATTTGATGATGTATGACACAGTATACACTTTTTTTGATGTGCTTTTTGTATTTTTTTAATGCACATTTTTTTTTTCTCTTCAAGGCGCAAACGAGGCTTGAACTCACGATTTTTTTTTAATTTGCCAAATAAAGGGTTAATCGTATGGCATACATTATTTGGCCTTTGAGTTAGTCACTCTTTAGTACCACCCAGGGGACACGTGCAGGGTTGTGGGATTTAAGTGGATGAACATTTAGTTTTGCTAGGCGCCAGCCCACTCTCTCGTTTCCAGTCACCTAATATAAGTGGATCGAATGATCGATACGTTCGATGCTGACAGGGAAATGCAGTTTTGCAGGGATTTTATTTAGATCTGTCGCAGTAGAATAGTGTCGTATTCAAGTATTGCAAGGAGGACATAGCTTAGCGCTATATTCTTAACCGGCAACCACAACAACAATAATGTCTATATATATATTAATTTCTACCGTGTAAGTGACCCCACGGAGTCCGTCTATGACAACATATCACTCGCATATTCGATTATACTTAATTAGGTAAGTACGTTTCGAGCGCGCTTCCTCACGCACATAACTAAGTAAAAGCGTATTCTATGTAATTAAGTGTAAGAAATAGGTAGGATTTGGTTTTAATAGCCAAACACTTCTTAGTGACATGTTTTCATTATGATGACAAGACTGTGTCGTATTAAATTAAGTATACATACAAGAAAAATAACGTATTTGTTTTCTAATATTAAGTATAATAGTACATTATTGCAGAGGCCGGGAAATTGCAATTCGTGGATGAATTGATTTTGTCGGATGAAGCGAAGCTGAATCCCCCCTCCCATGTTCTCTCATATTGTTTTTTTTTTCATTGGGCGTCCTTTGGTATACCGCATGCGGGTACTCTCCGTAAACGAGATAACGGCTAATGAAATGCATCCATTAATAACATAGTAACACTGCCGTTTTACCACTGAAATCTATCGGTCCAAAAACTTGAGAGAAGGTAGTTTGGGAAGGAGAGAATACGAGACTATATGCACCTCAAGAGAACACCCGCTCACCGCTATCGACCAGTGAAACATGCGGGCCCCGCAAATCTCCCGCATACCGCATACGCATTTGGATTGGTAGATAGGGTTATCTACTCAGAGCATAGAATACTAGAGAGAGGACAAGCCGCCGGCGGCCGTGTCGCAGCTGTATGCTCAATGGGCATACACTGCCATACTGTGCACGCGTGCTGATTGCAGAGAATATTACGTTTTTTCCCAAAATTCCTGATATGATGCGCGTTTATTGTCAAATAAGCGTGTAGGTATACAAGAGTGTGTGTTTTAGATGTGTGCGTGCTTTGTCTTGTCAATTACTTGGGCGTTGTGTGGGTACTTGCGACAGGCTCACTCTATACAAATCGGCCGCCTTGTCCGATCTCCTCCAAATGCGCCTTTATGAATCATAACAAGCACACGAAACACATTGAAATTGAATTGGAAAGATAAATATACCTTAGTTTGACCTTTACCACCACGAGTGCAGGCCACAGGGTGGGTAACTCAATTAAAAGTTATATCGCGATTTCAGCATCAGCAGTAGCGAGACAGTCAATCTGATAGACCGATTTAATTCTCGTGGAGAGCTTTACTTACTTATCAAGGTTATTTATAGTAGTCAAATTTGAGGAATGGTTATGTCAAAACGTTCAACGTTGGTGTTTCCCGACAATCAATCTAGCTCGTTATATCGCATACCGATATGACAATGTACAGCGCGATTTCACGCGTCGGTCAAAGTGACATCAGTGCCTCGCAGTATGATAATTTGGATCACAGACCACTTAACCTATAGACGCCGCTTACCAAGGCGCCCGCGTGAGCCAAGCTTAAGCTCAAAAAACACCAAGCAGTTGCCACGCCCCCAAACATTATTTTAGTACGCGGTCGACCGTTCACGAAGTAACATGTAATATTCGATTGCTTTCTTGGCTATAAAGTGTACAAAATATGCCTTATTGTATGGTTAAACTTTGTGGAAATTATAGCAAGACATCAAGTCTTCAAAAGGATGGGATTTTATTTCACAGGTAAGCAATTTTTTACTTTTTACAACGCAAAAACAATCATAACCTAGCATTTAAATTTATAAAGTAAAGGTTGCTTAGCGTTGATGTCTTTCAACGGCTGTCTTTTTCTTTCGCTTACATTTTCTTGGCATTCCGTCTTTGTCGCACCATTGCAGTGTCTTAATTAGTGATGTGACTGGTCAATAACTTACGTCACCGATATCCGGAAAACAATATGAACTGTGGTGTAATACAACAAACTTGTATTATTGAAGTAAATACTACTAATACTGTATTTATTTATGAGAGGTGTATTGTATTTGTAAATAATGTTTTATTTTGTTTTACAAACTTTTATTTACTTTCACATTCAATCTTGCAAGTTAAATTTGACCCACTTTCCAGTGACCGATTGAGCTGAAATTTTGGGTATAAGTATAGTTTGGATGACAATTCATTATTATTGTACCATCGAGCTGATCTGATGATGGAGACAGAAGGTGGCCATGGGAATTCAGTACTTAACCGACGTAACCCCGTTGAGTTTGGGCTCGTTAGAATCGTCTCAATGAGTAGTTGATGACGGGATACAGAAAAGTTCAGTCGGCAATAAAAGCTTGTACCAAAAAAATGTTTTGATAAAAACTTATTTAGTATTTAGTAAGTATATATTGTTTTACAAAACTCTAATAGTTAGTGGAATTTATTTTTGTTTATGCATTGAAGATGTGTAAAAGAAAATAGAAAAGTCACGGCTGTAGACAAAAGCCAATTTTGAACCATCCATTTTATCCATCCATATTTCATACTAATTCCATAGGTACTATTCCATATTATTTACGATGACAATTATTAAACAAACGATGACATGTAATATTTATACTATTATAAATAAATGACTTATGACTTATTCCATTCCAAACTATACTATACTAGGTATAATATATATACTATATTTTACTATATAATATTATAAATGTACGTACTTAGCAAAAAAACACAACCGCACAGCGCTATTAGACGCATATACACGAAACTAATACATTTTAAAAACCAATAAAATATGATATTCGCTGTAATGTTGACGTTGGTTCCAAATTAAAATATTTACACTTATATTCTGTAGTATATTTTTCGAGTGTGTCCCATCACTACCCAAGATGGCGCGCGGCACCGTGCCCTTGAGCCAGCCAATCACAGTGCACTTGTCGCCCCCCGCGCCCCGCCAATTTGGCATAATGAAATATTAGACAAAGTTTTATGAAGTGGCGTCTATAGGTTAAGTGGTCTGTGATTTGGATGAACTTCCTGTAGTTTTGGAATCATTTATATTAATTTTAGCAAGCGCTTGTAAGATACGGTTTTGCTCTATTAATACAATATATATCGACTTCAGCAATGTGCTCTTAAAATTTCAAGTTACTTAACAGTGTTTCAAGTGTTGGATTCAGGACATTCAGGTAGTATGTCTCAAAACAACTTTGAATGTCTCTCGGATGTATTAGTCACGTCTGAAACGTTGACTGCCCTTAAAGAGATACTTACTTACTGCTGTGGCGATGGCGCAACGACCTAAAGTCGATATTGACCTCCGACACATTAGTGGGTAAAGGCTTTGGACCACTAGGCTTCCCTATCCAATGCCGTTTCCGTCGACGTCGAGGGCCTAGACTTCGTCCAAGTCTGTTTGGACTTCGTCACCCCAGCGGTACATATTAGGATCCCCAGCCGGTCTTATTTCAATAAATACATTTAAGGACAATGGATTAAATCCTGTTTAGTTAGAACAAAAGAAAAGTTTTAAAGAGCAGTGCGTTGTCGAAACAATACACGTTTCATTTTAGATTTACAAGAAGCTATCAAGTACTTATTTATTTCGTTGAATTATTTGTCTTTGTGCTGCCAAGTGCATGTGAAGCATTATTGGATTCTACGGCGGCGTTTGAACAATGTGTGAACACAGCGATAAATTGCGACTTTGCTGTAGTTTTAATCTACACCTACCTAAGACACTTTTTATTTTGATATGCGAAGATTTGCACAATGTATGTGTATTGTGTATACACTTATTCACGTGATCTCCGTTAAAATGTTTTACCATATATATACTAATTATTTAATCGAGTTTTTAATCAGCTTCCTAACGAAATAAAAATGTTGGATGACGTAAAATTTAAACGTTATCTAAAAACATGGTTAAATAAGAATGGTTTCTATTCATTAAAATATTTTTTTGAATTTTCATCTTAAAGAAAAAGATTGTGTTATAATTATATATTCGTTTTGTTTTCCTTAGTTTTAAGTTAATATTGTACACCCGAAATGGGTAACCGTTGGGACCTAACACTTGTATAAAATACCATCTATGTAACACGGTTAAACAATAAAGTTTTTTCTATGTCTATTTCTATTTTAATGCGAAGATAACTTATTTTGTCTGCTTGTATGTCACCTTTTCACGTTTATCAAGCAATGGAATCGATTAAAAGACGATGCTTGGTTTGAAGGTAGATTACATCCCGGGGAATGACATTTAGGTTAGATCTTATCCCGGAAATCATACCGTAACGGAGTGAAATGGGGAACGAAAGTTTGTCTGGGGGTACGCTACTTATAATCGAGTTCCACGCCGGATGTAGCTAAAATCTTATATCAATCCTGCTTTTTTAATAATACAGATTTCACTGATGATTACCTACCTTTTTAACCGTGTCTGTGTATCTGTATGTCTGTCTGTGGCATCGTAGCTCCTAAGATGGACCGAGAAAGATGGACCGGGAGAAGGGGTCTAACCTTTGGATGACGGTACCTACTCATTTTATTATTATGACGTTAGGGGGGTCAAAAATCGGCTAAAACACGATGACGTAATATATGTACAAACCCTTAGCTACGTTTCAATAAAATTTTAGGTTTTAGCTTAGTAAAATTTGAATTGAAAATGTCGGGGCTTTTCAACTTTTCTAAGTTGTTAACATTAATACGTTGTTAAACAAAATAATACCTACGTATTTAGTTTGCAACCGTTCTATTTTTCTAATTTTAAGTGAACAACGAAATCAATATTTAGTTTCGATCTATCCGACATCCGTATTTTCTTTTAATCGCCACGTGCGCAGCGTAGTCAGGCAAAAGGGTGAGGATCCCTGCTCTGAGTCGTTTCTGGTGCAGAGGTTGTCTTTGGCCATTCAACGGGGTAATGTGGTAAGCATTATGGGCACCTTTGCACCAGAGGCGACCAGGGGTGGTTTATTTGACTAGTTTTTTATATACCTATTTGTAATAATCATTATGTACAATAAATAGGTACACTTAAAGACTTAAATACATAGAAAACATACATGACTCAGGAGCAAATATTTGTGCGCATCATCAAAGAAATTAACTACCGATAGCAGAGACTGGATATAATTTGTCGGTGTTTCATGTAAATTATAAATAAAAAAGTGAAAAGCTGCTAGACTTTTAATCTACGAACCCCAGTCTCCCACCAACAAACGAATTGAGCGGTCTTTATTTTTGCCAAATATTGAGACTTTTCTTGCTTACAAAACTGCCAGTTCGCGAGTCAATTCCGCACTCGGTCTATTTCGATATGTTCCATTGTAGGATTGTAAAATCTGGGGCATGGTAGTTCCCCCGCCAAGACGAGCCAAGCGAAGCGCAAGGGCAGGCACTACCTACCTTTTCTCGAAGCGCTTCGTCGTTTTTTTTAATTTAATTGATTGATTGGAAGTGGTATTGTAATTCATACTCTGTTATCAAGTTTTTGCAAACCTGCTGCTGTAACTAGCTAATTCAGAAGAAATTATTGGGATCTGATGATGCCATGGCGATTCCAAGGTAATTCTATACGAATTATCCGCCTTCTTTATACAGTTTATTTTACAGTTTGTTGTTGGTTCACACAGAAATTCAGCCCGCTTGATAGTAAAAGATGACCGTTAGCCTCTATTTATCAAAAACATATTTTGCTCGAAGCTCATTATCTGGAGTTTACATCATACATCTGCTGAGGCGTCATCTTATACGCAACATTCATTTGAATGTTTATACTACAATTAACGATCTGTGTCAGAAGTTAAGGTTCTTAATACGGGCATACACATTCGCTCAACGGGACGTCTGCTACCAGTTCCCCGTCGAATGGCCCTAGCAGAAAAAAACCCACGCGTCATAGACCCCACGTTTTATGAACATCTTCCTGCCGAAATACGAAATGATCTATGTGACCAAACATTCAAACACCGATTGAGAAATTTTTTGTTGAATAAGCCATTATATTCTGTAAGCGAATTTATGGATCACAAACCTAGAATTTAGTTATTAAAACTTTGTGACTTTAGTACCTATTTGACGATCCACTGCCGGTGATAATATTTCTGACATGATTATGAGTATTGCTCTTAAATTTAAAATGTACCTGTTCTTGACTATTCAAATAATTTTATTGACATATGTATCTATTTGCTTTTTGACGATCATAATAATGACTTCATGTAAATTAACATACTAATTTAATTTACAATGTAATCTTACTATGAAATAAAAAAAAGAAAAAAGAAAAGAAAGATTTACGGAACCGATTACTCATTTTCAAAATTCAACTCCTAAGTTGTTCCGCTCGATTGCGCTGGAATGACCCCTCAATACAAATTGCCTAACGACTTCCTTTAATAAAATCGTCTTATTTTTGACGAGCATTGTTGAAAGATGGATGAGTTGACCTTCTTGTTGAATTTTTCACCAGGTTAATAACTAGGTATTGTCAATCAATATTAAAGACTAATAAACGCTATAAAACGTAATACTAACTTTTTTTGCCCTTGGTGCAAGCATTATATGTATGTAACACAAAAATTGTACAATAAGCATTAGATCAAATAATATACAAAAAAAAACCGGCTCTCAATAGGTCATCTCACTTATGGACACATTTTGACATCTGCTTTTGACTTCATGAGTTCATGCATGACATATTGTTTTCTGAGAGAAAATGCATTAGTTGACAAGATATAAGCGCCGAAGCGCCGATGGCCAAAAGCACGGCGGCGGCGTGAGATGAAATTTTCCACGGCGGCGGCGGCGTTTCGGCGGCGTGGCCTTGAGAGCCTTAGATTTTTGAAGGGATTGATTTCTTAACAAAACTTAACGAAAACCGTGTTGTTGGTTGCTTTATATTATTTATTGATTAGAAGCTAGGCAGCATTTGCAATTTTAGTCTTAAAAAACAATTAGAGATCACGTTTACAAAAATAGTCATTTCAGTATTTTTTTACTTCATCGTCATCAGAAGATCGCAAATTGCTAAAACAGCAGTAAAGCGCTTGGAAAAGATATGAAGGAAAAGGAACTTTTACCCCAACACCAAAGCCAGACTTATGCGAACCCTTAACTACTCCATTTTTCTCTATGCCTCTGAAACATGGACATTGAAGCCGCGCGTGAAAGCAAAAATAGATGCATTTGACACATTTCAAATGAATGAATGTCGGGCATCTCATGTATACAACGCCGATACTCAAGGAGCTCCATATAAACACCCGGCTTTCAACTACATGCTTCAAGAGAATGATGACATTCATTGACCACGTGGCCCACCGAGACTATTGGATAAGATGACAATGGTTGACTGCATTGAAGGAAAGAGAAGTAGAGGCAGAGCACCCACACGATGAATTGATGCAATCAGCGATGTCACGGGAGTCAATATCGAAGGCGCAATACCATTAGCCCAAAATAGAGGGGGTTGGAAAATGCTTGTGAAGAACTGCGCTCTTGGTGGTCACGCAGAAAAAGAAGATTATCAAAATTCCTGTTTGATATTTCTTTTTTTTTTTTTTTTGGTGCAATTACATTTCAGAAAATGTAACATAAATGAGAATTTACGCTCATACTTATTTTTCCATAACCGAGAAAAAAAGCACCACGCCGATTTCACGCCGATCACGCCGCCGCCGCCGATCAAAATCCCATCAGATGCCGCCGCCGATGATTTTGCCTGATGATTTGATTTTGATGATGACTGAGCTCGACTGAGAAAGCGAACGCGAGACACGCGTATAGGTTAGCAGGTGGTGCGAGCGGGAAAGCAAGTTGTTAACTTCGTCACGTTTCATGGTGGTGTCAGTTTCAGTAAAATTTTTGACAGGTGTGGTGGCAAACAAGCTGGTGGCAAACAAAAAATTCGTATACGCGACAAGGGACAGAAAATATGACACTGTATCTCGTTCCCACTTTCAGTATTGTCTATGCATACATCTTTGTTACGCATTGGTGTTGGTGATTCCCTCTATTCTATTCTACCTCTATGTTTGTGTCAAAATCTACGTTGAGACTTATGTGCACACTAGCGCTACTGGTAAATAATTGTGATTTACACTGTATTTCGTATTTAAGTACCTTATCAAACTAGTTTTCACCTTGCTGGATTCGTCGATCTATGAACTCGAAAGAAAAACGGCCGTTTTAAGTTTGGACGCATATATTGACGAATCCAGCAACGTGAAAATTATTTTGATGTATTCAAAAGATACTTAAATACGAAATACAATCGTTAAATCTAAATAATCACAATTATTTAGCGGTGGCGCAAGCACATTAACGCCCTCTTAAATAAATTCGTAGCATTTCACAATCATATCTTTTTTCAATTCAATTGCAATTGCAGATGTGTCAAAAGCAATAACTCCAGTAAATTATTTAGCCTTCAACTGTTTTCGGAAACGTTAGGCTTGTTCAAAAGTTTTCATCATGTCCATACAGTTTGAGAATAGAAACAGTCAACAAACCTAAAGTACAAAGTTTAGGATCTAACAAGCTGTCTTTAGGTTCCATTAAATTTCGTAGACACATTACGACAGTTGCCTGAAAATACTCCTAAATTTATTGTGACAAAAGACAGAGATAGGTACATTTCTTAGCCCAAAAAAGTTAAAATTAATAACTTAGGCTAAGCCAGATTTTTTTTTAAGAAAACCAAAGGAGTATGGGACTCTGGCCTAGAGACCAATAATGTCAAGGTTTTTTCATATTCTATGTACAACATTTTGTGTGGCGGGCATAAATAAAGAAAAACATAAGAAAACGCATAAAATGCAAAATATCATGATACAAGCAAAATATCATGATACAAAATCATTGACAATTACAAAACCTTATGGGCACCGTTGGTTCATTACCTATGGCCCTTTATTTTCATGCTTTGATGCACATAAAACAACCCGTAGGTATTTTAACTAGCTAAACTTGCCTTTAGTTGTTTTACATGCTGTATAGGATTTTTATCGATAATATCGTCGTAACACAGAATTTCTAAAATAGTTTGTACCAATTAAGAGTCGTCAGGACGCTCTTCTCTTCATACAAATGACTTGAGTCGACCGTGCTCGGGGACTGTGATCAAAGACTACAATATACATACTGAGATAGACAGGCAACTCGACCAAATTGAGAAGGCATTTAATGCTTGCTTACAGGCGCCATCTCTTCTGCCGATACTTAAAACTTTTCTTTGAATGTTAAAACATACAAAAAGTGCGTCGCGCGTCGGTCGCAGGGTTTGTACCCCAGCTCATCGACTACAAATACCGCCGTCTGTACCCCTAGGCTACTGATGTCTTATGACAAAACGGCGAATTTCTAAATACCTTGACAGCCTAGCCTAGCAATCGCTACAGCTTCAGAGAGTTCGCCAGCTATCCAAGTAGGTGACACTATTTTCAATAAGAAACTGGATTTGCACTAAGTTCTAAGTTGCCATAGCATGACTCTGATGGCGGCTTTAATTTTCTTGTTTTGTTACCAATTTTATTTTGTCATTGCTAGTCAATGATGTTATAATATATAAAAGAGGAAGATAGGTTATAAGCGCTCCACAAATTACGGCACACTAAAATTGAGTCAATTCAACTTGCCTCAGTTTCGCGTCGTCAATGGAAACGTCAGATGTGCCAGGCCATTTTTAAACAGGGAATTTCGTAAACCTAAACAACAATTATCTACCTGTTTTTAGGGTTCCGTACTCAAAGAGTAAAACGGGTCCCTATTACTAAGACTCCGCTGTCCGTCCGTCCGTCCATCCATCCGTCCGTCCGTCCGTCCGACTGTCTGTCACCAGGCTGTCTGTATCTCACTGATACCGTGATAGTTCCAGCTGAAATTTTCACAGATGACGTTTTTAGTATTTAATACTAAAAACACAGAATAAAATAGTTTTTTATAGATAATGGTACGGAACCCTTCGTGCGCGAGTCCGACTCGCACTTGGCCGGTTTTTTTTAAATTACATGTGTTTATAGTAAATAGTTCCGATATTCTTTAAAATGACGAATAGTAGTTTATGTGACTGTACATAATGATGGGCATTAAACACGAGTGTGGGTTTCATAATAACATCACACGAGTGTATTAATGCCTAATTATGAACAGTTACATACACTGCTTTATCTATCCACATATCATAAGCCTCCATGATGCATTCAGGAGCCGCAAATTATGACCGGCATCGCGGCGTTGTTTTCTGGCAGCTGTCATTGTTTTTTCGTAATTCAGAGACAAACTAGAGTCGGATTCAACTATCATATCATTCGATATCTTACTTACGTGCGACATTTGTCAAATTCGTATGCAAATTGACAATTCATTTCGAACGAAACGTCATCTCGACTGATATTAGAATAGAGGTCAAATCAAATTTCTTTGATTTCAGAGATGTTCGAAAGTTGAATGAAATAATTTTTCAACACACCTGCTCGTAAAGTAGGTCTTATTACAGCGTATTTACACTGATAATGCAGAATATTACCCATGCCGTGCCTTTTACATTACATTATCGCACTAGTGCCTTTTCATTACATATCTTTTTAAATATTAGCAAAATAATGCAGAATATTACCCATGCCGTGACTTTTACATTACATTATCGCAATAGTGCCTTTTCATTACATATCTTTTAACATTTTCATTTTTAGTTTTTAAATTTTTTTTCTCGCAAATGTGTTGAAAAACGTCGTATGAAACACGTGAGCATTGGTCATTACACTTCTCGTCTCCATTAAGCCTTCGCCTTCGGCTCAGGCTTAAAAACCGACTCGAGTGTAATGACCAACATAGCACACTTGTATCATAATGTACTATTATCGAAATCGATGTCATTATTTAGCAATAATAACATTTTCACAGATAAGAAATTTGTTCTAACAAAACAGTCTATTTTTATAGTGGTCATAATGTGCGGTTCTTGAACGCATCATGGATGGTTTACGATATTTGGATAGATACAGTATTTAACAGAACCTTTAATATCAAAAATTGTAATAAAGTTCAATAAAAAATCGGTACCAAAATGGGAAAATTTACGCCTTGTTTTTTTAACGTTCCTAATTGGAACAAAATATTTTAGAAATATCCAACGACGTACATATTTAATTTACAATAATATACAGAGATATAGTCGTAGGTACGTTCGATTCAATCATGTGAATGTATGTACCTAATCGTTACAGTATTAAATTACAATTTATTCAATCCTTAAGTTATACTTTGAGCAAATAAAATTACTCTAACGTCCATTGTCAAAGCTTAATGAATAGGCTATCGACTTCGCCATTTTAGATTCTAGTTGAATTTACTCGTTAAAGGACGACCCCTCTTTTTCGTTATTCAGTTTAGAAGGCTGTTAGCATTATAACAAGGTTAAATTCAGCAGGTTGTGTTCTTTCTAATTTATTTGAAGTTAAATTCATCGTTGCAAATATTTTTGAACGAGTGAGCGTAGCGAACGAATTTCTCCGTTTCAGCGTGGGCAAAAAAAAAATTCGTATGCCCGGCGTCAGTCCGGTTTTTATCCTCTACGGGTCGCATTTCTCAATCGATTGTCGTAAAATTTTGTGAGCGTTTAAAAATTAAAAATAAATAAGTTATGTCAGGCTTCCACATCTCACATAACCACTAGTTTAGTTGTCGGTTACTTGTATTTACAGTAAACATAGACTACATAAAGATCTGTTAATACACAAATGCTTTTCAGTATAATTCACCTTAAAGTTAAGTTCACGATTTGGATTAGACGCACCAAAATAATTCGTTGTAGCACTTGCAGCGCGCTGCGTGACTGCAGCGTAGCACGACAATTTTAGATCTTTCAAGCGACGGAAGCGCTGCGCAGCCTTTTCGGTGACATGACTGTGAGCAACATAAATAAGGTTGCGCAAGGCCCTGCAAAGACTATTTTGTTGCGTCTGTTTGCATATGTTTTTAAAGTCAGGGATAATACAAGCAATCTCGTTAACTTTGTTCTTATGTTACTCGGATAACAACATTGATCGGCCTTTTACAAAGATAATATGGCGGCGGGCAGGGCAAAGGGGATTACTGGCATTCAATTCCTCCCAAGTTTTACTTCTCCGAAAATTGCCCATCAACCATCAACAAAATGCCACTGCCCATCTCACACTTTCCAATTTTCACATTTGACATCCCATTCGTGAATAATACATTTATAGTACGGCTATTTGTTTCTTAATTAAATAAAGTAAGGTTTTCCCTTTTCCCTCCCCCTCCGTCCCTCCCTCAACTCGCTGGCAGGTGTTCAACATGTGACATAATAAAAGGCTCGCGGGTTAAAACATCCAGGGAATTACAGAAGCAATTAAATAAAGGGCTGGTTTTTCACCACCATGGGTTCATTCGTTACCTTATAGTAGGCGACACGAATAAAGGTACGACCTTTATCCATCTGTTTAATGGATTAAAAGTATTTTATATATGATTAACATGCACAAGTGAACTCAAACATGTTTATTTACACAACAGAACCATTACAAAAGTATCTTACATGTAACATAAAACCTTAACCATATTAACAACACTTAACGTAAGATGAAGAATTAACCGTGCAGTCAAAAAACACTCAACATAGTCAAATGGGCCGACGCGTATCAAGCATGAAAAAGCCAATATAAAATATATATACCGTGAGCCCGAGGAACTTGAAAGATTTTAACCACGCATTCCTTAGGTCATTTGGAGCAAAAAATGTTATGTGAACCCCAGTCAAATCCGGCTTAGTTTTGAAGATATTATAAACTATCTATTGTGATTATTAAAGTGCATTAAACTCTTTTGATTGCGACGTTGCTACCGATGTTGCCCAGTTTCGCGTCGCTATTGACAGACATCAAAGTGACAGCTACAACTTAATCACCTTTTTGAAAAAAAAAAAACCGTTGTATTAAAAGGGATAATTTCCACAGAGAAGCTATAGTTATCCAATTTTTATTTACAAAAACCGTAAAAACAAGAATGTTTATAAGGGTTCACGTAACATTTTTTTACTCCTAATGACTTCAGGAATGCGTGGTTAAAATCTTTCGGGTTCCTCGGGCCCACGGTGTATAACCCAATTAAAAGCAGCAAAGGGTTTGTCAATTCAATGTTGCCTCCAATAGCACGCCATCGCTCGTCTTTTGTCAACTTGACAAAGTAGGACCTTGGTTGCGTGTCTTTATTGATGTCCAGTCGCCTTCACATACATCGGTACACTATAAGTGTTCAAAAATATCGGCACATGCACCCTAATACCTTGAAAATATAGGTGTGTTCCGATGTTTGTGACGGGCTTGTTTGCTCCGATGTATGTGATGGCGACTATACACCGTGTGTATGCTTTACCCTTGTGAGTAGTGATGGGATGGTTCTGGAAATATTCCCTATATGTAGTTAAGGTAAAATAATTATTTATTTGGTTTGTGAAAATAAAAATATTTGATAGAAATATAGACCTACCTAGTTAAAAAAAATCTGTACTATTTTTTTATATAAAAATTATAAGTGAAATTGATTTGGACTAATGTGGGACATTCTTTTGCTTTATGTAAAGTAAATGTATTTTTTTGTGAAAAACTCAGAATTAAAATATTAGCATATATTTCTAACTGACATTGTTCAGCAAAAATAGTTGTCATAATAAGCTAATTTGAATCGCTATCAATGTTGAGCTAAATTCAGTAGGTACGGTTTTCTATTCACTTACTCCCATCACCATTCACCGAACTCGTAAATAGGGCGTTAGCTCTTGTACGGGCTTGATAAATAGCACAAGGTTGGCCTCCAATACATGTAACACTATTCCCGTTATTTATCGTCCCGTGAGGGTAATTTTAGCCCTCATAAATTTAAATACAATGATTGTTAAATAATTAATTCCAATGCATATTCAATTAGGTATATTATGTTGTTAACTTGAGATAGATTGATGCTCTTGTGGGATTGACTTCACAATAAACAACACTCATAAATAATTTGGAGCGAAATATTACGGTAAGTAGCCTCTTGAAACCATAATCCTTCGAAGTCCTTAACTAACCTTAAATTCTGAATTTAATACGAAAATACTCATATTGATATAGCTACAAATATACTAGTTAGGTAGCTATTGTAGTTTTTTTTTCTTAATGAGCACCACTCAGACATTTCCAAACATTGAACGTTACTTACCTAATTTATTATTTAACGCTATATTTTTAATTAACTACGTACTCAGTAAAATATGTAAGTTACAAAACATATACAACCTATATATGTGATATACTATCAGTCCGTATTAACTTTACACTTTGCGTCCATGGATATAGGCTGAAACAAAGAAAAACGTTGGTTAGTTACCATTGACGTAACAAAAGGATCTCGGACTGAAAGAGGCAAAATTATAAAAAGTATGTGTACCTACACTTACTGTACGTACTGAAAGTTATTTTTCCGAGAACTTTCATGAAGATTTCTGCAGTGCTCGGCGGGTAAAAATGTTTGGCTATATGACTTGTATGAAAAATCTCGATCCGTGTCGCCGGCGAAGACGAACAGAGTTTAACTTAAAAACTTTTTGAGTTGCACTTCATCTATACTCAAGAGGAAATAAAACGGGTGCACTTTGTATGGATTCCATTTAATTTTCTCTTGGGTGTTTTTAGTTTTACAGTTTTTTTATCTTACAACCAAAGATGGGCCCATATTGTATATGGACTCCACGCACTCGCTCACTACATTTCTTGAGTCGCGCGGTTCCTCTGTACATATTGTACTATATGCGTCTTCTGGTTTTCTCGACTCTAACACACGCTCCGCGATATTGTTACTACTTAGTTCGTTTCTGACCATCTGACACCTCGGGCAGCTAGCAAGCGAAGGCGGTCTCTGCGATCGCGGGCCGGGCCGGTCCCGACACGACAATAGCGGCCACTCGCTCACTACATTCCTTACCATCATAGTACGGGCGGTGCGGGCACCTCGGGCAGCCACTTAGCAAACAAAGGTGGTCTCTGCGATCACGGGCCGGGCTGGTCCCGTCGCGAGAAAAGCGGCCACTCGCTCACTACACTCCTTACCATCATAGTACGGGTGGTGCGGTCACCTCGGGCAGCTAGCAAGCGAAGGCGGTCTCTGCGATCGCAGGCCGGGCTGGTCCCGTCGCAACAAAAGCGGCCACTCGCTCACTACATTCCTTACCATCATAGTACGGGCGGTGCGGGCACCTCGGGCAGCTAGCAAGCGAAGGCGGTCTCTGCGACCGCGGGCCGAGCTGGTCCCGACACGACAATAGCGGCCACTCGCTCACTACATTTCTTCTTGAGTCGCGTGGTTCCTCTATACCTGTGGATGCGCATACTTCAGCGGGATTATTTTAATAGTAGTAAGATGGATAAGAGTAATGTAGTTAAATTGAGCCTGTTGAGTAAAAAAATATGATTTCGAGGAATGTATCTAATAATGTATATTAAATAGAACCTAATCCAGATATATATGTAGCATAGAAATGATGTTATAAAATAATTATGATTAAAAAAAACACAAAAGGACCATTGCTCCGAATTGTAACGAGTTGCAAAAATACGAGCAATGACTCGTTTTGATAAGAATGGCTTTAATTAATGAAATTACCGATTTTTCTGAATAACATAGTTGTTATATATTGAATGCTTATATATTTAGGACCGACTCTCAACCAAGTATGTGCCATTCCTTAATTTAGTACCTCATAGTTATCGTGTGACTGGTTTAACCTATCTATCGAGTATAAAAACCACCCTTTTACTGACAAAGAAAGAAGATATTGTTCTAGTTTTTCCAAAGCACGTTTCACAAAAAGAGTAGGTAGTAAGTAAGTAGTTTTTCTCGTTGCTGCTATGCGGAATAAAACTATAATGAAATGGAGAGACCCTATTCTCTTCTCTTTGTATTAATTTGCATTTATTGCATTTTCTAAAGTAATATGCTATGATGGAATTTATGTACATAATGATCAATTAACTTTAGTGTTCCATGAGATCAAAAAATATTTTGAATTAATGATGACTCATTCATTCAAATTTTTTTTGATCTCAAGTATCTACTTAATGATATTCAAACAACAAGAGTAACTTTTAGAACAGCTTCTTTTTTTTTAATTCAATAAAACGTAATTCGTAGTTCATTTGATGCGAGTTCAATCAATTTGTTGCAGTGGTGAAATTAATTACGAAACATAATTATATAAATTGACTTTCGAGAGCACTAAGGCCGAAAGCCGTTTGCAAAATTACAATGCGTCTCAGCATCGTTTATATACCAGCCATCCAATCAACCGCAATTTGCTTAAATTATAATTTAACTTTAGTTTACAAAATTTTTACGAAATTAATAATTATTTAGCGAACAGGAATTTCGGTTATTCAGTTAAGCGCGTTTAAGAGCAACCTTCTATCAGTTTATTGCCGAAAATGTTGCACAGACTTTTATTAAAAGCCCTGCGTAATTTACCCATTTAGTAATACGGTTACTTTGCAACGTTCACTTTAAAAAACTAACAAAACCTAACTAGTTTATGGCATAGCTAAACGTTTAGTTCAGCTTCTTAAAAACGCTTTTCAACGTAAATTATGCCCATAATCTTGGCTCTGCTCGGCTGTTATTTAAAAAGAAAATATGCTTAACAGAGTTTTAGAAAGCTTTTTGAAAAAAGAAATCTTCTTCAAATAAATAAACGCATTTGATGAAATGGACAAGATTGAGGTGTTCTTCTGAACCATGCATTTGATTGCACTTTGAGTCATTATCAATCAGTCTTTGTGTATCATTGTTCTGCCAAGACCAGCTTCAGTTTTGCGAATCCGTTCACATAGACTTTGAATAATTAAACCAAGAATTGGTGAATGCTGAAATTTAGTTATAGCACATACTAATGACGTGGCACATCATCAGAAAAAACCGGAAGTTTGGTTACAACGCAATTTTATGACAGCACTGAGCTGATCTGATAACGGAGGCGGAAAGTAGCCTTAGCAATCGCAATTAGTTAAAACACTGATATTTACAAACGTCTGTTACGGACATTAATCAACTGGCCCTGTTACTATGGTTCGCACGCCTGCAACTGAGGCAAATTATTATTAAACCCTCCAATAGGAACTTTAAAAGAAGCATAAAAAATTATAAAATCGATACCTAAGACATCATTTCAAACAATAATTACGTTAACGAGTAAAAACCTGAGCGGGATCGGCTGCCCGACTGGGAGAGGTAGTCTGGCGGAGAGTCGGGCAGCGGCCGCTTGCGCCGGCGCAGCGCATCGCGCCACCCGCACATCGCCGTGCGGAAGTATGCCCTGAACCTGGGAAGTAAAGTTCATTTTAAATGACAATTAATAAATTGACACCATCATGAAAGATAGAGACACGACAAAGGGGACATTTGTCATAGACATAGACATAAAAAACTTTATCTAACATCACATTTTATACGAGGCGTAACAATACTAACAATGTGTGATGCTAAAAAGGATAATGTTTAAAAAAGCGAGTGTCTACACGCAACGCCGATTTTCAGTGAGAACTATAATAGTACAGTCGCGGAATGAAAATGTTGACCAGTTTTCAAGTAAATTAATTTACGCGTTGCAATCACATGTTACCTTTTTAAACTGTGTAACAGACGAGAGTGTTGTATTGAAAATTATGTTCAACTGTTTGACAACGAAGCTCAAATTTCCTTAGACGAATGTGCCCTGACTACTGATAGATAAGATAAGATAAGATAACATTTATTGGTAACATATATATAAGTACAAGTCAAGTGTTCTTTTTAAAACAGTTACAATTTAAAATAGTACAAGATAAATACCTAAACACATAATTGATACAATGTATAATGTTGTTATATTAATTAAGCAGTCATTGGTAGTTTCATTAACTCACTAAAACTATAAAAGTTTTGCATGAGTAACCATTATTCAAGCTTACTTTTAAAAGAATGAAGAGATGGAGCATCTCTTATGCTGTCTGGGAGGCGGTTGTATACTGCAGGGCCCGTTACGTATACCGACTGCTCTGACCTAGCGAGTTTGTGACAAGGTGTGACTAGGCGGTCCCGGTGCGCATTGCTGCGAAGGCCGTACGACGTGACTATTCCCCTACGTTTAAATTTATTTATACTCATGTGTGTACGAGTAAAACTCGCGATTTGGAGGATAACTATTCCGGATAGGGTTCTTCGTGGCATCACAAAACGGAAAGCATATTCTCTGCTAAACAACGCGGAAAAATCAGAGGCAATCAAGATGTGGAAGTTCACCAAAGGACAAAAACAAGCTAAAGCCCTGATCGAAGGGTTCAATAGTAAGCTGTCTAAAGAGTTATTACAATTCAAAAGGCACAAAACCTGCGCAGTGACAAGAATCCTGACAGGACATTGCAAATTGAACAAACACCTGTTTCAAATGGGTATGAAGCAGGACACAACTTGCAGGTTCTGCCAGGAGACAGAGGAGACTGCAATGCACATTCTCTGCTCCTGCGGACCACTCATGCATAAAAGAAGTACCTACCTAGGGCGGCACATAATGCACCCACAAGAAGTACAACATATCACCGCCCAAAGAATCTGGAATTTCCTGGAGGCAACGGGACTTAACGGTGAACTCTAAAACAAGGGCTGCCACAATAGATCACTTGCTGGTCGAAGCGGCATATTAAGGCCCACAAACAAATAATAATAATAGGGTTCTTCTTCTTCGTGTCGAGGTTCCTTAGGGAATTATGAGCTTGTGTGTGATCTGATTGGTTAAAAACAAATCAAACAAATTGGTTGGCAAATCTAGTTGGCCGCGCGTCACAAGAATTCTTCTCTGTGATTGGTTGAAAAAAATCTAGCAGGCCATGTGGCGCCACGCCCCTTCGCCCTCCTCAAATCTGTAAGTGAAGTTGTCAATTTCGTCAATTTTTGAGTGGTGCGGTTGTATGAGGTACTTAGATTTTTCTGTCATTTGTTTCCTCGAAAATGTGATGAAAAACATTGTGTGTATCACGGGCAGTAAGGGGATTACAAACTCGACTCATAAAAAGCCCTCCGTCTTTGGCGTCGGGCTTCTAATAGACTCTCGTTAGTAATCGCCTTCTTACGGCCCTTAATGCACAATGTACATTAGAATATTCCATAAAGCAAAAACGCATTTTAAAAATGTGTCAAGCAGGGTCGGTGTAACTCGGTGATATTACCGATTTATAGCGTATTCTCTTCCTAATACATTTCAGAAGTTTTGAATGCTGCTGAGAAATGTGTGTAAATTTTCCAAAATATTTCAGAAATAACTTGTTAACTATGTAAATTCACGGAATTTTTAAATTGAAATTGAGAAAAAATATCATGTTTGCAAGAGTCAAAGCATACCTAATACTGACACATTTCAGCCTACAGGTTAAATAAAATGAGATTCCACGAACAGCTCTAATTGTAACGCAAAATTTAAATTCGCTGATATGAAATAATGTTACACTGAATCCTTTGTGCATTCGCGTAAGGTAAGTTCCATATTATACTTACCGACATTTTGTGAAAACGGAAAAGCAAGGAATGTAATAACGTGTAATGTAGTAACTGCTACTCTCTTTTCTGCATGCAGCGGAGAGTTTAGAGTTATTATTACTAGAGCTTGCATTTGCGCTCGATTTATGTACAGTATTTTTTTTGCAACACAAACTGTAAAATAAATTCAAAACGATGGAGTTTTTAAGTTTAAATAGTGCAATCTACGAAAAAGCATCCCTTTCATTCTCATCGCTTACTTTGTGTTTTAGCGTAAGTAGGATAAAAGGGCGGGTTGCATCAACTGCACTTTACATACCGGTATTACAATCTGCACTGTCTTGATTGACAGTTTACATTGACAGGTGATAGCTTACTTAAAGCCTCTCACAGACTGGCGCGGCCTGGCCGCGGCGGACAATAGAAAACTTGTAATTAACTGTCAAATTTAACTAAACTATGGTCCGCCACCGCAGGCCGCGCCAGTGTGATGCAATGCAGGCTTTATGCCTAAGATGGTTGCCATTTAATCACTTATCGTTGTGGATAAGGCATCCGTCACTCTTGCACTTGCATACTTGTCTTGTCAAACGTCTTAGATAAGTGATAAAATGTCAACCATCCTACACCCGCTGATATCGCACCGACTCCGTATCGCCAAAAACAAAGGCGCAAAGAAAAAAAATAGTTTCTAGGTTGGTCCAGGGGAAATTTTGAGAGCCCATTTCACTCTGAAATAAAAAAAAACTATATATATCTCCAAAGAGATATTTACAATAAAGCTTTTCATTCAAATTCAAACAAAATGGCATGCATTTCCAAGGTGATATATTTTTTGAGATTAATATCTCACGTATTTATGGGGACTCAGTGACACGGAAAAAGTAAAGGGAATATATTCAACTCGTGTCATCCTCACAAATACGTCCATAATATTATGCTTACGCCCGTATTTCCAAATTGGATAGGCAACAAATGAAATGTAACGATCAGTGCCAGTTCTAGGAATAAAGAAGGAAAAAATGTGTCATATTTAATGCAAAATATCGAACAAAAACAATTTCCCGAAACACGATTTTGACGTACTTAAATACACGAATCTATTATAACCTTAAACAGGTTTCTGTACGCGTCTATTAATTTTGTACTGTATCTTTTTTCTTTTAATATGAATAAAATAAAATAAAAAATAAAAAAAAATTAAAAAGGTAAAAATATTCCACAATCTGATACAGACTTTAGAGCTCTAATTGAAATGAAGTAGTTTTATTCATATTGCGGAGCCAACGACTCAACGTAGTGATTTGAATGGTAATATTTCAGTTTTACAATTTTTCTTGGAAACATCGGCCTTAAGTTTAATCTAGGGGCATGGTAGTGCCCCCGCCAAGACGAGCCGAGCGAAGTGCAAGGCCAGGCACTACCTAGCTTTTCTCGAAGCGCTTCGTCGTTTTTTTGAAACCTCATAACTTGTGTTTGGATTATACCAGATGAACAAAATTCTCGGGATATGATGTCAATAGTAAACTTATTAAACATATGAAGTTTCAATTGCATAGCTCTTATACTTTAGATTTTATTGACATCTAAAAAACGCCGATTTCGTCACTGACTCACTCACGTTGATCATCAAAACCTCTGGGTTCCTTCCTTAAGTCCTAGAAAACTGAAATTTGGTATGTATTAGTACACAATCAACAAAAAACAACAAAAAAAATTGAACTTTTACCCCCCAACTCCTTAAACTAGGGGATGCAATTTTGTATGAGACTTCCGCAGATTTTGATGCTAGAGGTCTGAAAATTGAAATTGGGACTCCTTATTATAAATAATAAAATACGTATTTCAGGATTTTTAGTACATCAACCCCCTTTAAATTAGAGCATTATAGAGATATTAGGAGGAAGTTTGTATGGGTTTTCCTATACACTTCTTTAGAAATTACCATACAAAAATGAATGAGATCCCACCAAAAACATTACATGTAAAGTGACTGCCTAGACTCCCTCGCTCATGTAGCTTTCAGCGTTAAAATATATCAGATCATAAGGAGCGCCAAGCTTCCTAATTCACACGGCGTAACCTACCACTACCCGCCACGCTCTAAAAATGAGAGCTTAAGCGTTGAAGGAGAAAATTTTTATTTAAGTTTGTTTATGTTTTGTTTTTTTTTAATGTTCTGTTTGGTTTAAAGATTTTGTGTTTCTTTTATATAGTGTACACAATAGGTGTTCAAAAATATCGGCACATGCACCCTAATGCCTTGAAAATAGAGGTGTGTTCCGATGTTTGTGACGTGCTTGTTTGCTCCGATGTATGTGATGGCGACTGTACTATTCTCTCAGTGCCATGCCATCTAGCCCAAATAATGGCTACACTGAAAATCAGCGTCACGGAATGTTTTCTCGCTCCGTGACATCAAGCTGAGTGCAAGCCATAGTACAAATTTCTTAAAAATGATTATGTATTTAGTTACGTTTTGTTGTATAGTTTTTGCACTAATAAACTATTTTCTTTCATTTTTTCTTTCTTTAGAAACAAAGAAGGTCCTCCATGGAACATAATGTTGGACACATGGACAGTTAACAGTTACGTTTCTTTACAAAGGAACAATAATGATTAATTGCAATATTCATAAAAAGAAAACAAAAAAAAATGTAAAATGATCAATACAGTGTTACGGTGTTGCAGGCCGTATGCAATTTGCCACCGAAAAAAACAAAAAACAAAAAATCTCAGTCGTTTGGACTAGTCTTTTTAGCTCCAGTTGAATTAAATTGGAACCCGTAAGAAATCAGACGAAAATCGAGAACATCAGTCTAGGCCTAGATTGATGAATGGATGAGTTGAGATATAAAATAAAAAGGAGATTTTTACCACAAGAATAAGATCGCTTGCGGGCTTGTACTAATGTGAGAAAAATTAGAATTTTCGCGTAAGATCCATCTTGTTGTTTTCTTTTGAGCGCATTTTTGTTTCATGTATACATTTATGAAATATATTCAGAATATATTTTTGTACATTATAGACTGGGTTGTGAATGATATATTGTTTAGACTTTGTCAACTTTTGAGGCCCTGATTTCAAATTAGGATTGATCTGAGACGTTTTGCATTCCAGTTACATATTTAGGCCGAATTTTATTTCTTTGACGATTTTTATTTTTCGTATGAATTGGATAAATGTGCGTAGATTCGGCCGATTTCCTAGTGTCCTACCCACGTCCTACCACTTTATTCCATTGAATACGTAAGTGGTTATCGTAGGTCAGTGGAATATTCAGATCAACATTTTAGGATACATACACTGGCCAGCAAAAGAAGGTATAACAGTTTCAGTTCCAGTTTCATTTAGTTTCATTTATTTCAGTATAAAAATTACAATATAAATTTGCATAAATGTCAAAATTACAAGAATTTCTACCATGATCGTCAATATAGTTGAAATGTAAAAATAAAATATAATTCTATCTCCCAAAAAAGTTCGTCATTTGTTATACAGTAGGTAACTAGGTATAATAATAAAATTTAAAAACTATTCATGTCAACATAATAAAAACCAAAGATATAAAAAAATATCAAAACATGATTCTCTCAATAAATACTATCACTAAAACTTAAAACAGAATATTATAATACTTAATAACATTTGATACAATTATATAATCAATCAATCAACAGGCGGCAATGTCAATTTAATACAAGTAGGTACATCACTTAAAAAGTAAGTTCCATGTACTCGTTCACGGAGTACAGAGGGTTGATCAACAAAAGATTTCTCAGCTTGCGCCGAAATGTTTCGTCAGATTGTTCATTTCTGATATCGGCGGGTAATCGTTCATAGTATGTGGGGCCGATGACGCGGGGGTTCTTTGTTGAAAGCGCCATGCGACGAGGAACCGTTCTCAGCCGCCCTGTAGAACGAAGCTGTTTCCCTGGAAAGTCCACGCGTTGGAACTGAGAAATGTTCATTCTTACAAATAATAAAGAGTCGAATAAGTATTGTGAGTAGTGTGTCATAATGCGCTGAGATTTGAAAAGTTCTCTACAGGGGTGCCTATATTTTACTCCAACAAGTGTACGAATTGCTCGTTTCTGCACAATTAACACTCTCTTTGCGTCTGCAGAGTTTCCCCAGAGTATTGTGCCGTAAGAAATAACTGAGTGGAAATAAGCAAAGTACACCTGTTTCAATGCCTCCCTGGAGATCAATGGTTTCAATTTTCTCAAGGCAAAGACGGCACTACCCAACCTATCACACAAACTGTCTACATGGCGCTTCCAATTCAAATTCGAGTCAACTATGAACCCAAGGAACTTGGGTTCATAGTTGTCATAAAACGTGACGGTAACAGTGTTACCGTCACGTTTTATTAGTGTTATACCTTCTTTTGCAGGCCAGTATATTTGGAGGCACAGAATCACAAGCTTTTCCAACCTACCCAAATGATGAAGAAAAATAAAATAATCTCGTAAAAATCGGGCCATTAAAGTGTTTACCTAGTTTGTTTAGCTAACATGTTAGAACTAGCCTATGAAATACGTTATTCTCAAAATGGATTGCAAAACCTACAGCTGGGCATCCATCTAAGTGCGGAGCGGCGCCATTTGTCTTTGCGACAAATGGATCATCTTAGCGGGGCACTGCCGTGCACCCAGACGTAGAAATCGGCCCATTTAAGAGTTTAACGAGCTTGTTTAGCTAACATGTTAGATCTAGCATGTGAAACACGTCGCTATCAAAATGGAATGCAAAACCTACAGCTGGACATAATATTTTGACTACATTTACGGCCACGCCGCGCAGCTGTCACTTGGTTGTGAGTGTGTGTTCGACATTTACTGGTGCGCCATTTAATTTTGCCATCCGTTTGTCGGATGCATCTAGACGTAATATACCCAATATTGTGGTACCAAAGTTGAATTTTGACATTCAAAACCGTTCCATGCAGACGGTGCGTTTTGGCGTGGCTATCCGTCCGTTTGGATATAGAACGTCTCACGCCAATCATTCTTAAACAATTCAGTGTTGATATAAATTTGCCGTATAATTTTAAAAGCCGGTTATTTGACACCCAGAATATGCGCCGTGCGTCGCCGCCTTAGTGTCATTTCACACGAACCACAAACACACCACAACGCAGCGACAAAAAGTGGTTTACGTGTGAAAATAATTTCATTTTCACATAAATTATCGCCCGACCACGTGGTAACCACCTGTGTAACCACTTTTTGTCGCTGCGTTGACTGTGGTGTGGTTGTGGTTCGTGTGAAATGAGACTTACGAGTCCGCAGTAAGCTCGATTCTCCATACAAACGTAGTTACGCTCTCATTTTAAAACGACTAGCTAGTTTGCTCTGAAACTTTGTACTAAGAAAAAATTAAGTAGGATCCAGGCCTGTAATTAGTGTATGTAGCTTCAGATACCACAGTTAAAAATTACAGCCAATTTAAGTTTTTCATACAAAACTTGTATATGCTGTATTTTGTTTGTTTTATAAACTGGAGCCATATAAACTAATTACAGACCTAAATTACTTCATGTTTGTATATGTAAAGTTTCGTTACAATCCAACACTTAGTTCTAAAATGAGAACGAAACTCCGTTTCTGCGGCGCTACCACGAATTTCGAATCTCGAACATATCTCCGTCTCTATCGCACTTATGGTTTATGGTATTCGAGCGACCGAAACGGAGATATACGAAGTTCGTGATTCGAAGTTCGTGGTAGCGCCGCTGTGGGAAGGTGAAATCCGGTCGAACTTACTGCGAACTCTTAACGTGCTATTGTGTTATATTATAAGTGTTATACATTTATATGCATGTTGGTCTGTAAGGTATGTAAATATGGGCCTTGTTGCTTGAAGCAAAGAAATAAATGGACTGATTTTGGCAGAAGCGGTCGTAAATGCCCAGCTGAAGGGTCTGATTAACTTCTTGCTTGCATGCACATTTGATTAGCTTTTGTGATACATCAAGTCAGTCGTGTAAACAGACATGTACGGATACGCCCCTTGGCTACGACCCTATTTTCAGTTTAATTAATGAACGGCGGTCAATCTGGGCCGACAAATCGCATAACAATAGGATATATCGGATATCCCTTTTAAATGTCCGTCACTTTTCGGTATTCTGTCAGTGTAGGTACCGTACTACGTACACTTCCCCGCTCCCGCGCATCCCGCGCCAGTCAGGAAGCATTCATTAATGGATTAGGTGAGCTGTTAAGTATGTACTGACTTGGTAGAGATTACTGATACCGCACTGACTGCGCTGCCAAGTGTGGAAGAGGCCGTACGAACCCAACATATCCTGCACGGTCTAAAGTAATGTACGGGTCGGTACGGCTACTCGCTCCGTTGTCATCATATCTATCTTGTATAAAACACTAAGACTAAACAGACTCCCTGAGCAAATTGTAATACCACTACCGAGCGATATGGTCGAATACTGATAATAAGTGTGACAGAGAGATCGGTAATTTATATCTGCCCGTCATATGGATGGGCATGTAGTCCGCTCTCATCATCTCATATTACGTTCACGCTCACGGGATTGAAATGTAGCCTGCTGCAACACATTAGCTGGTTAAGTATTCAAAAAGAAACTTAGGCATAGGTATGAATTTCTATCATAAAGCCTTAATTTGGAATTTAATCTAAAAATATGTGAACCAGAGTTGGGAACCCAAATAAAACAATGGTTGAAAGATAAGCAAAACTTTGTCGTATTCGGATGAATCCTAATATTCCTAATCCACAATCTACTTACTTTATTAGGGTCTGATATTTACGGAAGAAAAATTCGTGTTAATGAATTTAGTATTCTCATTAGGTAACTGTAAAATTATTCGGATGGAATTAATTTTTAGTTAACTTTAGGTGTGACTATGGCGTAAGTTCTTTTTTTTGGCAAGAGCTGGGCCTAACAAGACAAATTAAGTCACGTAAGGGCAATACTTTCTATAATTATATTTGTTTTATCACCGCCTGAGTGGAAATTTAAGTCAATTTTCGCTTCTCTTTACCGGTGGAAAAACAACTACAATATCATGATTTGGCTGGCGAATAATTTTACTGACGATGCCACGATTAATATTGCCTTATACGTAAAAAATAAAGATGATAACTTTCCAACTTGGCATTAATTCAATTGTGGACGATAGGGTTGACCATAAAGAGATGACGAGTGTCAGATAGGTAAAAAATTAAATTACATGATGCGTCTATCCTAAGATAATGGGAAAAGGACAAGCGAATGATGACGATCACTTGGAATTCATCCAATATTAGATGACACCTACGGTTGACAATGATATAGTGACGGATATCAAAGAGGTAGGTAGCTAGATATAAATGAAAAATAAAAGATACATCGATCTTAAAAAATGAGATATAAACATAAAGCGAATGATGATAATGATGTCGATGACTTACTTGGCATTCACCCAAGAGTAGATGATAAGGTCAACAATGACAATGTGACGATAATCAGAGAGGTAAAAAAAAAGACGTGATGGGTTAATCTTAAGAAAACGGGATAAAGGCGAGCAAATAATGATGAGCATGGTGATAATTACTCACTTGGCATTCATCCAATAGTAGATGATAGGGTTGACCATCGCGTTGGCCATGGCCAGCCAGTAGAAGCCTAGGTACACATGCTGGACGTATTTCTTGTACAAGATAGACGGGTTGAAGTGCGTGTAGATGAAGTACGACTGGTAAGGCAACCAGCAGATGCCAAATATTACTATCACTAGTATGAACATTTTCACAACCTGTAAATAAATCATGTGTTGTAATAAAGTCAATTTAAAAAGTAATTTATAATGGTATCTATCATAGCAGATCGCTTAGTAGAAGTTAAAATGCTCTAGATTCTGTTCGCTGTTGAGTTATCTTCAAAAAAATACGTAGGTTTATTTGGATGGATACTCCTTGTACTCGTACATTAGTAATTATGTGGTGTACCAGAACTAATCTATATTAACACAAAGCAACATAAACGCATCCCGGACTATCCTGAGTCTAGAAGAAGAAAAGTTTTTGTATATTCAACTCCACCTCATAGGACCAAATTCGCAAAAAAATTCATAAATGTTCTTGGTCCCACATTATATAACAAAGTAAGCAAACATATTCAAATACGAACACTTAATTTACATGCTTGTAAAAAGTCATTGGAAGCTTATCTACAGAAATTAAAATACGAAGATACTGAACAACTACTAAAAACCTTGGTGTAATCCGCACGCAATTAATGACAGTTATATACTTACACTCGCAAACATATATACACACGCACATTCACTCGCACACTCGCGGTCACACACATACACACACACACACACACAGAGACTCACGCACAATGCACGCGCGCGTAGTCGCACTTACGCATCAACACATATACACTACATACACAGACACACACATAAACAATTAAATATATCCATGCATACACTTTACCATACTCAATGATACATATAGATGTAGAAACTTGAAGGGAAACATTAGATTTTTATCCCGTGTTAAAAATGTTATCTTATGTTAAGTTTTTGCATATACTACTTGTTTACGCCTAAACCGGCCGAGCGCCTGAGTATTCTTTTGTTGGGCTTAATGATTGTATTCTATTCGTTTATTTTCTACCCACTTAGTTTAGTTATAAAACGATACTTACGGAACGAATGTTATAGGATAGCATAATTACTGATTTAACTAAGTGACACTTATAAGGACGGTGAATCCTGACCCACCGTGACACAGTGCAAACTAGTACGGGGGTCAGTTGACACTTACTTTTGGTTTTCACCATACAAATTTGTAAATTAAAATGTAAGTAGCAATTTGTACTTTTACTTACGAAATAAATTTATGATTTATGATTTATGAAATGTGTTATCCTAAATCCCGTACCTTCATAAAAAAATAAAAATATTTCTCATGAATTTTATATGAGGTTATTACCTGCATCAACTTGCTATTTTGAATACTCAGGTAATAAATAGACTTACGGTATCTATGATCGAATAACCACAGGACTCAGTGAACCAGAATTTTCAATTACCTTCAATTTGCTTATAAATTTATCATCATGAGACATTTTCCCCACATTTATGCATCGACGATGTAAAAATTTCAAGTTAGTGGGTGTTTGGCAGCATACTTAATAATATTAATTTTGTGTAGGTAGATACGTTTAAACGATTGGCCTAAATAATCCTATTCTCGAATACTTTGCTAAGTTTTTTATTTCGCTTGTCTACTATAAGGTGCACAATATCTGTAATAAATGTTCATTATAACTATATTTACTATATTATATAAATGTTCATTATAACTCCTAAACCTTTTCAATATGAATTCCACTGATGTTCGGGGAAATGTTCACAATTCCTCTTTACGCCATTTTGCACTTAAATTATAGACCTATTTAATTTTTTTACCATAAATTTTTGTGCACGGAAATATAACAATCTGCATAGCATTTAAAATACTTATCCTAAGCAGGCACTTGGCGCCTAGGAAACTAAAATTCAGAGTACATTTTTATAAAAAGGTGCAGAATGTAGTAGAGCAGAATTTCCGACATTTTGCTGTTACGTGATTTTTGTTGAAAGAAATTTTAGTGAAGATAGATAACAAAAGAGAGCAAAAATATAAATTTAAAAAAATCTGAGTTATTCTACTTAGTCCGTTCGTATTTGTAACAGACACCGAGATGTCTTACCCTTTCAGACCGGAAAAAAAGACCCTGCTAACGTAAAATGAAGTATATTGACATATGTTTTTGATTTGACAATTAAATGTAATCAACCCGCACAATTGTATTGGCCGGGTCTAAAAGGGCCAAGGCAAGACAGATCGAAGACTTTTCTCAAGTTGACATGTTTCACTTTACTGTTCTCCGGTCAATCGATTTATGTATCTTTTTTTTTTAGTTTTAGGGATTTTTACCCCGAAATTACTACAGGAATTTATGTAATTCCTGTAATTCACTTGTAAACTCGAATATAACCTGATCCTAAAACTAATTAGAATTGTGTAGATAAATCTTTATTAACTCTTTTATGGTTTACAATTAAGAGTGTTTGGACTACGGTTAAAACATTTTTTTTTACAAACTGGATCGCTTAATTTTAAACTAAAACCATTGAAGCGACTCTGTCAAATTTGCTAATTAGACCATGTTTTAGGGCATCTGCGTCAAATAAGCATAATGATACGAGTGAAACTCCTTGTGCAAATCTTGATAAATCATAAAAAAACGTACAAGTGTTTAACCCGTCCTGAGTTTTATGGTAATTATCAAAATAAACCATGATTTATTGTATTAGTTGTTATTGTGTCCCCTTAGCCAGGAGACAATAACGACGGAGTTTTTTTTGAAAAAATATTACTTCATGCCTCTAGACTTCATGCCTAGAAGATGGCCCATAAAAAGAGGAAAGTACAAGAAAACCCCACCTTTCGCGGATTTCACCCATAAAAAAGCAATTTTAAAAAGAGACCAAGAGACGTTACCATGGCAACTAGTGATAAAAGATGATTCACCCAAATACAATAATCACCGACGTCAGAGCGGTTGACACGCAAAGAGTAGTTCAAACAGACACTATTAAAAACTATGGAATTTTACATTAAAAGAAACACAAACTGGTAAATTTCCCAATATTATAGGAAATTTACGATAAACTATGAAATTGTACATAAGTTTAATGAGAAAAGAAATTAAAATTTGTAAAATTAACGAAATTCGTGTCAACTTCCTAGCTTTTTCGGGAAATTTACAGGTTTATGTGATTTTTTTGCATGTTGAATTACATAAGATTTAACAGTGCAGTACCTTCCGCTTCGACCGAATTGAGTCGATTTGTCGTTGCGTCAGCTCCCCGATGGAACGCGAACCCCACAGCACGCGGCCCATCGCCGAATAGAAGAACGTCATGCCCAGCATTGGGACTGCGTACGTAACTACGAAGAAAAGCACTTGGTATCTGTGGACAAAAAGGGAAAAGTCGTTAATTAAACATTTTCCTAACTTTAACACGTTTCTTAAACCATCATTTCAAGTCTCTATCTGCCAACACAGCGAATCCTCAAGTGAATAAAGGGTCAGCAACGTGCTTGTGATTCTTCTAGAGTCACAAGTGTCCATAGGCTACGGTACCAGCTTAACATTAGGCAGGCCGTAAGCTTGTTTGCCACCGTCATTGTATAAAAAAACACCCTATTTTGGCAAAAAAACATCCGTCCAAAACACATTTGCCAAGACTGTAATAAAAAAACAAAAATAGTATCTAGAAGTGTGACCTAACCCAAAATCATTGGCGAAGGTACGAGTTTTTAAGGAAACGCCCACTTTTACAAGTAAATACCAGCCGGCTGTTTGCGAATCAAAAAAAACTTAATACGACGTTTAAATAAAAATAAATAAAACAAATTATTGACGAGCTAAGCTGAAGAAGAAAACTCTTCGTAGGTGGCGACACTAGCAGCGTTGACATTGTATCTCGTTCCCACTAGCGGTATTGTCTATGCAAGCATCCTTGTCACTCATTTGACAATCAATTGTGCAGTCAAGCTCGAAAGTTGAAATGGCGATGGGCCGGACATGTGGCGCGACTCAAAGACCGCAGATGGACGAAAATCGTCACTCGATGGAAAGGCCCTCAGGGCAAACGCCTAAAAGGAAGACCATATTCTCGTTGGGATGATGACATCATAAAAATCGCAGGACCAAATTGGCAAGACGCTGCTCTAGACAAAGTAAAATGGCAAGCTTTGGAAGAGGCCTTCACCTGAGAGGGGTTCCTGTTATGCACAATTGTTTCATTTTAAGTAAAACATCAAATTTAAAACTAACATAGTTATATAAGCAAAGAAACTAGAAATACTTTATTAACAAAATTTATTGAATTCTGTAAAATTTAACGGGAAATAAAAGGGTTTTTATTTTTATTTTTTTATTTATTATGTGCATGTGTGTGTGAATCCCTATAGTCCTATACTGGTTTACTACTAGTGGTAGTGCTGCCTCTGGCGGCAGAACATTGCAGTAATTTTCCCTATTCAGTTGGAGGCTTTTTACGATATTTAAAGCCGTACTAAACTGTGACAGTCGATCAATATAATGTTTTATTGTTAGCACAGTCAAACCGAACCGTTGCAATGGCGGTCGGCTGTATTTAACTAGCCTTGGCTTGTCTGGCTTGCGGATTGGTCGATAAATTTAACACCGAACAACTCTCAACTGAAACGAAACCTGTGTGAACTATTTGGGCACACATTTGAACTGTTAAATTTAACACAAGAACTCTGTTACTCGTATAGGCCAATTTCAATAACTGATTTGAATAGGCGTTGATATCGTTTTTTTTAATGACGATTATAAATATAGTGACCAAAAATGGAAACACACTACCTACCTGCGTTCGTAATCTTCCTCCCGCTCATTTTTAGGGTTCCGTACTCAAAGAGTAAAACGGGACGACCCTATTACTAAGACTCCGCTGTCCGTTCGTCTGTCTGTCACCAGGCTGTATCTCACTGATACCGTGATAGTTCCAGTTGAAATTTTCACAGATGATGTATTTCTGTTGCCGCTTTAACAACAAATACTAAAAACAGAATAAAATAAATATTTTTATAGATAATGGTACGGAACCCTTCGTGCGCGAGTCCGACTCGCACTTGGCCGGTTTTTTATTACACGTCGGTGGAAAACGAGCGTAACCCCCTGATGGTAAGCGGTTAAACATCGGATATACGCTAATTCTTAAACTATAAAACTGATGTTTTACTGTAGCTCATGGACTCTAGCAACTCCAGGGGACTCCCATTCGCATTGCCAACCCTTTTAAAAACCTGTACTCAATCTTCGAAGAATCCACCGATCCTGTAAGGTGGTATATATCCGATGTCGTAGCATACATTCTACCTCGTTATTTGAACAAGGTCTTATGTTCATCGGTTTACAAACTGAAGTAGGCTTTATCGTACACATCGGGGCTTAATACTGCATTCTACCTGGAACGCTGCCAACACTAAGTGATTGACAGATAATGAATTTGTGAAATTGCTTACTACGTACATCTATGGGCATTTTCAATCATTCGTGTACCCAATTAGCGTGAGCTGTTAAATAAAAGTTAAGTCAGTTTTGTGACGAAAGTTAAACATACAAATGATGTGAAAATGAACTTGTTTCACATATAAATAACGTGTATATGCATATCATTTATAAATTGAAAATAACAAGTTAATTTTTATACAAATTGAATACTTAATTGTCGTCACAAAACTGACACTGAGTTAATTTTTGTTTAACAACTCACGCTAATTGGGTACACGAATTATTGAAAAGCCCCTATTACAGAAAGGTCTTCGTCGTGCCTTTTCTGTTGGTCTCGGGAACTTATTTATTCCAACCTCGAAAAATAGTTTCTCCAAATGAGTCATTTGCCAAAGTCTTTTCTTCAAGTTCCTTTTGAACCATTCACAATTCCAAGCATTTGAAAAAAGTGAGGGCAATGTGGAAGTTCCTCTGCGTGATCGCTTCAGAAATGAGGCTACCTGTAGCAGAACTAAGGTAATCGATATAGCCCTCCAAATCGTTAACTTAAATGGCAGTAGGCGGGACATATTGCACGCAGAAACGATGGCCATTGGTATGAAAAGGATCTCGAGTGGCGACCACGTAACGGAAGACGCAGTGTGGGTAGAACACCCCCCCCCCCCCCCCTTCCACAAGGTAGACTGATGCCCTGGTAAAGGTCGCGAGTGGCGTGGCACTCTTTGAGGGAGGCCTATGTCCAGCAGTGGACGTTATTCGGCTGACATGATGATGATGATAATGATGATATAGGCAAAGTAATGTATAGAATACTTAAGATTAACCCTTTGACATACAATATATTTCAAGGACAGGTTTCTCCCTAAGGTTATTAAAGAAAGTCAAAGTTCTTTATTCTTAAATTTAGGCACGTTACATGCACCTCTGAATATCGCTTTGTCCTCCACGTTATGCTATTTAATATTAAACTAGTATGACGTGGGCGCGGCGCGGCAGCCCTTTCAATAAAGTATTAAGTATTAATAAATGTAGCAAAATCATTAAATTAACGATCGTTCGAAACAACCGACACGAAGTATTTAGAATACAAGCAGGGTCAAGTATCAGACATACGCCATTGAGCTATCCAAAGGGGCAACGCAAGCAGTCTTATGGGAACCCTTCGGCAGGGACCCAACATCCAACCTTGGGGATCTCTTTTGATTTAATTGTTATTTTCTTTAGGTTACTTTAATCTATTTAAACTTTTTTTCTTTTAATAAGTTCCTATTGTAACTTATTGTAAAAACATAACCCCCCTCTCCATTGGCAGTCGGGTAAAAAGAACAATAAGCGCTATATTTAAAGCCGTTAAGTATTTATAATATATCGTCATCTAGTATCCATAACTCAAGTTTTATTGAGCTCAATTGAACTAGTTCGACTTAAGTAAAATTATCCTCCAAATATTTATTTATATTTCAATTTGTAAGATTACGCCTAATTCCAAGGTTACATGAAAAACGTGAACGTGTGCTTGATTGTTCAAGAGCCAGTAACCGTATTCGCACGAAATTTGATACCACTTTATTGTTGTCATTCCTTTATACTGTATACCTTTGATAAAATGTATTATAAACATTGAAACCCATTGTCAAAAATTGCTTTGTTTTGGAGCAATATTTTGTTGATGAAGCGTAACGTCATAAAAGGATCGAATTCTTACTTTCATTGTTTACGTTACGAGCGTGGTTTAAGGGGAGAGGCTATCCCTTTACCACATTACATTACACGTTGAATTCTTGGTTTTTACTGCCCCGAGACTATCTCGAATAAGAACTTCCGAGAACGTTGCCACGACATCCTGATCAACCAGCAGATCAAGCACCGCAAGTGGAACTGGATTGGACAAACACTCCGGAGGGGCCCCGACCATACACCTAAACAGGCCTTGGATTAGAATCCCCAAGGAAAGTGAAAGCGT
Source organism: Epinotia brunnichana (assembly GCA_963854355.1). NCBI lineage: Eukaryota > Metazoa > Arthropoda > Insecta > Lepidoptera > Tortricidae > Epinotia > Epinotia brunnichana. The sequence goes on along the minus strand of OY977945.1, from coordinate 6,427,259 downwards.
GGCCGTCCCAAACAAACCTGGTGGCGTACTGTGGTAGACGAGGCAAAGAAGATCGGGAAGTCTTGGAGTGAAATGAAGCGAGAAGCTCAAGACCGGTCTGCATGGAGACTTACTGTGGGACGTCCTCTGCCCCATCTAGGGGACATATGATCTTAAGTAAAAACAAAGTGGTCATGTAAGTCAGATATGATGTTCAGTCAGCAGTGGAAAAAATATTATTATTTAAATGATGACATTTACTTCCAGCATTACCACACGAATATAAGGTAAGTTTCATCAATCATGTTTTAATTGAGCCCAACCTTAGGTCTTGTGCAAAATTAATTACCGAGGTATACTTACTTAAATATGTGGTTATTTGTAGAAACGCTTTTTCCTCGTTTGTTTTATTAGTTTATTAGGGTTAAGGTAATTTTGATAAAAACAACAGTGGTAACGAGCGTATTATCCGCCAACAAACTGTACCTACTCAGTTTGGCGGAACATATTTAATTAACTGGTTTGTGCGGCTACTACCATGCATACTTTAATGTCGTATCTTACTGTGGGGACTGCTCAGTGCTCACTGTATCAGTTACGTTTGTTTGTGGCTGTGTAGAAAACTTCTGTTGCTCACAAAGTTAACCACTTTATTATGAGTGTACCAGTGTATGTCCCAGCTTTCGGTCCAGCTTTGAATATATATCTTTGTTACGATTTTTGGGATCAAGTTATATTAGGTAAGAGCTCACATACGAGTGTAAAACGTTTTGCAATACGCTACAGCTTGTTATGCATTCACGTTTGTAACGGACAGCTGGACAGAGTAGTTTGTTTTGGACTTCTGGGCGGCCTTTATTCCTGTTGACTAATAAATAAATGAACAAGCAGATAGTTTTCGGGCTAATTGAAGATATTCGTGCTTTAAAGGGGTGAAATGAAGGGTGAAAGTTTACATGAAAGTTTCGTTATTTTGGAAGGTAGATCTATGAAATTTGAGATTTGGATTTTTGGTCACAAATAATACAGGGTATCTTGAAGCATTCTTGGATATTCGTACTTTAAAGGGGTGAAAATTTATATAAAAGTTTAGTTATTTTTGGACTTGGAAGCTGTCCACGATTTTGATTAAGTAGGTACATTACAAAATTATAATGACATCTAAGTATTCTTCATTCATCAAGCATCTTGAGTAGGAAAATCACAACTCTTAGCATGAGAAAATCCATGAGCGTGAGGATAATACCACGAAAACATTTCAAGTTTGCTCATCAACACTAAGCTGAAACTAGGTTTTGAACCACAAGTCTTTAAATGTGTAAGGTAAGTAACTCATTCAAGGTACGCAAGGAATAAGTAAGGATTTTATAAAATTCAAGCTTTAAGTGGCATTAAAAAAGGTATAAATGTGTGTATGGAAAACAAGTCCAGTGCGGACCGTAGTTCATATGGTGACGTGGAAAGGTGCATAGGTGGCCTGGCGAATTAATAACTGAAGTCTAGAGAGCGCAAAATGGAGGCTTAAACTTTATAAGAAAACATGCCTTAGTGGGAAAATTATAAATCTGTTGATACAGTTTGTTAAATAAGCTTTTCGTCAAATAATTTGACCAGCCTACAAGATTCAATTTATTAGAAACTAGCTGCCCACCCGGCTTTGCTTCTTATTGCAAAGAACGCAGGTAAACTCGAAGGATAAAAAACAGCCAATGCCCTTTCAGAAAATTCATTCTATACGCAGGTGAAATAATTTTTGAAATCGGTCCAGCGGTTCCGGAGATTACCCATTAAACACAAACTTACAAAACTCACAGACTTTTCCTGTAACTCTGGATTTGCAGTGAATGTTCCAAACTATCAACTATGTAACCAATATTAGTCCACCTTATAAATTTTAGACCAGCAATATAATTGATTGAACAGCAATATTTCATAAAACATGTATTTTTTTTATATTATTATTATTTATTTTCAATATCAGACAGCATTACAATGGTCCATAATATTAGCCGTTAGTAAAATAGATTCAGACTAAAATAAAGCCATTAATAGTCAGTATGTATTTATACAAAATCCAAATACTAGCAATAGGTTAGTTTAGGGTAGAACTGCGACCCTCGCTGAACGGAACTGCTACAGAAAAGTAGGGTGGATTATTAAAACTGCGGGTTATTATTGAAAAGTTTTTTGATCAGAAGTTGCATATCAGTTCATCAATCAATCAATCAGTCAAAATAATGTTTTATCTAAGACCGTCAAATTGGGATGGAATGGAAAGTTAGCCCAAACTAACGTGAGTAGAACTACTCAAAGGATTTTGGTAAAAAAATCCAGTAATGTAGCAAATCCAGAAAGTAATAACGTTTCCAGTAAATGCGAAAGTAACTATAGAGTTACGGATAGCCGTTTGTCTGTATATACACGTTCTGTCTGTTACATTTGCATGCATTTAAACAACTGAACCGATTGAGATACTATATAGTACAATTTGGTATGTAAGTATATACACTCGCGGTCAATGAATACGGGTCACCCTAAATTAAATAACCGCAATAGGTTTGTATGGAAAAAGTTTTCTTTGATTTCTGGGCGTTCTAGTACTCAAACCTTAGTCGGTCCTGTAGAGTAGTTTGATCCTTAATAGGAATGGGATCGAATGGCATAAAAAAAATGCACTTTGGGGATTCCCATACTAACTGTATGGAAAAAGTTTTCTTTGATTTCTGGGCGTTCTAGTTGTCAAACCTTAGTCGGTCCCAAAGAGTATTTTGATCCTTAATAAGAATGGGATCGAATGGCATTAAAAAAAAATTCGTCAAAAGTGATGATTTTCTCGCTGACTGTACTTTTTTTCAAAAATCTGTGAATGTAGATTGTCATCACTTAAAAAGTTAGGAATGAAATCCTAATGCCATTTTTGCGTAGCGGCAAGGGATCTAGTAGCTGCCCTTACTGCCCCGTTTTAACTTACCACCCTGTATAAATCATATGCATATATACCTTATTTAAATGCGAAAAAAGTTCAGTTTGACATCATTTGTATGCTTAACTTTCGTTACAAAACTGATACTGAGTTAAATTTTATTTAACAACTCACGCTAATTGGGTGCACGAATTTTTAAAAATGCCCTTTTACGAGTCCGTTTTAAACCTGGTAACTTTCTTTTGTTACTGTTATTTTTGCAGTTTACATGTATAATTAAATAAAGATCTTGACAGGATAAAAAAAACTGTACAACCCTGCACTATTTTAGGAAATATGACAGTATTTTACCGACCCGTATTCATTGAACGCGAGTGTATTTTTAAACCTAGGAAGGACAGAGGATAGCTCTTATCCTGGAAATAATAGCTAGGTGGCCACTGACGAGCCTTCCAACAGTCAAAATGGCGTGGTTGCATGCCAAAACCAGTCCGTGAATGTCAAAAACCTATACTGTACTCCAACCTTGACGCTGGCCAAATTGTCCCACTGTACAGGGGCCATAACAAGCAAAAATCGATCAAAGTGACCGTCAATGCTAGAAACGTACACTAAACGTGCACCACACCATCTGGACGCACTCCAAACGCTCCGTGGATGTGCAAAACTACTTCCATATTTATTGAGTCTGCATCGCGCTGCCACCAAATAACGACACAATTTACTCATCGTATATTTATGAAATGGATCGATCGTCAGTGTGCTAAATAATTGGATGCCGTCCATTTGGATGAATCCATTGTAACGGCATCCGTTTGGAAGGTTCGTCAGTGGCCACCTTAAAGGGGTGAAAACGTCGGTGGAACTTTGTACGGCGAAGCGATGTGTAATACTGTGTGTAATACTTTAATAGCAATTATCCTCTAAGGTGATTAACGAGATCCACGCGGACGAAGTCGCGGGCTAAAGCTAGTATTTGCATATTCCTTTAATAATTATAAGGTATGACTTACGTTAAATAGCCTTTAAGGTACTTTCAATAACTATGTAGTTTAAGGCTCTTACTGCAACCGTCAATCATAAATAAGTGCCCGCGTGCGGATTGTGGGTGACCGTTGAGTTGAGCTTAAATCAAGTTACAGAAATAAGGGGGGCTGTACTGTATGCGTTCCGCCCCGCTGCCGCGCAGTTTAATATTAATACGTAAATCTGACAGTTTACCAAAAATAATAAAGAAACCTGCTGGTCGATTGCGTTACGCGTTGTACGTACGTCAGGTAGATCTAAATTTATTTTTTGTATGAGAAATGGACTGTTGAGTGCGCTTTACTTACGTTCAAGCAATGAATAAATGAAATAAAATGAAAAGTGACGTAATCACCCTTCTGGGCAACATTAAGCTCGCGGTGATCTACAAAATACCGCAAAAGGATTCCACCTAATTGCGGCAATGGTAGGTAAATATACTTACACAAAATCCATGTACGACACGTCCGGAAGCCCGTCCGGCCAATTAAGGAGGCACGCCGTCTTGAGTGTGCCCTTCGACCTGCGAACAATGTTATTCATTAACAGACAAGCAAACAACTTTAATTGAGAATTGGGCTCGAAACAGGAAAGGTCCAGGTCTGTTTACTGACTTTTATCTCCAGAAAAGTCAGTAAAATACATATTTTTTTATGGTGCATTTTCTTTAAGCCTGAGATACGAATAAAGAAAAAAGGCCCAACCTTCACCCATCTGTTTAAAAGATGAAAAGCATTTTAAGTATATAAAATTTAGTAAATTAAAAATGCGGTGTGTAATGCTTAGACATATTGTTATTTTACTGTTACAGTCGCTAAATAAATCCTTAAAAGTCAAATCGTTGTTTAAAATTATCAAAGCTTTACAAATTTCACAAAAAAGGTGAAAGTTTCATGTCCTATTTCGCTTTTAACGAGTCTTCCTGAAAGTACCACCAAGTTTGTTAATATTCAAATGGAACAATTATCTGGATACGAATTACGTTCTATTTTAGGACGATGTCCAGAGTATCCAGACCCTGCGTCTTAAATATATTACTTACTTGATTTATTGCTGCTCACTTTAACTTCAGCTGAATATGAAACGCCATTTCTTCTGTAACATCCTAACATTACTAATCCTTTTTTAAAGTGTTTGTGAAATCAGTTTTATTGCCTCGGGGATTTTCGCAGAGACACGCACTAATGATTTTCATGTGAAGTAAAATTTTATCCCTAATGACTCTACTTAGTGAGGAAAAGTACTAACAGCAAATTAAAAATGATAGCTGGTAGGTTTGACTGTCCAATACTTCAGTATTGGATTAGGCAGCTCAAATCTACCGTGAATAACTAGTTATGTGTATATATTAAGTAAGTGTATGTGATTGTCCTCTGTATGTCAGTTTATGTCGTGTGTGTATGTGTAAAGTATGTGAAACGCCGATATTTGCCTGTTTTTTGGACTTATCTAGGGCTTTTGACATGGTGGCGTATGGCCTATTGTGGCAAAAACTGCGTGATGATACATCTGTTCCGCAAGAAATTACCGCTTTGTTCAGGTACTGGTATAATTATCAAAGAAATAGTGTGAGGTGGGCCGGCGCTTTCTCCGATTCTTATGTATTGGAATGCGGGGTTAGACAGGGGGGTCTAAGCTCACCTAAACTGTTCAACGTTTACGTGAATGGCCTGATCGAGGAGCTCAGCAGTGCTCATGTCGGATGTCACATAGAAGGGGTTCGTGTAAACAATTTAAGCTACGCAGACGATATGGTGCTGCTGAGCCCCTCGATGGGGGGGGGTTAATAAAACTGTTACGCATTTGTGAAACATACGCGGAGGCCCACGGGCTATTGTACAATGCTACTAAAAGTGAAGTGATGCAATTTAAAGCGGGGAAGAAAACCTACCGAATGCAACCAGTCTCACTTTATAATACCCCTTTAAAGAGAGTTGACAAGTTTAAGTACCTGGGCCACTGGGTGACTGAGACGATGTCGGACGTCGAGGACATAGAGCGCGAGCGCCGCGCGCTGTGCGTCCGCTGTAACATGTTGGCCCGCAGATTCGCACGCTGTGATGGAGAAGTCAAGTTAACTTTATTTAAGGTTTTTTGCCAAACCTTCTACACGTGCGGTCTGTGGACTAACTTTACACGGCGGGCGTACAGCGCGTTGCGCGTCCAATATAACGACGCGTTCAGGATGATGTTCGGGCTGCCACGGTATTGCAGTGCGTCGACAATGTTCGCGGAGGCGCACATGGATTGCTTTTTTACTATCATGAGAAAACGATGTGCGTCTCTCCTCAATCGCAGTCGTGGCAGCCCAAATAGTATCCTGAGCATGCTAGCCCACCGCTGGGACTCGCCACTGCTCCAGCGTTATGTGCAACTGCACGCGCCTGTAATACCGGTGCCCAGGCGTCCTTAATTTTAGTTTAGCATTATTATAAAACACTAACCATAGCTCTGAGTTTGTAACCACTAACACTATGGATTTTATAGTCCGAAATAAATTATTTGTTGTATTTGTATATGTAAGCTTTGTGTTAGATTTAACTAACACCTCTTAAATGGGTCGATGCAGCCAGAAATAAAAGACTTATTTCATTCATTCATTCGTTCATTCATTCATAAAAAGGACGGATTTCTGGATTCTTTAAATATTAGACATAGTAGGACTGTTCCTATCAGCGTATGGTAATGATAAATTTTAATTGTACCTACTTACGGGTATATTTAACAAAGGGGTGGAGAGAGGGGTTTACGCACCATCCACAGTCAGCAGCAGAAGTAGCTAAGCGGGCCGGGTGTTTAAAATGATCTGCACACGAGTATATTCTTAAGAAATTAAGAGCGTGTATAGGTCATTTTGAACACCCGGCGCGCTATTATTATATTATTCTGCTGCTAATTGTACCAGTTGCATTGCAGGTATTCACGCGCACGTGTTTTTAAGGAAAAGGAATACTCAACGCTTATTGGAATTTACTTAAGCGTTGTGTATTTGTAAAGTGTTATGAGCACCTACGTATTTCACTAAAATAACATTTTTTTTAAGAATTTTCCTGTCGAATTAATGTCACTAGAAGATAACACATTCAGTGCCGCGAATCGCTACGCGCTACACTCGTAGCCGATGCCGTGGTATTGAACCTCGCAGCGCACACTGGAACTCTTATCAGCGACATCGATACGAATACATATTATACGTGTATGTACCAGTGTGTAAGCGCCATACGATAAAAAAAAAAAAAAAAAAAAAAAAAAAAAAAGCGGAAAGCGCCTACGACGTAGGCATAGGCACACGATAGTCGTATTCCCGGCACTGAATCAGTTAAAGTGTTCTGAATTTCCTCATTCATTTTTTTTTTCAATAATAAGACTTTTTATTAACACAGATAGATGTATTCATTACACTTCAGATAATGCAAGTTTTATAAAAAAAACGAACAAAATACCACCATTTATTTGCAATCGCATCCTTAAAGTCATTGGGAAACTCAAATAACATTTCAATTTCCGTCTGCCTGTGGCGTTATCCGAATGAGTTTAATTTTATTGAAATATTTTCTTTCTACTGTGCAATGATAGTACATTTCGATACTTGTGCGGAAAGTATGTCATTACGTCACGACTCAAGCAAGACTCAAGACGAGTGAAGAATGAAATTTCCGCACGTGTATCGAACGACGATTTTTTAATACAGTAGCGAAAAAATAATAAAAACAACAAGTAAGGAAGAACAGTATTAATAATATAGATTTTTGAACAACTTCATTATTTTTCAACTGTATTACAATGATTTTACAGAATTAATAATATAAAAGTTTCGAATTCCTTACTTGTTGTTTTTCTTATTTTTTCGCAACTGTATTAAAAAAAGTCGTTCGATACACGTGGAAAAGAGAAAAGCACTAGTTCGCGAAAGCCAACTTTCCGCACGCTAAACAGCTACGTAAAGTAATACTTTTTGAGCAACTGTATTAAAAATAATATTATTATTGAGATTGAACTGGATTTAATAAATTAAAAGTCTTTCTGCAATAAGATTTTCCTTAAACCGTTTAAGAAAGCTGCTGTTGCCTAAGTAAACTGTTTGCGATCAAAATTAATTTGAATTTTTAATATTAAACCGGGGACTACAATTTACAACGATCTTATCGAGATGGCTTCAAATCGTAGGTACGTTCAGTCAAGATTGAAAGTACGTGCAAGTACAAGGTGATCAAAAATATGTTAACACGAGTTTAATTTTAAGAGCGTAAGGTTACTAAGGTTGCTAAGATATTTTTAACGAAAATAGTTATTTTTAGGAACTTGTCTCATATATACAAGCCTAATATAAATTATTTATACATTTTGACGAAGCTTGTGCGGATTATCTTTACTAGCTGTTTAATACTTATAAGGTAAGTTGACGAAGCACTTAGTCAATTATTATTCGCTTGCATTTGTTTTATTTACAAATAACAAGTTTAACATTAGAGTGTAATATTAACCTCACCTGTAACTAATTAAGTTCGAATGTAACAATCTAATCATATCTTACAAGTCGATTTTCAGCCACTTATATTATACTCCAGGAAAATAAAGGTTTTGAAAGACATTCATTTCTAATAATAGCTTTTTTTTTGTTTATTTAATTATAAAACGTTATTAAGATGCTTTATTCAAGAATCAAACAACCTTTCCACACGGAAGTAAAATGATAGTCGCATCGATTTGAAACTTTGCATGTACAGTCAACCAATTTGATTCCTAGGCCACCGTAGAACCCTGTAATTTTAACTGCTACATAGCGACGCAATAATCCTAGTAACCCGTATTGACACAGGTAGCATTTACAACGGCAAGGTTATATGATGACCTAGGAATCAAATTGGTTGACTGTACCTATATATGAAAACACACAATAACCTAGTACCATCAAATTGATCTGATAATGGAGCCAAAAGGTGAAACTTTACTATTTCAATTACTAAAAGTAAGGCTTGCACAATAAGCCAAGAAAGTTGTCTACCACATTTCGACTCTATTCTTTGTGCATTAAGGTTCAAAATTGGTAGACAACTTTCTTGACTGACCGTTCTAAAACTGAAATATATTTTAGCGAAAATGGAAGAATGGCAGGTAATCTGTTAACACCTCTTCAATTTAGAATAGAATAGAATAGAATAGAAAAGTTTATTTCTCCGAATATGGTACAATTGTTGGTATGTCTTACACATTTCAGTTTCACATATCCTGCCGATATCGGCGTAGAAATATTATTGAATTTAAGTAGTTAAATCATAAACATTCAAATTATCAAGACATAAATATTAATTAAATACAACATACAATACGACAAATTAATAATAAAAGTAATAATTAGAAAATTAATAATTTAAAAATTCATTTACGGAATAAAAGCACATGTCAAGCAGCCAGTTAAATAATTTCCTGTCAAATTGATTATTTGGTAAACATTTCATGTCATTTGGAACATTATTGTACAATTTTATTGCCATAATATAAGCATTCTTACTAAAAATTTTCACATTCTGTCTAGGCTCATAAAGCTTGTGCGGATATCTACCATTGGTTTTATTTAGGACAACGTTATACAAAGGGAACTTGTGCGGATGTCTTTTTACAAATTTAGTTATCTCATATATATATAAGCAGGGCAAGGGGAGAACCTTTAGCTCCTTAAATATTGGTCGGCAATGGGCCAAATAATGGGCTCCATAGGCAGCTCGGACACATTTTTTTTGTGAGATAAAAGCTCTCTGTACATCAACCGAATTACCCCACATGATTAATCCGTAACGAATCACAGATGATACGTATCCGTGATATGCGGAAAGTGCAGCCTCCCTAGATGCAACGGTTCTGAGATGCCGTAGGGCGAACACGAATCGGTCTAACCTAGAACAAATATTATCTATGTGGTTTTTCCAATTGAGATGTTTGTCAATTGTAAGGCCAAGGAATCTATAGGTTCAATAATGGTGTTGTTCAGGTTTATTTTAATGTCTGATTTGGGATTATTATAATTCTGGAAATGTATTATTTTTGTTTTGTTTATATTCAGTTTCAATTTATTATCTTCTAACCATTTGACAGCATTACATAGATCATTATTTGTCTCAATTTCTAGTCCTTCCTTATCCTTACTTTTAATAATTAGAGTAGTATCATCCGCAAACAATATACAACTATGTTTCAAGGTTGACGGCAGGTCATTAATGTATAACAAGAAAAGTAGGGGACCTAAGACGCTGCCCTGCGGAACGCCACTTTTAATTAAGTCTGGATTAGATTTGTATGTCTGTTTTTTGTGGTCTTTTATCCTTGTTATTTCAGTGTATTGTCTTCGATTGCACAAATAATTTTGTAGCCAGTGGTGTGCGTTACCCCTTATCCCATACTGGTCAAGTTTGTCGAGCAGTGTTTTATGACAAACTAGGTCAAAAGCCTTACTCATGTCCAGTAAAGCGCACAATATTGATTGCTTGTCATTTAGATGCTTTGTTACATTTTCGATCATCGCAAAACACGCAAGAGACGTGGAGCAGTTTTTTCGGAAACCAAATTGATATGGATTTAGAACCTCAGCTTTTCTAAGGAAAGTTTCTAGCTTACTATACATTGCCTTTTCGAATACTTTTGACATTATGGGTATTAAGGCAATGTGTCTGTAGTTATCCATCAATGTTGGATCGCCTTTTTTAAATAATGGTTTGACTATTGAAAGCTTTAAGAGTTCGGGGAAGCAGCCCTGTTCAAATGATAGATTAATGATATAGCTAATAGGTAGAGCTATTTTATGTGCACATAATTTTATTATCTTAGTAGTAATTTCATCATGTCCAGTTGAATTTGCATTATTTAAAGATTTAATAATTTTGACAATTTCGTATTCATTCATCGCAGTAAGAAATATACTATGAGGGATATTTTTTATACTGGATTTATTATTGTTGGAATACGTGCTGTCGTGAGATTAATTAATAAAGAATTTATTAAACAATTCACAAATCTGTTCAGGTTGACTATATATGTCATTGTCGACTTTTATTTGATTGATTTGAGTATTTTTTGAATTAGTTTTATTTAATTCACTTTTAATAATATTCCATACTGCTCTGCCTGTATTCTTTGAATTATTTATGTATTTAATGTTATTATTTCTCTGAGACTGCAGTATGCACTTCTTTAGAAGTCTGGAGTATGTCTTATACATGTATTTATTATATTTTTTGTTTTGATCGTCTTTATGGTACTTAAAGTATAACGTTCTTTTTTTGTGGCACGATCTCCGCAATCCCTTAGTAATCCATTTATTTCTTATAGGTTTATCTCTCAGTTTGACTTTAATTGACGGAAAACACAAATTGTATAAAATGATAAAGAAATCATAGAATGCCTCAAAGGATTTGTTACAGTCTAGTTCTTCATACACATTATTAAAAGTAAGGCTTGATATATGATTGCAGAATTTGTGTATGTTTTCCTGACAGTAATCGCGCCTTTCCTCAATCCAGTATTCAATTATCTGTTTAGGCTGACCTGTTTTTGGGATAGAGAATGATATATACTGTCCAGTATCATGATCGGACAAGGCAAGCTTAAGTGTCTCACTTACTACGCAGGATACGTCAATATTTGAGGCTATTAGATCGATACACGAATTCTTTCGCGTTGCATTGTTTATATGAATATTAAAATTAAAGTTCATCAGAAGTGATCGCAACTCTTTCGATTGGGTATTGGTTTTAAGTGTATCTATGTTCCAGTCCCCGCAGATAATAATTTTTTTCTTGTTGTTAAATGTCAATTTAATAAGAATTCTTTTTAACTTATTTAAGAACAATTGAATATTAGGTCCTGGTACTCTGTAAATACATATAATGATTATGTTTTGATCATTTAGTTCTATCCCGCAACATTCGAAATAATATGCGCTGCATAATTTTTGAGAAATTTGCAACTGTGTAAATTCTATCCCATCCCTTATTAGTATACAGGAGCCACCCCGTCGATGATTGCTCCTCGAAAAATGTGCAGCAAGTTTGTATTTGGATATTTTTAAGTTATTTTCTGTCCCATTCTTAATAAAGGTTTCAGTCAAACAAATAAAATCGATAATTCCTATTTCCTTTGAAAGTTCAGTTATTGTCAATTCAACCAGTCCACTCTTATTAAGTATTCCCGCAATGTTTTGGTGTAGTAACCGATAAGACACCATATGTACAGCATGGTGGTTAACATTTGACAAAGAGGCCTTCCTACAGGTCACGAAAAAGCTCATTGTTTGAATTATTACCGGTCTCTGATTGGGTTAAATAAACAAGATTATTAGAATTAACATGATTGCCAGCACGTGCAACATTCAATAAGTTGTTGCAGCTGATATCCAGTTTAGAAATGTATTTTTTTAGGTCACTTAGAGCAATTTGAAGTGCGGCGTTATTTATATGACCTATAGAAGGTATGAACATTTTCTTAATGTACATTATTCTTATTAGTATCGAAGATATGAGCGTATTTGTACAAAATAACATCAGAGTGTAGAAGTCTGTTAAATGATTCGATACGCCTATTAAAGAAATTACAATATTTACTTAGTTTATAGCTAGGTACACAGATTATTACATTCGTATGGTATATGTCCTGTAATTTCGATCTTATGAAAGCTATCATGCTATAGAAAAAATTAATTTCACAGGTAATAAGGAAACAAACAGTATAGTACCTTGTGGGTTAAGTACAACATTAATTACACAGTATAATCAGGCATACAATCGTACCCTCGTCAGAATTAATGCTCCTTTCTTTAATCATGTTTACGCACCTTCGTAATGAATAAAACTAATGACATACACGTATGAGTAGCAGACTGATATCACAAGTATATGTGTGAATGTTAAACGAAGGTTGGATTAAATTTAAAAAGCTACTGTAACTGTAAATCATAACAGAAAATTTAAATAATTTACTTTAAAAACAAAGTTTTAACCGACTTCAATTCAGTACTCCGCCAAGCCACATGAACATTATCACATTTATTTTGCAATTTACCACATGAACTGATTTCCGAGAGCAAGTGCGTTGATTATTAGTGAAAAAAACCAAATCGCTGTATATGGGCCGATAATATTTGAGGACTTCCGTAAATTCCTCAAGGATCTCAGAATCACCTTTGGCACTTCTTTGTTTGCTATTTCAACTGAATGATATCAGAATCGGTGACGTACTTTTATAGTTTGAAGTACATTGTTGACAAGTTCCACAAGCCATCTGTGGTCTTCATCATCACTTCCACTTCACCAAATTTATGATTTCCGGATGTAAATACATGAGTTATAATAGAAAACACCGAAATTACTACACGCGTGCCTTATATATTTGAGGAGTTCCCTCAATTCCTCATGGTTCCCATCATGCAACTGGAGTTTTGAAAACAATTAAACCAACCAGAAACAGGTTGGAAACATATACTTTAAATTAAAAAAAGAATGGTACGAATCGGTTCATAAATAACGGAGTTCTGAGGTAACACACATAAAAAAAAATAAAAAAACATACAACCGAATTGAGAACCTCCTCTTTTTTTTGAAGTCGGTTAAAAACTACACGATACTTTACTAAACATTGCAACGAAGTTATAAAAAAATTCAAGTATAGTAAATAGCGTCACAGAAACAATGTATAAATTACTGCTGTAGCGTCATACTCATAACTCTCAACATTGTTAACTTTTCAGGGAGCAAAAGCGTTGTGAAAATATATTCCTGTTTACCAATTTCCTTTACAGTAAACGACTCACTTTGAAGTCTTTGTATTCAGAAAATTGTAAAAGTTGCCGTGGTGCCGATGTTTGTGCCTGACACTTTGTATGCACGTCACTAGCCTAGCTGACATGATCGCGTTTATTTTGAACAGAAGGCGCTGCTGACGCGGAGCTGAGCGGCACCGCTCGCCGCGGCCCACGCGCTAAACATGCCTAATATGTAGGGACTTATTTAAGCCATGCTATTGGATATGACAATGCCATTAAATCATAGTTTTTTTTATGACCACCAGGTCGATCACGTAACGCATTGTACGAACGTCGAGTAGGTCTAAATGTCACTTTTTATATGGAAAATTGACAGTTAAATTCTCTTATGTCCAATTTATATAGGATCCTTTATCACTGCACCTGTTTTCAAATTCGTGGTATAATTAACTTAATTAAATTTTTCATTTATTATTGACATAAATGTTGATTTAGGCAACCTGGCTGGCTGATTACATTAGTCTCGTTAATATTATCTTGATATTTAAAAATATATTTGAGTTCCACAATTATTATGTAACCAGTGAGTCGATCACGTAACGCATTGTACGAACGTCGGGTAGGTCTAAATGTCACTTTTTATATGGAAAATTGACAGTTAAATTGTACCGACGCGCGTTCGGAACGTTACGTGATTACCCCTCAGGTAATGCCGCGAATTTTGACCAATGTGACATAAAATTAACATAAAAAAATATACGTGAAGTTACAAAACGTTATATAAGTTGCCATAAAGCTTAGATCATGTTGGTTAATATTCTTATTAGATAACGTAGATACAAAAAAAAAATTGTACAATAAAACACACTTTTCATCGACTAAAAAGTCTAAAGACAATCAAAAAAGTATTTACAATGCACTTGCTCTGAATGTGCCCCTTTATATGGTTCAACATAAACACGGGAAGTGGTCGATGCCAGCATGGCGTCGGGGTAGGTGAGCAGCCCGTGCGGGAATGGATTTCAGGCCAATAATCCCGTATACTGTGCGATAATGAGATTTCGTGACAGTTACAATTTCACCTTTTATGCATATTTTTTTATTTCCTCGCATGATGCATTGCATAATGTTGTATGATACACGTGCGGATAAGTAATTCCCAACTCGTGTCGATCAAAAACACTCCCTGACGGTCGTGTTTTTGTTCATCGCCACTCGTTGGGAATTACCTACTTTCCGCACTTGTATCATAAATAACTATTTCACGTAACATTCAGATCAATATAATAGAGAAGTGTTATTAATTCGAGTTCAGTTTCAAAAATGTCTAATGCGCAAAACATTATCATGATTCCGCGATCGGTAAAACAATCGATACCTAGGTATATCAAGCATTTAGGAATAGGTAATTCGTGAAAAAAAACACACATACCAAAGAAACAATATAAAAAACACATTAGGCTTTGTCACGAAATGGACCCTGCTCAGCATGTTGCTAGCTTTACAGCCAGCGCTGATCTTCCGCAGGGTCCATTCGGCGAGAGCACGGTGTGGGCAACAACGACAGATGCACAAATGACATGAAACAAAGAAATAAAAAAGTATGTAAAGGAACTATTATATAAATAAAATACTCAAATACACACTTAATAATAAAAATACACAACAAAGGAAAGTATGAACAATTTTTAAAATACTATGTGTTAAAAGTTGCATACCTACCAAAAAACCACTACGTGTGTATCATACATTTTTGTTTAAACAAAAACGCGACCATCCGTCCATCCAGACATACCAGAAGTCCAGTATTATGAAAATAACAGAGCTTTAGGTAATCGTGGTCGAAAAAATTTTTCAATTTCCGTTATGTTTCGGACGGAAGTTATTTTTATTATTTATTTAAAATGATTTGAATCAATTATGTCACTTGCACCTTAACAGTTTTTACCGCGCAATATAATAAAATTGTTTTATTATGCCGGGCGGGACCTGCCCGTGCGGGAATAGATTTCAGGCCAAAATTCCCGCATACTGTGCGATAATGAGATTTCGTGACAAATAAAATTTAATTGTAAAATTTTGTATGATACACGTGCGGATAGGTAATTCCCAACTCGTCCCTGACGGTCGTGTTTGTGGTCATCGCCACTCGTTGGGCATAACTTTTTTTTTTTTGACGGAGTGGAAATGCACTTACGCATCCCCCCAGCCGGGAAGCTATAATGGGGGGTATGTGGGACTCACACCCTCCAGCCGTCTCTATTTAAAGAGAAGGGGGAGGGAGTCTACCCACTAAAACCACTCCGGCGTTTCCGTCCCTGCCGTTAATGGGAGCGCCATGGGATCGCGAACATGTTACCTACTTTCCGCACTTGTATCATAATAGTATATTGTTTAACAAGGGGCGTATGAGGAACTCGAGTCATCAAAAGCCCTTCGCCTTACGGCGTCGGGCTTCTGATAGACTCTCGTTTGCAATATTCTTACGCCCGTAACTATTATCCACACTATATTTTTCATCACATTTGCGAGGAAATAAATAACTACAAAAGACAGAAAAATCTATGTTTTATACAAGCGCACCAATCACAAGCTTCAATATTTCAACCAATCACAGAGCAGAATTCTTGTCCGGCCGCTCGCGGCCAGATTTGCTTAACCAATCAGATCACACACAAGCTCATTACTCCCTTGCGACCATTATTTCCCGCGGGAACAATTTACGCCATTGTCCTTCTGTATACAGGCATGGAATAACACCATTTATGAGCAAGTGTGATGAAAATAACTATTCTTTCGTCGAGGACGCGGTCAACAATGGACGCCTTGCTTCTGAAGCGGACGTTCTGCCGTTGGCTTCGTTATTGACGACAAACCAAACTACCGAACAATGTCGCTTTATAAGCAAAATTGACAATGGCGAAATCATCTTCAATTAGGTGCAAGACATTTTTTTAAAAGAAGATAAGTACGAAGAATAAAATTGTTTTGAATTTTAGAATTTTTGCTTGGTAAACTTCGGAGATAAGGGGGGGGGGGGGGGGGGGGGTATTTTTTTTCAACATATTCCTTAATAAATCAAAATTTAACCACTGTAGAAAAAAAAGGGTTTAAAAAGCTCATATCAAGGCCTTTCATATGATACCCCACTTGATCTTTTAACTAGATTTTGAATTTTTATCCCCCCTCATATTCGTCATTTACACAGACAATAAAAATGTACACTTGTCTTCTTAACACTTTCACACCTTCTTAATAGTTGTTCCAAGTTTCAAGTTGATAGCATAAGTAGTTCCTGAGATATCTAACGTTGTGACAGACGTACAGACGGGCAGAGTCGCACCATAAGGGTTCCTTTTTTACCTTTATGGTACGGAACCCTAAAAAACGATAAATATAAAAACAAAATTAGGACAGTTTTGTATATACGTATATATATGTACTCGTATAAGTAGTATTATTGACACGCTCTTGTGCATCAATTTTCAAGGTCCACAATGCCAAAAACCTATGCAATGTAATGTACCGAATACAAAAGGAAGCAGCTTACATAATAATAAGTTACCTAAATGAAGTTAATGAGTCCTAATCCTAACCAAAAATATCATCATACATAATAATCTCATGGCTACAAAGCTGCAAAAAAATTTCATACCGATGTTTTTCTGCAATACCTATATGTACGTACTTATTTTTAAATCAAGCTAATGAGATTATAATTTATTTATTAATCAAGTTCATAAAATGTTAACATATCATAAACCGATAGCCACGAAGTTCGGTAATGGCTTAGTTAAAGTTTTTAATTAATTACAACGAAAGATAATTTCGTGTATATAAGTACAAAACGAGAGCATTTGAATATATTTCAAACTGTTCTGTTATCATGGTGCAGTTACTTCTGACTTTGATTGCATTAAATGCATTATACCTCGGATCATCGGGCTCGGGTAAGATTTTAAAATTTCAAATAAAAAATACAGCAAATGCTTCCAGTGCAGTGCAATTAGATGTAATTTCAAAAATAAGTCCAAGTAATGCATGTTTCATTGTCTTGCCTTTTTATTTGAATGTTATAAAAAAATGCTAAAAAAACATTATATAGACTCTCATAACACCAGCACTGAGGAATAATACTGGTATGGATAAATGTGATAGATAGCAAACTAATAAACTAATATTAATTAGATATTTCTTACAAATAAGCCTAATTGAGGCTTCAGTAAGAACTAAAGAGTATATAAATGTAGTAGAATATGTTTACAATTTTGAATAAATAAAAGTAAAAAAAAAAAAGTTGACGTTATTGCGTGATACTTAAATACCCAATTATTAAAAATCTGTCAAGGATGACTCATCAGTTGTGATCAATAAATAAAATCATCGGTTAATCCCGTCGTTGTTTTCCTTCAATTTCAATTCACCATAAACCATAATGGTCTACCTAAACTATCGTTTCAGTTTTTTTCGTTACAACTTCAAATCGAGTGTACATTTTTACACGGAAAGTTATGGAGTGTAATTTTTTTAGTTTTTCATTTTTACCAACTGATATTTATTTCGTTTACTACAATGTCTGTGCATTTTTAATCGACTTCAAAAAGGAGGAGGTTATATGTTCCACTGAATGTATTTTTTTTTAGTATGTTAGCCGATTTTTCCGTTCATTGTGGACCGATTTCCAAAATAGCAATTTTGGTGAAGTGGAACTGATGATGAAGACCACAGATGACTTATGGAACTCCTTAAAGATTCTGACATGATTCCGTTAAAGTAACAGCCAATGAAGTGTTAATTCTAAGATCCTTTAGGAATCGACGGAATTCCTCAAATATTATCAGCCCACACATAGCGACTTGGTCATTTTCTGTAATAATCAACGCATTTGCTCTCTGAGAGCAGTTCATGTGGTAAATTTGAAAGGAAATATGGAAATTTACATGTAGTTCCTATGTGGCTTGGCGAAGTACTGAATTGAAGTCGGTTTAAACTTTGTTTTTAAAGGAAATTATTATTTCAGTTATAGGCGACCGTAATATATTAGCCCTGAATGACAACGAGATATCTATAGATGAGGCCCCCTATATGGCCGCAGTGTACTTGAACAACGAGTACAAGTGTGGGGCAGCCATTATTGATGATTACACCGTACTGACTTCTGCTAGTTGCTACTACGCAGAGGACTGGTATGTATTTCATTCATTCAGTCGGTCCCTTAATGTGACCGCTATGTCATCGTTTGGGAGTACAGATGGCTCGCCAATGGCTCCGGTGGTGCGCTGCATGCAGCGCCTAGTGTTCTCGTAGTCCGGTGAGCTTTGTGACTTGATCACTCCATTTGGCTGGCGGTCTGCCACGAGCTCGTCTACCCTCCCCACCTTTTCCGTCACAATGATGTATTCGAGGCCACTGGGACGACCCGCTATTTAAAAAATAAACATTTGGGGACAATTTTACATTAATTGACCTAGTCCCAAACAAAGCAAAGCTTGTACTATGGGTACTAGACGACGATCAACATACTTATATATGGATGAATAAATACTTAGATATATAGAAAACATCCATGACTCAGGAACAAATAGATAAGTATGCTCATCACAGTCATCACACAAATAAATGCCCTTTGCGCGATTCGAACCCGGGACCTCCAGCTTCGTACCAACTAGGCTACAGAGACAGTATACGTTGCTGGCAAACTGTCGAGAGGCGTGTGTGGATTATGAGTTCCTCTATTATGGACACAATGGTTCTCGTGGCGGTACAAGGGATACGTAAGAGCATGACTCATGAACAATCTTATTTTATGTCCTAGTAGAATTTAATGTAGTAAAATAAATTCAAACGTATATGGTGCTGCTGTGCCCAGCGATCAGTGCTCTAGTCCGGCTGCTGAAGATTTGTGAGGAGTATGCGTTGACCCATGGCCTGAAGTACAACACCAAAAAGTGTGAGCTGTTGGTTTTTAAGGCGGGAAACAAGGCTGTTACCTCTATCCCTCAGATCCAGCTGTGCGGGGCTCCTCTTACCAGAGTGTCACGGTTTAATTACCTCGGGCACTGGGTCACTGACAACCTCCAGGATGATGCAGATGTCGAGAGGAAGCGCAGGGATTTGGCAGTTAGATGTAACATGCTGTCACGTTGCGCACGTTGGCTTGCACGCTGTGACGGGAATGTCAAAAATACTCTTTTTAAGGCTTTTTGTCGATCCTTTTACACGTGCAGCCTATGGACGAACTGCACTAAAAAGTCACTCAATGCCCTGCGTGTCCAGTATAACAACGGCTTCAGAGGGTTGATGGGACTGTCACAGTACTGCAGCGCATCTGGGATGTTCGCAGAGGCACGGGTCGACGGTTTCAGTGCCATTATAGGAAACAGATCCGCGTCCCTCATGCGTCGTGTGCGTGATAGTTCCAACAGCCTTCTTCAGCTTCACTGGAACACTCTGCACATGGGCTCAAGAGGTTCAGTGTATAATTTAATGTAATGTGTAGGTATGTTCTTAGTGTAGTATGTAATTATTTTGAGACATTTGTATTTTTTTAATATGACATTTAATTTAAACTCTTTGCCTTAACATAGTTGTTTAAGTTTTTATTGTTACTAACATGATATGGACATAGTCTGAAATAAATAATTTGAATTGAATTGAATAAAAAATATATTTAGTTTTAGCGATTCAAAAACGATCATCTTGCGTAGCTACTACCCATAACATTATATTTGAGTGTTATCCGCTCATTGTAACATTATCAAGCATTAAGTTTATATTAAATTTTCTTGTCCTGTAGTTACCATTAGATACATCATATAGGTAATTATCACAATTCTTAAAACTTTTGGAAACGTTCTTAATGCTTGTTGTTGGCACATTGTCCTTTCCGATGTATTTGATGGTGAAATATTAACACCCACTACTCAATTGCCGAAAATGAAGTGCAACGTACGAAAACGTATAAGAGTGAGACATTGTTCGATCAGTATTATAAATAAAATAGCAACAAGAATTTGCATGTATACGCCTCTAAATTATAACAATTCTTATCATGCTCAAAATATCAATACATAAAATGTGACAGTATCTCCGAAAACAGATTTGTCAAAAAAGAATATGTGTATATGTAAATTTACGTGTTACAACTCCGCCATTTTTAATACAGTTAAAAAGGTCATACATGTACAGGAAATAATTACAATACTCGTAACACGAAGTAAAAATGAAATATCTAGGTATGTGGTTCACTCCTGGTAAAAAAACAGTCAGATGACCATGGAAAAGTAAAAAAATACAATAATTGTATAAAAGTTACATAGGACATAATGTCAAACGATCAATAAATGAATAAACAATTTTTTTTTTCATTCATTCATAAACAAAATCTCCTATTTAATGTTCTTATTTTTTTCGATTAAAAGGACACCGGATCATATGTGGAAAGTTCTTGTCGGAACAGACCAATTAAACACGGGGGGCCATTTCATTGACGTCGAAAATGTTGTATGCCACGAACAATACAATGATACTACAGCCGAGAACAATATCTGTCTTCTAATTCTGAGCAAAGCTGTGCCATTTGGGTGTATATTATGGAATGTGAATAAAGTGCTTCTGCCTGAGGATGGCCGGCATCTCTTGGAAGGTACAATGGTAACCATTACTGGATGGGGATATACTGAGGTAAGTTAACCGAATGTTATAAAAAAAGCGGCCAAGTGCGAGTCGGACTCGCATATGAAGGGTTCCGTAAAATAAATTGCAGTTTACGATTTATGACGAATTAAAAAAAAACTACTTGCTAGATCTCGTTCAAACCAATTTTCGGTGGAAGTTTGCATGGTAATGTACATTATATATTTTTTTTAGTTTTATCATTTTCTTATTTTAGAAGTTATAGGGGGGGGGGGGGCACATTTTACCACTTTGGAAGTGTCTCTCGCGCAAACTATTCAGTTTAGAAAAAAAATATATTAGAAACCTCAATATATTTTTAAAGACCTATCCATAGATACCCGGTACCCCACACGTTAAGGGTTTGATGAAAAAAAAAAATTAGTTTCAGTTCTAAGTATGGGGAACCCCCAAAAATTTTTTTTTTTTTCTTATTTTGTTTGAGAATCTTAATGCGGTTCACAGAATACATCTCATTACCAAGTTTCAACATTAAAGTTCTTATACATAGTTTCGGAAAAAAGTGACTGTGACATATGGACGGACAGACATGACGAATCTATAAGTGTTCCGTTTTTTGCCATTTGACTTCGGAACCCTAAAAACTAAAAGACGAATCCTGCTGTGGGTACCTACAGGACCTAGTAATTAAGTGTTTGAATAGAGATTGGTAAATGAAATGCGAAGACAAATTAATCCAATCCACTTAAATGTAATCAGGGTTGAACTTCTCAAATAATAATTTACTTTAAAAACAAAGTTATGTATTTGAGAAGTTCCGTCGATTCCTCAAGGATCTCAGAATTAACACTTCATTCGTTGCTATGAGGAGTATCTTTGAGGAGTTCCATAAATTATCTGTGGTCTTCATCATCAGTTCTACTTCGCCAAAATTGCGATTTCCGAGTTATAATAGAAATAACTGAAAAATGGATTACAAATTTTGACGGACAACTTACATACTCGTACTTAAGGTGGTTCGATTTCCATACAAAGCGTTATTTGACATTCGCAGGCTAACGGCGTGATATTTTAAGAAACTAATGTATCAGACTTTTATCAATTGGCTTCCCATTTGCGCCAAATTCCCCCTTTCCTAGAATAAACTTGTATAAACTATATTAATTTGAGAAAACTAGTTTTCCCAAAATATCACGTGACAAACCAATTTCTCAAATTAATCTAGTTTATACAAGTTTATTCTAGGAAAGGGGGAATTTGGCGCAAATGGGAAGCCAATTTATGAATGTTTGTTACATAAGTTTCTTAAAATATCACGCCGTAAGCCTGCGAATGTCAAATATCGTTTTGTATGGCAAGCGAACCACCTTAAGTACATACGAACAGTGCAAGTTAGATAAAAGCTTGTAAAAAATACCGATATTACTGCACGCGTGCCTATAAAATCTGTGGGTGGCCCTCAATTTCCCTGGTATCCCATCATGAGACCTGACTTGGTGACAATGGCATCACCTCAGGAGTATACTGTTTCAATTAAAAAAGTAATTTTGGAAATCGGTCCACAATTAACGGAGAAAGCAGCGAACATAAATAAAAAATACATACAGTGGAATATAATAAACTCCTCCTTTTTTTGAAATCGGTTAAAAATTACAAATAACCGGACATTTGATAGAGGAAATATGCACTTCTAGTAACACAAAAATAATTACATGGCAAAAAAGAATCTACGAAGAGTAACATTTTTAACTTTTAGTCAATGAGAACTAAAAATGTATCCTTTTCTCGCGAAATGGCTCAATCAACCGAAAATTATCTCTCCTGTAATCTTAATTAGATGTCACTGTAAAAGAACGATATAAAAATCAAACTCTTTTAAATGTTTATCAATTTAACAGAACAACATGAAATTGGTTGGAAATAACCTGCGTCAGATCACAGTTCTATTGATGTCAGATGAAACATGCGGACTGCTCAATCCATACGTCAACGACAACAACCAGATCTGCGCGGGATCACGCGATCTTTATTCATGCACGGTAAGATTCATAACTACGAGTATAACACCACTGCTAGAACAAGATCGCGCGCGAGATTAACAATAGCCGTCGCTTACAAAACGTTCTAATTAGAAAGAGACGGACGGACTCTATCTCACGCACGGTCTTGCGCTAGCCGTGCTGGTTTATATTTGATCTCTGCAAGTAAGATCACGCCCCATCTACAGGCCACAAATTCGGCATCACGAGAAGCGCACAAAAAACAAGTATTGATTCTGCAAGTCAATGGATCTTTTACATCCAGAGCTATATTAACAATGGATACATCGCAACCATTGAAGTAAATACAAATACCTGGGCACGCATTTTCCGAGAGACGTGTAGAGTCTTCGGGTTATATCACAATTAACTTACCACTTACTTACTTATCTTATCTATAATAAAGAGTCTCCAGCGTCACGATGAAATAAAAAAATAAAATAACGGTGATGGAAAGTCTCCAGCGTCAAAATAAAATAAAATAATGGAGATGTAAATAAAAGAGTACCCATGGTCAGTGTCAACGTGCCGGCCACATTAGAACCAAATGGCCTAGCACGTGATGACGGCAAGAGACCCGACGGGATGACTCTCGTGCCTTGGCAACAGGGGCGGCCCTTAGTCTGGGATGCCACATGTGTGGATACACTAGCGCCGTCCCACCTGGGCACGACGTCGTTGAGGGCTGGTGGAGCGGCCACCGAGGCTGAGGCAGCAAAGCGCCGCAAATATGCAACTCTTAACGAGAATTACATATTTGCGGCGTTTGCCGTGGAGACCTTGGGTCCTTGGGGACCGGATGCAATTAACCTTTTTAAAAAGCTAAGTCACATGCTCATCCGGTCCTCTGGTGACAACAGGGCTGGCTCGTTCCTCGCACAGCGAATTGGCATTGCCATTCAACGGGGCAACGCAGCCAGCCTTATGGGTACTCTGCCTAGTGGCAGCGATTTGGGGGAAATATGTGTATATAGTAGTTTAGGTTCACATAGTTTAGGTTAGGTTTAGTTAGTTTTTAACTTTCTGTTTCATGTTTTTTTAATTGTTGTAAATAAATGGTCAAATAACTTTGTTTTAGAGATGTAAAAAACTCCTGCGACGCTACCCCAAAAAACTAAATGCAAATGATATGTGTCTTCTTCCCTGTCACTCAATAAGTGCGATAGAGGCGGAGATATCTGAACATCGAAGTTCGATTTTCATGGTTTAATTTTTTTGAGCTATGTAACTTAGTCTCCTATGGAAATTACATCCAAAAACGAACTAAATTGGCATTTTGCGCTAGCCTATCTGATTACTCACAATGCGTTATGCGTTACGTCACGTAGTGATGTGCTATCTCGGGAATATTCCCGATTTGTCGGTACGCAAAATATTTCTACCATCGAATTATTCCCTAAACCAATCGAGAACTATCGGAAATATTCCCAGGAATAACTCTTGTCACTCTGGAGCAATTTAAAAAGATAAGTTTATCTCTTCGAAGAGGCTTCGTAAAGACACCTCGGCCCACAGGGATATTTTATCTATTTCCTATTTAAAGATGTTCTTGGCTTAGTTACTTAGTTCATAATAATGTCTTTTTACCGGTGCCCAGTGGCACGTTTAATTAATCTACAATCTAAAGAGTCTATATAGGCATCTCAAGGTCAAGCTCTGTGTTGCCTGTTTAGGTTAGTAAGATTGTTATTAGTAGCCACGGAGCAGAAATTTGTTAACTTTGGTGACCTTGTTTCACAGGGCGATGCTGGAGGACCTCTGGTTTACAATGGCATGCTAATCGGGTTGATATCGTACGGCTGGAGCGACTGTGACAGAAAGCCGACTGTCTTCACCAACGTCTTTAGTTACAAGCCATGGATCAACGAGATGAAACATGGATTCATGAAAAGTATTTCCGTATAAAGTTCATATTTTTTCTGCAATTCAAATTCTTTTGCAAAATACTCTAATAAAAATGATTGCAAATTGTATTTACTCAATATAAGAAACGGGTGTTGGAACTTTTAATTCATTGTCAAACTGCACAGAACTAACTACAAAAATATGTAAAATATTGTTTCACCTTATTAAATACAGTACCTTTTATTTGATTTTTATTATCATTATGATTGTGACAAGATCAAAGTGTTTCCCCTTGTAGCCAGCTAATATTAGGTATGTTTTGTAACCGATATGTACCTAACAAGGTAAGCCGGGTTTCTCGCTTCCTCATCTCTTCTATAATATAGATCTTATATCTACCCTAAGTAGATGCTCTGCGAGCTGTACTACAACAGGCGAGCGTGTCCTTAAAAAAAAAGTCCTAATTTCAAAAAACGGAATCGAAAATAAAACTATAAAATTTATTGAATTTGCTGACAAAATTTGGTTCAACTACATATACGTGATTTTAAAGCTATACAAGAGGCTGGCAATGGCCAGAGAAAAGTGGCGGTTACTCCACCGACAAGAGCAAGGCTAATGATGATGATGATACAACATTATGTATGTCTCTGACTCAGTTGCATGCGATCAATGTAACGCACTTATGGAATTGTTAAAATTCGCTTTGTTTGCTTTGTGTTGTGCGTGTTGTTTGTTTGTTTTATACCCAGGGTCCAGAATCGGTCTTACATAAGTTATTTATGCCTTATAATGTTATTTTATTAAACTAAAATTGCGAGTCTGTATTTTTTCAGGACTATTAATTTTCTCAAAAAAGCCTTTTCACGCCACTGCTCGGAAATGTGGCAATAGATGGTCTAAAACCAAGCTGGAAAATAGGCAATAGCTGAAGCACCTTAACCACTACTACTACAATGTTTCATTGTAGTAGTGGTTGGTCATTGTAGTAGTGGTTGTTCAGTTTGAACAGCTGTTCGACCAATCACAGGGCGTCGAGCGCGAGGAGCTGCGTCCGGCCGCACCGGCGAGCGGGGCCGCGCTTCTTTTGTTTTTTGTTTAGTATTATGATTTTCAATAAGGTACTTAATTTTGATTTAAAATTATAATTATTTGCAATTTCCTCGCAGAAGACGTGACAAGCACTGTGGTAAGCCTCGGCTGAAAGTGCAATAGATTGACGAGTTAGTTCGAGGGCCGACGCGTAGCTTACTTTCTATCCTCTACAACAATGTACTTTTTTGTACAACTTTCTGTAATTTATCACCAAAAACTGTTTTACGCGATTTCTGTAAATTTGCAATTTTAAAGTTTGTGTTTTGTCATAGTTAGCAGCCGACCAGAGGCTCTAGTATAAGTTTTATCAATACAATACGTTTTCGAACGCGTTTTCGTTTAGTTTTAATTTGTATTGCAACAAGAACAGCGCCTCTGGTGGTAACTATTAGGAACTACGCGTTGCCATACAAATTGAAACTAAACGTAAACGCGTTCGAAAACGTATTGTATCGATAAAACTTATACTAGAGCTGTAACAATTTAACGACGAGTCCCAATCCTAAGTATTGTCTTATAAATCTTTTTTTTTCTATATTTCTATATTTCGCTTTATATATTTTATTCTATATTTTTTATAACTATAAATTATATATTTTTTTTTAAGTATAAGTAAGTACCTGTATTCCTTGGTGGTGGAGTAAAGCAGGCAAGGAACGGCGAGCAGCATGCCGCTCACCCAGATGACGGCGATAGTGATGAGCGAGCACGTCTTAGACATGCGCGGACGCATGGGCCGCACTATCGCCTGGTACCTGGGGGGAAAATATATTAAAATATAAAACTTCAATGAGTATGAAAAATGTTTGAGAAAACGAAGTAAGTATAGTGTGTAGTACTATAGTAGTAGAATAAACTTGTATAGACTAAAATAATTTGAAAAAAATATTTGGGTCGTGATATTGTGGAAAAACTATTTTTTTCCGTTTATTTTAGTTTATACAAGTTTATTCTAGGAAAAGGGGAATTTCGCGCAAATGGAAAACCAATTTAAGAAAGTTTGTTACATAAGTTTCTTGAAATAACGAGTCGTTAGCCTGCGAATGTCAAATAACGTTTTGTATGGAAAAACCGAACAAAACGTTAAGTAAATATGTGTTAATATTTCTATGTAGTAATCTAATTAATATCAATGGTGAAGAATTTCACTGACTACTTTGGGTGTACGTATTGATACAACGTAACGTTCGATATAAAGTAACTTTGAACTCATTACGATTGTTATATAAAACAAACCTTTTTATTTTATTTTTTGTTGACCCAGGGGAAATCCGTTATGAATCCCATCCGGCTCGGGAGAAGCCGAGTGGGTATGACCGACTCACAGGAACTAAAACCCCTTGGCTTTTATTCTTTACGCGCTCATGCACCTCACCCCACCCGTCATGCCTTACTAAACTAGACCTCTACCTACGCTAGTAACTGCGAATCGCGGCGTCAAGATATATTTGTGGGTAAACGTGGATGTGACCTTAAAACAAGTTACAGAAAAGCAGGGCTGGGGTGTTCCTTTGCTTGCATTTGGATAGAGCCCCGGGAACGCTATTGCACACATCCGGATATAAACCTTACCTAACCAGTCAAACAATACAAAAATAAATCAAAAACAAAATCAGTTGAATTGTATAGTTGTTATTTTCTAAGCCGTCCGTTCTGCAGTGCGGCGTTCTTTAGTGCGGAACGGACGGCTTAGAAAATAACAACTATACATTACTGCAGACGCCGGGAAAGAAGGTCTTGCCGGTTGAGTAGGTATAGTGATACGAAGCCGGCAAGCCCTTTTCACGGCCAGGCATGTATAGTGTTTTTCTCAAACATGCAATGAAATAAATACAAAAAGCTTCAAGAAATCAAACAAATTTTCATGGCTGAACGCCCTGATGCTGTGCAACAAATTGTGGAAAGAAAATTAAAAAAATAATTACTTCCCGGCCTAGGCCTTCAATTTCGTATGAAATTCCTTTACAGTTCTCTCAAATGGTTCCGCCCGAAACGTGATACTTTGAAGCCTGTTATAACGCACGGAATGACGACATTTCATTGCATGTTTGAGAAAAGAATATTACTTGTCGCTGTCTTAAGTTGCCTTGATGTCTTGTAATATATATTATTTATATAGGTATACTTATGAACTTATTTATGGAAGTAAGTATGTATTAGAGTGTGTAATTGTCAAATAATGTGGATGTACCTATGTGTTAGTAAGCTTTTCTTGGTTTATTTCTGCACTACCTGTTTACAACTCTTTTTGAAATTTTCTGCTACTTACTTTGTCTGGAAGAGATCGCTCTAAAGCGATACGACCATCTTTTGTTACCATTACTTATTCAATCTACTCCTGTATCATGTTGTTCTTGTGTTATGGTGCAATAAAGAATATTACTACTATGACTTCTACTACTAATTGTTTCATGTTTTTCTTATGTTATGGTGCAATAAAGAATATTACTACTACGGCTTCTACTACTAATTGTATCATGTTTTTCTTATTTACTAACCTAAAGACAAAAAGGCCTCCCAAACAAAGAGTGCCAAATTGACCGGTCCTGCGCAACCCGCATCCAGCGGACTCCCGCGTCCTTTACCAGTAGGTCGATCACGTAACGCATTGTACGAACGTCGTGTAGGTCTAAACGTCACTTTTAATATGGAAATTTGACAGTTAGGTTGTACCGATGCGCGTTCGGAACGTTACGTGTTTACCCCCCAGGTCATCAGTCCACCTTGTGGGGGCTACGTACGCCGCGCCTAAACATCATACAACAAACAAAAATACTTGTAGCTTATAGTTACTATATAAATTACATTCTATCTAACGTCACATTATTTAACGTTACCAGAACGGCTATCACAAGACGGCGCGCGAGCTCTCTCGATTGTTCTCGCACTATCCGTCTCATTCTTATTAGAACGCTTCGAAAGAGAGGTATAGAGCGAGAAAAATCGAGAGAGCTCGCGGGCCGTCTTGTGATAGCCGTGCAGACGCTCTTTAAAACTGTATTTTTTTTTCAGTATATCGTTTTTGGGCCAATCAACTTTTGGACCCACAGTATTTTGTCCGGTAACGCAAGATACAGAACTGTCATGTTTGTTAGAGAAACTGATATAAACCAGGTACCCAATTGTGTATAACGATGGTTTACACCAGTAGTTACGATATGCCACAGATTTTAATTGGATTGATAGACACAGGTTTGAAATAGATTGATTTGAAAGTTTGTAAAAAGTAACACAGGAGACAGAAAAAGTGTGGGTGAAAAAGTTGATTGACCCTTTTATTAGTTTTTCCTGCTTAGAATCTTTGATATCCACCAGAGTAGCAACAACGGGGCTTGTGTGTATATATTCCTAAGATAGCACGGAGGAGACGGGATGGGCCAGGCTATGTTTTGATTCAAATTAAATCATAACAGAGCAACCACGACAAGAAGTATACGATACACAACACAGTAGACGCACAATATGTCAACTACTAGGCTTTAAACGAAATATAGCTGAAACAATTGCTACAGTATTTTGCTTTTGCTTATTTTACACTGGACTGCACTTATCTCATCAATGTGAGCCTCCAGTTTGCTTAACACAATAATTGACTTTCAAAACAAACTTTTAACCGACTTCAAATCAGTAGCCAAATAGCTTCAAGTTTGCCTATGAAATTTGAAGAGTTTCTCCAGGATTCCATCATCAGAACTGGATTTTGGTGACAATCTGAGAGTATATGCTTTCAAACAAAGAAAGGTTTTTTCAAATCGGTTCATAAATTACGGAGTTATCGCGTAACATACACACATAAAAAAAAAATAACATACAGGTGAATTGAGAACGTCCTCCTTTTTTGAAGTCAGTTAAAAAATCACTCGTTTATTATTTTTTTTATATTTATTCATAGTCCATTCCAGATAATGACATAATTGAAATAAAATTAATATGACTTTTGGCGACACATTCTTACCTTATTACCTCCAATTATTTCATTTTGGTCTTGGATATTGTAATTTCATTGAGAAATTATTCTTTTGTTGCCAAACATAATTAACACGGATCATGTAAATCAGAACAGGACATTTTTATTTGCTTCTACTCTTTTACGCGTAGATACTTATTGATAAGTTTTAAATCAAGCGTCTTAGGTTACGTTACAATCGATGAAATAAACTCATTGATTACCGTAATGTGGCAAATACTGTGTAGGGTCATTTCGCCGGTTACGCGACCACCTTCGGTTGGCGACTACTTGAAGAACATGGTTTTTTCAATTGAAGATAACATCAATTCTACAGAGCCTATTGAAACAGTCAGTCGTATGCCTTATTTTTTGTAGTTATGGAATAGGAATTTACAAAAAAAAACGAGAAAATATGCTTTCAGTTCACCAAGTCAGCTAAGTGGTCGCTAACCGGCACATGAAATTAGGTGGTCGCCAACCGGCGAAATGACCCTAGTACCTATTTAAAAAACGTTTATCCCGAATTGAATTAACTCCGATAAGTATGTTTTGTAAGCGCGTAATAGCTACGTTATAGATAAATTAACGAGAGCATGGAATTGCATTATGTAGTAGTATTGTATGTTTACAGGCATTCTATATTTGAATTTTATATTTTCTCGTACTATCAGCCTAAAAAGAGGTTTGTTATATATTGAAGACGTAAAATACCAAAATAATGTCAGTGTCATTTTTTTTATTAAATTAAGAGAAAATTATTCTCCTTTTGTTGCAAACGGTACAACCACTACAAATGCAATTCCATGTTATTGATAATTCATCTATACGACATAGACGTTATTTAGTTCTCGTATAACTTCCAAATTGTCAAATTTAAAACACCCGCTGGTGAAAATTTTAAAGGAATATCGAAAACCAATATCATTGAAATACGAGCAGGATTTGTTGAAACAACGTCGGTTGATTGCGCAAGCCTGGCAGTGTACACGTAGAACGTGAATCGAATGCGGCAGTTAGCTGGTAACGTGCTGGTAACAAACTTTATCTGCAAAAGTTTGCGATTCGGATATAAATACAGCGAAATCATTCTTACAATACGTTAAAATATAGCAAGCTATTAATTTCTTCAAAAGTAGTAAGAACCTATTTATTCAGAAGGAACTTCACACTATATAGCGATGTTTGATCTCATAACTCATAATTTTATTATGTCAACGAATACTCAAATGAAAAATGGGTCGGCAGCGCGCTTGTATTTTTTTCTGGTGTTGCAAGCGTCCATTGGCTATAAATTGTCTGCTTACCATCAAGCACGCCGTGTTGTTTGCCACCGTCGTAGTATAAAAAAAAACAAAGAGTACAGTCAGGGGCAGTCCCGGTCGACCATTTAAGAATTTATTGCCTGACTCGCGGCCTACGCTTGTGCCTTATCTCAGGCCTAGGTATTTTTCGGCGCATTGCTTTAACACGTTGGTTGCCATATCACGCGAACTCGCGTGACGCGGCTGTATACGTAGTGGCCGCTCACGCGAGTTCGCGTGATGATCGAATACAATATTGTCCAAGCCACAAAATTGCGGCCGTTGCGTATTGGCTTCTGATTTTTCCTTTGGCCACTAGGGAAGGGAATTACCTATTTACTAGGGGGCGTGGCCTGTGGGTAGCCATCTTGTAATTGTTTTACGAGCACTTGACAGTTCGCTCGCCGCAGCCGTACTGTGCGGGTGTGTTGTTTTTGTTATCTTTCGTTGTCTTGTCGGTAAATTTCGTATTTTTGGATAGAAATACCTAGTTTTATAATGAGTAATCGTTTGCGGCCGACACAAAGGTCAGCGAGGCCCAGTACATTGCGAAAATATATAACGCGAAGTCGCGTTATCGGCCATGTCCGCAATATTCTTGAGCAAATGCGTCTAGTATGGCCGATCACGCGTTTTCGCGTGATAATTTTATACATATATATATGTACGTTTATATATTATATAATAATGGTTTTTCATATAAAAGTATAAATAACACAAAAAAAGTCAAATTAAACGTTTTTTTTTTTTGGCCATCCGTATAAATTCTGCATTTTCGGCTTGGCAACGAACGTGGTAAAATTACTACTATGTGGCGCAAAAGTAGTGGAAGCGTATTCAAAAATACTTTTATTGCCCGACTAACAACAAGTAATTCATTCATAGGAGCGCACGCCGAGCGCTTGTAAAAAAAACGTGTTTCAAAAACGCACACGCTCAAAGAGCAGGTAGGAGCCGCTCTCTGATTGGTTGCGGATTCGAGCCTTCGGATCGTTACGTGTTGATCGGCCAAACGAATATCGCCCTTGGGTTGTCGACCGGGAATGCACCTGACTGTACATCACTGTGACGGTCACCTACTACTTAGTTGACAGTGCAGGTTAGCGATAAATGCCAAACCAAGTCAACTATTGTGTAATAATAATAATCAAATTTAGAAAAAAAAACGTAGGCACTCTATGTTTATTTATTTATGTAGTCATCTACATGGTCGCGCAATTACCCTCATTAGTCTATCGAATAATATCTACCTACTCTAAGAAAACCCACCACAGCCATCTTTCAATCGACGACGCAAACCTTTTTAACAACCCCTGCAAAAAGACGGGTGTTATAAGTTCGACGTGTCTGTGTGACTGTGGCATCGTAGCTTCTAAACGAATTTGAATGCGGTTTTTTTATCGATCGTGATCGAGATAGTTCTTAGCTACGGTTCAACAAAATCGATTCAGCCGTTTTTGAGATATTGAACTTTGACATGAAAATGTCGGGAGTTTTTCAACTGAATAAATATGTTATTCATTATTGTTACCACAAATTACTCTCTCAGAGCAACTCTCAGCCAATAGGGTTAAAGAAAATAACACTTTTATGACCTCTTTATGAGTCTTATGGCAACGGGAGACAGTAAAAATTTTATTGAGACAATTTGTATGGCGCAAACAGTTCTGATAGTAACTAACGTTATAGCCAGAAGGTCAACAACAAAGTGAAATAAATCCTTCGATGATTGCTTTTGGAGAACCCTCATTATTTTAGCCTCCTTCAAGGCGCCTTTTCCAGTAAAGCAGTCTATTCCAGGCTTGTAACATTGAGCCGATCAGACGCTAACTATTTACATTCAAATTGGATGTCATTGCGTTTTGCGTGTATCTATTCAAATCTATCGTAAAACAGACACTTATTTCAAAAGCATTAGGTACATCATGGATAGGGAAATTTAGCAGAAATAAGGTCCTGCACGAGCAATCTATCGCAAAATAAATAAAAAGGATGTCTACTGTAGCAATGTTTTTTTATAATAGGTATGGTTAAACTGAAATTACATGTTGTTTGCTGTTTTGAAAAAACGATACCTCGCCGAGTTTTTTACGCCGGTCGCCACGAAGAGTCGTGGCAGAGGTTTTCTTTCCGAACCGGTTGTATTTTATCAACATTTAATTTTATAGGTCACCTTGCTACATGCCTAAATTGAAGAACAAATAACTTTTCACACCTCTCATTCAGAAAAGTAAGTTTTGGTCCTCGGCGAGAGGGAGCAAAATGCTACTTTTTAGGGTTCCGTACTCAAAGAGTAAAACGGGACCCTATTACTAAGACTCCGCTGTCCGTCCGTTCGTCCGTCCGTCCGTCCGTCCGTATGTCTGTCACCAGGCTGTATCTCACTGATACCGTGATAGTTCCAGCTGAAATTTTCACAGATGATGTATTTCTGTTGCCGCTATAACAACTAATACTAAAAACACAGAATAAAATAGTTTTTTATTGATAATGAGTACGGAACCCTTCTTGCGCGAGTCCGACTCGCATTTGACCGGTTTTTTAATTTATTCATTGGCTTGTAGCATTTTCGCAATGTGCCATTAGAATCTTAATAAAATAATCGATTGTAATTTCATCGTAATTGACAAACGTATACATAATACATTGATATACCTACATAAGTTTTTTCTTGTTGTTTTTTTTTGTTTGTTTTGTTTGTTTTTTTTTATTTTGTTCTTTTTTGTATTTTGTTTTTTTTGTTTTGTTTGTTTCAGTATTTTTTTTGTTTTTTTTTTGTAATTTTTTGTTTTGTTTGTTGTTTTTTGTTCTTTTTTTGTTTTTGTTTTATTTGTTTTTTGTTTTTTTGCTGTTCATTTTTCAATACACCGCCCTCGCCGTAAATATACTATTTTGCTCCCTTGTGACACAAATAACTATTGACTTTAACGTTTTGAGTTCTGAATCTTTAGCTAAAGTAAATACAAGATAAGGAACCTTACTGCAATATTCTGCCGCCAGAGGCAGCACTACCACTAATAGTAAAACAGTATAGGAATATAGGGATTCACACACATGCACAATTGATTGTCAAATGAGTGACAAGGATGCTTGCATAGACAATACCGCAAGTGGGAACGAGATACAATATCAACGATGCTAGTGTCCCTATTAACATAAACATAATTAAATTAAAACTACGTTAAATCTAAAAAAGGCCCTCGAGGCATTATACCGAGGATGCTTTAGCTTGATACCTGTGGAATTGAGCACGCAATTCACTCAAGTTTTACCCACGAAGCCGCGCTATGTGTTTAGTACAAACCCCTAACTATACAAATATTTTATTATAATATCATTGCTCTTGACTAAAACTATTTCAAAAGTTCTTAAGTTTAGCCATAACAAACATAAGCATTACTCGTATTTGAGTTTGAAAACGCTGGCCGATATGAATAGTTTGTGTGTTTTGTAACTTTGACTTTATGTCCCAATATTAGTTTTAGTTGCGTTTGTATTTGTGCTACTGCAACCATCAAGATTTGTTTAATAGAAATGAAAAAAAAAAAACAAGTAATTGGCCAAGGAATGCGTGGGACAGAAACGAGTGGATGGGGGAGGCCTTTGCCCAGCAGTGGAACTCTCCAACTGGCTATCAAAAAAAAAATTTTTTGTTATAAAGGGCGTTGTTGGCTTCAGCCCCATGCATGCCTTCCAAAGGTCCCGAGATATGGAAAAAAACATAATAATTACAATATTTTACGTCATACCTGGCCATAAAGTAGGAATTACCGCACAATTTTATTCCATGATTTATCCTATTTAGTTTTCATATCTTTTGCCCTTCTACTAGGTATAATAGGGTAAACGCATCGTAATGTTGTTATAATGTTAGCTACTTGATATGCACCTAAAGTTTTATTTTAAGTAGAAAAAAATATTTTTTTCAATAATAGTAGACGCAAATACACGAAATAATGGTAATTGCGAATAAATAGATTATCATATCGGTCTTCCTCTGCCGCAAAAATGTATTAAAGTAGGTAATAAAAATTGTATTTACGTGTGTAGGTAAATACCACTATTGTCAAGCATTGAACCAATATCATAGAAATATCATATTTACATAAATATTCTGTTCGTAGAAATTCCTGTGTGTAAGGAATTTCTACGAACAGAATATTTTCAAAGCACCAAAAAATGTTTCAGATTCTGCACAATCAAGTTTTAAGCTTGCTAACAAGTTATTATGTATTTGCTAAATTAAAACGAGCGCCCGCAGGAAATATTTTTCTTGAAAAAGCGTTGTTTTGTATTTATGGTTCGTGCTCGACAGAAAACCTTCGAATTATTGACAAACTTTTTCACTGAATATATACGTCTCCCTTTAAACGTTACCTACTTGTCTGGTAGTCACAGACAGCTGATTTCTGTTGGGGTCATAGTTTTTAACCAAACCCAACCTTCTTGTCTAGTAGGAGTTATTTACTGTTGAGGTTGCAGTTCAAATCTTTGATTATCGATGTTTTCACGAAGTTTAAGATAGGCACTTGAAATTTTCACAGTTTGTGTTATCCGTAGTTAATACCTTTTTATGTACGATTTCAAAGATACATCCCCGTAACAGACGGACAGACAAATAGGCAGCCAGACAGCGAAACCCTAGTAAAAGGGTGCCCATGTAAACCCTTTGACTTCGGTATCTAAAACACTACACGTTCATAATATTAAAGTCACTAGAAGCAAACGAACGCATCACACTACGATTCTCCTGTGACAAAACATAATTGTCTAAGCGCTAACGTGGAAAATCTCAACAAAAAACACGTTGCAGCACGGTTGAGTTTCTCTAAAATTATCTAGATTCAGATTTTGGGTCCGAATGCTCGTGAAGTACGTGCCAAGAATGCCAAGCTGTAGATTGTAGGAGACATGAATTCATTAACCGCGATCAGGTCTGTATTCGATTTACCTATCTCTTTCATATTCCAATTACTTACTTACATGATTCACGCGCTCGCTCTAACACGTTCGCTTGACTGTCGTGGAAGCGAGTACCTAACTTACGCAAAAGACATTGCAATGCACTTGAGTTGCGATACGACTAACAAAATATACCTCTTGACGGGTGTTGAGATATTGGTTCCAAACGAGACTTAAGCCTGAACGAATTGCGAAGTTTACATAGGCAGTAATTTTATTGGTTGGTTTCGGCTTTATTGTCCTCATTAACCAATATTATTGAAATTACCTTTTTGTTTTATTACTTAGATAAATACTTCATTAATTAACAATTTATTGAAAAAAAAATCTTATTGCTAATGTTAACAATGTGAATTTGCGTATTATTATTTATTACATAGTACATACATTACTAAATTCGTCTGAGCTAGGATGATCCTGTGTCTCAGACAAAGTTAATTAGTCCAATTTGTGCACAAGAAAGCTATATTATATTAGATAACTTCTTTATGAACTGTGGCGCTCCGCAATGCATAATACCTAACCTTTGAGTTATGCAAAACAAAGACGGCTCTGAACTTTTCTTAAATGTTAAATCTGCTATCCAGGATTCAAATA
Organism: Epinotia brunnichana; assembly: GCA_963854355.1. NCBI lineage: Eukaryota > Metazoa > Arthropoda > Insecta > Lepidoptera > Tortricidae > Epinotia > Epinotia brunnichana. The sequence goes on along the minus strand of OY977945.1, from coordinate 6,390,157 downwards.
TAATGCGACTACTTATTAAAAAATCATTACCACGACATTTCTAGGAGAGATTTAGTGTTTCTAAATCCTCCAGCACTTTATCCCTACCCACAGAGGACGTGTAAACCCTAGCTTCGTATAATTTATGATCAACGTTACTATTGATCAGGGTAACGGTTGTTTTACGACTGCCTTTTCGCGCCTGTAATGTTTTAACAAAGAAAAAAAATATTAAGTACGGTTTCCTGTATTTTTACAGTCTGTTTAAATTGAAATGACACTCCTTGGCTAAACATATTTGATTGGAATCAGTTTGATATTAAATCTTTCCAGAGTATCTTTGCAATGGATGTGTTTCACTGTATACCCTTGCAAAATACTGATAAAAACATGAATTGGTGTGATTGGTTTTTCTTAAATTTATTACGAATTTTTAGTTTTTGACTGTATTGTAGTGTTGCTACGAGTATATTATTGCATGCTATGAAGTATGTGGTGTTGTGTTCCTGGTGGTGAGTAAGGTCGCCAGAGCTCCCTAGGGTGCGTTGTGTTGGGAGTGAGGGACCTACATGTCTCTATCTGCCAACGCAGCGAATCCTCAAGTGACTAAAGGGTCGGCAACGCGCTTGTGATTCTTCTGGAGTCACAAGTGTCCATAGGCGACGGTACCAGCTTAACACCAGGCAGGCCGTAAGCTTGTTTGCCACTGTCGTAGTATAAAAAACAAAAAAATTAATGACATGTTGCTGCTGGGAGTCATTTAAACAGATTTAAGTGTTATGCTTCTCCACAAGAAAATACTGGGTACTACATACCCATATTTATCTTCCATCCTTTTAATTGAAAAATATTTCTCGTAAAATACCGGTCAAGTCTCGTTAACACATTACTTAACTCTTTAGGAAAGTGTATGTTCTGCTGATCAATTGTCTAACGTTTTTTACATAAGTTAGGTAGATCTAAATGTCATCTTCATCATCAATCCTTGCTTTATCCCTATTCGGGGTCAGCCCTCCTGATACTCTTCCTCCAATCATTACGGTTCTGCGTCAATTCCGTCGTTATGCCTAACTTTGTCATGTCGTTATGAATGGTCTTTAGCCAGGTTGTTGGTGAACGCCCTCTTCCTCTTTTCCCCTCCTGGATGGCTAATACTCTTCTGGTCATGTAAATGTCATCTTATGTATAGAAAAATTATAGTTAAGTTTTTCTAATGGTCGTTCGATAAGTTACGCAGCTACCTCTCCCCTCTGGTAATAACTAAAAAATACAGTGTCCGAGGAAAGGAGTTTCATCATCCTAAAGGAGGCCCGGGTCCACTTTTGCACCTAGATTTGGCATTGGCACTAGTTTTACAAAAGCGACTGCCATTTGACCTTCCAACCCAGAGGGAAAACGAAGTCTTATTGGGATTAGACCAGTTTCCTCACAATGTGTTCCTTCATCGAAAAGCCACTGTTAAATATCAAATTATACGTACATATGTTTTTGAAAAAATCCAGTGATACAAGCCGGGGTTCGAACCTACGACCTCCAGATTGAAAGTCGCGTGCCGTACCGCTCGGTTACAGTGGCTCTGGTGGTCTACAGTGGCTCTGGTGGTCTACAATGGCTCTGGTGGTCTACAGTGGCTCTGGTGCTCTACAGTGGCTCTGGTGGTCTACAGTGGCTCTGGTGCTCTACAGTGGCTCTGGTGGCTACAGTGGCTCTACAGTGGCTCTGGTGGTCAACAGTGGCTCTGGTGGTCTACAGTGGCTATGGTGGTCTACAGTGGCTCTGGTGGTCTACAGTGGCTCTGGTGGTCTACAGTGGTTCTGGTGCTCTACAGTGGCTCTGGTGGTCTACAGTGGATCTGGTGCTCTACAGTGGCTCTGGTGGTCTACAGTGGCTCTACAGTGGCTCTGGTGGTCCACAGTGGCTCTGGTGGTCCACAGTGGCTCTGGTGGTCTACAGTGGCTCTGGTGGTCTACAGTGGCTCTGGTGGTCTGAGGAAAGGAGTGTGTAAAATGTTAAAGAGTCAGCTACGGGCATGTAACTCCCCTGGAGAGAGACGGACTGTACGCTTGTTTGCCACCGACGTGGTATAAAAAAAAGTGTCATACATTAACACGTTACCTGTCAAAAGAGATGCCTGTAAGTGTGAACACGCTGGCGGCTACTGTCACGTTGGCGATGAAGTTGCTGAGCTGACAGTACCTCACGCCGAACACCCAGTCGCTGTGGACAATCGATTTTTGTTAATGTTTCAGCTAGGACAGGATTGCGGTCAACCGCGACAGGTACTGCACCACAACTGCAGCTTGTATAGTAGTAATGAACTATACAGTTCGAATAGAAGAAGTGTAAGTGACTAACAATGCAGTCAGGCTGTTGCGGATGCAACCTATTTTGTACCTTTTTTTGTCTATTATTTTTATACTTTTGGAATGTTTTATTTTGTTTTATCAGTTGTCAATATATTGCTGTCGAAAACAGATTGAGTCGGCTTGGTTTTAATATATTTCCTATAAATAATCACTCCAGCTATACAGTCCATCAGAAGTCCTTTATATTTGATCCTTCTCCCGTCTTATAATGAATATGCGAAGTAGAACCAAGCAGCTGGCAACGCCGGCTAAAAGTCGTAAGGCGACACGTTCAGAACCAGGTGCACCCGCTGTGGGTGGGGTCGGTCGGTCCAAAAGTCAGGGCCTCACGAAGACTGATGCCACAGAAACACCCGCAGCTCTCGATATTGTTCGCGCGTGTCCCGCAACTACCACCACCGGCGGCTGCGGCTCCGCTGTTGCAGCCGAACATTTTGACGTTTCTCCTAGTTGCAGGTCGCACGTATCAGGGTCTTCGCGGTCATCAGCTACTATAAAAGCACGGAGGCTTTCTGCGGAGGCCGAGTTGGCCCGCAGAAGTATGGAGCGAGAGCAAGAATTGATGATTCGTGAGCAAGAAATTGAGATTGCTCGACAAAGAAAACTACTTGAGCAGGTAAAACAAGTAGAACAATTAGAAATGGAAGCTGCTCTGGCCGCTCAAGAAGCCGAAGAACGTTCCGCAAAGTCGGCCAGTAATGTTCATTCCCGGACGGCATCTTGGGTTCGCGATATAAACCAGGGTAGCTGCCTACGCATGACGAATGAGCCAACTGTCGAATTGCATCGCAATACAGGAAACGATGGAATTATACTCAAAGCGATTGCTGACACTGCAGCTGCAGCAAAAGCTTTGGCTTCAGGTCGTAGAGCCAACATAGAACTCCCTACATTCTTCGGGAATGGTTCCCAATGGCTACAATTTAAACGTCAATTTAGTAGTACTGAGTCTTCTCATTCCCCCGCAGAGAACGTTGCGCGTTTACAGAACGCGCTTCGCGGACCCGCGCGTGAGGCGGTCGCTTCGCTGCTCCACACGGCAGCTGCCCCCGAGGAGATCATGCACGCACTCGAGCGAACATTTGCGTGCCCGGAAATGGTCGTCTTTGGTGAGGTACAAGTGTTGAAAACGCTGCCGCGGCTTGGCGCCGAGCTTAAGGAGATTGGTATTTTTGCCAACAAGGTACGAAACAGCCTTTCTACTATGAAATTACTCGGTCTACGAGAATATTTACATTCACCTGAGCTATTTCATAGTATTTTGGGCAAATTTAACCCTTTAATGAAGATGAGGTGGTCTGACTATGCGTCAGAAATGTCAAACCCTCTCATGTCAAAGTTAGAACTTTTATCTGATTTTCTAACTCGTGAACACGAGCGTTATATTAAATTCGCATTATATCCTGAAATAGGTTTTATTGCTACACAACAAAACATCATTGTGCCTGTCAATAAACAATTCAAACGTGAAAATATTCACGCTGTGACACATGACAATATTAAAACAGGTGACAAAACCGAATGCATTTATTGTAAAAAGTGCCATGATATAAAAAACTGTTCCGAATTCACAAGGTTATCAGTTGAAAACAGGTGGTGTTGGTTGCGTGAACACAAAATATGCTACAAATGTCTAAAGAGTAAATCACATCAGTGGAAGTTATGTAAAGTGAACCCTTGTGGTGTCGACGGTTGTACTTTCCGACACCATCCACTTTTACACGGCAGGCAGGATACATTTACATCACCGCAAACACACCATACACAGGCGTTCCATAATACAGTGTGTACAGCTGCGCTCAACCATGAGTGTGAAACAGAACTAAACAATATGAACAATACGGGGTGTACGGCACCGCTAAACAAAACTGAGTGTACTGCGTTCAATAATATTGGGTATGCGAATTTGTCTGAAAGGGATGCCAAACACACGCCGTGCTGTTCCAAGACTACACAGGAGTTGTCAAAAGAAAACGTCATGGTTTCTAATACAGGTATTTTAAGTCAACATGTTGGAACGACAACCAAAACACAACCACACAGTGCATTATTAAAAGTGGTACCAGTTATTGTGTCTGGACCAGCTGGCAGTTACGAAACCTTCGCACTCCTAGACGATGGCAGTACAGCGTCGTTAATTGATTCTAAAGTGGCTGCCCGTATCGGGGTGTCAGGGCCAGAGGAGGTTATTACTGTCAATGCTGTAGGTGGCTTACACAAAACTACTAAGATTTCTTATGTGGACTTTTACATACAGGGTAAACACGAATCTGACAGGTTTTTAGTCAATCGTGCCAGGGCCATGCCCTTACTCAGCTTGAGCACGCAAACATTGTCCAAACACACCGCACAGTCTTACGATTATTTGAGTGATTTAACCGATTATTTGACGTACACTGACGCTATGCCAACCGTGCTGATTGGTGCCGAGCACTGGCATCTGTCAATATCTCGTGATATCCGCGCTGGTAGTCGTAATGAGCCGGTAGCTTGTCACACCTGGCTTGGTTGGACATTGTATGGAGTGGCTTCTAGTAAAACGAAACCGGTTGAGTTTGTCAACCACTGTCACCTAGACCGTATTGAGCTTACTGAACATGAACGTTTAGAACTGCTAATAAAGGAGCAGTACAAATTGGACTCACTGGGTATTACCAAACATGAGAAACTTCATAGTAAACTGGATGCTCGAGCTGTTGAGATCTTACACAATACTACCACACGTTTGCCAACTGGTAGGTATGAGGTAGGACTTCCATGGCGGGATAATATTCAGTGCGTTCCCGACAGTTATCCGCAAGCCCTATCTCGCTTCTTAAGTTTAGAAAGACGTATGTTTCGAGAGTCCGATTTTGCTGAAGCGTACAAAAGGTTTATTGACAATATGATTGCCAAAGGTTATGCTGAAGAATGTGATCCTGTCACTTATTATGGTCATTCTGTCAGTAATAGGAACGGTACCAATGTTATCAACAGTAAACACAATTTAGTGGAATGTCCAAATAAAAATAACACTTCGTCAGGTTACATTCAATATGGTACAGTCAGTCCGAATAAAGTGCAACCAAAATGTCATGACTACATGTCAACCACAGACATGGATAAAATAAACTTAAAAACGACTTCTGAATCTTCTGATACAACTCAAAGTGAAACCAATACCGAAATAAGGTGGTATTTGCCTCATTTTGGGGTGTATCACCCACAAAAGCGTAAACTCCGTGTCGTCCATGATGCAGCCGCAATGAATCAAGGCGTTTCCTTAAATTCGTTGCTTCTTCAAGGACCAGATCTCTTAGAAAACTTATTAGGCATACTTTGGCGTTTTAGAGAGGGCGCTGTCGCAATGACAGCCGATATTAAGGAGATGTTTCCCCAAATACGGATCCGTGATCAAGATAGGGACGCATTACGCTTTTTATGGCGCGACGTTAGGTCAAAGAACACAACTCCCATAAAAGAGTATCGAATGACAGCTGTTGTTTTCGGGGCGTCATCCAGTCCATTTACTGCGCTGTATATCAAAAATAAAAATGCAATGTCACATCAGGATTTGTATCCCAAAGCAGCCAATGCAAGCATTCACAGTTCCTATATGGATGATTTTTTGGACAGTCTTGATGAGGTAACTGAAGCTGCGCAGCTGGCATCCGATGTGGTGACTATCCACCGTAACGCCTGTTTTGAAATGTGTAGTTGGATTTCTAACAGCCAGGAAGCGTTACGTCTTGTTCCAACTGAATTGCGCGCTGCACAGCCTACTGAAGTGTCTCTTGGTAGTGAATCAACTAACGTCAGAGCCTTAGGTGTCTCTTGGGATCCTATATCGGATACCATTGGTTTTAGGACTGTTTTAGAAGGGCTCAAGTTACATGGTGTTTTTACTAAGCGTAAAGTTTTGTCCCACCTCATGAAAGTGTACGACCCACTAGGATTGCTTGGCCCTATAGTGGTCAAGGGCCGTATACTCCTTCAGGAGGCATGGAGATCCAACATTGACTGGGACACGGTTTTTCCACCTTCACAGGTATTAAGGTGGAACGAATGGTTTAAAGAACTGTCAGATATATCTAATATTAGAGTTCCACGTTGGTACGCTAAGGTAAACGGCGAGCCTCTGCACAGGGAGCTACACGTTTTTGCGGATGCGAGCGAGCTTGCCTATGCGACTGTCGCTTATTGGCGTTTTTTGTACGCAGACGGTACAGTCAAGCTTGCTCTCATATCCAGTAAAGCAAGAGTATCGCCATTGAAGCCCACTTCAATTCCACGCCTAGAATTGCAGGGTGCTTTAATAGCTTCACGCCTTGCTATGACCATCAAGGAATTTCACAAGAAAAAGCCTATTCGGACGTTTTTTTGGACAGATTCGAGAACTGTCCTTAGCTGGCTAAGAAGTGACGCACGAACGTTCAAGCCCTTTGTGGCCCATCGGATCGGCGAAATAACTGAAAATTCATGCGTTCAAGACTGGAGATGGGTCCCAACTGACTTGAACGTCGCGGACGATGCCACGCGAATCAAACCTCTCCATATCAACCCTAACCACCGATGGTTCACCGGCCCCTCATTTCTTCTGGCTTCTCCGGAAAATTGGCCTGTGGAACCAGCTGGCCAGCCTCCAGTTCATGAAGAGTTTAAGCATACTCCTACACTTGTGGTTGGGCATCTGGTTATCACCGCGGATTTCAGTCGTTTTAGTGACTGGTTGCGCTTACTGCGCGCCACTGCTCGCGTTTTGCAGGCGGCTTCTAAATTTCGCTCACTTTTGGACCGCGTTAGACACATTGATCACACTGATCCTAGCACCGATTTTAGGGTTCGTCAACGTACAAACGCGCCTACGTCCACCGCTCTATTACCCCTGACAGCGGAATTGATGCAAGCCGCAGAAAGGCACGTCCTGCAGAAAGTACAGTCCGAGACATTTGGAGAAGAAATTCTGCGGATTGAACGAGGAGAGTTATTGCCCAAGAGCAGTCGCTTAGCAAAGTTATCACCCAAGATGGGAACGGACAATTTGCTACGTTTGGTCGGCAGAATTGAGGCTGTAGAAGACGTCGGTACCGAAGTCAAATCGCCCATACTGTTAGATGGTCATCACCCAGTCGTGCGCCTTTTGGTTCTCTTTTACCATCGCAAGGCTGGACATGCGAATAATGAGATGGTCGTCAATGAGCTGAGACAGAGATACTGGCTTCTTCCCTTGCGCAGCACCATACGAAGCGTCGCCAGCAAATGTTTGTATTGTCGGATCAGGAAGTCAAAACCGATGAATCCAATGACTGGAAACCTTCCTCCGCAGCGGCTTGCCCACCATCGCCGCCCATTTAATTTCACTGGACTTGATTATTTTGGCCCGATTAACTCCACAATCGGACGCAAACAGGAAAAACGATACGTAGCCCTATTTACCTGCTTGACTTCCAGAGCCGTCCATTCGGAACTTGTGCACTCCCTGACGGCTGATTCAGCGATAATGAGTTTACGTCGATTTATTGCAAGGAGAGGTGCTCCCGAAACAATATTCTCTGACAACGGAACTTGTTTTGTTGGTGGTGACCGAATATTACGGGAGTTTTATCAGACAGATGTCAACGATTTTGCTGCCAGCCGAGGAATCAATTGGAGCTTTATTCCTCCCGCTGCTCCTTTCTTTGGTGGATGCTGGGAACGGCTAGTTCGCACCGTCAAAGTTGCACTGAACGCCACCCTACGCGAAAGGGCACCTAACGCAGAAGTACTCGTGACCCTCCTGATGGAAGCTGAGGCCATTGTCAACTCCCGGCCCCTAAGTCACGTTTCTGTGAGTCAAGATGACCAGGAGACGCTGACACCTTTCCACTTTCTAATTGGCACATCCTCGAATCAAGTCCTACCTGCAACCCTTGACGACCGAGACCTTCTTCGTAGAGCAGACTGGAGGAAGGCCTTGAGGTTAGCCGACCATTTTTGGAACCGTTGGGTGAAAGAGATTCTACCTACAATGCAACCACGACAGACAGGCGAAAACAGGGAACGCGACTTAAACATCGGTGACCTGGTACTCATCGTGGACGAAAATCTTCCAAGAGGAACTTGGCCAAGAGGCCGCATCACTGCAACCTTCCCTGGCCGAGATGGCGTAGTCAGGGTGGTGGACGTAGCCACACAGGGAGGCCTTCTTCGTCGGCCCTCCAAAAAGTTGGTCAGGCTAGACGCGTAGGGCTCCTTATTGGCTGGCCCGGCTAGCTTCGTGTGCTTTCGCACACTAGGGGGTGGGATGTTGCGGATGCAACCTATTTTGTACCTTTTTTTGTCTATTATTTTTATACTTTTGGAATGTTTTATTTTGTTTTATCAGTTGTCAATATATTGCTGTCGAAAACAGATTGAGTCGGCTTGGTTTTAATATATTTCCTATAAATAATCACTCCAGCTATACAGTCCATCAGAAGTCCTTTATACAGGCAAAGAAATCAATGTCGAATGCCGATACATTATTGTAGAATTAACATTGATAATTTTATAGATTGATTACAACGTTCACTATCTTCACACATTCTGGGAAAATGCCAGGTTTATTTTATTTATCGTATGGCGGTTACACACTGTTACATAATGTAGGTATTCGTATTGATGTCGCTGATAGAGTTCCAGTGTGCGCTGCGAGGTTCAGATGGAACAGTGCAGCTGCCGAGTTTGTTGCTTTTAGCACCACCCGGAGGTCACGTGTAGGGTTTCTAGGGTTATTACCTCCCAGTGCCAGGTAACAATTTGTTTCAGTTTCAAATATTTTTTGAACGTTAAAATCAAAATTATTAGAATTAAATATTATTGAAAGATTCTAAATAAATGTAATTTAGTAGTAGTGGTGTAGAGTGTGATGATAATGCATTTTTTAAATTGCAATAAGAAAAAAATTTATCAAAGCAGTTGCAGGTATTTATTTGGAAACATAATATCCAACATAGTTTCGTATTACCTCATACATTCCGCAATTTTTTTCTCTCTCTCTATGTTCGATAAACTAAATGGGCAGTACTTTGTTTTATATCTGACAATAACTCGTGGAAAATGCATGTGTTAGGTTAAAATAGATTTTTATTCGGTGTGATATAAAATATCGCTTATATCACACCCAGCAATTATATTATAATGGCAGGGTGCGAATCACAAAGCATGCAATTATTCTCAGTTCCAACATTTTTAACGCCTGATGGCCTAAAAGAATTGCTGCCATTGTCAGTAGACGTGTAATTTATTTGCTATGTAAAACCTTGATAGTAGACTATTAGGTTTGGATTATTAATAAAATGGAATCCAATGTTCTTGGAACCATTTTAGCAAAGATTCGACGTGGACGGGGGCTAACTGCTTTGTTATTAAAAACTACATACATCCATTATATATACTTCCGTACTTTTATTACATTGAATTACATACTATACTATAAATACTATACTATATAATGTTATAAATGCGAAAGTGTGTCATCTGTCTGTCTGTCTGGCTGTATGTCGCTATGTCTGTTACCTCTTCACATTTAAACCGCAGAACCGATTGAGATGCCGATTGGTATGGAGACAGGTTGAATCCCGGGGGAGGACATAGAATATTTTTTATCCCGGAAATCATCCCCTAAGGTTTTTGTCCCGAACATAATCCCTTAAAGGAATGAATAGGGGAGTCAAGGTTTCTATGCATGGGAGTACCAGCTGTGCTTGTGGCAAGTCTGCAGCACATTTGCTATGAGATTAGTACAGGCATAGCATAGTCCCTTAAGGTGGTTACCGAGTACACGCGCAGGTTAGGGTGCTGATAGACTCGAGCATTCACTTAAAGTGAGCAAATTCAAAGCGAACAGAATTGCGAAGCGATCCGATGCGGTGACGCGCGAATGCAATGCGATGCGCTGCGATGCGGCCTTGTCCTACCTGCACGCGAATCGCCCCACCTCGCAGGACTACCATCACCGCCGCCGCGTCACAATCGCGGGAAAATATCAAACCAACTGATCGCGTCCGCTTCGCTTCGCGCCGCGCCGCCCGCACGCCGCGCCTGCATTGGTCAAGTAGGCCACATCAATAGCTATCGACTGTTTGTTTCGTTCGCGCCGCATCTTGACGTGCCGCATTGCTTTGCGTTCGCGAGGACTTCGCCCACCTTGGACACTGCGTAATCCTTATTCCCGGTTGTGCCTTAAAGGAGCCCGGGGTCCGCTTTAACACATAATCCCAAGATTTGGCATATAAGTAGTTTAACAAAAGCGACTGCCAAGAAAACTAGATCTTATTGGGATTAGACCGGTTTCCTCACGATATTTTCCTTCACCGAAAACCTAACGGTAAATATTCCGTACTCAAGTTCCAAAAGGCTCATTGTCACGAGCCGGGATTCGAACCCACAACCACCGCTTGACAGCGTAGACCATAGCTTTATTCACATAAAATGAGCATTCTAGCAAATGTTACGTTACAGGTAAACGTTCACGAAATAAACAGGAGCGTTTTAGCGAGAAATCTAGCGAGCGTTCCAGCGAGCATTCAAGCATACTTGTGCTTCGATATGTGCGGCAAGCCGAGCAATTTTGTAACTGTTCCGCTGACGTCCCTCTCCGCGCACACCGCACGCACGCCGTTTACTAGAGCGTTCGCTAAAATGATCTTCAAAATGTTCTTAGAGATGTTTGGCTCTATGCTCTACGTTCGTTGTTCAGTTTGAAAAATTTAAAAACGGCGAATGCTTGATTTTCTGCTTGGTACATGCGAATGCTTAAGTCTATCAGCACCAAGCTAGTGTATTACAGCCTTGGCCTAAAGTATTGAGCACCCACGCGTTTTTCATACAAAAGTTAAATTTTATAAGGTGCATATAAATATATTATCATAGAAAGTTCGTTCATGTTATGCATCATTTTTTTTTACTTTTTTATCGACGCTGAGGGAAATTCCGTGAAAACATAAATGAAATTAATCTTTTATTGTAAAACCCGACTTTTTCGAGCTTCAGTTTTCACACGCAAATAGCTTTTTCAAAATAATAATATATCTATTCATGATTTGCACATGTTCAAACACTTACTTTATTTGACGTCTTCGTGTATATGATAAATTGATTAAATTGATAAATAAATAATACTCTATTTCATAAGTTACAGAGGAAAAAGTGATGTGCTCAATATTTTTGGCCAAGGCTGTATATAAATACACAAACGCACGCCGCTATATAGAGGTAGGCAGAACATAAGAAATTAAATATTCAGTGTCACTTGCACTCATATTGCAGTGATAGGATGCTAGCCCATTATCCACGACACATTTCAACCATATTCCTATTGTAATCTTTTACGAAATGTAATGGGAAGGCGGTGGTTCTAAACTAACACGACACCACACGGGGAATCCATGTAAAAAATAACTTTAATTTTGGTTCCCTAGTTACTTGGGAAATCAGACGCTCATTCAAATAGTAGGTACATTTTATGTAGCTCAACTCCACTGAATGTCATTAAAAACTTAGCTATTTAAATGCAAATAAACACAATCTTAATTAAAAATATCACGGTAGCGAAAAATGTAATGGCTAAACTAAATTCAGCACAGGTAAAATGTAAAATTTTCATTTTTCGAAACATAAATTTACGGTTAGAGAGGTTAGAGAGAACATGACAAGTTAACTGCTTTAAATTATGGTTATACTTTCATGATAACATTGCCTCAAAACATTCGTTAGCAAATAATATGTAGAAGTAGTTTTGGACCATTTGTCCTCCTCAGGGTAGGGCCTTAATATGGGTATTATAAAAATTAACGTTTGGGTGTTTAAATGTTTGAAACGAAGACTCACAAAACGGCATAAGGAATTTGGATGAATTAGGGAGTCAGGTTTGAAACCTGGATTAAGACTTATAAAAGATACTTTTAATCCCGGATATTCAACTCAATAGGCAAAAATATAAATGTATCTACATTAAAAATATTGGCTATTAAAATTCACTTGGACAAAATAAAATTACAATTAATACCATCGAAAACATTTACATGTACAAAAAAGCAACGCAGTTTTACTATCCCCAAAAAGAATGAGGTCTATTGCGAAACTAAGTCAGTAAGAGAAACCCACTTTCTTCAAGTAACATTATAAATAATAAATATTTGCGGACTATCTTACACAAATCAACCTAGTCCCAAACTAAGCAAAGCTTGTACTATGGGTACTAGACGAGGATACAAATACTTATATAGAGAAATAAATACTTAAACATACATTATTATTTTACATTAATAGTTTTATGTTACAAATACAAATCTTTATTTTACATAAAAATGTGGTACAAAAGTCGTTATTAAATTATCAGGTTTCACACATTCCACCAGAAACTGGCATGCAAAATTAACATAGGAAAAAGAATTAAATATCGAGAAACACGATTTAGAATACTTAAAACCTAATGTTTACAATGTCAATATACACTTAATACCGTCACAATTACAATTATATTCCTAATATGTCATAATTACATTACAAATCTAGTCACAATATTAAATGTCAAGTTCAATGTTTAAAATAATCAAAATATTCGTCAACAGAGTACAAACATTCTTGTACTAGCCATCTCCTAAGTTTACGCTTGATTAGTCCAATAGGCAAATCTTTGATGTCATCATGCAAACGATTAAAAATGTCAATAGAATTACAGTATGCGTTCTTGCTGTACAATTGTGTCTTACGAGCAGGACCAACGAGACGATTTGGGTATCTTGTACGAAAGTTGCATGTATCTTTATAGGTTTTAAAGAGATCTGGGTGAGCCTTGACAAATAAACAAACTTCATATATATAGATGCATGTCATAGACAGTAAATTCAGGTGTCTAAATAGCGGCCTACAGGATGTTAAGAAATTTACGTTACAGATCGCCCTGATGCACTCTGCTTTTGTGCTATAAGTGCGCGCTTTACATGGCTTGAATTTCCCCAGAGGAGAACGCCGTATCTGAGCAGTGAGCAAACATAACCATGGTAAGCCTGTATTGCGGTCTGCTTGGAGCTAATCTTAGCTAGTTTCCATAGAGCATACGCAAAGGAGTTAATTTTATTGCACAATTTATTAATATGCTTACTTCAAGAGCATTTGTCATCTAAGCAGATACCTAAGAAAATTGTCTGACTTGATTCCGTTATCACCTGATCTGCGAAGGTTATAGTCAATTCTTGCTTTTTGCCATTTCTATTTACAAACTGAATAAATGTGGTTTTATCTATATTTACTTTTAGATTGTTCCTATGCAACCAGTCTATTACATCACCAATTGTTTTATTTATGTCACTATTATACGTTTTGACATCACTACATGGTATGACGACCGATAGGTCGTCCGCAAAGAGTATACAATCAAAATTTATCGCATTCGGTAGATCGTTAATGTATATTAAAAAAAGCAGAGGGCCTAGGATACTCCCCTGTGGTACTCCGACCTTATTTATTCTCGTGGAAGACCTAAAAGCCTCAATAGTGTTGACCGAGTCAATTTGAGATATTTCCACAAATTGAGTCCTAGAGTGTAAATAATCTCGGAGCCATTTCCTAGCTACACCTCTGATACCGTAGAGCTCACATTTAGCCAGGAGTATCTTGTGGCACACAAAATCGAAAGCTCTACTCATGTCAAAGAACATTGTCGTTACTGGTAAGCTCTTGTTCATGTAACCTAGAATCTTATTTGTCAACGAGAAGGCAGCTAGTGACGTTGACTTGCCTTTTTGAAACCCGAACTGTTCAGATTTCAGTACATTAAACTGATTTAAAAATGACAATAGACGTTGATGAAACGCCTTCTCAAATATTTTCGAGATAACAGGTACAAGCGAAATTGGTCGATAGTTTGCTACACATTCTTTGCTACCTTTTTTGTAAAGTGGCTTAATAAGAGAGAGCTTTAAAGGCTCCTTAAAGACTCCATTAGTAAATGACAAATTTACTAGGTAGCTCATGACTGCAGCAATACCCTGTTTACATCCTTTTAGTATTTTAGTTTGGATTTCGTCATAGCCCGCTGAGTTAGTAGGTTTTAAAGCGTCAATAAATTTGCATATTTCATTTTCATCTGTCGGTAATAAGAACATACTATTAAAATTAGTGTTATAACAATTTATCAGTGAGATGTCAGGTTTCGGTTCAGGATCATTACTTAAATTAGTCAAATTTATGTAAAAATCATTAAAAGTATTTGCAATGTCAGTAGGATTAGATATAGAGTCACCTTCGACGACTAGCTTCTCAATGTTTGTCCCACCTACGTTGTTAGTGGTTATGCTTTTAATAACATCCCACGTTGCCTTACATGTGTTCTTAGATCGATGTATATGATTCATATTCGTAAGTTTTTGAGCTTGGTTTATGCAACGCTTGAGAAGCTTAGAGTAATTATTAAATTTAATTTTGCTTTGCAGAGAGCTAGCGTGGTTTTTGGGTGTTCTATAATAGCTAAAACGTAATCTTCTTTTTGTTTTTACAGAATTTTTAATGCCTCTTGTAAACCACGCACTATTTTTAGGCTTTATTGTAAACCTTACTTTGTTAACTGGGAAGCATAACTTATATAATAGCATAAACATATCATAAAAACTAATGAACTACTAAGGCAATCGTTGAATTTTGCAATGTTCTCTAAACTGTAGTCTCTTTTATAGCGATACAAATTAACGCGGGGCTTTTGTACATTATGGACACTGAACGTTAGGGTCTGAACAGTTTCATGATCTGACTAGCCTAAATCAAGGATTTCATTTCGAGCCCCGGAAATATTTGATAATATTTGGTCCAGGCATGAGTCTTTACGGGTGGGGCGAAGTATATGTAATTCAAAGTTATTGTTGTGAGCAATTCTTTTAAGTTCAGTTGAATTCACTGTGGTCTTTAGTAGGTCTATGTTAAAGTCCCCAGCAATAAGAATTTTATATTTTAATTTATGTTTTAGCTTACCCATGAGTCTTTCCAATTTATGTAGAAAAGATGGTGAGAAAGCAGTTGGAGTTTTATAAATACAGATCACTATACACTTTATTGATGGTATCTCTATGCCACAACATTCAAATACGTAGTTTTCAGCAAAATCATTTACAAGCGATAGCTCTCGCGATTGGATATAGCTCGCACAAAATATGCAAGCGCCACCACTCTTTTGGTGCGACCTAGAGTAGGACGCTGCTAGCCGGTAGCCAGTCACGCGCAAATTCCCTTCATTACTTTGTCTAATAAATGTTTCAGTAAAGCATAACACGTCAAATTTCTTATTATTCTCAACCAATTCGTCTAGTGTTAATTCTAGCAATTCTCTTTTGCTCACAAAACCTGCTATATTTTGGTGAAGGATTGAAAATAAATTACTTTGAGGGACGAAAAAATGAGTTACTTTTTTTTTTAATTGGTTGTGATGTCATAGCTCGTTCACAACTTTTCGGAAAGTATTCAGTAATACATTTTTGTGTTAACCTTGTACCGCTTTTATCGCTTACATTATGCGATGCGTATTTAAAGTAGTAAGGAATGGTGCCTTTATAACTCCGCTCCTCTACACTTACTTTTGTTACCTACTTTAAAGAGACTTTAACAAAACTCGGCTACCTGTTCAATCTCAGTCTCAAGAATTTGAACTTTTTGTTCACAAATTCAAGGTAAGCCTCTCGAGGCTTGAAAAACAAATAGTGTGGAAAGACGTTATACATCACATAAATTATGGAGGTTCACTTTTCACCGAGATAACGGGCAATCGGTCTCCAGCTCCACCCGAGGGAGGATCGGCTAACG
Organism: Epinotia brunnichana; assembly: GCA_963854355.1. Classification (NCBI taxonomy): domain Eukaryota; kingdom Metazoa; phylum Arthropoda; class Insecta; order Lepidoptera; family Tortricidae; genus Epinotia; species Epinotia brunnichana. Next base: position 6,374,021 of record OY977945.1, on the reverse strand, counting down.
TCTCGTGCGGCATTCGGGAAAGATTTACCAGTAAATCAAATAGTCACTTTTTTGATAGAAAATACCCAAGAAGTATTTTCGCTGAAGTATTTGTATAATCATCAGCATCATCATCATATCAGCCGAAAGACGTCCACTGCTGGAAATATACCCCCCCCAAAGAGTGCCAAAATGATCGGTCCTGCGCCACCCGCATAATATATAGAATTTACAGATTGCATGTTGTTTTTAAGGAAAGGATCGTGCATCGGAACACTCACGTAATAATTTATTACACAATACTAATGACTCTGTTAGCTGTAGAACTCGCAAGCGTGTCTTTTTTAATTTCAAAAAAGTCACGTGACAATAATAAACGATATAAAGCGTACGGACTGGCGGTGGCATTGTGGACAGAGTGAGAAATGGAGTCGCAAAGCTACCTTTTATGATTGAGTGAATAATGATTAAATGATTTTTCTTAATTTAAAGTAGTGCCAATTTTTTTTGGACCGAAAAATTAAATTACATGTTTTTGTGCATAATATAGTGCCCACTGCAATGTTTAACAGCAAATGGTGGCTGGGATTCGAAATCTTCTTCGTCGTGCTCATTTAAATCGGTGTTCATGATATAAAATGAATGTAAATCTGTTCCTTAATTAAAAAAAAAACCTTTTGTGTGCTGAAAATGATCGTTCAACATCTACCGATACCGGTTGTATATGGCTAATGTTGAATATGTAAAGGATATTGGTTAAATTAATGTACTTAAGAAGAGAAATGGATTTTATAAGAAAAACCATTTAATATTTGAATTTATTCATTCAATCATAAGAAGCTTGTAGATAATATAACGACTCCATTTCTCACTCTGTCCACAATGCCACCACCAGTCCGTACGCTAGATATAATTAACAAACCTGCTCACAACATTTGACGAGAATCGGTTGAGAAATGCGACCTGCAGAGGATAACTGTCCGAACCTGTCCGTTCGCTCCAGTTCGTGTCCAGCCGGACAGCGTGACAGCGAACGGACATAAGCACGATTTTCGGCCCAATGTTCACGTTTTTGTGACTCGTAAAATTCTGATTTAATTAATTAAGAAATTTTAGAAAGTCGAACTAAGATGTAAAGAATGTGAAATTTGCCATGTTCTTGTGAGAAGATCAACATTATAATTACGATCAGAAACTTTTGTAATTTTAGCTTTTAAACCAAAAGTCCTTAAAAAGCCCCCATTTATCAGCAGCTCAGTCGACGGAAAATGCTTAATCATACAAAACCGCGTTTTACTCCAATCCTTTATTTGCAAGCTCGTTTTCATTTCATATTCAAATATCCGTCTTTTCTTCGCGGTCCGTGGCTTGGGCAAGATAAGGCAGTGCCGCACAAAGAAGCCTGCATTCTGTTTACCAAGCCGCCGAGAGAATCAGTCACTCGAGTAATCCAGAGACTCAATGTGACAGTTACGTTTCGCATTTCAATGTGGTTTGCGCACTCGCTTTTCCGCACGCTGAATTAACGGATCAGAACGACCACTTGAAACGAATTGATATGAAATTAGAACGGATTGTTTAATTCAGATTAACCGCCATGTTCCATAGAGTGTGCAGAGAAATCTCTAGTATCGTGAATTTGAAAAGCATGTATTATTATGCCAATGTACGATTAAGCATCGATATCACAGTAATATCCATTCGTAAATCGTATTATACAACGCGATGACATGCACTTAAAGGCTAGGTTATGCTACCAGGCTAGGTTAACCCGGACATTCTGATTTTTTAAAGATAATCTTTTATTTTATAATAAACGATCAAGAACCATGTGAAGCATAAACTTATTTCGAAAGCTTATTATGGCACACAAGACTACATGAATGATAAAACAGCGTGGGATTAATTCTAACAGATTTTTATTCTTTATTTGGAATTGATTATGACATTTGAGTTTTTAATTTAAGTAATAATTTGGTTGTATTTCGTTTTGACATTCGTTTTTTTTCCTAGAAACATTCTAGACTAGTATTTTATATAATTTCTTTTTTTTACATTGTGACGATGTTATTGTGAAATTGGCTGGTAGGCAATGTCAAAAGTCTTTATTAAAAGGGAATAAGAACGTTTGACGTCTTCGATTGCGTATCTACTTTTGATGCTGACTGTACCTGCTACATTTTGTAGAGACTACCGCTGTCAGTAAAGAAAAACTATACGTAACGGTCAGTACTGTAGGTAGCATAAGTTGAAAACCTACTGCCACTTTATTCTGTAGTAGTCCAAGAACCAATAGGTAAAAAAAGAGCCAATTTTCTTACCTTATGGTGTGGTACTCATTACGATTTAAGGATGACTCACGCTAGAACGGGCCATGTCCGGCCGGGCCGTTTTCTAAGAAAAACGACGAAGTTTTTGCGCGGCCGAGCCATACCCAACCCCGGGCCGTGCCGACGCCGAGCCGCTTCCGAGCTTCAGCTGGTCACAGGTACAGGATAAATGTAACTTATTTTATGCACCTTGTTGAGCCACATTCGTCCAAATAATTACAGTTCAGTGCTTTTACAGAAAAAAGATCGTGAATGTAGATCAAACGTTCTGTAGGTCGATCACGTAACGCAATGTACAACCGTCGGGTAGGTCTAAATGTCACTTTATATGGGACATTGCCAGTTAAATTGTACCGACGCGCGTTCGGAACGTTACGTGATTACCCCTCAGAGGACAATAAATAAATCGGCGACGGTCCCAAAGTCCAGCAACATCGAACAACTGAATATAAGGCATGTCAAGCTATTGTTCCTGGTTGTTGTCTACAACATCAGTGTAAATGACTACGTCGGGGCCTAAGAACTTCTGACACTGAAATTGTTTATTCACTTGAGAAAGCGTATCCCCAATAAGGTCCAGTTCAAATAGTAGTCGCTTTGGCAAATACTCCTTTGACAGTGGAGTCCTAGCTCTTTCAGAATTTACGGGTTAGCGGTCAAGTATATGAACGGACACTGGGTGAAAATTTCATTACCTTTGTGGGAGTTCTCAAACTGCATTACATTTGTGTTCGAGTTTCCCGCAACTAGGTAATTGGTGACGACGTAAGCCTGTAGAGCGCGCCCCGGTATGAATAAAAACTAAAAATAAACACACGAATTTTGTCTGAGCTCAAAGGGAAAACCAAATTACGAGTATTACCCAGTGGGAACTGAAAGTTCTCTCTTTTCATTTGTCGCTTAGATAGAAATAGGATGGAAAAAATTGTGTTACTCCGTTGTAGCATTATCGATAGTCAAATTCAATTGAAAAAAAATCAGTCACTCTCACACAAAAAGGCTACGTGCACGCAAAGAACATGTCTTATAAAGTAAAGCTTCATTGGTAGAAAATTCGTGTTACATGCCCCCGTTAACTTGGTCATAGGTATAGTACGTTCGAAACTGCAAGAGTAAATCCTGTCAAAAAAACACAAACTAAAAACTACTTTATTGAAGGACTACAAAGTCGTTTTTCGCGTGCGATCGTTTATCGGAATTTATTCTTTGTTTTGGATAGAGTATACGCACTGTGTAAAACAAAAGTCGTTTTTCCTGTGGCCAATAAATAGTAAAGGCTACCGTGCATATAAATAATAGATTGTACAACAAGCGCATAAAACGAGCCATTTAACCTGAGACGTTTACATCCACCCGAGCACTAACACACACTTAACACTGCTTTTCACTTTGATTGCAAGAAAATAACAAATCATTGCAAAATAAAATAAAATAAAAGCTCATTCCTGTCACTTAACTTTTTAAAGTTTTTATGTTTAGTTTTCGACACGTGATATTTCATATTAGACGTAGGTATGTACTTCATACTGCCAAGTAATTTAATGGTTCAATACGTTTTAAAATAATAATTGACTCCTATTTTATCTGGTTTAGTTAATTTAGTAATGGAAAACACGGATGTGAAATTCATTAAAGCAAATCAAATCAAATGACAAGTTTATTCTACGAAGTTTGATTGTGTGTGTGGCTGTTAGGCCCGATTATCTTAGTCTTTAAAACAATTCTACTTTGTGCACTAGAGCATACAAGTGGCATTTTGTGCAGCATACCTACATCCTACATCCAGCACAAAGGCGAACTTTGCGAGCATGAGAGAGAAGTGAAAAAATGTTTTTATTGCCTGTAATAATCTAAGAGGAGACTTCGTTTATGCGGATTAACACTTTCACTGCAAGGAACCCGGCTATCGGGCACCTACGCCGTAGTCGCTTTCCGCTACATACGGGGAAAACCACGGGATCGGGTGCGAGCGTAGTGAGTAGCGAGTCTTAGCAGTAAATGTGTCCAACCAAAATTAGGCTTCATGACCCCTTTAGCAATGTCTATAGAAGAGACATGGCGATTTACGAGAATACCAGGCGCGACACCGGAGCCATTGGCGAGCCATCTGCACTCCCCAACAGCAAAGATAATTATAAGACTAGGAAGATTGCTAACTCTGTGGAAACGTCGCCGTAGTTCATAAAATAATCCGAGATGGCGCTACTAGACTCTCAATGAAAAAAGTAGCGTAGAATTCGTCAAAATATTGCATTTTAGTGTCCTAAATCATCACATTAACAAATTTTAAGGCATACAATACACCATTGTCACAAAATAACACGCAAATAGCAAAATAATACAAAGCAATTTTTAATCGGTGACTAGATCCATCGATCGCACGTTTTTCTAAGCTGAATGGCTACGCGCGGGTATGGCATTCCGCTAGATGGCGCATATTTAAGAATCGTGCATAACTAAATAAACTTAAAACAATCAGAGATTTTGATTTAAAATCAGTAATTTAAAGCAAATTCAAATTTACCTTAGCACTATTTCAATTTTATTATTCGATTGAAATCTAAAACGAACCCTATCCAATAGTTTTTGCTCTAAACAAACATGGTTACTCCGACTAGAGTTTAGTATTTTTTCTAATGAATTCAGTCGTATACAAAAATACCATTTCGTCCAAAAAGCGTACCCCTTGCTGAAACATATAATCAGAATCAGAAAAAGTATTAATTACAAGAAAAAATTAAATAATATAAAATAAACTTACAAACTAACAAACAGTACCTAAGTAAAAAACTGAATTTGTGACAATAGGCCCCAGTCTCAGCATGTACTGGGCTAGGCTAGGCTGCGGCGCTACCACGAACTTCGAATCTCGAACTTCGTATATCTCCGTCGCTGTCGCTCGAGTACCATAAACCATAAGTGCGATAGAGACGGGGATATAAGTTCGAGATTCAAAGTTCGTGGTAGCGCCGCTGGTCACCAGAGATCAGTCGATCGCAGGCTGACAGCCTGACAAATATAACGGCGCACAAAGTACAACATTTACAAATACCTACTTACAACAAACTTGCTGTTGACACTTTCAGTATTCATATTTGCATATTTTAATCTAGCATCGGTAAGATTTCGATTTCAAATGATTTTAAACTAACCCGCGAACTTATTCTAAACTACTAAATTCTAAAACTACAAATATCGACAAACAAAATATTGTTAACATGTATGAGATTTGAACTTCGTCCCTTCTGCACGTAAGTCTGGCAGATAGCTTTTGAGCTATGTAAACAGTTAGCGATATGCTCTAAAATGTTACTTGCTTGACGCGACAATTACCTACCAGCCTACCACACAATAAATTTGCAACCTTACTTCCAAATCGTAAGGTCTATTTTTGCTCATAACCCGTAGTACAATCTATAAACATACATAGACACACCACAGCTACACAGCCCCGCTATTCTGTAACTTGTTTTAAGCTCACCTCAACGCTCGCCCACAAACATACCTTGACACCGCGATGCGTAGTAATTAAGCGTAGGTAGAGGTCTAGTTTCGTAACGGGTGACCGGCGGGGTGAGCCGCATTAACGCGTAGCGAATAACAGCCCTGCAAACCTTTGGAAGTTGGAATGGAACGGTATTATAATTATAACCAATTGTTCCGTTCGAACTCGTTTAAATACCTAAATCCCATAAAAACCACACGGGAATCACACAGCTTTACTGCATTTACTATTTTTTGCATACCTTAAACTATGTAAGTGTGATTGCCAAGTCACAAAATTTTATTTAGTAAGCAAATGAAGATTAATAAGAATGCCTAACTTGGCTCTATGAAATATCTCACCACTTTTTATTGTGGAAGAGTTCCGAGACTTGGCCTATTTTTTACATGGAAGGTTTTTATGGGATCTCATTTCTTTCTGTGGGTTATTCTGTTATCAACTTTGTATGGAAATGTCACGATTTTGAGATATACAAACTGCATAAGTAAGTTTGTAATTCTTTACAAATTTATGCGATTACAAAGTTACTTTTGCAGTTGTTTCCCGCAAAACTATACAAACGTTTTTTGTGGTTGGTAAAATAACATTTCCATACAAAGTTGATTACACAATAACCTACATTGACAAGAGTTGAAATCTTACGACGCCGTCGCGATAATAATTGTTTTAAAGAATCTCACTCAAGGATTGTTTTAAAGAATCTCACTCAAGGATTGTTTTAAAGAATCTCACTCAAGGATTGTGTTCAAAATTGATATGGGAGGATCTAATAGGTCACAAAAACAAATCAGAGGTCAGAATGGGAAAAGTTGCCGTTCCGACATCTTGAAATTATTTAAAGTATTTATTTATTGGCCGGTCCTGCGCCACCTGCATCCAGCGGACTCCCACGACCAGGCCCCGTAGCATGGATGGCGTATCACGCGATAAGTGATAGGATAAGCGCGTCGTCTCGTTCTATCGAACGGTGTCAGCCAGGGACGGATGCTCTATCCTGTCACTTATCGCGTGATAAGGCCATCCATGCTACGGGGCCAGGTCATCATTCCACCATGTGGGGGGCCTACCCACGCCGCGCCTTCCGGTACGTGGTCACCACTCGAGAACCTTTCCGCCCCAACGGCCATCGGTTCTACGTGCACTCTTTTGGGGAGACCTATGTTCAGCAGTGGACGTCTTTCGGCTGATATGATGATGATGATGATGATGAATTTATTATTTATTGCGCCGATTAAGTTTAAATTTGATAAAAAGTTATAAAAAAATCGCGATAAAAAACAATATAATTAACAAACCTGTGAGCAGCACGGCTATCACAGAACGGCCCGCGAGCTCTGTGTCGCGGCGAGATACACTATCCGTCTCTTTCTAACTAGGAGTAGCCCGCGAGCCTGTTTTTTAGGGTTCCGTACTCAAAGAGTAAAACGGGACCCTATTACTAAGACTCCGCTGTCCGTCCGTCCGTCCGTCTGTCTGTCACCAGGCTGTATCTCACTGATACCTTGATAGTTCCAGTTGAAATTTTCACAGATGATGTATTTCTGTTGCCGCTATAACAACAAATACTAAAAAGAAAATAAAATAAATCTTTTTATTGATAATGGTACGGAACCCTTCGTGCTCGAGTCCAACTCGCACTTGGCTGGTTTTTTATTATTATTATTATTATTTTGTTTCTTTAAATTTTTCAGTATTTACCTAAATACTGGTGTGATGGGAAGCACGGGCCGAAGCCAAGTGCATCTCATATACCTATTACGTTTTAATTAAGACGGAAGATTTTGATGATGATGATTTGAGAGAAGATCTTGATGACGATGATCTGAGAGAACATCTTGATGATGATGATCGGAGAGATGTTCTTGGTTATGGTTTGACTCGGGTGGAAGATGAGTAACTGATGGGTGTGCATGGATTTGTACGTTAGTGAGTGAGTCATTCTGTAGGAATTTTCTGACTATTCTTATTATTGCCATTTATTCCCACAAAAACATTCGAACAAGAATTAAGTAGGTACATTTCGTTACATTAAAGACAAGCTAAATACTTAAATTAGTTTTGGGAAACCCAAGATTGGGCAAAGTCCTCCTCCATGCACGACCACGATTTTCTATCTTGCGCGAGTCTAGTCCTTTTTTTAACACTTTCTTAATTTAGAAAAAGTGACTATAAAAAGAAATATTAAGTATAACAAATTTTCACGAGAATCGGTTGAGCCGGACAGCGGAACACCGGACATCGTGACAGACACCGGACGTACTATTACTTATTCTGTGACCGGACATACGAATGATTTTCGACACAAGCTGAGCGAGCTGAAGCATAGAACTTCGTTCGCTTCGCTCGCTCGTTCGATAATCAAATCACAGAAATCTAATATGGCATTCAACATGGTGGGCAAGTAAGGTCAAGGCCAAAGCACACTATAGTTATTTGTTATACAAGGGTGCAAAGTTGTATTTCAACCGCGAGTGTGGAATTGAAACACGAGCTAGCGAATGGATTCTATGGTTTAAAAATAGAATCCTGAGCGTAGCGAGTGTTGCAACACACGAGACGTCAAAATAACTTGCACCCGTGTGTAACACACATCTTTTCACCTCACTAAAGCGAGGAAAAAAACAAAAAAGTAAAATAAGTTTTTTTTTTTAAATATTAAAAAGGGGGAAAAAAATAAAAAAACATTTAAAAAACAAACAAAATATTACAAAATTAAAAAAACATTTAATAAAGAGGGAAAGAGAAAAAACATTGAGAAACAAAAAAAATAACATTAAAATAAAGAAAAACTTAAAAAAGGCAAAAATAATTTCAAAAAACATTAAAAAAGACTGATAAAAGAAAAGCGAAGCAATAAAATAGAGACAAAAACATACAAAAAACATAAAATTACGAAAAAAAACGTAAAAAAAGAAAAAAAGAAAAACTAAAAAAAAACATGTACTAAGAAAAAAGTTACAAAAAACATTATATTAAGAAAAAAAATGTAAAAAACGACAAAAAAGGACAAAAAAACAAAAAAAAACATGTAAAAAGAGAACAGCGGAAAATAAAATTAAAAAATGGAAAATGAAAAAAACCTTGGAAAAACACGGCAAAAACATCAAATAAATATGGCTAAAACATCAAAAAAATAAAAGAGGATTTCAAACAACCTTAAAATAATAAAAAATAAACATTAAAAAAAGGAAAAAACGCATACCTACAAAAGAGAAAAAAGACCAAAAAAACATAAAAAAGAAAAAAAAACAAAAACATTGAAAAAGAAACAAAACATTTATGAAAAGGAGAAAAAAGCAATAAACATTAAAAAAAGAAAAACAAAGCAATAAAATAGAGACAAAAACATAATAAAAGAAAAAAATTACAAAAAACATTAAAATAAGAGAAAAAACGTAAATTTTTTTTAAAAAAGACAAAAACCTCAAAAAAAAAACATTTAAAAAGAGAAAAAAGTGGAAAAACCACAAAAATAAATCAAAAAGAAACAAAACATTAAAAAATAATATTTAGTGGAAAAAAAAACCTTGAATAAACACATTTAAATCAATAAAATATAAAAAAAACATTAAAATGTAGACGAAAACATTGAAAAAATAAATAGAATTTCAAAAAACATTAAAAAAAGATTTAAAAAAAGAAAAAAACGTATAAAAAAGACCAAAAAAACATTTAAAATAAAAAAAAATACAGAAAGACATTCAAAAAGAAACAAATCATTTAAAAAGAGAAACAACATTTATAAAAAGGAGAAAAAGAAAAAACATTTAAAAAACAAAAAACATTTAAAAAACAAAAAAAGAATTAAAAACATTAAAAAAAAGAATAAAACATTCAAAAAAGGTACCTAAATAAAATCAAAAATCTGATGGGCGAAAAATGTCCTGTCTGGACTGACCTTTACATGTTATTATGTTAAAAAAAGTAACTAATAACACGTTCGGATTTCAAATATTCTTTGCACTCTTGTGAATAAAATGCAGTTTTGCTATCTGTTTTTAAAGAATAAAAATGGGCTTTCCGAGCTAGTGAGGTGAAAACTATATTTATTTAGATGTACATACACGAAATAGTCAAAAACATTTGAGAAAAATTGTTAGGGAAAAAGTGGATTTCGGGATGATAATATTATAATGCTATAAACACGAACTTAGAATCTCGAACTTCGTATATCTCCGTCTCTATCGCACTTAAGGTTTATAGTACTCGAGCGACAGAGACGGAGATATACGACATTCGAGATTCGGACTTCGTGGTAGCGCCGCTGTGATAATTACGTTAAGTCGACGCGATTTCGGGACTAGGTTTACTATAAATTATTTTTCACACAGACTACTCAACGAAAAAAATCTGAATCTTTAATTACGGGCGTTTGCTTAAAATCAAAAATTATTAAGGTTAAAATAATAAATAAGTTAATAGTTAAAATGACAAATATAATTCGGAAAATTTTGAATAAAATTAAAACTATTGTACTCTGCTTGATTCTAGTATACTTATCTAGCGGGACTAGCACAACTGGGCGTTTTTCAAAAAAAGTGTTCAAAACTTTTTTTTTTCAGAATTTGTTTTTTTGTTTATATTATTACTCAGAATCGTTATTACTATCGATCCTCATACAAGAAAAAAAGTGTCCCAGATTTTTTGTAAGGTTTTTCTTCCCGTGCGTACGACCATGTAAATAAAAAAAGACTGCATTCAAAAATGGGACGTCTGGAATGGAATATTTAAGACACTTTTTTTCTTGTATGAGGATCGATAGTATCAAAGATTCCGAGTAAGATAAACCAAAAAAATGCGTATTCTGAAAAAAAAGTTTTGTACACTTTTTGAAAAACGCTCAACTGACGCCGCGACGTGTCTCGTGGCAAGAAAAAATACAAAAACAGGTTACAGGAGTTGGGACGCGAACCGACGTACTCAGACTTGTGAGTCAAACACCCGAACCACTCGACCAAAATCAAATGGCCGCACGGCCCAAAATTTTGTATCTTATGTTAGAGGTGACTAGTTAGCAGCCTGCTTCACCGCTTACATTGAAAATAACGCCATCTAAAATAATAAGGGGAACTACGAGGTACCGGCGACGATAATAAGATTAACGTGTGACTAGTAGCATTGTATGGAGTGAGCAATCTTCCTTGTCTTAATTATCTTTGCCAACAGTGACATAGCCGTCACGATCCTCACTAATCTTTGCCGTTGAGGGACCGACTGAATAAATAGAAGAGATGCGAACCTAAATCTCTATATGACCCAACTCGCATATAAAAACATTTGTGCACCTTACTTCTCCTACAAAGGCGTTTTAAGTTAACTAGGTTTGTATGATATTTAAATTAAGCATAATATATTAGTTTTTTAGGGTTCCGTAGCCAAATGGCAAAAAACGGAACCCTTATAGATTCGTCATGTCTGTCTGTCCGTCTGTCTGTCTGTCTGTCTGTCTGTCCGTCCGTATGTCACAGCCAGTTTTTTCCGAAACTATAAGAGCTATTACTGTTGAAACTTGGTAAGTAGATGTATTCTGTAAACTGCATTAAGATTTTCACACAAAAATATAAAAAAAACAATAAATTTTTGGGTTCCCCATACTAAGAACTGAAACTCAATTTTTTTTTTCATCAAACCCATACGTGTGGGGTATCTATGGATAGGTCTTCAAAAATGATATTGAGGTTTCTAACATCATTTTTTTCTAAACTGAATACTTTGCGCGAGAGATACTTCCAAAGTGGTAAAATGTGTGTCCCCCCCCCCCTGTAATTTCTAAAATAAGAGAATGATAAATCTAAAAAAAATATATGATGTACATTAATTACCATGCAAACTTTCAACGCAAATTGATTTGAACGAGATCTAGTAAGTAGTTTTATTTTAATACGTCATAAATCGTAAAAAGCAAATTATTTAACGGAACCCTTCATGTGCGAGTCCGACTCGCACTTGGCCGCTTTTTCGTATTATATCATGCATCCCGCTTGCTCTCGCAGCGAATGGTTTTAATTAAACCTGTGTTCTGCTATCCTGCGTCGATTGTGAGATCATTTAGGGCGAGTATCGTAGCAGCGAGTAGCAAAAGAACATTTTTTTTTAAATTGCCACTAACTATTTAGGTACGAGATTTTCTGCAACTTTTATGTTATTTCTACTCAGAATCACGATCTCTTTCCATCCCAACAGGAGAAAAAGAGTGTCCCAAAATGTTCATACATTTTTGGAGTCTTTCCTATTGTGCTACCGCTATACAAAGTACCTATATGTAAATGGTAACACGATAGAAAAAATATCTTTGGGACATTTTTTGTCCTATTTGAAAGAGCTCGTTATTCTTAATGGAAATAACATAAATCTCGTAGAAAAGTTTACAATTAATACTAATGGCATTGTTTTTTGGAGAAACGCTCAAAAAATCCACCAGTAGCGTGGCTGGCCACGCTCCCGCATTCCTTCCTATCACCACGACGCCCACTGAAATTGTTTATACCTACCAATGCCGTTAACAACACTACACTACACAGAAAATGCTACAAAACCCATATTGACCAATTGCATAGAATTATAATGTCTATAGAATAATGTCTAGAATATAGGAACAACTTGTAGAAGACTCTACATATTAAAACCTTGCTAAATCGTGAACCGAAAACGCCAGAACAGAACCCACCTCCTGTAACAAATCGACCGTTCATTTAATTTGAACCAGAGGCACTAGTCACGCTTCCACGTCCTAAGTACCTACTCGTAATGGTTGAGTTAGCTCAGATTTACTGCATTTCTTGGAAAAGAAAATCGTTTTTCCTTCAAAACCCTTTGGCATTACGTCCTTTAGGATTACACTGTTTTGAAACACGTTTTACTGTTTAATCTGCCATTAATTAACTTGAAGACTTAACTGAAGAACTTCCGCAAATAAATCTGAACGTACCACCACCACCACCGTATGCTTAAAATTATCTAGGTACTACATAATCTTAATTACAATTGTACACTATCCCCCTTATTCACAAAATGTGTTTTATCCCTTTCTTACGAACACAAATGTCAAAGTGATGAGTTTAAATGCAATTTTAGCTAAAATAAGTTTGTTGAACGTGTATGAATACGGCCATAATGTCTTCACTTTAACAAGCGATTAGACTACCTACTTGTTGTCAGAAATATTGTGATGTGAGATGATAACTATGTATTGAATCTGTTTCGTCATAGGTACGGTACACTTCTGCACCATAGTCCCTTCTGATAAGGGAAACATTTTGAAAATATCTTTAACGTCGACTGTGAAGGTTTAAGCTAAGTACCCGTAACCTAAAATGAGTCTAAATGACTTAAATGATTAATATTATAATTAACCAAAGACTAGCAGACAGTATTAAAGAAACTATGAAAAAAAACTATTAAAATGGCGTGGATAATTTGATCAGTTGAGGCCTTTATTCCAACTTGCAGTCATACCCTATATTATTTGACTCCTTAATTGCCAATTATGCTAATTGCAATTGCTAAGTTGACATTGACACACTTATCTCCAGGAAAAATACGGTTTAGAAAAAGACTAATTTATTATAGCGTGTTTTTGTTTATTTCATTTTAAAACGTTATTTTATGTTGTATTCTAGAATCATACAAACTTTCCACTCGGAAGTAATTTTAGAAATTCTATGAAGCATTCATTGTAATTTTTTGTATGGTTTACCTTAATTACTTAAGGTAACTTTAAGGTTATAGAGCAAATATAAGTGAACTAAAATAAAGATAAAACCACCATATTAATATTTTTTCCGACTTTTCGGAACCTAATTAAGTTAATTATAATTGTTATAAGTATATTTTTTGATGTCTGATGTTCGGTTCGATTTTTTTCCATACTTTAGTCAATACAATGGAAGAGATCCCTTACAGGGATAATTTTGCCTTGGTACCAACTTAACCTATTTTGTCTGTATTTTTACCAATGTCTTGTGTACAATAAAGTATTTACATACATACATACAATACAATGACCACCTATCTATAGTTTTTAGGGTTCCGTACCCAAAGAGTCAAACGGGACCCTATTACTAAGACTCCGCTGTCTGTCTGTCTGTCTGTCTGTCCGTCCGTCCGTCCGTCCGTCCGTCCGTCCGTCCGTCTGTCCGTCTGTCCGTCTGTCCGTCCGTCCGTCCGTCCGTCTGTCCGTCCGTCCGTCCGCCGGACCCCGTAGCCGGTTTTAATTAAACTGAACGCTTGAAATAGTGTTTTGTCGAGCACTGGGACGTTTACCTCGAACTTTTAATTATAATATTATGTTTTCAAAAATACAGCAGTTTTAAACACTGTGTCTAACAGCTAGCTAAGGATCTTGCGAAAACAGTATTTTTATTGTACCTACTTAGTTATTAATAATCTAATTTAATTACATGAATAAAGTAATGTTAATTACACTATCAGCAATTTAATAACTAATTTATATGGTTCTTATATATGAATATCCGTTATCTCACAACTCAATGGTTCTGATAAATTATATCAGTTCATAAATTACGGAAATCTACGAAAAAGACATAATTCCAGCAAAGGCCTTTTGTGTGAAATGATAAATGTACCCGTTACAGATTAGTACATATTAAAGCAGCTTTTCTTCGTAGCTTAATTAATATGCTGTGTAGGTAAATGTATTCCCTGATTAAATTCCGACAACCGTAGCATAGATTACATTTTCACTAAGATTTAGCTGAAATGTAAATATTTGAACTTTTATAAGATTTAGGAATGTACGAGTAGCTCGGATCGGTTACCTTGTGAAATCCTCGTCTTATGAAATTGGGTGTATGGTTGCCAAATTATGAGCTGTCATTCAACCATTGTTAATGTAAATAGCCTCAGATTACACTATTGTTACGACCGTACCTATTTGTTTTTTGTAAAAACAAAAAAGATTTGAATTCATTTTAGTATGGATTAAACATAATTTTCTTCAATTGGTTTTTAAGGTTTTTTTGTGATTGAAATTTATGACGGCTTGCCGAGTAAATGACTCGACTAATCCTCCATCAATCTCCTCTATTAGAGATAGTCCTCCATCCCGTAATATAGCGTGCTTTGTCAAATAAGTTTAGAAAAGGCTATTACTTCAACGCGTGCGTCTGTGAAGACCACAATTGAAGAAATGTCTTCTTAGTTTTTATAAAATAGCAATTAAACAAACAAATGAATAGACTACATTTTTAGGGTTCCGTAGCCAAATGGCAAAAAACGGAACCCTTATAGATTCGTCATGTCTGTCTGTCTGTCTGTCTGTCTGTCCGTCCGTATGTCACAGCCACTTTTTTCCGAAACTATAAGAGATATACCTACTGTTGAAATTTGGTAAGTAGATGTATTCTGTAAACCGCATTAAATTTTTACACAAAAATAGAAAAAAAACAATAAATTTTGGGGTTCCCCATACTAAGAACTGAAACTCAAATTTTTTTTTTCATCAAACCCATACGTGTGGGGTATCTATAGATACTAGATAGGTCTTCAAAAATGACATTGAGGTTTTTAACATCATTTCTTTCCAAACTGAATAGTTTGCGCAAAAGACACTTCCAAAGTGGTAAAATGTGTGCCCCCCCCCCCCCCCCTGTAACTTCTAAAATAAGAGAATGATAAAACTAAAAAAAAAATATATGATGTACATTACCATGCAAACTTCCAACAAAAATTGGTTTGAACGAGATCTAATTAGTAGTTTTTTTTAATACGTCATAAATCGTAAAAAGCTATTTATTTAACGGAACCCTTCATGTGCGAGTCCGACTCGCACTTGGCCACTTTTTTTAAAATTAAAATGGTTATCAAATTATTATAAGTTACAAATAAAATTACAATAAAAATTAATGCCAATAAAATTACAACATTAGAAACAATAACAATTAAATAATCTTATATTATTTATTTTTTGTTAAGTTATATTGAAATTGAATAAAAATTATATTGTGTTTAATGTCATCAAAAAAATCATTTAGAGAATAAAAGCACTTAATTACTAAATACAATTTCAATTTTTTAAATTTAAACATTTCCTGAGTTTTTATGCAGTTTGGAATCTTATTGTATAATTTTATTTTGGGAGCCATTCCCAGTACGCTTTTGCTCAGGAAAGCAGTTTTATGTTCCACGTTACAAATTTTGTATTGGTATTGTGGTCGCACCGGAAATTAAAGCCGCTGGGATACCGTTTTGAACAATTGCGGATTTCCTTTAACAAAATTAGCAACTTCAAATATATACAGTGCTATTCAGCGACCTAAAAAAAGTGTTTTGCCGAAAATGGACAGATTATACCCCCTCTTAAAACTTTAGACATCTATAACTTTGTGATTATTTATTGTTTTGTTACCTACTTTTTTCTTTATTTGTCTACATTTTTAATCCTTTTTCGAGAAAATACAACATTATTGTTTTTTTTATTTAGTGTCTATTTTACACCCCTATTTTTACCAAACTATCGCTGGATCATAAAGTGTAGGAACGGGACACCATAATTTTGTTGCGCTCTTTTGCTCTTTACCTGAAAAGATTGATGAAACAAAAAGCATAACAGAGGTTTCGCGCTATCACGAGATGAAAGGTACAGTCACCGTCATTTCGGAGCGGCCAAAGTGCTCACAAATATCTGAACACATCTCTATTTTTGGCGACAAAGCGGCCGCATCTCCAACTAAACCGTTTACCGTTAGCGCTAGCGATAGGTATGATGGCGTCTGTAATAGGTTTAAAGTGTAGGTATAAAGTTGTCTTTATCTGATAATTTTCCTGTTTTTAGTTTTTACTCGTATTTCTCACCTGTGCAGCATGTAGATAAAGTTGAACAGACAGTTGAGCGAAGCCATCATCAGGTCGGCGAACGACAGATTCACCAGAAAGTAGTTGGTCACTGTGCGCATACGTCGATGGGCTGTGGACAAACGTATCAATAAGAATAAGTATATATATAATAACGAGAATATTCTCAATGATACAATACGCCCTAGGTTGAAACATATTATCTGCACAATCTTCAAGCCATGAACAGCCGGCAGGGCTCAATATCGGGAAACAAACATAAGCTGGCTATTAGTTAAACTAGGATTTTTAAGATTTCAAATTATAAGTAGTGACATGAGTAAATAGTTATTTGTGTCACAAGGGAGTAAAATTGTATATTTACGGCGAGGGCGGTGTATTAAATCTTGAACGTAGCGAGGGATTCTATATATCTGATAATTTTGTCTCCTGAGTGACACATTCAACTTTTCATACCGACTATGAGGAAAAACAAAAAAAAAACTATCAAAAAACTGTTTTTTTTAATTAAAAAATGTAAAAAAAAAACACAAAAACCGAAAAAAAATCCAATCGATAATTTAATTAAGATTGCGTAAATGCTACATGCCAATGAATACATTAAAAAAGTAGCTTGAACAGAAAAGTTGCATTTTGCTCCCTCTCGTTGGGGACCAAAACTTAGTTTACTGAATGAAAGGTGTGAAAAATATGTAACGTCCCACTCACTCCCTAGAACATACTTGTCTGAATGTAAATGTACCTATTTGTAATTGAAGGCATTGAAAGTCTTAAACGAGCTGGTCATATGTTCCTTTGCTAAATTTTGGAAACATTGATAATTTGTGTGCTTGAACTTAAATTACGAGATCTGAGAAGAGTTGTTAAAGAACTAACGTAGGCCAAACATTAGCTAAAATAGAGTGGAGTAGTTTTGGTTGTAGAAGGGTAGAAAAACTTGATACGTAACGGGGAAAGTGTCTTAAATTTAGTGTTGTGAATAACGCTCATTTTGAGGCTTAAAGACTCGAACCCTAAAGACTCCCGAGGCTTAAAGACTCAAATGACGAACAAAAATGATGAAATATTTTGCGTAAAATAAACCAACACGGTTCTTAAATAGCATCGAGTCTTTAAGCCTCGGGAGTCTTTAAGGCTCGAGTCTATAAGCCTCGAAATGGGCGTTATCCACAACACTAGTCTTAATCGTGAAAACGACTTCCTTTTTTACAAGTTCTTTTTTAATATATTTATGTTTAGGTTAACTAAGTTTTACACGCCAAGATCAGTTGTGTTGTGCTGGAATCAAATTCGAACAGGATTTTTCAAACGGTAAGTCAGATAACAATGCAAGAATTAACTAGTGAAGTGAGCAAATTTAATAATGGCAAAGGAAGGCTGGCCTTCGCATATTCTAAATCAGATATGATAAACCCGTATTTATAAATAAGTCCCTCGTAAAAGCTTGTCTCAAAAATGAAATTTTTAAAGAAACATAAAATTTATTTCTTTTTAGATTTTGATTTGTATGTATTTATTTACGAGAACAATATTCCTTTGCTATTCCGCTAAAAACGTGCTGGTCGATCAGCGGAGATCAAATGCGCCACGTCCACTGAGCCACCGTTTGGCTCAGAGGACGTGGCGCAAGCAACATCTCCTGCCAGCATCTCCTGATGATGCCTCGTAGACAGGTGAAACACGTGTCGAGGTTTTTTCATTATTGGTGGAGGTTTTCTGTAATTATTTGCATAATTATACGCAAATAGTTGCTTTTGATCTCCGCTGATCGACCAGCACGTTTTTTTGCGGAATAGCAAAGGAATATTGTTCTCGTAATACCTATATCATAGCCTTCCGCAAAGTAACGTCTGATTCAATAAATTATTTGTATTTATTTCTTGAAAATTTTCATAATAACACTTTTAATTGGCTCTAGTTGATGCCATGTTTTATGTTCGTTATGCCGAACGTTTCCACGGCTACAGCCTGCTACGCTTCACCGTTCACCTACAAATATAATCTGGACTCCGCGATTCGTAGTAACTAAGCGTAGTCAGAGGTCTACTCTCATTAGGCGCGACGGGTGAGGTGAGGCGCATTAACGAGTGAAGGCTTGCATTGACGTTGCTTTTGTGTGAGTTTGTGGTGTGAGGTCAGCTAACGCATCGCAACTAGAGCAGCGAAGGCTACCGTTGACGATGGTGTTGTGTGAGGTTGTGGTGTCGGGTCGCCTAAACCGAACGACAAACATACCGAACTACCTGTGTCCACAAGATTGTGGCTTCGGACTGGCGAATAATAGGTTACCTTGCCGGCGGCAAATCCAGCCAACATCACCCAAAGTCACGGCGATGAAAACATTCAAACTGATTAAAAATCAAGGTGGACTGATGACCTGGTAAAGGTCGCGGGAGTCCACTGGATGCGGGTGGCGCAGGACCGGCCATTGTGGCACTCTTAGGGGGAGGCCTATGTCCAGCAGTGGACGTCTTTCGGCTGATATGATGATGATGATGATGATGATTAAAAATTACTGATGGGCTCTAATCGTGTTACGATACTTAAAGCCTGCGTGAGTTTAAGTGATAAAGAATTGATTATTATAATTTGTAACAGCTGCACGAATCATCAATTCAAAATATTACTTGCATACCCAAACAATGCCTGATAAATTGATTTTATAAGTACCAAAGTACCGACTCAAAATTACTCCATACCAGACGATTGTTTAACGAACCATGCCTAGCCTAATGATGATGACGCTGTTCATAGAAATGCCGAGACATTTTGAAACCAAACAATAACTCCATTCTAGCAGCACGATGCCTGAAATAATTTGTAGGGTGTTCGTTTTCACGGTTATAGGTACTTAATATTAAAACACTTATAATAGATGTAGGTGTATCCCCATTTGCGGCATAGTAATGCTTGGCTAGGCATACGCCTCACTTATGTCGTAACTGCAATCGTTTCGGTCCCTTTCATTAGTAAGTATATCTATTTTCAAAGTTACCCTCACTTACATAGTCACTTACTTACAAACACACACACGCCCCCCCCCCCACACACACACACACACGCAGTCACGTACACACTCGCCCATGCACAAATAGTAATTTTAAATTGTAATGTTAATGTTAATCTTATCTCAATGTATACTTTTAATGAAACAGGAATTAGAGTTTTGTACTGCAAAATGGTAATATTTTAAGTAGTTCGTGTTAATCGCACTCGCAGGCGGCCAAGATACAGGCTCAGCCTAGTTTGGCGTCTGACGGATATAAAGTTTATAATTTAAGTGTGTTTTTGTTAAATAAATAAATTTTATTTTTTATTTTATTTTTGTCATAGTTTCTGACACAGATAGATAACGGCGAACCTAGGCCTATTCCTTTCACGATATTTATTTGACTCGACGATACATACATCCCCAATTTGATGGGATACCGACCCTTTTCTACTTCAAAACTGCGAATTTCAGGTTAAGCCAATTTCTATTTTCGTCTTGCTTCAGTAGAATTTCGGAAAGTTACCCGTATAGCTGCCATGCACCTGTCATTTACACGAGACTAGTATGTAGTTATATAACATAATTAGTGTAAAAACCTAGCCTTAGATGAACGATTAAAAAATAATTTATTTTTATTTACTTGTTACTAACAATATCAGAATCGAGTCAACACGAAATAAAAAATAATCTAATAACGACACTCTCAACTTATCAATATCATCGACTTATTGATACGATATTTTTTTTCCTCAAAGGTTAAACATGATAATGCTGTAAGCCTTTTAAAATACCGGCGTTATGTATTAAAAAAACCGGCCAAGTGCGAGTCGGACTCGCGCACCAAGGGTTTCGTACCATTATCTATAAAAATATTTATTTTATTCTGTTTTTAGTATTTGTTGTTATAGCGGCAACAGAAATACATCATCTGTGAAATGAAATAAGTGATGAAATGTGAAATTTCAACTGGAACTATCACGGTATCACTGAGATACAGCCTGGTGACAGACAGACGGACAGCGGAGTCTTAGTAATAGGGTCCCATTTTACTCTTTGAGTACGGAACCCTAAAAACAATGTTTTGTGGGAAAAAATACTGTAACCAAGGGTTAGCAATAGCATCATCCTGTCAATTATAATTTTTCTTTCTATATTAGAACCCTATATATCAACATTGGCAACACAAATTAAACGCTTTTTGAATCACTGACCCTGTCGTCTGAGATATTCCTTTCCAAATTATAGGTACCGTAGAAACTTACTCAAAGACACGATCTTAAAAGTTTTAACTTTCTTCAAAAAGGTCGCTAACGCAAGTTCATTAAGTACACCGGGCTCTCTCAGGGTAAACAACACCGGATGCAGCTCACATGTGTCTTCTGAATAATGATGCGCTGTAAAATTGCTGCTACTAGAATTTCTGGATGTAATACTTAACTATCGAAAATGGAAGGATAAGGAACATCGTTATTTCCGACACGCGCTTAATGCTCCTGTGGTACTCAAACTCAAACAGTTATTAGTGACAAATACACACAGATAAAATAAATACATACAAAAGCACATAAGACATTGTCACGAAATGGACCTTGTGTTGCCAGCTTTACAGCCAGCAGTCTGACGTGGAACCCTCGAAAACTACCCGTAATCTAGTCATATAACACCTTAATGATCATGCCCATAAAAAACAGCTATCACAAACCCATTATAAATTTTACATTAATTAAAAATGATACAGTCTTTAAAACTTACAATTATTGCATTAAAAAAAACTCAAATGTAATATAATGACGATGTATTAATTTTTCACTGTGCAATCGTCATCGATACTAGACATACCAACGTAGCCTGTTTCAAAATGAGTGAATTTTAAAATTAATCTGAAAAGGTACCTTAATATTATGTTTATTTGTTAAAACAATTAAAATTTTAAAACTGACATTAATAAGAAACTAAAAACTACCTATAAAAACATGGTTTCCGCACACCTTCGTATCTACATACACACAACTGCAAAAGTAGGTAACATAAAATATAAAGTATTATTATATACGGGGTCCGATCTCATTTCACGCTTCATTGGAGACTTATTACTAAAGTCCATAATATTACAAAAACTTGTGCAAACAGCCCTAGAAATTGACTAAGCTTAGTGACCGTTTCTTTAAGATTTGAATAATAGGTACCACGCTAAGGAAATCCAATAGCCCGAATCAGACTCGCTCCAGTAGTTTTGAATGAATGTTTTAAAGAAATTTTATCCTGGGTAAAAGACATGCAAAGTATTCGTCAAGTAGCGAAGCTTTTAGAAAATATTGAATTGTAATAATATGCTTCTTTAAGCATGATTTCGAGAAAAGTACTTTAGTTTAGTACTCTCCTATAGTTGGAGTACCTGCGAGTATGAATATTGATAAGAATTCAGTTTCAAACACTTCTAAAAACAATCAGTGAGAACTAGAACAGTGTTCGTGTTCGGTTATGTATCAGACAGTAGGCCTTACACACTTGGATGTAAAAGGCGCTGGTAGAACGGAGAAGTAACGTTATTGTTATGAAACTGGTTTATTGTAGAATATAGTCAAATTAATTGGCCGTGCCTAAAGTTTTATGTTAAAAGAGTCACTATGGACAGAGCTCAGTTGGAGGAGGCCTTTGCCAAGAGGCAAACTGAGATAAGAGACATTTTATAACTTAATAGACATTAGTAAAGTGAAGTGAATAACACATTTACGAAATAGTGATTAGTACTACTGATTAGTTTTAAGTGTTCATTAGAGTAAAATCGCAAATAAGAAAATTGTTTTGCTCCGGATACGTAATAGTTGTTATTCTATGTATATGTACTCTTCTTAGTAATAAAGGCTATTTTATTTATTTATTAAAGTTTTATGTTATTCCACGGCCCGCCTGATGGTACGCGGTCACAGTAGGTAACCTAATATTAAGTTGGACGAGATAACACGACGAAAACGAATAGCTCTCAATATTAATTTATTCTTCCAACATTATTTTACAATTTACATTTGGATTATTATGCACTGTGGATGCTTAAAACACCAGGGGGAGTCTCATTTGAATTGCCAATCCTGCAAAATGTAAACCAACCCAAATCTGTAGTTCCTAGAAAAAACCTCGGCAGGGCGCTCATTCCATAACCAGCGTTCGCGGGAAGGAACAAAAACCCTCTGAAATCGTAACATTAACCGACCATCTATGCAGTTGATGCGTATTTGATGCAAACTTTGTATGTCCTAACATATTTTACATCGTGATTTCAAATAACAGCACGGAATAAAATACACTGGCCTGCAAAAGAAGGTATAACACTCATAAACGTGACGATAACTAAATAAATAAATAAATATTTGCGAACAATCTTACACATATCGAACTAGTCCCAAACTAAGCAAAGCTTGTAATATGGGTACTAGACGACGATATACATACTTATATAGAGAAATAAATACTTAAATACATAGAAAACATCCATGACTCAGGAACAAATATTCGTGCTCATCACACAAATAAATGCCCTTACCGGGATTCGAACCCAGGACCTCTATAACTAAAACTGGTATACCTTCTTTTGCAGGCCAGTGAATGTATCTGTACTAACTGACAATCCCAGAAGAAGGGAAAAGTAAACATGATTGAGAAAAAGTGATTAGGTATGTAGGCCTTCTCTACTACCACCCGTGGTACATAATTTAACGTCTTTCTCTAGCCAGGAAATAGTTTTTCACTTTCATTTTACTGATAACATCAAAGTAAATAACCGATTTGTCTCTGAGTTAAACGTTATTTTAGTCAGCGTTTCAATGAAACATAAGTTTATGAAAGTTTATTCATGCAGTATTTTTTTATTTTTTTTTATTTATTTATTCAAAGACCAACTTGGGTCAATCATGTTGGTAAATGCTTACAATTAATGTTAGTAGGTACCTACATATACATTTATTATTTGCAAACGACTTAAAAATAAAATAAAATTACAGAAACGTATCAAAATTTTGCCCTTTAGGCAGGGTGCCCATCACACAGGCAGCATTCCCGCGTTGAATAGCAATCGCTATTCTTTAAACGAGAAAGCTGCCTGCGCGAGGGTCACCCTCAACCGCTTGCTGATCTCCTTGTGGAGCCCACGCGCGCTTTTTCCCCAAGGGCCGAGTGTCTCGACGCCAAATGCGACAAAGTCGTACTGGGCGCCGAGACAGCTATATTTACCGACCTTGGATCGCTCTCGGGCATCCGCCGCTGCCCCGGCTAGTTTGGACGTGACTGGCAAGTAGGACGCTGCCAACGTATCAGCGCAAGTAGCGTCCCACACCAGTGCACGGCCCATTCGCCAGGGGATCAACGTCTTCCCGTCCGGACGCTTGCCGTCGTCCCGTACAATCCGAGGCTCAAGAGCCACGGGGACGCAGGCGCTGGCAAACGCCCTTCTCAAGATGTCATTGAGTGCAGCGTGACGGGACAAGCGGCCGGCACCCGAGGAGCAGGCGAGTCCATGGTGACCAAAGCGATCTACCGCGGCTCCACACGAGACGCAATTGTGGTCTACGCAGACATCAACTACCTACATCATCATGTCATACATACATTTATGACAATTGCGGTACCGATTTCAGCATAAGTCAATTTATAGTTTCGTCTTGCTTCAGTAGAATTTCGGAAAGTTACCCCTACAGCTGCCATGCACGTGTCATTTACACGAGACTTCGAAAGTTTGGCTCAAATTCTAACTTGCAGGCAGATTGACTCATTACTAACTTCATCCCTTGCTTGGTCGGTAACAGTTTTGTTTGACATGCAAATTAATTTGTTTACTTTCAAAACGAATGATATGACACTTTAGTACTTAGACAAAACCGAGTAATCCTAAATTATTTAAATGACTACTTAACACGGGTCTAACGCAATATTTATTTCAGATGACTACCATCTGATGTCAGTCATTTGAAACCACCGCCTGTCAAAAAATAAGAAATAAAGGTAAATAAATATCGCGTTAGACCCTTGTGCAGTAATAATCTAAATAAATGTACACAGCGCGAGAGTTTTACTGTGTGTAATCCTAAATTACTTACACAACCAATTAAAGACAATACAATTCTGCTAGCATTACCACTCATTTTCGTCAGTTTAGCTGACAACACAATGAATTCTCAAATGAATGAAGGGTGGGCAACGCGCTTTTGATTCTTTGGAGCCGTTAGCGTCCATGAACTACTATACCTACCTATCTTCTTAATAGCGGCGTGACCGTATGTTTCTGTGCCACGGCATTAAATAGGTTTAGCAACAGTCATAAATACCAGACCGGCAAGGTACGTTTACTTAATTAGATTAAGCTTACTTTAGGCTTGCCTTTAGTTGCTTTTTATTCATTTTGTCTCCCTTTATGAGAGCGAGGCAAATTACGTTGGAGCTTACGGCTAAGAAACGTTAAATTAGGAAGCTGCGTGGCATGGCATACACAAAATGAATTCACTGGGTAAATCCCGTGAAATTACACTACAGTTTTATGACTTAGTGTTACAGTCCTTAAGTTTTAGACAAGTGGACGTTTTCATAAGGCAAAAAAGCGGCCAAGTGCGAGTCAGACTCGCACATGAAGGGTTCCGTTAAATAAATTGCTTTTTACGATTTATGACGTATTAAAAAAAAACTACTTACTAGATCTCGTTCAAACCAATTCTCTTTGAAAGTTTGCATGGTAATGTACATCATATATTTTTTTTAGATTTATCATTCTCTTATTTTAGAAGTTACAGGGGGGGGGGGACACACATTTTATCACTTTGGAAGTGTCTCTCGCGCAAACTATTCAGTTTAGAAAAAAAATATGTTAAAAACCTCAATATCATTTTTAAAGACCTATCCATAGATACCCCACACTATCATATGTATGGGTTTGATGAAAAAAAAAAAGATTAGAGTTTCAGTTCTTAGTATGAGGAACCCCAAAATTTATTGTTTTTTTTTATATTTTCGTATGAAAATCTTAATGCGGTTTACAGAATACATCTACTTACCAAGTTTCAACAGTATAGCTCTTATAGTTTCGGAAAAAAGTGGCTGTGACATACGGACGGACAGACAGACAGACAGACAGACGGACAGACATGACGAATCTATAAGGGTTCCGTTTTTTGCCATTTGGCTACGGAACCCTAAAAAGTCTACTCATCCGACTTTCTTTCTACAAAGAGTAAGGATATAAAGAAATGAGAATGAAGCTGAATTTTTTTCAAGATGAAAGACAAGCTAATTCATTATTATTTAACCTCCTAAGGCCCAGCGTAAATGTCAAAAAGTTCCTAATTCAAGGACACAAAATCGTAATCTGGGCCCATAAGTAGGTATCTTTAGTATTCAGTATTCAGTATTCATTATTTATTGCAATTAAGGACACGTCCATACATTAATACATAATAATCAACAATAATATAATTAACAATTAGACAAAATAAATAACAAAATAGGCTTAAACTTAGAAAAATATATGAAACAGGGTTATGATTAAGATAATTAGGTACATTTAATGTCAGGTAAAGAATAAGATAATAAAGTCAGTTTAAATATACATTACAATTGCATGTCAAATAAGAGAATTAAGGAATACAATTATTGAGAAAAAAATATATATATCTAGAATAAGTGATGGCATACATTATTGGAAATAAATCAAATTAAAGAATCAATTAATCAAACATCTTACCAAACTATCCGTCCAAGTTATAGAAAGGCCTACGTATTAAGTATGATTTTAACTTCCCACTAAATTCCCTTATGCTGCTAGAGTTCTTTATGTCACTATCGAGATGATTATAAATTTTTATGGCTATAAAATTGAAGCTTTTATTAAATAAAAATAAAAATAGTATTACTTATGTATCAGTCCTATACATAAGTGGGGATAAATCTCCCTCTCCCGCGTTCTAGTACAAATCTTACGGATGGACTCTTATCTCGTTAAATCTGTTGTCGTTTTCTTCGCCTCGTCACGGTCTCCCAATTGTATTCTGACTCGTAAAAACTGTTGGGTATCCATTAATTTCCAAATATACACCAGCAATAACGGGAAAGTGCATGACAATGTAATAAAAGTTATAATTGGCTAATAAACAAAAAGTTGTTTCGGGAAGTCAATCAA
Source organism: Epinotia brunnichana (assembly GCA_963854355.1). Taxonomy (NCBI): domain Eukaryota; kingdom Metazoa; phylum Arthropoda; class Insecta; order Lepidoptera; family Tortricidae; genus Epinotia; species Epinotia brunnichana. The sequence continues at coordinate 6,347,244 of OY977945.1, read as the reverse complement.
AAGTTTTTCTGAGTCGTGACTGATTCAGTCAAGTATTCGCTGGACTACTTTTGTGAAATATTTTCCATCATATTCAATGTTTAGATACAACATTTCCGAAAGTCAGAAACATACTTTGCATCAAATTTTACCTTTTATACCAGAACTTGCACTGCATCTTTTTTTATTGGAGTGTTAATCCTATACTATTAAACCAGCAATATTTTTATAGATACATCTTTCCCGCTCACGGGACAATGATGTCCCGGACCTTTGGGTGGCGTGCGTGGAGCTAGGTACCTACAAAGTACCAACTGAGCCAACACGTAGAGGCCCTTTTGACAAATTAATGAAATGCAAGGAGTACACCGAGCGGATGCTGTCCCTGCCCGTGTCATGGGACGCACACAGAGACAACACCCGCTGGGGTGTATAGGGACTATTGCTGGTTGATGGAATCTAAAGAAAACGGGTTATTGGGTGAAAATGATGGACTAGTGGCTGGGCTATTGGGTGAAACATCGGACGCCTGCCTAATAAACTGTCTAGATACATTATTTTTATATGTGTTTGTATTCACGTTCTCGAAAACGGATTTCGATGAGCTTTGGAATATGGGGGTTTACGGAGGCGAAAAATCTGTCTACACATGTTTGACAGTTATCCTCAGATTAAGACCTTATTATTCCTGTTTGGTCGAATCTGGGCTAAGTACCTACTGGAGTATCAATATACCTAGGCAGGGCGTAACTTGAATCCAATTATACCTTACCATAATTACCAAATGGTTACCATTACCAGTTATACGGTAATTGCAAGTTGAATCTTGTTACTCGAATCCAATAATAAAGTTGCAATTACTGTAGGTATAAATAGTGTAGTTGACGATCGGTTAGCCGAATCCCGGTAAAGGCAAATATTTGTGTGATGACCATGAATATTTGTTTCTGAGTCTTGGATGTTTTCTATGTATTTAAGTATTTATATTCATTAAATATATCGTCGTCTAGTACGCATAACACAAGCCTTATTGAGCTTAGTATTGGGCTAGTTCGAGTTGTGTAAGATTGTTCCATAATAATTGTTTATTATTTATTTATTTATTTAAGTGGGGAGAATTACTAGCAGGTTAACTGCGTAACGCTTTGTAAGTACCTACGCCAGAGGGGCAATCACGTCCCTTTTCGAACAACCGTTAGGACAACTCAACTGTAATTTTCCCATACAATAAATGACGTTCAGCAGGTCGATCACATAACGCATTGTACGAACGTCAGGTAGGTCTAAATGTCACTTTTTATATGGGAAATTGACGGTTAAATTGTACCGACGCACGTTCGGAACGTTACGTGATTACCCCTTAGATCGTTTGACGCACGTACAGTCGGGGTAGGAAAACCTTCGTCAGTTATTACAATATTGCCTTTATAAAGTCATAGACTATTACTACATTTTGAAAGAAAAGTACTAAGTAGACAAGTGCATATAAAATTATACTTAATTCATATGATAACAAGGATCTAAATAGTTTACACCTATATCTAGTTTCGTTTCAACTTCAAACCTTTTTAATGAACTAGTCAAATAAACAACAATGTCAGTGTTTGTCAGTGTCAATATTTTATCTTGTAATTTTTGCGATCAATAATAACATTAATAACTCTGCGTCGTATTTCATTTGGTAATGCCGAGGAAATTAAATATCCATGAAAGAGCTGCAATTATTGCAGATCATGAAGCTGGCTATAACATTAGCGAAATATCTTTAAATCGGAATATTACGAGAGTCACTATTTGACGTCTACTTACTCTAGAGTAGGCAGGACGCAAACTTTAGGAATCCGCGTACGACTTACAGTGCTCAGGCGTTTACAGAACAATAAATACATTATCGCTCTATAGGGCTGTAAGTCAAAAACCGGCCAAGTGCCTAATCTATAAAAACGGCAAAAAGTCACGTTTGTTGTATGGGAGCCCCCTGTAGCCTAGTTGGTAGTGACACAGAATAAGTAATAGTACAAGTACAGAAGTTGCACTCCCCAGCAAAAACGGCGTTTAGGCATAAGGAACGTGCCTACTCTCTCCTTCTCTGTCTATCGTATAACTTGTATTCATTCACGCACGGCACGTGTAGCGCTAGGGCTGTCACGCCAAGAAAACAGCAATGAGGGCCAAAATTTGTGATTGAGAAAGAAGTTTATTAACATTTGGTTTGTACCTACACATTACAAGCCCCATAGTAGTTACATATATATACGAGCGTTTTTCGACGACGTAAGCATTTTTTCCTGTCACACTTGCCTGCTGGCAAAAAAGTGATGAAGCCCTGCACCGACTTACCTATATGTATATGTATGTATTGTTGTATTTTGTTATTAGCACGTTCTCATTTAATTAAAATAGGACAGGACAACCATTATACCTAGCTAAGTAAAATACATTTTCAAACCCGTGCTTCATTTTGAAGAAAATTACTGTAGGTATCCCGTTAAAAGTAATAAGTAAGTAAGTACCTAACTAGCCGGTTCGTATTGTAACATGTATTTACATATTGTTGTTGGACATTGTAGGTATCTTGCAACTTCATAATATTAAGTCATTGACGTACCATAAAGTAAATAGACTCACAATGCCGAACAAAAATTTCTAGAAATGTGCCCCAAAATGACAGTTCTAGCCATATTTCAGTAGTTGCTAATAGCGCTAACTTATAACCTGCATGAAGATATATGTATATGTGTCATAAAAAAAAGAACTCAGTTTTTTTGACTTTAAGCACCATATTAGCAAATCAACATCAACAGATAAAATACTTTTTATTTTATTGAGATTTTATCATAATGTGACTTGACTGCTCACGTCAAAACTAAATAGCGAATGAATGGAGTCGCGTTATAAAATTATTTTAACAATATTTTATGTAGGAATTTAAACAGAAAGACCAATATCACAAATAAATCGGGTTTCTTTATTTTACAAGTGGGGAATAAACAGTTCCAAATTTCCAAATGATGTGTTGATATTGGATTATACAATTATATAATAGTAAAATTAAGAGTCCGCAGTAAGCTCAATTCTCTATCAAGCATTACGCTCTCATTTTAAAACGACTAGCTAGTTTGCTCTAAAACTTTGGACTTAGAATACCGTCCAGGTCTTTAATTAGTTTATGTAGTTTCAGTACCATAGTAAAAAAATGCAGCAAATTTAAGTTTTTCATACAAAACTGGTTTTTGCTGTATTTTGTTTGTTTTTTAAACTGGATCCATATAAACTAATTAATTTTGCCTGACAAATTATTGGAAAGAATTGAAATTAAAATATGTAATGGAAAGAAATGGAATCGTTAGTCCATTTCTTTCCATGATAGGTGTGGCAGTTTTAGTTGGTTGTTAAATCCATTTTTTGTCGTATATATTATCCGAAGCAGGAAAATGAGTCGAACAAACGACGCGCGAATAGAATAGAAAGTTCTTTTTTGGTTTTCTTTTCGGTGTAACAATTTATTCTGTGGCAGTAGGTAAGCAGTCACCGCGGCCTATGGAAGCTTGCAACTCCAGATGAGTCACAAGCGCGTTTATGTCCGCTAAACGGGTGCGTCCTTAATGGAATATGTCTTAAAGATATGCACATTTATTTTATATCGTGTAGCAAATTTACGGCTCACAGATGAGTGTAACATAATGATATTTTACTTCGCTTTTTATTTTAAAGTCGTTTGGTTTAAATAAATCGTCTCGACTGTCGCGTGCTATGACTGCAGCCTATTTTGCATGTTGCTGAGGATTTCTTGGAAATATTAAATATGAAAACCATATAACGTAGGTAAAACTTCATAAAAAAAGTATCTAATACCGACTCCTTAGATTTATGTTCTGCGATGTATGTCATTTGAACTAACACACATAATTATTTAAAACATGTTTAAAACTATTTAATTATAACGTGTTTACACCAATTTCGTTACGTTATCAAGAGAAATTACTGGAATAAATATATCCCATCTTTTTTTCTTGATTTTTGTTGGTATTTACGCAGTTTTTGACTGGACATTTAGACATATCTGACAACCAACAAGTCTCACGGTCGAAACCAGACTAAACGCAAAAGAGCTGGCCAATTCCATCAGCCGGTTCTTTTGGACTGCCATTGTGTTTCGGCTGATTGTGTATCTAGTTACATAAACTAAATCAATGTATTAAGTACCTAAGTTATACTAAATAAGTACTTACTTATTAAATAAATAATTAAAAAAGAAACTTACCTTTCACAAATTGTCGGCAGGTTAAAAAAAGATAAACCATTGTTCCTTTGGGTATTTAAACATCCATATACAGAACACCAGCGGCTGTTATTAGTTATCATCGTGGCCATCGAACTCCGTAAAAACTAACAGAACAATTAATAATAAGTACGCATGGTTTGTCGCGTTCAAATCGGCGGCGGCGGCGGATCACGGCACGACGCACATGTGCTCGCTCGAGCGGCGCCGGCCTACGACTGACTGGCTCCACGAGGTTTCGCGAGCGCTAGGTAGACGCGCTCCACCCACTGCAAGCCCCTTGGTAGTGACCCTGCCTACAAAGTCGGAGGTCCCGGGTTCGAATCCCGGTAAGGGCATTTATTTGTGTGATGAGCACAAATATTTGTTCCTGAGTCATGGATGTTTTCTATGTATTAAAGTATTTATTTATATATATATATATAAGTTTGTTTATCGTCGTCTAGTACCCATAGTACAAGCTTTGCTTAGTTTGCGACTAGGTTGATTTGTGTAAGATTGTAAAAAAAAAAGAAAAGATAACTTATTTTTTCTGTTTTTTTAGTATTAGACGGACAGCGGAGTCTTAGTAATAGGGTCCCGTTTTACTCTTTGAGTATGGAACCCTAAAAACCGAATCCGGAAACCGAACGTTTGCGCCCAGCCTTACTCTGAGATTCGCCTGTTATTGCAAATGCAAACGTCAATGCGATATTTCTGTTTCGTTTGAAATGATACGTTGGCAGGACTGATAATCATACCTGTGCTAACTCGGGGCACGTTCTAGGGATTTGATATCGATAAAAAAGATGTCGATATATATCAAACACAAGTTATGAGGGTTCAAAAAAATGACAAAGTGCTTCGAGAAAAGGTAGGTAGTGCCTGCATGTGACTGCAGATGCATGTGCTCATTGAAGATTCTCGATTACTATACAAAGGTTCGATATTGGAATACATATCATATCTGTTGTATTTTGACTCAAAAGACATTATAAATATTGGTTGACCACTGTGTACTTTGAGAGGACGTTTAGTAATTTAAAGTGGATATTTTTATCTAGAAGGAAATCTTTAATACCGACGAATATGGAAAACATATTAATTGTGTACTATGAAAACTATTTTAAAATAAATAAATACACGTTTTAATTTGTTTATTGTGTTTATTTCAAAATGAAGAGAAAATAAATAATATGTAGGTATTTATGTTGAATAACAGTGAGATGTTGACTAACATCGATATATTTTTTTGTCGATAAAATATGTTACTACATCACTTTAGTATAGGTGCCCCGAGTTAGCACAGGTATGCTGATTGCCTTGGTGCAAGCAAATGTCGACTTTAAGGTGAGGAACATTTTCTTACCCCGACTGTACAAAGCAGCAGCAGGTACGGTACCTATATCGAAATGTATTTTTTTGTATGGGATAGTAACAGTTGATTTGTGCTAACGCTCGTTCAAACAGGTACGTATTGTATTGACACATCGCATGCATTGTTTTATGTTAGTAACTAGGCAACAGAACTACGTTGACGTGGTTGTAACAATTGTTATTAAAATATATTTTCATTCTCATCTTCTGAAAGTTGACTTTTCATGGGCAGCCGGGTGGAAAATAGCGTTTTCTACCTTAGGGGTGGAAAGTATTTTTTTTTACAATACAATACAATACAATTCATTAAGGGACGGGTTAATTACGACGATGTTGGTAAAATCATTTCACAGATGGTTTTTTTTCTTAATTATAGAAAATCGACATTTAAAATTATTTCTGTAAATTTCGGCTGCCCGCCATAATGCCATGACACTTTCTTTTTTACGTTTCGGCATGGCCCTCTAGATTAGTTGCGTCGCGGCCTACTCGATTACAATCTAGTAGGCCGTGGCAAGTGGCCAGTGCAAAGAGGTTGGAGGTTGGATATAGTTTTAATTATTTTATTTAGGTATACAGGGTGAAAATAGATTTTGTGTCAGTGAGGGCAGCTACCAGATCCCGTGTTGCTAGGGAAAAATGGTCTTGGGACCTTCCTTCGACTTCAAATTAATGAAGATTGGCGTGTACAGATTTTGGAAAAAAAATACAGGCTGCGAGAAAATGGTAATTTTTGACAAACTTTTTTTTTGATGTTAATCGATCCCATTCCTGTCCAGAATCAAAAGCTTGTATAGAACCAAAAAGAAATTTCCGGCTAGAAAAGCCATATATCGAGAAAAACTTTCAACATACAATTTGTATGAAAATGAAAAAAGTTTTTTTTACATGTATTTTTATATGTCAATAGTTCCATTTCTATCCAGTATCAATAGTTTCCTTGGGGTCAACTTTCGGTAATATACAAAAAAGCCAGAAATTAAAGAAAACTGTTTTCATACATTTACTATGGAGAAAAAGTTCTATAATTTCTAGCTTACCCCATACAAAAAACGTGATTTTTTGCCATTATTATAGATCAACTCAACTCGCACATGGCCGGTTTTATTTATGGTAACTTTTCGCAAGAAGGTTATCTCTAATGTAAAGTGACAAATAATACGTATTAACATTTCAATACTATTACTGAAATAGAATACGAAATGGGTAGGGAATTCAATTCCTTGACTAGTACGTGCTTTGCCAAGTAAACTACAGATCGAGTTTGCTACGTATTTTGATATTTGTGTGTTTGCTATTGATCTTTGTACTTGATCTCGGATTAAGTATTTTCCATAAGTAATAACAAAATAGTGGAGTGGTTAGTAAATCTTGATAGTAAACACATCAAGATTTTTATGAGTTAACGTGAGGTTTAGTTAATATAAGTCCTGCATTTTTTTCGATTGCTTACTCTATTTCATTGACTACTGAACCCCTGCTGAGAATTTTTCTTTTTGCTTTTATTATCTTTTTTTTTTGCAAATATTCAACTGCTTATCAAAATAATGAAGGGTGGTTAACCCTAAACCGTAATCAATTAAGGAGTTTATAGAGGTATATTTTATCCCTATTATCACTATTGGACCAGATCGATGGAGCTCCATTGTCTTTAAACTCATTTTATACAGGGCCCGTAATTTTCATGCCGATGACATCAATTTGACGTCACGCTCCATATAGGGTGATCCCAAATAGTTTTATTGTAAATTATTAATCATTAGTCGTCAATCATTTTAATCAATAAAAGTAGTCTATTAACACGTGGAATAAATAATACTTACTTGATACGTGAAACGTTAATAAAAACTATTTGATTTGTTTTTATACATACATTTCATTAAATAGTATTGTGAACGATGCCCCGTCTGCCTTGCTGCGCTGAGACGGGCAAATCGCCAGCCACCTAACAATGGGCGTTTTAAAAACGCGGCGTTCAAACCGCGCGGGTGAACCGCGGCGTTTGAACCGCTCGCCGTACGACCAACAACACTTTTGGGAGTGTCAATCCCCGTAGCTCTGCTGCGCTGATGGTGGGTGGGGTGATGATAAAAGGCAAAAGAATTTGATAATAAAGATATAATTTTCACTGATACACGAGTTTACAATTTACTAAATAGGAGCTCTACTTGTTGGAGCTTGCGGGACACCATTTGTACTGAGCCCTGGAGCCTCTTTTATACCCCTAACTCGATCTAAGTCGAGGGAGCTTAGGCACGCAACATTTTGTTGGTTTAGGCCAATTAAATAATTCCTAATTTATGGCATAAATTAAGGCCTCGCCTACTTTCATTATAAAAAACCAATTAAACATTCTACATTCTAATAAGAAAGCCTTGTTGGGACAATTTTACTTTCAGGAGGGAGCTATGGCCGTAGCCTTATATAATGCTGCTGCTTTCAGCCTCCTGACGTGTTATTTCAATTTACAGGAATTATTTTTACATTTATTTTAGGCAGACCTTTCTACATATAATAGGCTCTCTTCGGCTCTAATTACTGAATTTACATATAAATTGTTATAGTACTTCTTTTAAAGTACGGCGCGTCACATGCGCTTTAATTTGACGTATCATTCACTATTCTAGCTTAAACGGTTATATAATTATGCCTGTTTAAGCCGAGCGCAATAGGCGCATTTCACCATGACGACCTGTCACTTTGCAATTCTTCCATACAATAATATTAACCAATCAGGAAATCTGACTCGAACTTGACCATTACGTTAAAGGCTCACGCTATGGTAATGCCTTCCTGATATACTCGGGCTTATTAATTTGCTTTACATTTTTCCTCCTAAAATGAGGTTTCCTATATGCCCAGGCATGTTCTGGGGTCCTATTTATTATTAATATTCATAAATAAGCTTACACAAGCAGCGCAATTCGCGTTACGCTACTTGTGTAATCATTGCTGCCTCTATTGGCTTGAGTGAATTTAGGTATGCTAGTCACAGATGTGACTTGTTCACGGACTCGCTATAGATATAGTCTCGAGTTGCCGGTTCCTAAGCTCATTTGCCCGCGTCTCTCCCTCGGAGACGGGCGGCTCTCCGCAGAGCGATATTTATGCAATTATTACAATGGGTACTTCGTACCTTTAGCCTCCCTATGGGCTATTCAATATAAATGTACTGTCGGTACATGGTTTTAAAACAAATTACTCGCTTTCCAAATTAGCGGTAAGCTTTATGAGCTGAACTATTGCGTTATCGCATTCTAACTTTAAATAGGGTATTCAAAATACTATTAGGTATTACTTATTTATTATTAGCATAATAAATTGGGATGCTCTGTCCCTCTTATTCTTAGGCATACATCTCCCTCTCACGTCGGCCACTCGCAGGTGGCATGGAAGGTGTGTTCTGTCGCGCACAAGTATTGTTAACACATTTCCATAATTACGTGGAAAACAGAATTCCTCTCTAACGTAGGTAAAGCACGCCATCCTTCTTGCATTAATTCCCATGCAAAGAAAATCTAAGTCATCTTCGCGTTCATACGTAATGCAATATTCATAAAAATCCTTTTGTTTCGTAATCGTATTTTTGTTTGTTGTGTCACACATTTGGTAAATTTTTCCAACTTCTCTGTTAAAAAGAAAATTTGGAATTGATGGACACATTTTTTCTGATTTTAACAACTAATACAATTAGGGAATCAGTGGGGAATCAGTATTTTTATTTCTCAGTGGCACTTATCACATTTTTGACAGAACATTTTTTTAATGAGAACGGATAAAAAAATATTACCTACTTTTAAAAAGGTTTTATTACATATAGATTTATAAACATTCAAGTAAATTGATTTTTGTAACATTACGTACTTTGTCTTAGTATATAGGCTAGCCTAGATGTTGATTGTCACTACGACAAATCTCTAGAGATTTCATATTATTGTCACTGTGGTTCTAAATGGTATGCAAATCAAAGTCCTGGGCCATACCTACACGAATAACTAGATACTTAATGATATTCTTTACAAACGAGGTTTTAGTACAGTATTATATACAAGTTCGTTTTGTACATAATTATTTACAAATTACATTAAAACATATTTAAAATTTTCTACTTCTTTGCCCCTAATATTTTGATTCGAAATTGATAATTACAATTTGCTCAATGTTTTTAGGGGTCATACTGCATCGCCGGTTTGTAAAAATCCATTTTAACTTTGAAAAGGACCTTTCAACTTCTACAGATGTAAAAGGGGCATACTTAAAATAAGGCCATAAATCTATATTCTCATTGCTTCCATCAGAACTTCCTTATTGTCGTTTAAGTCAGCCATTATTTGCATAGTTGGTAATTCCTTGTTTTTGTGTAAGACTGTTTTATGCTTTTTATAAATACATTTTCCTTTTTCATGCAGACTTAACCCTTGATAATTTGCCTGTCACAGTTTTAACTACTTGTAGCGACTCACTCAATGTCAGCGTAGAACTCTCCATTTGCTTGGTAGCTTTTACCAAAACTGTGCAGCTTTCAGTTATGAACTTTAAATGATTTTTCAGATGAGGTTTCCTAATTGCTAATTTATCCCGTCTTACTTTTGCGGTATTCTGGTCGTCGAGATTGTTAAGAACGTTTTTGATTTCTTCGAAGTAAGTGTTGTAGTAAATACAGGCCTCAATCCACGTATTTCATCTTGTTATAACTGGACGGGTAGGTTGTGGATAACTGTTTCAATTTTTTAGTTCGTGATGGGGATTTTAAAAATGTCGTTTTGATACTACAAATCAACTCGTTTACATCCTCATACAAACCTCGAACTGTGTCAGCAACACGGTTGAAGCCATGGGCCAAGCATGTCACGTGTATCATATTTGGAAATGAATTCCGTAGAGTTTTTCTTGCTTTTACCATATAGGGAGCCCCGTCAGTCAAAAATAACACCACCCTTTCATTGTAATTGTCATTTCTATAAAGATTTTTCTACGATTCGATTACTAAACTGTTTACAGTGGCATGATTAGTCCTGTCAAGGACCTTGGAAGCTGTTATGTGTGGTTTACTTGCGTTAGTCTTCCTGAGTGCTCCAACGATGACATTGGCCACATTTTGGTCCATTTGATCTTTCGTCTCGTCAACACTTACGTAAATATAAGAATCCGCGATATCATTCCTGATAGAATCGAAAACCTTTTTGAACATTTTAGGTAAATACTGTACTGTTAAGTTTGACTCCGATGGAACTCTTGTTGTTTTTGCATACTTGCCATCAATGCACTTTTGAAGGAAGTTACGGAAATTCTCATTTTGTAATTGAACCCATGGTGTGTTTGACGCTACCATAAAATTCGGTAGATCCAGGTTAAACTCATTTTGTGTTAATTTTCCTTCTTCTCTTTTAATATGTTTAGTTGTTTGCAAATGTGCTGTGACATTGCTGACTTTTGATGTTATATATTGATCACAACAGGAACAATAAACGTTTTCGTCGTTTACGGTTACAAACGGATACCTGTAGCAAAACTAGTGTAAAGATGACATTGTGCCTATTTACATTTATCCAACAATACCTAACAAATATATTAACAATAATTAGAACACAACAATATGTATTATTTTAAGCTGACAACTATATAAGTCAATTAGACATGGTACTGATTATTTCAAGTATCGATATCGGTTATCTGCACAGGTTGTTAAATGATTAATTATGACGAATTAATTGGAATCTTACTCTATGCAGCGTGACGTCATTTGATTAAAATGATTGACGACTAATGATTGATAATTTACAAAAAAACTATTTGGAATCAACCTATATGGAGCGTGACGTCAAATTGATGTCGGCATGAAGATTACTGGCCCTGCGTCAAATTGTGATTAGATCACATAAAAATGTGCAAAATATTTGTCCATTTTAACTCCGGGAGTAAATGGCTACCTAACGACTTACCAGCTGTAACTTATTGTTAAAACTACCCAGAAAACGAGTGAGTCCTGCCTATAGCTGAAATAACTTTCTGGTCGTCTTTATCCTGGCAAAAGCACCTGAGCCTAGCGCTGACTTACTTTAAATTACCTACCTACTAACCCGTGACTATCCAGATGACTATGGCATCGCCGCATAGCAACAGTGAGCATAGCCGCAAACACACACACACATCCACGAGTTGTGGGCCTAGATTGGCAAAAGCGTTTTATAGTTACTTATTTGGGCCGCTGAGATCTAGTTTATTTAAAGGACTAACCTGTGACTATCCAAATGACGATGGCATTGCCGCTTATAGCCACAGCAAGCATGGCTGCGAACACACACACCCACGAGTTGTGGGCCCAGGCGGGCATGCCCGGCGCGGGAGTGGGCGCCCGCGTCGTTCGAGGCACCAGCAGTGTGGCCGCGCTCAGCACGCTCCGGTTGAAGTCCATCTCCCATGTATACACCACCTGGGGAAACATCAGATACTGTAGATCGTGCTGAGCAAACTTTAACGAAACTCCCTCTTTATGACCACCTTCGACCAAAAAAGGGTAATGAGCGGAAACGGAGCTAACAAACTGTCCGGACGGACTCTTTTGTGACTCTTTCAACTCGATTAGTCCGGTTCAATTACTCAGTAAAAGCACTTCTATGCAGTTCGCCATTGCGAGTTAAATGGGCTCCGTACAGAGCCCGCTTCTCTTGCAGTGGAAGGCGGGCATTCTTTGGGTCACAATTTCGAGCGGCGACAGTGGCAACGATGCGCCATACATGAGAGCGAGAGCCTGGCACTCCTATATTCAGCTCTCACTTATGGTACACCTATGCTGCTGCCGTCACCGATCTAAGTGTTCGGCCTGAGTACACGCTCGGCTAACGAGCGGGGCGTGCAGTGTCCATAAAAAACAAATGCAATTTATACAGTCGCTCCACGCCCCTCTCGTAGCGAAGCGTCCACTCAGGCCGTGCAAAGTCTTGACCGAGCCCTAAAAGCGCAGGATGTTTCGTTGTAGATTGTTCTCTCCTTGTCTCCAAACCATCAGGCGGAGCTGGCTGTCAGATGGCTGATTTATTTCAATTGTGTATCAGTAGTGAAGCGTCGCTGGACATCGTTTTATTTACACTAGAGGTTGAATTTGTTACTTTTTTAAGACAGTTTTATAGCACGAAAACGTTAACTATCTAGTTTATACAAAGGTTATATATAATGTAGATTATTATTCGAGTGCCCCGCCCACCGCCGTTGGGACGGAAAGGTTCTCGAGTGGCGACCACGTACCGGAAGGCGCAGCGTGGGTAGATCCCCCCACAAGGTGGACTGATGACTGATGGTCGCGGGAGTCCGCTGGATGCGCGTGGCGCAGAACCGGTCATTGTGGCACTCCTTGGGGGAGGCCTATGTCCAGCAGTGGACGTCTTTCGGCTGATATGATGATTCTTCGAGTTGCTTAATGTTCACTGTGCATGTTCAAGTGACAGGGGCCACAGCATATTGTATAAAATAACTAGTATAGTTTACATGGCTTAGGCATCAGTCGTAACACATCCTTACTCCTATAGTAATATAAAAACGTGTTACAATATATATTTGGCCACATTAGCTGCTACTAACTATCTGATGCTGACTGTACTTTGGGTATAACAACGATGAAGTTACAACCGTAAATATGCCAACAAACATTTTATTAAAACATTGCCAATTTTATAGCGTCCGACCTCTCTCAAGCATAAAACAAATCTGTAAATATGCCAAGATTCAAACGCTGCTGAAAGCCCGAGAAACTTTAATATTCTTTAGTTATAAAACTTGTGTAGGTACGGAAAAGGTTTATTTCCGTCACAAATAACACTCTGACAATAAATAGTAGGTAGGTAATGAAGAATTTATTTAAATATATCATAATTTTATTATTTTTGTGTAATAATTTCTGTGTTATAATTCTATTCTAATTCTAATTTATAGTACATTACTGCAGAGGCCGGAAAAAATATGATATTCTCAAACATGCAACGTAGAAGTTTCTGGGACTGTCAATATTATTAAACGGTCATCCATTCATTACAAATAATAAAGCAAAATCAAATAAAATGAACTTCAGCTATTACTTAGCTTACCGATTGTTGTCATAGACAACAACTGGGTTCAGTTTAATGACACTTACAGCGGGGGAAGTTCAGTCAGATCAGTTCAAAAGTTCTCAAAGTAATTACCTTACCCGCGCATATGTATTACATTTTCACATGTCTCCCTAAATTGCATTTCTGGTTAATTGTGTGTCCAGAAAGTTTGCGTTGAACGAGCTCGCCACCTTTCACTTAACTAACTTTCTGAATGTCGGTGCCACACTTAAAGTATATTACTAAAACTTGTAGTACACCGCTTCCGTATTGCAAGTAATTAAATAAGTTGGTTACCTCATATCAAAACCTAGTAACGGACAATTTTATTAAAAAACGTTTTGCCTATTTACAAAGGCACCAGTTTAAAAATCACGATAATATATGAGATCTCAATACCTCGAAACCTAGCAAGTGCCATTACAACTATCATTAAAAAAAAAACATACCTACTCGTAGTAACCCACCTTAGCCAGTCTCAGATATTCACTAGGTTTTGAAGGTATTTTATGTAGGGAACTAACATTGGGTAATTAATTTTCAATGTCAGTAAGAAAGAAAGAAAATGTTATTTGTCACAAACAGATACATAAGCGAAATTAATATTATAAGTAAAGGGTATTAAACGTGTTTTCAAATAATATATTATAATATTCGTGTGTTCTTAGTATTCTACTTATTTATGTGCACTTTTTTATCTAAACATGCGAACTAATTGAGGCACTCAGATTAAGTTTTTACGCTCTCCTGTAAAATTAGGTCTGAAGCAGATACAAGTACTAGGTTTTGATATGGGTAGTCGAAGTGCCTATCTGCTTTAGGGTGCGACCATTCATGTGCAACTTTAATGTTGTTTGTTTGTAAAAAAAAATTTTTTATTCTTATTTTTATTATGTAACTACACCGAGAATATATTTATATTTGTACGACAGTGACAAACAAGCATACGGCCTGCCTGATAATAAGCAAACACCGTAGTTTATGGCCGCATGAGATTCCAAAAATTGTTTTGGAGTCTCAAGCGGCCATAAACTACGTAATCGACTCTACATTGATTTAAGGATTTGTTGTCATGGCAGCTAGAGACAAAATCTAAGGGTGTCAAAAATATTTTAAGGACTGTGACTTTACATGAGGTATAGTGAGTTGCCTGTACTTACATAAAATATTCCATAAAATTATTTGGCTATACAATTATCGAAGTATCGAAACATGTAGGTAACATTAAAAAAATGTAGTTCTATCATCCAAGGCGACCTTCTTCGACCTCTTTATATTGAAATAAAAAAAAAAATTGTGACTCAAGGATCGGACAAACGCCCGTCATTTTCAAAAAATAACCCTGTTCCATACAGCAGAGACGGCCTTGATGTTACGATCTTATATTTTATATAATTTCTTTATTAACACATTAACCAAAATATCTAATTGTAGTTTCCCATTTATCGATACATTATACCTACGCTTAAAAACGAATCTTCATCAATTCGCAAGATTAAGAATATAATTAAAATCCCAAGTTACTACTTTCTGCACATAATAAGATATTTCCAAATCATCCCACAAAAAAACTTAAATTACAAAGCAAAAAGTTAGAGATAAAGGAATTACTGAAAATTGAAAATGACGTACATAATGTTTTACAAAATATACCTGGGAATCTTACATCATGACTTACATAAATTTTAAATAGAAGTCCTGATTAAATAAATAAAATAAAAATTAAACGCCTTTTATTTCTTGCATTAAAATAAACAATTTTAGCTGCTGGTGCATAATTAGTTAAACAATAACACTGTTGGTTTTTCATTAATTTAGAAAGTACCTACTGATTTGCGCTTACATTTAATATTGTTCTCAACCATTTACATTTCACAGTTTCACTATTACATTCTAAATAAAATACAAAAAATAATTTATGTAACAAAAACAACAGTTCAGTACTCATTAAAATTAGCATAACTATGTGGCGACAGCGGTTTACAACCTCTTTAGATGTTGGCCGCTGCTCGCACGGCTGTCGTAGAGTTTGACAGAGTGGGTTGTCAAGTTTTTAGCTATCAACGGTATTGTATATTATTATTCCTAGTTAATGTTTTGCAATATTAAATAACGTGAATGTTATGTGAAGTTTATCATTTAATTATTTGCTACCCCAAGAAGCTTTCCTTCAACTACACAATTCTTATATTTGTTAAAAAAATTACAGCTGAAATAATAAATTAATGTAAACACTATAATTAAGTATAAGATAAAAAAAAATTATAAGTACAATAATAATCCCATGCATTTATTTAAAGTATATAATTTATTTTTATAGTTCATTTGATATATTGTGATTAAAATAAATAGAAATATATGATGTCATGCAAGAACCCCTTCTGTAAGGGTGAAGGCCTCCTGCAGTCTTCTCCAATTTTCCCTGTCTTTGGCTTTTACCATCCATCTCTTTCCGATTTGTCGTGTGATGTCGTCTTCCCATCGCGCTACGGGTCTCCCTCTTTTCCTATTGCCTGCAGGGCCGGGCCAAGATGTTAGTCGACTCGTCCAGCGGTCGTCCGTCATTCGTGCAATACGAGTATGTCCTGCCCACCGCCACTTTAGTTTTAAGGAATGTCCAAGGGCGTCTGTTACTTTTGTTTGCTTCCTAATCGTGGTGTGGGGTATTTTTTGGATCCTTTTAACATTTAATATGCTCCTCTCCATACTGCGTTGGCAGGTTTTTATTTTATTCTTGATCCGAAGTGTAAATTTCCACGTTTGACATGCGTAGGTAATTGAGGGGAGTACGCTGGAATCTAAAACTGTTTTCTTAACTTTCGTAGGCATTGAACTTTTTAGTACTTCCTTTAGACTCCAGAACTTTCTCCATGCGTCTGTGACCCTTCTCTCAACTTCTAGTTCGTTATTTTGTTTATCGAAAGATAACTGTTTGCCGAGGCATATGTACGTATTAACATATTGCAGTTGTGTTGCCAAGGTATATAGGGCATTCTGCAGAATTTGTAATGATTTTTGTTTTCATCAAATTTATTTCCAATCCTACATCAATGCTGGATTTTTTCAGTGAGTGTAGCATAGTTTCCAGCTCCTTAGCATTTTCTGACAATACAGCAATGTCATCAGCAAATCTCAGGTGGCTGATGTGTTTCCCATTTATATTTAGTCCCTTTTTTGTCCAGTCAAGTTTACTGATAACATATTCTAGTACCGCTATAAAAATCCTAGGTGAAAGTGGGTCGCCTTGTCGAAATCCTGACTATGTTACTCTAAAAGAAATTTAGAAGCAAATTAACGTCAAGCCACAAGCATATTGGAAGAACAGTAGGTATACCAAATATACCAATGTCAACGATTAGATATGCCCCAATGACGCCCGTAGACTGTGAACTAACTTTTCCAACTCATAAATGGGTCCTAAATTCAGGTTGTTATAAACTCACAAGTGAAAATTTGGAAAAAGTATTGGTCATTCTTTTTTATTGGCGAAAGTGATTTTTTCTCGAACATAGAACTGAAATGTCAATCATTAATAAAAGTGTCAGTGAATACATATATATATATTTTTTTAAGCCTATATAGTGTCCCACTGCTGGGCAAATGCCTCCCCTCTTGATTTCCACTCGTCCCGATTCTGAGAAATCTCTGGCCAATCGTTGTGAAATACGTCCAGGTCGTCCCGCCATCTCCTTCTCGGCCTGCCACGCCGTCGCCTCCCACCATGCGGCACCCACTCCGTAGCTAATTTAGCCCACCTCTGCGGGTGCATGCGGCAAATTCCCATTTCAGCTTGGCGGTCTTGGCGCCAACGTCAGCAATGCAAGTTTTTGAGCGTAGCGTAGAGTTTCGGACCCGATCGATCCGTTTGACTCCCAGCATGCTACGCTCCATAGCTCGTTGGCAAACCTTCAATCTAGTCTCGTAATAAATAGATCCAAGACCCAGTTAATGACCAATGGCACGAAACGTAGGGTTGAGGTAGACGGGCAGTTAATACATTATGTCGACGAGTACACATATCTAGGCCAATTAGTTTCCTTCAGCCATAGGCAGAATAAGGAACTCGAAAGACGGATCCAAAACGCCTGGAAAAGCTATTGGTCTTTAAAAGAGCTACTCAAGGGAGACCTTCCTTTAACCCTGAAGCGAAGACTCGTCGATATGTGTATTCTGCCTGTTCTAACCTACGGTGCCCAAACATGGTCACTCACTGAGGCACATATAAATTATAGCATAATAAATCTGTAAAATACCTAATGATATTTTTTATTAACATATACCTAAGGAAGTCTCTGCTGTTACGGAACAAAGTTTTGTTTCGATAATGACGGGCGTTTGTCCTATCCTTAAGTACGACTGACGAATGACATTTCAACCAAAGTCCCTAATCTCAGAGCATAGAATACTAGAGAGGACAAGCCGCCGGCGGCCGCGTCACAGATGTTAGCTCAATGGGCATACTCTGCCATACTGTGCACGCGTGCTGATCGCAGAGAATATTACGTTTATTCCCAAAATGCCTGATATGATGCGCGTGTATTGTCCAATAAGAGCGTAGGTATACAAGTGTGTGTGTTTAAGATGTGTGCGTGCTTTGTCTTGTCAATTACTTGGGCTTTGTGTGGGTTAATGCGACAAATACTCAATACAAATCAGCCGGCATGTACGATCTCCTTTATACATCTGTGTCCCTAATGGTCCAAATACCCGATGTAAATTCAAATATAACTCGTATCAGTGCCCATCAAACCCAACATTACTCACTGTCAATTGTTATCTTCAACGAGACGTCACCTGGATTTGGGTAATTACCTACTGATAAATCATACACTATAAATAATTGCCCAAAATTATTTATAGTGTATGATTTATCATTTATTCACGAAATTCACCACGTGTAACGAAATATTAGGTAATATAATTTTGTTACACGTACATATTCCGTGAATAAAAGATAACGGTGATTTTCTTTTTTATTTATTCAATAAACCATTGTAGGTAATTGCCACGCTTAGACGAATATGTAGGAAAAGCGTCCAATCATACATCGATATTATACTAATATTAAAAAGAGAAAAAGTCTTTGATATTGTAAGTTTGTACGCCTCCGAAACTAGTCTAATCAGTTTTCAAAAATATTTCGATTTCAAAAATTTTGAATAACATCCAATAACTGAATCGACAAATAAGTTGCATAATAATTATCGAACCTGCTCACAAAATTTCAAGAGAATTGGTTGAGAAATGCGACCGGTAGAGGAGAACAGCCGGGAAAAACATACGAAAGCATTTTTGCCCAAGCTAAAAATTTGTGACATAGGCTAATGTTATCCCTCGGCTTTACGAGTATCTGCGTTCTTTACAATTTCGCGAAAGGAGCCGCGCGGACAGCTAGTTCAATATAATTCCACAACTTCTTACGAATGAATAGCGTTTTCGTTAAAAGGAAATAACTGATAATTTTAAACGAAATTTGATAACGAATAATTATGAAACTGTAATGACGTTTGTGTACCGCAATTGCATGCAGGAGTTGGTTCAAATTATTGTATAATCCCGAATTGTAATTATATGAATTGGATCCCTTCGATACAAATCACAATGTAATTCACATTCAATTTGTAATCGAATTTGCGGTGGGAAAGCTCCTGTTACTCATAGATTGAATTTGAATCAAATAGTATTGCCTACTACAAAGGCTGGAAACGATAGTGATTGTAATGAGTGTGATTAACATTACCGTTGACGCGATATCGCGTCCTAACTACATATACCTATGGAATAGTTGCGCCTCGGCAACGATTGAGTTAAAGGAACAGGCAATCCCAGTTGCAGCCAAGGTGAACCTGAAGAATTAATACTCACCGTAGTTATCAAAAAAAAAAGAAAAAAAAAACGTTCGACTAAATGATTCTCTTGCAATTTCACGCCGTATGAAATCGATATTTACCACGATATTACACAACCATATCTTTAGTGTCGCTTGGTAAACCCCAGGCCTGTACCTACCTATAGAAACCAAGTTAACTAAAGTACGTTGTAAGCCGTAATCCTATGGAAGGAAAGACTATAATCGCATGATTAATGGCGAACATAAAGTGGTTAGTCTGAAAGGGTGTAAATAATGGATGCCATACTAACGAGTAATTTATTGGCAAAATTGGCAGCGGACCAAAGGGAAAGAAAATAAACTGTACAAAGGGTTATCTATACTAATCTTCACTACTACACTAATCTTATAAGGAGGAAAGGTCTGTGAGATTGTATGTTTTGGGTATTCTCTGGAACCACTTGAAAACTATACAAAATATCGTAACAAGGGCTACATGCGGGGACTTTTGATATGTTCAACTCGTAACTAGTCCAAACAAAGTTACGAAGTCGATAATTGTGTTCCAAGCATTACGTTCTATGCCAATTTTTGAGAATTCGTTGCCTGACCTAGAACAACAGCGTCGTTAACATACTACAAGTAATTAAATAAATAAATAAATATTTGGCGACAATCTTACACAAATCGACCTAGTCCCAAACTAAGCAAAGCTTGTACTATGGGTACCTACTAGGCGACGATATAACATATGTACTTATTTTAATACTTAAATACACAGAAAACATCCATGACTCAGGATCAAATATCCGAGCTCATCACACAAATAAAATAAATTGCCCTTACCGGGATTCGAACCCAGCACCTCGGGCTTTGTAGGCAGGGTCACTAGCAAGTAGGCCAAAGCGGTCGTCAATATAAAACGTATTTTGTTTTATGCCTGAGCCAAGAACTGTTACACACGGCGACATTTTCAACGATAAAAACGCGTGTTTTACGAATGCGCGACTGTCGCGTGACACTTACAATAAATCACTTCTCAATCACCCAGTATCGATACTTGATCGCGTTTTTTGTCACTGTGTGTAACCACTCTAAAGATCTGCAACGTAACAGTCTGCCACAACTATCACAAGGAAAAACCCTATGAATAATATATGACTAGGAAAAACCCTATGAAATAAACAAGGTGAAAATTTTACGGACCGCTGAACTGTGATTCTAATTTCGGACCTCAGATGAGCCGCTGTACTCGTATTTACTAATTTGACGCAACATTTCATGAACCACTGCGCTGCACAACTTGTCGGTATATTGTAATTAATTGGTTTTCTATTGTAATTGGTGTTCTATTGGGTGTTCACTCCCATTCTGACATATAGGTAAGACTTAGCGCTTCAATAAAAAAGCAAATCTATATCAATATACTTAGTGTAGTGGAACAGATACCATCGCTATTGTTTTTTTTTGGATAGTAATTGTATACGATACGAGTACATTAAGTAACAGGTTAGAGCATAATTATTATGTCGCACTAGATCGAAGGAAAACTTATTTTCTGGGTACCATTTTGACCTTCATTTAGAATCTGTCCGAAATGTATAAAACATGCTAAAGCCGTATATGTAATTATATAGAGATCATTAATTTTTCAATACAATCAGATCGGCCTTAAACTGGTACCGTAAATAGGGGTGAGTAAGGACAAAACTGACATTCAAACCTCGATAATGTTTTATTTTTACATTTTATGCAAAAACTTAATTTTATTAACACATGTTTCAGCCGCTTGTAATTTTAGTTTTTTTATGATTTTAGGTAGTTACATTTCATAACTTTAAAGATAAACACGAGGTGGGATTTCATACAAAGGTGATTTTGGAAAATTGTTGGAACGTTTTTTTTTATTATGAATATTATTATTAGCTCCATTTGTAATAAGGATACATTATTTAGGTAGCAGTAGCATTTAAAAACCATCTCACCACCCTGTCATCGCTTCTCACCCCATTCATAACCCAACTGTCCTCGCAATCCCTACTCACCCCATTTTACGGTACATTTGAGTTTCGCATGATTCTTGTAAAAGTGTTTTTATACCGTTTTCTTTTTAAATTATATTCTTCTATTCAGTATTTATTGACTAAGTGCTAGTCCAACTGAAGGTTTTGAACTACAAACAACCACTGGACTAGGATAACAAATTCCGAGTAGGTACAAAAGTGCGAAATCAGATCGAATTAAAAATAAAGTACCAACAACACTATAGTACCTCAGGTAGACGCAACTAGGTACCTAGGCTTCGTAATCGACTCAGAGTTGACATGGTCATCACACTGTCTAGACTCGCGCCTACTTTGTCTCCCAGTAACTTGAGGAAAGCTTACTTCGGTTACTGTCACTCAATTTTAATTCAAGGGGTAGATCTGTGGGCAATGTCTGCCAATCATGACAGAGTGTACAGAATTCAAAAGCGAGCCTTGCGAATCATCGACCGAAAACCAGTAGACCATCCCGCGAGAGACATATTTAGACATCATAACATCCTAACGTTGCCAAGTGTATACATATTGACTGCTTGCTCATACATACGAAATAACCTACAGAACTATTAAACCTATGGTAAACCCAACCAAAGGCCTACGCGCAGGCGGCACCTAATGGAGCCCCCGTACCGGCGCTTGGCTAAGGCTCGCGCGGCACTCGGCGTTGCCGGGATCCACACATATATGAGATGTATATTTATGAATAAAATCTAAAATCTGAAAAAAAACTGTATAACAGACGAGAGAGTGGTTTCGAAAATTATGTTTGATTGTTTGACAACAAAGCTCAAATTTACTTAGACGAATGTTCCTTGACTATTAATAGTTAAACTTTTTTTTTTTTTGATGATTAAATCCTCTTTGCTTATAATGATTAAAACTATAAATGTGAGTAACAAAAGAGAACAATTCTCATAGTGGACGTATCTGTAGGCCATGAAGTAAAATGACATTAATTATGACGGAATATGTCTGACACTCGGTCGATAAAGCAGATACTGATAACGTATACTGAGCAAGCAAAAACAGATCTTTAGGTGGTCAACCTTTTCATTCCGCGACTGTACCTCTTTTCTGGTATCTGTAGGTACAGCTAGTCACTTGTGAGCGTAAACTAGGGCGGCCTGACAAATTCGATTCATATTGAAACCCAAACCTATTTACTAAAATACAAGATTTGTGTTTGAAAATGCATAAAAAATTACAAAACACTACAATGAGCACGTACAACAGACATTGGCAAGTAACTAAGAAACTACAACGTAACTACAACGAGTACTTACTTAACCATTATAGCTTTGCTAGTTGTTAGGAACTCTCAACATTGTCTCACTGTAACGAGTTTCGAATTTTTACCCCCACGAGACCAAGAAACTAAATCTACTGTCAGGGGGTTAGGAGTAAATTGAAATACTTGGAACTTCCTTTCAGTTTCTCGGTACACTAGATATGTATACTTAACTACATGGAACGATTGAGTTCTCATTTTGTAGCGAGTTTCCACTGGTGTTAGCATAAATCACGGCTCAGCTGCACGCTTTGCACTACGAAAAGTTTGTCTTTAAACGTGATTCTACCTCCCTATACCTACAGTCACAGGCGCGTAGCCGCAGGAGCCGGACGCGTCCATTGCATTTATTCTTCCTCGTAATAGTGCACATCAAGAAACCAGTGAGATTGACCCCTTGCTTATGGACGCAAACCCGGACGGCCGGTGTCTCGTACGACTGGTCAAGTGACATTCGAGCGCGTCCAAGCGAAAAAATCTGACCCTCCTTGTCGCACCTACGGGTCAGGGCCATTAGGTGCCCCCCTAGCGGGTTTGAGAACGAGACAAGAGATCGGCTACGTGTGCTACGACGCTGCTACGGGAAGCGTAGCACAGACCTGAGGCGTTACACGATTGGATGCATTTTAATTTTATGTATTACGCTGGACACGACTAACAACAACTAAATTTCAAAATGGTGAAATCTGCCAAATGCCAGAAATGCACGAAGGTACTAGGAAAGAAATTCCCTGGAATACAGTGCAGCAGATGCAGTAAATGGCTGCATTGTAATGGCACCTGCACCTCGCTCACACCGGAACAACTTAGTGCGTTATCCACAACGGATTCGATTGATTGGAAATGCCGCACGTGCTCAGCCGGCGGAAAGCCAAAACGCCTCTCCGTAATACTCCCGGACCGAGACCCCGAGGACGAAGAATCAGAGGCTGAGGCGACCACCGAAAAGAATAGCGAAAAAGAGAAACAAATATTACTCGATATACGTAAAGAGGTGCGGGAAATAAGGCAGTCGGTCAAGGACATTATCAAGGAAGAGCTGCAAGATACTTTGCGGTTCTACTCTGACAAAATCGATGATTACGAAGAAAGAATGAAAGACCAAGAAACCAAATTAATGCTGATGGAAAAAAAGGTTAAACACCTAACAGACTCGAATAAGAATCTAGAACTTAAACACGAGGTGTTAAATCAAAAACTCAGCAAGTTAGAACAAGTTCAAATTTGCAACGTTGTCGAAATCTGCGGCATAAACGAAGAAAAAGACGAGAATGTGAAACAAATAGTGGCTACGGTATGTCAATTACTACAGCAAAATAAAGAAGATATCATAAAAGCGCATAGGAAAAAGGTACAAACACGGACGGGAACGGCGCAGGCAGCCCGAATCGCCAATGATGCACCGATTAGCGTCACCCTTAGAGATGGATGTCAAGACCACTGGCTGCATGCGGCGAAGAACATTAACATCAAGTCTAGTATCTTAAAAGAAGCCAGACGTACACAGACAGCCGCCGAACCCAACAATTCAAACAAACCAGGCCAGCCGGCGGTGATGGCGATCGGCGCAGCATCAGGTGACAGCAGTGACCTTGACACGGGCAAAAGAATATACATAAGAGCCGCGCTGACTCCCAGTGTAGCGTACCTGCTATGGAAAGCCAAAAGTGAGTTGAAGTCGCTATGTAAACACATATGGTGTAAAGATGGACGTATCATGGCACGGAAGGAGGACAACGCAAAAAAAATATTCAAGGACATCGAGGAGATTAAAGCGACGCTACTCAGAGCGCCCGAGGGCTGACTATGGCAGCTGGGAAAGGTACAGTATCATAAATAAAATATACTGACATTTAGAGCAACATAAACAATAAATAAATAAATAAATGGAAAGCGGGATTTATGAAGCAAGCTACAACAAATGGAGCGAATTCACATGCGACATAACGCAAGGCCAAAACAAACTACTACTTCTACATGTCAACATTAGATCACTAATTAAGAACTACGCCCAACTTGAATATAACATAAAAACCAGCCCTGTGACCATCCACATTATTGTCATAACAGAAGCCAATGTGAATGATCAGACCAAGGACCTATTTCACATAGATAATTATACATTGAATGCGGAACTACGAAAAGAAAGAAGAGGCGGTGGGATAATAGTTTATTCCCACAAAAGTGTCACTTTTATGCATAACAAAATAAACACAGTGTCCTTCGAATGCTTATGTGGTGAAGTGTCTATACCGTGCGGCTATAAAACCATTATTTGTGCCATTTATCGTCCCCCAAGTTTAAACCCAGGTGACTTTGTTGGTGAGTTAGGCAGACTTATATCCATATTCCCAATGAACTATAGCCTATTGCTATGTGGTGATATGAACATAGACATTAGTTTACAAAACCAACTGACCAGCTCATACCAAGACACTCTTGCAGATATGGGTCTCTACTGTTGCATCACACAGTACACTCGGGTTGAATCCTCAGCAAGAGGCACGTCTAAGTCGTGCATAGACCACATTTACTTTAGAGATGTGCCTAGCAGAGACAGCAGGTCATACCCCCACTATGTAAACACAGCTGTAGTGCGTGATGCAATCGCGGACCACTTTATAACTGGGCTTTCCTTAACTGGTCAATCAAGTAAACAGAATACTGTATATAACAAACTAGATAATAGTATGGTACAGCAGGAGCTCACCAAGATAGACTGGGAGCCTGCGTTAAAAATGAGTGACCCAAACTGTATATACAATTTCATATGTCATAACTTCAACAACATATATAACAAATGTTCCTCACAAAAATCGTCTATAAGGATAATTGTAAATGGATAGGCAATAAACTTATAGAAATGTCACATAAAAAAAATGAACTATTGCAGATTCATCTGAATGATACTACTAACAAACAGAATGAGCTACTGTACAAAATATATAGAAATAAAACCAATAAACTTATGAATAAAGCAAAGAACAACTATACTAAGAGTGAAATATGCAGTAATTTTAAAAACCCTAAAAAGCTGTGGCAAATTATAAACAATTTAACAGGCAGGATTGTAAAAGCAGTTGATGAAGTATTGCTGAAGTCATTCAAGATGAAAGCAGATGCATTATGCAACAAATTCTCCAAAGACTTTGAGAATAACGTAATAAATATATTAAGTTCATGTGATACTCCGTTGCTTGATCAAAACACATATCAAAACACTCCGAGTGTAACACTTAAAATAAACAAAATAAAACAGGAATCTATGTATAAAATAATTAATAATTTAAATGAAAAAAAAAGTGCTGGATATGATAAAATCAGAGCAAGAGACCTAAAATATATTAGTAAAGAAATATCACCTGTTCTCACCCACCTAGTTAATCAGTGCATAAACAGCTCCACATACCCAGACAAATTAAAAATTGGTCTAATAAGACCAATACATAAAAAAGGTTCATACACCGACACTAATAATTACAGACCGATAACAATATTACCAGTAATTGACAAAATCATAGAAAAATACCTCGGCAAAACAGTAAATGATTTCTTGTCAAGCAACGGAATAATACATGAAAAACAATTTGGATTTCAAAAAGGGAAAAACACCACCCAACTCTTATCACAATTTACGGATGAGATAAATATACACTTGAATAGCAAAAAACATGTCTTACTAGTTATGATTGACTTCAGCAAGGCATTTGATACCCTAAATCACATAAAATTATATGATAAATTGCAGCAAAGTGGTATACAGGGGCCAAACCTGAACTGGCTAAAAAATTACCACACAAATAGATACAACACAGTAAGCATTGCCGGTGAGCAAAGCGAGCTGCTTATGACCAGGTATGGCACAGCACAAGGTTCAATAATCGGTCCAACTGAGTACCTGATTTATGCCAACGACATGTGCAACATATTCAGCGAGGCTTCCGTGTACCAGTTTGCTGACGATACTTGCCTAATAACAGCTGATAGTGACATATCTGTGGCTGAACGCAAAATGCAGCGCGAATTTGATACATTATGCAGGTGGTCACATGATATGGGCCTATCCATTAACTACCAAAAAACTAAAGTATTGCACATACATTCATCACATAATAAAACTAATATAGTGCCCAAAATAGTTGCCCACAAACACCCCTGCATGCATGACTCAATTCCGTGCTGCAACTGTGAGCCCCTAGACCTAGTAAAACAGCATACATATCTTGGTTTATTAGTAGATAGCAAATTTAACTGGAGCCCACATATTGACCATGTATGTAAAAAATTAAGAGCAATACTCAGTCAGCTAAACATACTTAAAAATAAAATGCCATATAGCACACTTCGTCTAATATACTTGGCCATGGCTGATTCAGTGATAAATTATGCCATATCTAGCTATGGAAGAACATATAAAACATACCTACAGCGTATATACAAGTTACAATTAAGGCTGATAAAGACAATTGTACCACTTAAAGTAAAATATAAGCACAAAAACAACTATGATAAACTATTTAAATATTGTAGAATCCTTAATGTATATGATAAAGTTAAAATGGCAGTAATTCTAGAATATAGGCAATGCCTAGGAGGACTGAATAGGTATAGCAGACCACAGAACCTCCGGACACTAACAAATAATAAAACCTTTACGGTACCAATCAGCAAAAACTTTTATGGACAAAGGGTCTGGTCCAGTTATGTGCCTGTTATCTTAAACAGCTTCCCTACAAATATATTGGAAAATGTAATGGATTGTATAAGGGATAAACCGCATAAAGCCAAATATGTAATTAAGAAAGCCATACTGAGTGTAAAAAATAATGTTAATTCTTAACTTAACTAACAATAACTAACAAAAACTTACTAACAATAATTTTAATTTTAATTAAAATGTCAATGATATGATATATAACTAACTAAACTTAGCTAATAATCTTTAAAATTTAAGATTGGGTTAAGTTGTACCTGAATAATTTTTGTTGTCTATCAATTGAAATAAACAGTTCAAATTTTAAATTTTTTTTTTTAAACCCTACCTCCAATAAGGTCGGACATAATTCACATTCAAGTATTTTAATATGTTTCGCGCACAAGCGCTCGAGGAGCGAGGAAACAATTCCAATATATAGATATCAAACGGTTTTAGATCTTGATTTGATTGTTATTTATCATGGCATCCTAGTGATGTGCAAATTGCGGAAAGTTTCCAAAAAGTTGGAAAAGTTCTCGGAAATTTCTAGAAATTTTCACAAAAAATTAAGAAAATTTACGTACTGAGAAGCATACAAATTTAATTATTATACACTATGTATAAGAGTTACAGTTTTATGCTTCTCAGTTCGTGTTGGAAATGGAAAGTTTCAATTCCCATGCAGAAATGAGGAAAAGTTTCTATGTTAAATTGCAGAAACATTTCGCAACAAAGGAAACTTTCCGTCGGCACATCAGTATGGCATCCTACCGTCTCACACTGTCGATTTATTATGCCGTAATATAATCATGTTGTTATGCTTCCATACAAACGTAGGTAATCCACAAACTGCTTGTACAAGGTTTATTAAACAAACCGATGCACGATGAAGCGTATTTACACAACACGTGCAATTCCGGTACAATCATTTGTGGTAGGTTTATGTTCATAACCGGATTTAATATCTAGGTAAACCTACTCGTAAAAATAATGCATTGTTTAATATGCCTTGTTTTTAATCAGTTCACAAATTATTTATAAGAAATAATAAGATATAATTATTTTAATTTCTATTTATATCTTTCAGAGAATTTAAACTTTATTTATAGTAAAATATTATTAAACTAAACCTAACTTAAAATATTAAACTATCTCTAAAAAGGGCCCCCGTGGTATCGTACCAAAGATGCTGGCAGCATTACCTCGCTGGATTGCAATACTAATCCGCTGTGCTAGGAAACTGCCAGCTCTTTGGTCACCTGTACTTTCGACCAGCCTTTTATTGAGCTCGTTAAATAGTTTTCTAGCGCTATGCCTTGTTAAAGTTAATATGTAAAGATTAATGTGTAGGTGTTGTTGACCCTGATTTGTCCTATAAAGTCCTTGGTAAAAGCCTAAACGTAAATGTTTTTAAGAAATATATAAAAAATAAAATAATAACAAGTGCGTTCAAAAATATACATATTACTAGGTACTTAAGTTGTGTAGTTTTCCACTCAAAATGCTCAAGATATTCCAATGTATTTATACAGGAAAGCATTTCTTTTGTCCATTTGAGTGGTCCTATTTTAGAACTCTTCCCTTTTTTATGAACCAAGTTTAGTTTAGTTTATTTAATGCAGAAACCCTAAAATGTTTGCTTTAGAACAAGTAAAAATTAAAATTAAATTATTAGTTGACAGCTAACTGAGATAACGTGGAGATAACGAATACGAATAAGATAGACGACGGTTACACCATCATGACATATCCTTGAAAGTTTATCAGTAAAGACCAGGCAGTTAGGTCCATTGTCATAATATGTGAGTAAGCTGGCGCCTATTCCGTATTGGCTTTCCGCTACATACAGGAAGAACCACAGCTGGTATTGCTACGAGCGTAGCGCGTAGCGATTCTTGGCAGTGTTAATACTGAATTGGAATGTGATTGGAATTATTTTACGTACCGACACTAATCTAGGATCATTGTCGGCTACAACTCAATTGAGTCTTCTATTGCGAGTTTAAACGAACGGGTGGTTTCACTCAAAAGTTTAGCTTTTACATTTTCCCTATTCTTGATTCTGATAAAGAAGTGTCCCCAATTTTTTTAATCTCACTATAGGACGGCTTTTTAGCCTTTTTAGTTTTTGTATGAACGTCACACAGTGAAAAGGTAAAATTTTTTTTTTACTCCTATACCGTTATCTGTCATTTATATAGGCTGTAGCTCAAATACAATGACACCACTCGTCGAAAAACTCTATGCTCTATGGCCCATAAACGCACAGCTTAGCGTACTTTTATGGTTCATACATTTTTCATAAAAGCACTGTTTCATCATTTCCTTGCCCTTATCCCATTTACTTGGGGTCGGCGCAGCATGTCTTTTTCTTCCATACTTCTCTGTCAGCCGTCAAAAGCACTGTTTAACTTTTTTTTAATCGGCTGCTATATTGCAGTGCTGCCAACTTCATAAACGAATATTTCGAAATAAAAGTATTTATTTACGATTTAACATTTGTATATTATAAATTATTTACTACAATAATAATAAATCATTATCTATTGTGTGTTAAATTACATGTTTTATAAATTCTTGGTATTATTTATAAAAATAAACAGCTTGAATTCGGTCCGGGTCCGGATTCAGTTTGGTTCGGATGGCAAGTGCAAACAAATTAAAAACAAAACAAACCATAAGCAAGAGCTGTCACATTTCCGATTTCCCACCAAAATACAGTTCAAAATGTAAAGACGAAAGATGATAAACTATAAGTCCTAAACTGTTAAGATTTTATTCGTGTTTGTGAAGACAAAAGTGTACGTTCCTTTGAAAATGGTCGAAGAAATTAATAACTACACTCCTGAAGAAATTGCGTGAGTAGCAAAAGTACGAATAGAAAACTTGCTGCCTGAAAAGTTTAACTATTCTGTCGTAGAAAAAGTATTGTATGCAACGGTATATAACTGGTCTAAAAACGCTCGTGGCATCTTTAATTGAGGACCTTTTTAGATTTCTCAAAAATATCACATTAGGTATAAGAGATTCTGAGCAGGAGAAATCAAATTTCCAAAAGAGTAAAAAGGTACCTACCACAGATGTACGAATATAAGGAGATCGGACATGGCGGCCGATTTGTATAGAGTGAGCCTGTCGCAAGTACATCAACCCACACAACGCCCAAGTAATTGATAAGACAAAGCACGCACACATCTAAAACACACACACTTGTATACCTACACGCTTATTTGACAATAAACGCGCATCATATCGTGCATTTTGGGATAAAACGTAATATTCTCTGCGATCAGCACGCGTGCACAGTATGGCAGTGTATGCCCATTGAGCATACAGCTGCGACACGGCCGCCGGCGGATTGTCCTCTCTCTATTATTCTATGCTCTGAGGTACAACCTACACTTTGAAACGCATGAAACTACATAGTAAATTTGGTATCACTGAACCGTTACCTGGATATCTAAACACTGGGAGGTGATAAGTATACATTTCTTTATTTATAATTCAAAGTTTTTCCAAGTTCATTTCTAGCCCTCCGTCAGGGATTTTCAATACTTCTTATAAAACCTCGACTCTGTAATTGAAAAGTTTTTTCCCTCTCAGCATCAATTTTCATACTTCTTTTTTATACTGTTTGATGATCCGGTTAAGCTTCACAAGTTAGTTGGAAATTGCCTGGCCTTAAAGGTCCTGGATAAGTTCATTTATTATGTAACAGCTTGAATTTGTTTAGGAACTTGGGAGTTTTTATGTAATTGTATAGTTTCCCCATGAAAAAAAATATTAATTAAGAGTCGCTTAAGGGTACGTTCAGATGACAAGCGTTCAACGCGCGTTTTGATAACGCGCGTTTTGATAACGCGCGTTTTGATAACGCGCGTTTACAACTACATAACAACTGTATAACAAAATTCAGGGCCGTACACATGCTAACGCGCGTTGAACGCTGCACTAGCGCTCGACTGTTGTCAGCGCGCGTCAACGCGCGCTTTGAGATCATTGGTTTTCCATATTTCCGTTCAGTTGAGCGCGCGCTTTCGACGCGGATGGACGTATTTTAGGGTTCATCGGGGTCGTCAAGAAATCGTTCGAAATGGAAACCGAAACTTTTAATACGGAATTATTTATAGACGAAATAGAGAAACGTCCTGCGGTATGGGACATGACAAGTAGCGATTATTCAGATAGGAATTTAAAGAGACAGGCTTGGGAACAAGGCTCGACAAATATAAGAACTCTACTGACTGAACCATGGCGGTCGCGGCAACGCGCGTTCAACGCTTGGCAAGCGCGTGTCATGTGAACACT
Source organism: Epinotia brunnichana (assembly GCA_963854355.1). Taxonomy (NCBI): domain Eukaryota; kingdom Metazoa; phylum Arthropoda; class Insecta; order Lepidoptera; family Tortricidae; genus Epinotia; species Epinotia brunnichana. The sequence continues at coordinate 6,315,376 of OY977945.1, read as the reverse complement.
ATACAAAAATTTAGCGCGCGTCCAACGCGCGTTGAACGCTTGTCATCTGAACGTAGGGACAAAATATTATCCAACCAGTAGAAATATAATTATAAGACTCGCAAAATACGAGTAGGTATGTAGACGTAGACACTACCTGCGTTTGTTGTTGTCCAGTTAATGTATATCGGAATAGATTTCTCATGATTCAATGAAAAGCAATAAAAAAATACCCACACATTGCCTTACTTAATTTGGAAGAAGGTCGTTTTTTGTACGATTGTCTGAAATAAACTGAGTAGTTAGCGATCAGAGCTATTGCTATGTTAGCGCCCTCTTAAAAAACAAATTTCTACAGGCCGTAAAAAATAGTGAGCCTTGTAGGTATTTGATATGTATACTATGATAAAGGTTTTCATGCATATTCACATACAAATTGTCACCTTCAAATTCATGGTTTTTTAGTATCGAGTACCTACAGCTATACCCTTTTCAACATTTTAAATCAACTATTATTCATCAAGATAGATTCAGCTGTGTTAGCGTGAAGAGGTGACAGATAGACAGAAATTCTGACTCCCATACCGGCTTATAATATTATGGAACTAATGGAAGTACGAGTACCTATGTATGGCAGGTATGGTTTATGTCACATACTACTCGCAATTTCCGGGAAGTTTCCTCAATATATCAAGGTGCTTCAAAGGCCATTTACATTTCCCTCTTTAAATCTGCCCCCACCAGGTAGAAGGATTGTGTAATCAGGGGGTCAATTTGCAACATATATTTTGCATTCCGACTTGGTATCTCTCTAAAATGTGACCCGTCCTTCTACATAGTTCACAAACAGTAGTGTTTAGATGTAGTTCGACAGCTTAAAATAATATCAAATATCAGAGAACCAATTTTCCGTAGTAAAGTCACGAACTTTAATTTGGGACCCACTCAAGTTTGAAGGTGAGGAGCGAGAGGGCACGATTCGATATCTCGCTCCCACGTTATGGATCACCGCTGCCGCTGCCGACACCACTCGATTTCGTATTCGTGGCTGATAGCGAAATATACGGTCGTATTATATATGAAAAAAAAACAACAATATATGTATAGACAGACATCAGCATTTTTTTTCATATCAAAAATTTGGTAACGTAATTTGACTAAGTATTATTGAATAATCCACTTACATTTTATACCAAGACGGTAAAAAATAATGAAAAGCAATTTATATAAATACCGTGAAATCAGGAAAAAATTGTATAAATAAGGTTTAGGTATTTACTTTATAATTTACTACTTCTGTATAAGTTTTTTGGGATATGTGCGCACAATCCATTTATTTTTTTTACTGAAAAAGCCTTCTCGATATGCCAGGTTAAATCAATATTATCTCAAGCTCGTAAATATTTGATTAAAATGCTGTTCTTTCCTGATGCATATAATTTTGGATTCAGATCATAAAACTAGTATGTTCAAACATATTTTCGTCATAAAATACTGATAACTAACATTTTTGCTTGCGGGTTAAGTTTTTTTCCTAACTTCCGTGCGACATGTTCTTCAAATCAAATTGAAAAGCGAAATGCTTGTCTCAGATTTTTATTTTTATTTTTTTATTACATCTATAAAACAAAATACATTTTGTTAAATCTAACAGTGTCGTTAAACCCTATCGGGTTTGTATCGACAAAGCAATTCATGAATAGTGATTACTGATTAGATTCAATTTTAGTTATTAATTTATACAGGAAGGTAGCACACTAAATATGCGTAGGTACAATAATTACCACCCGGGTAAAAACACCGCTCCTCATGCCAATATGTAAAGGTTCGCAACCGGTTAGGCATTACCTCTAAACTCATTCCAGTTTAACCAATCGTAAGTCTTACAACAATTGTATGCGATTGGAGGTCACGCTTATACTGGTTAAGGGGACGTAGGTTCGTGGTCTTCTCTCCCTCTCACTGAGCATAAGCGTGAGCGAGATGGAAGTGCGTGTTTGGAAGCGCGGATATCATGTTTTTTAATTTTATTTCTTTGTGCGTTTTAATAAATAAAAAAGTAATAGCTGATTTCCCTCAAACATGACATTGCCGATTTTAAAAACTAATTGTAATATGTTTAGCTGTTGTGCATAATTTGTAACGATTTTTTTAAGTTTATTTTAGACCTATGTTCGTGTTTTTTTTCTATCGAGCGAAAGTCAAAAACTTTGGATTCGAATAGCTGATTTCCCTCGAAAAAGGTCTCAAAATTGCTAATTAAATTTAGAGCAGCCATATTATAATCCAAACAAGAGCTACGATTTTTTTTTAAATTCGTTTTCGGAGCTCACTTTGCCTTAACTAAAGTGAGTTAAGGATCGTCGCAGGGAGGTACTCAAAATCTCAAAATAGAAGTGGGCTCATCAGAATTAACCGTTATATACTTAAAAATTCTGGAGCGAGTCATCCGAACGATGTTTTCTGACGGACATTCTTATGAGCTTTGGAGTTTCTGTTTGACACCCTACCATGATCCGTAATTGGCGTAATTGCTTACACAAGGTACTTAAAGGTATTTTAATAAAAATACCATAGAGCTATCCACATGAGCTCACCGGAGTCCTCTGCGATGCTAGAATGCCCATTCGAACCAAGGGAAAAGTTTACAAAACTGCCGTAAGACCCACATTAACATACAGTTCAGAATGCTGGCCCCTTAAACAGAAACAAGCCGACAAACTCCACGTCACAGAAATGAGAATGCTCAGATGGTCCGCGGGAGTCACACTTCTAGACAAGGTGCCTAACCATTAAATAAGAGGAACTTTTAAAGTTAGACCTATTGAAGACAAGCTAGCAGAAACACGACTGCGATGGTATGGCCACGTCATGAGGAGACCAGCGGACCACATGACCAGAAAAATTCTCGAGCTTGAGTCGGCGCCGAAGAAACGTGGGAGACCCCGACTCACATGGATAAAGACCGTGGATAACGACCTTAAGAAAAATGATATTGACCCAAAGACGACCCAGAGCCGCCAGCTCTGGAGGAAAATGATTAGGAGAGCCGACCCCAATTAAAAATGGGAAGAAGGCCGGTAGAAGAAGAAGAAGAGCTATCCACATGTTTGGTCCAAAAGACATCCAAATGTTTAAGACATGTTTATAGGGTACTAAAATGTATGTTATTGAAATATTCTTGAATGGCCGGATAAAACTACAATATTTTCCGGCTAAGCCTGATACAACTACTAAATCGTTTGTATAATATTTTTTTTGTAAATCGGTTCTCGAAAATGAGTAACGAATCCTTTGACAACAAGTAATTACCCGCGGGTTTGCATTACATAGGTACAGTCGCCATCACATACATAGGTATACTTTAGGTGTTCATAAATATCGGCACATGCACCCTAATGCCTTGAAAATAGAGGTGTGTTCCGATGTTTGTGACGTGCTTGTTTGCTCCGATGTATGTGATGGCGACTGTACTATGTTGCTAACATAAATTCCTCAACAAAAGTCACAAGTCACAATGTACAAAATATCAAACAATTGTAGCTTCGTACATTGTATATTCTTTGACTTTATTTTAAGCTAACTTAGACAGTTAAGCGTGAAAGTTTATCATACAAAGTAACGTTCGTATTTACAATACTAGTATGGATTACATACTGTTAATACTTAACAAGACCTAATTACCTATTTACCTACCTAGTATGGCTATCAGCTATATCTAGGTTCGTGGATGGATAATATAGTTTATAGCAATAATGATTAAGTCGCTAGATGACGCCACACGACTATGGAAGCCGGTGGCGACATCTGCGGATGTTAATGTGAACTAGCTTATTTGCATAGGCAACATAATTAAGCACTCTGTATACCTAGATAGTTCAGGAGCGCCCCGCTAGAGGTCACTATAATCAATGTAATAGTATAATATAAGCGAACGACACGGGCGCTCCGGCTTTTTTTCTCGACCGAGATCCGCTGTAAGCACAATAAATTATAACCTAGAAACCAAATAACCTTGCTTTTCTTGCATCCGCCATTAGCCGTCGCCTTACTTTCAAATTATATATACTATACAGCTCGTATAGTTTACCATTTGCTATGTGATTAGGATGAAAGTAAAGTTCTTTTACCATTTATAAACTGTTTCGAGTGAATAAAAACTGCGTCTGACCGAAGAACAGACACCCGGTGACACGAGTTTCAATAGACCAAGTTTGGTACGGAACACTAAAAATATTTAATAGCAACAATCACGTTATTGTGTGATACACAAATCTTTACATCTATCATTAATTTGAAGGTATTAATGGAAGTTTTTGACATATGTACGTTTCCGAAACTTACTGATTGACACAGAATTGATAATGCCTAGTGGCAGGCCAATCCCGTACCGTAAAGTGAATGTATTGGTTTATGTATAAAACAAATTATCTGCGAAATTACATGTATACATTTTAAAATTTTTGAATGGGATATGAAAAAAGACGTAACTCAATAAGAGCAGGATACAAATTACCAATCCATTGCCTGAATATCAAATCAAATTGCGGTAACGGGAATTCAGTTCCTTTCAAGTTTACTAGCACTCTCGACTACCTGATGTATTTGCCGTTGCCGAGTTTCTTACTTTAACTAGATACAGTCAGCATCAAAGAACTTCAGAACTTTTGATGTATTCGATTGCGTGGTTACTTTTGATGCTGACTGTACGTGGGGAATCGGCAAAATCAAATAATGTCCCGAGCTAACGTCAACAGAATTCTTTTATTTCTGTCCTATCTGAATAACGATAACGGCTATATTCCCTAAGGCTCGGTGAAATCGTGCATAATGAACACTTAAGAGGATTGTAGAGTGCGGTTTGGTCGTTTTTTCACTTTGAATTAACTATATTGCACAAAGGCAGTTATTATTAGTTATTATCATTATTATTTCACTTAAATTAAACTAAACGTAAGAATGAATAATTTTATTGCATGTCAATATAAAGGTACGATGTCACAGATCATTAAAAAAATATGATTAGGCCCTTATTTCCTACCAACCGGCGTAGCCACCATGAGCCCCCAGTCCATGAGCGCCATATGCGCCACGGCCGTAGGCGCCAAGCCCGGCGTAACCAGCACCATAGCCAGCGTAACCAGCTCCGTAGCCAGCATGCCCAGCTCCGTAGCCAGCATGCTCAGCTCCGTAGCCACCAACGCCAGTGTTGTAGTCAACTCGGTGCACGTACGAAGTAGCCGGGGTTCCGGCGTAGCCACTGTAACCCAAGCCGGCGCCGTAATCTCCGTAGCCGCCGTAACCACCGTAGCCAGCGTAGCCCAGACCAGCTCCGTGGCTGAGACCAGCTCCGTAGCCAAGCCCAGCACCATGGCCTGCTAGAACTAAACCGCCGGCTTGGGCGAAGCCGAACAGGCAGGCAGCGATAACGGCGATCTAAAATAAAGAAGAAGTTACAAACCTCCAGGGCCGTTACAAGCCTTGAGTACAAAACAATAGCTTGAGCCCTCAGATTGAGCGTCAAATACTTATAAAAATTCAAATTCAAAATCATTTATTTGTAAACATAGGTATATGGATGGTCAAAGAACTTAAAATTATGTACCACTATGTTTTGCCATATGGCATACAAATACTTATGAGAAGATGGAGCAGCATGCATCTAATTTAGAGTAAGTATTATATTATTATAGTTCACAATCTGTAAAATATTCATTCAGTGAATAATAGGCTTTTTTTACTAAAAGGGTAAACAGGCTTTTTTTGAATTCTATTAAATCTTCTACTTTGCATAGATTTTTTGGCAATTTGTTATAGATTTTCGGTGCCATTCCGAAAACACTTTTAGCAAGAAGACCCGTTTTTATTGATTCCGTAAATATTTTATGACATTGGCGAGTACTGTTAAAAACAGAAAACTGATGCATATTGTTTTTAACGTAAACTGCGGTCTCGAATATGTAGAGGCACGGTAGTGGAAGTATGCTAAGTCTGATAAAATGCGGTTTACAAGATTCCGTTGATGGTATTTTACATACTGATCGTAAACATCGTTTCTGTGCTTTAAAGGCCATTTCTCTGTCTGTGGAATTGCCCCAGAACATGACACCGTATCTTAAAGTCGAAGTAACATACGCGTGATAGGCGGTTAGAACAGCTGGTTGACTTACTATTTTACTAAGATTATATAATGCATATGAGAATTTGTAAAGTTTTTACATATAATGTCAATCTGATCTTTCCATGTCAACTTATTATCTAAACTTAATCCTAAAAACTTAGTAAGGTCTGATTCGTCAATTTGGTGGTTTTTGTATGTCACGGTGAGATTTGGTATTCTATCAACTCTTTGCTTGAATTTCATTATCTTTGTTTTATTTAAATTAATGCATAAATTATTCGTATTCAACCATGTAATTACTGTGTCAACTGCTTTGTTAATTTCAATCTGTATTGTTTGTGTATTATTTCCAGTAAATATTATTGTACTATCATCGGCGAACATGATCATTGAGTGCTCAGTAGTCAATGGCAAATCATTAATATAGATAAGGAAAAGCAAGGGGCCTAATACACTGCCTTGGGGCACTCCGTATTTTATTTCTTTAAAATCAGATGATACAGATATTTCAGTCTTTGATTTAGTACAAATTTTATTTATTGTAACCATTTACTTTCGTCCGGTTAAATAAGATCTAATTAAATCGTGAACATTACCACGTACGCCATAATTATATAATTTATTTAACAAAATGTTATGATCAACAAAGTCGAAAGCCTTCGACATGTCCATGTATAAAGCAACAGCGGGTCTTTTTTTGTCTAGCTCCGTCATAACTTTTTTTAAAAGATCATAAATTGCCATATTAATGGACTTGTTTTTTCTGAAACCTTTTTGTTCTGCTGCAAATAAGTCGTGAGTCTCAAAGTATTGGTAAAGGCTATTGTAAATAACTTTCTCGATAATTTTCGAAAAGATTGATAATAGGGCTATTGGTCTGTAATTATTCATATTTTCTTTGTCACCCTTCTTAAATAGAGGTTTCACTACGGCTGTCTTTATTATTTCAGGAAAACTACCCTTTTCAATACATAGATTTGTAATATAACTGATTACTGGTGCTATTATATGCGCTACTTTTTTTACAATTTTGCATGAAATGCCATCGAAACCAGTACTAGGCGTATTTTTTAATAAATTAATTATAGTATGAATGTCATGAGGGCATGTGGGTTTCATAAAAATGGAATTAGAGGATTTAAATGTCATAGTAAGATTATTTTTTGATATAGAATTAGGATTATTAGATATGATGTCAGCATTGTTATTTGATGTAACTTGTTCAACAAAGTGCGCGTTAAATGTTTGTGCGATAATCTTCGTGTCATTTATTTGTATACCGTCATGTTTTATGGGGGTAATATTTTCCCTCAAGTAGGTAGTTTTTGATTTTTTTATGATATTCCATGTAGCTTTACATTTATTAGATGAGTTTTTAATGTAATAGTCATTTTGAGACTTTTGCGTGAGTGATATAATTTTTTTAAGTCTATTAGAATATACTTTTAAGTAGTTTTTGTCCCGTGTATTAGGAGAGAGTCTATATTTCCAGAGCAAATTCCTTTTTTTCCTACAACAAATTCGAATACCATTAGTTATCCATTTCGGTTTTTTAAAAGTTGATATTTTGTATCTGACAAGTGGAAAACATAAGTTATAAAATAATTGAAAATCATCGATAAAACATTCGAAAGCCTCATTTGGGTTGTTAGCCATATACATACTATTGAAGTTAAGACTTTGTAAGTATTCGACAAACTTTGTTATATTTTCTGCGCTATAGTCTCGTTTTTTTATATACCAGTATGGCAGTAGGTAAGTTTTTTTAACTGGGCATTTCAATATCTGGGCTGTGTGATCAGAAATTGCCAAATCAATCACTTCTGTTTTACCACCTCGTACATTATGCAAAATGTTGTCAATACATGTTTTACTTTGCAATCGCGTAGGTTCTGTTATTCCTAATCTTAAATTATAGCCAAGTACCAAATTTTTGAATTGTAGAGAGTGTTTAGTTCTCTTTAATGTATCGATATTGAAATCACCGCAGACAATAATTTTCTTGCTTCTATAACATAACTTAGAAAAAAACCATTACAATTTGATAGCCATCTCAAATTATCATCGTGTTTCGCTCAATACGCGTTTGCTTATGCGCTTACCGATGCGATTTAATTTAAATACATCAAAATCGCTTTCTGGAGGTAGTACAGTCGCCATCACATACATAGGTACACTATAGGTGTTCAAAAATATCGGCACATGCACTCTAATACCTTGAAAATAGAGGTGTGTTCCGATGTTTGTGACGTGCTTGTTTGCTCCGATGTATGTGATGGCGACTGTATCAATTTAGCGTTTAGAAATTTACATAAATAGGTGCTATAAGTTTGTAGACGTAACTTAATATTAGGTCCTTACCTATGAAATTGGCGGTGTGTATGGAGAATTTTATGAAAACTGTGATCTTCATACATTGAATTTTGCGGATTATTCAGCAATGTCAAATTCAAAGCAAACTAAATTTTGGTAGGAATATAGAAAACTTTTAAGCTACTTTACACATATCTTCATTCCTTAAAAATAGTTCGCATCATAAAACTATACGTAATTGAAACACTTTAACCGGCAGCACATGAAAAGGGCGGTTTTCAAGCTTTAATTTGAAACACTAAATAAAAAATTCAAACCTATTTTTTGTATTTAAAACCTTTGTTACATAGTCTTATAATGAAATTAAAAAATAATTTGGAAGTTGCAATAGAAATGAATAAATTACGTACAAAATAATATCTGTGAAAAAACCGCCAATTTCATAGGTAAGGACCTAATATGATAACCCAATTCATTACATCGATATTGAATATAACATACAATTTTTCACAAGTATGCTTGTACTTATTTCGCAAATAGCATAGCTTCTGAGGCTTCTCGGTGAATCTGTGGGTTTATATTATTGCGTTTAAATAGTTATAATCGCTGACTGATCTGAGCCCACAACGTGAGGTTAAGATATTGTTCTGGTAATTTAGCTAATATTGTTATTTTCTGTTAAACTGTTAATTTTTTTGTGCTCGCTTTTTGGTACGGAGCGTAATATGCGGGAGTTTGGGAATCTTTTGTCCGTATTGTCTCCTGATTTAGGTATGTTTCTAAGCCAAGGGAACTTCCTTGGTGTTGTGCCAACTCGACATTGTTTACCAGATATTTAGGCCAGCGGGTGCCCGTTGTATTAACCAAGGTCAAAATCACGATACTTTTACGCTAAGTATTAACTTGTCAGCCAATATTCAGCCATAAAAATAAATTTAAAAGAGCCCTGTTGAAACACTATCTCGACAGTATTTAAATAATTAAATACCTAATATCTTATACCTAGTTACCTATCCACTTTAAACAACATAATTTAAAGCTGTTCTTACTTCTTAAGACTTTACTAATTATATAGACTGATTAGAACTTTGCCACTTTATATAGACTTATTATCATTAAGACTACCTCAAATTATATAGACTCATGGATCCCACAGTCAAACTGTGCAAACAGTTTTGTGGGACGTTGTATTTAGTTTTAAGTCATTGTAAAGTGCTTTACTGAATAAGTAAATAAATAATAAAGGCTGTGAAATTACGATTTTTTGTATTAAATCAGACGCACCAGTTAGGTACCGTAAACGAGTCGTTTTGTCCATACAAAACCAAGGCCAGCCCTCGATTACGTATTTCCTCATTCAAAATCTTTACTTAATTAATATTTTTATAATTATGTATCTCTGGTTTGTTTTTACTTAAATTCAGCAATGCAAAAAACAACACAAAGAACAAATTTTACTGTCGAAGGAGTCTCGTGTTCGTGTTCAAAATTTAAAAAAAAAGCGGCCAAGTGCGAGTCGGACTCGCACATGAAGGGTTCCGTTAAATAAATTGCAGTTTACGATTTATGACGTATTAAAAAAAAACTACTTACTAGATCTCGTTCAAACCAATTTTCGGTGGAAGTTTGGATGGTAATGTACATCATATATTTTTTTGAGTTTTATCATTCTCTTATTTTAGAAGTTACAGGGGGGGGGGGACACACATTTTACCACTTTGGAAGTGTCTCTCGCGCAAACTATTCAGTTTAGAAAAAAAATATGTTAATAAGCTTAATATCATTTTTGAAGACCTATTCATTGATACGTCTTAATTGATACACGTATGGGTTTGATGAAAAAAAAATTTTTGAGTTTCAGTTTTGTGTATGGGGACCCCTAATACTTAATGTGTTTTTTCAATTTTTGTGTAAAAATCTTAATGCGGTTCACAAAATACATCTACATACCAAGTTTCAACAGTATAGCTCTTATGGTTTCGGAAAAAAATGGCTGTGACATACGGACGGACAGACAGACAGACAGACGTGACGAATCTATAAGGGTTCCGTTTTTTGCCATTTGGCTACGGAACCCTAAAAAACGAAACTCATGGCCAATCTTTTCTATCTGTATGGATATGGATGTTGCCGTTGTTGTATGGATAAATGACCTTCTTACTGTTTTCATCATTCTCGTCTTGCGAGAAATACCTTATCCTCGTCACAATAACTTGTAAACTACGTAGTTGAAAGTTAAATAACTTGCAATTCCGTCGGTCTCTTTAGGGTACTATTATGAAAAAGTTACTATGAAAGTATATCTATTTTTAGAAAAAATATTTAATAAAAATGTTATACCTTAGCGAACATCTTGCTGTTTTTTTTGTTGTTGTTTCTTCACAATTGATGGATTGAATGATTCCAAAATGTGCCTCGGTGCTTTTATATACGCATACGAATTCTTCAACAAGGTACCGTGTTTAACGGCCCGAGAAGTTATTTTGCTAGATTTGAAATAATTAGAGTGTCGAATATTATCACTGCTTACTTATAAATTACTTCAATGTTATAATTGTGTCTATCGTAACCTTGAGATTGGCATTTTTTGCGAAATATTTATTGTAGTAATGTCGTTTTGAGTATTTTAATTGAATATAAAAGTAAGAGTGTACCTTTACTTTACTTTGACGACCGCTTTAGCCTAGTTGGTAGTGACGCTGCCTACGAAGCAAGAGGTCCTGGGTTCGAATCCCGGTAAGGGCATTTATTTGTGTGATGAGCACGAATATTTGTTCCTGAGTCATGGATGTTTTCTATGTATTTAAGTATTTATTTATCTATATAAGTATGTTTATCTTCGTCTAGTACCCATAGTACAAGCTTTGCTTAGTTTGGGACTAGGTCGATTTGTGTAAGATTGTCCGCAAATATATATATATATATTTTTTTTTTTTTTTTTTTTTTTAACTGACTAAATATTAAGGTAAGTTTTAATAGTAGTAATCTTAACTTTATTCGTCAGTTGCACGCCAATAGGATACCTACTTCAAAATGTGTTTTGAAGATACATAGTACCTACCTACTTCCTTTGAAAAAAAAAACTAGTAAATGATTATTTATTATGCATTGTAATCGGTTTATACCTCCTGACGCCAACAAGGTTTTATACGTTTTAACATGTCACTGTCAGCCCCTGGGCGACTGAGCTCTGTTCGGGTGAAAATAGAGAAAATACGGTGAAAACTAATTTTCCCAGACATGAGACCTAGCTAGATCGGTTTCTCGCCCCCGTAAACCCCTATGTTCCAAATTTCATCGAAATCGTTAGAGCCGTTTCCGAGAACGTGATTGCAAATATATAAACATACATACATACAATCACGCCTTTATCTCTAAAAGGGGTAGGCAGAGCACAAACTTGTGTTCCAGTGCCACTTTTAGCATAAATGTGGGTATAAAAGATCGACAAAATGTGATGTCGCAGTGATAGGTTGCTAGTCCATCGCCCACAAAACACTTCAACCCTGTTCCCATAGTCGACTCTTACGACACCCACGGGAAGAAAGGGGGTGGTGCTATTCTAACCCGACACACACGGGGTAAATATATATATACAAATATATATATATATATACAAATATTTTAATAGTATAAATATATATATATATAGGATTTGTATACGTTGATGGTGATAACATCATCTACCTATATACGTCCCAGTGCTGGGCACAGTCCTCCTCTATTTAACATGTGTATGTGTATCTGTGTAATTTTCTGTGGTATTGTAGCTCCCAAACAGTTTTCTTGCAATCAGAAGTCTTGTGTATCGAGATGGTGCTCAGCTGTTTTATCATGTCAGCTATCCTGTGTTTGAATTGTTTCAACTATGTAGTTGTTATTTATCATGATTGTATGCTAACCCTTTTAATATTATTTTAATATGTTTCTCAAAAAAAAATTAAGGTACAAGCTTTTATTGCCGACTATACTTTTTTTCATCTTCATTACAGGTAATGACGTCTCAACGACGGTTTTCCTTGCCTGTCGTAGAAGGCGACTAAAGGGGGTCATCGGGGTAACATTATTTCTGGCGGGGGCCGGGGCACGAACATCTTTTCCATCCTAGGACGTGCCAAATGTGGCGAGGCGCGAGGGGGGCTCCAGTGCGTTCAGAATGAGATCCTGGAGTCCTCCGCATAAGAGCGCAGATACCGGCTGCGGTGCGGTTTGTAGTGGATAGAAATACCACATAACCCAGTCATCCCCCAATGATTGGGTACATGGATCGCAGGTTTTCACCTCGAAAAAAAAGACTTTTCAATGTACAGAAACAGGACGGTTTTATCATGTGTAGTTTAGAAGTTTATATGACCACCTTCTGTGTCCATCATCAGATCAGCTAGGTGGTGCCATAATATTGCGTTGCCATGGGAATTACTGAGAATTTAAGTCAGTACCTATGCCAAATTTCAGGTCAATCGGATACCGGCAGTACCGGCTTTGAAGGACAACTTATATGTATACATAAAAAAAAGATTTATTTTCGCAAAAAAAAATAAAAAACACAAAATTACAAAAACGAACACTGATGTAGGAACTTATATAAAACAACACAATACAGAAAATAAATGAGTGCGACAATAGGCTCGGGGCTCAGCGTTTGCTGCCAACCTGTCGGCTATACAGCGCTGTTTTTCAGCCCGCACCTACAACACGGGATACAATACACATAATATGAACAGTGCAAGTAAAATAATAGCTGTTTCTAGCCACCACCAATACAAGAAAAGTTGGCAATGAAATTTGAATCAACTATAATTGGAAATAGAGTTTGTTTGTTTGTCATCAATCGAAACAAAACAAATGCCGCTATATTCCAATTAAGAATAATAGAGGTACTTAAAGAGATAAAACAGTTTTATATGCATTTGGATGGTTAGAGGATAAAGTATTGAAACAACAAATAAATACCTAACTAAGTACATAGAAAATGTTCCCTGCACTAAGCGTCGAAAATAAGGTGGATGAATGAAATGGGTAATGGGTCTAATTCAACAGTCACATTAATAAACTATTTACCTGTGAGCCTGTCTTTTTAACCCCCGACGTAAAAAGAGGGGTGTTATAAGTTTGACGTGTCTGTGTGTCTGCGTGTGTCTGTCTGAGGCATAGTAGCTCCTAAACGAATGGACCGATGCAGTTTTTTTTAAACGAAAACTGATGTGATCGAGATGGTTATTAGCTGCAAAAGGTGACGCCGTTTCGTATTTTTACTAAATTAGTATATTTATTTAATTTATTTTTCAATAAATTTATATATATATATCGTCGTCTAGTACCCATAGTACAAGCTTTTTGCTTAGTTTGGGACTAGGTTGATTTGTGTAAAATTGTCCGCAAATATTTTTATTTATTTAAGCTTTGTTATTATGAATTTGAATATGAAAAAAAATATTTTTATTTTTAATTTTTATTTATTTAGCTACGTTTTAACAGAATCGGTTCAGCCGTTTTTGAGATATTGAACTTTGTAATGAAAATGTCGGGAATTTTTCATCTTTTTTTAAGTTGTAGTTTTTTTTATTACATTTAAACCAAAACGACAAAAAAAAAATATTATTTACGTCATACCTGGCCATAAAGTAGGAATTACCGCACGCTATGCGTGCGGAAAACCCCACTTCCTGGCCAGATAGAGACGTAAAATTTTGTACTCACCACGGGCGGTAATAAAGAAAACCTCAGAGCGCATATTTATCGCCCTTGCCTTCGGCTCGGGCGTCAAATACCTGCGATCTGAGACATTCTTTGTTTAACCGCCCTAGGTAAGTAATGTACTATTTTAAAGCTGCTCACAAAATTTCACGAGTACCTATCGGTTGAGAATTGCGACTTGTAGGGGAAAACAGCTGGGCATCTGGATATCCGGACATACGAAATAATTTTGGCCAAAGCTGAAACGGAGAACTTTGTTCGTTTTGCTCGCTCGTTAAACTAATAAAGTTCAGTAAATTCTTTAAACGCAAACGCGTTCGAACACGTATTGTATCGATAAAACTTATACTAGAGAACAATATTAACACAAACTGTTTCGGGTACGTTGCTAATTTAATTAATGAAAAAGTCCCTGGGCGACCGAGCTCTGCTCGGGTGGAATCAGAGAAAATACGGACAGAATGAATTTTTCCAGACATGAGACCTAGCTAGATGGATTTTTCGCCCCCTATATTTCAAATACTATCATCGAAATCGTTATAGCCGTTTTCAAGAACGTGAATGCAAATATATATACAAACGTTGCTCGTTTAATAGTATTATATAAACAAATTATATATATATATACTATGTAGTATTAATTAATGTTAAATAATGGGATCGGAATTCATACTTTAGTTATATTAAGGGTTACATTTTACTTGTATGCAAACAGGCCATTCCCATTTTTGATGTCCAGTCTATAAAGAGTGTATATATGTATATACTCCAGACGATTGACTTGCGGAAAGAGAGGCTGGAAAGTGTAAAATTGAGACCATCACACAACGCGGTAATAAAGTTCAGTAAATTCTTTAAGCGTGAAAAAGTAAAATATCTACTTTGGCATGTAGAATTAAGCATATTAACAAAAAAAAACATATTTTTTACATTCATTGCCTATTAGAACTCAAGCTTACCCCACGTTGATGACACAAAATTGAAAGCTCAAAGATTATAAATGCGTATATAAGGTAAATGTCCGAGTACTCGACGCTGTACGAGTATATATAAGTGACATGGCTTAAATTTGAATGAAGAAAAATCCTGTCAGTTCGAATTTAACCCATATTGCTTTGACATGAAGTGCCCATGCCATATATTATACTAGTGCCGCGTCGAGCACTCGGACGTTTACCTTATGTAACCAGTTTCGTCCAAGTCCCACCCCGCTCCCATATCATTCCCTACTTGAACGCCGCTGGTCTGCTGAACATGCCTGCACGCAGACGGCTTCACCTTGCCACTTTTCTATTTGGCATAGTGCGATCTGGGGTTCCAGCATATTTGCTGAGTAGACTTGTACCTATGGCCCAAGAGTGCGCGTAGGTGTAAGGCGATGATTCTGGTGCCAATGCATCGGACCACGGCGTTTCGAGGTAGTTTTAGGTTCGCGGCGTCCAAGTGTTGTAATGATCTCCCTCCACCTATTCAAGGAGCGTCTAGCAAGTATACCTTTAAGCGTCAGCTAAAAGGCTTTTTGCTGACGCTCCAGAAATCCCAATCCTAACCCATCCAGCACTTTTCTATCCCAACCGTGTCGCGTTTTTTGCTTTCTGTTTTTCTTCCTATCCCATTTGGCTACACTGGTACATATTTTACAAATTTATTACATTAATGATTTATTATGTGTATACAATAATTATGTGTTTATTAATGGTCTTATGTTGTGTTGCGTTCCGTGGGTCACGTACGGTGCTGTCTGAAAATCAGCGCTGTAGGTGTATGTCTGACACCTCGGCATAATGCTGAGACAGCGACCGATTCACTGCCGCGAAGACACACACAATATGTGTTAAATTGTAATGTATGTCAACTCCCTTTGTCTCTGTGTGTCTTTTGTGTAGTGAATAAATGTCTTCTTTCTTTCTTTCTTTCTTTCAGTTTCAAAATTATAAATGAAGGAATCAAATTAAAAAGTTTGTTTATTGCGTCTCGAGGGTCATGAATGCTTATAAAAGTGAACGCGGGTCAGAATTTTCAAGTACCATTACCATTGACATTATGCTCAGGACAATGTTCTGAGCTGGAATCTTTGGAGACATTGTTATCGCCGCAGTAAATGGCAGACACAAGAATAACTTAAAGAACTAAGTGGATACATTTCTGTTATTGCGCTTGTTATATTTTTAAGTCTGCTTGTTATATATTTAAGTCTTTCTAGTCTAAATATTTGTAAGCCAGTATTTGTAGTTTTAATTTTAATTTACTTATAAGTTATAATGTACCCAATTGACAGTGTATGATTAATACCAAATAAATAAATATAAATATAAATATATAAATACTGCATTATCGCTATATTCGGAAATTCTTATTGGAGACAATTCGACTCAGATTCGCAGGGTAATCGGGTTAATTTTGGAATGCATGTATGACATCTCAACTGTCACTTTTAAGCTATATGACAGGAGATTTGTCCCAGCACTCGATTGAAAAGTTACACAGTAAACCCCTGTGGTCACAAAATAAGCTAGGGTGTACAGTCAAGGGTGAACGAATACGTACATAACTAAAGACATTATTATATGTACAGGACAAATTTAAAAAAATAAGAATATATATTTCATTAATAAACACTGCATTAAAAGGTAAAAAGTTGGGACTTCCTATTAAGTATGCAATACCTGTAACGGGAAGCCCCGCTCCTTCATAGGAACAAGTTGTAGTTTAAGGAAATAAACAAAAGTTCAGTTTTTAATCAAACAAAAAGAAAGTTAAACATACTTAGTACAATTTTATCTATCTATACATATAATAAAGCTGAAGAGGGTCGAAAGTCTGTACATGGAAGATATTCGAAAAAAAATTGGCTAGGGATACTTAAAATCGATAACAGAACACGTTCCAACAGTTTTTAGAATTTTTGTCTGTTTGTCTGTTTATCTGTTTATCTGTTTATCTGTTTGTCTGTTTATGTGACCGCGCATCACATGAAAACGGCTGAACCGATTAAGATGAAATTTGGTAAAGAGATAGTTTGAGTCCTGGGGAAGGACTTAGGATAGTTTTTATCCTGGAAATCAACCCCTAAGGGGATGAAATGGGGGGTGGAAATTTGTATGGAGCTACTTAAACCGCTGCACCGATTTGGATGAAATTTGGTATATAATTAGTTTAAGTCCCGAGGAAGGTCAAAGGATAGGTTTTATCCCGAAAATCTTCCCTTTAGGGAGTAAATTGGAGGGGTGAAAATTTGGATGTAACCCATTTTGATAAAATTTGGTTTAGAGGTAGTTTAGGTTCTGGGGAATGACATTGGATAGTTTTTATTCTGGAAATCTTCCCCTAAGGGGGTGAAATGGGGGTGAAATTTTAGATGGACTCCGTTTAGACCAAATTTGGTAGGTATATATATAGTTTGAGTCCCGGAGAATGACAATGGATAGTTTGAATCCCGAAAATCATCCCCCAAGGGGATGAAATAGGGATGAAAATGTGCATAAATCCCATTTAGTTAAAATTTGGTATAGAGATAGAAGGAGTCCTAGGGAAGGACAATGCGTAGTTTTCATCCCGAAAAATCATTTCCTGAGATGGTGAAATGAGGGTTGAAGATTTAAATAGAACCCATTCAGATGAAATTTGGTATAGAGAGAGGTCTCAGTCCAAGGAAAGAACATAGAATAATTTTTATTCCGGAATACATGAAAGGAGGAAATCATCCCCTAAGGGGGTGAGAAATGGTGGATGAAAATTTGGATTGAACCTATTTACGGTAAAGCGATAGTTAAGGAAGGACAAAGGATAGTTTTATCCCGAAAATCATCCCCTAAGGGGGTGTAATTGGGGGGTGGAAATTTGTTTGTGACACATTTTGATAAAATTTGGTTGAAAGATAGTTTGAGTCCTGGAGAATGACAACGGATAGTTTTTATCCCGAAAATCATCCTCTAAGGAGGTGAAATAGGGGTTGAAATATTGGATGGAACCTATTTACTGTATAGCGGTAGTTGGGAGTCCTGGGGAATAGGAACATTACATAGGTATATATATGTAGGTATGTGACGTTCCAAGGCGTACCGTATACCTAATGGCGGTAGTTTCGAAGATGTTTTCTAAAACGGGGTAAAAAAGACGTTTTATTATGGCTATTTTGAAAACTATTAAATGTAACATGTTTGGTTGACGTATCTTTATTTTTAATATAAAATCCTAAAAGTCCTACGGTTTGGTAGAAAAGGTCCTTACGGCTGTGTGATATGAAAATATGCAAAATAATACTGAAAAAAGCCTACATGCATCTATAATGGTGAGGCGGGTCATAGAAACCAAGTTTGCGTCGGAGTCTATTTTGTAAAAAAAGGCGTTCGGAGTAAGGTAATCTATAAAATCATGCAACTCAGCCATAATGACCCTTTCCTTCATACAATCCATACTAATATTACAAATGCGAAAGTAACTTTGTCTGTCTGTTACCTTTTTATGTTTAAACCGTTGAACTGATTGAGATGAAATTTGGTATAGAGATACTTTGAATTCCGGGGCCTTCCCAAAGAGTCCTTACTAAAGATAGTTTTTATTTGGAAATTCATCACCTAAGGGGGTGAAAAGGGGAGAGAAAGTTACGATATAAACGAGTTCCGCGCGGACGAAGTCGCGGGCAAAAGCTAGTGTGTAAATATACGTAAAAGCGTGTACAGGTATTTATGTAATAATTTTTGTACGTATTTGTTCACCCTCGACGATACTGAATGTGCTTAACAGATAAATTAAACTAAACTATCCGGGGATAAGTAGTATTAAAAAAGCGGCCAAGTGCGAGTCGGACTCGCACATGAAGGGTTCCGTAAAATAAATTGCGGTTTAAGATTTATGAGGTATTAAAAAAAAACTACTTACTAGATCTCGTTCAAACCAATTTTCGGTGAAAGTTTGCATGGTAATGTACATCATATTTTTTTTTTAGTTTTATCATTCTCTTATTTTAGAAGTTACAGGGGGGACACACATTTTACGACTTTGGAAGTGTCTCTCGCGCAAACTATTCAGTTTAGAAAAAAACTAATGTTAGAAACCTTAATATCATTTTTGAAGACCTACCCATAGATTTCCCACACGTATGGATTTGATGAAAAAATATTTTTGTAGTTTCATTTCTGTGTATGGGGACCCCTAAAACTTTATTTTTTTTTCGATTTTTGTGTGAAAATCTTAATGCGGTTTACAGAATACATCTACTTACCAAGTTTCAACAGCATAGCTCTTATAGTTTCGGAAAAAAGTGGCTGTGACATACGGACGGACAGACGGACAGACAGAGAGACAGACATGATGAATCTATAAAGGTTCTGTTTTTTGCCATTTGGCTACGGAACCCTAAAAAGTCCTTTTAGAACAAACATTAGATAAAAATGTAATAAGTGTAATAAACTCAGTACACTTTTTATTATTTTACGTACCAATATAAGGTCCATTTTGTGAATGTAGGTGCCTTGTCGGTATATGTCGTCAAAATAATAAAATTTAACTCAATCCATTCCTATATTTATATAAAATTTAGCTCATAAAACCACTCAAGCTCCACCCAACCACATCATTGCACTCACATTTTAACATCACCTAATCTCATTTCAGATATAACACGTTGAGCGCTGAACACCTAATATATCTTAATAATATATGAAGATCACATTTTCGGGTGGCGAGTGTCGCCGTAAAATATTTTTATAGCACTAGCTTTGACGACAATATCCAGTAAAGGTGAAATTCAATTTTTATTTTAACGGCTCGTATAGAGTTGATGTAGCTCCAGACGACAATATTACCTGTTATTAAAGATACTGCCTCGATTGGTTTTTACTATTTTGTAGGGAATATTCGTAATTTCTCAATCGTTCAATTTTAATTTAAGACAGCAACTCATCCTACCTATCCACTTCTATTCAATGCTGACGAATAATTAATATTATCAAGAAAATTAAATTCAGGGTAAGGTATATTTTGCCATTCTGAGCTTCGACAAAGTTTCTACCGCCATCACCATGGTGATGGCGGTAGTTACCAACTTAGTTACACATACTAGGCTAGTCTAAATCAATATATTTTAAATTTCCTTGCCGTTGGATCGTTTCCTTCCCCTAATGGCAAAAGCGAGACCCATAGTGGTGGGCCGACAGTCTTCATCAAATCGAAATGCAAATTACTTAATTTGTTAATTCCGCCTCTATGCAAAAATTCCACAAAAGTCACAAAACATCAAAAAGCCCAAACGTCCAATCGTCGTCAAAAAGCGTATCCCAAGTACCAATTTCTTTTTATAATAGCTTTCATTACTGTCCCGCCACTTCTAACGGTTTATTTAGGACTGAAGATTATTTTCAATGGTCTCGTGTTTTTATTTTATTCTTTTATAAAGATTCTAGGCACATTTATGGTTCCTATTGAAAATAAGTACCACTTAGAGAGTCACATTAAGCCTGCATCATACTGGCGCGGCTTGCGGTGGCGGACCATAATAAATTTGACAGCTAAAATTACAAGTTTTCTATAAATTTGTCCGCCACGGCCAGCCCGCGCCAGTCTGTCAGAGGCCTTAAGCCTCTCACAGACTGGCGCGGCCTGGCCGCGGCGGACAATAGAAAACTTGTCATTAGCTGTCAAATTTACTATTGTCCGCCACCGCAGGCCGCGCCTGTGTGATGCAGGCTTTAAGTGGCCAAGTAGGTAATGGAGTAGTTCGTAACATTGAGTCCATATGTCATAACATAGTTCAACGGTGAAACCTTTTGTATCTGTATCAATTTTTATCAACTATGTTTAAGAAGAATAAGAATACATTCACACGAATTGTTTATGAACCCTTTATTTCACAAATAATATCAAAAGCTCATGGTTCAAATGTCAGTGACGCTAAATAATACGAATGATGTTGGTCAGTGAAAATGCAACAAGGCGGTCAACGAGGACGTTGCGAATTAAGGGGCTACCCGAGGTTTTCATCGATTTTTGACTAGTTTTGAACCGATATGAATACTTTTGCACTATAGATAGATTTATAAGGCAAACGGCTATCGATTTTTCAATCTTTTAGCTCCATTTTGATATACCATATTTTGGAAGAAATTAATAGTAATTTTTTTATGTTTTTTTTAAACATTGTCTAAAAAAACACCTTTTGTTATAAGATTGCTGTCAAAGATCTAGCATATATGAAATCTACATATTTGGGTTCGTCTCTGATGTCTCCATAAACGTGTGCAGGGTTATAATTTTAAACTAATTAACACAAAAGTTATGGCCAGAAAACCTTTTTTTTGGTCTAAAATTGTTCAACTTTGATGCCAAATGTCTCGAAGACATGATTGAAGTAAATATGGGATACTATATTGCTTGAAGCTGTTGTTGGTAATATGATAAGCTACAAAAAACATTTAAAAACTAAGGGGTTCAGATCTAAGGTCATTGGCGTATGGGATCAACTTAAACAAAAGTTGACTTTGTTGAGTTCGATTCGGCGTTTCTTCTTGACAGCGGTTTTCTTTTTAAATAACGCTGGTAGAATTTTACTTATAACAGTGACTTTGCGTCCTACTTGCAGAATAACATTCATAATAATCATAATCATAAATTTATTTCCATTTAACCTTAGGTGGTAAATACATTGTGGTCGAGTCCTTCTATTAGGTATTATATTACCTGTGTCAGTGTGTTACATTCATTTATTTCATTTACTTGTCGCAACGCTCGTTTGAAAAGTTATGCAATTACCTCTCTGATTCCATTAAGGCATTGATACCTGGTCCAAAATATGATTGCTTCACAACATTTAAGGCATCCACAAACCGGTCGCAGGCGCGGGTCGGGCGCGGGCCCGCGACCGGTGTGTGGAGACCTTCAAAAGCGCTCATGTGCGATCATTTCAACGCGAAGTCGCTCGTTAATCATTACAGCGATAAATTACGGTTCGCTACAATAAAAACTAATAATTACGGGTTACCACACGCACTACGTTGACAATGATGATACAAATTTTACCTTTAAGTTATGACATGGGTGTTGATAGCAAAGCATGGTCCTCGTATGGAAAAGAGTGTGGTTCTGTCACCGCGCGGTCCTCTCTTTCATTCCTGCCTTTGACAGATTTTCTCGTATAATAAATTAAGGCCGAGTGGAGGAAAATGGGGGAGGCCACACACAAACAGTCTAAGAAAAAAAAAAAAAATTATAATAATGAGCTAGTGTCACCATTGATGGCATTTATTAATGATTAATACGACAAAAGATAGCTAAAATTTTGGAACAAAACTTCTAAAAGCCTAAATCTTGACAAAAGTAGGTACCTACCTATAATTTGTATTATGAGTGAGTAAGTCCATAAAGTCTACAAGCTATTGCCTATCACTGAAATTTCTGCATAAATTAAACCCAGTCAATGAGTTAATCAAAATAATTTTTGTGGTTTAGTCCTATTTATTACTCAGGAGAAAAAATTACAGTTTTTTAAGAAAAATTTATACAACATGGACTTGAAACATGCTTAAAAGATGACTAATAAAATAGCAAAACATAAAATGCGGTAAAAAAGCCCACATTTGGTGGATGCAGTGACCCGAACACGTGTAACGCACCTATTCGATAAATAAAAATGACCGGCTGTTATTCGGAACGCACTAATGCGCCTCACCTCACCCGTCACGCCTAACGAAACTAAACATCTGCCCCCCTATTCTGTAACTTGTTTTAAGCTCACCTCAACGCTCACCCACAATTATACCTTGATACCGCGATGCGTAGTCATTAAGCGTAGGTAGAGGTCTAGTTTCGTACCGGGTGACCGGCGGGGTGAGCCGCATTAACGCGTAGCGAATAACAGCCCAGATTACGCGTAGTGACTACAAATCGCGGCGTCAAGATATAATATTTGTGGGTGAACGGTGAATTAATAAAAACACTCGGAAAGTCACCTCGACATTGATAGTTGTGTTTACAGTTTTAGTTTCGACTTCCATCCCGATGAGAATTGCCGTTGTTTAATTCAGTAAAGTTTTAGCTCTATACAAAATATAAACTTACCTCGACATCGTCTTGCGTGAGATTTTTCATTGAGCCTGCTATGCTTTCAGCGTCCATAGTCAAGTTATAATCCATTTTTCACTAGGCAATTTTCACTTTTATTCACTAAGGTTCGCATGATGTTATATCCGTACCCACTGCGACGCAATATCCTTAATCGACAGCATGAGAACGGACACCTGTAACAAAAGAGGTAAGTTTATAAGTATATAGATAAATTACCTTCATAGGTCGAGAGACAACTGTTATATTATTTTTCTACTCCTGTACCGTTATCTGTCATTTATATAGGCTGTAGCTCAAATACAATGACACCACTAATAAGTCGTCGCAAAACTCTATGCTCTATGGCCCAAAAACGCACTGTGTAGCGTACTTTTTTGGTTCATACATTTTTCATAAAAGCACTGTTTTTTTTTTAAATCGGCCGCTATATTGCAGTGGTGCCAACTTCATAAACAAATATTTCGAAATAAAAGTATTTATTTACGATTTAGTAGACAGCCGCCTCGTTCAAGCACTGAAATCTTTTTATAAGGATTCCAGTGCTTGCGTGAGAATAAACGGGTCATATACTGACTGGTTTAACATCGAAAAGGGTGTTAGACAAGGATGTGTAGCGTCTCCGTGGCTGTTTAATATATTCATGGACAGCTGTCTGCAGGATCTGAAAGGTGATGAATGTGGTTTGAGAATGGAAGGGTTACGCGTCAAATGTCTCCTATATGCTGACGACCTTGTACTACTTGCGTCGTCTGCTGAGGAGTTACAAATGATGGTAACGAAGATGAATGAATCTTTTGAATGGAAAGGGATGAAGATGAATGTAAGTAAGACGAAAGTGATGGTATTTGAAAATAATAATAAACAAACCTCACCCCAGGACGGTGTAATCTGGGGAGTTAGGCAGGGTGACCAGGTTGAAATGTATCATACACTTTGTCATGATCGGCTGAAGGGGTTGCACTTTCCCCCTGAGTTAATGTTATGTGCTGATAGTATGTGTAGTATCTTAGAACATAGATTAGTATTGGACAAATTGTATACTGAAATAATTGATATTATAACTAACGCAGCCAGGCGGTCAAGCAAGAAAAATAAATGTAAAAGGAAGAGGGGATATATTGTGGGGTGGAATAAACACGTAGCTTGTGCTCACAGGGAGGCGCGGCAAAATTCCTAACGTGGGTAGAAGCTGGGAAGCCCTCCTCAGGGCCTATCTATGAAGTAATGTGTCAGAGTAGGCGGTTTTTTAAGTCCAAGCTGCAATGGTGTCAGGATAGGCAGGCTGAAATAAAAGCAGACATCCTAGCAATGAACCATGCGGCGAAGGACTTCAAAAGCTTCTGGAAGAACACCAAGAAACTTAACGTAGGACCCGGGGTCCCTGTGAGCATCGGTGGCGTGGTTGATTCGAAGGACATAGCCAACAACTTTAGAGAGCTGTTTACAGTAAAATCACCTCTTGTAAGTGGACAGCAGGAGATTTTTTGGAAAGTTTGCCTGCCTTAAGTGTCGAATCAATTGAATACAATTTGAAATGAAATGAAATGAAATGAAATATTTATTTGCGGAATACGGGTCACATTATGTTGAACGATTTAGATGTCCTATTAATGGTATTAACGGTATTTTCCAAATAATTTTGCTACAATGCTTATTTTGCCAGGATAGCCAATAAATATCAAGATATATAGAACAAATATGTAAATGTGCCAAGTGGATTATAACAATCACATATTGTCTTGTAAACGGTTGTATTTCAAACTACAAATCAAATATTCATACGGCACGAGTTGACAATAGGTGTATAAATAGTAGTAGTTCTTAGAACTTTACACCAAGCATATCATTAAAAAAACAAACAAAGCAATGGGTCAAACTCTAGATCTAAATTGTAAGTTATATAATATAAACATTATTTTGTAAACGACTGTTTGTTTTTTGAGTAAATAAATGAATTGAATTGAATACCTTATTGTTTTGAATTATTTTGTTTATCGTACAAAAAAGACATAAAAGGAATGTTTCGTTTTAATTTCCATATAATGTATTTAAACGTTTTAAATTCAAGACTTTAGTCAAATTCATAAATGTATTAAATATGTACGTTCCCAAAGGTTGAATAATATCTTGAGCAACCTTATGCCCTTTAAAGTAAAGTCGTGTCACCATATTATTTTTGTTCACTTGGTCCGTGCACATATTTAAGAACTCGACTATACATTGTTTCATGGCAAAAAACATTTTCATATTATTTTGAGATAAATAAATCATATCATATCATAATATATAGTTGAATTAAGTCAATCACGTACTTACATTCCAGCAAAATAAAAATGCCTCTTTGTTGAATTCTGTACTTTTTGTACACTCTTCGTTTTGGATGACAATTTCAAAACACTAGTTTGATATTTACACAAAATTGTATTGCAAGTAAGCAACTTAGTCCGTGAGATATTTGTATTAAAAGTGCGCCGTAACTATAATTCTTTAATGTCAGGAATTCCAGTGCTAAATACCTTTACGAAAATAAATTACTATTCTAGAAAAGAATTCAAATAGAAAAGTTAGTGGATCTAGTGAAGATAATTATTTTTAGGCTGAACTGTCTGCGTCTTGAAATATATGAGAATAGGTATCTGAAATAGGCGCAACGCGCAACGAACTGGCAAACTGTGACTGTGACATCTGGCAAAAAAATGATATTTTAAAGGCGTGCACTCGAATTATGATCATTTTCAAAAGTTGTGTCTAAACTAAAAGAATACAAAATTAATTTATTTTCAGACAGGACGTTGTATCCATAAAAAATGAAATTTCGAGGTCCGATCCGATCCAATCGGTCCTCCGTTTAGTTTATTTTTTTTCTTTAAACACATTGAGAGAGCCTTATTCAACATGTTTTAAGACAATGCGTGACATGCATAGCTAGAAATATAAATTCAATTTAATTAAATAATTGTGTCTCTCCTGCTCACGCGTATGCTCAGTGATGAGAAGAAATGGAAATGCGTATTCAAAAGCGCGGATATCATGTTTTTCGGAATATTTCAGAAAACGAGAAGAAATTTTAGTAAATAAGAAAATAAAGTTATTGTTGTACTTTATGAAAAAATATTATAAAATTTCATCTCTCTCTGATTAAAAATGGACCAGTAAACTGGTTACAAGTGAAAAAATAGGGTTGACTTTAGATTTTTTTTTCTTTACTTTTTTATGTTAAAATGGATTTCTACGAAAACTATGTTACTTCTCATATCTTGCAGATTATGACATATATTTTCCGACACGAAAATTTATACGTTGTATGTATAACCTGGTTACTAAACAACTAATTATTACCAAAATTTGACATGTCAAGCCTTAAGCGGTAATAGTATATTCAAGAACAAGCTTAAATCATTCCTTATGGAACAGGCATGTTACTCAATTGACGAGTTTTGTACACTCGGAAAAATCCAGCACCGTAAAGTGCGTAATTTAATTTAATTCAATTGTATTACATTATGACTTGTAAAATGTACTTTTACCAATAAAGATCTGTATTCTGTAATCGACAACTTCTTTCTGTGCACTTAAAACGGACCATTCCCAAAGGTGTGTTTAACTAGACGTTGTACTAAAAAAAGAAGATGAAATTATTTATTTAGCCTTTAAAATAAAACATGTTCCCATTTGATTATTTATTTTTATTAAGATGAGAGAGAAAAAAGAGCTCGGGTCTCCTAGAGTTACTAGCAAAGACTATAAAATATCTGAAAGTGTTAAGGCTTTTTGAGCCATTCTCAATCATGGAATATAACGTTCTAGAAGGGTTTGTCGTGGCAGTGATTAATGTCACTACTAGACGTTGTACTAAAAAAAGAAGAAGAAATAATTTATTTAGCCTTTAAATTAAAACATGTTCCCGTTTGATTATGTATTGCAAGCTAAGATGAGAAAGAAAAAAGAGCTCGGGTCTCCTAGAGTTACTAGCAAAGACTATAAAGTATCTGAAAGTGTTAAGGCTTTTTGTCAAGCCATTCTCAATCATGGAATATAAAGTTCTAGAAGGGTTTTATCGTGGCAGTGATTAATGTTACTACCGTACAAAACTTTACTCTGTCATGCAGGGTTTTAGGTACCGGTAATGTATGTACTTACAAGTATATTACCACTAATGTATTATGTTCAGGGTGGGCAAATTAAAGTTTTAATTTTGTTTATCGTAATTTTTTTAGCGGGAAACTAACCATTATTTTAATGCAAATATTAATCGAAGAGACGGCATATGTATTATAGGAGTGTAGTGTACATAAGCTTGACAAACATGTTAAACACAGCGCGGGATACTGGCAATATTCTTTGGCAATATTATCTAGTGTTAATATTTATACATAAGCGAATATTGCAATGCAGAGCTAATTTGCAATACGTGACTCCAGCAATGTATCTATATTACAAACTGCGCTATGCCTGTAATTTGTTCGGGCCAATGTTTTAGTATCGGACACTCAAATCTGTCAGCAATTTCCTTTAGAATGCTGTTGGGACTATGCCTCACACGATATTAGTAAAAGATACTATATTTTTTCTAATAATGGCCTGCAAACTATCCGTGCGAGATGCAACAAAGTGCGCCAGGTATTTGATCTTATCCACAACTATTCAAATTGATTCATTCCTATAGGAGCAATGATGCGACAGACAGACAAAGACACGTCAGACTTATAACACCCCTCTTTGGTATGCAGTATTTTAACTAGGTTTTACTTGCCTCGCGCTTCAAAATTCGCTGAGTCCAATTCGGTATTTGACAAAAGTCAAATCAGCTTCTTTTTATGAAACGTCAAAACGCTCCGTTAGTATGGAATTTGTAGGGATTACTATGTTGTGGCGTCACAATCTATTAACGTCCTCATTGTTAGTTTTTATGAATTTAAAAATATTAAAATAGCAAACATAGATGAAAACTTCATATTTTCTGAGTATTTTCGTAATGATAGATAAACTGTTGCTAATGAAAAAACTATTTATTTTCACTGTTATCAAATACCCGATTGGGTTGACATTGTTGAAATTAGATGATTAAGAAACAAATATTTGCCGTTACCGGGATTCGAACCCAAGACCTTTAGCTTCGCTCTCAAATAAAGCTCTCATTATTTATATTATTGTCCACAACTTATTTATTCGCAAGCCATGATGCTTTTACTTAAAAGAACCGGTAGAATGCATTTTAGAAGGAAACTTAAGTGAAAAGTAATGTAAGTGTTCGTACCTAACGGAAAATAGACTAGCTTTCACTCTCCCACGGTTCGAATAGAATTGACACTTTTTATACTTCAAGTTATTTGCGTGAAAAGAAATCGAATCCAAATACGATAAAATGAAGTAGGTGTTCAGTGATGAATGCAAAATCCATGAACTCAAAATAAATAAGGAAATAAAGTAAAAGGAAAACCTTATTAACGAAATATGAGCTCGTGAAAGAACGGTAAATTCTTGTCAAATACCTATGCTGTTGTGTATTTTAGAGATGCAGCTAGGACACAGCAGGGCTCTCGTCTTGTGGCAGTTGGCGGGTCACATTGCACGTAGAACCGATGGCAGTTGGGGCGGAAAGGTTCTCGAATGGCGACCACGTACCGGAAGACGCAGCGGGTTAGGCCATCACAAGGTGGACTTATGTTCTGGTAAAGCAGCAGTGCACGTGTTTAAGCTGATATTATGATGATGGTGAGGGCTCAGCAGCAGAATGCTATCTCGCTCATATTTGGAGCGGCCCGACTGGGGAAATACCTCCTCCTTAACAGGAAGCCGCAGCCATAATAACAAGTAACAACACTACTTGCTCTGTAGGTACGTGGTGTTATATTTGTAGTGGGTGAAAAGGTGACCACAGCTCTGCTTCGGAGAATACGCTGTGTTAATATAGTAAGGAGCCTCTCTAGCTTTCCACAAGTCAATAAAGGGTTGGAACAGTGGCTTCTCTGGAGTTGCAAGATATCGATCGAAACGCCAGGAGAGCTCGTCCATGCCCCAATGACAAAAACCTCGTGAAGGCCGAGGAGGACAAAGCCAGGATTTTGAGTCCACAATCTTCTTCTAGGCAACATGGGTTTAAGTAATCTCTGTTACCGAAGCCATAACTCTGCTCACTTTAAGAAAAGTATATTGTATATTAATAATCAGGATACTGAAAATCTCCTCCTTATCATCTCAAAAATTAAAGGCAACAATAACAAGCAAAATAAATTAATAAATAATACCAGGCTAAGATAAAGGCACGAATTATTAATTTCAAAGTGTTCGTTAATACTATAATACATTTTATTTAAGCACCAGTTATTTTTTTCTTTTAATTCTGGTAAATTCAGAGTTTTTACTCTGATTTCGGATAAACGAACACTTTGAAATTAATAATTCCTGACATGTACTCGTATATCACCAACTTTTTGTACCTATACGAGTACATTCTCTGTGACTTGCAATTTATTTTTATTCTGTATTGTATAATTGATAATTGACATCGCATCATAGGTATACAGTGTGTGTCTACGACCCGGGCTTTTTTTAAAGAAGGTTAAAATTACGTATATTTATAATGTAATCATGATATTCATTTAATTAATAAACTAAATTTCAGACTTTGTTAATTTTCTAACAAATTTTTAATTGCCAGCAATGTACAGCGAAGTAAATTGACAAGTTAGTGTAAATGACAGCTCTTCATACTTTGTTTAGTACGACGTCATACACCTAGTACATTGAAGGTTCGGATTTTGGAAATTTAATTGTGCAGTTAATTTACATAGTTATGATTTACTAATGCGTGCAAACGATTGTTAACGAAGAATATTATCATCAGTCTTTGTTCGGGATTCATCGGAACTATTCGGAACAGATCCCCACCGCTCAGCGGACAGCGGCCAGCCGCCACACCTAATAGATCTCCGACGCGCACGCACGCTACTTGCGTCCTTTTGAAACTGATTATTATTTAAACCTATGTACTTATATTCGTTATAATTCAATTAAATCAATCATCAAGATCTACATTTTTTATTGGAACAACAACTACCATAAAATTGGACCTACGGAACCGGATGTCATGCCTAAGGATTTGGGACCTAACCAGGATCTTCTGCAACAGCATTAAGACATTAAAGAAGAGGATCTCTTTATGGAAGTCCAGAATCGGTGAATTGACAGTGTGAACTAGTAACTACAAGCAATAAACAACAAGAATTATAAGCGAGCGAGCGGTCAGAGTGAGTCCGATCCATTTTGTTTGCCCTTTAACTTTATCAGTGACTTTGTGCCCAAACTACTGCCTTTTTATAATTATTTTTAATGTGAATGTGTAGTTTACACCCCCCTTTAGCGAATCCAACAATAAACCGCATTAAGGATTAGCGCATTTCTATAATATTACAAGTTAAAATCTTTAAATAATAACTACGCATCTAATGATCGTCAATAAGTAGCAAGGAGCCGGGCGCTGCATAGCGATAGTGATAACGTAGCTCGCGCAGACAAAAGGCAGCGACTACCTACTTCACTGTGTTAGCCGTGTTTAATATATACCCGTTTTTTCGATATATTAATTAATTACTTTATGCTGGAATAATTTTTACATTATTATCGTGTTTTGTCGTAATGATTTCGCCTATTCTTTCAATCGTAAATATTGAAATGCATATGGGTTTGATCCTTATTTAATTTATTGTATTCATTGGTTTGTTTAATTCGACTGGTGCGAATTAAGACAAATAGATTATTATTATTTATGAGAGCCATAGCTTTTCTGGCGTGACACAATTTAAATTATTTCTTATTTATTGGTATTTTAAATATAATTGAAGTATTTACTTGCTACTAGAAACAGTAGCGGTAATAAATAATTGCTAATTCATATTGTCATTGTTCTACAATATTTTATTGAATATTTAACTGGTTGTGTATATCATGGACGATCTTGTGAAAAAACGGGGAACGTACAAGGGTCGTTTGACCAAATTTCAAACGCACGTAGATACTTTTCGAGATGTTGTATGCTGCAGTGAAATTGAAATTTTGGAATTAAAGCTACGTATGACTAACATTGAAGCGATGTTTACGGAGTTCGAGGAAGTTCAGACTAGCATCGAGTGTCTGGTCGTCTCGGAGGATGACGCCCAGGTACATACGACACAAAGGTCAGAATTTGAATCTAAATATTTTGCTACACTGGCTAGGGCCCAAGAGATATGTAATGCATACAGGTCAAGTAGACGTACTCGTAATGCTTCTGAAACTTACTACTCTTCGGCCAGCGAGAATGACGACACGGTGTCGGTGAAACAGGGACCTAAATTTGCTACGACTGTTACCAGTGTTAAATTACCTACTATACAAATACCTAAATATAGTGGTGATTATGAGGGCTGGCTTGAATTCCGTGATGTTTTCACGTCTCTTATTCACTCGAACAAAACCATAGGAGACATACAAAAATTCCATTATTTACGGGCTTCCCTGGAAGGGGGCGCTGCTCAAATCATTCGCGCTTTAGAGTTTTCTGCGTCCAACTATACTTTAGCGTGGAAGTCTTTATGCGATCGGTTTGACAATACGAGGTTGTTAGTCCAAAATCATGTTAAGGTAATTTTTGATGAAGAAGCGATAAAAAAGGAATCCGCTTCATCGATACGTAAGGTTTTAGATTCATGCAACAAAAATATACGTGCGTTACAAATTCTAGGCGAACCAGTAGAGAGTTGGGATACCTTAATTATATACATTATATCCTCAAAATTGGATTCTCGCACACTTCGTGAATGGGAGGAGCACAAGGTTACACATCAAAAACTTACATTACAAATATTCACAAAATTCCTTAAAAATAGGGCAGATGTGTTAGAGACTATCGAATTAAGTAATAACACAAACAACAAGAATGAGTCATTATCGAAGCCTGCCTATAGACATGTTCGTGGCTTAGCTACAGTTGTGCAGCCTGCTTACAAGAAATACAAGTGTCCTCTTTGTAAAGCTGAGCATCCACTATACTTATGCGATCAATTCGCACGAATGAGCATAGATGCTAGGGAACAGTTTGTAGGGAAAATGAACTTATGCAGTAATTGTCTAAGGGCAGGTCATCATTTACGCGTTTGTAGGCTGGGTCCATGCCGGCAATGCGGCATTAAACACAACACTTTGTTGCATAGGGACACGAACTATAGCAGTGCGGCACCGGACTCGGCTCCACTCGTGTCCGCTGCGCCTGCGGTAGTCCAGCCTGCCCCAAATTCCGCTAATGACATTATCAGGACCATGTCAGCGACAAACAAACAATCATGTCAGATTCTGCTTGCCACAGCATTAGTCCGAGTTTTAGACGTACATAACAGACCTCATGAAGTTAGGGCCATTCTAGACTCGGGAAGTCAGGCCTCCTTCATGACAGAATCACTTCTTGAAACATTAGGTCTACCGCATCAGAATACAACATCCAAAGTCGCAGGCATTAATAACCAAGTTTCGACAGTGAACAAACGATGCAATGCTATAATACAGTCCAGAATCAATTCATTCAATACAGACATTACGTTTTTAGTGCTGCCAAACATAACTTCAACTCATAATGAAGTCTTTAATGTGAGCACATTAAATATGCCCACTGGCATTCAGCTTGCAGACCCAGAATACTTTAATCCGTCAAGTTACGACATACTACTTGGCGCAGACATATTCTGGGATTTGATATGCGCAAACAAAATATCGTTAGGCAAAGATTGTCCAGTGCTGCAAGAAACTAAATTCGGATACATAGTCTCTGGGCGCACCGGGCAGCCAACCTCAAACAAGATTTCATGCAATTTCACTAAATTTCATGAAATTCAAGATCAGTTAGCCAAGTTCTGGGAAATTGAGGAGGTTCCAACCATTAAGGAGCATGCGTTTAATACCGAGGAGGAGTTGTGCGAACAACACTTCAAACAAAACATGTCACGTAAAGAAGACGGGAGATTCTCAGTGGGAATTCCTTTAAAAAACGATGAAACTGAACTTGGCCATTCATTCGAACACGCAAAGTCGTGTTTTCTTTCATTAGAACGGCGGTTGACAAATCGGCCTGCAATAAGGGAAATGTACGATGATTTCATGAAGGAATATTTATCATTAGGTCACATGGCTTTAAGTGACATAAATAACCCTCATGAAAATTCATATTTTTTGCCACATCATTTTGTATTGCGTGATAGTACCACGACAAAATTAAGAGTCGTATTTAATGGAAGCGCTCCTACTAGCTCAGGCCTGTCCCTAAACGATATTCAGATGGTGGGGCCGACGATACAAAGCGACTTGTTCTCCATCCTCTTGAGATTTCGGCAACATCGATTTGTGATGGCAGGTGACATCGAAAAGATGTACAGACAAGTGCTCATTAATCCAAATCAACGTCACCTTCAACAAATAGTTTGGCGAGACGACCCATCAAAGCCCCTTCAGACCTACGCCTTAAATTCTGTAACATATGGCACAGCCTCGGCTCCGTTCTTGTCTGTTCGTTGCCTTAAGCAAATTGCGGACGAATGTGACAACGAAGCGGTGCGCAAGGCCATTAGTGACGATTGTTATGTTGACGATTTATTGACCGGGCAAGAAACAGCTGAGAGTCTATTGGAACTTCGTGCTCTGATTTCGAAAGAACTTTCATCAGGATGCTTTAATTTAAGAAAATTTCGATCAAATTTACCAACTTGCAGCGATGGCTCGGATAGCTTCATTAGTTCGGCAATCGTTGATTTAAGTGAGCACGAACAGTCCAAGACTCTGGGCCTCAAATGGTCGCCGTCAGACGATGTGCTACAATTTGACATTAAGACTGACCCCAATCCAGATGTCACAAAGAGAGTGATCTTATCCACCATTTCCCAAATCTTTGACCCACTCGGTCTACTCAGCATTTTCATTATTGTCGGGAAAATCATTTTGCAAAAACTTTGGTTGCACAAACTGGATTGGGACAGTCCGCTGCCCTCAGACATTGTCAAATCTTGGCTTAAATTCGTTACCAATTTAAGTGGCTTGCAAACTCTCAAAATACCACGACACGTTGTGTGTGCGAATCCAATCAACATACAAATGCATGCATTTTGTGACTCGTCCAAGGATGCTTACGGAGCCTGTGTCTACGTTAGGTCCGAATCATGTGGCAATACACGGGTTCGTCTCTTGTGCTCAAAGGCGCGTGTGGCACCCATCAAGGCTGTAACGATCCCACGTCTTGAACTTTGTGGAGCACTGGTAGCTGCTAAGCTCTTGGAAAAGGTCTTGCAGACCACTCGTCTACGTGTAGTCAGTTGTTTTCTTTGGACAGATTCGTCTGTCGTTTTAGGTTGGCTCAAAACGCCACCAAATAAGTTAAAGCCATTCGTCAAAAATAGGGTAGCGGACATCCAAGAAATGACGAAGTCATGGTTCTGGCGACATGTTCCTACGGCAAACAATCCTGCTGATCTTTTGAGTAGGGGCATCAATGGTGCTCAGTGTGATAAATTGGAATTTTGGTTCAATGGACCTAAATTCTTGCTAGAAAATGAACACTTGTGGCCTAACAAAGCCTTTGATCACAGCCAATCAGAATTACCCGAAGTCCGAACGAACGTGGCAACTACCTCTACTGATCACAATGAGTTGTTTCCATTCTCACGTTTCTCAAATCTCAGTAGACTTAAGAACACTATGGCATATGTACTACGTTTTATTGCTAACTGCCAAAACAAAACTAAAATTCAAGGTCCTCTCTCTTTATCTGAAAAACAATCAGCGCTCAATACTTTAGTGAAATTGTCGCAAAAGGAATCATTTGAAGAGTATGATATTTTGATCAAAGGGAAGTCATTACCCTCAAAAAACAAATTGCTGTCATTAAGCCCCTTTATTGACGAGAAGGATTCCATTAGAGTCGGAGGTAGAATCAAAAACGGTAACTTCACGTTCGAAAAGAAGCATCCACTTCTCCTTATGTCTAAACATATTTTAACTAAACTAATATTTCGCTTTGAGCATTTACGTTTAATGCACTCGGGACCTCAATTGCTTCTTTCTTCAATTAGAGAAGAATTTTGGCCAATTGGTGGTCGTAATCTATCTCGATCTACTGTACACAGCTGCAAACGCTGTTTTCGCCTTAACGCACAAACAGCTCGTCCGATGATGGGCAACTTACCTGAGCAGCGCCTTCGTCCTGGGTACCCATTTCAGACGACAGGAATGGATTACGCGGGACCTTTATTAGCACTAAATAAAAGAGGACGTGGTAGCAGGACAGAAAAGGTCTACATCGTTATATTTATCTGTTTCACGACTAAATGCGTTCACCTCGAGCTGGTAAGCTCACTATGTAAAGATTCTTTCCTTGCTACGTTGCGTCGCTTCATTGCTAGGCGTTCTAAGCCTGCAACATTATTCTCGGATAACGGGACCCAGTTTGTGGGTGCACGAAACGAACTTTATAAGTTCCTCAATGATAACGCAAGTTCAATAATTAATGAAATGTCCAATGAACACATTGACTTTAAGTTCATACCAGCATACGCTGCGCACATGGCCGGCTTATGGGAAGCCAACATTAAATGTATCAAATCCCATTTGCATCGCGTGTTAGGGAATGCCCATTTAGTTTTTGAAGATATGTATACGGTTCTGGTCCAAATAGAGGCTATCTTAAACTCGCGTCCCCTGACACCACTCTCGACAGACCCACATGACATGACGGCACTGTCCCCAGGGCACTTCTTGGTAGGACGACCAATGACAGCTTTGCCAACGCCAACGCTAGTAGATATCAACCAAAACCGGCTTACACGTTTTGAAAGACTAGAAAAGCTACGTCAACACTTTTGGGCCAGGTGGCACAAAGAATACATCGCTGAACTCCAACAACGCATGAAATGGCGCACTTCGAAAGGTCAGACGCTACAAAAGGGAGCATTAGTACTCATTAAGGAAGAAGGACTTCCGCCAATGAAATGGCGATTGGGCCGCATCACCGAAATCTATCCAGGAACTGACGGAATCGCCAGAGTCGCGGATATCAACACCATAAGAGGAGTGATACGCCGAGGTTTCAATCGTATTTGCCCGTTGCCAGCCATTGAAGTTGACGAATGAAGTCGAAGAGTTGAAAGACAAACCTTTCAACGCCCGGGGGCATGTTCGGGATTCATCGGAACTATTCGGAACAGATCCCCACCGCTCAGCGGACAGCGGCCAGCCGCCACACCTAATAGATCTCCGACGCGCACGCACGCTACTTGCGTCCTTTTGAAACTGATTATTATTTAAACCTATGTACTTATATTCGTTATAATTCAATTAAATCAATCATCAAGATCTACATTTTTTATTGGAACAACAACTACCAGTCTTAGTAAAAGCTCGGGTCGTAGACACACACTGTATATCCGTAGCATGACATTGACATTCTTATTTTTTCTTATAATATTGTTTTTGTTGTTTTACTTTTATTATCATTACCTATTGACATACTTACCTATATTGAAATACATTAATTCAATGACATGCAATGAATGAATAAATTCAACAAATATTGTGTGCCAAACTCTGGCTGATTGTGACGAACAATAAAGATACTGTTACTCACTATCAAACAATAAATTATTTGTATTTTGTATTTGTATCTTCCTCGGTACATGTATATGTAACATATACTAGCTGCCCGCGTAATGTAAATAACGTAGGCAAACGCGCGGGATAAATATAGGCTATAACCATTTAGAAAGTCCATTCTACACGCAAGTGAAATAATTGTCGAAATCGAATAAGCGGTTCTGCAGATTACCCATTACCAGAGCTCGGCAGTGGTTAGCCATTTTTACGATATAAATATAGATGTAGATATAAATATAGCTACACCTTAAAAATAAATATTAAAAGAAAATAAAACTTTATTAATTATAATTAAACTAAAATTACAATGTATTATGTACCTACAAAACAAGTAGGTACTATAGTACATTGTTGTAGAGGCTAGCAAGTAAGCATTAGATGGACGAGTTAGTTCAAGGGCCGACGCGTAGCGGAGGCCCTCGAAAGTACGAGTCCAGCTATTGCACTTTCGGCCGAGGCTTAACATAGTGCTTTTCACGTCTACTGCGAGGAAATTGCAAATAATCATAATTTTAAATCAAAATTAAGTTCCTAATTGAAGATCGTAATACTAATCAAAAAACAAAAGAAGCGCGGCACCGCTCGCCGGCGCGGCGGCGCCGCTCCTCCCGCTCGACGCCCTGTGATTGGTCGAAGAGCTGTTCAAACTGAACAACCACTATTACAATGACCAACCACTCAAAAGTAATCGACCAATAGCAGAGTAGAAAGAAACAAAGGCCACTAAACACTACATTTTACTTTGCAAATCTACATTGTTTGACTGTTTTTGAATTGTACTACTAAGAACTACTTTCTACTCTCATTTCAATCCATCTTTGGCCATATTTCCGAGCAGTGGCGTGAAAAGTTTATTTATTTATTCAAAATTTTCTTTGTTATTGTAATACATAACTACCAGTTTTTCTATATTATATATTTTCAACGCATTTCTTCTTGAGTTTAATATCCACAGGCAGCCTAAATAAAATAATTTAAATAGTTAATCAATTACACAAGGTATGCCCTTGTTATGCAAACCTCTGAAAACAGCTCACCCCTGCCGAGCTCTGCCCATTTCATACAAACTAACAAACTTATATATGTCACTGTTAGATTGTGAACACCGTCAGTTTATAATCTTACCCGTTATATTGTATACTGACGGAATATTGTGAACTGCCAAAACCGTTCACAATTTAACGCAATATTTTTCGTTAGTTTTTTAAATTTTCAATGTTGAATCGTCAAATTGTGAACTGAGATCAAATCGGCTTGCTACGGAACGTACACAAAGATAAGGTAGGTTAGGTTAGTTAGGTATCTTCAGTTGCCCGAAGGGCAAAGCGCCCAGAAATAGGAGCCCCGCGCAGCGGGGCTCCGTCGACACTGCTGGGTGCCGAAATAAATGGAAGAAAATGTCTGAATCAAAAAAAAACAATCATGTTCTGACGTAAGTGGAAACTGATGCAAGTGGAATAATTCGCTCAACCAAACAGCGCACATGTTGCGTTCCAAATCAGGCAAATTTGATTCAGTTTACAATTTGACGATATGACATTGTTAGTTTATAAACTAACGAAAATGAATGCGTAAAATTATGAACTATTTTAGCAGTTCACAATATTCCGTCAGTTTACAATATAACGGGTTAGATTATAAACTGACGGTTTTCACAATCTAACGGTGACATATACAAAGCTACAATCTCTCAGACTTTTCCTCTTTACTTATACGAGTGTAGATAAGTAATTATTTTGAGAGGTATTTTGAATTTTTAGCTTTAGTTTCTTTAATTCTAGTTATATAGTTTAAGTTTTATATTCAAGTTATGTGTTTTTGATAAGTAGTATTGTATATTGTTATTGTTAATAAACAGTGATCTCATTATTGCATGATTATGAATTATTGAAATGAACATTTGTATGAAATGTAAATAATTATTATTGAAGTATTCTCTGTTTACTTGAAACATCGTTATTTTATCAAGAAATATATGAACGAATGAATGAATGGTTGTCGTTAAAAAAATATGATTTCGCGCGGCCCATGGCACCTCGACACCTCGAGTTAGGCTTTAATAATGATTTTGAATGTATACCTACCTATTTTCTCAATTATATTATTATATAAATATTGTAAAAATCTAATGTATGAATGTATATGAGCAAAAAAATACCTACATGTAAACACATTTTGTTTAACAATGCGTCCGAACCTGAAATTTCATATACAAAAGACATTCAATGCTCTGTCAGCAAACATAGAATTGGTACGTTACGGCTCAGTCAATATTTGCGTATAATCCGATACGTATTTTGAATCACTTTTCAATAAAAGACTTACCATGCAAAATTGGGTGATAAAACAACTGACGCAGCGGCGGAACGCGAGATGAAAACAATTACCGTCCTCTTTCTTATTTGCACAAAAACAGTCAGCGGCACGAGTTGGCAGCAAATTTTGCTTGCGCTACTGTAAAACTACTTCTTCTTTTGACCCTTTTTAGGGTTCCGTAGCCAAAATGGCAAAAACTGAAACCCTTAAGCTTTTACTTTTGCAATGTAACTGACTCGCTATCTGTCGCCTTTTGTACAATATAATTTCCTTGTGAAATGATGGTTAGTTAAATATTATTTTAATACCTTATATTATAAATAGGTAAAATGTGCGAGGGTGCCTGAACTTCGTTAATTTGTATGGAGGCAGAAATCTCCGAAAAGATTTTACGCCACAAAATTCCATGAAACGACGTTCCCTGTTCAATTTTGGCGTGTAATGTTGCGCAAACTGGTTACAATATATTATTATTATTACATTGCAAAATCAGAAAATGAAAATCAACCCTCGAACATTATTATGGACGCCTAAACCGATGAACCGGACCTAAACTAAACCAATAAAATCAACCAACATAAACCCCAATTCACCAAATTTCAGTAACTATTCAACACGCCCTTTTCCAAAGGTTTCGTGATTTCTTCAGACAAGTTTCTGAATAACGACGTCTCAAATAACAAAACCTCTGATAAGCTTGCAAATTGATGTCACGTATTTGTACCTCCCTGCTTTTACCTTTAGAATAATGATTGGTGGACCAGATGTTCACTAAGTAGAAACGTTTCACGATTACTTCACGTAAGTTTCCGAATAACGATAGCTCATAACAAAATTCTGATAAACTGGCAATATGATATGGCATTTTAGGGTTCCGTAGTCGACTAGGAACCCTTATAGTGTCGCTTTGTCTGTCCGTCCGTCCGCGGATAATCTCAGTAACCGTTAGCACTAGAAAGCTGAAATTTGGTACTTAATATGTATATCAATCACGCCGACAAAGTGGTAAAAAAAAAGTTTATTTTTATTTTTTATTATTATTATTTTTTTTTTCAACCCTTACGTGTGATATACTGTTGGATAGGTATTTAAAAATGAATAGGGGTTTGCTAACATAATTTTTTGATAATGTTAATATTTTCGGAGATAATCGCTCCAGAAGTAAAAAAAAGTGTGTCCCCCCCCCTCTAACTTTTGAACCATAAGTTTTAAAAATATGAAAAAAATCTCAAAAGCAGAACTTTATAAAAACTTTCCAGGAAAATTATTTTGAACTTGATAGGTTGAATAGTTTTTGAAAAAAATTACAAAATAATTTCTAACGCTTACTGTGCTGTGACGGACGAAAAACTACGGAACTCTACACTGAGCACACGCTCTTGGCCGGTTTTTGAACCTGTTTTTAACTGCCCGATTGCTCCGTTCGGGATACATTTTATCTCGTGACTCCCGTTATTCCACCCCCAATTTCATCCTGTAAGAGGATTACCTCCAGGATATAACAGTATTTTATGCAACTGTAGTATAAGTACGGTCTTAAAACGCGAGTTCGCAATTAAAGACGCCACGTGAGTTTTTAGATCAACTGATCTGATGATGATTCATACTTAACTATGAATGAATGAATGAGATGAATGAATGCTTCTTTATTTCAGGCAATAAACTCATAACAAATAATAAAGTAAAAAATAGTTTACACAATTAATTAAATATGATAAAATAAATAAAATAAAATTCTTAACTAAGTAAGTAATAAAATTATTTGCGATTCGGGTGCCAATGCGCAGATAAACAATGCAGCAAAATTGCATTTCGGTACAAATTGTTATTAACCGGTTCGGAACCGGACTCGGTTTAGTTCAGATGGCAAGTGCAAGCAAATTAAAAATAAAACAAACCATGAACAAGAGGTGCCGTACGTATTCTGATATCCCACCAAAATCCCAGTTCTAAATTAAAAGACAATAAAATGTTTTATTCGTGTTCGTGAAGTATAAGTTCCTACGTGAGTAGCAACTCACGTACATTAACACAAAGCCTAAAAAAATGCCTTTTATCTACAAATAGTCGTAGAAAAGGTATTGTATGCAACGGTGTATAACTGGTTTTAAAACTCCCATGGCATCTTTAATTGCGATTCTTGCCAAGGCTCGCATTGCAACTCACGCCACTCGTTGCATAAAATGCTATTATTTCAAAACATTTGTTTGTGAAGTTCGGACTACTGCAATATACGGACAGGTTTTAACAGTGTTGTTATGAAAAATGTATGGACCATAACAGCACGCTAAACAGTGCGTTTTTCGACGACTTTATAACAAGGACATAAAAGTACAGGAGTAGAAAAAAAAATTTATCCATGTTAAAATTGTCAGTGTGCCAAATATTTTAGCGTGATTGACTAACAAACTTTCACAATTGTATGTAATATTGATGCGCCTTTCCGATAAACAATTTTAGCTGACATTTTGAATAGCGTCTGTAATATATAACATATCAATGTTTCAATGTTAATGGTAAAAGTACCTTTTCAGTTCTTTTAGACTTCTCCAGGGCCTTTGACTGCATTAGCGTACCTCTTCTATTATCCAAGATGTCTTATTACGGGTTTGATGTCACTGCAACAAAATGGTTCAGTAGCGATTTGTCTGGCCGTACGCAGGCAGTTTCGTTGCGTAGGGTGGATGGTGGTGCTCTGCGGTCCTCTGTTTGTCCTGTGACAAGAGGAGTACCGCAGGGTTCAATACTTGGACCCCTGCTCTTTATACTGTATAATAAAATAAAATAAAAATTGATCGTATTTCCTCTTGGTCGGACAAGAACTGTTTGGTTCCTAATCCTAGCAAGTCGAAGTATGTGGGTTTCGGGTCAAAACATCAAATCCGTAATACCCTTGATGCTCGGACTTCCGGGAATGTCGCCGTCATGGGCGAACCAATAGAGCAGGTGGTAGAAGCAACCAACCTCGGCCTTCTTATGGACGAGAATTTGCGCTATGAGAACCACATACTAAATGTTGTGAGTAACTGCTTCTATCGCCTTAAAGTCCTATATAATATACGTGATTACCTTAGTGTCGATTTGCGTGTCGACCTATGTGAATCGCTTATATTATCTAGGTTAAACTATTGTGATGTCGTGTATGACGGGTGCATTACTGGTCGTTCCAAGAGGCTCATACAACGAGTGCAGAACGCATGTGCTCGTTTTTGTTTCCGAGTCCCTCCCCGGTCCCACATCACTCCATACTTGAACGCCGCTAACTTGCACGCCGACGCCTGCACCTTGCCACTCTGCTTTTCGGGGTGGTAAGGCACGAGACCCCATCTTACCTTTTCCATAAACTGGTACGGTCAAAGAGTGCGCGCAGATTCAAGGCAATGGCCACAATACCTATGCACCGAACCGCTGCTTTCCGAGGTAGCTTCAAGTTCG
This sequence comes from Epinotia brunnichana, assembly GCA_963854355.1. NCBI lineage: Eukaryota > Metazoa > Arthropoda > Insecta > Lepidoptera > Tortricidae > Epinotia > Epinotia brunnichana. Next base: position 6,272,790 of record OY977945.1, on the reverse strand, counting down.
CGGCGTCTAAGTGCTGGAATGATATCCCTCCCCCTATCCAAGGGGCGCTTAGCAGATATACCTTTAAGCGCAAGCTTAAAGGCTATTTGTTGACGCTCCAGAAATCCTAATCCTAATCCTGCACTTTTGACACCAAAAAATATGCCAATTGCAAATTTTTATCTAGTTTTTGTTTTTAGTTTAATAGTAAAATTTATTTATATGTGTAACGTAGTTATTATTTTATTAAAGCTGCATGTAGGTAGTGCTGTATGTATTATCTCACTATTTATATATGTTTATTTCACTCTCGCCTTTCACAATTAATTAAATAGTTGTGTTATTATAATTGTATGACGTTTTTGTGAGTCACCAACGGTGCTGGCTGAAAATCAGCGCTGTAGGTGTCTGACTGACACCTCAGCATAATGCTGAGCCAGTGTCCGGTTCACTGCCGCAGAGACACACTTGTTACATGTTTTTTATTGTTATTTTTATTTATTTTTGCTTAATATGTGTGTCCTGTGTGTTAGTGAATAAATGTATCTTTCTTCTTTCTTTCTTTTTTTCTATATATTTGAAAAACGACGCTCAAAATTTTGGCGGTAATGTCAAAACTAGTAAACTAAATAAACTTAGTCAATTTATTATAGGTCCTGAAACCCTCCAAGAGATTAACAGTAATAAATAACCTTTTCGTGACGTTGCTGTTATGACTGGACAAAATTATTGGATCATTAACGACGTTCGAGTGACGTTATGATAAAAGGTAGGTAACATCATTGATTTAATCCCTTGAAGAGTCCCAGTCACTAAAACCTATCTTCATTAGAACAAGAGGTAACAAGCATAAAAAGAAACAAAAAACTCGATCCTGATCTTACAAATCGATGAACACAGGCAGCACGCACGAAAAAGTATGACTCATTGTCCCGTTCCGCCTGAGCCGAGCGTTCGGCTTTATGACGTTATCACGTAAAATTATCGTCCGTATACCGACTTTATAGACAACCATTTTTTTCATATGAAAGCCAGCTGTCGTCTAGTCTATGCCATCTGGAGCATATTCGATGATTTATCAAAATCGGTTCAGTATCTTAAACGATACGGTGGAACACTAAATACAAACATAGACTGCTAAAATAGCGTTTTTCAATAAAAGTGTACAAAACAACATTTTTTTTCAAAATTCTTTTTTTTTTTGTTTTTCTTACTCAGAATCTTTGATACTATCGATCCTCATACAAGAAAAAAAGTGTCCTAAATATTCCATTCCAGATCGTCACATTTTTGTATGCAGTCTTTTTTTATTTATATGATCGTGACGCACTGGAAGAAAAAAAATACATAGTAAAATCTGGGACACTTTTTTTCTTGTATGAGGATCGATAATATCAACGATTCTGAGTAAGAAAAACAAAAAAATTACGAATTCTGAAAAAAAAAGCTTTGTACACTTTTTTTTGAAAAACGCCCAAAATCATATCTCTCCCTTTAGGCTCTATGGTAGTCGGCAAAAATAGGAAAAGAACGTAATACTTTTATCGCACTCATTAGCACGTGCACGTTTAACGAGGGGCAAAATTAATTAGCATCCGTGATCTGGTTGCGAACACCTTCATCTTGCCTGGGCATATTCACAAAGCTTAACCTCACCTCACGCAACCAGTGTAACTCAGAGCTCTGATAAGGTTAGTATTACGAATCCCGGGCTTCAAAATGTACGATGGATGAGTTGAAAAGGTAGAACAAAGTTGTGAATAGTCTTTACAAACTACAATTTAACGCGGTTGATGAGGCACTTCTACAATTTTATTATATTAGGTCAGTGTTGTTAAAAGTGTGGGTCGCGGCCCCCAGGGGGGCCGCGGCACATATTCAAGGGGGTCGCGAGGATCAGCTTCGAAAAAATCTCGTGACTACAAGGAATGATGTTTTTTTCAAGCATGTTCATTTTAATAAAACAGAAATAATTCTTAGACGTGTGCATTTATTTAATTACGACTATAAAATGTATTTTTTATTTTTTTATTCAGTGCGAAGAATGAGCTGGTTTCATTTTAACTAATTTATTAAAACGTGGTTCCTGTCGTGATACGCAGGCGATTATATAAATTTCCAAATTCAATCTTGTTTGTTTTGATATCGACCATTGGAGAAAATGACAGCTCACACGTATGAGAAGTTGCGAATGGTATCAAAATACCAAGGGCTTCCTTTGCTAGATCGGGATATTCAGCCATTCTCTTCACTCAAAACGCACCGATTGATACGGATACAAACTCCAATTTTAGCATCCTATCAGTTGCAATTTCTAGAAGAGCTTATTTCAAAGGGTGGTTGAGATCGGCCAGCACCACGGATATATTCAGAAAGGGATTTAATATCCAACATTTTCCGTCACCCGTCTGTGTTTCATTTGAAAAATAACTCAATAGTTTTTTTTTGAAGTTTTGCAAACTTTCCATCAATTCCACCATAATGGGAATATGAATTTCTACGTTCACGAAATTATCCGATGAAAATTCTTGAATAATTTGAGACATGCAAGGAAAATATTCAAACTTAAAATTTGCAATGATGTGGTCCATAATTCAGTTTTCGCTATAAATCCATGAATTTTATCTGGTGCTGTAATCAAGTTTTCGTCCCTTCTTCCTTGTAGATTTTTGTTAAATCCATTCAAATGGTCGAAAATATCTGCAAGATATCGTTGATTAAATGCAAAAGCGACACAAGTCAAAAAAAGTCAAAAACACTTTTATTGCAAAAATGAAACTATAGACACTCATTTTATAGCGTGGCACAAAGACACCTCTCGATTTATCGTTAGAAATGATCAAAATACGCAAGTGCCCGTTTTGCACTACTCCTCTTTTGTCACGAACTTCAGTGCAATACGGCCATTTTGTCAGTTGCGACTCGAGAATCGGTAAGAATATGTGCAAAAGTGCCACATTTGCCGATGCTGCAGTTTTGAATGCAAAATAAATATAAGAATTGTATTATTTTCTAGACAAAGCGGCCTCATTTCAAAATGTGACAGTTTTGATTTTAGATCATTTACTTAAATTTAATACTTTCAAAAAGCAAAACTGCCCTATTTTTACATGGGGCCGTTTTGAATTAAAAATACATTACGGATTAATAATATCTAAAATCAAAAGTGCCATATTTTTAAATGTTGCAGTCTCGAATATAAAATAAACATAAGTATTGTATTACTTTATATACAAAACTGCCCTATTTTTACATGTGGCCGTTTTGAATTAAAAATACATTACGGATTAATAATATCTAAAATCAAAAGTGCCATATTTTTTAATGTTGCAGTCTTGAATATAAAATAAACATAAGTATTGTATAATTTTTGGACAAAACGGCCATATTTCAGAATGTGGCAGTTTCGGTTTAAGAATGTTTACCGAAATGTAACGTTTTCAAGAAGCAAAACTGCCGTATTTGTACATGTGGTCGTTTTGAATTGAAAATACATTATAACTTAATTATAATCTAAAATCAATAATGCCATATTTTTTTATGATGCAGTTTTGAATTGAAAATAAGCCTAAGTATTTTACACAAAGGGGTCATATAACGGTATGTGGCAGTATTGGTTTAAGAATTATTACTTTTATTTTACATTTTTATGAAGCAAAACTGCCGATTTAGCTCATGCGGCCATTTTGAATTTAAAAATGCATTTAATAAAATTCATAATTTTACGAGATAAAGGAAAGGATTAGTGATACTTTTGTAGTGTCAGTTTACGATTTACAGGCTGTAATGCCTTGTCCACGAGGCGAAGTATCTAGTTTTTACAAAATTTCAAAATTAAATCTGCTTAATTTCATTATTACGGTGCTGGTCACGAAACGAACTAATTGTTATGTTTGGTATGAAGAAGGAGCAAGATGAATAACCGAAATAGGATCATGCGTGCTTACATACCTACAAAACTTAAATGATAACGCTACCAAAGATCTGGATGTGGTATTTTATAGTGAGAACTGTTGCGGCCAACAAAAAAATCAAATTTATGTTGGCTATGTACCAATATGCTTTAAATAAGTACCCTAAACTCAGAGGTATTACACATATTTTTTTTAAATCACGGGGCATACACACCATGAAGGGGATTCAGTACATTCTACGATTCAACAAAACATCTCCAAAGCATTAAAATCTTCGCCGATATACCTACGTCCCAGATCAATACATAACTTTCATAAAAACTGCAAAACAGCAAGGTGCCGCCCCGTAGGTATAATGTAATAGAATTAACACATGACAATTTCTGGAACATAAAAGCTTTAGCTAATAGTGAATATACTTTAGCCGATGGTAAATACATGGAACTGTGGAGTGACATAAAGGTAATCCAAGTTAACCGTGATACTATTTTTTAGGTTTAGGTTTTATTTAAAACATCATACAGAAGATAATTTTAAGTCCGTGTCGACGTTGAAACCCAAAGAGTCTCGTCTGCTGGTCAGTTGAAGTAACTTTATAACCAAATATTAAAAATTCCTGAAACCAAGATATGCGGTACTCTCAATCTTATTAATCAAGGTGTCATACCGAGATACTATATAAAGCATTATATTCTCATTTCCAAAACAAAGATTAAACACAAGTTGCATATTATTACAAATAATTATATGAAAGATTAAATATAAAAGGCTATGATTGTTTTGGATTAAGTACTTTTAAAGTGATAGTTTTGTTATTGAGATAAACAAGTAAGTAACTAGACAATTTTATAAAATCTAAGCTGTAAACAAAATAATAATGTACTATTTTTAATTAATATTTCAGTGATGCTACTGTTACTGTGACAGAGATTATGCAAGTAGATGTGATTTTTTATAGTTATTAAATGTAACGTGAAGCCATTTATGTTCCAAAGAGATGTAGGTATTTGAGATAGCAGGGTTTATTTGTGCCTTATGATTGTGCCGTATTGCAATTAAGTTCTTAAAACGTACTAGGTTATATTATGTTAATGTTTAACTAATAAGCTGAAACAGTGAGAAAAACTATGAACTCTTACAAAAAAAAAAAATCTTAATATTAGTCATAGTAATTAACGGGCCTACGCAAGTGCCTCTAATCAATAAATAAATATTTGCGGACAATCTTACACAAATCAACCTAGTCCCAAACTAAACAAAGCTTGTACTATGGGTACTAGACGACGATATAGATACTTATATAGAGAAATAAATACTGATATACATAGAAAACATCCATGAATGTTTTGTTTTTATAGATATTTAATTCAAAACATTTAAATATGTTATAAAGATTTGTATTTTTGACAAACGACTTTATTTAGTAATTTTTTTAGAAGTTTAAACACGGAGTTGTGATTCATTTTTAAATAAATACAATTTAATACCTTGAGGTATGTGACAAAAATCTGTATTTTAATAAAATACTTTATTTGGTTAATTTTTGCCTCAGAAGTTACCTCTTGAGCGTAAAATAGTTAGCAACAAACGACCACCGCTCCCATTTCAATGAAGAACCTCAAATTTAGATTAAGATTTTATTTGTTATTGCTAAGATGGCATATTTTGTTTAAAACATTATTTTTTCTTCGTTTAAATACAATAAACGCATTTTATTTCTATATTTGTGGCCATTTTTTTCAAAAAAATAAACTGAGTTTGACTATTTTTTTAATGCAAAACAGACTTTTCTGGTAATATAAGGTTTAGGAGTAACATTTCATAAGGTTTACTAAACCGTTACAAAACAGACAAAAATACGAACAGTTTGATGTATAACACTTATATATTTAACAAATAAAATACTATAAAAGAATACAAAAAAAAAAAAACTTTATTTCGCTCTCCTGTAAAAAAGTGTCATTTTGATTTACGTCGCTTTTGCATTTAATCAACGATATGCTACTTTCAATAGCCAAGTAGTTATAGTCAGAAAATAATTCCGCAAATCCATGGAGGAACATCAATAATTCTGCCCTGAGTTCTATGACGCGTAACAAAACTTTTCCCTTCGAGAGCCATATCTTCTAAAGTAGATTTTGATGAAGTGCAATGCAGTGCAGTGTATTCTCACATACAATTTGAAACATCCGCGTTTGCAAATCTTTGCCTTTAATCGAATTTACAACTTTTAAAACATCTTTCAGTACTTCGTTTAAATCTGTGGGCAACAATTTGGCAGCTAAAGCTTGGCGAAGGAGACAACAGTATGTCCACAAAGCATTCGGCAAAAATGACTTAAGTCTTGCGACGAATCCACTTTAATTTCCCGTCATTGCTTTAGCACCGTCAGTACAAATTCCGACACAGCGCAAAAACATATCATACAAGCACTCGCTAGTTGTGGTTTTGGGGGGTCGCGAAGGAATGTTGATGGTCATGAAGGGCCGTGACACCAAAAAGTTTGAAAAACACTGTATTAGGTAATCTGAAATAGCAAGAGAGAGCGAAAAATCTGTTTGAATTTATGGTTGACTGGTAGGTAAATACCTACATTTGATTACCTACTGTAAGAGCAAGCGGTCAGAAAACAGTTTTTTGATGTTTTTTTTTCAAAACCTCGGTTGAAATTGGATGTCCCGATTTTATTATTAGTAATCTTAAAGATGATTTACAGTAGGTGTACGGTACGTATGAGTACACCAAGTTTTCTATACATTTACCCGTGCGCTGGCTGGCAAATGGTGTCACCCGTGTAGTTTTAGTTATAGGTACCTATGTAGTTTTTAGTCTGTACAAATTTTATTTTATGTTTGTCATGATAACAATGAATAATATAAGTAAGTATTGTTACAATTAAAAATGTGGGCATAATTAAATAACTGTTAAATACTTAATATTCTAATTATTTGTTGCAAATGTTATTGAATTAATTAAGGGCCACCATAGTTACCAAAATGTTATGATATAGATGTACAGTCGCCATCACATACATAGGTACACTATAGGTGTTCAAAAATATCGGCACATGCACCCTAATGCCTTGAAAATAGAGATGTGTTCCGATGTTTGTGACGTGCTTGTTTGCTCCGATGTATGTGATGGCGACTGTACATATTTGCATGCTGTTTGAGACAGCTGGAAAAGGTGAAACAATAATGTATTTACTCTAAGATATGTAAACTACCCTTTTTGCCCGACGACGGCAGAGCCGAACGGAAGGGATATGTTTTTAGCAGTCTATGTTTGTATGTTTGTATGTTCCGCTGTAGCGTTTTAAATACTGAACCGATTTTGATAAATGGGGTTTCAATCGATTCGAAATTATGCTCCGGTTAACATAGGATACCTTTTGTATGAAAAAGAAAAATATGATGGCTGTCACATACAAATAAGTGACTGACTTTGAAAAAAATATGTCGTTATCATAGCGTGTGGGGGATCAAATGAAAGAGGAGAAAATTTCGAGTTCAAATATATAAAAACATTATTAAACTAAAGTATAACAAGCGATAGGAAGACGATTCAAGTTTATATCAGCCTATAAGAATACTACTAGCGCTATCTATCGGCAATTCTGCAAATTATTTGGTTTGAATATCATCGAAATCGCTGAGGAAGAAGTAAATACTGAGAATCATTATTATGAAATATCGAACTCATCTGCAATTCTCTTCATTCTCAGAGGTTCTTTCTATCAAGGCAGTGCACAGTGATATTTTCAGTTCGACTAGCAGAGGCAAGCAATGCACAGCCAACGCAACATCCGAAATCGCACATTCATCCTCAAATCCCCTACAGGGCTGGAAACCTTCAGATATTGACCGTGTGTTGATGTTTGGTGACAAATATCATAAGGTTTGCCTCGAAAATCTTTGAGTATATAAATATACAGCCTGACCATCTCGCTACCGATGAGTTGTTGCCTTGTATTATATTACCATTGCTACCAAAATCCAAAAGTTATACACTGGATATTGGATGCGACGCCGCAGTAGGCTTAGTGATTCCTTCATTGACTGTACTTAGTGGATATTACACTATAGTATTAAAGTAGGACTGGAAGAGCTATCATGATGTCACATCTTTGCACTATTACTTGCAATGATATTTCCGTGGCAGTCATTTCACAAAATCAAAAAAATTACTGAAGTATTTGACTCTCACTCTCGGAGTCCAAAAGGCCGCGTCGCACCTAGCGCTGGTCGTGCATGGTAATGATTTTTCCAACACTAGATACCTTATCAAAACACCTGCATTTCGTTCTGGCAGTGGGGTCGAGTGGAGATATTAAATTTTCTCTCACAATAGTGAAGTCACATTTAACAGAAGAAGACAGCGCATCATTTGTTGAAGGGAACCAATTAAATGAAGCCAATTCGAACGAATTTCATGACGGAATAATAAGCACTACTCTGTTAATGCCAAATGAGATTCCAGTACCCAACATCGCGGAGGTAATATGTCAAAACATTTATGATAATGACACCGTCTTACCGATCCGTGAAATACAGCGCAAAACCGCACTTCTCATAGAGCGGAGGGTTGAAGAGCTAGCCTGGGTTCAACTATTTCCGGATGGGAAAAATGGGCTAAATGAAATTAGACCTCTCTATTAGACTATTTTCAATCACGTGTGATGGGAAGTAACCTGAAGTAACAAACGATTTCAGAGCACATAATATATATTTTACGCGCTCTCAGTGGTAGAGCTTCTGAAAGCGAGACAAAATGTTTCCATTTGCGGAAGATTGCGGCAAGATGGCGTCCAACATAGTGATTAATTCCAAAACATACACCTATGCATGAGAAATATTCGAGGCACTTCTTCATACTGGCACATGGCATATTCTGAGCTAATGGCCATGGTGCGTAACATTGGACCAGCACACTGGTATGTTACTCTGTCATGCAATGACCTGAATTGGCCAGATATGCTACACCCACTATTAGTGGCGGATGGAAGACCTTATGTTCGTGTGGAAGATCTGTTTTGATGAAAAGTACAGTTAGTGGAGTCGTATCGTGTTACTTTATCGCGGCAATTCATGTTCCAGTTCAATGCTGAAAACCTCATCATCCGATCCCATCTTAGGGTGCGTTATAGAAGACTTTTGGTGGCGAATTGAGTTCCAACTCCGTGGGAGTCCGCATGTCCATATGATGATCTGGTGCAAATGACATTTAAATTCACGTGCTGGAATAAACCTTATACTAGTAGAAAGCGTAGTCACCTGTGAGATCCCAGCAGAGGGTGAAATGCACGATCTAGTCTTCTGATTGCAAACCCACCATCACACTGTTACCTACTACAAGCAAAATGACACTAATACGTGCAGATTTGGATTTGCGAGACCCGTGTCTAATGCTACTAAAATCCTCGACGAACACCACACCAGGCTGCAAAAAACGGTAGAAGATTTTACGAACTGAAACGAAATGAGACGGAAGTTATGATTAATAATTACAACAGAACATTACTATGTTTGTGGCGCGCGAACATCGACGTCCAACCCGTGGTTTCAGCTGTAAGTGTAGCAATGTATATAGCTAAGGATATAGCAAAATCAGAACCTGCACAAATACAAAAAGCAGTGACTGAAGCATTGACGAGAATTAGCGAACGAGGTCAAAGCGCTCTCCTCAATCATCGTCAGGTCACGGCATCGGAGTATGCCTACAGGTTATGCCACGTAAGGGTGAGAGCAGCTTAAGAAAATATGTCTTTGTCAACACTTGTAAGCCATAAGAAAGGTACAGGATGCTACGGTTTGACACGGACTGTCCCGAATCTTTTAAAAACATTTTCGAACGATACGAAAATAGGCCAAGAAATTTGGAAAATATGAGCCTAGGAGTGTTTGCCGTAACTTATGAAGCCTTGTCTTCTGTTTCGTTACAAAATAATGACAACGGCGACAACGATACGTATCAAGCGGACGCAGAAGTAGGAACTGCGACGATTACGCTTTTGAACAGGATGGGACGCATGAGGAAGCGCTGTAAACCCGCCGTGCTACGAACTCGTTACAATACCGCCATGTCTGACCCTGAAGCATACTATTATAGCGTACTGGTAACTCACTGTCCATTTCGAGCTAAGGACGAATTGCTGACGGGCCACGACAGCGCTAAAGACGTTTTTTTAGCCAAGCGCACTCTTTTACGACCGCTGCAAAGGGGTTACAGTATCGAACTAATGAACAGGTGGGAAGAAGAACTTCAGGATGCTCTTCGACGCGTAACAGCTGAAAACGCCGCTGACATATGTGTAAATAGTGTAAATTGTGTAAATACTGACATTCAGGACCCCGAACCTCACTTAGCCATACCTGCAGGTCGATCACGTAACGCATTGTACGAACGTCAGGTAGGTCTAAATGTCGCTTTTTATATGGAAAAGTGACAGTTAAATTGTACCGACGCGCGTTCGGAACGTTACATGATTACCCCTCTGAGGTAGACGAGGAAGTTGCAGAATCGGCTAATAAACCTCTGATGACAGATGAAGATTTTTTGAGGACCGTGAATAGATGTAGAATAAGTAGATACCTAATTGTCCTCTCTATACATTTGATAGTAATTTTGTAATATAAAACTCAAGACTGTATGGAAACAGTTTTATAATATATACATATATTACATACCAAGATTGTAACATGATTAAAAAAAGGAAAAATATGAAATATAAAGGAAAAGTATGAAGTAAAGTTTAATATCTATTTAAATTACCCCATTGTTACCCTCACATATCACCAATATGTTTAAATAAAATAGGATTACAAATAATACCCGACTACAGAACACATCTAAAAAGTATAAAATAAAATAAAATTTAAAAAATAATACCCGACTCCGGACACGCGATCTGAAAAGTATTAAATAAGAAAACATTTTACTTCTGAAATCAAAACCTGACATTCAACTCTCTCATATTTGGATGAAGCCGTGGTCGCATGCCTTTGGAGCCTGAATATATGTTGATGCATGCGACCACGGCTTTATCCAAATATATGAGAGAGTTGAATGTCAGGTTTTGATTTCAGAAGTAAAATGTTTTCTTATTTAATACTTTTCAGATCGCGTGTCCGGAGTCGGGTATTATTTTTTAAATTTTATTTTATTCTGTAAATACATTATTTGATTGATTGATTGATTGATTGTGTATGGAATAGAAGGATGTAGGTAACTGTGACGAACACTTTATTAAGGTGGTTCACTTGGTACTATAAGTTTATGCATGTGTAATATGTGCGGCATCGTAGCTCTCAAACAGATCAACCGATTTTAATGCGTTATTTTCAATCGAAAGTCTTGTTTGTCAAGATTTTGCAAAGCTATGTATGTTTTGTGTCGGGGGTTGTTTTAATGCAATTATTAAGAAGACTGCTGATTATTTCACAATGAAAGGGAATGAAAGACAAAACTCGTAGGAAGGGTAATAATTAGGAAAGTATTTAATAATAGTTAAAAAATAAAGTAATCCAAGTATCATTTTATTTTTTACTATTTATAGCTTATTACTTTATTTTTGACTACCTTAGCTTTTGCCCGTGATTTCGTGCGTGTAAACTTCCGTATCAATCATCATCTGTTTCTTCTTTGGTTATAGTCGAATCTGTGCCTATGCCAACTGGGGCACGGCAGTGCCCCCGACAAGTTCATCAAAAGAGCAAATAAAGATGAATAAGCATCCCTGACTTGGCTCTTCGTAATATATCACAAGTTTTGACGGTTGAAGAGTTTCATGACTTTTCATGATTTTTTACGTGGAATGTTTTTTATCGGATACGCTATTCCAGATAATATAAGAAAAATCGTGAGTTAGTAAAAATATGGTTATATTTGGAAAGCACTATATCGCCCTTGCCTTCGGCTCGGGCGTCAAATACCTGCGATCTGACACATTCTTTGTTTCACCGCCCTAGGTAAGTAATGTACCTACTATTCTCAAACTTCCGGCCTATTTTAGGTGCAAGATTATAATTAACATAAACTAAATTAAATTAAAACTACGTTAAATCTAAAAAAAGCGGCCAAGTGCGAGTCGGACTCGCACATGAAGGGTTCCGTGAAATAAATTGCGGTTTACGATTTATGACGTATTAAAAAAAAACTACTTATTAGATCTCGTGCAAACCAATTTTCGGTGGAAGTTTACATGGTAATGTACATCATATATTTTTTTTAGTTTTATCATTCTCTTATTTTAGAAGTTAAAGGGGGGGGGGGCACATTTTACCACTTTGGAAGTGTCTCTCGCGCAAACTATACAGTTTAGAAAAAAATGATGTTAGAAACCTCAATATCATTTTTGAAGACCTATCCATAGATACCCCACACGTATGGGATTGATGAAAAAAAAAATTTTGAGTTTCAGTTCTGAGTAAGGGGACCCCTAAAACTTAATGTTTTTTTTCGATTTTAGTGTAAAAATGCGGTTCACAGAATACATCTACTTACCAAGTTTCAACAGTATAGCTATTATAGTTTCGGAAAAAAATGGCTGTGACATACGGACGGACAGACAGACAGACAGACGGACGGACATGACGAATCTATAAGGGTTAGGTTTTTTGCCATTTGGCTACGGAACCCTAAAAAGGCCCTCGAGGCATTGTACCGAGGATGCTGGCGGCATTTTCTCGTTGAATTGCAATGCTGATGCGTTGCGCAAGAAAGCCGCCAGCTCTTCGGTCACCAGTTACATCAGCCAGACGTTTCGCGATTTCCGCAAATAACTTATGCGCACTGGGACCCCACGGACCGAGGGTCTCGACGCCAAAGGGTACAAAGTTGTACTCTCTGCCGAGGCCTCTATATTTATTGCATTTCAGAAGTTCGGCGTTTTTCGCCGCTGCACCCGCTTTAGAAGTAGTCCGTTGGAGGTGGGACGGTGCCAGTGTGTCTACACAGGTAGCGTCCCACACAAGCATCCGTCCCAAACTCCAAGGAACCAGAGACACACCATCAGGTCTTTTGCCATCATCTCTGACAATGCCTGGCGGCTCAAGAAGAGCAGGCACATTGATGGTGGCAAGAGAGAGCAATCCGCCGGGATTATGTCATTAAGTGTCGCATGTCTTGAAAAGCGGCCTGCACTTTTTTGACAACAAAGTCCGTGGTAACCCAGTCCGTCCACGTCCGTGCCATTTTTTTTAGGTGCGATATTATTCTGATCCTCGCTCGAAACAACTTTTTTTATCGTGATTTCGTAAGACAGGTATTTTGGAAGCGGACTCACGTACTATTATTGGATTTAAAAATCCACAAAATGTATAGTTTTCTTGTAATTTTTATGGAGGGTTTCATTTTTTCTGGGCCATTTGATAAGCTTGTTAGAGGTCTGTGTTATATTTTTTTTCTAAGAAACTCTGTCCTTACTAATTAAATAGAGAGCTCGGTATATAATTATGATCGATGCACATTAAGGGCACGGATAGTCAGTTACCTGTGTTGGCGATGGTACGTTATGTTTTTATTTTGTGCCACAAAGATACATGAATTACTCCAGTCTGTACAAAGTCAGTCTGAATTTTTTTTTTTTTGCATAAAATGAAGTTATGTTATGACAGAGTCAACATACTTACAAGTTATTTTTGTCCTAATCCAAATTCTTTGGAAAACCAAGCTCTCAGTGTAAAAACAGATTTATAGTAATTTTCCCAGCAATAGAAGTCACAAATAGACTGAGAAGACATAACTAAATCCATTCAATTGCGAAACTACTACTAATGAAAGCTATAACAAGCCAAAATTAGTAATAACAATTTTTTACAGCTACACGCAACTCCTACATATTTTTCTTCCCATGGCCAGGAAATGGGGTTTTCTGCCCACGATTGTGAACGGTAATTGTCGCCTAATGACCCGTAGCGACGTAAACTAATTCAACTTTTATTACCTAACCTAAAAAGTACCATGTACATAAAACTATGAACTAAAATGACTAAAACTAACTTAATCTATACACAAAAATAAGTAAATCAATAAAACTAAAAAACTAAAATAAAAGTAGATGCTAGACACCCGCGTCCCCAAGGTCGCGCATTGGGGGAAAATACCCCAAAATGCTGGCGGCGTTTCCACGCTGCACAGCAATGCTAATTCTTTGGCCGAAAAACGCGCCAGCTCTGGGATCACAGGAGATACGGATGAGCTTTTTTTTATTAGGCTAAACAATTGGTGAGCCTCTGGTCCCCAAGGGCCTAGCGTCTCGACCGCAAACGGGACGAAAATATAATTGTCGCCTAAACACAGAGATTTTCGACGCTTAGCCGTCTCCGCGTTTGCGGCCGCCCTACCTAAAAATAACTGCTCATCAAGGTATTTTGTCCCATGACTTGTTGATCGTTTCGATCATCGATTTATCCTGCAGGTCGATCACGTAACGCATTGTACGCACGTTAGGTAGATCTAAATGTCACTTTTTGTATGGAAAAATTACAGTTTTCCTAACGTCCTAACGCGAGTTCAGAACGTTATGTGATTACCTCTCTGTATCTAGAATACAGTATATTTCTCCTCCCTGCTAACTTTTTTTCTCAGTTTAGCTCTCATAGTATTTTAAAGAACGCAAACTAACCACGAAGCTACAATGATTAAAAAAAATTATACATTGACATAGGTCGTGTGGTCGATTTGCCACTCGGCATATCTACTTGTTCACTCCTATTTATTAGAATTTGCTGATAAGTACATATACAATAAGGAATTTAAGCTACGTCCTATAGCTTATGTAATTTAGGATAGGTCATGGTTCTGGTTAACTTTGGGGGTGACTAATAAATATTTCTTTTGAATTATATTAAGTTTCATTTTATGTTATTGCACCTTGATGTGAAATATCGTAAAAATAGCGCAACAAACTCACCTTTTAAAACTAAACAATCACCAAGTTTTCCTCAATAAACTGTCAAAACTAAGCGAAAACTTCCACAAACTTTAAAAAAAGTCACAAACTAATTATTCATACACTTTATTATGCGATAAAATCTAAATATTCCACACATAGAAATAAAATTTCATCGTTAACAACTCGTGAAACAATTGAAAGACGTCCGTACGTAAACTTTTGGGACGGGTTTGCGAGAGAGCGCGACCGTCGAGCGGCAAAGGTATCAGTGTACTGGACTGCTGGAGACTTTTCACTTGAGATACGACCTTTTGCCTCTCTCCTTTTGACCGTTGACATCGAGAGTTTGGGAAATGAATTCAATTGGTGTTATCAAACGGGGTTTCATTACGAAAGCGTGTAAGTATTTGAATTTCCTTTCCGACGGTGAGATCTGGTGGAGAGAAAATTAGTGCAATTGAAATTCGGAAGTTTATGTTGTTCAGCGCAACCGGGCAATTATAATGCCAGTGTTTATGTGTGCTGTTGCCTGTTATATTCTTTTTGTTTTGTATATCATAAAAAATCTTCTTTTTTGTTTGTCGTCATTTGTAGTACCTATTAAGGTTATTCGATTACCATACCAAACGTCATTTGATATTTTCGAAGGCTAACGGCGTGATATTTCAAGAAACGTATGTAACAAACTTTCATAATTTGGCTTTCCCTTTGCGCAAAATTCCCTCTTTCCTAGAATAAAGTTTCTTAAATTGTCACGCCGTTAGCCTGCGAATGTCAAATGACGTTTTGTATGAAAATCGAACCACCTTAAGCCACCCTGCGGAAGTCCAGCGCCGTGGCTTGCCGCGGCATTAAGCAGAAGCTAGACGGTCGCCAACACGCCCCTCCGACCGAGCGACCTTGGTCCGCACCGACCGTGTAGACAATAGGGGTGTAGACTCAAAATTTATTATTACTCCAAAAGATAGAAGGCAAAAATATATGCCTAATGACGAAAATCCCATTCGAATATATTACTACAACCGTTTTAATGTTGCTTGTTAGAGAGAAAACGCTCCGGGATCTCACGATCGTCTAGCGTCAAGTAAATGACGGTCGTTTCATATGAAAGTGCGTTTTGCGGAAAAGGGACAGAACATACCCCCTCTTAAAACTTTGTACGGTTATAACTTTGTGATTAATTAACCTCTTGCGTTGCTTTTTTCTCCATTTGACTACATTTTTAATCCTTTTTCGAGAAAGTGCAACATTATTGATTATTTTATTTAGTGTCTACACCCCTATAACAATAGGGCAAATGCAAACATGCAGCAAAATTTCATACTACAGCGGTCGGTGCCGACCAAGGTCGCTCGGTCGGAGGGGCGTGTTGGCGACCGTCTAGTAGAGGCTTTATGCTGAGCTTTAACGTCTTTGTTTTGTATATTTCTGTATTCAATTGTAAGGTGTACACGTTATTAATAGTACATTATTGCAGTGGCCGGGAAGGAGGCAATTGCAGGCTGAGTATTTGTTTAAACGGACGAGCTTGCGAGTCCGTTTAATTATGATACGAAGCCTGCAATTGCCATTCCGCGGTTGAGGCCAAAACAGTGCTTTTCTCAAACATGGGGGAATAAAAAATACTAAATTGAAATCAAGCTTTATTATTAAATACAAATTGAGGATACTGCAAATTACTTAATATTAAACGTCATATTGGACATAATAATAATAATGTTTATTCTCTCTTTAAGGCTTATAGCTAAATTTACATAGGTACAATTAATTTGCCAACCCACAATGCGGTTTGTTGGCAAACAACGCTCCTAATTGATTATAGTGCAGCCCTTAACCGTTTTTTTTTAACAGAATCGCAAGTTTATTTTTCCAACGAAAAACGCAAATTATTTGAATCACATACAAATAAAAATAAAATACGAGTTGAATTGGCTGAATACGACGAGGGGACCAATTTTAGACTTTCGAGCGCTCGACTCTTTCACTCGAAAACTGTCAAAAAAGCTGAATTGCTAGTTTGAAATAGCGATAGAAAATTTGGAAACGAGTGGTATTGAGTACGCGTATTCAATTCCATCGGTAGAAAGTTAGTGCATGCAATTTTGACACTCCAATCGTATTTACTTTTGTTTCATTTTCGAGCGCTCGAAAGTCAAAAATCGGTCCCCTGTGCCGTCTTTTATTCAATTCAATTCAATTCATTTATTTATTCAGATTACAAAGATCCATTATTTGTTAGTAGTATCCTTAAAAAGACTATGTTAGTACATACACTATAAATATAAATAAACAAAAACTAAAAAATTAAGCTTTGCACAGCTCACTTCACTGAGTACGGCGCATGTAGCCGACTACAATGAAGCAAGTAGGGACAGTCCAATCTGTCCCCTATCATCCTTAAGATGTTGTTGGGGCTGGCGCGCACCCGACGCACCAGGGATGCAGCTCTCTTGCGCATGGTGGCATAAAAGCAATCCACTCTCGCTTCCGCAAACATCCCTGATGCGCTACAGAAGCGCGGCAGCCCCACCATCACCCGGAACGCGTTGTTGTACTGGACGCGGAGGGACCCGTAGGCCCGTTTTGTATAATCACGCCATAAGCTGCACGAGTACATGGAGGTACAGTAAGCTTGAAATAACGTGTGTTTCACCTCCCTGGTACAGCGAGCAAACTTACGAGCTATCATATTGGCACGGACCGACAGGGCCCTCCGCTCCCGCTCCATGTCATTATCGTCTTTGAGGTCCGACGTGACGATGTGTCCTAAGTACTTAAACGACCCAACCCTTTCAAGGACTTTTTATGCCAGTTTCTACTTTTTTTAAAGTTTGGTACTTGACAAATTAAGGAATTTATATGTAACAATCCAGGCGGCGTGCAATATTTTTTTTTATTATGTTTGGACACAATTTACCTTCCAATATGTAGCGAGAATGACTAGATTCACTTTGCGGGCCATTTTTGAGAAATTAAAGAAATGTTTGTGTGTGTGTGTGTGTCTGTGTGTGTGTGTGTGTGTGTGTGTGTGTGTGTGTGTGTGTGTGTGTGTGTGTGTGTGTGTGTGTGTGTGTGTGTGGGTGTGTGTGTGTGGGTGTGGGTGGGTGTGTGTGTGTGTGTATGTGTGTGTGTGACTTTGAGTCGTTCAGGGTGTTTCGCAGTATTTCTATATAGTTTTAATATCAGGATCACTGATATAACTAGTAAAACTTTTTTCCCACTAGATTACAGGGGTTTTACAAATTTTAGATGCGTGTAGTATGTGTGTGTATCTGTGTTTGTCTGTGGTATAGTAGCTCCCAAACGGATAATTCAATTTAAATGCGCTTTTTTTATAGTACTAGAAGTAGTGTACAAATTTTGGTGTCGGATGAATTCACTTAGCACAGATGTAATATATGTAAAATTTAGCTAATTTAGCCCTGTATTCATCTGCCACCCCCTGGAGGGTAGGCAAGGGAGTCATTCAAAGTTATAGGCCGCCGCGCTTCAGAAAAAATATCATATCAACTTCTATTTACGTAACAACTCAAGTGTGGTATCATGTTCTTATAAATCGGGCATAAGGAATTCATTTTTGAGACATTCAATGTATAGTTTCATAGAAAAAGAGGAAAATATTGACGAACATATCAAAATCAGTTTGCAAAAATCTAAGGACTTTCCGACTTTGCGGCAAAACTAGAAAAGATAGGTACACGAAAGTACTGTAGAACACAAATGATATCTAGCATTTCAGCTAAACATTTTAGTTTTTTAGGGTTCCGTACTCAAAGAGTAAAACGGGACCCTATTACTAAGACTCCGCTGTCCGTCTGTCTGTCTGTGTCTGTCTGTCTGTCTGTCTGTCTATCAACAGGCTGTATCACACTGATACCGTAATAGTACCAGTTGAAACTTTCACAGATGATGTATTTCTGTTGCCGCTATAGCAACAAATACTAAAAACAGAATAAAATAAATATTTTATAGATAATTGTGGGCGACAGAATGTAGTTTGTGAAATGTAGGACCTACGGGTCACGAAGAGAAAGGGTGTTGTATAGTATGTGAACGATAAGGCCTACGGGTCACGAAGGGAAAGGACGTGTAACTATAATTCCTTCACATAAGGACGGCAATTGTGCCCAGATTAAGCTCCTAAAGCAAACGGCTCATATAAGAAGCGCGTGATTTATTTAGGACCTAAGTACAATAGGTACAGACGAAGAAAATAGCTTAAAGTAAAGATAAAGGTACCAGGTACCTCCAGTAATTATTTCATAAAGATCGATAGGGGGAGAGCCCCTGATAAATGAGGGAGAGATAGCCAAATTAATTGTAAAGAAACCAACTTGAGACTATATCCAGATCTAGTCCGCCAACAAGGGACATCGGTAACTAGAGTTACATAAAATGTGAAATAAAAATGTACACAACGTATGCATAGAGATTATTGCTTATTATGGTGCAATAATGGTCAAGGTTCAGGTTGATTTCTCTGATTGGCTAAAAAGACGGGAGCAAAGTCAAACTTATGCTACCACGTTAATGTAAATGTGAAAATTGACGGTCTCACCCGGCCATAGCTTCGTAACCAGATGAGGTACGAAAGCAATTGAGGTATCGTTAGGAAGGTACGGTAAATGCCCTTACGTATGTATAATCACTTTTGATAATTAATGTTAATTAAAGCCACTAGGGCCTGGCAAAGCCATTTCATGTTACCAAAGTTGGTAATTTTACGTAAATATCGACTTTCCCAATTTAAACGGGAAAAGCAGGAAAACTAGTAGATATTGTAATGTATAGCTCAGAAATAGTTCTTTTGAAGGAAAATATGTAAAAACCCTTAAGGTTTCCCTGAAAACCAGGAAAACGTAAAAACTAGCTTTTCCATAGTAAAAGTGGGCGAGGTCTTCAAAATTATATCCCCACCACTTTTAATGCCTTAGGGGTATAAAAGAGGCTATAATCGCCGGATAGAATTGTGTTCGCTCAGCCCCACCAGTGGGAGCTCCTAGGAAGAAGAAGAAAGGAAGAAGTAGGGAAATTGTGATAGGAAGTAGGAAATTGTGATAGGGAAAGTTTAACAAGTAGTTTGTGTCTCATTATTTTATTATACCGTTTCATTTATATTTCGCCAAGTATTATTTTATCGTCACCCCCACCCCATTCTTCAACAGTGCAGCTCAGTCTGCGGGATTAGTGCTCCCCTAGAGCACCTGCGCTATCAAAGCGCGTTACGGCCGTTTAAAAACACGCTGAGCGGTTCAACCGCCGCGGTTCACCCGCCGCGGTTGAAACGCGCGGTTCGCCCGCCGCGGTTTTTAAACGCCCCTTGTTAGGTGACTGTGAGGTCGCGAAGGTCAAACCCAGGCCTGTCGCACATCGACCACGTCGGCGCCACGCGTCGTCCACAGTCGTTTTGGTCCTTCGAGCCGGATCTGTAGATCCAGAAAAAGTGAAAGTTAGTAAAGGCGATAGGTACCTGTGGGTACTCAAAGAAAGTCGTTTGGGGGGTATAAAACCAACGACGCTAGTGAAAACAGCGTAGCTCGAAATTTGTCGCCGCGACGCGATCAAAAATAGTGAAAAAATCGGACATCGCGTATGTACATACGTCACTACGGAGCCACGACACAAACTACAAACAAGACGTGCAGAATATTATAGAAAAATCCTTTTATACCTGTCGTGTAGGTTGCCAAAGTGCGCAACCGCAGGTATTCGAGCAAAAAAGGACTCAAGTACGTGAAGAGTACTTAGCAAGTCACTACAGTGACACTAAGCGTTATTTAAGCACGCACATTCCAAGAGGAGACGAACACCATGTCAGGAGGCAAGAAGAGGATAACGAGATCCATGACTACGGCCCAGGAAGACGAAGAAAGGGCAAGATTCCTGGAACAAGGAGCAGCCGCCGCGCAAGCACGCGCGCGCGGGGAATCAGCCGATCGGCTTGGCGAGCCATCGACTAGTGGCGCGCAAACCACGCGTGCCATCCGGACTACCAAGAAGACTAAGTCCAAAGATACAGCCTTGGAGCCCGCAAAGAGAACGGCGGAACCAGCCTCATTAAGTATCGATGACACTTTAATAGCCGAACCCCAAGGGACGGCACCGGCACGCTTGACAAAAATGGGAGAACCGCAATCTCCATCTGTAGACACAGCGATATTGTGGCGCAGGGATTTAGATAAACGGCTACAGCGTCAGCCTACTATCATCCCTCTAGATGCTCCTCAGGGAAGGGTCATCATAGTTCCTCCGGCGAGGGGAGAACATGGAAACAAAACGGGAACCGAAAAGGAAGTCACATTCGCTGAAACGTCAACACCGCGCCGAACGGCGTCAGTGCGCTCAACCGAGAGTCGGTTGTCTGTGACTCGAATAATGGAGTTAGAAGTAGAAGAGAGTGAGCAATTGGCCGAGCTACGGCGGAAAGAGATGCTGCTACACGCAGCGCATCAGAAAAAGAAAATGGAGATAGACACTGCAGTTCAAGAAGAGGAAATACGTTTAGAAAGGGAGTCCATTAAAAGGCGCGCTACGTTGAAACGAACGCGCGAAGAATCTGAATGCTCAATACAAGACGAGCAGTCACTTATGGGATCAGTAGCCAGGTGGATAGATTCCGGTAAAGAAAAAAGACGAGAAGAAGCGCCACTGGGATTATCCCCCACTAGGCCACTCGGAACGCGCTCGCCGCCGCGAGCTTATGAGCGGAGAGAGAGATCACCGCCATACGAACCACAGACACCGCATACGAGGTACACACACGAGACCTCGCCTGAGGTAATGGTTCAATTATTTGAACGGATGCAGATGGCAGCCAGACCGGCGCCCAAAGAAGTGTACGAGCTACCACCATTCTACGGGGATATATCAGAATGGCGGAGCTTCATGATCGCATACGAAGAATCGAATCGTAGATTCAAATTTAGTGACTACGAAAACGTAGCGAGGTTACGCGCAGCGTTAAAAGGTGACGCAAAAGCATGTGTACAGCACATATTATCAACGGCGGCAAGGCCGGATTTAATAATGAAAGTATTAACTAAACAATACGGACGAAGCGAATTCCTAGTAGACAAAGCATTGGAGGATTTAAAAGGAATGCCTACAATAGGCGACAGCGCTCACGACCTCAACCAATTTGCTATAAAAATCGTGAATATAGCGAGCACGGTAATGGACTTAAGCGAACGAAGTTACGCAGAGAATCCTATGCTGGTTAGAGAGGTTACCAATCGACTAAGCCCCCACCTTCGCAGCAGATGGTGTGAATATGCTCGCAAGTACGAGCACGAAGGAAAGGCGGAAATAGAAAGATTATCCGATTTCCTCCTGGAAGAATCGGAGCTACAAATGTCCTTTACGCACGCCCGTGCGCCTATGCAACGCCCACGGGCGGATTTCCCGGGCAACAATGCCCGGGCAGAGCTGCCGCGCGCGTCTAACCCATGGCCCAATAGAGCGCGCGAACCGCCGCGACCCCAAGAGTGGGGCGGGCAGCAACCACGCCCCCAAGGAAGGGCTATGCGACAATATGATAATAAGCCAGCATACCCCCAATATTCACGCGTCACTTACGCCACTGAAAAAGTAAACACACAGAATGTAGTATGTCTGTATTTCGGGGGGGGTCATAGCACTACCGATTGCTATAAAATTCAACGCCTGAATGTAGGAGCACGATGGGATTGGGCTAGAATCAACAAAGTTTGTTATAAGTGTCTAGATGCAAGACACGCCAGCACGACGTGCAAAGGCAAGCGGTGCGACGCACCCGGCTGCCAGTATTATCATCATAAGTTACTACACGGCAGTTACGAGCCAAGAAGGGAGACGACGCGCATGCCACAAGAAGCAGACGCAACGGCAGCTGCCACGGATCAAGAAGCAGAGCTAGTAGGAGAGCCCCAATGGGCGGAACCGTCGGATACGAATTGGAGGGAAAAGACTCCGTACGAGTCCAACAATAGTGAAGAAAATAGCTACGCGTCTTCATCAGACGCAACCCAGGTGCTTTTGAAAGTGATACCCGTGATTCTATCCGGGCCCAAAGGAGAAGTAGGAGTATACGCACTACTAGACGAAGCGTCCACCATAAGTATGATAGACGAAGAGATCGCAGATCAAATAGGGGCTACAGGCCCGGAGGAAATGCTGAAGGTTAAAGGAATAGGAGAAATATGCCATAAGGCAAACAGCAAAACAATAAACGTATCGATCCGAGGGAGAGTAGGAGGTAACGAACACCCGCTGACGCTGCGGACGGTACCAGAATTAAGAATAAAAGGTCAAAAGGTTAGTAAACAACTCGTGGAAATGTATGACCACCTGAAGGACGCGCATAGCGCTTGTTTTGAAATGGGAGTGCCCCAAGTATTAATCGGAGCCGACCACTGGCAGTTAATTATACCCGAAGAAATAAGGGTGGGCCCTAAGGGCGCGCCAGTAGCGGTAAAATGCGCCATAGGATGGGCGATATATGGCCCCACGCCAAGAAGTATGGATACCCGCGAACGCATCGCATATCACACACAAAGTGAAGCAGACGTCAAGCTGCGCGAAATATTAAAACCGCGAGAAGAAAGAAATGTAAAAATATTCGACGACATACGCGCCAAGGCGGCAATCACAGTGCCAAACAGCACCAAGGACACAACCATGTCACCAGGAGGGGGCATGACCCATCTCAACAATAAACCGACCCCCGGTCGCCCGCGGTCGGTCGCAGCAGCCGATACATCGACCCCCCGACCCGTGGGGTCGATTCCAGCCGCGGCGCTTGAGAGCGCCGCGATCTCCGGTCCTGCAATGGCGAGCCCGCTCTCAACCCAGTACATCGACTCCCGGACCAGCGGGGTCGATTTCAACCACGGCGCCCGAGAGCGCCGCGATCTCCGGTCCTGCAAGGACGAGCCCGTCCGCCCACACCGGCCCTACGTGCCGAAGGGCAGCGGCGACGGCACGGCGCAAACAGCGCCCCGCCGACCCAGCTGGTCGCCCGGTCCGCCAAGCGAATGGTGGCGCACGCCATAAGCACGACCACAACCAAGCCAAGTGAAAGTGTGTTACCAGTGATGGTCGCTCAAGGGCCACATAAGGTAATTAAAGTGAAAAGTAAGTAGTAAAGACAGTGAATGAACATGAAAGTGAAAGTGATTAAAAGTGTATTTGATGACGAATCATGTCGTAAGACTTTAATGTAGTCTGTCGCTTACCCTTGCAACCCAGTATGTATCTGCGATACATACCGGCGGGGGCATTGTGGGCGACAGAATGTAGTTTGTGAAATGTAGGACCTACGGGTCACGAAGAGAAAGGGTGTTGTATAGTATGTGAACGATAAGGCCTACGGGTCACGAAGGGAAAGGACGTGTAACTATAATTCCTTCACATAAGGACGGCAATTGTGCCCAGATTAAGCTCCTAAAGCAAACGGCTCATATAAGAAGCGCGTGATTTATTTAGGACCTAAGTACAATAGGTACAGACGAAGAAAATAGCTTAAAGTAAAGATAAAGGTACCAGGTACCTCCAGTAATTATTTCATAATGATCGATAGGGGGAGAGCCCCTGATAAATGAGGGAGAGATAGCCAAATTAATTGTAAAGAAACCAACTTGAGACTATATCCAGATCTAGTCCGCCAACAAGGGACATCGGTAACTAGAGTTACATAAAATGTGAAATAAAAATGTACACAACGTATGCATAGAGATTATTGCTTATTATGGTGCAATAATGGTCAAGGTTCAGGTTGATTTCTCTGATTGGCTAAAAAGACGGGAGCAAAGTCAAACTTATGCTACCACGTTAATGTAAATGTGAAAATTGACGGTCTCACCCGGCCATAGCTTCGTAACCAGATGAGGTACGAAAGCAATTGAGGTATCGTTAGGAAGGTACGGTAAATGCCCTTACGTATGTATAATCACTTTTGATAATTAATGTTAATTAAAGCCACTAGGGCCTGGCAAAGCCATTTCATGTTACCAAAGTTGGTAATTTTACGTAAATATCGACTTTCCCAATTTAAACGGGAAAAGCAGGAAAACTAGTAGATATTGTAATGTATAGCTCAGAAATAGTTCTTTTGAAGGAAAATATGTAAAAACCCTTAAGGTTTCCCTGAAAACCAGGAAAACGTAAAAACTAGCTTTTCCATAGTAAAAGTGGGCGAGGTCTTCAAAATTATATCCCCACCACTTTTAATGCCTTAGGGGTATAAAAGAGGCTATAATCGCCGGATAGAATTGTGTTCGCTCAGCCCCACCAGTGGGAGCTCCTAGGAAGAAGAAGAAAGGAAGAAGTAGGGAAATTGTGATAGGAAGTAGGAAATTGTGATAGGGAAAGTTTAACAAGTAGTTTGTGTCTCATTATTTTATTATACCGTTTCATTTATATTTCGCCAAGTATTATTTTATCGTCACCCCCACCCCATTCTTCAACAGTGCAGCTCAGTCTGCGGGATTAGTGCTCCCCTAGAGCACCTGCGCTATCAAAGCGCGTTACGGCCGTTTAAAAACACGCTGAGCGGTTCAACCGCCGCGGTTCACCCGCCGCGGTTGAAACGTGTTAAAATATATCGAAATAAGAAATTCTTAATACTACTAGCGCCATCTGTTTCTACATTATAAACTTCTTGTCTATGCACCTATATCAGAAATATAGACAGTATTACTCAAACTACAGTACAACGTTGTTTTATTTATAGGTTATGCGCCAGCACGTTTTTATTTTGAGATAGTTGGTGTTAAAGTCAGTGATAGTTGTGTTTTTTGACCGAATTAGGCGTTCGCGATTAGTTATTTTCCATAATGACTACGAACTACCTTGTCAACGTGCCAAAACTTAAAGGCAGAGAAAATTACAGTGAGTGGACGTTTGCCGCGGAAAACTTTCTTGTGCTTGAGGGAATGCTTCATTGTATAAAACCAGAGGCAGTAACAGCGATCAAGCCAGAAGATGATGTTAAAACGAAGGCTAAACTCATAATGACTATCGACTCAACGTTGTATGTGCATATTCGAGATGTTACGACGTCAAAACAACTGTGGGATAAACTGAAGAGTTTATATGATGATTCGGGCTTTAGCAGAAAAATAAGCTTGCTACGAACTTTGACCTCGATTCGTCTAGAAAGCAGTGACTCCATGGCGTCTTACGTGAACCAACTGATTGAAACCGGACAAAAATTAAATGGGACAGGTTTTAAAATCAGTGACGAGTGGATAGGATGTTTATTATTGGCGGGCCTAACTGAAAAATACATGCCGATGATCATGGCTATCGAGCACTCCGGGATTACCATATCAACGGACGCCATTAAAGCCAAATTGTTAGATATGGCGGGAACGGAAACCGGTAGTGACAGCCGAGAAAGCGCTGCGTTCGCCAGTCATCAGAAGTACCAATATAAGCACAAAAATAAGTCTATGAACAAAGATGGCGGATGCCACAGTAAAACGTCAACAAAAACAAATGCTAATATCAAATGTTACAAATGCAAAGAAACGGGGCATTACCGCAATCAGTGCACTAATAACAACTATAAACAATCCACAGAGAAAGAAAATACTAGAAAACAAACTCATGCGTTTAGTGCAGTTTTTTTAAACGGAAGTTTTAGTAAAAATGAGTGGTATCTTGACTCGGGAGCAAGCGGACACTTATGTGCTAATGAAAGTTGGGTTATAAACCCATGTTATGATCAATCCGAAGAGATTATTGTTGCGAATAACAGCAAGTTAAAAGTACTTTGTACGGGTGACGTGAACTTCGTAACAATGACGGATGAATGCGAGTATGAAGTGCCCATCAAAGGGGTACTTTGCATTCCGGATTTGACGACAAACTTACTGTCTGTGAGCCAGTTGATTCAAAGAGGAAACAAGGTTGAATTTTCTGAGAATGGCTGCAGTGTTTACAATAATATTGGACAATTAGTGGCAGTGGCGGATGTGTTCAATGGTGTTTATAAGATCAGAATGCCAGAATGCAAAAATGCATTGGCAGTTTCTACAGTGTCAGGCGAGACATGGCATTGCAGATTGGGACACGTAAACAGCAACTATTTGAACAGAATGCCAGAGGCTGTGAATGGATTGATCATGGATAAGAAGGTTGACATAACCAAGCAGACATGTTCTGTTTGTTGTGAAGGTAAGCAGTCTAGGCTACCTTTCAAACATGTTGGATCTAGAGCTAATGAAATAATTGAGTTAATTCATATGGACATCTGTGGACCAATGGAAGTAACATCAATAGGTGGATCCAGATATTTTTTATTATTTGTCGATGATTGCTCTAGAATGATGTTTGTGTATTTCCTCAAAAACAAAAGTGAGGCCTTGACACATTTTAAAGAATTTAAAGCAAAGGTAGAAAAACAAACAAACAAGAAGATCAAAACTATACGAAGCGACAACGGCCTGGAGTTTTGTAACAAGGAGTTTGATTTGTTTTTGCAGAAAGAGGGAATTAATCATCAGAAAACAAATAACTACACACCCCAACAAAATCCTTGCGCAGAACGTGGAAATCGTACACTGGTCGAGAAAGCGAGGTGCTTATTGTTTGATGCGGGGCTGGGTAAAGAATTTTGGGCCGAAGCGACAAACACAGCAGTATACCTTCATAATCGGATCTTAGCATCTGGATTAAATGGCAAGACACCACATGAAGTATGGACGAAAACTAAACCAGAAGTGGGCCATTTAAGAATATTCGGAAGCAAGGTAATGGTCCATCTCCCAAAAGAAAAGAGACAAAAATGGGATAAAAAAGCTGTGGAACATATATTAATTAGTTATCCGGACAACGTGAAAGGCTACAGGCTCTACAATCTAGTGACCAAAACTATAACTACAAGTAGAGATGTTATAATAATGGAAAAAGAAAAAAAGGAGGAGGTTACTCTTCCAGTTATTGGTGCTGAAACCAGGGATATTATTATTGTTGCCGGAGCTCCTAGGAATATCTTGGAATCAGAAGAAGAATATGAGTCAGAAGTTGAAGAGACTATGACAGAATCCCTGGATGAAACTTATCTTCCATGTGAGAGTGAGTATGAAGATGATGAATCCTCACCCATCTCTTCATCTATTCTTACCGACAAAGTCAGACCTATAAGAGAGAAAAGGAAACCAGAAAGGTATGGGATCACAAACTTGTGTGTTAGTGAAGAAGTTGGGGATGATGCAAATGGCCTAACACTCGATGAAGCACTGAAGGGACCTGAAAAAGAAGAATGGTTGAAAGCTGTTAATGAAGAAATTCAGTGTTTTGAAGACAATAGTGCGTGGGAGCTAGTAGATGCTCCACCTAATAGTAATATAGTGAAGTGTAAGTGGGTACTAAAAAAAAAATATGACAATGAGAACAATGTTCGTTATCGTGCAAGACTTGTGGCCAAGGGATTTATGCAAAAGGCAGGTGTGGACTTTACAGAAACCTACTCTCCTGTGGTAAGACACACTACTCTGAGACTTTTATTTGCATTAGCTGCACAGTTGAATTTAAATGTTACTCACCTTGACGTCACTGCTGCTTTTCTGAATGGTGACCTCGATGAAGACATATATATGCAAAAACCTGATAATTTTCCTTATTCTGAAAATGATATGAAAGTGTTGAGACTAAAAAAGGCTATATATGGCCTAAAACAATCGTCGAGGGCCTGGTACAGGAAAGTTCATGACTGTCTTATAAGTTTGAATTACAATGCATCCAAAATTGAACCTTGCCTGTATACAAAGAATAATGGTAATTGTAAAACATTTGTGGCATTATATGTGGATGATTTTTTCATTTTTTCGAATAATGACTCTGAGACTAAGAACTTGACAAGTGTTTTAGCTTCACATTTCAAACTCAAGGATTTAGGAGAAGTCAAACAATGCCTAGGTATGAGTGTTCATGTAGATAAAGCAAAAGGAGTCATTACATTAAGTCAAGAAAACTATGTAAACCAATTATTGAAGAAATTTAATATGACTGAATGCAAAGCCGCAGTCACCCCTATGGAAGCTAAGCTCAATGTAAACAAAAGTGAAAAATGTAATGTAGAGCTTCCTTATCAGCAACTAATTGGCAGCCTGATGTTCTTGGCAGTGTTAACCAGGCCTGATGTGGCGTTTTCCGTGGGTTTTCTTAGCCAATTTAATAATAGTCACAATTTAGAACACTGGTCATATGCCAAAAGAATACTAAGATACCTTAAGAAAACAAAACATTATGGTTTAACATATACTAAAAGTGGAAATTCTAAGTTGGAAGGATTTGCTGATGCTGACTGGGGAAACAATGTTGTTGATAGGAAATCATACTCTGGTGTATGTTTCACTTTATCGGGAGGTGCCATTTCATGGGCATCTAAAAAACAAAAGACGGTTGCTTTATCAAGCACCGATGCTGAGTGTATGAGTGTCACTGAAGCATGTAGGGAGGCTATATACTTGCGCCGCTTGTTATGTGAAATTACAGGTGAATTATACACTGTTAATATATTTAATGATAACCAGGCTGCACTAAAGTTGTCAACAAGTAATGTGTTTCATAATCGTACCAAACACATGGATGTTCGTTTTTATTTCTGCCGTGACTGTGTGAATCACAATATAGTCAAACTGCATTATTTACAGACAGATAACATGCCGGCAGATATCTTAACTAAAAGTTTAAATAATGTAAAACATTATCAGTTCATGAAAGCTTTGGGCATACAAGGTATAATTAATTAAAACTAATTAAGTTAACCTAACTTGTTTGCTTTTATGTAATAATTATTAGTTTATTTCGATAAGAGAGAATGTTAAAATATATCGAAATAAGAAATTCTTAATACTACTAGCGCCATCTGTTTCTACATTATAAACTTCTTGTCTATGCACCTATATCAGAAATATAGACAGTATTACTCAAACTACAGTACAACGTTGTTTTATTTATAAAACGCGCGGTTCGCCCGCCGCGGTTTTTAAACGCCCCTTGTTAGGTGACTGTGAGGTCGCGAAGGTCAAACCCAGGCCTGTCGCACATCGACCACGTCGGCGCCACGCGTCGTCCACAATAATGGTACGGAACCCTTCGTGCGCGAGTCCGACTCGCACTTGGCCGGTTTTTATTTTAAGACAAGAGCAAAATTGGGAAAATTGTGCTCGAAAAACCAACAACGCAAAGCGATTTTTGCCTACAAGATTAATTTTATCGAAATCACTATTTTCCATAAACCAGCATGAACTTTTCATATGTTGTTAAAAATGTTATGTGCACCGCAAAACTGCAGATAGACAGTCTCTAAAGTGTCTAGTTCGTCAGGAAAGACATAACCTTCATTGCGGCGGAGGCTTTTTGAAAAACGTATATTAATTACATCTGTGCCAAGTGAATTCATCTGATACCAAAATTTGCACCTCCCATACATTGGGTGACACTACTTCCCGTACTAAAAGGAACGTCTTGTCAGTCGAGATGGTCCAATCATATTCAGTAAAATTTTCTTCTATTTCATACCTCAAGTTGTCAAGACATTCCCGCAGCGTACGGATGTAATGGACTTATTTGCTGATGGCACATGTAAACGAGGGCTATGCGTGATCGCATCAGAAACCAGGCTATCGGCAGCAGAACAAAGGTAAGAATAAGAATAAGTTTTTTTTGTAACCGATATAGAATGGCTAAACATAAGCGGCAGTTGTGCCATTGACTCTGAAGTTGGGTACAAAACCCTAAATGCTGATAAAAATGCTAAACATCGTATCTAGACGCATACATTTCTCTTCCTAACTTCCATTCCATTTATCTTTGAAGGGAAAACCTAGGTTAAGATAACTGATGTCTTCTAATTGAATAACTCCTTAGAATAATAGCCGTTTTACCGCACACTTAAAGTTTAAGTTTAAATCCTATCCTGATTAGATGCAAACTCTTTACCTGTCCTGCAAAAAGTACCTACCTATTTCAGTCATTGAAGTCTCCGTTAATGTTAGGGGAGAGTGGGTAGGATTCGTACACTATTTTTTAAGACACCTAAAAAATACCTGTTAATAAAATAATAATAAATAAATATTTCAAATCTACCTAGTCCCAAACTAAGCAAAGCTTGTACTATGGGTACTAGACGACGATATAGATACTTATGTAGAGAAATAAATACTTATATACATAGAAAACATCCATGACTCAGGAACAAATATTCGTGCTCATCACACAAATAAATGCCCTTACCGGAATTTGAACCCAGGAGCTCTTGCTTCGTAGGCAGCGTCACTACCAACTAGGCTAAAGCAGTCGTCTAATAAATTTAATAATTTTTTTTTTAATACATTATGATATTTACGATAAATTCAGTGCTGATATACACCCCACTTATCTGGCTTTAATAATAATTAACTGTTGTTTGGATATAAAGCAGCATAGTGACCCTACGGTGATTTTTCTCAAAAATGGGAAACGTACGTAACTACCCCACACGTGGGGTGGCTTCGTACACTATTCCTTTTTCCCAGGATTCATTGGATTTTCAGCTATTTCGCCTGTTTTAGTCACCTTTTAGGCATATCTTACTGACTTGGTATTGTAAATATAATTTCTCTTGATGTATATATTTTTTACTTAAATGGGATGCATTCGTACACTACGAAATAACATACATTTTGACTGTACGATGGTACCCCAACCAACACGATCAGAAAAAAAATTAAAATAAAAAATAACCGTAAAAGTAATCCCAAAACCATTGTTTACATATTAATCTCAAGCATCTGATTACAAACTTTATAAAAAAAAAACGATTAAAACTTATTAGGGACAGACGCATTCACAGGAGAACCAAACATTATTTTATGGTCGCGTCGCGAAATCACATAATAATTATTTCTGGTGAAATCTGCTGCCGCACTGCCATCACTTTTTGAGGGTAGCCTATGCATATATTATGAGCGGCAGTCACGCATACAAATATGAGCGCTTCAGCATGTTGGATAGTCGAGCTATGACTACTGTACGAATGCTCCCTGTGTACGTATCCTACCCACTCTCCCCTACCCTCTTTCAAAGCCAAAGCGGTGGAAAAAACTGCCTGTAAAGTCGCCGTCAATGGACTTTGCTAACTATGTAAGCAAACCGCCATACTGAAATTGAAATTAAATGTCAATTTCAATACATTGTTTGTTTATATAATTTGGGCAATGGGCTAGGTTTGCCTTTGAACCTAACTTATATTTTTATTATATGTCTACTTTGTTTATTTTGTACAATAAGGAGTTATACTCCTATTAATACCGACTAAATATAAGTACATTTTTATTTTTATCGACTCCTTTTGCCAAGGTCACATTTATTTCAATATTATTTAAATTACTTTCGAAGGGCTCGTAATCCTGTCCTGCGAAGTCCCATTAGTTAAAAAAGCTGCTTATTTGGGTCTTTCTTCTTTTGATTTTGATTGGCAGATCAATCTACATAGTCTGACAACGATAATAGGCAGATATCACTTGGAAATAAGGCCACTTTTACGGTCAAACGGGGAGTTCTGCGGCGCGGCTCCCGCAGTATATGTCGCCCAAACACAAAGATATGGCGTTGCTTAGGAGTGTTAATGGACCAGCATAGCGTTTCTATGTATATTCGCCTAATTGCGAATGTCTTGTCCCACTGCACGCGTACAAATCAGCCTATATTACGTCCCACTGCTGGGCACAGGCCTCCTGTCATGGATGACAGGGACCGGGCAGTAGTCCCCACGCTGGCCCAGTGCGGGTTGGGGACATCACATACTTACACCTTCAAATTTCTTAGCAGATGTATGCAGGTTTCCTCACGATCTTTTTCCTTCACCGAAATACTCAATCAAATGATATTCCGTACATAAGTCCAGAAAATACTTCAAGATTCGAACCCACGACCGTCGTTTGACAGCCGCATGCCTGAACCACTAGGCTACAGTAGCTGATTTGTGTAGCCGTTGCACGCATGGCTTGTCCATAAACAGTCTATTTAACAAGGCCTAATAGGCCAGAGAGCCTAAGATCTTGGTGTTACATCTTAAATAATCTTGATGTAACATGGAATATTTTTCCAAAGCGTTAACAAAGTGTAGACAGAGGAAGTACCTACTTTAACTGCCGAAATCAAACTAATATCTCGGTATCGTGGTGGTTACTTACACCTAGTACGGTGACTATGACTTACATTTTTTTACCCAGAAAAGAAGGTACCCAATACTGCCATCCTGATGAACAAAAACCAACCAAGACAAAATCAGCCGCTAACTTACGATCGGCAATAAATCCTCAGAAATAGCTATAATAGCCTCGTTTTTCTCCGAGAAAAGTGTTCGTTAAAAGGATGGCGTTGAGTTCAATAATCTTTCAAATAATTATCAAAATACGAACTTTCGATGCTGGAACAAAGTAAAACTTTTATATTGAATTAATCATTTAAGGGAGTAATAAAGATGAAACTTTATTATTTCCGAATTATAAGTCTGTTTTCAGAACCTAATTAAACTTCGACACTGATGGTACATTAAATTTCTAAAATCATCCCTTACCCCTGTCTTGTTTTATATAAACGAATAAACAATTTTCTGTGGCAAACATCTTGCTTGTTATTTAGATTTTTTTGTTAAGTGTCGAATAATCGTTAATGAATGGAATAGAACACAATATTTATTCAAACAACATATAGGTTTTGTGTTATTTCGGATACATTTTCAAGTGTATGTACTGTTAAGTAACGCCCGTGTTGTATCAGATAGGTAAGTACATTTTGGAGAGCGTACACAGGAATAACGCAACTTAATTCCGCCATTTCCGTTCCGTCATGATACCTCCAGGCGTTTCATTCTCACGTTGCCATTTAACATTTATTCACGTGAAGTGATTTGCTTCTTCTAACGTGAACTACTTACTTCCATCATGTGTATTCTCGTTTAGCACTATCATCATCATCATCAACATATCAGCCGAAAGACGTCCACTGCTGGACATATGCCTCTCCCAAACAGTGCCAAAATGACCGGTCCTGCGCCACCCGCATCCAGCGGACTCCCGTGACCTTTACCAGTCCACCTTGTGGGGGGCCTACCCACGCCGCGCCTTCCGGTACGTGGTCACCACTCAAGAACCTTTCCACCCCAGCGGCCATCGGTTCTACGTGCAATGTGCCCCGCCCACTGCCACTTAAGTTTAGCGATTCGGAGGGCTATATCGGTTACCTTGGTTCTGCTGCGGATAACCTAATTTCTGATGCGATCACGCAGAGAAACTCCCAACATAGCCCTCTCCATTGCCCTTTGGGTGACTTTGAGCCTTCTTATGAGGCCCATTGTAAGCGACCACGTTTCAGTGCCATATGTCATCACTGGCAACACACACTGGTCAAAGATTCTCGTCTTGAGACACTGCGGAATATGGGACGAAAAGATGTGCTGTAGCTTCCCGAACGCTGCCCAGCCGAGTCGGATTCGACGATTGACCTCTTTCTCAAAGTTGAACTACCTAACTACTACCTAACTGGACAGTCTGTACTAATACTATAGCACTATATCTGGGTATATTTACCCCAATCAAAAAGTTTTCAAAGACCAGTTTTGCCTCGTTGTTAATTTCAAACGGGTTATTTTGAGCCAATCACTGTTTGCTTGTATGTTAAAAGAAAATAATGAAAAGGTGAAATATAAGAACTTTAAATTATGAATTGATCGATCACATTTAAAAACTGCACAGTAAGTTTCAGGATTTATGATGTGATTTTTATCATAATGTGACAAAGTACAACTCATTGTTGGCCACAGGCCCGGGTACTTACGCGTTAAAGGTTATAGCTGTGAGCAGTGAGGGTTGAAGGCTTCAGTTGCACTTTTAACATTTTTTGCAAATGTTTCAGCTTTTTTTTGGTAGACTGCATCCCACTGCTGGGCAAAGGCCTCCCCAGTTTTTGGGAGCTCGTCTCGTTCCTGCGCTACTTCTCGCCAGTCCGTACAAAATGCACCAAGATCGTCCCGGCATCTCCTTTTCGGTTTGCTTCTACCTCGGTAGCCATATTGTGGCCATTCGGTGGCTAATTTGGCCCATCGCTCCGGGTGGCTTCGGCAGACAGGTCCAGCCAAGTCCCACTTATTATTCCTCCAGTATCCAGCAATTTTTAAACACTTTTTTCTACACACATTTTTATTCTATTTACGAATGAATAAAAATACTAGAAAGTTGTTTAAGAGTTCGTTAACTACGTTAAACAACTGAAAAGCTTTTCTTTAAAGAGATTTCAGTTTCACCTACTTTCACTTACTTTGTATTCTGGGTGAAGTTTCGTCGCCTGGAACTAATGGAAACCTGTGACTGACCTCCAGACTAAAAGCTTGCAGTTTTAGTTATGAAACTAGCAGTGTAGCTAAGGGTCGAGGCAGATGGCACTACTAAAGCTCTCCAACTGCAGCTTGGATAGAAACTGCTAGCCAACTGCGTAGGTTGCATGCAGTTCCAAGAAATAGAGGTAGGTAAATAAATAACACGTTAGACTCGTGAATAATAATAGTCCAGTCATTTTACTGACTAAGTGAACGAGTATAAAAAAACTTTGGAAATCAGTTAAACAAGCGAAATTTAGTTTATTTTATTTTAAGTTATAGTAGCAGATCTTTTCTGTGTAACGGATAATAGCGTCGCAGATTACTGGATAAGGCACTAGTCCCATCAAGCGATTAGCTTTCGACTATTTTCTCGCTCAAGAATCGAACAAAAGATTCCGTGTCCGTAAAAGAGACGGATACATTTATAGTTGATCGCTGGCTGTTCACACTGCCGGTAAGGACTCTCTCTTCACTAGTTGATCGCAGCGATAAAAGGTATCAAAGATAAAACTCGCTCAGCGGTACTCGCTCAACGATACTCGCTTGACAGGACTGCATGCTCGGCCGCCCCGCCCGAGCGAGAGTGGTGCGAGTAATCGCCCGTCGTACTCGAACACTCGCTAGCCGAGCGACAAAACTATCGGAACTACACCCTCGCTTCTCGCTGCTTGCCAATTCGTTTCTAGTTTCTAGCTCTAATCGCTTCTCGCTCATCGTCGGCGGTGGGACCAGAGCCTAAGGCTATATGGCACGGTCCTTTCCAGTTAAGGCACGCGTAGCACATATTCGAGCTTTATCAAAGGCACAAAAGTTTTGACAATAAGCGGTCAAAGGCTAAAAACTAGCAGAAGGGCAGAATGTAATGGGTGAACTCCGGAACCGCTCATCCGATTGCAAAAAATATTTAATCTGCGTATAGAATGGACTTTCTAGATGGTTATATGCTGTATTTTATTCCTTGCCTGTATTCTATGGAATAGGCGGGCGAAACCATTAGGGCAGTTAGTATAGATAAGAATATAGTTATTACTTATATTAGAAAGATACACCCTACGACAAAGTAAAATTCTTTCGGGTCGCGTTTTCGGTCACACTAGGAACTTCTATAAATACGCAAAAGTATCTCTTAGCTTCATGCTCAAAGGTTAAATTATGTAATAGGGAACATTACTGCAATGTTCTGCCGCCAGAGGCAGCACTACCACTAATAGTAAACCAGTATAGGCATATAGGGATTCACACACACATGCACAATTGATTGTCAAATGAGTGCTTGCATAGA
Source organism: Epinotia brunnichana (assembly GCA_963854355.1). Taxonomy (NCBI): domain Eukaryota; kingdom Metazoa; phylum Arthropoda; class Insecta; order Lepidoptera; family Tortricidae; genus Epinotia; species Epinotia brunnichana. The sequence continues at coordinate 6,236,374 of OY977945.1, read as the reverse complement.
CAATACCGCAAGTGGGAACGAGATAATATGTCAACGCTGCTAGTGTCGCCACCTACGAAGAATTTTGCGTAATGTTCCCTATTAATGACAAATCAACACCACGAAAAAGGTGAAAACTAAATGTTTGACGCGCGATTAAAGAAATAATAATTGAAGTGTCAAAAATGACTTAAACGTCAACACATGGCCACCGATCTATTTTCTTATAAAAATACAAAAAATTACTAGTAGGTAAAATGCCGAATTCAAGACGAAGAAAACTTTCAGTTCAGAATGATGCATCGCGGCGCTCTCCGGCCAAGGGAGGCGTGTCTGCATCATCCAGGTACACTCACGTCGATATTTTATACTTATTCTTGAAAAAGAAATTAGAACTTCGAGGAGCAAACCGAATGGTACGCTAAAAAGGTTTAAATTTATATAGCATTTTATATTATAACTTTTTTTTCGTAACATAAGAGTTAATATCTCTAGGTGATTTGCCCTTCAGGCATCTGAAGCTACCTAACAAACCTTAACTACCGTGTGTTTCGCGAACGCGATGGGTGCAATACATCAGCCATTCTTGATTTATAAGAACAGTTTTTCAATAAATTTGTTTGTTTTGCCGTATTCTACACGATGGACCCATATAAAATGTGTCATAATGATGACCCACCGAAGAATAATTTTCTTTGCCTTCCGGCGTACCCTTTGCTACGCCCTAACCAAAATTGGATCCTCAGTCGTTGATGTTTTCTTTGTATTTGTATTTATTTATGTACCTATCTTTAGAGGTATGTTTAGCACCCACATTACTTAAGGACCAGGGTGATTTTTGTAAGATTTTTGACTTAATATATATTGTAAAATTACAATATAATTATAAATAGGGCAAAAATCTTATTGTTCAATAATTTTATTGTTTATTTTATTTTTCGACAGCCACTTTAGCCTAGTTAGTTATGAACCTGCCTACAAAGTTAGAGGTCCTGGGTTCGAAACCCGGTAAGGGCATTTAGGAGTAGGAGTTATTTCTCTTTCATCATCCTCCTAGCGTTATTATTCCCGGTTGTGCCCCTAAAGGAGCCTGGGGTCCGCTTTGACACCTAATCCCAAGATTTGGTATAGGCACTAGTTTTACGAAAGCGACTACTGCCATCTGACCTTCCAACCCAGAGGGAAAACTAGACCTAATAATTATATTAGTAAAATTATTTCTCTTTATTGTACAAAATAAACATAGTATATAATTAACCTATTAAAGGTCGCGGGAGTCCGCTGGATGCGGGTGGCGCAGGACCCGCCATTGTGGCACTCTTTGGGGGAGGTGTATGTCCAGCAGTGGACGTCTTTCAGTTGATATGATGATATAATTCACAATAACAAACAAAAAAGATGATTCAGTACTTAATTATTATTTTTTGTGGTTTTTACCTTAAAAATATTTAAAACAAACGTTAAGTACAAAGGGGAACTTATCACTTTGAGGGATCTCTTCCAGTTTACCTTTGAGTAGACGAGAATATAAACGAGCTAAAGTTAGACAAATTAATCTGCACAACAAGGTACAAGAAAGGTAATATAATATAAAAAATAAAGGTATATACGTGTGTACTGTACATACATGTTTAATAGGAAAAGCACTCGTCACACCATTAAAAATATAGCACCAAGTAGTATGTCCTGGAGTTAGACTTTAATATCCCCTTAAACGATGCAATTGACTGAGGCTATCGTAAAGAAAAGGGCAACTCATTCTATAATTTTACAGAATGCACCGCAAAAGACTTAACGTAAGCGCGAGATTTGTGGGGAGGCATGGTTGAGGTTATTTAATGTGGCGGACTGTTTATAAAACTGTCATTGAAATTGGAGTCTTCTCCCTTGGACGGTAGAGTTGCTTTTTGAATGCAATTCGGCCAACTCAAATAATCTCAAGTGTATAACGTTTATACAGATTAATATTCTTTTATGATGCCATCGTATAGAAGACGCTAAAATAAACATGTTTTGTATGGGCAACTTTTCTCTAAACTTGATAATTACCTAGATAAATTACGGATTGTAAAATGTAAAATTTTCAATGATGGAATATTATATGTATGATATTAGGCTGCGAAGGTCCGAATCTAGGGCTCTCGCTAGTTAGGACGCGCGCCCTAGAGCTCCAAAAATAACTCAAAACCGAATCGCAGCACACCACCATCCACGTGGTCTTGTCTGCCCTACCCAAAAAATGTTTATAAAAAAACCGGCCAAGTGCGAGTCGGACTCGCGCACGAAGGGTGCCGTACCATTATCTATAAAAAAAACTATTTTATTCTGTGTTTTTAGTATTTGTTGTTATAGCGGCAACAGAAATACATCATCTGTGAAAATTCCAGCTGGAACTATCACGGTATCAGTGAGATACAGCCTGGTGACAGACAGACGGACGGACGGACGGACAGTGGAGTCTTACTAATAGGGTCCTGTTTTACTCTTTGAGTACGGAACCCTAAAAGGCGCGGAGATCACCTGTTCATAAAAAGTCAACAATAAAAATATCCTTGTATACCTACTTGCCACAGAATTTTCCTCGTTAAATAATGTAACTTTCAATCAATTTTATTGTTTCAGCAACACAACTTCAAATTCAACAATGAAAACTTACAAGAACATCACTAAAACCTATCCTGTTTCCTCAAGAGCAATAGAGCCTATGTCAATTGTGTTGGAATGTGATGAGTATTCGTCGAAATCGCTAGTAAAAAAAACGGAACAAGACGCAGCTGACCTCAGCCCGCAACCCAACCCCAACGACCTGCACACAGCAAATGCTACTACAAACATCTCCGCATCAGTAGAAAGCAGACAATCTACGCCGCAACCTACTACACACTTCTCGAAACGAGACGCTTTGTCGATGGAGAGAAACAGAAGAGACAAAGCGCGCCCACATCGAGTAAGAGTTCGTAGCCCAAAACGTACCTTACTTGTCCTTGAACCTCCAAGCATAGAAATGAGTACAGAGGAAGATATTGGGACGAGCGTAGATGTCGGGTTAGAAAGCCCTTCTACGGAGACAATCGGGACAAACGCGATTGATTGGGCGCAAGAGCCCCTAGTGTTTACTGTGGCGCAGGAATTGGATTTGGAGACAGAATATGAGCCTAGTGAACACTCGTTGGATGATATGTGCAGGATCTGCCATAGTGGGGACAGCTCGTCTGCTGAGCTTGGGAGGTTGGTGTCGGCCTGTGGGTGCCGGGGGACGGTGGGGCGAGTGCACGTGCGGTGCCTGGAGCGGTGGCTGACGGAGTCTGGCAAGTCGCGCTGTGAACTCTGCGGGACGAAATACAATACGCGTCGAGTGCATCGGTACGGCGTACCTAAAGCGCTTGTCATGTGGTTCCTGAGCCAGAATGCTCAACAGGTAAGAGGCACATCATCACTAACACATTCACTGCCGAGAATCACTACGCGCTACTCTCGTAGCCGATCGCGTGGTTTTAGTATAATTGCACTCACTGTTTCAGTAGCAAAAAAGGAACGAAGCAAAATTAGTATTTCAAAACAAGAAAATTAACATAATCCTTTAAGAAATGATACTTTATTTTCGCTTTGTCGACGAATCTTTGCAATATGCTTACCAAAATTGGAATTGGATGAAAATTAACTCAAAAAAGATGACAATGTCTCTTAAGATTCCATTCCGTTATGATTTGGTTAGGTAAAAGTGATGTTTTAAGTGGTGCGTTTGCCAGAATTTTAAATGCCATCATAATTTCAGTTGCCGTTAGGGTCGAAGGCCATAATTTTGTTTACCATAATTTCATGTGTCATCATATAGGTAACTGATATTTACCGTAATATTCATAAGACAGAATTGTTATTTTCCATAAATTATATTATTTACCATACCTTTCAAAAGCCATATTACATGTAAAACCACAAATTACATTTGTGTGATCGGCTACATAAAGATTAGATTCGTATCTAACCCACATTTCCATAACCTATAAGGGAAATTAAATCTAACTACTGAAAGTATAATAGTGTTAGGTAGGTACTATTAAAATGTTTGGACATCAAAAGAACTTAACGGCTCGCATAAATGTAGTTTATTGCATTTAAAATGATGGCAAGTTTATGGCATTTATATGATTTTGGCATCCTACATTATGGAAAATACTATTATATGTCGTTATGGAATATAAAATTATAGCAAAGGAAATTCTGGACAGTGAAATTATATTATATAAAATTCTGGCAAACGTTAGACAACCGTTATATTATCATAAGTATTTGTAAAAATCGGAATATTTGAAACATAATTACTTAAACCCTTGAATGATAATCTGAAGCGTTACTGATTTCGTTCGCAATTCGATGTAATTTGCCAAAAATTTGACTATAATTAGTTTTTGTCAGGTTGCAGAATATGTAATATTATAGTGGAGGAATGTAATGATGAACGTAGATAGTACATGAGCACATTCAAATTCCTGAGTAGCATTCTTCACCACACAATGCGACCCGCGGCGCACGTTTCACGTTAAATAGGATGATTTTGATAGATCAATTTGTCTAACTTATAAGAGCATATTGTGTGACTGTATTTATGAAAACGCGAGGCACTTATAATGGTTCAAACTTCAAATCATTTATTTGTGAACAATAGGTATGCACATAATGTAATTATGCTAGATGGTAGGTACATATAAATTAGTCCAGCTATGTTCTGCCCCAAGGCTTACAAAGATCTTATGACTAAACATGTTCATTATAGCAGATTAAACCTATCATTTAAGTATTCGTTGATTGAGTAATATAAAATAAAATAAAATTTAAATTAAAAAAAAATAACAAAAATATTTACTTGTATTATGTTTATATTTACTATATAAATAACAAAAATATTAAATGGTTACTATTACATTGCTAAGCTAGTGGTTACGTGAGCTGTAGAACACGCAAGAAAGTCCTTTTTTCGAAAAAAAAATCGGAATTTTATTCGAGAAAACATATTACCTATCTACATTGAACCTGCTCACAAATTGTCACGAGCATCGATTGAGAAATGTGACCTGTAGGGCGTCTGGATATCCGAACATACCAAATAATTTTGGTCCAAGCTGAAACGGAGAACTTCGTCCGCTTCGCTCACTCGTTCAATAAGGTTGACAGAATCTGTAAAAAGATCCAGTTATATGATAAGCTTTCAACGATAATAGTACATTACTTACCTAGAGCGGTAAAACAAAGAATGTCTCAAAGCGCAGGTACTATTACTATCTCAATTTGGACAGGAAGTGGTATTTTCCGCAGGTACGAGTATAGCGTGCGGTAATTAATACTTTATTTATGGCCAGATATGACGTAAAGTAATTTAATCTGATTAAGACGTGGTATATTTATCGAAAAAAAATCTTAACTTGGACCGTCAACTAGCATGAAAATAAAAAATTATAACTAAATATAAAATAACCAACACATAAAATAGAATGTCAGTAACAAGTGATATCACGATACGATTAAACTGTTTCTAATTTTACTTTTTACTTCGCGCAAAATGTCGTTGGAAAATTACCCCCTAAATCTAGACACGCGGCAGCGTGTTAAGCCAAGTTCAAGCAAAGCAACTGGCTAGCCAGCGCCGAGTGTATCATCAAACGAACCACTTGGTGCCACTTTTGATCCTTTTATACTCAAAACCTCTTTAACGTAAACATATAAAACTACGTGTGTTTAATTATATCCATAAGGACATCTAGAAGTCCAAATTTCAAGAAGCTAGCTCAAACGGTTATAAAGATATGCAGGTCAAGTCAAATCAAACCTACTTTAATATCGCACATTTTTAAATAACTCATTTAGATCTCCAATCTTTTTGCGGCGAAGCCCACAGCCAAGCATCATTGTTGTATTGAACTTGGGTCTCCTTTTTTACATTTATGTTTTTATTGGGATACGTCTTTACATAAACAAGACGTCACTAGCCGCAATGAAAGTTGAGAGATTTCATCCATTAGGTACTAAGAAACCCGATATAGCTATTAGCAAACGGCTAAATCTCGCAATAAAGGGTTTAGTCTATTATGCGCTTATCAGACTAGTAAGACTTATCTCATTACTTTAGAGTGAATATAAAGATGTGTATTTATATATTTGATACCTCACATACTTGATGCTTGTGGGTAGAAGGTCGTCTGATGACCTGGTAAAGGTCGCGGGAGTCCGCTGGATGCGGGTGGCGCAGGACCGGCCCAAATACATAATACTAGCCCAAAGTTTGGGGGGCCTATTATTAATCTTTAAATATTATTAGTGGACAAATCATACACAAATCGAAGTAGCCCTATAGTAAGCTCAAAAAGGCTAGTATTATGGATACTAGACAACAATATATTGAATACATTTAAACGTACGCACATAGGGAACATCCAAGACTCCGAACAAATATTCATGTTCATCACACAAACATTTGCCCTTACTAGGATTCGAACCCAGGACATTTGTAGTAAATAGGCAGCGTCACTATCCGCTAGGCTGACTGGTCGTCATGTCCTAATGTCCAGCAGCAGACGTCTTTCGGCTGAAATGATAATGCTTGATAGCTGTCAGATTAATGAAAAAAAGCGGCCAAGTGCGAGTCGGACTCGCACATGAAGGGTTCCGTTAAAAAATTGCTTTTTACGATTTATGACGTATTAAAAAAAAACTACTTACTAGATCTCGTTCAAACCAATTTTTATGGTTGAAAGTTTGTATGGTAATGTACATCATATATTTTTTTAGATTTATCATTCTCTTATTTTAGAAGTTACAGGGGGGGGGGGACACACATTTCACCACTTTGGAAGTGTCTCTCGCGCAAACTATTCAGTTTAGAAAAAAAATATGTTAGAAACTTCAATATCATTTTTGAAGACCTATCCATAGATACCCCCCACACGTATGGGTATAATGAAAAAAAAAATTTGAGTTTCAGTTCTTAGTATGGGGAACCCCAAAATTTATTGTTTTTTTTATATTTTCGTGTGAAAATCTTAATGCGGTTTACAGAATACATCTACTTACCAAGTTTCAACAGTATATAACAACTCTTAGAGTTTCGGAAAAAAGTGGCTGTGACATACGGACGGACAGACAGACAGACGGACATGACGAATCTATAAGGGTTCCGTTTGTTGCCATTTGGCTACGGAACCCTAAAAACAGGTTCGCATCAGACCTGCCACTTCGGCTAACCTCGGCTTCCACACACCCCCGAGATGTAAAATCACCCGAACTCGGCTGGCACTGCCAAACATCGTTCGCTCATAGAGTCGCGAAGTCGGCGTTGAGTGTCACACAAAACACACTGTCACACAAAACAAGAGAGAGAGAGAGAGGTAGAGGGTTTTATCAAGAGATATAGGGCACAGCGGAATGTCATCTCGCTCGTATGTGGAGCAGCCCAACTGGGGAAGTACCTCCACCTTACAGAAGACCGCAGCCATTATAGCACCACTGCTTTGTAGTGTTGCTATATTATTGCATGCTATGAAGTATATGGTGTTGTGTTCCTGGTGGTGAGTAAGGTCACCAGAGCTCCCTAGGGTGCACTGTGTTGGGAGTGAGGGAGCTATCTGTGTCTATGTCTCTATCTGCCAACACAGCGAATCCTCAAGCAACGCGCTTGTGATTATCCGTGAGTCACAAGTGTCCGTAGTCGACGGTACCAGCTTAACATCAGGCAGGCCGTAAGCTTGTTTGCCACCGTCATTGTATAAAAAAAAATGCGACAATCTAAACTAGACGAAATATCACGCGTAAGAACCACCACGGCATGATTGGAATTTTCTAGTATTGTATGTTTTTTCCACAAATTTGTAGCTTGACTCCCGTGAATGATTCAAAATACCAATAAAAACTAAACAAATAAATTAAATCTTTAAAACTATACTTATCCGTGGAAATCACACCACGGCATGATTGGAATTTTCAAGTATTGTAATTACTATGTCTTTTCCACAAATTTGTAGCTTGACTCCCGTGGCTGATTCGCACTTGGCCGCTTTTTTTAAATATTAAATTGCATTTCCAAATAAAAAGAGGTCAATTCTCATAGTGGACGTATCTGTGGGCCATGTAGTGTAATGACATTCACTATGACGGAATGTTTCATACTCGGTCGATAAGGCCTTTCACAGGCTGGCGCGGCCTGGCCGCGGCGGACTATAGAAAACTTGTCATTAGCTGTCAAATTTACTATGGTCCGCCACCGCAGGCCGCGCCAGTGTGATGCAGGCTTAAAGCTGATACCGATTACTTATACTGAGCAAGCAAAAACAGATCTTAAGGTACCTTTTCATTCTGCGACTGTACTATCTCGATGTCGCAAAGAGGTTCTAGAGCTTAGGAACCATGTGCTAATGAAGTACATCTAGCGGTCCATCAGAGTCTGTCGTACATTGCAGCATTGAAATGCGAAGTGATCAACCAAACCAATATAACTAAATAATAAATTGATAATACCGTAAAAAAATACTCCTACTTGTTTCAGCTCATGGTAGATGGTCTGGGTATAATGCTGATGTCTCCGCTGGCGGTGCTAGCAGCGTGGCTGTCAGGTCGCACCCTGGCCGGGCTGATGACGCAGGAGTCACAGGTCACGCCCTGGCCACTGGCTTCCACATTCGTACTCGCCTGCATGACGCTTGTAAGTATAGAGCAATATACCTGCTTGTGGTTGCTCCGCTGGTGGCGGGGCTAGCCAAACTGATGACGCAGGAGACGCAAGTCACGCTTTAGGCGCTGGTTTTCACGTTCGCCCTCGCCTGCATGACTTTTGTAAGTAAATATAGAACAATAGACCTGCTTGTGGACGGTCTGGTATAATGCTGATGCCTCCGCTGGCGGTGCTGGCGGCGTGGCTGTCCGGGCGCACGCTGGCCGGGTTGATGACGCATGAGACAGAGGCCAAGCTTTAGCCGCTGGCTTCCACTTTCATGCACTGCATGACGGTTATAAGTATAGAGCAATATACCTGCTTGTGGTCGCTTTTTGGGTGTAAAGTTGATGTCTCCGCTGATGGCAGGGCTAGCCAAACTGATGACGCAGGAGACGCAAGTCAAACCGTAGACGCTGGCTTCCACGTTCGTCCTCGCCTGCATGACTTTTGTAAGTAAATATAGAACAATAGCTTGTAGACGATTATTTGTGGACGGTCTGGTGTAATGCTGATGTCTCAGCTGGCGGTATTGGCGGCGTGGCTGTCCGGGCGCACGCTGGCCGGGCTGATGACGCATGAGACACAGGTCATGCCTTGGCCGCTGGCTTCCACTTTCGTGCTGGCCTGCATGACGCTTGTAAGTATAGAGCAATATACCTGCTTGTGGTGGGTCTGGGTATAATGCTGATGTCTCCGCTGGTGGTGCTGGCGGCGTGGCTGTCCGGGCGCACGCTGGCCGGGCTGATGACGCAAGAGACACAGGTTACGCCTTGGCCGCTGGCTTCCGCTTTCGTGCTGGCCTGCATGACGCTTGTAAGTATAGAGCAATATACCTGCTTGTGGTGGGTCTGGGTATAATGCTGATGTCTCCGCTGGTGGTGCTGGCAGCGTGGCTGTCCGGGCGCACGCTGGCCGGGCTGATGACGCATGAGACACAGGTCACGCCTTGGCCGCTGGCTTCCACTTTCGTGCTGGCCTGCATGACGCTTGTAAGTATAGAGCAATATACCTGCTTGTGGGGGGTCTGGGTATAATGCTGATGTTTCCGCTGGTGGTGCTGGCGGCGTGGCTGTCCGGGCGCACGCTGGCCGGGCTGATGACGCCTGAGACACAGGTCACGCCTTGGCCGCTGACTTCCACTTTAATGCTGGCCTGCATGACGCTTGTAAGTATAGAGCAATATATTTGCTTGTGGTCGGTCTGAGTATAATGCTCATGTCTCCGCTGACGGTGCTTGTGGCGAAGTTGTCCGCACCCTGGCCGGGCTGATGACGCAGGAGACGCAGGTTACGCCCTGGCCGCTGGCTTCTACGTTCGTCCTCGCCTGCATGATGCTTGTAAGTATATAACTAATAAAAAAGACCATACGACGCAGGAGAGACCACTCGCCTCCACATTCATCCTAGCCTTTTTGATACTAGTAAGTCTAACTTGATGATTGAATGTTTTATCTAAGCACTACGACGTCCAAAACTGACGCATTAGGCTTTTCCGAATAATAAAGCTTACTTGTAACTATTGCTCGCGCTTTCCCTGGAGGTATTTTTGAGAAACGAGCTATCAGCCGTGAAAGCTATACACACCGCCGAAGGCAATCAAAACCTATCCCACGTACGCTGAAAACGAAGAAATTATTTTGGGCCTGTATATCAAATTTAATTTAGAGTCATTTTTATGTTGTTCCCTTCCAAGATTACATATACTTTTGATAGGCATAGTTTGAGACGGTATAACCTCCCACGTAAGTATAACAATATGTGTAAAGTCTGGTAACCAATCGCGTCAGTAGCGAAAAAGCTATGAAAAAAAATAAGTGTTACAATGGTTCCTTAATGCTCTCTTAACAATATAATTATTTATTTATTTAATCGTATGGCAATTATTATTTTGGCCTTTGAGTTTGTCACTCTTTAGTACCACCCAGGGGACAATATAATTATGAAAATAGTAGTATCACTTTTTGACTTAGCAAAGAAAACCTTCGGCTTTCGAGAAAAAAAAATACATTTAAATGCCACCCCACCCTATTTGAGAAAAATTAAAGACACGAAATGACGAATGACGGTGCTTGTCAAATACTTAGGTACCATAATATATTTCTGTTTATGAACTACACTATGCTATGCCAACTACACACACACACACACACTATAATTTACTATTGAATTGAATCTGTATATGTATATGCACCAGAAATTGCTCTTACACATTTTTTTGTAGAATAAAGAGCTTATTTACATGTGTTGAATTTCCCCACAATTGCAGTCCGTATTGAATAACGGACGAAATGTAACTTGTGATTTGACACAAATGCGCCGACATAAAAAACGCAGTCTGCATAGGCCCTAATAGTATGACTTTCAGTTCAATCGGGTAGCGGCAATGTAGCTGAAAGATTGTTTGTATGAAGGACAACATTATTAGCATGATTGAGATTATTTGATGTCGCTTTGTTAAAACTGTCAATTTGGAATATTTTACCTTGGATGGTAGAGTTGCTTCTTGAATGGACTACTTTGATGCAATTCGGCCAACTAAATTAATCTCAACACTCAAGTAGGTATACTTACATTTATTTACAGACGATTAGTACAAGTAAAAAAAAAGCTTTTAAAAACTTACTGAAACGAATAATGGGCTCATCATGTTCAACCGTTTCAGTAAAGTTTTTCCATTCCATTTTATTGTAAAACTTTTTCGAGAACATTTCAAATAAATGAATATTATAATTGTTATGACCATCATGCACATTCTGTGATATGTGTTAACCCTTTAGTGGGTAACGGCAAGATATTTGCCGTCATACGACTCAGATATTTTATTTTTTTCTCAATGAAACGTGTTGTTAGTTAATATAACTTTTGGTTCGCATAAGAGAACATACTCGTACCAATTTACGAAAAAAAGAATAGCAGATAAACGTTATTCCAACCCATGTTAAATGATGATTCTTAGGCCTCAACTTAGATTTTTAACTATTCCTTACAATTGAACAAAAATGTTTGTAAATAAAATTGTGTTTGCTGGATTTATCCGATAGTCACAATTCTCTACTTTCAGAGACAAGATTGGCGATATAAAGTTTAAAGAAAAAAAATCTGTTATTTGATAATTTTAAAAAATGAAGACGGCAATATATTTGCCACTATCCGTTAAGTGTCTGGTGTTTATTAAAGGAAAGGGTGGGTTAGGCTACAATTGTTATTGATTTATATATGGAGCAATAGCTTAATTCAATACTTCAAATTTGCCTTTTACCTTTATTGCTGAATAAGCCGTGTTAGTTAGAAATGACAACGGAAGTAAAAAAATCTCGCAAAAAAAGTGTTGATTGTTCGTGCGTGCAATCTTATAATATAATACATTGTTGTTGCTTAACTCGCAGGTTAGGTAATTATTTCTTATCATCTATTGGTTTTTAATTTATTTATTTTAGATACGTCGTGCCACCCGTAGTTCCCCCGGCAAACTGACATGACGGTCTTGTCACTTAATGCCCTTGGCTGATAGCGGCAAACATATTGCCGTCTCATAATTCGGAAACCCTGCAATAATATATACATTTCTCTTTCTCAAAAATCATTAAAAAAATCATTCATGCTGTGCGTATCGCTAAAGTTCTCGATTCATTGCTTTAAAAAAATAATGGTCAAAGGGTTAAGTGGTGAGTGGATAACAATCTGTGTAGTAAAATAAACGTAAATTTTTCAGCTGGAGTGTTTTATTATTTCACACGTAACTTCAGCCTTTTCGATGCTTTTGATGATATTCGCAATAAGTTATTATTATTTCTCGGGCTCCATCCGCAAACGTTTGGGTTCGGATTAATAAAGCAGTTATTAAAATGATTGAGAATGCCAAACGCGCATTACTTATTATTATTAATATTATTATAGTCGCCTCACAAACAATGTTTTCATTATCGAAGAATGTTTTACGTTTAGTCATAGAACTTCATGATTTACAAGCTTTTATTTTACTTGCGATATATGTATGTATAGCTTTGGAAAAGCTTGGAGGAGGCCTTCACCATTTAAAAGGGTTCTCATCACCAATGAGCTTTCACTACATTTCTACGTAAGTATTCGTTTTTATTTATTTGATTTATTTAGTTATGAAATTGTTACCTATTGTTAGTTAGTTTTTTTCAGGTTAATTAATTCTTAAAGTTAGTATTTTTTACTTTCTTTATTTGCATCTGATGGAGATATAAAAGGCTTGTTTATTTTTATTTATTTTATCATATGTATACATTCTTATATATGGTTGTTCGGGTCAAACCTGTAATTTAATTTTGAGGCATTTATCCTGCAAATTTGCATACACGTTAAGTTACGATGACAATGCAATATGATGGTATCAAAAAGCTGGTACCTATGATGTAGAAAATGGACGGCGACCATATTAACTCCTCAATTAAGCAATAAATTTGGTTCGTCGAACGTCGTGTTTGGGCAAATTACAATTCTCTTAATTAGTAGTTGGCGACTGTTCAAAAAAGTGCAGTTGGCAATAAAAGCTTGTATTAAGAATCTCTCTGTTGACAGAACTTTATAATTTGTTCCGGACACAGCGAATACGTAGGTATAGCGTTGGTTTTATTTTTTAAAGCTTCAAGCAATATATAACATGCCCTAGCTTGTATTAATAATTTGACATTGAAACACATTTAACTTCCTTGACATTGTACCATTTTAACATTATGATTATTTTGTTTGTTTTCATTTTGCACTGTATTTTGATTTGATTATTTATATTATTGTTATTATTATACACTCTGACGATCTTTTTGTGAATTCATGCTATTTTAACTTATAAAAATGACATGTAAATTTTCAAAATGAAATAAATGAATCTAATCTAATCTAATCATTAATTTTTATATGTATTAAAATATTCACTGGGCCAGCAAAGTGGTGTGCCTTCGAACTTGCCCGGGTAGGTTGCTCCAAATATGAGCGAGTTGATAAGCAACTAATCCCTATTTCTCTAACTAGATCTCACTGAACAATCATCTGTGTTCCCTGACAATTATGATATCTTAGGAGCCTTCAAAGCAAAAGGATTCTCTGTTCAGGCTATTACTGAACCAGTGAGCTTCATCTTAGGCCATTTTGTCACTTACCATCAAATGCGACAAGGGCAAGGATAAATCGTTGATCAGTCTTTAATTTATTTTTTAATCCCTAAAGTCAATTCCGTTGCCAGGTGTGTTACTACTGCTGGATCGTATCGGCCGCGACGCGACACGCGCTCGGCTGGTGGATCTGGTATCGTTCGCAATACGAAGTACGTCTACAGCTGCAGGAAGACGAATGAGGAGCTCCAGTACTGATATCTAAACAGCAGAAGTAGCTAGACGAAAGTGATCGTCTACCAGCGGCTCAATCTGACACGTACGTTTCGCAATAAAATGTTTTGTTTGTTTCGTGCGCTCTTTTATAACTAAATTAACTGTTTACAAATAAATCTTATCTCTCTTTCTGACATCAAGCTTAAGGCTTGACGCACATGGATGCGAGCTAAATAGCATTGAGATCAATTTGAAATCTGAAACCTATGTGTCACATATACCTTCTAGACGAGCTCTTATACTCTTTGTATGTGCAAATAATTATATTAGTGTATTTATTTTTGATAATATCAAATCAAAATAGCTGCAAACATTACTCTTTATTACATCGTGTGACTTAAGTACCTCAGTTGGAAATAGTTGAATGGTGGTCTGATATAGGATAGCCTAAACTGCTGCAACTAGAGGCATTGTGTAAACCGTGAGCATTTAAAAATATAAATAAACAATCGGCACCTACTTCAAGCATTTTATTGGTTTATTCTCATCCTCATCATCAATATATACCTACTGTTGGGGCTCCAGGCCTCATTTAATTGACCAGTGAGAATAGGCAGTATTCCCCAAGCTGGCCCAGTTGGGGTTGGAGTCTTCACATAGTTTCTAGTCACTGCTGAGGTGCCCTTTATTTACTCCGCACTTTATCAGGCACCTTGGGCCAGTAGTACAGACACTGTTCGCAATGGTGTAATCATAGGTATCAACGAAGCGGCAAAAGGGATAAAGGTAGGAGTGAAACAATTCTTCGTGGATATAAAGGTACCTATAGCTATATTTCAAGTCAAGAGAGTAAACTTAAAGGACATTTTGACTGTTTCATTTGCTTTGAACTGGCTCGTTGACGCAATGTATTGATGTTCAGTTGTTCTTGATCCCGTCGAGATTGTCAGTCCAATCAGGCCACGTGCGGACCTCATGGTACAGCTTGCGGCCCGGGCTCTGCGTGGCGATGAGCTGCCGGTGCGCAACGACCTTATAGTCACCGGTAAGGTGCCCGTTGGTCACGCCGCACTTTATCAGCGCCTTTGCGGCCGCTAGCGCTTGTGGTGTCGGCTGATCATCTGAAATAATAATATATGTGATATGTAAGTTTGTAGATAGTTAAGTTTGTATGTAGAGAGTAATGAAACTACTCATCAGATAAAAACAATTCTTTGACCAGTATGGACCTTCGGGACATATGCTATATTTTATCCCTTGGCTTTTTGTAATGGAGCCCTGCGGGCGGATAGTCTGAAACTAAAGGCAATTCATTTTAATTCTTAATATTTACGAGTCTTTGCCAGCAGTGGTATCATAACGTAAATAATTTTTCTCAAACATGCTCGGAAATGTATGCGTTAATATCACGAAATGAAGACATAAAGTTTCTTGTTTAAGCCTTCCTACATTTCTTCTTGGCCTTACGCCAAGAAGAAATGTATGAAAATTGAAAACCCTATATTGATATTGGTATTTATTTATTTAATAATATAACCAGTATCCAGCTACTCTAACTTTTTAAATTTGCTTACTAATATTAAACTGCCAACATACTGCCAACCACCAATAGACTGTGTAAGCATACTTGCGACATAAAAAAATCTATGGTACTATACTTACGAGTATGTGCGGTAAAACATGGTGCTCAAACGGCTTGTTCAAAAGCAATGTTTAAAAAATAAAAATGGCGGCAAATTACAGAAATTGGTTTCTGATCGAAAGATCCGATTGTAATTTAAACAAATATAAAACTATTACTTAATTGATTACCTTGTATTTATTTTAATTTTAATATTTCCTCATATCGTTTGAGAAAAGCACTATACAATTCTCGGCCGGAACAGGGATTACTAGACTTGTTGTATCCCGCAAACTCGTCCAGCAATCCTTACTTCACGGCCTCTGCAGTAATGTAGGTACTATATTTACGTACCAGCTGCCCGCGCGGTTCAGTCCCTGTATTGCAAAGAAAGCACGCTAACCCGCGGGATAAAATACAGCAATAATTAGGTCTATCCAGAAAATCCGACACACTCTACGAGTCACCATCCAGCAAAGTACCTAGGTACTCAATTGAGGCGATTGCAACGGGTGCAACAATGACCCAGATATGACCAGGAGTCTCGTAAGAGCTGTTCCAGCAACGCCACCAATAAGTCGCTCGAGAGTGGCTTTACAAAGTATGTCATCCCACGCGCACGGGACTTGAATACAAAGACATTATAAAAATCATATTATTATTCTTCGAGGAAGTGTTTTTTCTCCTTTCTTGGATAAAAATAACATCATAAAAAATAGAACATAATTATAATATGCTTCAACGTTATTTACATCTTATCGACTTGCGCTTTTGTGAAATAACAGTTCGGATATCAAAGAGTGCCGAGATTTGGTTATATTTTCTTCCTACAAGAATTGGTAAAACACGTGTAGTGTAAGTATCCATGTTTGCAACAATTGACAACATTTCATAATTATAAGTCCATGATTTGACTAGCTCCTTGTATTCTACTCGAAAAGAGGAACACGCTGGTAGTTTTATATTTCCGGTATTATTTATATTCAATTTTTAACGAATTTTTAAAAATGCACTCATAGCAAATCCAATTTTACTGCAGAATGGGCACCTTGCTTTAGTCTTGTTTACATATACCAAATTAAAAACAAACAATGTCAAGATGGCGTCAATGTAACCCACCCGAAAATGACATTTAAACTTTTTAAACGTTTTCTTCGAAACGGGACTAAAGCAAGGTGCCTATTTGTGCAGTAGAATTGGATTTGCTATCAATGCATTTTTAAAAAATCGTAAATAATTGAAGATAAATAATACTGGAAATATAAAACTATCCAGCCTGTTCCTCTTTTAGAGTAGAATACAATGAGCTAATCGAACTAAGGGCTAAACTTTATGAAATGTTGTCAATTAGGCGTATTCTGAACATTAACACGTACAATTTATAGGTATACTAGCTGTTGCCCGCGACTTCGTCCGCGTAGAACATGTTATCGTCTAAATGTTTGTTTAAGGAATTAATTTTTAAAATCATTGAAATTAGCTTTGTAGTCTTGTAGTAAACAGTCTAAAACTGAAGTTACAAATCCCTTACTTTAAAAATGTTTTACTCTCCATACAAACTTTGAACACCCTTATACCTTTTAGGGGATGAATTTCAAAAAACGCTGAAATTAATTTTGTAGTCTTTTAACAAACATACTAAGATCGAAGTTACAATTCTCATACTTAAAAATTTTCTTGCTCTGATAGTCTGCATACAAACTTTGAACCTTTGAATTAACGCTTTTCGGGGAAAAATTGAAAAGAAAACAATAAGTTTTTTTATTGTAATAAGTATTTTTTCTACAAAATATCAAGTCTCTAGCTCAAAAAATGGGTTTCCCATACGAACCTTGCACCCCTTTTTATTCTCATTAGGGGTCGAATTTTCCAAAACGCTAAAAGTACTTGATTTTTATTGTAATAAGTAATCTTTCAACAAAGTTTTAAGTCCCTCGCTAAAAAAATATTTTCTTCATTCAAACGTTCTTATAAACCCCTAAAGATCGAAGTTTCTAAAATGCTGAAAGTATTTAATTTTATTTTTAATTAGTAAGCATTCTACAAAATTGGAAATCGGCTAAAAAAATGTTTCCTCCACACAAATGTTGCACCCACTTTTAACCCCCTTAGGAGTGGAATTTACTAAAACGCTGAATATCCTTTTTTTTTGTATTTCAATAACTAATCGTCCTACAAACTTTTAAGCTCCTATCCCAAAAAGAGTTTCCCCATATAAACTTTGCAGCCCTTTTGAACCCTCTTAGGGGTGGAATTTTCCAAAACACTGAAAGCACTTTGTTTGTACTCAAATAAGTAATGTTTCTACAAAGTTTTAAGAACCCCCTCAGGAGATGATTTTCGGGATAAAAACTATGCATCTTCCCTGGGACTCTTACTATCTCTATACCAAATTTCATCTAAATGGGTTTAATCCAAATTTTCACCCCCTATTTCATTACCTTGGGAACTATTTTCGGGATAAAAACTATCCGCTTTCATTCTCCGAGACTTAAACTATCTCTATACCAAATTTCATTTCAAGGGGTTTCATCCTCCATTTCACTCCCTTAGGGGGTGATTTCCGGAATTGAAACTATCCTATGCCCTTTCCCAGGACTTAAACTATCTCTAAACTAAATTTCATCTAAATGAGTTCATCCAAATTTTCACCCCCATTTCACCCGCTTAGGGGATGATTTCCGAAATAAAAAATATTCTATTTCCTTCCCTAGGACTCTAACTATCTCTATACCAAATTTTATCTAAATGGGTTCCATCAACATTTTCACGCCTAATGTCACCCCCTCAGGAGCTGATTTTCGGGATAAAAACTATGCATTGTGCTTCCCTGGGACTCCTACTATACCAAATTTCATCTCCATGGGATTTATCAAAATTTTCAAAACTATCTAATGTCATTCTCCGGGAATCAAACTATCTCTATACCAAATTTCATCTAAACGGGTTCCATCCAAAGTTCAACCTCCCATTTCACCTCCTTAGGGGTGATTTCCGGAATGAAAACAGTCCTATGTTTCATCCAAATCGGTGCAGCGGTTAAGTAGCACCATACAAATTTTCAACCCCAGTTTCATCCCCTTAGGGGTGGATTTCCAGGATAAAAACTACCCTCTATGTCCTTTTCCAGGACTCAAACTATATCTAAATCAAATTATATTCAAATGGGTTCCATCCGAATTTTCACCCCTTATTTCACCCCCTTAGGGGATGGCTTCCGAAATAAATACTATCCTATGTCCTTTCCTAGGATTTAAACTATCTCCAAACCAAATTTCATCAAAATTGGTTACCTCCAAATTTTCACCCCCTCATTTCACCCCCTTAGGGGATGATTTACGGGTACAAACCTATCCTTTGTCCTTCCCCGGGACTCAAACTATTTAAATGCCAAATTTCATCCAAATCGGTGCAGCGGTTTAAGTAGCTCCATACAAATTTTCACCCCCAATTTCATCCCCTTAGGGGTCGATTTCCTGGATAAAAACTACCCTATGTCCTTTCCCGGGACTCAAACTATCTTTATACCAAATTTCATCTAAATCGGTTCAGCGGTTTAGGCGTGAAGAGGTAACAGACAGACAGACAGACAGACAGACAGACAGACAGACACACTTTCGCATTTATAATATTAGCATGGAAGTATGGATGGATATTTATATAACTAAAAATAATCCCAACTGTCATCTCTGTTGACAACTTTCTGGGACGACAGTTATCTGCGCCCATGACCGGTGCAACCCGTGTCGAAACTTCAGAAATAAAGGTAAATAAATATCGCGTTAGACCGGTTTAAAACAGTAATTTAAATATGTGTACAAAGCGCGAGAGTTTAAAACAATGTTCCCACGAACGGACGTAACTTACGATTATATAGAGTAATATAAGTATTAGTAATTCATTTCTTTTCTGTTAACACGTTTACTGTCCCCATTGTCCATAGTCCTCCGTGCTTCCAGTTTGAAGCTGTGAATCCATTGTAGAAGCACGGACTCCTGAAAAACAGGTGCATGGACCCATCACTGGGGGCACTCGGACAGGGAAAGTGTTAAGGGATTATAGGTTGAATGCAACTTTTCGGACGCGATGCGAAAGTAAACCATTTTAAGACAAAAGTTGCAATCAATCTCCCCTACTGCACCCAGGATTTGAAACATGCGAGCCATATTGGTGCTGGCTGAAAATCAGCTCTGTAGGTGTCTGACTGACACCTCAGCATAATGCTGAGCCTGTGTCCGGTTCACTGCCGCAGAGACACACTTGTTACATGTTTTTTACTGTTATTTTTATTTATTTTTGCTTAATATGTGTGTCCTGTGTGATAGTGAATAAATGTATATTTCTTTCTTTTCTTTCTATATTCATCATACTCCTAAAGTTATTCCCGATTGTGCCCTAAAGGAGCCCGATGTCCGCTTTGACACCTAATACCTAGATCTGGCACTAGCTTTTCGAAAGCAACTGCTATCTGACCTTCCAACCCAGAGGGAAAACTAGACCTTATTGGGATTAGACCGGTTGCCTCACGATGTTTTCCTTCACCGAAAAGCTACCGGTAAATATTCTCTTTACATCGCCTTCTTCTACCGGCCTTCTTCCCATTTTTAATTAGGGTCGGCTCTCCTTATAATTTTTCTCCAGAGCTGTATCTCCGTACATAAGTTCCGAAAAACTCATTGGTACGAGCCGGGATTCAAACCCACGACTGGCGCTTGACAGCCGCATGCCCGAACAACCTTAGGCTACCGTAGCTTCAAATTGAGCCATATTCGAAAAAATAACAAAAAAACAGAATGGTGGCTGAAACCGATGTCTCCAAGCCTTTACCTACATTTTCTTATTGTATTAATCAATGATGTAATATAAAAATAGGTAGATATGTTGTCTATACGAAATTCCGTGTTTAAAAATGGCCACCAAATTCTGACAGCATTCGTTTCCATTGACGACGCAAAACTATGGCAAGCTGTGTGACTTGACCAAAATTTAGTGTGCCACTTTTGGACCGCTTATAACATATCTACGTATATTTTATATTACATCATTGTTATTAATATTGTTTTGTTGTCGTTTTATTTTATTGAAAATGTGCTAGGACAGCAGTGGTATTACAAAGCTAATTTCCTGTGAATCCCTTTGTGGTCCTGTAACTGCGCAAATTAATATTCATCAGTAAGTGATTAGCTCAAAGCTTGTCATGATATTACCACAGAATAAATAATACTACTTACGTAGGTACAGAAGTTCCTCTGTCGAACTTTACTTGTTCTTTTATTTTCATTTTCTCTCTTTCCTATTTCTTTTTTTTTGTGTACCTACTTTTTTTTGTTTGTTGGCTGTTGCAAAAGGCCGAATATTATAAATGATTTTTCTATCTATCGTATCAAATAATTATCTAACCTGTTCACAAAACTTGACGAGAATCGGTTGAGAAATGCGACCTGTAGAAGAAAACAACCGCACAGCCGGACAGCAGGACAGCGGGACATCAGGACATACGAAATTTTGGCCACAACTGAACCGGTGAACTTCGTTCGCTTCGCTCGCTCGTTCAATTAACTTCACCTGTAACTAAAACTATTATAGTACTTACCTTTGTGTTGTTGCCTTACTGTTTTACATGTCACTGTCCCAGTCAATACTAATTTGATTATTGAATCATATTTCTATGTTTTCTGGCTATTGTGAAGGGGTGAACAATCAATTCGCACCCTTGTACAGTAATGAAGGCTTTGTGCTATAACCTATTCAAATATCTCTATCGGCTTAGCACTTCAATGGTCTGTCTTTGTTAGTTAATGTTTAACTTTCTAATTGAAACCATCTAAACGCATTCAATATTCATCGGCGTGAGATTTTTGAATATTCATTTGGTATATTCACAATTTTTTAAATTTAGTGGTATGTGTAAGTAAGGGAGAAAAAATTGGTAGTGATTTTTAGTCGGCTATGCCAATTTCCACAGTTATCAACTGCTTACTCATTGAGAGGATTTTGACGAGCCGTACCGTACTGCCACGGATACTTAGTTTTGTCACCATAACCAAGGCGAACTTGATGATTATTGACGTACAATATTTTGACTACTTTGACTCCAGGATCGTTGGAATTTGAAGTTAAAGAAAAGCTTGTTAAATGGAAATAAGATAAAATGGAAATAAGAAAAACCGTAACTTAACGTAGAATTGAATTACTTACTTGACTATTTGACTAAAACTTTTGCGTCCATTTATGTAATTGACTGATGGTACGATCCCTGAGTGTACCGCACGGTTATTACCTTTAATTCACAAGTTCAAAATCAACCTTACGCATATAAAATTAAGATTGATTTTCAAAATCAGTTCGTAGACGTACGAGGTTGATAAAATCAGTCAGTTTGATCTATGAGAACCATTACCCTATCCTCTCCATTTGCTTAAATTATTTCGCATGCATTGTCTGTAAAGAGCCGCATGCCTAACTGATTTATCATTGTCGTATTGTTGATTTATCGAAGCAGAATGCGATAACTTATTGTTTCGTGAAATAGCCCGCACATTAATTTTATAATTAAACAGATGTATGTAATCAATTTAAAATAGGCTTTTTTGATTCGCAATACAGCGTTTTTTAAATAAAAAATACGAACAGTGGAACATTGAATCTCCCCCTTTATTTAAGTCAGTTAAAAACATATAAGGTACAGTCAGCGTCATATAGTTAGTAGCAGCCAAAGTAGCCAAATATATCGTAACACATCCTTACTCCTATAGTAATAACGTCGTGTTGCGATATATTTGGCTACCTTGGCTGCTACTAATAACTATCTAATGCTGACTGTACAGGCCTGTGTTAAGGTGGTTCGATTGCCATACAAAGCGTTATTTGACATTCGCAAGCTAACTGCATGATATTTAAAAAAAAACTTATGTAACAAACTTTCTTCAAATGGCTTCCCATTTGCGCCAAATTCCCCCTTTCCTAGAATAAACTTGTATAAACTAGATTAATTTGAGAAAAATAGTTTTCCCAAAATATCACGTCCCAAACCAATTTCTCAAATTAATCTAGTTTATGAAAGTTTGATACATAAGTTTCTTAAAATATCACGCCGTTAGCCTGCGAATGTCAAATAACGTTTTGTATGGCAATCGAACCACCTTAAGTTTTATATTGAAAACTGTTTGTAAAACAAGTCATGTAGTTTCGATCAGAGGGGAAAATTGAAAAATTATTCGCCACGAGCGGGATTTGAACCCGCGACCTCTGGAATCCGTCCATTGCTCTTATCCAACTGAGCTACCGTGGGTCCCGCCAGTGGCAACGAATCTTTCAATCCCTTCACTCTTCTAATTAACCTTAAGGAGGCTCGTAGCGACATCTACCGTGAAGTTGTTACAAACTTCTGATACGGCACTAACGTCCCAAGTTACATTGAGAATCGTTAGTAACAATGCGCTACTCCATTTTAACAGTAAATTTATACTAAGCAGAAACGTCCGCTAACGAAATTCTAAGTTTGATCAAAGAGGAAAATTGAAAAATTATTCGCCACGAGCGGGATTTGAACCCGTAACCTCTGGAATCCGTCCATTGCTCTTATCCAACTGAGCTACCGTGGGTCCCGCCAGTGGCAACGAATCTTTCAATCCCTTCACTCTTCTAATTAACCTGTAGTGTACTTAAAATCCTTTAGAACACCCGACAATCTATCGTAAATTTTATCCGAAGCTGCAGACTGCACCCTGAGCTGAGACCAGACCAGTGCCAACTTTTTAGCACACGACCGCGTGCTAGATAAGCTTAGTATTTTAATTAGAATGAGATGGATAGTGTATCTCTCACGAGACAGGTTACGTCATAATTCCGTGTCAATTCGTATGGGGCAGTTTTTCGCTCGTTAGCGTTGTCGGATTCACTTTTGTTTGTCTAATTGTGGCTGGTCTCAAACATACATTTGATCCTCTCTAATAACTGGTATATTGCGCGTTTTTATATGTTTCACGATACAAGTGTCTTCTACGCGTTGGAAAGATTTGATAAACAAACCACCATATTCCACTCTTCCCGGGACGCTTAAGACCGTAACAAGTGGAGGCGCATCGCCAGGGCTGCTTTATCCACAGCAAATACATCATCATGAAACTACGCCCACTCTGTTGAGAGTAAAAGACTGAAGAAAGAATAACCTGGTTCATATATGGCGTCAATGAAAAAAAAAAGGAAAGTGCCAAATAATTACCCATGTTACTTGATGTAAGAGTGAGACTCAGCCAAGTGAGTCACCCCCTCTCCTCAAGCCTACATGCTCGGTTACATTGTAGTATTTATTCTATGAAGTTACTTACTGTTAAAATTGCCAATGAATGAAATTCCGATGGACTTCTTGTTGTAGCCATAAGTGTGAGCTCCAACGTGAAGCCAACCGGGTCCCTCATACACTTTCCCGTTGCCACCAATCAGGAATCTGGAATCAATCAATTCTATGTTTACAAGCGCTTATTTGGCATGCACTGTTCGTACGTAAGTGTGTAACAGGTCCTTAAAAATTACAACCTATTTTTCTGTGACTTGCTGGTATCCGATTGAGCTCATATTTAAAGATCAATGACAAGATCAGATACAGAAAGCGGTAATCCTGGACACTGCGCAGAGTCAGGAGGTTCCTCTCCTCTGTCTCCCTGACCACCGGTAGCTTAAGTAGGCCGTGCCCCGCTGCCAGCGGCATCCTAGGTTAGCTTTTTACCATGATTTTATGTTTAGTTTGTATAGTTTTATATTTTAATTTAATATATTATTATTGTAAAAATCTAACGCTAAGTTTTAAAATAAATAAAGGACATAATTAAGATTTAAAATAAATGCAGTGAACAATATTTATTTATCGAAAACCTTATTGCTAATGTTAACATTGTGCTTGCGTATTAACACATAGTACAGTATACTATATAACATGCTTCTGAACTAGGATGATCCTGTGTATCAGACAATATTATCACCATCGAGCTGATCTGATGATGGAGACAGAGTGTGGCCATATTACCTGACTCCTAAACTACACAAGATAAACTCTTCGTGTTTAGCGTCAGCTAGACGGTCGCCAACACGCCCCATCGACCGAGCGACCTTGGTCGGCACCGACCGCTGTAGTATGAAATTTCGCTGCAAACAACTGTCTACACGGTCGGTGCGGACCAAGGTCGCTCGGTCGGAGGGGCGTGTTGGCGACCATCTAGCAGATACTTTGTTCAGTGAGATAACTAGTAATTGATTGCTGTGTAAAAAATAAGTACAGTCAGCAATATGATTAATAGCAACCAAAAATTAAATTGTTGACAGAAACACATTCGTTTCAGATTCAATGTGTATTATGCGCTCACTCCCACGCGCGCCAAGTTAATGTGTTAGAAAGGGAGCGAAACATATTCAAACACGATTAAATAGGATTTGAAAACTGAATTTAATTAAACAAAATGTTTGGGGAACGAAAGGGACACATGTCATGAACAATACACAATACGGGTAGATTGCTAACTTTTTGTAATTTCATTGCCAGAACTCGATCAGACAATCGAATTTCGCATTTAAATTTGGGAATCCCGCGTTTTGACACAATAGGGTTGGGGGTTTCTTATATTTTATTATTACTCTAAAAGAGACAAGGCATAAAAATATACCTCATGACAAACATCCTATTCAAATACCTATCTTCGAAAATTACAAAGATACAACCGTTTATTCTGTTAATACTGTTTGATAGTGAGAGAAAACGCTTGACGGGTCTCGTGCGTCACAGTAAATGACAATCGTTTCATGTGAAGGTGCGTTTTGAGGGAAAGGGACAGAGACCCCCCTCTTAAAACTTTGGACACTTATAACGTTGTGATTATTTCTTATCTTGTGTTACTTTTTTATCCGTGTAATTAATATAGGTACTGTAATCCTATTTTGAGAAAATTCAAGATTATTAGATTGATTTTATTTGGTGTCACCATCCCTATAGGCACGTGGAAGCAACTGCACGAAACAAGTTGATATGCGATACTTATATGTCTCTTTGAGCGCCAGAAAAACAATAGCTATTCGTCAACGGACTTTTATTTAGCTGGCAATAACCCGGTCCAATTGGTTTCACGTACGCTTTGCCAATTCTGTATGTTGACAGCTTGAATGAGAACGGGTCTATTGCCGGCAACATTGGGCATACTCAGGATCTATGGTGACTTTACTCACCATCAGGAACACAAATTGCATTCCTTCATATCTTTTAGTAGTGTAATTATGGCTGCGGTTTCCTGTAAGCTGAATGTTGTTTGTGGTTTACCCCTGTTATGAGTCATTCTCAGGGAAAAGATACCCTATTATTGTCGTTGGCGCTTTAGCCAATATTACGACATGAATCGAGACATTTGCATCGTTAATAATGCTATATTCGCTTTAGTCAATAATGTACCTTTTCTCTAATTATCATGCTCCTAGCGTTATTCCCGGTTGTGCCTTAAAGGAGCCCGGGGTCCGCTTTGACAACTAATCCCAAAATTTGGCATAGGCACTAGTTTTACGAAAGCGACTGCCATCTGACCTTCCACCCAGAGGGAAAACTAGACCTTATTGGGATTAGACCGGTTTCCTCACGATGTTTTCCTTCACCGAAAAGCTAACGGTAAATATTCCGTACATAAGTTCCGAAAAACTCATTGGTACGAGCCGGGATTCGAACCCACGACCGCCGCTTGACAGCCGCGTGCCTGAACCACTAGGCTACCGTAGGCACTTTGTACCTTACCTATAATAATGACAAATAAACTTGTATGCAGCTTATAAGCCCTCATAATATCTGTGGACCTCCCCGGTATGTGACACCCCTCCCGCTTCCCCTTTTACCGACCCGCACTCGCTAAGTGTGCTTAGTGTGCTGCCCAGAACGCCGATATGACGATGACGTCACGCGGCACGTGCCCGGTTATTAAGACCGGGTGGTACCTTGCTGACTGTACATACATTATTAGTTAGTCTGTACGAAATGTGAGAGATCATCATCATCTTCATAGCGTTTTTCCCGGTTGTTCTTCTCCCAAAGGAGGCCACGGTACGTTTTGTCATCTAATCCCAAGATTTGGCGTAGGCACTAATTTTACAAAGGGACTGGCATTTGACCTTTCAACTCAGAAGGAAAACTAGATCTTGATGGGATAGGACCAGTTTCCTCACGATGTTTTCCTTCACCGAAAGATTAACTACTATTAAACATCAACTGGTGTTTCTTACATAAGTTTCTGAAACACCCAGTCGTTACGAGAAGATTGAAAGTCGCATGTGTGTCGCTTACCGCTCGGCTAAAAGTGGCTCTCTCTACAAAACTACACACATCATCAAGTTTATTATTAATAGCTGTTCTTAACACTTCCTGATTGCTTACCACGGGCTCCAATCATAACTTTAGTGACAGAGATAAAGTGTCAAATAAATTAAACCCCGTAGTTCCATTATGTAAATATTGCATCCTTTAGTTATCACTGTAAATATATACATAATTCATTTATTTGTAAATTTACGTATGAGGCTATAAGGCTGCTGGCTGAAGCGTTTCTTCTGTTACATAAAAAAATCAATCTTACCTAACTTACCTTATATTTTGAATTTATGTTTACTTTTTGTTACATACACCGTGGGCGTTAATAACCCGAAATATTTTAACCACGCATTCCGGAGGTCATTAGGAGTAAAAAATGTTATATGAATCCAATCCAAATTCAGCAAAAAAATATTTTTTTTTTCTGTATTTTTTTCGGTTTTAGTAAATAAAATTTGGATAAGTATCGCTTCCTGGATGGAAATCATCCCTTTTAATAAAATGGTAACAATTATTTCTCCAAAAAAGAATGAATTTAGTGAGTGGTAGCTGTCACTTTGATGTATGTCAATAACGACTCGAAACTTGGCAACATCGGTAGCAACGTCTCCATCAAAAGAGCTTAATGCACTTTACTAATCACAATAAATAGTTTACATGAAAATGATAATATCTTCAAAACTAAGCAGGATTTGACTGGGGTTCAAATAACATTTTTTGCGCTTAATGACCTAAGGAATGCGTGGTTAAAATATTTCGGGTTATTAACGCCCACGATGTATATACATTAGTCATTTCAATATGAAATCGTTATGTTCGATACGTAACGAGTGTGTAATATTTGTATGTAAGAAAAAAAACTTGATATAAAAAAATATAAGTAATAAAATAAGTACCCACAATACCTACATACTAAATATAAAACAGTATCATGAATAAACACCGGCCAAGTACGTGTCGAACCACGCACAACGAAGATTTCCGTGCCTATTAAAAAGGTATTATCTATCGTCACAAAAATTTTGTGGCATTTACATCCGTTTCTATAGGGAAGGCAGTTTTTAGCAATATCTCGAAAACCTTTGAACCGATCTTGTTTAAAATAATTCTCGTTGAAAGAATTTAATAAGCACTATGCCCATCATAATGACTACTAGTATGCCCATATCCAGTTTGTTGTTGCAGTCCAGTATATCAATATTCAACTTACGAAGGCCCCAGGTCCCAGTAGTTGAGCTGATCCAGGAAGTAAGTCTGCAGGTTCCTGACCTGTTCCGCGCAGGCCTGGTCCGTGGTGCAAGATGGGCTTACGGTGTGCATGATGATGACCAGGCGCACGGGCCGAGGGAGGTACTCGACGCGGTGGGGGCTCAGACCGTCCCATTGCTCCCTCGACACCACACCGCAATCTGAAGATATGAAGTTTAAACAGGATCATGGATCTGTTACCGTGTTACTGTGGTCTGTTACACCTATTCCTAGGCCACCGTAGAACCCTGTCATTTTAACTGCTACATAGCGACGCAATAATCCTAGTAACCCGTATTGACATAGCATTTACAACGGCAAGGTTCTATGGTGGCCTAGGAATCAAATTGGTTGAGCGTACATTGTTATATTTCGCAGAATTTTCATTATAACGATAACAATTGTTTTCAGAATAAGTGAACTTTCAGGATTAATATTTGCGGAAATAATAATATTTGCGGACCATCTTACACAAATCAACCTAGTCCCAAACTAAGCAAAGCTTGTACTATGGGTACTAGACGACGATATAGATACTTAAATAGAGAAATAAATACTTAATATACCATAGAAAACATCCATGACTCAGGAACAAATATTCGTGCTCATCACACAAATAAATGCCCTTACCGGGATTCGAACCCAGGACCTCTTGCTTCGTAGGCAGGGTCACTACCAACAAGGCTAAAGCAGTCGTCAATTCGATTGTCATAAAACAAACCTAACCTAACCTAATGGGGTCTAAATAATGACTTTTTAACTGCACCTAAAAAGTTAACGGTTTCTGAGTAACAAAAATTCGATGAAATGAAACTTCTGCAAAACAATCCATTCGGTGAAACGTTTGTCGGTGAAATAAAGGGACACCGTTACCGGAGCTTATACCTAGCGGACACCTTAAAGGCAGTGGCACTGTAAGGGACGGTAATAAAGGCTTATATGCAGCAATCCATATCCATACTATATACTTACGATATACTTATAATATAAACTTGTACTATATACTTATACTATATACTTATACTATACTATACTATATACACTACATAATATTAAAAATCTGAAAGTGTGTCTATCTGTCTGTCTATCTGTCTGTCTGTCTGTTACCTCTTCACGCTTAAACTGCTGAACCGATCTATATAAATTTAATATAGAGATAGTGTGAGTCCCGGCGAAGGACATAGGATAGTTTTTATCATGGAAATCGGCCCCCCGGTCGCCAAGTAGCTCCATAAAAAATTTCACCTATTTTAGCTATGAATCTACGATACTAACGAGTTCCACGCGGACGGAGGCGCGGGCAGAATCAAGTTGAGAATAAGTCTGGCTGAGGCTTAACTAGCTATACGACAGAATAAATAATATTTTCACACTTGTTATTCAGAAAAGAGCCATGTCATTGTTCCGTCAAATGAGGGATTTCAATTTCCTCAATGAAGGTGTGAAATGCAAAAGTGCCACTTGGTAGCAAAATAATTTCCATCTTAGGCGTAAATAAACACTTTAATCCATTTGTTACGCTCAAGATTCTACTTTAGAATCCCTCGCTGTAAATACATAATATATCATATTTTTCAACACATTTCCTCGTAACGTGCAAGCAAATTAGATCCAAAAAACGTTTTAGGGAATTAATTCCCATAAAGTTGGAAATCGTTTTAATACCTTCATTTGGTCCTAAATGCATGTAATCCGAAATTGCACCATCTCAGGAGGTGTGCATAACTTTTGGAGCCCAATAACCGCGAAATTCTTGCTATTTTTTCAATTTTTTGCACGTGTACAAAAACAGTACGACGGACGGGAAATGTGTTCGATTCAATATTGAAGAAGGTAAATGTATATAACGTGAAATTTTATATTCTACATTTTTTATTCAATGGGTTTTTCAGCAGGTATATTTTTTTCAATGATATGTCGGTCTTGAAAAGTCGCAAAATGGAAGTTTGCACCTAAACGACAAATATTTCCTAGTCTCTAACCTTGGATTTCGACTATACCACTGAACCCAATTTGAAATTTTAGATATTATTATTCATTCGACGCAGAATTTTTTACAAGCTTTATATTAACTTGCACTGTTCGTATGTATGTAAATATGTAAGTATATAAATATGTAAGTATAAGTATGTAAGTATGTAAATATGTAAATAAGTATGTAAGTTGTCCGTCAAAATTTACAATCCATTTTTCAGTCACTTCCCGTTATCCAATTGAGCTGAAATTTTGCAAGCATATGTATATCGCATGACAATACAATATTATGATGAATTAGAGCTGATCTGATGCTTAAACTGGAAGGTGGTCATAGGAACTCCGCAATAAAACGACCAATCCCATCGAGTTTGGGCTCGTTAGAATCGCCTCAATGAGTACTTGATAATGGTATGCAGAAAAGTACAGTCGGCAGTAAAAGCTTGCACCAAAAATGAAATTTTTGACAGAAACTTATTAATATTGATTAGAATACATTTTCTGTCCGAAGTACCGTTCTTGTGCTACATGAAAAAAGAACAAAAATTTACGCACACCTCCTGGGATTGGGCAAACTCAGATTACACGTATTTAGGACCAAATGAAGGTATTAAACGGTTTCTAGCTTTATGGGAATTAATTCTTTGAAAAATTCTAATTTGATTGGCCTATTGGCCAGCTGCCTGTCTAAAAATAAAATAATAAATAATAATAATAATAATATTGTGCCGCTTTTAGGCTCATAATCCTGGGTATTAAACACGCGTGTTTAATAACATTACGGCACTCGTGTTTTATGGTTATATCCCGATTAAGACACGTTGGCACATTGCAGCAAGCTGTATGTATGGACTCGGCGCATTCTTAAATTGACCGGGTATTACAGGTATATTTTTTAACTCTCGGCAAATGGATTCATACTCGTCTAAATAAATTAAATCCTTCTTGTGAATTAATTTATTATTTTTTCTTGGATATGATAAAGAAACGTTTCATTTAGTAAACTATTTATTTCTGTTAACATTTTACATGAATTTATATTGAACAAGAAAATATTAATTTTATTTTGTATTGGCTCTTTAGAGATTTCATCTAAGCCTCGCTTTAACACCTGCGCGCGTACTGCGCGAACTTCACGAAAAATAATAGTTGCGCGTCATTATAGGTAATTTCACAAACATTGTTGATGCGTGTTTGGTTATTATTAAAAATGTTGACTCGTGGTGAATAGAAAAGTGATAAATAGAATTGACGCCAGTGGAAATTCTTGGAGATGTAGGGGAGAGTGGGTAACAGTGGATCACTTTTTTTTTAAGCTCCAGAAATCCCAAGTTTATGCCTATTTTATTAATCTATGATAATTATCCACAAGATACGTCCCTAATCTAGAAAACCAAGTGCAATTATTGGCAAAAACGGCATAAACTTACAAGTTATAACAAGTTTAAAAAAAATGGGAAATGATCCACTGTGACCCGTGGATGGGTCACTTTGGATCTTTTCATGGGTGGCAGGGAATCGCTAGGAGTACACTGGCTCTATTAAAAAAAAGTTCAATAAAATACTACTTTTCTACATAATTATTTATTTATTTATATTCTAAGACAGGCTTCTATCACAGTCTTATAAAAAATTAACAAAAGTCTTACAAATTATGCTGATATAAAGAGACCTAAACTAATCAACATTTTGCTTGAATAAACAACAGTTTTTCTCCTTTAATTTCCATAAAGCTCTCTTCTCTATTCAAATAAACATATTTACTTCTTCAGTACCTAATCAATAACGAACATTTTAATAAGAACATTGTTGACGCTAACTCAACTATTAAGTCCACTGTGACCCAAATGAAAATTATTCACTGTGACCCATATAGGCCGTTACGACAGAAAAAAAAATTCAAAAAATAACTACTTATACCCAAGCCAAAATTACATTACCCACAACGGATTTTACAAATAACAAGTTCAAAACATACAACTATCATTTATATTTATTAAAGGGTTGGGAATACGACAAATTTCTAAATTACGTAAAAAAATACTTTCGTACTTACCTACTGGCCTGCGTGTGACAGCACGTGATTCCGCTCGGCGAGCGCGGCAGCGACTGACGCGTGAGAGGGGGGTATCGACGAGCAGTAGCCACCCGTTTGCTTGTGTGCGTAAAGCATCACACGTAAGAATTATAGCGAATAATCCGCTGTGACCCGTGATCCACTGTTACCCACTCTCCCCTACAATTATGTGAGTAAAACCTGTTGTCATCAATAACTAAAGGAAATAGTAGGAGCCTGTAACATTTTCATTTTATTCGCAAATTTTTACTCGCAAATGTGTTGAAAAACGTCGTATAAAACGCGTGAGCTTTGACAATTACACCCTCGGCTCTCTTATCACGCTCACCAGCGGTTTGGTCTGATGTAATGAATGTTATGATCAACTTAGCTCACTTGTATCACAATGTACTAGTACCCATGAGACCAAATCGACTATTTGCTTCTGTCTAACAAAACCTATGTGTGACAGCTAGACAATTATTCATAGCTTCCCGCTCACATGCGCTCGTCACGTACCCAATGCGTATGAACATATACGTAATCGAAAGAGTCGTTCCTAGCGCGCTCGGGTGTATTGAAGTTGAAATGGAAGAAAGTTTCGAGTAGGCAGGATTTAACTATCTTAGAATTATGTATAATAAAAAAAAAACAGAAAATGAATGATTCCCGTATTAGATAATCGGACCGTTGTTCTAATTTTGTGCTATGCCTAAATACGCCCTTTAATAAAAAAAAATTGTTAATTGGACATGCCTTTTATAATTTAAATATTTTTTATGAAAATAATAATTGAATGATATGTATAAACATTTATAAAATTGAATTGTTTATAATATGAAATTGTGAATAAATGTGACGTGTAATATTTTTATAATATTATAAATTATAAATAAATGAGTATGAGTAAGAAAAATGACTAAAGTGTTTAGTTGCTAAGTCCTAAGGTTATTAATTATTATATTTTCTAGCTTTTCCATGTTTCACAGGACGATCCTAACATAATACTTCAATTTTTCTTTTCAAAATCGCATTGATTATAAGTTTTAAAAATCTGTACATGTTTATATACCAGCTACAGTTTTAGGTATTACATATATTGTTTAACTAAACTAACTTGACATTTTATTACAATTCAATATTCTATTTGACGATCATACCTAATATAAATTCATATAGGTTAAGCTAGCTTTAATTTATACTGTAATTGTATATTATAAAATAAAAATAAACTAAATCTAAAGTTAATAAAATCGTGGGCGAATTAACTACCACTTACTATTATTAATTATTTTTTATAAGTGATATACCTACGAATGAGTAAATGTATCTTTATCACTATAGACGGGGAATATAAATAACAAACATATTATATAGTTAATATAAATAAAGTACTTACCTCCCAAAACCACATCCTGTTGAAATATCACAAACATAAACAAAGTCAAGATTCGAATCATGTTTATTTTTATAACTAAGTTGCGATGATATTCACCACCGACTCGTCCGAACGACGTATGGGTTATAAAACACTAAATAACCTCTTGCCCCAAAGCGATAAACTTCAAGTGAAATTCACCTCCTTATCTTTTGTAAGTGAAGAACAAAATTAGACTGTAGGGTGTATGCCGAGGATAATGAGATTGATGAGACAATGGAACACTTACTGTGTGAATTTCACTTGGCAGACAAATAATGAATTAACTTTGGTAACGGTTATCCACAACCAAAGTAATTCAAAGTATTCGCTGAGCTGCATCATCCGGTTTCTGGAAATGATGAGCAAATGCGCAAAAGATCCCACTGGGCCGAAGTGTATATCCGAAAGGGCCCTCATCTAGATAAGGTAAGTGAAGAGCAAGAGATCATTTAAGTCACCATTTTATAAATATTATGCTTTTTCCAAGCTTATACACAAACAAATAAACGTGTCCCCTCTTTATGGAAATTCTAAACGAAGTGTAGGTACGTACCCAGTGTTTTTACTCTTGAGTGTATTTAATATGTTCGTAAGTATGTTAGTAAGTTAATCTTCAAACTTTGCGAACCATATTTTCGCGACTAACCGGTATCCGAAGGTCGCGGGAGTCCGCTGGATGCGGGTGGCGCTGGACCGGTCACTTTGGAACTCTTTGGGGGAGGCCTATGTCCAGCAGTGGACGTCTTTCGGCTGATATGATGAACCGGTATCCGATTGAGCAAACATTTGGCATACCTATTTAAGTGAGTTCGCTGACTATGCAATATTATGGCACCACTGGTTATCAAAGGGGTATATTATATATAATGTACCTACTTACTGATTTCCTTGGATTTGACATAAGTATATGTATAATTTTATTTGACTTGGATTTTGTATTTATGTTAAATACATACATACATACCATCACGCCTTTATCCCTAAAAGGGGTAGGCAGAGCACATGAAACTTGTGTTCCAGTGCCACTTTTAGCATAAATGTGGGTATAAAAGATCGACAAAATGTGATGTTGCAGTGATAGGTTGCTAGCCCATCGCCCACAGCACACTTCAACCCTGTTCCCTTAGTCTACTCTTACGAAACCCACGGGAAGACAGGGGGTAGTGTTAAATTATATTTGACTTTTTTCATTGTATCTAATAATTTTCACATGCCCATTATGGCTAAACATATTAGGAACTCTATATATAATTATTTAACACCTGTACCTGTACCATACATATGTTTATAGTGAATAAACTACATTTATTCATTCATATTACAAGATCAACCTGTCGTATTTGAGTTAAAAGAGAGAGAGAGTTAAAAGCTTGACGCGTATATGTGTCTTTCTGTGGCATCGTAGCTCCCAAACGAAAGGACCGATTTCAATGCGGTATTTTTGTCCGAAAGCTGACGTGCTCGAAAAGATTCTTAGCTATGATTCAACAAAACCAGTTCAGCCGGGTTTGAGCTATTGAATTTTGAAATGAAAATTCTTTTCAACTTTTTTAAGTTTTTAATTATTGTTATAATAAATATAATAATAATAAAAAATATTTTAACCTAGTATATGGGAGATATCGGAAAAAGAAGTAGTATGGTACAAGCATTACTTTATAAATGTTATTAAAATTAATATGACTGGAATACACACATAATATTATCGCGAACTTATTCACATCATCATCATCATCATTTTCAGCCTGTAATCGCCCACTGCTGAGCATAAGCCTCTATTCGCGCACTTATTTACAACATAAACTCAATATCCTTATTATATCTACCTACTGACTAATAGGTATTCAAATAGAATTTAACGGCCTCCGTAGCCCAGTTGGTAGTGACTCTGCCTACGAAGCTGGAGGTCCCGGGTTCGAATCCCGGTCAGGACATTTATTTGTGTGTTTATCACGAATATTTGTTCCTGAGTTATGGATGTTATATATGTATACCAGTATCTATATGTATTTATCTATTATATATATCGTCGCCTAGTACCCACAACACAAGCCTTATTGAGCTTACCGTGGGCCTAGGTTGATTTGTGTAAGATTGTCCCGTAATATTTATTATTATTATTTATTATTTAATAACCATCATATAAATGAGGTAATAGGACATAGTGCTCGACACATCCTTAATAACTTGAAACCTTAAAGGTAAACAAATGTCAAATATTAAAATTATAATTAATTAATTTAACAAACAATAACGATAACATAAATCAAAGTATCCGCAACGCAGGCTTTGTCAAGTGTTTTCAAAACCACACGGAAATTATTGAAATTAAAATGTCGTCATGTATTTAAAACAATTCTCACATTGCAAACAAACAAAACAGTCATTCAACTCGATCAATTTAAATATTTTTTTAACACCATCCGCGTATGACGAACGCAAACAAAAAATATTAAGTCTAAAATACACCTTAAGACGTAGTAATAAGGTTCAACCACATATGATCAATTGACTGTGTCATCTACCGATACAGTCAGCTATAAAATATATATACGTTTTAGAACTTATGTCTGGGAAATAAGACTCACAATTGCTTACATATTTTTAGAGTACATCGTAAATTAACTGGGGACTCCCTCGTACCGGTTTATCGTAATTCATATCAGACGTTTTACGTTAATCATTATCTTTATAGTCGTGTTAACACAAAAATATCAACCCGCAGGTATAGGGGAGGTCCCTATACTCCCTATAAATAGTAAATACTTACATAAGTAAAACTAAAATCTTTGGTATAAATTCCTGATTGCCTGATATAATTTTGTAACAATATCCTGAACAATTTAGTTTCTGAGAAAAAATATGCCGAACAAAATGCTGATTACGGCAAATACAACTAGTTGCTCTGTGTGCCGAACAACACCGAAGCCCGTATTTTCTTCAAAAAGTTTTTTTTTTATTTAAAAAAAAAATTATGGATAAAAAATCCATTTTATAATTATTGAACCTGCTCACAAAATTCAACGAGAATAAGACATACATCTGGCCTACGAAAGAATTTTGGCCCAAGCTGAAAAGGAGTTCGCTTCGCTCGCTTCGCTCGCTCGTTCAATTATAAATTTCATTAGTAGCCCCTTTCTAATGTGGTTTCAAGTTGATATTATCATTATTATCTGGATTGGTAAAATTGACATGCATCGGTCGTGCGTTTATCGTGCTTCGTCGTTTTTCTCTGAAATCTCACAATTAGCCTGATGGGCAAAGACGCGAGTACGCACGAAAAACGATCAGTACAAAATCAATTCCAATTCAATATGTTTAGTCGATAGGTCCCTAGTTTTTAGATTTTCAAGGTTCAGGCATCTCGTATATTTCTTCAAGATCTTCATACGTCCAGTCCTCACTGTCTTCCGAATCCATACGTTCATCTGCAAATAAATACATACAATACAATACAATACCGAATAGGTACTCTCTATTTCACACCTCATACAAAAGAAATAGTAATACAAAAACAAATCAATGGCATGTAGGTAGAGTGAGACGAAAGGCGGTTTCATTGCTAAAAAGATATGGATACATAAACAATGTATTATATAAATAACATCCTTTATGTGTAAATAAAATCGACACAGTATTTATAAATCCATAAAAATTCCAAACACCTTAATTAAATATTAATATAATAATCAGTGATCGGCACGTCCCGTGCAACACAGCGGTATTCCGAGAAGAAAATATTAATATGGACTTGACATGCATGATTATAATATATAATATAATATTGAGAGTTGGTACATTTATTTGTAAATAGAAGTCAGAATATTTAATAAACTCATAAATTGTATCATTTTTCATTAAAGAAAATATGGATATACATACATTTACTTTATTTTATATTGCGTAAAATATTCAGTGCACTCATAAAATATGTAAGTGTTAAAATGTAACAATTTGAAGTGCAGAAAAACCCCTTTCCCGACTACCTGGCATGTCGAAGGTCACTTTCAGATTTTCTATTGTTTGCGTTTATGACCAAACGCATAGTTTAAACTGGTGCGAAAAAGATATCGAATAGTAATATTTACAGAGTTGATGTCATCCTTCTCTAATTTACTGATAAGGAATGTAATCAATTTCTAACAACAAATATGTTTACTTTTTTTTCTTCGGGCCTGGTATTGTCTTCCTTTACCGGCTCGAATTCCGGAATCCCGGGAAATATCCACATTAACATAATGATTGAGGTCATTGACACCGTGTTGCACGGGTCGTGCCGATCACTGATAATAATGTACGCCATAAGATAAGCTACACCGCTGCTCAAAATACGCTGAAGAACCGTGAACAGCATGTGTGTAATGCGTCAAGGTTTTGACGCGTGCTTTCCACACCGGGGCTCAAAAACCTTTGACGTCAACTGTACCTAGTGGAAGTGCCCTATTAATATTTTTTATTTATCGGTATTACATTTGTCGGCTGCAATCCAATAAGTTTATTCACATACCCCACGAAATTGTATCCGTTTTTCAACTTTTTCGTGGCATTCCGCTGTTTTTAACTTACATGATATTTTTAACTTTACAAATACTGAGACTTCACATAATTTTTCATTCAAGATTACATCGCTGACCCCCTTTAAAAGGCGACCCACCGGTAGAAAACACTGATAGATGACAGTGATAAATGAAACTGAAAATTCACAAATAGGTACCTTCTAAGTGCTGTTGCGTTGGAACTGGTGTCCGTGGCGGGGGCGACCATGCCTGATGTTGGACTGGCACATGTTGTTCAGATGTCACAACATATCCCTTAGGTTTCAACACTGAAGTAACTGGAACCCCCTGAGCTACTGCAGGTTTTAAATTTCCTTCAAGTTTAGATACCATCTCAGATATTCGCTTTGATGATTTAACTGGTGTTGGAGGTTTGCCTTCAAGTTTCTGTTGACGTATAAGTTTTTTTGCTACCGGAGGTTTTAATTGATGAATTGGTTTTGGTGGTCTCGGCGGTGCTTTATTTTCTACCGATGTAGGCTCAGGTACGTATTCTGAAAAATTATAAAATCGAGATTTGATTATGAACATTTCAGTTTTAAACAACATCAAAAAAGGAGGAGGTTTTCAATACGGCTCTTTGTGTTTCTTACCTGAGAACTCTGAGTAACTGATTTACTTATTTTGATAATTTGGTATGTTGGACTGATTTTGCAGAACACTGATGATTAATGAAACTCCGCAATAATAAAAGGATTTAGGTAGCTACACTACAGAAAATTCTGATGTGATTTCGTTAACAACTCAAATAGGTAGGCTGTAGGTGAAGCTGTGGATCTTTGTGTAAACAACGGAACTCCTCTTGGTTTCAACAAAAATAAAAAAATAAATAATTCATGCTGAATAAGTAGATCAATCTAACCATTACTGTATATTTCCTCTTGAAATACGTGTGGTCGAGCTGACGAGGGATTGACTCCTGAAATAAATCATTATTTTAGTGTCCCATGTTATATAAAAAAACAGATACCATAGACAATGAAATTGTATTAGGAATACTGAAACTTTGTTGCTTTAGAATGCATTATAAAAGCAGTAGGTACTCATTTAAATTAGGTAGGTAAATAATAATCTCACTGGGTAAATTAAGCGTAGAGTTGTGGACTGGCGAGGGATGATATTCCGGACTCGTTTTTGCGAACCTAGCCATAGTTCCTTTTTTACCATTATTTTCTGGGCGGGGTGGATCTGAGAAATAAAGTTAAACATAGTATAGGTTGTGGGTTTGAACCCCGGCTTGTACAGTCACTGACTTTAATTGTTAAGCCATTTAGGTAATTTAGGTGTCAACTAATTTTGGATTGCATAGTAAGCTTTGGAGTGTCCAGTATAAAGTGAGCTCTTAATGGCTTAACAATTAAAGTCCGTGTCCGTGGCTTTAGTAAAAAAACAAAAATGTACAAATTATCATTTGATACCGAACAGTAGCTTTATAGGTGTGTAAGTAAACGTTGTTGTGAGGAAACCGGTGTAATCCCAAAAAGGTCTAGTTTTCTCTCTGGGTTGGAAGATCAGGTGGCAGTGGCATTCGTAAATTTAGTGCATACGCCAAATTGTGGGAGTAGGTGTCAGAAACAACTGGGAAAAAGCTAGCGGGATGATGGCTTAGTTACACAAATCTTTTTTGTTTTTTTTTTTTTTTTTATTTACTACTAGTTTCCACCCACGACTTCATCTGCGTAAACCCGGGATAAAAACTATCCTTTATTTTAATCCAGGCTATAAACTATCTTCGTGCAAAATTTCATCCAAATCGGTTTAGCCGTTTAAGCGTTATTGAGTAACAAACATCCAGACATCCAAACATCCAAACTTTCACATTTATAATATTATATAGTAGGATTAGTAGGATAATATTAGTAGGATTTGTAGGATAAAAAACAATACAAAAGAAAACATTTGTACAGGGGACAAAGCCGTAAAGGTTTATCTGCCACTGTATTCGCTCTTTAACTAATTGAATATTTTTTTTTACAGGCGTGCAGTTCTATTTTAGCTAAATTAATATTATAGTTACTTACAATACTTAGAACTTAGTTAATTACTATTGGCCGTATTCATAAACGTTCAACTAACCTATTTTTGCTAAAGTGCCGTTAAAGTTCGTTTGTCTCTCATATTGCCAACACATTTTTATACATATAGTAGGCCTTTTAAAAATCTATAAAGCATAGTTTAATTTTAATAAAAACTAGTCCGTTGTTGGGCCCAAATGGATACATTTAATTTGCTTTGAATCTGAGTCTCCATGCTAAATTTCTAAATACTGAACAAAGACGTAAAATTATATTACCGGGTAGTGTGGATTCTTTGACTGGCGGGAGATGAGATTTAGAACTTCTTGAGAACCTAGCCATAATTCCCTTTTTACCATTATTTTCTGGGCGGGGAGGATCTGAAAAACAAAGTTGAGGTTAATCGGGACGAACTGCGCCCGCGTCGCTTTTGTGTTTTGAGTAGTTCACATGTCAATGGGAGATGGTAACAACACCGATGCTATTATTTCGAACAGCGTCACTATTTACGAAGAACTAAAACCCATACCACAGAACATTGGTAGGTGACAACTATTTAGATACCTAGGTTTTATGCGACTTTAAGCTTCATTCTCATGAGTCATGACAGAGATACACATGTCTGTAAAACAGAGCAGAAGCGTGCATTCTAATTACCGGTATTTGGAAGGCAATTGCATGCACATGATAATTAAATGGTATCCTATCGCAATCACTAAACTTCATTTCCCAACTGTGTCGTTCGTCCGAATATTAATTTCGGCAATAAGCCAGTTTCATTGAAAACCCCTAA
Source organism: Epinotia brunnichana (assembly GCA_963854355.1). Taxonomy (NCBI): domain Eukaryota; kingdom Metazoa; phylum Arthropoda; class Insecta; order Lepidoptera; family Tortricidae; genus Epinotia; species Epinotia brunnichana. The sequence continues at coordinate 6,195,383 of OY977945.1, read as the reverse complement.
GTTTTTTATCTTTTTTTAATACTTATCGCGTAAGTAAAGGTTAGGTTAGGTTTGTTTTATTTCCCCCCCGAGGGTGCTCGCCTTGTCGGGGCGGGGGGGCTTAGTAACCGTGGACTGGTCACCCACGGCGAAGCTAAGAGGCACCCAGGGCCGGCCCGTTTGGGCTGCCGGCTGGCCCGAGGGGGGCGCTCCTAGCGGGCTTGCCTAAACCCGCTTAGGATGCGTTAGGGAGGGACCGCAGAAGAAGTTCTCACGCGCTATCTTCTGCGGCCGAGGTGCGCCACTCACCCTACCCCCTGCGAACATGGCGGGGCCGTTCCGCTGAAGCGGTATTGGTGGGACCGCAGAGGAAGAGGAATGCTGGTATTACGGTGCGCCGCTTTCCATATCCTCTGCGGCCGAGTCGTGGTCGGTGGCGGAACCACAGACCTGATCCGCCACCGGGTGCTGGATTTTCCGCACCCATGATCTCCTCGTAGCGGACTCAGGCGGCAGGGGTCAGTCTTTGGATGGGTGACCGCCTGTTTGAGTGGTTACTATAAATGAGCGCTTCCGTGCTTTGGAAGGCACTCTAAGCAGTTGATCCCGGTTGCTGTCTATGACAGTAGTCGTTAAGCCGAGTTAGAGGCCTTCGGGCGGCTTAAGAACCTCTAACAGTCGAGTTGCCCACTCACTTGACAAAGGGGGGACAACTGTCACTCGCGTCCGCAGGAGCTACCTACCACAACCCTGCACGGTTCCCCTGGGTGGTACTAAAGAGTGACAAACTCAAAGGCCAAAATAATAATTGCCAAACGATTAAATAAATAAGCGGACTCAGGGGGGTCCGCTACTGAACAGGTGGAGATCGAGGAGGCAGGCGCGCCAAAACATCTAGCGTGCCTCACGTGGAGGGCCCCCGGGCATCCGCGAAGGAGCCGCTTGTGGGCGGCTGCCGCCAGCGGGGTCGCGGATGTGTGCGCAAGCGTTCCCGTGGCCTCGCCATAAGGCGACGAGGTGGCAAGTGGGGGGGTTTTTAGTGGGTACACCGTCGGTCTCATTAGCCCATACGGGAGTCCCACATACCCCCTGCACCCGGGTGGTATGCGTAACGCATTTTCCCCCCTAAACAAAAAAAAAAGTTTGTTTTAATTAATCCTGAAAATTTAATGCTTCCGAGAAAAAAAGCTTTTTGTCGAATTGAATATTCGGACAAACGATACGGTTGGGAAATTAAATCTAGTGATTGTGATCGGTAACCGTAAATACTAAAGTTAAACAAAAACATAAAATAATCTTACCGGGTAAATTTAGTGTAGATTCTGTGACTGGCGGGGGATCAGATTTAGGACTTTTTGCAAACCAAGCCTTAATTCCTTTTCTACCATTATTTTCCGGACGGGGTGGGTCTGAAAAATAAATTTAAGTTTAAAACACAACTTAAAAAGCGCTAAGGGGATGATGGCTTAGTTACACAAATATATAAAGCGGAGTAAGATAAAACACGTTTCTGTCAATAAAATAATTTTTGGTACAAGCTTTTATTGCCGACTGTAGGTACTTTTCTGTATACCGTCATCAACTACCTCATTGGGACGATTCTAACAAGCCCAAACTCAACGGGGTTACATCGGTTAAGTACTGAATTCCCATGGCTACCTTCTGTCTCCATCATCAGATCAGCTAGATGGTACCATAATATTGAATTGTTATCCGAACTATACTTTACCCAAAATTTCAGCTCAATCGGTTGAAGATATCTGCTTCAAAATTGAGTTGCAAGATTGCACCCGAACAAACATATACATACATTGCAGGTTAATAGAAAGCTTGCTAATAAAACTAAATCGTCGCTGAGCCCAAACGCATGAGTTGTACTCGTATGCGCTTTGAATCTGAATCAGAATCGGGATGCTGTAGGGCGTTTTCACTCAATGCGACTTTTACTTTTTTCTCAGAATTGTGATTTTTTTTTTGATTTTCCTGTTCAGAACCATTGAACACTCATATTCCCCATAAATAAAAAAAGTGTCCCCAGATTTTATTCCACTATGTGACGTTTTTTTCATACATTTTGTATGGACCGTCACATAGTGGAATCCTAAAAAATGTATGAAAAATTGGGGACACTTTTTTTTCTCTATCGGGATCAAGAGTGCTCAGAATTCTGAACCGGAAAAACCAAACAAATTTACATTCTGAAAAAAAAGGAAAAGTCGCACATTTTAGTGAGACGCCCTGTAAATAATAAATTTTGACAAAAACTTCAATTAATCTTACCGGGTAAATTTAGTGTGGGTTCTATGACTGGAGGGGGAGGGGGATGAGATTTCGGACTTCTTGCAAACATAGCCATTATTCCTTTTTTACCATTTTTTTCTGAGTGGAGTGGATCTGAAAAATAACAAATTGCGTTCGCGTCTTTTTTACCGACTTTAAAAAAAGAAGGAGGTTATATGTTCCACCTGTGTGTATTTTTTTTTAATGTATATTCGCCGATTTCTCCGTCAATTGTGGACCGATTTCCATAATTCTTTTTTTATTCGAAAGAGTATACTCCCGAGGTGGTCCCATTGTCACCAATTTAGGATCTGATGATGGGATCCCAGGGAAATTGAGGGCAACCCTTTAATTTTATAGGCACACGTGTAGTGATTTTGGTATTTTCTATTATAACTCGTGTATTTACTCTCGGAAATCGCAATTTTGGTTAAGTGGATCTGATGATGAAGACCACAGATGACTTATGGAACTCCTCAAAGATGTAATGTATGTTCGCCAATTTCTCCGTCAATTGTGGACCGATTTCCAAAATTCTTTTTTTATTCGAAAGAGTATCCTAAAGTGGTCCCATTGTCACCAAGTCAGGATCTGATAATGGAATCCCAGGGAAATTGAGGGTAACCCTCAAATTGTATGAGCACGCGTATAATGATTTCGGTATTTTCTATTATAACTCGTGTATTTACCCTCGGAAATCGTAATTTTGGTGAAGTGGAACTGATAATGAAGATGACTTATGGAACTCCTCAAAGATGTATGTGTACGTCAAAGATTCTGACATGATTCCGTTGAAGTAGCAACTAATGAAGTGTTAATTCTGAGATCCTTGAGGTATCGACGGAACTCCTCAAATATTATCAGCCCACGTATAGCGACTTGGGTTTTTTCTGTAATAATCAACGCATTTGCTCTCGGAAAGCAGTTCAAGTGGTAAATTGGAAAGGAAATGTGAAAATGTTCATGTACCATGTGGCTTGGCGAAGCACTGAATTGAAATCGGTTTAAACTTTTTTTTAAAGGCCTGCCTATATAGGCGTTGTTTATACAACGGAATAATACCGTGCATACTAATTAAATACATATGTAAATAGTTATGTATATGTTTTTTAACATACCTTTTGTTGAGCATTTACCAGATTTCTTGTCGCGTTCATCCACAGTCAGTGTTTCTGAAAAAAATTGCAGTTTTTTATCGGCTGAAATCTTGTTTTTTTTTAATTTATTTAGAACACAAACAGTCGCATAAACAAAAATATATCTTGTGTCCATTAAGTAACACGAGATGTATTAATGTGTTTCTTAATTTATGCTAATTGCATGTAAAAGTTTGCTGGAAGAAAATCAAACTTAACAGCCATCGTCATTAAAATATACAGCCGTTAATACCGTATCTTTTGGTACTCGCAAGGGAATCGAAACCAATAAGGTACTTCTCGTTGACCTAGAAAGAATGGCCAAAGACCGATTAAGATAAAATTTGGTATAAAGTGATGAGAGAGGTAGGGCACAGCGGAATGTCATCTCGCTCGTATGTGGAGCAGCCCAACTGGGGAAATACCTCCATCTTACAGAAGACCGCAGCCATAATAGCACCACTGCTTTGTAGTGTTGCTATATTATTGCATGCTATGAAGCATGTGGTGTTGTGTTCCTGGTGGTGAGTAAGGTCGCCAGAGCTGCCAAGGATGCGCTGTGTTGGGAGTGAGGGACCTGCATGTCTCTATCTGCCAACACAGCGAATCCTCAAGTGAATAAAGGGTCGGCAACGCGCTTGTGATTCTTCTGGAGTCACAAGTGTCCATAGGCGACGGTACAGGCTTAACATCAGGCAGCCGTAAGCTTGTTTGCCACCGACATAGTATTCAAAAAAAAATTATGATAGTGACCCGGAAATCATCGTTCAAAAGGGTGAAAAGGTGAGAATAAGTGTATTTGGGAGTGCGATCATTGATGCTGTGCTTGTGGGAAGTTTAATAGCATATTTGCTCGCGGGCAAAAGCTTGTGTATCACTAACGACTGATCGCCGTTTTTCTCAGACATTGTCTGGTTGCCTGTGGCTTAGGCCTCCCACAGAGTCCAGAGCTTCTCTTCTCCATATGGGTCCGAAAAAATATTATCTTAGAGTTCTTTTTTCTTTTTTGATCTCTTGGATACCATGTCGTAATATCTTTGGACCATTTTTTTTTGTTGTGTCTCATCATGTGCCCAGTCCACTTCCATTTTAGTTTTTTCATAGTTAGTTAACATCAGCTGTCTTGGTTTTCTGTCTGTTATCTACTTATCGTATTTTATCCTTTAGTTTTATATTAAGCATGCTTCTTTCCATGCTATTTTGACACACGTAGAGTGATTTTCTGTGTTTTTCAGTTAGTGCCCATGTTTGACATCTATATGTAAGAGGAAAAGCCTGTGAGATTGTAGCTTTGTAAGTAGTGTTTGGTAATCTCGGGAAACACTTGACGACCGCTTTAGCCTAGATGGTAGTGATCCTGCCTACGAAGCAAGAGGTCCTGGGTTCGAATCCCGGTAAGGGCATTTATTTGTGTGATGAGCACGAATATTTGTTCCTGAGTCATGGATGTTTTCTATGTATTTAAGTATTTATTTCTCTATATATAATATAAGTATCTATATCGTCGTCTAGTACCCATAGTACAAGCTTTGCTTAGATTGGGACTTGGGATTGTCCGAAAATATTTTTTTTTTTTACTTATCCGATTTCAAAAAATCTGTCACCTGCGTGTAGAATGGACTTTTTGGATGGGTATAGGCTATATCTTATCCCGCGGGTTAAGATAACTGCGCTCTTTACAATACGCGAGTGAAGCAGCGCGGGCAGTTGGTGGCATATAAAAACCTATATCTGATTAGATGTAACCTACCAATGTCCTGTGGTATTGGTTTTAGTTCTTCGTAAATAGTGCCGCTGTCCGAAATAGAATTAGTGTTGGTTCTTTCTCCCTTTTTCTTCCGCAAACGACCTGTGAAATAAAACAATGGGTTAATGTTAAACAATGTTTCGGTATGTTTTAAAGTAATATACAGATGCGGTCCTGCCCAGTTTCACCTTATCATGTCAATTTAGTGGAAATGCGATGAAATAAATAAAACGGTAATAACTTGAAATTGTTTCGTAGAAGGACATTTCAATTTGTGCGAGACGAAACGGACCCCTTAAATTTATTTATTTTCATTTTTTCTTTATAAACAAACAATCATATGTGTACATAATAATTATTTATAAATACTAATGTCATATTCTTTAAAGTGATACTCGAAAATTTACTCAAAATACTTAATAGTATTTTTCACAATCGTGTTATAATGGAGAGCTTTTTAGTCGAGCACCGTGTTTAGGCCACGAAGCTTGCTGAGTGGCCTAAGTAAGGTACGAGATTAAAAAGCTTGATTATAACACTATTGTGAACAATATTTTTTGGTCGAGTTCATTATTATTATTTTTTTTTACGAGTCAACTGAACTAATTAAACAAACTCGATACTGTTGAAACGAAGTGCAGCCTATCAAATGTCTTTTAAGATATCAACGAGCGTACGACATCAACGAGTAAACTCAATAATCAAAACTATTCTATTGGTCCAATTCATTACAGTTCGGTAAAGCAGCCACGTGATTGGTTGAATTTATTTTAGATCTATTTTCAATTTTTTTTCGGTTGTCTGGAGCGTATCGAAACAGTTATTTCGATTGTTTCGACAGTAACATGGACTACAACTATGAAAAGAGTGACGTTGCAGTATTTTCTATGAAATCTTAATACACAGATTTTAATCGACGAGTACAAAAAAATAATTTAAATACATTACTTAACAGGCGGCATCGGTAGGTACGCAATCTCATACAATTTATTGATCTATATATTATCATATATATAATCTTTGACATAATCAAACAACTAGGTAACTTATATATTTCTGGGTCATTGTCAGTCACAAAAACAAAAATCATCTTTCCGGTGGTCAATAGTTAAGGGCTTACGCTTACATATAATATGTTTTTATCGCATAGAATTATAGAAGGGGCAACGCCGTTTATGCGGATTCAGAGATCAACCAAAAATTAGGCTTTATAGCCCTTAACTTTGGCAATGTCCACCGAAGAGACGCGAACCTAAATCTGACAATGACCCTTCTAATACCCGATTTAAAGAAAAAGCGAAGTTACCAAGTAGTGATTATTCATAGATTAAACGATTTATAAATGCCTAATCCATGTTTTACCGGGTTTAGAGGGAAATTTGCCAATACTTAAATGCAACGTCATAGTAAACCCCTATATCTATCTATCACTATGTGCATATGAGTAAGAGGTAAATTATTCACTTATAATATAACAAAATATTTCCTTCCGGAACTGACACAAAGTATTACTATTATAACCCGTTTTATTACTGCGGCTGCCACGCTACTGCAGCGCGCCCAGCATGTTCGCTGAGGCGCGGGTGCCAGATTTCTTCGCCGTAATGAGGGCGAGAGTTGCCGCTTTCTGGGACAGGCTGGGGCGCTCTCAGAACGAAATCCTCAAGGTCATCTACAACGACCTGGAGAGCCCTATTTTCCGATATTGGCTATCTGTGCATCGTAACGAGAATCGGAAATGACGATGATAATTTTTATGATGTTTTAGTTTATTATTTTAATTTTAATTAGGTATCTTGTCTAACTTGTATTTGCAATTTGGGTAACGTATTATTAGCTCCGCGGTTATTCTCCGGCAATCATCCAAGTCAAATGGCACAGACGTTGCACAGCACGATGCACAATGTAGTACGTCGGACCGACTAGCGCCATCCACACGACATGCGGAGCTCCGAGCATGTTATTTGAGCATCCGCACTAGTGAACCTTCGCGTATAACGCCATGTTGCTTTTATTTTGGTGCCAAATATTTATTACTAGTTTATCAACTAAACAGATTTACAATAAATGGGGGCCTTTAGCACTCGAAATACTTATTTGTAACAGTATTTTGTGACTGAGGATTTGTAATCACATAAGAAATTGAAAAAAGCACTAACCTTTTGGAACACAAATACACAACGCCACACTCTGAGCCAGGCAGATCATCAGGAATACGCTGGCCAAACTAAATCCAATTATCATTAGCTGTCTGTAGTCTGAAATTTAATAAATATCATCATCATCAGTTTATATGTACGTCCCAGTACCTGGGCACAGGCCTCCCCTCATGGATGATAGGAAATGGGCAGTAGCCCCAAAAAATTACAATTAATAAAAATTCAGAACGTTTTACCCGCGTATTCATAATACGTCTGTCAGTTTAAAATACTTTCAGACCAATGCCTAGACTCGCCCAGGCAGAATACCGTGACGGAATTCCGTCGTGTAATTCCGCTGGAATACCAGCGGAATTTATGAACAACGAAACAAAAATTCAACGCATGTCTGGGGTAGAGTCAATGATTTTTGTGTGGATAAGCTAAGGTTGGAATCACACACACCAGATTCCGGCGACGGAATACGGTTGCTGCATGAATACAGATTATAACTATTATAAGTGATGAGCAGATATCGTTAATTTTGTAGCATTTTTGGTGTGGCATAGTGTTGTTAACGGAATTGATATAAAATATTTCAATCGTTATCTTTAACTAACGTAAATAATGTCAATATTTGCCCTTATTAACAAATTTGGTTGATATTGTCTACGCCAATTCTGATGACAGCACTACGCTGCACCAAAAATGCTACAAAATTAACGATGTCTGGTGGTGAGCCTTTGGCCGGACCCGCACTGGTTGGTTGGCGACGCGACTGCGATGTCAGTACAGTCGCCATCACATACATCGGAGCAAACAAGCAGCTCACAAACATTGGAACACAACTCTATTTGCAAAGCATTAGGGTGCATGTTTCAATATTTTGAACAACCTGTAGTGTATCGAGGTATGTGATGGCGACTGTACAACTTGGGCGACTTGATGTTTGAAGATCGCCGTCGCGTCGCTAATCGCTCTTCCGTTGCGACTCAACGCACACGTCTGGTACTGAATATGATCCCCGACACGGTTTAACTCGTAGCGCTTATTTCTTATATTTGAGCGCTTATTTTAGGGTCAAAATCGAGCCGAAACCTGGAAATTTGTGTCGTGGGCCTAAATGACAAAGTGAAAGATAAATCCAATAAAACAGTTAAGATTAACCAAAAGAGTAAGAGTTTGAGCATTATTCAATATTGTAATGGAGTCTTACCAATTTCTTTATTTTCGATACCAGTCCCGGTTTGATTATCTGAAACTGATTTTCAAATTATATAGTGCGTAGTTGGGCATTTAAAAAAAATAGAGTACTTACCCAATTAGCGTGAGTTGTAAAACAAAAATTAACTTAGTGTTAGTTTTGTGACGAAAACTAAGTATTCAAATTATGTGAAAATGAACTTCTTTCACATTTAAATAACGTGTTTATGCATATATTTTATAACTTGAATAGAAAAAGAAAAATTTAATACAAACTGAATACCCTGAATACCTTGTAACTTTCGTCACAAAACTGACACTGAGTTAATTTTTATTTAACAACTCACGCTAATTGGGTACACGAAATAAAAAAATGCCCAGTTAGCAAGCTGACAAAACTGAAAACGTAACAGTCATAATCCTTTGATAAATCAAATAAGGTGGTACACCCGAGGACTCACGTAGTGAATAATACCATGAAGGCTTTATCACCTTTCTCTAAAATGCACAGTAAAGCCCAAGACATTACACTTTTAGGCCTGAATCACACTGGTGCGGCCAGCGGCAGCGGCCAATAGTAAACTTGACAGTTATTGTCAAATCTACTACTGACCGCCACCGCAAACCACGCCAGTCTGGGAAAAGCAATATTCTTTTCTTCGTCTTCTTTAAAAAAAAAATTCCATCTACGTTAAGATGATTTCGCCAATGTCAAGTTTGCTTATAAAGCGACGTTGTAAGGTAGTTTGGTCAGTTGTCAATAGTCTCCCATTGAGAAGCAGGGCGTCCACCGCTGACCGCATTCCCAACGAAAGACCCCTATATTCTTTTATAATGCGGCGAAAATTGTATATTTGACGTTGACGTCAGCCAGTGCTGACGTCAACGTGACGTGACACTTCACTTGAATACCGAAATGAACTACTTCACTTTGGGTGGCTCGGAAACCTACATAATGGCCCACTCACTTGACTGAGCTCCTAATGCAGTCATAATTCAAAACAACAGAGATAAACCATTGGTGTCAACCATCAGGCATTATTACCGACATTTGTAAAAATAAGTTTGTATCAAAAATTACTTTTCTGGTATACAGAAATCATCAAATACTCATTACGTGTGTTACGTTGGTTCAGTAGTGAACTCCCATGGCTACCTTCTGTTTCTATTATGAGATCAGCTCAATGGTACCATAATATTGAATTGTCATCCAAACCTAAAATGCTTTACCTAAAATTTCAGCTCAATCGGTCACCGTGAAGTGGGTCAAATTTAACTTGGAAGATTTGTCCCTCACTGACATACTGACAAACGAACAGGTCAAGTTAAAGTACAGCTTGTAACAATAGAGATGAACCATAGGTGTGTATTACGCATTATGATATCGATCATATCCCTATACCGAAATTTGTAAAAAAAAACTGATATTGACTCCACAGTCAAACTGATCATTTAGTTATATTATATTTATATTTAATGAATGTAATAAATAGCACTGACAGATAAACCTTACGTACTCATTTATAATGCATTTAAAGTAATTTATATGGGTTCAAAATATAATAATAAATAATAGTTAATAATCAATAGTCAATAGGTACATGCACATGGGTAATTGGGTATTCATAATTAGGTAGATCTGGGTGTGACAATCGATTCTAGATAGTGACTTGATGCGGCCAGGAAACAATTCTCTGGTGTGAAATGACGTCGAGATGGCTGTGATACCTATACTTTATTATCTTTGTTTAATTTCAGATTTATCAAATAAATAATCATAGATTTTGTGTAGCTGTGGACTTATGTTATAGTTAATTCGTTAACGCCAACCGGAAGTATATCTACAGGGTAAACTATTCAACAAATTAATTTAATAATACGCGTGCTACGTAGTCATTTATTTACCTAAGTGTATACTCATGACACATGTTGCTGTAGAATTTCTTCGATTATCAAAAGTCCAATTAGTCGTTAGTAGTCCCAACTCGCAAATTAACTGAGTTCCGTCCATTTTTGGTGTAAAATATAACTGTAAAAAACAATATCGATAAATTCAATTATATGTACCTACTTGTTAAAAAAGGAAAAATAGGGTAAAGCAAGAAGCGGTCTTTCGACTTGAAGATCTTCTCAACAAAAAGTATTTTTTTTAACCCAAGCCATTACTCATTGCATACCTCATCAGACGCCACAAATATATTGGTTTCTTCCTGTGGTTCCAAATGGATTGAATTACTTGTTGTGTTGTTAAAAAAACATCTGAAATAATAATTCATAATTTCAAAATTTGACGACTTATGTAGCCTAGTTGATACCTTGCCTACGAAGCCAGAGGTCCCGGGTTCGAATCCCAGTAAGGGCATTTATTTGTGTGATGAGCACAAATATTTGTTCCGGAGTCATGGATGTTTTCTATTTATTTAATATTTATATATAACGCGTTTCCTCTTTTTTTATTTATATATCATCCATTTTCCCTTTAGGGATTGATTTCCGGGATAAAAACTATCCTATGTGCTTCCCCGAGACAATTCTATCTAAACGGGTGCATGCGGTTGTATAATAGCTCCATACAAATGTTCACCTCCCATTTCACCCCCTTAAGAGATGATTTCCGAGATAAAAGCTAGCCGATGCCCTTTCCCGGAACTCAAACTATCTCTGTACCAAATTTCATGTTGATGAGTTCCATCCATCCATCCAAATTTAATTTTCCTATTTCACCCCTAGGGGATGATTTCCGGGATAAAATACATCTAATGTCCTTTTCCACGACTTATCTCCGGGAATCAAACTGTCTGTACACCAAATTTCATCTAAATCGGTGCAGCCGTTCTAGTAGCTCCATACAAATGTTCACCCCCAATTTCCCCCCCTTTAAGACTGATTTCTGGGATTAAAACGAATCCATTGTTCTTCCCCGGGACTCAAAACTATCTCTGTACCGAATTTCAATTAAATGGGTTCCATTCAAATATTCACCCCCTATTTCATCCCCTTAGGGAATTATTTAAGGGATCAAAACCATCCGCTGTCCTTCCTCGCGGCTCAAACTTGTTCTATACCAAATTTCATCTAAATGGGTTCCATCCAAATTGTTACTCCCATTTCACCCCCTTTGGGTATGATTACCGGAATAAAAGCTATCCTATATCCTTTCCCAGGGCTCAAACTATCTCTTTACTATATTTCATCTAAATAGGTTACATCCAAATTTTCACCCACTTAGATGATAATTTTCGGGATAACACTAACCTATGTCCTTCCCCAGGACTCCAACTATCGCTTAACCGTAAATGTGTTCCATCCAAATTTTTACCCCCTATATAACATAAAAGCCATCCGCTGTCCTTCCCCGCGGCTCAAACTATCTATATACCAAATTTCATCTAAATAGGTTCCATCCAAATTTTCACCATCCTTTCACCCCCTTTGGGTATGACTACCGGATAAAAAAATATCTTATGTCCTTTCCCAGGGCTCAAACTATCTCTTTACCAAATTTCATCTAAATGGGTTCCATCTAAATGTTCACCCACTATTTCATTCCCTTAGGGGATTATTTAAGGGATCAAAGCCATCCGCTGTCCTTCCCCGCGGCTCAAACTTTTTCTATACCAAATTTCATCTAAATGGGTTCCATCCAAATTTTCACCCCCATTTCACCCCCTTTGGGTATGATTACCGGAATTAAAGCTATCCTATGTCCTTTCCCAGGGCTCAAACTATCTGTTTACCTAACAGCCAAATATTAACGGCATTTTAGTTAAAATAGGTTTGATGAATGTTTATAAGAAAGGCCATTAGAGATTTCAAGCTATTTATACATACGTTGTAACATTGGAGGCGAATGGTTTGTCTTTTGAGGTTGCTGACACTTGAAATTTTTGTTTAGCTATTATAGGACCTCTTACAGGGTTGTTTGTGCATGTTGGGATGTCACCATTCATTGAAATGTTGAATGACACTTTTGTTATTTCTGAAAAATACAGCAATATAATTAGAAATTAGGAATTTTCAAAAAAATTTGTACCCAATTAGCGTGAGTTGTTAAACAAAAATTAACTCAGTGTCCATTTTGTGACGAAAATTAAGCATGATAATTATGTGAAAATGAACTTGTTTCACATTTAAATAACGTGTTTAATGTTTATGCATAAAAGTTGAAAAAAAAAATAATTTTTTATCCAAACTGAATACCTATTTAATTGTTGTCACAAAACTGACACTGAGTTAATTTTTGTTTGATGACTCAAGCTAATTGGGTACACAATTTTTTGAAAATGCCATTTACCACTTGCCTATTCTGGATGTAACAAAAATCTTACTAAAGCTTGCGATATATTTGTGACCGGCATTGGTCTTAATGAAGATTTTCATTAAATTGATGTAAGTATAAACTAAAAGGTAGGTAAATTAAAAGCAAATTTCATCGCGTTTGCTAAAAATGATTTCATTACACATAAGCATACTGAGCTACGATAGCCAATATTACGCCTATTATTTGCGTTGTTTTTTAGTATCTGACACATATGTGTTTTCAATCAAATAATAACGTTTGTTTAAGTTGAACCCAAAGACTATGCAAAAATTAATACGTCAAATGTCAAACGGAAACCAATCAACACATTAACTTAACAATAGTTAGCAGCCATATATTTACCTAAGTGTATGCTCATGATACATTTTGCTGTAGAATAACTTCGATCATCACTGTCAAGATTCCGATTGTTTTTGTTATCAGTGTTCTGTGACATATTGAGTCCCAACTCGCAAATTAACTGATGTCCGTCCATTTCTTGTTTAAATAACAGCTGTTAGAATCAAGAACGTCATATTAATCTACATTATTAAATTGAAAAGATAGCGTAAAGCAAAAAGAGGTTATTCGACTAGAAGATCGCCTCAACATAAAGACTTTGTTTAACAAGTTGAGTGCACAGAATTGCTTCCTTGACATGCGGTTGGTGCGTTACGAGGCAAAATTGACTGGTACCTAGACTCGACACTGTCAATGTACCAGTTGAAAAAGACGGGCACAGGTAGGTTAGGTAAATACTTTTTAATTCTTTGAAAACGTTACAAAACAGATTTTTTTAATGATACTATTGGTTAAAATACGAATGGATTAACATACTTTAACGGCTGTGACGGTGAAGGGTTTGTAAACACTGGTAATTTTCAACTGGTACAGCACTAGTAAAATCAACACGCTATTATAAAATAAACAATAGTCAATTATTCTATATATTTTTTACTCTACTGCTCAAAAATGTGGCAAACGGTGGTCAGAATTCAGGCTTCAAAGCTGGGGTTAGTTGGACGTCGCTCCACTGGCGAGCGGGGCCGCGCTCTTTTGTTTTTTTGTTTTAATATTATGATCTTCAATTGGGTTCCTACTTTATTTTGGTTTAAAATTATAATTATTTTGCAATTTCTGTGGTGACATAGGTTCGGTACATCGAAAAGTCGCTTAGCAGTCAAAATAAGCTGGTTACGCACACAACATGTAAAACCCAAGCAATTACTCACTGCATACCTCATCAGCCGTTACAAATAGATGTTTGTCGTCCGCACGTTTTAAATGTATTGGATTGTGTGTTGTGTTGTTGAAAAAGCATCTGTAATAATAGGGATTCCATAATTATGCAATCTTACGGCAATCACGTCGATGACACAGAATTGGGTAAAACAGTAAATAGAAACAAAACTGCAGCCGTTAGAAGAACAAGGTATCAACAATGCATCGATATAAATCCGTTGAAATTTCAAGTGTTGGACAGCTCTGTTAATCGCTCTCTGGAAAACCGATGGAGCATTACAGTTTCCAAAACGCATTTTAAGAAACCCATAATGACCATCAGGCGTTATAAATGCGGTATATTTAACAGAGTCGTCCACTAGCGAGATTTGGTAAAAGCTATTCTTTATGTCTATGTATAAAGTAATATTTGGCTTATATGACGTAATATTTACGTAATGATTATCTCCATCCACCCACATCTATACCACACTCAAGTTTAACAACTTTTCACTGAAGTTGCTTTTAGGCGAGACAAAGGCGGTATCCTACAGGTATAGTGAAAAAACCAAATACAAAAACCAAACCAAAACCAAATTCCTGGTGAAATTCAGTCTTATATCAATGTAATAAAGACTTTGACTAAGTAAACTTACACAGATGGCGTTGCTGCCCTTACGTCAATCTTACTAGTATATATATAATTGTAAAGTAATTAATAAAACTTAACAAAGCTCTTTAACTAAAATGTGCCTTTCTATTTTTGTTCCTTTTTTCACAAACAAAAAACTCAAAGTGACAGATAAAGACAGACAAATTTTAACAGCAGATTCGTTAAAATAGTTTGGATGAATGTTTTTAAATGAGGGCATTAGGGATTTCAAGCTATCTATACATACGTTGTATCATTGGAGGCGAATGGTTTGTCTTTTGAGGTTGCTGACACTTGAAACTTTTGTTGAAATATTACAGGACCTCTTACAGGGATGTTTGTGCATGTTGGGTTGTCACCATTCATTGAAATGTTGAATGACACTTTTGTTATTTCTGAAAAATACAGAAAAATATTTAGAGATTGGACATTTTTTTTAAAAAAAGGTACTCAATTAGCGTGAGTTGTTAAACAAAAATTAACCCAGTGTCAGTTTTATGACGAAAATTAAGCATGTAAATTATGTGAAAATTAACTAGTTTCACATTCAAATAACGTGTTTATGTATAGGTAACAGTTTAAAATTGAAAAAAAAAAGTAATTTTTTATACAAACTGAATATTGTACTGACACTGAGTTAATTTTTGTTTGACGACTCACGCTAATTAGGTACACAATTTATGAAAATGCCCGTTTACCACTTGCATATTCTGGATGTAACAACAATCTTAATAAAGCCTTTGCTTTGTGTTATAAATATCTGTTATGACAATTTCAATTTGGTATAATAAATATATTTTTACAAGCTTTCTATTAACTTGCAATGTATGTACCTAACTATGTAACTATGTATGTATTTAACTAGAGTCTGGCTTATAAAAGTTGAGCATAACTTTTAAATTATCCTTTATATATGGCAACAGTAATATCGTTGTCAAATGTGTCGAACGACGTAAATTTGTATGATGTCCTAAACTTGATACTTCAAATGCCAACTAAGAAAGTAACTGTTCGATAATAACTTGGACCGTTTACTGCTATTATTATTCACATTGAAGAATACTACTCATATCGTAAAAATTTCAATAATTATGTCTCGTCAGAATAAAAATTTTGGAGGGGGTTATGATTACGAGTATTTTTCTTTAATATAAAGGGTTTTTTTTTTTTTATATATAGGTACCTATTTAGTTAATGTATTTGTTACTGTTCCAACCTGTATGCCATACGATTAAAATAAATAATTTTATATAAAGTAGAATGAAGTTAAGAGTTCATATAACTTTACTTCCTTCTGCTTGATCAGTTGCATCGTGTGAATTGAAGAAAAATATCTAATAATTGTTCAAGTATCATAATTATTTGATCGCGTTATACACAGTGTTGTAACATGCTGTTTTTTTAACCGACGAAAAAAACGGAGGAGGTTCTCAATTCGACGCGTATATATTTTTTTTTATGTATGACGCATAACTTTTTACAGAGTAGTTCGATTTTGATAATTCTTTTTTTATTGGAAAGGATATAACCCGAAGTTGGTCCCAAATAAATTTGGAAAAAAAAACCAACCCTAAGGGTAGGAAAATAGGGGATGATTGATTTTTCGTCGGTTAAAACTTTGTTTTCAAAGTAAATTATTAAATTTGCCGCTCTTTTCTAGGCTCGACTTTCATTAGTCAGACTCTATGTTTGTTCGGGTGGAATCTTGCAACTCAATTTTGAAGCAGATAATGTATCTTCAACCGACTGAGCTAAAATTTTGGGTAAAGGTATAGTTTGGATGACAATTCAATATTATGGTACTATTGAGCTGATCTGATGATGGAGACAGGAGGTGGCTATGGGAATTCAGTACTTAACCGACGTAACCTCGTTGAGTTTGGGCTCATTAGAATCTACTCAATTAGAAGTTGATGACGGTATACAGAAAAGTACAGTCAGCAATAAAAGTTTGTACCAAAAATTAATTTTTTGACAAAAACTTATTGATGTACCTAACCAAATAACTTCTGAAACATATAAAAATATAACCATTGCTTTGTATTGGTGTCAAGATAAACTTTAATAAATTTTCATCACACTTGCTCGTAAAGGGTAACATTACACGCACGCATACTTAGATACAATAATAACATTATATTTTATTATAACGTCTAATTGGCGTAATGATTTGTTTTTAATTTTATCTGTAACTCATGTAAGTACGTCAACTGTAAACCAAGAAGGTCTTAAACAAAACATGATATTTTAACATGATGTGCATACACTGTAACATTTAATATTGCCGAATGCCCAAGGTTTTTTTGCCTTACGCCTTACGTCAAAAGTGACGAAATAGACGACTGACATTTGTAATTTTTATTGCAATGCATATTTTATTTCACTTAAATTCCATTAGTTTTCTCGCAAATGTGATGAAAAACATTGTGTATTTCAAGGATGATAACACTTTAACAAACTTGAGTCATCAAAGACTTCCTCCTTCGGCATCTTGCTTCAAGACACTCATCGGTCGTAAAATCATTACCTTCTATTTATAAAATACTGGGGCTTTAAAAAACAAAGACACGTTGTTAAGCACTTTTATTAGTGAATTTTAATACGTTCCACTACGTCACGAACATTTCCCATACAATATACTTTAGTATATGAGAAAATTCG
Source organism: Epinotia brunnichana (assembly GCA_963854355.1). Taxonomy (NCBI): domain Eukaryota; kingdom Metazoa; phylum Arthropoda; class Insecta; order Lepidoptera; family Tortricidae; genus Epinotia; species Epinotia brunnichana. Next base: position 6,178,066 of record OY977945.1, on the reverse strand, counting down.
TGACGTAGTGGCAGGAATTAAACACTTATGCAATTCTTTAAAACGCGTATTTTTTTTATCAAAATCAACTAGCCTACTTTAGTGAAAATAAAACTATACCGACTTATGTAGGTATTTAACATGATTAGTTTACTAGCATAATATTAACACATACTCGTGTTTATATGAGAGTAAAATAATAATACATTACTTACCTAGGGCGGTTAAACAAAGAAGGTCTCAGATCGCAGGTATTTGACGCCCGAGCCGAAGGCAAGGGCGATAAATATGCGCTCTGAGGCTTTCTTTATTACCGCCCGTGGTAAGTACAAAATTTTACGTCTCTATCTGGCCAGGAAGTGGGGTTTTCCGCACGCATAGCGTGCGGTAATTCCTACTTTATGGCCAGGTATGACGTAAAATATAATAATTAATTAGTCAATCACTGCGTGTTCTAACAAAAAACAGTAAGCATTTTACCTTTTGAATCGGCACTTATATAGTCAAAAATAATTATAAACACAACACATTTCATTAAATACATAATCACTAAACACGTATGTTTCTCGCAGCAGAACAATGCCTTCCCATCTAAACGTTCGACCAATACTCGTGATACAATAATAAAATTAAGAGGAAATAATAGCGGAAATTCAGAAATGGTTAAACCGCACTACGTCACTGACATACTTATTAGAAAACACATTATTTAATTAGTAGATACATTTATAGATATGATTTGGCATCATTGAATTGAATGACAGCGGAAATATGAAAATGGGGTTAACCCAGACTTTACTGTAATTGTTAGAAAAACCCATTAGTATCAGACTAGAATAGTTAAAATTTAAAATAATTTATTTCATTATAAGTAAAGGAACGCAGTTATACAATTACAAAAAATATACGAAAACAATGGAAGAACTTATAAGCTAAATGTATACTGATTACTAACCTATTATGAAAGTACCTACCATTTTTTTGTAAAGCAGTATATCGATAGACTCTAAATAGTTCATCATTCAAAATAAAATAAAATTAAAGTTAACATCTTGATAACAAACAAGAAAACAATTCATGCAACAGAACCTCGGGATGGCGTTAAATATGGCTGGGGTTTTCTGTAAGTTGGAGGCTACCCCAAGTTTTGCTGTTCCACTTACAGTAGAACCTCGGTAACACGAATCTCAAGAGAAACGCAAAATTTTCGTTCGTGTTAAGGAGGTTTCGTGTTAAAGAGGATTTCGACTTAAAAAGGTTTTTATAGGCGCAAGTTCGACTTACGTTTAGGTTCCTTAACTGCAAAATTATTTGAAGTTACACGTGACACAGTGACAAATAAAATTTCGTGTTACAGAGGTATTTTGCTTGTAATTACTGTAATAATTTGATTTAGCTGTTGATACATTTTATATTAGTGTTAGGTATTTAACAGGGCCTGCATAACCAAAAAATACCGGTATACTATTTTAAAGGTATGACGTCATATCGGTTTTCAAATAGTGGTGTCGGTAGCGGAACCTTTATATTTCGCTATCGAAATATAAAGGTTACCTTTATTATTTCCGGTACCGTAGCCGCTTTTTAAAGGTAACCTATATATCGACTTTGGCCTGGCGTTGTTGCCATGCCGCCGGCAGCGGCACTGCCGTTTTGTCTTTTTGTCTTTAAATGTTTAGTAGTCAATGCTTCCTCTGCCAGCTCGCTTATTTTTTTCGGTTACCATTATAATACCGGTATTAAAAAGGTTTCGGTAACATTTAAAACAAATACTGGTAACCGATATTTCAAAACAGTTACGGTACCGTTATGTTCGCGAGGCGCGCATATCCTTTACGACATAACGGTACCGTATGGAATACCGGTTTCATACCGGTATAACCATAACCGAAATCAGTCTCTTACCAGGGACCAGGGGTTTAATACCTTAAACGATAGCGAATCTTATATTTTTGTATGACTGTACTCTTGGTGAAGTAGGTATACGTCACTCTCTGCAGAGGATAATAATAATACGAGCTAATATTTTTCTACTATTTTCTGCAGTGTCTTAAGACGAGAGTCTTGGAAAAGATCGCGGAAGTCTGCTGGATGCGGGTGGCAGAGTACCGGTCATGTTGGCACTCTTTGGGGGAGACCTATGTCTAGCAGTAGACGTCTCTCGGCTGATATGATGATCATGATGATGATACTTTGCCTATTTTAATGTAGCAATTTTTTGTAGTATAGTATTAATTTATTAATTTCAAAAAAGTAAGCAATACGAAACAATTACATTTTATCTGAAATAAAATTAGGTAGTATACTTATTTACATTGCTCTCAATTGTACTCAAAATACTTTTCGAGTTGAAGAAGCTGCCATTGCCATACGATTTTCATTTTGAGTTATAGAGGTTTATTCAATAACTAACGAGATTTAGAGCTGTTAAAACAAAACATTCGTTATTTCGGGATACAATGTTATTTTTTTTTTCTTTTTCGAGTTGTGGAGGTTAAGGTTGAACTGAGAATTTTTAATTACTTTGCCTTGTCGAGGTAAAATATTTTGGCTTGTGGAGGTATTTGGGCTTGAAGGGAAGGGAAAAGGAAGGGGATGGCGATTTATTTCGAGTTATAGAGGATTTGGTTTTATCGAGGTACGTGTTAAAGAGGTTCCACTGTATGAGCGAGACGACATTCCGCTGTGACTTACCTCTCTTAAACACAGCAGTCTTTTTCGTCGCAGTCGCATCATTTTCCACTTCTTTAATGACATTTTGTTTTCTACGCGATTTTGACAGGTGTCACCATGTTTCGCGCGCTCTGACTGGACCAAGCACGTTATATTCTGAATCATTCTACACATATTCCAGTAAAGTAAGTAAATTATACTCTGAAGGTACCTAAACAACGAGGAATTAACACCAGTTTCATTGAGATACACAATAACAGACCCGATAAGACGGAAGGTTTATTGCTATAGCCTTGTACAACTATTGGCGAAAGTTTCTACTAAACGGGCCTTCAGGGACGGTTGAACCTTCTAAAAGTAATTGAAACTTGTCGTTGACTTGCACTTTGAAGTAAGTAGGTAAATGCGTGGGATCCTCAGAAGAGGTGAGTTAATTACGAGTATTGAATAACTTTGTGACAAGCTGTTGTTTAGTTCATGTAATTCGGTTACCGAGATCTGGCCCCGCACCTTATCACGTGATAAGTGATAGGATAGAGCTGCCGTCCCTGGCTGACACCGTTCGATAGAATGAGACGACGCGCTTATCCTATCACTTATCGCGTGATAACGCCATCCATGCTACGGGGCCTGGGGTTGAAGCGTAGCGTAAGAACACAAAGAACTCGCGGCGACACTAACTGCGACATGCGTGTAAGCGAGAGGCTGCGCTCCGATTTCTCGCACCGCATATGGTGGACTAGACCGCCGTCACTAAAGGTCGTAGCCGACCCAGCTGTAATAGGCTTGTTGCGTAATGTTAAAATTGATAACGTAGTCGGCATAAGGGTTCCTTTTTAGGGCTCCGTACTCAAAAAGTAAAACGGGACCCTATTACTAAGACTTCACTGTGCGTCCGTCCGTCCATCTGTCTGTCACCAGGCAGTATCTCAAGAACCGGATAGATAGAGAGTTGAAATTTTCACAGATTATGTATTTCTGTTGCCGCTATAACATCAAATACTAAAAACAAAATAAAATAAATATTTTTATTGATAATGGTACGGAACCCTTCGTGCGCGAGTCCAACTCGCACCTGGCCGGTTTTTTACCTTTTTGGTACGGAACCCTTAAAATTACTATTGTGAGGGCTTACCTAAATATATACATATTTTTAAGGGTATACATACGCCAATTACTACATCTATATTAATAAAAGAAAGTTGTGTTAGTTCCTTTGCTTATAACTCGAGAACGGCTGAACCGATTTTGATGATTGTTGATTTGTTGGATTTCTCTTCGCCCCGAATAGCAGAATAACTTTAAAACAATGGAAAAATTAAGTTTTTTTTTTCATGCATTTTGTACGGCGGAACGAAGTTCGCGGGGTCAGCTAGTTTGAAATAAAATAAAGTGAAACAAAGTACCTACGTAAAAAATATTTATTGGTCACAATCACAAATTAGGCCTTTAAAACGGTATAAAAATAGCGACATTATAACGCTATTATTCCGTTTTTTGCCGAGAATTATATAAATTTTAAACATATCGTTATTTATAACGGCCTCCGTAGCCCAGTGGGTAGTGACTCTGCCTACGAAGCTGGAGGTCCCGGGTTCGAATCCCGGTCAGGGCATTTATTTGTGTATTTATCACGAATATTTGTTCCTGAGTTATGGATGTTATATATGTAGGTATATAAGTATCTATATGTATGTATCTATTATATATATCGTCGCCTAGTACCCACAACACAAGCCTTACTGAGCTTACCGTGGGCCTAGGTTGATTTGTGTAAGATTGTCCCGTAATTTTTTTTTTTATTTTTTTTTTTTATAACGTTTTAATATCACTATTTTTATAACGTTCTAAAGGCCTGTCACAATGTTTACGCAATAGGGATGTAGACTCAAAATGTATTATTACCTACTTCAAAAGAAAGAAGGCAAAAAAATATGCCTAATGACGAAAATCTCATTCGAATATCTCAAAAAATTACGAATCTACAACCGTTTTTATGTTGCTTGTTAGAGAGAGAAAACGCTCCGGGATCGTGACGTCACGATCGTCTAGCGTCATAGTAAATAACAATCGTTTCTTAAGGTGCGTTTTGCGGAAAAGGGACAGAACATACCCCCTCTTAAAACTTTGGACTTTAAGAGTGGACTTCTTGCGTTGCTTTTATCTCTATTTGACTACATTTTTAATCCTTTTTCGAGAAAATGCAACATTATTAACTCACAGTGGCTCGAAATTTTACTGCCACGAAATTTCACATTCACTACCAGGAAAACCACGACATTGGCTATGAGCGTAGCGTTACAAATTTGTCGGCAGTGAATATGTTTAGCACATGTGCATGACATGTCCTCACAGTGCAACTACTTTCACATAGTCAATCAATAATTCGGGGTGCTCCCACGTATCGTGCCATGCATCTATGTCATTCCAGAAGTGCAGGGCTGCCTTTGACGCGTGGTTCTTCCATGGTTTTGCGTGATTATCCTTCGTAACACACGCGTTGGGAAACTCGGAGTGACCGCCCGCTGCCAGCCCTAAAGTTATGTAGAACTGAAACAAGTAAGTCTATGTTAGGTGACATTATATTGTCATTTGCCTTCGTGATTATATGGGTACGTTTTTAGTTAAATAGTCTTTAAAGGTACGTTACAAATATAGTCATTGTATTGTTATAGTCATAGCATTTATTGCAACCATAGTTTGTACAGATATTAACAATAGGTAAGTAGGTACACATTTGGTTTCATATGGGCCCGGAAGGGCGTAGCAATTCTTTAGCTACATTATAGTCCATTACGCGAACACTGTAATTGGTCAACAAACTAACATAATTCACAAGTTCTTTTTGTTATCAGCTAGAGTACATTAAATACTATCAGCGAAAAATATTTTTTAAGATTTTCTAACGTAGATTAACGAATAATTTACTTTTTCCTCACTGCCTCGGAAAGCCGTCTTTTATCTTTTAAAACCAGTGAGCAAAATCGCATTTTATCCACTAGTGGGCAAAGTAATTTGACCTTGGAGCGTATCTCATGTAACTATCTCATGAACCGTGATAGTTAGACAGTCGAAATTTTCACAGATGATGTATTTCTGTTGCCGCTATAACAACAAATACTCAAAATCAGAATAAAAAAATATTTAAGGGGGCTCCTATACAAAAAAAACTTTTCAGAATTGCTTTTTGCCTTCATTAGGCGCTTAGTCTCAAAATGTATGGGAAAACTAAAATCCGACTCGCAATTGACCAAAAAAAAAAAGTATTTTTTTATACAAGGGTGCAAATTTATCATTTAAATTAAATAAAGTTGTTTTGCATGTTGCACTTTCCTCGCTACAGTGAGGTAAAAAGTTTTGTGTTACACACGGGTGAAAATGTATTTTAGTTCTCGTGTGTTGAAACACTCGCTACGCTCAGGATTCTAATTTGGAACCAATCGCCTCGGTCGTGGTTCAACTATAATAGGATCCTTTCGCTTGCTCGTGTTTCAATTCCACACTCACGGGTAAAATACAACTTTGCACCCTTGTATAACAAATAACTATTTTTGTTAGGAACACGTGTAAAACTTTGAAAAGATTATACAAGTCATTGCTTTGTCCAATAATGCGACGCATTTGATTTATTCAAAATGTTACCTTTCGTTTTCTAATAGTTTTGTGAATACGTCAGCAAAACCGGATACGAATAAAAAATTACCTATAAATCTCCTAAAAAAATATATAAGTGACTAATGGAAGGCTTTCAAAATTAAAATTTTATATAAATTTAACCTATTGATGAATATAATATTATTAATTCAAACTGTCGTTATCTTTGATAGTTTTTAATACAATTCAGTTACCAAAACTTACTTGAATAATCTTTTAGAGAAACTATTATTTTTTATACGTTTTGGATTATACTGACCATTGACGAAAGTTTTAGTAAATTATAGGGAAGGTTGTAACAGTTAAATGCGACACTCTATTGAAGAAAAATACCACTTGTATAATCTTTCCCTGGATTTACAAGGGTCACTAAGAAAACGCTGTGTCATACCTAAATCCACGTTAGAATTCATTTTCTCTTTTTACTACTAGTAGTACTCATTAATCATTAACATTATATTCTAAATATTAACAAAAAATCGCGCTCTTGTGAATTATCGAAGGTGCATTCTGTTTACGTACCGGACTATTAATACGATAATATCCTATAGGCATGCATCTTTACATTAATTATTCTGATTTCACAATTCATAAATAACTATATTTTGGTGACTTAACTCTATTAATCAATATTAAAAAGAAATAATAATTTCGAATTTGAAGAACACTAAATTTTTATACAAATACACAAATTCAATTAATTACATATTTTAAAAATATAATGTATATAAAGTTTAGTAATAATACAATACAATTTTATTTATATCAAGTAAATATCAGTAACAGAGAAAAGTGGCGGTTACTCCACCGACAAGAGCAAGGCTCTTAAGGCACACCACCGGTCGCGTGCGCGGGCCCGCGCAAGTTGTAAAACATTGAAACTACACTTCAAACATACACCGAACGCGGGCCCGCCGCGGGCCCGCGAGCTCGCGTTCGATGTGTGTTTGAAGTTTATTTTCAATGTTTTACAACTTGCGCGGGCCCGCCGCGGACCCGCGCACGCGACCGGTGTGTGGAGGCCTTTAAAGTAATGATGATGATGAAATATCATTTAAGAATTCTTAAATTTTATAATAATGTATACTTTAAGTACGAGTAGACATTTCAGTTAGTGGTTAAATGCATGATTTTTGGATTCGGCTTTAATCTGTGCCGGAACTTTATTACACAGCGTGCAAATCCAATACGAGCAAAGAGTTAAACCAGACGGAGGGTTTAGTAGAGCTCTTTTAAAGACCAATCGCTTTTTCAGGCGTTTTGGATGCGTCTTTAATTCCTAGTTTAATTCCTAGACCCCAAATATATATGTTTAGACACCAAGTTTGTGATTGAACTCGAGATATTAACAATATAGCTATAATTCAAAATGGCCGCCATAAAATTAAAGATGGCCGACGGAGGAGTTAGTTCCTATCAAAAACTTAGAGCTATGGACCTAAAAAGTACCTGAAATTAATTTGGTGCTTTTGTCCAGCGTGTCCCCCCCCCCCCTCCCACTAACTATAGAAGAGAGAATCCTGGCAGTTTGAACAGCCAGCGATCTACTGTAAATATATATATCTCTCTTACCGACGCAGGATCTATATCTTTTGTTCGATTCTTGAGCGAGATAATAGCCGATAGCTAATCGCTTATGCCCGAATAGTTTTTATTTATTAAAATGGCCCAAGGACATTATTTTTAGGACAAGGAGCAAATAAAGTGTAATTACTTACCTAAAGAAAAAGAAGCCCTGCGTGTTATAATTCTCTTAATTCGGAACCAAACAGTTCAAAGGTTTTGGTAAAAGCAATTCTAATATTTATTTATATAAGTTTATATGTATAATACATGCATGTATTATACATATAAACCTTCCTCTTGTATCACTCTATCTATTTAAAAAAAACCGCATCAAAATCCGTTGCGTAGTTTTAAAAATTTAAGCATACATAGGGACAGACAGACAGCGGGAAGCGACTTTATTTTATATATGTAGTGAAGATACGAAACTCGATGTAGTTATGTAGTCAACTGACTTTTGTACCTATTCATAAAAAAGTATCTTCATCAATTCGTGATATTTTTTTCGATATTCCAATATTGTGTTGAGTTAAGTAACGTAAATTTCATAAGTTGGTTAAAATACAAAAATATGAAATGATAAGCGAATAACATAATTTTTAAACCGACGAAAAAAACGGAGGAGGTTCTCAAGTCGACGCGTATATATTTTTTTTTATGTATGACCACGCATAACTTTTTACAGAGTAGTTCGATTTTGATAATTCTTTTTTTATTGGATATACCTCGAAGTTGGTCCCATATAAATTTGGAAAAAACAAACAACCTTAAGGGTAGGAAAATAGGGGATGATTGATTTTTCGTCGGTTAAAACTTTGTTTTCAAAGTAAATTATTGCATGAAAGGAATACCGGTAGGACGGTCCCTGGAAAAACCAGCGCGTCTCAAATTAGCCTAGAAATCAAATGAACTAAAGGTGGAGTTGCACTGCGCTAAACCGTCAGTAAACGTACGCGGTTTTCGTTAAAATCTGAATGTATCGAAAGTTTGACAAGTTTCTTTGGAGTGACACCTGTCGGCGCCATCTTTCGGGACCGGTCTGTAATTGTAAGCTGGTGCAAAGCACCCTTAGCCCCAATTGAGTGATTTGGTAGAATGTTCCTCACATGTTCGTCAAAAGGCGCGATGCCGGGTTGTTGCGGGCCGGCGCAGGTCTCGGGTAAGAGTGCGCGCAGGCCGCCGCTTGCCGGCTCCACGCGTGCGTACTCCTCGCCATCCACCGACAGGATCAGAAGCTCTACAAAGTAAATATTTAAATTATAAATAATAAAATATTTGGGGACAATCTTACACAAATCGACCTAGTCCCAAACTAAGCAAAGCTTGTATTATGGGTTACTAGACGACGATAAATATATGTAGGTAATTATATAGATAAATAAATAGGTAGTCAAATACATAGAAAAAATACATGAGTTCCATGACTCAGGAACAAATATTTATGTGTGCTCAAAAAGCTCCATAGTAAGCTCAATAAGGATTATTTTACGGGTACTAGACGGCGATATATTTAATAGATATAAACATGCCTAACCTAAGTAAATACATAGGATTACTAATATTTGGCAAATAATGTTCCCCAACCAAAGTATGACATCGCAAACTATTTATCCCAAAATGCTATTTGGTAAAAACTCATTTGTCAAAACAACTTATTGCAATTTTACAGCTAGCTTTTTTTGGCAAGTGATTGTTTAGCAAATAATTACATGGTCAACGTTTTTTCCCCATTTTTTTTTGGCAAATGTATTGTTTGGAATTACATACTAATCCCAAAACATTGCATAGCATACGATTTATATCCTAATTTGAGTATAGTGCATAGAATAAGAGAGAGAGAAGATAGAGAGATAAGAGAGAAAAGAATTACAAAATGTTTATATTTTATAAGTGGGTAGTTTTCTTATGCTTGCCTGTGACATGTGTGGGTAGTTTTCAATAACTATTGATTGCTCATTCGTTTGATAGTGGCCTTCCTTTCCGTGTTGATTAGTTCTTAGCGTAATAGTTGATGCTGTTGACTACCATTAGTTATAATAAGTAACTGAATTTATAATTGGAGAGATAGATGGGTAAGTATAAAAAAAAAGGATCGCAGTTCTACCTAACGCTCCTCCTCGCTTCGCTCGTCGTCGTACCTACACGGACCTGCCTTAGGCTACGTCCGCACAGACAGGCGGTTTGCTTAGCTATCATTTGCAAGGCTTTTGCTATAAGTTGCGCATGGGAAGTAACAAATTTGGCAAAAAACTGTTTGCCATATAATTTATGACAAAATGAAACATTTGCTTAATAAGCATTTGCTTAATGAAATCTTGACGAAGTGAAACTTTGCCAAATGATAATTTGACAAATAAATAAATTGCTACATAATAATATAACTTTGCTAAAGATTCGTTTGGGAAATTAAACTATTGCGATAAGTTATTTGGGAAAAATAATTTGCGAAACGGCAGGACACCACCAAACTTCCAAGACTCAGAAACAAATATTATTTTTTATCACACTAGTATTTGGCCTTAGCGGGATTCGAACCCAGGACCAGTCAGTTCGTGGGCAGTTAATAATATGCAGCAGTAATTAATAATATACCTATAATTCAAAATGACCGACATAAATGGACGACAGAGGAGTTGATTCCTATCAAAAACTTAAAGCTATGTACCTGACTAGTACCTGAAAAAAAATTGGTGATTTTATCCGGCGTGTCCATCACATTTACGACAATTTGTTCCGACAGTATGCCCCACTAGAATAGATGGCTTGACGACACAGAAAAGATGACAGGTTTTTCCTAGATGAGATTACCACGGGCCCGGGACGAGGGTTTGAAGATAGGCCGATAATGATGATAATTTACCTCTATTGACTAAAATAGATTATATCAATTAAAGCAAACGAGAATAAAGATTTTCTGAAGATTAAATAGTATGCACAATTTTGAAGTTTAATTGTGTCTTTTACGTGAGATTAATACCTTATTCTTACTTGGTCAAATACGGCCTTTGACAAAAAATTGCTTGAGCCCTTCATGACTCAGGGTGCCACGTGATAAACACTGTAGAAAACGATACAATGCTGGACAAAAGCCTCCTTTGACTTACACTCGTCCCGCTCGGTGAGAAAACCATCCAAGTACCTACTTAGTAACTAAATTTTTACATGAAATTCGTATGGAATATTACACACACAATAAAAAAATTGCTTACGTGGAGTCCATTTAACCGAATACACGTGGAAATCGTCTCCCCAAAACTTGTCTGATATTTTACTGGCGAGCAGCGTGTCGTGGCATTTTGTGTCGATTACAGGGCCACTGTACAGGACCTGGGACATTTTAGGATGTCGATAAGTTACTGACGTCAATAAGTCGACATCATGTTGCGTACAATCAGTCGCAGAGAAACGTCTCTTGCTCTATGCAGATGGGCTTAAGTTCCTCTGCGGCTGACTGTACGTTCCATTGCTGGGCGTCCTCTCGTAGATTGTAGGAAGTTTATCCTCAAAATACTACCTAGCATTTTACCTGGGCTGACTTGTACAGTCACTACCAGATATATCGGAGCGGCCAAAATGCTCACAAATATCTGAACACGTCTCTAATGCCTCAACAATAGAGACCTGTTCAGATATTTGTGAGCACTTTGGCCGCTCTGATGTATCTGATGGTGACTGTACAAGTCAGCCCAGGTGAAATGCTTCGGGCGTCATATCAAATGAGTAGCCGCCGGAGCTCTTTTTACGAGCGTTGAATAAAGGCCTCCACACACCGGTCGCGTGCGCGGGCCCGCGCACGTGACCGGTGTGTGAGTGGAGTGACGTGTGTGGAGGTCTTTCAGCCAACGCCCCGAGAAGACCGTTGCTGCTGCTGCGCACTCGCCTTAGCATGGAGGCGACTCTTTTTCTCCTAATGGCAAAAAAGTCATCGAGTCGCGCTCCCGCGAACATGCCAGATGCACTGCAGTATTTCGGCAGCCGCAACAGCATCCTCAAGATGTTATTATATTGTATGCGTAACGCATTACAGGCCCTTTGTGTAAACCTCACCCACAGGCTGCATGTGTAGAATGTCTGACAGTAAGCTCTAAAGAGCGTCAATTTAACTGATTCGTTACACCGTGCAAACCTGCGGGCGAGCATATTACCTCGAACTGCCATTGCCCTTCTGCCTTAATACTTCAATACTACAAATCTTCTTAATCTACCTTATTCCCGTAGTGAGTCGCTCCATTATTTAGTACTTTGTTGCCTCGGGCGCACGCGATCTTTATTATGCCAGAGTTCTTCGTTCCGTAGATGAATTTCTTCGAAAACGGTTCCAGTAATATTTCTGCAACATAAAGTTTCTTGGGTAGGTAATGTCATTACGCTGTGTCGCAATGTTTTTACGCTGTGTGTAAGGCACGGTTATTTGCCCAAGGATATGATGAAAACTGTGGTTATTCCTGTACCTAAGAATAAAACTGGAGATATGTCTGACACCAATAACTACAGGCCTATATCCCTTGCGACTATTATTGCTAAGGTATTTGATAGTGTGCTAAATGTACAGTTAAATAAGTGCGTGAGTCTTAACCCTAACCAATTTGGTTTTCGACCAGGGTTATCAACAGAGAGTGCAATACTGTGCCTTAAGCACACTGTCAAATATTATTTAAATAGAAAGACGCCCATTTATGCGTGCTTCCTAGACCTGAGTAAGGCTTTTGATCTGGTTTCCTACAATATCCTATGGGAAAAACTAGGAGCTATTAAACTACCTAAGGAGACCATACAAATTCTGAGGTATTGGTATGGAAATCAGATCAATAGTGTTCGATGGGCAGGTACTTTATCGGACCCGTACAGGTTGGAGTGTGGGGTGAGACAGGGGGGTTTAACCTCGCCCTCACTTTTTAACCTTTACCTAAATGAGCTTCTCGAGGCGCTCAGCAAGACGCATATCGGCTGCCATATTGACACAGTTTGTTTGAATAATTTGAGTTACGCAGACGATATGGTTTTGTTGAGCGCATCGGCTTGTGGTTTGCGAAAACTTTTAGGTATTTGTGAGGCATACGCTATCCAACAGGGGCTGAGATACAATGTAGGTAAAACGAAATACATGGTGTTTGAACCTACTGGTTACCGCATACACAGGGTACGCCCCATCAATTTGAATGGTAGTCCACTAGGAAGGGTGGGGACTTTTAAATATTTAGGCCATGTTGTCACTTCAGACCTAAAAGACAACATGGATATCGAACGCGAACGGAGGGCCCTGTCGGTGAGGGCAAACATGATTGCACGTAAATTTGCGCGCTGTACTAGGGAGGTGAAAATAACTCTTTTTAGAGCATATTGCACTTCCCTGTACACGTGCAGCTTATGGGCAAACTACACGCAGCGGGCCTATGGGGCCCTTCGGGTCCAGTATAACAATGCGTTCCGGGTGATGGTGGGGCTGCCCCGCTTCTGTAGCGCATCAGGGATGTTTGCTGAAGCGCGCATAGATTGCTTTTATACGACTATGCGCAAGCGATGCACATCTCTGGTGCGTCGGGTGCGGGCCAGCCCCAACCCCATCCTGCGTTTGTTGGCTGGGGGGTTTAACTGCCCATATTTGAGGCATTGCGATGACATGCATGTTTCTAGAAGTACTTACTATATCTGACCTACTAAGTGCTTCTAGAAACATGACATTAAAAATAGACATTAAAAATAGGTAAAAATAATAATAAAATGTTTAGTAATTAAGTAATATAGATATAACAATTATTATTATATTCTAACAATCTTATCTGCTCATTTACCCAATTCTTATTAATATATTTTTTATATTTACTTTCCTTGTAAAAAAATCCTAACACCATCACAGTCCAAACCACTACAGTCAAAAAAACTGAATTGATTGATGAGAGGTATTAAAATTAATACCTGCCTGCCTGTTATTATAAGTTATTATATACCTGCCTTCAATATGTCATGATTCCACCCTGTGGGATAGCAGTGGTATCATACCACATTTACCACACGGCTCGGCTGTCAACTATATTAACACGTTCGGGGGCGGTACCCAAATTATGAAATGTACTAGAATGACAGTAAATTTCTTCATACAAAATGAAACTACGGCTTAAGCAGTTCTGATTATATACATTGTTGGTTTGTCTCTACCCGAGTACGGTAACGGTTATAACCGGCGGCCGCCGAACAAACTCTCATACAACGACAGCGGCAAGCGCCGTACTGCGTGTCTGTGTGAGTCAGGGTCAAACTCGTGTTTGAGAATTATACTTAGTTTAAGCGGTAACCATGTTGGTTGTGCTCCACATGACAGTAAAAAAAAATAGCAATGGTATGGACTTTCGTCGGGAAGAACCGTAGTGACTTTTAGGAAGTCGTAAATAAATATTGCGTTAGCCGTACTGTCATATAACGTGCTACACGTTTTACGGTCATAGCCGGTACCGCCGCCGAACGTGTTAACTAACTAGTTGCCCGCGTATCTCCGCGGCCCGGGTATTGCATATAACGCTGGAAAAACCTTTGGACATTGAGAAATTCCACTGTATACACCGAAAAAATAAACTTTGAAACTGATAAGTGGTTCCGAAGACTACCTACTTATTAGGAACAAGCTTATAAAGCTATAACATCACAGGCTCTTCCTCATTACTAAATAAGTATATAAGTACGACGAATTAATCCACAGGTAAACTCATGTATTAAATGTCAAGACAGGCAAAATGTTTCGAACTTTTCGGTAGTTCTTCTTCATGAGTGTTTTCGCGGCAATATCGCTTGAAAGACTGCCCATGCTATGCGAACTTAGAACTAAATGCAAATCCAGTTTCTTATTGAAAACAGTGCCACCTTCTTGATAGCTGGCGAACTCTCTGAAGCTCTAGCGATTGCTAGGCAAGGCTGTCAAGGTATTTCAAAATTCGCCGTATTGTCACAAGGCATCAGTAGCCTAGGGGTACAGACGGTGGTATTTGGAGTCGATGATCCGACATTCAAATCCTACGACCGACGCACTTTTTGTATGTTTTGTACATTTAAAGAAAAGTTGTAACTACCGCAGAAGAGATGGCGCCTGTATACGCAAGCATTAAATGCCTTCTCAATTTGGTCGAGTTGCCTGTCTATCTCAGTATGTATATTGTAGTCTTTGAGACTGCCCGTGCGCGTTCCGACCGCCGCGCGGCCCGTGACGCACTCGCCGATAGGGCGGGGGGAGAGGGGCAGTCTTGCGCTGGAGTTGTTGCGTGCGGCTGCGGCAGGAGATCGTCTCCTCCGATAGAAGTATAGATTAAAATAGATGATCACCTGGGTATATCCAGTCCCCCTTAGGCAATTTCGCGCGAACGCTGATAGTGCCATAAGTGAACGCGAAGCTCGATCTGCTGGTGACGCGGCCGCTCACAACGGGAGGGATGACTGAGGAACCACTGCTAGCCTCCACATGGCAAGAGCTGGATTGTCCTGAGGTGCATCTTGAAGGAATACGTCATTGAGTCAGTTTCATCATTCGCTTGTACTTATCCCATTTACTTGAAAATGAAAAAAATTAAAATGAACAATGATTTATTGGTAATCAAAAAGGTTGACAAAAGCAAGGTTGGAGTCTCCTTTTAAGTAATAAAGATACTTGTGTCAGGAGACACCGCTCTTCCATAAACCGCGTAAAGGTACAACCAATAATTAATTAATGCGGGATTAATTACTTAAGTAATTTTATCATTACTTGGGGTCGGCGCATCATTTTATTTTTCTTCCATACCCCTCTTTCGCCCGTAAGCGCATCACACACATCTTTCCGGTTCATTTCGTCTCTCGCGCAGTCTGTACACGTTTTTTTTGTTTACCTCTTCTTTTACAACCCTCCACATTCATACTTAATGCCCTTCTCGTAACATGACAGTTTAGTGCACAAAATTACCTGATATAAGGATCAAACCACAAAGAATAACAGTACATTACTATAAAGGCCGGGAAATAAAGGATTGCCTGCTAAGTATAATATAGACATACAGACGGATAAAAGTACGACACAGGCCATTCCTAGTTCCATCTGAGGTATGTATAGTGCATTTCTCAAACATAGATTGGAACTCGGTGTCTTGTGTACAATAAAGTGCTTACATATGAATGTAAGCACTTTATTGTACACAATAACAGGTAAAAAAAGCGGCCAAGTGCGAGTCGGACTCGCACATGAAGGGTTCCGTGAAATTAATTGCGGTTTACGATTTACGACGTATTAAAAAAACCTCGTTCAAACCAATTAGTTTCAGTTCTGAGTATGGGGACCCCTAAAACTTAATGTTTTTTTTAGGTTTTTGTGTGAAAATCTTAATGCGGTTTACAGAATACATCTACTTACCAAGTTTCAACAGTATAGCTCTTATAGTTTCGGAAAAAAGTGGCTGTGACATACGGACGGACAGACAGACAGACAGACATGACGAATCTATAAGGGTTCCGTTTTTTTCCATTTGGCTACGGAACCCTAAAAATACGGTGGGGTCTTGTGATGTATTTCCCACATTAAAATTACGAAACAATAATGTTTAAATTTTTTTTTTTACATAATTAGTTTAATCATATGCTACCCACGTTAATAGGCGACCTCCTCGCACAGCTACAGGTTGGATTAGTTTCCTTATATTTTTCATTATGGTCAGTGGGAAAGAAACGCCCTCCCTGCACAGAAGTTTGTATGCAGAGGAGGGTTTGACTGTAAATGTTAGAAATATTAACTAACTTAATAACACCGCGCTTCTAAAGTCACTTGTACGAGAAATGTGCCCGCCTACTGCCACTTGATTTCCCTATTGGGTACTTTCTGCATGTTAAAGGCCATATTCGGGTTTCCATAGTAAGTCAGCCTTATATCAAATGGGCTCGGGTTTTTATTGTGAGTACCTCTTATAGTGAAGAATATTTTATGCTGAGTATGAACAGCTTACTTGTGACAGTTTGTGACAGTTTTTGAAAGCTTTTCTTGGGGATGTATTTATTCAAGAGATTTGCTTTAAATTTTGGAACGATGTTTGACTTTATATAGATTTGCATCGCCACCAAAAAACTAAAACTAGTTATCATATAAAAAGGAGAAAAAGAGCAAATAAAAAAGATTTTTTTTTAATGTTTTGTGAAGTAGTGACACTTCTAGGTTTTTTTTTCAGAATAGACCATGCATATCAAATGTCGTGTCGAGTGTCGAAAGCAGCAATTCGAGTCATTTGCTATACAACGTTAGTACAAATATAATGTTGTGACGTCATAATACCATGTCAATTTAAATGAGTCGTTTCGGCTGCTGCCAGCGAAGATCCACCTTTGTTTGACCCTCTTCTTTGTCTTTTTACGTGCCCTAATTGTAGCTAGTTCCATACAAGCATTTGATCCACTCAGAAAACTGTTTCGAATGGTACAATTAAATAAATTGACAAGTAGCCTATTTACCCTTTATACAGATCCAAGGAGTCAAACATGCTGGAGTGGGTGAAGCCTGGCTGGTTCTGCTGCAACGTGACAGCTATACGGAGGTTTCCATTCCTCACCGACACAGTAGAACGCTGGTATGATACAAATGGAAGCTCCTGAAAAAAATTATTTTACTAGAGTTATAACGAGTCAAAAAACAAAATCCGTCTTCCTGCGGTCAATAGTTAAACGCTTACGTGCATATTTTAAGTAAGTTTAATTGGCATTGTCCACAGGAAAATAAGGAACTTAAACCTGTGTATAACCCCGTGACTAAATACTCGGCTTGAACACAGATGGATCAGAACCAATACTGCCAATGTTGAGATGTGCAATAGTTAAAGCTTTCATGGAATTGAAACATGAAGTTTGTATGCAAGAGGCCACGTTTCCCTGCAACCGACTGTACAAACGAATCGCTGCGCAATCGACTAGGTCTTGTTAAGGTATGTGAAGCGTGTTGTCGTTGTCACTCACAATGTTTATATTTAAATTATTAGATTGTTTAAACATCTGATCTCAAAACTACCAAAGATTACCATTCTATCATTCCCTTGTAGTTTTTATTATTCCCCTGACATTTTTTTCTGATTTCCCTGATATTTTTTTCTGATTCCCCTGGCAGCTAGACTTTGAGTTGGTATATTTCCGTACCTAATTGACCCAAAGTTATGCCTACTCAATGAATATGTTAATTAATAAATCTTTTATTTGATTGTATCGTAATTTAGTAGAATAATACTTAAAATAAAAAACGCCAAGGGAATGAGATGAATAATGCAATTATCAAGCATGACTCTAAACACGGGTCTACAGGACTATATCACGGTATGGTCCCGAATAAATGCCTATTCTATTATAAATTATATTATATTCTTCATAGCGCGAGAGTTTTAAAGTGCTGACAGACTTGAGCATACATATCACACCACATCATATTCACAGAAGCAATTCCCCGTTTTTAAAATTGTTGAACTGAACAAAAAATAGAGCCAAGCATAGAGCCAAATATCGCTAAAAAAAATTTCACGATATTCTATCAAACACTAAGTAGCGCGTTTTCAAAAAAAAATTTTGAATAGCGTAATATTTAGCGTTTTTTTACCGTCTTCATAGAAGTTTTTTAGGACGATAGCGTAATGGAAACACAAAATTGTATGAATAACGCGGGACACATTTTTTTCTGCTATTAAAATCGAAAGGGCTTCAAATTTATCCAGATATAAAAAATACGCAATTCAACAACTTTTTTTACGCCCAGTAAACAGCGTGCGGGGGGTGTGAGTAGAGAGGGACAGCGGCGGAACAGTAACATAATTGCTCGGCTCGGCAAAAACCTCGAAGAAAATTTACCGTCGTTTCGCTAGAATGCTCAAAGTCTATCAGCACTTTAAAGTGTTATACTCACAGGGTGGTCTATAGGCACATACTGCTGCACCTGCCATATATCTTCGCGCAGGGTGTCGAAATTCTCCTCGAAGATGGTCTGCCCTGCGCAGGCGGTGCCATGGCGCAGGCGCGTCAACGTCGGTGCGCACACCACTGGCTTAAGGACTGGTTCTGGAAAACCAAACGGACCACTTTCAGAATCTGATGTATACACAATTTCGATGACATATACTAACTACATATATAGTCGAGTACAGATGCAGAGAAACGCGACCCCGCCCCCTCTATACAAACTTCCATACAAGGAGGGATCACGTTTCGCTGCAGCAGACTGGATCTGGGTAGCCGAGTTTTACTCAGCGTTGTGAGTAAAAACCCAGATAAACGATTTTTTATCGTTAAAACCATTTTCGAGAACCAATTTGACAAAATAATCAATATCTGGTATTGGACTTACCTTTGCGATTTGGTTCTATAACGTCATTCGTAGAAATATCTGAAAGTGGATAGAAAAGCAAATCAGTGTTTGCCTTCGTTTTTTTTCGGGCGATCAACGAAATTTTGAAATGTTTTGTATCAATACACTTGTTTGTTGTGGCTGAACAAAGTTATTATCTGTCTATCTTACCTCCAACCTTCCAAATGCCACTGGAGCCAAAACCAGTGTGCACGCCCATGTAAACCACAGGAAACGGTTCAGGGTCACGCCACGAGATGAAAGGGTCGGTTTCACCCTCGTGACCTGCCAAGAAGTTCCCGCCATCCCAACGCATCCAGAACCCTTGGAAATGTCCGCTCTTTAATATCTGGGGTGTTTGAACTTTAGCCTTGTCAGGGTTCGAGCAGCAAAATCTTCTTAGCACGCTTTTTGTGTTTCGCCAACCTCCAAGAACGATCTAAAATTATTTAGTAGTTGAAATTACGTTAACTGGTTATAAAAAGGGAATTAACGCCCGCTACGTGAGTGGCAAATCCCATTCAACACTTTAAACTCTCGCGCTTTGTACACATATTTAAATACTGTTTAATCCGGGTCTAACGCGATATTTATTTACCTTTATTTCTGACGTTTCGACACGGGTTGCACCGTTCATGGTCGCAGATAACTGTCGTCCCAGCAAGTTGTCAACAGAGATATGGGTTTACAATATTTCACTACCCTCCAAAAGTCGATAAAAACATGGAGGGCACACCCGAAATAAGTCCACTACCCATCCATTTTAATGTTAATTGTCTAGGGCACGGCACACAACACTTACAGTATCCGCGCACAGATCCGAAGATATACGAGATTTCAGTTTCTGAATCACTGGTCCCCAAGTCGCCGATAAATTGAAACCATCATCCCTATTGAAGTTCTTCGGGTGTTTCCTGATTTCAATTGCCTCTCGTACCATCCGCGGGTAGAAGTGGCGTTCAGTAGAGGAGATTTCGGGCGGAGGACGGTTCGGAGTGTTGTGTGCCGTGCCCTAAACAATTAACATTAAAATGAATGGGTAGTGGACTTATTTCGGGTGTACCCTCCATGTTTTTATCGACTTTTGGAGGGTATTGAAATATTGTAAACCCATATCTCTGTTGACAACTTGCTGGGACGACAGTTATCTGCGACCATGACCGGTGCAACCCGTGTCGAAACGTCAGAAATAAAGGTAAATAAATATAGCGTTAGACCCGGATTAAACAGTATTTAAATCCCATTTACTTGCGGGAGAGACGCGAAACGTTTTACTGGCGTTAATGATGGTGATGGTTAGCATAAAAACCTTCGTATCCTTTCGCAATCGCTATGCCAGTTATGTTCTTTTTTCTCTACATCAGTGTTTGTAGGTCTGAGAACCTTATTGATTTAAGCCAACATTCCTCAGTTTAAGACTCGCATTGTCGACTTTTTACCTACTCCCAGTATAAGACGATAGCTCAGAAAATTATAGGGTAACTAGCTTCTGCCCGCGACTTCGTCCGCATGAAACTCTTTTATATCTTAGCTCCCTGCAAACTTTCAACCCCCAATTCATCCCCTTAGATAATGATTTCTGGGATTAAAGATATCCTGACCTTCACTCCGGGATTAAAGATATCCTGACCTTCACTGGGACTCAAACAATCTCTTTGCCGAATTTCATCTAAATCGCCAGCAGTTTAAGTAGCTTCATACAAAATTTCAGTTCCTTTTTTTCCCTTAACGGCTGATTTCTTTCCAAATTTTCACCTCCTTAGGGGATCATTTTTGGGATGAAGTCTATCCTATGTCCTTTCCCGGGACTCAAACTATCTCTATACCAAATTTCATATAAATCGGTTCCATCCAAATTTTCACCAACTATCCTATGTCCCTCCACGGGACTCAAACTAACTCTACACCAAATTTCATCTAAATCGGTGCAGCGGTATAAGTAGCTCCATATACATTTTTACCCCCCATTTCACCCCCTTAGTGGATAATTTCCGGGATAAGAAATATATTATGTCCTTTCCCGAGACTCAGACTATCTCTATACCAAATTTAATCTAAATGGGTTCCATCCAAGTGTTCACCCCCTTAGGGGATAATTTTTGCAATCAAATCTATTCTTTGTCCTTTCTCGGGATTCAAGCTATCTCTATACCAAATTTCGTCTAAATCGGTGCAGCGGTTTAGGTAGCTACATACAATTTTTCACCCCCATTTTTCCCCCTTGAGGGTGGAATTTTCCAAAACCCAAAAAGTAATTTTCTTGTATTGTGATAAGGAGTCCATACAAAAAGTTTCAAGTCTCTCACTTAAAATTTGACTCCATCCCCATACAAACTTTCAACCCCCATTTTACCCCTTTGAGGGTGGAATTTTCCAAAACCCTAAAAACTTTTTTCTTGTTTTGTAATACGGCGTATATAAACAAAGTTTCAAGTCTCTCACTTAAAATTTGACTCCATCCCCATACAAATTTTCAACCCCCTTGAAGGTGGAATTTTCAAAAATCCCTTCTTAGTGGGTACTAACGTTACAAAAACTACCTATTGTGAAAAATCAGCTTTCTAGGTTCAACGGTTTCGGCTGGGCGTTGATTTAAGTGAGTGAGTCAGTCACTCAGTCAGTCAGTCAGTCAGTCAGGACTTTTACGTTTATATATATAGATTAGACAGGTACCTCGTACATCGGATCGGTTCCCCAAGGATGCGTAGCAAGTCCAATTGTGGCATCATTGCTTGCTCGCACTTTGATTTTCAGCGAGTCACCCGGTATGGGAAAGAACTGCCATTTCACATCGTTTTTCGTCGCCACATCTTAAAACAATTGATTTTTATAATTAATAGTAATCCTGCCTGTGAAGCTAGCTTGTATGAATAGTGCACAAGGCTCGGAAACCATGCACTTGGAATAGCGGAGCCGACATTTAGCATGCATCTGAATGCATGCTAAATGTCGGCTCCGCTATTCCGCTATTTTGTCTACTCAGGTAGATCGTGATGGACGGAATATAAGTGCAAGGATAAATAAATATTTTCTTTAGGTGTTTTGCGATATTATGTGCTGTCATGTAAACTTACCAATACTATCTTCGCCGTTGTTAGAACCACCTGAAAAAAGGTGAAATTGCTTATATTTGCAGTATAAAGCAGAAGGTACCTGTAGCAGTAGGAAAAAGGATTTAAACAAGTACAATAAAACTTACATGCTATTGTTTAGTTTCTATTTATAACTATTTTTTTGTGTGAGGTGTGATAAAAAGAGTATTTTACAATACATGCTTATGTTTAATTTCTCTTTATAACAATTTTATTATGTGAGGTGTGATATAAAGAGTATTTCTATTGTATTATAGAATGATATTATTTAATAGTAGCTTTTTAGTGAAGGAAAACATCGTGATTTAACCGTTCTAATATCAACAAGGTCTATTTTTTACTCTGGGTTTCAAGTTTGTTCAAATTCGTAAAATTTGTGTACCTACTTTTGTTAAGCATAGAGAGCATTGGTGTCCAATAAACTAACTTGCTAGTTTCCAGTTGCCAGTAGAGCCCCAAGTGGTCCTCACGCCTACATAGGCAACACGCACCGGCTCCGAGTCTTGCCAGGACAGGAAAGGCTGGGCCTCGCCCTCACGGCCAACCAAGACGTTTCCGTGATCCCAACGCAACCAGAACTCACGGAACTCCATGTCGTTTAAGATCTGTGGCGTTTGCTTTTCATCTTTCTGGACTATGTTGCACACGTATTTCCTTATAACGCTTTTTTTGTTACTCCAACCTCCAATAACGATCTGAAAATATATTTAAACCCTATTACAATCATAAAATAATTCCTAAACCGATAGTTTAAGTGGTTCCTGAGATATTTAGCGATCTGAATTATGGCTGGACGGAAAGAGTCGCACCATAAGGGAGACTTTAAAAAAAATGGTTTAGAACCTTAAAGTTTAAGGTTGATCTGTCCAACGGCATATGGTCACATACCTCATACATGGGGTCAGTTTGTTTGGGATGCGAGGTGAGCTCGATCGTGACGTCATTGCGCGCGCGCACCTTGAAGTGCACCGCGCTGCCAGACACTGGAAAATACTGCGCCCTATGCTCGGCTTGCGTCGTCACATCTACAAATAACCACCTTACAGAAGACCTTAGCCGATACTTTTCATGTGACTCAGCACTATTCAGTGCTTTCAAAATTTTACTCTGTGACAGTAAGGCCCATTGTCCACGGAAACCGCACGTCATGCGCACGCTTTCGTCAATTGACGATTGCAGACGAACGCTTGCATCTTGCGTAGAAACCTTCAAAAGTGTGTCTACGGAGGGGCAACGAACGCATGACGAGCGGCTGACGCGACGTTGCCGCGTCGTGGACACAGTTTTCTACGCAAGATGCAAGCGTTCGTCTTGCAATAGTCAATTGACGAAAGCTCGCGGTTAACGTGGACAATAGGCCTAACGAAAAATGTATATTCCTTCAACACTACCAGTGCCAAAGCACCCGAAAGGTTAATAACACTGCTTGCTGCACTTCCAATATTGAAGATAGATGTGTCTGATTTCTGTGGTAAGGTCGCCAGAGCCCCCGAGAATGCACTGTTAAGAGGGTGAGGGACTCGCATCCTATACTGTTAAACGAGCAATATTTATATATATACGTCTCATGTTCGGAAAAAATCGTTTTCTCAGTATTTTCTCCATTTTCATCCGAGCAGAACTCGGTCGCCCAGGGACTTTGTCTCTAACTGTCAACACAATGAATCCTCAAATAAATAAAGGGTCGTCGCACTTGAGATTCTTCTGAAGCAAGTTATAGTGTATGCCATAGCCACCATCGTAGTATTCAAGAATGTTAAGGATATAATAGGTATAGAACGATCACTTCACAAGAAAGCGCCTCATTTCTTCTCACTGTGTAGGCTACCTATTCTGGTTTGTTTTTTTTCCGTGGTGAGGAAGAAACGCTTCTTCGTTTCTCAAAAAGAAGATTTAAAGAATCTATTAGCTAGTCCAAATAATATGGCCTCGACCACATTAAAAAACAACCGAAGGCCAATTCCTGGGCCGTTAGGGATGATGTCTAATACAGATGTCTCGAAAAATAATGGTGGATGTGGAACTTATTTTACAAACACATTCCAGAACGAAACGCATATTGCTATATTTAGAGAATAAGTACCTAAGTTTAAGCTGTCTTCGAAATTTCGGTGAGATTTTTCATTTGAGATTACGTCAATGAGATCACCTCTATTCGAACGGCCCGGGAATAGGGAAAATTACGCAAAACTCTTCGTAGGTGGCGACACTAGCAGCGTTGACATTGTATCTCGTTCCCACTTGCGGTTATGTTTATGCAAGCATCCTTGTCACTCATTTGACAATCAATTGTGGATGTGTGTGTGAATCCCTATATTCCTCTACTGGTTTACTGTTAGTGTTAGTGCTGCCTCTGGCGGCAGAACATTGCAGTAATGTTCCCAATTGGCGCGAACCGCCAGAGCAGGTTCAGAACGTCATTCACAAGGTACCTACTTACGATCGTTATATGAACGCAATGTTGCAAGTTTTACAAAAAGCGGCCAAGTGCGAGTTGGACTCGCGCACGAAGGGTTCCGTACCATTATCTATAAAAACGGCAAAAATATCACGTTTGTTGTATGGGAGCCCCCCTTAAAAAAATATCTTATTTTGTTTACAGTAGTTGTTGTTATAGCAGCAACAGAAATACATAATCTGTGAAAATTTCATATCTCTTGCTATCACGGTTCTTGTGATACAGCCAGGTGACAGACAGACGGACGGACGGACGGACGGACAGCGAAGACTTAGTAATAGGGTCCCGTTTTACTCTTTGAGTACGGCACCCTAAAAAGCACCGTCATGCATTTCTTCTATGTCCTCCTTTTGATTATTTTGTTCCGATTGGAGTTTGTTTTATCTTAAGGATAGGATAGGAGATTTTGAGTTTCAATTCTGAGTATTGGAGAACCCCCAAAAATTTATGTTTTTTTCGATTTTTGTGTGCAAATCTTAATGCGGTTCATAGAATACATCTACTTACCAAGTTTCAACCGTAGGTATAGCTCATACAGTTTCGGAAAAAAGTGGCTGTGACATACGGGCGGACAGACATGACGAATCTATAAGGGTTCCGTTTTTTGCCATTTGGCTACGGAACCCTAAAAATCCTGATACATGCTTTGCAATTCATTTTTATTTGGCCGGTGCGGTGGACAGGTTAGTGCAGAAAAGCTCATCGTATGACTCACGCCGCGACAGGTTGCGGGGCGTCCAAGCGCACGATAGCAACCCGAAGATGCGCGAAGGGTGTCACTGAACTTTAGCAGCCGCTGACCGCTGGCCGGTCGAGTTGGTCCGTTGTTTAGTTTTAATTTATTAACTTAACACTGTAATTTCTCAGGAAGTACATACGCTTTTTGACAACAGTTTACACTAGGTACTGGATAGCCTGTTTTACGCTGAATGTTTTGCTATCAAGCACTTTAAATTCGTTCGCACACGTTTCCTATTTTTCAAGGAAATTTTATAGAAATAACTTTCAAAGAGTTGTTTTGGCTAGTCGCGGCGCGGCAGTGCGCCATATTACCAGCCTCTTGGCTACTTAGCCGGCAATCCCTATTTTCCCGACCTTTGCAGTAATGTACTATTTCTCAAACATGCAATGAAATATTCTCTTTACGTTCCATAAAATAGACTCGGAAGTATCCTTTTTCGGGCGCAGCATCTCGAGGCGGCCTGAAATGGGATTTCATACAACTTTTCAGGCCTAGGCCTGCAAAGTAACTTTTTAATTTTCATTCCACTATTTGTGGCACAGCATCACGGCATTCAGCCATGAAAATTAGTTTGATTTGAGGATTTTTATTTATTTATTTCATTGCATGTTTGAGAAAAGCACTATACATGCCTCGGCGTGTTTTCCCTGCTTCTGATGTAATGTACTATTATATTCAGACTCACCTATACTATTATGATCTCCGCCATTATAGCGTGAACCATCTGGAAAATAATAGATTAAAAAAATACAATTGGTCGAATATGAACACTAGTTTAAATTACTATATTACCATTATTTGGATATTGTTAGCAAAATGATAATTCTAAACAACAACATGAATATGGAAAGCATTAAGCCATACTTGCTAGTTTCCAGTCTCCGTTAGATCCCCATGTGGTCCGTACACCCGCGTACGTTACAGGGAAAGGCTTTGGATCCTGCCACGACATAAAAGGATTGTCTTCGCCGTTGCGGCCGACCAAGACGAGTCCATTGTCCCAACGAATCCAGAATCCTCTAAATTCTTGATCATTTAAAATGTCAGGCGTGACAACTTCGTCTTTTTCGCGCGGTAAGCAAGTAAATTTTCTGAGAACAGTTTTTGTGTTTGTCCAGCCTCCAATAACCAGCTGAAAAAATAAATAATCGAAGTTATAATGTGGATTTGGTACTTTTTGATGGTGTTGATTGTTAGATGATAAATAAGGACTGATCAAACGTGGTTTGAATAGTTATGGAAAGACGACTCGAAAGGATTTCATTCTTTGTACAATCGAACCAACCCAACCGAAACCGAACAATTAATGAACATATGCACGCTCACATGACTTTAATGCGTCAGTTAATTGTAACAAGGTTTTATGCTGGGTCAGGATTAAATTTTGTCTATAGTACATAATAAATACGAGACTTCATATAAGAAATGGTTTTCCTGCGCCGCCATAATATAGTGGGGCAGACTGCCTAAATTCTTTTTTTTATTCGAAATAGTATTATCCTGAAGTGGTCACATTGTCACCAAGTCAGGTTCTAATGATGGGATCCCAGGGAAATTGAAGGCAACCCTCAAATTAAATTTTCTATTATAACTCTTGTATCGGAAATTGCAGTTTTGGTGCAGTGGAACTGATAATGAAGACCACAGATGACTTGTGGAACTCCTCAAAGATATAAAGTGCGTCAAAGATTCTGACATGATTCCGTTGAAGTAGCAACTGATGAAGTATTAATTCTGCGATTTGAGGAATCGATGGAACTCCTCAAATATTATCAGCCCACAGATAGTGACTTGGGTTTTTTCTGTAATTTTGAACGCATTTGCTCTCGGAAAGCAGTTCATGTGGTAAATTGGAACGAAAATGTGGAAATTTTCATGTAGGTACCCTACATGTATGTGGCTTGGGTAAGAACTGAATTGAAGTCGGTTGAAACTTTGTTTTTAACGTAAATTATATCTTTTCGTCCAATATTCCGCAGTGTCTTAAGACGAGAGGCTCGGAAACGTGGTCGCTTACTATGGGCCTCATAAGAAGGCTCAAAGTCACCCAGAGGGCAATGGAGAGGGCTATGTTGGGAGTTTCTCTGCGTGATCGCATCAGAAATGAGGCTATCCGCAGCAGAACCAAGGTAACCGATATACCCCTCCGAATCGCTAAACTCATTGCACGTAGAACTGATGGCCGTTGGGGCGGAAAGGTTCTCGAGTGGCGACCACGTACCGGAAGGCGCGGCGTTGGTAGGCCTCCCACAAAGTGGACTGATGACCTGGTAAAGGTCGCGGGAGTCCGCTGGAAGCGGGTGGCGCAGAACCGGTCACTTTGGAACTCTTTGGGGGAGGCCTATGTCCAGCAGTGGACGTCTTTCGGCTGATATGATGATGATGATATCAGTGCGACATGTGGGGACAGTCAACCCTGTCCGCTATCAATGCTATCATGCGCCTGCACACCTTATTGTATGTTATGCACAGCCAGTTATTGAAATTACAAAGTATACACACCTCATACATAGGAACGGAGAAACGAGGATGTTTGCTGAGGGCAACATGAGCATCATTACGAGCATCCACTTTAAAGGACACCGAGCTGCCCTTCACTGGGAAGAACCGGTAATTAACATTATCCTCCGTAATTATGTCTGTAATTAGATTAAATGATACATTTTATTATTTTATAGATAAGGGGGTCAGCGGTAATAATACATTTTGAGTCTACATCTCTTTTGGGTGTACTGCTTTCATTTTTTTTGCTATTCATACAAATAATTAGACAACTATTTAAACATCTAACTAGACGCAAGGACATTTGGTATAGGTACTTTTAATAAACGGAATTGCTCACCTCAGAAGAATGAAGGTGAATTATAAGACCTACGTAAAATATCCATCTATTACATATGTAAAATTGGACCGTTACTTATTAGAGTGACAGACAATGCACAGTCTAAACTGCTAAAGATACGAGCATTAAATTTGGAACACATATCCTTCAAGTGACGTAGAGGCGCACTAAGGGAGGCTTTTTTTGAAATTCAACCCCTAAGGGGATGAAATTGGTAATAAAACATTGTATGTAAGTCCGTTATTGTTGAAGGTAGATCTATGAAATTCGAGACTTGGCTTTTCGGTCAGAAATAAAAATAGGTTTCCTTTGACCATTATCGGATATTCGTGCTATAAAGGGGTTAAATGGAGGGTGAAAGTTTATATGAAAGTTTCGTTATTTTTGGCCTTGGAAGCTCTGTCCACGATTTTAATTACAAAGAAATGACATCTAAGTATTCTTCATTCTTCAAGCATCTTGAGTAAATCAACCCTTAGCATGATACAATCAGATGATAATACCACGAAATCATTTCGAGTTTGTTCATCAACACTACTGAACCAAGAGTCTTGAAATGTGTAAGGTAGGTTACTTATTCAAGAATAAGTAAGAGATTTACAAAATTCAACGTTTAAGTGAGTTTTAAAAATGTATAAATGTGTGTATGGAAAACAAGTTAAGTGCGGACCGTAGTTTATGTGATGACATGGAAAGGTGCATCAATGTCGCCTGGCGAATTACTAACTGAAGTCTAGAGAGCTTAAAATGGGGGCTTTAACTTTATAAAAAAACTTGCATTAGTGAGAAAATTGTAACTCTGTTGAAACGGTTTGTTAAGGATGGTTCGCTGTTATTATAATTGGCTCGCAACAAAAATAAGCTTTTCGTCAAATTATTTGACCAGAACACAGTCAAGATTGAATTTATTATTAATTTAGTAACTAGCTGCCCCGCACGGCTTCACCCGCGTATTGCAAAGAACGCAGGCAAACCCGCGGGATAAAACATAGCCTATGTCCTTTCGAAAAGTTCTTTATATATGCAAGTGAAATGATTTTTGAAATCGGGTCTGCGGTTCCGGATATTACCCATTACAAACAAACTTACAAATCTCACAGACTTTTCCAGTTAGTATACATAAAATCAGGCTGCAACTCTTGATTTACAAAGAATATTACAAACGATCAATTCACTGTGTTAACAATATTAGTCCGCCTTATAAATTGTAGAGCAGCAAAATAATTGATTGAACAGCAAAATTTTTTTTTTTTTATTAGCCGTTAGTAAAATAGATTCCGACTAAAAGTAAGCCATTAATGAGTCAGTACCTATGTATACAGAATCCAACTACTAGCAAGAATGTAGGTTAGTTTAGGTTAGAACTGCGACCCTCACTGACCAGAACTGCTACAGAAAAGTAGGCTAGGTTATTAGAACTGCTGACCATTATAGAAAAGTTTTTGATCATAAGTTGCTTATCAGTTCATCGATCAATCAATCAGCCAAAATAATGTATTATCTAATACCGTCAATTTGGGATGGAATGGAATTAGCATACGATAACGGGTAGCCCAAACTAACGTGAGTAGAACTACTCAACAGATTTTGATATAAAAAATCCAGTAATGTAGCGAATCCAGAAAGTAATAACGTTTCCAGTGAATGCGAAAGTATCTCTATCCGCCTGTATGTATATACAGGTTTCTGTCTGTTACCTTTGCCTGCATTTAAACCAATGAACTGATTTAGATAAAATTTGGTATGAATATAGTTTAAAACCCTAGGAAGGACAGATAATAGTTTTTATTCCGGAAATAATCGCTTAAAGGGGTGAAAAGGTGGGGGGAACTTTGTACGTGGGAGCGATGTTTAAGCCTACGCCTGAAATACTTTAATAGCAATTATCCTCTAAGGTGATTAACGATATCCACGTGGACGAAGTCGCGGGGTAAAGCTAGTTATCGTATTATATTTACAAGACACGATGCCTCCTCCTTCTATGAGAGTTAAAAGTCATTAAACCCCGACGGCACATTGCACGTAGAACCGTTGGGGCGGAAAGGTTCTCGAGTGGCGACCACGTACCGGAAGGCGCGGCGTGGGTAGGCCCCCCACAATATGGACTGATGACCTGGTAAAGGTCGCGGGAGTCCGCTGGGTGCGGGTGGCGCTGGACCGGTCACTTTGGCACTCCTTTGGGGAGGCCTATGTCCAGCAGTGGTCGTCATTTGGCTGATATGATGATGATGAACCCCCGACGGAAAAATAAGGGTGTTATATGTATGACGTGTCTGTGTATCTGTGTGTCTGTGCGTGTGTGTCTGTCTGTGGCATCGTAGCTCCTAAACGACTAGTCCGATTTGAATGTGGATTTTTAATCCAAAAGCTGACGTGATCGAGATGGTTCTTGGCAAGGTTTCAACAAAATCGGTTCAGCCGTTTTTGAGATATTGAACTTTGAAATGAAAATGTCGCGGTTTTTTCAACTTTTCTAGGTTGTAGTTATTTAAGTGTTCTTAATCCGTGTTAAATAACTACAGGTGACCTTTTTTAATTTAAATATATAATTTTAATACTTAGCAGACATTTTTTAAATCTTAAATTACAAATTGTAAAAACTAATTAAAATAAAAACTTAATTAGGTAGTGTAAATAAAAAAAATTGAGATAGTAAAAAAATATATAAGATACCTGTTTGAGCGCCTACAAAGTTCAATATCATAACACACACAGCACATTTCATGAAAACCATCGTTAAAATACAAAATAAAATTGCTAAAGTGAACCGAACCACTCAAATCAAGTTATCGGCTTAACTGATCACACATCAAGTTTTTTTTATGATGAGGTTATCATCATCAAAATCAACGTGCGGTGAACGGGACGTGTGTAAACAACTGACACAACTCATTTTAACAACAGCGTGTTCAATTTAGTTTGAAAAAACATGATATACCAGTTTATGAGGGGGAGGGGCGGGTGAACCTGGGCTATATTCAAGAAGCAAACTTTATGTTTACACCGACACTGCTATAATTATGTCTTCCTCTTATGGTTAAGATCATTAAATAATAAATTATAAAAAAATAGTTGGCGACAATCTTACACAAATCGACCTACTTAGCCCCAAACTAAGCAAACCTTGTACTACGTAAGCTGGTACTAGACGAAGATAAACATACTTATATAGATAAATAAATACTCAAATACATAGAAAACATCCATGATAGGAAAAAATATTCGTACTCATCACACAAATAAATGCCCTTACCGGGATTCGACCTAGCTTTGTTAACTAACTTTGATGCAATTCTTATGTAATAGGGTATTTTGGGACCTGGGTATTTTGGAAATCATTCATTACAAGATTCGTGTGTTTTAATACTAAAAATTAGGGTATTTTGGGATTGGTGCATTTTGCAAGTAAGTGTTTTATGAGATTCATGTTATTTGAAATTAAGTGCTATTGCGAAAAGTTTATATTGAGACTGGGGCTTTCTGGGAATAGATTGTTTCGGGTTTCGTTCATTATAGGATAAGCTGGTCTGTTTGATATTAGAACGTATTGAATAAAGGTGTATATTCAAATTAGCGCCTAACAAACCGGACCGGGTCAAAATTGCAGGCACTTACTTTCTACCGATAGAATTGAATACGAGTGGTCAATACCAATACGTTTTCCAATTTTCTATCGCTATTTCAAAATAGTATTTCGTAATTTTTGGCCGTTTTCGAGTGAAAAAGTCGAGCGCTCGAAAGTCAAAAATCGGTCCCGACGAGTAGATCGATTTCTCGCCCCCGTAAACCCCTATATTCCAAATTTCATCGAGATCGTTAAAGCCGTTTCCGAGAACGTGATTGCAAATATATTCTCCTACTCCTACTATACTAATACTAATAAACTAATACTAATACTAATACTAATAATACTAATTACTAATACTATACTAATTGCGCTGGAATTCTTTACAGATTATTTGACTGGTAGAATGCAGTGTACCAGTATTAATAAAGCCAATAGTGAGTGGAGTCCTATAGAGTATGGCGTGCCGCAAGGTAGCTCCCTGGCCCCGACTCTGTTCCTAATCTACGTAAATGACCTCTGTAAAACCAACATACCCAGTTGTGAGACGCTTATGTTTGCTGATGACACAGTATTGCTATTTTATGATAAGA
Source organism: Epinotia brunnichana (assembly GCA_963854355.1). NCBI lineage: Eukaryota > Metazoa > Arthropoda > Insecta > Lepidoptera > Tortricidae > Epinotia > Epinotia brunnichana. The sequence continues at coordinate 6,145,582 of OY977945.1, read as the reverse complement.
GTTGGGACAGAGTTCGTATGCTTGCTGAAAACGGTCTTAGATTAGTCACCGCATGGCTGGAGGACTCTCTTCTTTCACTTAATGTAACCAAAACAAATTACATCTGCTTTAGTAAGACAAAAGCCACTAAACCAAGAGAGGATTTTAAGGTAGCAGTACACACATATCCGTGCAACAGACGTATAGCTAGCAACTGTAACTGTACTCTATTGACACGCGTCGATCATCTTAAATATCTAGGTGTTCATATTGATGCTCATCTCAACTGGACTCCTCACATTACCGCTGTGGCTTCCAGAGTTCGGAAACTCCTATATGCTTTCAGGAATAAGAGAGGTAGCAAGTAAACCGCTTTTAATGCAAACCTATAAAGCGCTAGGCGAATGCATTGTTAATTACTGTATCAGCTCCTGGGGCGGTGCAGCCAAGACGCACATGATAGAATTAGAGAGAGCCCAGCGAGCGCTTTTAAAGGTCATTCTGCGTCTACCGTTCCGTTTTGCAACTACTGAATTATACCACATGTCATTGGTACCCTCGGTTCGCAAACAGTATATCTTACAATGCCTGAAGAGATACCATCGCAAAGTTGTTCCTATGTTACCAGCAACAAACAAACGCATTGACCGCTGTCCTCTCCCGACATACAAAACTAAATTTGCTCGGCGCAACATTAACTACTGTGCTCCATTTATCTATAATAAAATAAAATTAGATCATACGTACCTGAAATCGCTACCTAACTATGCATTTAAAAAAACTGTGTGGACATGGTTGAGTGATAAAAATTATGATGAGACTGAAAACCTTTTACGACTGGGATATTTTGGCTCGTACAACTAATCAGTTTTAACATAAGTTCCTACCCTAAGGAGTCGTCCAAATGCACACACACACACACACACACACACACACACACACACACACACACACACACACACACACACACACACACACACACACACACACACACACACACACACACACACACACACACACACACACACACACACACACACACACACACACACACACACACACACACACACGCACACACGCACACGCGCACACACACACACGCGCGCACACACACACGCGCGCACACGCGCACCACACACACACACCACCACCCACACACACACACCCACCCACCACACACCCACCCCCCCACCCCCACCCCCCCCACACCCACACACACACCCCCCCACACACCCCCACACACACACACCCCCCCCCCCCACCCCCCCCCCACACCCACACCCCCCACACCCACACACACCCCCCCCCCCCCCCCCCCCACCCCCCCCCCACACACACACACCCACACACACACCCCCCACACACACCCACACACACACCCCCACACACACACCCACACACCCCCCCCCACACACACACACACCCACACCCCACACACACACACCCACACACCCCCACACACACACACACACCACACACACCCACACACCACACCACACACACACCCACACCCACACACACACACACACACACACACACACACACACACCACACACACACACCCACACACACACCACACACACACACCACACCCACACACACACACCACACACACACACACCCCCACCCACACACACCACACACCACACACACACACACACACACACACACACACACACACACACACACACACACACACACACACACACCACACACACACACACACACACACACACACACACACACACACACACACACACACACACACACACACACACACACACACACACACACACACACCACACACACACACACACACACACACACACACACACACACACACACACACACACACACACACACACACACACACACACACACACACACACACACACACACACACACACACACACACACACACACACACACACACACACACACACACACACACACACACACACACACACACACACACACACACACACACACACACACACACACACACACACACACACACACACACACACACACACACCACACACACACACACACACACACACACACACACACACACACACACACACACACACACACACACACACACACACACACACACACACACACACACACACACACACACACACACACACACACACACACACACACACACACACACACACACACACACACACACACACACACACACACACACACACACACACACACACACACACACACACACACACACACACACACACACACACACACACACACACACACACACACACACACACACACACACACACACACACACACACACACACACACACACACACACACACACACACACACACACACACACACACACACACACACACACACACACACACACACACACACACACACACACACACACACACACACACACACACACACACACACACACACACACACACACACGCGCACACCAACACATAATATACTAATATACTAATACTAATATACTTACTAATAATATACTAATTACTAATTATTACTATAATAATAATATACTAATAATACTATACTAATAATACTATACTAATAATACTAATACTAATACTAATAATATTATAAATGCGAAAGTTTGGATGGATGGATGGATGGATGGATGTACGTTCCGATAAATCTCAAAAACTACTGGACGAATCTTTATAAAAATTTCCAGTTATGTACCTTATATATCAGAATAGGACATAAGCTATAATTTATGTCAAATTTCATCCCATTTAGGGACGAAAAAGGGAATGAAACTTTGTATAGAGACAAAATATTTTTGCTTTAAGGCACGCCATTTTCGGTTTTAACTGTCAAACAATAAGCAGTATAATAGCGTAAACAATTCGACTTATATGCAGATCTTGACGTATGAAAGACAAATCAACGTTTCAATATCTTAAAGCCAAAATGACTCAAGTCCATATGAATGTTTACGCCATTCCATGAAATAATAGTCTAGCGATTAGGTAAATAATTGTGTAAGAAAATAATAGAGGGCTTGCGGCAATATACCAAAATATTCTGACCTCTCAGCCCGTAATAGTTGTTTGAAAAAGCAGATGAAATAGGTTGGATAGTTCAGAAGTTGTCAACATTGACTGACCAGCATAACAACGTCGACAGATATCAATAGTTGTGGGCGACAGAATGTAGTTTGTGAAATGTAGGACCTACGGGTCACGAAGAGAAAGGGTGTTGTATAGTATGTGAACGATAAAGCCTACGGGCCACGAAGAGAGAGGATGTGTAATTATAATTACCAAAACGACTGTGGACGACGCGTGGCGCCGACGTGGTCGATGTGCGACAGGCCTGGGTTTGACCTTCGCGACCTCACAGTCACCTAACAAGGGGCGTTTAAAAACCGCGGCGGGCGAACCGCGCGTTTCAACCGTGGCGGGTGAACCGCGGCGGTTGAACCGCTCAGCGTGTTTTTAAACGGCCGTAACGCGCTCTGATAGCGCAGGTGCTCTAGGGGAGCACTAATCCCGCAGACTGAGCTGCACTGATGAAGGATGGGGTGGGGGTGACGATAAAATAATACTTGGCGAAAAATAAATGAAACGGTATAATAAAATAATGAGACACAAACTACTGATTAAACTTTCCCTATCACAATTTCCTACTTCCTATCACAATTTCCCTACTTCTTCCTTTCTTCTTCTTCATAGGAGCTCCCACTGGTGGGGCTGAGCGAACACAAATATATCCGGCGATTATAGCCTCTTTTATACCCCTAAGACATCAGAAGTGGTGGGGATACAATTTTAAAGACCTCGCCCACTTTCACTATGGAAAAGCTAGTTTTTATGTTTTCCTGATTTTCAGGGGAACCTTAAGGGTTTTTACACATTTTCCACTTGGTAGCCGGTACCCCCCATCGCGTGGTGGGTCGGCGGGGTCGGCGATGACCCTGCAAGCGCCGATCTTAATCTTCACCTTCTTCTTATTGTTTTGAGCAGGCCTTGTAGGCGCTGCATCATCCGGCGGCTCCGGCGGAGCCGGGGGTTGTCCATTATTGCCGGTATGCAGTGTTAACTGCGCGTCCCGGCGGATCATCTTCGTGTTAGCGACACTACTAGTCGCTGCCTCTCGCGTCGCGAAAGTTGGCGGGTCGGCGGGGCGCCGTTTGCGCTGTGCCGCCGACGATGTCCCGCTGTGTGCAGTGCTTGTGATGGCGAGCTGGCTCGCCCTTCCGCAACTGGCGACCGCGGCACTCTCGTGCGTCGCGGTGGAGATCGACCCCGCTATTCCAGGGGCCGATATGTTAAGAGTGGCCGTGACCGACCCCGGGCGACCGCGGGTCGGTTGAGTGATGTCGGCGTGAGCTGCAACCAACCCCGGGCGACCGTGGGTCGGTTCAGCGGTGAGGTGAGCCATAGCGCCCCCTGGCGCTGTGGTTATGGACACTGTATTGTCCTCTGTGTTGCTCGGTACGGTGAGCGATGCCTCTGAGCTCGTATTTATAATTTCCAATGGTGGGGCACCGCGACCGGCGGTCTGCGGGTGCCCGGACGACTGGCTGTCATCCAAGTAGGCTCCCTCTCGTTGGGGCCTTGTAGCTATGCCGAAGTGAGCGACTTTCGGCAAGGCGTCGCCCTGCCGCGGCTCTGTCAGCCGGGCGGGCTCTGGCGTGGGTGTTGCGTCGCGTTGGCGATGTTTCTCAGCCATGGCGAGCGCGATGTAGGTTTCCGGTGGTGGTCCGGACGGTGGGGCACCGCAACCAGCGGTCTGTAGGTGCCCGTATGACTGATTGTCAGCCGTGGGGGGCCCCCCTTGCTGGGGCTCCCTAGATGTGCCGAAGTCAACGACTTCCGGCAACTCGTCATGCCGCCGCGGCTCTGTCTGCTGGGCGGGCTCCGACTTTGATGCGGCATTGCGTCGGTGACGCTCCGCAGTGGCCATAAGCCTCTCGTTGGCATTTCTTAGCCAGCACTCGTGTTCCTCTTGCTGTGCCCTCTTTAATAGGGCTTGCCTATTTATGGATTCTTGTTCCATTTTTCGTAACTCTTGTTTAAGGCCGGCGTCTATTTTCCTTATTTCTTCCTGGTGTGCTGCTTGTTGCAGCATTTCTTTTTGCCGTAAATTGGCTAGTTGCTCGCTCTCTTCTCGTTCGAGCTCCTGCTGGCGTGTCGCCGATAACCGACTTTCGGTTGACTGTTGTGATTCCGGCCGGCATGTCGTCAGTGGTTCCGCGAACGTGACTCTCTTTCTCATCTTGCCGACCTGCGCTCCCCCCGTCAGGGGGTATTTGAGGATCCCTCTCTGGTAAGTTCCAAGGGGTATGCTCTCATATTCGTACTGCCGCTGCAGCCGGTTCTCTGCTTTTATGCGCCACGAAATATCCGCTTTCACATATGGGGACTCTGTCACGTCCATGTTTGATAAAACTGCGGGGGCCGCCCCTCTTTGGGTGTCGGCTCTTCTAGTATCGTCGATACTCATAGGGGCTGGCATTCTTCTCCTCAGCCATTGCTCCCAGACCGCGTCTCGGGCATCTTTTTCCGGTTGCTTTTTCCTGGCAACCCGTGCGGCGTGCGCAGTGTGTGCGCCGTACGCCGCTGGCTCGGCGAGCCATGTTCTAGGGCTGTATTTGTGATCCTGGTTTACATCTGGAGATCCAAAAAAGTGAAAGTTATAAAAAGTGATAGTACGTGTGGGTACTCAAAGAAAGTCGTTTGGGGGTTATAAAAGCAACAACGATAGTAAAAACAGTGAATCTTGAAATTTGTCTTCGTGACGCGACCAAAAGTGGTGAAAAAATTAGAAATTGTGAATGCATGTATGTCACTACGGTGTGACAGCATAAACTGTATACAATACGTGCGGTGTATTGAGTAGAAGCCCTTTCATGCCTGTAGTGTAGGTTGCCCAGAGCGCAACCGCAGGCATTCGAATAGAAGAGTTCTAGTAGAAGTACTTATTCGGTCACTACGGTGTGACAACAGTGTTATTAAGTGCGCGTGCACTGAAAAGCCACAATGAGAGTGGTATAAATAGGCAGAATTAAGCCAACATTATGAACGGAACGATTCCAATGAGGCCAGTCGGGAGCGAGCGGACACCGTATCACAAATACAGCCCTAGAACATGGCTCGCCGAGCCAGCGGCGTACGGCGCACACACTGCGCACGCCGCACGGGTTGCCAGGAAAAAGCAACCGGAAAAAGATGCCCGAGACGCGGTCTGGGAGCAATGGCTGAGGAGAAGAATGCCAGCCCCTATGAGTATCGACGATACTAGAAGAGCCGACACCCAAAGAGGGGCGGCCCCCGCAGTTTTATCAAACATGGACGTGACAGAGTCCCCATATGTGAAAGCGGATATTTCGTGGCGCATAAAAGCAGAGAACCGGCTGCAGCGGCAGTACGAATATGAGAGCATACCCCTTGGAACTTACCAGAGAGGGATCCTCAAATACCCCCTGACGGGGGGAGCGCAGGTCGGCAAGATGAGAAAGAGAGTCACGTTCGCGGAACCACTGACGACATGCCGGCCGGAATCACAACAGTCAACCGAAAGTCGGTTATCGGCGACACGCCAGCAGGAGCTCGAACGAGAAGAGAGCGAGCAACTAGCCAATTTACGGCAAAAAGAAATGCTGCAACAAGCAGCACACCAGGAAGAAATAAGGAAAATAGACGCCGGCCTTAAACAAGAGTTACGAAAAATGGAACAAGAATCCATAAATAGGCAAGCCCTATTAAAGAGGGCACAGCAAGAGGAACACGAGTGCTGGCTAAGAAATGCCAACGAGAGGCTTATGGCCACTGCGGAGCGTCACCGACGCAATACCGCATCAAAGTCGGAGCCCGCCCAGCAGACAGAGCCGCGGCGGCATGACGAGTTGCCGGAAGTCGTTGACTTCGGCACATCTAGGGAGCCCCAGCAAGGGGGGGCCCCCACGGCTGACAATCAGTCATACGGGCACCTACAGACCGCTGATTGCGGTGCCCCACCGTCCGGACCACCACCGGAAACCTACATCGCGCTCGCCATGGCTGAGAAACATCGCCAACGCAACGCAACACCCACGCCAGAGCCCGCCCGGCTGACAGAGCCGCGGCAGGGCGACGCCTTGCCGAAAGTCGCTCACTTCGGCATAGCTACAAGGCCCCAACGAGAGGGAGCCTACTTGGATGACAGCCAGTCGTCCGGGCACCCGCAGACCGCCGGTCGCGGTGCCCCACCATTGGAAATTATAAATACGAGCTCAGAGGCAGCGCTCACCGTACCGAGCAACACAGAGGACAATACAGTGTCCATAACCACAGCGCCAGGGGGCGCTATGGCTCACCTCACCGCTGAACCGACCCACGGTCGCCCGGGGTTGGTTGCAGCTCACGCCGACATCACTCAACCGACCCGCGGTCGCCCGGGGTCGGTCACGGCCACTCTTAACATATCGGCCCCTGGAATAGCGGGGTCGATCTCCACCGCGACGCACGAGAGTGCCGCGGTCGCCAGTTGCGGAAGGGCGAGCCAGCTCGCCATCACACGCACTGCACACAACGGAACATCGTCGGCGGCACAGCGCAAACGGCGCCCCGCCGACCCGCCAACCTTCGCGACGCGAGAGGCAGCGACTAGTAGTGTCGCTTACATGAAGAAGAGCCGCCGGGACGCGCAGTTGACACTGCGTACCGGCAATAGTGGACAACCCCCGGCTCCACCGGAGCCACTGGATGACGCAGCGCCTACAAGGCCTGCTCAAAACAAAAAGAAGAAGGTAAAGTTTAAGATCGGCGATTGCAGGGTCGTCGCCGACCCCGCCGACCCACCACGTGATTGGGGGTACCGGCTAAGTGAAAGTGTGTTACCAGTGGTGGCCGCTCAAGGGCCACATAAGGTAATTAAAGTGAAAGTGTCTATTCCGGTACGAGGGGCAGGCAGCGACAAGGAAAATGCGCCCCCCCCCAACCCGTACGGAACCCATCACCAAACCGCAGCGGCGGCTGGTGGCTGTGAAAAAGTAAATAATAAAGACAGTGAATGAACATGAAAGTAAAAGGGATTAAAAGTGTAATTGGTAACGAATCGTGCCGTAAGACTTTAATGTAGACTGTCGCTTACCCTTGCAACCCAGTATGTATCTGCGATACATACCTGCGGGGGCATTGTGGGCGACAGAATGTAGTTTGTGAAATGTAGGACCTACGGGTCACGAAGAGAAAGGGTGTTGTATAGTATGTGAACGATAAGGCCTACGGGCCACGAAGAGAGAGGATGTGTAATTATAATTCCTTCACATAAGGACGGCAATTGTGCCCAGATTAAGCTCCTAAAGCAAACGGCTCATATAAGAAGCGCGTGATTTATTTAGGACCTAAGTACAATAGGTACAGACGAAGAAAATAGCTTAAAGTAAAGATAAAGGTACCAGGTACCTCCAGTAATTATTTCATAAAGATCGATAGGGGGAGAGCCCCTGATAAATGAGGGAGAGATAGCCAAATTAATTGTAAAGAAACCAACTTGAGACTATATCCAGATCTAGTCCGCCAACAAGGGACATCGGTAACTAGAGTTACATAAAATGTGAAATAAAAATGTACACAACGTATGCATAGAGATTATTGCTTATTATGGTGCAATAATGGTCAAGGTTCAGGTTGATTTCTCTGATTGGCTAAAAAGACGGGAGCAAAGTCAAACTTATGCTACCACGTTAATGTAAATGTGAAAATTGACGGTCTCACCCGGCCATAGCTTCGTAACCAGATGAGGTACGAAAGCAATTGAGGTATCGTTAGGAAGGTACGGTAAATGCCCTTACGTATGTATAATCACTTTTGATAATTAATGTTAATTAAAGCCACTAGGGCCTGGCAAAGCCATTTCATGTTACCAAACTTAATAATTTTACGTAAATATCGATTTTCCCAATTTAAACGGGAAAAGTAGGAAAACTAATAGACATTGTAATGTATAGCCCACAAATAGTTCTTTTAAAGGAAAATGTGTAAAAACCCCTAAGGTTCCCCTGAAAATCAGGAAAACATAAAAACTAGCTTTTCCATAGTGAAAGTGGGCGAGGTCTTTAAAATTGTATCCCCACCACTTCTGATGTCTTAGGGGTATAAAAGAGGCTATAATCGCCGGATATATTTGTGTTCGCTAAGCCCCACCAGTGGGAGCTCCTAGGAAGAAGAAGAAAGGAAGAAGTAGGGAAATTGTGATAGGAAGTAGGAAATTGTGATAGGGAAAGTTTAACCAGTAGTTTGTGTCTCATTATTTTATCATACCGTTTCATTTATTTTTCGCCAAGTATTATTTTATCGTCACCCTCACCCCATCCTTCAACAGTGCAGCTCAGTCTGCGGGATTAGTGCTCCCCTAGAGCACCTGCGCTATCAGAGCGCGTTACGGCCGTTTAAAAACACGCTGAGCGGTTCAACCGCCGCGGTTCACCCGCCGCGGTTGAAACGCGCGGTTCGCCCGCCGCGGTTTTTAAACGCCCCTTGTTAGGTGACTGTGAGGTCGCGAAGGTCAAACCCAGGCCTGTCGCACATCGACCACGTCGGCGCCACGCGTCGTCCACAGTCGTTTTGGTCCTTCGAGCCGGATCTGGAGATCCAAAAAAGTGAAAGTTATAAAAAGTGATAGTACGTGTGGGTACTCAAAGAAAGTCGTTTGGAGGGTATAAAAACAACGACGATAGTAAAAACAGTGTATCTTGAAATTTGTCGCCGTGTCGCGACCAAAAGTGGTAAAAATTAGAAATTGTGAATGTATGTATGTCACTACGGTGTGACAACAGTATTATTAAGTGCGCGTGCACTGAAAAGCCACAATGAAAGTGGTCTAAATAGGCAGAATTAAGCCAAAATTATGAACCGAACGATTCCAATGAGGCCAGTCAGGAGCGAGCTGACACCATATCACAACTACGTCCCTAGAACATGGCTCGCCGAGTCAGCGGCGTACGGCGCACACACTGCGCACGCCGCACGGGTTGCCAGGAAAAAGCAACCGGAAAAAGATGCCCGAGACGCGGTCTGGGAGCAATGGCTGAGGAGAAGAATGCCAGCCCCTATGAGTATCGACGATACTAGAAGAGCCGACACCCAAAGAGGGGCGGCCCCCGCAGTTTTATCAAACATGGACGTGACAGAGTCCCCATATGAGAAAGCGGATATTTCGTGGCGCATAAAAGCAGAGAACCGGCTGCAGCGGCAGAACGAATATGAGAGCATACCCCTTGGAACTTACCAGAGAGGGATCCTCAAATACCCCCTGACGGGGGGAGCGCAGGTCGGCAAGATGAGAAAGAGAGTCACGTTCGCGGAACCACTGACGACATGCCGGCCGGAATCACAACAGTCAACCGAAAGTCGGTTATCGGCGACACGCCAGCAGGAGCTCGAACGAGAAGAGAGCGAGCAACTAGCCAATTTACGGCAAAAAGAAATGCTGCAACAAGCAGCACACCAGGAAGAAATAAGGAAAATAGACGCCGGCCTTAAACAAGAGTTACGAAAAATGGAACAAGAATCCATAAATAGGCAAGCCCTATTAAAGAGAGCACAGCAAGAGGAACATAAGTGCTGGCTAAGAAATGCCAACGAGAGGCTTATAGCCGCTGCAGAGCGTCGCCGACGCGATGCAGCATCAACGTCGGAGCCCGTCCGGCCAAAAGAACCGCGATGGCGCGACCAGTTGCCGGAAGTCGTCGACTTCGGCACGTCTAGGAAGCCCCAACAACGGGGGCCCCACACGACTGATACTCAGTCATACGGGCACCTACAGACCGCTGGTTGCGGTGCCCCACCGTCCGGACCACCACCGGAAACCTACATCACGCTCGCCATGGCTGAGGAACATCGCCTATGCGACGCGATATCCACACCAGAGCCCGCCCGGCCTACAGAGCCGCGACAGGGCGACGCCTTGCCGAAAGTCGCTGACTTCGGCATAGCTACAAGGCCCCAACAAGAGGGAGCCTACTTGGATGACAGCCAGTCGTCCGGGCACCCGCAGACCGCCAGTTGCGGTGCCCCGCCGTTCGAAGTTATAAATACAAGCGCCGAGGTGGTGTTCGCCGTGCACAGCAGCACAGAAGACATCACAGTGTCTACAATCATGGCCCCAGGAGGCGCCATGGCCCGCCTCATCACTGAACCGACCCGCGGTCGCCCGGGGTCGGTCACGGCCACTCTTAACATATCGGCCCCTGGAATAGCGGGGTCGATCTCCACCGCGACGCACGAGAGTGCCGCGGTCGCCAGTTGCGGAAGGGCGAGCCAGCTCGCCATCACACGCACTGCACACAGCGGAACATCGTCGGCGGCACAGCGCAAACGGCGCCCCGCCGACCCGCCAACCTTCGCGACGCGAGAGGCAGCGACTAGTAGTGTCGCTTACATGAAGAAGAGCCGCCGGGACGCGCAGTTGACACTGCGTACCGGCAATAGTGGACAACCCCCGGCTCCACCGGAGCCACCGGATGACGCAGCGCCTACAAGGCCTGCTCAAAACAAAAAGAAGAAGGTAAAGATTAAGATCGGCGATTGCAGGGTCATCGCCGACCCCGCCGACCCACCACGCGATTGGGGGTACCGGCTAAGTGAAAGTGTGTTACCAGTGGTGGCCGCTCAAGGGCCACATAAGGTAATGAAAGTGAAAGTGTCTATTCCGGTACGAGGGGCAGGCAGCAACAAGGAAAATGCGCCCCCCCAACCCGTACGGAATCCATCACCAAACCGCAGCGGCGGCTGGTGGTAGTGAAGAAAAGTAAGTAGTAAAGACAGTGAATGAACATGAAAGTGAAAGTAATTAAAAGTGTAATTGATGACAAATCGTACCGTGAGACTTTAATGTAGACTGTCGCTTACCCTTGCAACCCAGTATGTATCTGCGATACATACCGGCGGGGGCATTGTGGGCGACAGAATGTAGTTTGTGAAATGTAGGACCTACGGGTCACGAAGAGAAAGGGTGTTGTATAGTATGTGAACGATAAAGCCTACGGGCCACGAAGAGAGAGGATGTGTAATTATAATTCCTTCACATAAGGACGGCAATTGTGCCCAGATTAAGCTCCTAAAGCAAACGGCTCATATAAGAAGCGCGTGATTTATTTAGGACCTAAGTACAATAGGTACAGACGAAGAAAATAGCTTAAAGTAAAGATAAAGGTACCAGGTACCTCCAGTAATTATTTCATAAAGATCGATAGGGGGAGAGCCCCTGATAAATGAGGGAGAGATAGCCAAATTATTTGTAAAGAAACCAACTTGAGACTATATCCAGATCTAGTCCGTCAACAAGGGACATCGGTAACTAGAGTTACATAAAATGTGAAATAAAAATGTACACTACGTATGCATAGAGTTTTATTGCATATTATGGTGCAAGAATGGTCAAGGTTCAGGTTGATTTCTCTGATTGGCTAAAAAGACGGGAGCAAAGTCAAACTTATGCTACCACGTTAATGTAAATGTGAAAATTGACGGTCTCACCCGGCCATAGCTTCGTAACCAGATGAGGTACGAAAGCAATTGAGGTATCGTTAGGAAGGTACGGTAAATGCCCTTACGTATGTATAATCACTTTTGATAATTAATGTTAATTAAAGCCACTAGGGCCTGGCAAAGCCATTTCATGTTACCAAACTTAATAATTTTACGTAAATATCGATTTTCCCAATTTAAACGGGAAAAGTAGGAAAACTAATAGACATTGTAATGTATAGCCCACAAATAGTTCTTTTAAAGGAAAATGTGTAAAAACCCCTAAGGTTCCCCTGAAAATCAGGAAAACATAAAAACTAGCTTTTCCATAGTGAAAGTGGGCGAGGTCTTTAAAATTGTATACCCACCACTTCTGATGTCTTAGGGGTATAAAAGAGGCTATAATCGCCGGATATATTTGTGTTCGCTCAGCCCCACCAGTGGGAGCTCCTAGGAAGAAGAAGAAAGGAAGAAGTAGGGAAATTGTGATAGGAAGTAGGAAATTGTGATAGGGAAAGTTTAACCAGTAGTTTGTGTCTCATTATTTTATCATACCGTTTCATTTATTTTTCGCCAAGTATTATTTTATCGTCACCCTCACCCCATCCTTCAACAGTGCAGCTCAGTCTGCGGGATTAGTGCTCCCCTAGAGCACCTGCGCTATCAGAGCGCGTTACGGCCGTTTAAAAACACGCTGAGCGGTTCAACCGCCGCGGTTCACCCGCCGCGGTTGAAACGCGCGGTTCGCCCGCCGCGGTTTTTAAACGCCCCTTGTTAGGTGACTGTGAGGTCGCGAAGGTCAAACCCAGGCCTGTCGCACATCGACCACGTCGGCGCCACGCGTCGTCCACAATAGTTGTTATACATTAAGGGGTCAACTAAACTGGATGCATGCCGAACACATCAGGAATACTGTCACGCCATGAATCAACGATTTATCAAGTTTGAAAATTAGTATTTTAAGCATTAGTTGTATTATATGTGGGACAAAAATTTAAACAGTATTACGCGCTTTGAAACTTCATGATAGAAAGGTTCAGTTGTCTGTGAAAACATTGGTTTGGTAGCGAGCGAATAAATAATAGTCAGTTTCTTTCTGAAGCAAGAGGCAACGCAACTGTTTGAAATTGAAAATTAACTAACAATGTATGCTAGACTAGAATGTAGCTGATTAGCTCACAAGCCCAATAACATACAAGATAATTTACTAATGCAAAGTTTTAACCAACTTCAATTCTGTATTGCGCCCAGCCACATAAATGATCATTTCCTTTCCACTATACCACATGAATTGCTTTCCGAGAAAAATACGTTGGTTATCAACGAAAAAACCCAAATCGCTATATGTAGGCTGATGATAATATTTGAAGAATTCCGTCGATTCCTCGAGGATCTCGGAATCAGCTTTTTCACTACATTAGTTGCTACTTAAACGGAATCATATCAGAATATGTGACACGCACTTTTTACATCAATGAGGAGTTCCATAAGTCATCTGTGGTCTTCATCATCAGTTCCACTTCACCAAATTTGTGGTTTTCGAGTACATGACATACATACATGAGTTACAACAGAAAATAACGAAATCATTACACGCATGCCCAATAAAATTGAGGAGTTTTCTCAATTCCTCATGGATCACATTATTCAACGGGCTTTTTGAAAACAATGGGACCAATCTGGAAGCATATACTTTCAAATGAAAAATTAATTGTACGAATCGGTTCGTAAATTAAGGAGTTCTAAGTTAACAAATATTTAAAAAAATACTTTTAACCAATTTGAGAACGTCTTCCTTATTTTGCAGTCGATTAAAAAGCTAAAATAGTTTCTGGGTACAATAAGTGTCATTAACAATATACCTACGGAGGCAAAAAGGACATACAATTAAAATGCAATTGATCCATTCGTACAAGCTGAAGGACTTTAGGTAAGTGAAATTTACAACAGGATTTTGAGTGGACCTCTGAAGTTCGCTTTCGCTCTGAAATCAAATTTCTGGGATGGAGGTAATGAGGTTCCACTTCTGAGCCTTTTTGACCTTCAGAAGAGGTTCCACCTTCAGGCCGCTGCCAGGGTTCAGTCTTGAACGGCCAATGGCGTTCTGTGGTTCCTTAATTTATCCCATGAGGCCACTGAAGTTATGCAGTCTTTTGAAATTTATGGTCTAAGGCTGGCTGTTTAAGGCAGCTTTTCTTTTTATTATTTGGAATTAGGAGGTGCGTGCGTGCGAGAGATATGGAAGGATATTGCATCGATCTTACTCCCTCTTTGGCCATCTGCCGGGACTCAAGGCTCTGTTGAAAAGAAAAGCCTTCCGCCTTGCTTCAAATTGTTACAAGGTGGCTACTTGGAAGGAGGAAAGTAGCTCTAGGCTTCTACATTCTGCCGGGGCTCCAATTTCGAGTTCACAATAATCGCTTTTACGACTAATAAGAGGGAACGCAGCGGTACGAATTCAGTAAGTGCATGTTTCATAAAAAAAACCGGGCTTCATGGGTGTGGTTACTTGGTTAGGAAGTAGTCACTTTCGTGATTCAGCCCTCAAAGAGTGTAAACTGAACTAAATTGAATGGTTTATAAGAATAGTAATAAATTGTACATGACTCTTATTTACAAGAGCAACATTCACGCAAGTATTGAAAACCATAATTGGGTATAGTTTTTCACTCTCTACTCATAATCATAATATAATTGCAAACGTCTGTAATTTTGGATGCTGCTCGTTTAATAGTAGGTGAAGGAGAAAATGGGTGTTAGGCGCATCCTCTCATGGGTACACCAACACTGATGATGAAATAGGTCCCTTCGTGGGCGCTCAAATAATGATGAGAAATGAATGATATAGGGTTGATACTCTTGACCAAGCAAGGCTCCGTCCTGGACACCTCGCCTTCCTGACCGCCGTCGCCAGCAGCTCCGCCCCTAGAACCGCCCGTCATCAGCCAGTCACCTCCTGGATGGATGATGAGTTGTTCTTTTGGGCCACCACCTAGTGAACACGCTGCCTCCCAGCACCCGTGTCACTCGGAATGAAGATTGATTGAAATGAAACCATATTGAGTTACCACTTGATGTGTTCACTACACACAATTTATATTACATGATAATACGCTGACTTGACCCTAGCACTTAATTAAAGGCTTGTCCTAACCTCAAACCATCCGATTACATCTCCGTCCCGATTTGCAATGAACGAGTCATGACAATGAATCTCTTAAGTTTACAGCTTTCCTTGCCTGGTGGCGCTGGCGTTTGAATTGACTTATGACAGCAGAGTGATCTTGATTTATGATTATTTGATACTGAATACTAGATTCCACCAAAACATGTCCAATTTGCTTGAACAGTAGGTTTTTTTTTATTGGGTTTTACCCCCTTGACGATACAGCAGGAAAAAATGTACAAACAACGTTTCCATCATCCATTATATTTTTTAATACTTTATTTAATCTTTTTACCTTAGTCGAACGAGCGAGCGAAGCGAACGAAGTTCAATTCTTCAGCTTGGGCCGAAAATCGTTTGCCCGGCGACCGCTGTCTGTCCCGCCCGCTGTCACGCTGTCCCGCTGTTCTCCTCTACAGGTCGCATTTCTCAACCGATTCTCATGAAATTTTGTGAGCAGGTTCGTATATTATATAGAATGTTTTTGTCGAATCAGTTCTTAGGGAAAAAATACCCTACAGTTCTCAGAGCCCCACTAGTATTATTCATAATCAAAAAAAAATTGTAACGTAGCGTCTTATAATCGAATGATTATAAAATGAGTCGAATAAGTCGAATCATTATTATAATCGTCTAATCCATTTACAGTGCGACAATAAAGAGTAGAAATTAAATGACGGCGCCACTTTCTTCGTAACTGTCACGGCAAATGGCACATGGCAACAATTTTGTATAGACATTTTTTAGTTTAATTTTATTTAATTTCTACTCTTTATTGTCGCACTGTAGTATTATTCAAAGTCGCGCATCGCTATTGTAACGGTATTTTTTAAACCAAAAACCACTTGAAATTACTACTAAGGATGTGCTACAATTTCTTAAGCAGGGTCATAATCACAATGCTGCTACGTATCTTGCTATTGACCGATTTAAGCAATTTTTAAATTATTGTCTTTGTTGCCTTTAAATATAACTTTTTGAACGAACGAGCGAGGCGAACTAAGTTCTCCGTTTCAGCTTGGGCCAAAATTATTTCTTATATCCGGATGTCTAGATGTCCAGATATCCGGCTGTCCGGCTATTCTCCTCTAAAGAATACATTTATCAAACGATTCTCGTGAAATATTGTGAGCAGATTCAATAATTAAGTTTATCAAAAAATTAAAATGAAAAATCAATTTTGTAAAAAAGACAGGGTCGTGACTTAAATAGCATTTTAAGTTAAACCATTGTTGTACTTCTAAAATTACCTAGATCCTCTATCCATTAATAATATGAATTTTAATTAGAGGTATAACCGTATAACCCTCAATATTGAACTTTAGGTGTTAATATAGATTTTTAGAATATTATTTACTCGTACTTGTCTTTTGACGCCTCTTTGGTCCCTAGTTGCCCATTTTTTCATTAAAGTTGTTGGGCGTCTTTGCACTTTTTCAACGACGAGTGTAGCCATAACTAGTTTCTTCAGAGGCTCTAGTATATGTTTTATCGATACAATACGGTTTCGAACGCGTTTGCGTTTAGCTGCAATTTGTACGGCCTCGCGAACAGCGCCTCTGGTGGTAACTATTGTAAGGAATAAGCCCGAATAGATTAAAGGCTTTATTTAGCGAAAATATACGACACATGAATGATTGACAGTATGAATGACATGAGTTGGTTTTACTTTTAAATACCACATTCTTCCCTACGTCTGGAAGTCCTGGAGGTAGGTAGGAGGCCTACGGATGCGCTCAGATCGTCGTATTACTCGGGAGTTGTGCGGAGTCCCCACAGCCTCTGCAGGATCCGGCTGTTCTAGTTGTTCAGGGACGGATTCCTCATACTGCTCTTGTCCCAGTTCCTGCGAATGTTGCAGTTGTCCCGGATTGGGTGTGACGAAGGGATTGATATGCCCATCATGGTTATTAGTAGCTCCTGGTTCTTCAGGGTTTCCGCTCGGAGCTAGGTGTCGATTTGATACGGTTAGTTCTCTCCCGTTTGATAGACGTACTGAGCTATAAAATGGGTTTGATTCCAATATGTCAACTTCTTCAACCAATGGGTCATATTTGCTTATACGGTTGAATTTCTTTAGGAGAGCTTTCGAGGATTGTTGCAGCCAAGATGGCATGGATTGTCCCCAAGACGATCGTCGTGGGTGGTTGAACATTCGTTCGTGAGGTGTGGTGTTTGTTGCCGTACAGAGCAGTGATCTTATGCTGTGTAGCGCTTGAGTCATTACCTCTTCCCACATTGTTAGAGGCATATTCTTACTTTTCAGGGCTACGCGAATGGTTTGCCATAGCGTGCCATTGAGTCTTTTGACTTGGCCGTTCCCTTGGGGGTTGTACGGAGATGATCGACTGGTAGTGATGTGCTTGGAGTGCAAGAAATCTTTAAGTTCTTTTGACATGAACCCAGCACCTTGGTCTGTATGCACCATTGATGGGAATCCAAATATTGAGAAAAGTTCCGTGAGATGTTTTATGACTGTTTTTGTGCTAGTATCTGCGCAGGTAAAAGCGAATGGAAATCTGGAGTACTCGTCCACAATGGTGAGGATATATTTATTGTTCGTGGATGATGGCAGAGGTCTTTTAAAGTCCAGGGCGATTCTCTCTAATGGCGTCGTTGCTTTGATAAGCGTTCCCGTTTTATTTGTAAATCTCGGCTTAATCTCTGCACAGATGGGGCACGATGTTACCACACGCCTCACATCGTCGATAGAGAATGGCAAGTTCTTTGATCGTATCCAATGTACTAGACAAGTAACGCCGGGATGGCAAAGCGATTGGTGTAAGTCTCTGAGCTTGTCGTCAATACTCGCGGCGCATATTTGTCTTGTAAGCGTATCCGCGACAACGTTTTGTTTACCAGGGCGATATTTAATGTCATATCGATAACTCGACAGTTCAATATGCCATCTTTGAATTTTATCATTCTTTATCTTACTTGCGTGTCCCTGCAACATGAATGCAACTGATTTTTGATCCGTGATTAGGTTAAAGCGCCGACCGATTAAGTAGTGACGCCACTTCTTTAAACTTTCAGTTATGGCGCATGCTTCTTTCTCTACAATGGGATATTTCTTTTCACTATCATTGAGTGACTTAGAGAAAAAAGCTACAGGTCGACCATTCTGGGTGAGTGAAGCAGCTATTGAGTGGTCTGATGCGTCAGTCTCTACTGTGAATATCCCGTTGGGATCGATAGCTGCGAGTGATGATTTTATAATAATATTCTTGAGTTCTTCAAAAGATTTCACTTGTTTGGTATTCATGGGAAAACATTCCACTTTTGTTAGTAAATGGAGTTTAGATGAAAAGTCAGGTACCCATTTTGAGTAATGCGAGAATAGGCCAATAGCTCGTTTGAGATAAGCGGAGTTTGGAGGTATTGGCAGTTCGCGTAGTGGGCGCAGGCGGTCTGGGTCGGGCTTGACTTTTCCATCACAAATGTTGTAGCCGAGGATGCTTAAGTCTCTTAGTGAAAATTCGCTTTTGTCCATATTGATTGTTAACTTATATCTTTCTGCTACCTTTACAAACTCTTGTAGCTTGGCATCGTGATCCTTTTGATCGATTCCACAGATGGTGATGTCGTCGAGATACGGAAATACGCCCTCGATTCCGGAACTACAGATAATCGAGTCTATGGCCCTTTGGAAACATGCGACTCCGTTTGTTACCCCAAAAGGGATTCGGCAGAATTGATACAGATTACCTGCCGCTTCGAAGGCTGTGAGCGGTTTGTTGTCAGGGATGATCGGGATTTGATGGTACGCCGATTTCAAGTCGATTTTACTGAACACTCTGTAGTTTGATACCTTGCCGATCACCTCATCTATGTTAGGGAGTGGGTATGCATCTAAGTATGTGTATCTGTTGATGTTTTGTGAATAGTCAACACACATGCGTTTCTTGTGGTGCGTGCCTGATGTTATGAGGACTTGTGCCCGCCAAGGGGAGAAACTTTCTTCAATTATACCGTCAGCAAGTAACTTTTTAATTTCATCTTGAATTCATTTTTGATCATCCGGTGAGAATCGACGGGATTTTATTGCTACGGGTTTGCATTCTAGAGCTATATTCGGGAATAGATCTACTGGGTCTATATTTGCTTGGTTTAACGTACACAGCTTTAACGGTGGCAAGTGTCCGCCAAATCCGACTTCTAGACTTGAATGTCGCTCTAGGACATCGTGGCCTATGATGGCCTCACAGCAGAGGTTTTTCATGGCTCTAAATATAACCTTTGGGATTTCCTGTCCATTCAGCTTGACCGTAGCTGGACACACTTGAGTGACCTGGGACTTTAGCGTAGATGATGCCATCGATACGTCCTGCATACGGCACGGCAAAGCCTGTAACCCGTACTGAGCGATAACGTCTTCATCAAGGAAGCTGGCCGTGCTGCCAGTGTTAATAAGGGCTTTTACAGGTACTCCATTAATTTCTATAAGTAAGGTGCATCTTTTTATTCCGGTTGCCGCTAGTACGAAGCATGAGGTCTCTTCCTGAGAAGTTGCAGCAGTATTGAACCTTACGTTTCTACATACTTTTGCGAAGTGTCCTTGTTTGCCACACTTGAGGCACGTTGACTGTGCTGTTGGACACAATCGTCGAGGGTGGCGTGAGTTTCCGCAATAAAAGCACGTTTCTTGAGAGTTAGTTGCAGGATTAACAATTTTGCGAATGACTTGATTACTGGAGGCAGCAAAGGATTGGGGAGAATTAAAGCTTTCAGCCTGACTTTGGGCAGACTCTAGAGCACGCGCTTGATTGTGAGCTTCATCTAAAGTTAGGTTCATATTTTCTAGTAACCTTTGCCTTATAGATGGAGAGACAAGGCCAGCAATAAATGAGTCTCTGATAAAATCCTTTTCGTTCTGTTCCGCTGTAACAGCTTGAAATGTACACTCTTTAGATAGAAGCCTTAGTGCTTGTATGTATTGGTCAATCGATTCTCCGGGTTGTTGTTGTCTGGTTGCAAGCTTATATCGCGCAAATATCATATATATCTTAGGTTTCATGAAAATACCGTTTAAAACGTTAATAGCTTGTTCGTAGGTTTCAACGTGTGAGATGTGTTCGTAAATACTCGGAGAAACATGATTTATCAGTAGTTTTAATTGTACCTCCGATGATTTAATACCGGCGTTATCCTGTGCGTCGTGGAAAGATTCTTCCAGAAAATTCTCAAACGTTTTTTTCCAGTGTAGCCATTGAGCGGTTGAATTATGTCCAGATAACGGATCCACTTCGAGTCTTTCTGGTTTGAGATATTTAGCCATTTTTACTCATTATTTGCTTTCCGATTTTATAGTCGCTAAATAAATTGTAAGGAATAAGCCCGAATAGATTAAAGGCTTTATTTAGCGAAAATATACGACACATGAATGATTGACAGTATGAATGACATGAGTTGGTTTTACTTTTAAATACCACAACTATTAGGAACTACGCGTGGCGATACAAATTGAAACTAAACGCAAACGCGTTCGAAAACGTATATGTATCGATAAAACTTATACTAAAGCCTCAGAATAGTCTTCATATGCATCATAAAACGACGTAGACTCACTATTATGGTTGACAGAAATAAAACAACAAGTATTATATTCAATGAGTCAATATGTTTTAAAGTCAGTTACTTACTAACTAATTATAAGGCTGCGTTTATAGACAGGCAACGTGTGCGCCCACCCAAAGATAATATAAGTTTGCTTAGGAGTGTTTATGTACAGCTGCGAACTATTTTCACAGTGGCCAACTCCCGTGTCGCGCGACTGCGCGCGTCATCAGATCATAAACAAACCAATATACCCCTGCCACACACTCGTCAAGTGACGTGGGAAATAGCGAGGAAAGGGCACACTCTATGTCACTGCCTAGAGACATACGGCCGTATTCATAAACGTCTACAAGCCTATTTTAATTAAAATGGCGTTAAAGTTCGTTTGTCCTTATCTGTCACTTTGAAATTTGTGTTCGTAAGAAAGGGACAAAGCATATTTTATTTAGCAGAGACATTTTCAGTTTTATGAATAAGGGGGATAGAGTGTGGCAAGGTTACCCGTCATGCCGCTCATCTTGCTCCTCGTCATGCCCACCGCTCCCTGTGCCGTCGGTTTTTTGGGCGCGAGTCAGAGGAGCGGCAATACGAGTAATTAAAGGCAAGTACTATCGGCCAACGCTACGGGTTTACACCTCTAGGGTCATTTTTCGACCGCATTGTAAGAGTGTGCAAGCGATTTTGGTGAGAAAGTGTGAACCCGTACCGTTGGGCGATAGTACCTAACCTAGTGCGGAGCGGCGCCATTAATCGCGTGAGTAGAGCAGTGTGTGGCCAGAGAGGGCAACATCGCGGCAACGCGAGGACATAAATAATTTACTTGAAAAACTAAGTTTTAACCGACTTCAAATCAGTAGCCAAATTGCTTCAAGTTTGCCTATAAAATTTGAAGAGTTCCCTTGATTTCTCCAAGATCCTTTTATCAGAACTGGATTTTGGTGACAACAAAACCAATCTAGAAGTATATGCTTTCAAACAATGAAAAATATTTTCAAATCGGTTAATAAACTACCGAGCGATAAGCGTAACAAACACAAAAAAAAATACGAATTGAGAACCTCCTCCTTTTTTGAAGTCGGTTAATAAGAGGGTCGCGAGGAGCAGAACGATGAGCAGCGCAAGGAGCATAGTGTGGCTGAGGTATAAACGCAGAAGGAGACAAGATGCACAAGATCTATTCTCTTTCTTTGAGAACCTTGAGAAGGCCTTAATATTGTAGTAGACGACTCTTGGACGTCTAGGCGACTTCCTGAGTTGTCGGTGTGCAGGCAGTATATTGGGATATTAATAAGCTGTTGGCTGTCAGTGACTACCGTCAGTGCCGATTATTTACTGCGTGCCTCCATTAAAATGAGTGCCTCCTGAGTGTCCTGACAGGCGCGCGATACGCGAAAGCGGGTCGATACTGCAGTACAGCAAGTGCACCGATTATCTGCTTCGTCAAAAAGTTGCCTCAGGTAATATTTAAAGACTAATTCTGAGCATTAAGATTCCACTTTTAATCACAACGCGACCACTTTCACATAGTCAACCAACAATTTGGGGAAATCCCAGGTGTCATGCCAAATGTCTATGTCGTTCCAGAAGTTCAGGGTTGCCTTCGACGCGTGGTTCCTCCACGGCTTCTTGTGGCCTTTCGAAGAGCAGGCATCGGGGAACTCGGTGTGACCTCCCACTGCTA
Source organism: Epinotia brunnichana (assembly GCA_963854355.1). NCBI lineage: Eukaryota > Metazoa > Arthropoda > Insecta > Lepidoptera > Tortricidae > Epinotia > Epinotia brunnichana. The sequence continues at coordinate 6,122,706 of OY977945.1, read as the reverse complement.
ACCCTAGGGTTATGTAGAACTGAAACAAATGAATAATAGGTACATATAATGAAACAATTTGAATGATTTTTCGCGTAACATAGTGTTTGGGAGGAATCCAAATATTTTTTCTAGCGTACCTATTCCTGACCATGTTTTGAATATAAAATCTCATCTAAAGTGAGCTGAATTCGGCTCAGGTTTTTTTGAAATTCGCCATGTATGAAAAAAACATGCCTAATTGGATAATATTTTTTTCATAGAGGTTAATACAACATTCTTTACTCCTCACGATCTCATGAATACGATGGTAAAATAATCTGGATTCCTTGTATAATATATGTATTAAATACATTCCGACGTTTCGAGTGTTTGAGAGTTCATGATCAAACGGCTTGATTTTGAAATAGTGTTTCAGTAACTTTATCGTTTACAGGGCATTTTATACAAATTATTGAAAACCATTCAGCTTGCTTTCTATTTAATGAAAAAGACCATTATGCATATATTCCTAACTTTGGGCATCATTTTATCTACTAGGTAAATATAATGCGAATGCTATCAAATTTGTGATTCAGTTGAAATTGTCCCAGCAGTTCATACCCTTTAGAATAGTAGTTTGCGGTGCAGACAGCTGAAAAAAAAAACCAGCCAAGTGTGATTTGGACTCGCGCACGAAGAGTTCCGTACTATTATCTATAAAAACGGCAAACAATCACGTTTGTTGTATGGGAGCCCGCCTTAAAAAAAGTTTTTATTTTGTTTTTAGTATTTGTTGTTATAGCGGGCCAATCGCCTTGCGTGGTATGGGCACGTAATGCGGAGGGATGAAAGTCATGTGACCAAAAGAGTATTAGGTATGAATGTGGATGGATGTAAAAGACGAGGTAGGCCAAGAAAAAGGTGGATGGACTGTGTGAGAGACGATATGAAGAGAAAAGAAGTGAATGATGATATGACGGCTGACAGAGAAGTATGGAAGAAAAAGACATGCTGCGCCGACCCCAAGTAAATGGGATAAGGGCAAGGAAATGATGATGATGATGAGCGGCAACAGAAATACATAATCTGTGAAAATTTCAACTCTCTAGAATAATTAATTACTTTGCGGAAGTCCATGATATATTACGAGAACAATATTCCTTTGCTATTCTTAAAAAACGTGCTGGTCGATCAGCGGAGATCAAATGCAACTATTTGCGTATAAATATGCAAATAATTACAGCAAACCACCACCAATAATGAAAAAACCTCGACACGTGTTTCGCCTCTCTACGAGGCATCATCAGGAGATGCTGGCAGGAGACGGCTCATTGGTTCAGTGGACGTGGCGCAAGCAACATCTCGTCAACAACATCAACTCGTAATATTCAACTCTCTAGCTATCACAGTTCTTGAGATACAGCCTGGTGACAGACAGACGGACGGACGGACGGACAGTGAAGTCTTAGTAATAGGGTCCCGTTTTACTCTTTGAGTATGGAACCCTAAAAACAGTAGTTCGCAGTGCAAACTTTGTCGAGGTGCAGCCTAAATACTTAAAAGTCATAACATCGTATGAGACAGCTATAAAGTCAAAAAGTGGCTTCTTTGTGTTACTAAAGCCACGTGACGCATAATATACACTGTTGTACGGTTAGTAAAGAGAGGGAGCACATAATATCATCTTGCTGATATTTGGAGTCAAACGAGGCAAGTTTTTCCACCTTACAGGAACACTTGCTCACAACATCACTTACTTGCCGAACAATCGTTGTGTTCCTGTTCCTACTGGTGAGCAAAGTGGCCGGCCCCGGAGCATGGATGTATCATGCGATAAGTGACATGATAGAGCATCAGTCCCTGGCTGACACTGTTCGATAGAACGAGACGACGCTCTTATCTTGTCACTTATCGCGTGATAAGGCAAACCATGCTACGGGGCCAGAGCTCCCGATGATGCACTTTGTGGAGAGCGCGCAGCGAGGTACCTCCATTTGTCTCCTGCTATCGACGTCGGAAAATTGCCTGGCTTATTTGACGTTGAAAACATCAAGACTAAGGTTTCCGCTTAACGTCAGGCTGGCCGTATACTTCTTTCAGATGATCTGATCTTGGTATAAAAAAAGTGTTCGAACTCACATGGTCATCAAAAGGTGCCATGCCCGGTTGTTGCGGGCCGCCGGCGCAAGTCTTGGGTAACAGCGCGCGCAGCCCGTCACTACCTGGTTCCACGCGTCCATACTCCTGGCCGTCTACCAATAGGATCAGACTTTCTAAAAACAGATAAGGTACATTCTACACAGATATTTTTTGTTGCAGATTTAAAGGTGGATGGTGGGTGTGAGTGGTGGTGGTGCATTTCCTCTCATTTATGAAAAAAAATAGCGAGCGAGGGCAGAGATATCGTAAGCTAAGCAGTTGGACGCAGGCTCATGATGAGGATGATGAGTGTAACGCAATCTGTGTTTCGCACGTCAGTCACCTGGGACTATGACCGGTGGAACCCGTGTATAGAAATCCAATATGTGTGGATATAAATCCAACGAAATGTATTTTTAATCGATTTCAAAAAAGGAGGAGGTTATATGTGCGTATACACCGATTTCTCCGGCAATTGTGGATCGATTTCCAAAACTCTTTTTTTATTCGAAAGAGTATACTCCTGAAATGGTCTACTGATGGGATCATAGGGAGATTGAGGGCAACCCTTAAATTGTATAGGCACGCGTGTAGTGATTTTGGTATTTACTAGTATAACTCGTGTATTTACCTTCAGAAATCACAATTTTGGGTAAGAGGAACTGATGACGAAAACCACAGATGACTTATGGAAACCCTCAAAGATGTAAAGTACGTCAAAGATTCTGACATGATTTCGTTGAAGTAGCAACTAGTGAAGTAATAATTCTGAGATCCTTGAGGAATCAATGGATCCCCTGAAATATTATCAGCCCACAGATAGCAACTTAGGTTTTTTTCAGTAATAATCAACGTATTTGCCCTCGGAAAGCAGGTCATGAGATAAATTGGAAAGGAAATGTGGAAATTTTCATGTACCTATGTGGCTTGGTAAAGTACTGATTTAAAATGCATTAGACCCGTGTTAATGACGAATAAAATTTCCTACTAAGGACATAATCTTGTGGAAAAACCTTATTCACTATAAAAGTATGTGGGTGTTTTTTGTAATAAAACGATCCCAAATCATACGCCCACCTGGAGTCCACTTGGCAGAATACACGTGAAAATCGTCGCCCCAGTTCTTGTCTGAATTTTTTGTGACTATTAACGATTCGTGGCACTTTGTATCAATTACAGGGCCACTGTACAGAACCTGAAATGAGATGATAATAATATAGGTGGGTCATACGGAGATGTAGGGTGGAATTGACAACATTTCTTAAATTTTAGACCTAAGTTCGATTAGCTCATTGTAGTCTACTCGAATAGAGGAACACGCTGGTAGTTTTATATTTATAGTATTATTTATCTTAATTTTTTTACGATTTTTTAAAAATGCATTCATAGTAAATCCAATTCTACTGCAGAATAGGCACCTTGCTTTAGACCTGTTTCGACGAAAACGTTTAAAAAGTTTAAATGTCATTTTCGGGTGGGTTACATTGACGCCATCTTGACAATGTTTGTTTTTAATTTGCTATATGTACCTAAACAAGACTAAAGCAAGGTGCCTATTCTGCAGTAGAATTGGATTTGCTATGAGTGCATTTTTAAAAATTCTTTAAAAATTTAACATAAAAAATACCGGAAATATAAAACTACCAGAGTGTTCCTCTTTTCGAGTAGAATACAAGGAGCTAGTCAAATCATGGTCTTAAAATTATGAAATATTGTCAATTTGCTAAAGTTTTAATTTTTGGATGGACTCGTAATCCACATAACGGCAGCATCTAGTTTATATAAATCTATGTAATAAAAAAACATAACTGGATGTGACCACAAGAAAGACGAATTTTGGTTTCTTAACTCTATGTATAGCTTTATTAATAAATATCTTGAAACTTATATTTTCCTACATATTTTTGGTACGTTCATCGCAAAAAAGAATGTTTCCCTATGGTTTCCACCTCGTTTACCTTATTTCCATATTGAGTAGTGCCTTTACTAAGTTCAAAGTTTCCACGAGCGCAAGCTATCTTTAATATTCCTGAGTTCTTAGTTCCGTACACAAATTTCTTCAATAGGGGTTCGAGCAATATCTCTGAAAAAAAACAGGCTATAAATAGTTTTGATCTTCAGACCTACCGACTGCGCTGCTCTTTAGGGTTCCTCAGGCACTTGTCCCACCGCCGGCGAGTAGCGAGTACTCTCATAGTAATTCTTACTCGCGCGAGTAAAAGCGAGTAAGAATTACTATGAGAATACTCGCTACTCGCCGGCGGTGGGACAAGTGCCTTACTCAAAGAGTAAAACGGGACCCTATTACTATAAGGCTCCGCCGTCTGTCTGTCTGTCTGTCTGTCCGTCTGTCACCAGGCTGTATCTCATGAACAGTGATAGTTAGACAGTTGAAATTTTCACAGATGATGTATTTCTGTTGCCGCTATAACAACAAATACTAAAAACAGAATAAAATAAATATTTTTATAGATAATGGCGTACCATTAACCGACTTCAAAAAAGGAGGATTTTATGTTCCACTGTAAGTATGAATTTTTTTAAATTTTATTTTATGTATGTTCACCGATTTCTCAGTTAACCTTTGTAGCCTAGTTAGTTGTGACCCTGCCTACGAAGCCGGAGGTCCCGGGTTCGAATTCCGGTAAGGGCATTTATTTGTGTGATGAGCACAAATATCTTTTCCTGAGTCATGGACGTTTTCTATGTATTTAAGTATTTATTTATCTAAATAAGTATGTTTATCGTCGTCTAGTACCCATAGTACAAGCTTTGCTTAGTTTGGGACTAGGTCGATTTGTGTAAGATTGTCCCCAAATATTTATTTATTTATTTACTTGTGGACCGATTCCCAAGTCTTTTTTTTTCGAAAGATTATACTCCTGAGACACCCGTTGTTACCGAATCAGGTTCTAATGATGAGATCCCAGGATAATTGAGGGCAACCCTCACATTTTATAGTCAAGCGTGTAGTGATTTCAGTATTTTCTATTAAAACTCGTATATTGATCATCAGAAATTGCATTTTTGGTGAAGTGAACCTGATGATGAAGACCACAGATGACTTATGCAAAACCTAAATGATATAAAGTACGTCAATGATTCTGACATGACATCGGTCGAAACCTGAGCTGTATTACAGTCTCTCCAGCAGTACCAAGTTGACTACCGCTATATCGAAGTACTGAAGTGTTTGTACGAGAACGCCATTATGTCAGTCTGACTCCAGAAACAGAACTCGAAATCTATTCCGCTGCAGCGGGGAGTCAGGCAAGGATAAGGTTTTTCTCCAAAACTGTTCACCGCTGCACTGGAGGATGTTTTCAAGTCTCTGGACTGGAGAAGGCATCAACATCAATGGCGAGTACTGCGAGTACATCACTCACCTTCGGTTTGCTGACGATATAGTTGTCTTGGCTGAGACCATGGTGGACGTACTTAAGAAAGTACGATGCTCGATGACCTCTGTAAAGCTTTCGAGCGAGTTGGTCTAAAAATGAACATGGATAAGACGAAGATCGTGTCAAATGCCCATGTAGTACGAACAACCATTACAATCGGACACTTTACGCTCGAAGTTGTAGATAATTAATTGTATACTTAGGACAGACTGTCTAGTTAGGTAGGTCCAACTTCGAGAAAGAGGTCAATCGTCGAATCCGACTCGGCTAGGCAGCGTTCGGGAAGCTACGGCACATATTTTCGTCGAATATTTCGCAGTGTCTCAAGAGTCTTTGACCAGTGTGTGTTGCCAGTGATGACAAATAGCAAGGAAACGTGGTCGCTTACAGTGGACCTCATAAGAAGGCTCAAAGTCACCCAAAGGGCAATGAAGAGGGCTATGTTGGTAGTTTCTCTGCGTGATCGCATCAAAAATGAGGCTATCCGCAGCAGAACCAAGGTTAACGCTAAACTTAAGTGGCAGTGGGCGGGGCACATTGGACGTTGAACCAATTGCCGTTGGGGCGGAAAGGTTCTCGAGTGGCGACCACGTACCGGAAGGCGCGGCGTGGGTGGATGTGGACTGATGACCTGGTAAAGGTCGCGGGAGTCCGCTGGATGCGGGTGGCGCAGGACCGGTAATTTTGGCACTCTTTAGGGGAGGCCTATGTCCAGCAGTAGCTGTCTTTCGGCTGATATGATGATGATGATGATGGTTTTCTTTCTGTTACGTTTCAGCGTCCATAAGATAAAGTTCTATCAAATATTTATGAAATGATTCTTACCTGGATATATCCAATCGCCTTGAGGTAGTTTAGCGCGAACACTGATGATACCATAGGTAAAGGCAAAACTAGATCTGCTGGTGATGCGACCCCCTATCACCGGTGGCAAGATGGAGGAGCCGTCGCTAGCTTCTACTTGGCAAAAAGAGGTTTGTCCTGATGTGCATCTTAGAAAGAAAAATAATAGTTATTTATGATAATTATAAGTGCGGAAAGTAGGTAATTCCCACTGAATGGCAGTGATCAAAAAGTGTCAGCGAGTGTTTTATACCAATACAAGAAGGAAAATACTTAAACGCACGTGTGCCATACAACATTTTACTATGCATCATGAAGGGAAATAAATAAAATACACATAAAAGATGAAACTTTAATTGTCCTGAAATCTCATTCACGCTCGTGTGTGGGAATATTGGCCTGAAATCCATTCCCGCACGGGCGCCGTTGGGGCATAGAGGACTTCCCATGTTTATGTCGATTCATGTAAAAGAGAATTTTCAGAGCAAGTGCATTGTAAAAATGGTTCAAGATCAAGATGTATAAAAAAGTATGGGGAAACATTTTGAAGACAATGGTCATTTTTTTCTTACCCATTGTATAGATCTAAAGAGCCATATAAGCTATAGTAGGTGAATCCTGGCTGGTTTTGCTGTAGTGCAGGCGTAATGCGAAGATTGCCGTTTTTCACGGAAACGGTGCTGCGCTGGTATGTTATGAATGGAAGCTCCTAGAAAAAAAAACCGTTTTCCATCACACCAGCTCATCGAAAATGGGGTCGTATGTCGTAAAATTTCTGCAAACAATTCTTCTAAGTCATTGTAGAAGAGTTGGTGTTTTGTAGCAAGTATATATTAATAACTCGCATGGAACACGTTCCAAGGCCAAGAATAAAGACTGATAGGAAGAAATCAAGAAGTATGTTGAACTCACAGGGTGGTCAAGCGGCACGTACTGTTGCACCTGCCAGATGTTTTCTCGCAGGGTGTCAAAGTTCTCTTCGAAGACGACCTGCCCCGCGCAGGCGGTGCCCTGGTGCAGGCGTGTCAACGTCGGTGCGCACACTGGCGGCGCAGGAGTTGCCACAGTCACCACCAGCGGAACAACACCAGGCTCTGGAAGGTAATGTAATGTGCCATCGGTATGTTTGTTTCGAATTATCTTAGGTTTTACACTAAAGCGTTTCATCCTAGTCACAATTGTTCACAAATTCATAAATTTTCACACACGCGATTCTCACTACAGCATTTCAGCACGTTGGTAGTTCGTGTACAGAAATACAAATGTGCTGAACTGCTATTGCGAGGAATTCTAATTTTCTAGACGCAATTCTATTAGAAACTCCTTTGTGAAAAAATAGTTACGTCAAGACTTACTGATGTTATTTAGATCATCACCGGCTGTTGTCGAAGTACCTGCTGGAAAAAGAAAAACGTACAAATAATTAGTTTATTGGAATTCAGTTCAGTTTAGGTGTATAGATTTAATGCCTATCGGTAATATAAGTGCCAAAAATTTATGATGAAATGGGCAGTGTTCTAAATATCTTTGTTTATACGCTTTATATGACTCAATGTACGATGCCAAAATTCTACCTACAAAGCCCACACTAGTTAGAGAAATATAATTATACTCCTACCACTCCATTCTCCTAAACGTTTGATTAAATAGTGGATATTGTTCCAACACACATACTTCCAATTTTCCAAGTCCCGGTGGATCCAAAGCCAGTGTGCACGCCCAAGTAGTTAATAGGGAAAGGTTCTGGATCATTCCATTTCATGAATGGGCTTTCTTCTCCCTCCCGTCCAGCCATGAGGTTGCCTTTGTCCCAGTTTATCCAGAATCCCCGGTAACCGCTGTCATTCAAAATTTCTGGAGTCTGAACTTCAACTCTCTCTGATGGCAAGCAGCATCTTTTTCTGATGACGCTCTTTTGGTTTCCCCAACCACCGATGACAATCTAAAAACATGCAAATTGATATGAGGGTCTGTCCGCGAAAAATTATACTTTAGATTTTTTTGCTTGACCCATTTTTGTTTTAATTATTAATAGGATTATTCGACAATAATCAAATCTGTGGGATATTGTATGGAATTGAATACATGTGCTTTTTTATGTCATTTCATGAATTTTGAGCTCTTTTACATTTTTATATATATTTATTTATTTTGTCATTGACACTTTACTTTCACTCCCATAATAAAATTATCTGTCGAACTACCACTCTTGCTGCAAAAACCGCCAATCACTTACGAAATGGAATCGCACAGTGTGTGTTAAAAACCCCTATATTGTCTCACCTAGTTTTTTTTTAAACATATAGTTTGTATGAATACAAACAGAAAACTAAAACTCCGACGTCGATACGGCTTGTAGTTTTTTTATAAAAAAATCTCATAATTTGCTCATACCCGGGTAAATAATTATTAAAAACCTTTATTATTTATTTAAGTTTAATATATACCGATTTAACAGGCGTATACCTTCCTACAATTTTTTGTATAGTTCCTGTAATTAGATATTAAGAAATCAATTCATTTCACATTTATGATTTTTATTTTTTATTCTTGAACTAGCGACCCGCCCCGGCTTCGCACGGGTTTATATGTATAATACATGCATGTATTAAGTATACATATAAACCTACCTCTTGAATCACTCTTTCTTTTAAAAAACCGCATCAACATCCGTGGCGTAGTTTCAAAGATCTAAGCAATTGTAGGGACAGACAGACAGCGGGAAGCGACTTTATTTTATACTATGTAGTGATAAAGCCGTATTAGCACGAAATTCCAATTGTAAACTGTAGCTTATAAAAGCTTTTACCAACAGTATTAAAATACCATGCTTATTGAAAAATTACATGTAGCACGCTGTGAATCGCCATCCCGTTTTTTAACCGACTTAAAAAAAAGGAGGAGGTTCTCAATTCGGATGTTTTTTTTTTTTTTTTTATGTTTGTTACCTCAGAACTCCGTCATTTATGAACCGATTCGTAAAATTTTTTTTAACTGAAAGTATATGCTTCCAGATTGGTCCCATTGTTTCCAAAACCCCAGTTGGATAATTGGAACCATGAGGAATTGAGGAAACTCCTCAAATATATTAGGCACGCGTGTAGTAATTTCGGTAGTTTCTATTATAACTCGTGTATTTACACCCGGAAATCATAAATTTGGTGAAGTGGAAGTGATGATGAAGACCACAGATGGCTTGTGGAACTTCTCAATGATGTACTTCAAACTATATAAGTACGTCACAGATTCTGATATTATTCAGTTGAAATAGCAAACAATGAAGTGCCAAAGGTAATTCTGAGATCCTTGAGGAATCGACGGAAGTCCTCAAATATTATCGGCCCACATACAGCGATTTGGTTTATTGGTCTAAAAATCAACGCTTTTGTTCTCGGAAATCAGTTCCTGTGGTAAATTAGAAAAAAAATGTGGAAATGTTAATGTGGCTTGGCGGAGTACTGAATTGAAGTCGGTTAAAACTTTGTTTTGAAAGTAGATTATTAAGTTCTGTACTCGTAATATTTAATCCACACGTTTATGAAAAGCTTTCATGAAATACAGTTTTCATTCATTTTTAATATTTTTTTGAAAACGTGTCCATATTTTGATGTTTAGTGTAACGTCATGAAAGTAACGCTTATTACTCCTACAGTACCTGAATATCCTCCCACCGGTAAATATGTTTCTTGAATGGCAACACCATTCAACATGATGGCAACATAGAAAAAAAAAGAGCACCCATACCTATTTGCTGAGTGAAATGATGTTTTGTGTCGACGACAGTTTTAAGGCTCGAAAAAAAAGTTTTTTGTGTGTAAACTGCACGATAAGTAGAAATACAATATTGTTATATTATACGTGATTATGCCGATTTACAATTCAATAACAGAATGAAAGTGATTCGCAGTACATTGCTATTCGCAATTGAGTGCTATCTTTTTTTAAGTTATGTCCTACCAATTTTTTATCATGAATGTAACAATGTGTTACGAAATGTGTTACGCTACAGTCATGATCGATTGTTATGATGAGTGCACACACACTTTTGACGTACGCATAGAAAGGTTAATGCATTTTTTTCATAAGATGGCGATGACAAATGCTGAAAGGCAAAACCGATATATGGAGCGGATGACTACAAAATCTGAAAAAAAATGCGCTATTAAATATATAAATGTTAGCGCGGCAGGATATTCCATCATGAGGAAGCACAGTATAGAGGTAAGGCACTGCAACCTAGTATTTTCACCACTTATTTAAACTCACTAGTGGCAACAATAGGGTGACGATGAGGAATGCGAAGTGAAATAAGCTACATTACGACAATCACTTACTGTTTATTCTCGTCGAAGGTTTACAGGTCAAGTGAGCAAAAATGGCACGGTGGCTAGTATTTAAAGACTACCAAACTACTAAAAAGTGGAGGGGGTCGGCAGGCAGCCAGCAGTCGTTAAACAACCAGGCAGTTACACTTTTAGTCAGTTGACAATTTAATACATTTGATTTAATAATCATAATAGTTATTGATTAAATTAATTTCCCAAATAGTTCACAATATTAGTGAGTACATAATACTAAAAGCTTAAACTTAAGATTAACACACCATATTAGATTATCAATCCTATTCCATGGTTTATCAAACTATTATTATAGCAGGTTACCATCGGATTCTGATTTATTTAATAAATACAATAAAGTATGCTGTATACAAATGCAAAATCAATACAGTCATTAAAATAATTTAAATCATAATCAACGGCGCTATCATAAATACTTCGTTTCTTGGTACTTATATATATAAATCTATGTCATGAACTAAACTTTACAATTACTTATCATGCACGTAACATTTAGTCATGTACGTCACAATACGTCACATGTGTTATAATGTCATGAATATACACATGAATCATGATGGAGTAAAAGGTTGCAGCTTTAACTGTATTATTTGTCACTGGTTTTTTTTTTAATATATAATTTTATTTTAGTGATTTTACTTACATCTCGTGCTTATCAGCAGATGCATTCATTATTATCATCATTTCATCAGCCTATCTCGTATACGTCTCACTGATGATGCAGTCTTTCTGTCGTATACGACAGAGGGTGGGTTACAATCCCCACTCAAGGTCAATCCAACCTGGAGACTTCAATATGGCTTTGAATCCCTTTGCATATTTAATGTATGGCCATACATACCGATGACAGGGTGGACCTTGAACACCACAAAATGGAAGGGGCCGTGTGGTTCAAGGAAGCGAGGAAGACCTTATAATAGATGGCAAGACGAAATAGCCTTAGTCACAGGAAAAAAATTGTTAAAAACCGCACGAGACAGACCGACTTGGCAAGCCTTGGAGGAGGCTTTTACCCGCGAGGGGTCCATTCAGCAATCTTTTTAATTTATTTGAATGTTTTAATAATTAATGCTGTAATGGAATTTAATAAAGCTTTTTTATTTTATTTATTTATTTCATACATACCTCGTACATAGGGTCAGTTTCTTGGGGACCCGTGGTGAGACCAACATGGGCATCATTCAGCGCGCGTACTTTAAAACGCAGTGATTTTTTTGATATTGGGTAGAACTGGTACACGGTATTGTCTCCGGTCGATATGTCTGGAATTGGTTTGAACATTTATGACCACTTACAGCCAATTATGTACTTAAAGGTAACATGAACAAGCTAAGCGGCTACGATGGCGAAGCACGGAAAATTTTGAATTATGCTATGTTTTAGGTACACAAAATCGTTTCTTCCTATTCGCAATTCTTCACAACCGGGATCTTTCATTTATGTTAGTGTAAAGCTTGGCATTATTCAAACATTTTAGAATTTAAACAAATGCCTACCTTCTTCAACGTTATTCCGGGATTCATCTGAAAGGTATTAAAAAAGATTAATCGACACAAACATTTCTAAAGACAAAAGCACCGTCATAAGGTGCCGAGAGTATTGCTTTGAGCTAAATATGACACGTACTAAGAAAAATTAAAACTGCTCTTATACCAGTTATCAATTAAGGCCACAACATCAAGTACGTACCACTGAACTTTGCAAGACCTTGAAAAGTTCGCTTAAGCATGTTGACTTACTTGTGATCTTCCAAACGCCGTTAGAACCAAATCCAGTGTGTAACCCCATGTGGGTTACTTTTATCGGCTTCAAATCTTGCCACGACATGAAAGGATCGCTCTCGCCGTCTTTCCCGACCTGGATATTACCGTTATCCCAGCTCACCCAGAACCGTCGGAAATGATACTCGTCCAGGAAATTAGATGTAGCAACTTCACTTTTTTCCGTTTTAAGATAGCAATACTTTTTTCTTATTACGCTCTGTGTATTTCCCCAACCTCCAATGACCGCCTAGAAATATAAATGTAGGATGAGTGGAATGGAACGTCAGAATGAACGAATAAGTGACAGAGCAAGAATGATTAGAAGTATGTACGACTGTGAAAGAGAGAGCGAATGCGTGACTGGGGATTTTTGAAGGAGAAAACGGTCAAGGGAGGCTTAGATTAACGCTAAGACGTGGTGGTTGTAATTTTCCTTTTATTTCAAAAATATAAGCATTTTCTTATAAAAAAAATGGTTTCAGTACGCCCTAATCCCACATAAATAAAACCTTTTACAACTACTGGTCCTTCTGCTAACCGCTAAGTGTCATTCATGATATTTTACAGAAAGGGACTTCAAATCAGAATGCGATATCATAGTGGGCAATGTCCCCTAATGTAAAATATTCATTGGGCCAACATCATAAACAAGTCTGACAAAAATCACAACTACCGGATTTGACGCATGCTCTGTATGTATAAAGTTATTGGATTATTTCTGCTTTCGCAGTCCATACCATACCTCGTACATGGGGTCCGTCTCCCGTCCTTCAGAGAATAGTCCCACGTGCGCATCGCTGTTTGAGCGCACTTTGAACTTCACCGAGCTGCTTGATATGGGGAAAAATTGGTATTCCGTGTTATCTCCCGTTCTCACAACTGAAATATATTTTATATTATATACATAAACTCGCGCATATATCCCCAAAGGGGGTAGGTAGAGAATATACATTTTGTATTACAGTGCCACTTCTAGCAATTGTAAATTTAAACATAAAAAAAATATGATAGCCCAATTTTTATAATTGATCCTTATGAGACTCGCGGTAAGAAAGGGAATGGTGCTAATATATTCATTTTGTACGATACTTGAATATTGTATTCAACAAATCAGGCGTATATATTGTTTGTTTTTGTACATTAAAATTAGATGGTTCGTATTGTTCTTACTTATGATGGTATGGTACTTAAACTAAAGTGAATCAAAAACCATTCAGACGTACCTTTGGTTCCCGTACTATCTTGTAAATTATCTGAAAGTTTAATATTTCGGTTTTAGTATCAACTTGGTTAAAGATTTTTTTTTTCAATACAGCAACTATTATTACAGATTGATTTAAGGCAATAATTAAAGGCGCTATTGCATAAGGTCATAATGCGATAGCGCCTTAAATAATCGAATTTACCTAATTATTATACTTGCACAAGACACGCAGACATACTTTAACAAATTCGGACATAGAACAATAAAAAAGTTCAATTTGATCAGCAACTAGATTTAGTGTGTGTACGGCGCGACTAATAGGCGTTTTACGAATAAATTTGGTCCTGTCGCTCGGCTACGCCAGCAGCCACGGCCGCCACCGCCGCCCCGCGTACCCGTCCGGTACACCAAAACTTAACTGCTGCAATATATCCGGGTTTCAGATAATACCCCGTAGAACTCGCACAAGTTAGTATGCTAGTGACAAATCCCAACGCGTTTCCAATCTATTGTAGCCCACCATGCCTATGACGAAGTATGTCTGTAGGATACATCAACGGATAGAAAGGGTAGACAGACTCCTTACAGTTTCCAGTACGGATTTTTGGTGACGCTGAAACGGCTTGAATGTTTTTAAAGCTTGCTGCTCGCCGAAGTACTAAACCGAGGCTTCTAAATGCCTTTATAGAAATGCCAACTATAATAATGGTCCCTAAATGTCAAACCCGTATTAAATTGTACCCCCTAGGTATTTAACGGAGCCCACTACCACCCTGCTACCACATAGTTGTAGATGAGTGGTGTTTTTGCCCGGGTGAAAGTGATGGTGGTGCATTTTTCTACATTAATTTCCAACTCGTTTCTTTGGCTCCACTCCACCACTCTCTGTATATCCCGCTGGAGGCGCTCGCAGTCTCCCTCGTCCTTGACTGCCAGGAGCAACTTGGGATAACTTGAGATCGTCCGCGAATAAAAGACATTTGGCGTCCATAACTACTTCTGGTAGGTCGTTAATCATTATTAAAAAAACTAACGCCCTGAAGTTACTTCCCTGACTTTCGCCCTTGTAAAATACGGCTGGTACTTGCAAATTGCATACTCCACGTATTGCTTTCGATCCCCCATGTAGCTTGCAAAAAACTGTAGTATTTGAGGAGTGCAGCCAACTGCCGCCATCTTTGCCAACAAAACGTTATTGTTCACCAAATCGAATGCTTTTTTGAAGTAAAAGTACGCTACGTCAACTTGCACTCCACTAATGAAACTCGATACTGTTCTTCCGTTAAAAGACGTCGTTTTATACAGATCAGTAGAAAATATCATCTCTTGGCGTACATACATTTTTCATCGCATCGTATGTCGCATAAGTTACTACTAAATTATGAGATAATATTATCATACCAATTTCCCAAGTTCCAGACGAACCAAAGCCAGTATGCACGCCCAAATGGGAAACAGCGAGTGGCTCAAGATCAAGCCATGACATGAAGGGCTTGTTTTCTCCTTCGCGCCCCACCATAATCGTGGCGTTATCCCATCGCATCCAGAAAGCCCGGTTTTCAGTACCGCTCACAATTCCGGGGGTCTTCGCTATATCTCTGTCCCATGGGAAACAGGTCATCCTTCTTATGACGCTCTTTGAGTTCCCCCAGCCTCCAAAAACGAACTAAAAATAAAGGAATGCCAAAAGTTAGTATTTATAATTCCTACTGGACGTAAAAAGTGATAACACGGGTTCATGGTTGTCTGTACAATGAGAAGTCCATGAGATTGTAGCTTTGTAAGTTCGTATGTAGGCAGTAATCTCCAGAACTACTTATACGAAACCAAACAATCATTTACCTGTGTATAAAGTGGACCTTCAGGGTGGACATATTAGGTTGTGTTTGTTTGCAATAACCGGGCAGTAGCTAATAAAGTGATACTAAGTACCTATTCGGAATAAATTAACGGGTGGTTATACTGGTTATATGTATTTTTTTACTTTATAAAGCCTGTTAATAAATGAAAGTTCATTCTATTACACCGCAATACCAACAAATCTGGTTTTCATATTGCGTCCTAGAATTCGATTTTCACCATGTTTTGCCAGCCAGTAGACGCTTGTTTGTCCCTTTTTAACAGCCGTAATGGGGAACTTAGAGGCCTGACATGAATAGCCAGCGGGATAATTCGTTAAATCTCAGTAATTGGCAAACACATGGACGAATTCAGTGGGTATGTAGGAAACCTGCCCACAAAATATTCGTTAAACTGCTGTATGTTCCCACAAAACATCGCATAAAGCCCACTTGGCGTGGTTAGGTTTGTCTTATAAGCTGAAACCGTAAATCTTTCACGGTTGTGTGTGTTTCAGAAAAAAAGTGATAGGGTAAATAAAAAAGGCTAAAGAAACATCGGTCTTCCACCAGCTCGATGGGTTGACGACATAAAAAGACCGCGGGTAATTCCTGGATGAGGCTATTACCAGAGCATATTCGAAAAGAGCCATACCTATGCTCAGGTCTCAGTGGGTGATTACAGACTGATAATGATGATGATGGGAAATAAAGTTTACCTAGACGAAATGAATCATTCGGGAAAAAAATAGGAGACAAATAAGGAGACAAACCTCATACATAGGTCCCGACTCCCGAGGCAGTGTGGCGAGTGCAACATGCGCATCATTGCGCGCATGAACTTTAAACTGCGTTGAAGTACCAGATACAGGGAAAAACTGGTACAGTTTGATATCTCCAGTGACCACTTCTGAAAATTAAAAAATTTAAAATGTTGCCAATTCAGGCTTTTATTCTTAAAATTCATTGTTCATGCTAGATCCAAATAATTCAAACTCTTAACCAACTGCGCTATCGAAGCCATTACTCCATTTAACAAAAAAAAATATCGAATTTCCTCGTATTGAACGTTTATTGAAATGATAAATCGACGCGAATTGGGGAAACAACTTTTGGCGCGCGTGGAGCGGCGTGTAGGAGAAGTATTTACGTTAACTTAACATTTTTGCCCCAATAAGTCCGATGACTGTTCAGTGTTCACTATCTTCTCTTAACAAACAAAATGCTTTCATAATTTCACATATACCCAATCTACCTGTACTAGAATAAGACTTAACCTGAGATTAAACGTCGAATTGTCGACAAATCTTTACTTAAATTAAAATTAATATCTAATAAATAGGTATCCAGTATAGAATGCAGACTTACCATTATTGACATAGCTGTTTTCAGAAGGGACAACTGAAATTTTAATTTGGAATTAATTTAGATCGAATAAGACCATCCCATTAATGAATCAATCGGCTAATCTGCCGATAGACATGTGAGTTAGAATGAAGAACTGTGAGTTATATTTAAAAAGAGTCTCTCTTTGGCGCTAATACATGCATCTAATCCTACTTTGATTTGTTTTAAGGGTCATACAGATTGAGTGAAACCACGAAAGTGAAAAGTCATAATTCCTGTGGTCTAAGCGGCTGTGCATATATAAAATGTTTTGATTGCATAAAATCATATAAAAGGGGACGCCGTTTATGCGGATTTAGGGTGGATTGCACTAAATCGTCTGTAATATTAGCGGTGTTCGTTAAAATCTGAATGAATGGAAAGTTGCACAAGTTTTATATGGAATCGCAGTGGTGCCATTATTTAACGTTGATCGGTCTGTAATCGTAGGTTTGCAACCCACCCTAAGAGGCCAACCAAAAATTAGGCTTTGTGGCCCTTAACTTTGGCAATGTCCAAAGGAGATGCAAACCTAAATCTCTGTATGACCTTTAAATGCATCGCACTATTACGCCTAAAGCTTTTCCACAAGGGTTGAATCGAAAACAAAACTATCGGAGATAAATCAAATTACGCATCGCCATGCCGATGCCGGTGGAAAACTTTCATGAGGCTTGAGCGGAAGCAAAAATATTAGGAATATGAAGTGTATTAAATGTTTTAATGCTTTCTGGAATGTATCCCTTAACAGCTAAGGCTTAGCTCAATGATCTTACAATACATAGCTTTACGATTCCTTGACATAATTAGATACATTTTCCCTACTTACCAAATCAAATAAATATACACAAATATCAACTTGACTTAACCACGTAAATTCAAGTGATGAAAGCCCTTGTACTTTAATTCACTCGTAAGTAATGATCGAATCTACATGGTTATTTGAAAAGTAGTATTTTTCTACACGTTTTTAAATAGTAAGTAAGTGTTTGTAGGAGGAAGTGTTGTAGTGTATCAAAAAAAGATTAAAAAATAAATAAATATTTCCTTTTCGCAGACATATCGGTCTAGACGCAGTCCAGCTACTGGTCGATTGTGTAACGCTTTCTTCGTATCTAAATGTCATTTTTCGTATTATAAAATGACATTTTATTTGTCCTAATGCATGTTCGAAAAGAAGCGTAGGTCTGTATTAAAATCATAACAAATTCCCAACTATTTACCAGCAACAGCAATTCAAACCAACCCAGACAGATACTTTTAGCATAAAATACTTGTTAATTATAAAAAGAAGTGTATAAAAGTATTGAAGAGATTTTTTATTGAAAGAAAGAAAAATATAAGTAGTTTTTTTATTTACGCTTATTAAGCCTACAAGCAGTTTTGGGCTAGCCACTACACAAATTTAGCCCAAAATCTTCAGAACAAATAGAAATGTTCAAGGAAGTGGAAGTGTCGGACAATAAGAGTGCGTACTTCCGATCTTCCAAGCGCCACTGGAGCCAAACCCAGTGTGTACACCCACGAACCCAACCTTGAAAGGCTCAGGGTCGTGCCACGACAGAAATGGGCTAGTCTCCCCAGCTTTTCCGACCAGGACTATCCCGTTGTCCCAGCGAGTCCAGAAACCGCGGAACTCATCGTTGTTCAAAAATTGGGGCGTCTGTACGGCGTCTTTCTCGGGCTGGTCGCAGAATCTTCGGCGAATCACGCTTTTTGAGTTCGCCCAGCCTCCAATGACGATCTGGGAAACAAAAATTATGGTAAATAGAATTCTTCGGGTATTTGCCGCATCCTGCTGTTGATGTCTGGTTGAATCTGGAAAGGCTGTTTCTTTAATAGAGATCTTGTCAGATGGAGTTCATCACGCGATAGGTGACAAGATAAGAGCGTCGTCTCGTTCTATCGAACGGTGTCAGCCAGGGACGGATGCTCTATCTTGTCACTTATCGCGTGATAATATGCCATCCATGCTACGGCGCCTGGTGTGTAATTATTTAACTATGTGACCTAATAGCTACTACATATCTGGGGGGACGGTAATGCCCCCGCCAAGACGAGCCAAGCGAAGTGCAAGGGCAGGGCACTACATACCTTTTTAACCGACTTAAAAAAAAGTAGGAGGTTCTCAATTCGGATGTTTTTTTATTTTTAATGTTTGTTACCTCAGAACTCCGTCATTTCCAAGATACAAGATATTTATTCATAAAAGTCAATGTTTTACAAGTCGGTAGGTACATAATAAGTAGTTGTATTTATTAATTACATCGGATCTCAAATACGAGTAAGGTCGCATATAGCTTTACATGTCTGAGTGATACAGGAAATTTCAATTTAAAAATATTAGTTACTAAATTGTGAACCGATTCGTACAATTCTTTTTTTAATTAAAAGTATATGCTTCCAGCTTGGTCCCATTGTTTTCAAAACCCCAGTTGGATGATGGGAACCATGAGGAATTTAGGGAACTCCTCAAATATATTAGGCACGCGTGTAGTAATTTCGGTATTTTATATTATAACTCGTGTATTTACATCCGGAAATCATAAATTTGGTGATGGTGGAAGTGATGATGAAGACCACAGATGGCTTGTGGAACTTCTCAATGATGTATTTCAAACTATAAAAGTACGTCACATTTTCTGATATGATTTCGTTGAAATAGCAAACAATGAAGTGCCAAGGGTAATTCTGAGATCCTTGAGGAATCGACGGAAGTCCTCAAATATTATCGGCCCACATACGGTGATCTGGTTTTTAATAATCAACGCATTTGCTCTAAGAAATCAGGTTCATGTGGTAAATTGCAAAAGAAATGTGAAAATGTTCATGTGGCTTGGCGGAGTACTGAATTAAAGTCGGTTAAAACTTTGTTTTTAAAGTAAATTATCTCAAAGCGCTTCGTCGTTTTTTTGAACCCTCATTACTTGTATTTGGATTATATCATATAAACTAAATTGTCGGGGTATGATGTCAATAGTGGACTTACAGCTTGTATACAGTTTCAATTGCATAGCTCTTATACTTAAGATTTTATTGATATCTAAAAAACGAAGATTTCACTGACTCACTCACTCACTCGCGTTGATCATCAAAACCTCAAGGGTACTTCCTGAAGTCCTAGAAAGCTGAAATTTTGTATGTATACTAGTATAAGTACAATTTCAATTAAAAAAATTGGAACTTTTACCCCCCAACCCCTTAACCTTACTTAGGCCTGCTTATAGACCATAAGTTCACATGGCAACCGCATGTCAACAGCATGTGCAATAAATTAAGATCAGTGCTTGTAAAGTTCCACCATCTGAAGTTTGTACTAGACAAGGCTACTATGTATACAGTGTACTATGCGCTCGTAAACTCACTTTTATCCTATGGATTGACAAGCTATGGACGGATATTTACGACCTACTTAGACAAAATAAAAGCGTTACAGATACGATTCATGAAACTAATGGTTGATACGAAAACAAAAATAAAATGTAAAAATAACACCTACTTACGAACAATTATTCTTAGAATGTAAAATATTGCCAGTTCATAAAAAAGTAATGTTGTTGTTGGCTGTGGAACAATTTAGTAACGACGAGTTTAAATAACCTATTGGTACTCAAAGACTTGTTAGAAACAGAGACAGAGATAAACTACTATTGCCTAGGTTTACTAATTATTATGGCCAAAGACATAGAAAGTACCTAGTTCCGAAAATATATAACGACCTGCCGTCCGAGACAAAGAGTGCAAGTGTCACAAAACAATTGTTTAAAAAGAAAGTAAGCGACGTCTTATTAAATAAATTTAAAAATGAAATTCAGCTATGTTAAGTAACTTTAGCAAATACCGTAGGTACATAATATATTACTAGTCATACTACAGCTGTTAGCTAATAAAACGTTAAATCAATTAGGAGCGTTGTTTGCCAACAAACCGCATTGTGGTTTGGCAGATTAATTGTATGTAAATTTAGCAATAAGCCTTAATGAGAATAAACATTTTTCATTTTTTGATATTTTTTTTTTAACTAGGGGACGGAATTTTGTATGAGACTTCAGCAAATTTTGATGCTAGGGGTCTGAAAGTTGACATAGGGACTCCTAATTGGGAAATTAACGCTAAAACAAGCCGAGGACTATGACTTATGTTATAATACTTGCCTCGTACATAGGCCCGGACTCCCAGGGGTGCGAGGTGAGCGCGATGTGCGCGTCGTTGCGCGCGCGCACCTTGAACAGCAGCGTGTTGCCCGACACCGGGAAGAACTGGTACTTGGTGTTGTCCTCCGTTTTCACTGAATTTTTTTTATTTTTATAACATTCCTTTCAAGTTCTAATCCAAACACTTATTTTATTAATCATACAATCATAAATTACACATTATTTAGATTCACGAGAACTAGATGTCCACTGATCGATTTCGTAACGTCTCGTAAATACGTTAGGTACGGTACCTAGTTCTAAATGGCATTATGTTGTATGGGAAAATTACAGATCAGTTGTCCTCACATTGGTCCGAAGAGTTACGCAATTAGCCTTCTGGGCTTGTGTTAAATATATTTTTAAAGAAAATCAAATTTAAAATTTTAACTGTTTATGTCTGTAAAAAAATTACATGTTAATTTCTAGCAATAAGGCTTAATCTTATTATTTTAAGATTTTACGTTGCCTTATTCATAATGTATCTGTACAATCCCTGAAAACGGGTATCTCCCAAATAACAGGACATGGGCAATTTGATTGATTCAAACTTAATTACTTACCATCATATTTCTCTTCTGCACTGGCTTCTGAAGAACCATCTGAAAATTGAGAAATTAAGTTATAAATAGCAAACTAACTACGATACAATATTCTCAATTTTTTTTATGGTGACTAATAGTTTATGACGTTAAATAATACTATATATATTATATATATAATAGTATCATAAAAAAGAAGAGGAATCTATGGTGTTAATCTTCTATGGTGGGTATTCCACAGTCGCCTTAGCATCCAAATCTTCCTATTATTGTTCTCGTTCCTCTAATTCTCATAGAAACCGCTCTGATGATTGATATTTGTATTTTGACTTTGATTCAGCTTATTATTTGTGAGTATGGTTTGGACCATTTTTCACATAGCTTTAGAGATGTTTTCTTTATAAAGGATTCATATTCCATTCCGACGATGCCATCACAGGAGACCACAAGGGGAGTAAATGAGACTCTAAGATCTTCTGCAGCCAGGTCGTATTTGCGGTGTTTTTCGCGAGCGTGGTTTCGGGCGATTGTGGGCCATGTGAGTAAGCCATACGAAGCGGCGTCGGCATTTACGATGCGAATATCAAAAAACGCCTTCCTCGCTGGCTCCCATACATTATTGATTAGTAAGTCGCTTATTAGCCCTGGTTGATCTAGGGTTGCGGCTCGCATTATTGGCTCAGTAGTAGCCGAACCCCATGCTAGTTCCGCCCAGTTTTTGATGTCTTCTCTGTGTTGGTCGTGGCCTCTTTTTATAAGCCCTCCTTTCTTGCAATTAAGTGCATGGTTGAGGTTGAAACTATTTTTTCCGCAACCATCGCAAGTTGGTGGCAGGCCAGAGGGTTCATGACCGTATCTGATCGCAAGGCCATCACAAAACAGCGTTGCTGTTAAGTCGGTATCATCAGCTTTGGTCGGTATTACTGTTAGCCATTGTGATGTTTTTTTTTTTCAATCGCCCTTTGAATGTTTTTTTGTTTCTTTGTTGCCAGCTTACAAAGGATTGATTCTAGTTCATGTTGTTCATATTTTTCTCGCTTTTTCTTCCTTCGTTAAGAACTTTATATCGAATTGCGTTAATTCATATTTTGTTTGCATTTGATGATATTTCATGTGAGGTTTTGGCTTGTTTTGTGGGATCATTATTTGCAAGGCCACCCAGCTGGAAGTGCAAAGAGTTCGTGTTCTATGGATGTTACTTCTCTGCCTAGTATGGAGGGCGTTAACTGAGTCTTGATTGCGTTCCTTAGGTCATTGTAGTCTTCGTCTTTTCCACCGGTTACTCTTTGTAGGTATTGCCATTCATATTGCAGTGATTTAGTAATTGCAATATGGACAGCTTGAGGATAATTTTCACTGGCTTTTGTGATTTTAGGGATGCAGTCAGTCCAGTTTTTCACTTTTTGTAGTACATAGTCGGTTTTATCTTAAACTTCCTAAAAACCGTTGTGATTTTACAATTTTGGTTCCTTATATATCGAATTTTTGTTTGGCAATTTCTGTGAGGCCTGTTTTTACTATTACGAGTAGATAACTTTTTGTTGGCTCAGGGTACTAGCCGTATCTGGGTCCTTCTGTCATGTCAGTTTGAACCATTCTAGTATTTCATCAAATTTACCTAAGCATGCAGAGTCGTCTGCGTACCAGTTCTGAGTGTATTTATTCTTGTTTTTGCATGATTTTATTAGTGGTAATATGCCAATCGCATACATTTGCATTGCTAATGGGTCGCCTTGGGTTGTTCCTTCTTTACTTAATATGTATTTACTAGTATTTCTAAATGATGTGACTGCGTGTCCTCTGTAGGTATTAAAGAGGAATCTCGAGCATACGTCTGGCAATCCATAATTCTAATGAACGATTGAGAGCATTGAAGGCATTGGTAGCGTCGACGAGGAGTATACCTTATATTCTCCACATACTTTTTACTGGATATTGTCTGCGGTTTCCGCGATTATTACTAATTAAATTAAATGATTTAATCGGATTGCCTGTACCCGCTTTACCACAAGCGCTGTAAAGGGATCGAAAATTATTTGTATGTATTGCTAAGGATAGTCAATTCTCACATCATTGAGAACTTCAAGAATATTAAAACATATTCAAACAAAGAATAAATCGCTCAAAGACCCGAGCTTATTCCAATTAATATTATTCCAACGCTCGACTATAAACAAATCATACTTTCTAACTTCCAGGAGCCGGCAGATCCAAATCCAGTGTGTACGCCCGCAAAACCAATAGGGAAGGGGTCCGGATCGTGCCACGAGAGGAATGGGTCGGTTTCCCCTTGGCGGCCAGCCGACACCAGCCCTTTGTCATAGCGCAGCCAGAAACTTCGGAACTCATCCTCGTTTAGGTATTGAGGTGTCTGCTTTTCATCTTTTTCAGGTTGTGAGCAAACCCTCTTTCTGATCACGCTTTTTGTGTTGCCCCAGCCCCCAATGACGATCTGAAACAGATGGTATATTTGTCAGAATAATAAATACCATGGAATTTGAATAAATCGTTAACGTAAAGTATTGACGCATTCGCCTAAGATCCACGTCAAAGAAACGTATTCAATTTTCGCCCTATAACATTGTAATATGGCACAAAAATGTAAACATAATTATATAATATCTGACATCAACAGTAACTAAATACTCGTTCAAACCGTCATCGATACAGGCACATGTCTATACTAATATATAATATTATAAAGAGGAAAAGTTATTGACATGGAGGACTTCTGGATATCCATAGCCAAGGAGAGCGCTGTTATTCTTTATGCAAACACAATACCGCACGAGCGTCAGTCAATTGCTCTGTCTTTTTAGGGTTCCGTACCAAAAAGGTAAAAAAGGAACCCTTATGGTGCGACTCCATCCGTCTGTCCGTATGTCCGTCTGTCCGTCTGTCCATCTGTCACAACGTTAGATATCTCAGGAACTACTTAAGCTGTTAAGAGTGTTAAGACACGTGTATGGAAAATGAAAAATTTAAATATACATTTTTATTTTCTGTGTAAATGATGAATATGAGAGGGGTTAAAAAATCAAAGTCTAGTAAATATATCAAGTGGGGTATCATATGAAAGAACCTAAGTTGCACTTGCTAACACCGTTTTTATTTTTTTCTACAGTGGTTAAATTTTGAATTATTAAGGAAAATTTAGAAAAAAATACCATTCCCCCCCTTATCTCCGAACTTTACCATGCGAAATTTCTGAAATAATCACATCTGATTAAAAGTAACATAAATAATACAGGAAAAATAAAACGTTATCTCTATTATCTAGCGTATTTTTATTTATTTATCAAAAATAATTTCTTAATTAAAATTTCAAGTATGTAATTTTATGTCTTCAAACTCCTATGAGATTATTTTTAAAGTCCCTTCTTTCAAATAAAAAATAAATAATCGAAATCAGTACGCGTGATAAAAATCTATCGCTGATAAACAAACAAACTGGGTTGTAAGTTGTTAGTACCAAAATGCAGATGGTGCTGTACAACGGTAACTTCTCTTAAATATGAGCTGTTTAAGATTGTTCAAGAAAGAATGGGGTCCTGACATGACGGGTATGGTGTATGAAAGTTTGTAAGGAACCCTCGGTGCGCGAGTCAGACTCGTACTTGACCGGTTTTTTTTTATTGGAACGAGTAGAAAGATTGGTAGCTGTCCCGCGCGCGATCATGTGCGAGCGAGGACATGGCCTTTGCAGAAAAGGTGACAATGAATGAATGAATGAATGAAATATTTTATTTCAGGTCTTCACCGACCCATATAAGAGGTGTTAGTTACATTTTAATTATAAGGTTAGATTACACAATACAAAGCTTACATACAATTTAACATACAACATAAACTGACATACAGAGAACATACCCTTGCGTAATATATTGCAAGGTAGATTTGACCTGCCCAATCCAATACAGAAGTATTGGACAGTCAAACCTACCAGCCATCATTTTCAAGATGCTGTTAGTACTTTTCCTCACTCGAGCCATCAGGGATGAAATTTTATTTCGCATAATCGCATGAAAGTCATTAGTGCGTGCCTCTGCGAACATCCCCGAGGCACTTCACCATTTGGGCATTCCTAACAGCATCCTGAAAACATTATTATACGTAACGCGTAGGGCGCTATAAGCCCACTTTGTGTACTTAACCCAACCCTTGACAATGAACCGTTACAAATTCAAATATCTAGTCTGCAAGTAGACCGCAAGGTCTTCTAAATAGACGTGAGTTTTACAGATAGATTTACAATGGCAATAATGTTGACAAAATCACCTTTTTGTCACTACACATTACTACTCGTACTGAGCATGGTGCTTAAGTTGGGGTTGGTGCAGCATATCTTTTCGTTCCATACCTCTCTATATCATATGGGTGTCCTCGTCACTCACTTCCTTCCTATTACAAATCGTCTCTCACGCAGTTCATCCACATTTTTCATTGCCTAATTCTTGTTTTACAACCCTTGAGTGTTGAGTGTGTATTCAAGGCTACAGATACAGTGAAGAAGGAATGCTTTTACCTCATACATGGGATCCGACTCCAGCGGATGCATGGAGAGTGCGATGTGGGCATCGTTGCGAGCGCGCACTTTGAACTGCAACGAGCTCCCTGTCGTTGGGAAGAACTGGTACTGCAGGTTGTCTCCTGTTTCTACATCTGAAACGTATTTCATGTTTATAAATGCTAAGTTCCTTAACATTTTCGGAACCCGCCAGCATCCATGCCATCCTTAGAGACCTCCTACTAATATTATATTTGCGAAAGTTTGGATATTTAGATGTTTATCTCAATCACGCCCAAACGGCCCAACCGATCTGGATGAAATTTTGCACGAAGACTGTAACATAGAATAGTTTCATCCTGGGTCCACGCATATGACGTGGCGGGTGGAAGCTAATAATAATCATATATAGGATGTCCCAAAATCACGCATCAAGATGTGATATTATATAAACGAAACACAGTTTTGGAGTAGGTCATGAGACAAATGGCCTCCGCGGCCTTTCTGGCAATCTTTTGTCCAAAATTTCCATGACCATTATGCATACAACTTTCTGAATTTCGTTGAAGCAAAGCTCCTTCAATACACGATTGTGTACGCCACTGGATTTTTGTATGGAGTTAAATGATGTCACAGGTGTATGGCAAAAAAACCCACAACCATTGACGTTGAATGACATCCGTACATTGAAGTAGGACATTCAACGTTGCTTCAACGTAATTCAGTAACATGCATGCAAAATGGTATATAACGACGATAATAAAGGTTATCAAGACAGAATATCGCTAGTTTATTTTGATAACATGAACAGAATGGGAATCCCAGACATCAGTTACGACATTACTGTGATCTCGGAGCGTGCGAGTTATCGTTCGTGTAACTAATACTACTTGCGGATACATTTCATCAGACTAAAATAAATATAACATCACATCTCATAATATCTTTATTTTTGGAGAACTTAGTGGTCCATAGTGTGGTAGTAAACAAAATACCTTAATATATTAACCACATGCACCTAATTTGATATATTTTGTACTCTTCTGTGAAGCTAAAAATTCAGCGCCGGGCCAGGCCGTTTGATTCTGCGACGAATTGATTCACCCAAATGGATGGACGTAACATGGTTCCAACTTTGAATGTTGACATTCACGACCGAACATTTAGATGACGCATTGGTGCTTCGCGTTGCACGAATTTAAAAGTTGACACATTTTGTCGATTTTTTAAACCCATAAATGTTATGCTAAAAGTGGTTCTGGAACATAAGTTGCATGTGCTCTGCCTACCATTTTTGGGAATGAAGGCGTCCATCTCCGAGTATGTACGTATGTAAATGTTTGTTTAAAAATTACATTTTCTTACCCCCAAATGCATTCTCCTTTTCCAGGTTAGCATTAAAAAAATAAAAAAGTTCCTAGTAAAAACTAGTTGATTCATTATACAATACTG
The DNA here is from genome assembly GCA_963854355.1 of Epinotia brunnichana. NCBI lineage: Eukaryota > Metazoa > Arthropoda > Insecta > Lepidoptera > Tortricidae > Epinotia > Epinotia brunnichana. The sequence goes on along the minus strand of OY977945.1, from coordinate 6,095,119 downwards.
GAAGATATCCCTCAAAGGGATAAATTCACCTTTGTAGTTGCCCTTTCCTAATGTATTTTCCTTTCCTTTTGATATCGTGTACATTAAAGAGTTTTACTACTCATCATAGGCCTCAAACATCTTGACAGATGATTGAAACAGCGTCTGTAGAGGGGCAGCGCCTCTCGTGACTATAATGTAAGCCAATCCGGGACCGGCGCTTGCGTTCACATTCGTGGCACGCGAATTGAGGGACCGTATCGTCAGCAACCTCTTAAAGTCAAAGTGATTTACTTATCAAGCAAATTACTAGACTGCATATTATCTTTATTTATAGTGATTTACTTATTGTTCAATTTAGGCATACATATTACAAACACCTATGAATGTCGATAAACTTCCACCGGTTCGGAAAGAAAACCTCTGCCTCGAGAAGAACCGGCGTAAAAAACTCGGCGAGGCATATTTTTTTCAAAACAGTATACAATATACAGGGTGAAATCAGGGTCGTGTAGCAAGAAGACCAAAAGCGAATAAGATGGTAACACTGAACAACTTTTCCTAAGAAACCGTCCACGAAATCGCAAAAAATTAAACAAGCAGTTCCATACATTAACTCGCAAATAACTCACAGTTAACTCTTAATTGGCTCTTATTTTTTGCGATTTCGTGGGTGATGGAAAAAGTTGCTCAGTATGACCATCTTATTCGCTTTTGGTCTTCTTGCTACACGACCGCGATTTCACCTGTATAATTCCAGTATTAGAGTATTCTTAAATGATATTGCTACAGTAGAACGCCTATTTATTCATTTTGCGATAGATTTTTAGTGCAGGACTTTATCACTGCCAAATATCCCAGTCCATGATGTAATCGTTTATCTTATAATATTTTTGAAATAAATGTATGTTTTACGAAAACATACTCGTGTTTAATTACTTACGACAGATTTGAGCGAGTTAGTAAGTTCAGTAATGTGTTTTGGAATTTTATTGTAGAATGTCTTGACGGTTTATGCCTGTAGATCGATAGATTAGATTAATTTATTTCACTTTTCTTCGTTGATTTCGTGGCCTGTGCCGATAGTGCTCCACTCGTCGCGGTTGCGACCAAGATCTTTCCAATAAGGGTGTAGATACTAAATAAAATAATCAATAATGTTGCATTTTCTCGAAAAAGTATAATTAATGTAGTAGTCAAATGGAGAAAAAAACAACGCAAGAGGTTAAATAATCACAAAGTTATAAGCGTCCAAAGTTTTAAGAAGGGATATGTTCTGTCCCTTTTCCGCAAAACGCACCTTCATATGAAACGATTGTCATTTATGACGCTAGACGATCGTGACGTCACGATCCCGGATCGTTTTCTCTCTCTAACAGGCAACATTGAAACGGTTGCAGCTTCGTAAATTTTTGAGATATTCGAATGGGATTTCCATCATTAGGCATATTTTTGCCGTCTTTCTTTTGAAGTAATAATAAATTTTGAGTCTATATTTTGCTGCGATTTTAAAAGCAATCATGCCACCCTTTACGCAGTCCTTGAAGCGTGACATGGGACGTCCTACGTTACGCTTTTCGAAGCCAACTTGGCTTAACGTAATCTGCATGGCCAATCGAGGACTTACTACTAATACTACTACAATAACAGACATTAGGTAATATAAATTATCATTCACCTAAGTCAGTATACATACGCCTACTCAGAGACGAGTTTCTTCGTTTGAGTTGAATGTATCACTCGAGGAAAATCACTCGTATAATGTATTATGCCCCCCTGTATACAAAATATTAGTTTCCCGCTGTTCTTAGGTACAATAAATTCTACTTGCCTTTATTTTGAGATCGATTAATCCTCGAAGGAGCTAAGCTTTAATAAAACGCCAACTACACTTGGGAGCAAAAAATTGGAGTCACCCGTGCAATTTTCATGTTTGTTCGTTTGATCCCAAATCAGCCCATGATAAAAAACAAATGGAGATGACGTTTGAAAGGTAATTTATTCAGCTATTAAATAAATGTAATTTCATGATTAGTAATAGCGTCATTACGAAATTATGGGTGCCTGATGATGGCCCATTACTAATGAGCCAATTAATGTATGTGTGGTTTGTGCCGTTTGGGAAGGTATACAATGAAAAGTTATCTGTATTTGCCTATCAATTGTGTATTGCATCTCTACCTGTGAGATAGTTGTCTATTAAATTAACCAGAAAATTCATGAACAATGGATACTATCCCTGATGAAGCCGCCCAAGCCGTAGCTCTGCTCCAAACCGGACATGGTCAGCGTCAAGTGGCCCAACAACTGAATTTAAGCCGATCAGCAGTCCAACGGTTATTTCAGAGGTACCGAGAGACTGGTGCCTTTACGAGAAGACCAGGCACAGGCAGGGTACGGTCTACCTCAGAAATAGACGAATGCTTCATCATCTCGGCTTCTCTACGGACACTGCTATTATAAGCTACAGCAGAAACTGCAGGAGATCCCAAATGTGTCCATAAGTCGATGGACCGTGAGAAGACATCTCAAGGAACAAGAACTGATACCACATCGAGATGCCAATGGACCCAAGTTTACCGCAGCTCATCGCACAGCACGTTGTGTTTTTGCTCAGGACCATTACAGTTGGACGCTTGAGCAATGGAATACCTTGATGTTTTCTGATGAGTGCAGGATCTGCCTTTTTGGCAATGATGGAAGAGAAAGGGTCTACCGATCAAAATCAAAAATATTTATTTATTCTGCAAATAGGCCACAAGGGCACTTTTACATGTCAAATGGTATTCTAAAATATAATATTAATAATCTTACACAATAATCATTTTAAAATTGCAGATTTTAACCAATTAGTACCTAAACGGTTAACATACTAAATGTCACTAAATGAAAACTAAAAAAATCATAAATTGTAAAATATTATCAACTACATTCGATATAAGGTCTGTGTCAGAATTAACAATAAGTTTATGATATTAATTTAGTACCCCAGAGATGTATAAGGTCTCTGAGCATCCAAATACAATTAATAATTATTATAATGTTCTTATATACATGTATACTGTCTCTAAGCGTTAAAACAGAAAAAAAGGAATTAATGTAATATTGTCAGAGATGTACAGGGTCAATAACAATAAAACGTGTCAAGAACAGAATGATGTCTCTCGTCAAAATAATGATAATAACACTGCAATGAACAGACCGGACTCCACAAACAGCACCCGATCACGACATCGCCGTGTGTATTACCGTGGGCCTAGGTTGATTTGTGTAAGATTGTCCCGTAATATTTATTTTATTTATTTTTTGTCGCCTCCCTCAACCATATGTTAGGGAAGGTGGCGACCCGATCAACGACGCCACCGTAAGCAAAGCCCTTTAAGCGAGCATGACATATTCAAGCCACACTGGACATTGATAATAGCAAAGATTAAAGCGACTTGTTCGGCGAGAAAAAGCATTACGTGCTCTCATGTTACATAAAACGGAACAGCTATTTCCGGTACCTATAAATCCTATAATAATAACAAAGGTAATACGCCAATCATACTCGAAGGTATATTAATTCTAATAGAATTTGACTGCTACTGGCTTAAAGGCATTTTTATCGTTTATGAAATCGTTGACATTATAATACGCCTTGCTTAGCAAATATTTTTTTTATATGAGACTTAAATTTACTTAACGGCAAATTAAGAAAGAAAAGAAAGAAAGAAATAACACATTTATTCGTGGACAAAACAATGGGTGTAAAAAACAAAACACAGAACGTAACAATAGCAGGGTCCACGAAAAGGCCCCGACTCAGCATGGTGCTAACCTAGAAGGCCAGCGCTGGTCTTCCGTCACAAAACAAATACCTACGCTAAACATAATATATCTTAAAACTATTCCAAATCCGACGCCAGAGTGGCACGGCAGATTGCATCGTGTGAACGCGTCGCCAAACTGTGTGTCAGTGTCACTGTCACTTGACAGACCGAACGCAACTTTTATTTCAGATAGTGAATTTAAGGTAAATATACGTAAATACAGAAACTGAATACTAAGTTAAAAGTACATTTGTGATACAGGAAGAAAACTAAGAACGAATACAGTTTGGTGCAAAGTTAAATATTGAACGTCACAAGCTCAACTGTACATACATAAAACGACTGCTTTCTGTACCAGGTCATGACTCGGGTGACGAACGGCAGTGCCAAGAATTCACACAATCTAAACATGATAGATAACACAATTATTATGCGAACCAGATGCTGTGCGGATTTATTTATATGCAGATGGGACATATCCCGACAGTAAGTACCTGACTGCAATCCAAAATCTTAATCTAAAATTATATTAGGCATGGCAAAGCGGTAAACTAAATCACAAAAGAGGCAGCTAATAAACACACAAGGATTTGAGGAACAAAGATACAAAGACAAAGACAGGGCACTTAAAGGCAGCTAGTTTCAAGACATAAGGTTTCCTGACTAAATTGATGCTCTAGCAAATACTTTTTCAGCTTGATTCTAAAACTATATATGCTTCCCAGGTCCCTGGCTAAAGGCGGTAGAAGACAGTTCCAGCATCTAGTAGCTGCAAAGCGAAAACTTCCCCGGAATGAAGCTGAGGCATGTTGAGAAGTAATAAGAGACTTTTTACACTGACGGTTTCCCCGTGACCTATTGATGATGAGCTTCTCGAAAACATTTATACTGGAGCTTGGTGCTTTTAAACCCCGAATAGTTAAGAGACAAGCAAGATGCAGTTTTTGTCGGTGTTGCATTTTTAAAATATTATGTTTGTTGAGAAACGGAGTAACATGGGCCCTCGATGGTATGTTGAAAATGAAACGCATTCGCACAGGCATTCTGTACACGCTGTATGAGCTTCTTGGTTTTTGCGTAGAGACAGGGACCAGTCACAACATCCATGTAATTAAGTTTAGACTGGACAAGTGATGCAACTAGACGGATGCGTAACTGCTCACATAAATATGATCATAGATAACTTATGGAACTCCTTAAAGATGTATAGTACTTCAAAGATTCTGACATGATTCCGTTGAAGTAGCAACTAATGAAGTGTTAATTCTGGGATTCTTGAAGAATCTATGGAACTCCTCAAATATTATCAGCCCACACATAGCGACTTGGGTTTGTTCTGTAATAATCAACGCATTAGCGCTCGGAGATCAAGTTCATGTGCTAAATTGGAAAGGATATGTGGAAATTTACATGTGCCTATGTGGCTTGGCGAAGTACTGAATTGGAGTGGGTTTAAACTTTGTTTTTAACCTGTCGTCGAGTTCGTCCACATCGCCACCAAGGCAATCGAAACGGTTTTGGAGTTCCAGCTGAAAGCTCTCGGGGTTTGGATTTGGGTGGATACTGGACGGAGTGTAGACTTCATCAGCCGAGAGCGCTCTCGCTTGACACATTTTGCATTCAATATGCCTCTTACCAGTCGGTGATCACTCCCGGTTTTAAACGTATTAGTCACAGAGACATCATTGAATATATGCTTCCTCGTCGACATGATGAAGTCAATAGGTTTTTAACAGAATCTTCAACACTGTCGTTCAGTGAGGCCGAATTGTATGCAAAATACAATTACTAAATTAGCAATTTTCCTTCTGCGCTTCATTTTTAGGGTTCCGTACCCAAAGGGTAAAACGGGACCCTATTACTAAGACTCCGCTGTCCGTCCGTCTGTCACTAGGCTGTATTTCATGAACCAGGATAGTTAGACAGTTAAAATTTTCACAGATGATGTATTTCTGTTGCCGCTATATTAACAATCATTAAAAAACAAAATTAAATACTAATAAAAATAGGACTCCCATACAAAAAACGTGATTTTTTGCCGTTTTTATAGATAATGGTACGGAACCCTTCGTGCACGAGTCTGGCTCGCACTTGGCCGGTTTTTTGTATTTACTAAATACAACAGAACTATTTTCGACCGGCAATGCACTGAGTTCGAAAAGTCAGTTTCATAATTTCCAATACAAGTCGCAAATTTAACAATTATTTCCAAAATAAACTTTTAAATAGATTTTATAAAATAGAAAAAGATTTGTTGTTATAGAATTTTCGCCAAAAGTAACAAGTAAAAAGTAATAAGGCTTTGAAAATAAGGCCCACCTTATTTTCAAAGCCTTGTAAAATAAATACAGTATGATTAATGAAGACAAGCCATTCATAGAACTGCTAATAATTTATTTATCAAACGAAATATTAAAAAAAACTGAATGTTATTTGCGTTAGAACAGAAAAACACCCTTAAAAAAATGTTGCTAGTGGGCCATCTTAGGCACCCGGTCGCCTAATAAGGCCCATTATAAATTATTTAAAACAATTGTTTAATCAATGTTTAAACATTACTATCGTCTAGAACTAGTCGTAAACTACATTTTTTGATCAAATGGATTTGATAAAATATTGAACCTATTCCAAAATTATAGCTGTGGGGCCATCCTTAGGAATATGAAAATGAGAAATTGCTATTAAACGACAATAACTTTTAAAATAAGAAAAAAAAACACATGTGTGAGATACTTTATATCAGCCTGTATCATGATATTTATAAATCGGTTCTTTATTCTAACATTAGTTTTTTGAAGTACTTTTTAGTTAAGGATACATAACAGTGGGCCTTATTAGGGGACTTTTACTTCAGTTTAATTAAGTGTCGTAAAAATATGTAAATAAGTTTTAAATAATAGTATTTACCTATAATTGGATGTTAAACAGATTAAACACCTAATTTACTAAAAATACTGACAAAATTTGCGTTATTTTTTTAAATTTTGGATAAAGGAATAATAAAACGGGAAATATTTTAACACGACACAGCACACTGTAATTTTTTTACAAAATGGCAGCACGCTTGAGTAAAAACGTAAATGCACGTTGGTTTGTGATCATAAACGCATGTGCTAACGAAATTTGAAGTAGTTTGGAAAACCATAACTGCGAGTTTTTAAAGGCCTTCTTAGGAACCGGGCCATCCTTGGTGCACCACCTACCTTAGAATGAGTTGTTTCCGAGCAGTACACAAATAGGCAAATAGCAACACGGCATGGACGCGAAACTGTCCAATGGCGTTACTTGTAGGACTTGTAGTAATGACACTAAACGAGTTATTCCTTTATGCTCATGTTACAATAATAACATTTTTAACGCCAAAATAGTGTTTAGGACTAAATGCAACAAAATGAATTAAGTCTTTACTCAAAAATATACTGTACATATGTCTTTGGGTTCGTGTGTTATTTCGACTCGAAACTACTAATACCGTTGCAGTCGTCTTAAGTGATGGATAAAGTGACTTATACCTTTAAGCACACCCATACCCTTTGGGTCATCGAAAAACTAGGTTAGGAGACAGCTAGAGATATGACCTTTTGATATGTTGTGTAGTTTGACGAGCTGAATCCAATGGTGCAATAAAAACCAAAGGGAATAACTCGTTTTACGCCTTTCTTCACTAGAGGCACTGAATTATAACGACCGAAATAATGATATAAATAGTGGTACAGTAATGGACAAAAATATTAAGTAGCTATTACTAAGAGACCGGTTGCTACATTTGTGGTAAATGCATCACTCGAGGAAAATTATCAGAGCTAAGCATTGCAGGTATAAGTTTCCCAATAAGTGATGTAGTTTGAGCATTTATTTAAGGCGTGATTCTCGCTAAGGTCGGAAGGCATATTAGTTATGTGATTTTGTAGGTTGTAAAATTAAGCATCCAAAAACTCGAAACGATATTATTCAATTAATAATTTCATTTGTGCGAGATTGTTCCCAAATATTCATTTATTTGTTTAGTATTTATTAAATTAATTTATAAAAGAAAGTCGTGTTAGTTACAACATTTATAACTCAAGAACGGCTGGACTGATTTCTATGATGTTTGATTTGTTAGATATGTCTCCGCACAGAATAGCAGAACAACCACAAAAAAAGAAAAGTGATGAAAAAAAAACTAGGTTACTTTCTCATGGATTTTGTATGGCGAATATGGCGATACGAAGTTCGCGGGGTCAACTAGTTAGTTATGAAATAATGATCCATTTCGACGAAACCTATTTTAACACCGGTTTTTTGTAAGTTGCCGTATACAAAAAACAAAAACAGCATATCGATCTAGGTAGCACGAGCGAGGCGGGCGAGACATTTTGAGGGTAACATTCGCCTCAATCCGGCATTCTTATGTTCGATTGCTTCAACTGGTTTTCATCGTCGACAATGGAAAAAGAGTTGGGATGTAAGATAATAAGACTAGGTACAAGTCACCGTCAAAGAGATGTATACATTTTTCACCTTATTACAATGGCATAACGTCGACTGTACAATGCGCTTGACCATTTAATAACTAGTAGCTCTATAAGCTGTAGACCTCGCGCGTCATGTCTTTTTTTCTAAAAACTAAATCGACAAAAAAAATGTACCTAATCATTAATTAATGATAATAATTCATATTAATATTAATAATATTACGGGACAATCTTACACAAATCAACCTAGGCCCACGGTAAGCTCAATAAGGCTTGTGTTGTAGGTACTAGGCGATGATATATATAATAGATAAATACATATAGATACTTATATACATGTATAACATCCATAACTCAGAAACAAATATTCGTGATAAACACACAAATAAATGCCCTGACCGGGATTCGAACCCGGGACCTCCAGCTTCGTAGGCAGAGTCACTACCCACTGGGCTACGGAGGCCGTTAAATATGTTAATAAATAATTAACGAATAATTAACGAAATAATGAATGAATTTATAATAGATATTGATTGTATTGTATTTTTGATATATTAAGTATGTATATAATAGATATTGATTGTATTGTATTTTTGATATATAACATAGTCGTTCTAAGGATACTACTAACAGATAATAGATCTCGTTATCTGAGTAATACATGAATTGAATTGAATTGAATTAATCCTGCTTACAAAATTTTACAAGAATCGGTTGAGAAATGCGACCTCTAGAGGTGAACAGCTGGACAGCCGCACATACGAATGCATTTTCGCCCAAGCTACAACGGAGTCCCTACTTTGTTCGCATTCGCTTGCTCTTTCAATAAATGGAGCTTGGTCTTCGATCCTAGTCAGAAAAATAGTAACCTACTTCAGGACGCAGGACGCATCGGTCACTCAACCTAACGTTAACGGTTAACGCGCGCCCTTTGCTTGCTAATATTACTTGTTTATCAAGAATCTTGCGACCATTTTGACTTTCTCAAAACCGTTACACGCATATTGTCAGCGAGGACTTAAGAGTCCCCGGCAAGCTTGGCCGAATTTCACCTTAAAACCACCACACAAACGGAGTTAATTTCTCATTTTTAAAATTTCGTGTTGGATTGTAACGAAACTTGGCATATACATTAATACAATGACATGAAGTATATCTAGGTCTGTAATTAGTTTATAAAACAAACGAAATGCAGCAAAAACAAGTTTTGTATGAAAAACTTAAATTCGCTGTAGTTTTTTTACTATGGTATCTGAAGCTACAAAAACTAGGTAGTGAAGTTTCAAAGCAAACGAGCTAGGTAGTCGTTTTAAGATGAGAGCGTAACTACGTTTGTATGGAGAAACGAGCTTGCCGGGGACTCTTAAGGGGCTACCCGAGGTTTTCATCGATTTTTGACTAGTTTTGAATCGATACAAATACTTTTGCACTACAGGAGGGCTACTATGGATGAGCTCTTATCACGCAATAGACGACAAGTCACGTGACAGTCACGTGATTTGTCTACTTTTTCACTCAAATTACCGATTCAGAACATGCTGGCATGTGATAAAATTGAGTTATCCAACTTTGACAGCGGTAAATGTCAAATGATAGCCGTTACCGTTTTGTATAACATTGTCACTGGTTAATGTGACATATTATTGAAATTTGACGTTTCAACTTAGTTTATTGTATCTAAGTGCTTCGGAGATGACGATAAGCTATTTAAAAAACGTTGTTTTGCACTAAAATTACGAGTGAATACTCGATAATAATGATACTGTGATATGATAATTTTCTCCCTATAATCCAACATAGATCTGTTTGTTGAATTCACACCAATTATTGAAAAAGTTGTCGTTAAATTTCATCAAGGTTTCAAGAAGAGTCTTCAACAAACGCTGTTGGCCCTTGGAGTTCCTAAACCAGAAATTTCGCTGCATATCATTAGTGGCAAGGAGGTCACACTCGTATCGAAGCGGTACTTAAGGTAATTAATGCTATTTGGATGAATTGTTAAGTTGTATGGACCCACAGCCAGTGATTATTTTATTAAACCTCCATCTTTGGGGGAGGCCTATGTCCAGCAGTGGACGTCTTCCGGCTGATATAATGATTTAGTTACTGCAATCAACATGTACTAAACTGGGGAATCAGAGGATCATTCGTTAATACATATTTATCATTCTTATTTATATCTTAAACTAGCTTCTGCCCGCGACTCCGTCCGCAAGGAACCCATTTATATCGCATCTCCATACATACTTACACCCCCCATAGGGAAAGATTTCTGGGATAAAAAAAAACTATTCTATGTCCTGCCTCGGGATTTCATCTAACTCGGTTCAGCTGTTTAAGCGTGAAGAGGTCCCATTCAGACAGACACACTTTCGCATTTATAATATTAGTAACTATGGATATTCAAGATATTGTGATAAATTGCAGTTACTACTGCAAGATAAAATTAATGAATATTTAGTCAAATTACCCAACCTATTTTTTGGTGTAAAACTATGGCTGATATCGATATATTGTTCTGTTTTCATAGAGCGAAACCGTAAAGTTCTCAGGGTACAGTGTGTCCATGAATTGTGTATGTAAGTATGTAGGTACAGTCTGTTTTCATCTAAGATACTTACCTATACTCGTAGGTACTGTAAACAGAAACACTGACATCAATCAAGATGCCATCATCTGTTACAACATATCATTGTTGTACCTATCCCAATTCCTACTTGATAAAATACTATATGTGCGCGCGGCTCCGCCCGCGTATTACAGTAAACCCAGACGGAGTCGCGGGATTAAATGTACTGGCGAAGAGAGAAGTAAGTATGTATGAGTAGTTCTGGAGATTGCCCATTAAAAACAAACTTACAAATCCACAATCTTACAGACTTCAGCTCTTTAATAATAGTATAGAAGTATGTAGACTAGAATTAACATGCATAATTATATTTCATATTACTGATACCTGTATTTTATCTTCTTTTCAGATCTATTACCAAAGAAAGAAAAGAAGATTACACCCGGTTATAATAAAGCGGACTGTACGCTTCTTTGCCTACGATGTGGTATCAATACAAAGTATAAAACAAAGTCGCTTCCCGCTGTCTGTAGGTCTGTCTGTCTGTCCCTATGTATGCGTAGATCTTTAAAACTTTAAAACTACGCAACGGATTTTGATGCGGTTTGTTTTAATAGACAGAGTGATTCAAGAGGAAGGTTTATGTGTATAATACAAACCATACATGCATGTATTATACACATAAACCCTTGCGAAGCAGGAGCGGGTCGCTAGTAAAAAATAAACAATAAAATGATAACATGGAATTTATTACTTTCATTTCAATTTAAGTCTATTGTGCACAGCATACAAAAAAGAAGGCAGTCCAAACTTTGAGTAGATTTGCGTTTTTGCTGTTTAGGTGTCTTAAAATTTAGGTTCCATTTCCACCATTCTGAAACAAAAGTATTATTAAGTAGGTCATATTTAATAGACTGACTTTTGTGATGGTGAGTAAGGTCGCCAGACCTCCCAAAGTTGTGATAGATAAGAGTAAGAGATTTGCATTTGCCTCCAACTATTAACACAGAATCCTCAATTATCTTTGCTGATTCAATCTTTGATTGGCAACACACTAGTATAGTAGTCCTTTGAAGTTGCAAGCAACCCAATAAGCGTCTGCTTTTCACCAGGCAGGCCATATTCTTGTTGTGAAATAAAATTGGATGGGAGTCAAATTTATGAATATTTCAGTAGTCTAGAAACAGATACGAAATAAACTACAGTATAGTGGCTACAGTATACACTTGCGGTCAATAAATTCGGGTCACCCTAAATTAAATAACTGCAATAGGTTTATTTTAATATTTAACACTAGTTATATTTACATTTAGCAATTTCCGGGATCCTATCATAAAAATGTAAACATCCAAAAAACGATTTTTGCGATATCTCGCTCCGTTAACGTTGTTTTTTTCATGGGCATTTTACGAGTCCGATTTAAACCTGGTAAACGTTCTTTTTATACTGTTATTTTTGCAGTTTACATGTAAATAAAGAACTTGACAGGATTAAAAAAACTGTACAACCATGCACAATTTAAGAAATATGACAGTATTTTACCGACCCGTATTCTTTGTCCGCGAGTGTACTTATAATGTTGAATAAATTTTAGTTTTATTTCGGTACTCCAAAGTTGACTGTTATTTTTATGTTACCTATTCCAACATCATTCAAATGCTTGGGCAAATAAGTAAAATCACTGTAAATGTCCAATATGTATTACAACTTACCAGCACATTTAAAACACGTTAACTGCCGTCGAGCTTATAGTCTTTTTGTTCTTTATTTTCGTGCTTTTCTGTGAAAACTGATTTTATATCTGTTTTTCCATTTAACTCAAAGGCAATACCCATAAAACATGATAATGGGTCATTGTCAGATTTAGGTTCGCGTCTTTTCGGTGGACATTGCCAAAGTTAAGGGCTATAAAGCCTAATTTTTGGTTGAACTCTGAATCCGCATAAACAGCGTTGCCCCTTCTATAATTCTATGTGATAAACACATATTATATGTGAGCGTAAGCCCTTCACTATTGACCACCGGAAAGATGATTTTTGTTTTTGTGACTGACAATGACCCTAATGCTTTCGTGTTTTCAGACTGGACTTCATTTCATTTATCCATATTAGGTACCTATAGCACTTTTTTTGAACTGCAGCACTGACCCTCAATTCATCTTCTGTTTCAAATAAAATTATTATTTCTATCATACTCTTGAAATCTGTAAAAAGAAGAAACATAGCTGTAAACTCGGTAAATACGCATACTTTGATAAAAATGTGTCTGTAAATAGTAAAGAAAACTAACCTCTGAATTATGTCTTTCGGCTCGCTTAATTCGGCCCCGCTATTAAAGCACTGCCTTTCAATGATCCGTAACTCATATTTGCCATAATTCATTGCAGATTTAGCAAAATATTCACAACATTATGCTAAATTTAGAAATAATCCAGCGTAACCCACTCAAACAGAAGCATTTGACCAACATTATTTGACAATTGGCGAGGCGACATCACGCGTCACTAGCGCCTCTAGCGGCGCATTCACATTCACTCGCAGTAGTATAATTCCTTATCGTATCGATTGTGTTACTTTTACCAATCATCCGAACATGCTTATTATTTCGATAAGATTAACCCGTCGACAATTTGACAGCTTGGCACTAACCCCACGATAGGTGATAACTTGTCAATCATCAAAAACTCTAGCCTTTATGGCCTTTTTTTTATGCATTTGTTGGTAATATTGGATGAATGATTGCTCATAAATAGGATGCTTTACTATAATGCCATCAAATTGAGAGGTAATAGAAATGTTATACCTTCACTCATAATTGACTAACTCTTTAAAATATTTGGGTTAACAATGTATTTTGCATCTGTGTAAGCTTTTAGGGGAATTACTTAAATACTGTTTGTTCAAAGCATGAAAGCACAGATTCAAAGGCTTGAGAAGTAAAAAAAAGTTCAAAAAAATGCCACCAAAAGTGTAAGTAATCATCAAAATAAGTTGATTTATCGTTTCAAATACGTTGGTTTCTTACTTATTTGTGTATTGAATACATTTGCAGCCGTTGCTCTTCGCTTCAAAAAAGAAAATTAATCGAATATATGGCCACGCACACATTATTTGCTAACGGCGAATACGGCGGGCCCCTGGGTACTCGCAGCCACGAGGCCCAGTGGGAACAGTTGACTGTGTCGCTGAGGGCGTTCGGCCCTGAAAAGTCTGTGGCAGCGTGGAAAACCGTAAGTAATTAACATTTGTCTCATGTAGCCCCCGCACCTCACGCCGCCACCGCACCTCACGCCGTCCCCGTACCTCACGCCGGCCACGCCTCACGTCATACCACACCCGCTCCCGCCTCCGCCCGACCCGACCAAAATACCCGCAGCCGCAACCGCATGACGGAACCCGCCAGCTTTTTGGTCCTCCAGCAGGAACACAACAACCTCCTGAGAGTAATCCATTTCATCAATAATCATTTCTTAAAAACTTTGTCACTACATTTTTACGAGATTTTCTGCATGTTATTTCTACTCAGTATCACTATCTCTTTCCATACCAATAGGAGAATAAAACTGTCCCAAAATTTCCTATGGGAAGTGGTAATACAATAGAGAAAAAATCTTTTTGTCCTATTTGGATCGACAGAGCTCGTGATTCTCAATGGAAATAACATGAAACAGGAGTTTCAAACTTTATAAGTAGAAAGTTTTAAAATTAATAATAGAGGTATTTTTTTAGAAACGTCAAATGTTATTGAACAAGGTACAGTTGAGTTTATTCATTAATTTTTAAATTCTATATACACCATGTCACTATGGCGACTGTATAAAGCAGCAATAGAAAGGACGATGACCAACTTAGTATGGACGCGTGCCCACTCAAAAATTGCAATGTCCAAAGTTAACGTATATTTTATTTTAAAGCCCATTGGACGTCGATTTTGTATTTCTTTCTTATTTTTAATTTAAAGCTGGGGGAGTCTTATATTTTCTGATTGAAAAAATACGCCTTGTAATGACTTAGCAAGCTTAGCAAGTTATCGTAAGCTAAAGCGACTTTGCCGCAATTTCTTTTGAAGGCGTTTCAACTGACAGTAAACAATTGTTTTCATTTAGTTTTATAGTATATAAATATTTTCGATAAAATGAAGCTGATTGGATCATCATCAACATCACCTGAGGCTTTATAGGCCTAGTCGAGTATATTCCTCCACGATTCAGACTTACTGTGATGCATATAAGCAGTTATGTTTATGTTACAACACAAATTATGTGTTAACTAGGTACCTGAAAGGTGTCTATTTTGAATGAACTTATAAAAAGGTATTTTTTTGTACTAAGTACATTACTAAACCAGAAATATAAATGGAGCCGAAATATAATTCCTAAAAAACGAATACTAGGTACACACCGATATAAAAATGAATTCAGCACAATAATTCTCCATTGCTAAATGAGAATGTTTACACTATATATGTGCAAAATACACCTGAATAAATGTTTGCGTTAGTTTTTAACATTATACAAGTTATTTTATACTGTTCTCCTGCTATTCAACAATAGAGGGCGATAGGTTGACAATTTCAGTTGATAAGTTGAGGTCAATCACTGACGTGTCTGTGTCATTACATGAACAATCAGTTTCTACTCGGCGACAGGTGGCGCTTGTGAGATAATCTTATAACGCTTGAAAACAATGGTCTTTCCCTGGCATTAATTCGCATAGCTAACCATTGTCTATGGACTGACTGGAAAACTGTCAATTTAAAAAATTATGACAAGACAAGTTGTCAAATATAAAATAATATGTTTTTTCCAGGAAACCAAAAATGTTACTTAATGTGTACTTGCGACACAAAGGATTCAATCTTAATTGTAACATAATAAAGCTAAGCCCGTGTCGCCTCGCACCCATAATAAGGAAACAGGCAAACCCACTGGATAAAATGTATAAATTATTTTCATCCAGTGGTCCGCAGTCCACACAGGTGAAAAAAATTGTCGGGTAAGTGGCTACGGAGATAACCCTAACTTAACCTATAACTTTTTCTGTATATAATATTACTAGCCGCTTGCGCAGCCAGAGAATGCAGGCAAACTCGCGGGATTCAATGTAATGTCCATGCAGAAAATCCATTCTAAACACAGCAGAAAGAATTATTGAAATTGTCTAATTGGTTTCGGAGATTATCCCCACATGCAAACTTACAAAGCTACAATATAGAAATATAGATAAGCTAGTATAGAAAAACTGCCGACACGGCTCCCACGTATTCAAAATACACCACCACATACCCCTGAAAGAATTTTTGAAATCTGATAAGTAGTTCCAGATAAGAGTATTACCCCACATGCTTACTAACTTGACTGCCTATTACATACAAAGATAGATAGAGTGTCACTTTTCAAGTGTACTTTATACCTAGGACTTTGTCTATTTTTATTTAGCGCACATCCTTTTTAGGGTTCCGTACTCAAAGAGTAAAACAGGACCCTATTACTAAGACTCCGCTGTCTGTCTGTCTGTCTGTCTGTCGGTCTGTCACCAGGCTGTATCTCACTGATACCGTGATAGTTACAGTTGAAATTTTCACAGATGATGTATTTCTGTTGCCGCTATAACAACAATGACTAAAACACAGAATAAAATAAATATTTTTATTGATAATGGTACGGAACCCTTCGTGCGCGAGTCCGACTCGCATTTGGCCGCTTTTTAGATTATGTAAGCCGATATAATTATTATTGATTATGGAATATGTAAGCATAGTTCTGCCTGGTGATAAGTATAAACCGGTGCCTATGGACGCGTGTGACTCCAGAAGAAACACAAGCGCGTTGCTGACCCTTTATTGATTTGAGAGTCAACTGTATTGACATGCAAACGGTATGTCTTGTGGTAAGCATACACCGTTGCCTATGGACGCGTGTGACTCCTGAACAACATAAGCGCGTTGCTGAGCCTTTATTGATTTGAGAGTCAACTGTATTGACATGCAAACGGTATGTCTTGTGGTAAGCATACACCGTTGCCTATGGACGCGTGTGTTTCCAGAACAACACAAGCGTGTTGCTGAGCCTTTATTGATTTGAGGATTTATTGTGTAGACAGCTAGATTTGTAGTATTTAATTATGCAGGTGTCTCTCACGCTCAACAAAAATGTGTCATCGGGAGTTCTGGCGATGTTACCTACGACTACGAACACAACACCACATTTCGAAGGAGTCTATACGAAATAAGGCGCTGCTTACACCGCTGTGTTATTTTACCTATGGCTATGTGGCCTTTTGTAACTTAAAGGTACTTTACTAGTTGGGCTGCTCCAAATATGAGCGACATGAGGTTCTGCTGTGACTTAAAAACCGTGGCCGTGTAGGTGTAGGTACCTAGTTTACCAATATGCCATTAACTAAACAAGATTACTACTGAGTTATTGACTCGTCTCACGGAGGGCTAACGAAAATAATATTTCGTGAGTTTAAAAGCCTCGCTAGTATAAGGAGTTACACGCGGATTTCACGAAATATCTTACTGGGTGATAGTTTCTCGGTAAAAATGATTAAGCAAATTCTCCGCTTCTCTACGTTTGAAAACTAGGAATGTGGTAATTTCTAGTGATGGTTGTTGTATGCATTGAATAATATGTACCTAATATGTACCTGTATATTCGTGCATATCAAATCTGACATATGGAATGCCTAAAACCATTCTTACTCAATCAGCACCATCTGCATCGGCCTACATACGTCCCACTGCTGTGCATAGGCCTTCTCTCATGAATTAGAGGGAACAGGCATCACTACTGCGCGCTGGCCCAGTGTGGATTGGGGACTTCACATACACATTTGAATTTCTTTTAAGGTGTGTTATTGATTGTTTCTCAATAGCGAAACACAATTACTACATACTACATACTTACCTACATAATTTGAAGTAAAAATAATGTTTACCTATATAGTGGGGACGTTAAAATCACCAGATTTTTTGCTACCTATCCTAAGAGTCGAGTATCATTTGGACTTCTACAAATACCGAATTGAACGAACAGCTGCAGATTCAACATAGTATTACTATACCATACCTTGAAACTAAACCATAAGTAAAGCATGTATGTATGTAAGGAAGTATGTATATATGTTGTCTCAAATATTTAAGAGAGTTACATACCTACCTACTTACGATACCTATTAGATAAAAGTAAAAATAAAACAGCTGGGTTTTAACATCTTCAAGGTTGAAGACTTTACATAAACTTTTTGAATTATTTCGCAGATGTAGTTCATAATACCTAATATACATGTCATTGAATTATATTACGTACCTACACAGGTTCTGACAAAGGCACTCTATACTCCGAACTTCTTGTAAGAGTTGACAACAGTTTTTACCCGACTGCCCCGGAAGGAGGGTTATGTTTTTAGAGCGTATGTAGGTACATAAATGTGTATAATGTGGACAAGAAAATTCTATTTCACGGGCTACACAGTCCAAACGGCGTCATAGATTTTGTCTTAATATGACGTGTCGTTGGATTCCTCATAATTGAGGGAGAGTGAGGGCTATAATATTTAAAAATAAATAGGGCTTTTTGAAAAAAATTTTTTGATTTCCCTTGTATGAAAAATATTTTGATTTGACTTGTTTGATAATGATAATACCTACATGTGTAGGTACTGTATGTGTACCTACATTGTGTATGGGACCATATTAGTCGTAAATTACAATTTTATTATGACAACCATTTATAGTTGCTACAGTTCTTCAAGCTTGATTCTCTCTCATCTTTTCTGATTTATTTACAGCTTGAGGTACCTTCTTGCTCCACGAGTCCAGTAAAACAATCGGCCCACCAGGTGCTTGCCCCCGTACAACACTACTTACATCCATTGTGAAAGAGAGATGAAAATCCGCTGTATCATAACCAGCTAAAATGGTCAGTGGGTACACCTTCCTACAGCCATCAAAACTAGGTGGATACAAAAAGTCTGCTTTGAGAAGAATAAAACGTTGTAACATAGTCGAATTTACAGTTTTCTGAAGCATGACAAATATAGGTATTTAGAGAAAGGAGGTTGTAACAAATATGTACCTTTTGTACCTATCTCTTAACAGTTGATTAGTTAAGTAATTAAGTCAAGTCAAACTGCCGTATTCAACATTCCTAGAAAATTGTGTACCCAAAGGGTAAAACGGGATCCTATTACTAAGATTCCGCTGTGCGTCCGTATGTCTGTCTGTCCGTCTGTCACCAGGCTGTATCTCATGAACGGTGTTAGTTAGACAGTTGAGATTTTCACAGATGATACTGTTGCCGCTATAACAACAAATCCTAAAAAAGAGAAAAAAATATATTTAAGGGGGCTCCCATACAACAAACGTGATTTTATTGCCGTTTTTTAGGGTTTCGTACTCAAAACGTAAAACGGGACCCTATTACTAAGACTCCGCTGTCCGTCTGTCTGTGTCTGTCTGTCTGTCCTGCCTGATGGTAAACAGACACCGTTCCCTATGGACGCTTGTGACTCCAGAAGAAACACAAGCGCGTTGCTGACCCTTCATTGACATGATAATTAATCGTATTGACAGCTCTGCGCATAAATGAGTCGCTTAATTTCAAACCCGGGTAAATCCATCTGTCAAATCATGCGATTTTGCTATTAAGCAAAGGTGATAAGGTAGATATTTGCTGATAGGGTCGAATGGATTTACCCGAGTTTGAAGTTAAGCGACTCAAATGAAGGTCCCTGATACTCATCACAGCGAAGTCTCGGGAGCTTTGGCGACCTGACCCTCGACCACGAACACGACACCACATTCCTACTGAGTCTACGGAGTAAGCAGCGGTGTTTTTACCTATGGTACCTTATTTTTTTTTGTAAGGTAGAGTAGTAGGTAGTAGTAGGTTCCTATTTAGCAGGTATGCCGTCTATCGACAACTTTTACGTTATAACAGTTAAACATAAAAGCAGTTGGTCGCAACTTTTAACTCTGTGATTACTTCCCTACACTAGTATATCTTGTTCTATACTAATATGGTGAAGAGCCGCAAGCAACTGCCGAAGGACGGTGTCACTTTTCGAGTGTATGTCTGTATGTATGTACCTTATAGCTAGGACTGTGTCTATTTATATGGATGTCGATATATGTAATCATTATTGAGTATGGATTATGTAGGCAAGGCATTAATTTAATTTGTAATGTCACATTCTTTTGACGATTGACGGTGGCAAACAGGCAAACGGTCTGCCTAATGGTAAGCAGACACCGTTGCCTATGGACGCGTGTGACTTCAGTACAACACAAGCGCGTTGCTGAGCCTTTATTGATTTAAGGATTCATTGTGTAGACAGATAGATACAAATGCAGGTGTCTCTTACGCTCAACAAAATGCGGCGTCGGGAGTTCTGGCGATGTTACCTACGACCACGAACACAACACTACATTTGGACGGACTCTACGGAGTAGGTAAGCCGCTGCTGCTTACACCGCTGTGTTATATTACCTATGGCTATGTGGTATTTTGTAAGTTAGGGGTACTTTACTAGTTGGGCTGCCCCAAATATGAGCGACATGAGGTTCTGCTGTGACTTAAAAACCGTGGCCGTGTAGGTGTAGGTACGTAGTTCACCAATATGCCATTAACCAAACAAGATTACAATTGAGTTATTTACTCGTCTTACGGAGGGCTAACGAAAATAATATTTGGTGAGTTTAAAAGCCTCGCTAGTATAAGGAGTTACACGAGGATTTCACGAAATATAATATTAGGTGATAGTTACTCGGTACAAATTATTAAGCAAATTCTCCGCTTCTCTACGTATGAAAACTAGGAATTTGGTGATTTCTGGTGATGGTTGTTGTTTGCATTGAATAATATGTACCTAACTTTATTCTTGTAAATGTATGTTCATATCAGTTCATAGTTAGATATGATATGCATGCATATCACATCTGACATATAATAATATTACTAATAATAATAATATTACGGGACAATCTTACACAGATCAACCTCATCAGATGGAATGCCTAAAACCATTATTTCTCAATCAGCACCATCATCATCGGCTTACATACGTCCCACTGCTGGGCATAGGCCTCCTCTCATGAATTAGAGGGAACGGGCAGTACTACTGCGCGCTGGGCCAGTGTGGATTGGGGACTTCACATACACCTTTGAATTTCTTCTGAGGTGTGTTAGTGATTGTTTCTTAATAGCGAAACACAATTGCCCATTTAAACTACTAGGTACATACTTACCTAAATAATTTTTAGTTAAAATAATGTTTACCTATGGAGTGGGGACGTTAAAAATCACCAGATTTTTTGCTACCTATCCTAAGAGTCGAGTATCATTGGTCTTCTACAAATACCTAATGGAACGAACAGCTGCAGATTCAACATATTATTACTATAACTATACCTTGAAAATAAACCATAAGTAAAGCATGTATGTGTGTAAGTATGTATGTATGTTGTCTCCAATATTTATGAGAGTGACATACCTACCTACTAACCATACCTATTAGATAAAAAAAAATAAGACAGCTCGGTTTTGACATCTTTAAGGTTGAAGACTTTACATAAACTTTTTGAATTCCTTCGCAGATGTATGTAGTTCATAATAATATACACGTCATTGAATGATATTTCGTACACAGGTTCTGACAAAGGTACTCTATCTATACTCCGTATTGAAAATATTAAAACATCCCAGGGTCCAATAGTCACACACTTCTTGTAAGAGTAGACAACAGTTTTTACCCGACTGCCCCGGAAGGAGGGTTATGTTTTTAGAGCGTATGTACATATGTGTAATGTGGACAAGAAAATTATATTTCACGGGCTACACAGTCCAAACGGCTTAATAAAATTTGGCATATTATGAGGTGTCGTTGGATTCCCCATAATCGAGGGAGAGATATATTTAAACTACATATTATATTGGAAAAAAATTATGGATTTTTTGAAAAATTGTTTGGATTTCCCTTGTATGAACAATGTTTTGATTTGGCTTGTTTGTTAATACCCACATGTGTACTGTGTGTGTACCTACATTGTGTATGGGACCATATTAGTCGTTAATGACATATTTTATAATGAAAACCATTTATAGTTCCTACAGTTCTTCAAGCTTTTCGTCTCTCGTCCAGAATTGAATGAGACACATCAAAAAGAAAGTTAGGTTGCAGGCAAAATATATATAATACGATGAATTCATACAAAATAGTTTTTTATAAAGACCTTATTTATTCAGTTTATTTTTGTTTCATTATCAGTTTTCACACAGAATAAAAATAATACCATTTTGAAGTTGTCTACTTTCTTTCCGATACGGTCCTTAATAACTGGACTACTATGTACCTACTTACATACAAAGACAGCAGGCACAACATTTCCCGTACTCTCAACGCAGCCCTCGGGAAATTCCAACGGGAATTTCTAACAGATCATCGCAACCACAGGAACACAACACCACATACTTACCTACAGAGCAAGTAGTGGTATTACTATAGATTTCGTCTTCTATAGGTGTGATTGGACTTCATTGGACACAAATACTTAGATATCAGTATCCTATGAATTCCTTACTATTATGTTAATATCCTTTGAATTCTTAACCATTATAGAGGCTGTAAAGGCAGTGTGCAAATCGACAGCGTCAGAAGCACGTCGTGGTCGTGAGCGCTGCAGTTTGAGCCATCAGTAGTTGAAATATATGTGATTTCAAGTTTTTTCTACACAAACAAAACGAATGATCGCGGAAATGCGACCGGCGTCAAAGTCGTGAGTTGGTATAATAGGAAAGGTGAGGGGCTGAAATTGGAGGTGGAAATTTGTATGGAGCTACTTAAACCGCTGCACCGATTTAGATGAAATTTGGTATATAAATAGTTTGAGTCTCGGGGAAGGACAAATAATAGGTTTTATCTCGGAAATCATCCCCTAAGGGGGTGAAAGGGGGGGGGGGGGGGGTGAAAATTTGGATGTAATCTATTTTGATGAAATTTGGTGTAGATATAGGTTAAGTCCTGGGAAAGGACATGGGATAGTTTTTACCCCAGAAATCATCCCCTACGGGGATGAAATTAGGGGTGAAAATTTGGATGGAACCCATTTTAATACAATTTGGTATAGAGATAGCTTGAGTCCTGGGAAAGGACATAGGATAGTTGTAATTCCGGAAATCACTCCCTAAGGGGTTGAAATGGGGGGTAAAAATTTGGATGAATCCCGTTTAGATGAAATTTGGTATAAAGGTCGTTTGAGTCCCGAAGAATGACATTAGATAGTTTTTATCCCGAAAATCATTCCGTAAGGGTATGAAATAGGGGGTGAGAGTTTGGATAAAATCCATGTACCTAGATGAAATTTGGTATAGAGATAATTTGAGACCCTTCAAAGGATATAGAATAGTTTTTGCCTCGGAAATCATCCCTTAAGATGGTAGAAGTTTGCTTGCATTATATTTTCTAAGTATTAAGTTCTACGCGGATGAAGTCACGGGCAACAGCTAGTATATTATATGTCTGTATGTAAACCAGAATTACAAGAACATGTATTATGTGTACAAAGGCGAGCTTATCCTATGAGGGAATTCTTCCAGCTAACCTTTTAGCAATCGATCAGGGATAAAGATTGTATCGCATCGCATGGCTTTGACTTCTGGTCTTTGTTATAAGCGCATCTAGCGTATACTTATCCTATACTTGTACTTCTATATTAATACATTAAATACCAGTATAATAAAGAAGCGAGCAGAGGAGGATTTTGGCACTCTTTGGGGGAGACCTATGTCCAGCAATGGACGTCTTTCGGCTGATATGATGATGATGATAATAAAGAGGAAAAGTTAGTTAGTTTGTATTGAGGGGGAGGAATCTCCGGAACCGCTCATCCGATATCATTATATCTTTCACACGTGTGTAGGTAGTATAGACGTTCAGGTTGGACATAGGTAATATTTGGGATTTGGCTGCGTTCTTTGCAATAGGCAGGCCGGTGGGGCCGCGCAGCTCGCTAGTTATAAATAAAGAGGCTCTTTTACAGGATCACAATGCTATCGAATATTAAATTAACAGAACCCCTGGTAAGAGGTCTGTGACTTAAAAAAATGCAAAGTGTCCCCATGATGTTCCCTGTTTCGTATATAATATCTGTAAATACATTATGAAGGACTATCAATAAACTCATCATCGCTTCTTTCTTAAAACATCCCATACGTAATGTCTCATTCGCATCTGAAAGCTGAGAAAAATTATTAAGCACATTGGATATTTTAATAAAGACATTCAAAGGATGATGACTATTTCTTATTATTGGTATAAAAATTGTATAAATATCTATGACTTTTTTGACTCATATTCTATTTTTCACCATTTTAGTGACGTTACCTGTTGGGATATCTATTAGCTACACCACGCGTTATTTATACAAGAACGACAAGGACCAAGAAAATCTGAACTGACGTGTACAAGAATGCAGTATAAAATAGACGCAAAGCGACGGAACAAAACAGACCTCATTTAGGTGGCAATGGCAACACATTACGTAGCTACAAGAAAATATATAGGCATATTTTTGCTTTGAGTACTTAGCAATAATAATGTTATAACTTCAATTATAAATATAACCTAACATACTCATCAGCCTCGATTGTTATTACGTAAGTATGGAATTCGTCCCTCACGTACTTACGTTATTGTTAGTAAGGGACAAGTGCTGTTGTCCAATATAAATAAATATACCTAGATTGAGAGACTGCTTAATAGCTTACCGTTGTTGTAAAATTAAATAAATAGTTATTTTTGACCAATGATATCCTCTTGTTATTATTTTTACAAACAAGCATGCTTCCTACTCCGGAAGAATCACAAACATGTCGCCGGCCCTATATTGATTTGAGAATTCGTAGTGTTGGCAGCTAGAGGCAAATGTAGGTCCCTCACTCTCGTATAATCACACCGCGTCGTTTGGAGCTCCACAGCCTCTACGTGCCACCAGGAACACAACACCACACACCTACAGACCAGGTAAGTAGGTGTTCAATCTTTGGCCTTTTTAATATGGTGAGAGTTTTACAAATTCATTTATTTTGTATACCTAGAAATATCAGAGAGTAGGAATACCATTATAACCATACATTGTTATTATAGCTTCTGTCATCTATTATGAACTTCCCCAGTTGTACTGATTTAACTCTTTACCAGGCGAAGGGATATATTCCTCCCATATATTATATCGGTTACCGTAGTCAGGTTTTAACTCCTCCTAAAAAATAGTATTTTATGATCTTCAGTCACAACACGCTTCTAAATCGCGTAATATAATCTTTGGCAGCCGTTTAAATTCACTTGAACTCTAATAACAGTAAACTACGGAGAAATTCGAACACTTTCCTTAATTTCTATGGAACAGAAGTACATAGGTCGAACAATTTTTTGATATTTTATAGATTTCGAGTGTTGAAAGGTTATGTAATCGTAAACATTGCTAAATATTCATGCATTATTGTGTATGACCAGAATTATGATGTGGGTTGACGTTATTCCATGGCCTTATTAGAGTTTGATTTTGCGGGAGCTATTCTTCCCATAGCCCGGTAAATTGTCTTGTCATGTCATAAAAACTCACGTAAGTAGGGTAGAGGAACCAAAAGATGAACACCACCCAATAGTTGAACGTTTTGCCGTAAAATTGAAATAAAAAAATCGCGATACATTTTACGCCTTCGGGATATTTTTTTCCTAACGCATGATCTGAACGAGGCTAGCATTTAAACTCCCATACAGTTCCCACACACACACGGCTGTGAGCGGTTGTCGCGTCGAGGTCTCACGCCAAAATCACCGTTTGTATGGAGATTTACTTAAGGAAAGCGCTCTTAAATTTAAGCTCTAAATTATGTATAAAATTGAATAAAACGTCTACATGGATTGTTTTGCGTGATATAGATTCTTGATTAATGCCTTTAATGGATTATCTATCACAAATTGCGTATTTATTGTTAATTTAAGAGATATTTAGCGTTCAACTAACGGTTCCAACTTTTTGTACCTGAGCCAATAGATGAACGGCGTTCATCTACTGGGCAAGGTATAGTTTTTTCAAATGCTTATATAAATTCTTATTGAAAAGGTACATAAAACTTTTATGGCTCAAATTAATCGTTATTTAACTGTTGATTTTTGAACCAAAAGTTGAACGTGAGTATCCATTCGCAACACGGTTATTTTGGGTTTTGTTTTACTATGAAAAGCACGATTGTTCAACAAAGAACCGCTGCCCAAAAGATGAACGAATAAAATTAGTTCGTTCAACTTTTGGCTTCGATTCCAATAAGTGAACGCTCTGTTAAATTTAGTCCGTTCATTCCTTTGCCATCGTGCCCAATACATGAACGAACAAAATTTATTTATTCAAGTTTTAGGCAAGGGTTAGTACAATGAACATCTTAATAACAAAGATACGTAATAAATATGAAATCTGACTTATACGTATAAAACCCAACAATTTATCTATTTTAATCTAATGATAAATTAATAAATAAATGTTTTAATGATTAATATGTAAAAAAATAATCTCTTATAATTGTAACCATATGAAAAGGGTACATTTGAACTGTTTTATTCTGTGTTTAGTATCAATATTGTGATTGTTAACTAGTATATATTGCTATAACAATGATTATATAATAACTTAGACCAAAAGTCAGAGGCTGCGCGGTGTTACGTTTTTCTTCGTTCAACTATTGGTGTCAAAATGTTCAACTATTGGGCACAGTGTTCATCTTCTGGGCAAAATGACATACTTCAGCATAAAACCATTTTTAATAAAATACTGTATTGTAATAGGATGGTTTAAAATAGTCATATCTAATCTCGACTATATACGAAATCGTATAAAAAAATTCAATGTAAACAAATTAAATCACCACTCCTCGAAAAAAAATTGTAAAGTTGGGATAGTCGCTTAAATGTTCATCTTTTGGTTCCTCTACCCTAATAAAACTGTTTTTGTGTTCAACCAAGAGCGAATTCATGTACCTAGCTATAAAATCTCCTTTTAAAGACTTTCCCTGAAGACTTTGGAGTTAAACCTTGGCTTTGATAACCGATATAAGATGTGCGAGGAATATATCCCTTTCGCCTGATCAAGAATTATAATACGACAAAATCGAGTATGACAGTTAATTACTTAGACAGGCGATGGGATAACCGTAACCCACATTTTTATTTCTGGTTTAAACGAACATCTCCGACATTCGTAAATACATTTTTTACAAGGCGCTCAATACGGTTGTAACAGAATATAAAGTACGTATGAAGACACGCTAGTTCTTAGGGGCCTGGTAAAGGGTTAATGATCTTCATTCACAACACGCTTCTAAATCGCGTAATATATCTTTGGCAGCCGTTTAAATTCATTTGAGCTCTAATTTCAGTAAACTACGGAGAAATTCGAACACTATCCTTAATTTATATGAAACAGAAGTACATAGATCGTTTTTTTTTTGATATTTTGTAGATTTTGAGTGTTGAAAGGTAATGTAATCGTAAACATTGCTAAATCTTCATGCATTATTGTGTATGACCAGAATTAGGAAGTGGGTTGACATTATCCCATGGCCTTATTAGAGTTTAACTATGCGGGAGCTACTCTACCCATAAAACTGTTTTTGTGTTCAACCTAGAGCGAATGGATACATTATTGAATTTGAAGCGTGCCGTGAATGAAGATCATAAAATAAAGTGATTGATAATAAGTGTTTCGTAAATCGTAGTAGATTTGGAGTTAAACCTTGACTATGAATGATAACCGATATACTCGTAAGATGTGGGAGGAATATATGGGTCATTCTTGAGAATTGTGTCTGCGGTTGGGTCTAATTACCGCGACGTTTTACTAACATTTTATATGGAGTCGCGTCAGTTAGACGCAGTCACAAATCTGAAGAATGACCCATATCCCTTCGCCTGATCATCATATCAGCCGAAAGACGTCCACTGCTGGACATAGGCCTCCCCCAAAGAGTGCCACAATGGCCGGTCCTGCGCCACCCGCATCCAGCGGACTCCCGCGACCTTTACCAGGTCATCAGTCCACCTTGTGGGGGCAGTAGACGCAGTCACAAATCTGAAGAATGACCCATATCCCTTCTCCTGATCATCATCATCATCATCATATCAGCCGAAAGACGTCCACTGCTGGACATAGGCCTCCCCCACAAGCCCCAGAGTGCCACAATGGCCGGTCCTGCGCCACCCGCATCCAGCGGACTCCCGCGACCTTTACCAGGTCATCAGTCCACCTTGTGGCGACGGTAGAAGAATCCAACGAATCCAGAATACGACGAAACAAGAATCTGACGATAGAAAAATTCGACAAAACTGGAGTCCGCTAAAACAAGAATCTGACGAATCGGGAACTAATCTCTTCCCTCGCAGTAGTCTTAGGTTGTTACAGCAAAAGTTTGGCCGTGTATGTTTTTATAGTAAAGTGGTAAAAGTAAGATTTTATAATATGTTAAAACCACGCAGCCGATCTCTTCTTCGATTCGAGCCTTGAAAGTAGTGTTGTGGAACTTGTGGATAACGCTCATTTCGAGGCTTATAGACTCGAGCCTTAAATACTCCCGAGGCTTAAAGACTCAATCGTGTTGGTTTATTTTACGCATATGAATGCAAAATATTGTATTTTCGTCACTTGAGTCTTTAGGGTTCGAGTCTTTAAGCCTCAAGATGAGCGTTATCCACAACACTACTTAAAAGTTAATGTTTCAGAGCGCAAGTGTGGAGTTAGGTAAAGGTAACCCTCCCCTTTGCAGGCCGCCTAATACGCTCGCGTTCACCCAAAAACGACTTCTTACGTATTAACTAGTAAGTTTCGGTTGCATGAAAAATAGATCTAAGGGACAGGACATACATAACAGTATTCGGGTTCGGGTGAATTTGTAGGTATAAGTTACATTTTTTACGTGATATATATACCTACAATATAAAAAAAGTAAATCTTTGCATGATACTTCACAACTTTTAATACGGGACCAAACTCGCCCGTGCGAAAAAACATTTCTGTTTCATTGGAGAGGTGTCCAATCGATTAACCAAATCGTTATAGATACTTAGTTGTTTTTTTTGCCGATACGTTATTTAGTCGAAAGGAATGGATATGTTTTAGCAGTTTATCATATTATCCGGAGTGATGACAGTCATGTGACCAAAAGAGTGTTAGGTATGAACGTGGAAGGATGGAAGAAACAAGGTAGGCCAAGGAAAAGGTGGATGGACTGTGTGAGAGAGGATATGAAGAGGAAGGAAGTAAGTGACGCGATGACGAGTGACAGGGAGGTATGGAAGAAAAGGACATGCTGCGCTAACCCCAAGTATATGAGATAAGGGCAAGAAAATTATGATATGTGGCGTTCAGAGGGTTGAAAAAGACGGCAGAAAATAGAGTTCGAAGGCTTACTGAAAGCCAATCTTAGACCTTTTTATTAGCATCGAAAGCCAGGAGTTGTGCAATCCCCCTGGCTCAGGACGTTCTCCATTTCTGGGTCTTCCGTATACCTAGCGTATTGTTGCTTCAGAGTTTATGGCAACCACCCCATTATTTCTATAAGATCATTTGTATTTATTATCGCTCTCAGTGTGTTTGATTGACACTAATCAGAGACTGGAGGTAATTATAGCAGTAGCATCCGGCTGCCCGTCAGAAATAAGTACAATGGTAAGCTAAAAGTGAGACCTTCGATAGAATCGGTTTTATCAGCTCGTATAGAAATTGATACAATTAGGTTCTCGCCAATACTCTGTGACTTGGGTCATGTACACGTACCTATATACTGATACATTTGCCTTTCCAGGCTTTATTATTATTATAACGAAAGCAAAAAAGGTACAGTTCGCCATCACATACATAGGTGCACTATAGGTATTCAAAAATATCGGCACATGCACCCTAGTCCCTAATGCCTTGAAAATAGAGATGTGTTGCGATATTTGTGAGCTGCTTGTTTGCTCCGATGTATGTGATGGCGACTGTACCTACATGTTTGCATTACCTTGACTACCTACTTAAATCACAGTGTATGAGGCCCATGAACATACTCTGGACATAACACAAAAATAATAATACCTCGACCGAACTAGCTGGTCTTATCCAAATCTTAGAGACGTGTAATTTGCTGTCTTTGTCATAGTTTTACTTTTCTTTATTTGCCCCAATCAGGTAATATGAGACTGGGGCAAATAAAGTAGGTCCCTCGTTGTGGCAAGCGTATGTGATCTAGAATTCTGATCTCTATTGGTTTATTATAATCTCTAAGCTGAGACTATAGTCGCTGAAAAGTCACTGTTGAGCGTTAAAATAACGGTTGGTGTAGGCATTAGATGACTTTGAGACTAATTTGGTCGTGCATGATTGCTTGTACGTCCAACATAAAGCATCCGTCCCTCTCGCACTTAACCACTTGCTAGAGAAGGGCGAATATTTTACGTCTGACTTAACCGCAATCTTGCTAGCTGGACTGACGGTGTATAACTCTATTACGAAGGTGTTATATATCTTGGCTATGTAAATCAATATCAGCATCTTAGTAAAGTAATAATTAGCGATTTTGTTGTCGAATAAAATTATATTTTATTCAACTAATATTCCTTTATAAAAGAATTGCGAGCGTGCACAAGCGAATATGTGGAGACAGCATTACATGGCATAACTGACATATAAAGTTGCCCGCTACTCACCGCTAGGAGCAATATGTCACCATTCATTGTAAATCAGAAATGCATTAATTAATTTTATCAGTAAATAATAAACCCCGGCTTTAATTAATCCTAAAGTTATCCCAAAAATCTAAGTTGAATTAATTAAGAATGCCTACTTAATAACGTCTCTGTACATTTTAATAACAGGTGGGGCAGAAATGGGCATCGTCCTTGAAAAGTCATAGTGTATATGCAACGCAACTGGGAAAAAAATCGTGTTCTTAATTATCTGGCCAAGACATACATAAGTATTTATTGCGTTTGCCCGCTTCTCCTGAGCTAACCGCAGCAGCCGCCCGTCTTGCGGGTGGCGCACTTGTGCTGGAGGGTCATCCTCCCTCTCTCTCTCCGCTCCCTCTGCTTCCAGCGTATCGAAAGTTGGGAGCGACCTGCAAAAGAAAAGTGTGTCTCAATTAGAAACCTCAAATCCGTAATGTGTGACTTTTATTGAACAATTTTCGGTAATATTCAAGCGCAGGTATCTATAGAACCGCAGCGTTTACCGCATAAAACAACCGCGCGCTTTATAGAACAAAGTTTTTATTTATGTACGTTATAGGGCGCACCAAATATGTGTTTTGCCAATTTGCCATCCACAACCGTCTGCCCGGAGAATTAAGGACAATGGATGGTAACTTGTTCAAATCTAAGTAAAATAATAATGTGACATCCCTTTGTACTGTATTCTATGCAAATAAATATATTCGATTTGATTGATTTGATTTTGTCTTATTGACCATTATATTCGAGAAACAATACACCTAAGTTACCTTTATATGGACTGGCAACTCATCGGCGTGACGAGGCCGGAGGCCCTCGCCCAATTCATCACATGATGCCATCTACTTGCGCACTCTATATATGTGATGGATTTTTTTTTGCTGTTTTCGGCAACAGCAACTGACAAGCCAAAAAAAATAAAATCGTGAAATATCTACAAATAAAAAAGAAACCGGCCAAGTGCGAGTCGGACTCGCGCACGAAGGGTTACGTACCATTATCAATAAAAATATTTATTTTATTTTGTTTTTTGTATTTGTTATTATAGCGGCAACAAAAATACATAATCTGTGAAAATTTCAACTCTCTAGCTATCACGGTTCTTGAGATACAGCCTGAGGACAGACAGACGGACGGACGGACGAACAGCGAAGTCTTAGTAATAGGGTCCCGTTTTATTCTTTGAGTACGGAACCCTAAAAACGATGCCCTCTGTAACCTAATTGGTTGTGACCCTGCCTACGAAGCCGGAAGTCCCGGGTTCGAATCCCGGTAAGGGCATTTATGTGTGTGATGAGCACGAATATTTCTTACTGAGTCATGGATGTTTTCTATGTATTTAAGTATTTATTTATCTAGATAAGTACGTATATCGTCGTCTAGTACCCATTGTAAACGCTTTGCTTAGTTTGGGACTAGGTAGGTCGATTTGTGTAAGATTATCGCCAAATATTTATTATTTTATTTAATGTTACCTATAAATATGTTTTAGCAAGTGATTGTATGTTATTCTCGTATAAAAAAATATACTTACTTGAAACAGTGCGGAAATTGAGGTTTCTTTGATGCACAAAATAGCTTATCGTCACCTCGGAAGCACTTAGATAAAGTAAACTAAGTTGAGACGTCAAATTACGATAATCTATCACATTAACCAGCCACCATGTTATACAAAACGGTAACGGCTATCATTTGTCATGTATCCCTGTCAACGTGGGATAACTCCATTTTGAATCGGTAATTTGATTGTTTTTTTTTTCCTGCTTTTATTGCCTGCGTGTCTGTATTTAAGTCCCGTAATATTTATTTATTTGTTTACTGGCTTCTGCCCGCGACTCCGTCCGCGTAGAAATCGTTTATGTCGTAGCTATTTCCAGGATAAGAACTATCATATATCCCCCCCCGGGGCTCAAACTATCTCTATACCAAATTTCATCTAAATCGGTTAAGTGCGAAGAGGTTACAGACAGACAGACACTTTCACATTTATAATATTAATATGCGCCCGCAAATAAAGGAATGCAGAATGTCACTAACCGTATATTTTAAAAAGTAGCTTAAGTGTGTTAAACTCAAGGCATTACAAAATCGTCTTAATTTGGTGTCATAATAAATAAAACATCCTATTTGTGTGCAAGCATTCATCCAATATTACCAACAAATTTATAAAAGGCATAGAGGCTAGAGTTTTTGAAGCACGACAACTTTTGACACTTGTCGTGCAATAAGTGACTAGCTGTCAAATAGTCGACGGGGCATTTGGAAACCATGTTTGCATGCTTGGTTAACGTAACTCGATCGATACGGAATCATATCCACAATCTCGTGACAAGTGATAGCAACTATGCTAGGCCCGCAGATAGAATTATAAGGCAAACGGCTATCGATTCTTCAATCCTTAATCTCCACTTTAGTGTACCAAATTTTGAAAGAAATGGATAGTTATTTTTTTATGATTTTTTTAAACATTGTCTAAAAAAACACCTTTTTTGTTATAAGATTGCTGTTAAAGATCTAACATACACAAAATCTACATATTTGGGTTTGTCTCTGATGTCTCTATAAACGTGTGTACGGTTTTTGTTTTAAACTAATTAACACAAAAGTTATGGCCAGAAAACATGTTTTTTAATACAGTTGCTCAAAAAGTGGTACTTTTTGCAGCTGCAAATCTTGCGCAAAGTTGTATTTTGCGCACTAGTGCTTTTTACTTTTCCACGTGTATCGAACGACGTTTTTTAATACAGTTGCGAAAAACTAAGAAAAACAACAAGTAAGGAATTTGAAACTTTTATACTATTAATCCTGTAACATCATTGTAATACAGATGAAAAATAATGAAGTTGTTCAAAAAACAAATATTTTTTAATAAGTACAGTTCTTACTTGTTGTTTTTCTTATTTTTTCGCAACTGCATTAAAAAACGTCGTTCGATACACGTGCGGAAATGTCATTCTTCACTCGTCCCGAGTCTTACCACTCGCCTACGGCTCGTGGCAAGATATCTCGTCACTCGTGAAGTATTGACATACTTTCCGCACTAGCATCGAAATGTACTATTTTGGTCTAAAATTGTTCAATTTTGATGCCAAATATCTCGAAGACAGTGATGTTTGAAGTAGATATGGGATACTATATTGCTTAAAGCTGTTGTTGTTAATATGATAAGTTGATAAGCTACAAAAAACATTAGAAAACTAAGGGATTCAGATCGAAGGTCATTGGCGTATGGGATGGGGATCCCAAACGACTAAGTTATAGTTATACTCGTAACCATAAGTTGAACAAGTTATGAATTCTAATGTCTTTGATAATCCTAATGTTGCAACGAAGCACTTCAATTTAAATACCTACATATATTTTTTCGTAATTTGAGGTCTACTGCGAAATGACCTAATCCTAACTTTAAAAACATTTAAAAAAATTAAGTCGGTATGAAATGAAATGAAATGAAATGAAAATTTTATTGATAACAATTGTTATAGGTCATTTTTTTATTGATAACAATTGTTAGAGGTCATTTTTCCAAATTATGAAGCCAACTACAATTAAGATTTAAAGAAATGTGTATAAAAATAGATTCAACAGAATCTTTACAAATAAAATCGAGTCACGTCAACTGTAACGAAAGTTTGTTTGAGTCCATAAACATCATTTTGAAATTATGAATATGTAATATTTAAAGTTACACGGGCAATAATTCAATACTTAAGTTCATTTTCCCTGAGATCATCAGTTTGAAATATTTACAAATTTTACAATAGATGTTCGATCATAAAATACAACAAAATAAACTCGACTACCTTCAATCTCAACCACTAAAGTAATCTTTTGTTTTACTTAAGAATAATTTATTCTAACTCACATTGTATAATGTATAGCTTAAAATAAGTTACCTTCGTGAGCACTGATAAAGTTAAAAACCACAATAAACACAATACACTTGATCAAACACATCTTAACGTATAACTTTGGCCGACACTGAACTGAACTCGAGAACATTGCCAACTAGTGTGACCAACCAAACTGTTTAAGACAAAGACCCGAGTCACTCTGTGGGTTCCTCAGCTCGATGAGGATAGGCACGAACTTTGTGCTCATTGTACCTCAACGTTAAGGCCATTAATAAATACCTGTTTGCGAGCGGACTCGGGGAGGGGATCTTAGCTTGATAACTACTCGTAAAACCAATTAAATAACTGGCCTCTCGAAATTAATGTATTTTCTTACGTTTTAGGGCAGCGTTTTTCTACTTTTAACCCGCTTTGTTCGAAAAAAACTGCGCGTAACTTTATCTAACTTCATTTGTAGGGTTCCGTACTCAAAGAGTAAAACGGGACCCTATTACTAAGACTTCGCTGACCGTCCGTCTGTCTGTCACATGGCTGTATCTCAAGAACCGTGATAGCTAGAGAGTCGAAATTTTCACAGATTATATATTTATGTTGCCGCTATAACAACAAATAAGAAACAAAATATTTTTTTTAAGGGGGCTCCCATACAACAAACGTGATTTTTTGCCGTGTTATAGATAATGGTACGGAACCCTTCGTGCGCGAGTCCAACTCGCACTTGGCCGGTTTTTACATTAGAAAATGAAATCAGATATAGAATTGGAACATTCGATTTCATTAAAGAAATATGATAAGTACAAAGACGTTGATTTGCTACATTTTTTAACAAGATTCACGTTGAAATAAAACAGGAAGTACCCATTTAATATTTTTTTTGTTTTTTGAACTATTTCAGCCTAAAACGTCACGTAAAACGTTTCGTTTCATTAAGGTTCTTAATAAAACGAAATATCGGACTAAGTTTTCCTTGCATTATAAATTTCAATCTGGTCATCCTATTGTTTATCTATAACGTATAAATATAAGTGATAACATGCTGTTTTTTTTCCTGTTATGGTGAGGTCCACGCAGACTTACGGTGCGTGGATAACAGCAATGAAAATTCAACTTAATACTGCTTCACTTAAGGTTTAATGTTGTTATAACACGAACAAAACAGAAATACAATACGTTTTATGCAAAACAATAAATTTAGTTCTATAAGTTAAAGTTGAATTTCGAGTGCTATCAATTTTGTCGCTTACATACCTACTTACTGTAGGATTGTAAATCGACGGCAAAGATATGGTTACAGTTTTGCACCTTATCACATTGTAATGAGGCGAAATATTGTATACCTGCATATTTTTAGCGGCGTCTACTCTATACCTACTGGCTCACACCTTGGTCAACTCATCATGGGTCGTGTCTGGGGTCCGTGACACTGCGACATTCAACAGTGATACAAAAACCTATTTGATCAAAGTCGCCCCCCGAATCAAAGTAGTATATGTAACCCCATTCCACCGGTACTGTTTTTTTTACTAGTTATAAGTCCAGTCATTGTACTGACAAATAATATAAAGAAAAAACAACCGGCCAAGTGCGAGTTGGACTCGCGCACGAAGGGTTCCGTACCATTATCTATAAAAATATTTATTTTATTCTGTTTTTATTATGTGTTGTTATAGCGGCAACAGAAATACATCATCTGTGAAAATTTCAACTGTAACTATCACGGTATCAGTGAGATGCAGCCTGGTGACAGACAGACAGACACACAGACAGACAGACAGACAGACAGACATACAGACAGACAGACGGACAGCGGAGTCTTAGTAACAGGGTCCCGTTTTACTCTTTGAGTTCGTGAACCCTAAAAACCGGCCAAGTGCGAGTAGGACTCGCGCACGAAGGGTTCCGTACCACTATCTATAAAAACGGCAAAGAAATCACATTTGTTGTATGGGAGCCCCCTTACATATTTATTTTATTTTGTTTTTTAGTATTTGTTGTTATAGCAGCAACAGAAATACATCATCTGGGAAAAATTTAACTGGCTAACTATCACGGTTCATGAGATACAGCCTGGTGACAGACATACAGACAGACAGACAGACAGACGGACAGCGGAGTCTTAGTAATAGGGTCCCGGTTTACCCTTTAGGTACGGAACCCTAAAAACATATTTAATGTTTACTAAAAAAGCCTACATTAAATGATGACCTTTGTTTTCCTCGTCCAGCTTTGCCGTTACCTTACTTTCAGGCGATGTGAATCTGTGAAATCGGCCGAAGATACGGCTGTATCAAAACAACCTCTCAGAAGCACCTGAAAACGTAACAAACAAAGCAAAGAAAATATAAAGCTTACTGTTCACGAACGCTCCAACACGCCGAATGGAGTAGCGTCGCGCTAAAACAGGACCATGAATGGCATGAAACTGTATGTTTAAAAAAAGTTAGTGTGACTCGTTTGCCACACCACCACGCCTCGGCGCCAAGCCAATATTGGAGTAATCTGGTCATACACAGATTTAGGATAGCGTTGTCAAAGGCAGTTAGGGTAGCGTTGTTAGAGAACATTGTCAAAGAACCTTTTGACAGCAAGGGTGCAAAACAAAAAGGTGCCCAACTGAGGCAAGAACAAGAACAACAGTCCTATCTCGGCAAAACATAGTGATTTCAAAGAGGAATATCGATACTTAATTAATACCAAAATAATAATAACAATAATGTAGAAAACCTGTTAGAAATATACTACAATGTGATGTTATTATGTTTTCATTGATTATTGACATTATAAAACCGCATTAAAGTATAACAATAGGTATCAAAAAATTCCCACATTTTAGATTAATGATTGGGTAAAAACACTACTCGTTTTATTCTGAGGTGATGACGTCACGCGTTCGCGCCCCCAGCCGTCACTAGCCACAGAGGCATTGGAAATTGCTATAATACAAGAGTTGGGAAGCTGTAGTATGCATCAACTTTTTATATCGATATTGTAGGTAGGGATCGTAATAAAATTTAATCTGTATAAAAATGTGTTTAATTAAAGTTTACTTATACACAAATTGGAATCAATTATTAGTACCCACCTATACCTGTGAAGAAATTTTGCTGATTATGTGATTCATAAATTCAAATTCGTTTTCGAAGTTTTAATAATACATGGTAGCGTAGAAACCTGTGCTAACTTCCGAGCGCTCAATACCACATTAACCTTTCAACTGTGGCAAACAAAGCCCCTCTGAGGGCCTCTGCACAGACAATGTTTCACGTGAGTTGGTAAAATTAAATGATCATCAGTTTTTACCTAATTACAGCCTTAAATGAAACACAATCTATATTAAATTCTTTAACTGCAACTATGTATCACCACTACACTATAGTTGTATTAAGGTTATCTAACTGGCCTCATCACAAGGTTACCAAAGTTTACTACATAATTTGGTTATTTTGAATATGTTAGATTCGTTTTCTGGGTTAATGAACAGGATTATTTTAAAGATATTAGTTTTATACACATTCAAAAAACATAAAAAGCCAGGCTCAAAAGTATTGTTTTTTTACAGGAGATCATTTGAAGTATTCTACCTACACTCAAAAGTTGCATGCATGGACTTTGATTTAGATGTTTATTTCTGAAGTGAGTTTTTAATACATTTATTTAATTATTATATAAACAGTAAACAAAGGTCATTAACTAGGTGTAACCAGAGATTTTTTATTGTAGGTTCACTAGACGTTATGTGAGAGATAAATGAAAAAAGGCTTACCTACTTGCATACAAAATTGATAAAATTATCACTTGCAAACGACTGCAATTATAACAGCAACCATATATTATGCTTTGAACAAGATAAATTAGGTTTCTCAATATTTCCATTAATTATGCTTTTAGTTTAAATTATAATATTATCATCAGTTAAACAAAAATCCTATAAAACATGATCTAAACACGATACAAATGAAGGCCATGATTAGTACGAGTGCGCAGCGTCGATGACGTCTCGAGGTGGGCAGCCCTCGGAGGGCCTTTTACCGGCCTGTTACCGGATTTTATTTCTTCTCTTAAATCCTAACAACACTTTTAACTAGTACCATGCATAAAAATTGGGCATGATTGCGAACTAGAAACGCAGTATCGAACCCTTGCTAGGTGATTTTGCAGTAATAAACACATACTGCATTTGTCTTAGTAATATTGTAAGGCCCACAAGGCCAGATAGTTGATAAAAGTGCAGTACTGCGCATTTTATCCAAAAAAGGCAGTAAAGTAAAGAAAAAATTCTGATTTTAGTATTTGTTGTTATAGCGGCAACAGAAATACATCATCTGGGAAAATTTCAACTTTTTTACTATCACGGTATCTGTGAGATACAGCCTGGTGACAGACAGACAGACAGACAGAGAGACGGACAGCGGAGTCTTAGTAATAGGGTCCCATTTTACTCTTTGAGTACGGAAACTTAAAAAATACGTCAATAGAAAGCTTGATTTTTTTTATAATTTTTCAGTACACTTTAAAAGTTTTGATTTGTTGACATAGATTCGTTGTATAGATATCACAAAATATGTTTACCGCGTTTATCTCGAAACTGCCATTTTGCAAGTACTGCATTTGTGATTATCAGGGCAGTATATCTACCTTTTAACTGCTTCACGCGGCTTAACGTGTCGTACTTACACACCTGACCTGCGGCCAATGTTTTGAAGCCAAAATATATTGGTATACGACGACTTTGTCCAGTGTTGTTTCTTGTCGTTGGCTGATCTCGAGGCGTAAACAGGCCGTGAGTTTTTAATGATATTTTTTTTCCAATTGGAGAGGAGTTGCAATTTTATAGTACCAGTAAAAGGGTATATTGGAGACGTAAAAACTTTTTACGTCTCCATACCCTTTTACTGATAAAAACCTGCTATGGGAAGGGGAAGCGGGAGAAAATTTAGTAAATTATACATTGTACTTTACTGTTTTGATTGGTAAAGAGGATGGAAAGCGCTATAGTGCTCGCATGGGCGCACCCTTATGGCTTTAGGCCTCGGGCTCGAGTAGAGAGCTCACTCAAATTAGACGCTTCGGGCGTGGAGCTTGGCCTTTGGCCTCAGGTGCCCCGTCAAACCGGTACCCTGCGCAAACCAGAAAGCCTAAGGCACAAAAGGTTGACCCATGTAGGCACTCGCTATCCCAGAGTGTCATAACGAACCCGATGGTCAAAGGCTGAGCTTCACGTAGGGCCAAAGAGGCGTTACTTCAGACCGTGCTCACTACGTGGGTCCGACAGAAGAAAGCCCAAAAACCAAGTCCCTAATCTAGTCGCGTCACTGACAACGCGAACCTGTGCGATCCCTCACTAACCCCGAGTTTCTACTAGCGAATGTGATGATTGAAAACCCGGAGAGAGAGGTCCTCGTAGTAGGGTCGAAGGCCAGAAGTGTTTAATCAGAGTGCGCTCACTCCTGTAGGTGGAGCCCTTGCAAACACTGTCTCGAGTGTCTTACAGTGAACCCGAGGGCTTAAAACTCATTCGAATGTCTCTAAATATATCATGGTAGACAGAAATAAAACAACAATTTTTTTTTCAAAAAGTCAATTTTATATTAGTCACTAACTAACTATAAGGCCGCGTTTACAGACAAGCAATGCGTGCGCCCACACACAAAGATAATAATTATAACGTTCCTTAGGAGTATTTTTGTTGTGACAGCACGCGTGTTGAGCACGCTTTGACTCTCCATAAACAAAGCTTAAGGGCGGGATGGACCAACTTACCATTACAGACCAATCGCCGTTAAATAATTATGGCGCCAGCAGCCGTCATGCCATAGAAAATTGACAAACTTTCCATACATTCAGATTTTAACGAAGACCGCTTACGATTACAGATGGTTTGGTGCAACCCAGCCTAAGTAGCAGATTGGGATAGGTGTACCGATCAAGATCGCAGAGAATCGCAGAAGACGAGCACTAGAAAACCAGTAATTCCCTCTTGGAGATCCATAAGACCTTATTCTTGTTGTATAGTAGACGTCTGAGGTGGCTTCCTGATTTGTCGGTACGGATGCCGTATATATTTAGTTGACCCCACTATTGTGCACATATACTCGTAATACTAAAAGTAAACCGACAACTAAGGAAATGTTTGCGAGCTCACGTCAAACTACAAAATACCGGATACGGATCCCGCCCCGCTAAGTCAGGTAGTCGCCTAAGGTTATGTTTTAAGACTAATTATTCTGAGCATTAGTATTCGACGTTTAATCACAGCGCGATCACTTTCACGTAGTCAACCATTAATTTGGGGAAATCCCACGTGTCATGCCACACGTCTATGTCGTTCCAGAAGTTCAGGGTTGCCTTCGACGCGTGGTTCCTCCACGGTTTCTTGTGGCCCTTCGACAAGCTCGCGTCGGGGAACTGGGTGTGACCACCCACTGCCAACCCTAGGGTTATGTAGAACTGAAACAAAGATTTGATTATTTTTTACTGACTTTATCGCGTACCTACATTATAATTTCTAGAGTACCTACGTTAAAAACAACTCCAAATCTTTTAAGAAAATAAGTGCCACCTCAAATGATAATTGAGTCCCATTAATTACTAACTACTCGTTGTGTTTTATTCGTTAGGTATGATGATACAAAATCAAAGGCTCCGTTTTTTTACGAATTAACAAATGCAGACATTATGAGATAAAAAACGGAGTCCTTGATTTTGTATCATCATACCTAACGAACAAAACCCAATTAATGGGAGTCAATCACCTATGGCTCTTGGAGTACCCCAAGGATCAATCCTGGTCCCTTCTTGTTTTTAGAGTATATCAATGACTTACCTAAGCTTGTGCAAGATAGACATAATATTTCCCAAATTTTCAGTGGATAGCATAGATAGATAATAATTTCGACAGCATTAACTACAAGTTGTTCACTATTGTAAATTGCTTAACAGCTTATAATCTCCTTTTAAATGCAAAGAAAACTAAGTGTCGTCTCCGTAACGTAGGCACTTCGTCTGTGGGGAACTGTACATACTTTCACAATAATTATCGCTATATAATACACTATCGATGAAGTGAATTTGCTCTTTAACAAATTTAAGT
This sequence comes from Epinotia brunnichana, assembly GCA_963854355.1. Classification (NCBI taxonomy): domain Eukaryota; kingdom Metazoa; phylum Arthropoda; class Insecta; order Lepidoptera; family Tortricidae; genus Epinotia; species Epinotia brunnichana. The sequence continues at coordinate 6,053,598 of OY977945.1, read as the reverse complement.
CTCACTTTTAAAGTCACTTGCTATGCAAGGCATATTATATCGTGAATGATTTTTAAACGACAAAGACGCATTTAAGCCAGTAGTTAAATAAACTTGTATGTATTAGTAATAGATTATCTGTAATGTATTACTAATACATACCTTTAATTATAAATACTAGATTAAAAGGGTCAGTTACTTTGTAAAATTAAATTTAATCACCGCTCATGTAACGTGTGAGCACACGAAAGGTTCTCATTTTAAAAGTTGTTTTAGTATTGTATATTTAGCTTAATAATCTTATTATAAATCTCTCTTGCAGCTTGAATTTGTCATGCGCGCCTAAAGGTGGCGTCGTTGATCGGGTCGCCTCCTTCCCTAAGACATGGTTGAGGGAGGCGTATGCAAAGTGTTCGGACTCACATGGTCATCAAAAGGTGCCATGCCCGGCTGTTGCGGGCCGGCGCAAGTCTTGGGTAACTGCGCTCGAAGCCCGTCACTCCCTGGTTCAACTCGACCATACTCCTGGCCATCCACCATTAGGGTCACAATTTCTACAAACAGATAAGAGAAATTCTAAAAAAAGATCCTTTGTTGCGGATTCAAAAGTGTATACGAAGTCTCTATAGAATCCCATTCACTCTGATTTATCAGAAGAGATAGCAAGCGAGGGAAGAGATATCGTAAGCCAAGCCGTTGGACGCAGGCTCATGATGAGTGAGGTACGAACTCTGTGTATCCGCACGTCTGTGGTTACCTGGGATTATAACTATATGACTGGTGAAACTTGTGTCAAAACGTCAGAAATAAAAGTAGGTACTTAAATAAATATACCCGTGTACATAATCGTGTTAAAAATATTATATGCTACATATGCAGGTTTTTTGTAACTAAACGACTCCAAATCAAACGCCCACCTGGAGTCCACTTGGCAGAATACACGTGGAAATCGTCGCCCCAGTTCTTGTCTGATTTTTTTGTGACTATTAGCGATTCGTGGCACTTTGTATCAATTACAGGGCCACTGTACAGAACCTGAAATGAGATCAAACATAATAGTTACTTAGGTTTAGGTTTGGTATTGGTAGGTCATACAGAGATGTAGGGTGGACTTTGCTTAGCTTATAATTTTTGATTAGACACATACGAGTAATCTGCATAAAGGCGGCATCTCTCTAAAGTAATTTTTTCTTCAATTTAGGCATATCGCTGTCCCAATATTATAAGGTTCTATGTTTCATTGTCGGGGTACTTCAATTTAGACCAAGTGTTACTGACAAATTTCAAGTTGATAAAAGTAATAATATTGGGGCAGCGATATTACATGCACCTATGAATGTTGATAAACTACCACCGGTTTGGAAATAAAACCTCTGCCTCGAGAAGAACCGGCGTATAAATCTATATAATAAAAAAAACATAACTTGGACCGTGACCATCCTGAAAGACGACTTTTGGTTTTGTAACTCTGTGACATGTGACCCAGGACAAATATAAAAATATCTTTAAACTAAGACAAAGCATATTTTTTGTATACCTACCCATCTTAAAAAATGTGGACATATATTTTCCACCTTATTTACCTTATTTCCATATTGAGTAGTGCCTTTACTAAGATCCAAGTTTCCACGAGCGCAAGCTATCTTTAACATTCCTGAGTTCTTAGTTCCATAAACAAATTTCTTCAATAGGGGTTCAAGCAATATCTCTGAAAAAAAAAACCGGCCATTAATAGTTTTTCACCTTCAGACCTACCGACTGCGCCCCAATTACGTGTTATACTTTTTTTAAATTTAATTATGAAATGAACTAAATATTATGAACTGGTTCTTTATTTCCGTTGCGTTTCAGCGTACAAAATATAAGGTTCTATCAACTATATGTGGAATGACTAGCTTCCGCCCGCAACAACGTCTGCGTAGACGCAGGTTAAAAATTATCCTATATTTTAATCCAGGCTATAAACAATCTTCGTGCAAAATGTCATCCAATTCGGTTAAGCCATTTACGAGATTGAGTAACAAACATCCAATCATCTAAACATCTAAACATCCAAACGTCCAAACATCCAAACATGCAATATTTCGCATTTATAACATTAGTGGGATTCTAACCTGGATATATCCAATCGCCTTGAGGTAGTTTGGCGCGAACACTGATGATACCATAGGTAAAGGCAAAACTAGATCTGCTGGTGATGCGACCTCCTATCACCGGTGGCAAGATGGAGGAGCCGTCGCTTGCTTCTACTTGGCAAAAAGAGGTTTGTCCTGATGTGCATCTTAGAAAAAAAAATACGGTAAAGACCTAAATAAAAAAAAAACATGGGAATAAATTTTTAAACAATGGTTATTTTTTCTTACCCATTGTATAGATCCAAGGAGCCATATAAGCTATAGTAGGTGAATCCAGGCTGGATCTGCTGTAGTGCAGGGGTAATAAGAAGATTGCCATCTTTCACGGAAACGGTGCTGCGCTGGTACGATATGAATGGAAGCTCCTAGAAAAAAAACGACCGTTTTTCCATCACACCGACACACATTGAAAATGGGATTATTTGTCGTAAAATTTCTCTCAACTATTCAACGAAGTCACTTTCGAAGAACTGGTTTGTGAAATGGACATAAAAGTACGGTCGAAGAAAATTAAGGTTTGGCACATGTCAACTCTATTTGAACGACGTTAAGGTCCAAAAGTGCTAACCATCAATTTCCTCGGCGGTACATGGTGATGATGTCTTCGATGAATCATTAAGGCATTTGGCCCATCATCATCATCAACATTTAAGAGCTTGGCTCTTGTCGGTGGAGTATGCGCCAGTTCTATCGGTCCTCGGCTAATTTCTTTAGGTCCCGGTAAGACAAGACATTTGCTTTTGCTTTTAGTTGCTGTACAAAGCTTATCCTTGGTGGACCTCTACCCCTTGATCCTGATACCTCCTCCCCATTTGGCCCAAATCCGTGTATATTAGTACGAGGCTTGTACGAACTCGCATGGAACACGTTCCATGCCCAAGAATGATTGGAAGAGATCAAGAAGGATATTGTACTCACAGGGTGGTCAAGAGCCACATACTGTTGCAACTGCCAGATATTTTGCCGCAGCGTGTCGAAGTTCTCTTCGAAGACGACCTGCCCCGCGCAGGCTGTGCCCTGGCGCAGGCGCGTTAACGTCGGTTTGCACACTGGCGGCGCAGGGGTTGCCGCTGCCACCACTAGCGGTACTACAGCAGGCTCTGGGAGGAAATGTTCAATCAGTAATGTGGTAATAGAATAGCATAAAAGCGTTTCCTTGAAGTTGCGGTTGATCACAAAAGCAAATCTTCGCTACAGCAGTTTCATCACGTTCATTGTTTTGTTTATACATACGTAAGCGTTTTTTAAAAATTCTTTACAAACGGGATTTTTCAATTTGGTGAAATGCCGTAGCGAAAGTGTACACATTTATGCACGTTAGTGGTTCCTCGAAGTCTTACTTCTTTGCTTCAATTGCTAACGCGAACAAATATGCGTTTGTGAAGAATTGCGACTTGAAATAAATGCTTTTGTGTTAAGCGTAGCATAATAATTCTTGGTATGTCATGTCAAGACTTACTGTTGTTATATTGATCATCAATCGCTGTAGAAGTGCCTTCTGAAAATTAAACTTCGTGTTAGTTTTAGTTCCCCGTAGGACTTAAATTTTTTTCACATAGTCAGCGATTCAGATAAATATGAAGCGGTGAATTGGGTGCGAAACAGCACCGCTGGGTCATACACAGTGTTTAAAAAAAATTGTCTTTCCTGTGGTCAATAGTTAAGAGCTTAAGTAAATAATACCTTTATCGAATAATAAATAATACATAAGAAGAGCCGTCGTATATACGGATTAAGAGTTCAACCAAAAATCAGGCTTTGTAGCTCATAACCTTGACAATGTCCACAGGGAAGAGGCAAACCTAAAGGATGACTCAGGCTAGAACGGGCCGCGTCTGGTCCGGGCCGTTTTCTCAGAAAAACGACGGCGTTTAACGCGGCCGAGCCATACCATAGCCCGGCGGAGCCACGGCCGGGGCTCGGAAGCGGCTCGGTATAGACATGGCTTGGCTCGGCTCGATCTAATGGGTACATACATCCCGTGCAAATCAACTGTGCACTCCGCTGCGTACAATACAAACGTCACAGCGTGAGGTGCACAGTTAATTCGCACGGGTTGTAACTACACAACTGATAATGAGTGACGTACGAATTTGTTTTGCTAGAATGCAATTTAGTTTATGAGTATAAGTAGTATGGCTATCGGTTATACCTTTATTTTTAAGCAAAAATGTTTAATAGATGTACGATGCCGAAAACCTACTTACACATCCATCAAACTATTATGTATATTGACAAATGTATACTCACTCATGCCATGCTTACAAAATTCTCCTTAATGTTTTATTATAAAGAGAATATTCCTAACACACATACTTCCAATTTTCCAAGTCCCGCTGGCTCCATAGCCGGTGTGCACGCCCATGTAGTTAATGGGGAAAGGTTCTGGATCATTCCACTTCATGAATGGGGTCTTTTCTCCCTCCCGTCCAGCCATGATGTCGCCTTTGTCCCAGCTTATCCAGAATCCACGGTAACCGCCGTCACTCAAAATGTCTGGAGTCGGAACTTCAACTTTCTCTGCTGGCAGGCAGCATCTTTTTCTGATGACGCTTTTCTGGTTCGACCAACCGCCAATGACAATCTGAAAACATGTAGACAGCTATGAGCCTACATTAGTCATGATGGGTTAAAAGGTCGCAGCTTTCGAGTAGGTATCTTATCCGTGACTCAAACCATGTACTGGGTATTATACTTCTAAGCGCCGCGCTAATACTTTTGTCTCTGCGTATTTAAAACGCATGGATACGAGTATAATGTTTGGACGACACTCACAGGCGCGCCACGTAGCTTTCACATAATCGTGATAGTTTGTGTTGTATGTTTTATCGACATTCACTAATATGGTCTTTATATTTTTCGAACGTTAAATTTAGATATTGATGACCGTTTGGAAATTTGGATATAGAACGTACCGCGCCAACCATCATTAACCGTTACAGTTTTGACATGCATGGACCGATTTTGGCGCGGCCCCGGCGCTTCTCCATTCGGATCGTTAGAAGCCGTGAATCGTGAGCTTTAATAAATAAATTAATAAATTAGTTATTTATATAGGTATTAACCCATAAAATTACATTCGGTACATTAAAAATTAAAAATATACAATAAAAAATTTGGATGCAATTAAAATAAAATAAGTTAAAAACTAAAATAATTTCCAATCACAGAAAAAGTGTCGTTGACATCTTACTCGTTAGGTAGCATGTCGTGCACACACTATCTTAACAATACTGTTTGTCGATTCGCTCAATCTCCTGACAAAGGACCAGTGCCTCTTACGCATAATAGCGTAGAAGTCGTCCACTCTGTTCACGGCGAACATACCAGACGCGCTACACCGCCACGGCAGCCGTAACATCACACGAAACGCGTTGTTGTACTGTACTCTGAGTCTGTTGAACGACCGCATCGTGTAATGGTACCACAAGTGACTAGTGTAGAACGCCTGGCAATAGGCCCCAAACAGAGTCAAAGCAGTGAGCGAACCAACGTGCTAACATATTGTTTCGCATAGCAATGGCCCGTCGTTGCCTCTCGAGATCGTCGTCGTATTTAAGAGGATTGTGAAGTGTCGATACGCGGCGCGAGTAGGTATTTAAAAAAAATCTATCTGTCTCACACCGTTCTGCCTCCCGACCCGTTTCGTGCGATAGAGAGAATTGCAAGTCCTGGAGGTAATTGCCTACATTTTCTTGTTGAAATATGGTTTCGGGTGATAACGTTTTTACCCCCCTAAACCTTAATGAAATTAAATAATTTTGGTATAATTGCATTAAGTACACTTCAATCTATGTTTGTACGTTTTCCTTTTGTAGTAAATCAGTTTAGATCAATTAAAAAAAAATAAAAAGATAGACAAAGTTTTTAAGGTGGTTCGATTGCCATACAAAGCGTTATTTGACATTCGCAGGCTAACGGCGTGATATTTTAAGAAACTTATGTAACAAACTTTCATCAATTGGCTTCCCATTTGCGCCAAATTCCCCCTTTCCTAGAATAAACTTGTATAAACTAGATTAATTTGAGAAAAATAGTTTTCCCAAAATATCACGTGACAAACCAATTTCTCAAATTAATCTAGTTTATGTAAGTTTATTCTAGGAAAGGGGGAATTTGGCGCAAATGGGAAGCCAATTTATGAAAGTTTGTTACATAAGTTTCTTAAAATATCACGCCGTTAGCCTACGAATGTCAAATAACGTTTTGTATGGCAATCGAACCCCCTTAAGTCAAAAATATATATTTTTAGATGCTAATAACTTTTAATGTAAGCAATATTTCTTAAAAATCAAAACGTACAGACCTAGTATTTCACTATATCTACAACATGTCCAAACATTATAAAAATCGAAGAAAAACGTTATGGCTTTTTGTATGAAAATTATAGGTTCACAATCCTCTTAAGTTTGTCTGTCAGTATATTATGTCCGAGATACTTAAAACTATTGACATTTTTTAATTCAGTCCCATTCAGTCTCACGGGCGGCACTACATCAGGTCCGTTGCCGCACTTAAATACCATTGTCTCGACTTTTTCACGTTATATTTAAGTCCGTGCAGTGCAGCATAACGCTCGCATATGGATATCAGCACTCTCAGTCCCGTGATAGAAGGGCTCAGCAGAACCATGACGTCAACGTAGCTAAGATTATTGGCGCATACGCCAGATACGTGACACCCGACTGCGGCCCTGCTGAGCTCCTCTATCAGTTCATTCATGTAAAGATTAAACAGTAATGGCGATGTCAGCCCACCCTGTCTAACCCCACAATTCAAGTTAGATGAGTCCGAATTGCTACTTCCCCATTTAACGCTATTCGTTTGGTTCCCGTACCAGAACCCCAACAGACTGGCTACTTTTCTCGGCACACCGGCCTTTGATACCTTTTCCCATAGTAAACTATAGTCTATGGTATCAAAAGCGCGACTAAGACAGTCCCCATTCATTCCGATTTTAGGCTGAATGCATCCAATACAGCTTTAAATTGATTTAAAGAGATATTGTATGATCGTATACATACTTCGTACATAGGGTCACTTTCTTGTGGACTCGTGGTGAGACCAACATGGGCATCACTTCGCGTGCGTACTTGAAAACGCTGCGATTTCCTTGATATTGCGTAGAACTGGTACTGGGTATTTTCTGGTGTCGATAGCTCTGGAATTTGTTCAGACCATTAGTCTTGATTTAACACTAATAGCCAACTATGTACCGAAAGGTAACATTAACAAGCCAAGTTGCTGCAATGGCTAAGCACGGAAGCATTTGAATTATGCTAAGCTTTACACAAACGCGTTTTTTCCTGTTCGCAATTCTTCACAACCTTGATCTTTCATTCTTTTTATGTAGCCGTCGCCATTTTTTAAACATTTTAGGATTTAGGAAATGCCTACCTTCTTCATCGTCGTTCTTAGATTCATCTGAAAGGTATTCATAATGATTAATCCCGACAAATATTTGGAGAACTTCTATTTGGGCAATGTAGCGAAATACAAAAGATACTACTGATCCGATCAAAAATGACGCATACCATTAAAAATTGCTACCGTTCTAACTGCTGTCAATCTAGGTCACAACACCAATCATTACCATTCAACATTGCAAGACTTTTATAAATTCGCATAAGTATCGTGTTGACGCGGTGGCGGCGGTGCCGGATAGATGGAAGGTGGACTGATGACCTGGTAAATGCCGCGTGAGTCCGCTGGATGCAGGTGGCGCAGGACCGGTCATTGTGGCACTCTTTGGTGGAGGCCTATGTCCAGCAGTGGATGACTTTCGGCTGATAAGATGATGATGATGATAATGATTGTGTTGACTTACTTGGGATCTTCCATAAGCCGTTAGAATCATATCCAGTGTGGAAACCAATGTGGGTCACTTTAATGGGATCCAAATCCTGCCATGACATGAAGGGATAGCTCTCGCCATCTTTTCCCACCTGGATATGACCGTTATCCCAGCTCACCCAGAACCCTCGGAACTGATACTCATCCAGGAAATTAAATGTAGAAACTTCGCTTTTTTCCGCTTTACGAAAGCAAGACTTTCTTCTAAGTCTGCTCTGTGTATTTGCCCAACCTCCAATGAGTATCTAGAAAGATAAGCAAATATAGCCACAAAAAATAAAATCATACAAAACTTGCTTATGTTTACACGTTCTGGAAGACAAGACCATAAAAAGATGGGATTAACATGACACGAAGTTAATTATTTTTAACCGACTTCAAAAAAGGAGGAGGTTATATGTTCCACAGTATGTATTTTTTTGTTTTTTTTTATGTATGTTCGCCGATTTCTCCGTCAATTGTAGACTGATTTCCAAAATTCTTTTTTTATTTTAAAGAGTATGCTCCCGAGGTGGTCTCATTGTCACCAATTCAGGATCTGATGATGAAATCCCAGGGAAATTGAGGGCAACACCCAAATTTTATAGGCTCCGTGTACTAACTTCTGTATTTTCTAGTATAACTCGTGTATTTACCTGCGGAAATCGCAATTTTGGTGAAGTGGAACTGATGAAGAAGACCACAGATGACTCATGGAACTACTCAAAGATGTACCTATACGTCAACGATTCTGACATGATTCCGTTTAAGTACCAACTACTGAAGTGTTAATTCTGATATCCTTGAGGAATCGACGGGACTCCTCAAATATTATCAGCCCGTGTGGGCTATGCGTATAGCAACTTGGGTTTTTTTCTGTAATAATCAACGCATTTCTCTTGGAGAACAGTTCATGTGTTAAATTGGAAAATAAATGTGGAAATTTACATGTACCTATGTGGTTTGGCGAGCTTGGCGAAGTACTGAATTGAAGTCGGTTTAAACTTTGTTTTTAAAGTAAATTATTGTTCTAGTCGTCGGGACCGCCCTTAAAAATCCCGACCTTTAAAAAAGGCAACCTTTGTTGTGTCCAGCTTTTGCCGAGGCAACCTAACACTAAAACCTTTTAAATATTTCAAATAACCATTAATTAAATAACAGGCGAAGGTATATTTAAGTCCACGCAGTTCTGTTACAGAATAGGTTCTGTTTAAACCTATTATGTTTCTTATTGCTTGCGTCATTTTCTCTCGGCTAATGCTCGATTTTTATGAATAACAGATGGGGTTAGTTTACGCAAAGTTACTTTGTATTCATTAAATTTAACAGGTCCAGGATTTAGCTAGGCACCCATGTGCAATTTATCAATCTGTTTATTATATTATTTCAATAGGTCAATGGTCATTTTAAAAAAATTGATGAGGAAAAATTAAGGCCGCAAAAATATCTAATGACAACTCTATTCCTAGAGCCGTAAGAGCGTGTCAGATAATTATGCGGCCTTTGATTCATCATATATTGATGCCGGTGACTGTACATTATACTTGACTAAAAAGTTTGTGCTTTTGCCATGCATACCTCATACATGGGGTCTGTTTCGCGTCTTTCAGAAGAGAGCCCCACATGCGCATCGCTGTTTGCTTGCACTCTGAACGTCACCGAGCTGCTTGCTAAGGGGAAAAATTGGTAATCCGTGTTGTCTTCCGTTCTCACAGCTGAAATTCATTTTATTAATTAACTAAAAGACATACTTAGATAAACTAACGCGTGCATTCCCAAAAAAAGATAGAGCACATGAAACATTATTAGTGCCAATTATAGCAATCGTAGGAGAAAATGTGATAAAACAGATAGTGGATCCTTACGAGAACCACGGGAAGAAAGGGTACAGCAATCGTAGGAGAAAATGTGATTAAACAGTGACAGATAGTGGATCCTTACAAGAACCACGGACAGAAACGAAGACCACGGAAGTTTGGAACACGGAAGGTGGTATTTTTATTCATTTTGTACTTAGTTAATTGAATATTGTATTTGATAAATTAGTAAAATTACACTATTACATTTTCTGTTCATTTCAAATTGATGCTTGTCGTTTTCTTCCACAGGTAAACGTCCTTGTCCTCGACTTTGCACCTGTGTATGACAGGGGCACTTTTATGAGTTCCTGTCACTTTAGCTACTAACTTTAGCACTAATGTTTCATTAGACCTAATGATTCACTAGACCTAATGCATTTTTCTTCGAAACATCGAACTATTCGGGTTTTCTTTGAAAATCATCAAATAGAAGTCATTAGGTTATGTTAGGTTTGTTTTGCAATAATCCTATAAAGTTTACTATTTAAGTATAAAATGCGTTAGGTCTAATGAACGTTAGGTCTAATGAAGCATTTGGGGCTAAAGTAATTAGGTCTAGCAAGGGAAAACCCACTTTTATGTCAAAGCAATATATGTAATGGGTTAAATTCGAACTAAGAGGATGTCATTCGAATTAATTTTGACATAAAGTGCCTTTGTCATACACTGGTGCAACTGCATGTACGTTTGTTTTTGTTATTTTGTGTTTTTGCAAGTTTATACTCATACTTATACTCATTTATTTATAATATTATAGGTAGGTAAACTTTCAGACGTACCTTTGGTACCCGCACCCGCACTACCTCGTATATTATCTGAAAATGTAATAGTTAAGTTTTAGTATCAAATGGGATTAATGGATATAATTAATCGATAAAGTACACATCCGTTGAAAAGAGTGATACATTTATGAGATGCTTTAAACCAGTGTTTTTCAATCTTTTTCATGGCGCGACCCCCCTACAGTAAGAAAATATTTCGAGACCCTCCACTCTGCGCTGTTCTTATATTATGTTTTCTATTTTCGAATATGAAATCCCTAGATATTTTAACTTACAAAATTCAAACTCAACTGAAGAAGCCCCCTTCAAGAAGCTTCCCTGAAAAAGCTTCCAAGAAGAAACCCAGAGGTTGAAAAAACACTGCTCTAAAAATTTATTAAGCATATACAGTTGGCCTCATAAGTTGCCGAACACCTAAGTACCTTGTCGTATTGTCGTATATGTCGTGTCGTATATACCTAGTTTGAAAACTTTCTATGGCGCCGTTCGCTGTTGACGCGCGCACATACTTACGCCCTTTTAGTCAACAAGTGGACTAGATATACATAATTGGTAACGTATTTTACGTATTGCATTAAAATCATTCAAAGTTAAAAGACTACTTGTTATTACACATCACCCGATCATCAACCAACATCAAGCACACAAAAATCCAAAGAATTTGACGCCAAAGTCTACACCCTTTGTGAGGCTGACCTTACCATCATCGACGACATAGTTACATAACTGACAATTTATGACCCTTATTACGACGGGATAAAGTCTACAGTTACTATTTAGTAGTCAGTGTAACGTGTTACTACTTATAAAACATACAAACCAGTGAATCTGTGTGCTGACTGAGCTGTAAAACTCGCTACCTAGTCTCTGTATGTTTTTCATTCCAAAAACTGAATCACCAAAAAAAATTTTTCATTTTCGAACCGGCTCACAAAAGTTTACGAGAATTGGTTAAGAAATGCGATATGTAGAGGTGAACAGCTGGACAGCCGGACATATGAAAGATTTTGGCCCGAGCTGAAACGGAGAATTTCGGTCGCTTCGCTCGCTCGTTCAACTATGTATTACATACACTGTTGAATTAGTTTTCCTACTAAGTCAGGCATGCACCAAAGTTTTCTGTTTAGCCTAATACGAGAGGCGGCTGATAAGTTCTAAGCCTAAGGCATAACATGAAAGAAACGTTGAAGTTCAAAGTATAGTACACATTCAGTTACATTCTGGGGAATTTAACGGTTACCACCACATTAATATAATACCATTATATTATTATAAACAGGCAAGAAAAGGTCACCATGTCTGCCAAATTCGGGTATTTCGGCATTTTGCAATTCCGCTCATAAAGGTAACCTCTTGTTAGAAAGAGAATATCCCCTACAGTAAAATTTGAAGAGTTGATTCATATTCTGCAGTCTACCATCTTTTTGCACGCTATTTTAAAAGTATAAGTCCGCTTTATTTAAAAAGGACATTAGCGCCATAATGTCAATCCCGGCTCAGGGCGATCTCTGGTGGTGTCTGGGATAATGTAAAAAAAATTAAAAAATATGTTCAGTCTTATAAAAATCTAAGAATGTAGCAGGTAGCAAAAATGCTAAAAATTCGTAAGAAATAGACAAAATAAACTTTACACGGATACAGAACGTAATAAACATCCTTGAACTGTGTGCTACACAAATGGCCAGGGCGCTCAATAAAGAATCGTGACTATAAAGTTGGGACATTCATTAGAATTAGGCAATAGCAATTCTAATGAAGTTTTCTATTATATCGTCTCCGTAGATTTAATTTACGCATGCCAGTATGACCCGATTATAAAAAAAATCTACATACTGCGATTTAAAAAATTTAAATGTCTACCGAAGAATTCCAATAATAAAAGTCGTCTAAAAGAGTTATATAATCGTGTCTTCGTTCGATGAAGGTATTTTAGTAAATATATACTTTTCAATAGGGGCGACAGGGACTTGTCATTATTGCACAAAGTTGTTGAGGCCAGTACGCAAAGCCAGTTTTCAGGAACGACGTGGTAAACTCGTATCCAAAGTGATATTTTCATAGGACACCACGTCTGTTCACTTGTCATGAGTTGCCAGGCAGATCATCAAATAGACTTGATACGCTAATATGAATCGCCTACCCGACCATAGGGACCTGGTTTCGGGTTACAATATTCGGTTAACTAATTTGAAAAACGAGTTACGCTTCCAAAGATAAGACGAAAAAAAAAGCTGACATAGTAGTTTTGTAAGGCTATTTTAAGGGCAAAACTAAAAAAACTTTTTGGAGATATGGAGTGGGGATATGCTTGATGTGTTAAGTGTATTTTACTCGAGGATAGATATATATAATCAAAAATTTTGGTTTAGACCTTTCTTTCAATTTATGTCTTAGGCTTAGAACTTATCAGACGCCCCTCGTATGTTACGTAGTAACTTGTATTTCAGCTGACAATCGTTGACTGCATATTGCATTAAGGGTAGGTTGCACAAGCTTGCAATTACAGACCGATCAACGTTAAATATGGCGCCTTTGTCATTCCAAAAAACTTGTCAAACTTTCCATACACTCAGATTTTAACGGACACCACTTACGATTACACACTGTTTGGTGCAACCACCCTAAGTCAACCATTTTTTTTATACAACGACGGTAGCAAACAAGCTTACGGCCTGCCTGATGTTAAGCAGTTAACATAGCCTATGGACACTTGTGACTCCAGAAGAATCACAAGCGCGTTGCCGACCCTTTATTCACTAGAGGATTCGCTGTGTTGGCAGATAGAGACATGCAGGTCCCTCACTCCCAACACAGCGCACCCTAGGGAGCTCTGGCGACCTTACTCACCACCAGGAACACAACACCACATGCTTCATAGCATGCAATAATATAGCAGCACTACAAAGCAGCATTTGTATTTTATTTGTTGTGCAATAAAGTTTAAATAATTATAATGGCGGCATACCAATCTCCCAAGTTCCAGTCGAACCAAAGCCAGTATGCACTCCTATATGGGTAATGTTGATTGGCTCAAGATCAAGCCATGACATGAAGGGCTCGGCCTCTCCCTCACGCCCCACCTTGATAGTGGCGTTGTCCCATCGTATCCAGAATGCGCGGTTTTCGCTACCGCTCATAATTCCCTGAGTTCTCACTATATCTTTGTCCCATGGGACGCAGATCATCCTTCTTATGACGCTCTTTGTGTTCCCCCAGCCTCCGATGGCGAACTAAAAATAAAGAAAGATGAAGAAAGAAAATACATTTATTTAACGTCACAAAATTACACAATTAAAAAAAGAACAAGCAAAATAAATGACTTAAATACGAGGACGTTAAACAGGATCCTCACTCAGCGTCAAGCCATGGCAAGACATGGCAAGCTGAGGCGCTGATTTTCGGTGGGGACCTACCTAACTTAAAACTATTTTGAGTGGCCAAACAAACGCTAACAACTGGTATTAACTTAGAAAAACAAATAAACTTAAACAATTTACATAAGTAACAAAAAAAAACATTTAATAAAAAAAAGAAGAATAATAAATAAAACGATTTATTAAGACCTACATCTGGAGCATAGCGTTGTACAGAAGCGAGACGTGGACTCTAACCCAGCGTGATAGAGAGAAACTGAACGCATTTGAAATTTGGGCATGGAGAAGAATGGAAGGTTTTAGTTTGACAGAAAGAAGAACAAACGAAGAGGTTCTGAATTTGATAAGAGAAACGAGATGTCAACTAAAACTATTGAAAACAGTAGGGGAAATATGTTAGGGCACCTGATAAGACATGACATTACATAAAAACTATAACTGAATGAAAGATAGAGGGAAAAAGAGGCAGTAGAAGACCAAGACGTGCTTTTATGGACCAAGCTAAAGAGAAAGTTAATGTAATGTCGTATCAGGAGCTCAAAACAGGCAGAGAGAAGAACAGAATGGCGATTACTCCACCGACAAGAGGTACAGTCAACATTAAAAGTAGCTACGCAAACGAAGACGTCAAAAGTCTTAATTACAAGGGAATAAGGACTTTTGACGTCTTTGATTGCGTAGTTACTTTTAATGCTGACTGTACATATCCGATTTACAAAAACTCTTTCACCTTGTATAAAGTGGACTTTCTGGTTTGACATTGTAGGCTATATTTATTATTTATTATGCCGCGTGTTTGCCTGCGTTGTTTGCAATACCCGGACTAGGGCGGTAGCTAATTAAATGAGAAGGTAAATAAGGTAAACGTCATCGTCCTTAACGTTACAATAGTGTACGATACGGACACTGTATGTCAAAGCAATATGGGTTAAAATCGAACTAAGTGGATTTTTCTTCATTCAAATTTAAGCCTTGTCACTTTGACATAAAGTGTCCATGTCATACACTTGTGTAACGTCAAGGATTAGGAAGTTTAACTGGATTTTTTAACTGAAGTCTGTTGTTTAGTGTATAGTTTTTATAATTCCTAGCACAAAGCACAGCGTGTTATTCGTTTTGCGCATTTTTTCAACGAGATTGCTGAAGCTTTAAAAATGGCACAAAACATCCAAAACCGAAACGCGACCCGTGATCACTAGTCAAAATCCGACTCTAGCGGCCTGTGAAGAGATCAAGAACCAGCGGGCCCCAGGACAGCACACCAAGCGACAGATGAGTTCCAGGTGACTCTCCTGAATACTAGCTATGTTATCGAAGGAACAACTTAAAACACGCTACACTGTTAATAATGGAAGTTCATTCTGTTACACCGCAACAGCCAAACAAATCTGGTTTTCATATCGCATCCTAGAATACGATTTTTGTGTCGCTTTTGCACAACCAATGATATGAATTGCCAGCGGAATAATTATTTAAATATCAGTAATGCGCAAAAGCAAGGACGAATTCAGTAGGTCGTGCCCTTGCGTACTGTGTAGAAACCAACTAGAGAAACCTGCCCACAAAATATACGTTAAACTAAACATAACATAACATAGGTAAACTGCTAAACAAAACATAACATAGGTACCATTTGGCTAGGTTTAGGTACTTTCTCTTATAACAATCGTGAAAGATAAACGGTTTCAGAAAAAAAATTGGCACCTATGGGGAATAAAACTCAGGCGAAATTAACATTATGGGAAAAAGCGTTCCAAAAGTTAGTAAACCGACGGGACGTACCTCATACTGAGGCCCCGACTCCCGAGGCAGTGTGGTGAGTGCAATATGGGCGTCGTGGGCCGCATGAACTTTAAACTGTGCTGAAGTACCGTGTACAGGGAAAAACTGGTACGTGGTGACATCTCCAGTGGCCACCTCTGAAAATACATTAAATTTTACAATGAAACAGAAAATTCCAAGAGATTTTTAATTAAAGGGACATGTTGAGCTGAACTGAACGAGAAACTTTTCGATAGACTGACCCGATCGCTCGTAGCCAACTGAGCTATCGAAACCGTTGATTCAACTAATATTTCCACAAATTCCCTATTGTTGTCGTGAATGGTCATGATTCACGATTAAGGCGATTTATTTATTGTAACATACAACACCTACAAGAAATATTTCTCATAACGGTGCCGGTTAATGTACGGCCCGATAATACGCGTCCATCTATCTTTCTCTACTGAGATATAGTGGACGCCAATTATTGGGCCGTAAATTTATCGGCACCTTTATAACAATGTTGACGGATAGGCGGGTAGTCAGAGTTCCTCACAGCTATATTGTGAACGAACAGTTAAGTGCAGATTTGTAGTGTTAGATTTGAAGGAAAACCAGGGTCAGGGTGAGCTCTTTCCATAATCACTTTATCGGCGTCCAGGAAAACCAGGGTCAGGGTGAGCTCTTTCCATAATCACTTTATCGGCGTCCAGGAAAACCAGGGTCAGGGTGAGCTCTTTCCATAATCACTTTATCGGCGTCCTATGATATTGTAACGATTTGGTGTCATTCACACGCTATTGTTCTAATTATAATTATCAGGGTGCACCCTTGATTGAGGACGATATGGCCTGAGGCTGAGACTACCGAACCTGAGAGGCGGTCAGACCCGTTTCTGGGACTAAGAATTTTTTTTTTTTTAATTTTGCCGTACAATCCTAACCTCATGTGTGTTAGTAGCCAGCCGTAAACCCAAATTTACTCAACTGGACTAAGGACTTGAAGATAAATGTCAAATTTAAACTAATATCAGATTGAGTCTTAATATTAAATTAATCTAGACTTACCCTTATTGATATTGATGTTCTCAGAAGGGAGATCTGAAAGGTAATTTGGAATTTATTTAGAACGAAAGCATAGTAGCTTATTGTTAATTTGAATTAATTGATCGTATCCGGAACACCAAGCTGCGCTCGTAAAATCTCAAATAGTCTGTATGTGGCTCGGAAGTCAGCCAAGTTGAAGTGGGACTGGGCTGGTCATGTCTCCTGTATTCCGAATGAACTGCTGGCCACTGAATGGCAGACCAACTGCTCAAAACGATGACGTGGCAGACCTCGTCGGCGATGGCGAGACGAGCCTCCTTCTTAAAAGAATGGCCAGAGACTGCTCAGCATCGGGAGCATTTGAATAGGTAGGAGGCTTTTTCCCAGTAGTGGGACACTACAATCTCATAATAATATTATAAGTGCCACGAAGTGGCGTACTATAAGTAGGTACATACACACCAGCGCCTATTTTCGAAAATAGTCGTGCGACGCTCTATTGGGATCGATCTGTCATCACGGACAGGACTATTCTAGCGAAAATCGTGCTGACAGTTCTATCGAAAAGCCAGACAGTGCTCGTCGACATCACCACCCCCCATGACGTGAACATCGTGAACGCTGAGAAGGACAAACCCAGCTAGTATCTAGACCTGGCTCACGAGGTAGCCGCCATGTGGGATGTTGTTCCGTTGATCATTGTCCCGATAGTAGTTTCGGCGAACGGTTTAATAGCGAAGTGTCTCGACCAACACCTTAAGAGACTCTGGCTCTGGCTCTGGCTGGGTACATGCCGTACATGTAACCTTCTTACCAAATCAAATAAATATACGCAAATATCAACTTGACTACCACCTACCACGTAATTTTAAATAGGTAATGTAAGTTAGTTATTTTCATTAACTCTTTTTGATCGAACGGACTTTTGAAGTAGTATTTTTATAAACGTTCTTTAATAATAAGAAAGTGCATATAGGTGCAAGCGGTGTAGTGTATCATAAAAGGATTTAGAAACAAATAAAGATTACCTGTTCCTACAAATTAAAGCCACTAGGGCCTAAAGTAATCAGTGAGGACGTATGGCACTAAAACGTGGTCGCTTACTATGGGCCTCATAAGAAGGCTCAAAGTCACCCAAAGGGCAATTAAGAGGGCTATGTTGGGAGTTTCACTGCGTGATAGCATCAGAAATGAGGCTATCCGCAGCAGAACCAAGGTAACCGATATGGCCCTCCGAATCGCTAAACTTAAGAGGCAGGCGGGGCACATTGCACGTAGAACCAATGGCCGTTGGGGTTCTCGAGTGGCGACCACGTACCGGAAGGCACCTGGTAAAGGTCGCGGGAGTCCGCTGGATGCGGGTGGCGCAGGACCGGTCACTTTGGCACTCCTTGGGGGAGGCCTATGTTCAGCAGTGGATGTCTTTCGGCTGATATGACGATGATGATGATGAGGGCCTCAAGTTGTTTGAAGTAGATCCGTATATCAGTCCAAACGCAGTCCAGCTGCTGGTTGATTGCGTAACGCTTCGTACATACGTTAATAAGGTCATGTCATTTTTACAAGCTTTTATTATTTAACTTGCAATGTATTTAACTATGATGATTGTTCGGGTGGAATTTTGCAACTCAATTTTGAAGCAGATTTATTCAACCGATTGAGCTGAAATTTTGGGTAATTATAGTTTGGATGACAATTCAATATTAAGGTACCATCGAGCTGGTCTGATGATGGAGACAGAAGGTGGCCATGGGAATTCAGGACTTAACAGACGTAAACCAGTTATAATTGTCTCAACGAGTAGTTGATGACGGTATACAAAAAAGTACAGTTGGCAATGAAAGCTTGTACAGTCACCAGCATTAATACCTGCCATAACAACGCGCGCATAAATATCTGACACGGCTTTATTTCTAGGGCCGTCAGGACATGTCAGATATTTTTGCTGCCTTTGTTATGGCAAATACTAATGCTGGTGACTATACCAAAAATTAAATTTTTGACAGAAACTATTCTCGTAATATACAATGACAATTTATTTGTCCTAATGCTCGTTCGCAAAGTAGCGTAATCACCCCTCCAGAAGGGTAATCATAATCACTTAACGTTTCGAACGCGCGTTAAGTAAGTTCAACTGTCATTTTTCCAGATATAAATTGACATTTAGATCTACCTAACGTACGAACAATGCGTTACTTCATCGACCTGCTGGTCTGTATTAAAATCATTACAAATCAACACTAACTACCAGCAACAGAAAAAAACAAACCTATGTATGAGCCAACGGATGTCGGATACCTCTAGCATAAAATACTTGTTCATTATTAGAAGACGTGTAAACAAGTAGAGAAGAAAAAGAAGAACGTGAGAAGTTTTTCTTTTCACTCTTCAATCAAGCCTGCAAGCAATTTTGGTTCATTGGGCTAGCAAATATACAAACATAGCCCCAACCCTCAGACCAAATAATGTTCAAGGAGATGAAAGTTTCGGACAATAAGAGTGCGTACTTTCGAGCTTCCAAGTGCCATTGGAGCCAAACCCAGTGTGTACACCCACGAACCCGATCTTGAACGGTCCCGGGTCACGCCACGACAGAAACGGGCCGGTCTCCCCAGCTCGTCCCACCATTACGATTCCGTTGTCCCAGCGAGCCCAGAAACTGCGGAACTCATCCTTGTTCAAAACTTCGGGCGTCTTTACGGCGTCTTTCTCGGGCTTGTAGCAGAATCTCCGTTTAATCACGCTTTTTGAGTTCGCCCAGCCTCCAATGATGATCTGGAAATAACATAAATTCTTTACAATGCGGTAGTTGACTCAAATTTTCACAGAAACTGCATGCCTCGTCTTGTTCCATGCGAATTTGAAAGCTGACAGCCGGATTTATATTTATCAGACTCTTCTCTCTGATGCAATAGACACAATATGAATGAGTGCGAGTCTAACGGTTCTAAATGTATGAAATCGATGTCATTATGTCGCGTTATGACTCATGATACACGTCAGATACCTAAGTATGCATCAAGCTTTGATCATTGTCACTGCAACGGTTAAGTATATCATGAGTGTTTGTACTTTTTACATACCAGTGACAAAGTAAGCAAGTAAGCGTATCAAAAACTATAATGACTTAACTTGCCTAATACTTGTCTAAATATAGTGACTTGTTTGTATTAGTGAAGGTCTTGGATCTCTTAAGTTATTACTCTTCAGAGTCCGGTGGCGAAGCAAGTATGCTCTAGCAAGCTAAGGCGTAATAATTTACTTTGAAAACAAAGTTTTAACCGACGAAAAATCAATCATCCCCTATTTTCGTACCCTTAGGGTTGGTTTTTTTTTTCCAAATTTATATGGGACCAACTTCGGGTTATAATCTTTCCAATTATTATTATATTATTATATCGAGCCCGTTATGTCCCACTGCTGAGCAAAGGCCTCCCCTCTCCCCTTCCATTCATCGCGGTCTTGAGCAATAACTGGCCAGTCTTTTAAAAAGGAGTCCAAGTTATCCCGCCATCGCCGACGAGGTCTACCGCGTCTCCGTTTTGAGTGTTGGGACCCTTTCCAATAAAAAAAGAATTATCAAAATCGAACTACTCTGTAAAAAGTTATGCGTGGTCATACATACAAAAAAAAAATATACGCGTCGAATTGAGAACCGCCTCCGTTTTTTTCGTCGGTTGATAAAAGGGAATTCGTTGAACCGAGCACGATTCCGATAGCTTAGTTAGTTAGTTGGTTGAGTGAATGGCCGCATATGGTATTTATCTATTATATAAATCATCGCCTAGTACCCAAAACACAAGCCTTACTGAGCTTACCGTGGGCCTAGGTTGATTTGTGTAAGATTGTCCCACAATATTTATAATTATTATTATTATGCCTTTCCGGCTCACGGGACAATGATGCCCCGGACCTTTGGGAGGCGTGCGTGGGGCTAGGTACCTACAAAGTACCAACTGAGCCAACACGTAGAGGCCCTTTTGACAATTTAATGAAATGCAAGGAGTACACCGAGCGGATGCTGTCCCTGCCCGTGTCATGGGACGCACACAGAGACAGCACCCGGGGTGTATAGGGACTATTGCTGGTTGATGGAATCTAAAGAAAACGGGCTATTGGGTGAAAATGATGGACTAGTGGCTGGGCAAACATCGGACGCCTGCCTAATAAACTGTCTCATTTTTTATCTCTGGCAGACGGTGACTCGCCAACTGCTAGATGGGCCCCTATTAATAGCGACATTAAAAAATGGCCTAAGGGCAACACCAGTCAGAGAGGCTGGGGGGGTAGAGAGGTGGCACTGGACTTTAAACATATAGCCAACTCGCCACTTAGGTGTCCACATCTACCCTCGAGCAACAGCTCTTGCGACTCCACTCTGGACAGCCAGTTAAGGCAAGCCAGAGGTGGGGGGCCTGTCCAACTAACCACCCGATCGGCTCAGCCTTACCACAGGACACCCCCAGGAGCACTCAGGTACGTAGGGTCGCTACTCCCTAACAGCCCGCCACAAGCTGCCTTACGTTGACTGATTGCACCAGAAATGGTGGGCGATGAGGCCGTCACATCCCTACACAATTAACACCGGCAGCACGCACGAAAAAGTATGACTCACTGTCCCGTTCCGCCTGAGCCGAGCGTTCGACTTGTGACGCATCTATCTCTTGCAGCACAATGTTTTCTTATATGACGTTATCACGTAAAATGATCGTCCGTAAACCGACTTTATAGACAACCAATTTTTTTCCTTTAATTTAAAATTTACTTTAGAGTATGCCGAGGACTATGACTTATGATACTTACTTCGTACATAGGCCCGGACTCCCAGGGGTGTGTGGTGAGCGCGATGTGCGCGTCGTTGCGCGCGCGCACCTTGAACAGCAGCGTGTTACCTGACACCGGGAAGAACTGGTACTCGGTGTTGTCCTCCGTTTTCACTGAAAATTATTTCAAAATTACATTGCATCATTCCTTTCAAATTCAAATCCAAACATTCACTTTTGACACTCATTACTAACACACAGATGACAAGAGCCGTGTCACGAAATTGACCCAGCTCAGCATGATGCTAGTAACAGCTTGAGCTGGCCTTTAGCAACTGAACCTTCGTCGCTCACCAAAATCGAATATGAATAGGATTGGTAACTAGCCTCCCGATTTTGCACATTTTACAAGAGTCATCAACAATTCAATACATTGTTTAGCTTTACAAGAGATGTCCTAGGCACTATAGGTCTCACGTGGGGACAGCTGCTGGCGGAGTCGCGGAAGTGTGCGTGAGCGTTCCCGTGGCTCCGCCATAAAGCAGTGCGCAGAGCACCGTGGGGTTTTAGACGGTAGTCCGGGCGGTTCCCGGGAGTCCGTCATACCCGTCCTGGTTCCCCAGCCAGGCGGGATGTGTAAATGCATTTCCCCACAAAAAAAAAAAAAAAAAAAAAAGGCACTTCATAAAATTATCCATGCAATCCTTGAAAACATATATTTTAAAGTTTTTGGTTCAACGAATGGTAAATAGCGGTACACGATGGGACATATTTCAAAGCTACAGCAAATTGTTTAAAAGCGTTCTTTAAGGTGTTCAATGAAAATGTTTATAAAAACCACTACTTCTGTATCCAAAAGCCTAAAAATATACACTATACAGTGCATACCATTTAATTGCATGAACAAACATTGTTGAATAGGGAAGGTTACGCAAAACTCTTCGCAGGTGGCGACACTAGCAGCGTTGACGTTGTATCTCGTTCCCACTTGCGGTATTGTCTATGCAAGCATCCCTGTCACTCTTTTAACAATCAATTGTGCATGTGTGTGTGAATCTCTATATTCCTATACTGGTTTGCTATTAGTGGTAGTGCTGCCTCTGGCGGCAGAACATTGCAGTAATGTTCCCTATTGATTTTTGGGTTTTGGGACACGACTGGTAATGAGATTTAACGATCGTTTGAATGAATTCATCATACTTATATTTATAGTGGAAATATATACATACATTGTACGGCACCTTATAGTACCTAAACAAAGTATTTATTGAATAAAAACAAACACAACTACGGTATACTTAAGTATGCCCGTTTTGGCAGTTCTTGAGTGCGAGCCGAGCAATATGTACCTACGTTTCTAAGGTTCCGTACTCAAAGAGTAAAACGGGACCCTATTACTAAGACTTCGCCGTCCGTCCGTCTGTCTGTCACCAGGCTGTATCTCAAGAACCGTGATAGCTAGAGAGTTGAAATTTTCACAGATTATGTATTTCTGTTGCCGCTATAACAACAAATACTAAAAACAAAATAAAATAAATATTTTATTAAATAATGGTACGAAACCCTTCGTGCGCGAGTCCGACTCGCACTTGGCCGGTATTTTTTGTAAATATTCACCCAGGGTATGGTCAACACAAATAATAAATTCAAACTTAAGTACCTACCTTCAAATATCTCTTGTGCATTGGCTCCTGCAGAACAATCTGAAATTAGAAATTAAATCATAAATAGCATCCAAGGCAATATTGTCTTCGGTTTCGGCGGTTATAAATTTATAAGTCATTAAATTTGTAACTGCGCGTGCAGTATAATAACGCGTTCAGGGTGCTGATGGGGCTGCCCAGATTCTGTAGCGAATCAGGGATGTTTGCAGAAGCACGGGTAGACTGCTTATACACCACTATGGGCAAGCGAGCTACATCCCTGGTGCGCAGAGTGCAGGCTAGCTCCAACAGCATTCTGAGCATGATAGCGGACAGGATAGATGGCCTGTACTTGAACAACTGCTGCAGCATGATACATGCACGCAGAAAGAAATAATAATGATAATATAATGTACTACTTAACACTAGTTTAATAAGTAATACAATTGTTACTAACACCGTGATCCCATGTTGGTCGTAAATACATTTTGTTTTTTGTCTACCTACTCTACGCCTCACCACCTACGCTTGCGCTGCAAAATGCTCGAAATGCAAATACATTTTGCATATAAACAGTCGATATATTCCGGTTAAATCGTTTTATTTCATACTTTTTACTGATAATAACTTTCATATCATTGAGAAGAACTGGGGCATTATTTATAAATAGACAATGATGAAAAGATATGAAAATCTCAAAGAATAACTCGCCCAAAGCACATAACAGTTAATCCCGAAGTTGAGCTTACTCGTATTTATTCTGTACAAAGTGTGTCGTTCAGACTCATAAGAATATCAGCATTCATAAAAAGCGAGCGAAGCGAACGAAGTTTTATGCTTCAGCTTGGGCCGAAAATCTTTCGTATGTCCGGTGTCTGTCAAGATGTCACGCTGCTCGGCTGTTTTCCTCTACAGGTCGCATTTCTCAACCGATTCTTGTAAAATTTTGTGAGCCGGTTCGTTGATTATATAGTTTTTTTTTGTCGAGTCACTGTTTCGAAATTAATTATAGTATGTTCCAGAAGCATGAAGCATGTCTAGGATACCTACATACAATTACTATAATTATTTTGTTGATCACTTCAGGTATTAGTATTGAACTATACATGTAATGTAAAATTCTTCAGCGCCTAGTAATAGACTAACGTGTAGTATGGCGATTGGCCACATTTAGTGTTTAGCAGTAACACAATAGTTTACTGCTACATAAACGCATATTGCTTGTTCAGCGCAACCTAACGTGTATAAATAGATAGGTAATATATTAAATAAAGGACTCTATAAGCCACTCTTCACCTGACTACTTATTGACTCCGGACCATAACCTTCCACCTAAAAACCTCTAATATCACAAACGGGCAAAAATGTAAAGTGTCATCCTGCGAGACAGGCATAGCCTAGTGCAGTTGACACTTGACACGGGGGCAATCTCATCAATCTTAAGCCATAATAACAGTGTTCGGGAACTAGTATGTCAAATGTCACAGAAACTAATGTTTTGTTTTTTTGTGTCACTGTATAAATAAACAATTTTGATTTATTTAGATTTTTTTGATTTTGATGTTGTGTTGCGTTCCGTGGATCACGTACGGTGCTGTCTGACACCTCGGCATAATGCTGAGACAGTGACCGATTCACTGCCGCGAAGACACACACAGTATGTGTCAATTGTAATGTATGTCTACTCCCTTTGGCTCTGCGTGTCTTTTGTGTAGTGAATACATTGTTTATTTCTTTCTTTCTTTCTTTATTTCCGGGATAAAAACTGAGTAACAAACATCCCCACACATCTAATATGTGGATCATTATTTCGCTTTTATAATATTTGTAGGATAGTAGGATTTATAATATAGGTAGGATTAGTAAGATTATTAGGATAAACGAGATACCAGTACTTTCGTAATATGGAAAGAATACCACGTATACTTGGTCGGTTCCCAACGCTTTTTGGACTGCAATCAAAACATACTTTCTAACTTCCAAGAACCAGCAGATCCAAATCCAGTGTGTACGCCCGCGAAACTAATCGGGAAGGGATCCGGGTCGCGCCACGAGAGGAATGGATTGGTTTCCCCTTCGCGACCAGCCGTCACCAGCCCTTTGTCCCAGTGCAGCCAGAAACTTCGGAACTCATTCTCGTTTAGGTACTGAGGTGTATATTTCTCGTTTTTTTCTGGTTGTGAGCAAACCCTTTTTCTAATCATGCTTCTTGTGTTGCCCCAGGCTCCAATGACGATCTGAAAACAAGTGAAATCAAAAGATTTTTCAAAAAACCCAATTGCTTTTTATGGTATGGTTATGAGGAATCCAACGACACCTCATATGTCGAAATCCGTCAAACGGTTTAGGCTACAGGGCGTGTCAAAGAATAAGACATTCACACATACATACATACTTACATACATACATACATACGTACGCTCGAAAAACATAACCCTCCTCTCCTTCGGCAGTTGAGTAATAATAGAATATCTGTAACAATTATATTTATAAAAAAAATGTTGTAAGATGTGAATGTTTTATTTTCGTGTTTTCTTATTTTTCACAAAAAGAATTGACACCCTATTTTACATGTACCGTTCAAACAAACCGTCAACAACGAGGAAACGTCTATGAGGTTATACATTTCTTAAGTTGAGGGGGTAATTTCCAGAACTAATCATCCGATATAAAAAATCTTGTGCTAGCGAAGACATGGCTTTTGCAGAATAAGTAACAATGAAGCGATACGTCCGCATCACAAGTTATCAACTTTCTATTAGCACGGCGCTTGTTCGACGTCTTAGCCACTCCTTGGCGAGCCGATTAATGGACCGGGGCGCTGGCCCTCGCCACGCCAGGTACAGCGCACAGCGGCCGCTGCCGCCACAGCTGGAAGTCGTGGCAAGTCCCTCAGGGTTAGAATATATTCAAGGCTACAGATACAGTGAAGAAGACGAAGAAGGAATGCTTCTACCTCATACATGGGATCCGACTCCAGTGGATGCATTGAGAGTGCGATGTGGGCATCGTTGCGGGCGCGAACTTTGAACTGCAACGAGCTCCCTGTCGTTGGGAAGAACTGGTACTGCCGGTTGTCTCCTGTTTCTACATCTGGAACGTATCGTATGTTTATTAACACTGACACTTATAAAATACTTACTTTAAAAACAAAGTTTAAACCGACTTCAATTCAGTGCTTCTCCAAGCCACATAGGTACATGAACATTTCCACATGTCCTTTCCAATTTACCACATGCACTGCTTTGAGAGAGCAAATGCGTTGATTATTACTTACAGAAAAAACCCAAGTCGCTATATGTGGGCTGATAATATTTGAGGAGTTCCGTCGATTCCTAAAGGATCTGAGAATTACCACTTCATGAGTTGCTACTTCAACGGAATCATGTCAGAATCTTTGACGAACTTAACATCTGTGAGGAGTTCCATAAGTCATCTGTGGTCTTCAGTGTCAGTTCCACTTCACCAAAATTGTGATTTCCGAAGATAAATACACGTATTATAATAGAAAATACCGAAATCACTACAGGGTTGCCCTCAATTTCCCTGGGATCCCATCATCAGATCCTGATTTGGTGACAATGGGACCACCACGGAAGTATACTCTTTCGAATAAAAAAAGAATTTTGGAAATCGGTCCACAATTGACGGAGAAATCGGCGAACATACATAAAAAAAAACATACATACAGTGGAACATATAACCTCCTCCTTTTTTGAAGTCGCTTAAAAAACGAAACATCTTAGGGGCACTCCAGCAATCAATGGATACATTTGTAAGACTAGGTTCATGGGACAAAATTGTAGCTCCCTTGGGCGGCACATTGTGCAGCCAGAGTACCTACCTACTACTCTGAGCTATGAAAAGTTAAGAAATGTATAAATTCTTTATACAATAATAGACAAGAATATTTGTCAGCCTTCGTTTGTGGTGAGGATCACTCGAGGAAAATCATCAGAATAATTTTTGTCCCCATTGACGCAGGTTTTAGTTTTCCGTTGTTCTTAGATACTTTATTTTCGTAAATGCATCACTTGAGGAAAATTATTTGAGCTATGTAAGAAAATATGTTGAAAAAAAGAAAACATTCGACATTTATTACAGGTACAAGCTTCCCAATAAGTGGAAGTTTTAGCATTTAAGGCGTTTTTCTCGTTTAGGTCGGGAGGGATATTATATGCAATTTTGAGGGAGAGATTTTATTAGTATAAGTAAATAACCATTTAATATTAAAATACTAATTTTATCATTAATTATACAAATAATACGTAAGCGGACAATAACATCTTCAGGAACAAAAATTTATGAATTATCAAACTACAAAAAAGATCATTATAATAAAAATACTAGACACTATCTCCAAAGTCGCGCGCGCATTTGTGGAAATGACCCCAAGATGCTGGCGGCGTTTCCACGCTGCACAGCAATGCCTTTGGCCTTTGGCCGAGAAACGCGCCAGCTCTGGGATCACAGGAAATACGAATGAGCTTTTTAGGGTTCTGTACCTTGAAAGGAAAAAACGGAACCCTTATAGGATCACTTGGTTGTCCGTCCGTCCGTCCGTCTGTCAAGACCCTTTTTTTCAGGAACGCGTAGAGGTATTGAAATTTATATCAAATACTCAAATCTACTATCCCTTGGAACTGTGAAAAAAATCAAACTTCTAGGCCAACGCAATCTAAACATACAGCCGTTTATGCCGCAAATTTCCGCAAATTTTCGAACCTCGCAAGGGAATCAAAACCTACAGGGTACTTCCCGTGAACTCAGAATCTTGAAATTTGGTACAAAGTGTAAGGAGTTAAATATAAAGTTATAAATAATTATTATATAAATCATATTTGATTATTACGGGTATGTCTGTATATTTGTCTAATTGAACGTTAAATTGGTTCTGAACTTGACTCGTTTCGGTGGCTGCTGTCGCGCCTCACTATTTTCGTGCTGTTACGATTATTGATGGCGTGATTATAGCGGGAACGGATTAGCATTGGGTTCATAGCTGAGATCAAGAGCGCACGTTTTGAAAGATAACTTATTGTAATAAAGTGTAATTGTGTACCAGCTGCATAAGAGTCCAAGTATAACCTATAAAATTATGTTGGAAGAATAAAAATAATATCGAAGCTATTGGTTTTCATCTTTATCTCGTCGAACCTAATAGAAGTAACGTCTTATAGCACAGATAAAGCAGAAATTGCGAAAACGGTGAATTTTTTGTTACATCACTGAAAATGTAATGTCCAGTATAAACTAACACGCACTAATTATGTGAATACATATTTAGTGAGTGTCAGTTTATAGTGGACTTGTTTCTATTGTACGGGGTGACCCGGAACCCTCTGTGCGCGAGTCTGACTCGCACTTTACCCCTTTTTTTGAATAGGCTGAACAATTGGTGAGCCACTGGTCTTCATGGGCCTCTAGCGTCTCGACCGCAAACGGAACGAAAATATAGTTATCGTCTAAACACAAATATTTTCGACGCTTAAGGTGGTTCGCTTGCCATACAAAACGATATTTGACATTCGCAGGCTTACGGCGTGATATTTTAAGAAACTTATGTAACAAGCATTCATAAATTGGCTTCCCATTTGCGCCAAATTCCCCCTTTCCTAGAATAAACTTGTATAAACTAGATTAATTTGAGAAATTGGTTTGTCACGTGATATTTTGGGAAAACTAGTTTTCTCAAATTAATATAGTTTATACAAGTTTATTCTAGGAAAGGGGGAATTTGGCGCAAATGGGAAGCCAATTGATAAAAGTCTGATACATTAGTTTCTTAAAATATCACGCCGTTAGCCTGCGAATGTCAAATAACGCTTTGTATGGAAATCGAACCACCTTAACCGCCATTTCATTAAATTAGTCATAAAAATAATGGTCTGTTTTGACAAAATCTATTTTTATACTGATTATTGTAAGTTTCTGTGCGCGGAAAAAGACCTGGGACCGGGGATTCGGTCTGAATTAAATAAATTTGAATTGAATTGAAAGAGCACAGACCAAATATTGAGTGTTAGATTGGCCTTAATCCTTTGTTCTTATGTTCGATTGCTTCAACTGTAGTTTTCATCGTCGACAATGGAAAAAGAGTCGAGATGTAAGATTGCATGCACTTGATCATAATAAGGAGATTGATCTTCGATCCCAAACATAAACAAATTAACCTACTTGGGAACGCAGGATGCATCGGTCACTCAACCTAACGGGGGTTAACGCGCGCCCTAAGCTTTCAAATATTACATGTTTATTAAGAATCCTGCGACCATTTTGACTTTCTCAAAACCATTACAAACATATTGTTAGCGATGACTTAAACAACTAAACCTTTAGTTCAACAAGTTCTGAGTTCTAAGGTCTTTAATAAGACAAATTGAGGTCTTGCAGAAGTTGCAGCGGACAACCTCTTACTTTAAATATATTACTCTCAAAAATGGCCCGCAAAGTGACCATAACTCGCTACATATTGGAAGGTAAAGTGTATAGTTTAAGGCCAGATCAAAATTAAAAAATAAAAAACATTGCAGGCCGCCTGGAATGTTACATTATAAATGCCTTTATTTGTCGAGTACCAAATATAAAAAATGTAGAAACTGGCATATAAAAGACGGCACAGGTCGTATTCAGCCAAATCAACTCGTATTTTTCTGTTGCAAACGCTACATTTTTGTACGAGTCTCAAATAGTTTGCGTTTTACGGTAGAAAAATACACTTGCGATTTTGTTTAAAAGTATATACTCGTATTATGACGTTTAATTTTATGTAATTTGCAGTATCCTCAATTTGTATTGATGCAATTGCCTACTTCCCGGCCACGGCAATAATGTACTATTTTAGAAGACAGGAAAAAATGTCTTGTGTTCTGAGATCACCACTTATAAATGTTACATCAGACGTTCGATCATAGTGGAGTTTGTTTTGTTTTATTATGATGATGATCGAACGTCTGATGTAACATTTATAAGTGATGGTCTCAGGGAAAATGAACTTTAGAGTACTATTTTTACCTCCCGACGCAAAAAGAGGGGTGTTTAAGCCAGGGATCGGAAACCGGTATTGTTTGTATGGGAACGAAAACGGTTCTTTTTCGTTCTTTTGATAATAATTTCATTTCTAATTGGGCAATCTAATAATACGCACTCATTACCTCAAAACACAACTGAGTCCTACATGTGAAGTATAAAATAGTTCGAGATTTGTGGTAAACCGAGGTTTTAGCAATTAACCGGTTCCGATCCCTGGTTTAAGCTTGACGTGTATGTGTATCTGTGTGTGTGTGTGCGTGTGATCTTCAATCTCAAAAAGTACAGTAGTCATTAATCATTATCATCATCCTATGACTACTACCTAGCGTCTATTTTTTATAAACTAGTATCTGAGTAATAATTATTGTTTTGATGTCTAATGTAATATTTAATAATATTTATGGATCGTTATATGTCATGTCATTCGAGTGGCGACCACGTACCGGAAGGCGCGGCGTGGGTAGGCCCCCCACAAGGTGGACTGATGACCTGGTAATATGCATGCATGCGGCTGATATAATGATGATGATGATATGTCATTTACTATGCATCCATTATCAGTCTTGCCGCAGATAGGAGCACTCTCTTCTATGGGTATCCAATCCACGGAAGATCAGCGTCAAGGTATTTACATGGTACCTTTTCATTAAGCTGAGTAGAGTCCTTTTCTCTGACGCTTTTGTTACATATAAACCTCACGATAGTTTAAACCAAAAATGTATATTGTTGTGCAAGTCTAAGTAGCGTCTTTAATAAATATTTTTTCTTTCTTTCTTTCTTATTTCCGGTTGTGCCCTAAAGGAGCCTTAGGGTCCGCAAAAAGTGTAAGTTCTCTTATTTTATTAAGATGAATTTGCTTGTAAAAGTCACAGTGTATTCAATTTATATTATAAATGCGAAAGTGTGTTTTTATGTCTATCTATTACCTCTTCACGCTTGAACCGATTTAGATGAAAATTGGTATAGAGATAGTTTGAGTCCAGGGAAGGACATAGGATAGTTTTTATCCTGACAACAATCCCCTAGGGGAGTGAACGTTTGTATGAAGCTTCGATATAAACGAGTTCCACGCGGACGGACGGAGTTAGTTACCTATATAATATATTAAAATAAATTACCTTCATCAGCACTGATAAAGTTAAAAACCACAATAAACACAATACACTTGATCAAACACATCCTAACGTATAACTTTGGCCGACACTGAACTCGTTAACATTGCCAACTAATAGTGTGACCATTTAAGTCTACTAAGACCTGAATCACTCGTTCGATTCCTCAGCTCGATGAGGAAAGACAAGAACTTTGTGCTCATCATACCTCAACGTTAAGGCTATTAATAAATACCTGTTTGCAACCGGATTCAGAGAGGGGATCTTAGCGCTGCGACAGACAAATGTATATACAGGGTGCCTTGTGAGCTCGGGCCTTTAAACTTAGGTATCGACTTAACACCTTAAACGGAACTTCTTTTGTTCTCTTTTGGTCAAACTTTGCTTGTGAAATCAGTGTATTGCGTTATTAGCGATATCGACAGTTTCACTTATGCGTATCTTGGTACAGGGTTCACATTAGAAGTGTCAAAGCAGCTTGCAATCTCATTGTTAAGTGTTTCTGCATAGAGGTTCGTGTAACATAAAACCTTTGCTCATGATCCAACTTTTTTTTAAATATCATGGCGTACTAAAGGCAGTTGTCAACTTCAGACAAAACTTCGTTTTAAATATAATTTATTTTCAAGAATTTGAAGATAATAAATTGAAAAGGTGAGGCTAATTACTTTTTGTTCACCAGAATTTGGCGAGCATGGTGCTCTTGCTTAGGCTCTATCGACAGCGATTTCCTAACCGCCTTTACGCACATAATTCTATTGTGATAGTAAACGCACTTCAAAGAATAAGGCATAATTGCAAGTTTGAATCGTGAATGCCAAAGCTGTCACGTCAAATACGTTAAACCAAAGAGTACTATGAATAATATAGAGATAGAGACGTCAGTCAAGGTTTTGCATGCCGCGCGTCATCTAGTTTTTCTTCTCTTCAACAGCCCAAGAGTTAGCTTTAGTAAGTTGATATGTGTGCGTCAAGTGTACGCATGTGTGCGTGAACGGAAATACTCACACAGACATGTACACTTTACCTGTACCTACATGCATACATATTGATGCCAATTCCTGCTTAACGAATAAATTTAAAATAATAAAGACAATTTATGAGTTATAAAATATTTTATTCGAGGAATCACAGTCAATTTACGAACATGAAACAGTTATTCAAGCAGTAGGTACATCAGTTTGGTATCCTATTACGAGGTTGGTATAATATTATTGACTTACAATCGTCAATAAGCAAATCAAGGTCCAGATGAGAAAACAGCAGGTCCAAGCGATCAGCGCACTCGTAGCACACGATGATAAACGATAAATAATAATTAAAGGCAATTATTAAACCATTTTCAGAGTAACGGTGACAGTCTGACACGTGACGTGGATGACGGAAGGTTGGGTTGATTACGTTCCATTTCATGTAAAATGCTCTAACCGTAAATTTAATGTTCTGTTTTAATAATAAAGTTTCTTTAGCAGAATCAATTGTATAACGAATATACTAACGTGGAAATGTAGTCTCAGATATATTTTTTTTTTTTCAGCTGAATCAGTTTTTTTTATTTTTTTTATTTGGATATTTGGACTGCTAGCTGCAGGCGCAGACGGAAAACTACGATAGGTCTCCTCAAACACGCTCAAAATAGGCTTTATAAGGCACTGATAACTACGTGCGTTAAACCACGGTGTTTGCAGTGCCTTATAAAGCCCATTTTGACGTTTATACGTCAAAATAGCGGCGTGTTTGTGGAGACCTATCGTAGTTCTGTTTCTACGTCTGCAGGTGGCAGTCCAAAGCGGAAGCGGAAACAGGCCTGCCTAAGTATGGCATTAAGGCAAATTCCATTTTACGTAGTTTGATTGTAACTGAGACTACATTTCCACGTTAGTATATTCGTTATACAATTGCTTTATTTACATATACTTTAATATTAAAACAGAACATTGAATTTACGGTTCGAGCATTTTACGTGAAATGGAACGTAAACCATCTAAACTTTATTCAATATAGTCTATGCCCAAACTTCCGTCATTCACGTCATTGTCAGACTGTCACCATTACTTTGAAAATGGTTTCATAATTGTCTTTAATTATTATTTATCGTTTATTATCGTGTGCTACGAGTGCGCTGATCGCTTGGACCTGCTGTTTTCTCATGCGTACCTTGATTTGGTTATTGACGATTGTAAGTCAGTAATATTATACCAAACTCGTAATAAGATACCAAACTGATGTAACCTACTGCTTGAATAACTGTTTCATGTTCGTAATTGACTGTGATTCCTCGAATAAAATTTATTAGAACTCAGAAATTGCCTTTATTATTTTAAATTTATTCGTTAAGCAGGAATTGGCATATCGATACCTGCAGACTCAAAGGGCGTAACAGCCTATTGTTGTAACGGTGGTTACGCCTTTTGAGTTTGCAGGTATCGATATTATATATCAATATTATGTATGAATGTACAGGTAAAGTGTATATGTGTGTGTGAGTATTTCCGTTCACGCACACATGCGTACACTCGACGCACACATATGAAGAAGTCGGTTAAAAATTCATAGTACTCTTTGCGTTAAACTGTCTGTTGTGTTTTGCAAGAATAAAATATGCGAATTATATGTTTACTTATGAGTTTATTGGATAATTACTCCATCAATTGGTAGCTGAGCGTGGTTCCGTTTTACTGTAAGTGAACAATACATAAAATGGCATCGACGAGTTATCGAAACCGCTGACCAAATCAAACTATGACACATGGTGCTTACAAGCGCAAGCCGTCCTGATTAAAAATGATTATTGGGATATCGTAAGTGGCGAGGAAAGATTGCCGCCTAGCGCCGATGCGGCGGCGAAGTTAGCGTTTGACAAGGAGGATTTGACCGCAAAAGCTGAAATTTTACTTTTGCTGTCACTCTCCGTGCTGAAACAAATAAATATCTGTCAGACGGATCAAGAACAGATAAGGAAAATTGACACCAAAAACCAAAGAGGGAATATTTATGGGCTACTCTTCAACCTCAAAAGGTTACAGAGTGTACATACCTGAAGATGATGATGTGGTTATAAGCCGAGATATCAAAGTCACTGAAAACATGTACTTTGAAAACAAAGATTCAAACTAAGAAAGCCTTGCACAAACAAACCTGTTATAAGAGAGAGGAAAACAAATCAACAAATGAAAACAATATCAGGGAAATTGAAATTGAAATTACAGAACAGAGAAAGGAAAATGAAGAAATTGACGAAATAGAGACAGTAGACGATGCTTCTGAGATCGTAGAGTTACCAGAAAGTGGGAGGCCACAAAGAGCAAGGCAACCACCATCATGGACAAAAGATTTCTTATTAGGTGAGAATGAGGAAGGTCATTTACTCACCGAGATCATATCATTTTTGTATAAACCAAAGACATAGAATGCTTTGCTCATATTAGTTTTTTTCAGTTTCATACTAATTTTACAAGAAAAACGTAAAAAGGTGAAAACGTTGGTAGGAGATTTTTGCTTTGGGCGCTAATAAATGTTGTATGGTAACAAAACCTATCAAACAAAAAATACAACATTAAAGCGCAATTCATGCAAATTCAAAAAATATACACTTTTTATACTATCTTAATACAAAAACATAGTGAAAAAAAAAATTACCGCAGCGCGGCTAGCTGGACTCGCGCTAGGCGGCGTTTATCTTACAAAATGCCCGAGTACGACTACGAGTATCTGTTTATATGCTTAGTTTGTTAAATTTTATGATGCCAAATACATAACTTTCTAAATAATTTTATAAAACAATTTAATGTCCGCAGTTTCCGGCACACAGACATGCAGTTGCAACGATTTTTGCATTGCAACCTTTCTTGCACCTGCAACGAGTGAGTTCCAGGCACACACTTGCGACATCTGGTAAAGCTGACCAAACAGGAGTCCATTCACTGTTTTCCATTCTCCAGCGCCAAGAAAAAGGAATCGGAAACTTTTGGAGAGGCACCAAAGCTTGTCCCCAGACATGGACTCCTTGATATATTGCCCGAAGTGTGTGCTGGCGAAGAGCAGCTTCTGTTGGAGGGATGTTTTCTAAATAGTATACTACTCCTACATATTACAGGACCAGAAAGAGCCGAAGTACTGCCAATTTTACATGCCTTGACAGGATGCGACACGGTGTCTTCTTTTAATGGGAGAGGTAAAAAGAGTGTCTTTGACGCCTGGAATGCATACCCTGAAGCAACTTGCGGATTCAACGCATTGTTGGACGGAAAATTGGCAGGAGCGGACACTTTTATTCAGAAATGTATTATAACAATGTACGACCGGTAAGTATAAACTAGTTTGCTACAAATTCAGCGTACCTATTTTAATTTAAAATACTTACAATCTATTTTGTAGCGAATGACGTAAGAATGACTCCAAGATTTTATTTCTTAACTCAAGCCCTTGCACAATAGTCAACGAATGCAGAAAACATATATTTATGAAGATGGACAACTATAGAAAACATCCCTCCAACGGAAGCCGCTCTTCGCCAGCACAACACTTCGAGCAATATATCAAGGAGTCCATGTCTGGGTACAAGCCTTGGTGCCTCTCCAAAAGCTTACGATTCCTTCTTCTTGGCGCTGGAGAATGGAAAACAGTGAATGGACTCCTGTTTGGTCAGATTCAACAGATGTCGCAAGTGTGTGCCTGGAACTCACTCGTTGCAGGTGCAAGAAAGGTTGTAAAAATCGTTGCAACTGCATTAAAAGAAAATGGAAGTGCATAGAAGTATGTCTGTGTGCCGGAAACTGCGAACATTAACTTGTTTTAAAATGTTAAGAATGTATTTTATTTGGCATCATACATTTAACAAAGTAAGCATAAGCAGATACTCGCAGTCGTAGTTGCTCGATCATTTTTTAAGATAAACGCCGCCTAGTGCGAGTCCAGCTAGCCGCGCTGCGATCATTTAATTTTTTTTTCACCATGTTTTTGCATTAGGACATTATAAAAAGTGTATATTTTTAGAATTTGCATGAGTTGCGCTTTAGTATCGTGTTTTTTGTTTGATATTTTTTGTCACTATACAATACTTATTAGCTCCCAAAGCAAAGATCTCCTACCAACATTTTCACCTTTGTACGTTTTTCTTGTAAAATTACTATGAAACTGAAAAAAACGAATACGAGTTATGAATTCTACGTCTTTGGTTTATACAAAAATTATACTAAACTTGCCCTAGTAGGCACCAGGACGAGACTAGTTTTTTTTAAAGACGACTGTTGGCGGCCATCTTTGTACCCCCCCTTCCCGACTAGCCTCACGTTTCTTATTGCCTCCCGGACTAGAAATGCTTAGAATTACTCAAGGAACATATATGATGAAGCACATAGCTTAATAAAAAAAATTTGGGTAAACTTCATAACTGCCTCCACTAATCGAAACTTGTGGACTATAAGATGGTTTTAAGAAACAAAGTTGGACCCGACAACAACGTCACAAGAAAAGCCAGACTTGTTGCAAGGGGCTTCACACAACGACCATGAATAGACCACAATTTATGCTCCCGTAGCTGAATTAAGCTCGATTAGATCTGTCATTGGCATAGCCGTAGAAGAAGTGTTACAACTAAACCAAATGGATGTTACTACAGCATACCTAAATGGTGAAATGCAAGAGAACATCTTATAACTACCGGAGTATGTAGAACAGTATGTTACAGAGATAATGGTAGAGGCTTGTGACAAATATGATCTAACTTTATACAACAAGGCAAAGATGATGATGAAGAAGACAATGCTAGAAGATATAAAGAGAGTAGAAGAAGAGAAAGTATGTCACCTCACAAAGGCTATCTACGGTTTAAAACAAGCGGGATACTAAATTAGAGCAGTGGTATACTAAATTAGATACAGAGCTAAAGAAACTCGAATTCGAAGCATCAAAGGTGGCTGATGCGGTGACAAAATGGCTAAAGGAGGAGAAAAGGTGAGGTTTTTGATTATTTTATAATTTTAGATTGATGATTATTATTATTGTTATTTTTTTTGACGTGTAATTGCTATCAATTGTGTTATTTATATTTTCAATTGAATGAGGTCTTAAATTTGTATTCCTGCTTACCTGATGTTTTGTACGCCCATTGGCAAGACATAGTATGATCACCAAATGTATTTAACAACTCTGTATCTTACAGCCTACCTAAACATTCATTCTGATTCTGATTCTAATTATCGCCATATATGTAGATGATCTACTTATAGCCTATACTTGCCCGAGAAAACTTGCTGAAATTAAGAAGTTATTCAATAATAAAAAAATGAAAGACTAGACTATCATCGCTTTATCTACTGCTGAGTCAGAATACGTTGCATTGACTGAAACCGCAAAAGAAGCGATCTTTTAAACGAGCATGTAATAAATAGCTTACCTGACAATGGTGCCGAGACATGGTTCCAGCAGGATGGTGCTCCGGCACATTCCTCGGATGGCGTAGTCGCTTTCCGCTACATACGAGGAAAACCACGGGATCGGCAACGAGCGTACCGCGTAGCGATTCT
Source organism: Epinotia brunnichana (assembly GCA_963854355.1). Taxonomy (NCBI): domain Eukaryota; kingdom Metazoa; phylum Arthropoda; class Insecta; order Lepidoptera; family Tortricidae; genus Epinotia; species Epinotia brunnichana. The sequence continues at coordinate 6,015,750 of OY977945.1, read as the reverse complement.
TGGCCGTGAATAAGTTGATGGTATGGATTCTCCATATTTATATCCCAGATTTATAGTCATGTTCGTCAATTTGTAATGTGTCTATTTCTGAGCCCGGAGGAGCAGACGAGATGCAAATCCGGCAATCTCTGAATGTGGCCGTTAATGTTTGCATCAGTATCAGTAGAGGTGATAATCTTTCAATCATGTGACATTTGACATTGTTATTTATAATCACTTTTAATTGACAACATTTAATTTTTTTCGAGTGGGCCATTTCATGATTTATTTCGCTAGAAAATGTTTTTTAAGCGGCACGTGTTTTTTTATTTCTCTATAAATTGTAATTTTCATTCAGAAATATCAAATTGAAAAGAAGCGAATTCCAGAAGGACGTAACTAAATTATAACGTCAACATTACGGCTCTGTATGGCACCTTTCATATGACAGTCGAAGTATTGACGTCTCACACACGGCTTAAATAAAAAATAAAAAAATAAAAATCGTTTATTTCAGACCAGATACGATCCATAGAGAGTTAGTAAGAGTTAGTTAGTTAGTAAGTACAAAAAATATAAAATAACAATAAATAAATTATAACTATGTTAGTTCGTTATTTAACAAAATTTATTATTTATTTGGCCTTCCCAATAACCACCTGCGACCAGTACATGGTAAGCGGACAGTTGAGACGCTCTGCCAGCTCCTTCAGAAGGCTGTTGTTGCTGCCTCGCACTCGCCTTAAAAGTGAGGCTATTCTGTTTCGCCTTATGGCAAAAAAGTCGTCAGTATGCGCCTCCGCAAACATACCCGACGCACTACAGTGCTTTGGCAGCCTCAACAGCATTCGCAAGGTGTTGTTGTACTGGACGCGTATTGTGTTATAGGCCCTTTGTGTATAACTCACCCACAGACTGCACGTGTAAAACGTTTGACAATACGCTTTAAATAGTGTCAGCTTTACTTGCGTGTTACACCGTGCAAATCTGCGGGCAAGCATATTGCCCCTTATTGCCATGGCCCTCCTTTCTCTTTCCATATCCAAATCATCATTCAATTTATTATCGATGAAATGCCCCAGATACTTGAACTTATCTACTACATTGAGGGGCACACCGCCCAGCACGATCCTAGGTACAGCGGATGGGTTATACTTTCGAGCTTTAAAAACCATCACCTCGCTTTTAACTGCGTTGTACCTAAGCCCGTGCCGCCCAGCGTAACCCTCACACGTCGCAACAAGTTTTCTGATCGATTCAACCGAGGGTCCCAGCAACACCATATCGTCAGCGTAACTTATATTATTGAAACACGTCTGACCAATATGACAACCGACATGCATGTTGCTGAGCTCCCCGATTAACTCATCTACATACAGATTGAACAGGACTGGTGAAGAAAGTCCTCCCTGTCTCACACCACACTGGAGCCTACTAAGGAGTACCCTCCGAGTCTACTCCTGCCCATCTCACTCGATTGATCTGGCTGCCGTACCAGTACTTCAATAGCGCAATACATTATTTCGGCGCACCCGCTTTTTCAAACTTGCACCAAAGCACATCGTACGCAACCAGATCAAACGCTTTTGATAGGTCCAGGAAACACGCATATATTGGCGTGTTCCTGTCCGTGTAGTACCTGACAGTTTGCTTAAGACACACAATCGCACTTTCGGTTGATAGGCCTGGCCTTAAGCCAAATTGCGCGTCGTGCAGCTTTATATGTTTGCAAAGTTGTGCATTAAGCAAACTGTCAAACACTTCGCTAGCACCGTGGCAAGCGAAATTGGCCTGTAGTTTCCAGGGTCTGACAAGTCACCTGTCTTATTCTCCACCAGCGGAACAACTACGGTTCTTGTGAGTTCCTCTGGCAAGTACACATGCCTTAAGCATAAGGTATAAAACATCGCAAGAATGTGTGGCATGTGTATATTTGAGATGTTCAATACTGAGACCGTCATGCCCCGGCGATTTACCTCTGACCATCTGTTTAATAACTAACTCCACTTCCTTAGCCGTAAACTTTATGGTACTCTCGCCCATTACAGTCCCAGCATTGCCTATCTCGGCCGTATTTACATTTAATAGTGGTCTCACAGTAAAAACACTCTTAAAATTATTGGCGATGGTTTTGTTGTCACTGACATCTCCCACACTCACAGGGACACCAGGTCGAGCGTTAGACTTATTTGTATTTTTCCAGAAGGCTTTAAAATCTTAATAAGTCTTTAATAAATCTTAATAATAAGGCTTTAAATGCTTAAACCACTTTTATACAATTTCGCGATTTTCTTAAAAACGGGTGAGAAATTAAATCTGATAACTACTTTATTATTACGTTCAGGTAACATAATTAAATTACCGAAGTGGTTTTCGAATAAGGCATTACATAGTTTGAAATGTTGTCAATTACACAGAAGATGACATACTGAGTGAATGTTGTAAATGAAATTAGTAAAACTTTGAAATTTAATTTCCTTTAAAGTGGTCGGTACCTAAATTTAAAGCCCCGAGCTCATAGGCACCCTATATAATAAACGTACTTGATAATAATAACTGTACAAATTAAGTAACTGCATTTAAACGTTATTTTCTAAATTATGCCGTATTGCTAAGCAGTTTCTTGACAATTAAAATTTTAATGAATAATTATTTATTATTTGAATGTGTGCTATCTATCATTTTTAATGTACCTATTTCATAATTATATAAATGACGACTTTTCTTTTTGACATTGTGTATTGTGTTCTGTTATATGTAATAATTTATCGTGTAAGTGTTTTGGTGTTCCTATATGCTGTAAACATACATTGTATTTAAATGAATAAATGAAATACTGTTTTAAGGCCTCATTAAATAAGTTTACTTTCTTACGTTCTTGGGCAGTGTTTTTCAACATTTACCCCCGCTTCTTACGAAAAATCAGCGCGCCGCGCCACTTCATCTTGATTTAATTTTTGCAAACAAGATCAGATAGATTGAATAGGCTTGTTGCGTGGTGTTAAATTTGATAACGTCGTGTTGCTAAATGGATAGTAAACCATCGAAAGATTGTAATAAAGTATAAATTACAAAATATAATTCAAATCATAAAAAGATATGAACCTCGAAAGTTTAGAAAAAAAAGTTTTTTTATTTATTGTCCAAGAGTAAATTTAAAGGTACCAATAGAATCCCTACGCTTTAACAGAAACAAATTTGTATGACAACTATAGACCTAAACGCAGTATTTCGCGACCGAAACAGCAATTTACTTCATTTTCCATGCAACGGTTAGTACAAATAGCACGGTGTGACGTCATACTTTAAAGCCAATCAGTATGAAGCGTTTCGCCTGCTGTCAGCGAAATCCGTCTTTAACTCGATTTTTTGGGTATTAATGTCCTTTAAATGAAGTTGCTTCCATACAAACATTTGTTCATCTACAAAAACTGGTTCGAATGGCATCGTAAACAATTTTAAGGTCACAAGCCCATTTTCATATTAGATTTGAATTAATAGTTTAGGCCCATAGGTTAAGTTAGTTTTAGTCATTTTAGTTCATATTTCCATGTACATATTTGTCTCATGGCCGCCGATGGCCATTGGGGCGGAAAGGTTCTCGAGTGGCGAGCACGTACCGGAAGGCGCGGCGTGGGTAGGCCCCCCACAAGGTGGACTGATGACCTGGTAAAGGCCGCGGGAGTCATCTGGATGCGGGTGGCGCAGGACCCGCCATTGTGGCTCTCTTTGGGGAAGGCCTATGTCCAGCAGTGGACGTCTTTCGGCTGATATGATGATTTGTTTAATAATAAAGTAATCCCATATAAAACATTCCATGAAAAAATAGGCCAAAGACATTTCTTATTAATCTTTATTTGCTTGCTAAATAAAATTCTGCAACTTGGGAATCACAACTTTACTGCATTTACTAATTTTTGCATAGGTACCTAAAACTATGTAAGTGTGATTGCCAAGTCACAAAATTTTATTTAGCAAGCAAATAAAGATTAATAAGAATGCCTGACTTGGCTCCACGAAATATCTCACCACTTTTTACTGTGGAAGAGTTTCGAGACTTGGCCTATTTTTTTACATGGAATGTTTTTATGGGATCTCATTTCTTTTTGTAGACTTATGTATGGGAATGTTAAGTGAGTATATGTCAGTGACATAACTAACGAATTTTGACGGACAATACGTCTTAAACTAAAAGTTCAAATTAAATGTTATTGACATGTATTGTAAGCCATATTATGCCCTAGAACTTGCTGAAAAATCAGGGTTCTAGCTTTAGCCAGCACAAAATTACAGGATGTTGAAAATGGCCTGAATGGCTTCGAGAAAAGGATGGTACGGCCGTGCCTCTGTTTTGCTCGACTTGGCGGGGGCGCTGCCGTGCCCCCAGATATGTTGATTTGAAACGAAAAAATTTCACAAGATTCACGTTGATATACTCGTAGTCGTAAACAGAAAAAACATCGAATAAGCTTTTTAACCCTAAACTTGGCAAAATAAAACAAAAACGTGCGTTCAAGTCTCGTTTGCGCTGTATAGAGCGCAAAAAATTGTTCGAGAAAAAAATGCAAAAAGATGACTAAAAAATGTGTGCATTATTAGATATGCTGTCAATTTTAGGGTTAAAATTAGGTTCATAATAAAACAAAATATTGACTTAGACCTAAGATATTGGACTAAGTTTTCCTTGCATTATAAATTTTAAACCGGCCATCGCATGATTTATCTAGATAACGTATAAATACAAGTGACATGCTATTTTTTCCTGTTATGGTGATTGCTGAAGTCCACGCAGACTTACAGTGCGCATAGTTAACAGCAATAAAAATTCAACTTAATATTGATTCACTTAAGACTTACTTATAACACGAACACGACAGAAAGATTATGTTTTATGCGAAACAATAAATCCCGTCTTTTACGAATTAATTTGAAGTTGAATTTCGAGTATTTCGTCGCTTACATACTTAGGTACCTAACTTATGATATGAGTAAGGCCGTCGACATTGTTAATTTCCGTCTAAACCAAATCTTCCAGTTCGTTTTCACCAAATATGTAAGCACTAACTGCCGTTGTTGTTAGTTGATTCTATAAAGCAATTATTGAGCTTGTTTTCCCATTTCGCAAACTTAATACAAGTTGTTGTTTCTATGAAATTCTTGCATTTATGTTCATCAAACCCCCATAATTTTGGTCGAAAATGCCGTGTCGGTTTTTTCCGAGTAGGTACTATTATACTATGAATTATTTTACTTAATATTTAATAATTTACAAAAAAGGTTTATATATGTTTGAAAGATTAGACACATTACTTTCTGTTAAATACAAGAACGGTGTTTAAATAGTTTGTTTGCGTATTTTATAGATGTTTAGATTAGTGGTCAGAGTTTTGGCTTTTGTGACATAATTTTTTGTGTTACTCATAATTACCACTAAATACCTGTAGCTATTACATAAACGTATTTTGGCACAGCAACACCGTAACCCTGATTCTGCCAATTGCCACGCCCATACGTGACACCCATCACGTTAATTTGAACCTTGACTACCTACAGCTACAGCTGACATTTTATTTTTATTTTTTATTGGGAGACAAACACTGAGGTTTTGGTCTCCTCAGTGATGACGCGACCAAAATTGCCGTGGCCGAATTTGGAAAAGTGTTCATTATACGACCCAAACGATGCAACGAACACGTATAGGGTGTAAAAAAATTCTCGTAGGTAGGTACATGTTCGGAGACAGTACTTAAGGGCTTAATGGTGTCATCAAAATTACTGTAGTTAATTTGGAAAAATGATAGGTACCTATAGCAAAACTATGCATGCAACGAGCACGTATGGGGATTGGGGTTGAACAAATATGAAGTAGGTACTTATACTCGATTTTCACGTGACAGAATCGTCACTTCCTATCAGGCAGTACTTCAGTCAGTTGCTAGTCAGTAGTACGTACGTTTAAAAGAGTATTTTTTTTAATTAAAAAGCCTACGTTTAATGATGAGCGTCGTTGCCCTCGCCTAGATTTGCCGTTACCTTACTTTAGGCGCTATAAAAATCGGGTGACGTGACGACACGGCTGTATCACACCAACCTCTCAAAAGCGCCTGAAAAGGTAGGCAAACTCTGGCAAACAAACAAACAAATGTAAAGTGGGACACTCACGACCATTCTTAGATGCCGAATGGAGTATAGCGATGCGTTAATGCAATAGTCCCACCAAAAGGGCGAGGAAGCGATAGCTATCGGCTATTTTCTCGCTCAAGAAACGAACAAAATATATCGATCCCGTGTCAGTGAAAGAGACCGATATATTTATAGTTGATCGTTGGCTGGCGAGGACTCTCTCTTCACTAGTATGATCGCAGCGATAAAAGCTATCAAAGATAAAACTCGCTCAGCGGTACCTTTTTTTTTTTTTTTTTTCGTGGAGAAAACCTGCGAACCAGGTACCCAATCATAGGGGGATGACTGGGTTATGTGGTATTTCTATCCACTAAAAACTCCACGGCGGCCGGCATCTGCGCTCTCATGCGGAGGACCCCAGGATCTCATACTGAACGCTCAGCGGTACCTACTCGCTCATCGATGCTCGCTCGGCAGGACTGCATGCTCGGCCGCCCCGCCCGAGCGAGTGGTGCGTTTAGTCGCCCGTCGAAAAGGCGACGTAGGTTCAGAAAACGGATTTTAAAAAAGTCGTAGCGCTTGTTTGGATCATAATACGGCTGCCCTAAATTTAATTAGCAATCTTTAGGCCTTTCTCGAATGACTATAGCTATACGAATCCTGAGTTTTTGACTTTCGCTCGATAGAAAAAATCACGAACACACACTTAATAAAATACACTTTTAAATGTGGCGGTGTGTGTGTGTGTGTGTATGTTTTAACATTCGTAACAAATTATGCACAAAAGCTAAATAATATTAAAATTGGTTCTCAAAATCGGCTAAATCATATCTGAAGGGACCTTAGCAATTACTTTTTTATTTATTTAATAATAATAATGCAACGTAAGGCAGCTTGTGGCGGGCTGTTAGGGAGTAGCGACCCTACGTACCTGAGTGCTCCTGGGGGTGTCCTGTGGTCAGGCTGAGCCGATCGGGTGGTTGGTTGGACAGGCCCCCCACCTCTGGCTTGCCTTAACTGGCTGTCCAGAGTGGAGTCGCAAGAGCTGTTGCTCGAGGGTAGATGTGGACACCTAAGTGGCGAGTTGGCTATATGTTTAAAGTCCAGTGCCACCTCTCTACCCCCCCAGCCTCTCTGACTGGTGTTGCCCTTAGGCCATTTTTTAATGTCGCTATTAATAGGGGCCCATCTAGCAGTTGGCGAGTCACCGTCTGCCAGAGATAAAAAATGAGACAGTTTATTAGGCAGGCGTCCGATGTTTCACCCAATAGCCCAGCCACTAGTCCATCATTTTCACCCAATAACCCGTTTTCTTCAGATTCCATCAACCAGCAATAGTCCCTATACACCCCAGCGGGCGCTGTCTCTGTGTGCGTCCCATGACACGGGCAGGGACAGCATCCGCTCGGTGTACTCCTTGCATTTCATTAAATTGTCAAAAGGGCCTCTACGTGTTGGCTCTGTTGGTACTTTGTAGGTACCTAGCCCCACGCACGCCTCCCAAAGGTCCGGGACATCATTGTCCCGTGAGCGGGAAAGACATACATAATAATAATAATAATAATAAAGTTCTTTATTGACAGGCAATAGACCCATAAATCAAAAATTGCATAAAAAGTAAACAGTAAAAGTAAAAAGTCAAATTGTATAAGCGTAAAGATAAAATTAAATAAAACCTTAAATTTTTATAATAACCTAATTATGTTTAGGCAGTCACAACCGAAAAGACCTACTTCCTGTTCCTTTCGTGATGCACGGAAATCCAACGATTGTAGATCGGGTTACTCAGATACCCGGACAGCTCACGGAGGATACTGTTGTCCGACGTTCGGATGTGGCTCCAGAAGGAAGCTATGCGGGAGCGTATGATGGCAAAGAAGTCCGGCACTTTAGCCTCGGCAAACATGCTCGATGCGCTGCAGTATCTTGGCAGTTTCATTAGAATACGGTATGCATCATTATACTGCACTCTAATTTTGCTCATCGCGCGTTTCGTGAATCTGCTCCAGAGTTGACATGTATAGAAACATAGACAATATGCCCTAAACAATGTCACCTTCACTTCATCACTACAACGCGCGAACCTGCGAGCGAGCATGTTGCACCGCACGGCCAACGCCCTGCGCTCCCGTTCAATGTCGTCGTCATCAACAAGACCCTCCGTAAGTATGTGTCCGAGGTATCTGAATCTTTCCACCCTTTCCACCTGCGCTCCGTCCAAATATACTGGCGGGACTCTGGCCGGACCCCTTCCAGCCTTAAATACCAACAATTTGGTTTTGCCAACGTTATACTGCAACCCATGGTTACGAGCATATTGCTCGCAAATGGACAGCAGCTTTCTGAGGCCTCTGATAGATGGGCTGAGAAGAACCATGTCATCTGCGTAACTAAAATTATTAGTGCATGTAGTACCAATGTGGCAGCCCACTCTGGATCTTCTCAACTCAACAATCAGGTCGTTAATGTAGAGACTGAAGAGGTCCGGCGAGGTCAGCCCTCCTTGGCGAACTCCACACTCTAATCTAAATTCATTAGAGGTTGTGTCACCCCATCTCACACAGTTGGACTGGTTTTCATACCAGTACCTCAACAGATTCACGATTTGTGAGGGTACATTACTTGCAACGAGTTTCTTCCATTTAAACGTACAAAAAATTTAAAATTTTAAAAGATGACATCCGCGCTTCCGAACACGCACTTCCATCTCGCTCACGCTTACCGCTCGGCCACGACTTTGGTCTTAAGCGACCTGCAACCAGCGTTTTATCTGTACATTGCGCGGTCGAGACGCGCAACGCACAGTGGTTAGTTGGGATCACGCGCAATGAACAGATAAAACGCTGGTCGCAGGTCACTTAAGGCTCGACAGTCAACAGGGGCAGCGTTTTCGAGTTTTTTAAAACAATCTCAGACGTAGAAAATAGAGTTCAAAAATCAAAAAAAAAGATACGTATTACTTTAGGATCTAATCTAGTCAAAGTCGCATTCAGTTACGCGATCTAATGAACTTCACTCGATAGAAAAAAATCCCAAAGTTACCTCTTTTTGTAAAGTTTATTCAATATTATGACTAAACTATAGATATTTTAAATTAAATTTTTGTACTCAAATAAAGTTATTAAATATTTTTATAGACAAGTTCGCAGAGTTTGAATAGATAAAATGATTATCTTAATTACTATGTTTAAATACCTACAAAATGCGCGTGCGCGGAGGCTCGGCAGGCCCGATCAGTCGCGCGCTGGCCCATACGGACGACGACTCAAGGACGTTAGCGGGTGTACAAGCCTTAAGACCACACAAGGTAGTCGTCTCACACAGCCTCTTGGCTGTGGAGGTAGCCATTACAGGGCGTTGCCCTCTGGTGGCGGATGTCTACTCAGCCCGTTATAACGGGCCGGTCTTCGGGGGCCTTTTTAGGCGGATTCGTTGGCCAGTCATAGCTTGGTGGTCCGTTGGCCTTTCACTGCTTTGGGGTCACGTTGGCCAGTCTTGGCTTTGAGGTTACCTGGGCGTATCAAGGGGCATCGGATTTTGGGGCGAGCTCTCTCTGCAGAGGGCGCGAGCGTCGATACGGGGGGCGCGCGTGGAGCGGGGCGATTTCTTGTAGTAGCGGGAAGCTGGAGTTATCGGCACGGTCGAACATGACGCGAGCGAGGCGGCTGATGAAGACGTCCAGTGTCTCCCACCGAAGGTCCTTCTGGATCACCTCGTTTATCACGAATCGAGGGGCAGCGGTGATTGTGTGCAGGCAGGGCCTGGTTCTCCTGCGCACGTAGCTTCTTCTTATTGGATGCCGACACAAGCGCGTACCATGCGGGTGCCGCATACGTGAGGCGGGACCGCAGGTACGTCTTGTAGATCCCCAACTTGGTTGGCATGGGGAGACTGCTGGATAGGACTGGTCTTAACAAAGTTCTCGCGACTTTTGTTTGCCGTGCCGTTTCCTCTACGTGTTTCTTCATCGTCAGCCCTCTGTCGATCGTGACGCCCAGGTACTTCACGGTACTGGACCAGGAGATTTCCTGTCCCTGTAGACGGAGTGGCGGAGGCAGCTTTCTTGTTTGACCCGTGAGGAGGGCCTGGGTTTTGCCCACATTCACCGAAAGTCTCCATCGGGTGAGCCATTCGGGCAGGGCGTCCAGGGTTCTTTGAAGTTTGACGGCAGCATGAGCGGGCTTGTAGGACGAGACGTAGTACGCCGCGTCATCCGCATAAAGTCCGAGCTGTACGTCGCCTTAAGACCAAAGTCGTGGCCGAGCGGTTATGCTCAGTGAGAGGGAGAGAAGACCATGAAACTACGTCGCCTTATAGCCCAGCGACAAAACTATCGGAACTACACACTCGCTTCTCGCTGCTCGCCAAATATTTTCTAGTTTCTAGCTCTGATCGCTTCTCGCTCATCGTCGGCGGTGGAACGGTGAATGAATGTCAAAACTGTAGCGTTTAAAACTAGTGACTGTTAGCTGTAGAAGGCGCGTACCTATTTTTTTTCGAAAAAACATTACGTCCAGATTTGGATTACTTACTTATTTACTTACTTTTTATAATTTTAATTACCTCCATGAAAATGTTGTTGACCGAGCTCAGAATTATGAGCATCTTATATACTGAGCTGGTCACATACTTAGTGGTAAACTTTAAAATTACGAAAAGGAAGAAACTTTTTATGAGAATAAATAGCACTTTAAATGCACCTTTATCGAAAATTGTAAACGCATCGTCCTTTCATCTGTGAAAATCACAACATGAAAACTGTTCGGCTGGTACACTAATATTTTATTGTATTATTTTGCCAAAAAGTAGTAAATATAGTAACTTTTAGGTAGGTAACCTTGCCTTGCCAATAACCTGTCCTAATCTTTCAGATAAAAGTCAACTATGTAATTAAAAAGATTCAGGCAAGCTTATTAAATAAAATTATTTAGTCTGTAGACGATTTTACTTTTTGATTTGGCGCTTCTGTTTAAACGAAAGTTAGTTTAAATCTTTAAGTTGCCTTGGTTTTTATTGTAAAACACGACCTATTGTAAGCGTTGATTTCAACTTTCAGTGCTTACGCGCTGTACCTACTTAAGGGGGTTCGATTGCCATACAAAACGTTATTTGACATTCGTAGGCTAACGGCGTGATATTTTAAGAAACTTATGTAACAAACTTAATATAAATTGGCTTCCCATTTGCGCCAAATTCCCCCTTTCCTAGAATAAACTTACATAAACTAGATTAATTTGAGAAATTGGTTTGTCACGTGATATTTTGGGAAAACTATTTTTCTCAAATTAATCTAGTTTATACAAGTTTATTCTAGGAAAGGGGGGATTTGGCGCAAATGGGAAGCCAATTGATGAAAGTTTGTTACATAAGTTTCTTAAAATATCACGCCGTTAGCCTGCGAATGTCAAATAACGCTTTGTATGGCAATCGAACCACCTTAAGACACTGTGACAGATGGACTAATTAAAACAATTTTAACGTTAAATAGTTGTGTAGTTAGGTAGTTACTCAAATTTGCCCCGAATATATTTGGATAGAAACAGACAAAACATCCTCCGTACCAGGAAACGCAAACGTAATTCGTTCATATTATCTCCCTCTCTGTCGCTCAAGGTAAGTGCGATAGAGATAGAGATGGAATTCAGAAAGAAGTTGTCGTTTCGCAGTAGCCGCTCTGAGCGGAATTTAAACCGAGTTGCGTTGGAACGTGAGCAGACCGGGTTTCTGTTGTGTAACCATTTATTTTATGCAGTTTACTAACGAGCGTTCTAAGATACCTATAACTTAATGATAAATATTCAAGGTCGCATAGCCAAGAATTTTATATTAGTGTAAGACTGGATTTACACGCGCACGGCTCGGCGTAGCTATCGCTGTATTGGTGTTTCAAGGTTCCGTACTTCAAAAGGGATAATGGAACCCTTATAGTATCACTTCGTTGTCCGTCTGCCTGTCAAAACCGTTTATATTGCGAACGCAAGGTGGCAAAATAAAGTTAATATCAAACAAATCTGGAGTCCCTTGGAACTGTGTTAAGGGCATTTCTCCGGAGTGGCTCTTTTTCGTGTCCGGGGCCAAAAATTTTTCAAATAGTTGTTTGAAATTTTGGAATAAAATCACACATATACTTCAGCATTTTTGATACCTGGAAATCGATTAAGATATTCTCTAGATATTCATATGATTGAAGAAAAAAAAGGCCCCTATACCCGAAAAGCTAACAGAACACTGCCTAAGGTGGTACGGCCACGTGATGCGTAGGGATGAAGAGTACGTGGTCAAAAAAGCTCTAAACCTGTCGGAGAAACAGAGGGGCAGAGGACGACCGCCGTCAACATGGTGGACCAGCATCACAAAACTATCAAGAAGGCATAATTTACCCGACCCGACAACCCTCGACAGAGTGTCGTGGCGCAAAATAATTAGGAGAGCCGACCCTGCCTAAAGCGGGATAGAGCTAGGAAGAAGAAGAAGAAGAAGAAGAAGTTGGAATTATCACAAAGAATTCCGGCAGGAACCTCGCGGCGCACACACAAGTAGTTTCAGTCTTATCGCGTTAACCGACGAGAGCGGACGTCGGCTAGCGTCCTTTAGGCAGATTGTATAAATGTTTCTTCGTCGTTCGGTGGCTTTGGTTACGTAATTTTTAGGGTTCCGTAGCCAAATGGCAAAAAACGGAACCCTTATAGATTCGTCATGTCCGTCTGTCTGTCTGTCCGTCCGTATGTCACAGCCACTTTTTTCCGAAACTATAAAAGCTATACTGTTGAAACTTGGTAAGTAGATGTATACTGTGAACCGCATTGAACCGTGATATTTACGGCGAAGCAGGTTAGAAATGTAATAAAGAGGATGAAACGAGGAAAGTCACCTGGTCATGACAGTCTCAGCATTGAGCACCTGAAACATGCCGGGGTGCATTTGCCCAGGGTACTTTCCCTTATGTTTAACTTGTTTCTGGGGCATGGTTTCTTGCCTGATGAGATGACAAAAACCATTGTAGTGCCTATAGTCAAAAACAAGACTGGGGATGTGGCCAGTATTTCCAACTATAGACCCATCTCACTTGCGACCATTTTGGCTAAGGTATTTGACGCCCTTCTTAATGACATACTTACTAGACATATACAACTGCACGATGCCCAGTTCGGTTTCCGAGCTGGGCTGTCCACAGAAACGGCAATACTATGTCTCAAAGGAGCTGTCAAATACTACACGGAGAGGAATTCGCCGGTGTACGCGTGCTTCCTTGACTTGTCAAAAGCATTTGACACTGTCTTGTATGGGAAATTGTGGGACAAATTAGGAAGTGCGGGTGTACCGGCTGAATGTATCTCAATTTTGCGCTACTGGTATGGCAGTCAAGGGAACCAGGTGAGATGGGGTGCGGCACTGTCAGACTCGTATGGCATGGAATGCGGTGTGAGGCAGGGGGGGCTGACGTCTCCGCTGCTTTTCAACGCTTATGTTAATGATCTCATCGTCGAGCTCAGCAACACACATACAGGCTGTCATATTGATAACACATGTGTGAACAATATCAGCTATGCTGATGATATGGTGTTGCTGGGGCCGTCAGTGGGGTCAATCAGGAAACTGGTGGCTATTTGTGAAGCATATGCGACAGAACACGGGCTTAGCTACAACTGTAGTAAAAGTGAAATACTTGTTTTTAAGAGTGGCAAAGAGAAGCCGATAAATGTTCCGCCTATTAGGCTAGATGGCACGTCTCTTCGGGTAGTGACAAAGTTTAAATACTTGGGTCACATAGTTACTGAAGACCTCAATGACGACGGTGATATAGAAAGGGAGCGCAGGGCACTGGCAGTTAGGGGAACATGATTGCTCGCAGATTTGCTCGGTGCTCGAAACCAGTTAAGGTGGCACTTTTCAAAGCCTTTTGCCAATCATTTTATGCGAGCAGTCTGTGGGTGTCTCCCTCTGAGAGGCCCTTAAGGCCCTCAGAGAGGATATACCGAACCACATCCGTTGCTGGCCGCACTGCAGGCCAAACGGGAAAAAAAAAAAAAAAAAAAAAAAAAAAAAGTCTGTGGGTGAAATATACTCGTAAGGCTGTCAGTGCGCTGCGAGTCCAATACAACAACATTTTTAGGATGTTGATGCAGCTGCCCCGCTTTTGTAGCGCGTCAGGAATGTTTGCGGAGGAGCGCACGGATGGGTTCCACGCGATCATCCGCAAGAAAGTGGCCTCCCTGCTCTGGCGCGCTCGGAGCAGCAGCAACAGCATCCTGATAATGTTGTCAAATAAATTTGACTGCTCCATTTATAATAAGTGGAGGCAGATAATGCTTGGCATATAAATATAAATTTTATTCAATTTTATTTAATATCATTTAATATATAATACAATTTCTAATGTAATAATTCATACTAACATAGTTTAATGATGTACTGTACTAACAACTTTATGGGCTCCTGGCCTGAAATAAATAAACAATAATAATAATAATAATTAAGATTTTCACACAAAAATGGAAAAAAACATTAAATTTTAGGGGTCCCCATACTCATAACTGAAACTCAAAAAAAATATTTTCATCAAACCCATACGTGTGGGGTATCTATGGATAGGTCTTCAAAAATGATGTTGAGGTTTATAACATCATTTTTTTCTAAACTGAATAGTTTGCGCGAGAGACACATACCTCTGGTGGACACTTCCAAAGTGGTAAAATGTGAGTCCCCCCCCCCCCCCCTGTAACTTCTAAAATAAGAGAATGATAAAACTAAAAAAATATATGATGTACATTACCATGTAAACTTCCACCGAAAATTGGTTTGAACGAGATCTAATAAGTAGTTTTTTTTTTAATACGTCATAAATCGTAAACCGCAATTTATTTCACGGAACCCTTCATGTGCGAGTCCGACTCGCACTTGGCCGCTTTTTTGAATTCGGTGAAGCAGTTTAATTGTTTAGTGTTTGTGTTTTGGTTGTAATAATAGTGAGTACGCTGTCCCCAGACCAGAGGTATGTGATTCCGTATTGAAAGTCTCTTTCCTGTACAATTTATACTTTTTCTGTATTTGCAAATATCGTCTAATTTTGAATTCGGTGAGATTGATGACCGTGGTTTCGGTGTACTTTTAGATCACCGAAGTCAATAAATAGTTTTATTGACTTCGGTGCTATCAATCTTTATGTATAGGTAATGATAAGTTTTTATAAATCTTAAAACGTAAAAACAATTCATCCTTCAGTGTTGAAACATTTACAAGTTATAAATAAGTGTTTTTGTTAGATAAATAACTTGTTTCATTTCAGTTTTATTGAATCATTTTTGAATTCGGTGATACTATTTCAATAATTTCGATACAAGTCACTGTGTTGATTTCGGTGTAATTAATACTCGATTATATCGTGAGCTACAGGGTTCATATAAAGGCCTTTACCACCTATATTTTTTTTATAATTAGGCCTGTTTTTGAATATGTAGGTCTCAAGTCAAAATACTAAAACAAAATTGTTCACCGAAGTCACGCAAAACGGCTCGGCTTGGAAAATTGCCCTGAAAATAATAAGTTAGCGAGCTGTAACTTAAATGGAAAGACGCGCTCGCTTAATCGGCGCATAGCAACGTGCTCGTTCATAATTCCTATAGCTCATTCCATATAACATTAGAATTTTAACGGACATTTTCGTCTACGTTTCTTCGTGTATCTAGGATATCAAATTGAAATATTGTACCTACTTGTTTTACTTAGCGGTTTTCAGGGTTCCGGACCAATAAGGTAAAAACGGAACCCTTATGGTGCGACTCCGTCCATCTGTCCGTCTGTCTGTCTGTCTGTCACAAAGTTAAATATCTCAGGAACGACTAATGCTATTTGAAGTTTGGAATAGTTGTAAACAAAACTAATCCACGTGTATGGAAAATGAAAAAAAATAAGAATTATTTTCATTTTCTATAAAAAAGGACGGATAAGAGGGAGGGGGGCAAAAATGTAAAGTCTAGTGAGTAGGCCAAGTGGGGTATCAGATAAAAGGTCTTGAATTGCACATTCTAAAACAGTTTTCCATTTTTAGGGTTCCGCACCTCAAAAGGAAAAAGCGGAACCCTTATAGGATCACTTTGTTGTCCGTCCGTCCGTCTGTCAAGACCCTTTTTCTCAGGAATGCGTCAAGGTATCAAGCTGAAATTTACATCGAATACTCAAGTCTACTGTTTCTTGAAGCTGTGAAAAAATCTAACTTCTAAGCCAACGCAATCAAAAGATACAGCTGTTTATGCAGCAAATTTCGAAACTCGCAAGTGAATCAAAACCTACATGGTACTTCCCGTGAACACAGAACCTTGAAATTTGGTATGAAGCAACGTCTTATAGCACAGATAAAGGAATAATTGCGAAAACCGTAAATTTTTAGTTACATCACTGAAAATGTAATGTCCAGTATAAACTGACACGCACTAAGTATGTGAATACATACTTAGAGAGTGTCAGTTTATAGTGGAAATGTTTCTATTGTACGGGGTGGTCCGGAACCCTCGGTGCGCGAGTCTGACTCGCACTTGACCGGTTTTTTTCTATAGTAGTAAAATTTTGATTTACAAAGGAAAATGTAGAAAAAAATACCTTCCCCCTCCCCCTTATGTCCGAAGTTTACTAAGCGAAAAATTTGAAAATAATATATATTATTAATATTAACGTAAATATTACCGGAAAAGTATAACGAGGCCTCTATCTAACGTATTTTTTTTTAATGTTCAAAAATCATTTAATATTTAAGTTAGTAATTTAATACTTCTGTGTTGAAGTTTTTTCCTTCTAATTTTTTTCTTAATAAAGCGTGGTGAAAATTTGTACGGAACCCTCGGTGCGCGAGGCAGACTCGCACTTGACAGGTTTTTTTTTAATAGATAGATTGATTCAAGAGGAAGGTTTATATGTATAATGCATGCATGTATGTATTATACATAGTAACCCGTGCGAAGCCGGGGCGGGTCGCTAGTAATAAAATAAAAAAATAATAGAATATACCGAAATTACACTTGCCTGATATATTTGAGGAGTTCCCTTAATTGGATCCCAAACTGGAGTTTTGATAACAAGTGGACCGGTTCTCACAAATCGGTTCTTAAATGCCGGAGGTCTGAGGTGATAACAAACTCTTATTTTTTAAGTCGGTTACAAAAATCGTCTCTGTATTCCCATTTAAAATTTCAGTAATTACACTTCCTTTTTCTGTTTCCGACTCTATTATGCGCGTGCACATGGCCGCTTTGAATATTCAAATGGGTTTGAAATTGGAAGCATAGTGCATTTTGTACTAAAGCAGTAACAAAACTGTCTGCAAAGTTCTATTAAAGGACAAAGGCATTGATTTCAGAATAATTTTGAACCTCACTGTAATATGGACAATATCAAGCTGTGTCAATGTCCTCCTGTCGTGGTTGTGTCATGTAACAAGCAAACTTAAGTATCTGTCAAAAAATTATTTTTTGGTACAAACTTTTACTGCCGACTGTACTTTTCTGCATGCCATCATCAAGTAGGTGTACACTCATTGAGACGATTCTAACGAGCCCAAATTCGATGGGGTTGTGTCGTTTTATTGCGGAGTTCCTATGGCCACCTTCCAGCTCCAGCATCAGATCAGCTCCAAGTCATCATAATATTGCATTGTCATGCGATATACATATGCTTGCAAAATTTCAGCTCAATTGGATAATGGGAAGTGACTGAAAAATGGATTGCAAATTTTGACGGACAACTTACATATAAATTTACATACTTACATATTTACATATATACGAACAGTGCAAGTTAATATAAAGCTTGTAAAAAGAAACTGAAAACCTTTGTTTCATGAAAAGACGTGTCGAATGAAACGAGCAAAGGTATAATTTGGACAAAGTTTTTAGCCCAAACAAGTATTATTATTATTGTGAGCCTGTGCAGTAGTGCCCTGTGGGCTGGGATTCTGAGCAGTCTCTGGCAAATCTTTTACAAAAGAGCCTAGCTCGTCTCGCCATCGCCGACAACAAGCATAATTATTATCTCTAAAATTATGATTAAATTAGTCAGAATTCTTACATTTACTTAATCTATCTCGTCTAGTATTTTCACGGTATATATACTGACATACTTCGAGTTAGGAAACATGAAAGTTTCTAGACCTTGACAGTTCATGTGAATAGAACAGTCAAGTGCCCTCCATTGCCATACCTCACATAATTCCGGTCGGGCCATGCAGTTAGGTTACTGTTTTAGCATTTATGTACCGATACTGTTAGGAACCACTATCGGGAACTGTCTAATTAAATAAAGCGTTTACAAGGTGATTTAGACAGGGTTGTGAATTGGAGTCAGATAAATAAATTGTATTTTAATGTATCTAAATGCAACGTAATTTCGTACACTAGAGCGCATTCTCCACTGCACCACGCATACAACTTGGGGGGACCTCCAATCGCACGGGCGTCGTCCGTGCGTGATCTGGGGCTACACGTTGAACCTGACTTGTCTTTCCGAAAGCAAATTATTGAAACTTGCAAAAAAGCCTTTCAGAATTTAGGTTTTGTATTAAGACAAACAAATCATTTTTATAATGCCGCTACAGTAAAAGCCCTTTATAACGCACTTGTCAGGAGCAGGTTGGAGTGTGGCGCGATTATATGGAATCCACACGAGACGAAGTACAATCTGATGATCGAAAAGATACAAAACAAATTCACCAGGTATCTATATTTGAAAGAATACGGGGTATATCCATTCTATCCCTTGATGTACCCAATTTTGTCCTCGGTATGGTCGGCTACACCAAGTTGGAAGTAAGGAGGAACTTAGCATTGGCTACATATGTGTTCAAGGTGTAACGCGGTATGTTACATAACCCCGGCGTGCTAGAGTCGCTGGCGCTAGTGGCTCCGAGCGGGCCGCGGCGGCGCGCACCGCGCTTGTACCCTGAGAACTTTACGGTTTCGCTCTATGAAAACACAACAATATATCGATATCAGCTATATTTTTACACCAAAAAATAGTTTGGGTAATTTGACTAAATATTCATTAATAATCCACCTAAATTTAATACCGATACGGTAAAAAATAATGAAAAGTAATCTTCATAAATTCCGTAAAAATCAGGCGAAAATGGTATAAACTTTCTTTACTTTAAATATAATTGACTACGTCTATATACGTTCCTTGGGATACGCGCATAATCCACTTATTTTGGTTAATGAATAAACCTTTCTATAGGCCAGATGAAATTCAATATTATCTCAAGGTCGTAAATATTTAATTAAAATGCCGTCATTTCCTGATGCATATATTTTTGGATTCAGGCAGTAAGTCTCCAACATGTTTTCATTATAAAAATACTGATAGCATTTTTGCTTGCGGGTTAATTTCTTTTCCTAACTTCCGGTCCATAGAATTATTGATTTCAATAGTAAAAGTTGTTTAAAATAACATATAAAAGCCGTATACAAATAATTAGCCTGATATTGAATTATTTCCAAAAAAAACGTAATTTTCTCAGGGTATTGCTCGCGCGCCCCGTAGCGCGCACCAACCTGCTCGCAAATGCACCCATTGTCCGGGCCATAAACATACTTAACCAGCTTTCAACTAAAATAGACTTAATTTAATTGCACTCTGACTGAGTTTACAAGAACCGCAAGCAGACAATTATGTGTTTATTAAATATTTGTATATTGTGTCAATTGTGTGTGACTTTGTATTAGCTTTATTGATGTTTAATTTTTTGTGTTAATCTTAATCTCTTATTGTTGTAGATATCACGTATTGGACTAGTATGTAAGTGATATGTATATGTATGCTAATAAAAAAATAAAATAAATAGTATTGTATTAAAATTTAATTTAATAATTTCGTGACGCCATAATTTTTGCATGCTGGAATAAGCTAAGTGTGTTGGACAATTTCACATCTTGACATCTTATGTGAGCTTTATATAACCGCACTATAACAAATAACAACGCAAATAAATAAGATTTAATTTCATTTCATTTCGGGTATAAACATGGTACAGTGAGTAGATTTCGATTTCTAAATAAGGGTTTGCAAATCGTTAACGGGGGAACATCACATATCGCTCTAGTACACTGTGCTTGTGCAATATATAACCTATTTATTATTTATCTAAGATAATTAATTAATTTAAGAATTATATATTTTTACCGTATTCGCATTAAGCCTCAGTCAGGGTTAGGTTACCGACTGACGCGAGTCAAATTTGGCGCAATGCCAAATAACAAAAGTGTGGCATTTTGGAAATTCTACATTATACAGCCGTGACGTAAATGACTCTCGGGTTATGAATGCCGAGACAATATCATGTTCACGGCAAAAGTGTCGAATACATAATTCAGAGACATTATCTGAGAGTAAATCTGAAACGTATGTACACACATTTCTAATTACAATACGGTTTTTAAAATGCCGCGCACTCGCTCCACGCGCGACGATTCAACGTGTCAGAAAGAACGGCTGAAACATACTATAATTAAATTATAATGTTAAATGTCGGTCACAGATTGCCCTCGTACATTTAGCTACACTTTTTGTTTGAAGGATGATGAGAATACCAACATCCTAGATAAATAATTCAGATAGAATTCAATCATTTACGCTGCGCTGCTGGCAAGAAACAACGGGCAAAAATATCTGACATACCTAACCGTTTTGTATATGCCGATCCCTCACGTTCTATCGAATACGCTCTGCGTCTATTAAACCGACTTTAAAAAAGGAGGTTATAATTATGTTTCACTGTATGTTTTTTTTTTAAGTTATGTTTTTTCCGTCAATAGTGGACCGCTTTCCAAAATTCTTTTTTTAATCGAAAGAGTAGGTATACTTCTGAGGTGGTCCCATTTCCACCAAGTCAGGATCTGGTGCTGGGGCCAGGGAAATTGACGGCAACCCTCAAGTTTTATAGGCACGCGTGTAATAATTTCGGTATTTTGTATTATAAGTAACCCTTGTATTTACCCTCGGAAATCGCAATTTTGGTGAAGTGGAACTGATGATGAAGACCGCAGATGACTTACGGAACTCGTCAAAAATGTAAAGTACTTACGTCAAAGATTCTGACATGATTCCGTCGAAGCCAGCGATTAATGAAGTGTTAATTCTGAGATCTTTGAGGAATCGACGGAACTCCTCAAATATTATCAGCCCACAGATAGCGACTTGGGGTTTTTCTGTAATAAATAATCAATGAATTTGCTCTCGGAAAGCAGTTCATGTGGTGAATTGGAGAGGATATGTGGAGATTTTCATGTACCTATGTGGCTTGGCGAAATACTGCATTGAAGTCGGTTTAAACTTTGTTTTTAAAGTAAATTATTTGTTTTTCTATACCAAGGAAAGAGATGCAATAGGAATATTTAGACAAATACGGCTGAACGGTCTTATTTAGAGCATGTCAAATATTATACCAAGTGACTGTACTGTTGATGTTTGTACGGGGAGCAATCCCGGTTCCCTGAAAACAACACAAATATTTATTTAAATAGAATAACAACACTCAAAGTTCGGAAGGTATTTTCGTGTGCCTATACTCACAAACACAAATACAAATATTTGACGTTACTTAGAACCGAAATTGGGACTACTACCGGGTCGTTCTTCTTTTTTACCAACAATGACCCGACAAAAGGAAAGGAATTTTTACCTTTCCGGTGAAAGGTTTATTTTCAAGTTGGTTTAAAAAAAGTATTTGACGAAGTGGACTTTTTCAGTGGAGACCACATTTCGGTGTACAATAATGTCACAGCATTCTACGAAAAAAAATGTATCAAAAAAACTAGTTAGACAATGAAAGATTAAATGATATTAATAAATATTATACAGGGTGAATCCTAAGTCGTGAACCGAAATAGCAAAATGTGAATCTATCCATGATTCTGAGCAACTTTTACTATGGGACCAACATTGTATTATGCTAAAAAAAACCATATGTTCATACAATTTTGTCAGTCTTAAATGAGCTGAGTGTTTGGAATTGTTGTTTTTTTTTTGCATAACACAAAGTTGGCCCCATAGTATTTTTTTTTAATTTGAGTTTCATTCCTCAAAATTTATTGTTTTTTTTTTCTATTTTTGTGTGAATATCTTAATGCGGTTCACAGAATACATCTACTTACCAAGTTTCAGCAGTATAGTTCTTACAGTTTCGGAAAAAAAGTGGCTGTGACATACGGACGGACAGACAGACAGACATGACGAATCTTTAAGGTTCCGTTTTTTGCCATTTGGCTACGGAACCCTAAAAACTGTCATATGCCGAGCGCTCCATTATCTGGCATGACGCTTCATAATTCACGTGATGTATGTGTCACCGTTAGATTGTGAAAACCGTCAGTTTATAATCTTACCCGTTATATTGTAAACTGACGGAATATTGTGAACTGCCAAAATAATTAATAATTTTACGCATTCATTTTCGTTACTTTATAAACTAACAATGTCATATCGTCAAATTGTGAACTGAATCAAATTTGCCTGATTCGGAACGCAACCTGTGCGCTGTTTGGTTGAGCGAATTATTCCACTTGCATCAGTTTCCACTTACGTCAGGACATTATTGTATTTTTTTTGTTATTCAGACATTTTATTCCATTTATTTCGGCATCCAGTAGTGTCAACGGAGCCCCGCTGTGCGGGGCTCCTATTTCTGGGCGGTTTGCCCTTCGGGCAACTGAAGATACCTGACTAACCTAACCTACCTAGTCTTTATGTACGTTCTGTAGCATGCCGATTTGATCTCAGTTCACAATTTGACGATTCGACATTGATAGTTTATAAACTAACGAAAAATAATACGTTAAATTGTGAACGGTTTTGACAGTTCACAATTTTTCGTCAGTTTATAATATCGCGAGTTAGATTATAAACTGACGGTGTTCACAATCTAACGGTGACATATACACGTCAATGCGGCTGTAAAGAGCGCCCGCCGCAGAGCGGTGTGTTCTGTAGCTTGGCATTTTTTGGGGCCTCTATTTGGCTCGTCTCTTTTACATCATAATATCATTTAAATGTGTTTCGAGTGTATTGAGGCGCCGCTTAAACGCGGCCGACGTCGCGCACTTGTCAGAGTCTCTGGAACTCCATAATGTTTGAAATGTCGCTCGAAATGACGCTTGTGCGTAAACGCGGCCTGAGTGTTTAGTTTGCACGAACATTGAAGGCCGATTGGGATCGGATGGGACGTATAAAAATAGACCTCTAGTAACATGATCACTCTGAATAAGTTTCTGTCAAAAATTTCATTTTTGGTACAAGCTTTTACTGCCGTCTGTACTTTTCTGCATACCATCATCAAGTACTCATTGAGACGATTCTAACGATCTCTCGATGGGGTTGTGTCGTTTAGTTGCGGAGGCCACCTTCCAGCTCCAGCATTAGATCAGCTTTAAGTCATCATAGTATAACCATTGTCATGCAATATACATATGCTTGCAAAATTTCAGCTCAATTGGATAACAGGAAGTGACTGAAAAATGGATTGCAAATTTTGACAGACAAATTACATACTTACATATTTATTTACGTACTTACATAAATACGAACAGTGTAAGTTAATATAAAGCTTGTAAAAATAGGAACCGTTACTAGAGCTCCGCAGCCATATTTCGCTGTACCTATGGGGATTCAGTCACTACAAAACTTTTTTAAGGTGGTGACATCATGGCTAACTTTTGATATAAAATGCATTTTTATAAATGTTGAGGGTTAATTCTTTTCAGTTACTTTATTTTATACTACGACGTTGGCAAATATGCAAACGGCCTGCGTGATGGTCAGCACTCGCTGTAGGTTACGGACACTTGAGTCTGCCCGAGTCTTTGTTAAGGTTGTTCGATTGCCATACAAAGCGTTATGACATTCGCAGGCTAACGGCGTGATATTTTAAGAAACTTATGTAACAAACGTTCATAAATTGGCTTCCCATTTGCGCCAAATTCCCCTTTTCCTAGAATAAACTTGTATAAACTAGATTAATTTAAAGTCTGTGAGAGTCTTTGACCAGTGAGTGTTGCCAGTGATGACATATGGCACGGAAACGTGGTCGCTTACTATGGGCCTCATAAGAAGGCTCAAAGTCACTCAAAGGGCAATGGAGAGGGCTATGCTGGGAGTTTTTCGGCGCGATCGCATCAGTAATGAGGTTATCCGCAGCAGAACCAAGGTAACCGATATAGCCCTCCGAATTGCTAAACTTAAGTGGCAGTAGGCGGGGGCATTGCACGTAGAACCGATGGCCGTTAGGGCGGAAAGGTTCTCGAGTGGCGACCACGTACCGGAAGGCGCGGCGTGGGTAGGCCCCCCACAAGGTGGACTGATGACCTGGTAAAGGTCGCGGGAGTCCGCTGGATGCGGGTGGCGCAGGACTGGCCATTGTGGCACTCTTTGGGGGAGGCCTATGTCCAGCAGTGGACGTCTTTCGGCTGATATGATGATAAGATAAGATAAGATAAGATAATTTATTGATAAAACATAATGTAGATCAGTATTTACTATAGACTAGGAGCTTAATATTAGAGGCAAATAACACGTGCCTGAACTAGGATACCCTGTGTTTCAGACAAAAAAGAACTAACAATTGAATATGTTATTCACATGCAAAATATTATACAATATCATTCTTATTGACTAGCTAGTACAAAATAATTAGTAAGTTACCTATATATAAAAAAAGCGGCCAAGTGCGAGTCGGACTCGCACATGAAGGATTCCGTGAAATAAATTGCGGTTTACGATTTATGACGTATTAAAAAAAAACTACTTATTAGATCTCGTTCAAACCAATTTTCGGTGGAAGTTTACATAGTAATGTACATCATACATTTTTTAAGTTTTATCATTCTCTTATTTTAAAAGTAACGGGGGGGGGGGACACATTTTACCACTTTGGAAGTGTCTCTCGCGCAAACTATTCAGTTTAGAAAAAAATGATGTTAGAAACCTCAATATCATTTTTGAAGACCTATTCATAGATACCCCACACGTATGGGTAAGATGAAAAAAAAAAATTTTTGAGTTTCAGTTCTGAGTATGGGGACCCCTAAAACTTATTGTTTATTTTCGATTTTTGTGTGAAAATCTTAATGCAGTTCACAGTATACATCTACTTACCAAGTTTCAACAGTATAGCTCTTATAGTTTCGGAAAAAAGTGGCTGTGACATACGGACGGACAGACAGACAGACAGACGGACGGACATGACGAATCTATAAGGGTTCCGTTTTTTGCCATTTGGCTACGGAACCCTAAAAAGGTATAAAAAGATAGAACAAAATTATTTAAAAACGATAAATAACTTCTCAGTATCTTCATAGGACATCTTATGTAGATGATGATGATGAACGGGCCTTAACGGTAAAGAAAGGGCTGTCACAATAGATCACTTGCTGGTCAAAGCCGCATATTAAGGCCCACAAATCAACAATCATAATTTTAATTTTTTTATTGTATTGTTTACGGAACTCTGAAACAAAGTTTGAGATGGATCTAGGTCTCGCGCGTCACGATTGGGCCAGTGAACCGACCTATCCACCTTTCAAGCCTGTTGTGTAGTGAGGAAAACAGTGGTTCCGTCCTGAAAAATTAAATTAAAAAAAAAATAAGATAAGATAGAAACAAATACTTTAATAGTTATGTCATAACTCATAAAATAAAATACGAGTAGTATCACATTGCTATCACTGTGGCTATCATCATAGCGATTGAAATCGACACGTAATAAAGACTGACAACTGCAGCGCTCGGCCTACCGGCTAATCAGGTACTATGGGATGGACAATAGAAATACTAACTTACTTTTGTTTGTATTCTTCCCACTTGGTTGTGCATATTGCGATGATAAATATAAGTACTATTATATAATATTAAGACTTTTTGAAATGTATTCTTTGCATTCGTACACATTGTTAAATTATACTTTAAGGCATGTTACTGTATTTCTCTAGATAAGTGAATCGTATTCTTTTGGAGAAATAAATTCTTAAACCATAAAAATCGCTCCCTCCTCTTCACTCGAATTTATATCAGCACGGCTAACGCCTTGGCCACGACTTTGATCTTAAGCGACCTGCGACCAGCGTTTTATCTGTTCAATGCGCGGTCGAGACGCGCAACGCACTGTGGTTAGTTGGGATCACGCGCAATGAACAGATAAAACGCTGGTCGCAGGTCGCTTAAGACCAAAGTCGTGGCCAAGCGGTAACACAGGACGGCCCGCGCACCGTGTCGTGGCGAGATACACTATCCATCTCTTTCTATTTAGAATGCTTAGAAAGAGACGGATATTCTATGACGCCGCGACATAAACGTTGAGTGCTGTCAAAATTAGTCCACCAGCTCCATGGGTGACCATCAAGACCGCGAATCACTCCTGTAGTTCTATAGTATACGTTTTATCGATACATAATGTACACTCGCCATCACATACATCGGTACACTATACGTGTTCAAAAATATCGGCACATGCACCCTAATGCCTTGAAAATAGAGGTGTGTTCCGATGTTTGTGACGTGCTTGTTTGCTCCGATGTATGTGATGGCGACTGTAGGTACCTATACGATTTCGAACGCGTTTGCGCTTAGTTTCAATTTGGCAACGCGTAGTTCCTAATAGTTACCACCGCGTTGCGTAAGAACCTTATAATTATATCTAGACTTACTAGGTTGTATCTAGCTTCGTAGCGTTGCCATACAAATGAAGCTAAACGCAAACGCGTTCGCAAACGTATGTATATCGATAAAACTTATACTATAGAGCTATATAAGACTAGCTCAGGATCGGGACGAGTGGCGTTCTAGAAGAGAAGCCGATTACACAGGCGATTACGGGCTGAAAATGAAATGAAAACAGAGTTGCATTTGATTGTTTCGTTCGTTTTAAAACAAAACAAATCCTACATCATGGTGTTGTGTTTTTGGTGGTGAGCAAAGGTCGCCATGCACTGTGTTGACAGCGAGGAACCAGCATTCATCTCTATGAACACAACGAATCCTCAAATCGATTAAGGGTCGGCAACGCGCTTGAGATTCTTCTGGAGTCACAAACGTGTATAGGCTATGGTGTCTGGTTACTATCAAGCAGTATGCTAAACATCAAGCTGTAATGTACTTATGCTATTTGCCACCGTTCGGTTGTTGAATGAAAAAAATTTAACTTGCGATTTAATTTTACATGAAACAGAACTTTTCACTCTATATACCCGGCAATCAGGAGTTTAGCTAGATGATGTTCCGAACTAGGAATTACACTATTATAAAAATATTATAATAATAATAATATAAGCCTTTTATTCAGACACTTAAGTTTACATTTACATTTTTAACAAAACATTAAAATTCGACAACATCAGTTCGGTCTGTTTGCCGTTTGGCAAAGGCCTCCTCCATCCCTTTCCATCTAACTTCGTCTCTCGCCAGCCTTGTCCATTGTTTTCCCGTAATTTTTATTATTTCGTTATCTTATCTTATTTTTTTTCTACCTCTTTTCCTCTTTTTGTCTCTAGGGTACCACCATATAATTATTTTGCTCCACTTCTCCTTATTCCTCATTATGTGTCCTGCCCATCTCCATTTAAGTGTTTTCACCTTAACAGCTACATCTTCCACCCCGGTTTTGCTTCTTATTGTTTCGTTTCTGATTCTATTTTCTCTCAGTTTCACACCCATCATGCTTCTTTCCATTGACCTTTGGCATACTTGCAGTTTGTTCAGGTTGCTACTGGTTAGTGCCCAAGTTATTATTATAAAAATATTACTTGATAAAAAAACCGAATCGCAAAAAATCGGGACGGCCCACATGGTCTTAAAAACACCTTCCAAATTCTTTCCTGAAACTTAAGTTCAACAAGTTTTATTTGAGCTACAATTAACCCTAATTCGCTCCCCTTTTGTTTCTACATAATTGAAACTTTCTGCCCACAAAAGAGTAAATTACGAAGTTTTGCTTCGAATTTTGGTTCAACGCCGCAATTTTAGACCGAATTCCAATTACATGTTAAAAACTCTTCTCAGAATGCGTGCTTAATCAAATTAATCCAGGAGCTTGAAGAAATCCTTTCATTATTAAAAGGTATATTTAACAATAATCGGGGAAGTAGGTACGACTTGGGCCATGGCCGATAAAGAGCTCAGTAATAAAATAATTACAAGAGACATTCTAATTATGATACAGGAGAACACAATAAAATAAATACCTATGGCACGCGTAAAAGTTACACTGTTGACTGAGGGACTATTAGGTATTGTTTAATGATTGAGGGGTGGGCAAAGTACGGCCCGCGGGCCAACAGCGGCCCGCAAACGCGTTTAATCCGGCCCGCCAAAGCCCATCCGAAAGTATAAAACGCTATAGGTTTTTTACAATACATACATTTTTTACAAGTCATTTGGCCCCCCATTAAAATTCCTATATTTTTTCTAGCCCTCTTTAAAAATAGTTTGCCCACCCTATTAAACTTTAATCTACCCACGGCGGTTCGCTGTTCTCATACAAGATGGCATTGCTGTCGCTGGCTAGTCAATTTAAATTTCAACGGCCGTATTCATAAACTTTCTACAAGTCCATTTTAACTAAAATGGCGTTAAAATTCGTTTGTCCTTATCTGTCACTTTGACATTTGTGTTCGTAAGAAAGGGACAAAGCACATGTTATCTAGCAGAGGCATTTTAAGTTTTATGAATAAGGGGGTAAGTGTTTAAGGTTTTAATAAATCCAGGACAACTTTGGACGGACTTACTTAAACGATGAACGACCTACAGATTTCCGGATTTCCGCGCGATCTCATAAAAAAATAAACACTAGTTGAGCTTACTTATTTTTCATTCATGTAGGTAGGTCTCAACTCAAGGTGCGGTACTTTGCAATATGCGGGCTGTGCCGCGCGGGCAGCTAGCTATATGATATGATACATAGTAAAAAAGTATGCAAGATTGTAGCTATGTAAATCTGCGTATGGATTGGACTTTCCGGGTGGGCTATGTTTTATGCCGCGGGTTTGTCTACGTTCATTGCAATACGCGAGCGAAGCCGCACGGGCAGCTAAGAGTAGTATACTAATGAGGCTTCTAAACGGGCCATATTTTCACTGCAATATGTGGCCGGCAAGTATTGGTGACCCTCTCTTACTCACATGTTAAAAGTGGCAGTCGACTGGAAAGTTTATAAGCTAATCTCTGAAAGTACTTTATCAAAACGACGCACGACCACTGTCGGGACCACAGATGTATGAATATAAGGAGATCGGACATGGCGGCCGATTTGTATAGAGTGAGCCTGTCGCAAGTACATTAACCCACACAACGCCCAAGTAATTGACAAGACAAAGCACGCACACATCTAAAACACACACACTTGTATACCTACACGCTTATTTGACAATAAACGCGCATCATATCAGGCATTTTGGGAAAAAACGTAATATTCTCTGCGATCAGCACGCGTGCACAGTATGGCAGTGTATGCCCCTTGAGCATACAGCTGCGACACGGCTGCCGGCGGCTTGTCCTCTCTCTAGTATTCTATGCTCTGAGGTCGGGACAAATATTCGAGCGAAAATTGACTAAATGGTTACTACTTATTAGAACAATGTTTTAACAGCGTCAAGGACTATTTATGTGACTGTACATAATGAAGGGCATTAAACACGAGTGTGGGTTTATGAAATGAGCCGAGGGCGACTTTCATAATAACATCACACGAGTGTTTTAATGCCTAATTATGTACAGTTACATACACTGCTTTATCTATCCACATATCATAAGCCTCCATGATGCATTCAGGAGCCGCATATTAAGACCGGCATCGCGGCGTTGTTTTCTGGCAGCTGTCATAGTTTTTTTTTTTAATTCAGAGACAAACTAGAGTCAGCTCTAACTATCATATCGTTTGATATCTTACTTACATGCGACATTTGTCAAATTTGTATGCAACTTGACAATTCATTTCGAACTAAACGTCATCTCGACTGATAATAGAATAGAAGTCAAATCAAATTTCTTTGTTTTTCAGAGATGTTCGAAATTTAAATGAAATAATATTATCGAAATCGTTGTTATTATTTAGCAATAATAACATTTTCACAGATAAGAAATTTGTTTTAACAAAACAGTATATTTTTATGGTGGTCATAATGTGCGGTTCTTGAACGCATCATGGAGGGTTTATGATATTTGGATAGATAAAATATAGTTTTTGTATGCATGCTTGCATGCTGAATACAAGTACCTACCTCAACACTATATCCTAAAACCATGTATAACTGTATTCTTACATTTTTTTATTTGAATTTGAATTGTAAAACAATTTCAAGATTAGAGTATTTAAAATGGATAGGTACATACTAGGCTATAATTATGTTACAACTAGCAGGATAGAAATACTAAATCCGATAGGCTCCATATTGAATTTGCGGTATATACAGCCGACATCATCTTGTCATTAGAAGAAATCCTCAAGTGAATAAAGGGTCGGCAACGCGCTTGTGATTCTTCTGGAGTCACAAGTGTCCACAGGCGACGGTACCAGCTTAACATCAGGCAGGCCGTAAGCTTGTTTACCACCGTCATTGTATAAAAAAAACATTTTTAAGTACTTATATACTACGAGTACAATATAATTATCATGTTGCGTTATGCGATATTAACATAATTTTTAATGGAATTTCAAAATATTGTTTAACTATTTTTCATGACAATATCGTCACAAAGGAAACACGTGAGCAACGTGACTTGTCTAATGTCTTATATAATAACCAAATAGGTAAATTTTTCTTCGTTACTTCGAACCCGATTCGCATTTAATGTGTTCCGCGTGCTCGCTTCCACCTGCATCGCGCTAACGTATCAGGACGAGTGCGAAACACACTGAAAAACAAACACGATGCCAAAAGTTGGACCAAATTGACCTTCAGGTGGCATGTCATTACGACCTTGATTATAACGTCATACTAAATAGATATCTATTATTCAGCCTTATCCAAGTCATATTTTGCATAATCAATTTGAAACTTTTTAAGTTTTCATTGACATTGAATGGCACATGATGGAGCATGGAATGGTGTTACTTTAGGAAATTAGGAAAAAATGGGGCTACTTTGATCATTTAGAATGTAGTATAAAAGCAAAACTGTTTGAAATTAAGAAGATTTAATCGAGTAGTATACAGCAAGATAGTTCCCCCACAGTTCACCCACAAGCACATTATTTTTATTATTTAATCGTATGGCATATATTATTTTTATTTTCGGAGGGTGACGGGGGGGGGGGGGAGGAGGTCTTAAACTACCCGCGTGATCCTTGCCTCAGCCAGTGCTGGAAGGCCGGGAGAGAAACGTGCTTCTCCCGTTTGGTGTCTGCGGGGTGCTCTAGTCAGGCATGGCGATGCTGTGTGTCTACAGCCTTTCCGTGCTTGACCGTCGCCCGATTTCTTACGCTAATGAGTCGTGTTTCGGGTGGGGGATTTCTGATGCATGCATGACTTATGAACTACGGGCTTCCTTTCTTTTGCCCGCCGATGGGAGGGTGGG
This sequence comes from Epinotia brunnichana, assembly GCA_963854355.1. Taxonomy (NCBI): domain Eukaryota; kingdom Metazoa; phylum Arthropoda; class Insecta; order Lepidoptera; family Tortricidae; genus Epinotia; species Epinotia brunnichana. The sequence goes on along the minus strand of OY977945.1, from coordinate 5,984,107 downwards.
TCGGAGTTCTTTTAGGACCCTTGGTGTGGCTGTTGATACCATCTTGACGGGGGGGCTTCCCTGCAAGGCCTGATCTTTTGCCTTGGACACTTTTTTCGCGCGTCTCCTCGCGCTGCCCTCTTTTCGTTTCCCTCGCCATCGGAAGTTACAGCTGCTATAGTTAAGGGGGGGGGGGGGAAGACAGGAGTTTGTCGGACGGACAGACACCAAAGCTTACATTAAGGTCGACCCTCAGCCGACTTGCCGCCACTGTGGGCCCCGGCAGATCCTTACCCCAGCCAGTGCTGAAAGGCCGGAGGAGCATTTCATTCCTCCGTTTAGGTTTCTGCTGGGGTGATCCACTCGTGACGGGTTGCCGGCCGATGAGTCGTTCTCTTTGTTGCCAGGTACTCCTTCCGTCCGACAGACGCCTGTCAGGTTGGGAGATGCTTGCATCAGAAATTTCTTAGTTACTAATTTACAGTTACAGATACAAAAAACATGCTGGAGAATTATTTAAATAGACAATACAAACAGAAAACGAAGCCTTTGTAGTGTCTCAGCTTCAGGAATTTTTACTATTTTTATTAGATGCGAGGGGGTGACATTACTGTTACTTTTTTAGATGACAGGGAGAGTACTTTGGGTGGGGGGCGGGGGAAGGGGGAGGAAGGGAGAGGGAGGAGGGTATACTTCCAGTGTCGCTGTCAGAGTATGACGCACTCGGGGTCACATCTAGCCGGTGTGGCTATCTGTGGCCGCGAGCCCGTCCCTCCACTACGGTTTACACCGTGAAACTCGTCGAAGTTTCGTCTGGCAGAATTCTTCTGAGCAAGGCTTTTCGAGCTTAGCTCAGCCTTTACTTTCGCCAGATCCATTTCAACGAGTTTCCGGTCCAGACCCTTTTCGGAGCAAAATTTGAAGTATAACCTCTCCAGCTCATCGTCATCCCCCGGGAGCCCGCTATTTATTAGGTACACCTTCCCCGCCACGTACGAATTTAGGTCTATGGTAGCACTTTTTTCGTGTCGGAAGAAGGCCAAGTGAAGCCTGGCCCTCTGGTAGACATTATTCTTCGACAAGTAACTCATGGCGTACTTGTCGGAGAAGCTTGCGCTACCATAGTCTAAATGGCACTCTTGGCTTGCGGCGGCAGGAGAAGCTGCGGGGTCTTCCGTGGCGGTCGTCGTTGCGACTGACCTTGCCAATTTAGGCTCCCGCATCGTCCTGCCGTCGAAGGTCACATCCCTGGTCGGCTCGATGTCCTGCCTGACCTGGGTTATGCGCCCTCGCGGTTGGACTTGAACCGGCTTGCTGGTGTCCAACCGAGTTTCTTGAGGGGGCGCCTGGGAGGCCGTCGTTCGGATGGATTTGACTTCTCCTCTGTTCTTGCGGGGGGGTCGTTGGGGGGACATTTCTAAAAACTTTACTATTATTAAAAAGGGCTAATTGATTGGTGTGTGAGTGACGTTGTGTTATGTTATGTTAGTAGAGGGGAGGGGAGAGGGGAGTTCTTATAAGTATTTTTTATTGTGCAGTGTTTGGTTTTCTTTGGGTTCCGGGGGGGGGGGCTGGAAGGGGATGCGACGTTCGTTTCAGCGTGCTATTTAGCCGCGCAGCTCTTTCTCCAAATTGTCCGGTGGCCTGAACTGTGCTAGTTCCGGCCGCCGGGCTACTTGTTTCTTAGACATGCTACGCGGACTGCCTTCTCTACGAACTTTTTCGTGCTTTCGCGATTCTCTTCCGACCCCAGCAGTTCTCTCCAGCTTGAGCTATCCGGAGTGACTTTTACTCCAGTCTTTTGCTCAAGCTCGAGGCGTTCTCTGCCGAAGCGCGGGCATTCGCACACAATGTGCCAGATATCCTCGTCAATGGCCGGGTCGCAGACGCACGACGGTGCGTCTTTGATTTTGAAGCGGTGTAGGTAGGCTGCGAATCCTCCGTGTCCGGTGAAGGCTTGAACCAAGAAGTTTGTGAGTTTGAGTTTCTTTAAAACGCTGTTTGCGCTCCTCACTTGTGGGAAAAACTTCTTGGTTACTGCTCCAGTTTCGGAGGCTTCGTAGCGCGCCTGCCACTTTTCGACCGTTTGCTCTCTGATTGACCTTTTGACATATGATATCGGCACCCTGTCGTACGCGGGCGCTGTCTTTTTCTTTAAAGCTGCTTGCTTTGCCAGTTCGTCTGCCCTCTCGTTTCCTGGCGTTCCTATGTGAGCTCGCAGCCAAAAGAATTTAAGATCCGTCCCGTTGTGCCGCGCTTTGGTTGCCTGGTCCTTGATCTCTTTGACCAGGGGGTGTGTCGTGTCCGGTGATTTGAGTAGTTCCAGTGATGATTTGGAGTCACTGAGAATGCTGACGCTTTGCACCTTGTGTTTCATTGCAATTTGCACTGCCCTGAGGAGCGCGTACATTTCGGTTTGAAACACCGTGTTATAGGGTGCGAGTTTGAAGGTTGAGTTTCGGATTTCTCCCCCACCTTCCCACCATGTGAGTGCCGCTCCCGTCTTACCCTCAATTTTACTCCCATCGGTGTAAATTTGAGGTCCTTCTAGGCCGTACCTATCGACCACGTCCTGGTTGAATTCCTCCAAACAGATGTGGTCGATACAGAAGGCCTTTGACGGGTGTGGTCTCTCCAGAGCGTCAGTCCTATTCTCAAGTTCCCTTCCAGGTGGTACGTGATCACCACTGAAACCCCTCTTTTCTTCGTAGAGCTTCGCCGCTTCGTGAATGCGCAGATCCAGGGGGAGCGTCCCCGACAGGATCAGCGCCGATGTCAGAGAAACCGTCCTGTATGCCTTGCAGATCTTCTGGGCAAAACCACGCTGTACTGAGTCGAGCTGGTTCCGCAACTCGCAACTCGACTGTTAGAGGTTCTTAAGCCGCTCGAAGGCCTCTAACTCGGCTTAACGACTACTATCATAGACAGCAACCGGGATCAACTGCTTAGCGTGCCTTCCAAAGCACGGAAGCGCTCATTTATAGTAACCACTTAAACAGGTCACCCATCCAAAGACTGACCCCTGCCGTCTTTGCTTGACCTGCGTTATCGTTTCCGACACACAGGCGCCGCCGGGCTATAAACGCTTCAAGCACAGAATAAGTAATAGTACTACGTACAGAAGGTTCTCTGTTAACAAATTCCCTGTTTAGGTACGCCTAACGTGCCTAAATGTGGCCATCCCTTTCTATCGCATGCAACGCGCTGCGACCCGTGCGAGCGTCCCGTCCCAACGCGCGGCAGCTACTGAAAAGAGCCCTTCGAAGGGGCGACCGGCATGTACTTGTAGCGTTAAACACAAATCGCGAGTGAGCCGCGCCTGCCACAAGTAAAAACAATGATTTCGGAGCAAAAACCTACTTGATCAAAGTCGCCCCGCGAATCAAAGTTCCACCAGAATTTTAATTAAAAGGAACTTATAAAATATTTACCACGAACGCTATTTGAACACGCGCCTTCTCGCTACACCGGATCGGTCACTATAAAGTCTTATGACGCCGTCACGAAAGATATTAATTGTTTTGGCGAATTTAAACGCCGCGGGCCCGCGCGCCCGCGTTCGATGTGTGTTTGAAGTGTAGTTTCAATGTTTTACAACTTGCGCGGGCCCGCGCCCGACCCGCGCCCGACCCGCGCCCGCGACCGGTGTGTGGAAGCCTTACTCCGCCCCGTAGCATGGATGGCGTTATCAGCGATAAGTGTCAGGATAAGCGCGTCGTCTCGTTCTATCGAACGGTGTCAGCCAGGGACGGATGCTCTATCTTGTCACTTATCGCGTGATTCTTGCTACGGGGCCAGAGTTCCTGAATTCGTGGTAATGGGATGGATGGACATGTAAAAGGGTGAGAGACGGTCCTGGAATTGCATGTATGACGCTTGAACTATTTTGTTTATTGTATTTTGTTCGGTGCGGTTCCGTATCGCAAATGTCAATAAATTAAAAAATTACATTTAATCACTCATCACATAGTCCTCTCGTAATAATAAAGAAATTTCAGTTGGTAAAAAGTCTCAATTTATTTTTGCATAGGTACCTAATCAAATCACTTACCTACTTGTAGCCTAAATGGTACCTATATACTGAGAGGTGGGCTGATGGTAACAATGTATGTTTACATAGCATTTTTATGGAATAGAACATAGCCGTATTCCGTATAATAAAGCGGATGCCAAAGCGAAAATATATTCTAGAAAGGGTCATTTATTTACGGATTCTTGGCACACTAGAAAAATAAAAATAAAAGCGGCCAAGTGCGAGTCGGACTCGCACATGAAGGGTTCCGTGAAATAAATTGCGGTTTACGATTTATGACGTATTAAAAAAAACTACTTATTAGATCTCGTTGAAACCAATTTTCGGTGGAAGTTTACATGGTAATGTACATCATATATTTTTTTTAGTTTTATCATTCTCTTATTTTAGAAGTTACAGGGGGGGGGACACATTTTACCACTTTGGAAGTGTCTCTCGCGCAAACTATTCAGTTTAAAAAAAAATTATGTTAGAAACCTCAATATCATTTTTGAAGACCTATCTATAAATACCCCACACGTATGGGTTTGATGAAAAAAATTTTTTTGAGTTTCAGTTCTGAGTATGTGGACCCCTAAAACTTAATGTTTTTTTTGTATGTATGTTATAAGATTTCTAGAAGACACGTGAACCGATTTACAAAATTATTTTTGTATTTGATAGGGTACACTTCCGAGATGGTCCCATGTAAATTTTATCAAAAACGGTCAGGCAGTTTATGAAATATCAACAAAAATCGGTTTTAGTCGGTTTTTAAAAATTAAAAATCCGACGTAATATCGTACTGTTACTTACATCAAACAGTCAAATATTGACTTATATATGTATTGTTTTTTATATATTGTATACAAGTATAGCTTCAATAAATAATGAATGTTCAAATTCATGTCGCTTCTGCATAATAAATTTCTTAGGTCTACCGGTTAGTAAAGTCATCTTAGCAGGTTTATACATTGCGTTTATGATACTTCAAATTGAATGCTACCTAAAAGAAATCGGGGTAATGTATTTGGTGTCATGTCCGTCTCCGGATTTAGGCGATGATATCCGAGAAAAGCCGAATCGTTAACTGATTTTAATCATATCATGTTCAAACATTATACTTATAGATTTTTTTTTCTCGATGATCGAGTTGTGTACAATATGTATAGTACATCTTTTAATATTTAAACATTGTAACTACATCTATCAATATAATATATCCAAATGTGATATAGAAGTTTATGGTCGAAAAAGTTTAAAAAAATGTATATACCTATTTGTTTTAAAGACAAGAGCTCGCTATTTCTACAGCTCATAGAGCCACTAGTAAGCTACAATAAACACATTTAAATACAAATCATTTGATTATGTGAGCTTGACCTTATGACTCGCCGTCAGACCAAGTTCCTCGACTTAACAGGTTTCCTTAGATTAAAAAGTCGACCGTTGACATTTCCTGCGCTGCGCTCGGGGTTAATTACCACTACTCTGTTATTTTCTCTCTGTTTCATACACACGACCTCTTTGAATATCACTATCAAGGTGAACCGTTTAATGAAGTCATTATTACAGCGTGTAACGTGAGTGAACTCGGACTGGGTCAATGCTGTACAATAACAATGTCACTTATTATCCTACAAATTAATTTGGTACCACGAAATGTTGTGAGACGATCTTGTGGAGCTCGTGACTTGTTATTTATTACGTAGCCTACTGAACAGATTATGATATAACTTTTCAGTCATTCAAAATCACATACGGGGTGTGGCCTATAATAGGAGCAAATATTCAAAAGGACGCTTGCTTAGAGCATTTGCAGTAACCCCTTGTGACACATTCATTTTATTTTTTTTTGGACTCGGAGAAATTTTGATCTTAAGTTATGACCTCCAAGTAATGTATCTTGGCACCACGATATCATAGCACAGCAGTCAATGCAGATTTTGAGGTAACATCATGTAATGAATAATTAATAATTAATGAATAATACATAATAGTTTTTGCATATTTGTGATTTTTAAATATTTCTTTGATTTTTTTTTGTTTTTAAAATAAAAAGTTACGTATATCACTTTAGAAGAGTAAAATAATACAAGTAAACTAATTTTGAAGAAAAAAAAATTTTTTTTTTTTCAAATAAAACCACGAGCAAATAATTGTTCACAAGCTTAATAATCTGCCGTTTAATTTTTGCTCCTATTACAGGCCACACCCTGTATATGCTATCGGTAATGAAATGTTTAATGGGAGCAACTGGGGAAATAATAATCCACCAGGAATTCCTTTTGACAGGCGTTCGATCTCGGCTCGAAAATGACATTTAGATGTACCTAACGTGCATAAGAAAAGTTACGTGATCGGCTTGCAAAAGAACGCAGCCATAATAACAGTACGTTCTTCTTCTACGTCGTTTTCACACTTGACGTGTCTTGAGTGGTCGTGGTCATCATTTCAGGTATACCAACACGCCACCATTCCTCTCTAACAGTCTTTTTATGATTGCGTGTGGTGATGCATCTACTGCAGCTTTAATCTGGTCTGCCTCGCGGTCTGGTGCCCTCTACCTTTCCCTGGACCACAAGTCGCTTGATAGCTACGTCTCCTTAACGACATATGTGCCCGAAAAACGTATATGAGACTGCACTATGGATGATAGACGCTGCTTATGTACTCATTGGTACGAAATTCAGTCCAAGATACTACTAACATTTTCGTTCAGCACCACATTTCTAGAGCGTCTATTTTCCTTCACTCTACTTTACGTAGCGTCTCTGCGGCGTAAAGAAATATGAGGAACACAAGCGCTCGAACGAACCGGATTTTTGTTGCTTTATAAATATTGGGGTTGTTCCAAATTTTCGTTAGCCTATCCATTGCCGATCTAGCAATTGCCATACGTTAGGTAGATCTAAAAGTCACTTTTTGCAAGGGAAAAGACGGTCGATTTGTCCTAACGCTCGTTAGAAATCTTACGCAACTAGCCGGTTCATGAATTTTAAATTGAGCCTTACTGTAGCGAGGACGTCACACGAAATCTCAAACTTTAAAACCCGTTAAAATTGGTTCCATTATTTGAATGTACAATATTTGTTCAAGCATAATACGCTTCCCTGCAAAACTACTAAAACTAAAACTACAGCCGAGTTGAAGCCGTCGAGATTATGAAGATGATTTGACTTCTGTTTCCCTATGCTCTATATGAAGTCATAACTTAGAATACTATAAAATTCAACATGTAGCTCGGAGTTTATTTTAGACTACACTCAGAAGCAATGAAAGAGGACATTTTGACGGGAATGCGGTACTAAGCATATCCATTTCCTTTGCTCTTGAGTATAAATATTTTATTACTTATACTTTTTTATACTAATATACTTTTTTATAAATAACCCGGCTGATGATAAGCGGATGCCGTAGCCCATGGACGTGACCTCAGATAGTATCGAAAGCGCGATGTGGACCTTTATTTGAGGATTCGCTGTACTGACAACAAGAGACAACGTCCCTCTATCTCAACATACCACATGGGGACCATTGGCTAGCTTACTTACTAGAACCCAAACCACAAACTTACGTCGGCTCCACTAGGGGCGTACTGACATAAAGGGATGGCGTGAGTGCCCGCGCCGCTGTGAGCGGAGCGGGCAGCGTGCATATAAAATAAATGCAATTTATATGGATGCTACACTCAGGCCGTACACTAAAATAAAACAAAACAATAAAGAAAATCTAATAAAAATTGCAATATTGAAAGTTCAGTTTGAGGTGTATTTTAGGCTTCAGTGAGCTCGAAGCCGTGGTCTTCATTCGGCTAAACATATTGAGTGGGCATCGGTTTTTAGGGTTCCGTAGCCAAATGGCAAAAAACGGAACCCTTATAGATTCGTCATGTCCGTCCGTCTGTCTGTCTGTCTGTCCGTCCGTATGTCACAGCCACTTTTTTTCCGAAACTATAAGAGCTATACTGTTGAAACTTGGTAAGTAAATGTATTCTGTGAACCGCATTAAGATTTTCACACAAAAATTGAAAAAAAAACATTAAGTTTTAGGGGTCTCCATACTCAGAACTAAAACTCAAAAAAAAAAATTATCAAACCCATACGTGTGGGGTATCTATGGATAGGTCTTCAAAAATGATATTGAGGTTTTTAATATCATTTTTTATAAACTGAATAGTTTGCGCGAGAGACACTTCCAAAGTGGTAAAATGTGTGTCCCCCCCCCCTGTAACTTCTAAAATAAGAGAATGATAAAATTTAAAAAAATACATGATGTACATTACCATGCAAACTTCCACCGAAAATTGGTTTGAACGAGATCTAGTAAGTAGTTTTTTTTTAATACGTCATAAATCGTAAACCGCAATTTATTTCACGGAACCCTTCATGTGCGACTCCGACTCGCACTTGGCCGCTTTTTTATTATTCGCTCCGTCTCTTTCACGTGCACTGAACTAAATCAGAACCTGACGTGACAACAAATCGATGATCACTGTCGTTAACGGAACACTACACACACACACACACTACAAGAAGAAAAGCAGCAAAGGTCTTATAGGAATTGAGATGTGTTTAAGAATTATAGTTACTTATGTATTGAGTTAAACATTCACGATTTTCACAGATTATTTTTAGTCATATATCAGCCGAAAGACGTCCACTGAAAATTTACGTTACTTTTACTAGACGGTACATAAATATACTTGATAATTTTCAATTCGCGTTTATGTTGCTGCAACAGGAATGAAATTGTTAAGAGTAGTTCATCGTCATTTAAGTGTCTTTATTTAGTAGGTCTGTATATTTTAATAATGTTTTATCTTAGTCGCCCTGAAATCGCGCAGTCATGATTTTCATGATGCTATGCTGAGTGGCATCCATTTTGGTATTGAGCGTTGTGAAAAAACAGTTTTCTTTCTTTCTTCCCAAGTCTATAAGCTCGTTCAACAAGTGTCGAGTTTTATAATTCACTGAAGTGGAAAACCAGTGCAATATCGTGGAGGAAATTAAACTGAGTTCGTTTCCGCAGTATTTGAAGAAGTTCAATCAGTTATTGCGTACTTTATTATTTTGATTTATGAATTAAATTGAAACGATAGAGTCAGAAAAACTCGGTGTTTTCACGACTTTTAATCCTTTATAATAAAGATACTTTCAACTAAAAGGATACTGAGGTTAAAATATTAACGAGATCAGTTCGATATCGATGAATTCTAGCTTTTATCGATAGTAGTAAAATTCGGTTATTACTTATTACACTTGGGGACCGCAAAATTATTACGAACTTTCCAGACGTCTGTCGCTGACTACTAAATATATGAGTTCTGTAGTTTGCTCGTCGGAACTACGTTACCTAACTAGGACTGAGAGTAGAGAAAAAAGATAAACTGACTATCATGTGGTACATTGCTAGCAGCATAAAGTCCTCTAGAAAATATTGTAAAGCATTGGATGCTATGAGACCTTTGTACATCTCTGCGAATTGTAGAATTTTTGGATGCTCAGGTACGTTATACATCTCTGAGGGATAAAAAAAAACTGGAGTTATTATAGGTTTTTATTTTCCTCGTTTACATCAGCCTATTCAAACAGTACATTATTAAACGACACAAACAAGTTTCAACGATGGTAGGTATTTTACTTCATCTAAGATCTCACTTAATGAAATATGAATAAAACTTCACTAATCGAACGAGCGAGCGAAGCGAACGAAGTTCTATGCTTCAGCTTGGGCCGAAAATCGTTTGTCTGTCCGATGCCTGTCCGGCTGATCCTCCTCTACAGGTCGCATTTCTCAATCGATTCTCGTGAAATTTTAGGCTTATTAAGACAAATTATATCGAAGTCTCGTTTTCACGCGCGCGCACATAAGCGAGTCTCTTGTAGGAGGCGTGGGTAACTCAAATCAAGGCAGCCCCTTAAAGTACTGAAATGTTATTATCATATGCTTACCCACAGTGAAGACCGTACACAACATATTATTTTTCCTTATCAGTTATCAAGAATGTTGTTTAATAAGGCAAATGAGTTCATTACACTTGGGTATTTGGCCTACATACTCGTACTATTAACCTATTTTTGTTGATTTGAGTTGGTATCGTATATTTTGTTTATGTTTTTGTAACAAACAAATAAATGCGTTATCTATTCTATGAAGTTTCTCATAGCGTAGGTGGGTGTCAGCGTGGGCCATTGTCAGATTTAGGTTTGCGTCTCTTCTGTGGACAATGCCAAAGTAAAGGACTATGAAGCCTTATTTTTGGTTGTACCTATATTTTACAGACTAATAAATGAATTGAATTGAACTCTGAATCCGCATAAAGGGCTTCGCCTCTAATTCAATGCGATAAAAACATATTATATAAGCTATTGACCACATAAAAGACAATTTTTTGGACTTAAAATGACCCACGTAGGATTGTGGCGCTTCTTCGCGGATCGAAATATATTTGCAGCCCTGTACGAGTTGAATTACACACCAGGCACACTCGGAAGAATCTCCGTCCAACCAGGCCATGTCTCTATCTCTTTCTGTAGTTCTGCGCCAGGACTCTCGGTGTTGCCTACTTGCTGTTGGCCAACAAGATGGTACTTCTGCGACAGGTAATTGTACGTTACGCCGCAGGAGATAAGGTTTTTTGTTGCTTGCAGGGATTCTAGGGTCGGCAGTGTTTCTGAAATGGAAAGAGTTTATGTCAATGTAGTCGCTTCAAAGCTTGATACAAATAAAATTGGCTACTTTTCTATTGTTCTCATGATGCCGTTCAAACCAGTTCTTATAGATGATCAAATGTCTGTCAATAATAGGGGTGCAAAATATTGTCAAATAGAGTAAAGCAGGGGATTCAATAATCACAAAGTTATAAGAGAAAGAGAGAGAGTGTCCAAAGTATTAGGAGGAATTTCTGTGCTTTTTCCGCAAAACGCACCGCATTTGAAACGATTGTCATTTACTATGATGCTCGGGGATCGTGACGTCACGATCCCCTAGCGTTTTCTCTCCATAACAAGCAATATTAAAACGGTTGTAGCTTCGTATTTTTTTGAGAATATCTGAATTGGATTTTCGTCACCAGGCATATTTTTTGCCTTTTTTCCTCCGGGAGTAATAATAAACTTTGAGCCTACACCCCTATTATATCCTATTCTATAAAAGATTAGAAAAATCTTACGTTAAGGGTCGCCGAGACGCTTTATTTGCATATTCTCCTGTTTCTGACCTAGACCTATTGCGTATAAAACTTTTCATGTTATTCCAGTATGCCTCTTTAAAATGAGAACCAAACTAGGTTAGTATGGAGAGTCCACTTTAGTCAACCGTCCTGGGGACTCTTAATCTTCATGCGATTTCAAGGAAAACTATTTTGAAACACAAAAACATTAGTGAAGTTATATTATATGTTATGAAAAGCTCTTAATGATCGAAATGAGTAAAATGAGTCTAATATTTCCCTTTGATATTCTATATAAATTAAGACGAATTAGTCCGTTAAAATTCTAATGTGATCAGGGGATGAGGTAAAGAGCATTACAAAGAACAAAAAAGCTGCCAAGGGCGAGTCGGACTCGCACATGAAGGGTTCCGTTAAATAAATTGCTTTTTACGATTTATGACGTATTAAAAAAAACTACTTACTAGATCTCATTCAAACCGATTTTCGTTGGAAGTTTGCATGGTAATGTACATCATATATTTTTTTTAGATTTATCATTCTCTTATTTTAGAAGTTACAGGGGGGGACACACATTTTACCACTTTGGAAGTGTCTCTCGCGCAAACTATTCAGTTTAGAAAAAAATTATGTCAGAAATTTCAATATCATTTTGAAGACCTATCCATTGATACCCCACAAGGATGGGTTTGATGAAAAAAAATTTTTTGAGTTTCAGTTCTTAGTATGGGGAACCCCAAAATTTATTGTTTTTTTTCTATTTTTGTGTGTAAATCTTAATGCGGTTTACAGAATACATCTACCTATCAAGTTTCAACAGTATAGCTCTTATAGTTTCGGAAAAAAGTGGCTGTGACATACGGACGGACAGACAGACAGACATGACGAATCTATAAGGGTTCCGTTTTTTGCCATTTGGCTACGGAACCCTAAAAATCAGACATCGCTGGCGGCCGCAACGGTGCATGATTTTCCAATCAGTTGATTAAAACCCTTACATGCCTCATTTAAAGTTGTTTGTATCACATTTATCTCATTCTAAGATAACGTTACTCTTAATTCAATATCTTGTTATGACTGGCACCACTCCAGCGACCTAGCCATGTCAAGTCTAGCCGCTGCTGTGTAAACAAACACACGAAATGTACACTCATTTCTGAAATGGAAGCCGCGGCGGAGCAAACAGCTTAGATTAAGGTACTGGCGAGACGTATTCTTGGCGACTTCAAACAAGGAGGTTAAAACTTTTTAACGAATCAAATACGGAGGAAGACGGCGTCTGTGGTGATGCAGACGATGAGGAGCTCAAATAGCATCCTGAAAATGATAGCAGAGAGGTGGGACTCGGACATACTCCGCCGATACACCGACCTACATGTCGTACGTCCTAAAAAATAAATAAAAATAAGTATATGTAGTTCATGTGGCCATTTAATATTAATTTACTGATGTAGTTGTATAAGTGTTTTGTAACTAACAATATGGATCTAAGGAATCTGAAAATAAACAAGCTTTTTTTTAATTAAAATACTAGCTTCTGCCCGCGTGGAACTCGTTTATATCGTAGCTCCATTCAAACTTTCAACCCCCCCTTTCACCCCGTTAGAGAAAGAATTCCGGGATAAAAACAATCCTATGTCCTTCACTGGGATTAAAACTATCTCCAAACTTAATTTCATCTCAATTGGTTCAGCGGTTTAAGCGTGAAAAGTTACCAGACAGACAGACAGAGTTGCATTTGCATTTATGACACAACCCCATCGAGTTTGGGCTCGTTAGAATCGTCTCAATGAAAACTTGATGCTAGTATGCAGAAGAGTACCGTAGGCAGTAAAAGCGTGTACCAAAAATTAAATTTTTGACAGAAACTTATTTAAACTCACCTTTCCGTTCAGCTACAAATAGATCTTGACGCCGCAATTTGTAGTAACTAAGCGTAGGTAGAGGTCTAGTTTCGTTAGGCGTGACGGGTGAGGTGAAGCGCATAAGCGCGTTCTGAATATCAGCCCTTATGTCAAAGGTGAAAGATTATATTTTGATGTTGTTTAATTTTTTGCAAAACTAACTATGCACTAAAGACGTGAAAATATAGTATTTAAGTTTTACTCTAATACTATATTAAATTAAAATGATAAATTTGAATGAGAGAATCAAGCAGTATCAACAATGGAAAAAATACTTAATGCAAATAAAATTACCTAAATCGTAAAAGTGAGTGTACCGTTTTATAACTAACAGCTTTTTCGCGGGATTAAAATAAGTCTAAAAGCCTGCCATTATATTAAATCCATTTAAAATTCAAGACGTTTAATGCTGGGTTTACATGAACTAAGTCACTATGGCTTAGTACTCATCATTATCACACTTTGCCTGAGTGTGGAAACCAGTAATTAGTGATAAGTTAATGAAAAGGCAAGTGCAAGTGATTAGAGGCTGATGCTATTCACTAAGCGATTAGCATGAATTAGTCCCTAACCAAAATCGACTAATTAATTTAGCCATGCCTCTATGTGCTACTCGTTATGTGCACAGCCTCACTTGTTAGCGTCCATGTCTCGGAACTCTACTTCATGGCGCCGCTATACCTACACGTGGTTTACTAGGTACCTTTATCATTGACGTACCATAAAGTAAATAAATTCACAATGCCGAACAAAAATGTCTAGAAATGTACCCCAAAATGACAACTCTAGCTATATTTCAGTAGTTGCTAATAGCGTTAACTTATAACCTGCATCAAGATATATGGTTCATAAAAAACAACTCAGTTTTTAGAATTTAAGCACCATTATAGCAAATCAACATCAACAGATAAAATACTTTTTAGTTTATTGAGATTTTATCATAATGTGACTTAACTGCTCACGTCAAAACTAAATAGCGAATGAATGGAGTTGCGTAATACAATTATTTTATATAGGAATTTAAACAGAAAGACCAATATCACAAATAAATTAGGTTTCTTTATTTTACAAGTGGGGAATAAATAGTTTCAAATTTCCAAATGATGTGTTGATATTGGATTATACAATTATATTATAGTAAATTAAGAGTCCGCAGTAAGTTCAATTCTCCATACAAACGTAGTTACGCTCTCATTTTAAAACGACTAGCTAGTTTGCTCTTAAACTTTGTACTTAGAATACCGTCCAGGTCTTTAATTAGTTTATGTAGCTTCAGTACCATAGTAAAAAAATACAGCAAATTTAAGTTTTTCATGCCAAACTTGTTTTTTTCTGTATTTTGTTTGTTTTATAAACTGGATCCTTATGAACTAATTAGTTATGCCTGACAAATTATTGGAAATAATTGAAATTAAAATATGTAATCGAAAGAAATGGACTCGTTAGTCCATTTCTTTCCATGATAGGTGTGGCAGTTTTAGTTGGCTGTTTAATCCATTTTTTGTCGTATATATTATCCGAAGCAGGAAAATGAGTCGAACAAACGACGCGCGAATAGAATAGAAAGTTCTTTTTTGGTTTTCTTTTCGGTGTTACAATTATGTCCGCTAAACGGGTGTGTCCTTAATATATCTTAAAGATCTGTACATTTATTTTATATTGTGTAGCAAATTTATATTGATGTTTTTCTTCGCTTTTTATTTTAAAGTCGTTTGGTTTAAATAAATCGTCTCAACTGTCGCGTACTATGCCTGCAGCCAATTTTGCATGTCGCTGAGGATTTCTTGGAAATCTTAAATATGAAAACCATATAACGTAGGTAACAACGTCATAAAAAAAAGTACCTATCTAATACTGACTCCTTAGATTTATGTTCTGCGACGTATGTCATTTGAACTAACAAAACTAATTATTTAAAACATGTTTAAAACTATTCAATTACAACGAGTTTACACAAATTTCGTTACGTTATCAAGATAACTTACTGGAATAAACATATCCCATCTTTTTTCTTGTTTTTTTGTTGGTATTTACGCACGTTTTTGACTGAACATTTAGAAATATATGACAACCAACAAGTCTCACGATTACGGTCGAAACCAGCAAAGACTACAATATACATACTGAGATAGACAGGCAACTCGACCAAATTAAGAAGGCATTTAATGCTTGCGTACAGCAGGCGCCATCTCTTCTGCGATATTAAAACTTTTCTGTTAAAACATACAAAAAGTGCGTCGGTCGGAGGGTTTGAACCTCGGCTCATCGTCTCTCAATACCGCCGTCTTTACCCTAGGCTATGGATGTATATTGTCAACACGGCGAATTTCGAAATACCTTGACAGCCTAAATACAAATACAAATACAAATCTTTATTTTACATAAAAATGTGGTACAAAAGTCGTTATTAAATTATCAGGTTTCACACATTCCACCAGAAACTGGCATGCAAAATTAACATAGGAAAAAGAATTAAATATCGAGAAACACGATTTAGAATACTTAAAACCTAATGTTTACAATGTCAATATGAACACTTAATACCGTCACAATTACAATTATATTCCTAATATGTCATAATTATATTACAAATCTATTCACAATAATAAATGTCAAGTTCAATGTTTAAAATAATCAAAATATTCGTCAACAGAGTAAAAACATTCTTGTACTAGCCATCTCCTAAGTTTACGCTTGAATAGTCCAATAGGCAAATCTTTGATGTCATCATGCAAACGATTAAAAATGTCAATAGAATTACAGTATGCGTTCTTGCTGTACAATTGTGTCTTACGAGCAGGACCAACGAGACGATTTGGGTATCTTGTACGAAAGTTGCATGTATCTTTATAGGTTTTAAAGAGATCTGGGTGAGCCTTGACAAATAAACAAACTTCATATATATAGATGCATGTCATAGACAGTAAATTCAGGTGTCTAAATAGCGGCCTACAGGATGTTAAGAAATTTACGTTACAGATCGCCCTGATGCACTCTGCTTTTGTGCTATAAGTGCGCGCTTTACATGGCTTGAATTTCCCCAGAGGAGAACGCCGTATCTGAGCAGTGAGCAAACATAACCATGGTAAGCCTGTATTGCGGTCTGCTTGGAGCTAATCTTAGCTAGTTTCCATAGAGCATACGCAAAGGAGTTAATTTTATTGCACAATTTATTAATATGCTTACTTCAAGAGCATTTGTCATCTAAGCAGATACCTAAGAAAATTGTCTGACTTGATTCCGTTATCACCTGATCTGCGAAGGTTACAGTCAATTCTTGCTTTTTGCCATTTCTATTTACAAACTGAATAAATGTGGTTTTATCTATATTTACTTTTAGATTGTTCCTATGCAACCAGTCTATTACATCACCAATTGTTTTATTTATGTCACTATTATACGTTTTGACATCACTACATGGTATGACGACCGATAGGTCGTCCGCAAAGAGTATACAATCAAAATTTATCGCATTCGGTAGATCGTTAATGTATATTAAAAAAAGCAGAGGGCCTAGGATAATCCCCTGTGGTACTCCGACCTTATTTATTCTCGTGGAAGACCTAAAAGCCTCAATAGTGTTGACCGAGTCAATTTGAGATATTTCCACAAATTGAGTCCTAGAGTGTAAATAATCTCGGAGCCATTCCCTAGCTACACCTCTGATACCGTAGAGCTCACATTTAGCCAGGAGTATCTTGTGGCACACAAAATCGAAAGCTCTACTCATGTCAAAGAAAATTGTCGTTACTGGTAAGCTCTTGTTCATGTAACCTAGAATCTTATTTGTCAACGAGAAGGCAGCTAGTGAAGTTGACTTGCCTTTTTGAAACCCGAACTGTTCAGATTTCAGTACATTAAACTGATTTAAAAATGACAATAGACGTTGATGAAACGCCTTCTCAAATATTTTCGAGATAACAGGTACAAGCGAAATTGGTCGATAGTTTGCTACACATTCTTTGCTACCTTTTTTGTAAAGTGGCTTAATAAGAGAGAGCTTTAAAGGCTCCGGGAAGACTCCATTAGTAAATGACAAATTTACTAGGTAGCTCATGACTGCAGCAATACCCTGTTTACATCCTTTTAGTATTTTAGTTTGGATTTCGTCATAGCCCGCTGAGTTAGTAGGGTTTAAAGCGTCAATAAATTTGCATATTTCATTTTCATCTGTCGGTAATAAGAACATACTATTAAAATTAGTGTTATTACAATTTATCAGTGAGATGTCAGGTTTAGGTTCAGGATCATTACTTAAATTAGTCAAATTTATGTAAAAATCATTAAAAGTATTTGCAATGTCAGTAGGATTAGATATAGAGTCACCTTCGACGACTAGCTTCTCAATGTTTGTCCCACCTACGTTGTTAGTGGTTATGCTTTTAATAACATCCCACGTTGCCTTACATGTGTTCTTAGATCGATGTATATGATTCATATTCGTAAGTTTTTGAGCTTGGTTTATGCAACGCTTGAGAAGCTTAGAGTAATTATTAAATTTAATTTTGCTTTGCAGAGAGCTAGCGTGGTTTTTGGGTGTTCTATAATAGCTAAAACGTAATCTTCTTTTTGTTTTTACAGAATTTTTAATGCCTCTTGTAAACCACGCACTATTTTTAGGCTTTAATGTAAACCTTACTTTGTTAACTGGGAAGCATAACTCATATAATAGCATAAACATATCATAAAAACTAATGAATGCCACTGACGCATCACCTTCAACGTACACGTCTGACCATGACAAACTACTAAGGCAATCGTTGAATTTTGCAATGTTCTCTAAACTGTAGTCTCTTTTATAGCGATACAAATTCACGCGGGGCTTTTGTACATTATGGACACTGAACGTTAGGGTCTGAGCAGTTTCATGATCCGACAAGCCTAAATCAAGGATTTCACTTCGAGCCCCGGAAATATTTGATAATATTTGGTCCAGGCATGAGTCTTTACGGGTGGGGCGAAGTATATGTAATTCAAAGTTATTGTTGTGAGCAATTCTTTTAAGTTCAGTTGAATTCACTGTGGTCTTTAGTAGGTCTATGTTAAAGTCCCCAGCAATAAGAATTTTATATTTTAATTTATGTTTCAGCTTACCCATGAGTCTTTCCAATTTATGTAGAAAAGATGGTGAGAAAGCAGTTGGAGTTTTATAAATACAAATCACTATACACTTTATTGATGGTATCTCTATGCCACAACATTCAAATACGTAGTTTTCAGCAAAATCGTTTACAAGCGATAGCTCTCGCGATTGGATATGGCTCGCACAAAATATGCAAGCGCCACCTCTCTTTTGGTGCGACCTAGAGTAGGACGCTGCTAGCCGGTAGCCAGTCACGCGCAAATTCCCTTCATTACCTTGTCTAATAAATGTTTCAGTAAAGCATAACACGTCAAATTTCTTATTATTCTCAACCAATTCGTCTAGTGTTAATTCTAGCAATTCTCTTTTGCTCACAAAACCTGCTATATTTTGGTGAAGGATTGAAAATAAATTACTTTGAGGGACGAAAAAACGAGTTACTTTTTTTTTGAGTTGGTTGTGATGTCATAGCTCGTTCATAACTTTTCGGAAAGTAGTCAGTAATACATTTTTGTGTTATCCTTGTACCGCTTTTATCGCTAACATTATGCGATGCGTGTTTAAAATAGTAAGGAATGGTGCCTTTATAACTCCGCTCCTCTACACGTGATGTACGGGCCTGAGTCTTCGGTTTATAGTTCTTAGTTGGCTTCAAATTGTTGTAACTCAAATATTTATTCGAATAGTACCGAGAATCGATGACAAAATTAATCTCTGAACATAATTTATACTTGAAGTTTATATTATAGATTAGGTCTGTGACGTCCAAAAACGTACAGTTGTTATAGTTTTTACAGACCTAAGCCTAGCAATCGCTACAGCTTCAAATAGTTCGCAACCTATCAAGAAGGTGGCACTGTTTTCAATAAGAAACTGGATTTGCATTAAGTTCTAAGTTCGCATAGCATGGAAACCAGACTAAACGCAAAAGAGCCGGCCAATTCCATCAGCCGGTTCTTTTGGACTGCCATTTTTTTCGGCTGATTGTGTATCTAGTTACATATACTAAATCAATGACCTTTATTGACAACTTTGTATGCACGCGCGTATGTGTGTATAATACTGCTACTGCGGCAAACTCCGTCCTTCAACGCAATTCAACCAACAAACTGAATGGCGAACAGTTTCCCCAAAATAAAACCATCAGGCAGGGATAAATTGAAGTAACGTTATATCGTTTGTGTAAACAATTTGTCGGTTGTCCAAAAAAGTATGGTTTAAATCAAATAGGGTTGTAGAGCGAGCCACTCTGGGCATTATTTACACATTTGCAATATTTTGTCAAAGTACTATGAAAGTTCCAAGCAGCGAACAATCGCTTAGGTCAGCGGTCGGCAACAGGCCCGCGAGGCCCTTGCTTGCGGCCCGCGAGCCTCTCTGGCTGTTTTGTATGTAAAGATCGTTGAATTCAGAATCTTGAAATTACCTGATAAAGTATCAAATAATTAAGAAGTGCGGCCTGCGTAATTTTTGTTAGCTCCTATGTGGCCCAAGGTTGCTAAAAGGTTGCCGACCCCTGGCTTAGGTCATTCACTGACACGCTACGCTCGTAGCGCTACGCCGTAAACCGTAGCAGCTAAATCTCCATGGAACGAAAACGGCCCGTATTGCTCTGAGCTTCTGACGCATGGCAAGATACATGAGAATTTAAGCCACTACGACGAGGTATGTACAGTCACGGAAAGAAAAGGTTGACCAGTTTTCAAATAAATTCATTTACGAGTTGCAAGCACACATAATTTTCAATACAACACTCTCGGCTGTTACACATTTTAATAAGGTAACTTATTAAACTGTGTAACAGACGAGAGTGTTGTATTGAAAATTATGTTTAACCGTGTGAAAACTGACAACAAAGCTCAAATTTCCTTAGACGAATGTTCCTTGACTATTGATAGTTGACCTTTTTATTAGTTTGATCTTGCCATTACGTTGTGTCAAGTTTGATAAATCTAATGATTAAATCCTCTTCTCTTATAATGATTAAAACTATAAGGCCTCTCACAGACTGGCGCGGCCTGGCCGCGGCGGACAATAGAAAACTTGTCATCAGCTGTCAAATTTACTATGGTTCGCCACCGCAAGCCGCGCCAGTGTGATGCAAGCTTAAATGTGAGTAAAAGTTCCTGTCAATGTCACTATTGCTATTTTTTGTATTAATTTTTTTCTTAACTCGCCTTTCCAAAATTCAAAGAGGTCAATTCTCATAGTGGACGTATATGTAGGGTAGGCCATGTAGTGAAATGACATTAATTATGACGGAATGTCTCTGACACTCGGTCGATAAAGCAGATACTGATAACTTATACTGAGCAAGCAAAAACAGATCTTAAGGTGGTCAACCTTTTCATTCCGCGACTGTATAATGAATAACGTACGAACTGTGAATAAAAAAGTGACGTAGATATATCTCTATAGGTAATAATTATATACGTCTTACTACCTGCGAGAGTCAATGAACTAACGTTTTTCGAGGGCAGTTTTTCTTACTAAGGTATCTATTATTTTGCCTGGCTCCTTCCCATTTACTTGGGTTCAGCCCTTGTAATCATGTGTCGCCAGGCCGGTCGGTCCTGGGTCGTCTCTGGTCTTAAATTTCCCGCTGCCATGTCTTTTCTCACTACTGCCATCCTGGATAACCGGGGTCTACCTCGCCCCTGGGGTGCAACAACCACGTCTAGGACTTTTCTGGTCATGTCCTCTGGTGGTCACATCACATGATGTACCTCCTCAATCGCCTTTCTGCCAGTTTATCTTGGATAGGCTTAACTTCGAAACAGCCTCTTATTTTATTTCCACGTGTGAAATTTTGCAAATTTTTATCGGGATTCTTCTTTATGAAAAGTCAGAATTTTACCAATTCTTAATTTTCCGAATGCCTCATTATCCTAATCATAGATAGTACGAATTCGGTTTTTAAACAGAAGAAAGTACAGTTAGACTTATTTGAGACATCCACACCTATAATATGCGGCAATTAATTTATATATATATGATGAAGAAATCTACGTCTACTAACCTACCTACGTGGCCTATAATGCCTGTTTACTAAGAAACTCGTTGGGTTATGTTGAATAGGCAATAGATAAATTATCAAGTGTCAAGATGTGTTTCCAGTGATGACAATGAAACGTGGTCACTTACTATGGGCCTCATAAGAAGGCTCAAAGTCACCCAAAGGGTAATGGAGAAGGCTATGTTGGGATATTCTCTGCGTGATCGCATCAGAAATGAGGCTATCCGCAGCAGAACCAAGGTAACCGATATAGCCCTCCGAATCGCTAAACTTAAGTGGCAGTGGGTGGGGCACATTGCACGTAGAACCGAAGGCCGTTGGGGCGGAAAGGTTCTCGAGTGGCGACCACCTACCGGAAGGCGCGGCGTGGGTAAACCCCCCCCACAAGGTGGACTGATGACCTGGTAAAGGTCGCGGTAGTCCGCTGGATGCGGGTGGCGCAGGACCGGTCACTTTGTCACTCCTTGGGGGAGGCCTATGTCCAGCAGTGGACGTCTTTTGGCTGACATGATGATGATGAAAGTGTCAAGGATAAATGTCAAGTATCAATTCAATATCTTTGATATTCCGTCCTACGTGTGAATTTCGTTGCATGTCATATAAACTACTTAATGTAGTGGACGCAAAGACAAAACGCCAAACGTCAAAGACGCCAAAATTTGTGGAAATATAGAAGACCTGATAAAAGGTAAAATCACACCTGAAATATGTTTAAAAAATTATTATATTGTACGGATGTATTTACATCGTATTTACAACTTAGTAGCAAGCTTCGTAATTTTATTACATTATACAAACGACCAACTTCATTGTTTGCTCAATATACCCAAATTCAAATGGTAATTTGAATGTTTCAAGTAAATTGCTTCATTAATTCTGGACAAATGGAGAGCCCTTGTAATGGCATCGAACATAAGTACGTTTTCACGTTAAACGTGATTCTTCTCAATTTATTAATTTTATAATTAAGAGTCCTTGTGCGTTAAAAAACGCTCATTAATGTAGCAATTATGTGTGAATTAACATGTGTCTTGTAATTTTCTTAACAGAACTATTGCGGCCTAATAGAATTAATTTCACAACTTTTTTTTTGGATTTTTCGTTATAAACCATTTTGTAAATCGTCACTCCAAAATTACGGATTTCTAGCTAAAAACGGGGAGCCACGTACACAGCTACTACACGCAATAAAACCAAAAAATCGCTTCGTCTATCCGAAACAATAAATTCCGACATACGGTCGCAAGCCAATAACGACTTTGTGCTCTTTCGATAAAGCAGTTTTATGTTTGTGTTTTTTTGACAGTATACCTTTAATTCAAACATAACCAATCTCTTTTCAAAGAACCGCGAAAATATCACTATCCCTGCAGTTTTGAAGGTAAAAATATTACACCCTTTTTGTTGGCCAGACGTATAAAAACAGCTTCTTTACCATTAATAAAGGATACTTAATTCAATATTAAGGATTTTTTTTGCCAGCTCATTTAAAAGCCTTTACCGCTTTAAAACCAACAAATTGGTATACCAACTCTCCTTAAAGATCTTAATATATTATGTTAATCTGACAAGGACTTACCTCTAAAGTCTCCAAGTAAAGATATCCCGATGGACCGGTTGTTGTAACCCTTCGTGTGCGCCCCGACCAGCGACCAGCCCGCGCCCTCGTACACCTTGCCGTTGCCGCCCACCAGGAACCTGCGTTCAAAGGGTTAACCAGGTTAACACCATCTTTCAGAGTTTCGCTCAGGTAGTTCAGACATAAACAATACCTAGTTATTGCGGAAGTGTGTGTAGAACCGTTTGACTTTCCAACCTAGAGGGGAAACTAGATAGAAATAGAGTGGACAACTTGACTGTTAGAAGTTCTCACACTGCCCAAAGGCCTCTAAGTTTCTAACTCGAAAACGACTGTTGCCATAAACAACAACCAGGATTTGGAAGGCTTAATGTGCCTTCCAAAACACGGAAACGCTTAGTTAAGTGGTAACCATCCAAAGCGGCCACCCATCCGAGGACCGCCCTGTACCATTATGGCTTAACTTCATCAGCATCATTATATCAGCCGAAAGACGTGCTTGTCATAGGCCTCCCCCAAAGAGTGCCACAATGACCGGTCCTGCGCCACCCGGACTACCGCGACCTTTACCAGGTCATTAGTCCACCTTGACTGGGGTCTCCCCACGATGCGCTGCGATTGATTAACTTGCTTTACTTCAAAAAATCAAGAACACCTTAAAACGCAGAATACTCACGACAGTCCAATATCGTCGAACCCTTTCTTCTTCATATGGAAGGTGCGAATCTTCCTGACCGCGTCCTCGCAGTCTTCATCAGTGGTGCACGCGCCGAACACACTGTGCTGGATGATCACCAGGTCTACAGGGTTTGGCAGAGGTTCCGTGCGAAGACTCGCTTCGCCCGCCCACTTGGTCATTGGTATCACGCCACAGTCTGGAAGGCAAGGGTAATTTCGTGTCAATTAAGTTTTTTTGAGAAACCCAGTGGTACGAGTCGGTGTTCGGACCCGCACAAACTCCAAATTGAAAGTCACCTGCCTCATTTATTCATATTTACTTATTTTATTACATACGAGTATACACACACAACATAGCCCTCTCCATACCCTTTGGGTGACTTTGAGCCTTCTTATGAGGCCCATTGTAAGCGACCACGTTTCAGTGCCATATGTCATCACTCTGCGTGATCGCATCAAAAATGAGGCTATCCGCAGCAGAACCAAGGTAACCTATATAGCCCTACGAATCGCTAAACTTAAGTGGCAGTGGGTGGGACACATTGCACGTAGAACCGATGGCCGTTGGGGCGGAAAGGTTCTCGAGTGGTGACCACGTACCGGAAGGCGAGGCGTGAGTAGGACTGATGACCTGGTAAAGGTCGCGGGAGTCCGCTGGATGCGGGTGACGCAGGACCGGTCATTTTAGCACTCTTTGGGGTAGGCCTATGTCCAGCAGTGGACGTCTTTCGGCTGATATGATGATGATGATGATGAAACACACACAAGTGCGACTAGCAGTAGAGATCAGACGCAAGGACATGGATGCATGCTGGCGGCTGCATTTGTTTTTTTTCCCATCAAATAAATAAGGTGAATAATATAAACATATCTGCACCATTAGTCAATGTTACATGCACAAAGCAGTCACAAAGATAAGGCAGGATAACATTACTTACCATTATCCTGAGCAGCATATAACTTAATAACAACCATCCAAACTGCAATAAAACGCATTTTAACGCTTTGTTTTAATATTACATAAACTATCGTATGCTTGAAGAATAAAGTAGTGTTCGAATGATGGCATTCATCTCCAATCAGCCTATATGTAGTATGTGGACAATGGGACACGGTACTAGTCGGTTAACGACGTAACTGTTCGAGTTTTCTATTAAAGCCTGACCTTTTATAGTAAATCAACAAAGGACGGTCACTGGCGATAACTTGGGTGAATCCCCTTATACGTGCCGAGCAAACGTTAGGCGAATCAGGAAAAGTATAAAATAAACAAACTGAAAGAGGTTTTAATCGAGATTCGTTTGAATAAAAAGGGGTATTATCTCAGAGCATAGAATACTAGAGAGAGGACAAGCCGCCGGCGGCCGTGTCGCAGCTGTATGCTCAATGGGCATACACTGCCATAATTACTGTGCACGCGTGCTGATCGTAGAGAATATTACGTTTTTTCCCAAAATGCCTGATATGATGCGCGTTTATTGTCAAATAAGCGTGTAGGTATACAAGAGTGTGTGTTTTAGATGTGTGCGTGCTTTGTCTTGTCAATTACTTGGGCGTTGTGTGGGTTAATGTACTTGCGACAGGCTCACTCTTTACAAATCGGCCGCCATGTCCGATCTCCTTATATTCATACATCTGTGGGTATTATGTTCGTGGGAACACCCTCAAGTCTTTTTTATCACATTTCAATACGTTTTGCATGCTCGCTTCAAATGTGATTGTAATTTGAAGGAGACGAACCGAATTGAGGCCCTGTATGAGGCAGGGTGAAGATTATCGTTTCAAATACACGGAAATCCTATTAATGCTCAAAATTTAAATTCCCTTTGATACGTATAACTCTTGACTCACACATATGAACTCGACAACGGAGATCCCTATTTGTGTCGCTTAACTTCAAACTCAGATAAATCCACTCTAACCACTTCCGAGATAATTGAAAAAAAGTGATAATAACGTTAATTCGGTGATTTGAAAGGCAGTATTTTTTTATTATGGCTAAAGCAATAAATAAAGCCGTCCTGTTCGGTAAATGCAGCATAAAAACCATCCATTCTTTACAAAAAATCAAATTTAAATTGGATTCACCTTCATTTGATATAATCGATTGTAATTTATCTATCTTTGAAAAAACTCAGTGTGGATTTGTATAATTTTGATTTAACAGACCTGGATTTATCTAGATTTGAAAAAAATACGATTAGAATTTTTTTTATTTTTTTTTATTTAGTTAAACAAACAGCCACTACAAGTTGTCAGCCATGTTGAACAAACTTCTTTCGCTGATTGGCTTGGATGGACTTACCTACATTTGAAAAAAACTGTCATATGGATTTATCTGATTTTGATAAAATATTATGATTTTAAATGTATTTTTCTCAAAAACCAGACAAAGCTATACTAAACCGATTAAATTATAACAAAACTAGTTTTTTACCCTTTTATTTCATACCAAAATCTTACAAAATTACAGAATTGTATTTACCCGAGTTTGAAGTCAAGCAACTCATTTATAAGTAAGTAGTTATGGTTGTCATGGCAATGCTCTATTAATAGTAGGGAAAGTCGGTTTGAGGCTTTATCGAAACTCCCGAATTATTAGCCTTAACAACAGAAATATAATAATTGAAGTTATAATGACAGTGTAGGTAATTTTCTCATACTAAATAATTCATAGAAAATTAACAAGTTTCACATTTAATTAACGTGTTACATACAAATATGTAACAGCACTGATTGTTCACTAAAACTGGAATAAAAAAGTGTTGAAGTTTTGATTTTTCCGTTGAATAATAATCAACTAATATAAAAGCTTGATTGTTTGTTCCGTAAATGGATTACTTTACGTATAGGTACGTCGAAAAACACCGTGAGTAATCGTCATATTCAATTAGTACACTTAGTACAGTACACGTACAGTAGGTACTAATATAAATCACGCATTGCGTTGGTAGTTGGTATACTGCGAGCAGCAATTCGACTGATCCAACAATTGCCAAGAAGTTAAAGCACCTTCGTGCCCAAGGGCTCGGCCATAACTCCGAGCGCCGGCGGCAGCGGTAGCGGTGCACCGCGTGTGGGAGCAGGAGGCCACGCTCTGATCTCTCGCTCCCACTTATTGTACAGATGAAAAAAATGAAAATGAAAATGAAAAATGTTTTTATTTCATAAGTTTTGTTCTTTTACAAAGGTCCTTTGGGGCTACCTAGTAAGTAAATAAATACTTGTGTCAGGTAGTCCCGCTCTTCCATCGGTACAAGTTGCTATATAATATATGAAATAATTTACTTAATTTAAATATTAGTTTACAAAGTTTTGTGTGTGTGTTCGTGTGCGTGCGTGCGTGTGTGTGTGAGTGTGTGAGTGTGTGTGTGTGTGTGTGTGTGTGTGTGTGTGTGTTTGTGTGTGTGTGTGTGTGTGTGTGTGTTTACATTAAGAGTTTTATCTAGACAGTAGTGACTCAGTCTCATTGTAATTCAGTGTTTTCAGCCATTCACTGACAACTAACTTACATTTGTGCAATTGCATTACATAAATATTTATCTTCTCATTGACTACATTATACACGTGTGCAGATTGCGCTTTGTATTGCCTTTTTGCAAACACAGACTTGGTCATTGTAGAGGGGGCAACGTTGTTTTTTCGTCGACGTGTTAGTAGTGTGTGGTCGAAGTTTAGAGTCCTGTGAAGTTTGATTATTGATTGCAGGATATACAGTTTCCTCATGGACAGCTGGTCACTGATCAAGTATAACTCATCCGTGGGGAATCTGTGTGGCTTAAAAAATAAGACTTTTAGCAGACAACGCTGTCCCCTTTCTACTTCAATGAATTTAGATTTCGTAGCACCACCCCAAGCGGATATGCAGTAAGTCATTACAGATTGTGCAAGTGTTACATACAGTTGTTTCAGAAGAGATTTCGAGGCGATATGTCTAAGCATTTTAAAAATCCAGATAAGTTTCCTTATCCTATTATTCACATATTCGATGTGCATGTGCCATGAAAGTCTTTGATCAATGATAACGCCTAGGTATTTAGAAGTGTATACTTTTTCTATTTCCATACAGTTACAAGAGTTGTCAATACTTCCATTGTACTTCAGATGTAGTGCATAATGGCTTCCCATCGTTTTTTCACGGAAACTTACGAACGTGTCTTGCTATTTCAATCGGTCACGGTTCAAAAAGTACTGAGGTTGACTGATGTAGCATGACAAATACGAACATTTCCGAGAAAATACGATGGGAAATGATTATTCACTACATCTGATGTGCACCTCCGCCGGCAGCTCGATGCCGTGGCCCGGAAAACGACAAATGATAGGTTATTTTTATCCTGGAAATTATTCCTTAAATTATAAGCCTTCATATCTATAGGTCAAACTAGATTAAAGGGGCCTATTATTGACTTTCAATCGCTCGAAAATTGAATACGAGTAAATACGATTATATAGTGTCAAAATTGCAGGCACTTAAAATCTACCGATAGAATTGAATACGAGTGGTATTGCTACCACTCGTTTTTACAAGCTTTCTATTAACGTGCAATGTAACTAACTATGCAATGTTACTAAATATGTTCGGGTGGAATTTAACTCAAATTTGAAGCAGATATCTTAAACTGATTGAGCTGAAATTTTGGGTGAAGGTATAATTTGGATGACAATTCAATATTATGGTAGGTACCATCGAGCTGATCTGATAATAGAGACAGAAGGTGCCCATGGGAATTCAGTATTTAACAGACGTAACCCGGTTGAGTTTTGGCTCGTTAGAATCGTCTCAACGAGTAGTTGATGACTGTATACAGATAAGTAACTAATATAAGGAATAAAAGCTTGTACCAAACATTAAACTTTTGTCAGAAACCTAAATAATTTTGTATAGCTATTTTTAAACAGCATTTCATCGTTTTTTGACAGCTTTCGAGTGAAAGAGTCGAGCACTCGAAAGTCAAAAATCACCCGCAGGGGACCGATTTTTGACTTTCGAGCGCTCGAAAATTTAATAAAAGTAAATACGCTTCTAGTGTCAAAATTGCAGGCACTTACTTTCTACCGATCGAATTAATTACGAGTGGTGGATAACACTCGTTTTTAAATTTTCTATGTCTATTTTAAAATAGAATTCCATCTTTTAAGACCGTTTTCGAGTGAAAGAGTCGAGCGCTCGAAAGTCAAAAATCGGTCCCCTGGTCTGTTTTCTAGTATGCTATAAACTATTGCTATTATCGTATATGAATTATCAATTTTACTTGTATGCTGACACACTTTTTCCCCTATCTTCATTAACATAATTATTTGCATATCGAGACTAAATAATAACGACCCAGCTTTCATAATGGGGTCAGATATAAAAATGGGCGAAATGGTTTGTTTACATCATAATTGTAAAAATCAGGTCAATACTAGCGTGAAAAATATTCATCGTGTTGGTATTTACAATTTTTTATTTTTTTTATTTAAACATCCAAATAATTCGTAGAGTTTCATGATAATGTGCTAAAGCCTTGGCTTCTTTACAGCTAGAGTTCGGACTAACTATTTACTAGATATTTTAGTTTACATTCACATATTTTTTTTACAATGCGAGACTTAATTACAAATACAAGATTGAAGGTTGAGATTTATCTATTGGTGACCTACTACTCTCCGGATATCAAACGATTGATATTATACAATAATAATATGTCGGTATGTATGGTGGCGTTGGTGTACAAACCAAAACACGTAGATATAAATCCCTGTTTATTATTTGACAGAAATCCATTCAAAAACTAACCTATCAATCAGGTAGTTACGTCTACTGGTAACACGGTATACAGAATGTATTATTCAAACGGGGCATTCCATCTAAAATCGGTCTCATGACTCCTACTCGTACTCTTATAGTTTCAGATTTTCCCTCTCTACTCCGTTTGAATAATACATCCTGTACAACTAGCCGACCGCGCGGCTTCGCTCGCGTATTGCAAAGAACGCAGGCAAACCCGCGGGTTAAAATTTAGCCTATAACCATCCAGAAAGTCCATTCTACACGCAGGTGAAATACTTTTTGAAATCGGATTAAGTGGTTCCGGAGATTACCCAAAACATACAAACTTACAACCTCGCAGACTTTATTCTTTATAATGTTAGTATAGATTAAGGTTGTCATAATATAACGAACAAAAAAATCAAATATAATAATAAAAAAATAAAAATCGTTTATTTCAGACAGTCCATATACAGTACAATTCATTGCTACATTATTCATCACGGTATCAGTGAGATACTGCCTGGTGACAGACAGACAGACAGACAGACAGACAGACAGACAGACGGACAGCGGAGTCTTAGTAATAGGGTCCCGTTTTACTTTTTGAGTACGGAACCCTAAAAACGGGACGTACAAAACAAAGACACTACCCACACTCACTACATACAGTAAATTGATTTGGTTTGCCTGTGAGTAGATGAATCATGTGGCAATGGTGCAGGTACTGACAGTCAAACCTAGCTGTAAATGCCCTCAGGATGCCGACGGGGCTGGCTCGCACCCTGCGCGTCAGGTATGTACACTTACACATGGTGGTGTAGAAACAGTCTACCCTGGCTTCAGCAAACATTCCTGACGCGCCACAGTAGCGTGGCAGACTCGTCAGCGCCCTGAAGGCATTGTTGTACAGGAAGAGCGCTGTATTGTTTTATGTCTCCATTATGTAAAATTGGTGCTAAATTAGCTAA
This sequence comes from Epinotia brunnichana, assembly GCA_963854355.1. Lineage (NCBI taxonomy): Eukaryota > Metazoa > Arthropoda > Insecta > Lepidoptera > Tortricidae > Epinotia > Epinotia brunnichana. Next base: position 5,953,956 of record OY977945.1, on the reverse strand, counting down.
ATTGGACTAAAGTAGACGTCATCACTAATCACAATGTCGCCACGAAGGATTACTTGTCATGCTGTAATTCAAGATTAAATCAACTTAGAGTCTTCTTGACTTAATTGAATAAATCTGAATCTGTTCGATGCGAAGCGACGCGACTCTCCAGGAGAAATTAGTTAAGAATGTTAAGATTGTCTCAGTCAGAGGAGCCATAATTGAATTGTCACCGAACTTACAAAAGTAGATATGTCCAATTTCAGCTCAGGACTTCGTTAGGACTGTATAGCTGGAGTAATCATTTCGATAGGAAATGTAGTAAAACCCGGCTTGGTTGCTGACTTGGCTGATGAATTTCGAAAGCAGTGTTTATTTACAACTGATGAAACAAAATACTGAATTCTAAAAGCATAAAAAAGCTGCCAAGTGCAAGTGGACTCGCACATGAAGGGTTCCGTTAAATAAATTGCTTTTTAACGATTTATGACGTATTAAAAAAACTACTTATTAGATCTCGTTCAAACCAATTTTCGTTAGAAGTTTGCATGGTAATGTACATCATATATTTTTTTTAGTTTTATCATTCTCCGGCCTCCGTAGCCCAGTGGGTAGTGACTCTGCCTACGAAGCTGGAGGTCCCGGGTTCGAATCCCGGTCAGGGCATTTATTTGTGTGTTTATCACGAATATTTGTTCCTGAGTTATGGATGTTATGTATGTATATAAGTATCTATATGCATGTATCTATTATATATATCATCGCCTAGTACCCACAACACAAGCCTTACTGAGCTTACCGTGGGCCTAGGTTGATTTGTGTAAGATTGTCCCATAATATATATATATATATATATTTTTTTATTTTCTTATTTTAGAAGTTACAGGGGGGGAGACACACATTTTACCACTTTGGAAGTGTCTCTCGCGCAAACTATTCAGTTTAGAATAAAATGATGTTAGAACCCTCATCATTTTTGAAGACCTATCCATAGATACCCCACACTATAAGATATGATTAAAAAAAAATTTGAGTTTTAGTTTTAAGTATTTACCCCAAAACTTATTGTTTTTTTTCTATTTTTGAGTAAAAATCTTAATGAGGTTTACAGAATACATCTACTTACCAAGTTTCAACAGTATAGCTCTTATAGTTTCGGAAAAAAGTGGCTGTGACATACGGACGGACAGACAGACAGACAGACATGACGAATCTATAAGGGTTCCGTTTTTTGCCATTTGGCAACGACATGGCCCTAAAAACGGGAAAATAATAGGCAAAAGTATGTACAAAAAAGGTTGCATCCTCAACAAGTGGCTCTGTGAGCCTCTGTGAGCTGATAAACTCGCAAGCCTGTCTTTTCCAATATATATTTTCCTATTTCGAAAAACTGACTCGCAAGAAAAATCTACAATAATTATTGACCGAGCTCACAAGAATCGGTTGATAAATGCAACCTGCGGCGCTACCACGAACTTCGAATCTTCGTATATCTCCGTCTCTGACGCTCGAGTACCATAAACCATATGTGCGATAGAGACGGAGATATACGAAGTTCGAGATTCGAAGTTCGTGGTTATAGCTCTGTATAGAGTACAGTCGGACAGCCCGATATCTAGACATCCGGACATACGAAAGAAACGGAGAACTTCGTTCGCTTCGCTCGCTCGTTCAATAACATTAAAAGTGATTCTTTATTTATTTAACCTATAATGATAATGAACAAACTAAAAGTACAAAGGCAGCCTCAAGGCCTTAGGGCCATCAATTCATCCATCAATCATTATCTACCAGTCAACCGCAGGGCTAAGCAGAGAAGCTTATACGTGCAGGCAGTTGACCAAAAAAACAAATAAAAAGGATAGGTAAATCTAACTAATGATCTAACATTTCCTAATATGTATATGCATAATTATATTTAGTTAATTACATAACCACTCGTCGAATCGAGCCCCTCACAGACGAGTGGATAAATACAATAAAATATTGCTTCTAATTATAATTATTGCTTTATTTTGTGACAGTCCACATCTTGAACTTTTGTCAGCCTAGCTCTGAATCCAGAAACTTCTTTCAGATGAGGTGTTAGGATAATTATACACCAAAGAAGTCCGAAGCTTTCACATATTTCACACCTTCACAGAAAACTGTCCTCAGTTTAGCGAAGCAGAAAGGAATGTACTTGCCATTGTTGTTTTTTTTGACAATAAATAAAAATAAAAAAAAGAGTGTCAAAATACACTCAAGAGCAAAAGTTTCGGGTCACCCTAAATTAAATAACTGCAATAGGATTTTTTTATATTTTAAACTAGTCTTATTGACATAATAAACTATTCTTCGTAATACCCAAATGTATTAGCAATTTCCGGGATCCTATCATAAAAATATCAACATCCAAAAATGACGATTTTTGCGATATCTCGCTCCGTTAACGTTGTTTTTTTCATGGGTTTTTACGAGTCCGATTTAAACCTGGTAACGTGTTTTTTTTACTGTTATTTCTGCAGATTAGATGTAAAATTTAATAAAGATTATGACAGGATTAAAAAACTATACATTCTTGCACTATTTTAGGAAATATGACGGTGTTTCATCGACCCGAAACTTTTGCTCTTGAGTGTATATGAAAATACGGCTTTAAAGATGTAACCTGCACCTCCACCACTTGTAGGGATCCGTGCTCAGAGGTAGAATAACGAAAACGTAAGGACATTTTAACATGTTCATTCACTTGACAAGAGCTATTCTTATGCGAGTAGCGTAGCCTGGAGGCCAAAGGCTCGGGGGCGACACTTTGACGTCTCTTCAAATCTTCTTGTATTTATAGACTTCTATACAGCTTGATTTGAAATGAGAATAGTGCTGTACAACCAGAACTGTAGAAGTTGCATAGGCAACCTCTACAATATTCACCCATAAGGGGTTGATCCATTTGCAAGCCGGCGAGCCAACGGTTATAAATCATTAGCTCGTTGGCTCGCCAACTCTCGTAGTGATCCATTGGCGAGCAAAACAGTCGACTCTCAGTGATTTCAAGCATGCATAAAGAGCCAGCGAGCCAATCCGCCGGTTTTTAAGACCGTGGACTTTTAGTGCTCCATTGGCGGTTTAGACCTTTGACTCGCGGCCTCGTTGGGGTTTTGCTCGCAAATTGATCACCCCCTTTAAGGCCTGCGCAAACCGGCGGAGCGCAGCGCAGATCACTTTAAACTTATCAATGTATATTCTTTTCTATTTTAATTAAATACATTAATGTATAAATTTGAATGCTCTGAGACCGACCTCGGATCATCACGGGGGATTTCTACTCTGCGGCATCGAGGGGCATGTCGGTAGGCCGCGGTATCCCCCGGTATGCGCAGAAGTGCTCCCAGGTGCGCCGGCCGCCGGCGCTGCGCTGGCGGGCGCTCGCGGTATCGCGGGGGAATTTCCCTCGTCGGTGTGCGCTGCGCGAAGTAAATCCTCCTAGGTGATATGCGCTGCGCTCCGCCGGTTTGCGCAGGCCTTTAGGCCCCTGTTACAAGTGGGCACGACTCAAAACAAATGTCATTCCATTTAAAGAGACAGTCGAATAGACTCCCTTATCGATATCGTTCTCCAGATAGGACTATAATAAATTACCTACTTAACGATCGCGCGATTCTTCCTTGTTATGACATCGTTTACCGAACCATTATCTCCGTAGATTTGATGCTTGTTATGTAAATTACGGATTTATGTCGAGCGTACTTGAGTTTCTTCAGATAGTCGATTTATTAATAGAACATTATCTTATATAAACATCGCACCACAATGGGCTATTAATACAATCTTACTAGCTGTGCCCGGGTGGTGTTCGGTCTGTCGATTCCCTGCGCTCCCCTGAGGGGTAATTACGTAACTTTTGGAACGGGCGTTAGGACTAAGTCAACTGTCATATAGACTAATATTATAAATGCAAATGTGTGTCTGCCTGTCTGTTATTATACCTCTGCTGAACATAGGATAGTTTTTATCCCGGAAATCATCCCCTAAGAAGGTGAAATGGGGGTGAAAGTTTGTATGGAGCTGCGATATTTATAAACGAGTTCCACGCGGACGGAGTCGCGGGCAGAAGCTATAATTATAAATGCGAAAGTGTGTCTGCCTGTCTGTTACCTCTTCACGCTTTAACCGCTGAACCGATTTAAATGAAATTTGGTGAAGACATCATTTGAGTCTCGGGGAAGGACTTCAGATTGTTTTTATCCTAAAAATCATCCCTTAAGGGGGTGAAATGGGGGGTGAAAGTCATACAAACTTTCATGAGCTACGATATAAACGAGTTCCACGCGGACGGACAGAAGCTAGTTTGCGCATACAAACAAGCATAAAAAGTAAAAAAAACTGTAGGTACTAACGGAAGACCGGAACGTAAAATAACAATTTTCTTAGATACAGTGACTTCCACACTAGGCATAGCGCCTGTATCGTGGGAGTCAGATCGAACTCGAGAGTTACAAATATCATGCGGCTTATGATTATGACTTATGGTGTCATATTTTGGGGCAACTCAGTAAATGTCAAGTCCACTTTCGTACTACAAAAAAAGGTGTTTTTTTATGTTTAAGATAAATAATAGGGACTCTCTTAGACCAATCCTTAAAATGTATAAATTATTAACGTTAACGTGTATATTCATATTTACTGGAAATTTGTTTATTCGTTAAAAGTCGCAAATATATTTTAATAAAAAAATGTGACTCTGAGGGTTATTTACGAAGCCAGTATAGGCATGATTTATGTACAGTCTGGCCATCTAGTCATATTTTAAAGAAGAGCACATACTTTACTGGAATAACGGTATTAATTGATTGCCCCTGAGTACCTATCAAACCATTGGAAGAAACACAATTTAAAACGAAACTCAAAGAGTGGCTTCTAGACAAATGTTTTTATAATTTAAATGAATATTTTTTGTTAATTATTAATTTTATTATTTAATTCTATTTTAATATTGTTTTTAATGAAAATTTAATGTGATAATTGTTTATAATTTTAAAGCCATGAATATTGTACGTCCGAAATGGGCAAACTGTTGATTCTATATTTTTTATTTTTACACCACTATGTACAGTCGACTACAAAGATAAGTATGTTTTTTAATGTTACAAAATTATGTACATATGTACAACGTAACACAAACTCAGCTAAAGCTCTTAGCTGACTAGCTTATACGTGTAGTCCGTAAGCCCGCTCCCAACACACCTACGTCTCATGACAACACGATAAAATGCATGGCAATGCGGGCTTATACGGTCTAGTAGGACCTACCTCAAAAAATATCATTAACTTTAACAGTCACTGTCCTTTGTGCCCTACCTCAAATTCAACATTCTTTCAGATCTAGGTCCCAATTTGTTATTCCTATATAGGGAGCATTTCATATGCCCCACATCCTAGAAGACAATGGTTGAGACTAGTTCCAAGAAGCACATCTATTCTGTAACTGGTTTAAGTTCACCTCAACGCTCACCCACAAATATATCTTGTTGCCGCTTGCGCGCTTGTATCTATCTACATTCTCAACATAAATTCCTTCCGTGATCCATCATACAAGGTACTCTACTTACCTACAGTTAGAAGGTACACGGAACATTTTAGGAGCAATTCCGAATGAATGAATGAATGAATGAATGAATGTATTTATTTGTAAAACATAGGTACATGTATAGATCTTAAAATTAAAGCATAAAGCGAACCACTATACGAAACGTAACACTTTGTCATTTAAGTACTTTCCAATCTCCTAGCAAGGCAGAAATGGCACGGTTAGTCCTAGAGCTAGTCGATTAACTTAACCCAATATTTTTATTATTTCGCTCTCGATATAGTAAAATATGCCGCTTACAGATTCCGACCGCCAATACGCAAAACTCTTCGTAGGTGGCGACACTAGCAGCGTTGACATTGTATCTCGTTCCCACTTGCGGTATTGTCTATGCAAGCATCCTTGTCACTAATTTGACAATCAATTGTGCATGTGTGTGTGAATCCCTATATTTCTATACTGATTTACTATTAGTGGTAGTGCTGCCTCTGGCGGTAGAACATGGCAGTAATGTTCCCTATTGGTGAGGCGTTCTTAAAATAAGTAGTTAATATCTTTAAATTTATCATTTCGATACAGTTAATTACCTAAAAGTGATTAAGGTTACTAAATTTATTAAAATCACAGAAATATTTTGTTATAAATACAGTGTGAGTCTCCATAAAGTGCACATAAGAAATTGGTTGAATCTGACCCAATTCCAGCGAAAGGAAAATTAATAAAAAAGAAAAGTATTTAAATTTAAATATTTACTTTTCAAATTTTGAATTTATTATAATATTATTATAAATTCGGTGTGACTGGATTTACTTATTAATTATTTTGTTGCCACAGCTCTTCGAAAATATGGCTAAAAATCAACAAAAAAGAACTCTCCCTCTATGGTGGCTCACACTCTATTATTCGGTAGATATACGCAATATTTCATGGTTATTAAAAAAAATATCGAAATATAAAAAAAGCTACTCTTAACCTATGACCGCATAGTACCTACTAGACGGAGAGCTGAGGGACCAAAACTGCAACAGTTTTATAAAGGCTGATATTTTAATATTAGGTCATTAATAGGTCGAACATCAATAGCCTGCCGTCAGTCAGCCAGTTTTTGGGACAACTGCCGTGGGGGTGGTTCCGAACTTGTTAAAAAAACACCCTACGTCGCAACTGTTTTATAAAATCTGAAAAATTGTCTGTGGATAGTAAGACAACTAACAAACTATGCGGACATAGTCAGTCTGCAGAATATTGGGACGTGTTGTAGGTAGGTCGATTTGTGTAATATTGTCCGCAAAATATATAATATTATATTTTTATCGTATTTTATTATTAAATATCTTTTCATTGTATTGTAATATTAAACAACTCAATCTGCGCCATAAAGCACGCTATATAAATTAAGCGTTCGGCGCGCCGTTCTATTGACTGCTGACTGCTGACGGCCTATGTTCCGTAAAACTTTGGGCTGACTATGTTAGTCTTGTTTTGGGTACTATGAACTACTTTTTTTTAATTTTATAAAACACATTCACCAACCAAATTTTTTTACAGGCTTAGCGGGCAGCTGACGCGTGTTGTCCCAATATTCTGCAGACTGACTATGTCCGCATAGTTTGTTAGTTGTCTTACTATCCACAGACAAATTTTCAGATTTTATGAAACAGTTGCGACGTAGGCGTTTTTTTAACAAGTTCAGAACCACCCCCACGGCAGTTGTCCCAAAAACTGGCTGACTGACGGCAGGCTATTGATCTTCGACCGATTTAATGACCTAATATTAAAAAACCAGCCTTTATAAAACTGTTGCAGTTTTGGTCCCTCAGCTCTCAGTCTACCTATATACGCTCATAAATTTCACTTTTGAAGTACGCCAGGTGGCGTTCGAGACTTTTGCGCGATCCTAAATTACTCCTTAATGCTACAAATATACCATTGTGTTGCGCTTTGTTGATAATGTTAGGAGTCATACAGGGTGGTGTAACTTCCCCCCTTTAATAAACTAAATTACTAATTATTAATAAATAATAATAAAAATAATATTGTATTTGTATTGGCCACCTGATCTCTACTACTACGTTATTCCGAACAACCCAAATTCTTTTATGTGTAGCAAATTGGACCTTGACTCCTCTCTATCTATCTACCTACTCCTTCGTTCACCTACTGCATCCTAATTCAAAATAATGTACCTGTCAAATCAATTAATATAAATATTTTATATGTTTTTGTTAATTTACACCAACCTCCTATTAATCATTCGGATAAGCAAGATCGTAGCTCTTAGATTTTCTATTATCTTGATTATTTTGACACCTTAAACATACTAATATTCAACCTATGTATTCATATTTTGAACAACGGGTTGTGTGGTAATCTTTTACTCACACAAAGCTACTTTCTTGCTTAGGATGGAGTATGAATGATCCTACCTTATTTACCTGCCTAGTTACCTCATGAGTTTAAGACTCTACGAGCGAATCTACCAGTATTTCGTACCTGACGGTTTGAATAAGAAGAAATACCGAAACAAACTTAGACAAACCTTTTTATTTCAATATTGCTGTGTTATAAACTTAATAACACAGACAATTTATGGTATATAACGCCTATTTCTGTATATATTTGCCTTTATATCGTAGGCATTTGAAATATAGAATTTATTGTAATCGAATGTGTATTCCACAAATAGTTATGTACGAAATAGCTAGTAGTTATAAGGGTATTATTTCGCCCGTAACTACAATCATCAGCGATCTGCTCTGCCTGTCACTGGTCCCTATAACAGTTTTGCTTCTTTCTCCGAAACCAAACTGTTTCCCTAACCAAATAAAATATAAAATTATATTACCATACCTGAATGCCACATTCAACTACACAAACTCTACATTTCTCCTCATTTAAGACCAACCATTAATTTCTCTACTCATAATAATCAAATGAATCCTACAAATTAATATTATTGGATGAATAAACCTTGTTTCCTAAGTCCCTAATACCACGTATGAATTTATACCTAATCCTACCTACCACTAGACCCTAGGCTATTGTATGCAAAACTCCCATCATTACTTTTATTAGTGTTATGTGATGTGTAGGCATTTGAAATATCGAATTTATTGTAATCGAATGTGTATTCCACAAATAGTTAAGTACGAAATGGCTAGTAGTTATAAGGGTATTATTTCGCCCGTAACTACAATCATCAGCGATCTGCTCTGCCTGTCACTGATCCCTATAACAGTTTTGCTTCTTTCTCCGAAACCAAACTGTTTCCCTAACCAAATAAAATATGAAATTATATTACCATACCTGAATGCCACATTCAACTACATAAACTCTACATTTCTCCTCAATTAAGACCAACCATTAATTTCTCTACTCATAATTATCAAATTAATCCTACAAATAAATGTTATTGGATGAATAATCCTTGTTTCCTAAGTCCCTATTACCACGTATGAATTTATTCCTAATCCTACCTTCCACTAGTCCCTAAACTATTGTATGCAAAACTCCCATCATTACTTTTATTAGTGTTATGTGATGTGTAAAACCTAAGCTAGGGATCTACGCTGTAAATCGTTCGGCAGGCTAATCCGAGAAGGCAACCTATAGCCGGTGTAATGTATTCGTTAAAAGTCGCAAATATATTTTAATAAAAAAATGTGACTCTGAGGGTTATTTACGAAGCCAGTATAGGCATGATTTATGTACAGTCTGGCCATCTAGTCATATTTTAAAGAAGAGCACATACTTTACTGGAATAACGGTATTAATTGATTGCCCCTGAGTACCTATCAAACCATTGGAAGAAACACAATTTAAAACGAAACTCAAAGAGTGGCTTCTAGACAAATGTTTTTATAATTTAAATGAATATTTTTTGTTAATTATTAATTTTATTATTTAATTCTATTTTAATATTGTTTTTAATGAAAATTTAATGTGATAATTGTTTATAATTTTAAAGCCATGAATATTGTACGTCCGAAATGGGCAAACTGTTGATTCTATATTTTTTATTTTTACACCACTATGTACAGTCGACTACAAAGATAAGTATGTTTTTTAATGTTACAAAATTATGTACATATGTACAACGTAACACAAACTCAGCTAAAGCTCTTAGCTGACTAGCTTATACGTGTAGTCCGTAAGCCCGCTCCCAACACACCTACGTCTCATGACAACACGATAAAATGCATGGCAATGCGGGCTTATACGGTCTAGTAGGACCTACCTCAAAAAATATCATTAACTTTAACAGTCACTGTCCTTTGTGCCCTACCTCAAATTCAACATTCTTTCAGATCTAGGTCCCAATTTGTTATTCCTATATAGGGAGCATTTCATATGCCCCACATCCTAGAAGACAATGGTTGAGACTAGTTCCAAGAAGCACATCTATTCTGTAACTGGTTTAAGTTCACCTCAACGCTCACCCACAAATATATCTTGTTGCCGCTTGCGCGCTTGTATCTATCTACATTCTCAACATAAATTCCTTCCGTGATCCATCATACAAGGTACTCTACTTACCTACAGTTAGAAGGTACACGGAACATTTTAGGAGCAATTACGAATGAATGAATGAATGAATGAATGAATGTATTTATTTGTAAAACATAGGTACATGTATAGATCTTAAAATTAAAGCATAAAGCGAACCACTATACGAAACGTAACACTTTGTCATTTAAGTACTTTCCAATCTCCTAGCAAGGCAGAAATGGCACGGTTAGTCCTAGAGCTAGTCGATTAACTTAACCCAATATTTTTATTATTTCGCTCTCGATATAGTAAAATATGCCGCTTACAGATTCCGACCGCCAATACGCAAAACTCTTCGTAGGTGGCGACACTAGCAGCGTTGACATTGTATCTCGTTCCCACTTGCGGTATTGTCTATGCAAGCATCCTTGTCACTAATTTGACAATCAATTGTGCATGTGTGTGTGAATCCCTATATTTCTATACTGATTTACTATTAGTGGTAGTGCTGCCTCTGGCGGTAGAACATGGCAGTAATGTTCCCTATTGGTGAGGCGTTCTTAAAATAAGTAGTTAATATCTTTAAATTTATCATTTCGATACAGTTAATTACCTAAAAGTGATTAAGGTTACTAAATTTATTAAAATCACAGAAATATTTTGTTATAAATACAGTGTGAGTCTCCATAAAGTGCACATAAGAAATTGGTTGAATCTGACCCAATTCCAGCGAAAGGAAAATTAATAAAAAAGAAAAGTATTTAAATTTAAATATTTACTTTTCAAATTTTGAATTTATTATAATATTATTATAAATTCGGTGTGACTGGATTTACTTATTAATTATTTTGTTGCCACAGCTCTTCGAAAATATGGCTAAAAATCAACAAAAAAGAACTCTCCCTCTATGGTGGCTCACACTCTATTATTCGGTAGATATACGCAATATTTCATGGTTATTAAAAAAAATATCGAAATATAAAAAAAGCTACTCTTAACCTATGACCGCATAGTACCTACTAGACGGAGAGCTGAGGGACCAAAACTGCAACAGTTTTATAAAGGCTGATATTTTAATATTAGGTCATTAATAGGTCGAACATCAATAGCCTGCCGTCAGTCAGCCAGTTTTTGGGACAACTGCCGTGGGGGTGGTTCCGAACTTGTTAAAAAAACACCCTACGTCGCAACTGTTTTATAAAATCTGAAAAATTGTCTGTGGATAGTAAGACAACTAACAAACTATGCGGACATAGTCAGTCTGCAGAATATTGGGACGTGTTGTAGGTAGGTCGATTTGTGTAATATTGTCCGCAAAATATATAATATTATATTTTTATCGTATTTTATTATTAAATATCTTTTCATTGTATTGTAATATTAAACAACTCAATCTGCGCCATAAAGCACGCTATATAAATTAAGCGTTCGGCGCGCCGTTCTATTGACTGCTGACTGCTGACGGCCTATGTTCCGTAAAACTTTGGGCTGACTATGTTAGTCTTGTTTTGGGTACTATGAACTACTTTTTTTTAATTTTATAAAACACATTCACCAACCAAATTTTTTTACAGGCTTAGCGGGCAGCTGACGCGTGTTGTCCCAATATTCTGCAGACTGACTATGTCCGCATAGTTTGTTAGTTGTCTTACTATCCACAGACAAATTTTCAGATTTTATGAAACAGTTGCGACGTAGGCGTTTTTTTAACAAGTTCAGAACCACCCCCACGGCAGTTGTCCCAAAAACTGGCTGACTGACGGCAGGCTATTGATCTTCGACCGATTTAATGACCTAATATTAAAAAACCAGCCTTTATAAAACTGTTGCAGTTTTGGTCCCTCAGCTCTCAGTCTACCTATATACGCTCATAAATTTCACTTTTGAAGTACGCCAGGTGGCGTTCGAGACTTTTGCGCGATCCTAAATTACTCCTTAATGCTACAAATATACCATTGTGTTGCGCTTTGTTGATAATGTTAGGAGTCATACAGGGTGGTGTAACTTCCCCCCTTTAATAAACTAAATTACTAATTATTAATAAATAATAATAAAAATAATATTGTATTTGTATTGGCCACCTGATCTCTACTACTACGTTATTCCGAACAACCCAAATTCTTTTATGTGTAGCAAATTGGACCTTGACTCCTCTCTATCTATCTACCTACTCCTTCGTTCACCTACTGCATCCTAATTCAAAATAATGTACCTGTCAAATCAATTAATATAAATATTTTATATGTTTTTGTTAATTTACACCAACCTCCTATTAATCATTCGGATAAGCAAGATCGTAGCTCTTAGATTTTCTATTATCTTGATTATTTTGACACCTTAAACATACTAATATTCAACCTATGTATTCATATTTTGAACAACGGGTTGTGTGGTAATCTTTTACTCACACAAAGCTACTTTCTTGCTTAGGATGGAGTATGAATGATCCTACCTTATTTACCTGCCTAGTTACCTCATGAGTTTAAGACTCTACGAGCGAATCTACCAGTATTTCGTACCTGACGGTTTGAATAAGAAGAAATACCGAAACAAACTTAGACAAACCTTTTTATTTCAATATTGCTGTGTTATAAACTTAATAACACAGACAATTTATGGTATATAACGCCTATTTCTGTATATATTTGCCTTTATATCGTAGGCATTTGAAATATAGAATTTATTGTAATCGAATGTGTATTCCACAAATAGTTATGTACGAAATAGCTAGTAGTTATAAGGGTATTATTTCGCCCGTAACTACAATCATCAGCGATCTGCTCTGCCTGTCACTGGTCCCTATAACAGTTTTGCTTCTTTCTCCGAAACCAAACTGTTTCCCTAACCAAATAAAATATAAAATTATATTACCATACCTGAATGCCACATTCAACTACACAAACTCTACATTTCTCCTCATTTAAGACCAACCATTAATTTCTCTACTCATAATAATCAAATGAATCCTACAAATTAATATTATTGGATGAATAAACCTTGTTTCCTAAGTCCCTAATACCACGTATGAATTTATACCTAATCCTACCTACCACTAGACCCTAGGCTATTGTATGCAAAACTCCCATCATTACTTTTATTAGTGTTATGTGATGTGTAGGCATTTGAAATATCGAATTTATTGTAATCGAATGTGTATTCCACAAATAGTTAAGTACGAAATGGCTAGTAGTTATAAGGGTATTATTTCGCCCGTAACTACAATCATCAGCGATCTGCTCTGCCTGTCACTGATCCCTATAACAGTTTTGCTTCTTTCTCCGAAACCAAACTGTTTCCCTAACCAAATAAAATATGAAATTATATTACCATACCTGAATGCCACATTCAACTACATAAACTCTACATTTCTCCTCAATTAAGACCAACCATTAATTTCTCTACTCATAATTATCAAATTAATCCTACAAATAAATGTTATTGGATGAATAATCCTTGTTTCCTAAGTCCCTATTACCACGTATGAATTTATTCCTAATCCTACCTTCCACTAGTCCCTAAACTATTGTATGCAAAACTCCCATCATTACTTTTATTAGTGTTATGTGATGTGTAAAACCTAAGCTAGGGATCTACGCTGTAAATCGTTCGGCAGGCTAATCCGAGAAGGCAACCTATAGCCGGTGTAATGTACATTTCACAACGGTCCGTGGACAAGGTTCTGTGAAATGCACTCCCTATTGCGTGTGTATAACATATAAATATATATTCAATAAAAGACCCAAGCCTTAAGCACACACAAAACCTTAACGAGTGAATAAATTCAAGCGGTCGACTTATTTTAAATTGCGACCTCTCGCTTCAGTCCTGCGGCAAACCTTAAGCCAAGGAAGAGGCCCATTTATGATAGGCTACACCATCTATGCAAATAAAGGAGACGGTGCCCAGGTATCTCTGAGCCTGGCCTACTTCTAACAGGATCCCAAAGCGTCTGCCTTTGACACCGTTAGGTGGCGTGCGCTTTGTTAAATTGACATCCAATTTAGGCATTGATCTGGTCGAAATATTAATTAAACTTTCCAAAATGAACTCAAAATCTAATAAGACTCGAAATAGTTCAATACTATGTAAAGTAATCACACAATATTGAACCTTCTCGCCTTCACAATAAAGTATCTATGAATGTTTACGTTACGAATTTAGGCTCGATCCAGTTTCAATGTCAATCCAAAATATAGCTAAAGAACGAATGGATTGAAAGTATCAGTCAAGGTTCTCCTAGCTGACTAACCCCATTAAAACACTAATTTAAATTAAAGGAAGCTCCATCAAACTATTATACTTTAAACCAAGTAACTCTAGTCAAAATTAATCACTTTTAAACACTGTTATTTGAACACAAATATTAACTGCAAGAGATTCACGAATGAATCAACTTCTCAAAACTTCAAAATCTACATTATTTAATTGAGTTTAAATCACCAAATTATGTACGTAGATACACTACAAATTTACACATTGAAATCCCCATTTAAGTTGCCTTTATTGTGTCCGATCAAAGACTAAACCAGTACAAAAGTATACTAGCTCAATCAATGTCCAGGCACAACCTTAGGTAACCTAGATCGTAACCTAGCCCAACCAGGAGAACTCGACCACCACCTTCAAGCTCCGAGATTTGAATGTCCAGCATCCTGCCTTACGAGTAACAGAAAGCTTCCCCGGCCCCCCCTTAAGCTCACGCCTGAAATTAGTTGCATAATCTATTTTAGACTCTATTCTCTTCATTAAATACGACCAATACAATACCATAATTAAATTTGTACAAAACAATCTCACGCGGCACTTTGCGGCATCATCAACGAACAGTGTTTGACCAGCACTTTCTGCCGTCTTATGCAAAATATACCAATTCGACCACCTTCGTATCATCATAGTGATAAGGTTTATTTTGATTTAAATAATCATACGCTTATCTCAGATTTGACAGCAATATTAAATTTGTCTTTTTATGGATCATATTCCTAGTGTCGGTACTGTTTACGTCGCCAAGCCATAGGCTTCACAAATCAAGATTGCGATTGCTCCACAAGATGTGGACGTTATGAAGACCGTTATTGCTTCGTAATAAGGTTTAATTTTGAGTAAAATATCATTTGCATATTTAAAATTACAATAACTAGTTAAGTTTGTATGGTAATAAATTTTAGCCACTCAAAACATGTGTGAAATATTATTCTCTAGAGTGCGTCGGCAGTTTAAGTACATAAATATTTAAGTATTAAGTTTTTGTTATGTGCATACGTTGATTTAATTATGTCTAACTATATTTTACCAAATGTGGTTTTATAATTTAATCCCTGTTGTATTGAATTAATACCTCATTTAGCATTCATTAAAAACTATAGATAAACGAGATATACTTAGTCATAGTTCGAGTTACATATTCGCCCCCTCGAGGAATAGACGTGTAATTACATGTAATTCACGGATAATCCTCGAACTACTATTTATAAAGAAAATATTTCCTAGATTAGTTAGCGTAGCAACCCCCCATCTTAAACGTGTGTTTGTGTGAGGTGTGTTTAACCAATACTCATTGATTGTTAATGACTCGGTATAAAACTTAGTTCTTTGAACTTCAATAATGATACATGAAAATCCTTTCCCCAAATCTTTTCCATTTGCACGAAGTACTAGTTTGTGAGACTAATAGGACCTAACGCCCCGAATTTGCAGCATCAAACTGAATCTTTGGATCTGGCTGGGCATCCTCCAATTCTATCCACATTGTTCGGAAATGAGTGATTCCACAAAGACTCTCTACGCAAACCAGAAAAAACCTTTATATAAGTATTGAGATGTTCATTTCTCATTAATTAAAATTCGAATCAAGTTTCGATACGTTATCACCTTTTTCAATCAAGTTTTCTTGGAGTGTGTCACATGTTTGAATGAGATATTTGACTTCAGACTCCTTTCCACCCCAATATATAAAATGTCCATTTATGAATCTAGTTAATCCGCCATTTATCACCACAATGGCCCGACATCACCATCCATCATTAAATACAATCCAACAATAAAATGAAATGACGATCAGAACATTAAAGTTCAAAATGCGATTAACTATGATAATTGCTGATAATTATCTAAAAAAATTATAAAATTCTAGAAAATGAAACTTAACTTGTATGTCAAATATTGTACCACAATGCTACTATATTATGATGAACATGTCATCTCTAGGATGAAAAGTAGTCCTACTTTTTATCATTTAAACTACTGTTATCTTATTAAAGATAACCTCTCACCATCGATCAAAACTTATGAAAATATATATTAAAATAACTAAACTTTACATCAAACCCTCAATTTAAAAACCTTGAAGTAAAAAAATCATTTTCAAAAACTGAATGTACATCGACTATTCATTTTTGAAATAATTCGATGTCAAATATCCTTCTCCAAAATGTGGTGTGTATACCAATTTAATCTCAGCGTATGTATAGTGTGTAGTCAGTAAAAACTCTCATGAAATGAGCTAATCGTAATACGATTTGAACCTACGGATAAGTTTTTTACTAACTAATATGTTATTTCGATTTCCCCAAATACCAACAAATCCAGGTTGATTACTATCCAACATTTGTCTATTTGCAACAACCCATTTTCACAAAAGGTTCCCCCAAATCTGCACACTCTTTTCTAACTTCACCTAATTTTCATCATCTCTGAGTATATATGTCACACACTCAAGCACACATCAATTCCTCATTCGCTTGTTCACTAGATTGTTACAGGTAGCCAAAATTCCAGATATGTAATCAATGCAACAATGCATACTATCACCGATGATTCTACAAATTATTTATTTGTTTATAATAATTATTAAAATTAAACCCTTTTCCCTTAATGAATGCCCAACAATGCAACAACATTTAAAATGCACATAAAATGCCTTGTAATTGATTTTTAGTATAAAAATGTCCAATTACAACATTCAATTTCAATAATTTAAAAAATAAAATTGAAAGCAATAAAATATGTTTCTTCTTTAGGTGAATGATAACTGCAACACTTTATGACACCAATTTCTTATTACTAATTAAGATTCAGACTTCATTTTAATTAATTAATAACTTATAGATTTAAAATAAATATTTATGTTCAATCTGTCTTGGCTTGATCTATCTGATGTAATGAGCTATGTTTTTGACTTCTAATCGTATTTGTTTGTATCTATTCTTTAATAATTTATACAAGTTGTTCCTATAGTGTCTAATTTCTAATTATAATCTATGCTGCATATCGACATAAGTCAAATTCACCGTTTAATTTTTTTCTCATAACTTGTATCGATCGATACCAATTAAAATATCAACCACCTATCTGTATTAAACGATACAAACAAAACTGTCACACTATTCACAAACTAATTTCCTTTGGAAGTACTGTGAAACCCACATAATGTATTGATACCGAATCAAGTCTTCAAACACTTATTGTTATTTAGTTGAAACCGTCTCACTACACTACTATTTATGCTCCAAAACTGGAATTTATAATACAAAACTAAGTTTTCTACACCTTTTTAAAAGTAAATACGACATCTGGTTGTTTTGACATTCGCAGTACCTGCACTCGACTTTGGGACGCAACGTTCGGAAAGTATTCCCCTTTTTTTATATTCACTACAATTTTTAGTGATGCCGAATTTTTTTATATTAAAACTTCAGTAATTAAATATGTCTCAAGAAATATCTATAGGTAGTCTTGTAAATATGAATGTATTTTTTTTAGCTGTTCACCAAAAAAAATCCCTTAGTTGACGCCTAGTATTGCCATACATGAAAATAAAATAAGCTTTCTACACATCGCGCCATCTTGTAGAGAGTATTCACGAGTACTACTCTTGATCGAACCATAGATAATCGATTAAACGTCCCTTAACTTATAGTAATGATGAATCATCATTTACCGATGATTATTCTTTGTGATAAATTAAAAATAGACGTACCAAGTTTTTTTTATTTTATTCCGATCTTCGTTTGAGAAAAATAATCTAATACGATGACTAAGATTTAGCTGGACCTTGCTCAGCTGTCTAGACGGACCTAAATCACGACTCATATTGCATGCAAACCGACTCGTTCAAACGTCCGGACGCGGCTTATCTGCTAAGTACAGATTGCCTTGTCTGTGGTTTTGTTTACATGAAGAACCGATAATTTTGATCGACGATCTTATAAAGTGTTATTCTAGAATAATTAAAGTACTTTTGCCTGAATTTAGTGTAAGTGTAATAAGTGAATCCCTCAGTCCATGAGACAACAATGATCTTAAGCTTTAGTAACAGAAAGTTCTCAGCACAAGTGAACCAAACACTACATGGAATGCACGAAAAAAACTTTACTTTACAATGGACAACTATAAGGCACTTGAGAAAGCGTCCAAACACAATCACGCAAGTAAGTTCCTTTTATATTTATATTTATTCATGATCTTTTTGTAGTTTAGCTCGATTGTATCCCTTGCTAGTATTCTCAAGAACTTCAAAATAACCAATCTTCTATACATGTTTTTTTTGTATGTCTGTTTCATATTTCTTTTTGCTATAATTACAGAAAACCTATGATGATGATGATGATAATGATACCCTAGGTTATTAAAAAGCAAAGCAAGCGAGATTATGGATTTCCAATATTCACCCCGGTATGCTGTATATCAATGTGTGAATTCTTCTGTTATAAAGGTAATTACCATATCATATTACTTAATTTTTTTTTAAGCTTAGATAATATCACTATTGAAATAAAACCAAAAAATAATAAAAATTAGAAGCTAAATATTCTATATAATTATATGTATTTATTTATTTTTTTGAATTGAAAACCCTTTAAACTTATATATTTATGTCATGTGAGGATCACTTGCGACATCTAGCATGCGTTCAAGAACCACCAAGCCCGAAATCTATCAATACTACAAATGCACTCAGTGGTTCAGGCAACAGCCGTTATACGCGCTGGGATCGCTCCAGTTTGTTTGTTACTATAATATTAGCCCCTTTTATCATAGTTTCAATTCTAGAATATTCCTGATGTAATTTCACATTATAATACCTACTTCAAGACTTATCAATGTCGTTATAATTCCTGCTTGCAAATTTCTACATACTCGTAAGTTATAAAAGTAAACAGACGAAAGTCGACGGCAAAGACAACTTTTTTTTTTCTTTTGTCTTAACTCAGAGACTACCTGCGTGTACCAGTGACCCAATTTTTTTTTGTTCTCAATGCACGATCCCTTATCAACTGTTATCCAGTGTCCACAAAAACAACACCAATATTTACACGCGTTCGGCGTGAAACGTGACTACGCCCCCACTGATACTAGGGTAACACATGTGCGTTGCTGACTCTAAAATGTTACATGAGAAAATTAAAATTTGTTTCTTTTGCGAACTGAACTGAAGTATGTTCTAGGTAAATAATAGACGAGCTTCAGAATAGGAATGAACCCTTTATTTAGGTGAACGCTGGCTTATATACACTCTCTGTAAGGCTGCGTGGTGGGAACGCTAACAATGGTACATTTACGATAATGGGTTTAGTTTAACGATGATGTGATTACTCTTGCGTAAACCATCAAGATAGGAATCGAAGGTTATCTCCCCACCACACGACCTCCCTTTTTTTTTGAGACAAAAATGTGTGGACATATTTTTGGCTTAACATTATCAATTACAATGTTTCATATAGGTACGTGTTTAAACTTATCTTATTTCTATTTTGTATACATTACTGTGTCATCTGTGTGAGTTTATTATAAAATTTACGAGTTATACAATATTTCAATGTTAATTCTAAACGTTCTGTATATGGGTTCTGGATCGACTTACATGTTATCTTAATGCTTTTATTACGAATACATACTTAGTTTATTTTCACATTGTTTAACTACCTTACACATACATACATACATACTAAACACAATTTACGCCCACACGCCCCCTATAGTTTTAGACTCTAAACCCTTTCGTACAAATATGAAAATGACGTCATGAACTTCAAACACTAACATACTTTTTTTTTTATATTTTACTTCAGGTGCAGATAAAACATACCTACGACAGAACAACGAGAATTTGCTGAACGCTACGTCGATGGCAAACGAGCGCACGGTCCGTTCCAACTCCAGACAACCCTAAATATTTATTAATTGTACTACCTATTCAATGTAATTTTGAAGTTATAACAATAAATTATACTACTTGTTGCATTAAATTTACTAAAAGGAAGAGTCAAAGTCCTAATATGCACTCATTTCCATTCCACGCCAACAAAATGTAGCCTAAAATAGGCTACTGAAATATCCCGAAACCGACCTACCCAAAATGTAACTAAACAGTTTAATTTATTATAAATATATGAAGATCCTTGCGTCACGTCACCAAAATGTAACTTCCCCCCCTTATAATAAGGGATAAGCAAGATCGTAGCTCTTAGATTTTCTATTATCTTGATTATTTTGACACCTTAAACATACTAATATTCAACCTATGTATTCATATTTTGAACAAAGTCTTAGCGACGGGTTGTGTGGTAATCTTTTACTCACACAAAGCTACTTTCTTGCTTAGGATGGAGTATGAATGATCCTACCTTATTTACCTGCCTAGTTACCTCATGAGTTTAAGACTCTACGAGCGAATCTACCAGTATTTCGTACCTGACGGTTTGAATAAGAAGAAATACCGAAACAAACTTAGACAAACCTTTTTATTTCAATATTGCTGTGTTATAAACTTAATAACACAGACAATTTATGGTATATAACGCCTATTTCTGTATATATTTGCCTTTATATCGTAGGCATTTGAAATATAGAATTTATTGTAATCGAATGTGTATTCCACAAATAGTTATGTACGAAATAGCTAGTAGTTATAAGGGTATTATTTCGCCCGTAACTACAATCATCAGCGATCTGCTCTGCCTGTCACTGGTCCCTATAACAGTTTTGCTTCTTTCTCCGAAACCAAACTGTTTCCCTAACCAAATAAAATATAAAATTATATTACCATACCTGAATGCCACATTCAACTACACAAACTCTACATTTCTCCTCATTTAAGACCAACCATTAATTTCTCTACTCATAATAATCAAATGAATCCTACAAATTAATATTATTGGATGAATAAACCTTGTTTCCTAAGTCCCTAATACCACGTATGAATTTATACCTAATCCTACCTACCACTAGACCCTAGGCTATTGTATGCAAAACTCCCATCATTACTTTTATTAGTGTTATGTGATGTGTAGGCATTTGAAATATCGAATTTATTGTAATCGAATGTGTATTCCACAAATAGTTAAGTACGAAATGGCTAGTAGTTATAAGGGTATTATTTCGCCCGTAACTACAATCATCAGCGATCTGCTCTGCCTGTCACTGATCCCTATAACAGTTTTGCTTCTTTCTCCGAAACCAAACTGTTTCCCTAACCAAATAAAATATGAAATTATATTACCATACCTGAATGCCACATTCAACTACATAAACTCTACATTTCTCCTCAATTAAGACCAACCATTAATTTCTCTACTCATAATTATCAAATTAATCCTACAAATAAATGTTATTGGATGAATAATCCTTGTTTCCTAAGTCCCTATTACCACGTATGAATTTATTCCTAATCCTACCTTCCACTAGTCCCTAAACTATTGTATGCAAAACTCCCATCATTACTTTTATTAGTGTTATGTGATGTGTAAAACCTAAGCTAGGGATCTACGCTGTAAATCGTTCGGCAGGCTAATCCGAGAAGGCAACCTATAGCCGGTGTAATGTACATTTCACAACGGTCCGTGGACAAGGTTCTGTGAAATACACTCCCTATTGCGTGTGTATAACATATAAATATATATTCAATAAAAGACCCAAGCCTTAAGCACACACAAAACCTTAACGAGTGAATAAATTCAAGCGGTCGACTTATTTTAAATTGCGACCTCTCGCTTCAGTCCTGCGGCAAACCTTAAGCCAAGGAAGAGGCCCATTTATGA
Organism: Epinotia brunnichana; assembly: GCA_963854355.1. NCBI lineage: Eukaryota > Metazoa > Arthropoda > Insecta > Lepidoptera > Tortricidae > Epinotia > Epinotia brunnichana. The sequence continues at coordinate 5,931,882 of OY977945.1, read as the reverse complement.
TAGGCTACACCATCTATGCAAATAAAGGAGACGGTGCCCAGGTATCTCTGAGCCTGGCCTACTTCTAACAGGATCCCAAAGCGTCTGCCTTTGACACCGTTAGGTGGCGTGCGCTTTGTTAAATTGACATCCAATTTAGGCATTGATCTGGTCGAAATATTAATTAAACTTTCCAAAATGAACTCAAAATCTAATAAGACTCGAAATAGTTCAATACTATGTAAAGTAATCACACAATATTGAACCTTCTCGCCTTCACAATAAAGTATCTATGAATGTTTACGTTACGAATTTAGGCTCGATCCAGTTTCAATGTCAATCCAAAATATAGCTAAAGAACGAATGGATTGAAAGTATCAGTCAAGGTTCTCCTAGCTGACTAACCCCATTAAAACACTAATTTAAATTAAAGGAAGCTCCATCAAACTATTATACTTTAAACCAAGTAACTCTAGTCAAAATTAATCACTTTTAAACACTGTTATTTGAACACAAATATTAACTGCAAGAGATTTACGAATGAATCAACTTCTCAAAACTTCAAAATCTACATTATTTAATTGAGTTTAAATCACCAAATTATGTACGTAGATACACTACAAATTTACACATTGAAATCCCCATTTAAGTTGCCTTTATTGTGTCCGATCAAAGACTAAACCAGTACAAAAGTATACTAGCTCAATCAATGTCCAGGCACAACCTTAGGTAACCTAGATCGTAACCTAGCCCAACCAGGAGAACTCGACCACCACCTTCAAGCTCCGAGATTTGAATGTCCAGCATCCTGCCTTACGAGTAACAGAAAGCTTCCCCGGCCCCCCCTTAAGCTCACGCCTGAAATTAGTTGCATAATCTATTTTAGACTCTATTCTCTTCATTAAATACGACCAATACAATACCATAATTAAATTTGTACAAAACAATCTCACGCGGCACTTTGCGGCATCATCAACGAACAGTGTTTGACCAGCACTTTCTGCCGTCTTATGCAAAATATACCAATTCGACCACCTTCGTATCATCATAGTGATAAGGTTTATTTTGATTTAAATAATCATACGCTTATCTCAGATTTGACAGCAATATTAAATTTGTCTTTTTATGGATCATATTCCTAGTGTCGGTACTGTTTATGTCGCCAAGCCATAGGCTTCACAAATCAAGATTGCGATTGCTCCACAAGATGTGGACGTTATGAAGACCGTTATTGCTTCGTAATAAGGTTTAATTTTGAGTAAAATATCATTTGCATATTTAAAATTACAATAACTAGTTAAGTTTGTATGGTAATAAATTTTAGCCACTCAAAACATGTGTGAAATATTATTCTCTAGAGTGCGTCGGCAGTTTAAGTACATAAATATTTAAGTATTAAGTTTTTGTTATGTGCATACGTTGATTTAATTATGTCTAACTATATTTTACCAAATGTGGTTTTATAATTTAATCCCTGTTGTATTGAATTAATACCTCATTTAGCATTCATTAAAAACTATAGATAAACGAGATATACTTAGTCATAGTTCGAGTTACAGTGGGGCCTGTAACAGGATCAAATATTTTCAGATCAGCTTGCTTAGAGCAGTAACCCCATGTGTCTCATTTGTTTTAATTTTTTTTAATTCCATGATCTCCAAGTAATGTATATTGGCACCACGAGATCATAGCACAACAGTCAACAATACAGATTTTGAGGTAACGTATCGACAATACGAATGAGTTGTAATAGTTTTTGTATTTTTGTTTTAAAAATATATTTTTGTGGTTTGTTAATTTTTACTTCGTTTTTTTAGTGTTTTTATGATAAAAAGTTACTTACTCGTATAGTATTGCAGAAGAGTCAAAAACAGATCTCAGCCGGGCAAGCAGGCAGGCAGGCAGGCAGGCAGGCAGGCAGGCAGGCAGGCAGGCAGGCAGGCAGGCAGGCAGGCAGGCAGGCAGGCAGACAGGCAGGCAGCCAGGCGTTTTTCGGAACTTATGTACGGAATATAGGCCAGGCCGGCCACCAATGAGATGGACAGACCAAAGTAAAGTGGCATTAGATGCATCACTATACGCAAGTATAAGGAAGACTGTTAGAGAAGAATGGTGGCGTGTTGTGAAGCTTGCTACCAACACCTCCTGAAATTATGACCTCAACCACTCCGTCAAGAGTGAAACGACAAACAAGAAGAAGCACTGCATTTAGCCAGGTCTAAAGGCCGCTTTAGAGTGGTTCCAGGGTTTTGAATTTCGAGCGCTCGACTCTTTCACTCGAAGTAACGATATAAAATTGAAAAACGAGTGGTAATCACCATTTACTTTTATTTAATTTTCGAGCGCTCGAAATTCAAAAATCGGCCCCCAGGTCCTCTCGAGGATACCACCATAAAAACTTTTCTGAAACAAGTTTATGAATAGATAAGTAAGTAATCGGAGTAATTCTTTTCGTTTACATACGCGCTTGGGCAATAAAAACACAATGTTGGGGGCATTTTCAATCTGAATACGTAACATAAATCTCTGTACAGCAGGAACGGCAAACTTTTCCTGCAATATTTATCTCTTCCTGTTGTTTATTTTACGTGTTCAACTGCGATGTAACGAAGGCCTTCTTTTTATTAAATAAAGATTAAAAAACTGCGATGTATTTTAAAAACGGGAATTGTACTTATTTAAAAACAGAATCTCTGCTTTTATTGTCTGAATACAATACGGTTAACAACATAAAAAATACTCAATACTCAATCATTTATTGCAATATCATAAAAGTAGGTACAGATGTTAACTTAAAGCTACAGATCATTGTGAACCCTGTTGGGCACTGCAATATTAGGGAGAGGAGGACTTAGGTACTGATCGTTTATAATGTATCTTCTAACTCTTCTAAGTATTCATTTAGTGTGTAATAGGATTTAGATAGTAGTAGTTGCTTTATTCTTATTATTTTATAGAGTTAGGTAAATTATTATAAATCTTAATCGACATTATTAATGGGCCTGAGGATAGCAGGTTCATTTTGGCGGGCGGTGGAACGAGTCTATTCTTATTACGGATAGGTCGTGAAGAGGGAATGTCTTCGCGTTTTACATACAACTCTTTGTTTCCGTACAAACTTGCATGTCTCAAATATGTATATACTAGAAAGAGTTAGTAATTTATGTTTTATAAAGTAAGGCTTGCAGCTGTCAGTTTGCTTGATATTGACAAATATTCGGATTAGTTTTTTCTGGATGGTGAAGACAGAAGGCGCGTCTGGCTGTTTCCCCAGAGCATAATGCCATATGTGAGCCATGCGTAAGCGTAAGCATAATAAGTAGATAGCGCGGTTTCCAGGTTTGTGGATTTTTTAACTTCCCGAAGCGCGTAAATGAATTTCGACAATTTAGCTTTAATTTTGTTTATGTGGAATTTCCACGTAATATGTCTATCTATATCAATGCCCAGTAGTGTAAAATTTTGTACAGTTTCTAGTTGGATATTATTATATTCATAGTTGATATACATTATTCTTACATTACAATTACATGCAAAACGCACATAAATTCTCAAAAAATATATCGCTTTTACTTAGTTTCGCTATTACAAAGATTTTTATATACATAAAGATTTTTGAAAAATGCGCTGGCTGGTGTACTGTGGGTACCTTTGGATACTTAGGTATACGAAGACAAGCTGCCCGCGCGGTTTTGCCCGCGTATTGCAAAGAACGCAGGCAAACCCGCGTGATAAAATATAGCCTGTAACCACCCAGGAAGTTCATTTTACACGTAGGCAAAAGAATTTTTGAAATCGGTTAAGCTGTTCCTGGGATTACCCAAAACATACAAACTTATAAACTTACAAAAGCTACAATCTTACAGACACTTCCTTTGTATTATATAGATTAGTATAGATCATATAATATATTAACACGTTGGTTGCCATATCACGCGAACTCGCGTGAAGCGGCTGTATACGTAGTGGCCGCTCACGCGAGTTCGCGTGATGATCGAATATAATATTGTCCGAGCCACAAAATTGCGGCCGTTGCGTATTGGCTTCTGATTTTTCCTTTGGCCACTAGGGAAGGGAATTACCTATTTACTAGGGGGCGTGGCCTGTGGGTAGCCATGTTTTACGAGTACTTGACAGTTCGCTCGGCCGTACTGTGCGGGTGTGTTGTTTGTGTGGCCATCCATATAAATTCTGCATTTTCGGCTTGGCAACGAACGTGTTAATTAATACCTATACATAAAATAATACCAGAATTCAGGGAGAAATATTGGTGCTCATCACACAAATTAATGCCCTTACCGGGACTCGAACCCGGAACCAGCTTCGTAGGGTGGCTACCAACACTGACATAAAATAGCAGCATTGAAATGGAAACTCACCACCACGCTCCATCACCTCTTTATCCCACAGAAACCTCAACGACCATTTTAATAGCTACTTATTTGTACACTCAAAGCCAAAAGGGTTTATTTATGGGGTCGAAGCGGGATTTATTCTTTTGAATTCGAATGTTTTGGAATTCCCTTGGTACAGTGTGGCTGTGGTGTACTTACTATTCATAAAATGTATTTTAGGCAACGTCCGCACTAAGCGGGTCGGAATCAGTAAATGGTAGCTCAGACTAAAAGACGTAAGTACAACATATAGTAAGGGGGCTGGCGAGCAAAATTTCGATATGACCAGCACACAAGGCAGACGTTATTAAAACCTAGTGATATATATGCCCTAAGAAACATAAAGGACCTTGTCTGCCACCATGGTGGCGCTGCGTTGTAAATTTACAGAGTTTCAAAAATGTAAAAAAAAAACGTGTGCTATATTATGCGCACACGTCTGCTTCTGGGGCTGATGATCACAGTCATCCTGGAAACACAAAGAATCGAAAAGGCAGACATCCAGGGCTCTAACTTTTGTAGTATTCAATTTTTTTATTTTTTTTTTATGATTAAAAAGCTTTAAGTAGGTATATAAAAGTAGCAACATAAAGTAGCAACTGATTGGCCAAATACAGCCTAAAACAGAGCAAGATGGCAAGAGCAGGAGGAGGCCTTTACCCGAGAGGGGTCCTAACCAAATTATCTATACATATAATAAAGCTGAAGAGGGTCGAAAGTCTGTACATGAAAGATATTCGAAAAAAAATTGGCTAGGGATACTAAGAATCGATAACAGAACACGTTCCAACAGTTTTTAGAATTTTTGTCTGTTTGTCTGTTTATCTGTTTGTCTGTTTATCTGTTTGTCTGTTTATGTGACCGCGCATCACGTGAAAACGGCTGAACCGATTAAGATGAAATTTGGTATAGAGATAGTTTGAGTCCTGGGGAAGGACTTAGGGTAGTTTTTATCCTGGAAATCAACCTCTAAGGGAATGAAATGAGGGGTGGAAATTTGTATGGAGCTACTTAAACCGCTGCACCGATTTGGATGAAGTTTGGTATATGATTAGTTTGAGTCCCGGAGAAGGTTAAAGGATAGGTTTCATCCCGAAAATCTTCCCTTTAGGGGGTAAAATGGGGGTGGGGGGGGGGGGGGGGGGGGGGGGTGAAAAATTGGATGTAACTCATTTTGATGAAATTTGGTTAAGAGGTAGTTTAAGTTCTGGGGAAGGACATTGGATAGTTTTTATTCCGGAAATCTTTCCCTGAGGGGTGAAATGGGGGGTGACATTTTGGATGGACACCGTTTAGATCAAATTTGGTATAGATATAGTTTGACTCCCGGAGAATGACAATGGATAGTTTGAATCCCGAAAATCATCCCCCAAGGGGATGAAACAGGGATGTAAATGTGAATAAATCCCATTTAGTTAAAATTTGGTATAGAGATAGAAGGAGTCCCAGGGAAGGACAATGCATAGTTTTTATCCTAAATCATCTCCTGAGGGGGTGAAATGAGGGGTAAAAATTTGGATAGAACCGATTTAGATGAAATTTGGTATGGAGATAGTTCAGAGTCCTGGGGAAGGACTTAAAATAATTTTTAGTCCAGAAATCATCTCCTAAGGGGGTGAAATGGGGTATGAAAAATTGGATGGAACCCATTTACGGTATAGTGAGTTGGAGTCTTTGGGAAGGACATAGGATAGTTGACTCCTGAAAATCATCCCATAAGAGGGTGTAATTGGGGGTGAAAATTTGATGACCCATTTTGATGAAATTTGGTTGAATGATAGTTTGAGTCCCGGAGTATGACAACGGATAGTTTTAATCCCGAAAATCATCCCCTCAGGGATAAAAAAGGGAGTAAAAATTTGGGTAAAACCCATTTAGATGAAATTTGGTAAATAGATAGAAGGAGTCCTAGGGAAGGACAATGCATAGTTTTTATCCCAAAAAATCATTTCCTGAGGTGGTGAAATGAGGGTTGAAGATTTGGATAGAACCCATTTAGATGAAATTTGGTATAGAGAGAGGTAGAGTCCTAGGAAAGAACATAGTATAATTTTTATTCCGGAACACATAAAAGGAGGAAATCATCCCCTAAGGGGGTGAGAAATGGTAGATGAACATTTGGTTTGAACCCATTTATGGTATAGCGATAGTTAAGGAAGGACATAGGATAGTTTTATCCCGAAAATCATCCCCTAAGGGGGTGTAATTGGGGGTGGAACTTTGTTTTGATAAAATTTGGTTGAAAAATAGTTTGAGTCCTGGAAAAGGACATATAATAGTTTCTATTCCAGAAATCATCCCCTAAGGGGGTGAAATGGGGGTGAAAATTTGGATGTAGCCCATTTAGATGAAATACGGTATAGAGATAGTTTGAGTCCTGGAAAATGACAACGGATAGTTTTTATCCCGAAAATCATCCTCTAAGGAGGTGAAATAGGGGGTGAAAATTTGGATGGAACCCATTTACGGTATAGCGGTAGAGGGGAGTCCTGGGGAATAGGAACATTACGTACGTTAATATATGTATGTGACGTTCCAAGGGTAAAGGTACCTTATGACGGCCTTAGTTTTGAAGATGTTTTCTAAAACGAGGTAAAAAAGACGTTTTATTATGGCTATTTTGAAAACTATTAGATGTAACATTTTATATTTACAACGTTTAAACATAAAATGTTTAAAAGTAAAAAGTAAAAAAAGTCATTTATTTAAACAGAATGAGTTTTACATAGTTACCAGGGGTCCCCACACTAGGCTACGCCTGTATCGTGGAGAACCAGTTAATTTTTAAACATCAGAAATAAGTTACCACAGATATTTATTACATTTGGAGGAGTAAGAAAAAATATTTTACATTGAAAAGTTTATACTTAGAGACTAACTTAGATATTAAAGATAGCTTCAGTCTCGGCATAATTTAACGAATGAAGAAATTTAAAAATAAGTGATTTGGCTTCATTTTTTGTGCAAAATTGTGTGTTTAAATTACAAGTCAGTTAATTTCATCCTATGGTTTAGTAGAAAAGGTCCTTACGGCCGTGTGATATGAAAATATGCAAAATAATACTGAAAAAAGCCTACATGCATTCATACAATCCATACTAATATTACAAATGCGAAAGTAACTCTGTCTGTCTGTTACCTTTTCATGCTTAAACCGCTGAACCGATTGAAATGAAATTTGGTATAGAGATACTTTGAATTCCGGGGCCTTCCCAAAGAGTCCTTACTTAAGATAGTATTATCTGGAAATTCATCACCTAAGGGGGTGAAAAGCGGGGAGAAAGTTACGATATAAACGAGTTCCACGCGGACGAAGTCGCGGGCAAAAGCTAGTATTATATAATTAAGAAAAAAGAAAAACCACAAGATTATTTATTTTTTAATTCTGCTTAAGTACATTTTCTTTTTTAATATTCCACTGTTCTTACTTTGGTTAAGGAATAAATGGGCTTTTTATTTTTATTTCATTTATTTATAAGTAGGTATATGAAGTGCACACTTGGCAGATTTGAATTTTTCGATCAAAAACAATGAGAAGGACAACGGAAAAATAGTCTGCTAACATGTTGCCTCTGCGTTGTCTATTGACAGTGCTCCAAAAATATAAAAAAAAAGGTGTGCTATATTATGCGCACACGTCTGCCTCTTGGACTGATGTTTGAATTCCTTATGAAAACCAAGAAAATCGATGAGGCAGACGTTCAGGCCTCTGATATTCCAAAGGCAGACCATTTGATTTTTAGGGTTCCGTAGCCAAATGGCAAAAAACGGTACCCTTATAGATTCGTCATGTCTGTCTGTCTGTCTGTCCGTCCGTATGTCACAGCCTCTTTTTCCGAAACTATAAGAGCTATACTGTTGAAACTACCAGATGTATTCTGTAAACCGCAATAACATTTTCACACAAAAATAGAAAAAAAAAACAATAAATTTTGGGGTTCCCCATACAAAGAACTGAAACTCAAAAATTTTTTTTTCAAACCCATACGTGGGGAGGATAGGTCTACTATGGATAGGTCTTCAAAAATGATATTGAGGTTTCTAACATTACGAGTATTTCCCCCCTGTAACTTCTAAAATAAGAGAACGATAAAACTAAAAAAAATATATAATGTACATAACCATGCAAACTTCCAACGAAAATTGGTTTGAACGAGATCTAGTAAGTAGGTTTTTTTTAATACGTCATAAATCGTAAAAAGCAATTTACTTAACGGAACCCTTCATGTGCGAGTCCGACTCGCACTTGGCCGCTTTTTTACTTTAACCCGACGCTCGCGCCAAACCGAGCAGGTATAAATTGAATTGATCAAAATGCTACAGACAAGACCACATCCCGCCTTCATTCTTGTTTTTTTCTTAAAACGTTCCGAAACGCACTACCGGAGTATGACATTGACAAGTTCGAGTACGAAGACTATTATTTTAATATTGTGGTTCCAAAGTTCATCTACGGTAAAGGCACGTGCTTTTGTGCATTTAAATCTAAAAATGACTAACCTCTTAACTCCCTTGATTCCACGAATTTCAAACAGTTATACAGCTGAAAAGTGCCTGCCACTTTTTTTTTCGAATCCACGGAGTCATAGTGAATCGAATGGGCGCAATGAGAACTGCGTGCAAAAGACTTAGTACAGCTTTTTTTTTTACATTTTTACATTCCCGTCCCATGATAATGCAGAGTCCTGAATGTCTGCCTCTTCGATTTTCTTCGTTTCCAAGATGAATGTGACCATGAACTCCAGAGGTATACATGAGCAAATGATTTAATACCCCGATTGTTTAAGCAACCTCAATCCGCTGTGACGCGAAAACGCAGCGATATAGGACCTTTATTGATTGGACCAAATCAATTCGTACCTAATGATTTAAACTGCAATCCACCCCGACGTGAAACGTGTGCAAATCATATACCGAAATGCTCACCAGCTCCCTAACTAATAAAGGAGTTTATATATTCTGCATAAAAAGAAAAAAATACATTAAAAAAAAACCGGCCAAGTGCGAGTCGGACTCGCGCACGAAGGGTTCCGTGCCATTATCTATAAAAACGGTAAAAAAATCACGTTCGTTGTATGGGAGCCTCCTGTAGCCTAGTTGGTCGTGACCCTGCCTACGAAGCCGGATGTCCCGGGTTCGAATCCTGGTAAGGGCATTTATTTGTGTGATGAGCACAAATATTTGTTCCTGAGTCATGGATGTTTTCTATGTATTTAAGTGTTAATTTATTTATATAAGTATGATTATCGTCGTTTAGTACCCGTAGTAGAAGCTTTGCTTAGTTTGGGACTAAGCCGATTTGTGTAAGATTGTAATATATATATATATATATATATATATATATGTATATAAAATTATTTATGTATGCTGGTTTTTAGTATTTGTTGTTATAGCGGCAACGATACGTATGGACGCGTAACGGAGCCGTATTTGTGCGCAAGGAACACGGAGCGCCTCGGCACTGCCTTTGTGAGGAATCCGACGTACCTAAAGTTTTTGGCGGATGATATTGTTAGTTCTTTTTGTTTTTCTATCAGACTGGCGTCATGTTACTTGTCTAAGAAAGTACATCACAAGCAATAAGTATGTAAATCTCAGTTTCTCTTACAGTATACAATTTAAATTTAAGAAAAAAACTCTGTTATCTGTAGGCTTATTAAATCCAGGATCTCTTGGTACCCGGCATGACGAATTCTTGGTAGCATTGGAACAGCGTCCCGTGGATATATTGGCTATCAACGAGACGTGGATACGGGCTGGGGAGGAGCGACGTGCACCCGCGCCGCCCGGCTACCGGTTGCGGCACACGCCGCGGCCGGCGGGCGAGCGAGTGCGCGGCGGCGGCGTCGGATTTTACCTCAAGCGGGGTGTAAACGCGCGCTTACTCGCTCACCCGATAGCCCCAACTATCGAACAAATGTGGCTTGGTTTTACTATGAATGGTAGAAAACTAGCTATTGGCACCGCATATAGGCCACCATGGCAAAATGTAGATGTCTTTATTAACGCTATCAGTGATTCTGTCTCTCACTTATCGTCATTCGATTATATCATCCTCATGGGCGATTTTAACATAGACATGCTAAAAAAACAGGACACTGCCACTAAAAAAGTTAATGATTTATTATACTGTCACAACCTAACTCAATATGTAGATCAAGCCACACATTTTACAGACCATAGGGAAACCCTGATTGACGTAATATGTTCTAGTGTTGAAATTGCTGATTTATGTGTAAATTTTATTCCCGAACTCAGTAGCCATGCTTTTATATCATGTAAAGTAAACATTAATAGGATAAAAGTTTCTCCAAAATGTGTTGCTTACAGACCGCTTAAAGATATCGACTTTGAAAATTTCCAAGATGACGTTGGTCGTATCGAATGGGAAAGAGCGTTAATGTCAGGTGATGTTAATAACTCCGTAACTACTTTTAATGCTTTATTACTAATTTTATTTGATCGGCATGCACCTTTAAAATCTACTGTATTTAAAGAGCGCTCATACCCGTGGATAACATATAATGTAAAGAAAATGATGGAGAAACGAAATGAGGCTCATGCACGATACCGAAATAGCGGGCTTGACACCCAAAAATTGTATTATACAGACATGAAGAGGATGGTCATTGATGCCATACATAATGAAAAAACGGCATAAGGTAAGTACATAGTATCTCAAGAAAAAAATCCGCACGCTCTTTGGAAACATATTAAACAAAACATAGCAGATTTTTCTAAAAATAATACTGATATACCCCAACATCTATTAGACGCCAATGGCATAAATGACTTTTTTCTTGATGTTCCTGGCGAAATCAAAATCAATATATCTGAGTTGACGTACTATGAGTTCAACAGGCACAGTGATGCGCAATTCACACTTCAATGTGTAACAGAAGCTATGGTTGGTAAAATAATAAAATCCATTAAGACCCAAGCCCAGGGCATTGACGGTATATCCCTCAATATGTTGTCAATGACCTTGCCACGTACGTTATCTGTTATCACGGCAATTGTTAATCAGTCCCTCAAGACGGGCATCTTCCCCGAACCCTGGAAAAGAGCCGTGGTAAGACCAATCCCTAAAATAACGTCACCAACAAACTTTAAAGATTTGCGGCCTATAAGTATTCTCCCTATTATGTCAAAGATACTTGAGAGGGTAGTGTGTATGCAACTTGTGGAATATCTGGAAAGTAACCATATTCTCCCTTCTAAGCAATCAGGTTTTCGGAAGAAGCATAGTACAGCAACTGCTCTTCTCGATGTCGTCGATGATATCCTCGCTGCTCAGTGTGACGGAAATGCCACAATTCTCGATCTTTTGGATTTCTCACGCGCTTTCGATACTATAAACACTACATTGCTGTTATCCAAATTTTCATACTATGGATTGGACTCCAAAGCCGTAAATTGGTTTGCTACCTACCTTGAGAAGCGCACCCAGCGAGTTGAATTGCAAACTTCTGAGGGTTTGTCTATGGTATCTGAGGAGGCCCTTGTCACCAGGGGCGTTCCTCAGGGATCCATTTTGGGACCCATTTTATTCATATTATACAGTGCAGATATCACAAATAATATAAATAATTGTAAATGTCACTTATATGCAGATGATCTGCAACTGTATATATCGTTCAAACCTCAACATACTGCTGTAGCCGTAGGAAAATTAAATCAAGATTAAACTCTAAGCTGATTGCGCACTGGTCTAAGACTAATAGCCTGGTTTTGAACCCTTTAAAATCGAAGTTTCTGGTACTCGGCACGAAACTCCAAATAGCCGACACGATATCTCGCAATCCTCAAGTCCGTATCCTAGATGAAAGCATTGCTCGAGTATCAGAAGCCAGAAATCTAGGGGTACTAATGGATGGTCGACTGCAATTTGAAAATCATGTTTCTGAAATAGTTCGAAATTGTTTTTATCGCCTTAAAGTCTTATATATAATTTGTGATTACCTAAACTCTGACATGCGTATTAAACTATGTGACTCACTTATTCTATCAAAGCTTAACTACGCGGACACGGTTATTGGAGACTGTCTGTTATCACGTACAAAACTGCTGATACAAAGGGTTCAGAACGCCTGTGCTAGATTTTGTTTTCCGATTCCACACCGAGCTCATGTTACACCATATTTAAATAACAGCAAATTACTTAAAATGAATGCCCGAAGGACACTTTACCTCTCTTCTTTATTATTTGGAATTGTTAATAGTAAGCAACCCTCCTACCTCTACGACAAATTGATATTTTCCCGTATGCATGTTAGACAAGCCCCCCGCCTCATATGTCCACTATGCAGGTCAGCTAGTTTCCGTGGCAGCTTTCGTTACGCTGCCACACGTTGCTGGAATAATATCCCACCGCCAATAAGAAAGTCTCCTTCCCTGTTTACATTTAAAAATAAGCTTAAACTCCACCTACTAAAGCAACAAATTTCTTTGGCCTCGCTGATCTGCGTCTCAATCTGCGTCTCGATCTGCGTCAGTGCTAAGAATATTATTTTGAGTAGGATATTATTATAGTAATTGCAACTCAGGTTTTGGTTTGGTTTTCGCTGGACATAGCGTGGACTATCTCTGTATACCGTACAATATGTATATTCTTAGGTTAATATCTCTTATATAGGTTAATAAGTTAGTTTTAGTTTAACGGATCCACTGAAAATCAGCGTCGTTGCACTGTGTGTCTCGACTCATGCTGAGTGGACTCCTTTTTTGAAGCAACACTAGATTCCTTCTTTAGATCTAAGCCTTATATGATGTATATGCCTGTTGTTGTTCCAAAATAAACTTATTCTTATTCTAAATACATCATCTGTGAAAATTTCAACTGTCTTACTGTTGGCGACTGGCTGTGGTGCCACCTTTTTTATACGAATATGTTATCTTTTTGTTGATACTTTTTCTATGTTGCTGTTTGACGTGTTAGTTTTTTGGTTGTCACTTTGCCTTTGCAACGTCTTGTTGTTATTTTAATAAATATCAGTTCTAAATAGTGTTTTCATCATCTCATATCATCATACAGTCCACTTGTCATCCAATAGTTATCACTTACTATCACGGTTGTTAAGATACAGCCTGTTGACAGACGGACAGACAGACAGACAGACAGACGGACAGCAGAGTCTTAGTAATAGTGTCCAGTTTTACTCTCTGAGTACGGAACCCTAAAAACGAACTTTGTGTCAGATTGTCCTCTAATATTTATTTATTTACTGATGTATTCTAGTGGCAGTAATGGTCCGTTTCACGAAGCTGCAAGAACAGTTACAATTTCACAAGTCTGATCAGACAACACAGGAGGCGAATAATCACACATGTATGAATATAAGGAGATCGGACAAGCCGGCCGATTTGTATTGAGTACGCCTGTCGCAAGTACAATAACCCACACAACGCCCAAGTAATTGGCAAGACAAAGCTCGCACACATCTAAAACACACACACTTGTATACCTACGCGCTTATTGGACAATACTTGCGCATCATATCAGGCATTTTGGGAAAAAACGTAATATTCTCTGCGATCAGCACGCGTGCACAGTATGGCAGAGTATGCCCATTGAGCATACAGCTGCGACACGGCCGCCGGCGGCTTGTCCTCTCTCTAGTATTCTATGCTCTGAGCGAATAACTAATATAATAACAATTGACCATTTGGCCTGTGTAAAATTTCCAGGTCCATAGCTGTTCTTCCTTGTCGGTGTCCCGTCAGTAATATATTTGCGCAGTTATTATATTGCGCAGAAGCGATTCACATATATAAAAATTATTTTATTTCAGCCACCTAAGGCCCATAGTAACAAATACCTTAAAGACTTACATACATACAGTACCTACAATTATAAAATTAAAAACCAATTATTTAGTGCTAATTATTTTTCATCACACTTGCTCATAAATGGTGTTATTCCTTGCCTGTATACAGAAGGACAATGGCCTAAATTGTCCCCGCGGGAAATAATGGCACCATGGGAGTTATGAGCTTGTGTGTGATCTGATTGGTTAAGCAAATCTGGGCGGCAATAATTCTGCCCTGTGATTGGTTGAAATATTGAAGCTCCGCCCTCCACTCGCACTGATCTAGAAGTGAAGTTGTCAATTTCGTCAACATTTAATTGATGCGCTTGTATAAAACATAGGTTTTTCTGTCTTTTGTAGTTATTTATTTCCTCGCAAATGTGATGAAAAACATTGTGTATAACACGGGCGTAAGAATATTGCAAACTCGAGTCATCAAAAGCCCTCCGCTTACGGCGTCGGGCTCCTGATAGACTCTCGTTTGCAATATTCCTCATACGCCCCTTGTTCAACAATGTACTATAACGCGAAGAGAGGCTTATGCTCAGCAGTGGGCGATTACAGCCTGAAAATGATGAAATGATGATTATTTAGGCGACATAACAGCGATGATGATTGATGTAGGCAGGCTGTAAACAGACACTGAATAGTTGGCGGTAGATACCGCACTGACTCCGCGACGCTAAACGCGGAAGTGGCCTTAGTTGAGTTCTTTTAACACCGAGTAGTACCTAATTCAAATGGTCGCCACTTTTATCGTCAGCTTAAACTACTTTGTTTATATAGATTAAGGAACCTCCACCTTGGGTCACATGTATTTGTTGAAATACTGGATTTGACCCAAAAAGAATATGTAAAGTGTTAATCTGATATTTAATATCAAAACTATGAAAGCAAATGATAAAGGTAATCTTGGAATTAACTTTATTCTTGTTTGTTTTCATTAATTCTTCAACTACAATGTTTCTTGAAATGAACACAGTGAAGAAAGAAAATAGTCCAGTAACTTTAGGTATACATCCAGAACTTTATACTTACAAGCAGAAGGGGCAGCAAAAGGAGTGTGGATGTTACTAGCACTAGGTATCTTGCACATGTTCGTAATCAGTCAGTAAGAGAAAAAATCAAGTTCACGGAAGTGTTATGTTGTGTCCTGTGTGAATTTACACAACCCCTCTAGACTCCATGTCATCCATGTGAAAACATTTAGAAGAGTTTTATTTGACACCTTTTGATATAACACTCGAGAGCAAATAAACGGAATCACTTCGCATTTTTCAGTTTTTCCGTCGTATCTTGAAATTTAAGTTTTTTCTCAGAATTCTAATGATGGAAATATATTTCCTGAACATTTAACTTTAAAATAAATTAATAATGATGAAAATTGGTTCAGGATTTTTCACTTTACAAACGTTTTCCCGATTGGTCGAAATTTACGCGTTGCTGAGGTCACTAATTGAACACCCATTAAAGGGTATAAAAAGGGTGTAGGGGAGGGGAGAGCTATCAGTCGCTTATCAGAAGTTGACCAGTACCCGCGGACACCTGACCTGACAACATGGATGTTCCTGCAGTGCCGTCGGTCCGCAGGTCGCTCGCTGGGCCTCTCCCTCGGGAGTCCCACCTGGCAGGGCTTGACCGCACCGACGGACGAAGTAGATGACCCCACCGGACCAGCCGGGCGTTACGCCCACCCCAGCCACCCGTCCGTAGTCGCGGACGGCGCCCGATCCCGCCATATGCGGCTCACGCCGCGCAAGGCTTAACCGAGCCCACTACAGGGCTTGAGAGAAAACCATGTGACCAGTATACATCTCTGCTAATTACCCAGTGAACAGTACCTGAAAAAAATGGACATCACCGAAGCTGAAGCCGCCCAAATCGTCACTTTGCTGGAACATGGGGATAGCCAACGTGTTGTTGCTGCCGGAATGGATTTGACCCAGTCTGCCATCTCAAAATTCTATCGGAGGTTCCGAGAGACTGGCAGCTTTGCTCGAAGACCAGGGACCGGCCGCTAGAGGTGCACATCATTGAGGGATGATCGATTCATCGTTACTACCGCTCTCCGAAATAGTCACCTGACAGGAATTGCAGTCCAGCAACGGCTTCGGGACGTCCGAAGAGTGACTGCCAGCTCATGGACTGTTAGAAGAAGACTCAAGGAAGCGAACTTGACTTCAAAAAGGCCTGCCACCGGGCCCAAACTGCGGCCAAGGGCGAGGGGTTCCTCCAGATGCAAGACAATGCCCCTTGTCATAACGCTCGGGTCATCAAAAATTTCTTGAACGGGGCCAACATCCCCGTCATGGACTGGCCAGCTCTTGGCCCGGACCTCAACCCAATCGAACACATGTGGGACTACCTGAAGAGGAATGTTCGGAAGCGAGATCTGCACCATCCGACATTGAGGAGCTGAAAACAGCGTTACAGGAGGAGTGGGCGGCGATTCCGCAATGCTACGTGCAGAAATTGATTAGGTCGATGAAAAATCATTCAACATGTGTAGAAAGGGCTAGCTAGGGGTGGGAACACAAAGTATTAAATTTGTTAAATATTTTTTTTTAAAAAGAAAAATGTCTGTCTTTCATTTTTTGTATTACGATTATTCCAGGCGTTTTTGCCCAATCTTAGGAAATAAGGGTTTTCCTCAGTCATTGACCCCGATATCAAGGAAAATTATGCATTTTCATGTAGGCTACACTCTCAGCTATCATTTGGTACCAATTTGTTCAGGATTGCAAGAAAATTTAAAAAGTTATTAGGCGGATAAGCCAAACGTGCAGAGTGATTCCGTTTATTTGCTCTCGAGTGTATAGTATATTTTTAAAAATGATGAAATAAATATTTTTATTTACTCAACTACATATCGCCTACTAATAAACCAGAAATAATACTCCAACAGTAAAATTATCCCCAAATACGTAAATTTTCAGGTTCTCGTAAAAACTGGTTAAAAACGAGGTTTAGGCGGTTAATAACCGGTTTTGTAAATATACCGTTTTTTGCATTCCCGAATCGCGGGCTGGCTTCCAGCACCAAATAATCTATTGTGTCGGAATATTGACTTACAGAGGTAGGTACCTACCTACTCAAATCAACAACTTTTTATGAAATGTCATAAATACACTGTTAGAATGAAGTTGATATGGATATTCGCCTAGTCACTGCAATATACGGCTGCATCTCAAATGTGTTTTTTTACTTTCGAGTTGTGACCCTGCTGCAGTGTGCAATAAAGGCAAATCTCAAATGTGTTTTAATTTTGAGATCTGCCCGTATTGCTGTCACTGTTACAATAAGTTAACTTCACGAATTCCTATCGTCACACAGCGTCCATCATTTCATCATTTACAAATACAAATAGTTTATTTTGTACATAAATATATTTAAAATAGCTAAAATAAGTAGGTATGTTGTTTTCCAAAAAATTTCGTGAGTTTTTTTTATTGATAATGTAAATATAACTTATTTTTACTGTTATCAACTACCATAATATTGGAATACGAAAAGTAAATGTCAAATTAACCTCGTTGTCTCAACCCCGCTACATTCAATTGTATCTAATGAAGCTGCATATAGGTACTTCATAGTTTGTTCGAGACTCAGACATTCATTGAACTTGTGACTCGGATATGCAAATGGTAATGTTGTTTTATTATTTATCTTCTAACTCGTTTTGCACTGGGCAATCAACAACAGGACAGCATAATTCATTTCACGGCACAAAAAAACGTGATCGAGCAAGAGTAAGCTATGCTCTCGTTGGTTCTTTGGTTTTTAACCCCCGTCGCAAAAGGATCCATATCGGGTTGCATGAAATTTAAAGTCATCATTTTGATAGGCATAACCCTACTAATAAAACACGTAAGTTGGCAGTTAACGAACGACTGATGTATTTGAAAAATAACCACACATAATTGACAGTGACAGGTAGGTTTCACATAGTTGTGAATAGATGGCGTTGGGAACTACTTTTGATATAATTTCCAACACCCCCACTATATCAAAATTAAAAATAAATTTAATATCTACTACAGATCCTCATAACTCACAATATTTAAGTTTATTTTTGTACAACACTAATCTGTCATATCAATAAACGTCTGTCAAGAGCATCACTAGCCCAATCTGCATCTACATATCCAACCAATTCTGCATTTTCTTTAGAATATCTTAAACAGTAGTTTTTCGTTTTCAACAAATATTTTAAGATTCTTTTAGCGTAATTCTAATGAGTATTTGTGTAACAATTATTGAATTGACTGAGGTAACTAACTGAATATGCTATATCGGGGCGTGTCAGAACGGCCAAGAAGTTAAAACTACCAAACATTTTTTGATATGGTAATTTATCATCACAGTATTATGCGATATGCTTGTTGCGGAAAACAAATAATCAAAGACGTCGACAAAGCCTTGGAAAAGAAACAAACGTCATTTAATTCTAACAAAATCTTCTTTCTGCCTTTGACTTTGATTATTTGTTTTCCGCAACAAGCACATCGCATAATACACCCAGACATGTTGTGCAAATGTAGTGCACATTTGCACTATTTATTTATCTTCTAATGACCAACGTCAACTAGATAAGAGTACAAACAAAGTTTATGTAAGCAATTTACATATAAACAAAGTTTATATACGCTTTTATTTTAAGTGTAATTAACAAGAAAGTATTTTACTAACGCACGATAATCAAAAAGAGTTAATTAAATATTCCGCTGCAATACTAATGTTTTTTTTTAATTTAACGCAGCGACATATAAGTGGCCAGTATTAAATAGGTATGCAATCTGCACGTTTCTCTAAAGAGGTTTCACACATTTCGTATTATGTTATATTAAGGCGAGTCTAGGAAATGTATGTAAAGATATCTCTATGTTCTCCCTCAGATAAAATTTTGAAAAAAATACATGTTGTAGTTTATTAGTGGGTGTACTATTGGTGAAAAAACTAGAGCGGTCTCTAACCTTTAAGTAATTAAAAAAAAATTAAAAAAGTTTAGTCAGCTTTTATTTTTTTTTGCTATGACATAATGAAAATATTATTATGTCATACAATTATCTTGACTCAATGTACAACATATGTGAATAGTACTAAAATCGGTTAACTAGAAAAAAAGTTATCAAAGAACAATGATTTTTCGTTTTTATTTTTTTACAAAAACTATAATGTTTAGGGTGCTCAAATTTTGCACAATAATTACTGGTGTAGAGCCACACCAACCATAAAAATTACAAGCCCAAATTCGTCGGGGGCAGAATCACTTAGCTTATCCTGGCACGCCCTTTGGTTTTTTATCAGTCCATGCTTCATATGGAGTCTTTTCAATACCTGGAGCTATTGTTCTGTTCTTCAAGTAAACCGCCGTATTGGCAGCTTCTGCCCAGAACTTCTTCTCCAAATTAGCTTCGAAAAGTAAGCATCTTGCTCTCTCCACTATCGTTCTGTTTGCTCTCTCGCTTGAACCATTCTGTTCTGGCGTATACGGATTTGTTTTCTGATGGATGAAGCCTTCTTTCTTCAAGAAATTCTCAAAATTATTACTGGTGTATTCAGAGCCATTATCCGATCTGAATATTTTGATTTTCTTCCCTTGAATGTTTTCCACCATTGACTTAAACTCTTTGAATTAGCTTGTCAAAAATCGGCGCGCAATCCCCAAAGGACTTGTTTTTGGTAGAACCTTTCTAGGACGTTTTTAACGTAGACTAAATTTGCTACAATATGAGACTAGAAATGTCTCTGTAGACCCAATAGTTTCCGAGATAAAGCTTTTCAAAATGCATAAATTTTTCGTACTTCGCAATTTTTTGCAATATTTTAGACGTCGCTCGAACAACTCTAGCGGGATGAAGTTCCAAGTACGAGTACCTCTGACGGAGTTTGCTAGTGTTGCGAAGTTGGAAAAAATATAAACTGAAAATTTTAATGTTGTCGCGGCAGGACGGAATATACCTAGAATGTTTTTCAACTGCCTGTAGAATGACAGTGACCTAGACCTTTCGTCTGAGAGTGCTATTATAACGTGACATGGACGGGTGACCACACGTCCTCATTTTATAGGACGCACTGCTGTCACGTTCCCTGCGGTATTAGGAATTCCGTGTTCAGCAGGGAAGTAGTATGACCCAATTTCAGAACGTGTATTTGATGTTTTGAAATGCGTGAATCATCATGATTTCAAAGACAGAATAAAAACTTAGTGGGCATACATGTATTTTTATGTTTCTGGACGTTTTTCTCAGTAGATGATCTATACTCCAACCTCAGAGAATTTTCGTTCTTATAATATTAGAATAAATACCTATTATAAATTAATATTAGGATAAATATTATAAATTAATATTAGAATTAATATTCTAATTAAATATTAGAATAGATATTATAAAAAGTAAGTCTGTGAGGTTGTAAGTTTGTTTGAAGGGGACAATCTCCGGAACTACTTATCCGATGGCGAAAATTCTTTCACCAATCATTTATTTATTTCATTTTTATTGGACCTCCAAGATGGGTTCTCAGTATGGCCTTAAATAGCAAGTGGCAAGAATGCTCATCTCAAGTGAATACTCAAGTATATCAGCACCTGTAACTATAAGAAAATCAGAGTTGTAACATCGATAGATCGATCCTCAATGGACACGATATGTGATTCGCGAGCATAATTTTACGTTAGTAACCATCCGGAATGTCGTACGCTTTTTGGCTACCGTACGAAAACCACTAAAGGCCTCAACACACCGGTCGCGGGCGCGGGTCGGGCGCGCGTCGTGCGCGGGCGCGCGTCGTGCGCGAGCCCGCGCAAGTTGTAAAACATTGAAACTACACTTCAAACACACATCGAATGCGGATCCGCGGGCCGGCGGACCCGAGACTGGTGTGTGGAGGCCTCTAGAAGCACCGATAAAACACACATGGTTAAAATATCCTCGCCGACGAAAGAAAATAAATCAACGGTGATTTGTCATTTGCGATCACTCAGTCTGTCCGACGTTAAGGTTGCAATTAGCAGATTAGTGAAAAACGTTTGCTGGTCATTATTTTGAACTAGCTTCTGTCCGTGACGCCGTTCGCACGGAACTTGTTTAATATCGTAGTTCCATACAAACTTTCACTCCCATTTCACCCCCTTAGGGGATTATTCCCGGGACAAAAATCACCTATGTCCTTCCGCGGGATTCAAACGATCTCCATACCAAATTTTCATAAGTAGGTATGTCTTTAGTTATTATCTAAAGACCTAAATGCATACTAATACTATAAAAGCAAAAGTCACCATGTATCAACTTTTTAGGCTTCCGTACCAAAAAGGTAAAAAAGGAACCCTTATGGTGCGACTCTGTCCGTCTGTCCGTCTGTCCGTCTGTCCGTCTGTCCATCTGTCCATCCGTCTGTCACAACGTTAAATATCTCAGGAACTACTTAAGCTATCAAATCAGTTGTTCAAAAATTTGGAACAACTGCTAAAAGGGTTAAGACACGTGTATGGAAAATGAAAAAAATAAATAAACATTTTTATTTTCTGTTTAAATTACGAATATGAGGGGGGTTAAAAAATCAAAGTCTAGTAAATAGATCAAATGTGGTATCATATGAAAGGGCTTGAGTGGCACTTTCCAAAACTGTTTTTATTTTTTTTCTACCGTGGTTCAATTTTGATTTATTAAGGAAAATGTAGAAAAAAATACCATCCCCCCCTTATCTCCGAAGTTTACGAAGCGAAAATTCTGAAATAATTACATACAATTAAGAGTAACATAAATAATACAGAAAAAATAAAACAATATCTCTATCTAGCTCACTTTTTTATTATTTATCAAAAATAATTTCATAATTAAATTTGTAATTTACTTACTTTTGTATGAAATTTTATATCTTCAAATCCCTATCAGATTATCGTTAAAGTACCTTCTTTCAAATAAAAAATAAATAATCGAAATCGGTAGGCGTGATAAAAAGCTATCGATGGATAAACAAACATACTTACTAGGTTGTTAGTTGTTAGTACCAAAATGCAGAAGGCGCTTTGCAACGGTAACTTCTACTATGAGCTGTTTAAGATTGTTCAAGAATGAATTAGGTCCTGACATGACGGGTATGGTGTATGAAAGTTTGAACGGAACCCTCGGTGCGCGAGTCAGACTCGTACTTGACGTTTTTTTTTAATTTGGTATGGAGATAGTTACCCTGGGCTCGGATAGATTTATCTCGGAAATTTTCTTTTAAGGGGGTGAAAATCGGCGTAAAAGGTTCTATGGGTAATGGGACTACGATAGTTGTTACTTCTCCTTTGGAAAGTCTAATAGCATATTTGCTATCTCATTTTTTACAGGCGTAGTATTAATCTCTTAAGTTGATAAACGAGTTATACGCAGACAAAGTCACGGCAAAACCTAGTTAGCATATTTCATAAGGCTTTAAATTTGCTTTAAATTATGAAGGTATTTTCTGCGAAAGAAGTTTTCAATTTATTCAATACTCTTTCCAAATTATCCAGATAAGACGCTAGGAATTAAAATTGTAGCAATAAGTACTTGAACTTTTTGTCTTCGCTGTCTCAAAGACAGTGAAATTATAAATTAAACTAAGATGGTTCGTTGATAAAGTCGCAAAATTACGGGACTGGATGCTAATCTGAAATTCTCCTTAATTAGATAGTAAAAGCCAGCTTGTTAAATGAAATTGTGTGAATGGATTGTTTTATTTATGTGCCGAAGATAATACTCGAGTAGTTTCAAAGAGCAATTTCAGATTAGCCTTTTTAGTGTTCCGTAGTCGACAAGGAACCCTTATATAGTTTCGCCATGTCCGTCTGTCCGTCCGTCTGCGGTCTAGCTCAGTGGCCCTTACTTCTTGAAAGCTGCAATAGGGGTGTAGACTCAAAATGTATACTACTCAAAAGAAAATAGGGGCCACTAAGTATTTTGATTGCTACGTGAAAAATATAGTAAACAGTAATGTATATTTATTAAAATAACATGTAACAAGGCTTTTGTTTTAACTTATGCTAATAACCATTTAATTGTGTAGTCAAGTGTTTCACTTATTTCAATTAACATGAAATTAGTCCATTGTCAACAGCAAAAACTAAACAGAAACTCTTTGCAAAACAAAACAAAAACTGACACAAGCTGTTTTTTTTTAATGGTTTAGTAACGGGTGTGTCCTCCTCTCCTGTTTTCACACTCCTAGAGCCTTGAATGCATACTCTCGATTAAGTTTCTGATGTTTTCATCAGGTATCTCTTCCCACGCACGTTTCAGAGCATCCATAAGCTGTTGCTGGTTGTGAACCTCTTGCTCATGCTCCCTAACCCTTCGTTTTAATTGGTCCCACATATGCTCTATTGGATTTAAATCCGGACTATACGCTGGCCATGGTAGGACACGAATATGGGAGTCATCCAGTACAGTCTGAGTGGCCCGAGCTGTGTGTGGGCGGGCATTGTCATGCATTAACCAGAACCCTGGCCCCACTCTCTGTGAGAATGGAATCACATGAGGCCTGATGACTTCATCGATGTACCGTTGTGCAGTTACTGTGCCTTGATTTAAGAAAACCAGCTCAGTTTTGCCTTGTAAGCTAATCCCAGCCCAAACCATCACACTAGGACCTCCATAGCGGTCAATTTCCTTGATGCAGACATCGGAAAATCTCTCACCCTGTCGTCTACATACTCTAATCCGCCGATCATCACTACAAAGCTTCACTTTACACTCATCTGTGAAGAGCACCATACCCCATTGATTCATGCTCCAATCTGAATGTTCGCGGCAAAAACTTAAACGATTTCCACGTTGAACCCTAGATAAAGGAATTCGTACTACTCGGCGTCTGGACCTTTGCTGGTCTTCATGCAGTCGATTACGTATCGTTTGGTCACTAACACGAGTCCCCGTTGTCAACCGTAGGCGATTTTGTAACTTACGTGCCGTCACAGAGCGCTCTCGACGGGCACTCAATCGGATGTAGCGATCCTCTTGTGCCGTAGTCGCTCGCACCCTGCCCGATCCAGGCCTTCTTGCAACACTGCCAGTCTCTTGGATTCGATCCCACACATTTTGGATGGCTCGGCGAGAGAAACCCAACGAAAAAGCTACAGACCGCTGTGAATGACCTTCAGCAATCAATGTAACGGCTCTGGTGGCAGTAATGGTATCCATATGCCTTCGTTGACGTGGCATTATTAACAAAAGATGTTAAAAGAAGTAAAAGATGGACAGAAATAGTATTTGAACAGAATAAAATTGTGATTCCATCTGAAAGGAATTTGACCTGAAACTCGTTTTTTTTTATTTGCTTCAATTTCTGGCCAGCTGTAAGACTTAAACACCAGCATTAAAGAGGTTAGATACTGAAGGAGGCCGGACATCATTAATTAGTCACTTATTAATTAGTTTACATCTAAAAATTTACTCAAAAACAGAAATATGTAAGTGGCCCTTATTTTCTTTTGAGTAGTATATTATTACTTCAGAAGAAAGAAGGCTAAAAAAGTATGCCTGATGACGAAAATCTCATTCAAATATCTCAAAAAATTACGAAGCTACAACCATTTTAATGTTGTTTGCTAGAGAGAGAAAACACTAGGGGATCGTGACATCACGATCCTCTAGCGTCATAGTAAATGGCAATCGTTTCATATGAAGGTGCGTTTTGCGGAAAAGGGACAGTACATACCTCCTCTTAAAACTTTGGACACTTATAACTTTGTGATTATTTAACCTCTTGCGTTGTTTTTTTTCTCCATTTGACTACTACATTAATTATACTTTTTCGAGAAAATGCAACATTATTGATTATTTTATTAAGTGTCTACACCCCTATTCATCACGCCGAGAAAATCCATGAATAAAATAACAAATCTACACATAAAGTGGGGATGAACATTTTTTTCTCGATCCTTCAATAAAATGCATTGCGCTGATTCGTTCATACAGTGTGTGACAAGACATCATACATTTTGTAGCAATTTCGGTGCAGCGAAGTGTAGTGTTATTAACAGAATTGACACCTGAGCAATTTCAATCGTAATGCATAATTAGCGTTGAAAACGTACATATTGAGCCTAATTAACAATACCTAAATTACGATGTCTGGTTCGACAACAAACAACATGAAGTCCAACAAAAAACATTTTCTTAACCTAAGAAGCCTAGATACCTTTTTTAACTCCTTATAACCGCAGAGATGCATGGCAAAAATCTGTCAGGATATTCGGACCCACGGTGCAGACACGAGCAGATACCTGTGTCTGTGTTTTAATTCCAACGTGACTTCTAAATTAATATAAGCCGCGGGAAAGAATACCCAGGTTAAGTAAAGTAATTATCCATCCGGGGGTGCTAACAGCTATATACGAGGTTAATTAGTGGATAAAATAATGAGCGAAGAAAAGGTTTATAGCCGTTCCGGGCGTAGGTATTTCACGTTGGAGTTGGGCGAAACGTCCGGCTCCAAAAAAAATAGCCAACAAAAATAAGAATACATACATGGTACCTGGGAGGAATCCATAGTTATTTGTGTCACAAGGGAGCAAAATAGTATATTTACGGCGAGGGCGGTGTATTGAATCCTGAGCGTAGTGAGGGATTGAAGTGTTAACGCCCAAGACGAAGATAATTTGCTCCTGAGTGACACATGCAACTTTTCACACCGACTATGAGGGAAAAAAACTATTTTTTTTTTAATTAAAAAAAGGAAAAAAAAAGCGAAAAAAAAATAAACAAAAAAAAAAAACCTATATTTTTTTAATTAAAAATAGGAAAAAAAAATTATGTTTGTTTTTTTTTCAACTCCAAAATTAATCGTTTCTCTGAATTTTCGGCCCGTTTACTCGAAATTAATGCCCATATGGCCGTTTGCATCCTCCGATTCTGCATGTTTGTTCCAAAATTTACTTATGCTATGCGCTGCAGCCCCCTTTGGAAATTTCCAAACTACTCTGAATCCATAGACTCCATGCTTCACCTTCAGCTCCAAAATATTTTAAACGTCAAAATTAACAATAGACAATTTTTACACGCCACCCAACCAATCAGTTTCGGAGGTCTTGGTATCCGTCAAATTTCCGGCGTTGCCCTGCCCGCGTTCCTTTCCTCGGCACATAGTACACTCACCCTCGTAGGCAAAATTCTTAGTCCATCACTACGTGATTTCGAGGTGACGTACTTGTCCGAGGCACTGGACGCGTGGAGGATGGCCTGCCCGGGAGTAGACTTGCCAGCCAATAGGAGTATTCAGAAAAACTGGGACCAACCTATTTGTAAGCAAGTCCAGTCCCATTTGTTGGACTCTTGCTCCACCAGCCAGGAAAAAGCAAGACTACTGGCTGTGTCGGAAAGGGAGTCCGGCTCATGGCTTCATGCTCTTCCCTCAATAAATTACGGGACACTTCTTGATTGCAACACACTCAGATTGGCTGTCGGTCTTCGTCTGGGGGCAGACATTGTTGCTCCACATCGTTGCCCCTGCGGAATCCTGGTGAGTAGCCTGGGACACCATGGTCTATCTTGCACGAAGAGTGCTGGTCGCCTGTCTCGCCACGCCTGCCTCAATGATATCATCCGTCGGGCCTTCGTCAGTGCCAATGTGCCAGCTGTTCTGGAACCGCCGGGTTTGGCAAGGGACGACGGTAAGAGGCCAGACGGTATGACCTTAGTGCCTTGGAAATTGGGACGGCCCCTCATTTGGGACGCTACATGCGTTGACACCCTGGCGCCGTCCCACCTTGGCACTACATCTTTGAGAGCAGGCGGGGCAGCTGCAGCGGCGGAGGCAGCAAAGTGCCGCAAATACATCGGCCTGACAGACCGGCATGTTTTTGCGGCTTTTGCTGTCGAAACCCTCGGACCCTGGAGCCCAGGCGCTCACCAATTATTTGACCAATTGTCAAAAAAATTGGTCAAAGTATCCGGAGACCATAGGGCTGGCTCGTTCCTTGCCCAACGGATCGGCATAGCTATACAAAGAGGGAACGCAGCCAGTCTTATGGGAACCCTTCCGCAGGGATCCGACCTTGGGGATCTCTTTTGATTAAATTTATGTTTTTCCTAATTTTAGGTTAATTTAGTTTATTTAAGTTTTTTCTAAAGTTATGTATTGTAAGTAGGTTTTTAACTGTTTTTAATCGATTACGATGAATTTACAATCGATTATTTTATTAAAATCTGTGTTCAAATGGCACATTGCGTAAATGATACATGCCAGTGAATAAATTAAAAAAGCGGCCAACTGCGAGTCGGACTCGCACATGAAGGGTTCCTTTAAATAAATTGCGGTTTACGATTTATGGCGTATTAAAAAAAACTACTTACTAGATCTTGTTCAAACCAATTTTCGGTGGAAGTTTGCATGGTAATGTACTTCTTCTTCTTCTTCTTCCTTGCTCTATCCCGCTTTAGGCAGGGTCGGCTCTCCTAATTATTTTGCGCCACGACACTCTGTCGAGGATTGTCGGGTCGGGTAAATTGTGCCTACTTGCTAGTTTTGTGATGCTGGTCCACCATGTTGACGGCGGTCGTCCTCTGCCTGTCTTTTTCATGGTAATGTACATCATATATTTTTTTTTGTTTTATCATTCTCTAATTTTAGAAGTTACAGGGGGGGGGGACACACATTGTTTTTTTTCTATTTTTGTTTGAAAATCTTAATGCGGTTTACAGAATACATCTACTTACCAAGTTTCAACAGTATAGCTCTTATAGTTTCGGAAAAAAGTGGCTGTGACATACGGACGGACAGACAGACAGACAGACATGACGAATCTATAAGGGTTTCGTTTTTTGCCATTTGGCTACGGAACCCTAAAAAGTAGCTTGAACAGAAAAGTAGCATTTTGCTCCCTCTCGTCGGGGACCAAAATTTATTTTTCTGAATGAAAGGTGTGAAAAATAATTTTAACAGCGTGTTCTTGATGCCCCAAGAAGTAAAAATGCCGAATAAAGTAGCTAATTTGAGTGCGCCTTAATTAATCCGCTGGATGCGGGTGGCGGGAAGCATATGTCCAGCAGTGGAAGTCTTTCGGCAGATATGATAATGATGAGTTCGATTCAATCTTTTTTGTTTATTTTTATACCCACCTTACTCGTTCAGCAGTAATGTAGGAAAATTATATGAAAAGCTAGTGTTAAATATGATATGATATTTCGTACATAAGTTTTGTTTTACCCAGAGGTACGCGCCTAATAAGTCACGTAGCCCATTTTATTTGGGCTACGTGACTTATCGATGGTCTCGGTTTAAAAACAATATTTATCTATAATTAGCTACTGTTGGTCTGTTTATGATAAGCTCAGCTCGGTTTGTGTCGCAGTATATTTTTGAACATCGAACATTTTTCGGAAGACTCTTCTTAGAGTTACCTAAAAATCTTTTTGGTTTAGTTCTATACCACATTCTCTGTATTGATGATGATTTATTTATTTATTTATCGTATGGCGGTTACACACTGGTACATATAGGTATGTATTCGTATCGATGTCGCTGATAGAGTTCCAGTGTGCGCTGCGAGGTTCAGAAGGCAGCTGCCGAGTTTGTTGTTCTTTTAGCACCACCCGGAGGTCACGTGTAGGGTTTCTAGGGTTATTGTTACGGACGTAGAACAACAACGACCTCCAATCCTCTACCAACGATGATGATGGTAGAGGATACCCCTTATCAAGCACATAAGGCTCTTAGAAGGGGTTATCTGCTTCTGTCCTAATTGGCGGCAACCTCAATCTTCTTGCAGCCAAGGCCCGTTGAGGCAGCCTCTTTGTTGACTGTGCGTCTCCAAGTGGTGCGAGGGTGACCTGGCTTCATTTCCCGGAAGCTTGTCATCTTAAACTTTTCCTGGACAGGTGGTTGTCTGGCCTACGCAGCACATGCCCTGTCCAGCACCACTTCCTCAGATGTTGGCCGGTCAAGTACCATAGCCTGGCATTGGAGTTGGTCCGGGGCCAGAAGATCCGAAAATTCGGCGCAGACATTTATTAACGAAGACCTGAATTCTACTGGTGGTCTTGGCTCTCTATATAAGAATAGAAAAAAATACATTTATTTTGAAACAACAATAAAGGTGACAATGCAATAACTTGGTAGGTGCTATTCAATTGATCTGATGCTGCCGCAAGAAAGTGGACCTCTTCAATGGATAGTAAACCCTTATTTTTACAAATACGTGTTTTTCCATCTTTTACGAGTAAATACATCGCACATTTCTCAAAACAGAATATCAGTTTTCTGACACTTTTAAAAAGTATTTTTAAGTATTTTGTAAGTATTTAAGTTCCACAATAAATCTTCCAATAGCTTGTCTCTCAAACAAAATCTTCACGTTTCTATTAATAATTTGAACAGAAACTGCACCCCAATGTACTTTTAACGATTGCTACAAACGGTGTGCAGAAAGGTAGAAATAAATCAAAGTGGCTCTTGTGCAACTGATATTTCTAGTTACTGAGAAACATTTTAGCGACATTTTTCCTTTTCATAATACTTTTACAGCTCCGTTCCACAAGAACAACGGAAGCCGTGTCTTGTGTCTATCGCCACATTACTTTCTACTCTGCATTTCATTTCGATATTTCGCTGACTTACGCAAAGAAAATATTACTGTTGAAATGAATGTGGGATGGACCAGCTATTTTTTCTCTTGCTGGCATCACAACGAATCCTCAAATCAATAAAGGGTAGACAACACGCTTGTAATATTTCTGGAGTTTCAAGCGTCCATAGGCTTCGGTGTCTACCTACCTTCGGGTAGGTCGTATACTTGATTGCTGCCGTCCTTTTGGATGCAACTGGGATTAGTCTGGCTGGCATCTGTAAGAAGTTCTTACAGATGCCAGCCAGACTAACTAAAGAAGCGCTGTTGGTTCTTACTAAGAACCAACAGCGCTGCGTATGAAATTATGCAGATAATTAAATTGAAATTCCATTAATACGATATAAAATTAAAGGCCAGCTAGCCTTATGGGCACCCTTCCCACAGGCAGCGACCTCGGGGAGTATGTACATACTAGTTATTAGTATTAAGTGTATAGGTTTAAGTTTTGTTTTTGTTAATTTATATAGGTATTGTAAATCAACAATGAAATGAAATCTCATTTTGAAAAAAAATATGACCATAAATTAAAGTAGATAAAAGTCAACAGCATCTCTAGAGGAAATCCTCTTTTCACGATTCGATATGAATGGAATATATTTGTAATGGGATATGTTTGTATAGGGCAATCTACATAATATTATGATACAATTCAGCCACGTGCCAGGCGGAAACTCATGAATATTACCAACCGCTTTGAAGCTGACCCGTATAAATCTGACCTTCGATTACACGTGTAGTCGCTACCAATATCGGTGTCAAAATAACCCTCGTGCAACAAAACATCGTGGGACTTTAATACATCAACGAGGAAACTAAAAGGTGTGTAATGTATGTAAAGTTCTGAACCCGCACTGGGAAAGCGTGGGGATTACCTGCCCATCCCCTCACTTCCATACAGACGAGGCATGTGCCCAGGAGTGGACCATATTATAGGAAAATGAATTGATGATGATAACTGTTCACGTGCGTTGAACATGCGTACACAACATCAGCAACAATATTTGGGACAAGAAACTGCACCGTAGCACAGAGCGCGGCCAAAGTGCGATGGCTGTTTAGTTGAATTAACAAAATACATACAGGGTGTGGCCTGTAATAGGAGCAAATATTCAAACGGACGCTTCCTTAGAGCATTTGTAGCAAACAAGGGGTTGCTACAAAGTCCCACTAATATTTTTTTTTTGATTCGGAGATATTTTGATCTAAAGTTATGACCTCCAAGTAATGTATATTGGCACCACGACATCATAGCACAGCAGTCAATGCGGATTTTGAGGTGACATCATGTAACGAGTCATAATAGTGTTTGCATTTTTGTTTTCTATCTTTTGAAAACAAAAATGCAAAAACTATTATGACTCGTTTTTGAGATTTTTTGATTTTAATTGAATTATTTTTAGTGTCTTTAAAATAAAAAGTTACTGATAGCACTCCAGAAGAGTAAAAAAATAAAACTAAACTTATTTTGAAGAAAAAAAATTGACATAATATTTTTTTTCAAGTTTAACCATGTGGAAATAATTGTTCACAAGCTTAATAATCTACCGTTTCATTTTTTGCTCCTATTACAGGCCACACCCTGTATTAGAAAAGGACTATTTGTATTCACGCACACAAATGTATAATTTTGTATAAATATATGTTAACTGTAAATAAAGTCTCTTTGAGTTTGGACAACGCTGCATCATCCATCGACCAGAGGCTCTAGTATAAGTTTTATCAATACAATACGTTTTCGAACGCGTTTTCGTTTAGTTTCAATTTGTATTGCAACAAGAACAGCGCCTCTGGTGGTAACTATTAGGAACTACGCGTTGCCATACAAATTGAAACTAAACGTAAACGCGTTCGAAAACGTATTAACTGTTAAAAAAAAAAAAAAAAAAAAAAAAAAAAAAAAAAAAAAAAAAAAAGACGCTCCCCCAGGGAGTAAACAAGTTGGAGGCCCCTGGCGTGTGACGCTCTCCCGGCACTTACTACCAGCGCGTCCACCGACCACCTCGGACCACCATCGTCTCCTGCCATCCAGCTGCGTACCGCGAGGGGAGTGAGGGTACCCGGAAGGACCGACCACCCCTCAAACAGACCGGGCATCTAGCCATAGCCCGACCTAGGCGATCGAACCGCCCCTTAATCTTAACAATAAATTCTTAACTGTTCTATCATCTATAATTTTGCCCCTAGATAGGTACCCCAAGTTAGGGCTCCCTATCTACGTGACAAATTGGCGCCCATACGTGTTTTTTTTAAATAGGTCTTTCGGGTTTTGGTCTGTTTGAGGTTGGTATTTTCTTCCAAGCATTCTTGGTGTTGGTGTGTGTGTGCACGTCGCAGCTTTACTGTGTTTTTTTTTTTTTTTTTTTTTTTCCAGCGGGCTGATTTATTATTAAATTTTTTTTTCAACCTAGTTTAAAAATCTGAGACTAATTGTGCAACATTTATCGACAATCTTCGGTAAAACTAAGTTTTTTTTTTTTTATTAGGTATTTACTTCTACCTAAACATTACAGCCGACATCCCCGTGTGGTGTCGGGTTAGAGTAGCACCACCCCATCTCTTCCTGTGGGAGTCGTAAAAGGCGACTGAAGGATAGGGTTATTGTGTGTTGTGGATAACAGGCTGGCAATCTGCAGTTACAGTTTTCTTTCTTTTACCCTAATATTGCTACACTTGCAAACTTAATATATACTTTAATTAACTGTTAATTAGTGACAGTAAAGCTTAACCACTAATTTACTTTGATTCTTCTAAATCAGTAAAACTCAAAAGTTATAAAATGGCTCGACCAATTAAATACTCACAACTAACTAAATCAGAGCTTATATATGAGGTGTCCCCGTGTGGTGTCGGGTTAGAGTAGCACCACCCCATCTCTTCCTGTGGGAGTCGTAAAAGGCGACTGAAGGATAGGGTTATAGTGTGTTGTGGATAACAGGCTGGCAACCTGCAGTTAGAGTTTTCTTTTTTTTTTTTTTTTTACCCTAATATTACTGCACTTGCAAACTCAATATATACCTTAATTAACAATAAATGAATAACAGTAAAGCTTAACACTTAATTTACTTTCAATCCTGTAAAACGGTAAAACTTGAACTTGATACAATGGCTCGACCTATAAAATACTTACAATGACTATTTTTTTTTTTCTTTTCGTTTTTTATTGGGTAGTGTGTGCGTTCGTCACCGATAAGCCGGTGACGAAATATAACTTTAGAATTTCTTGAGATTTTCACTACGCAACGAGAACAGTGTAAGCCCTCACCAGAGTTATGCCTCTAAACGGCGAACTCAACTGGAAGCGGGTGGTGACTTCCTATCCTCAATAACCATACTAAGCCCTCACCAGAGTTATGCCGCTAAACGGCGAACTCAACTGGAAGCGGGTGGTGACTTCCTATCTTCTTAATTGCCCTACTAAGCCCTCACCTGAGTATGCTTCTCTGAACGGCGTGCTCAACTGGAAGCGGGTGGTGACTTCCTATGTTCTTAATAGCCTTAATAAGCCTTCACCTGGGTTCTCTGTCCCTTGGGAGAGCTCAACTGGAAGCGGGTGGTGACTTCCTATCTTATCAATAGCCTTACTAAGCCTTCACCTGGGTTCTCTGTCCCTTGGGAGAACTCAACCGGAAGCGGGTGGTGACTTCCTATCTTATCAAAAGCCTCACTAAGCCTTCACCTGGGTTCTCTGTCCCTTGGGAGAACTCAACTGGAAGCGGGTGGTGACTTCCTATCTTATCAATAGCCTCACTAAGCCTTCACCTGGGTTCTCTGTTCCTTGGGAGAACTCAACTGGAAGCGGGTGGTGACTTCCTGTAGCCTTAAATCCTCGACTATGTGCCTATAAGGCGCGTATCTCTATATTCTGGTAATCCGTGTAAAAATTAGTAGTAGTTCTCGCTATAACTATTTTTTTTTATAACTGTACGTTACCCTAAGATCAACCATGTAATGGTTAGCAACATTTGCTACTGGAGCATCGCACAAAAGTAAGTGTGCGTTTCTCTCTCTATAAGGAGTTTCTCTACTATTCTAAAAGTGGAAGAAACAGCTTGAACGATATGCTAGTATGATAGATGATGTATGAAAGTGTAAAGTAGTGAATAGGACCCTCAGCTCTTCTCGAAGGATTTTTCTTCTAGGAAAAATCCTTCTCCTAGGAGACGGTGTACTGTAACGTATAACGTTAAACATAAATACCTACTGTAACATCTTACCAGAAATAGGTTTTAATAAACAAGTTTTATTTCTTAATTTATCTCGTTGCGTAACCTATTTAATTTTGCCTTAAACATAGAAAACCTCTACTCATAATACTGTCTATGCGCGGGAGTTCGGAACATTCTAGATCTGTGACGTAGGTCGACCTTCCGCTATTATGTTTTGCCCTCTGCGGCCGAGACCGCGAGCTCGAGCGCGATGGGTCGTTCAATTGCCACCCAGCTGCGACGCGGACAAGCCGCTGCGCACCTTTATTAAATAAAGACGCCGCTATTAAGCGGACGTACCTAATTTCTCAATCCGTGAAGTGAGTGTAGTTTCCCGTAATTGGGTAAGTGTTGCACAATTGCTCCTTATTTAAATGAATGTAGTTATGTAAATCGTGGTTTAGCTGGTAATTACTTCCATCGGGATTAAATTCTTTTGTCTTGGACGCCGAACACGCCACGCCCGCGTGTCTCGTCCTTAAGTTATTAGTACGACGAATTTGAACATTAATTTGAACTGTATACTTTACGAATATACTACCAGCTGAATCACGTGTAGTTTTTTCCACGCTTTAAGCGATTACGTATTTGTTAATTCTAGGTTAGACTAGGTACATGCTACATCCATGTGTTACCTAAATATCTTATTTTATTCAGTGCTGTACTGTGCGATCTAGTGTACTATTAATGGTTAACGAATTTAATGTCATTGCTGTAATTTCCTATGCGGAAATTATGTATTTCCGTTATTTCACGCCATGTGTTTTTGCCTGCGTGGCATTGTTTTAAGCTTTGGTTTACATTTCTTAGGCTTAATCACATTTTAAATAAGTCGGAAAAGACTTTCTACTTTGATATACAATGGAAAATGTCCACGGTATATAATTTCCGAATCATAAATGTACTGAAATCATCCGAGAATCCTATGCTAACGCACCACGCTAAACAACTGCACTCCGCCGGCCTTGCTTTTGCATTTTCCTTCTTGCTTAATAATTTTGATGAATTTATTTATTACTTAGAAATATACATAACCTCTAAATTTACTCAAATAGACTGTAACTATAGCCGTGCACCTTTCAATCGTTTTGGTTCGATTAGTTATCAATTAATTAATAATTAATTGATAAGTAATCTTATTTCTCTTTCGGAAATTGCCGACTCACGCTTGGCATATGGTTCTCGCCGCCCTGCTTTGCTTATTTTGTACCTGGACTGCACCGCCATCATTCTTGAATGCTCCTTTCTATAACTTGCCCCACCCCCTTGCGTGAGCACATGGTTCTGCAGTCCAGGTCGAGAATGTGGACCCCTTATTTACCGTAAACGTGGACGCGTTGCAGGAACTACGCTTACATTTGAAGCCGAGGCAGACGCTCCCCCAGGGAGTAAACAAGTTGGAGGCCCCTGGCGTGTGACGCTCTCCCGGCACTTACTACCAGCGCGTCCACCGACCACCTCGGACCACCATCGTCTCCTGCCATCCAGCTGCGTACCGCGAGGGGAGTGAGGGTACCCGGAAGGACCGACCACCCCTCAAACAGACCGGGCATCTAGCCATAGCCCGACCTAGGCGATCGAACCGCCCCTTAATCTTAACAATAAATTCTTAACTGTTCTATCATCTATAATTTTGCCCCTAGATAGGTACCCCAAGTTAGGGCTCCCTATCTACGTGACAGTATCGATAAAACTTATACTAGAGGTATATTCCTTCACTGTGGCCAAGACATTTTTAGCCGTAATCAACTGCAAGAGTCTGTGCAGTTGGCAGTGAATATCCTACCTATCTACCCATTTCCTTCCAACCTTCCGTCTATAACCCGTAGGTCTCATGGCGCAGACATTCTTCTTATTTATATATGTATATATTAAATCTATGATAGAACTAGGGACTTAGGGCTCTAGGGTTGTTTACGGCAGTAGGAGTTAGGATTGATAGGTTCTAGCTCTCCCCATAGATTATATTACTAAAATTCCCTCAGAATTTTACAATGACTGAGAAAAAATGTCAAGTGATAGGTGACTAACACAACCTACTTTGCAGTGAAAAAGAAATAGAAAATCATTTTTCCATCACACAAAAGGACAAACACAATAATTTACTTTAAAAACAATGTTTTAAATGACTTGAAATCAGTGCCCAAATCGTTTCAAGTGTGCCTTTAAAGTTTGAAGAGTTCCCTCGATTACTCCAGGATCCCATCATGAGATCCATCCTTTTTACCATGGGACCTGGGAAGGATACTCTTTCAAACAAAAAAATAATTTTGCAAATCGTTCCAGGCGTCTTCGAGTAGGTAAGTGCCAAATAAAGACGCTGACGAAAACGAAGCTTTTTGTGAATAGAGATGGCAATAATATGGAAAGTACTCTCTAATGATGAGATATTAGTTGTACACAAAAAATATTTATTTACCTTATGCAACACGGGCTGTTTTTTGTTATTAATTGCCACGATTCCAATTTTCTTAATTGACAGAAGGGGACATCCCGAAGATGTCGCTTTTGTTTGAGGGCTCTGTAATTTTTACAAGCTTTCTATTAACTTGCAATGTAATAAGTACCTAACAATGTAGGGATGTATGTAACTATGTTAGTTCGGGTGGAATCTTGCAACTCAATTTTGAAGCAGATATCTTCAACCGATTAAGCTGAAATTTTAGACAAGCCGGTGGGAATCGGCTTGCTTCATACAAATGGGCGCTCCGCCACTGGTAGGTACTTACTGAAAAGTTAAGTGAGATTATACTTTAGTTTGTTTTCCAATTAATTACTTCAAAATTTATTAAAGACATAATTAATCTATACATTTTCTTGTAAATAACAACTTAACACATTATAAAAATAAAATTAAGCTAGCCTAAAAAAAAAAAATACAAGTAGAAATGATAAAACTAATAATCAAATTCTAAAATGGGCCCCTGTGGCAAGGTACCGAGTACGCTGGCAGCATTTCCTCGCTGAATAGCAATGCTTATGCGTTGAGCGAGGAAGCTGCCAGCTCTTCTATCCCCTGTGACGTCCACCAACCGTTTTGCCAATTCACGGTAGAGTGCCTGTGCGGCTGGGCCCCACGGACCAAGGGTCTCGACACCAAAAGCAACAAAGTTGTAGTTGGTATCGAGGCCCCTATATTTGCGCCTTTTGTTCGCCTC
Organism: Epinotia brunnichana; assembly: GCA_963854355.1. Classification (NCBI taxonomy): domain Eukaryota; kingdom Metazoa; phylum Arthropoda; class Insecta; order Lepidoptera; family Tortricidae; genus Epinotia; species Epinotia brunnichana. The sequence goes on along the minus strand of OY977945.1, from coordinate 5,894,745 downwards.
GGCAACCTCTGCCGCCGCACCGGCCTTATTTGTGGTACTGCTGAGATGGGAGGGAGCCAGTGTGTCTACGCAGGTCGCGTCCCACACTAGCACCCGTCCCATCTTCCACGGAATTAGTGTCATCCCATCTGGTCTTTTGCCGTCGTCTCTGGCGATTCCGACCGGCTCGAGTACCGCCGGTACATTCACGCTGGCAAGAGACCGTCGGATGATATCGTTAAGCGCGGCGTGACGGGAGAAGCGCCCCGCACTCCTCTGGCAAGACAGTCCGTGGTGCCCCAGCTGGTCGACGTCGTGGCCACAGTGACATTTATGTGGAGCGCATATGGGTACCCCAAGGCGGAGGCCAACTGCTAGTCGCAGTGTTTCCGGCCCCAAAAAAGTACCTGTAGGGGCCCATTTTAGAATTTGATTATTAGTTTTATCATTTCTACTTGTATTTTTTTTTTTAGGCTAGCTTAATTTTATTTTTATAATGTGTTAAGTTGTTACTTTAGTTAGATTAAATCAAGTTATTTATTGTAATTAACCAAATATGGATTTATTCCGAAATAAAATTATTGATTAACATGCTACGTTTTTTCCAGAAACATTACGAATGTTTCTTCAATCCAAATGTTTCACAGTTTAGGAAAAATATTTATAATCCTGAAATTGCCTATTGCTAGTCACTCGTAGTAATATCTCATAATTGTCCAATTAATGCCCTTAATGACGATTCCATCAGCCTAATGAGCTGCAAAACAATGCGTCAATCGCTGGACTTCCCACCCGAGACCATTGTTAGTGCCCATTTGTAATTAAGTACGCTAAGTACTTCCTAGACCCTCCTATTATACTAACTACGGGCGTTCTTATTACTTCTTAGATACTTGCTGACGGCAATTAGCATACTACAACTTTATAAGTTTTAGATAGATGTGTAGATTACTGATGACTGATAGCCGTTTTCCTCAGACATGCCTGGTTGCCTTTGGCATAGGCCTCCCCCAGAGTCCTCCATCTGACTCTATCTAGAGCTTCTCTTCTCCACATGGCTCCGGCGAAATTCATTTTCCCATCTTTTCTTTTGTCTCCTTTTTTTTCCTTTTTCCATCTCTTGGATAACAAGTCGTAAAATCTTTGGACCATTTTTCTTTGTTCCCCATCGTCATGTGCCCAGTCCGCTTCCATTTTAGTTTAATCCTTTTTAGCGTATTTAATCCTTTAGTTTTATATTTAGCATGCTCCTTTCCATGCTATTTTGACGCACTTGGAGTGATTTTTTGTGTTTTTTAGTTAGTGCCCATGTTTAACATCCAGATGTGTAGATAGTTCTACCCAACTTAACACTTTTAACTATACAGCTCGGTTGTCACAAGACAGCGCGCGAGCTGTATCGCGGCGAGTCAGAGTATCCATCTCTTCCTAAGTAAGTGTCCTAATTAGAAACAGAAGGATAGATCTCGACACAGCTCACGCGCCATCTTGTGATAACCGTGCTGGTTTGATTTGTATGGCAGTGACATTGCAGTCATCCTTACGACCTCACTCAAAACACGCACACAAATAATAACAAATGTTCAGTTTCAATCATAGAAATCCTAACCTGTCTTCATTGTTCTCATCCAAAGTAGCGCAAACCAGTTTAACAACTGCTTGCGTATCGATACTAAAGTCCAATTGTACCAATTGTTCAAATGTTGAGTTCCTTTTCAATGGCTGATATTAATTATTGAATAACACAGTAAGAACTGGTCCTCGTATCCCATATAAATATTATTTGTAATTTGTTACTATGACGCCATGCAATTAATGAATGAACATGTTCAAATAAAACCTAATTGTCCTAATTACATCTAATACTTAATGTAAAAAAATAATAATATGGATTCTATTATTTTTGAAATCATAGTGAAACAAGTTTGGTATCACTTTCAAGTTGAATAATTAATTAATTAATAAAAGAGAAGGCAGTACCTGTCGTCACAAAACGTTAGGTTATGAGTCAAATATCCTGCATTTATACTTGGTTTTGTCATTAGGACTTGCATAGAAAATGGAAATATGATGATATTTACGATGGGTGCTCAGCTCATGGTAGTGTGTAACGATTGATTGTTCGACACTGGTCGCAGCAACGGGGTATTTAAAACTAGTGCATTATATACTGACCATACGATTAAAATAGATCCTTATTTCAATATGAGAACAGATAATTTCTATGTGCCCCCTCTAACAAACGAATTTACATTAGTGCAAACTCGGGCAGGCCTCCGGAAAAAGTAATCTTGGTAAAAAAGAAGTTGGGAAGCGTACCTAATCAGACCAATGTTTTGTTTATTATTTGCAGAGTTTTTTCAACCCATATTAACCTTTTCGACGCTCTGTCAAAGATAAAAGTTGTTAACCACACGCCAAGTCAACAAGACGTTTAGTGCGGAGTTAAACCTTATGTCAATGCAAGAAGGTTGCTATCGCGCTGGGCTCCTTGACGCATATATCAGTCGTTGGCGTTGAACCTGCGGTGCGTCGCGTCCTTGGCGTCGGAAAGGTTAAACAATCCTCAGTCTAAAGACTCTAAAGCAAGTACGTGTTTTATTTAATATATAGCACTAACTTCCTGCGCGGCTCTGCCCACGTTGGCATTACAACTGGCTGAAAATCTGTCTCCGCTCATCTTTTACATTGGTGAAAGATTTTTTGAAACCGTATGAGCAGTTACGGAGTTTACCCCTAAATAGAAACGTACGAGTATAAAGCTTGACCCTCACATACAAACCTTATCTCTTTATTGAACGAGAGAGCGAAGCGAACATAGTTCTCCGTTACAACTTGGCCTGAAATTATTTCGTATGTTCGTATGTCCGGCTAGCCGTCTGTACGTCTGGTAGGTCTCCTCTACAGGTCGTATTTCTCATCCGATTCTAGGGGAAAATTTTGACAATTCAGTGTTTTCAAAATTAATCGAAAACATTTTTTTCTAAATTATTAAAAACATTTTTTTATACCACAAGACCACTAGTAATATTAGTATTAGACTATGTATGTGGGGTAAGAATAACTATGCCAAGTCCTCCTTCGCACCGATTGGGTGCATTTCACATTTCTTCATTAGCACATAATACAAATATCGCCCTTGACTCTTCATGCTTTCAAGTTTCAACTGCGGTCTACTTTTGTTCGTCGTTTCGCATTTGTTTTGCATTTCATTAAGTCGCGCTCGTTTGCTTCCACTCGCGCCGAATTCACTTGTAAGACTGAGCAAGCGAAACATATTTAAATGTGATAAGGATGTTAAGAAGTTGAACGAAATAGAGACCCTGTTTACTTAGGAAAGTAGTTTTTTTGCAAAGGTCTTTAGGTTAATGCGATAGACACGTTGAAATAAACTAGTCAATAAGATTAAGTCTTGAATAAATCGTACGTCATTCGCACATTAGCTTGCAATAAAACTTCAAATAAACGTCGGTTGTTTTAATATCTCTCTATTCGTGTTTTTTGATGTCAATAAAAAACTACTTATTGTTTAAGTTGGTTTTTTACCTGCTATAGCGATTTTAATCTGTCGGAATCAATGTTTGATGTATCGTTGGTTCTGAACCGATTTTGCTAACAGTTTTTGTCGTGTATACCTCATTACCTTATTTTCAGTTAGTCAAATCGATTGGCATTTGTGTAAGAAGGAAAAGTACGGGCAACGAAAAATTGTACCTAATAGAGGGAAAAAAGTACTATAAATCTAAATTCTAAGATTTTTTTTTAATGTCGCACATTTGAGTGAAAACGCCCATATCTTTGTCTGTAGTGTAGGTACGTCAAACATACCTATTTATATTTAATTTAATTTGATACCAGACTCGACGTCTCACCGAAGTAATGCTACTACAAGTAAATACAAAGTTTCATCTCCAAAATACGAAATGTTTTAATTTCTGAGGCGCAGCACAGCACTGGCCGCTGTGTTTACCTTCATGATTGATGTTGATTGGGAATCGGTTAAAATTAAAGCGGAATAATAACGAATTTATTTTGGGGCGGTAGGTAAATTGAAAATTCTAATGTGTTTTTGCCCTTGTGTTATTTAAGATATTTACAATTTTAAGGTTTTTTGTAGGCAAAGGCAAAAGGGCGTCTGACTGAAGTGGTTTCTAACCTAGCAAAAACATTATAATTAAATAGGTTTCTGTCTACGTGCATCATTGCTCATACATAAACATAACATAAAAACTCGCACCTGTAGGTACCTACTCTCAAATACGTCTTTTGAGAATAGAGCATAATAAATAAAATGTACAGTGCCTCTTCTAGGACTCATTGTTGTTTTGTTATTGTTTTGTTCCTTTTAATTGTTGTTTCGTTTCACAGTGTAAGTAAAGTACTTTTCTCAAAAATGGCCCGCAAAGTGAACATAACTCGCTACATATTGGAAGGTAAAGTGTATAGTTGAAGGCCAGATCAAAATTAAAAAATAAAAAACATTGCAGGCCGCCTGGAATGTTACATATGAATTCCTTTATTTGTCGAGTACCAAACTTTTTAAAAAGTAGAAACTGGCATTATATATAAAAGACGGCACAGGTCGTATTCAGCCAAATCAAGTCGTATTTTTCTGTTGCAATCGCGACATTTTTGTATGTGTCATAAAAAGATTGCGTTTTTCGGTGGAAAAATACACTTGCGATTCTGTTTAAAAAAAAATATGACGTTTAATTTTATGTAATTTGCAGTATCCTCAATTTGTATTTAATAATAACGCTTGATTTCAATTTAGTCTTTTTTATTCCCCCAATTTTGAGAAAAGCACTATATTAGCCTCAGCCGGAATGGCAATTGCAGGCTTCGTATTATAATTAAACGGACTCGCAAGCTCGTCCGTTTAAACAAAATGCTCAGCCTGCAATTGCCTCCTTCCCGGCCACGGCAATAATGTACTATTTCACATCACTAGCTCGGAAAGCCCATTTTTATTCTTTAAAAACAGATAGCAAAACTGCATTTTATCCACAAGAGTGCAAATAATATTTGAAATCCGAACGTGTTATTAGTTACTTTTTTAAACATAATAACATGTAAAGGCCAGTCCAGACAGGACATTTTTCGCCCATCAGATTTATTTTATTTAGGTACCTTTTTTGAATGTTTTATTCTTTTTTTTATGTTTTTAATTATTTTTTTCTTTTTTAAATGTTTTTTTGTTTTTTTAATATTTTTTCTTTTTCTCCTTCTTCAAGGGGACGTAGGTTCGTGGTCTTCTCTCCCTCTCACTGAGCATAAGCGTGAGCGAGATGGAAGTGCGTGTTTGGAAGCGCGGATATCATGTCTTTTAATTTTATTTCTTTGCGCGTTTTAATAAATAAAAAAGTAATAGCTGATTTCCCTCAAACATGACCTTGCCGATTTTTAGAATCAATTGTTATGTGTTTAGCTGTTGTGCATAATTTGAAACGATTTTTTTAAGTGTATTTTAGACCTATGTTCGTGATTTTTTTCTATCGAGTGAAAGTCAAAAACTCAGGATTCGAATAGCTGATTTCCCTCGAGAAAGACCTCAAGATTGCTAATTAAATTTAAGGCAGCCGTATTATAATCCAAACAAGAGCTACGATTTTTTAAAAATCCGTTTTTGGAGCTCACGTCGCCTTAAAAATGTTGTTTCTCTTTTTAAATGTTTTGTTTCTTTTTGAATGTTTTTCTGTATTTTTTTCTCTTTTTAATGTTTTATTGGTCTTTTTATACGTTTTTTTCTTTTTTTTTATCTTTTCTTCTTATTTTAATGTTTTTTTTATATTTTATTGATTTAAATGTTTATTCAAGGTTTTTTTATTTTTCCACTTGAAAAAAAATTTTTTTTTAATGTTTTGTTTCTTTTTGATTTATTTTTGTGGTTTTTCCACTTTTTTCTCTTTTTAAATGTTTTTTTTTGTCTTTTTTTATATTTTTTTAAGTTTTTTGACCATTTTTCTCTTATTGTAATGTTTTTAGTAACTTTTTTTCTTTTATTATGTTTATGTTTCTATTTTATTGCTTTGTTTTTCTTTTTTCAATGTATTCTGCTTTTTTCTCCTTTTTATAAATGTTTTGTTTCTTTTTGAATGTTTTTTTTTTCTTTTTTTATGTTTTTTTGGTCTTTTTTCTTTTTTTATACGTTTTTTCCTTTTTTTTAATGTTTAATTTTTATTATTTCGAGGTTTATTGAAATTCTCATATCTTTTTGATGTTTTTGCCATATTTTATTGTTTTTTTTTTATTTTTTATTGATTTATATGTGTTTTTCAAGGTTTTTATCTTTTTCTATTTAAAAAAAAATCCACTGTTCTCTTTTTACATGTTTTTTTTAACTTTTTTCTTTTTACATGTTTCTTTTTGTTTTGTCTTTTTTTACGTTTTTTTTCTTAATCTTATGTTTTTTGTAACTTTTTTTCTTTTTTATATGTTTTTGTCTCTATTTTATTGCATCGTTTTTCTTTTATCAGTCTTTTTTAATGTTTTTTGAAATTATTTTTGCCTTTTTTAAGTGTTTCTTTATTTTATGTTATTTTTTTTGTATCTCAATGTTTTTTCTCTTTTCCTCTTTATATATTTTTTTTTAATTTTGTAATATTTTGTTTCTTTTTACATGTTTTTTAATTTTTTTTTCTCATCTTTAATGTTTTTTCCCCCTTTTTAATATTTTTTAAAAAATTTCTTTATTTTACTTTTTTGTTTTTTTTTTGGTTTTTTTCCTCGCTTTAGTGAGGTGAAAAGATTTGTGTTACACACGGGTGCAAGTTATTTTGACGTCTCGTGTGTTGCAACACTCGCTACGCTCAGGATTCTATTTTTGAACCACTCGCTTCGCTCAGGATTCTATTTTTATTATTTAACCATAGCATCCATTCGCTAGCTCGTGGTTCAACCCTAGAATCCATTCGCTAGCTCGTGTTTCAATTCCATACTCGCGGTTAAAATACAACTTTGCACCCTTGTATAACAAATAACTATAAGTACCTAAATCTGTAATTCTGAGTAAATATACTTAAATAAATAAAATATTTATTAACAACCCGACTTCATTCAATCCGACGGGGGATAGGTCCTCTTAATAAACAAATTGTAAGTATAAAGAAGGTAGGTTGATAGCCCAGATCACGCATCGAACCTATTGCCATAGTCGTCTCTTACGTCAGCCACGTAAAGAAAGGGGTGGTGCTATTCTACTCCGACACCACACTGAGTTGGAACGTCATTGCTCAGCACCAATCCATATTCTATCTATGGTATGTCGTAAGTTTGACAATGACAGAACTTATCTATTCCATTTATGGTAAACATCCGAGTGCTTGACGCTGTGTAGTATATGGCATAGGCACTCTATGTATATCAAAGTGACAAGGCTTCGAATGAAGAAAATAACCCATATTGCTTTAACATAAGTGCACACGCACCAGTACAGCGTCGAGGACTTGGACGTTTACCTTATATAGTTTTCTTAAATTCTGGGTTTCTAGCCTACTAAGTATTAATAGTATCAAATTAATACTTTGGTATTTGTATCGTATTAATACTATTAATACGATACAAATACCAAAGCACAACGAAAATTTTAACCGTGCAGTGCATACTTAGTTCGCGTTCAAAACAATTCATACCCGTGGATAACTTTTACAGTTAAAAGCATGATGAAACTTCGAGATGATGCGCATGCTCGGAGCAAATTAACCAAGTTAGACTCGCACACTAAATATTACAAAGATTTAAAACACATAGTGACTTCAGCAATTTATAACGAGAAAACTGCATATATCAATCAGCAAATCAATAATAATTTAAAAAACATGTTCGACAAATTTGGTACCTCCGTTTTCTCTCTCAGACCAGTTAGCGAAACACATGTGCTCAACACAATATAGTCGATTACCACTAATGCACAAGGTACTGATGGCATTACGTTAAATATGATTCTGTTGACGCTACCTTATACGCTCTCAATAATCACCACTATATTATCAACAAATCTATTGAATCAGGTGTATTTCCTGACTCGTGGAAATCTGCTACAATTAAACCAATCCCTAAAATACCTAACCCAACCTATTTGAAAGATTTCCGTCCGATTAGTATTCTGCCATTCATATCAAAAAAATTTGAGAGAGATGTGTGCTTACAGCTAACAGATTATTTAGAGCCAAATGGGATCCTGCCTAAGAAACAGTTTGGTTTCAGGAAAGCCCGTAGCACAAGGACAGCCTTACTAGATGTAGTAGATGACATCTTTGGCTGCTCGAGGTAGTGGTGAAAATGTTATCCTAGTATTGCTGGATTTCTCTCGAGCCTTTTATACGATTAATACTACACTTCTACTATCCAAGCTGGCTTTCTATGGAGTTGACAAAGGTTCTCTCAGCTGGTTTGCGAGTTACCTTGCTGGGCAAACCCAATTTGTCGAAGTACGTGATGAAAATGGTAAAGTAACAGTCTCCAGTATTTTGGCTGTGGAACGGGGAGTGCCACAAGGCTCTATTTTAGGTCCGTTGTTGTTCATATTATATAGTGCTAATATTATAAAGAATATAAAATACTGTAATTATCATATGTACGCCAATGATCTTCAAATATATGTATCATTTAAACCAGACGAAATCAACTCAGCAGAAGACAAATTAAATTCAGATCTAGGGCGTATTGCACAGTGGTGCAAGACTAATAATCTTGTCTTAAACGCGAGTAAAACCAAATTAATGATGTTTGGTACAGACAAACACTTACGTGACCTTACTTCTTATGACCCCAAGGTATCCGTTTTGGGCGATCGCTTAGGGCGCGTCTACGTAGCTCGTAACTTAGGCCTTGTCGTGGATTGTATACTACGTTTCGAAGAGCACGTCTTAGAATTGATGCGTTACTGCTTTTACAGACTTGAAGTGCTTTATCGTGTCCGTGACTTCATTAGTGTCAACTTACGCATAAATCTTTGTGACACTCTTATTATGTCCAAGTTGAGTTATGCTGATGCTGTTTTCGGCGTGTGTTTGCTTGCACGTACTCGTACCTTGATACAACGTATCCAAAATGCATGTGCGCATTTTTGCTTTAATGTTCCACGCCGATCTCACATCACTCCATTTTTAAATAGCTGCAAATTATTAAACATGGCCGCCAGACGAACCACACCCACTTTGCTTCATTTATTTTTGGAATCATTCATACCAAACAACTATCATACCTGTACAGCAAATTAAATCTCTCCACATGTGAAAAGCGAGGAGCCTTAAGACTGATTAGTAACCAACACGTCCGTTTTTCGTGGCAGTTTTCGGTATGCTGCCACGAAGTGTTGGAATGATCTTTCACCACCTATCAAAAAATGTATATCCATTGCATCATTTAAAAACAAAATTAAGATGTATCTTATCAACCAACAAATATCTAATGCATAAGCGGACAATCCACATAGCTCTTGAATTTCAATACCTGTAATTGAAATCACAGCACATATACACCTGCATTTCATCATACTTACCTTAGACCTTAGAACAAGTAAGTAAACTTACTTAGCTTATGTTTATAGTTATATTTATAGTTTATACTTTGAATGTAACTTGTAACATAATTCCAAAATGTAATTTGTAACTGGTTCCCCGAGATACAGGCGAAGCCTAGTGCGGAGACCTCTGGAAATTAATGTAAGAAAATATGCCAAATAAAACTTTTATTACTTATATTACTTAGCTCTGAGATAATTAATTGCGCAGCGACCTCTCTTTCTTATTAATTAGGTTTTTTTACGTATAAGTTATAATTATAAGTTATATTTCAAGATCTGTATCTTTCTCTGGGTGCCCTGAAAACCAGCGCCTTTAGCATATATTGCTGCTGGCATATGCTGAGTGGTATCCATTTTGGTGCATTTAAGCTGTATGAAACACACATGTGAAATTTCTTTGTGATACCAAATACATATATTTCTTTCTTTCTTTCTTTCTTAGTAGCTGGGTTTATAGCTTTCTAACTATTGTATTGTATTATTTTAGGAACAGAAAATGTTACTTTCATAAAAGTATCACTGCACAAAACAGTACGCGCCACCACCACATAAGTTTGAGTCTGTGATGCGATGTTAGTTACTCTAGTAGCATCGCAGAGGTGTCAGGGGGTTCGACGGGTGTACGGGAGGCGATTTGGGGCTAACTTCACTCACGCAAACTTATTCAGTTCAATTTCAATTCAATTTCGTTATTTCAGACATACATAGTATCCATAGAGTGTTAGTAAACATAAAAAAAGCGGCCAAGTGCGAGTCGGACTCGCACATGAAGGGTTCCGTGAAATAAATTGCGGTTTACGATTTATGACGTATTAAAAAAAAACTACTTACTAGATCTCGTTCAAACCAATTTTCGGTGGAAGTTTGCATGGTAATGTACATCATATATTTTTTTTAGTTTTATCATTCTCTTATTTTAGAAGTTACAGGGGGGGGACACACATTTTACCACTTTGGAAGTGTCTCTCGCGCAAACTGTTCAGTTTAGAAAAAAATGATATTAAAAACCTCAATATCATTTTTTAAGACCTATCCATAGATGGGTACGTATGGGTTTGATGAAAAAATTTTTTTGAGTTTCAGTTCTGAGTATGGGGACCCCTAAAACTTAATGTTTTTTTTTCGATTTTTATGTGATAATCTTAATGCGGTTCACAGAATACATCTACTTACCAAGTTTCAACAGTATAACTCTTATAGTTTAGGAAAAAAGTGGCTGTGACATACGGACGGACAGACAGACAGACAGACCGACGGACATGACGAATCTATAAGGGTTCCGTTTTTTGCCATTTGGCTACGGAACCCTAAAAATACTTAATCTAGTGTTAGTATTGATAAGTAGATTTTTAAATTATTATATTTATCAAATGTCATACTTATGTATGTGGCGCGTATGAAACTCAGTCTCGAGACTAAAGGTGCGTCAGAAATTCTTGCCTATTAAGTATAAATAAATGATTTACGCACTCTGGGGTTTTCCGCCAATAACAATGATTATTGTTTATCGAACAACAATACCGTGTTAAGGTAAAATCCCAGTTAAATACGGATTTGTTGTACATTACTTACGCACGTCTTTACTAACCTATACGCATATACACTTAATTGTGTAAGTAGGTAGACTTTAAGTCTGTCTACAGAAAGAAGTTAGTAGTATACGGTATTTGATTGTATTTTATTTGTGTATTGGTATTTAACTATATGTACCTATAGATTTGTCATTATTTATACACATTGTATGTTTGTATCTGGAGTTGCACCGCAACGCCCATAATCTGTCTGCTTTGCCCAAAGTTTGACAGGCATTAAGTCCGTATTTTGTACGATAAGTCTTCTTTTGGGTTAAATTTTAAGAGTCCGCAGTAAGCTCGATTCTCCATACAAACGTAGTTACGCTCTCATTTTAAAACGACTAGCTTTTTTGCTCTGAAACTTTGTCCTTAGAATAAGTTAAGTACCATCCAGGGGGGTAATCACGTAACGTTCCGAACGCGCGTTAGTACAATTTAACTGTCATTTTTTCGTGAAAAGGTGTCATTTAAATCTACCTGACGCGCGTACAATGCGTTACGTGATTGACCCAGCAGTGGTCTGTTGGTAATTCGTTTATGTAGCTTCAGATACCATGGTAAAAAAAAATACAAAGTTTTTCAAACAAAACTTGTTTTACTGCATTTGGTTTGTTTTATAAACTGGAGCCATATAAACTAATTACATACCTAGATATACCTAATGTCAATGTATATGTAAAGTTTCGTTACAATCCAACACGTAGTCTCTCCGTTTGTATGGGAAGGTGAAATTTGGCCGAGCTTAATGCGGACTCTTAAATTAATTAATAATCCCAGCACCAAAGTAAAACCAAGATGGCGGCACACGCACAGATTCACTAGTGCGCATGTGGGTCCCCCGTTCCCCCACGCCGCCCCGTAACTATGGATTCATGCACCCCACCTCACATCAGATTCCACCCGAATATCGACTCTTGCGCAATATCTCATTACCTGGCTGGGATAATACTGCGCTAATTATGTTCCTTCTCCTCTCGTCAATGCTCAGTCAGGACTGCCGGAGTTATATTTGTCAAACGTGACGTGTCTTGACGCGACAGAACATTCATTCGCTCTGACGTGACGGCTATCGTTGTGTCAGACGTCAGAGCACATCAGAGAATATCACGTCAGATGAGTAAGAATCCGGCTCTGTAACGTTAGTTTCTCTCTGATAATATTCCGCCATCAGTTCTTATTCTTATATCATCCGATTTGGCGAGTCAAATGCATTGGGCTCTTCTCTTTTTACTCTTATGTATTATCTACACTTGAAAACAATGTTTATACCCGGATCTAAACTAAAACTACCTATGTACCGATTATCAGTCGTATCGGTATATATATACTTGCACGTATTGAACTAATGGCTTCGGCCAAATATAGAAGGGTTATCATTTATCATAGGTCAACTTACGACAGACGAACAGTATGTGGCGTCGAGGTAAATTATGAGTAAAGTAAGTATAGTAAATAACATTAATATACAGAAATATAATCAGACGGCCGTGTGTATCTTATTTTAGCGTGGGGATCATATCTCGTTGGTAGAATTTGACTTGAAAAAGTGCCATGTGAATAAAATTAATTTATTTCATTTATTTCAATATTGTGTTCCTGAGTCCAGTTCCGGCTGAGGTATACAGTAGGTACCTTTAGCTTACCTTTTACCATAAAGTAAGCTGAAGGTAAGGTAATCCGCTGGATGCGGGTGGCGTAGGACCGGCCATTGTGGCACTCTTTGGGGAAGGCCTATGTCCAGCAGTGGACGTCTTTCGGCTGATATGATGATGATGATGAAGCTAAAGGTACCTACTGTTGGCATGAGGCTAAGGTCTTGTTTTCCACTAACTAGCTCATAATTATCTTGAAAAAAGTGTCTACTATAACTACACATTTTCTACAGAATTAATAAAAGGGATTCGTGTGCAAAGAATGGTGGCAGGTGATGGTTTACACTGGTGACACTTTGATTTATTATTGACTCTTGTCACTGATCCAATTTCGCCAATACCTAATGGAATTCACTACAGGAAAGTACTAAACGAAAAACCGTGTTAACCAACCACAGACCGATGACGTATGCAGTTAAACGGACGCAATACTCTTCTGCGACGTGGCACAGGTCTTGTGTTCCAATGACGTAGATCCCTTGTGCGTTAAACTCTGAAGTGTGACGACCCAGCGAGAGCGTGTACGTGAACAGGTACAAGCTCTTTAAAGTACAGAACAATAAGTCATTTATATCCCCTAGACTTGCTACGCGTTCGAAATTTCCCCGGAAAACAAACTACGATGACCATAAATGCCCGCGCGGCTTAGTCCGCGAATTACGATGAACCCAGGCAGAGTCTCGAGGTAAAATATAGCTTATCTCTACCCTGAAGATCCATTCTATATACTGGTCAAGTAATTTTAAAATCGGATGAGTATTTTCGTAGATTACCCCCGAAATGCAAACAAACAAAATTACATTTCATAGGCATTGCCTCTTTTTATTGGTGTAGAAATATAATTGATCAATATTAATCGCACAGTGCAGTCGTACTAGTGCTCAAGGGTTATGATTATGATGTCCAAAGGCATTTAAATCATTAATAATACGTAACCAACAATTCATAATTTAAACATATGTCAAACGTGTTATAATAGTTACAATGACTATAATTTATTCCTCTACAACAAATATTTAAAATAAAAAATAATAAATATTTGCGGACAATCTTACACAAATCAACCTAGTCCCAAACTAAGCAAAGCTTGTACTATGTAGTATGTACTTGTACAAAGGTGACTTAAGCAAAAATTGAGAAAATAAAGTACCTAGGTATTGATAATTTCATACCACCCCCTTAAAGCTTTCCTGTCACTTTTTTAGTACAGTTACTAAATGCCGGGCAAAGTTTGAATGCCCCTGTAGGCTAGAAAAGTAAATACGCCAAACGAAAGGGCGAGAATATTACTTTATCTTTGTCGAATACGCCAACAGTATGCAAAGTTCAATTTGTGCGCGAGCGTCAGTTGAAGTCAAGGATTTTCTGAATTTGCGTCGGCTTTTGTTTCTGGCCCCATAAAACAAAAACGAAATAAAAAAAATTGTTTGCATTTTGTTGAATTAACATTCAGATGAGATAAACTTTTGTTTTTAATATAAACTTCATTAAATATTTAATTGATTCTTAGTCAAAAAGGATGATTTATAGCTTGTCCTGTTTTTGTGACATTATCGATTGTATATGTAACTACGTACCATTTAGCATGTCATATTAAACGGACAGTGCCGACTTGTGTGGATACAAAGTTTGTTTTACATTGTGACAGAAAACGGACATTGCCATTATTTCCTTTAATTAGTTTATTTATTAACTGTCACTTTTATAGGACGTTGTTGCTTTGGAGTTGTGAATTATATGTAAATTATTTTTATCCTAGTTTCACAATGGCGTGGAAAAATGTATGGCGCGCACAAAAAATAATGGCGATGCTTGCGCCATCTGACTCGGAAGAGTTCAGTGAAAAATCTTGCACAAAATATAATGACTCGACCAGAGGGGTACTTACGTGATCGACCTGCTGATCACGGTCTGACCTCTAGCACCCCGTCTACAAGTAAATTTTGTCCTCAACAACAAACACAAAATCCACCTTCATTACTATCAATGTTGGTACCGAGTACATCTTCGACGTCCATATATAGTTCCAAAACCTAGTTCACCGTTGTCATGGGGCACTTCAACGCAAATCTGGGCAAGAGAGATGGTGAAGAGCTGAGAGTGGGGCAATTTGGAGTTGGAACTCGAAACCACCTGGGCCAACTACTAGTTGGCTTCTTGGAGAAGGAGTGACCGATACATGATGAACTCCTTCTTCAATAAACGCGAGCACAGAAAGTGGACCTGGCTAAGAGATTGAGGCCACGGTGCAATTAAAAACGAGACTGACTTCATCCTGTCGACGAGGAAGGATACATGATACATTATATGATGTCTCTGTGATCAATACAGTTAAACCCGGGAGCAATCACCGTCTGTTAAGAGGCACATTGAATATATGTGTCAAGCAAGCGCGCTCTCGATTGATGAAGTCTCCGTCCAGCATCAATCCAAATTCGAAACCCTGCGAGCTTTCAGCTGGAACTTCAAACCGTTTACATTGCCTAGACGGCGATGTGGACGAATTCAACGACGGGTTTGTGGAAGCTGCCCGTGCCTGTGGGTCTAAGTTCTTCAAGGCCCACGATCTGCGCCAATTCAATACAAACTATTGAAGACGCCATCCAGCGTAATAAGGGCGCTAAAGTGTTCTCGAGAGATCTGTCCATTGGGCAGAGCCAGCTCAGCTAGTTGAAAACTGAAGAAGGTAGAATCTTTTCTTCTAAACCTGAGCTTTTGGTTGAGATAGAGTGCTATGCGGACAGCTATGCACATCAACTCGCGGACCGGAGGTTAGTCTGGCGAAAAACCCTAGAGCTTGACTAACCCCACACTATACCGACGATATCCCAGAAAACAGCCTGTACGAGATTGTAATGGCTCTAAACAGCTTAAGAACAACAAGGCACCAAGTGAAGACGGAATAACAGCCGAACTCCTGAAGGCAGGTGGAAAACCGGTCCTTACGGCCCTTCAAAATTTGTTCGATTCCATCTTACTGGAAGTAAAAACGCCAAAGGCATGGAAAAGAGCTGTGGTGGTGCTGTTCTTCAAAAAAGGTGACAACACCCTGCTGAAGAACTACCGACCCATCTCACTTTTCGTTCAATATTCCGCAGTGTCTCAAGATGAGAGTATTTGACCAGTGTGTGTTGCCAGTCAGTGATGACATATGGCACTGAAACGTGGTTGCTTATAAGCCTCATAAGAAGGCCCAAAGTCACCCAAAGGGCAATGGATAGTGCTATGCTGGGATTTTCTCTGCGTGATCGCATCAGAAATAAGGCTACCCGCAGCAGAACCAAGGTAACATCCCTCCGAATCGCTAAGCTTACGTTGCAGTGGGCAGGGCACATTAGACATAGAACCGATGGCCGTTGGGGCGGAAAGGTTTTAAAGTGGCGACCCCGTACCGGAAGATGCAGCGTGGATAAACCCCCGACAAGGTGGACTGATGATTTGGTAAAGATTGCGGGAGTCTGCTGGATGCGGGTGACGCAGGACCGGTCACTGTGGCACTCTTCGGGAGAGGCATATGTACATCAGTGGACGTCTTTTGGCTGGTGTGATGATGATGCTGATGATGATTTTGTTCAGTTATTCAAGCTTATTTTTAGTTTACAACACTTTTTTAATTTTGTTTTTTAAACTCCATGACAGCATTGTCCGTTTTTTAGGATAACATCAAGAGCATTAAATTTATACGATTCGTGGCAATGGCCGTTTTAACGGACGTCCTGAAAAACTTACTTTCATAATGTTTTTAATTTTTTTTTCTTAACAATAGTTCTTTTTATCCAATAACTATCACAAAAAACATTCCGAGTGATAGCTGGCTACATTCCTTCATGTCTTGCTATGTTAAGGGTTAATCTAATTCTTCAAGATTATATTTTGAACATGACTGTATTCATGGTGTATTTTAAGAATTGCAGATCGAACCGCCAAACAACTTTATTGAAACACACAATGACAATAAGCTATAGCTTAGTTAGTTCCACTTTTTAATTAAGTACCTACCATGTTGAGCGGCGATAACCACTTCCAGCTAGACAATTTAATCGCCAACGTTACTGAGTACAATCTAACAACATCGTTTTAGTCCTAAGTTGTAACAAAACCATCAGTATGGAGCATGATTTGATCATCAACACGAGGATGCCAACGCGTTATTTTTTGCGAAAAGATTGTATTCAATGAACCGCAAATTCGACACAATCGAATGTGCTTATCTAACCACCTACAACGCACTGTTATTCCAAAAACCCTTACGTCAACAACGATTTATTAATTATTGTTTTCATTTGAGATCGTTAGAGTATCGGTCAAAATAATTATCATGACGTCGCTATAGGTTATGACCCGCGCACACTTGCGCAGGCGTTCATTGTTATAAAAGCGCGCGCGCGCCGAGCCCTCTTCAATACCGCATTGCCACTCGTTGAGTCCGCACCGTTGTGAATAAAATTGTGAAGTGTTTGGAAGTGCAGTGACCATGTTTACCAATCCGTTTGAAAGGAAGCATTCAGCGCTGAGGCAGGTTTTAGACCGCTTCATCGGGAAAGAAGCCAAGCTTGGCTTTCGCAAGAAGAAGGACCTCACCAAGGTCGTATCGACCGGGAGCACATCTTCTGTCGCCTCATCCTCCATCTCCGACTTCACGCCGAGGTTCACCAGGCAAAGATGAAGGGAATCAGCAGGGATTTGACACCAGTGAATAATTTTCGAGATGATGTTATTACTAACAGGTTGGTTTCTTTATTTTGTTACTTAAATTTTGAATTCTAAAAATGTTGTGTCTTTCAAAAGAGTATTGATCAGAATATGAAGTAAATTACTATTTCTGTTATTTACAAGAATGCTAACTTTATATTACTCTTCTGTAGGTACCTAATCAATATGCAAAACGATGAAAATTGCAATTTCAAACAGTATATCTTGGCATATTATAATATTATGTTGATCAGATTTATTATATACATAAAACATTTATCGTTTGAGATGAAATGAGTATTCAATTAAAATCAGACGTCATGTCGAAAGCAAAACATGTTAGAAAAATACCTAACCTAGTCTTTTTTTTTGTCTGCAGAAGGAAGGAACGAGTCTGCTGACGTCAGAGCGGAATGGCGTCGCTTAACGGTCAACCACCGAGGATGTGTCGAGTTTATTGCAATAAAGCTGATTTACTGACTTTGTTTGTTTTACTTTTATTATTCTAATTAGGACGGGTTGCATCAATCACACTTTACGGGCCCCGGTAATGGCTAAATATGGTGGCGGCAGCTGTCATTCTATAGAACATTTCAAATTTCCAAACGATTACCAACGGCTTGAACCAACCCGCCGATTAACGGATTGCTTTGAAAATGATTTAAAGATTTATGCTATTTTTTTATGTGAATTTGGACCAAAAATATTGTTTGTTCCAAGATTAATACAGTTCTGACGTTTAACCTCCAAGGAATAGTGAAAAAACCTTTTCACTGCCAGGTGAAATTCAATCTTATAACAATTCCATAAAGACTGACTGTGGGAATAACTTTTCTCACTTTATCAGCAGGTACATACTGTGTATGTAACCGGTATGCCTGTTTGATCAGATCCGGCTAGAGTTGCCAACCGTACTATATTATATAGTATTGTACTACATTTTGACTCTTTGTACCTACTATACATATACTGTTTAAGAATTATATACCTAGTACGCCAAAAAAGTATATTTTGGGGTTCCTTATCTTATCTAGGTGAGGGCCCTTTCGGATGCACTTCGACCCAGCAGGATCTTTTGTGCATTTGCCCTCTCCTTTATACCTGCTTAACCTGCTCCCAGGCTTGCTCCATCGTTTCCACAAAACGGATGATGTTGTTCACCGGGAGCACCTTGAATTCCTTTGGTTGCGGATAGCCGTTACCAAAGTAGTTCATTCTTTGTCTGGCAAGGGGACCTTACGAAGTGCTTCAAATTGCCGAGGGTTTTTACTAAATAGCAACATTGTCCAGCCAAGTACAGTCAAAGAATTTAATTTCCTACCCACTTTGGACTTTGTCAAAGTGACGTAATCAATCAAAACGTAAGAGACTTCTTATGATTTTATTTACAGTGTCACTTTGAAATAGTCCTAAATGGGTAGGAAATTAAATTCTTTGACTGTACTATATTTTTACAGTGTTCTATACTTTTGTTTTTTTATCTGGGAAATACTATATCGCCCCCAAAAATAGTTAGCAACCCTAGATCCGGCATTAGTAGCGAATATCAGTTCGATTTCAATTCAACGACAACCAGAATCTAAGATTATGGTGATTTGTCAGAATTCTATGAAATAATCTTAGATTCTGGGTTCAGTCGTTATTCAAGTTTGGTCAACCGGGCCTAAGAGAGAACAAAATTATTATACAAGATACAAGATATTTATTCATAAAAGTCAATGTTTTACAAGTCAGGTATGTACATAGGTAGTTTTATTTATTAATTACATCGGATGTCAAATAAGGTCGCATATAGCTTTACATGTCTGAGTGATACAGGAAGTTTCAATTTAAAAATATTAGTTACTAAATTGTGATGCCTTAACAGTAAGGTTATGTAGGTGCTCCTAATACAGTGCACGTCTCAACAAATTCGTCAACGCTGTAGCATGCTATGTTGTTTAACATAGTTTTAAGTTTGTTGTCGAACATTTTTTTCAGTTTTTGATAGTTTTATCTCCTCTGGTAGCAAGTTATACAATTTTGCACCAAGGACCCCGAGTGACTTCTGGGTCTTTGCGAGCCTGCACCGCGGGATAAATAAGCGGTTGTTCCAACGAGCCGACGAATGGGTAGCGTATTGGTCCACGTTGGCCCTAACATACTTGCAAGCGGTTAATATGTAAACACTGGAAAGAGTAAGTATCTTAAGCTCCTTAAATAGATTTTTAGCAGGATGGTCGTATGACTTTCCGCTAATGATACGAATGGCACGTTTTTGTAATTTAAATGGTCTATCTCGGTCCGCTGCTGTTGCCCACAGGTCAGCACCCAGAATAAGAATAGCGTGAAAGTAGCCATAGTAGGCTTTTTTAACATTGTCATATGACAAGGTCGGTGCAATTCTGGAAAGTGCATAACACGCGGAAGACAGTTTGTCGCACATGCGGTCAATATGAGGGGACCACGTGAGTTCGGAGTCAAGGATGAAGCCTAGATATTTTACCTTTACGTGGTATCTCAATGCTATTTAGCTTTATGTCTAGTTTGTTCTGAATGTTCTGCCTGAGCTGGAAATGTAAAATATTGGTTTTTTCCACATTTAATAGCATTCCGTTTGCGGCAAACCATTGAGATATTTGGTGCATAGCAATTTCAACCTTAGAGTTTAAGATTTCAAGGCTATCCGCACTCACTAGGATGCATGTGTCATCAGCATATGTCATGAAATCAAGATCGGGACTGGCCGATGAGATGTCATTAACAAGTATTAGAAATAATATATTTCCCATTGTTGATCCCTGCGGTACAGCAGAATCACCATTTTTTTCCAAATCAGATCTAGAGTTCATAACGTATGTGCACTGCTTTCGGTTTTTTAGAAAGGAGCGTATAGTACTATGGAACTGACCGCCGACACCATACCTAGATAGGAAATTATAGTTCCTTAACCTAACCATAGGTTTATAAAATAATATTCCGACTTCGAAGAATAGGATGCAAGTACTTAAATATGTCAAAATGTTGACATTCCCAAAAACAGAATGAAAGAATTACCATATTATATTCATTTATATATTTAATCGTATGGCATACATTATTTGCCCTTTTGGTACCACCCATGGGACACGTGCAGGGTTGTGGTAGGTAGCTCCTGCGGGCGCGGCGATCGACACGGCGCAGCACACGCTGGAGGCGTGTCCAGTGTGGGGGCCAGAGCGCAGCGACTTGATGGCCATGGGCCGGACCTGTCGCTCCCAGCCGTGATCAGGTCCATGGTTGACAGTGACAGGTCTTGGCAAGCAGTTAAGGCCTTCTGCGAAACTATTATAGTTCAGCAGAAGGAAATGGCGGAACGGGCCAGGGAGGACGACCCATTGGCCGGCCGACCCACGACGCCGCAGGCGTGCTAGACGGAGGCGAGCAGCACAGGATCGCCGCCTGCCTCCGTAGAGTGACCGGGGGGTGACAGGCATGGGGACGCCTGCCATCCCTCACGAACGAGGTCAACAAGGACCTCCGGAGGCGGTGTTCCGGAAATCGGAGCGGTGCTGGTGGTGCTGAAGAAGTAAAGCGCAAGCGTTCCTTCAGCCCACCGCTAAGGCACAACGACGGCGGACGGAGAGGTTTTAAGTGGGTAGACTCGGGGCCTCATTAGCCCACAACGAGGAGTCCCACATATCCACCCGGGTCCGTCCCCACACCCGGGAGGAATGCGTAAAGCATTTTCCTCTCCTAAAAAAAAAATAAGGTAGCTCCTGCGGACGCAAGCGACAGTTGTCCCCCTACGCTAATTCCCCCTAATATTCATTTACTTTTACGTACACAAAGTACTAATTAGCTAGGCTAATCAACTCGCATATTAGTAAGGTACTTAATGTGCCCATTTTAACTTTACATTGAGCCTTATTGAGCATAAAATTTGTGTAAATAAAAAGTGTTAATTACTGAACCTCTTCATAGCATACCAAATATACGAGTAAATCCATTTAAGTATAAAGTTAAGTACTTATTTATATGGTAACACCATTATTATGAACTCTTCAATAAACGACAGTAGAAAGCATTATGTTTATAAAATATAAGTACCTACCTATATTTTACATAGACGTAGGATAACTTACGATTACAGACCGATCATCGTTAAATATGGCACCCGGCAGCTGTCATTCCATAGAAACTATTGTCAAGCTTTCCATACTTTCAGATTTTAACGAACACCGCTTACGATTACAGGGTGGGTTGCACCCAGGGACCGGAACCGAGGTCAATTAACACTTACGTTTCGCATGCTAATGTTAGGTATATCAATATTTTATGGCACGTGTGTCGGAATGAGCGCCTGTAACATTCTGCGTTTGTGACTTTCAATTGTTTCTATGTGAGAATAGTACATTGTTTTACAAGGGGCGTATGAGGAATATTGCAAACGAGAGTGAATCAGAAGCCCGACGCCGTGAGGCGGAGGGCTTTTGATGACTCGAGTTTGCAATATTCTTACGCCCGTGTTATACACAATGTTTTTCATCACATTTGCGAGAAAATAAATAACTACAAAAGACAGAAAAACCTATGTTTTATACAAGCGCACCAATCAAATGTTGACGAAATTGACAACTTCACTTCCAGATCAGTGCGAGTGGTGGGCGTAGTTTCAATATTTCAACCAATCACAGAGCATAGAGCATGTGGTTCTTGCAGGGCATAGCCTGCTCGATTACCAATCACAGAGCCAGAATTCTTGTCGTACGCGGCCGTCAAGATTTGCTTAACCAATCAGATCACACACAAGCTCATTACTCCCCTTGGGACAATTATTTCCCGCGGGAACAATTTAGGCCATTGTCCTTCCGTATACAGGCATAGAATAACACCATTTATGAGCAAGTGTGATGAAAATCAATTGATATACTTAGTCAGGCATTTTCATTGAAGCATAGTGATTTTAATGGAATCGAATCGATACATATTTAATTATAACATCCATCTGATGTTCATTTAAGTCTATATTAACGCTATTTACGCAAAAAATTATTCGATTGAGATTGATTAATACCGATTCCATTAAAAATGTTTATGATATGAATTTACGACGTGTGATTATAATAAGATATACTCGTAGGTACTTAAAAAGTGAATAACCGATTAGGTTAAGGCTTCTTATTATATTTTTCAAGGTTACGTTTTCAGATAAACTAAATTACTAATCCCCTAAAACCTTTCTTGTATCGCTTAAGCATGTCAAGCATGTTATTTGCTAATAACAATAATTGAATCGACAATACTTTCAAATTTTATTATACTTTTACTGATAGGTAAGTATACTGAGTAACTTTGAGGTCATGATCAGGACTGACAACAATTTAAGAATATTTTTGTACCTAATGAACAACATTTCTCATGAACCCAACCACTAAATATAGAACCAGAAAGGGATATGAATGACATTGAAATATGAAGAGGTATTACGGTAATAAAAGGGGACTCGTCGAAAAATTCCGAGCACGGTTCCGATAGCTCAGTTGGTTAGAGCGACTGGTCGCGTATGGTAGAAGCTGGTTCGAATCAGGCTCGGAACAATAAAGTATTCACCAATAAATTGAAATTCACTTTTTAGTATAGCCACCTTGCCTTAACACGCTATTGTTATTATATCCTGCTGAATAGAACAATAGCCTTATATTTAAGATGCGAATCCTATTTTGTATAAGTGTCACGCAAATTTAAGCTTGGTATATCATGAGATTCATGGGATTATGATTGAATACCTAAGTATAATACCTAACAATGGCAACATTTCATGAAACGTGAACTCTACAGAGAAATTCAAAGACTTTTAGGACCGATTGTTTCAAACCGTTGGTAATCGTAATAAAGGGTTGAGATTATTTAATGTTTTTTTTTTATGTAATTGGAATTGGAATCTTCTACCTTGGACGGTAGAGTTGCTAGAGTTGATAGACGTACAGTCAGCATCAAAAGTAACTACGCAAACGAAGACGTCAAAAGTCTTTATTAAAAGGGTATAAGAACTTTTGACGTCTTCGATTGCGTAGTTACTTTTGATGCTGACTGTACAACCGTGAAGGTCTACGTGTTAAATATACCACTGGCAGCTGTCATCCCACAGAAAAACATTCCGATTGTAATTGACGTACTCATACTACTACTTACTGTACTTGTACTTTGCCCTCGGGTGGGACACATTGCACGTAGAAGCGATGGCCGTTGGGGCGGAAAGGTTCTCGAGTGGCGACCACGTACCGGAAGGCGCGACGTAAATTCAAAATTCCGAATTTAAAAAATAAGTTCAAAAAAAGGCAGATTTGCGAGTCCTATACAGAGGCCCTAGCACACTAGGTTTTATCGCCACGTTTTACGGCGAAAATGTACTGAAACGTCATGTAAAACGCGACATAAAACGTAGTGTGCTAGGGCCACAGGTCACAGAACCACCAGAATTAGTATGGATGGCGATGTAAATATGTAGGTATACATATATTACGCAATCCGCAAGTGACTCTAATCTTTGGGAAGTCAACATTCTGTCCCAAGTTTGGATAGGTTGTTCTGACGGCATATACAATTGCATAAATGGCAACAAGATTAAGTAACAAAGTAATCAGTTTGATGACTTTTGTTGTAATCTGGTAATAGTAATTACAATTACAAAATAGTAATTACAATTTATTGTGTTTACCTCTGTAACGACTAGGTACGGATGTAGTCTTCTAATTATAGCATGCAAACGTCGTTCATTTTGCAAACAAGGAAGTACCTAACAGTGATTAATAAAGTACCTATATATTGTTTACCTATGCTACTTATACTCCAGCATTAATTTATAATAGCGTTAAATTGCTTATTATGGGGACAGCGGTTGACTAAAAATGTGTAGGTACGCTGTTTGTTCATATAATGAAACGCTGTTTCAATCGGCTACCTCGCGACCACTTGTTTTTCACCCCCCTGCCTATTTCCACCCCATTCCAATTCGGGCTGCACAGTGCGGTTCCACAACACTTCGGGAGCTCAAATACCGCGAGCCATCCGGTTGCCTCTTGGATACTGCAACTACGCGTCATTGTTTTAACTATCTGCCTAGAAACGCAGTTCACGGCGTTCACGCGCAACGGTGAGGCCACTAAAACTCGGCCATAAATGGCCCAGTACGCCGATCGGTGGAACAAAATTGGTGCGTTATTGGCGCGTGTGAATACCTACGAGTTGATCACAACTACATGAAATAATTTTATGCCTCACGCTTGGCGCGTCGGCCGTATAAAACTATCCTTCTATGCGTAAATTCTAAGACTATCTGTGAATGAGTTATTGTTTTTCTGATACTCCGATTACTTTGTTCTGCTCTCAAATATATTTAGGCAAACACTTTTTCGAGTTGCCCCACTCAACTTTTGTTAAAGTTTTATCAGGAGTAATACAATCATGGAGACTTTCTAGTTTTTTCCTTCTCACAATCAATTCAAAGTTTCTTCATTTGAAGAAATTTCGTTAAAAGATGCAATACAAAAGTTTTACTTTTCTTTTATATGTATGTCAACTATGTTTTGTGTCAATAAAAGATATTCTTCGTTTTCAGGCCCCCATATCAACAGATTCAGATAATTGTATTGGTAAAAGTTCAGGTACATTTTACAATTCAAATTGTTAACATTTATTAAATTAGTATTTACACGACGATTTGACAATTGGGGCGAGGTGTAGCAAAGGGTATTTTGCAGGACTTTTCGATGGTGGGATGTTATTATGACACATGTAGGAGTTGTATACCTACATATTTTTGGAATGATGGGCGTATACATATTTTAGGAATACATTTTTTTTTTTATATTCGGAAAACTATAAATTCACAAAAAAGTCGGTTCTGGCGCTTTGCCGGCCACTACCGCGGCACGCTCGCTTCGCTCGCTCGGCTCGCGCGCTGTAGGGTCGCGGTTCAACCTAACACTCCTCCTCGCTTCGCTCGTCGTCGTACCTACACCGACCTGCCTTAGAGTTAAGAGTAGAATAGGTTTCGCGTGGCTTCAGCAGTTTCGATGATACGGGTATTATAATGATTCAGTGTTAGACACTTTTCAATTTTCAGGTCCAATATCTCGGCCATTTTTTATTTTAGAGATTTTTTTTTCATATAAAGTATGCTTATTTTGGCGTAGTCTAAACGATAGAAATATATAAAATATGTGTCATAATGTTGACCCACCGATGAAAATTTTTCTAAGTTCTGCGTACCCTTTGCTACACCCCAACCGACAATTGTCACCTGACAACGACCATTCGACGTAAATTGCTGCCGATAAGTATAAAAATTGTCGAGTTGATGAAATAGGGGCAACAGGTACAGTCGATGTCAAAGAAATATTTAGACTTTTAGACCTTATTCCACTGTTATAAGGTAATAAAGGTATACGTTATCTTTGGTGTCGACTGTACCGCGTTGTCGATTTTTAATAAAGATGTTGTCACAGAAATGCAATTATAAATCGTGTTCATTATTTTTATTAACAGCCGAGAAAATGGTATCTTTTAGTCAGTTTGACTAGGTACGATACAAATAGTAACATAATTAAACTAATTATAAGTATAGATAACAGTATTAAACACAATAAATGCGTACATTACCGTTTATTTGTTTAACCTTGACAATAAATCATTAGAGATAAAATAACCGCCTTAGGGATACTAAAATAAGCTTCGATAACTAGCAAACGCAATGATAACAGGGGTTCAGAGTATATACCCTACCTACCTAACAAGGGCATAATTCTGACTTTAATGACAATTACTTGCATGTATGACGACAATATTTGTGTAAAAAATACGATGATATATACCTACATCATGTGAACTTTTCAACTGTGTCCGAAATGCGCGCTTCATATACCTATACAGAGGGGTAATCACGTAACGTTCCGAACGCGCGTCGGTACAATTTAATTGTCAATTTTCCATATAAAAAGTGACATTTAGACCTACCCGACGTTCGTACAATGCGTTACGTGATCGACCTGCAGGCTGTGTATTCAAACGGGGTGTCGTATCAAAACGCAAAATCACGGCCATGTAACCAGCTATCAAAACACAAGATCGAACCGCGCCCCAGTGCCCAGACTTTGCACTGTGCCATTGACATTTCATTGTGCAATTACCTTTTATACTTGTGATCATTTAAGTAAATCGGCCGAATTGCATCAAAGAAGTCCATTCAAAAAGCAACTCTACCGTCCAAGGCAAAAGGTTCAAATTCCAAAAAGAGTTTTAAAAAAGTCGGCCACTTTTAATAACTTCAACTATAACGACTTTATTGTTAGGCTGCCATTCACGCTTACCGACAACTGGCCTCAGGAGGCCCAGTAAGTTGACCTAATGTTGTGAATTGTTGTTACAAATCCAGGGCTAAGATGAGGAGATATACTTGGTGAGGTGTACTGCTCGAGTATATACTTGAGAATCTTGAGATACACGACCCTTTGCGGACCACTTACAACTTTAATCAGTTGTTTTATTTATATGTCTCTTGAATTCACTAATGACTACGCATTCTCAGATGATTCTTCAACTGGAACTATTTCATTTTAATGAAACAATTGTCAAATATCTACCTGTTACAAATATTACTTACAATATACTTATCATAAAAAAAGAGTAAAGAGTCTCCAGCATCATAAGAACATTTATTAAATAAGTAAAATAATGAAGATGTAACGATTCTCCAGCGTCAAAATAAAATATGGAGAGTTGGAGATGTAAAGAGTCATAGAATTCAGTTTTAAAGATGTAAAAGGTCTCTAAAAGTCAAACAAAAGTATACAAAGTAGTATGGAAGAAGACGGCAACTATGGTGATGCAGACGAGGGGGAGCTCAAATAGCATCATGAGAATGATAGATAGCAGTGGGACTCGGATAATATATATACTCCGCCGATACACCGACCTTCATGTTTTACAACCTAAAAAACAAGTATATTATAAGTAGTTTAAGTTTATGTTGACATTTAATATTAGTTTACTAATGTAGTTTTATAAGTGTCTTGTAGTAACTAAGGATCTGAGGAATCTGAAAAAAATAATTTTGATTTTTATTTATTATATATTTTAATATTTCATTCCTACGTTTTGCATTGCGATTAGATACCATATTGTATCGAAACATCAAGTCAAACGAGCGAAAAAAACATCAAATTGCTATACAAAACATTATTGCTTGAAAGTGATAATTGCTGCAGGATAGTTTTCCATCAAAGAAGCCACTCTTGCTTTCAATCTGATGAACCTCGCAGCGCACACTGGAACTCTATCAGCGACATCGATACGAATATTACATATATAACCAGTGTGTAACCGCCATACGATAAATAAATAAATAAATTAGTTATTCGCATCTCGTCTCCAATCCCAGGGAAATTAAAAAAACAGGCTAGACAAAGTTCAAGGCTTGGCGCTACTTGCAATCTGATAACTTTTAAAACAAACTAATGTGAACTAAGTCTTTCCAATTACTTTTCAGGAAATGTTTTAATGGGATTGTTAGTCTACAAGAAATACGCCTACTTATTCCTGATTGTGACCCTACAAATCTTACTTATAAAACATGTTCTATGACCGTACCGTCAATCAAGCGTTGTTAAGCCTACATATGGCGCCTGTCAACGAACTATCAGCGAACAAGTTAACAATTTATCGTGACATTTTTTAATCGAAATTCTGATTGAGCAGTATATCAGATATAACGAACGCTGTAACATAACCATTTGTATAGCTTGTTAATACTCGTTTACAGCAAGACCAAAGTAATAAAGCGCGCGGATTATGCAACAATAGCCTCTCGGACAACTACTTAAGCACTTTGACGCTCGCCATATTAATTTTGCCCTCCCGTACGAAGGTTAATACCAACCACCGGTTAAGGGAAAACCTGGGGCTTATTAACCGGAATGGAAATACACAGAGGATACGATTAATGTCAATGTGTGATTCTTTAATATAATTATGTAGTTTCCAGGAAAAATTTAAGGAAAACACCTTCAATCTTAAATTAAGGTGAACAACAAGATATTCATTATTGGAGTTGAGGTGACAAACTTCGGGATGTCTACCTTACAGCTGTATTTTACAGGATTTGACAACCGCATTGTCAACCAATACATATTTGGGCGATCAACTTTTTTCCGTCAATAGTTTCCATGGTTACGTCTCCTGGGTCAGCTTCACTTTTAAACCAGCGATTTTATGGGTTTAGAACTTTACATTCACCAAATGTGCAGTTTTGTCAAGTTTTTGTACGGACCATATCGTCGGGTGACAAAGCAAAAGTCACTACCAAAACTGTCACTGTTCTTCAAAACCTCGTATCTCGGTACGTAGTCGATATCGAGATACGACCTTTAATTTAAGTAGGTATTTGTTACTTAGTGAGTTTTGCTTGTCACCCGACGAAATAAGCTTGTTAGAAGTCCATGTAGTAACATTTTTTCTATGCAACCCTATCATAGTGTCTCCTAGCTAACGGGACAATATAAAAACAAGAAATAGTTGATTGACCCATTTACAATAACTTTGTGGTTCTAGGATAACTGAACAAACGCTTTCAGAAAATTCATACTTTAGTAAATTTGATTTTCGAAGTGTTTTTATAAGATTTTTCTAATTTTTAGGGTTCTGTACTCACAGAGTAAAACGGGACCCTATTACTAAGACTCCACTGTCCGTCTGTATGTCTGTCTGTCTGTCCGTCAGTCACCAGGCTCATGAACCGTGATAGTTAGACAAATGGAATTTTTACCGATGATGTGTTTCTGTTGGCGCTTTAACATTAATTAACGCCTTAAAAAGTAATATTTAAGGGGGCTCCCATACAACAAACGTGATTTTTTTGCCGTTTTTTATAGAGAATGGTACGGAACCCTTCGTACGCGAGTCCGACTCGCACTTGGCCGTGTTTTATGCTTTATTTTATCCCTTGTACCCTTCGCCACTGTATCTACTCTATTCATTGGTACTTGACCCCAGTATTCGTAACAAATGTGCGCAACTGGAGGTCAAACTTATACTGTTGCAACTTCGATGAGTTCGGCAAGCGTAAACAACCCTGCCCTTCGAGTTGTACGTCACGAACTTTCTCCTACATCCGGCTTCAAAAACTGGTTGGTATCTTTTAGTTTCAATCTATCTATCTATACATATAATAAAGCTGAAGAGGGTCGAAAGTCTGTACATGGAAGATATTCGAAAAAAAATTGGCTAGGGATACTTAAAATCGATAACAGAACACGTTCCGACAGTTTTTAGAATTTTTGTCTGTTTTTCTGTTTATCTGTTTGTCTGTTTATGTGACCGCGCATCACGTGAAAACGGCTGCACCGATTTAAATGGGGGTGAAAATTTGGATGTAGCCCATTTAGATGAAATTTGGTAAAGAGATAGTTTGAGTCGCGGAGACGGACAACGGATAGCTTCTATCCCGAAAATAATCCCCTAAGGGGATAAAATAGGGGGAGAATATTTGGATAGAACCCATTTAGATGAAATTCGGTATAGAGATAGTTGGAGTTCCGGGAAAAGAAATCGCATAGTTTTTGTAACGAAAATCATCGCCTGAGAGGATGAGATGAGGGGTCCAGATTTGGATGGAACTCATTAAGCTGAAATCTGGTTAAGAGATAGTTTGAGTCCTGGGAAAGGACATATTTATTCCTTAATTATTCCGGAGATCATCCCCTAAGGGGGTGAAATGGGCGTGAAAATTTGCATGGAACCTGTTTATGGTTTAGCGATAGTTGGGAGTCCTGGGGAAGGACATAGGATAGTTTTATCACGAAAATCCTCCCCTAAGGGGTGAAAAATTGGATGTGAATGACCCATTTAGGTAAAGTTTGGTTTACAGATAGTTTGAGTTCCGGGAAAGGACATAGGATAGTTTTTATCCCGGAAATCATATCCTGAGGGGGTGAAATGGGGGGAGAATATTTGTATGGAGCTACTATATACCCTTACCCTTTTAGATAAAATCTGGTATAGAGGTAGTTAGTAGGCGCGGCGTTGGTAGGCCCCCCCACAAGGTGGACTGATGACATGGTAAAGGTCGCGGGAGTTCGCTGGATGCGGCTGGCGCAGGATTGGTCACTCTGGAACTCTTTGGGGGAGGCCTATGTCCAGCAGTAGACGTCTTTCGGCTGATATGATGATGATGATGATAATGATAAAGATAGTTTGAGTCTCGAAGAAGGACATATGATAGTTATTATATCGGAAATCTACCCCTAAAAGGGAAATGGAGGGTGAAAGTTTGTATCAAGCTACGATATAAACGAGCTCTACGCGGACGAAGTCGCGGGCAAAAGCTAGTTTGGAATATTAACCGTCTCTGTTTGATGGAGAAACGGCTGACGACTTTAGAATATCGTGTATCTTCTTTATATTAAAACCAATTTTTTTAATATAGAAGACAACCATTCAAGTTAACAACAATTTAAAGCGTAAGCAAAAATTTAAAGCAATATTTATAGTATTCATTTCACCAAGTATTCAATTAGTAATTTATTTCTTTCTCTTCCGATGCCTGGATGGCCTGGTCTTTTCTCAACCCAAGTACATCTGCACCGGGAAAACCTAGCAGCCAACGGATGTGGGACAGCGCAGGAGCCAAGCGTGTATTTGATAACCTCTTGGAAACCGCCTTGGGTGTGGAGAAAGCCAGGCTCAAGGCAGTGTCGAGGCCAGAGTCTGGTGCGTCGCTTCACGCTCTCCCGTCTCCACATATGGGCACCCTCTTCGATAATGACTCCATGCGGGTGGCTGTTGCTCTCCGCCTTGGCTGTGATGTCTGCGAACCCCATGTATGCATCTGCGGTGCCACAGTGGAGAACAATGGCCACGGTGTTCTGGCAGATTCCCTCGCCACCACGCCCTGAATGACATCATCCGGAGGGCGCTGGTATCTGCCAATATCCCTTGCGTCCTGGAACCACCAGGCCTCAGTCGGTCCGACGGAAAGAGACCTGACGGCCTCACTTTAGTAACGTGACAAAGAGGTAAATAAATTTGTACGTACAATAAATTAAGATTAATCATTTATACAGGAAAAAAATATTTGCTTTTACAAGCTTTAATTTAGCTCACCCCGTTTGTTTTATTCTTGGGTCAAATTTAGTAATTGAAATTTCACCCTCTTCCTGTCAACCGATTGATCTGAAATTTTGCATGCATATGTATATCGCATGACAATGCAATATTATGATGACATGGAGCTGATCTGATGCTGTAGCTGGAAGGTGTCAATAGGAACTCCGCAATAAAACGACACAACCCCATCGAGTTTGGGCACGTTAGAATCGTCTCAATGAGTAGTTGATGACGGTATACAGAAAAGTTCAGTCGGCAATAAAAGCTTGTACCAAAAATTAAATTTTTGACAAAATCTTATTTTATACCTTCACTTCAAAATACTCATGCACACAAACGCACTCACACACACACATTCACGCTCACACACTGCATGACAGAACTAAAATTATTGTAGCTTTGTAATGCAAAATATTTATTATATCCTACCTACTTGTTTGTTTACCCTGTACGAAGGCATGCTAATTAATATTGTAAGTTTGCTATTCTACTCTACTGGGTCCTGTAACACAGGGAATGCGTTCTAACCACAGATGTATGAATATAAGGAGATCGGACATGGCGGCCGATTTGTATAGAGTGAGCCTGTCGCAAGTACATTAACCCACACAACGCCCAAGTAATTGACAAGACAAAGCACGCACACATCTAAAACAGACACACTTGTATACCTACACGCTTATTTGACAATAAACGCGCATCATAATTAGCTGTAAGATACTATAGATTTGTATGTCTGTGAATCAGGCTGAAGATGGAGACGCCAAAACAAGTTTTAAGATCTTTTATGTACACCCATTTTCTACAAATAAAAATATTCTTATTCTTATTCATATCAGGCATTTTGGGAAAAAACGTAATATTCTCTGCGATCAGCACGCGTGCACAGTATGGCAGTGTATGCCCATTGAGCATACAGCTGGGACACGGCCGCCGGCGGCTTGTCCTCTCTCTAGTATTCTATGCTCTGAGGTTCTAACCTATGTAGGTAATCATGTTTTTGCCGAATACATATTTATATTTCTACTTCTTAGTATTTCTAAATATATACTTAAGTGATTAAATACGCCCGCTGAGTGCCCTTACAAAACCTAAATAAATGTGTACTTTGTTAATACAATTTACGTATGTTTGAAGACTTTGGAGACACCCGTTTCCCCAACCCCAACACAGTATTACATATCATGTAGGTACATACGTGGCAACAAATACGCCACGAGATAACTACTAATGCATTCATATACAGTGCAGTATATATGATCCCATTAAAACATTCCATGTAAAAAAATAGGCCAAGTCTCGAAACTCTTCCACAGTAAACATTAGTGAGATATTTCGTAGAGCCAAGTCAGGCATTTTTATTGATCTTAATTTGCTTGCTAAATAAAATTCTGCAACTTGGGAATCACACAACTTTACTGCATTTACTAATTTTTGCATAGGTAGGTACCTTAAACTATGTAAGTGTGATTGCCAAGTCACAAACTTATATTTAGCAAGCAAATAAAGATTGATAAGAATTCCTGACTTGGCTCTACGAAATATCTCACAACTTTTTACTGTGGAAGAGTTTCGAGACTTGGCCTATTTTTTACATGGAATGTTTTTTATGGGATCTAATTTCTTTTTGTAGACTTTGTATGGAAATGTTATTTTACCAACCGCAAATAACGTTTGTATAGTTTTGCAGGAAGGAACTGCAAAAGTAACTTTGTAATCTACTTTGTTAATTACAAACTTACTTATGTAGTTTGTATATCTCTGAACTGACTGACTAAAGAGGTAGTTTTAGGTTTTTTTATGAATTAATAGGCTAAAAACTAATTATGTTTGAAATTTGGAGCTTGTGGGTATGCTAGAAGAACCTTAGAATTATGTTGATCATCAGTATACAGGGTGGAAAGATAAGTCCGGACCTGGAGGGAAACTACCTTAAATCCTTAAGCTGGCTCATTTTACTTAAAGGACACATTCCTTTATTTAAAAAAAGAAACAAAACTGCATTTATAGATTTTCAAAATAGCCTCACACACGGCTGGGAATCGAACCCGGTCGAAATTATCTAAAAATCTGAGTTCATTTTTTTGCTTAAATACATAGTTCTGGATGTATGGAACACTTGATGTTAAGGAACCCTGTATCTACAATCACAGGAAAATGCCAAATTTCACAGTTTAAATACGGAAATGGATCACCTTGTACAAACAGTAGGTAAGTATGTATACCTAAGTATCGGAATGATATTTTATTACAGTTTTGAAAAGATTGGTGTAAATAATGAAAATAAATAAATAAAACTTCGAATTTACCAATTTTGTCTAGTTTCAGATGTCACATCTCACCATAAGTATGGGGAGTATGTCTGTATGTAAGTACATACAGACATACTAAGCGGATTAGTATGGGGAGGTCCATTTCCGTACATTAAACTATGAAATTCAGCAATTTCCTGTGATTGCAGATACAGAGTTCCTTAGCAACAATAGTTCCTTACACCTAGAACTATTAATTTAAGCAAGAAAACGAACTCAGATTTTTAGACAGATTCGACCGGGTTCGATTCCTGGCCCTGTGTAAGGCTTTTTTCGAAAATCTTTAAATGCAGTTTTGTTTCTTTTTAAAAGCAAAGGAATGTCTCCTTTAAGTAAAATGAGCCAGATTAATGATTTAAAGTAGTTTCCCTCCAGGGCCCGACTTATCTTTCCACCCTGTATAAGTGAGTATGTCAGTGACAAAATTAACGAACTTTGACGGTTCTTAAACTAAAAGTTCAAATTGAATGTTATTGACACTATATGTAAACCATAGTATGCCCTACATGCCACTGAAAATTCAGGGCTCTAGCTTTAGCCAGCACAAAATTACAGGATGTTGAAAATGGCCTGAATGGCTTGGAGAAAAGGATGGTACGGCCTTGCCTCTTTGTTTTGCTCGACTTGGCGGGGGCACTTCCGTGCCCCAGGATTCAAACAGACAATAAAAACCGTATCAAGTCAATATCAACATTAGAAACACCCGGTTAATACCGGTTCTCAAGCTGGCGTGTGAAATGATTTAATTAATACCGGTTTCCAAACACTTTCGCAAACTCGCATCCCGAACAACGCACATAAGAAACCAGACCGTATTTCCAAGAAGAAAAGGCTTCAAATCGAAGTTGGCATACCGTGCTGCAATTGGCTGTGTTCCTCAATGTTTGCGCATGATTATTTTGCGTCGTCACGTGGATGCCCAACATACAATATCATAAATGCTAGATGCGCAACTGTAGATGCGTAAATAAAGTTAACCTCCAAAATTCATTACATTAAACCTCGAATTTTATGGAAACAAAACGATGGCACGTACATGACGGGGAAAACATAAGCATATACAAAAACATACAAGTATTTAGGTACCACATTTCTCCGTATTACATTATTTCTTGGTAAGCGAAAAGACATCTTGGGGCCGATTTTTAACTTTCGAGCGCTCGAAAATTAAATAAAAGTAAATACGATTTTAGTGTCAATATTGCAGGCACTAACTTTCTACCGATAGGATTGAATACGAGAGGTCAATACCACTCGCTTTTCAATTTTCTATCGCTATTTCAAAAGAGTATTTCGTAATTTTTGTCAGTTTTCGAGTGAAAGATTCGAGCGCTCGAAAGTCAAAAATTGGTCCCATGCACTCCAAGTTTCTTCAGTACTTTTGATAACCTTACTCCCAGGACTAATTCAACTCACAAAACATTAAGTTTCTGTCAAAAATTAATTTTTTTGGTACAAGCTTTTATTGGCAACTGTACTTTTATGTATACCGTCATCAACTACTCATTAAGACGATTCTAACGAGCCCAAACTCAACGGGGTTACGTCGGTTAAGTACTGTAATTCCCATGGCCACCCTCTGTCTCCATCATCAGATCAGCTGATGAAGCGATTGAGCTGAAATTTTGGGTAAAAGTATAGTTTGGATGACAATTTAATATTACGGTACCAACGACCACAGTGTCGGGGCAGTGTCGGGTTTTCCGGAAATAACGAGTTTTCCCAGAAATGACACCTAGCTAAATAGATCGAGTTTTCACCCCCGTAAACCCTCGTATTGCAAATGCCATCGACATGGCAGTTGAGGTTTTCTGTTTTTTTTTTACATCGAACTAAACCATTCGTCCATTCCTCTATTGATCCAAATTGACCTAAAAAAGTATTTCCATTTATTTCATCGTACGGCATACATTATTTTAGCCTATTGAGTTTGTCACTCTTTAGTACCACCCAGGGGACACGTACATGGTTGTGGTAGGTAGCTGGAATTGTATTTTCCCCCCGTGAACAAAACAAAAAAAAAACTGGCCAAGTGCGAGTCGGACTTGTGCACGAAGGGTTCCGTACCATTATCTATAAAAAAACTATGTTATTCTGTGATTTTGTTGTTATAGCGGCAACAGAAATACATCACCTGTGAAAATTTCAGCTGGAACTATCACGGTATCAGTGAGATACAGCCTGGTGACAGACAGACGGACGAAAGGACGGACGGACGGACAGCGGAGTCTTAGTAATAGGGTCCCGTTTTACTCTTTGAGAACGTAACCCTAAAAAGGTAGCTCCTGCGGACGCAAGTGACAGTTGTCCCCCCTTTGTCAAGTGAGTGGGCAACTCGACTGTTAAAGGTTCTTAAGCCGCCCGAAGGCCTCTAACTCGGCTTAACGAGTACTGTCATAGACAGCATCCGGGATCAACTGCTTAGCGTGCCTTCCAAAGCACGGAAGTGCTCATTTATAGTAACCACCCACCCATCCAAAGACTGACCGCTGCCATCTTTGCTTAACCGTTTCCGATTCGCTGGGCTATAAACGCTTCTATTGCCATTTCCATTGCTCATTAATGTAATTTCATTAGTTAATTAATGTAAGAGTAGTATTTAGTAATTTATTTTGTCACTAACACTTAATTTAATTTATTGTAACTAACACATTATGGGTCCAGTAACCTGAAATAAATATATATTGAATTGAATTGAATTAGGTAGTCTTTCATGTCAAAAACTGAAGAAACGTATTTTATCAGTGCAACTTACCTATACCATTGTATGAGAGGGCATGCAATAGCATGACGCAAATGAACCAGTTACATTTTGTTTACGACAACCTGAAATACCTTTTTGGTTTTTTGATCTGGTACCGGTTTTGTTACCTTTAGCGGTCATTCACACACAACAGGTGTTTTATTTGCACCTTTTTGAAATTAGCGGAATGACATCACGCTCACACCAACCGGGGAAGTACCTTACAAAAGACCGAAGCCATAACAACATCAGTACTTCGATCAAAGAGGAAAATTCAAAAATTATTCGCCACGAGCGGGATTTGAACCCGCGCCCTCTGGCTGGAACCCGTCCATTGCTTTTATCCAACTGAGCTACCGTGGGCCCCGCTATTCCTCTTTGACCGAAACTTTGAATTTCGTTAGCGGACGTTTCTGCTTAGTATTTATTTATCGTGTGGCGGTTACACACTGGTACATCCATATATGTATTCGTATCGATGTCGCTGATAGAGTCCAGTGTGTGCTGCGAGATTCAGAAGGAACAGTGCAGCTGCTTAGTATAAATCAAAGATTATTATTTGGTATAAATATAACATCAATCAATACTTGCTCTGTATGTATCAAGCATGTATGTACTTAGTGTGTGTTCCTGGCGGTGAGTAAGGTAATATAATTGAGCGTTTCTCATCAAAAATGCCATTACTATTTTTTGTCGATTTTTCCAGGAGTTCTATGTTATTTCCACTCAGAATCAGGAGCTCTTTCAATAGGACAAAAAAATGTCCCAAAGATATTTTTCCTATTGTGTTACCATATACTTTATATGGCGGTAACACAATAGGAAAGTTCATAAATCTATGGAAGTTTTGGGACACTTTTTTTCTCCTAACTATTAGGATGGAAAGAGATAGCGATTCTGAGTAGAAATAACATAAAAGTTGCAGAAAATGTCGGAAAAATGTAGTGGCATTTTTTTTGAGAAACGCTCATTTCCTTGGCATGCTCTGCAGCCTGCATTGGCCACGACTTTGGTCTTAAGCAACCTGCGACCAGTGTTTTATCTGTTCATTGCGCGTGATCCCAACTAACCACAGTGCGTTGCGCGTCTCGATCGCGCAATGAACAGATAAAACGCTGGTCGCAGGTCGCTTAAAGGATTACTCACGCTAGAACGGGCCGTGTCCGGCCCGGGCGGGCCGTTTTCTAAGAAAAACGACGGCGTTTTTGCGCGTCCGAGCCATGCCAAACCCCGGCCGAGCCACGGCCGGGCCGTGCGGACACCGAGCCGCTTCCGAGCCTCGGCCGTGGCTCGACCAGGCTTGAGTATGCCCCGGCCGCGCAAAAACGCCGTCGTTTCTCTTAGAAAACGGCCCGGGCCGGACACGGCACGTTTTAGCGTGAGTCATCCTTAAGACCAAAGTCGTGGCCAAGGGGTAAAAGGGATAGATTTTTGCACGTCAGTATTCGATTCCTGTCAGTCCTGGGAATATAGAATTTGTATAACAGCACTCAGGTTATTTTAAGTTATTCAATTTCACTTCTTGTACAGTCAAGTTCACCAATATGTATAAAATAATAAATAAATAAATATTACGGGACAATCTTACACAAATCAACCTAGTAATGTATATACCCAAAGTTGCAAAAATATGTATACAACAACCTTACTTCCGTAGTAATAAGGTATACATATTGGTGACCTTGACTGTTTTTTTATATAAATTGTATCGCCTTCTAAGTGCCTACAGTATCAAAACGCCCTCGTGCTTAACAAATGTCATACGTAGGTATTACGAATGTTCCGTCGAATCAAATTATCCTCCTGAAATAAAAAGTGAAATAAGGAAAAAAAGTTCATAATGATATGGATATCCGAACCTTACATATAAACCTTCAGAAAAATATACTATTTCGTAGAATTACCAGGCGACCTCATTCGTCGATAAATTTCGTATCATAATAATTTCGGAAACAGCAGTTACCACTAAATGCACAATGGAAAAGACATTGGCTCTACCTTCACACAATTGCAGGTAAAATGTAAAATTTTCCACCGACAGGTCAATGGACAACATCGTTAGTAAACGACTATCAATATTTTCGATTCGTCGCTAAACAATTAAAACCTAATTTGCGTCTGACGGCCTGATTATTTATCAAATATTTCCAGGAATTCGGCCGGTCGGTTATCGATATAGACGGCCCACATTTTATGAAAGTGACCAAAAGTGATGAGGCTTCAACAGTATATAAAAACAATATATATATATATATATATATCATTTTATCACGTTTAATATCAATACTTTTATAAGGTTCGCATTAAAGCTTGTTTTATAAAAATAAGAAAAAGTCGAGACTTTCCGCATGAAAAACAATGTATCAATCGTTACATTATAAAAACCATCATATTATTTGAAGTTTTTTTTTGTATTTGTTGTTATAGCGGCAACAGAAATAGATCATCTGTGAAAATTTCAACTGTCTAACTATCACAGTTATTGAGATACAGCCTGGTGACAGACGGACAGACAGACAGACAGACGGACAGCGGAGCCTTAGTAATAGGGTCCCGTTTTACTCTTTGAGTACGAAACCCTAAAAATTAGGACTGGAGAGTAAGGGATGTGATGAATTGCTCTTGTGAAAAATAAAGTTAGTGAAATATTGCGAATAGGAAGAAACCATTTTGCATGGTGCCTACGTCTAGTCAATTCCTACTTCGGTTTATGAGTGGGATTTCATACTGAAGCTAACGATACGAACGAAAGAAAGTTCGACTATGTAATTAAACACGGTGTTGAAAATTCATTTTCACATTTTATTCGGAAAAGTAAGTTTTGCTCCACGACGAGCGCGCACAACCGAAACGCAACTCGCGATGTGAGTAGATAACTTATTGTGTTCTCTTTCTCTTACATTCACTACAATCGCACTTCCGAGTACCGGTATTTTAACTGCTAAGTACTGGTAAATTTCATCAAAATACCTGTTCCTAGGTACCGGTACCAAGTCTAATACCGGTTCCTGGTTGAAGGTCATGGTACCGGTTCCGGAAAGTACCGGTATTTCAAGACCTGCTTGGGGCAGACTGAAAATCACCGCTGAAACCAAGCCGCTGTGGCGACGTTGCAGCACGAGGCCCTGTCCCTTTGCCACCTTTTTAAATTTAAAATTGTTTTTTTTCACAATTTTGATTTATTTAATGAACCTAGTTTTTTTATTTTTTTATTTTTCTTCTTATTTAACTTTATTGTAAAAAATGTATTGTGTTTTTAGTGGGAATAAATTACTTTTCTTTCTTTCTTTCTTTTTAGTAGAAACAGGGAGGACACTAAAAAGTTGATTCATCCCATATCACCCCTCGGTTGCATCGCGATTCAAAAACTTTAAAATGTAATTGTCCTGTCTACGTATGGAAAACAGGAAAACTGACTTTATGACAGGTATACAATGTAACAGGAAAATTTGTTATGAAACATAGCCTCATATAATCATCGAAACATTTTTATTAATCATACCATTGCAATGATATGCAATTTTCATTTATCAAAGTCAGTGAGCCAACTGGTTCGGCAGTTCGGCGCACACCGCATCGTTAATTACTTAATGGGTTTTAATTAATTTGATAACATATTAAACAAGCAATAAGCCTACTACTATTGCATTACTAATCACTTTCTTTCATACAGACATAAAAAAGCAACCATACAATATGAATTCCTATAAGCATTCACGAGTTATCTTCCACAACGCCCGCAGGACGCTTGAAATCGACGCATTTCCAAACGCATTGCGCTACCTCGCATCTTATTAACTAGTCAACAGACTTACTAAACATTTCCTAACAAACGCATCATCTTTCGATATAAACGTGGAAGCAAGTTGTCTGAACTTGACCTCAGTATTTGGCAAGCACGCCCCACTCGCGGCGCAGCAGCAGTGGTGGCCACTCACGCAACATCGGCCGGTCGGCGCGCACGCCACCATGTACCCAAACCCGTTCGACAGGAAGCACTCCACCATCAGGCAGATCCTTGACCGCTTCCTCAAGGACCCCAGCCCTCGCCCCAAAAATGCCTTATCGAGAAAGGCCAGCAACACCTCGACCTGCAGCTCTAATTCTACCTCGTCCTCCAGCCGAATCTTCCGGAGCTTCAGTTTTCGCAGTTCTTGAGTTCAGTTCTAGTGTTTGACTGTTAGTGTTGACTGTTCAATCTGCTAGTCACCGAGTGCATCACTACTTACAATTCGGTGAGTTTATTTGTAAGTTTACATGTGCTTGCACCACGCTTAAGCAACAGTTGTCAGATTTTTCAAATATAACATTGTGTACACATATCTTTTGCAAGCTGAAAACCTGTTTCTATCTCGAAACCTTTCAACACGGTAGGCTCGGGCATTTCCACTAGGCCGATAATCGTTGGATTTGTAATGTAGGTCGGATTGTCACATTTGTTAATGTGATTGAATTTTCTTCACGGCAACGAGATAGCGAATCGGAGGCCAGTGACCTCTGGAGATAAATCGTCGTGATTGGACATGCACTAATTTAGTTACGTTACATCAGCCAGTTTTCTCAGGACTATATTTGCACAATAGTATTGGATTGTGTGTCTTTAGCATTCTTTCTACTCGTTATCAAACATTAGCTGCCCGCGCAGTCACGTCTGTTCATTTCAAAGAGTCCAAGCGTAGCCACGGGTTAAAATATTATGTCTATCCCGAAAGCACATACTGGTGAAACCTTTATCAATCAGATGAGTAGTTTTGAAGATTAATCTCAGCATACAAACT
The DNA here is from genome assembly GCA_963854355.1 of Epinotia brunnichana. NCBI lineage: Eukaryota > Metazoa > Arthropoda > Insecta > Lepidoptera > Tortricidae > Epinotia > Epinotia brunnichana. The sequence goes on along the minus strand of OY977945.1, from coordinate 5,853,368 downwards.
TATAGAGCCGAGCACATTTTAAAAACTCTCTATTATAATTATACTAGCGACCCGCCCCGGCTTCGCACGGGTTTATATGTACGAGTATAATACATGCATGTATGGTTTGTTTTATACACATAAACCTTCCTCATGAATCACTCTATCTATTAAAAAAACCGCATCAAAATCCGTTGCGTAGTTTTATGGGAAGAATCCGTTTTGGGAATGTTTCGCACCCTGAATGCGGGCGCTATCGACTAGCGAAAACGGCTGCACGACTGCGGGGCCTATGGCATGCTTTCTGATGCAGGGTGGTATGTGCCGACGGCGCGATGCCGGCCCTATCGAACACTGAGAATGCGCCTTTATGGCCGCAGCTCGGCCTAAATGTCAACAAATAACATTAAATATTTGTAGAGTTATTTAGATCAGGTGATGAATTAATCTAACTTCGGAAGTATTCCCTAACTTTCAGACATACTACAATCACAATATTCAGCGTCAATTCGATCAAACAAGAATATTGTTTGGTCTAAGATGCATCCCAGTCCCAACCCCAACTCAAGTTTGACTATTACCTACTAGTATTGCTCCATCACGTAACGCATTGTACGCACGTTAGATAGATCTAAATGTCAAATATGATATTATGGAAAAATGACAGTTAGATTGTCCTAACGCGCGTTCGGAACGTTACGTGATTACCCCTCTGCTGTCAAATTGGTTCGGTGTTTGTCACAATTCTCGAATTTATTTAGGTGCAAAGGACTATTGAAGTGCATAAATAAATAAATCCTTTATTTTCAGACAATTCAAGTCCATTGATTGTTAGTTGACAGTGAAGTGGCAATTATTATATTATCATCTAGGTAATACACTAGTATTACCTATATCTAAACTAAAATATGACCTAAACCGGTCTATCGAACCCCACTTCTTTGAACGTGAAGTTCGATATACCGGCTCAGAATAACCGTGTCGAGTCGGTCAGCTATCATCCTCAGGATCCCGTTGCGTTGGAGCTCCCGCGAATACGGTGCATTACTGATAATATATGCATATTGTGTTATGAATTATGATATCTCCTAAAGATTTTTTTCTCATGAACAATTAATTTCATTTCCTACTTAGATCAGGCAGGTACTTTGAATAATCTCATAATTTTCCAATTCCTCCCTTAAAAAGACCCGTATCGCAAAAGGCCATCGCCTTAACGTCCATTCCGTCGTCGCTTATACGCCTCACCCCACGCGTCACGCCTAAACAAAATAGACCTCTACCTACGCTTAGTTACTACGAATCGCGGCATCAAGATATATTTGTGGGTCAGCGTCGAGGTGAGCTTAAAACAAGTAACTGAATAGCGGGGCAGGTTTCATAAAGGTGGTCTAGAAACGTCGATGCCGTTGCGAAAGGACCTTTCCGTAATTACGGACCGGAAGATCATGCCCTTGGCTGTTGGAAACGATTCATAATTTACGTGAACTGCCATGTTGTAGCGTTGTGCATGCGATTCCTTGTACCTATTTATTTATGTTGGGGTTCTGTCACTCGACCTACTAAAATTAGGAATATTAGGTCAAAATGAAACATTAGGTCAAATGAAGCATTTAGGGCTAAAGTAGTTAGGGCTGGTAAGGGACCATTTATGTTTGTTTAGTAAAGTTAGAAAACTAGCTTTTGACCGTGACTTCCCGTACCTATATACCTACTCGTTAATCGCCTTAAGGCCTGCGGCGCTACCACGAACTTCGCATCTCGAAATTCGTATATTTCCGGCTCTGTCGCTCGAATACCATAAACCATAAGTGCGATAGAGACGGAGATATACGAAGTTCGAGATTCGAAGTTCGTGGTTATAGCTCTGTACTTAGTTACTTTCGCATATATTAGGTAGTAGGGTTAGTAGATAGGTAAGTATATAAGTACAAATCATATATCCACAACAGGTTTCGTCAATCCTACCTAACCTATTGATCATACCTATAACACCAAGGCTATGGCGACTGCTAAACTATTCGTTCCTAGGATAAATAATTACTATGGGGACAGAACTCTCAAAAGCGTATCCCATACCTACTCAATAGTTTGCACGAAGCCATTAGACGTGAAAAAAAATAGGAATAAAAAGAGACTGTTAAAAAATTACCTAGATGTACGTATATAATACTCAGTTATACTACTACTGTTACTAATGAATAACTAAATATTTTTGTTAATGAATGCCTTACCTAGAGACTGCCGCTCCCACAGTCAAACTGTCACTACAGTTTTGTGGGGCAATGTTTAATTTTAATTATGTAAAACACTGTACTTATTAAAAAAAAAAAACATCTACATTAATCATAAATCCACACCGGTTTCGTCAACTATATTTAACATTCACCACCAGTTCACCCCCCATCCTCACCCGGACCAAACGTGCCAAAAATACCTGCAGCATTACCACGTTGAATGGTCAGAGATATTCGTTGGACCAGGTAAGAACCAGAACGAGGGTCGCAGCCCCCTTCTCTCAAGCAAGTATATAAGTAGCTACTTATTCTTATAGTGCTAATATGACAACGTGTATCTACGGCAAATACATGTTTTTCCTACATAGAATAAACCGGCCAAGTGCGAGTCGGGCTCGCGCACGAAGGGTTCCGTACCATTATCTATAAAAACGGCAAAAAATCACGTTTTTTGTATAGGAGCCCCCTAAAATATTTATTTTAATTCTGTTTTTAGGGTTCCATGCCCAAAGGATAAAACGGGACCCTATTACTAAGACTGATAAGACTCCGCTGTCCGTCCGTCTGTCTGTTTGTCCGTCTGTCACCAGGCTGTAGGTATCTCATGCACCGTGATAGTTATAGACAGTTAAAATTTTCACAGATGATGTATTTCTGTTGCCGCTATAACAACAAATACTAAAGAACAGAATAAAATAAATATTTAAGGGGTTCCATGCAACAAACGTGATTTTTTTGCCGTTTTACCCTTTGGGTACGGAACCCTAAAAAGGTGCAAAAATATAAACATAATACCTAATAATTATGGTTTGACGTCTTTCGGTCGACCCCACGTCTGACCTCTGCTTCACAACATGTTCAAAGTTAACTTTCCACTAAGCTACTTACATGTTCAAAGTCCACTTTCCAGTGATATGCTAAAGAAAACGTGCATTCTGACATGTGTCTTAGAAGAATTTTAGTAAGTAACTGGTCTTTCCTCTCCGAATATTAGTCACGATTCAAAGCGTCCAGAGGCATGGGTGTTGGCTTACCAACAGGCAGGCCTTACATAGTTGGCTACCATCATCATGCTCCTAGCGTTATTCCCGGTTGTGCCCCTAAAGGAGCCGGGGTCCGCTTAGACACCTAATCCCAAGATTTGGCATAGGCACTAGTTTTACGAAAGCGACTGCCATCTGACCTTCCAACCCAGTGGGAAAACTAGACCTTATTGGGATTAGACCGGTTACCTCATGTTTTCCTTCACCGAAAAGCTAACGGTAAATATTCCGTACATAAGCTCCGAAAAACTCATGGGTACGAGCCGGGATTCGAACCCACGACCCCCGCTTGACAGCCGCATGCCTGAACCACTGGGCTACCGTAGCACATAGTTGGCCGCCATCCTGTTATAAAATTAAATTATTGTAATTGTGATACAGGCCCAAACTACTTCAGGAGCGGTTTATGCCAATATACACTGCCCAAAAGTATCTTGGGATCAAGTACGTTTTAGAGTATTGCTGCAATTGAGGTTTGTTATAGTAAAATAACTCTCTCTTACTCGTGATTAAAGTTTAAAGGTCCAGAGTAAAAGTTTACTCTGGACCTTTAAACTTTAATCACTTCTGTATTGTATTGTATGATTAAGGCGCTGTCAACGCCAAAAACGCGCACACTGTCTAATTGTATCGGAGTAAACGAGAGCGAGTGTTACTTGGGCGGCCAGGTTTTTGAAGAAAATAATGAATAAATATTGAATTAAAAAAAGTGTGGAATATGGGTCGCTAGCGGTTTAGGTATGAATATGTCGACTTCATGTTTTTAATTGCAGACCCATACGTCAAAAAAATAAAGACATAGAACCGTATAAGTTGTTTTTAAGACCAATCTTTGCAATTATTTTCTATCGAGCCGATTTCGTCCATTTATGTTTCGAGTCCGTCTACGGTCTTGGAAATATGATGAATATTAACTTTTTATTTTTTGATGTGCTAGAACAAATACTTTTTCTTAAAATAACTACTTAAATAATATAAATTTCAAAAAATTACTTAGAGGTACTAACTTGTCAGCCTCTTTTAAGTGTGTATATTTAAGTACTGTGTCGAAGTGGCCATCGGCAGGGCCAAATAGTGTATGAGGACGCGAGCAATCGCGGGACGCCTTTGCCGTGTTTGTTCGTATTTTTATTGATTTTTTTATTTTATTGTTTTCTTATGCATTTTCTGTACCTACTAACATAGTTATTAAGTCAAAATGTGTTACTAACATCCTATGGATCATTGGTCTGCAATAAACGATTTTTATTTTATTTTATTTATTTACTAGCGACCCGCTCCGGCTTCGCACGGGTTTATATGTATAATACATGCATGTATACATATAAACCTTCTTCTTGAAACACTCTATCTATTGAAAAAAAATCGCATCAAAACCCGTTGCGTAGTTTTAAATATCTAAGCATACATAGGGACAGACAGACAGCGGGAAGCGACTATGTTTTATACTATGTAATGATGATTGCCACCGTCGTCGCTGAGTTCTCCGGAACTTCGGTCAATTCGCTCGCTCGTTCAATTATGGCAGGGGTCGGCTACGGCCCGCGGGCCAAGTCCAACCCGCGAGCCCTTCTAATCCAGCCCGCGGACAGAAAGCGGGAGGGCCCACTACGAGTCCGAAATAAAACAAACCAAATCATTTGTCATCAGTCTTGGCCCGCACGAATTTATATTATTATTATAATTGATTTATTGCAATCCATGTTACATACATATATTATTTACACACAGGGCCTGAAGGTGACTCAAGAGTCAAAAGTTTGAAGGCCGCTAAATAATGGTATAGTGAAAACAACGAAAGGGTGTTTTTTTCGTCTTTTATTCTTTCTTTACTGGTGCAAATCCATTTTGCCCAATCGTAATATCACCTGACGATCCCATTAGAAGATCGTTCAGGCTCTGAAACTTATGCCAGCAGTAGGTGAGATGAATCCGTTTTATGACAACTTTATCTTTCTGTCACTTTAGTTATTTGTGTTGTTATTGTGTATTTTGTCTTCAATTTATAAACGAGTATAATAATTTTACTCTAATAAAAGAAAGAAAGAAAACATTTATCCGTGACAACAACGCAATAATAAATTTAGACACATACACATTTGTTATTGTATTGCGAATTGATTTGGTACTTAAGACAACTTCATAGTTTTCCTATTATAGTACATTACTTACCTAGGGCGGTTAAACAAAGAATGTCTCAGATCGCAGGTATTTGACGCCCGAGCCGAAGGCAAGGGCGATAAATGTGCGCTCTGAGGCTTTATTTATTACCGCCCGTGGTAAGTACAAAATTTTACGTCTCTATCTGGCCAGGAAGTGGGGTTTTCCGCACGCATAGCGTGCGGTAATTCCTACTTTATGGCCAGGTATGACGTAAAATTCATTACCTACATCTTCATTAGGTACAAAAATTATAACAAAATATAATCAAAGATAACAATTTCTAATTTCAGTCTGATAGTCACAGGGTAAATGAAGAAATAAGTCTAATACTTTTATAATAATTTACCCATGAAATTCTGTTTTATTGATCCATAATTTAACATGATTTATTTCGACAGCCGTCAACATCCAGTTTACAATTTATCAGCAGAACAGAGCGTTTTAATTTATTACATTGATTAAATAATTCAACTTGCCTCAACCTTAATTAATAGATAACACAACAATAACGAATATCATAGCCTAAGATACGAATAGAGCGGACCTTCACCCATCTGTTTAATCGATGAAAATAACTATTTCACCTCAGTAGCTCGAACAAGCATATTTTGCTGCGTGAAAACAGTGAGCAAAATCGCCGTGAGTCAAAGTAGCTCTTTAATTTTGATATCGAGCACTGACATTTCATAGTGTGCGGTCTATAACAAATTCTGAATATTTCAACTTTATGAGCACTGTCCCTTTCATTTTCATTACAAAAAAGAATACGACAGAAATCGTCGACTCATAGTTAGATATTCGAATTTCAAAGTATTAATTAATAGATAACACAACAATAACGAATATCATAGCCTAAGATACGAATAGAGCGGACCTTCACCCATCTGTTTAATCGATGAAAATAACTATTTCACCTCAGTAGCTCGAACAAGCATATTTTGCTGCGTGAAAACAGTGAGCAAAATCGCCGTGAGTCAAAGTAGCTCTTTAATTTTGATATCGAGCACTGACATTTCATAGTGTGCGGTCTATAACAAATTCTTAATATTTCAACTTTATGAGCACTGTCCCTTTCATTTTCATTACAAAAAAGAATACGACAGAAATCGTCGACTCATAGTTAGATATTCGAATTTCAAAGTATTAATTAATAGATAACACAACAATAACGAATATCATAGCCTAAGATACGAATAGAGCGGACCTTCACCCATCTGTTTAATCGATGAAAATAACTATTTCACCTCAGTAGCTCGAACAAGCATATTTTGCTGCGTGAAAACAGTGAGCAAAATCGCCGTGAGTCAAAGTAGCTCTTTAATTTTGATATCGAGCACTGACATTTCATAGTGTGCGGTCTATAACAAATTCTGAATATTTCAACTTTATGAGCACTGTCCCTTTCATTTTCATTACAAAAAAGAATACGACAGAAATCGTCGACTCATAGTTAGATATTATATTATATTTATTATTATTATTATTATATATACTAGAGTGTTCAATTACTATGGTGATAGGACACTAAAGAAACGCATACCATATATACTGAACACCCTGCCTGCGGACATTGTTCATGAACCTAAAAAAGCTAGATTTAAGTATCGGTTAAAAAAATACCTCATGGATGCCATGTAGAAATCTCCTTTCACGTTTCTACTGGGGCATTCATGAGATAGATCTCAATATTTAAGACACTTCAACATATGTTAAAGCTGAAGAGAAATGAGACTGTAATTTTTGACTCCACAGTCAAACTGAAAAATTTAGTTTTGTGGAGCAATGTACCAACGTATATATGTAACTTTTTGTTTTTAATAAATAAATAAATAAATAAATAAAAAATCGAATTTCAAAGTAGACCCCCAAAACTGAGCGAAGCAAGTTACACGTTCGAAAACACACTTAACATACTTATAAGTTTAAATTAACAAAAAATGAGTACAAAGGAATGTTATAAATTGAAGACAAAAAAAACATGGAACATCTCAAAAAAAGTCAGTTTTGCTTAAATAGGTAAAAGCATGAATTTTCATACGCTGAACAATGATAATGATTCTATTTTTAAGAAAGTATACTACATATACTGCCAGTGGTACTATATGGATGCCAAACCTGGGCTTTTACTAAGGAGATAATCCATAAGCCGCAAGTCTTCCAAAAATCCTTAGAGAGAAGTATGCTGGGTTTAAGACTGAGAGATAGAATAAGAAGCAGCCGAATTCGGCTGCTTCTTATTCTAATGTTTTTTTCTCTAATTAGAGAAAAAACCAAACTCAAATGTGTGGCAGAGGCAGCCTGCAGAACAAAGTGGAGATGGGCTGGGCATGTGGCGAGGGCCCAAGATGGCCGATGGAGTGAGCGCGTGCTCCACTGGTGGCCACGCGAGGATAAGCGCCCAAGCCAAGGGGCCGCCCGCGCCGCAGATGGTGCAATGATATCACCCAAATAGCAGGACCCACCTGGCCTAGACTAGCCGCAGATAGAACCACATGGCATACGATGGAGGAGGCCTTCGTCCAACAATGGGCCACCCAATAATTAACATATTTAGATTAAATAAAATGTATTATTTCATAATGTAAATTGTAATGTAGGTAGATACGATTACAATATAAACGCCTAGGAAATGTCAGGGTAGTTTTAAGTATTCTTGCAATACATGATTATTCCGTACGGTTGTGTTTCCTTGCGCTCCTGCTATTATAAATATCCCAAGGGATTGGTTGGGGATACCACAGTGGCGACGAGTAAATTAAACCCAGATTTTAACTACGGACATAAAATTTGTGAATAAACAATGTCGATTGGAAAGTTAAGTGAATTCGATGTTAAGGGCGGTGTGTGGTCGTCGTACGTGGCCCGGCTGCAAATGTATTTTAAAGTGAACAAAGTGGCGGATGATATGAAATTACCAGTGCTAATAGCGTCTATGGGCGACGAAGCGTACGAACTATTAGTAAATTTAGCCAGCCCGAAGGAGCCATCTACGTTGTCATTTGTCGAGGCGGTCGAGTGCATGAGTCAGCATTTGCAACCTGCGCCATCGGCTTTGGCGGAGCGGTTTCGGTTTAGACAAAGGAGGCAGGCCGCGGATGAAACCATAGCCGGTTATGTAACGGAAATAAAGAGATTATCCAGATATTGCAAGTTTGAGGACAAATTGAATGATAATATGCGGGATCAATTTGTATGTGGAATAAGGAGTGACATTATTCGCCAGAGGTTGTTTGCTGAGAGTGATGATGTGACCTATGCGCGAGCGGTGAAGGTCGCGACCTCCCTCGAGGCGGCGGAACGTGATGCGGCTGCGGTGGAGGCGAGGGGCACACGGGAGTCGGTGGCTAGCGGAAGCGGTAACGGCGTCGGCGGCGAGTCGAGCGCCGTACATGCGCTCACACCGATCAGCAGGGGCGGGCCGTACAGAGGACGCGGAGCTGGCGGAGCGGGCTCGGGGCGAGCCGGCCAGCAGCGCGGAGGAGGCGGAGCGGGGGCCAACCGGGCCGGAGCGGGGCCGGCAATCCCGCCGCAGCAGCGTTATGCGTGTTGTGGGGCCTGTGGTGCGCAAAATCATGCCTATGCAACCTGTCGCTATAAGTACTTTGTGTGCAGCAAGTGCCAGCGCACTGGTCACTTACGTAGAGTGTGCCCAGAGTGGGGAGGGGCCGGGAGAAATGGCCTACACTTTGGAGAGGTGCACCAAGAGGGAGAGGAGGAGACTCAGGAGAACGGGTATGACATCGAGCAAGAGTTAAACCATCTGAGCTTGGGCGATTATAAACCAGTAAGTGTTTCGGTGTATATAGACAATAAACTTGTAACAATGCAAATCGATACAGGCACGGCTATTTCCTGTATTAGCCAAACAATGTATAACGACCTTTTTAATTATCACACGGTGGAGCCGGATAGTACTATTTTGAGATTTTATGATGGCAGTACCATAAAGCCTCTGGGAATTATAAAGCCTACGGTTCGTTATGGCAATAAAAGGAAAGTTTTAGAACTGTTTGTAATAGATTCCGGAACAACTTCCTTGTTAGGAAGACAATGGTTAACCGAGTTAAATATAGAAATACCTCAGTTTAGCTGTAACTTTGTAACGGATTTAGTCAGTAATGAACATGTAAATAAAAAAATTGAAAATTTGCTCGACAGATATAAGGAGCTGTTTAATGGCGGTCTGGGTCGGTACACGGGAGGGAAGGCGACGCTCTTGGTGCGCGAGGGCGCGGCGCCGGTGTTCCACCGCGCGCGGCCGCTGCCGTACGCGCTGTTCGCGCGCGTGGACGCCGAGCTGGACGCCATGCTGCGCGCCGGCGTCATCGAGCCCGTCGACCACTCCGACTGGGCCTCGCCACTGGTACCCATTCCTAAGCCTGACGGCAATCTTAGATTGTGTGCAGACTATAAGTCTACATTAAACCCCGTCTTACTGATCGATCGTTATCCTTTGCCTAAAATCGAAGACGTGCTAGTTGGATTAAACGGTAATCAATATTTTAGTAAAATTGATTTATCCCAGGCGTACAATCAAGTGGAGCTGGACGAGTCCAAAATGTACACAGTGATAAATACACACCGAGGACTGTTCCGGTATAACCGGTTAGTCTATGGGTTGGCTTCGAGTGTAGGTATTTTCCAGCGAATAATGACAGAGTTACTAAGGGGTATTCCGAATGTGCAAGTATTTTTAGACGATGTCATAATAGGAGGCAAATCGGAGGACGAACACATTCATTCCCTGGATATGGTTTTACGTCGATTGATAGATCATGGTCTAAAATTAAAAAAGAGTAAATGCGTTTTTTTCGCCCGGGAAGTGACGTATTTAGGGTTTATTATAGTCTCTAAAGACGGGATAAGAGCGAATAAGTCGAAAGTAAATTCAATTTTAAAGATGGCCACCCCGCAGTCGGTATCCGAACTTCGTTCTTTCCTAGGTATGGTCAATTTCTTTGCGAAATTCATTAAAAATATTAGTTCCATATTGGCTCCACTATATAAACTATTACGCAAAAACGTAGATTGGGTATGGGGCGAGGAATGCCATCGTTCATTTCAACGGGTAAAACAGTTACTTACGAGTGCGGAGGTACTAGCCCATTACGATCCGAACCGGGAGCTAGTGCTGACCTGTGACGCGAGCCCGCGGGGCGTAGGCGCGGTGTTATCCCACAGGACCGAGGGGGGGCGCGAGCGGGCCGTTGCGTACGCGTCGCGGACGCTCACTGATGCCGAAAAAAATTATTCGCAGATTCACCGGGAAGCGCTAGCCATCATATTTGCTCTAAAGAAGTTTCACCAATATTTATACGGTCGTAAATTTTTATTACGCACGGATCATAAACCTTTGGTGTCTATATTTGGACAACACAAAGGTATTCCACTAATGACGGCTAGCAGAATGCAGCGGTGGGCTGTTATTTTGTCCGCTTATGATTATGAGATAGAATACGTTAAGACGACAGAAAATTGTGCAGACGGCTTATCACGATTGCCGGAGGTAGGCCGGGCTGAAGAGGGTACCATACCGGAACAAACATATCTTCATTTCGCTCAAGATGCCTTATTGTTAGATTACAATGTGATAAAACGGAGTACAGCTAAGGATGCCATTCTCAGTAGAGTTTTATCCTACGTGAGGGACGGTTGGTCGAGTGAGTGTGACATTGATAACCTGAAACCGTATTTTAACAGGAAACAGGAACTGTATGAAGAATTAGGATGTCTAATGTGGGGCCACAGGGTGGTGATACCGGAGAGTTGTAGGACTAAGGTTATAGAAATAATCCACGAGCCCCATATGGGCATAGTGAAATCTAAGGCATTAGCCCGTAGCTACGTGTGGTGGCCGGGGGTAGACGAGGCCGTGGAGGGGGCGTGCCGCGCTTGCGCGGTGTGCGCGGCGCACGCGGACCAGCCGCCAAGACACGCGCCAAGCGCATGGCCCTGGCCTGCGCGTCCCTGGGCTAGGGTGCACTTGGATTTCCTAGGTCCTATCGATGGAAAACTGTATCTTGTCGTACTAGATGCGATGTCAAAGTGGATCGAAGTATTTCAGGTGCCAAGTACAGCCGCTAGCCATACCATAAATATACTTTCGGAACTGTGGAGCAGGTACGGGTTGCCTAAACAGTTAGTGAGCGACAATGGGCCACCGTACACAAGTAGGGAATTTAAAGAGCACACGAGTCGTAATTTTATTGAACATATATTTACGGCCCCGTATCACCCTGCATCCAACGGGGCATGTGAAAATGCGGTCAAAACGGTAAAACGGGTGGTGAAAAAAGCGATATCCGAACGGAAGTCCGTCACAGAAGCCCTAAATACGTTTTTATTGTATTACCGTAACACGGAGCATTGTTCGACGGGAGAAACGCCCGCTATGTTGTTGATGAATCGTAGACTGCGTACTCGGTTAGATGCGTTAAAGCCAGACAGGGGAGCTAAGGTCCAGGCCGCACAGAAAAAACAAACGGAGGCAGCGGGGGGAACCCAGAGGAGCGTAGGCCCCGGAGACCCAGTGTGGTATAGTCAGTACTTGCGAGGCGAAAAGTGGGTTCCGGGGATGGTTTCAAAGCAGCTGGGAACAACAAATTATAGAGTAATAGATAGGGAAGGGAAAGAAGTACATAGACACATCGATCAGTTGAGACGGAGGTCGAGTAGATTAAGTTCTCTTGTAGCACCTAGCGATCAGTCTGATACGCCGAGTGAACCAGTGGCTGGGCCCGAAATTACAAATGAGGGTTTAGGGCATCGAGAGACAGACGCGGGGGAAGAGGAAGAGACGTGGCACGATGCCGACCGCGGGGGCCCGCCGCCGGGCAGCCCCGCCGCCGCCGCCGCCGCCGCCGCCGCCGCCGCCGACCGACCGACCCAGACTCGCGAGGAACGTCACGTACGACAATGTCGTATAGACAATCCTCCTAAATATAAGTATTAGGCTAAGATATAAAATAGGTACGCATAGAGTACATTAATATAACTGGTTTTATACTTAAATATTAACGTTACATGTAACTTGGTACAGATATTTATATAAAAGTAGTTAAGAGTTTATTTCTGTAATTAAGTGTGGAGGGATGTAATGTAGGTAGATACGATTACAATATAAACGCCTAGGAAATGTCAGGGTAGTTTTAAGTATTCTTGCAATACATGATTATTCCGTACGGTTGTGTTTCCTTGCGCTCCTGCTATTATAAATATCCCAAGGGATTGGTTGGGGATACCACATAAATAATGGGAATTAAAGGCTTATTATTATTATTATTATACTACAGATGCAGTTTCCGAACGCACATCCGACACCCCGCCCCTTTAAAAAAATGGCGCGCTGTTAAATTGTTGACATTTTATTCGGTATTTTATCTTCACGCTTGCGCTATTGATATTAGTTTTGAATATAAAAACGACTAGGATTATTGAATTATCTATCTAACTAAGAAATATATAGTGAATTCATTGAAGAAGACAGTATTTAACCGAGAACAGATATTATTTAGCAAGCAAATAAAGATTAATAAGAATGCCTGACTTGGCTCTACGAAATAACTCACTACTTTTTACTGTGGAAGAGTTCCGAGACTTGGCCTATTTTTTACATGGAATGTTTTTATGGGATTTTTATTATATTTCAATTTGGTATAGTTGCCCCAAAATCGTGTCATAGTAAGTCACACATCAAAAGCATTTATTGTGCAAAAAGAAAAACGAGCCAGCCTCGCATATCTGCCCTTTAGAACATTTCAATTGCGAATGACAAACCGTGTGATAAACAATGGATGACATTTTCGTGCACAATTTCGTGATTTCGTTTTATTTGTTCGCAATCTTTGTGACATGTACTCGTATGAAGTGTAATGCCAAGACAATCATCATTAAATCATTATGTACCTAATCAAAAAACAAACTGTTTATTTCTTGAATAGTTCTGATCTGATACAAGTGTGCTAGGTTGGTCATTAATTTCGTGGCGGAATTATGCACGCGAGCCGCACGCAGCACATAAAACAAATAGGTACCGTCGTCGGCGGGATAAGACTTGACTTCCTTTTGTTGGACTTTTACTGGAATAAAAATTATTCTATATGTTAATCCAGGGTATACTCTATTTGTATACTAAAATTCATCTTAATCCGTTCAGCCGTTTTTGTGTGATTTAGTAACAAGCATCTGAACTTTCGCATTTATAATATTAGTCGGATTTTTACTATGGTTAATGTCCCTGTGCTCGACAGTCTCGACACTGCCCCAATAGTTGGCACCGTTCATCTTTTTACTAATATTATGTCGATTAAATGTTTTCATTAAACTATTCCTCGATGTATATAAGTCTGTGCCAAGCCGATCGATGCTCAACAAACAGACATTCAAGTGTTCATTGCGTGCACAAAGTGCTCAATTAGAACGAAGTATTCAGAACGGATCCTTTGAACACGTTGCAGACATCCAAGGATCGAAATTAATGTTTAGCATGTTGTTTTAGATAATCATCGTATAACTAATATATACAGGGTGGGGCCTGTAAAAGGAGCAAATAATGAAGCGGTAGATTATTAAGCTAATCAGTAATCAGTCTCAAGTGGTTTAAAAAAATGGGTTTTTTTTTCAGTGACAGCGTGCGTGGGTTCTTTAACTTAACTGGAATACCTACTATTGATATTTTTTTACTTTTAACTACAAAAACCTACTACTACTACTATGACGTAAGTGTCCAGTTTTCGAACAAGATATTTAACGATTTATATGCTACGAGTACGATATCGTGAAATCGTGATGTCAAAGTTCATTACTTAGGGATCACAAATTTAAATAAAAAAAAAAAACCTAATATAATATTTTTGAAACTCTAGGACCGATATAAGATATAACTGCGGATATTCTACGGAGTCATCCTTTAATTTTTTTCTACTCATCGACTTTAATCTTTGAATTAAGATTTCGTACACGAAACTAAGATCACATACTTTTTAATCCTGGAGCTCTATGAGCTCGACACGAACTCGTATGGTTTCATAAAATAACCGCCAGCAGTCATCTTATGAATCCAGGAGCTGTATAAGATAACTGTGAAGACATCAACGCGCAAAATTACTAAGCTGCTGCGCTTCATTTCAGCAGGGCGATTTTCAATAGATACCAAGTTTGTTTAATAAATTATTATTTCCGTTGACTCGTAGAAAAAGTATTGTATACAATAGTCATATAATTAGCTTTTTAAGTCTCGTACCTTAATTATGCCACTCAGCAAGCTTCGTGGCCTAAACGTGGTACTCGACATAAAAAGCATCCATTATATAACGATTGCATAAACTACTATTTAGCTCCTGTTACAGGCCACACCCCGTATATCTTCGTATGGTGCCCATAATTAAAGCATTGCTTATGGAATATAACAGACAAATAAAGTATTTCTGCCCTATTTCTAAAATCGGTGAAAGCATTTTGAAAATGCATCAACTCTTTATGATACCTATTAGTATAGATAAAATGTATTCTTACTAGTAAGCTTCACGTAAATGGAATTTAATTTTCAGTAATTTCATCAATTGCGTGGAATGAATATATCGAATAGAGCAATGTAGGTAACTTAAATTAAAATAAAATCTATTTGAGTTAAGAGTCTGCACTCGGTCGAATTTCACCTTCCCTTGCAAACGGAGTTTCGTCCTCATTTTAAAACTACGTGTTGGATTGTAGGTGAACCTTGCAATATACAATGACATGAGGTACAGTGGCCATCACATACATCGGAGCAAACAAGCACGTCACAAACATCGGAACACACCTCTATTTTCAAGGCATTAGAGTGCATGTGCCGATATTTTTGAACACCTAGAGTGTACCTATGTATGTGATGGCGACTGTACGAGTATATCTAGGCCTGTAATAAGTTTAGGCTCCAGTTTATAAAACAAACGAAATACAGCAAAAACAAGTTTTATATGAAAAACTTATATTTGCTGTAAGTATTTTTTTTTACTATGATATCTGAAGCTACATAAACTAATTACAGACCTGGGTGGTACTTAACTTATTCTAAGTAGGTACAAAGTTTTAGATCAAACTAGCTAGTTGTATGGAGAATCGAGCTTACATGCTGCGGATTCTTAAGAGTCTTAAGTAACCGTTTTGACGGACTAATGCCCGTCCCCTCTCAACCTTGAGACCTTGAGAGTCTTAAGTAACCGTTTTGACGGACTAATGCCCGTCCCCTCTCAACCTTGAGACCTTGAGAGTCTTAAGTAACCGTTTTGACGGACTAATGCCCGTCCCCTCTCAACCTTGAGACCTTGAGAGGAAAACTGTGCCCACCAGTGGCACGTACATATATTATTTTACGTAACGTTACGTAAAAGATATTTCGTTAACTATGTGATTTTATTTCTATCCTAAAATGTAAGTTCAATTAGTGTTCTACTATATACAATGGTTCAGATTACAACATATTAAAGAAAAAGCCGAAAGAAATATTTTTATTAATTTCGTTCATATGAGCGTGTTGCTCTATCAAAAGGCTGTTTCTTCAGGATCTGGAAGTCACATTAAAAAAAACATGACTGATTTCTAAAGAAAAACACCTTGAGATACAAAATCAATGATAATCTATGTAACTTCCAATGTGAACATACTAAAAATTAGTTTCAAACTTCTTTTGACGATTTCTCAAAAGTGCAATTTTAGCATGTGTAAAATTGATATATATTTTTTTAAATTATGGGACTTGGGGTCGTGATTTTTTTTTTATTAGATAGCTTATTTAACGTAGATTTAGGATCTGTGCTTAACTCAATACCTGCCATAAGGGCCCTATAGCCATGGACGGTCACATTTAAACCGTATTGATCAGTTCAAAACCGGCCAAGTGCGAGTCGGACTCGCGCACGAAGGGTTCCGTACCATTATCTATAAAAACGGCAAAAAAATCACGTTTGTTGTATGGGAGCCCCTTTAAATATTTATTTAATTATGTTTTTTTAATATCTGTTGTGAACAACAGAAATGCATCATCTGTGAAAATTTAAACTGTCTAACTACGGTTCATGAGATACAGCCTGGTGACAGACGGACGGATAGCGGAGTCTTAGTAACAGGGTCCCGTTTTACCCTTTGGGTACGGAACTCTATAAAATGACTTTATACCACTTTAATACTATAGTGGCCCTGTGAGCTGCATCACTCGCGAGCGTGACATTTATCAAAAAAAAAATGTTTTGCCTTTAAATAAGTGACTACAAAAAACACTATATAATTAATGAACCTGCTCATAAATTTTTACTAGAATCGGTTCATAAATGCGACCTGTAGAGGAGAACAGCCGGATAGACACTGGTCACCGGACAAACGATTTTAACCCAAGCAAGCATAGAACTTCGTTCACTTCGCTTGCTCGTTCGATAAAAACGCTTGAATAATCATAATCGTAAAGATAAGAACAAACAAAAGAGTACTGTGCATTCAATGGGCTTGTAACCTTAAATTTGTTTACGATGCCATTCGAACCAGTTTTTGTAGATGAACAAATGTTTGTATGGAAGCAACTAAATTTAAAGGACATTAATACCCATAAAATCGAGTTAAAGACGGACCTCGCTGACAGCAGCCAAAACGCTTCATACTGATTGGCTTTAAAGTATGACGTCACACCGTGCAATTGGTACTAACCGTTGCATGGAAAATGAAGTAAATTGCTGTTTCGGTCGCGAAATACTGCGTTTAGGTCCATAGTTGTCATACAAATTTGTTTCTATAAAAGCGTAAGGATTCTATTGGTACCTTTAAGTTTACTCTTGGACAATAAATAAAAAAACTTTTTTTTCTAAATTTTCAAGGTTTATACCTTTTTATGATTTGAACTATATTTTGTAATTTATACTTTATTACAATCATTTGATGGTTTACTATCCATTTAGCAACACGACGTTATCAATTTTAACACCACGCAACAAGCCTATTCAATACATGGCAATATAAATACCCTCCTAGCGCAGCGATTATCTCTGCTCACTGAAGTAAAACATACTGATAGAATAGCAAACTGGCCAAATACTAACTTATGTGATTGACTTGAAGATTGCCTCGTGGATACGTTGGAGAAGTTTCAGTCAGTGCATTGTAGTCAGCATCAAAAGTAGCTATGCGAACGAAGACGTCAAAAGTCTTTATTAAAAGGGAATAAGAACTTTTGACGTCTTCGATTGCGTAGTTACTTTTGATGCTAACTGCATACCCGAGTGACCGCGCCGCTGTGCGTCCATATAATGGGCTTGTGACCTTAAATTTGTTTACGATGCCATTCGAACCAGTTTTTGTAGATGAACAAATGTTTGTATGGAAGCAACTACATTTAAAGGACATTAATACCCGAAAAATTGAGTTAAAGACGGACCTCGCTGGCAGCAGCCGAAACGCTTCATACTGATTGGCTTTAAAGTATGACGTCACACCGTGCAATTTGTACTAACCGTTGCATGGAAAATTAAGTAAATTGATGTTTCGGTCGCGAAATACTGCGTGTAGGTCCATAGTTGTCGTACAAACATATTTATATAAAAGCGTATGGATTCTATTGGTATAGTTGTTATTTTCTAAGCCGTCCGTTCTGCAGTGCGGCGTTCTTTAGTGCGGAACGGACGGCTTAGAAAATAACAACTATACCTTTAAATTTACTCTTGGATAATCAAAAAAAATCCATCATTAGATTTGAATTATATTTTGTAATTTATACTTTATTACAATCATTTGATGGTTTACTATCCATTTAGCAACACGGCGTTATCAATTTTAACACCACGCAACAAACCTATACTCCAGGCAAAATACGGTTTTGAAATAAATAGCGTTTTTTTTGTTTATTTCATTTAAAACCGATATTCTAAGATGCTTTATGCAAGAATCCAACAAAATTTCCATCCGGAAGTAATTATATAGATTTAAATAAAGCATGAAAACTAGACTAAAAAATATTTATTTTAATCGTATGGCATACAGGTTGGAACAGTAACAAATACATTAACTAAATAGGTACCTATATATAAAAAAAAAAAAAAGAAAAAACCCTAGTCAAATAAACCACCCCTGGTCGCCTCTGGTGCAAAGGTGCCCATTATGCTTGCCACATTACCTTGTTGAATGGCTAAAGACAACCTTTGCACCAGAAACGACTCGGAGCGGGCATCCTCACCCTTTTGCCTGAGCCTACGGCCTATGTCCCGGACAAATTTCTTTGCGTCCGACCCCCAGCAACCCGCTGTTTCTACTGCCACGGGTACAAAAATATAGCCTGATGTAAGGGGAGCGTACTTTTGTCGCTTTAATGCGGCCTGAAACCTCGGCTGCTGCCCCGGCCGCGCGCGTAGTCCGGTTAATATGGGATGCCGCGAAGGTGCTGACGCACGTTGCGTCCCACACTAAGCACCGCCCTCTTTCCCATGGCAACAACGTCAGGCCATCGGGTCGTTTGCCATCAGTGCGACTAAGGCCCGGCGGCTCAAGAATAGACGGAACACCTGCCGACCTTAGGGCCCTCTGGACTATGTTGTTGAGGGCATGGTGTCGGGGGTGCCTACCGGAGCACCGGCGGCAACTCAGAGCGTGATGACCGTCAGCACCCACCATGTTACCACAGATGCAAACATGTGGTTGGCACACATTGCAGCCCAGGCGGAGAGCAACGGCCACACGCAATGAGTCACCGTCCATTAGGGTTCCCAATTGTGGTGACGGCAGCGCGTGCAACCATGCCCCTGACTCAGACCGCGATACCGCCAGGAGTCTTGCGAGGTCGACACCGGTTGCTTCACCGATAAGTCCAGAGATTGTTGCTTTACAGCCTATGTCATCCCATGCGCGCTGGGCTTTGGGGTTCTCGGGTACGGTAGCCCCTGGATTGAGAGCTGACCACGCTATCAAGGCGTCAGCCATATACGGAATGTTTGTCCTGTCACCATTTGCTTGTAATATGTTAGCGACAAGATCTACAACCCCGTGTACCGACGTCAAGAAGGCCGGCAAACCCACATCCCGGACCCGCCGTACCCCAATGCCTCCGTGTCGGATTGGCAGAGCCGCTTGTGTCCATTGTACATCGCTCAGGGAGACGTTGACTATCGACTCTATTAAACATTTAATGGTTGCGTCGAAAGAATCGACGTCGCTGTGGAATAGCCACGCTGGGGCCGTACGCAGCAGGTACATTACCTTTGGTACCGCAAAACACTTCTGCAGTAGAATTATAGCTATATGAGGACTAATGGTTTTGAGCCGTTCGCCGGCAAGCAGAAGGAGGTTCTTGCGTATCAAAAGTGCCTCAGGTACTGCGGAAGGAAATATCGGTGCACCGAGTAAAGAAAAGGTGTCAGTGTTAAGTTCTCTGAGCCCTGGGAGCAGCGACAACAAAAAGGAAAAATAAGAACATGAAATGTTTTTTTTATTATTATTTATCTTGAATATTATAGAGCTTATGTAAATTAACCAAAATTAAGATAAAACCATTTATTAATATTTTTTCTGACTTTTCAGAAGCTTGTTAAGTTATGATTTTTTTGATGTCTGAAATTTTGTTGGATTTTGTCGCTAGGTAACTATTTAATTGATGATAATATATCCATTACATAGTAAAAACCTGTTATTATAAATTATTTCCAAATCTGACATTTTTCCCATACAAGTTGTCAGTTCATTGCCTGGACTATAAAACAAATGCAATTTATACGGACGCACCACCACACCCCGCTCGTAACGGAGCGTGCACGCAGGCCGTACACTTAGATGCATTTAATCCCCTTCGAAAAATCCAATTTAAAGTTTAAGAGAATAATTAAGCTTTTGATCACAAACGGTTGAAACGAGAGTGCATTTTTCAGTCATTTATATACTTATAAATTTCATATGTTAGATGGACCGTGAATAAGTGGCTTAACCCTTTTAACGGTCACAAAGCCACATATGGTTTTTCATAATATTTAACATTATCTCATTAAAATAAAGTTCATTCATGATATCATGATTGGAATATGATTTCCATCTGCCTTATAAAGGGTTAACACCTCGATGCAATTATTTTTATTGAAGGTATGTTGAATGTCGGAAAAAAATTAAAAAACAATTTTATCATTTAAAATATGTATGACTTTAATTATGAATTTAAGTAAAACGGTAGTAAGAGTTATGATATGATGAAAAAAATATGAAACGAAATACTAGTAGGTACCTACTTATATGAGAAATGAAATAATAAAAAGTTTTTTTTAAAACACCAAACTCGCGTAATGCTAACAGTTTTTTTTGGGGGTCGCCTATTATGTTTAGCAGTGGATGATTATGATGATAATGATTTAGGTAGGTAGTCGAGTATTTTTTTATTTACCACGTTGAAATCAAAAACAAGAAGAATAGAAACTCCTTTGCTTTTATTTACTTATTCAGGATACTTACAATTCCGCTGAGAGACGGTTTTTTATTCTTTGACTTAAGGTGAATTACCACCACAGTTGTGCAAAGCTGCGTTTTTTTTTATATTTCGCATCTCGCAAGCATGACAGCTAGGTATCATTTATATTAGTAGGGCTCGGCCACATGTTTGCGGTGCGGCGCCGAAGCTGCAAAGTTTTGCGGTGCGGCGCCGCAAAACCCGCGTTTCTCGGTAGTAAACGCGGGTTTCTGCGGCGCCGCGCCGCACCGTTTTACGGCGGCGGCCAGACACCCTGGGTAGGCACCCCGGAACAAACAAAGTTATGAAAGGTTTAGAGTGCTATGCTAGGCTTAGAGGATTGTGAACCTGTAATTTTTCATACAAAAAGCGATAACGTTTTTCACCCCGTAAACGCTGTTCGATTTTTATAATTTTTAGACATGTTGTAGATATAATGAAAAACTAGGTCTGTACGTTTTGATTTTTAAGAAATATTGCTTGCGTTAAAAGTAATTAGCATCTAAAAATCGATATTTTTGACTGAAAAACTTTGTCTATCGTTTTTTTTTTTTTATTTAATCTTAACTGATTTACTGAAAAAAGAAAACGTACGGACATAGATTAAAGTGTACTGAATACCAATACCACAATTATTTCATTTCATAAAGGTTTAGGGGGGTAAAAACGTTATCACCCGAAACAATATTTCAACAAGGAAATGTAGGCAATTGCCTCCAACTTGCTACTCTCTCTATCGCACGATACGGGTGAGGCACAGAGCGGTGTGAAACAGATAGAATTTTTTAAAATACCTACTCGCGCCGCGTATCGGCACTTCACAATCCTCTTAGGCAAGCTGGTGGGAATCGGCTTGCGTGGGCGCTCCGCCACTGTGGGCCCTTACTGATGTCGCAAAGATTTCCTCACAATATATCGGTATACTGTCAGCATTTACATGAGGGACAGCGCGCTTGCAGAGGGGTAATCACGTAACGTTCCGAACGCGCGTCGGTACAGTTTAACTGTCAATTTTCCATATAAAAAGTGACATTTAGACCTACCCGACGTTCGTACAATGCGTTACATGATCGATTACAGAACTGCATTCGTGCCACCCCGTTTCGCGCACCTCGCGCCATGTAGCCTACGACCCTGCCTACGAAGCCGGAGGTCCCGGGTTCAACTCCCGGTAAGTTCATTTATTTGTGTGATGAGTACGAATACTTGTTCCTGAGTCATGGATGTTTTCTATGTATTTAAGTATTTATTTATCTATAATAAGTATGTATATCATCGTCTAGTACCCATAGTACAAGCTTTGCTTAGTTTGGGACTAGGTCGGTCGGCTTGTGTACGATTGTCCCCCAATATTATTTTATTTTATGTTATGAAGCAGATTAGAAGCACTCAAACACTTTCATGGCGCGTACGCCATAGTTGCTTTCCGCTACCTACGGGGGGGACCACAGGATCAGCTATGAGCGTAGCGCGTAGCGATTCTTGTAAGTGAATGTGTCAAAATTTAGTCGCGCAGTGAAGACTCTGAACTGACTTGATCAGTCATCTCAGTGACCATTCTTCACTGTGCTGTCAAGGCTGTACGATACCAATAAGCTGTCAGTGACAACAGACGTGCAAACACTACCACTACCTATGACATCGGTTACACGCTAATTCTGGCGTCAGTTCAGTCCATCAGTCATCATCCTAGCGTTATTCCCGGTTGTGCCCCTAAAGGAGCCCGGGGTCCGCTTTGACACCTAATCCCAAGATTTGGCATAGGCACCAGTTTTACGAAAGCGACTGCCATCTGACCTTCCAACCCAGAGAGAAAACTAGACCTTATTAGGATTAAACCGGTTTCCTGACGATGTTTTCCTTCACCGAAAAGCTAACGGTAATAAATATTCCGTACATATAAGTTCCGAGAAACTCATTGGTACGAGCCGGGATTCGAACCCACGAATCAGTCCATCAGTATGATGAGAGTATGATCGTGTAACCGTTGTGAATGACAAAGACAGACAGATCATACAGATGGACTGAACTGACGCCAGAATTAGCGTGTAACCGATGTCTAAGGTGTGGTTCGGCCATGACGGGCTGTTTGTTACTACTACTAGTTAGGTACTACTGCACTAACTAGTATTTATCTCAGAAAGTATTATTTATTAAATTTTGTAAATCTGAATTGACAAAAAAGTAGTTTTTTACCTAAAATCTTGGCATTGGCATCTAAAAGCTGATGAAAATATTTTTTTACCAAATCACGTGTCCCAGACACCTTGTTTGTGCAGCTGCCCTCAGAGGGGCCCACAGACAAGGGTAAGTGGCCATGTTTTTTCGCCACAGACTAAACCTAACACAGGCTAAGACTGAACCTGCTCACAAAACTTCACGAGAATCGGTCGAGAAATGCGACCTGTAGAGGAAAACACCCGGACATACGAAATATTTTTTGCCCAAGTTGAAGCGGAGAGCTAGAAGCGTTCATAGCCCTGCGGCGCCTGCGAATCAAAAACGATAACGCAGGTAAAGCAAAGATGGCAGCGGTCAGTCATTGGATGGGTGACCGCCTGTTTGAGTGGTTACTATAAATGAGCGCTTCCGTGCTTTGGAAGGCACGCCAAGCAGTTGATCCCGGATGCTGTCTATGACAGTAGTCGTTAAGCCGAGTTAGAGGCCTTCGGGCGGCTTAAGAACCTCTAACAGTCGAGTTGCCCACTCACTTGACAAAGGGGGGACAACTGTCACTTGCGTTCGCAGGAGCTACCTACCACAACCCTGCACGTGTCCCCTGGGTGGTACTAAAAAGTGACAAACTTAAAGGCCAAATAATGTATGCCATACGATTAAATAAGCGGAGAGCTTCGTTCTCGTCACTCGCTCGTTCAAAAACACAGCTGCGCGCATCTCTGGTGGATATTCATTCTTATTCTGCACGGGCTGCACGGCTATCGCAAGACTGCCCGCGAGCTCTTTCGATTTTTCTCGCACTATCCGTCTCCCTCTTATTTAGAAAACTTAGAAAGAGACGTATTTTTTTTTTTAATATCCTTTAGTGTGTGCAAAAGCCTCCCTCTGTTCCTTCCACGTATCCCTATCCTGGGCAGTCTCCCACCAGAAAGAGACGTATAGTGCGAGAAAAATCTAGAGAGCTCGCGCGCCGACTTGTGATAGCCGTGTTGATAGATAAGATATACACTTCCTACCAGTGTTTCCGGTGTTTGTTGACCGGCATCGTGAAAGGGAATAGTCACAAAATGGCTGATTTATTAACGCACTAGGATGTTGATTTATATCGTATCCAACGGCGAAGACGTGTAGTACTGTTTCTTTATTGTAGGTATTGACATTATTTAATTCTTTTTCCTAGAGTTTTTAGTACCAATATTCAATTATCTTAATGCGGTTGAAGGTTAAATTGTGGAATAGAAAAATAAGATTCCGATGAATTAAGAACCTCCCCCTTGTCGGTGAAAAGGCAATTATATTGTTATTTATTTATCACATGGCGTTGCTGTCACTACATTTAACATAAAAAAACACTTAGCTCTCGTTTACAGCATTTTTAAACATTTCTCCGGAATAGGTAATGTCCGCCTATATAACTGAGAGGGAACAGGAAATTGACTCTAGAAACTCCAGCACCCGCCATTTCTAAAGCTGGCGAGTAAAGTAACGGTATTTTCTCCAATATGCTCGGAAGTATTCGCCTTCCTGTTGTAGGTAAATAGTAGTTGAAGTACCTCGTTACAGGCCAAGCACAGCACAAATATAAAAGTTAATAGCAGGATTACTGCAGAGGTTGGGAAAACTTATTTCGTAAATGAGTAGACTTTTGAAGGTGGAAAGGTTCAGTCCACCAATAAATTTAAATTCAACGATTTTTAACGAAGAAGGAATCCTTGAGGAATCGACGGAACTCATATTTTCTGTAATAACAACGCATTTGCTCTAGGAAAGGAAATGTGGAAATTTTCATGTACCTATGTGGCTTGGCGAAGTACTGAATTGAAGTCGGTTTAAACTTTGTTTTTAAAGTAAATTATTATGCCCCCGATTACTCGAAGTCGCCTGGACTGATTTGGAAAAATATTTTTTTGTTTGAAAGGGTATCCTTCCCAGGTACCTAGTACTATGGTCATCAGGTCAGGATCTGATGATGGGATTCTGGAGAACTAAAGGGAACTGTTCCAATTTTATAGGCACACTTGAAGCGATTTGAGTTTTGATTTGAAGTCTGTTAAAACTTTGTTTTTAAAGTGAATTATTCATTTCCGCATAGGCATTCATCATAATCATCATCATATCAGCCGAAAGACGTCCACTACTGGACATAGGCCTCCCCCAAAGAGTTCCAAAGTGACCGGTCCTGCGCCACCCGCATCCAGCGGACTCCCGCGACCTTTACCAGGTCATCAGTCCACCTTGTGGGGGGCCTACCAACGCCGCGCCTTCCGGTACGTGGTCGCCACTCGAGAACCTTTCCGCCCCAACGGCCATCAGTTCTACGTGCAATGTGCCCCGCCCACTGCCACTTAAGTTCAGCGATTCGCATAGGCATTATGTACTATTAAATCACATCGGTAGGATGCCTGAGACAGGTTGGTCTTAAAATTCAATAAGGCATTTGGAATGCCCCGTTCGGATTTTCACAAGAATCTTCTACGGGGTAGGTATGGAACGCGATTTATCAAAGACATTTTAGATAACTCCAGTGACGTATAAATTAATCTGGCATGTATCGGTGGGCAACACGGCGTTCAATAATGAAGACTTTTTTATAGAAATAATTTAATTTTTGATACAGTTGCTCAAAAAGTGGTATTTTTTGTAGCTGCAAATCGTGCGCAAAGTTGTATTTTGCGCACTAGTGCTTTTTACTTTTCCACGTGTATCAAACGACGTTTTTTAATACAGTTGCGAAAAAATAGGAAAAACAACAAGTAAGGAATTTGAAACTTTTATATTATTAATTCTGTAACATTATTGTAAAACAGTTGAAAAATACTGAAGTTGTTCAAAAAACATTTTTTTTTATAATGTTCTTATTTGTTGTTTTTGTTATTTTTTCGCAATTGTATTAAAAAACGTCGTTCGATACACGTGCGGAAATGTCATTCTTCACTCGTCCCGAGTCTTACCACTCGCCTATGGCTCGTGCACTAGCATCGAAATGTACTATTACAGTCTTGTTTATGGACAGAGTTTTTTTTTGGGTGTATGTTTGAGGTTATTTAATGTGGGCGACTTTTTATAAAACTTTAAGTTTAGAATCAATCGATACATTTACCCTACTCGGAATAGTCATAGATAAACATATAACCTGGAAACCTCACATAAAACATATGTATAAGAACTAAACTCTCTAAATTCACGTACGCACTTCGAGAAATAAAAAAAACTACCAACTTTCAAACTGCACTCGCAACTTACTATGCTTACGGCTTTTCCTGTCTCAGTTATGGAATAACCCTCTGGGATAGCAGTGTCGACGCTCCATCCGTCTTCACGTTGCAAAAAAAACTAATCCGTATACTCGTAAATATAAAACAAACCGATAGTTGCAAGCCGTATTTCATTAAACACAAAATACTTACCTTGCCCTGCTTATACATACTGGAAATATGTAAGTTCGTCCGTAAACACTGTGAATTATACACAAAACGAGAAGACACGCCGTTACCATACAGTCTAAGATATAAATCGAAGCTTGTGCCTCCAACCTCCCGGTTAAAACTCCATTCCTCAGGTCCGCTAACCATGCCAATAACAATATACAACAAACTACCAGAACACATAAGAAAAGAAAATAAGGATAACCAATTTTTTACTAAACTAAAGAATATATTACTAAATAACGCGTATTATTCTATAAATGAATACCTAGATGATAAACTATAAAAGTACATATATCTACTACCAAATTATAATTGTCTCAACACAGTAAATAGAAACACATATATATTATATATAAATTATGTTTAGTAATTTAAATACTAACATCAACAAACATATTCATAAAGACACACAAAATGCCTAGAAATAACTATGTTTACCGCTGACTTATGTTATTTTATTAGACTATTAGTTGTAAGTTAATCTATAAATACCTATGTATTGCGATGCCCTTGCAGGGTTCATGTTTGAGACTTACTGTAACATGTGTCACCTATGTACTATACTATAACAACATGAATGCAATAAAATACTTGAAATACTTGAACAGTCATTCGGATTGGAATCTTATACCTTGGACGATAGAGTTGCTTTTTGAATGGACTCATCATCATCATTATATCAGCCGAAAGACGTCCACTACTGGACATAGGCCTCCCCCAAAGACTGCCACAATGGCCGGTCCTGCGCCACCCGCATCCAGCGGACTCCAGCGACCATTACCAGGTCATCAGTCCACCTTGTGGGGGGCCTACCCACGCCGCGCCTTCCGGTACGTGGTCGCCACTCTAGAACCTTTCCGCCCCAACGGCCATCGGTTCTACGTGCAATGTGCCCCGCCCACTGCCACATTAGTTTAGCAATTCGGAGGGATATATCGGTTACCTTGGTTCTGCTGCGGATAGCCTCATTTCTGATGCGATCGCGCAGAGAAACTCCCAGCATAGCCTCTCCATTGCCCTTTGAGTGACTTTGAGCCTTCTTATGAGGCCCATAGTAAGCGACCACGTTTCCGTGCCATATGTCATTACTGGCAACACACACTGGTCAAAGACTGTCGTCTTGAGACACTGCGGAATATTGGACGAAAAGATGTGCCGTAGCTTCCCGAATGCTGCCCAGCCGAATCGGATTCGACGATTGACCTCGTTCTCAAAGTTGGACCTACCTAACTGGACAGTCTGTCCTAGGTATACATAATCTTCTACAACTTCGAGCGTAAAGTGTCCGATTGAAATGGGAGTTGGTAGTTGGTACTACATGGACGTTGAAATTGAAATTTGAAATTGAAATTTGAAATTGAAATTGAAATTGAAATTTATTGCGTATAATGAATTCAGGTTACAATTGCAGATATAGTTACATAAAGAAAGTTTCACTGAACTCTACCTTTGCAGGTGTACACGCTTATCTTAATAATTAATAGTATTACGTTTCATTAAAATGTCAACAATATTGTATACAACTTTTACCACTAATCTATACATATAATAAAGCTGAAGAGGGTCGAAAGTCTGTACATGGAAGATATTCGAAAAAAAATTGGCTAGGGATACTTAGAATCGATAACAGAACACGTTCCAACAGTTTTTAGAATTTTTGTCTGTTTGTCTGTTTATCTGTTTGTCTGTTTATCTGTTTGTCTGTTTATGTGACCGCGCATCACGTGAAAACGGCTGAACCGATTAAGATGAAATTTGGCATAGAGATAGTTTGTGTTTTAGGGAAGGACTTAGGGTAGTTTTTATCCTGGAAATCAACCCCTAAGGGGATGAAATGGGGGGTGGAAATTTGTATGGAGCTACTTAAACCGCTGCACCGATTTAGATGAAATTTGGTATATGATTAGTTTGAGTCCCGGAAAAGGTTCAAGAATATGTTTCATCCCGAAAATCTTCCCTTTAGGGGGTAAAATGGGGGGGTGAAAAATTGGATGTAACCCATTTTGATGAAATTTGGTTAAGAGGTAGTTTAAGTTCTGGGGAAGGACATTGGATAGTTTTTATTCCGGAAATCTTTCCCTGAGGGGGTGAAATGGGGGGTGAAATTTTGGATGGACTCCGTTTAGATCAAATTTGGTATAAATATAGTTTGAGTCCCGGAGGATGAAAATGGATAGTTTGAATCCCGAAAATCATCCCCCAAGGGGATGAAATAGGGATGAAAATGTGGATAAATCCCATTTAGTTCAAATTTGGTATAGAGATAGAAGGAGTCCCAGGGAAGGACAATGCATAGTTTTTATCCTAAATCATCTCCTGAGGGGGTGAAATGAGGGGTGAAAATTTGGATAGAACCGATTTAGATGAAATTTGGTATGGAAATAGTTCAGAGTCCTGGGGAAGGACTTAACATAATTTAAGACCAGAAATCATCTCCTAAGGGGGTGAAATGGGGTATGAAAATTTGGATAGAACCCATTTACGGTATAGCAAGTTGGAGTCTTGGGGAAGGACATAGGATAGTTTACTCCTGAAAATCATCCCATAAGGGGGTGTAATTGGGGGTGAAAATTTGTTTGTGACCTATTTTGATGAAATTTGGTTGAAAGATAGTTTGAGTCCCGGAATATGACAACGGATAGTTTTAATCCCAAAAATCATCCTCTCAGGGATAAAATAGGGGGTGAAAATTTGGATAAAACCCATTTAGATGAAATTTGGTAAATAGATAGAAGGAGTCCTAAGGAAGGACAATGCATAGCTTTTATCCCGAAAAATCATTTCCTGAGGTGGTGAAATGAGGTTTGAAGATTTGGATAGAACCCATTTAGATGAAATTTGGTATAGAGAGAGGTAGAGTCCTAGGAAAGAACATAGAATTTTTTTTATTCCGGAACACATAAAAGGAGGAAATCATCCCCTAAGGGGGTGAGAAATGGTGGATGAACATTTGGATTGAACCCATTTACGGTATAGCGATAGATAAGGAAGGACATAGGATAGTTTTATCCCGAAAATCATCCCCTAAGGGGGTGTAATTGGGGGTCGAAATTTGTTTGTGACACATTTTGATAAAATTTGGTTGAAAGATAGTTTGAGTTCTGGAAAAGGACATATAATAGTTTCTATTCCAGAAATCATCCCCTAAGGGGGTCAATTGGGGGTGAAAATTTGGATGGAACCCATTTACGGTATAGCGGTAGTTGGGAGTCCTGGGGAATAGGAACATTAACATTACATAAGTAAATTGACGTTCCAAGGGTAAAGGTACCTTATGGCGGCCTTAGTTTTGAAGATGTTTTCTAAAACGGGGTAAAAAAGACGTTTGATTATGGCTATTTTGAAAACTATTAGATGTAACATATAAAATGTTTAAATTACAAGTCAGTTAATTTAATCCTAAGGTTTAGTAGAAAAAGGTCCTTACGGCCGTGTGATATGAAAATATGCAAAATAATGCTGAAAAAAGCCTACATGCATCGATACCCTTTCCTTCATACAATCCATACTAATATTACAAATGCGAAAGTAACTCTGTCTGTCTGTTACCTTTTCATGCTTAAACCGCTGAACCGATTGAGATGAAATTTGGTATAGAGATACTTTGAATTCCGGGGCCTTCCCAAAGAGTCCTTACTAAAGATAGTTTTTATCTGGAAATTCATCACCTAAGGGGGTGAAAAGGGGGGAGAAAGTTACGATATAAACGAGTTCCGCGCGGACGAAGTCGCGGGCAAAAGCTAGTGTTAAATAATTAAACATACATTAATTGCATAATACAAAATTATTTAAGTTCCATGTATTCCTTTAAACTATAGAAACATTTATCTAAAATCCATGACTTAACTGCATTTTTAAATTTATTTATGTCTAATAATTTGAGATAATTTGACATGATCTTCGTCTTATTCGATGTTCATCCTTAGACCAACTCGCTCGGAAGCTTTACTGAGGTCATCGAGCATAGTACTCAAGTCCTCCATGGTCTCAGCCAAGACTACTATATCATCAGCAAACCGAAGGTGAGTGATGTACTCGCCGTTGATGTTGATGCCTAACCTTCTCCAGTCCAGAGTCTTGAAAACGTCTTCCAGTGCAGCGCTGAACAGTTTTGGGGAAATAACATCCCCTTGTCTGACACCGCGCTGCAGCGGAATAGGCTTCAAGCTCTGATCCTGAAGTCGGACTGACATAGTGGCGTTCTCGTTCAAACACTTCAGTACTTCGATATAGCGGCAGTCTACTTGGCACCGCTGGAGAGACTGTAATACAGCCCAGGTTTCGACCGAATCGAAGGCTTTCTTGTAGTCCACGAACGCTAAACAGAGGGGCAGGTTATACTCCTCAGTCTTCTGTATAACCTGGCGGAGCGTGTGGATGTGGTCTACGGTACTAAAGCCTCTTCGGAAACCGGCTTGTTCGGGAGGCTGGAAGTCATCAAGCCTGCGTGCGAGACGATTCGTAATAACTCTTTAAAACAGCTTATAGACATGGCTCAAAAATGAGATGGGTCGGTAGTTCTTCAGCAGGGATTTGTCACCCTTTTTGAAGAATAGCACCACCTTACCTCTGTTCCACGCCTTTGGCGTTCTCCCTTCCAGTAAGACGGTGTCAAACAACTTCTGAAGGGCCGTGAGGATCGGTTTTCCACCCGCCTTCAGGAGTTCAGCTGTAATTCCGTCTTCACCGGGTGCCTTGCTGATCTTAAGCTGTTTCAGAGCCATTCTAATCTCGTACAGGCTGATGTCCGGGATGTCGTCGGTATAATGTCGGGTTAGTCTAGTTCTAGGGTATCCGCCAGACCAACTTCGGGTCTGCGAGTTGACGTGTATAGCTGTCCGTAAAAACGCTCTATCTCAAAAGCTCAGGTTTGGAAGAAACGACTCTCCCGTCTTCAGTTCTCAACTTTGCGAGCTGGCTCTGCCCAATGGACAGATCTCGTGAGAACACTTTAGAGCCCTTATTTCGCTCGATGGCCTCTTCAATACGGTTCGTATTGAATTGGCGCAGATCGCGGGTAAGGGACTTGGAGATCCGTTTATTGAGTTGCCGGTATAAAGTCGCATCGGCTGAAGACTGCAGAGTCATTTCACTCCTTTCCTTCATGAGCTTCTGAGTGGAGCTAGATAGCTTTTTAGTTCTATTGGCCCGCTGGGGCTTAAAGAACTTAGACCCAGTGGCACGGACAGCTTCCACAAACCCGTCGTTGAATTCGTCCACAACGCCACCTAGGCAATCGAAACGGTTTTAGAGTTCCAGCTGAAAGCTCTCGGGGTTTTGGATTTGGATGGATGCTGGACGGAGCGTAGACTTCATCAGCCGAGAGCGCTCTCGCTTGACGCATATATTCAATATGCCTCTTACCAGGCGGTGATCACTCCCGGTTTTAAACGTACCTATTGATCACAGAGACATCATTGAATATATGCTTCCTCGTCGACATGATGAAGTCAATCTCGTTTCTAATTACACCATCGGGACTCATCCAGGTCCACTTCCTGTACTCACGTTTCTTGAAGAAGGAATTCATCATATAGAGTCCCTCCTTCTCCAAGAAACCAGCCAGTAGTTGGCCCCGGTAATTCCGACTTCCAACTCCAAATTGCCCCACTATCAGCTCTTCACCATCTCTTCTCTTGCCCAGTTTAGCGTTGAAGTCCCCCATTACAACGGTGCAGTAGGTTTTGGAATTGAAATGAAGTAGGAAATGGACTACTATGATGCATTTCAGCCAACTCAAATAATCTCAGACGAGCAATATTGTGTCACCAGACTATAAACGCGGCATACGTAGATTTTTTTGGATTGAAGAAAGTAATGGGTGTTGGTGATGTGATGTAAAATATGAAATACACACAACGCAACGAATCCTCAGATCAATAAAGGGTCGGCAATGCGCTTGTGATTCTTCTGGTATCGCACGCGACCATAGGCTATATGGTCCATCAGGCAGGCCGTGTGCTTATTTACCACCATCGTAATAAGTATAAAAAATAGATATGAAATCGAGATCATCACCATCCTCCTAGCGTGTTTCCCAGTAGTGCTGAAACGAGCCCGAGGTCCTCTTTGGCATTGGCACCTAATCCCAAGATATGAAATGGAGATCATCACCATCCTCCTAGCGTGTTTCCCAGTAGTGCTGAAACGAGCCCGAGGTCCTCTTTGGCATTGGCACCTAATCCCAAGATATGAAATGGAGATCATCACCATCCTCCTAGCGTGTTTCCCAGTAGTGCTGAAACGAGCCCGAGGTCCTCTTTGGCATTGGCACCTAATCCCAAGATATGAAATGGAGATGTATACACCGTGTTCCCGGGCATTCCCGTTAACTTCGTTAATATTTTTTTTTCGATTTTTGTACAAAATAATTTAAAGTAGCATACGTAGTAGACATTTAAAGTAGGTTATTGTCTTATTGTACAATAGTCTTGAAACACATGAAATAAAAAATATGTAATATTGAACGAACTCACTTTGTAAACCTTCTTATAGTGTATAGGAACGTTACAAAAATTTTAAATCTGTTATGACGTCACAGTTGAGAGCCATTTATACTGGTTAAATCTGCAAAACTGATTAAATTAAACATTGAATAGCTTGGTAACAGTAAGAGTTAAGATACTACTGTCTTGGAGAAATTAACTTTATTTGATCTAAACTATGCCCCCTTGCAACTAACGGAAATTGTCAAAAACACATTGTTACGCATTTATATTTAGTTTAATAAAAACTATTGAGATCACCTTTGGTTCTTATTCGGCCTTGATCTCACTGAACTCGCACTCGATTGTGACATTATCGAGCCTTGCGAATATCACGCAAGCATCGAATCAAGGCATTGGGCTCCACCATCCGATTACATGAACATTGCGACTCATAAGTTTTTTTTTTAATACTACGACGGTGGCAAACAAGCTTACGGCCTGCCTGATGTTAAGCTGGTACCGTCGCCTATGGACACTTGTGACTCCAGAAGAATCAGAAGCGCGTTGCCGACCCTTTATTCACTTGAGGATTCACTGTGTTGGCAGATAGAGACATGCAGGTCCCTCAATCCCAACACAGCGCATCCTAAGGGAGCTCTGCATGGCGACCTTACTCACCACCAGGAACACAACACCACATACTTCATAGCATGCAATAATATAGCAACACTACAAAGCAGTGGTGCTATTATGGCTGCGGTCTTCTGTATACTTCCCCAGTTGGGCTGCTCCACATACGAGCGAGATGACATTCCGCTGTGCCCTACCTCCCTTAATTGGAAGATATTTGGGATCGCGTCTCTTAAGTCATTGCCGTCTCATGCATTGCTAAAGTTAAGAGTTATAAAGCCAAATTTTTGGTTAGACTTTTAATGCCCATAAACGGCGGCCCCTCATATATGATTTCATGCAATATAAACATGTTTTATATTCACGGAAGCCCTTAATTATTGACACTGGAAAGACGACTTTTGTTTACTCTATCTATAATGTAACGTTAGATATAGTGTAATTGAAATACATTCAACAAGGTTCCCATTTACGAATACAATATGATCTATTTGCGAAGGTTGGTTGGTGAAGGTGGTAGTACCTATAGATGCTTTATGGTATTAAGTATTTTGTGCAATAAAGATTAAATAAATAAAATCGCCATAAATCGGTAATTACAAGTCGTAACCACCAGCTGGTCGATTGCGTATCGCACGTAGTGTTAGGTCTACCTATTTACTATTTAATTTAGATCTATCGAAATGTCACTTTTTTTACGGGAAAATTATGCAGGGCCGGATTTGGGGGAGGGCAGACGGGACTGCTGCCCCGGGGCCTCCGCAAGAGAGGGGCCCCCACAAAAGAGATAAATCTCTATTTCGGGGGCCCCTCTCTCTCTCCACTCCTTTGTTGCCCCAGGGCCTCCAGACCTCCAAATCTGGCCCTGAAATTACGGTTGAGTTGTCCTAACGTATGTTCGAAATGTTACGTAATCACCCCTCAGAACACAGTTCGGCCACCAAACTCCTCTGTTATTTATTTATTATGTATTTACAGTTATTAGGCCCGTAGGGCGTAGCCTCACGGATCTGTGCAATATTCACCGCGTAGGGTATTTAAGGTACTGATCCCTTTTCTTCAACGACAACCATAATAAATATAAATAAATAAATAATAAATAAATATTACACGGGACAATCTTACACAAATCAACCTAGGCCCACGGTAAGCTCAGTTAGGCTTGTGTTGTGGGTACCAGGCGATGATATATATAATAGATACATACATATAGATACTTTTATACATACATACATAACATCCATAACTCAGGAACAAATATTCGTATTCGTGATAAATAAATAATAAATAAATACACAAATAAATGCCCTGACCGGGATTCGAACCCGGGACCTCCAGCTTCGTAGGCAGAGTCACTACCCACTGGGCTACGGAGGCCGTTGCGCGTATATAATAATAAGCGTTGATATAAACCGATTTGAACAAGTGCCGTTTTTTAACCGACTTCAAAAAAGGAGGAGGTTCTCAATTCGACGGAATCTTTTATTTTTAATGTATGTTCCCCGATAACATGGAGACGCAAAGACTAATTTGGTGTTTTTTGAAAGGGTATCTATCCTTTCCAGGAGTCCCATGGTCAGGTCAGGATTTGATGATGGGATCCTGGAGAAATCGAGGGAACTCTCCAAATTGTACAGGCACATTTGAAGCGGTGTAGGTACTGAATTGAATTAGGTCGGCTAAAACTATGTTTTTAAATTAATTTATCTATGTAGTTGTATAAACCACGTCAATAATGTCAATCACTTGTGCAAATTCCAAATAACAGTTATTATAGGTAAAAAACTTAAGTAAAGTCCCTCTTGCGTTTGTTTTGTTTGCGTTAACAAGTTTTAAATATGTATGTAACGAACAGGTCACAACTATTTGCTTAAGTTTTTTACCTACACACCTAGTTAGGTGAACCTAGCCCGAACGTCAATAGTCTCGTCTTTGAGATACATATGTCAAACGAAGGGGAATACCTACCACGTATTGTTTAATCTTTGAACTCTGCGCAGACGTCAATGGAGAGAAAACGTTTTCAGCCCCGCTATTCTGCAACTTGTTTTAAGCTCACCTCAACGCTCACCCACAAATATATCTTGACGCCGCGATTCGTAGTAACTAAGCGTAGGTAGAGGTCTAGTTTCGTTAGGCGTGACGGGGTAGATCAGATGCATGAGCGTGTAAAGAATTACAGCCCAGCGAACATGTTGGATATTGGATTTACAGTACTGTTACTAGCAAGTGATAGGTATGTTCCCGGTTAAGGATGACTCACAGTCACAGTATACCGTGCTGAGTCCGAGCCGAATCAGGAACGACTTAATAAAGTGTTCGTAACGGTCATATACAATACAATACAAATACTCTTTATAGCACACATCACACAAACAAAGCAGTTGCAAAGAGAGACAATATAAAACATGTAGGTAGAGGTAGACAACAGGCGGTCTTATCGCTGAAGAGTGACCTCTTCCAGACAACCCTTCCATATATTTCGTCGCTTAATTATTGTCAATTAGTTTCCTTTCCGACACTGACGGGTGTTAAGATAATTGTGAAGTGCCGAAACGCGGCGCGAGTAGGTATTTAAAAAAAATGATATCTGTTTCACACGGGGAATACGCGGGGAAGGCGCCGCAGGGTCTTCTCTCCCTCCCACGTCCCACTGAGCATAAGCGTGTGCGAGATGAAAGATGAAAGTGCGTGTTCGGAAGCGTTTTTTAATTTAATTTTTTTGTGCGTATATAAATAATTTACTTTAAAAACAAAGTTTAATTTAAACCGACTTCAATTCAGTACTTCGCCAAGCCACATAGGTACCTACATGAAAATTTCCTTTCCAATTTACCACATGAACTGCTTTCCGAGAGCAAATGCCTTGATTATCACAGAAAAAAACCCAAGTCGCCATATGTGGGCTGATAATATTTGAGTTAGGTCGATTCCTCAAGGATCTCAGAATTAACACTTCATTAGTTGCCACTTGAACGGAATCATGTCAGAAACTTTGGCGTACTTTACATCTTTGAGGAGTTCCATAAGTCATCTGTGGTCTTCATCATCAGTTCCACTTCACCAAAATTGCGATTTCCGAGGGTAAATACACGAGTTATATACAGGGTGGAATTTCATAAACTGTACAAAATAAAAGGAGAAAAATTTCAGCCAATTTCATCGGTGAAACGGTGTTTTTTTTTTTTTTTTCTAGTGATTAGTTTTTTTTTTACAGAATTTTGAAAATTTTTGTAAAAACTCGGGTAATACACCTAATTCAGACGGTATAACTTTTGATCCAATGGTCCTAAAATGAAAATAAAAAATGCAGAGTATTACCAAGGAACAGGTTAATAATTCTTAATAACAATAGAAAACCAACTAGAAGAGAAAATCCGCAAAAAAAATTATTGTTTTTGAAAAATGGCTACAAAAATTACGAATTTTAAAAGAAAAACACAATTTTCTGAAAAAAACGCAGATTTAGTTACCATTTTTTTTGCTTAGTATTAAACCTCACTTAATGCCGATTCTAAAACCGTTTTTAAACTGTCTCAGACTTGGAAAAATACCACGCTAATGGGTACGTAAATCAAACCATAATTTTATTAATTTTAATCCTCTTAAAATCCTTAATGACCGCTTGTTCCCAGGTAGTTGAAGGGTGTTTTTGGGTTGAAGGTGGAGATAACATGAGGGGTATAAAGGCATTGGGCAATAGGTCAACTATTCAGTCGCTCGCAAATCGCAATTGCTTGTCTTTGCTCGCCACTTCTTTGATTACTCCAGTACTTGTTCAGTTTGAATCATCATGCCCCGCTTACGAGAGTTTTCGCCGTTACAAATAGCCAACATGCACTATTATTATGGATTGTGCCATGGATCTGCAAGAGCTGCGTGTATCGCCTATTTGGAGCAGTATCCTAATGACGTTCCAAGACCTGCTGCTCGCCACTTTCAAGAAGTTCATCGCCGGTTGTGCAATATTGGCCTGGGATACGGTGGCCGAGATCGCCGAGAGCCAGGAAACATAATTGAAGTTGCCATAGAAGAAGCAGTTCTCAGAGACTTGTACGCGGACCCAACCACGAGTCTAAGACGCTTGGCATTGAGGCACGGAATCTCAAAATTCTCTGTCTGGAAAATTTTGAAGAAGGAAGGACTTTAAGGATTTTAAGAGGATTAAAATTAATAAAACTATGGTTTGATTTACGTACCCATTAGCGTGGTATTTTTCAAAGTCTGAGACAGTTTAAAAACGGTTTTAGAATCGGCATTAAGTGAGGTTTAATACAAAGCAAAAAAAAATGGTAACTAAATCTGCGTTTTTTTCAGAAAATTGTGTTTTTCTTTTAAAATTCGTAATTTTTGTAGCCATTTTTCAAATTTTTGCGGATTTTCTCTTCTAGTTGGTTTTCTTTTGTTATTAAGAATTATTAACCTGTCCCTTGGTAATACTCTGCATTTTTTATTTTCATTTTAGGACCATTGGATCAAAAGTTATACCGTCTGAATTAGGTGTATTACCCGAGTTTTTACAAAAATTTTCAAAATGACTAGAAAAAAAAAAAAACACCTTTTCACCGATGAAATTGGCTGAAATTTTTCTCCTTTTATTTTGTACAGTTTATGAAATTCCACCCTGTATTAGAAAATACCGAAATCACTACACGCGTGTCTTTAAAATTTGAGGGTTGCCCTCAATTTCCCTGGGATCCCATCATCAGATCCTGAATTGGTGACAATGGGACCACCTCGGGAGTATACTCTATCGGTTAAAAAAAGAATTTTGGAAATCGGTCCACAATTGACGAAAAAATCGGCGAACATACATTAAAATAAGTTTCTGTCAAAAAATTCATTTTTGGTACAAGTTTTTACTGTCGGCTGTACTTTTCTGCATACCATCATCAAGACAACTACTCATTGAGACGATTCTAACGAGCCCAAACTCGATGGGGTTGTGTCGTTTTATTGCGGAGTTCCTATGGCCATTTTCCAGCTGCAGCATCAGATCAGCTCCAAGTCATCATAATATGTATTGCATTGTCATGCAATATACATATGCTTGCAAAATTTCAGCTCAATTGGATAATGGGAAGTGACTGAAAAATTAATTACAAATTTTGACGGACAATTTACATATTTACATATTTACATACTTACAAACTTACATACATACGAACAGTGCAAGTTAATATAAAGCTTGTAAAAAAAATATATACATACAGTGGAACATAATAACCTCCTCATTTGTTGAAGTCGGTTAAAAAGTAATCACTAAGTTCCCTCAAACATGATATTGCCGATTTTTAGAACCAATTTTAATATGTTTAGCTTTTGTGCATAATTTGTTACGAATGTTTTAAGTGTATTTTAGACCTATATGGTCGTGATTTTTTCTATCGAGCGAAAATAGCTTAATCATGTTTAGAATCACTGATCTCGCTGCAGAAAAGCCTCATGATTACTGATTGTCTTTTTAGATCATATTATTATAAACAGATGCATTATATTGTTTCAAAAACTCTGTTCGCTTAACTTCGCTGAACCTACGGCGCCTTAAAGTGGCGTCAATGTATTTTAAGCTGCGTTGTTCAAACCCTATTAAGAATTGGCGTGGGCTAGTCTTTGCGTAACCTATTTGCGGATTCGATTAACACCCCACCTAGCACGTCGTGTACAGACCTCCTGAAAATTTGGATTACTTCATCATATCAGCCGAAAGACGTCCACTGCTGGACATATGCCTCCCCCAAAGAGCGGCACCCGCATACAGCTGACTCCCGCGACCTTTACCAGCAGGTCGATCACGTAACGCATTGTACGCGCGTCAGTTAGGTCTAAATGTCACTTTTTATATGGAAAATTGACAGTTAAATTGTACCGACGCGCGTTCGGAACGTTACGTGATTACCCCACTGGTCATCCAGTCCACCTTGTGGGGTGCCTACCCACGCTGCGCCTTCCAGTACGTGGTCACCACTCGTGCCCTCAAAAAAAATCAAAATCAAAATCAATTATTTATTCTGCAAATAGGCCACAAGGGCACTTTTACATGTAAAATTATTTAAAGTGGCGGCAATGTATTTTATGCCGCGTTGATTTACTTACTATAAACAACATGAATTGTTGTTTACTTAGGACCGCAAGATACACTCACTGCCTTCGTTGACTAATACTGGCATTACGAGGACATTGACTACAAAGAGTCAATTCCAAAACACGTTGTTGAGATATTGAGATCATAATTACGTGTATCGTATATTAAGACCGTGTCTATAAAAGCGGGGAACGCGGCGGAACGAAACACGCGCATTGCCCATTTGTGTTTACGAAAGGCGCATTTTATTAGTTTTGGAAATCTCCCGCACCATTTTCATGCACTCTCTAGCACGCGTCTCGCGGCGCCAAACCAAGAAATAGCTACCAAATCAGGAAGAAAACGAACATTCTACCTTTGACCTAAGTAATCAACTCATTAGCTGATTCAATTTCGTGTCAGAATAAATACCCATATGCAGCTGCGCATCGAAAAAGTGCCTTTTCCAAACCGATTATTAGTATACTTGTACTATTGCTAGAGATCCAAATTTTTGATATGTATATCTTCAGTTCATTGGCTATGTTCGTGCTTCGTAAAATCACGATTGCTTACAAAAACCTCGATAGATTTTGCCTTTCAAAACAGTGCTTTTTTACCACCAAACTCGAAATATCTCAAAAGTTATTTGCAACATTACAATTAAATTTGTTGTGATAGGTAGCTTTTTGGTAGATCTATCTACCGGCTTCTTAGAATTTCAATATGTTTGATAATTCAATACATTTGGTCATTTGTCTGAAAAACCGGGTGTCCGCGTCGTGCATGCGCGGTGGCGAGTACAATTTAGTACGCCCGTGGCCACTGCCGACGACGGACCTGGAATGTTTACCTGGCACGCAAATACGCCTTTTTGCAGCAATTATTTCGAGGTATCAAGGTAAATAAAAATACTTAAAGGAATAGGAAACGCTAATACATGCTGGAGAACACATTCGAAATGATAGAATAACAAATATAAGGTATGCGATATTTACTACAATAAAGCGTTTCTACATCCGCACCTAAAACGTATTAATAGGTAGCTGGAGCATATTGACAAGATGTCAATAAAAATCTTCAGTTATCCTGAATACGTATTTAGAACTGTTAGGTTAGTAAGTAGTCGGGTGTAAATCGGATTCGGACACATTGTTGGGGGGGTAATGGTACCAATTATGGACTGTCCGAATAATTATTATTATTATTTTATTATTATTTATTCAGAAAACCAACAGCGATACAAAGTATGTAACTTATAATATAATACACAGTAGTATGGCCAATTACAGGTTTCCCTAGATAACTTGATATGTAAAGTTGACAGTTGAACGGACTATCATAACATGTGTGAAAGAGAGATCTTTTTTTTTAAATTAAGTTTAAGTCATTGTTTTTTTTTTCTTTTTTGAAGATGCATGCATAACCAAGCATGTCAATCTATATAGGTTACCGCAAATGAGAATATATTGCTATATTTTATCCTAGTGACAATATTATTGTATTTATCCCATATTTACTCTAAACAAATAGATTTATTAACTTATGTACAATAATAGATTTATTTATTCATACAGAAATATATCAAAAGCATTCAGGGCTATTGCGCTGGATAGCGACTACCTTGTCTAAAGTCCTAAACGAGTTGGTGAACTGAAGTATAATTACTTGCTGTTTAGTAGATTATATTAAAAACGAGTGCGGAAAAAGATCCTGCCACTCCACCAGCAGCAGGCCACGGCCCTTCCTCATCTTCGTCATTGACATACATGCATACATACGCTACGGCACATCTTTTCGTCCAATATTCCGCCGTGTCTCAAGACGAGAGTCTTTGACCAGTGTGTGTTGCCAGTGATGACATATGGAACGGAAACGTGGTCGCTTACTATAGGCCTCATAAGAAGGCTCAAAGTCACTCAAAGGGCGATGAAGAGGGCTATGCTGGGAGTTTCTCTGCGCGATCTTATCAGAAATGAGGCTATCCGCAGCAGAACCACGGTAACCGATAAAGCCCTCCGAATCGCTAAACTTAAGTATCAGTGGGCGGGGCACATTGCACGTAGAACCGATGGCCGTTGGGGCGGAAAGGTTCTCGAGTGGCAACCATGTACCGGAAGGCGCGGCGTGGTTAGGCCCCCCACAAGGTGGACTAATGACCTGGTAATTTTTTTAATTTTTTTTATTTAATAATTTACATCAGAAATATTATTTCCATAATTTGTTAGTAACAGTGATCTTAAAACTATGTTAGTAGATATTTTATCACACTTACAATTAGCAGTTGGATGGCCTATGCAACCTATCCCAATGGAACAGGAAGGGACCATCCAAGCGCGCGGTAAAGGTCGCGGGAGTCCGCTGGATGCGGGTGGCGCAGGACCGGCTATTGTGGCACTCTTTGGGGGAGGCCTATGTCCAGCAGTGGACGTCTTTCGGCTGATTATGATGATACATACGCTCGAAAAACATAAACTTCCTTCTGAGGCAGTCGGGTACAAAGTACTACAGGGTGTTCCCCTATACAGCTGCAAAACTTTGCCAGCTGTTTGTGCACATGATACTCATCACAAAACACTAAAGTATGCTGTTTCACATCTCGCACTCACTCTGCCGCCGCTGCTTCTCCAAATAACTACCAAGAAAGCCTCCCCCGCCACGCCCCTTTAAAAATAAGCCCACTAAAGCAAATAAATGTGACGTAATCTAAGTGAAAATACCTTTTGTCGGTATGGAGTTATTGATATGACTCACTCACTTACTCACTCATCAACGCACAGCCGAAACTACTAAGACTAGAGAGTAGAAATTTTCACCAGAACTACCTTTTACAACGTAGGCAACGCTAAGAAGGATTTTTGGAAATTCCACCCCTAAATGGGGTAAATAGGGGTGCAAAGTTTGTATGGGGGAAACTTTATTTTTAGAGCTAGAGACTTAAATTTTTGCATAAATTTTTGCATTGCGAATAGCTTAAAAAGAAGCGGGTTGTGCCCGAGATACAACCGTTAATTAAGTTTAAGTGGATACTTCATTGTTGGCTGTCCCCGTAAAATATATATCTGCATTAATTCACTAAAATCTGTATAAGCACAGATAAATCGGTATATATATAGCAACATTGACTGACGTAGCTCGTTTGACTCGCGGGGCATTGAAAATGGCGGTCATTTCAGCATAGTTTTCATGCCCGTCACATAAACTAAATAACATGTTGTGATTAACAACTAATGGCAAATAAAGAAGGATTAAAACATGTAACAAACAATTATTTGAAATCAGATTAGGCTTCTCTACAAAAAGTTATTCCGGAAGTCACGTGATACATTTAAAACTGTACCCCTATACAAGAACGCGAGCAAAGAAGTATCCACTTCAAAACAACCTCGCCCAGACTTAGAATAGGCACAAAACTTCCGAAGTTAATAGGACAAACCTTAAAACCATAACGAACGACAACTCTTTTCGCTTCCATGTAAAACAACTATTGCTTGAAAAAACACTGTATAGTTTACAAGAATTTCTTTCAAATGACTAAATAACAAGATCTTAAAAGCTTGACGTTAATATTTCTATTATGTTTTCTTTCTCTATTTTATGTAATAGCATTATGCTATGAGTATGAGTATTATTAAACTATTTACAAATAATAACAATTC
The DNA here is from genome assembly GCA_963854355.1 of Epinotia brunnichana. Lineage (NCBI taxonomy): Eukaryota > Metazoa > Arthropoda > Insecta > Lepidoptera > Tortricidae > Epinotia > Epinotia brunnichana. Next base: position 5,810,117 of record OY977945.1, on the reverse strand, counting down.
TGTACACAACTGTACACATCTATTGTATTTTATTGTAACTGACAAGTCATAATTTTAACACATTTTTATCTGTATATTCATTATTCATTGTACTATGATTTCAATTGTAAAATTATGATAATAAACAAAACTGAATCTGAATCTGAATATGAAGTCAATTGTCTTTTAAATTTATTAATATCCAGTGTTTAATTCGGTCTGGAATTTTATTGAAAATGTTTGGTGCCATTCCCAAGATTCCACCTCTGATTAGCGCTGTGTTGTTGCTACCCTGCAAAGTTTTCAATTTATGTTTGTATTGTTTACGTGTCGGAAATCTGCGGCCTTCTGAAACGTTACTGAACATGCTTGGATTGGTCTTGACAAAAATATCTACTTCTAGGATATACAGTTCTTCTAGTTTGTATGGAGAGCAAGACATTTTTAAAGTAAGGGATTTGTAACTTCGGTTTTAGAATGTTTGCTAAAATACTACAAAACTTATTTCAGCATTTTTTTAAATTATTAATCACTTAAGAAGGTTAAAAGGGGGTTCGAATTCTGTATAGAGAGCAAGAAATTTTTATAGTAAGAAATTTGTAACTTCGGTTTCAGACTATTTACTATGAGAGTTCAAAGAGGGTTCTAAGTTTGTATAGAGAGCAAGACATTTTGAAATGAAGAGAGATTTGTTTCTTCGGTTTTAGACTGTTTACTAAAAGACTAGGTACAGTCAGCGTCATATAGTTAGTAGCAGCCAAAGTAGCCAAATATATCGTAACACATCCTTACTCCTATAGTAATAAAGACGTGTTGCGATATATTTGGTTACCTAGGCTGCTACTAACTATCTGATGCTGACTGTACAAAACTAATTTCAATGTTTTTTTTTATTAAACAAACATTTAAATTTCTTAAACAAACATTTAGACGATAACATGTTATACGTGGACGAAGTCGCGGGCAACAGCTAGTTTATATATATATTTATTTAAGCTTTATTTATTCCATAGGGTTTGTGTTAGTACATATTTACTAAATCTAAAAGATTTATGCCATTTTTTCTTTCTTATATGGACCCCATTCGGGTAAAAGCCATATATCGCCAGATATTAGGAGAAAAGATGGGCACTGGAAGCAACAAACTGGTCAGGGCCGAAAGGCAAAAGAAGGAAAGGTAGACGACGAAGACGTTGGACCAATGACATAACTGAGGTCGCTGGACCTAGCTGGATGCAGTTGGCTAAAGACCGAGAAAAATGGCATGAGATCTAGGAGGCTTTTACCTAAATTTACATTTGCTTTAAAAAATTCAATATAAATCAAACAAAAAAAGACAATTAAAGCATAATTTAAATTTATATAATTACTTCCGGTTGGAAAATTTGTATGATTCTTGTGTAAAGCATCTTAGAATAACGATTAAAAATGAAATATACAAAAAAATGCTATTATAAATTAATGATTTTCGAAACCGTATTTTGCCTGGAGTATAGAGCCAAGTATAAGTCCAATCTTGTTGGCTTGTTGAGAGTATCAAGGTCCATCGCGGTGTGGCCGCTGGTCGAGGTAGCATGGTAGGCAGCACGCGCCGCGCGAGCGCAGTGACATAACACGTTTCGGTATTTAAGAGACAAATTGAATTTGTTCTTTTTATATGATGTTTGGTCAAATTACATTTTTTAATAGACATAGTCATGTACTGAAGAACTTGATGGTCTTAAAATAACCACCCTGTATAATAAAATGCTCTTCTGACTAACAGTGGTCTAATCATCCAGTTTTTGATCAGTCAGTCATACTTATGTAACAAAGGTAATAATTATGGTAATAATATAATTTGCCAGGAGATAAATAGATGAACATAGCTATTTGTTTATTATTTTTGATTGTTTCTTAAGCGGGCGTAAACCGGCGCTATAACTTTACCTAGAAGTAATCAATTTTATTTCGGTTTAAAAAAAACCTTAATATATTATTACAATCCATAATTGGCGACGTTCACCCTTAGGAAGTGAAGATGTACTATTATTTTATCAGTTCTACGTATTTGGAAAACAGAAGCACCCACATAGGAACTGGGAAAACGATAGGTGGATTGATGATGAAGAAATATGTACTAACATATCTTTGGAAAGTAAGTGTCCATAATTGATGTCATCATACTACGATGTACTTAAGAACTGAAACTACCTATTATTCCTTATTTTCTAAAAAAAAGATTTAAATAAATAAATAAACAATAAATATTTGGGGACAATCTTACACAAATCAACCAAGATTTGAAAAATAAAACAATTATTCAAGAAAACAAACATTTGATCGTATGATCCGCAAAAACGAGCCGAATACGGATGCCAACAGAATAAGGCTGTTAGCGGGGTGCGCGGGACGCGCGTCTCCCGCTCCGTCTGCCTCACCTCCGCAAATACCTAAATATCGTCTAATAAGAGCGCCTTAATGCATTTTAAAATCGTTAGATTTTGTAACCTTGAACAACTTGCGTCTCATTAATGAATGTCAATCCTTACTGATGTAGTGATGTAACATGACGAGAACATGACCATATACATATAGGTAGACGTATCTGTTTATTGACAATGAAGTTTCTGCGTCAAAGCGCAGGAAATGCGCATTTTCTAAGTATCACTACATTAGTTATGTAGCTTACCTACGTCCGCCCACGTGTAAACAATTATGTATGAGTTGACCCCTGTTTTTTAAGTACCTACGCAATTTATATTTATATGTACCTACATCTATTCTAAAATTTTCAAATGGGATATGTCTGCCGAGATTTTTGCTTTCGAAGTAAGCAGCTTAGTACCTACTTTGCTTGTAGCTTTGCTCATGGGAACTTTTTGGCCACCAACGATCCGGGACGTTCCTTTTTGACATGAAAAATTGTCTAGCCTGAATAATTTATTTATTTATTTAAAATTAATTGCACAAACAAACGAGTACAAAATGCGGCCTTAATGCCTTAAGGCTTCAATAATGTTAAAATGTAGTCCTAAAAGTAAAATTAACATACTTGATATATTATGTACCTATGTTGAAAGAAATACGTTAACATGAAATTACGTGTAGGTACTCCAAAATACGACCATTCGGAAATACGCCATACATGAATTTTGTACAAAATAGTCTAGTTTCATATAAAATTTTGTAATTTAAATTAGACAACATTCACTTTGCACTTTAAATATTTGAATATGAACTTATTGGGCTAGATCCATTTTGAACAATAAAGAAATTGGTCACAATAAATTATAGACACAGTAGTACTATTACTTATTCTGTGGACACAGTTAAATTTTTACCAAATTCACTTTTGGTGGACTTTTGGTCCTATTTCAAAACACATGGTCATTTCATGTTGACGAATTTCCATTTGTGCCGAATGACAGTAAATTCTAGATACTACTCTGCTCGGTTTCCTGGCTGGCCGCGGCGGTCAATAGTAAACTTGTCATTAGATGTCAAATTTACTATTGACCGCCACCGCAGGCCGCGCCAGTGTGATGCAGGCTTTAAGAAATGCATCACTACGAACATTTTCAGATCATTTTAGCGAACTAATGCTGTGCGCGAGGTGTGGACGGAGAGGCGTGGCGGAACAACAACAAAATTGCTCGGATCGGCGAAAAGCTCGAAGCAAATTTACTATCGTTTAGCTAGAATGCTCGCTAAAACGATACTGTTTATTTTGTGAGCTTTTTATCATTCGCTTTAACATTCGCCAGAATGCTCATTACATTAGAAGTGAATAGAAGCGAGCACGTGATACCCTGATACCTACAAAAAAAAATTGTAGAGCACAGCGGAATGTCATCTCGCTCGTATGTGGAGCAGCCCAACTGGGGAAGTACCTCCACCTTACAGAAGACCGCAGCCATAATAGCACCACTGCTTTGTAGTGTTGCTATATTATTGCATGCTATGAAGTATGTGGCTTTGTGTTCCTGGTGGTGAGTAAGGTCGCCAGAGCTCCCTAGGGTGCGCTGTGTTGGGCTTGGGAGTTAGGGACCTGCATGTCTCTATCTGCCAACACAGCGAATCCTCAAGTGAATAAAGGATCGGCAACGCGTTTGTGATTCTTCTAGAGTCACAAGTGTCCATACCAGCTTAACATCAGATAGGCCGTAAGTTTGTTTGCCACCGTCTTTGTATAAAAAAAATGTGTTTTATTTATTTTACTGAATGTTTACATAAATAGAATCAACATCTGGCGCCACTGAAAATCAGCGCTGCGAAATAGTTATTAGATACCGTCTAGTGGCACAAAGCTGAGTGGCGGCCATTTTAGCATGTAATTATTATGTCTGTAATTGTTTTGTCTTTTATTTCTACAATGTGCTAAGTAAACGTATTTTCTTTCTTCTTTGTTTCTTTCAAATTTTTCGCGTTTGAATACTTATGCAACTTGGTACGGATTGAATTATCGCTGTCTCATGGGGTATGATTTCACCACAATTTGTCAGTACAACATGTCAACGTCATAATTGGGTGTGTCGTACAGATGTAAGAATCCGACTACATGTGCATGCAATTTCTCAGTACAACTCGTTTGACAGTTGGATCAGCAGTGCAACATACCAGACGATAGCCAAATTGGGGCTGACAAATCATGACATGTACCTATAGACCCATCATTCCAACTTTCGCTGCAGCTCTGTCGGGTGTCGTGACAAATTCATAATCATAATCATATCATAATCGTTTATTGCACCATGGTAAAATAAAAGTTCTTACAATATGTATGTGTCTCATGGACCCTGGACGGGTATAGCAAACTTAAATTATTAAATTGTTACCTACATTTGCTAGTGTGTAGGCAGAATTAGGAAAAGCTAAATTTACAAAGCAAAAACACACTATAGCTTATATAAATCTAAATTCAATTCAATATAGTATACATCATAAAATCAAAACAAAAAAAATACTTTCGCTCTTATTATCTATCACTAAAATAATCTTCTACTGTGTAATATGTTTTGTTTGCTAGATATGATTTTAACTTTTTTGCGTAAGTTGTGTCTTTTTCTTCTGCCTTTAAATAGTTTGGGAGATGATTATAATATTTAACTGCTGCATATTGAGGGCTATTTCGGAATATTTCAAGATTTGGGACAGGTAATATAAGTTTATGTTTTAGTCTTTTATTTTGTTGCTTCTTGAACAGGTGAATATTCTTCCGCACAAATATACATAATTCCAATATATACATACAGGGCAAGGTTAATATGCCGTGTTTGGTAAAATAGGGCCTGCAACTATCCCGGTTTCGTATGCCCACCAGTACACGTATGCATTTTTTTTGCATTATGAATAGGTCATGAGCATCTGTACTGTCACCCCACAAAATAATGCCGTACCTGAACCACGAGTGGGCATAGGCGTAGTAGGCAGAGAGTGCTGTGGCAAAGTCTGTTGTTTTGCGGAGCGTGAATAACCCATATAGAAACTGGGATATTTTTGTTTTAGTAATTGAAATGTGTGTTTTCCAATTCATGTGCCTGTCTAAAGTAATGCCTAAGAGTTTAAAGTTTGTTACTTGTACTATTTCTTTGTTGTTCAGCTCAAGTTTCAGAGGCGGTGGCGTCCTTTGATGAGGATAGAATTGAATTAAATTAGTTTTGTTGATGTTAATTGAAAGGTTGTGATCATTCATCCAGTGATTGATTTGGTGCAAGGTTTTTGATAGTACTTCGTTAAAATCGTTATTATTATGAAAGTCAAAAAGGATAGACACGTCATCTGCAAATAAAGTACAATTGGCATCTATTTCTCTGGGAAGATCATTAATATATAATAAGAAAAGTAGGCACCCCAGCACACTTCCTTGTGGAATTGAGCCCCTTAATTCAGTTATGTTAGATCGGACAATATCCAACGTATTAGACGTCGGGTTGACATATTCAACCTGAACGAGCTGCATGCGCTTTTCTAAGTAAGATCTAAACCAGTCGTATGCTATGCCCCTAATTCCCGATCCATATAATTTACTAAGCAGAATCTTGTGTGAGACTTTGTCATATGCTTTTGTGAGATCTAAAAGTAATCCAACAGCAATTCGTTTATTGTTTATGGTATTTAGAATGTTCTGAGTGTAATTACTAACGGCGAGGGCAGTGGAGCAATTTTTTCTAAAACCATATTGGTTGTCATGTAATATATGATTTTTTTCCAGGAAATGGTAGACCCGATTACACATCGATTTTTCAAAAACTTTTGATAGTGTGGAGAGGAGTGCTATTGGCCGATAATTATTTGTATCAAGAGGATTTCCTTTTTTATGTATAGGTTTTATAATTGTTACTTTTAGCTCTTGGGGGAAAACACCCTCATTAAAAGATTGGTTGATTAGCTTACATAGTGGCGGCGCCAGTTCACTAGCACAAAACTTCAATAACGTCGTAGGTATTTCATTGCCAGGCGTGTGTGTACCTTAAGTACCTAAGTTACGCAATTACCCTGCTGGTCCAATTTATGTTTGCGTGCACTGATATAACGTACATTAATGAGAATTGATGTCTAGGACTTATTCAAATGGATGTCTAGGACTTATTTAAATTGGATATTTATTCATGCAACGATCATTTGTTCACAGGTACGTGATACGCTCTGGATTGGAACAAGTCAACAAAAACTAGAATAAGAAAATATGAAATGGAAACTGAAGTCCTTTCGTGTTTATACATTAAGGAACAACTAATGAAGAACGCCGAGTTAACCTTTGTTTTCCAAATTCAATGATTTAAGGCTGGTTAACTCCACTGGGGGCCTAAGAGCTGGCAGCTTCGAGTCGAGAAAGGACTCTTCACGTGTTTACTAATGTATCATTATCTTCTTGTGTCTTATTCTTCACGTGTTTACTAATGTATTATTCCTACTTTCATGTCCCCGTCTTTCAAAATAAGAATAATAGAGACATGAAACAAAAGCGGAATTCTAGTGATGTCCGTTCCTGTCTATTAAGAAGAATCAAATTGCGGCCCTGGAAAAACTTCACCCCTCGTATGCGGATATCAAAATTATCCTATCAAATGAGGACTTTGAGATAAAAAGAATAGGTTCAAATGTTTGGCATGGATCCGTAGTATCCGTATTACCTAAGCATACGATGGGTTAATGTCAGACACACCAATACTGGAAGGTTTACGCTTAACTGGGACGATGAGGGAAAAAATCCCAGTAACTAAGTAACACCATTTCGTTTTTTGTGGTTACAGAAAAAAAACCAGCAGTTACGTTAAGAGTTAATACCAGTAATTAATTGGTGGTAAAGAGTGGGACTAACCCATTATGTCGCAATTTTTTTTATGAAAACTCATTGTACAGTCGCCATCACATACATCGGAGCAAACAAGCACGTCACAAACATCGGAACACACCTCTATCTTCAAGATATTAGGGTGCATGTGCCGATATTTTTGAACACCTATAGTGTACCTATGTATGTGATGGCGACTGTACAATGTTGGAAAATACCTAACTGTAATCAGACCATTTAATAACTTAAAGAAGACAAAGAATTTAGAGTAGACTTTACCTCTACATTTTCATGACAATTAGTAGAAAAGAACTAAAAAAAAAACAAACCCCGTCTGTGTGGGAATTTATATGGCCCATCACCTATTATTTTTCATATAACTCCTGTACTAAATATTAAAATGAATGTTTTAAATAGGTATGTAAATACCACACTTCGTTTAAATGCTACTTTTAAGTAGGTATCCAATATGTCTTTAAGTAGGTAGGTGCTGCTATTACTGAATGTCCGATGTGTCATTTGATTAATTAAACTGTTAATGATTATGAATATCATCTAAAACCTCACTACTGTTACGATCCCTAACAGATAGTTGCCATTTTATTATCACTTTTTTTATCGAATGGCATTAATACCGAGTCAGCGAGTCTACATGTTTACAAATTAATATCTAAGTTCTTCACCCATTGGGCTGCATTATCACTTATCGTTGTGAATAAGACACCCTCGCACTCGCATACTTGTCAGAACGTGACGGACTTATCGACAGCGATAAGTGATAAAAAAATATCAACCATGCTACGCCCGCAGGACGCTTGACTCTCCATAGACAAACGTAGTTTAGTTCTCATTTTAAAATGATTTGAAACTTTGTATACAAATGAAAATTAATGAAAATGAAAATGAATTTTATCTGAAGGATAATAACTAAATCAGTAGGTACAATTTCCTTACATACTACTTGACTTATTGCTAGTACATCTGTGTGAGCTTTTGTGTATGCTCGGTGGCTTTGAGGTTAGAACACCCGAACTAGGTCACCCTGTATCTCAGGGTCCTTTCCTCTCTACAATCGGGCAATATGGACAGGTTGTTGTATTTAAACAAGTGGTTGCTAAGGAAGTAAATACTAACTTAAATTACCCTTCCAGCCCGTAAACTAGAGCAAGCTGTGTTTTACGGGCCGGGATAACTAAGCCTACACCTTAAACTAATGCTCTTACCTTCAGTTGATAAGAATAGATATTCGTAATTGGATCCACCATATCGAAAACTAGTTTATATCGATAGAAAAAAAAAATAGAGCGAGTAGAACGTGTTTCATACAAAGTCTCTAATTTTATTCGAAGAAACGTCGGCTGCACGCACGAAAAAGTGTGCCTCATTTTCCCGTTCCGAACGCCCCGGCTGCGCGCAAGAAATATCAACGCACAGCCCAAACCGCTGGTTCTAGAGATTCCAATTTTGGCACATAGGTTCCTTATAAGGTGCACAGAAAGGATTTTTCAAAATAAACCCTCTGAGGGGGTGAATTGGGAGTCCAAAGTTTGATGGCAGCACAATGTTTTCTTATGACGTTATCACGTAAAATTATCGTCCGTAAACCGACTTTATAGACAATCAATTTTTCTATTCTTTTTCTACTATAATGTATAGCAACAGAAACTTGTTTCCAACCTAGATATCCGGATCACATTGTGTATAAAAAGTTTCATGCTACGGCATACTAGAATAATCTAGAATGCCGGCTTAGAATGAGAACCAAAGTACGTTCCTCAAGTGAATAAAGGGTCGGCAACGCACTTGTGATTCTTCTGGAGTCACAGGTGTCCATATGCTACGGTAACTGCTTAACATCAGGCAGGCCGTAAGCTTGTTTGCCACCGTCATTGTAAAAAAAAAAAAAAAAACTTTTTTTCTGGATCGTCTACGTGAGTTGATCGTCCTGGGAACTCTTAATGTCCCTACATGTAACTGGCTAACACATAATATAGGCTTTGGGTATCACCAACCACACATACAATATGTAAGAGTACCTACACTACACTACCTACATAGGAACGTTTAATGATTATACTATACCTTTTGTACAATCAAAATACTGCAGCCCTTTAATTTTCATCAGTGGGCAGATTAGACTTTAAATTATTTTCAAAAAGACATGTTTTTGATAAACAAGTTAACCTTAATTAGTTTCACCTTTCCAGTGCCGCTGTTATTGTTTATACCTAATTCTTATTTACTTTTATCTTAATCTTCGTGTAAATAATGTAATCACTAGGTTTCGTCACGCTGACCTAGAAAAACATGGTTTACACGGGATTTATAAAGATAGTAAACACACGTGTTAGATAATTTTAGGAAAATTAGTTTGCTGGAACATGACAATGTCAAAGCTATTTGTCAACTGAATGAAAAGTGTACCCGGGGCCGCTTTTCCACCGGCCAAGCGAGGCGATGATTGAACTGAAATTTCCCACAATCACAGCGATAAAACACATGACTATTTGTGGCTTGAGAATATGTCTCCCCGCTCGCCTCGCCTTGCCGGTGAAAAAACTTCCATGACGAATGGCGGTACGGTCGGCCAAGAAAGTGGTGTACCGGTTTTGACAAAAGTTTCTGTCAGATCTGACTGTCGCTAAGGTCTGTCATAATCTCATAATGTTATTGCAAGTGGAAATCGACCTTGTTGTTTCATGTAGGGGGGTAGACCACATTTTTGGCTGACTGTACCTAATTTTACATATTTATAATTTTATTTGTGGCTCAAGCTCACATTTTGATACCACTAACCATGTCGCGTTGGTAAGATGGTTTTTTATATTTCTAATTTTAATTAAATATCAGACAGAACCCAACGTAACTAGACTGTATGTTTATTGTTTGGTTCATGTATAGTTTGTGTTAGTTATAATTACGAAAATGCACTATACTTGGGATTGTACAACTGCTTTTGTTGCTAAATATGTAGGGAAAAGATAACAAAGAGACGTCATAAAACTGACTGAAGTGTAGTATAGCCACTGTTTGTTCTGTTGTTTATGCGTAATTGTTTTACAACCCTACTTGAAGATAATAATTCAACAATAGATGTCGATAATGGTTGGTTTTAAGTACTTTTCGTCATCTAAACTAAAATAAGTATACCTATACTTGAAAGGTTTAGGTACTTAACTAAATGTGAACAAACAAAACCACGTGACTTGGTCATTCAGCCAATAAGATAATACCATAGACATAGTTGCTATGATTGGTTGAATGACCAAGTCACGTGGTTTTGTTTGTTTACATTTTAGTTAAGTAGGTACCTAAACCTGCTTTCGCCCGGAAACGATACATTTTATTGCACAATATAAGTTACGCAAGTATTAGGTAACATTTTTATAATTATATTGGTAAGAACATGATCTTTTTTTTCTTGGCTCGCGTGTTTCTAATGTATTTTATAACACAACATTGCAGAGTAATTTATATACCTAGTTTACCTACCTATGTATTATTATTATACAGCCAGCCATTTAAGCTTTAATTACCGTTAATGTTACCTACATTAATTATCTTTTATTTGTAAAGACAATAAATGTTCATAATCGAATGGCAATTTATTTTTATGTATATACCCTCCTAATCGTTAAGTGGTTCCTACACGAGCAAGAAATTGCGTGCAAGTTTTCTGTGAATGTAGTTACATTGCGGGATTTGATAGATGAATTGAACTCAGTATGCCACAGTAACCCGCAATGAAATGAAACTTGCATGCAATTTCTTGCATCATCATTATCATCATCATATCAGCCGAAAGACGTCTACTGCTGGACATAGGCCTCCCCCAAAGAGTTCCAAAATGACCGGTCCTGCGCCACCCGCATCCAGAGGACTCCCGCGGCCTTTACCATGTCATCAGTCCACCTTGTGGGAGGCCTACCAACGCCGCGCCGCGCGATTTCTTGTATGTGTAGGTAAATCTCGCTTTAGACCGCGTCTATAGATACCTATACTTGAGATTATTTGAGTTGGCATTCCATTATAGTAGTCCAATCCAATAGCAACTCTATCGACAAATATAGAAGACTCCAATTTCAATGACATTTTTATAAAAAAGTCTTTCTCATTGAATAATTTCAACCATACATATAATAGGCCAATCAAATTAGAATGTTTCGAAGAATTAATTCCCATAAAGCTGGGAATCGTTTTAATACCTTCATTTGGTCCTAAATAGGTACGTGTACCTAATCTGAGTTTGCCCAATCCCAGGAGATGTGCATACATTTTTGTTATTTTTTCATGTAGCACAAAAACGGTACCTCGGACAGAAAATATATTCTATTCAATATTAAAGAGGGTCAAATTCTGCGTCGAATGAATATCTAAACTTCAAATTAGGCTCAGTGGTATAGTCGAAATCTATGGTTAGAAACTGGGAAAATTTTGTCGTTTAGGTGGAAACTTCCATTTTGCGACTTTTCAAGACCAATAATATCTTTGAAAAAACTATACCTGCTGACAAACACATAGAATAAAAAATTTAGAAAATAAAATTTCACATTATTGATCTTCTTTAATATTGAATAGAATACATTTTCCGTCCGTCGTACTGTTTTAGTGCACATGCAAAAAACTGAAAAAATACCAAAAATATCTCGGTTCCAAAAGTTATGCACACCTCCTGGGAGTGTGCAAACTCGGATTACATGCATTTCGGACCAAATGAAGGTATTAAAACGATTTCCAGCTTTATGGAAATTAATTCCTCAAAACGTTTTTTTTGGATCTAATTTGCTTGGCCTATAAGGCCAACGTACCGGAAGGCGCAGCGCGGGTAGACCTTCCCACAAGGTGGACTGTTGACCTGGTAAAGATCGCAGGAGTCCGCTGGATGCGGGTGACGCACAACCGGTCATTGTGACACTCTTTGGGGGAGGCATATGTCCAGCAGAGGACGTCTTTCGGCGTTTGATGATGATGATGATTATACAAGGCCAAGAGAGATGGTCGGCGGTGTGGTCGAGTCGAAAGGCGTCCACTTATCACACACGCGTCGCCTAATCCTAATGAACCCGGCCTACGCTAATAGTATGGTCTGTAAGACTAAGAACGGATACAACTTGGTAGGTAAAAAAAGTCTAGCCAAAAGTAATAATAGGTTACATAGCATACATACGTATACAGTCATGGCTAGATAATTAAGAACAAGATCTTTAAGTTTAAGAACACGAATAACAGCACGCTCCAAAACATGCATTGATAACATTGCCACAAATTTTAAGAACAATAATAAGGCTATAGTTCATCATTTACAAATCTCTGATCACTCTGCACAAGTCCTAGATATTATGACCAAACCCACTATCAACCATAAATACTGGTATGTATGGAAACGTAACATGTCAGCTGAAAATAGAAAAAAGTTCCATGACTGTCTACAATCTTTATGTTTTAGTGAAATTTACCAGTGCAAAAGCATCAATGGTTCGTTTCCGGCTTTTCATGATTTAATAACAATGTTCTTTAATCTCTGTTTTCCAATCGGTAGGGTAAAGGTAAACGCTGCTGTTAAAAAGTCATGGATAACGCATGGCATCAGAGTGGCTTCTAAAATGAAACGCAAGCTTCATCGACTATACACTTTACAACCCAATATACAAAACAAGATGAAGTATAAAAAATACTCTACACATCTAAAAAGAATAATACGAAAAAGTCAGAAAACAACCAACGAAGCCCATATAAAAAATGCAGATAGTATAGCAAAATCTACCTGGGCTCTTATTAATCAAACTGTTGGTAACAAACAGCCGAAACACATACTTAATAAAATAAAGTTTAAAAATAAGATCACGGAAGATCCGAAGGAAATAGCCAATAATTTTAACGAACAGTATATACAAATAGTAAAAGACAGCGATAATATAAAACTTCAATATACAACTCACCAAAAAGTTGAAAATTCAATGTTTTTGAAACCAACAGATGTGAACGAAATAAGTAAAATAATTATGTCATTAAAGAATACAAGCTCAACCGGATATGACGAATTGCCAACGTGTATACTTAAAGATAATTGTACTGCTTTGGCACCACCTTTAAGTTATATCATAAACCAGTCAATGGAGCAAGGTATTTTTCCAGAGCAGTTAAAGGTCACAATAACAAAACCAATTTTCAAAAAGGGTGATCGACAAGATTCTGATCAATATAGACCGATAGCACTGATACCAATCCTAGCTAAAGTATTCGAAAAGGTACTATATAACAGAACAATATCTTTTTTAAATAAATATAATATATTATCAAAAAGCCAGTTTGGCTTTAGTAAAAATAAAACTACTATTATGGCAATCTACGACGTATTAAAAATTATCATGGACTGCAGGGATAAAAGTATCCCAGTTTTGACAATTTTCATGGACATGTCAAAAGCGTTCGATAGAGTTACACACAAGTTATTACTTTCTAAATTATACAGTTTAGGGGTAAGAGGTAATGCCTATGAATGGTACAAATCTTATCTACTGAATAGATTGCAGTGCACTGAAATAACTAGTTTCTGTCCTAAAACAAAAACAGTTCAGACCCATAGATCTGATTTCAGCAATGTTAGATATGGTGTACCACAGGGGAGTATTTTAGGACCCCTACTTTTCCTAGTTTACATAAATGATTTACCTGACGTCACCAAACATAAAATTGTACTTTTTGCTGACGACTGTTCTTTGGTTGTAAGAGGCGATGACCCTTTATCCTATGAGTCAGAAGCAAACGTGGCGCTTAACAATATCATTACATGGCTGGAGGACAACAACCTTAAGATAAACGTATCAAAAACAAAATTTGTAGAATTTTATGCACCCCAAGGTAAGCCTAAGTGTGTACAGCTATTTTGTAATCTTAACTTCTGTAATCACCATATAGAACGAGTCTCTTCTATTCGTTTCTTAGGAGTAACCGTCGATTGTCACAATAATTGGAAAGAACACACAGATAATCTCATTGATAAGCTTAGCAGGTTTGTTTTTGCTCTCAGACGGCTTAAAGCAATCACATCTCAAAAAACAGCCCTTCTGGCATTCCATGGCTATGTCATGTCGAATCTTAGATATGGTATAATTTTATGGGGTAACAGCACAAACGTCACCAAAGTATTTCGACTTCAAAAAAAATGCTTACGCGCACTCAATGGCGCTAAACAAACAGACTCATGTCGACCAATTTTTAAACAATTAAAAATATTAACGCTACATTCTCTGTACATTTACGAAGTGAGCCTATTTGTAAAAACCAATTTAAGTTCATTTTCTAGTGTTGCTTCCACCTCAAGGTACAATACTCGACATGGGTCAAACTTAAATTATCCGAGAATAACATCTGCCCTTGTCAGCAAAAACATTATATTCATGTGCATCAAAATTTACAACTACCTTCCAAAAGAGCTGAAGGAACTAGACTTGCCCCAGTTTAAAAGTAAATTATATGCCTGGTGTCTTGACAAAATGTATTATGGCAATTCGGAGCACTTTGTAAGACCCCGGGATCTATAATGTTTAAAGTTTAATATTAAGTAGGTAATTAGCTGTAAGATACTATAGATTTGTATGTCTGTGAATCAGGCTGAAGATGGAGACGCCAAAACAAGTTTTAAGATCTTTTATGTACACCCATTTTCTACAAATAAAAATATTCTTATTCTTATTCTTATTCTTATTCTTTTTTTCCCATGCAACTGCATACAGCAGACGCCTACAGAAGCTTTATATAAACTAAATTAAATCTTATTTATACACAGATACCTCCATATAGGTACTCAGAAATAAAATTAGCCAAACATATTTTAAATCATCACGAAAGAAAATTCATATTTGTATCTATGCTACTGTATGGTTCTTTGACCATCCATATACCTATGTTTACAAATAAATGATTTTGAATTTTGAATTTTTGAATTTTTGTATGGGAAAGAAAATCGTGTTTTTAATTATCTGGCGACCACGTACCGGAAGGCCCCACAAGGTGGACTGATGGCCTGGTAAAGGTCGCGGTAGTCCGCTGGATGCGGGTGGCGCAGGACCGGTCACTTTGGCACTCTTTGGGGGAGGCCTATGTCCAGCAGTGGACGTCTTCCGGCTGATATGATGATGATGATGATGATTATCTGGCCACGACTAATAATGAGTTTCTGCCAAAAACTTGGCAAAAACACATTCATTGTTACCGCCTTTGTACTCCATTTTACGTAAGTAGGGTCGTTTCGCCGGTTAGCGACCACTTAGCCGAGTTGCTCACTTTAGATTAGTAAATGTATACCTATTCAATGTACACACATAATATATGGTATTCGTATAGGTTCTGAGTGTAGTCAAGTTTTGAAACCTACAATAAAATATAGCACTTTCATCCATAGATTAGAAAAAAATATGGAAAAGGTTTCAAAATAGCGAATTTGCTGGATAGCGACCGCTTTAGTCGGTTTGCGACCACCTGTTAGCTAGTTGGCGACCACTCTTGCAAATAGTGTTTAAGTAGTTAATAAAACGATTTATCATCATCATCATCATATCAGTCGAAAGACGTCCACTGCTAGACATAGGCCTCCCCCAAAGAGTGCCACAATGACCGGTTTTGCGCCACCCGCATCCAGCCGATTCCTGCGATATTTACTAGGTCATCAGTCCACCTTGTGTGTACATGGTCGCCATTCGAGAACCTTTCCGCCCCAACGGCCATCGGTTCTCCGTGCAATATGCCCCGCCCACTGCCACTTAACTTTAGCGATTCGGATGGCTATATCGGTTACCTACCTTGGTTATGTTGCGGATAGCCTCATTTCTGATGCGATCACGCATATAAACTCCCAGCATAGCCCTCTCCATTGCCCTTTGGGTGACTTTGAGCCTTCTTATGAGGCCCATAGTAGGCGACCACGTTTCAGTGCCATACGTCATCACTGGCAACACACACTGATCAAAGACTCTCGCCTTGAGACACTGCGGAATATTGGACGAAAAGCCATAGCGTAGCTTCCCGAACGCTACCCAGACGAGTCGGATTCGACGATTGACCTCTTTCTCAAAGTTTGACCTACCTAACTGCCCTTATACCACTATAAATAGGAGTGTAGACTAACCATTTATTATTACTCCAAAAAAAAGAAGGCAAAATAATAAGCCTAAGTGACGAAAATCCCATTCATATATCTCCAAAAATACGAAGCTACAACCGTTTTAATATTGCTTGTTAGAGAGAGAAAACGCTAGTGGATCGTGACGTCACAATCCCCGAGCGGCATAGTAAATGACAATCGTTTCATATGCTGAAGGTGCGTTTTGCGGAAAAGGGATAGAATATACCTACCCCCTCTTAAAACTTTGGATAGGTACTATAACTTTGTAATTACTTAATCCCCTGCTCTTTTTTTCTCCATTTGACATTACATTTAATCCTTTTTCGAGAAACTTCATCATTATAGGTCATTTTATTTAGTGTTACTCTTCTAAATCTACTTTACATTGCTGTGTCAATGAAGAATAGAATCGAAAAAAGCGCGCCATCTCGCTCACACCATGGTGCTATTATATATATTGCTATTACAGTCACACATGTCATTCATAGTAGGTATCTAAATGCCACCTTTTTACAAGCTTTTATTTAACTTTTAGATTATATTTTACTTACACTAACGTCTGCCCACGACTCCGTCCGCGTGGAAATCGTTTATATCGTAGCTCCATACAAACTTTCACCCCCTTAGGGGATTATTTCGGGGATAAAAACTATCCTAGGTATGTCTCTTCCCGGGACTCAAACTATCTCCATACCAAATTTCATCAAAATCGGTCCATCGGTTTAAGCGTGAAGAGATAACAGACAGACAGACATACACACTTTCGAATTTATAACATAACCATCTCATATAAATTGTGTATTATTATATAATATAATATATAATTATATATTATTATATACTATGGACATAGCATGGATTGGCGCGGCTTAAATACCGACTCAATTGGCTAGCCAAGCTAAATATCGCGGGTGCCGCCGCATAAGAATCCATAAGGAAAGAAAAAGAAAACGATGTGGTCGCTATCCGACTTCTTTGGTAATTATGTATTTGGGTACGCGACCACCCCATTTTATTTAAATCTATTTTTAAATATGCCGAATTTCAACGAAATTATTACAACAGCTAAATCATTTAAACGATCAATTAACCAATTTCAGCATAATAATATAATTAAGTGACGTAACTAAAGTTTTCGCGCCAACTGTCGCGTTATTTTTTTCACAGATTCACTGCATGTCAACACTCCACGGAAGCAATGTGTGAATTGAGGTTATTTTTTCTTGCTTTGGATTGAGCTTTTGGTTTTAAATTGTATATATTCTTATTCTGATACTATTCAAGAATAGTTAATAAGTTATTCTTTTTCTGTTGGGTTTGTAGAAATGTTAATATCTTTAATTGAAGCAGCCTAGTCCGTCAAGTGGTCGCTAACCGGTGGTGGTCGCGTTACCGGCGAAACGACCCTACTTATCTAGTCATCGAGACAACCTCAACATGACGAATTAAGTTTATTGTTTTTTTAAGCCTCAGTTGCACTGTATACCTATATAGAAAAAACGTTCTTAAAATATAAATGTGAAAACTTGTCAAACAATGTGAACCGGATCGTAAGTAAACTCAGATGATCAATATAAATATTATAATTGCATGTAGATTGTACATCTAAATAAAGATCAAAACAATTATATTCATATCTCAAACTACATTCTCGAATAAACAGAGTTATCACAGCAGATACTGTAGGAAAAATCCATGAATTAAGTAGGTACAGTCGCCATCACATACATAGGGACACTATAGGTGTTCAAAAATATCGGCACTGCACTGTACTATATATTTTTGAACACCTATAGTGTACCTATGTATGTGATGGCGACTGTAACACTAGGTACGATCGGAAAAATAGACGAGTTAAGTACTTGGTAGCATGAACGACGCAACAACATGTAACTAGAAGGCTGCGCAGATCTTAATGGCGGGGAAACACGACAATCAACTCGGTTCCGCTGAAACTGACCAATGATTGTGTAATGAAATGACCTTTGTGTGATGGGAAAATTGCCGTTGTGTAATGGGAAAATGAGCCGGGGACTGGAATCCAAATAATGGGCATCCACTATTCTATTATCTAAGTACGCTATTTTTATACCCCGGCCCCGACGCAAGAGGAGTGTTATTAGTTTGACGTGTCTGTGTGTCTGTCTGTCTGTGTGTGCGTGTGTCTGTCTGTGGCATCGTAGCTCCTAAACGAATCGACTGATTTGAATGCGGTTTTCTTTGTTCGAAAGCTGATTTGATCGAGACGATTTCACAAAATTGGTTCAGCCGTTTTTGAGATATTGAACTTTGAAATGAAAATATCTGGGGTTTTTCAACTTTTCTAAGTTGTTAATTATTAAGGCGAGGTAGGCTCGTGGTCTTCTCTCCCTCTCACTGAGCATAAGCGTGAGCGAGATAGAAGTGCGAGTTCAGAAGCGCGGATATCATGTTTTTTAATTTAAATTTTTTGTGCGTTTTAATCAATAAAAAAGTAATAGCTAAGTTCCCTCAAACATATAACATTGCCGATTTTTAAAATCAATTTTAATATGTTTTGCTGTTGTGCATAATTTGTTACGATTTTTAAAGTGTATTTTAGACCTATGTTCGCGATTTTTTTCTATCGAGCGAAAGTCAAAAACTCAGGATGCGAATAGCTTTTGTCCCTTGTAAAAGGCCTCAAGATAGCTAATTAGGGCAGCCGTATTATCATCGAAACAATAGCTACGACTTTTTAAAACTCCGTTTTCTGAGCTTACATCGCCTTAACTTGTTGACAACTTTCATGTCCATTACAAAGCAGTGGTTTGAGTACAATTTTCTCCTTGGAACGTAATTATGAACCAACCGTCCAGGATTACGTTGAATTCTAGTAGAATTGGTTGCAGCTGTTAGAACTAAATACATGTATACCTACGTCCTTTACAAACATGCAGACTTCCTTTACGGTGACCACTTAGGGACCATCAGGTGGGCCGTAAACATGTTTGCCACCGACGTGGTTTAAAGAAGTTACTAGCGGTCTGTTAAGTTTTATGAACATGGGGGCTAGACGAGACTAGGTAATTGCGACCATTTCAACTGTCTCAACAATTCCGCTTCTAGCCTGTAGGTATAGACGACGTCAAAGATAGGTAAAGTTATATTTATCACCTTATTACCTAATGGAATAATATTTTTTAATGGAATAAGGTCCAAAAGAGTACCTTGGAGCCGTGGAGGAAACCTGCGAACCAGGTACCCAATTATCGGGGATGACTGGGTTTTATGCATCTGCGCTCTCATGCGGAGGACTCCAGGCCCCGTAGCATGGATCACGCGATAAGTGACATGATAGAGTATCCATCCCTGGCTGACACCGTTCGATAGAACGAGACGACGCTCTTATCTTGTCACTTATCGCGTGATAAGGCCATTCATGCTACGGGGCCTGGATCTCATTCTGAACGCACTGGAGCCCCCCTCGCGCCTTGCCACATTTGGCACGTCCTAGGATGATAGTCGCCTTCCCTGGGGTGCCTCCTGCCCCCGCCAGGAACACTGCGACCCCGATGACCCCCTTTAGTCGCCTTCTACGTGTCGTTTTCTTCGAGAGGGATCTAGTCTCTCTCGTTCCCTTTCAGTGGTCTCCTTCTCCAAAAGAGTACCTAGATATATATTTAACGTATAAGCTGTACGATTACCATAGTAAATGCGAGAAACTTCAATGTATACTGCGAACGAAAATAATCATGCAAAACATGACACTCCTTTTTATCGGCAGCCGTGTAAAAAACGTGAGGCAAACACATCTCAACTATTTTAAGGCGCAAATGCAAACCAAAATAAGCATATACACGGTCAAAATTAACAAGTTGACTGATAATGAACAAAAAATATTTAAATAGACGTAATTGTTGAGATGTAGGTACAGTTGCGATTTGCGTCATCAGTGTTTGCTGTTTATTAGTTACCTAAGTCTTAGATTAAGTGAGGAATCTTCCATTCCACTGTGCTAGTAAATACTATTTAGTGATGTAAAATAAGATTCCATTAGAAAAAAATATAAGATTACATTAACGACTGATGATTTTAAGTACCGTGGAATGGAGTTACTTTAGGAAAAAATGGGGCTACTTTGATCATTTAGCATCTAGTATAAAAGCAAAACTATTTGAAATTAAGAAGATTTAATCGAGTATACAGCAAGATAGATAACTAATATGTTCACTGCCACAGTTCATCCACAAGTAAAAACAATGATTTCGGAGAAAAACCTATTTGATCAAAGTCGGCCCGCGAATGAACCCCCCCATTCCACCGGTATTTATTATTGTTACTGGTCGAGACTGCTAACTTTCATACAAACAAAGGATGTTAAAACTAGACTGACACACCGAAAGTCACGGAAACATCTGACAAATGCAAGTTTTGGTGGACTTCAATATTATAGCAATGACAGAGATTGTACATAAACCAATTTATCATAAATATAGATGCATTTCTAAAGATCAAACACATAAAATGGGCAGTGCACATTGCATTTAGAGCCGACAGCGGTCATTGTGGCACACTTTGAGGTTTGAGGGAGGCCTATGTCCACCAGTGGACGGTTTCGGCTGATATCGATTCGATTTAATTTGTTATTTAAGTTTTTAACATTCTTGCACACATAGAATCGATTGATTGGAGGATTGCATCGTCATTCAATATGTACCTTACATATATTGTGGCAGGATTAACTCGATCGGAAAACGCAAGCGGATCCCCACGTCAAGGCTGCTTCATTCAAGATTACCATGCTAAGTAGTTTTCCATCCATTCAGAGAATTGCAATGTTTACTCAATCGTCAATAGGTGCCTAAGTAAATAAACGGCGTAGTTTCCATTTGTGACTATTTCATTTAAGTCCCATCCCCATATCTATATGTATATATCACGCCTTCGCTTGTGTTGCAATGATTTCAAATGTAGAGTTAATAGAGAAGTATCTCATGTGTGAAGTGATGAAAGAAAGTACCCTGAAATTGGTTCTAGGTTAGGTTAGGCAACAAGCAGCACACCAGGAAGAAATAAGGAAAATAGACGCCGGCCTTAAACAAGAGTTACGAAAAATGGAACAAGAATCCATAAATAGGCAAGCCCTATTAAAGAGGGCACAGCAAGAGAAACACGAGTGCTGGCTAAGAAATGCCAACGAGAGGCTTATGGCCACTGCGGAGCGTCACCGACGCAACACCGCATCAAAGTCGGAGCCCGCCCAGCAGACAGAGCCGCGGCGGCACGACGAGTTGCCGGAAGTCGTTGACTTCGGCACATCTAGGGAGCCCCAGCAAGGGGGGCCCCCCACGGCTGACAATCAGTCATACGGGCACCTACAGACCGCTGGTTGCGGTGCCCCACCGTCCGGACCACCACCGGAAACCTACATCGCGCTCGCCATGGCTGAGAAACATCGCCAACGCAACGCGACACCCACGCCAGAGCCCGCCCGGCTGACAGAGCCGCGGCAGGGCGACGCCTTGCCGAAAGTCGCTCACTTCGGCATAGCTACAAGGCCTCAACAAGAGGGAGCCTACTTGGATGACAGCCAGTCGTCCGGGCACCCACAGACCGCCGGTCACGGTGCCCCACCATTGGAAATTATAAATACGAGCTCAGAGGCAGCGCTCGCCGTACCGATCAACACAGAGGACAATACAGTGTCCATAACCACAGCGCCAGGGGGCGCTATGGCTCACCTCACCGCTGAACCGACCCACGGTCGCCCGGGGTTGGTTGCAGCTCACGCCGACATCACTCAACCGACCCGCGGTCGCCCGGGGTCGGTCACGGCCACTCTTAACATATCGGCCCCTGGAATAGCGGGGTCAATCTCCACCGCGACGCAAGAGAGTGCCGCGGTCGCCAGTTGCGGAAGGGCGAGCCAGCTCGCCATCACACGCACTGCACACAGCGGAACATCGTCGGCGGCACAGCGCAAACGGCGCCCCGCCGACCCGCCAACCTTCGCGACGCGAGAGGCAGCGACTAGTTGTGTCGCTTACATGAAGAAGAGCCGCCGGGACGCGCAGTTGACACTGCGTACCGGCAATAGTGGACAACCCCCGGCTCCACCGGAGCCACCGGATGACGCAGCGCCTACAAGGCCTGCTCAAAACAAGAAGAAGAAGGTAAAGATTAAGATCGGCGATGGCAGGGTCATCGCCGACCCCGCCGACCCACCACGCGATTGGGGGTACCGGCTACCAAGTGAAAATGTGTTACCAGTGGTGGCCGCTCAAGGGCCACATAAGGTAATTAAAGTGAAAGTTTCTATTCCGGTACGAGGGGCAGGCAGCGACAAGGAAAATGCGCCCCCCCAACCCGTA
The DNA here is from genome assembly GCA_963854355.1 of Epinotia brunnichana. NCBI lineage: Eukaryota > Metazoa > Arthropoda > Insecta > Lepidoptera > Tortricidae > Epinotia > Epinotia brunnichana. The sequence goes on along the minus strand of OY977945.1, from coordinate 5,787,406 downwards.
CGGAATCCATCACCAAACCGCAGCGGCAGCTGGTGGTAGTGAAGAAAAGTAAGTAGTAAAGACAGTGAATGAACATGAAAGTGAAAGTAATTAAAAGTGTATTTGATGACGAATCATGTCGTAAGACTTTAATGTAGTCTGTCGCTTACCCTTGCAACCCAGTATGTATCTGCGATACATACCGGCGGGGGCATTGTGGGCGACAGAATGTAGTTTGTGAAATGTAGGACCTACGGGTCACGAAGAGAAAGGGTGTTGTATAGTATGTGAACGATAAGGCCTACGGGTCACGAAGAGAAAGGACGTGTAACTATAATTCCTTCACATAAGGTCGGCAATTGTGCCCAGATTAAGCTCCTAAAGCAAACGGCTCATATAAGAAGCGCGTGATTTATTTAGGACCTAAGTACAATAGGTACAGACGAAGAAAATAGCTTAAAGTAAAGATAAAGGTACCAGGTACCTCCAGTAATTATTTCATAAAGATCGATAGGGGGAGAGCCCCTGATAAATGAGGGAGAGATAGCCAAATTATTTGTAAAGAAACCAACTTGAGACTATATCCAGATCTAGTCCGTCATCAAGGGACATCGGTAACTAGAGTTACATAAAATGTGAAATAAAAATGTACACTACGTATGCATAGAGTTTTATTGCATACTAGCTGTTGCCCGCGACTTCGTCCGCGTAGAACTTTTTATCGTCTTAGAAAATGATTTCTCTCAATACAAAATTTGAACCCTCTTTTAGGGGATAATTAAAAAAAAAGTTGATGTTCATTTTCTAGTTTGTGAACAAACAGTCTAAAACCAAAGTTAAAAATCTCATACTTTAAAAATGCCTTGAAATACTCAAACTTTGAACCAATTTTAACACTCTTAGGGGATGAATTTGGAAAAACTCTGAAATCAGTTTTGTAGTCTTTTAACGTACAGAATAAGACCGAAGTTAAAAATCTCTTACTCACACTTTAAAATTTGATTGCTCGCCATTTAAAATTTGAACCCCCTTTTAAACCCCCTTAGAGGTTGAATTTTTCTAATCGCTGAAAGAACTTTTTTCGTAAACTTTTAAGCTCAAAAAAAGTGTTGCCCATACAAAACTTTCTTAACCCCCTTAGGGGTGGAATTTTCTAAAACTCTGAAAGTACTTTATTATTAATTTTAATAAGTAACATTTCGAATAGTTTTAAGTCTAGTAAAAATAAAAGTTTTTCCCACACAACACTGGCTACCCTTCTTAAGGATCTTAAGGATCCCCTTAGGGATGGAGTTTTCTAAAACGCTGAAAGTTCTTTTTTAGTATTCTAATAAGTAATCTTTTTGCAAAGTTTTAAGTCTAACTCAAAAAAAGTGTTGCCCATGCAAAGCTTGCTCTCCTTTTTAACCCTATTAGGGGTGGAATTTTCTAAAACGATTTGTGTTCTTTTTTTGTATTTTAATAAGTAATCTTTCTACAAAGTTTCAAGTCTCTAACTCAAAAACATAAACTTTCCCTGATAAAAACTTTGCACCCCTTTTTATCCCCCTTAGGGATAGATTTTTTCAAAACGCTAAAAGTTTTTTTTTTTGTATTTTTATAAGTAATCTTTCTACAAAGTTTTAAGTGTCTAGCTCAGAAAAAGTGTTCCCCATACAAACCTTGCACCCTTTTTTAACCCCCTTAGGGAATGATTTTTGTAAAACGCCGAATGTAGTATTTTTCATGTTCTAATAAGTAATTTTTCTTAAAAATTTTAAGTCTCTATTAAAAAAAAATATGTTTTTCCCATACAAACTTTGCACCCTATTTTACCCCCTTAGGGGTGAAATTTTCCAAAACGATGAAAGTACTTTATTTGTATTTAAATAATCTTACTACAAAGTTTTAGGACTCTAGCTAAAAAAAATAGTTTCACACATACAAACTTTGCACCCCTATTTTAGCCCCCTATTTTTAGGGGTAGAATTTTCTAAAACGCTGAAAGTACTTAATTTGTATTCTGATGACTAATCTTTCTACAAAGTTTTAAGTCTCTATTTAAAAAAAATATTGTTTCCCCCATACAAAATTTGCACCCCTATTTTACCCCCTTAGGGGTAGATTTTTTTAAAACACTGAATCTAGGTACTTTATTTGTATTCTAATGAATAATTTCTCTACAAAGTTTTAAGTCTCTATTTAAAAAAAAGTAGTTTTTCCCATACAAACTTTGCACTCTATTTTACCGCTTTAGGGGTAGAATTTTCTAAAACCCTGAAAGTTCTTTATTTGTATTCTAATGACTGATCTTTCTACAAAGTTTTAAGTCTCTATTTAAAAAAAAAATGTTTCCCCCATACAAACCTTGCACCCCTATTTTACCCCCGTAGGGGTGGAATTTTCCAAAACGCTGAAAGTGTTTCATTTGTATTCTAATAACTAATTTTTCTACAAAGTTTAAGTCTATAGCTCAAAAAAAAAGGTTCTCCCATACAAACTTTGTACCCCTATTTTACCCCCTTAGGGGTAGAATTTTCCAAAATCCCTTTTTATCCCTAGCCCACGTTATAAAAGCAACATACTCTGCAAAAATCAACTCTCTAAGATTAGTAGTTTCGGCTGTGCGTTGATGAGTGAGTGAGTGAGTGAATAAGTCAGTCAGGACATAGGCATTTATTATGTATAAATAGATAGAAGATAATGAAACTCCCATTCAAATATCTCAAAAAATTATGAAGCTACATCCGTTTTAATGTCGCTTGTTAGAGTGAGAAAACGATGAGGGACTGTGACGTCAATATACTCGAGCGTCATAGTAAAAAATAATCGTTTCATATGAAGGTGCGTTTTGCGGAAAAGGGACAGAACATACCCCCTCTTAAAACTTTGGACTCTTATAACTTAATCATTACCTATATAACTTCTTTCTTTGTTTTTTTCTTCATTTGACTATATTTATTTTAAATTCTTTTTCGAGAAAATACATTATGATTATTTACCATATTTTCGATTCCTGAGCTATAACCACGAACTTCGGAATTCGAAAATATTCGGGTATCTCTATCTCTATCGCACTAACCATACTCGAGTGACAGGGATGCAAATATATGAACATTGAGTATCGGTTTTCGTGGTAGCGCCGCAGGGGACCGATTTTTGACTTTCGAGCGCTCGAAATCAAAAGCGAGCGGTAGAAAATAATCGCATGCGAAAATTTGTCACGATTATTTTCGCATGAACCCAATAATAGGTATTTTTGACATTCATCACTCGAAAGCTAGTGGTTTGGCTATTTATACTTTTGCGCTTCGTTGTACGCAGAAATTCGATAAGTACTGGTTATTTAAAATTGTATTCTACACATGGAATAAAAATAAAATATCATTAGAAGGTCTATTTTAGGCTATAATATTAATGTTTAAGTGTTTTTTTTGTGTTTTATGCGTTACATAACAGAAAAAACTAAGAACGTAGTAAATAATACCTAGTAAACGAAACGTTTCGTTTCCCGTCTGTTATAAAAGTAAAGCCGCGTCCGCTGCGCCATGTTTTCGTGGTTTTTAAACGTCAAACATGTTTTGCCAATCAAAATAATACCCTATTTGTTTGCCGAAACTGACGGAAACATGTTAGTTGTTTAAAAACATGGAAAACATTGGTGCAGCGGACCCGGCTTAATACAAATTACAAATGATACAATTTGTCACAACAACTTTCTTTAGTTAGAATGAGACAGCAATTCATACTTTTCATTCTAAGTATAGCGAGTTGTTGTGAATCATTGCCAGGCCTTTACATATTACTATATCTCTGTCTCTTTTTAACCTGTGCAAAGAGAGAGAGAGAGAGAGAGAGACAGACAAGTTAAATTATTTGATTTTAAAACAAACCCGCCAAAAGACTAAGTTCACAAAATTCGGTAGAAAAATAATATAAAATATATTAATCTTTATTTATCTCTTTCTAAGTTCATTGTCAGTCCAAAATTAAATACAAGTGAAGTGTCCAAATTGTCGGCACTTATTTTCTACCGATAGAATTGAATACGAGTGGTCAATACCACTCGTTTTTGAATTTTCTATCGCTCGGATTTCAAAAATAGTATTTCATCGTTTCTGACAGTTTTCGAGTGAAAGAGTCGAGCGCTCGAAAGTCAAAAATCGGTCCCCAGGTACTTTGGCTGAATGCGCCGAGCTCGTGCCATTGTCATTCAAAAAAAACAAATTCGTGTTAATTATATTGTTCAAATTTGTTGATTTCATTTATTGAAATTACGACATAAAACGACATTTGCGCATATAAGTTCTCATATCAGAATCGAATATTTTTTTATGGTTTATATTTTAGCATTTGTCTCGTAAAGGTCTATCGTAGACGGGATTTAAATTATTAATAAGTGAAAGGCAAAGCAATTCCGCCATTTTGACGAAAATTTGACGTTTCTTATAGCTGACAGTTGGAGCAGCGTTTGATTTCAATAAAAATAAATGAAAAATTAAATGAAGTCGTATATTTCGGAAAATTAATTAACTGTCGCAGTCGGATAAAAATTATCCTAAGTTGCAGCTAGAATAATAATGTACCTATATAAAATGTTTCATATTTTTCCGTTCATGGGATGCTGAGAACATTCGTACCGCGCAAAGCTTGGTTTCAAACTGGCTGATTCTTTTTTTAATTTAGAGATTTATTATAAGTGGAGATTATGGTGCAAGAATGGTCAAGGTTCAGGTTGATTTCTCTGATTGGCTAAAAAGACGGGAGCAAAGTCAAACTTATGCTACCACGTTAATGTAAATGTGAAAATTGACGGTCTCACCCGGCCATAGCTTCGTAACCAGATGAGGTACGAAAGCAATTGAGGTATCGTTAGGAAGGTAAGGTAAATGCCCTTACGTATGTATAATCACTTTTGATAATTAATGTTAATTAAAGCCACTAGGGCCTGGCAAAGCCATTTCATGTTACCAAAGTTGATAATTTTACGTAAATATCGACTTTCCCAATTTAAACGGGAAAAGCAGGAAAACTAGTAGATATTGTAATGTATAGCTCAGAAATAGTTCTTTTGAAGGAAAATATGTAAAAACCCTTAAGGTTTCCCTGAAAACCAGGAAAACGTAAAAACTAGCTTTTCCATAGTAAAAGTGGGCGAGGTCTTCAAAATTATATCCCCACCACTTTTAATGCCTTAGGGGTATAAAAGAGGCTATAATCGCCGGATAAAATTGTGTTCACTCAGCCCCACCAGTGGGAGCTCCTAGGAAGAAGAAGAAAGGAAGAAGTAGGGAAATTGTGATAGGAAGTAGGAAATTGTGATAGGGAAAGTTTAACCAGTAGTTTGTGTCTCATTATTTTATTATACCGTTTCATTTATATTTCGCCAAGTATTATTTTATCGTCACCCCCACCCCATTCTTCAACAGTGCAGCTCAGTCTGCGGGATTAGTGCTCCCCTAGAGCACCTGCGCTATCAAAGCGCGTTACGGCCGTTTAAAAACACGCTGAGCGGTTCAACCGCCGCGGTTCACCCGCCGCGGTTGAAACGCGCGGTTCGCCCGCCGCGGTTTTTAAACGCCCCTTGTTAGGTGACTGTGAGGTCGCGAAGGTCAAACCCAGGCCTGTCGCACATCGACCACGTCGGCGCCACGCGTCGTCCACAGGTATTTAACATCTCGTACTCTAATCTGATCTAATCCTGGTGATTTTCTTTCGCTTAGATTATTAATAATTTTCTTTATATCACTTGGCTGCGCCTTAATGAACCTTAATGAGATCTGACTAGCGTTAACATACGTTGATCTATCTAAGAATTTAATATTACAGTAATGTCTTATATCCAAAATTTCTTTAGTAAAAGTTTCCGAAAATTTGTTACATATATTAATTATGCTGTCATTTTTTGCTAGGTATTTTTGAATTATTTTATCTATACTCATCTTTTCCGTCCCTGTCCATAGATTTATCTTTTCCCATACTTTTCTACTATTATTATTACAATGTTTTAATTCTTGCTGCCTATATTTGTTCTTAGCTTTATTAATACATTTATTTACCCTGTTTCTATATCTGGTATATAACAATCTTAAATTCATATCATTAGGACAACTTTTCCACTCTTTAAATAACTTGTCCCTTATAAATAGCATTTTTTTAATTTCTTTGTTAATCCATGTCTTATCTCTCCGCCTTGCACGCGGCACTATTTGTATTTTTGACGCACTATAGACACGAGAAAAAACCGCGCATACCATATTATAAAGTTGTAGTGGACAATCGCATTTTAATAGTTCTTCCCAATTGACACTTTCAAATTGTTTTTTAACAGTCTTTTCACACAAAATAGTGACAGGTGAGCTTACTGCTTGCTTACCGGATTGCGCGGAGGTTGTCACAGACGTCACAGTTCCTAGGCGTATCCCGATAGGATAGTGGTCCGATACCTTAGTAGTGAGAATGTACGAAGACAGGGCGCGCCGGGTCCGCACCCAAGCGTGGTCGATGCAGGTGCGCGTCACCTGGCCGCCGTACACCTCCTCGCGGGTCACATCGCTGATGGCACACTCTAGTCCCAACTCACACATGTTGTTTTTGTACTGGTTGATGACGCTTCCTGAACCAACTTCATTAATGAGATCTATGTTGGTATCGCCGATTAATATCAACTCCCGTCCAGTTGGTACTTTGGAGAGAACCTGGTGTAAGTCCGATACAAATCCGTGTTTGTTTGTTTTTGGCGGTCTGTATGTTACAAATATATGTGTCAAGTTTTTTCCATCCTGTATCAGCTCGCCGTGCATTATCTCGCTGTAATTAGATTTAATTATCTTAATTACTATGTTTAAATACCTACAAAATGCGCGAGCGCAGAGGCTCGGCAGGCCCGATCAGTCGCGCGCTGGCCCATACGGACGACGACTCAAGGACGTTAGCGGGTGTATAAGCCTTAATGACCAAAATGTGTAAGTAAGTAGAACGCACTGATACTGGAGCGGCTTGGAATGGAACCGTATGATGCGAAATGGTCGTACAGTAATATGTAGAGGATAATATAAATGCCGAGAGATGCCGTCCTAGCGTATACCCAAAAGCCCCTGCTACACGGCCGCCAACACGCCACTCCGATCGAGCGACCTTGGTCGGCACCGACCGCTGTAGTATGAAATTTAGCTCCAAACAACTGTCTACACGGTCGGTGCGGACCAAGGTCGCCCGGTCGGTCGGAGGGGCGTGTTGGCGACCGTCTAGCAGGGGCTAAAAGGGACGATGATAAATGAACCTTACTAAATTAAGAATTATCAGAAGACTAATACATTCTTGACGTATAATGCCATTTATAACGTAGTCGTGTTATATCGGCATATATTTACAACAATGTAAACAGAATTATTAATATCCATCAATTATTGCTGTATAAGTTGACCCGCCTTGCCCAGTTCTGACTCCGTTAAGTTTATATTAAATAGAAAGGTTTAAAAATGAAAGTCAGAAAAACGGTCAGTAAAAAAATATAATGTTGCTAGCTAGCTCAGCAAAGCTAAAAGGTGTAAACAAATACGTAGGTTCGTGCGAATACACGTAAAATCGGATTCCGCTGATTCCCTGTAGCCGAAGTACTCCCCTGTGGTGCGCCGGGTAGGTTGGCGGATGAATTTCTTGTCGGCGCTGAGTTCAGCGCCAGCCGGAAAACTGCTCCACTGTCTTGCACAAATGGCCAGAAGCAAGCGCAGGCAGGCGGCAAACATTCAGCCGAAAAAAATGTCACTCTGGACCTTGGACCCTGGAACGTGCCATCAAAAAAAGGCATTACGAACGGTCCATTTATTCCTGTGAGCACCAACGGCATGTGAGAAAGTACTTAAGTAGTTGTGATGCCGTGGATGTTCACAATTCAGATGCGGAGATTACATTTAAATGGAGTTGATTTGACAAACAGTTAAATTAGATGATTTTATATTTTATTTTTAAAAATGCGGGTGGATTAAAGTGACACGCACGATGAATAGCAACTTTAAATAAGTACTAGTTATGAGCAAACTGGTATGTAGATAAGAGATTTGCAGTTAAAATTATTGTGAACTAGTAGCAAGTTAAACTAATTAAGCAATGAATCAGCACTAAAGGTTCTAAGCTACTTGCAAACAAAATATAACCACTTACCCAATTTAGGGGTACACTATTAACACTTTTAAAAAAACACCACAGTGATTACTGTTTAATCGAGGAACGCGTAGGGACGACACCAGAACACCGATTACGGTTCCGTGCAGCGGACCGTAGCAGAGATCGAGTCTAGGTGACGTGCGTTCTACTCAATATCTTTTGGCTAATGAAAAAAATGAGCGGCCTCGCGCGATAACGAGTGCCCGCGCAGATCACGTGCGTCTCACATGCATTCGTTCATGTGCGAATGAAGCTATGAGTGATCGAACGTCAAATCAATGCCGCGACATATTTAAACAGTTTAGCGTGTTGATGAGTTTATAACTTATATTTAGGATAGTTTAAACATGTGTTTTGGTGTGTAGTGTTGTAATGAGTTGTGTATGTTATTTTTAATTAAGTAAGTAGCTAGAATTAAGGTTTATTTATGTAAATATGTACGTGTAACGTTACATTACCCCCGGCTCCAGTGAAAGGGTTTTGTTCTTAAAGAAAACCCTTTTGGACTGTCATTAGTATTTCGCTTTCATTCAATCATCCAACACTTCATACATACTTCATCTAGAAAACATAAAAGCAAACGTCACTTCGATAAGTGGACGGCGCGTCCTTACATACAAAAGGCATCTGTGATAAATTGCACATTTGACTAAATACTGACAACAAGATCTAAATGAGATTATACTGCGTACACTTTACTTAAGACTACTGACGAGTTTAAGGTCTTTAATATGCCATACTCCCAAATCTTTACCAGTCATATCTTCTAAAACGTATACCAGTGGAGATCGTTTTTCAGTTATACGGCATTTTATAAAGAACCCCGCACAAAATGGTCGGTAAAAGCCGTTCGGTCGATTTGGCTGAAATTTTGAGAATATATAGCCTCTAGTACTCTGATCAAGTGTGTGTATTTGCAACTTTATTTAATGACTAGTTTTTTAAATATAACTATTTTAAAATATACAATTTACGTAGTATTGACGTGGGTAATTAATTACACAGTAGCATAATTATCGTTTCTTATATATGAAGTAGCGAGACTAATTCAAATAAAGAACGGCGTAAAGAATTCATGCGAAATGTCAGAATAAATAAATCAGTGTGAAGCTGTCATTGACTACAGACTATTTTTTTATTCTCGATATAGTAAAACATGTTTTTTTCGTTTACCTTGTAAAATGGCTTTTCGAAATAGGATTCCTTGCTACATATGCGATGCTGTCTTAGTGCCGCGAGCAATGGTGCGATTGCTTAGAGAAGACGGAGATATCTTAGTTGAATTAGCAAAGGAAAGGCGGGATGAAGCTGGTGGATTACCCGTCGACATTAATGGTGACACTCGTATTTGCAATAATTGTAACTTTTTAATAACTCGGGACATTCAGACACTGAATGGTGATCCCCAGTGTTTGCGGTTGAATATTTTACGGCAAACGAGTACGCATACTTGTTTTATATGCAACGGCGTTAACAACATTCACAGATTGTCACCGGAATGTCGAGTTTACATTTTTGCGAAAAGAAACATCTATGTGCCGGTTAGGTACGTGTGCTGCGGAGAACACTTAGATGAAAGAGGTTTTTTAACGGAAGATATTTTAGTGGATCTGAGGTATATCAACAGACCATTTATATTAAACGGAAATGAGTTACAAATATTTTTGAAGGCGTTACGTGATGAAATAAATATCAGTGCTCAGCGTCGATATCAAGATGAGAAAGAATTGACAGATGAAGAGTTTAAAGCACTTTCTCCAGTTAATAAAGGAGATTTTATTGATTTATATAATTACTGTGACCGTTTGCCTGTGAATGGTGGATATCGTTATGTGAGCAAAAAAGATCTTTTATGTTTTCTTTGTAAGTTACGGCAAGGTGTTAGTGATGAATTCTTGTGGGTTCTATTCCATTATTCGTCAAGACAAGCGGCAAGCCTAGCTGTCAGTACAGTGAGACAATCTTTAGGGACCCGTTTTATTCGCGAGAACATAGGCTTCCAAGCCATAACAAGACAAGATTACATAGAGATGCACGTAACAGATTTTGCCAATCAGTTATATAATCCCACACCAGACGTCCCAAAAGCTTTAGTGTACAATGATTGTACCTATTTAGATATAGAAAAAAGTTCTTGTTTCAAGACTTTGCGACAGTCTTTTTGCACTCACAAAAAGAAACATTTGGTTAAACCCTCAATGTTGGTTGCTCCTAACGGATATATTTTAGATATTCAAGGACCTTACTTCTCCAATGCTAACAATAATGATGCCAGAATTCTCGTGAATGAGTTGGATAATGATTTTGGAATGCGTGATTGGTTACAGCCACAGGACATCTTCATTGTAGATCGTGGCTACAGAGATGCAATCCCCAGATTACAGGAAATAGGCGTACAAACAATAATGCCACCTATTCTAAGACCCGGTCAAAGTCAATTGACAACTGAGGACGCCAATTTTGCACGGATTGTGACAAAAACGCGATGGATAGTCGAAGCACGTAATGGACATTTAAAAAACATATTTAAATTCTTTGGTCGTATCATTTCGACATCCCATATTCCGAATTTGAACGCATTTCTTTTAATAGCTTGAGCTATGATAAATAAATACTATGGACCTATTACAATGCCAGATGGAAATGTCCAGTTAGCGAATGAAATGATTCAACGTGTCGAAGACATAAATGTTGTACAGGCACGAATTGAAGCTGAAAATCTTAGGCAAAGAAGAGCACGATGGACCCCACTAACTGCTGCACAAATACCATTGTTTCCACAGTTAGACCTGTCGTATTTGCACTCGGTCACATTTGGAACATATCAAGTGAAACTGTCTCCAGGATATATTCAAGACAGTACATTGCGTCATATTAACGACTTAGCAGCGGAAGATGAAGACGAGCGAGTTTTCGAAATAGATGAAAACTTCAATGAGCCAGGATTTATTAAAATAAGAGCTACATCAAGATTCCGAAACGCAATGTTTTATTACGTGTGGATTGCATTTGATGAAGAACATAATAACGGGAGCGGTGAAGATCCAATCTTAGGCTATTATTGCACGTGTAAAAGTGGTGCAAGAACCCTTGGTACATGCGGTCACGTTACAGCAATCTTATGGTTTTTAGGTTTTGCCCGATACGAAGAAAATGTGAAGTATCCATCATTAAGAACGCTTTATACCATACTTAACGCATTGAATGCGCAAAGGTAGCCTTGTAAAACCAATCAAATATCAATTAATTACTACTAATGTTACCACATACATACGAGTTTGTTAGTTCTCCACGCTCACGCTCGGACGGAACTGCGGGGCTAGCACAACTGACGCTGCGCCGCGACGAGAGTCGAGAAAGATCTACCCTCCTCCTTCTAATCTGCACGGCGCAAGTGAGACAGGAGACGCTCGGTCGCGCGCGAAACGACTAAGCAGCAAGTTGTGCTAGACGTACTGGACGACATTCGACGTGAAGATAGTTTGAACCTTCGAATGATGTTTTTTATCCCGATAATGCCACGGAAATAACAATAAGCCAGGTTGCTACAGTGTACGTTAACTAAGTAATAAATAAGAATTAAATGTATGTAAAAAATATTGAACATAAAAATTGACATATTTTGAAAACTAGTCATTAATTAAAGTTGCAAATACACACACTTGATCAGAGTATTAGAGGCTATATATTCTCAAAATTTCAGCCAAATCGACCGAACGGCTTTTACCGACCATTTTGTGCGGGGTTCTTTGGGCGCTAACTTTTTACTAAAATATTTGTCTTTATCGCTTAGCATGTAAGTGCGTTTAAAGACTAAATCGCCCACATTAAATTCTGCGTGTTTGCGGCGTAGGTTATACTGAGCAGTGTTTTTTACATGTGCCTGCCACAATGAAGCTTGCACATCGTCAAACACAGAAGACAGACACCCTCGGTTTTCTGCGTAAACATCGCGTGGTAGGAACAACACCTCGCCATCTAGGTCAGAATCCGTATAATGCGATCCACACAAAACAAGCTCACGGCCAAACACAAGAAAGGACGGTGAGTAACCTGTGGCTTTATTAATGGAATTGTTCATGGCAAACTTAATTTTGGGGATAAAAGTGTCCCAAGTGCGGTGGTCGTTTTGGACAAATGTTGACAAACAAGAGACAAGGGTCTTGTTGTATCTTTCTACGCTGTTTATCTGAGGTGTATATCTAGGCGTGAAGAACACGTTCGGGATCTTATACTTCTTGAAAAGAGCCTCCGTTGTCGAACTAATGAACTGGCTTCCATTGTCAAGAAATATAGTTTGAGGAATGCCGTGTACTAAAAATATATTGTCCTCTAAAATCTTGACAACAGCGTCTGAAGTCGCGCGACGTAATGGAAAGAAATCACAATACTTAGAGAAACAGCAGGATATGACCAAGATGTAGGCATTCTGTTTGCGAGTAACAGGTAAGGGACCGATGAAATCGATGGAGATCATCTGAAATGGACGTGAACACTGTTTAGGACGTCCCATTTCTCCTAATGTGGCGTGATATTGCGCTTTATACGACAAACAGACAGAACAAGAGCCCACAAACTTCACAACATCTTGGTGCATACCAGGCCAATAATAGTTTAAAGCTAAGCGCCTATATGTTTTAAAAATACCAAGATGTCCCGCTGTTGGTTCGGAATGATTTTGTGCAATTATTTCACCATGAAAGTCAGAAGGCACTACTTCCTTCCAATCAAATTCAGAAGTAAGTTGTGAATGTTTTGATTTTGAAAGTTGATACAGAGAACTATTTTTGATAATGAAGTTAGGAAAATTACTTGGTGCATTAAGACATCCATTATACATTTTCTTATACCAAGCATCGTTTGTATTTACCACTGCGTTAGAAAGAGATATGGCATTTACTGGAACAGCACGGGAGAGAGCGTCTGGTATAACATTATCGACTCCACGGCGATGCTTCATTTCAAAATTAGGATGACAGACGAACTCCCCATCGTGCTAATCGTCCTGATGGATTGTCCAATGATAGGAACCATTTTAACGCAGAATGGTCAGTGTACACTGTAAATGATTGCCCATTCTCCAGATAACAGCGCCAGTGTTCGACAGCAGTCAAAACAGCAAGGGTTTCCCGTTCTGTGATGCTGTAGTTTCTCTCGGCACCGGTAAGAGATCTACTCATGTAGGCGATAGGGTGTTCTTTACCATTCAGAGTCTGCGTCAACATGGCGCCAACGCCATAATTGCTTGCATCAGTATGCACTTCAAATGGCAACGAGTAGTCAGGACAGGAAAGGACTGGCGCGGAAACCAAGGACTCCTTTAAAGCATTAAAAGCCGCGTCAGCTTCCTGTGACCATACAAAAGGTGGTGACTTCTTGCCATTTGAAGTGAGCTTGTTCAAGGGACCAGCTACAGTACTGAAATTTGGTACGAAACGTCGGTACCAAGTGGCAGTACCAAGGAAACGCTTAAGTTCCTTTCTGTTGGTAGGCGTGGGAAAGTTAATAATGGCCTCGACTTTTTCGGGGTCTGTGCGTAAGCCGCGAGCATCAACCACGTATCCTAAATATCTAAGCTCACTCCTGAAGAACTTGCACTTTTCGAAGTTAACAGTGAGGTTAGCAAGTTTTAATTTGTCCAAAACGCGCAACAGACGTGAGACATGTTCTTCAAACGTTGAGCTGATGATTATAATATCGTCAAGATATGCGAACGTTTTAAACTCCATATCCCCAAATAATTGGTCTACTAGGCGTTGCTGTGTGGCAGGTGCATTGGTCAAACCAAAAGCGGTGGTTTTAAAACGCAGGGAACCTCTATTTGGCACGTAAAAAGCCGTTTTATCGCGATCCTCAGGCACAATAGGGATCTGCCAGAAAGCCTTAGATAAGTCTATGCTCGAAAGGTACTTAGCATCACGGAGACTATCTAAGATTTCTGACACATATGGCAAATTATATGCGTCGCGTTTGGTGATAGCATTCAGTTTTCGGCTATCGAGGCAAAACCGAGGCTGTCCGTTCTTCTTATTAACGATGAGTACTGGAGAAGACCAAGCACTCTCACAATACTCGACCACATCCAGGGCTAGCATTTCATCGACTTGCTCGGTTAAGATTCGCTGCTTTTCGGGGGACATGCGATAATATCGCTGCCTGATTGGTTGGGCGTCTCCAGTATCTATACGATGCGCTATAATATTTGTACGTCCTAAGCCTTTTTCCTCAGTCGATATTGACTTAAACTAGGCAATTATGGTGTCTCCTATTACTTTTTGGGGCGCCGTCAAATTATCATACGAGTGAATATAAGTGTCACTGGAGTTTACTTTAATCTCTGATAAAGAGTTTTCTGATAATTTGACGCTACCTATAAATTTGGGGCAAATTTGGAACGCTCGCCAAAAATCCACGCCAAGAATAATAGAAGTATCTACTTCAGGGACAACATGAGCTTTAATTAAGTGATATTGCCCTTCAAATGTAATGGGTAAGTTAATGTATCCAATACTCTTTAAATATTGACCGCCAGCTGCTACCATGCTAATGCTGTGATCCTGGTGCAAAGTGCAGTCAATTAGATGCTTATGGCAATTATTTCCTAAAATTGTCACTGCAGCTCCAGAATCCAACAAGGCACACGCGTCAATATCATTAATCTTTATGTTAATGTAAGGTCTAGCATCATGTTCTGGTTTAGTTTGCAGAATTGTAGAAACTTTGTAAGAAGAGGTAAATGTTTTAACGAAATTCAACCAAGTTTCCCAATCTTCTTTGTCAAAATTACTACAACTCTGCTGCACTAGTTTTTTGAATGACTGTTAACTTTAGAGCAAACAGGACAGTCTGGTGTTTTCACATCCTTCCTTCCGCACTTAAAGCAAAAAATATCACGTTTAGCTTGACACTGACGGATGTGATGTGTATTGTTACGACACCTTGGGCAGTATGGTTGATTGTTAACTGCTTCTACTGAGTGTATATAATTTTGTTGCTGATTTTTACCTTGTGTGTGTTGATTATAACTTGGGTGTTTGTAGTTGTAATTTTTGTTGTAGTTGCTTGTGTTTGGAAAATTGTGTTTGTTACCATTGTTGTTATATTTATTATTACTTTTATTTGAATCCATAGTATAAGCAAATTCAGGTGCAACAGTATCTGAACTTACTTTAGGTGGTTCTTGGAATTGAGAAAGGCGAGCCTGAATGGTCTCATAGTTACGACACAATGTACGCAAAGAATCTATGTCCGATATGGAAGCTGCCGAAGCCAGAGTGCTTGCATAGCAGGGCCTAATATTGTGAAGAAGGATCTCCAGTTGATCCGTCTCTGAAAGGGACTTAGACAAACGCGAGAACATCCCATCCATGATAGAGAGATAAATGGTGATGTTTTCTCGTTCACCCTGAGTACGAGAACGAATCTCTGAGATGAGCCGGTAGTCATAATCCGACTGGTCAAAGTCCTTCTTCAGTAAGGCTGCTAATTCAGACCAAGAACCAACCTTGTCCTTTACAGATCGATACCAATGCAAGGCATCTTCTTGAAATATTTCTGTCGAAAAGCTTAATACTTTACTCGACGGTATATTACGAGCTTCTATAAACTCATCCACACGCTGTATAAAGGAGCGCACGCAAGTCTTGCCATTAAACTTCAATTTTCCTAAATCAGCTGAGCTACAATCGTACGTCACCGAAATCACGTTCTGGAGCTCAGGCATAGAAGATCCAGATTCAGTACTGTAAATTAAACTCGAAGTGCTTGCAACAGGTTTAGCTGCCTGAAGAGCCTTGAATTTCTTTGACACGCTGTTATACTCCTTCACAATATCATCATATTCTTTCCTGGTGTCCTCGCTACGCGTTATCCTCGAAATACGATTATATAAATGGTTCAGCATGTTTTGAATTCTGAGGATTACTGGGGCTGAAGAGTCAGAAACGTCTAGGCTAGACTGAATTTTAGTGAGTACCTCACAACAGCCCTGAAGATCCTGTCTAGCTTCAAATGGAGATTCTAAAATGTGGTCTGAGGGATAGTCTTTGGCTAACTTGACAATTTGCTTGCGTAATTCCTCAACGGATGACGCAGGCGTAGCACCTCTAATCCGAACTTCATACTCCAACTCTGACTTTTGAAGTGACAAGTACTTCACGGACAGCATGGTGAACCAAATATATGTTTTGGGTAAGTGGTGGAAAGCAAAAGCAACTACTTAAAACTATAATCAACTTCCGTTCTCCGATCTGTTACAATTCAGATTGATGATGTTGAACGTTTGGTTTTTTTTTTTATTGAAATGAGCAAAATTGAAAATAAAGTTGTTAGCAGCAACAAAAATAAAAAATGGCTACTAATGTGTACTTCGTTCTTATACAGCAATATCCTTCTTTTAATGTTAAGTGAGTGTAACAATAACAGTTAGCAGCGAACTTCAAATGTACTTTACAGTAAAGGTTTATGAAAAAAAATACAAAAGTTTACGAAAGTTTACTCAGTACACGTTAGCAGCAGGAAAAAACCAAAAAAATAAAACAAAGCACTAGAAAAGAAAAAAACGTTTCACAAAAAGGCCACAAACAAACACTAACTACTACTACAAAGAAAACAACAGAATCCGATGTGTATTACTACCACGTGTAAGGGCGCCAATGACCCGCCTTGCCCAGTTCTGACTCCGTTAAGTTTATATTAAATAGAAAGGTTTAAAAATGAAAGTCAGAAAAACGGTCAGTAAAAAAATATAATGTTGCTAGCTAGCTCAGCAAAGCTAAAAGGTGTAAACAAATACGTAGGTTCGTGCGAATACACGTAAAATCGGATTCCGCTGATTCCCTGTAGCCGAAGTACTCCCCTGTGGTGCGCCGGGTAGGTTGGCGGATGAATTTCTTGTCGGCGCTGAGTTCAGCGCCAGCCGGAAAACTGCTCCACTGTCTTGCACAAATGGCCAGAAGCAAGCGCAGGCAGGCGGCAAACATTCAGCCGAAAAAAATGTCACTCTGGACCTTGGACCCTGGAACGTGCCATCAAAAAAAGGCATTACGAACGGTCCATTTATTCCTGTGAGCACCAACGGCATGTGAGAAAGTACTTAAGTAGTTGTGATGCCGTGGATGTTCACAATTCAGATGCGGAGATTACATTTAAATGGAGTTGATTTGACAAACAGTTAAATTAGATGATTTTATATTTTATTTTTAAAAATGCGGGTGGATTAAAGTGACACGCACGATGAATAGCAACTTTAAATAAGTACTAGTTATGAGCAAACTGGTATGTAGATAAGAGATTTGCAGTTAAAATTATTGTGAACTAGTAGCAAGTTAAACTAATTAAGCAATGAATCAGCACTAAAGGTTCTAAGCTACTTGCAAACAAAATATAACCACTTACCCAATTTAGGGGTACACTATTAACACTTTTTTCAACACACCTGCTCGTAAAGTAGGTCTTATTACAGCGTATTTACACTGATAATGCAGAATATTACCCATGCCGTGCCTTTTACATTACATTATCGCACTAGTGCCTTTTCATTACATATCTTTTTAAATATTAGCAAAATAATGCAGAATATTACCCATGCCGTGACTTTTCATTACATAATCGCACTAGTGCCTTTTCATTACATATCTTTTAACATTTTCATTTTTTATTTTTTTATTTTTTTCCTCGCAAATGTGTTGAAAAACGTCGTATGAAACACGTGAGCATTGGTCATTACACTTCTCGTCTCCATTAAGCCTTCGCCTTCGGCTCAGGCTTAAAAACCGACTCAAGTGTAATGACCAACTTAGCACACTTGTATCATAATGTACTATAAAAAAACACCACAGTGATTACTGTTTAATCGAGGAACGCGTAGGGACGACACCAGAACACCGATTACGGTTCCGTGCAGCGGACCGTAGCAGAGATCGAGTCTAGGTGACGTGCGTTCTACTCAATATCTTTTGGCTAATGAAAAAAATGAGCGGCCTCGCGCGATGACGAGTGCCCGCGCAGATCACGTGCGTCTCACATGCATTCGTTCATGTGCGAATGAAGCTATGAGTGATCGAACGTCAAATCAATGCCGCGACATATTTAAACAGTTTAGCGTGTTGATGAGTTTATAACTTATATTTAGGATAGTTTAAACATGTGTTTTGGTGTGTAGTGTTGTAATGAGTTGTGTATGTTATTTTTAATTAAGTAAGTAGCTAGAATTAAGGTTTATTTATGTAAATATGTACGTGTAACGTTACAAAGTGTAAGACCGAACTAACTAAATGGCTGAAACATCTAAGCTATGACGCAACGGAGACACTATTGTACCGTGCAAATTATTAACCATACCTAATATCAGATAACACACCTACAAACACACACACACGCGCTCACATACATATATATACACACACACATACATACACACACACATACATACATACATACATACATACATACATACACACACACACACACACACAAATTCAGGTTCACGGCACTATGCCTGTGAAATACCTAATTCGTCCATATTTCTGATTTTATTTTAACTGTTTTCTTTTTTATTATGGAGGAGCGGGTCTTCCTGACACAGGTATTTTTTACCTACTAGGAAGACCCAACCCTGTTGTCATTTTGTACGCGTTTTTTATGAAATAAATCATTTTCATTTCATTTTCATCGGTGACGTCAAGGTGGTGTCAGTTTCAGTAGGTACACTATTTTTACAAGTGTGGTCACCAGGTGGTGACAAACAAAAGTTCCGTATACGCGATGAGGGACAGAAAATATGACATCCTTGTCACTCATGTGTGTATGTGTGTGTGAGTCCCTCTATTCTATTCTACCTCTATGGAAATGGTAGCCAAGCATAAAATATCGCCTACTAAGTTCTATTCAACTCAGGCTCAGGTGAAACTACCCAAATCCGAGGATTGTTTGATAATGAATGGGTTGAACGTAGCAGTTCCATTTTCGACTATTCTCACCGCACGTGGATTTGGGAAAGTTTACGTTGTGTGGTTTGAAGTTTAGTTTTCGAATTTGTGCGGATTAAGGATACGTCCTAATGTTTGACACCTTAGTTTAAATGACAGACTTCACCTGTGAAGCTATAAATTAAGACTCAAGGTGCTAAGTAAAGGTCCCAGTGTTGTACACTGGGACCTATACTTAGCACTGAAAATTCCGTGGCCAGCCTAAGTCGAATTGTCATTGATTGTCGTTTTGTTGAAATAGGGGCCTGCTTGTTTGTCGACATGTCAAAATATTGTACTGAAACTGACACCACCATGAGGTCACCGACATAACACGACTAAATTATAAATAACATTAGACGTCAAGAATGTACATATTAGTCGTCGTCTTCGAGTAGGTATATTAATTATTTATTACGCTAGGACGACATCTATTATATTATCCTCTGTCTACGTTGTATGCGTATGAAGTAGGCCCAGCGGAATTCGGAAATCGAATTCGTTGAACGTAGCGAGCCTGAGCGATCGAATAGGTCTTTTTTGTTTACTCGCATATTTTTCTCACTTAAAGCTCGGATGCATTTTAGCCATAAAACCAGTTTTCAGTAAACCTTGGAATAAAAAAAACTTGCCGTCCGTTAACCATGCTCGAAAACAGGACAGGAAGTTATTGGCAAGTTGGCAACACCTATTAACTATTAGAGGTCAACCAGAGAGAAAATGATTTTTAGGAATCTTTTGACCTCGTTCTACATCCGTACTTCCGTGTTCTTTTTTTAATATTTACAATCCTGTTCCGTCTCTTATTAGTTGGTGTTTGTTTACAAAACAGATGATCTTCGTATATACACGAAAGGCAATCGAAGTGTTCCGTTTCTGTCAGACTTTTGAGTTCGTTACGTAACTGAGCTTTTTCCAAATAAATGTCACGTTTGTGAAGAACTTTCATTAGTAAAATTGAATTCGTTCCACCACGTCACGTATTTTACCCATATAACACTTTACTGAAATATTGTAACCTAACGGGCAGCACAAAAAATGAAGCCAAATCACTTATTTTTAAATTTCTTCATTCGTTAAATTATGCCGACACTGAAGCTATCTTTAATATCTAAGTTAGTCTCTAAGTATAAACTTTTCAATGTAAAATATTTTTTCTTACTCCTCCAAATGTAATAAATATCTGTGGTAACTTATTTCTGATGTTTAAAAATTAACTGGTTCTCCACGATACAGGCGTAGCCTAGTGTGGGACCTCTGGTAACTATGTAAAACTCATTCTGTTTAAATAAATGACTTTTTACTTTTACTTCTTTTTTATATTCCGTGACGTAGTGGGACGAATTAAATTGTACTAATCCAAGTTTCTAACAACGTGACATTTATTTGGAAAATGCTCAACTGCGACAGAGTGTGACAACTTCGAATGCCGTTGGCGGTAGGCCCTCTGGGTAGGGTTGCGAACCGTACTATATTATATAGTATTGTACTATATTTTGACGCTTTGTACAGTCGCCATCACATACATTGGAGCAAACAAGCAGCTCACAAACATCGGAACACACATCTATTTTCAAGGCATTAGGGCGCTTGTGCACTACAATGAATTTTACGGTCCGGCAGTCCGATTTTTTACGGTTCTATATTTTTGTACAGTCGCCATCACACACATCGGAGCAAACAAGCAGCTCACAAACATCGGAACACACCTCTATTTTCAAGGCATTAGGGTGCGTGTGCCGGTATTTTTGAACACCTATAGTGTACCTATGTATGTGATGGCGACTGTACCTATCCAACATTCAATACAAAAATATCAAACCGTAAAAAATCGGACTGCCGGACCGTAAAATGCATTGTAGTGCACAAGCGCCCTTGGGCAAGCCTATAGTTATATATTCTAAACTATTTCATAACTTTTTTGTTTCGGGTTGCCCATATACCTAAATTTTTCTCGCGCCGCTACTGCTAAATAGCGACATTGGCCAGCCATGTACTATATTTATTTACAGTGTACTTATATTTTTGTATTTTTTTTCTGGAAAATACTATATCTCCCCCAAAATTAGTTGGCAACCCTCCACTCTGGGTGCGTCTGATATCTACCCTGTATCATAGATACAGCATTGTTGTACTTTTATTGTTGTTTGTAGGTCATAACATTGATACCTTAGAATAATAACGCCTAGAAACGCAGTTCACGCGCAACGGTGAGGCCACCAAAACTCAGCCATAAATGGCGTAGTACGCCGATCGGTGGAACACTATTGGTGCGTTTGTGTGCGTATTGGCGCGTGTGAATACGAGTTGATCACAACTAAATGAATCCATTTTATGCCTCACGCTAGGCAAGTCGGCCGTATGAAACTATAATTCTAGGCGTTATTATTCTAAGATTGATACCTATTAAAAAGACGCATAGCATAGGGCATGTAAAGGAAGAGTAGATACGTAGGTACACCTAAGTTAAATGGCCCATCATTGAACGAGTGACCGAAGCGAACGAAGTGCTCCGTTTCAGCCTGGGCTTGGCCTGGGCCAAAATTATTTCGTATGTCCGGATGTCCAGATGTGCAGCTGCTCTCCGCTACCGGTCGCGTTCCTCAACCGATTCTAATGTTTATTTGTTGAGTTTTTTTGTCAATTCAGTGTTTCGAAAATTATAGTTTTACGTCATACCTGGCCATAAAGTAGGAATTACCGCACGCTATGCGTACGGAAAACCCCACTTCCTGGCCAGATAGAGACGTAAAATGTTGTACTCACCACGGGCGGTAATAAAGAAAGCCTCAGAGCGCATATTTATCGCCCTTGCCTTCGGCTCGGGCGTCAAATACCTGCGATCTGAGACATTCTTTGTTTAACCGCCCTAGGTAAGTAATGTACTATTACAGTACACATGGTGCTACTTTTCCGCACGTGTGCGGAAAAGAGCACTTTCCGTGCATATGTCGAAACTTTAAAGAGCCATATTATATACTGTAAAACGTTGTACGATACACGTGCGAATAGGTAATTCGCAACTCGTGTCGATTTAAAACACTCCCTTCGGTCGTGTTTTAATTTATCACCGCTCGTTGCGAATTTCCTATTTTCTGCACTTGTATCGTAAATAACTATTTTTTTGTTACAAAACGACAATATCGCCAGCCCCCTTATTCTGTAACTTGTTTTAAGCTCACCTCAACGCTCACCCACAATTATATCTTAACACCGTGATGCGTAGTAATTAAGCGTAGGTAGAGGTCTAGTTTCGTAACGGGTGACCGGCGGGGTGAGCCGCATTAACGCGTAGCGAATAACACCCCAGTTCTACAACAGCTCACAGAGCCACTAGTATTATTTTGATTGAAACAGTTTTGAACTGCAGGCAACTGTAGGCAACTGTAGGCAACTGTAGGCAACTTGAATTACCACTGCAAGAATAGGTACTTACTAGAATACTAGTACTTGTACTAGAATAGCCTATAATTCTGAAAATCATAAAGCCCCTGCTAGACGGTCGCCAACACGCGCCTCCAACCGAGCGACCTTGGTCGGCACCGACCGCTGTAGTATGAAATTTAGCTCCAAACAACTGTCTACACGGTCGGTGCGGACCAAGGTCGCCCGGTTGGAGCGGCGTGTTGGCGACCGTCTAGCAGGGGCTTAACACTTTGAATTTTTAGAATTGTTCCTTTTTAGGGTTCCGTACTCAAAGAGTAAAACGGGACCCTATTACTAAAACTTCGCTGTCCGTCCGTCCGTCCGTCCGCCCGTCCGTCTGTCTGTCTGTCACCAGGCTGTATCTCAAGAACCGTGATAGCTAGAGAGTTGAAATTTTCACAGATTATGTATTTATGTTGCCGCTATAACAACAAATACTAAAAACAAAATAAAATAAATATTTTAATTGATAATGGTACGGAAACACTTCGTGCGCGAGTCCGACTCGCACTTGGCCGGTTTTTTTTTATTCCTTCGTATTTAAAAACGTGACCTTGACCCATTTAAAACACAGTCTAACTCGCCGTATCGTATAGTTTTCCCTGCCTAGCTAGATGAAATAAGTACAGCATTTCTTTGTGATTGTAGATACAAGTTTTACCTAATAGCAATGCTTGTTCTTTATAAATATCCAGCACTATTTATTTACTTATGCAAAAAATCGGACTCCTATTTTTAGACAGATTTGACCGGGTTCGATTCCCGACCGTAAATAACAACGGCTTTTTTGAAAACCTTAGATTGCATCGGTCTCGTGACTCCTAGAAGCAAAATTTCCGTATCTCTTGTACTTACCTAGTAAATTTTATACTACACGTCCGCTAACGAAAAAATTCTAAGTTTCGATCAAAGACAAAAATTAAAAAATTATTCGCCACGAGCGGGATTTGAACCCGCGACCTCTGGAATCCGTCCATCCATCACCATCATCATCATATCAGCCGAAATACGTCCACTGCTGGACATAGGCCTCACCCAAAGAGTGTCACAATGGCCGGTCCTGCGCCACCCGCAACCAGCGGACTCCCGCGACCTTTACCAGGTCAACCAGTCCACCTTGTGGGGGGCCTACCCACGCCGCCATCCGTCCATTGCACTTATCCAACTGAGCTACCGTGGGTCCCGCTAGTGGCAAACGAATTTTTCAATCCCTTCACTCTTCTAATTAACCTGAGGCAAAGATAATTAAGACAAGGAAGATTGCTCACTCCATACAATGCTACTAGTCACACGTCAATCTTAATATCGTCGCCGGTACCTCGTAGTTCCCCTTATTATTTTAGATGGCGTTATTTTCAATGTAAGCGGTGAAGCAGGCTGCTAAGTAGTCACCTCTAACATAAGATACAAAATTTTGGGCCGTGCGGCCATTTGATTTTGGTCGAGTGGTTCGGGTGTTTGACTCACAAGTCTGAGTACGTCGGTTCGCGTCCCAACTCCTGTAACCTGTTTTTGTATGTTTTCTTGCCACGAGACACGTCGCGGCGTCAGTTGAGCGTTTTTCAAATAAAGTGTACAAAACTTTTTTTTCAGAATACGCATTTTTTTGGTTTATCTTACTCGGAATCTTTGATACTATCGATCCTCATACAAGAAAAAAAGTGTCTTAAATATTCCATTCCAGACGTCCCATTTTTGAATGCAGTCTTTTTTTATTTACATGGTCGTACGCACGGGAAGAAAAACCTTACAAAAAATCTGGGACACTTTTTTTCTTGTATGAGGATCGATAGTAATAACGATACTGAGTAATAATATAAACAAAAAAAACAAATTCTGAAAAAAAAAGTTTTGAACACTTTTTTTGAAAAACGCCCAGTTGTGCTAGTCCCGCTAGATAAGTATACTAGAATCAAGCAGAGTACAATAGTTTTAATTTTATTCAAAATTTTCCGAATTATATTTGTCATTTTAACTATTAACTTATTTATTATTTTAACCTTAATAATTTTTGATTTTAAGCAAACGCCCGTAATTAAAGATTCAGATTTTTTTCGTTGAGTAGTCTGTGTGAAAAATAATTTATAGTAAACCTAGTCCCGAAATCGCGTCGACTTAACGTAATTATCACAGCGGCGCTACCACGAAGTCCGAATCTCGAATGTCGTATATCTCCGTCTCTGTCGCTCGAGTACTATAAACCATAAGTGCGATAGAGACGGAGATATACGAAGTTCGAGATTCTAAGTTCGTGTTTATAGCTTTATAATATTATCATCCCGAAATCAACTTTTTCCCTAACAATTTTTCTCAAATGTTTTTGACTATTTCGTGTATGTACATCTAAATAAATATAGTTTTCACCTCACTAGCTCGGAAAGCCCATTTTTATTCTTTAAAAACAGATAGCAAAACTGCATTTTATCCACAAGAGTGCAAAGAATATTTGAAATCCGAACGTGTTATTAGTTACTTTTTTAAACATTATAACATGTAAAGGTCAGTCCAGACAGGACATTTTTCGTCCATCAGATTTTTGATTTTATTTAGGTACCTTTTTTGAATGTTTTATTCTTTTTTTTCATGTTTTTAATTCTTTTTTTGTTTTTTAAATGTTTTTTTGTTTTTTTTACTCCCCACGGGCGGTAATAAATAAAGCCTCAGAGCGCATATTTATCGCCCTTGCCTTCGGCTCGGGCGTCAAATACCTGCGATCTGAGACATTCTTTGTTTAACCGCCCTAGGTAAGTAATGTACTATAGTGTGCTTTGGCCTTGACCTTATTTGCCCACCATGTTGAATGCCATATTAGATTTCTGTGATTTGATTATCGAACGAGCGAGCGAAGCGAACGAAGTTCTATGCTTCAGCTCGCTCAGCTTGTGTCGAAAATCATTCGTATGTCCAGTCACAGAATAAGTAATAGTACGTCCGGTGTCTGTCACGATGTCCGGTGTTCCGCTGTCCGGCTCAACCGATTCTCGTGAAAATTTGTTATACTTAATATTTTTGCCGAGTCACTTTTTCTAAATTAAAAAAGTGTTAAAAAAAAGGACTAGACTCGCGCAAGATAGAAAATCGTGGTCGTGCATGGAGGAGGACTTTGCCCAATCTTGGGTTTCCCAAAACTAATGTAAGTATTTAGCTTGTTTTTAATGTAACGAAATGTACCTACTTAATTCTTGTTCGAATGTTTTTGTGGGAATAAATGGCAATAATAAGAATAGTCAGAAAATTCCTACAGAATGACTCACTCACTAACGTACAAATCCATGCACACCCATCAGTTACTCATCTTCCACCCGAGTCAAACCATAACCAAGAACATCTCTCCGATCATCATCATCAAGATGTTCTCTCAGATCATCGTCATCAAGATCTTCTCTCAAATCATCATCATCAAAATCTTCCGTCTTAATTAAAACGTAATAGGTATATGAGATGCACTTGGCTTCGGCCCGTGCTTCCCATCACACCAGTATTTAGGTAAATACTGAGAAATTTAAAGAAACAAAATAATAATAATAATAAACCAGCCAAGTGCGAGTTGGACTCGCGCACGAAGGGTTCCGTACCATTATCAATAAAAATATTTATTTTATTTTCTTATAAGTATTTGTTGTTATAGCGGCAACAGAAATACATCATCTGTGAAAATTTCAACTGGAACTATCAAGGTATCAGTGAGATACAGCCTGGTGACAGACAGACGGACGGACGGACGGACAGCGGAGTCTTAGTAATAGGGTCCCGTTTTACTCTTTGAGTACGGAACCCTAAATAACAGGCTCGCGGGCTACTCCTAGTTAGAAAGAGACGGATAGTGTATCTCGCCGCGACACAGAGCTCGCGGGCCGTCCTGTGATAGCCGTGCTGCTCACAGGTTTGTTAATTATATTGTTTTCATCGCGATTTTTTTATAACTTTTTATCAATTTTAAACTTAATCGGCGCAATAAATAATAAATTCATCATCATATCAGCCGAAAGACGTCCACTGCTGAACATAGGCCTCCCCAAAAGAGTGCACGTAGAACCGATGGCCGTTGGGGCGGAAAGGTTCTCGAGTGGTGACCACGTACCGAAAGGCGCGGCGTGGGTAGGCCCCCCACATGGTGGAATGATGACCTGGCCCCGTAGCATGGATGGCCTTATCACGCGATAAGTGACAGGATAGAGCATCCGTCCCTGGCTGACACCGTTCGATAGAACGAGACGACGCGCTTATCCTATCACTTATCGCGTGATAACGCCATCCATGCTAGGGGGCCTGGTCGTGGGAGTCCGCTGGATGCAGGTGGCGCAGGACCGGCCAATAAATAAATACTTTAAATAATTTCAAGATGTCGGAACGGCAACTTTTCCCATTCTGACCTCTGATTTGTTTTTGTGACCTATTAGATCCTCCCATATCAATTTTGAACACAATCCTTGAGTGAGATTCTTTAAAACAATTATATCTTTCGCGACGGCGTCGTACGATTTCAACTCTTGTCAATGTAGGTTATTGTGCTATCAACTTTGTATGGAAATGTTATTTTACCAACCACAAATAACGTTTGTATAGTTTTGCGGGAAGCAACTGCAAAAGTAACTTTGTAATCGCATAAATTTGTATAGGATTACAAACTTACTTATGCAGTTAGTATATCTCAAAATCGTGACATTTCCATACAAAGTTGATAACAGAATAACCCACAGAAAGAAATGAGATCCCATAAAAACCTTCCATGTAAAAAATAGGCCAAGTCTCGGAACTTTCCACAATAAAAAGTGGTGAGATATTTCATAGAGCCAAGTTAGGCATTCTTATTAATCTTCATTTGCTTACTAAATAAAATTTTGTGACTTGGCAATCACACTTACATAGTTTAAGGTATGTGTAATGTTCTTTTATCACGTATTTTATCCGTTTATCTTTTACACCGGCTCGCCCACACACACGCACGCGTCTTACTCTCCAAACCTCCGGGCATAGACTCGCTCCCGCCAAAACTCTGCACGTCATGTGTGCCCAAGACGGTAGTGTGTATTAGGTCTTATTTACCTACATACACTACATCCCTTCCTCCTTATATAATTTCAGACCTACTATTTGTAAGGACCTTAACAAGACTATGTCTGCTTGTAAATAAAACATTGAGATTAATAATGAAACCTTGTTTTATTTGTTTTTCTACAATTCCTCCGAATAAACAAATAAAACCGAACTCGTATAACCATAGTCAAAAGTACCAACTAACTGTGCAAAACTAAATTAATACTTTCAGTCGAATCTTCGCTACTAGCATCCTTAGGGTTTGCAATCCGGATATCCGGATATCCGAAATATCCGGATATCCGCTAAATTTCGGATCCGGATCTGACAGGCTCTTGGATCCGGATTTTTCGGATATTACGGATCCTTAAAATACAACAGTGAAAATCGAAAATACGGCTACAAAATGATGTTTTTACCGAGTCCACGCTGAAAACCGAATGGTAGATAACTCAGTCTCTGTCTTTATTCACCACTTCATTATCCCAGACCAGATTATTTTTGTTTTTAATTTATTAGTTACAAAAACTAATTAAACCTACATACTACAAACTCGTAAAATAGCCGCAATTTGATGGCGAAAGTTGGCGTTGGTTTAAATGCACTAATTCACCGTAGGCAGAGACACAATATGATTATATAAATCCAATATTACCTATAGCCCTATAGGTACCATTATAGCTACCTACTAAAGACTTACGCCCGTATTCATAAATATTCTACAAGCCTATTTTAACTAAAATGGCGTTAAAATTCGTTTGTCCTTATCTGTCACTTTAACATTTGTGTTCGTAAGAAAGGGACAAAGCACATTTTATTTAGCAGAGGCATTTTAAGTTTTATGAATAAGGGGATTAGTTTAAATAAACCTAAAGAAATGGCCCGTTCACCGCTTTTGCCATATTATACAGTCTTGCCTAAATGAATGTCCCCTGCTAGACAAACACCTTTTCCCTCGTCCCGCTCACATTGTCAATATCTCCTCCTAAGGCTTGATACCTAGTTACAACCCTATTGAATTAACTCCGTACCTAGAGCTCATTGAAATGTATGTACAGTCACCGGCATCAATATATGATGAATCAAACGCCGCAAATCAGATATTTTGCGGGTACTGGCGTATACGGCTCTAGGAATAGAGTTGTCACCAGATATTTTTGCGGCCTTTGTTCCATCATATATTTATGCCGGTGACTGTACGATACGAGCACGAGGTACGGAGTTAGCTCGACCTGCTGGTTGATCACGCAGTCAAATTTTATATGGGAAAATGACATTTGGATTGTCCTAGCGCGCGTTCGGAACGTTACGTTGATTACCCCTGTTGTAGTTATCAAGTGACAGCTTTCAGTGACGAAACTCTCACTTTGACAGTTAGTTCGTAGTTGTAATTAAAAAGTTGAAAAAAAAAGTTTTAAACCCTTTATGACCTCGGGAATGCGTACCTATTTAAAATCTTTCAGGTATACGGTGGTATAGCCGTTTTTTCCTAGTTTAACCTTACAATTCCTACTTTATACCAAAAAAAACCTTGTGGATCCGTATTATCCGAAAGATCCGGATATCCGGATCTGTTGAATTTAAATATCCGAAATATCCGGATCCAAAATATTGGCGGATCTTGCAAACCCTAAGCATCCTCCTTATTCTCCTCTCCTTTTCCCATCACCTCCCATTTACCTTCCACTTTCTTCAAGTGCACCACGTTTCTTCTAAACGTCTGACCAGTTTCTTCATTTCGGACTTGAATGTCCCCTTTGTTTGCTTTTTCCACTGTAAATGGAATAGGTGCGAACGTCGTACTTAGTTTATTATCTTTAACAAAATTTTTTAAATATACTTTGTCTCCCGGCAATAAATCGCATTCTTTCGCGTTCCTCTTGGCATCTGAATACTCTTTTCCTTTTTCTTTCATTTCTTTGTCTCTATCTCTGACATCCAAATCTTCTGTTGTTTCTTGTCCTACGTCACTAATCATTGGAATTTTGTCACGGAATCTCCTTCTGTAGAACAATTCTGCAGGTGTTTTGCCTGTAACAGAGTGTGGTGTGCTATTGTACATTGTCAAATAGTCCGACAAACACTCTTGCAAGCTTTTATTTTCCACTTTGGCAATTTTGAGTCTCTTTAAGATGTCCCGGTTTTGCCGTTCAACTTCGCCATTCTGTTGTGGCCAATAAGGGATGGTCATCATTGGCCTCTACGTCTTTATCAGACGATTCAAGCAGCGCTTTGCGAATGCATAGTAGAGCACTTTTTTAAATGGCTGTGTAGCCCTATGCGGGAGCGGCATTGTCTTCCGCAAAGGTGGCAGGAAAATTGTGCATTAGGTAATGGCAGGGTGTTTATTTGTCTTCTCCTTCTTTTACCTTCGAGAAGGTCAAACCAGGCCCCGTCATGTTTCTTGCGTCCGTCCGTGAGAGCCCTTCGCCACTTAATCCTATCTTCCGCAATGTGCTCCCAACATTGGTGATTGATACCGAATGCTATCATATCCCGCTTGGCACAATCCTTAAAGCGTAGCAGAGGTCTACCTATACCTCTTTTAGCATTTGCTACGGCGCCAAGCAAGGTACGGCGTGGAAGACGAGTGGGTGGCATACGATGCACATGCCCCAACCATCTCAACCTTCTCTGTTTGAGCAGAGCGGTGAGACTGGGCAGCTGTGAGATTTCCAGCACCCTCTCATTAGTCACTCTGTCCTTCCAGCTGATGCCAAGGATGTTGCGAAGACAGCGCATGTAAAACGTATTAAGCCGGCGTTCTTGTTTTGCATACGATGTCCAGGTTTCTGCTCCGTACAAGAGTATACTCAAGATGCATGTTTGGAACACGATCATCTTAGTTCTTGTTGTGAGATGCCCGTTATTCCATACTCTTATACGGAACTTCCCAAACATTGTCGCCGCTTTGCCGATACGCAAGTTGATCTCTGCGTCTAACGAGAGATTGTTCGACACGGTCGACCCAAGGTAGCAAAACTGCTCGACTACATCTAGGGGTTTGCCATCCAGTATAATCACTGGTGGCTCCGCACACCCCTGCGCTAGAACTACCGTCTTTTTGGCGTTAATGCTCATGGAGAACAGAGTGCAAGCATGTGCAAACTTGTCCATCATCACTTGGAGCTCCTGCGAGGATCCAGCGACGAATGCTGCGTCATCGGCGAAAAGAAGGTTGTCAGCGTATAGATCTTCACGGTTACGTTTGGACTTGAGAAGAGATATGTTAAAAAGCTTCCCATCAGCTCTAGTGTGAAGGTGGATACCCTTCTGGTCGTCGCCGAAAGCGACTTTCAGTAGCAGCGAAAAAAATATGCCAAACAGAGTAGGTGCCAAGACGCAACCTTGCCGGACACCCCTGCGCACTTCGAAAGGATCCGATTGGTCTCCATTAAAAGTGACGGCGCCTTTCATTTCGTCGTGGAAAGATTTCACGAGGCTGAGCAGTTTCGGGGGGCATCCTATACTTGCGAGTGCAGTGTAGAGCCCCTCTCTGCTTACCGTGTCGAAAGCCTTGTTAAGGTCAACGAAAGCGATACACAAAGGTGTTTTTTGCTCACGACACTTCTCCTGCATCTGACGTAAGGTGAAAATCATATCTATTGTAGATCGCTGGGCACGGAAACCGCACTGAGCCTCAGGATATACGCGATCAGCCAGCTGTTGGATTTTGGATAAGATCATCCGTGCGAACAACTTGCCTACGATGCTTAAAAGGGATATCCCGCGGTAGTTGTTGCAATCACCGCGGTCTCCTTTCCCTTTGTATAAGGTGACTATGTTAGCATCACGCATATCCTGAGGCACAAAGCCGTCCTCCCAGCAGTTACGCAGCAGTCCATGCGGGAGAGGCCCTACGCACTCAAGCTTAATAATTTCTGCGCAGATGCCATCGCCACCAGGACTTTTACCTCGCTTTAGTTGCTTGATGGCCTTGTGAAAGTCCTCCAATGTTGGTGGTAAGTCTAACTCATCCCAAGTCGATAGTTTCGGCAGGAGCAGTACTGCGTCTGGCTTGATGTCGACTGGGAGTGAGTACAGACCGGTGTAGTGTTCCACCCATCGCTGAAGTTGTCTTTGGCTGTCAATGATGACAGTACCGTCAACCTCCTTTATAGGGGCCGTTTTTTTGGGAATCGGACCGAGAGCTTGTTTGATTCCCATGTACACACCACTAAAATTACCCATATCTGCGCAGGCTTGAATATTACTGCAAAGCTCAGACCAGTACGCGTTAGCGCACTGGCGGGACTTACGCTGTAGGTCTGCCTTTGCTCTAATCAGGTTACTGCGGGTGCTGGTGCTAGGTGACATACGATGGTTTAAAGCAGCCTGGCGTTTGGCGTCTAATAAGGGCTGTAGAATCGCAAGGTTTTCAGCAAACCAGTCCTGTGTTTTGGACTTCTGGTAACCGAAAGCAGTTACCGCTGCTTCAGTGATGAGCTTCTTTGTTCTTGTCCAGTGTTCAGTAGCAGGTAGGAGTGCGTCATTCCAGGCTGCAAGCTCCGCTTTTACTAAGCTCCCAAATTTCTGGATCAACTCATCGGATTGGACGTTGTGAACGTTGATTTTCTTTTTCCCGGCGGTTCTGGATGAGTGAATCTTTTTTGGAGAGATAGCAATATGCGCCACAACCAAAGAATGGTCCGTATCACAATCTGCACTCTGAAAGGAACGCGTGTGAAGAACTTCTCGAAGGCCTCTTTTTCTGGATAAGACAAGGTCTAGTTGGTGCCAGTGGCCAGAGCGAGGATGTTTCCATGAGACCTTATGTGCAGATTTACCTCTAAAATAGGTGTTTGTTACGCATAATAAGCGGCTAGAACAAAATTCTAAAAGGCGTTGGCCATTTTCATTCATTTTACCAACACCGTGATTACCGAGACAATCGGGCCAGACAGAGTTCTCCGTACCAACACGGGCATTAAAATCCCCAAGGATATACAAGTGGTCTCCAGGTTTAACTCCGTCTATGACCTCTGCAAGCTGGTTGTAAAACTGGTCTTTAACATCTGCATTGGCCGATAATGTGGGTGCGTATGCGGAAATCAAGGTAACATAGCCGCATTTACTGTTCAGGCGAAGACTCATGATGCGTTCCGAAATGCCTACAGGGTTCTCGATACTAGGCAAAAGGTCATTACGTACTGCAAAGCCTACTCCGTATTCACGCACTGAATCAGAGTTCTTCCCTTTCCAGAAAAATGTGTAATTGGGCTCGCGAATCATCCCTTCATCTGGGAGCCTTGTTTCTTGAAGGGCAGATATACCGATGTTAAGCTTACTGAGTTCTCCGTTTATGATTGCGGTTTTGCGCAGTTCTTGTGCGTCATCTCCTGAACCTCCGCAGTTGACCGGGAGGCCTGTCCTCATGGTTCGGACATTCCATGTTCCTATACGCATGGATAAGCGGTTTTTTGTATTTTTGTGTGTCTCTTTATGCGCAGGTGTAGTTAATGACGGTGCCAGTTGTCTAACTAAGCATTAGTGTTCCCCACACCTCAAAGGAACAAACCAGCGCCGGGACGGATCAGTACCAAATTGGCCGGGGGCTGCCCAGCTTAAGCGGGCGGTAACTGATCGATGGACCTACGATGGGCCCTCCCACTGTCGAGAATGACCCCTGGCGCTCACACTTACGCCCATGTGCGTGACCTTATAACCGGTGACTGCCATTCTCCGTGTTTTTTTCCACATAGCTAGGCTAATGTGGGTGAAGTGTCCTCTCCACAGACGCTGCATCGCCAGGGAAGCTATTATGGAAAAACCTAGGATTGCCCAAGACCTAGGCCACCCTCTCGGTCTCACCGGTGGGATCCACAGGAACGACGACGATGAGGGATGGTAGTATGCAGGATAATATTTCGTTCGCAGCAGAAAGCTCTAAATT
Organism: Epinotia brunnichana; assembly: GCA_963854355.1. NCBI lineage: Eukaryota > Metazoa > Arthropoda > Insecta > Lepidoptera > Tortricidae > Epinotia > Epinotia brunnichana. The sequence goes on along the minus strand of OY977945.1, from coordinate 5,753,959 downwards.
CTTCACTAACGAACTGACGTCCATTATCCACTGTAATTGACCCCGGGTTTCCCACACGGCCGCAAATTTCAATCAGGTAAGCTACAATTTCTGAAGTTGTTATTTTCCGGCATATTTTGATTTCCTTATACCTGCTAAAGTAATCAACAATAACTAGAATATGTTCACCACTGGGTAGAGGACCTAGCAGGTCCATAGCCACCGCCTTCCAGGGTTCCTCAGGCAATTCTCGCCGTTTTAATGGGTGAGGTGGGTTGGGTGCAGATACTAACGTACATCCTGTACAAGACTTAACCACGTTTTCTGCTTCCCTGTCATATCTAGGCCACCATACTTTAGACCTCAAGCGGCCTTTCATAGCCACAATACCCGGGTGGCCCTCATGTGCAGCTGCTAAAACCACGTTTCTCAAATCTTTAGGAATTACTATTTTAGTTCCTCTTAGCAGAATCCCTTCGTAAAAACATAGTTCGTTGCGAAATATTTGAAACAGTTTCACTTCTTCGTCCCAGTTGTTATGGTAAACACCCTCCTTCACTTTTTGTATTTCCGTGTCCTTCTCAGAGTATTCTGCTATTTCTTTTAGAGAAACGGCTCGTGGTCTCGAGTATTCAACAATTTGTTGTATGTGGTTTTCTTTTACTTCCAGCGGACTGCCTACAATGCTGCCCTCCCTCAGTCTTGACAAAGGGTCAGCAATGTTGCTTTTCCCTGGCCGGTAGATGACTTTGAATGTATAGGATTGAAGCCGTAATACCCATCTTTCTATTCGCGCGCACGGTTTAGACTTTGGCCCAAATATGACCTCTAAGGGTTTATGGTCTGTTACTAGATCGAACTCTTTTCCATAAAGGAACATATGGAAGTGTTCGACCGCCCATACCAATGCTAATGCTTCCTTTTCCGTTTGGCAGTATCGGCGTTCGCAGTCTGTCAATGTTTTACTACCAAATGCGATTATTCTTTGTTCATTGTTGTCCACTTGTACCAAAACAGCACCTAATCCGACAGGGCTGGCATCGGCGATGACAATCGTTTTCTTGGAGGCATCGTAGTACCCTAAGGTGGGTATATTTGTAAGTGCCACCTTCAGTTTGTCGAAGGCATTTTGTTGATCAGATCCCCAGTCCTTTTGAATGTCAGAATTTTTTCCAGGTTTATTCCGAAGCAACTCTTTCATGGGTTCAGTTACCGTTGCTAGATCTGGAATCCATTTCCCCACGTAATTCACTAATCCCATGAAACTTTGGAGTTCAGCAACAGTCTTTGGGGCCTGAAGTCTCGTATAACTGATATGTATTTTTGTAATGGCTTAATCCCAGTCTCTGATAATTCGTGACCCAGAAAATGTACCTTCTGAACTCCTAGGATGCACTTGTCCTGTCTCAGTACTATATTGTTCTCTCTTAACACTTCCATCACTTTTTCAAGCCTGGAATCGTGTTCTGCCTTGTTTTTGCCATATATCAGGATGTCATCTATAAAATTAATCACGCCATCACAGCCTAAAAGGATTCTTTCTACAGTCTTCTGGAAGATTTCAGGAGCACAAGTTATTCCGAACATTAGTCTTTTGTACCGAAACATTCCTTGGCTAGTGATGAACGTTGTAATATGTCGTGAGTCTGGGTGTAGCTCCAATTGATGAAACGCGTCTCTAATATCTAGTTTGCTGAAATATTTAGCATCGCGTACTTGCGGTAACAACTTGTCCATTGTCGGTAGTGGGTGATTTTCTCTTCTTATTGCAGCATTTGCCCTCCTCATGTCAACACATAAGCGGATGTCACCATTATCTTTTAGAATGGGGACAATTGGAGATACCCATCTGGACGAACCGTTTACTTCTTCTATGATATCCCTCTTGACTAATTCATCAAGTTTTTCACGAACCTTCGTTTCTAGTGGTATAGGGATCCTTCTGTAGGGTTGGGAAACAGGTTGAATCGACTCGTCTATCGGTATATGTATCAGTACATCTTTCAGTTTAGGAAAAGCTTCCTCAGCATTTACTTGATTAACTTGCAGCCCTACCTTAAGAACTCCAAGTTGTACAGCTGTTTCCCTACCCAAAAGGTTTCTGGTCCCTCCAGCTATAACATAAAAGACCGCTTCTTGCACTTCTTTTCCCACCGCCAATACCGCGTTGAAAGAGCCTTTAAGCACCAACGGTGTCTTGCTGCCATATGCTACAAAAGTCTTCTGTGGGTTTTTATCCGGATTCTTTATTTGTGCCTTGCCGTTCTTAAGTACTATCCACGTTTCCTCCGTAATTAAATTGTCTTTGCATCCTGAGTCTATTAACATTTCTACTTTTACTCCCCCAACTTTACACTTTATTACAGCATCATCATTAATATTGAACACGTAGTCTATCTCATTTTCTTCTTTTCCTGACACTTGGTCTACTCTCCGAGTTCCTTTACTTGGTTTGAACTTCTTGTTGTTATTCGTTTTCAGGTCTTCCTCACTTTTCCTCTTCCTTGAAGATCTGCACATGTTCTTATAGTGCCCTATACCTCCACATTTAAAGCATTCCTTTGCTTTTGCGGGGCAATTTCGATCATTTGCTGTATGAAAACGATTGCCACACCTTGTACATTCTTGTCTCTTGAACATTCCTTTTTTATTTTCTTGTCTCACATCAACTCTGTTAATTCCGAGATTCACATTTTTATTTCCAAAATCTTCCATTTGTCGATCGACAGCTTCGAGGGCATTGGCCTGTACTATAATTTTATCTAATGTAATTTCGTCTCCTTTTTGCAAAATGTATCTTCTTAGCTCATCTGAATTTCCTTTCTCTACAATCTGGTCGATGATATTGTCCTCTAAACTAGGGAAGTGGCATTTACTTCCCTGTTGCCTAAGCCTAACCAGGAATTTGTCAAATTTTTCGTTGGGTTCTTGTTTCATTAATCTAAACACATGTCTTTCATAAACTTTGCTTTGCTTTGGGGCAAAATAGGCATCAAGTTTTTCTATCGCTTCCTTGAACACGTCCTCTGTCTCTTCTCGACGACAATTTCCGTCAGGAATATTAAAATATATTTCCTGAAGCTCCTGTCCACCAAAATGAAGAAGACAGGCTTTTTTCTTCTCGCTGTTTTCGATACTCGCTGCTAAGAGATAAATTTGAAGTGCTCTCTTCCAGCGTTCCCATCTTGCTACCAACGATGTTGGATCGCCTTCACAATCAAATTTATCTAATGTCAACGACATTACCAGGAAATCCTCGGGCTACCTGTGTGCAAAATATTTATTTATTTAATAATTTAACAATGTCCCCACGTCATGGACAACATTAAAACATTAGCCACACAATGTCCCTACGTCATAGACAATGTTGACGTGTTACTACACAATGTCCCCACGTCATGGACAATATTAAAACTATAGTCACACAATGTCCCCACGTCATGAACAATGTTGACCTGTTAACTACACAATGTCCCCACGTCATGGACAGTACTAAAACTCAAGTAACACTATGTCCCCACGTCATGGACCATGTTGTCACTTTTAGTTCACAATGTCCCTACGTCATGGACAATATTGAAACTATAGTCACACAATGTCCCCACGTCATGGACAATGTTGACCTGTTAACTGTACAATGTCCCCACGTCACGGACAGTACTAAAACTCAAGTCACACTATGTCCCCACGTCATGGACCATGTTGTTACTTCTAGTTCACAATGTCCCTACGTCATGGACAATGTTGTAAATTTTGCTGCAAAATGTCCCCACGTCATGGACAATCTTGCATTTTAGTCACCCAATGTCTGAGAACATCGTAATAACTTAGATCACGAAGATTCTAAAGTCACCCAACTAAATTTTAATTCAATTTTAATTGACATCTTTAGCTACATTTCTGAATTAATTATTGAAAGAAAGAAACATTTAAGTCTGTTCCACGTTACGTAATACCTTACTATCAGCGACATCTATATTGCAGGTTTGACATTATTATTTTTTCCTTTACTACTAACGCCATCTATATTTGAGATCTGGTATATTTTCTTCTTACTATTAGTTATCTATATTTCTTGAATGGTATTTTGTTTTCCGCGCCATCTATCTATTTAAGATGTAAGCACCTGTTTAGCTAAATGTGATCTAATTCTAATAGGTGGCGTTAATTCCTTTCCCCATATCACCGCGAACGTAATCTTTATCGATATAAATAGCTAATTAAAATATGTTAATTTAAACCATTAAAATACTGAATGCGTCTGGACTATATACATCTTTAAAATATAACCTTTACCCAAGCTAGAAATATAGCATTAAGCTGAGCAATTTGAACATTATTTGTACTCCGTTTTTTAAGGTTATGTCGCCACAAAGACGGCACTTTTTGCTTTTACACACAATCCACGTAAAATATGAGATTACTTACAAAGTATTTAATCCTCGTCGCCACTTGTAATGTTCTTTTATCACGTATTTTATCCGTTTATCTTTTACACCGGCTCGCCCACACACACGCACGCGTCTTACTCTCCAAACCTCCGGGCATAGACTCGCTCCCGCCAAAACTCTGCACGTCATGTGTGCCCGAGACGGTAGTGTGTATTAGGTCTTATTTACCTACATACACTATAGTATGCAAAAAATAGTAAATGCAGTAAAGCTGTGTGATTCCCGTGTGGTTTTTATGGGATTTAGGTATTTAAACGAGTTCGAACGGGAGAATTGGTTATAATTATAATACCGTTCCATTCCAACTTCCAAAGCGCTAACAGCCCTGCAAACGCAGGGCTGTTATTCGCTACGCGTTAATGCGGCTCACCTCGCCGGTCACCCGTTACGAAACTTGACCTCTACCTACGCTTAATTACTACGCATCGCGGTGTCAAGGTATATTTGTGGGCGAGCGTTGAGGTGAGCTTAAAACAAGTTACAGAATAGCGGGGCTGTGTAGCTGTGGTGTGTCTATGTATGTTTATAGATTGTACTACGGGTTATGAGCAAAAATAGACCTTACGTTTTGGAAGTAAGGTTGCAAATTTATTGTGTGGTAGGCTGGTAGGTAATTGTCGCGTCAAGCAATTAACATTTTAGAGCATATCGCTAACTGTTTACATAGCTCAAAAGCTATCTGCCAGACTTACGTGCAGAAGGGACGAAGTTCAAATCTCATACATGTTAACAATATTTTGTTTGTCGATATTTGTAGTTTTAGAATTTAGTAGTTTAGAATAAGTTCGCGGGTTAGTTTAAAATCATTTGAAATCGAAATCTTACCGATGCTAGCTTAAAATATGCAAATATGAATACTGAAAGTGTCAACAGCAAGTTTGTTGTAAGTAGGTATTTGTAAATGTTGTACTTTGTGCGCCGTTATATTTGTCAGGCTGTCAGCCTGCGATCGACCGATCTCTGGTGACCAGCGGCGCAACCACGAACTTTGAATCTCGAACTTATATCCCCGTCTCTATCGCACTTATGGTTTATGGTACTCGAGCGACAGAGACGGAGATATACGAAGTTCGAGATTCGAAGTTCGTGGTAGCGCCGCAGCCTAGCCTAGCCCAGCACATGCTGAGACTGGGGCCTATTGTCACAAATTCAGTTTTTTACTTAGGTACTGTTTGTTAGTTTGTAAGTTTATTTTATATTATTTTATTTTTTCTTGTAATTCATACTTTTTCTGATTCTGATTATATGTTTCAGCAAGGGGTACGCTTTTTGGACGAAATGGTATTTTTGTATACGACTGAATTCATTAGAAAAAATACTAAACTCTAGTCGGAGTAACCATGTTTGTTTAGAGCAAAAACTATTGGATAGGGTTCGTTTTAGATTTCAATCGAATAATAAAATTGAAATAGTGCTAAAGTAAATTTGAATTTGCTTTAAATTACTGATTTTAAATCAAAATCTCTGATTGTTTTAAGTTTATTTAGTTATGCACGATTCTTAAATATGCGCCATCTAGCGGAATGCAATACCCGCGCGTAGCCATTCAGCTTAGAAAAACGTGCGATCGATGGATCTAGTCACCGATTAAAAATTGCTTTGTATTATTTTGCTATTTGCGTGTTATTTTGTGACAATGGTGTATTTTATGCCTTAAAGTTTGTTAATGTGATGATTTAGGACACTAAAATGCAATATTTTGACGAATTCTACGCTACTTTTTTCATTGAGAGCCTAGTAGCGCCATCTCGGATTATTTTCTGAACTACGGCGACGTTTCCACAGAGTTAGCAATCTTCCTTGTCTTAATTATCTTTGCCTGAGGGAAACTCGTAGCGACATCTACCGTGAAGTTGTTACAACTTCTGATACGGCACCACCAACGCGCAACGTCCCAAGTTACATTGAGAATCGTTAGTAACAATGCGCTACCCCATTTTAACAGCAAATTTTACCTAGTGTTACGGAGATCCGTAGCAGAAATTAAATACGTTTAAGTTTCAATAATCAGTTTATCATGTAGAAAACAACGTTACAGCAAAAAAGTCCTCCCGCGATTTTCTATTACAATTTGCATTCCCCCCGAACTTCCCAGAACCTCCACATGGCGCTGATCGTCGCTAACCATCCGGCCGACTAAAGTACTTAGTTATTCAACAATCCATTCAGACGGTTTAATTGAATTACTAACCGAGTTTTAAATATTGTTAAATTAATTAATAATTATTACTAACTGTTTGACACTGCTTAACTTAACTTGAAACTAAATAAATACCCTGAGTGACTTATACAAAACAACCAGTCTGGAAGATAATTATATCCAACCAAAATCGGACTATTAAGCTACTTTTAAAATGAAGACTGAGTATTGATACTAAGAATTACGTAAACAAATATTAAAATACAATAAAATAATTAATGTGCGTAATTAGGGTCCTAGTTCCGTTGTGTAAGCGCCGGTCGTTGTAACACTCGGCCATCCTGAATTATCGGCCGCACCGCGCGCCGATCCATGGACATGTTCTTGTCACCGGCAACGTGAATCTGGAATTTAACAAACATTTACACAGTAACTTGTATCGATAAAACATCTATCAGGTAAGTTTACCAGCGCCATCTATGAACATCGCTCACCACCATAACTATAGTCTAAGAGCCAACCACTACTTATGCAGTGATACTATATTTCCTTTTTTTTTTCCTTGTAAATCTTTTTGACAATTATTGTATGCTACTCAAATGTCAGTAGGTAATGAAACTTTGCATTTCACACAGGGCAAACAATCAAGATAAGATCATGATATGTAGTCATTATTCAATTATACGTAGCTAAGTATGTTCTACCAACCAGATTACTATTTTAATAGTTCACACAGACGATAATGTAGGTCACACAGATTATAATGATTTTACACACATATTGCTATTGCGTTATCTCACACAGATTGCTGTTGCAATATTTCACACAGATTATTATGATATTTCACACAGATTGTAGTGTTTGACAAAGATAGCTGCAATGTTTCACACAGATTATTAGTCTTTCACACAGATTATGGAAGAGTTCCACACAGATATAGGTGTTTCACACAGATTGATGAGACAAGAAAAAAAAACGTATTTTTGTAAATTAAGAATCTTTGTGGTGTTCACACAGAACTCGATATTAACTTGCTATATGATGCATTTTCATGTTTTACTCTTTGAGTACATTACATTTAAAATAAATCTAGTGAGTAAAAATAATCATAATAATAACGAATGAGACAATTTAATACAAAATATATTCATACATGTGAACAGTTTTAGTTTCCGAATTTGTCATATTTTGCTCGTTATTAACATTAACTTTTCTAACATAAATTACATAAGTTTGTGAGCTTGTGACAGAGCAGAAAGAGAAATACTATAAGGTAGGCAACGAATTAACTTTCGAATAAATCGATAAGGTCGTCACGATCTACTTCATGGTCTGAGCCTGAACTATCGGATATAGTGGGTTTATACGGACGGAGAGAATCTCCTGCCACTACCGCACTGAATTTCCTATATCCTTTAACTCCTTGTATACTGTTAATTGTGTATCGACGGCTCCGCCTTTGAAATTCTGTACGGGCCTGTATACACACTACCGAGTTTCTTTGTGACACCTGTTGCATGATCACGAGAAACACCACCTTTCCACAAGACCATTTGTCCAACTTGATATTTCGTACACTTCTTATGCTTCCTGTCATATTGTTGCTTCATGATAGTCATGTGTTTGTCTATTTTTATTTTTGCAGCTTTTCTTCTCTCATCTAGCTGTGCCTTGGGGTCATTGTCGCCGTTATCACTGTTGGAATACGCCGGTAGGAGAGTATTATTATGGCTGAACATTAGATTAAATGGAGCTTCACCTGTGACAGCATGCGGAGTGTTATTAATACCCCAAATAACAGCTGTTAGTTTCTCATCCCAAGTGCACTCACTCTCAGCTGTTGTATTAAGACCATTTATTATAGTACGATTTACCCTCTCTACCTGACCGTTAGCGCGGGGACACGCAACTGCGTTCATGACATGCTTGAATTGCTTTTCGTCAGCAAATTCTTTGAAATATCTGCTAGTGAATGCTACCCCACGATCTGTGATAATAATGCGTGAAGGGTTTCCAAAAAGAGAAATTATATCATTTAAGTTATTTATCGTCTCTATTGAGCTAGTGCCTTTCACTGCCCTTGCAAAAACAAATTTTGTAAAGGAGTCAATGACAACTAGTATATAAGATTTTCCATTCCGGGTTTTCAGAAAAGGTCCCAAATGATCAGCGTGCAGCGTATGCATCGGTATATCAGTTTTAGTAATTGGATGCAATTCACCCTCTCTTTTGCCATGGTTTCCTTTAGCATACGCACATGTAAGACATGAGTTAATATATTTTCTTATAAACCGTGTCATACCTGCAAACCAGAACTGCGACTTTATGGTTTTCTCGCATTTGTCAAATCCTACATGTCCTATTTGGTCATGATATTTTCGTAATAAACCCCATTTTGCAAGTTTGGGTATCACAAACCTATTACCATAAAGCGTTTTACGATATAGACAACCATTTTCGAGCTTGTAATTGTTTACAATATCCGGGTTTTTGCTACCTTCTTTCAGTTGTTTTACTATATTTTGTGTATGGTCGTCCTGAAGCTGTAAAGTTATAAGCCAATCTGATTCTTCTATGTGCAGTACTGACACCGTATACACAGGGTTCCTACTAAGCGCATCAACATACTGCATCCGGATACCAGGTCGGTACTCAATCTCAATATCGAACTCTTGTATAGTAAGCCACCATCGGGCGATGCGTGGAATTAAGTCTCTCTTCAATAACGTCGTTCTGAGAGCTGCACAATCTGTGACAACTTTAACGGGAATACTAGTCAAATAAATATGAAAACGCTTCAAGGACGCTACTACAGCCAGGGTTTCCAATTCATAACTGTATTAAACCTGCTCCTCAGGGCTAGTTACGCGACTGAAATAAGCCACAGGCTTTAAATGACCATCGCGTTGATATTGAAGCAAAATTCCACCCAAACCTATTTTGCTTGCGTCCGTGTGAAGTTCGGTTTTGGCATATACATCATATATAGCCAATACGGGCCTCTCCGTTAGAATTGTCTTTAATTTTTCAAATGCAGACTCCTGTTCTGAACCCCAATCCCATTCTACTCCTTTCTTTGTCAGGTAAGTGAGTGGTCGAGCAATCTCGGCAAAGCCTTTCACATATCTTCTGAAATATGATGCTAAACCAATAAATTGGCGCACTTCGTGTACATTGCGAGGTTGCTTGAAGCGTGCTACGCTTTCAATCTTTGCATTGCCTGGTCGAATAGTGCCTTCTGTTATCTCATGGCCTAGGTAGTTGACGTTAGTTTTTAAAAATGAGCATTTTTTGACGTTTAATTTTAGGTTTGCTTGTGTGAGCAAATCTAAAACTTGCTCTAGAAGGTCTAACCCCTCTTCAATTGTGACGGAGGGAATAGTGACATCATCGAGATATATGGCTAGTTTATTTTCTAACGAACCTAGTGCGCGACGTATCAACCGTGAGAAGACAGCTGGCCCATTTGCCAAGCCAAATGGCATTTTCTAGAATTCGTATTGGCCCTCAGCAATTACGAAAGACGTTTTAGATATCGAATCCTCATCCATTTTGACTTGATAGTAACCTTGAGCCAGGTCCAATGTCGTATAATAAACTTTACCTACAAGCCGGTTAATCTGATCATCAATGTGTGATAACGGATATCGATCTTTTACCGTCCGCGAATTTAATGCACGATAATCGACACATAACCTATAATCTCCATCTTTTTTTCGAACTAAAATGACAGGACTCGCATAATCCGAGGTCGACTCTAGGACTATGCCTGCTGAAACGAGTTCATCAACCTTTTGCTTTACGATTTCGTTTTGTTTGTAAGACATCCGATACGGTTTACAATAGACGGGTTGATCAGTAGTAGTCTTTATTTTCATCTCTATTAAATCACTGCACCCAAGGTCACGTGAGCATTCAGCAAAACAGTGCGAGTAGTTATTTAAAATCCTTAGTAACTGTGTGGAGTCATGTTCGCTTATCTGACCCACGTCTATGGTAGATGGATCTAAGTTTACATATTTATGTGTAGCGGAATCCGCGTGTGATACATCTGCTACTGTCATAACTTCGCTTTGGACGTACACTTCCGCGCGGCAAATGAGTTTATCAGCTGGCCATTGTATACATACGTCACCGAGATTTATAATGCGTAAACTATAAGGCATCTTTTCCAAAATAGCTTGCGGTATGAAAAATGAAGATGCCGCAAGAGAAAATACCACTGGATGCGAAATTAGTATGGTTTGTGACCCTAAGTCGTGTTTGATATAAACAGGAATGTCACAACTCGCACCGGAGGGGAGTACCAAATCGGACTGTAGGTATAATGGGGCCTTGGTTATAATGTCATTGTTGGTCAATTTTATATCAGTCAAAAAATTGTCGTTTTGAATTGTAGGATACAATTTAACACTTGACGATGTCGTAATAAGGCTCGCATAAGGGTGGTTAATTATTGGTTGCCCAACTATTAAATCAATGTCGTTAAGTTGTGTATTCGTAATTTCGGCACTGCTATCCAAGTGCAAATCGTCAATAAAGAGTTTAAATTGTATCCTACCCATTGAAGCCGTATGTAGACCGCCGAAACCTTTCATATAAATGTTTGATGGTAAAACCTTTGTATGCAGAGTTTGAGCCATTTTAGCCGTTATAATATTCACTTTGCTGCCCGTATCAATATAGGCGGTTCCTACTAAACCATCAATTGTAACACGTTTTTTATACAAATCAGACATAATTTCATATGTAGTAAAGTATACCGACTGTACCTGTTGTGGTAGGTATTTGCGGCGGGCGCGACGACGGGCCCGCGGCGAACCAGCAGGCGGCAGCGTCGTGTCCGGCGCGCTGGCAGACCTGGCAGCGGGTGGCGCGGCAGTCTCGAGCTTCGTGTCTCGTCTTGCGGCAGTTGTAGCAAAGTTTCGGCAGAAATCCGGCGGAGGCGGCGGTTCCGCGGAGCCAACCAGCTCTTTGTTCCGTAGTTCTTAATTCGACTTTTCTGTAATTCTCAAGCGACGACAAAAACCCGTAATAGAGTTGATCAGGAGATTCACAATTATATGCCTTCGCATTAGCCTGTAACTCTGTTGGAAGGCCTCGTATCAAACAGGAGGCAGCAGCGTCACCTTCAATATTACATTTCTTTAACAACGACATTTTGTCATGATAATAATTTGTCATAGTTTCACTTTCTGTCTTTTTCCTTGCTAGCATTTCTTCTAGGCGGTCGACGAATTCAGTGGATCGAGGAAATGCTTTAGATAGCTTTTCTTTCCATAAATTCCAAGACGCAGCATAGTCATCAAGGTCATCATACCACTCTCTGGCCGCTCCTCGTAGCCGTATTTGCATCACGAAAATTTTGTCACGGTCATCCCAATCATATAGGCTCCCTAGTTGTTCAATTTTATGGAGCCAACCGTTTACATTTGTAGCTTTCTTGCCAGGATCGAATTTCGGAATAAGTTCTGCGTCTATGTGCGATATATGACGCTTCTTGGTTGCTATAGGAGGTTCTTTTTCGATGTGCCCAGAGAACGTTTCTTGCTTTTCTTCTTCATTTTCATCGTCATCACTATTCTTTCTCTTCCCTAGTCCACGAAAATATGGCCCGAGCATGGTTACGTGAATAAAAAACCACTTCTGATATGTTACGGAGATCCGTAGCAGAAATTAAATACGTTTAAGTTTCAATAATCAGTTTATCATGTAGAAAACAGCGTTACATTACAGCAAAAAAGTCCTGCCGCGATTTTCTATTACAATTTGCATTCCCCCATTTCCCCCCGAACTTCCCAGAACCGCCACATGGCGCTGATCGTCGCTAACCATCCGGCCGACTAAAGTACTTAGTTATTCAACAATCCATTCAGACGGTTTAATTGAATTACTAACTGAGTTTTAAATATTGTTAAATTAATTAATTTAACCATTGAAGGCTGGGGGTTCTGTGATTTACGCTTGTTTAAGGAAAAGGGAATTCACTCACAGAGGAAAATAGGTGTTCTGCTCTCTAGGCTAGACGAAATCGGACTGGATTTGAATATCGCGCTTGGCACACGCAGTCTCAGTGAATGGATGAGTGAAGGTAACGAAAGGTGAATGTATGTAAGTAAGGTTTAGTCTACAAGGGTTAGCACAGACGTATGTGTAAGGGTGTGGCTACACGTCTGTGATGAGGTGTGATTGATAGCTGTGCTACAGGCTCCCCCTTCGGGCCATGGGGACGTCCTCGCCCATGGGCCGACACACAGGTTCCTTCTTGCGCGGTCGTCCTCTCTTCTTCCTTTCGTTAGTCGCTGCAGGCGGTGTTGGGGCAACCGGCTTGCGCTTAGGTGGTCTGCCTCTCTTTCTCTGTGGCATCACAGGTTCTGCAGGTATGTCATCACTCCTCTGATGGTATCTTGTCAAATCTGAGGCATGATATTTGCCAATAACCTCGTCTTTGTTTGAAAGTATGTAAGTAGTCGGGCTCACTATCTTCGTTATAGTGTATGGTCCATCCCGTCGGGGTACAAACTTGCTAGTGATCCCCTTTGCTTGATTACTTAGTATATGCGTTTTCAGTAGAACTTTATCTCCGACGTTGTACTCGTCGTGAGGTCTACGTTTTTGGTCTGCGTAAGCCTTCCTGCGGTCCTGTTGCTGGAGGCTGTACTCTCGAGCTTCCACAAGGTCATCGCTGAGCTTTAACAGGTATGGCGTTATCTGAGGTACAAAGTTCTCGGTTTGAATAACTGCTCGCAGATCATGTCTGGTCTCTACGGGTGATCGCATCTCTCTCCCGAAGGCAAGGTAAGCGGGCGATTTTCCCGTGCTTTGTGTAACAGCACTATTCATTGCAAAACGTATTGCAGGTAGGGCACTAGGCCAATTAGTGTGGTTTCCCTCCACTAAGATTGCTAGTTGGCTTTTGAGGTCACGGTTCTTTCTTTCGGCAGGGTTTGCTTCTGGATGGTAAAGCGGTATGAGGTTCTGTTCTACTCCTAGGGTGTGCATAGCTTTCTGCATGACTTGTGATACAAACTGAACGCCATTGTCCGAGATCACTCGTCGAGGAAATCCGTATCTCAAGAAAACTTCTTCGACTAAGGTTTTGGCGCATGCTTCAGCAGTTGCTACCGATAGTGGGAAAAGCTCGACCCACTTCGTCGCAGTATCTTCTACGAGGAGCACCCATCGCTCGTCGTTTGCTCCAGCAGGTAAAGATCCGAATAGATCCATTGCAAGTACCTCAAATCTTTGAGACGGTACAGGGGTCTGCAGTAGGCCTGCAGGCTTCAGGTTGGATGGCTTATACCGCTGACACTCACTGCAATATTTTATGTAGTCAGTTATGTATCTTTTCATACCAGGGAAGTAGTAGCTCTTGCTGACTCGTTGGTATGTTCTCTCAACTCCGTTATGTCCAGCTGTGGGAGAGTCATGTAGTTCCTTTAGTATCTCTTTTCTCATGGACTGAGGTATCACGAGCTGAGGATCGTCGCTTTCGACGTCAGGGTTGAAGTGATACAGCACCCCCTGTGACATATAATAACCTCGCTCGGTCCAGCGTGTAGCTGCTAAAACATTATTGCTCTCAAAGTCCTTGGTAATCTTAGAGATTTCCGGATCCTCCGCTTGTGCGTTACGTAGATTCGTAGGTGAAGTACGCGGCATATCTACTGTGACTGAGCACATATCGCAGGATGCCTCTGTAGCAGTGTCGCAAACAGGTCTGCTCAGAGTATCGGCAACCACATTCTTCTTTCCGGGTTGGTATTCTATTTTCAGGTTGTAGGCTTGTATCTTCAAAGCCCATCGCGCAAGGCGTCCTGTTGGTGTCTTCAAGGTTAAGATCCATTTTAATGGCTGATGATCAGTGGCTAGAATAATTTCAGAGCCTTCTACGTACCCGCGGAACTTCTCAAGGGCCCATACGGCTGCCAGGGCTTCACGTTCAGTCGTCGTGTAATTTCGTTCGGCGCTGGTGAGTAGTCTGCTCGCATACTCCACTGGACGTTCATCGTAGCCTTCACCTTGAAGTAAGACTCCACCTAAGGCATATCCGCTAGCGTCTACTCTTAATACGAAGGGAAGAGTGTAGTCAACCTGCCGCAGTATAGGAGCAGTTATGAGTCGCTTCTTCAATTCATCGAATGCATTGACTTGATCTTCTCCCCATATCCAGTTTTGGTTCTTCTTGAGTAGCATAGTAAGAGGCTTTGCTAACTTGGCAAAGTCTGGTATAAATTTGCGAAACCAGGAACATGCCTGGATGAAAGTCTTCAGGTGTTTGTCATTGTGAGGTTCTTTCATATCGTTGACGGCCTTAATCTTCTCTTTGTCAGGTTGTATACCATCAGCTGACAAGATGTGTCCCAAGTACTTCACTGACTCACAGGCAAACGTGCTCTTTCCTCTGTTCACACGCAGCTTGAATAGTTTGAATCTCTTGAACACGGTGTCAAGATCTTGGAGATGTTTCTCAAAACTATCCGAGAGAATCAGGATATCATCAAGATAGGCTAATATGGTTATCCCGGGAAGATTGCTACGGAATCGGTCCACGAGTCTTTGGAACGTAGCACCAGAATTTCGGAGACCCATAGGCATGCGCTTGAAGCGGTACATGCCTAGTGGAGTGACAAATGCCGTCATGTCGCGATCTTCCACAGCAACTGGTACCTGCCAATATCCAGAGCGGAGGTCCAGGGCAGATATGTACTTAAACTTTCCAGTCCCATGTAATATGTCGTCGACTCTTGGTAGTGGGTATCGGTCGGGCTTCGTGACCGCATTCAGTTTCCTGTAATCGATGCAGACCCTTATGGAGTTGTCGCGCTTCGGGACGAGTACCACGGGAGCTGACCATGGGGACTCGCACTCTTCGATGATGTCATCTTCGAGCATCTTCTCGAGCTCCAATCGCAGGGCTTCCTTCTTAGGCTCAGGTAATCTGTAAGGTGGTACAGAGATGGGTTGTATATTTTTATCTATCAACTCAATATGATGGACAGCGTAAGTGGTTGGCTCTCCCCCTAGATTGAAAGTATCCCGGTGGTGTTCAAGGAGTAGAGCGAGCTTGTCACGTTGATTGCCAGTGAGTGTCAAACCCTCATTGTCACGAAGTGCCTCTGCCTCAATTGGTTTGCAGGCAGCAATATCCACAGGTTTTGGTTCATAATATAACTTATGACGCACATCGGGTTCATTGCCAAAGCTCCAGCTTTGGGTTGAAAAGTCAATCATCAATCCAGATGAGGTTATGAAGTCCATACCTAACAATGTCTCATTATTGGTAGCTTCAGGTAATACTATAAAAGTTGTAGGTAATTGCTTCCCTTGCAAAGTGACATTAACGTCAATCAAGAGTACATTCTCTAATGTAGAGCATCCATTAGCATATTTAATATTCAGGGTAGAAGGAGTGAATGACTTACCGCAGTCCTTCAGTAGCTTGTACAAGCTTTCACCTGCAATGCTTCTCTTCGCAGCAGTGTCGATGAGCGCGCGGCCTTCGCGCCCACAGATGGTAATATGTAGTATCGGTCGAGAAGTATCGGTTCCCGTAGTAGCCTGGAAGTCGACATTAGGTGTATGTGTATGTGTGTGTGTATGAGTGTGTGCACCGCGCGCGCCAATGTCCACGGTCGCAACAGCCTCTGCCTCCGCGGCCGGGCTGTCCGTCGACACCGCATAGAAAGCCGCACCCGCGCCGCCGCCAGCAGCGCCGGAGTCGCCTTTGCATCGCGAGCAGTTGGCGCGCACCACGCCTGGCGCGCCGCACCCGTAGCACGAAAACTTTTCACTCTTCACCTCCTCAAAATTGTCAGTAGGTATGGTCGGCGTATCGGGCCGTTTCGCGAGTAGCCACTTGCAATTATCTTTGTTATGGCCGTAAAATTTGCAGTAGTTGCAAAAACGGCTTTGCTTCGGCTTCGCGTCCAAGTTATTGTTGTTACTCGACACTTTAACATCACGTGCTGCACTTTGTCGTGGTAAGTTCTTAAATGTTTGTTGTTTATTGTCCGAATTCACATAACTCGCGTTGTTTAGTTTATTTTCATAATTCCGGTCGTTAATTTTCACGTTTCGAGTGACAGCGCGAGTATTGACATTGCCAATTGTGACGTTCGCAGTTGCCAGTTCATTCACTTGTTTCGGTTCGTTCAATTCGGTCATCGAATCTTCAATCGACCGGGTTCTTTGCAAAAGATCGTTGAACGATTTTAACTCTTCACGCGGAATACGTTTACGGATCCGCCGATGTAAAAGGCCGTAAACTATATCAAGTTGAATGTTTTCTTCCAGGATGTATGGCAATTGCGCAATCAATGCTCGTAGTTTGCAAATAAAAATTTCTGTCTTCTCGTTGTCTTGTTCTTCGCGAAATATTTCTCGGAATATGAGGACTGGAGGCTTTTTCTTGCCAAACGCGCGTTGAAGATCAGCAATGGCGTCGTCCCACGATTTGACGTTTTTTCGAACGCCGTTCCACCATGTTGCCGCAAGTCCGGTCAAAACAATTGAGAGTCCGCGTAACGCGTTTTCGTCAGATACTTTTGCACAATCTTTATATGTCTGGATGCCGTTGATGAATGCTTCCAATGCGTCTTCGACCGAATCTTCAGTTCCGCTAAAACTGAGGTTACAACCGGCGAAGTGACCGCTGGATTGCGGTGTCGCAGCTTTAGTCGCAGATACCAATATATCGCACAAATCATTGTGGGATTGTTGCATTTGTTGCAGCAATATCGTTAGGTATTCTTGAGGCATCGTCACATTAAAGGATGTTGCGTTAGCCTGTTCACCCGATTTTCGGCTGGTATCGGCCGCCATTACGGTGTCTTTTTTCGGCCCCATCCGAACGAAAATTTTCCCTATTTACTTATTCTTGCAACACAATCCTTAGCGTTGGGCGCCACGTTTAACCATTGAAGGCTGGGGGTTCTGTGATTTACGCTTGTTTAAGGAAAAGGGAATTCACTCACAGAGGAAAATAGGTGTTCTGCTCTCTAGGCTAGACGAAATCGGACTGGATTTGAATATCGCGCTTGGCACACGCAGTCTCAGTGAATGGATGAGTGAAGGTAACGAAAGGTGAATGTATGTAAGTAAGGTTTAGTCTACAAGGGTTAGCACAGACGTATGTGTAAGGGTGTGGCTACACGTCTGTGATGAGGTGTGATTGATAGCTGTGCTACAGGCTCCCCCTTCGGGCCATGGGGACGTCCTCGCCCATGGGCCGACACACAGGTTCCTTCTTGCGCGGTCGTCCTCTCTTCTTCCTTTCGTTAGTCGCTGCAGGCGGTGTTGGGGCAACCGGCTTGCGCTTAGGTGGTCTGCCTCTCTTTCTCTGTGGCATCACAGGTTCTGCAGGTATGTCATCACTCCTCTGATGGTATCTTGTCAAATCTGAGGCATGATATTTGCCAATAACCTCGTCTTTGTTTGAAAGTATGTAAGTAGTCGGGCTCACTATCTTCGTTATAGTGTATGGTCCATCCCGTCGGGGTACAAACTTGCTAGTGATCCCCTTTGCTTGATTACTTAGTATATGCGTTTTCAGTAGAACTTTATCTCCGACGTTGTACTCGTCGTGAGGTCTACGTTTTTGGTCTGCGTAAGCCTTCCTGCGGTCCTGTTGCTGGAGGCTGTACTCTCGAGCTTCCACAAGGTCATCGCTGAGCTTTAACAGGTATGGCGTTATCTGAGGTACAAAGTTCTCGGTTTGAATAACTGCTCGCAGATCATGTCTGGTCTCTACGGGTGATCGCATCTCTCTCCCGAAGGCAAGGTAAGCGGGCGATTTTCCCGTGCTTTGTGTAACAGCACTATTCATTGCAAAACGTATTGCAGGTAGGGCACTAGGCCAATTAGTGTGGTTTCCCTCCACTAAGATTGCTAGTTGGCTTTTGAGGTCACGGTTCTTTCTTTCGGCAGGGTTTGCTTCTGGATGGTAAAGCGGTATGAGGTTCTGTTCTACTCCTAGGGTGTGCATAGCTTTCTGCATGACTTGTGATACAAACTGAACGCCATTGTCCGAGATCACTCGTCGAGGAAATCCGTATCTCAAGAAAACTTCTTCGACTAAGGTTTTGGCGCATGCTTCAGCAGTTGCTACCGATAGTGGGAAAAGCTCGACCCACTTCGTCGCAGTATCTTCTACGAGGAGCACCCATCGCTCGTCGTTTGCTCCAGCAGGTAAAGATCCGAATAGATCCATTGCAAGTACCTCAAATCTTTGAGACGGTACAGGGGTCTGCAGTAGGCCTGCAGGCTTCAGGTTGGATGGCTTATACCGCTGACACTCACTGCAATATTTTATGTAGTCAGTTATGTATCTTTTCATACCAGGGAAGTAGTAGCTCTTGCTGACTCGTTGGTATGTTCTCTCAACTCCGTTATGTCCAGCTGTGGGAGAGTCATGTAGTTCCTTTAGTATCTCTTTTCTCATGGACTGAGGTATCACGAGCTGAGGATCGTCGCTCTCGACGTCAGGGTTGAAGTGATACAGCACCCCCTGTGACATATAATAACCTCGCTCGGTCCAGCGTGTAGCTGCTAAAACATTATTGCTCTCAAAGTCCTTGGTAATCTTAGAGATTTCCGGATCCTCCGCTTGTGCGTTACGTAGATTCGTAGGTGAAGTACGCGGCATATCTACTGTGACTGAGCACATATCGCAGGATGCCTCTGTAGCAGTGTCGCAAACAGGTCTGCTCAGAGTATCGGCAACCACATTCTTCTTTCCGGGTTGGTATTCTATTTTCAGGTTGTAGGCTTGTATCTTCAAAGCCCATCGCGCAAGGCGTCCTGTTGGTGTCTTCAAGGTTAAGATCCATTTTAATGGCTGATGATCAGTGGCTAGAATAATTTCAGAGCCTTCTACGTACCCGCGGAACTTCTCAAGGGCCCATACGGCTGCCAGGGCTTCACGTTCAGTCGTCGTGTAATTTCGTTCGGCGCTGGTGAGTAGTCTGCTCGCATACTCCACTGGACGTTCATCGTAGCCTTCACCTTGAAGTAAGACTCCACCTAAGGCATATCCGCTAGCGTCTACTCTTAATACGAAGGGAAGAGTGTAGTCAACCTGCCGCAGTATAGGAGCAGTTATGAGTCGCTTCTTCAATTCATCGAATGCATTGACTTGATCTTCTCCCCATATCCAGTTTTGGTTCTTCTTGAGTAGCATAGTAAGAGGCTTTGCTAACTTGGCAAAGTCTGGTATAAATTTGCGAAACCAGGAACATGCCTGGATGAAAGTCTTCAGGTGTTTGTCATTGTGAGGTTCTTTCATATCGTTGACGGCCTTAATCTTCTCTTTGTCAGGTTGTATACCATCAGCTGACAAGATGTGTCCCAAGTACTTCACTGACTCACAGGCAAACGTGCTCTTTCCTCTGTTCACACGCAGCTTGAATAGTTTGAATCTCTTGAACACGGTGTCAAGATCTTGGAGATGTTTCTCAAAACTATCCGAGAGAATCAGGATATCATCAAGATAGGCTAATATGGTTATCCCGGGAAGATTGCTACGGAATCGGTCCACGAGTCTTTGGAACGTAGCACCAGAATTTCGGAGACCCATAGGCATGCGCTTGAAGCGGTACATGCCTAGTGGAGTGACAAATGCCGTCATGTCGCGATCTTCCACAGCAACTGGTACCTGCCAATATCCAGAGCGGAGGTCCAGGGCAGATATGTACTTAAACTTTCCAGTCCCATGTAATATGTCGTCGACTCTTGGTAGTGGGTATCGGTCGGGCTTCGTGACCGCATTCAGTTTCCTGTAATCGATGCAGACCCTTATGGAGTTGTCGCGCTTCGGGACGAGTACCACGGGAGCTGACCATGGGGACTCGCACTCTTCGATGATGTCATCTTCGAGCATCTTCTCGAGCTCCAATCGCAGGGCTTCCTTCTTAGGCTCAGGTAATCTGTAAGGTGGTACAGAGATGGGTTGTATATTTTTATCTATCAACTCAATATGATGGACAGCGTAAGTGGTTGGCTCTCCCCCTAGATTGAAAGTATCCCGGTGGTGTTCAAGGAGTAGAGCGAGCTTGTCACGTTGATTGCCAGTGAGTGTCAAACCCTCATTGTCACGAAGTGCCTCTGCCTCAATTGGTTTGCAGGCAGCAATATCCACAGGTTTTGGTTCATAATATAACTTATGACGCACATCGGGTTCATTGCCAAAGCTCCAGCTTTGGGTTGAAAAGTCAATCATCAATCCAGATGAGGTTATGAAGTCCATACCTAACAATGTCTCATTATTGGTAGCTTCAGGTAATACTATAAAAGTTGTAGGTAATTGCTTCCCTTGCAAAGTGACATTAACGTCAATCAAGAGTACATTCTCTAATGTAGAGCATCCATTAGCATATTTAATATTCAGGGTAGAAGGAGTGAATGACTTACCGCAGTCCTTCAGTAGCTTGTACAAGCTTTCACCTGCAATGCTTCTCTTCGCAGCAGTGTCGATGAGCGCGCGGCCTTCGCGCCCACAGATGGTAATATGTAGTATCGGTCGAGAAGTATCGGTTCCCGTAGTAGCCTGGAAGTCGACATTAGGTGTATGTGTATGTGTGTGTGTATGAGTGTGTGCACCGCGCGCGCCAATGTCCACGGTCGCAACAGCCTCTGCCTCCGCGGCCGGGCTGTCCGTCGACACCGCATAGAAAGCCGCACCCGCGCCGCCGCCAGCAGCGCCGGAGTCGCCTTTGCATCGCGAGCAGTTGGCGCGCACCACGCCTGGCGCGCCGCACCCGTAGCACGAAAACTTTTCACTCTTCACCTCCTCAAAATTGTCAGTAGGTATGGTCGGCGTATCGGGCCGTTTCGCGAGTAGCCACTTGCAATTATCTTTGTTATGGCCGTAAAATTTGCAGTAGTTGCAAAAACGGCTTTGCTTCGGCTTCGCGTCCAAGTTATTGTTGTTACTCGACACTTTAACATCACGTGCTGCACTTTGTCGTGGTAAGTTCTTAAATGTTTGTTGTTTATTGTCCGAATTCACATAACTCGCGTTGTTTAGTTTATTTTCATAATTCCGGTCGTTAATTTTCACGTTTCGAGTGACAGCGCGAGTATTGACATTGCCAATTGTGACGTTCGCAGTTGCCAGTTCATTCACTTGTTTCGGTTCGTTCAATTCGGTCATCGAATCTTCAATCGACCGGGTTCTTTGCAAAAGATCGTTGAACGATTTTAACTCTTCACGCGGAATACGTTTACGGATCCGCCGATGTAAAAGGCCGTAAACTATATCAAGTTGAATGTTTTCTTCCAGGATGTATGGCAATTGCGCAATCAATGCTCGTAGTTTGCAAATAAAAATTTCTGTCTTCTCGTTGTCTTGTTCTTCGCGAAATATTTCTCGGAATATGAGGACTGGAGGCTTTTTCTTGCCAAACGCGCGTTGAAGATCAGCAATGGCGTCGTCCCACGATTTGACGTTTTTTCGAACGCCGTTCCACCATGTTGCCGCAAGTCCGGTCAAAACAATTGAGAGTCCGCGTAACGCGTTTTCGTCAGATACTTTTGCACAATCTTTATATGTCTGGATGCCGTTGATGAATGCTTCCAATGCGTCTTCGACCGAATCTTCAGTTCCGCTAAAACTGAGGTTACAACCGGCGAAGTGACCGCTGGATTGCGGTGTCGCAGCTTTAGTCGCAGATACCAATATATCGCACAAATCATTGTGGGATTGTTGCATTTGTTGCAGCAATATCGTTAGGTATTCTTGAGGCATCGTCACATTAAAGGATGTTGCGTTAGCCTGTTCACCCGATTTTCGGCTGGTATCGGCCGCCATTACGGTGTCTTTTTTCGGCCCCATCCGAACGAAAATTTTCCCTATTTACTTATTCTTGCAACACAATCCTTAGCGTTGGGCGCCACGTTTAACCATTGAAGGCTGGGGGTTCTGTGATTTACGCTTGTTTAAGGAAAAGGGAATTCACTCACAGAGGAAAATAGGTGTTCTGCTCTCTAGGCTAGACGAAATCGGACTGGATTTGAATATCGCGCTTGGCACACGCAGTCTCAGTGAATGGATGAGTGAAGGTAACGAAAGGTGAATGTATGTAAGTAAGGTTTAGTCTACAAGGGTTAGCACAGACGTATGTGTAAGGGTGTGGCTACACGTCTGTGATGAGGTGTGATTGATAGCTGTGCTACATTAATAATTATTACTAACTGTTTGACACTGCTTAACTTAACTTGAAACTAAATAAATACCCTGACTGACTTATACAAAACAACCAGTCTGGAAGATAATTATATCCAACCAAAATCGGACTATTAAGCTACTTTTAAAATGAAGACTGAGTATTGATACTAAGAATTACGTAAACAAATATTAAAATACAATAAAATAATTAATGTGCGTAATTAGGGTCCTAGTTCCGTTGTGTAAGCGCCGGTCGTTGTAACACTAGGTAGTACCTACCTAGTTTCGGATTCTCCCTCAATGCCCTGTAGGCATAGGACATAAAACATTTCTCCCTTACCTTGCCTGCTACCAAGTGCGTAAGGGCAAGAGGGATAGTCAGGCTAAGGTGTCAAATGCTGAATGTTATTTTTAACTGGCTTCAAAAAAAGGAGGTTTTTAGGATGACCCGTATGTTTGTATTGTATTTATGTATGTTTGTCCGCGATTCTCTCGCGTTTGGCTGAACCGATTTTGATGCGGTTTTCATTTTTTCATTCAGGGAAAGTCCAAGCGACAAACAGCACGGCTATCACAAGACGGCGCGCGAGCTCCCTCGATTTTTCTCGCACTATCTAAGTTACGTCTCTTTCTAAGTTTTCTAATAAGAGAGAGACGGATAGCGCGAGAAAAATCGAGAGAGCTCGCGCGCCGTCTTGTGATAGCCGTGCCGGAAGCAAATTGCTATCTCATTCCCACCCATGTTGAATAAAGCAGTTGGTCGAGTTGCCTGTCTATCTCAGTATGTATATTGTAGTCTTTGGAATAAAGTGTCTGCAATAATATTTTAGTCATTGATTATTCAATGTCATTAAATAATCTAATAGTGGTAATACGCAGAAGCCAAGGACATGCTTGAAACGCGATCATGCTCTAGCTAGGCATCATATTAATAAAAATGGGAGATTACCAAGGATTACCTCTACTTCTACATAAAAATTGGTTGTAAAAAAACCGTAAGTACTATGAAAACGGAACATGCCTGCTGCGCTGGCTGTCATCTTGTGTTGTCATTCTCAATGTCAATGTGACTTATGTCACAGTTTAAAAACAGCCACACGTGTGTTTACTGTATTTAATTTCAAGAAAAAATGTGATATGATATTTTTGACTCTATTTCTAAAGTTACAAAGATGTTGAAACCTAAAGAAGTATTAGATGACCTGCCAGGTTTCGAAGTACAAACGGATGAAACGGCTCCTGAAAATGAATCGCATAGCGGTAAAAAGAAAAAGAAGGGATCTGGAGGGTTCCAGTCGATGGGGTTTAGTTTCCCAGTCCTCAAAGGCATCACCAAGCGAGGCTACAAGCAGCCGACACCTATACAGCGCAAGGTAGGCTGCTACGGAAAGTATCTAACCATAACCTCAAAAGAACTGCATGGTCTATTTTTGTACATTTGAATCAATTAATTAGTGTAGAAAGTAGAATGAATCATTTTCTTTACGAAATAATTAACCTCAATCCAGCTCATGTTGCGCGATAATTTATAAATTGTAACAATTCACTCAAAGTACCTGTCAGTTTCCAAGTTGTATGATTTGTTTTTTTTAAAGGAGTACTCACTCTCTCAATCAGCATTATAAGAGATTATTTATTTATGTAAGCTTGAAGTTTCCAGATATCATACTGTAAAAAAACATTTTTCTGAGAAACTAGTGTAAACAATTGAGTTGTAATTCAATGATAGGCAGTATTCAAATCGCTACATATCTCTGTAGGTTAACACATAATAATATTTTTTCTCAGACAATCCCCCTGGCGTTAGAAAACAAGGATGTGGTGGCTATGGCCCGTACAGGTTCTGGCAAAACAGCATGTTTTGTGCTGCCGATTCTGGAGAAGCTTGTCAACCCCATACACAAGCCGATGCCAGGGAAGAACTTCAGAGCCCTTATTCTGTCACCAACCAGAGAATTAGCTTTACAGGTAATACAGCTTTATTTTTATATTAATAGGCTGCTATTTTCTATTTTTTCACTATTTTATCTTTTGAAAGAATGGATAGTGATTTTGATTTGAAGAAAAAAGTGATTTCATAAACCAGAAAATTATAGTTATTTAATTACTAATAACTCTTTTTTTTTACAAACTGTCAGCTTATAAAATTGCAATGATGTTGTACTTAGGGCAAAATATGCAGAAGTGGATTTGTGATATAAGCACAACTAGAAAACTGAATGATTCCAATCTATGAGTAAGTCACATTAGTGAGACTAAAGTAATATATCACGCTGTTCATAAGTAAATAAATGAATAAATAAATATATATGAAATTTTTCGAATTTTGATGAGTAAGTTCTCTTGACTCCCCCTACAATCCCTACATACAAACTTTCTACCTCACAGACTATTCCTCTTTATCATATTAGTAAACATGTCAAAGTGCAAACCTTGTAAAATTGCCATTGCATCAATAAGCGTTATTTTGTAACATTCATCCTTTTTCATTTCAGACACTAAAATTCGTCAGAGAGTTAGGAAAATTCACAGGGCTGTCTTCTGCTGCCATCCTCGGTGGGGAGTCCATTGAACAGCAGTTTAGTGTGATGTCCGGGAAGGCTCCAGATATAGTGGTAGCTACCCCGGGAAGATTCCTGCACATTTGCATTGAAATGAACTTGAAATTAGACAATATAAGTAAGTAAAGCTTTTCCTTTAACTTCTAGTTGGTAAGCCAAATTTAAATCAGTTTCTGTTTAAAAACCTATTATTCTAAGTATGAGCAGACTTTTTTATTGCGCAGTCTTCAGCTACTCATTGACATAGTTCCTATGTACCCAAACACATATGTTTTGTAGTATATTATTATTATTGGTTTGTGGGCCTCTTGGACCAGCAAGTGATCTATTGTGGCAGCCCTTTTTTTAGAGTTCACCGTTAACGTATGCAGAATGAAATTTGCACAAAGTTTACAATAAAAAATGTTTAAATAAAATCTAGACAGCAATGGCATCTTATGGTTAATTAAAAGTCTATATATCTGTCAATCAACCTGGTAAGTTTCATAGGCATAGGATTTTTTCTCTTGAAATTATGGTAAATCGAGAAGAACGACGTCGCGAAACTGTTTGTAATTTCTACAGTACTTACACATTCCCTACGGCCGAAACTGAAGATAGTGAAACATTTTTTGCAAATGGGTGAGAGCCGAAGCTCTGTTTATATTATTTTTGTGTCCTTTTCTTTGAGAAAAAGTACTACTAGAAGGACTGGTTCAGGGAAACATTCCAGCTATAGCCAGTTTTCTGAGGGGGCTCGATTAAAGAAAAATACGGCCGGCTGAGTCGCAAAATCTTACAGAGAGCTCAGAGGAAAATCAAATATGACGGCAAAACTGAAAGACATGGGCGTCTTGAATCGTTCAAGAAAAGTTAAGCCCGCCGTTTCCGAAAATCATAAACTTACTCGGAAAATGCGGCTATACGTCATTTGGTCAAAAAATGTAAAAACTAGCGGTTTGTGCTATATGGGATTTATGGGTGACGAATCATATGTCACTTAAAATGGAAATTCGTGGCAAGGTAACTTATTTTGAGAACACCAATGGTCCAACGGACGAGAACGTGAAATATGTCGAGCATACGAAGTTTCCTAAAAAAGTTTTCTTATCAAGGATACAATTGCACCTAAAAAAATGCTAATATCTGTATTTTCGACAGTGATGGACAAAGTACCACAAAACTGCCGTAAATCATTTTGCATTAGAGTAAACTATTTTTTGCATTGAATTGCCTCCAGGAAATTCCAGATTCTTTGGGCGGTGATATGTTGTACCTCTTGTGGGTGCACGATGTGCCGCCCTAGGTAGGTACTTCTTTTATGAACATGAGTTTTATATAGAACAAACTACAAAAGTGTTGCTTAAGGCATATTATTTTATCTTAGTTGAGTACAGTCGGCCCCATAAGTTGCTAAACACCTAAGTACCTTGTCGTTTTCTCTTGTTGGACAACTTCATAATTATGGCAGTTTAACATGATCTTTAATGCGACATGGTGCAAAGGTGTTAAACCCCTTGTGAGGCTGACCATACCCATATCATTAAGAGAGGTAGGGCACAGTGGAATGTTAAGAGAGGTAGGGCACAGTGGAATGTTATCTCGCTCGTATGTGGAGCAGCCCAACTAGGGAAGTACCTTACAGAAGATCACAGCCATAATAGCACCACTGCTTTATAGTGTTGCTATATTATTACATGCTATGGAGCATGTGGTGTTGTGTTCCTGGTGGTGAGTAAGGTCGCCAGAGCTCTCTAGGGTGCGCTGTGTTGGGAGTGAGGGACCTGCATGTCTCTATCTGCCAACACAGCGAATTCTCAAGTGAATAAAGGGTCGGCAACGCGCTTGTGATTCTTCTGGAGTCACAAGTGGACATAGGCTACGGTACCTGCTTAACATCAGGCAGGCCGTAAGCTTGTTTGCCACCGTTGTTGTATAAAATATATTCGAACGCAAAACGGGAGGCTTGTGATATATATATATATATATATATATATATATATATATATATATATATATATCACAAGCCTCCCGTTTTGCGTTCGAATCTGGTTTTGTTACTTAATCACTATAATACTGTACTCGAAGAGATTAATTCTAATGTATGTATGCTAGGAGACTTTAACATGGGAAACATCGACTGGAAATCTGGCAACATCGACTGGAAATCTGTTAATTACTGAAACTCGAGCAGCAATTACATACCACCAAATATTAGTGAGATTCTACTAGATTTTATATACATGAACCGCGAACTGAATGAATAGCGAACTCCCTTGGTCGTACACTTGACCTAGTTTTATCGACGGTTTCCACATGTAGTGTCTGTGAAAGTCCTACCAGTTTAAGCAGAATTGACAATTTTCACCCGCCGCTTGATATATCTTTATTATTTTCTAAAGAACGCCGATTACCGTATAACAACGGATTATGTAGGCCTAACTATATTACAAAGCAAATTACGAATTGATATGTGAAGACCTCATGACTGGGAGAAGCCAATCATTAATCTTGACGTAAATGACATGCTTGGAGTATTATATAATATAATTAATGAAATAACAAAGAAACATGTACCTGTCACTCGATTAAAAAATAATAAATTTCCACCCTGGTTCGACCATAAATTAAAAAAAGTGTCAAATGAAAAACATAAAATTAGAAAGCGTTATATAAAATATAAAAACCCTCTGGACGCTTTAGAGCTAAAATTGATCAGTAAACGTCTTAGTAAATTAACAATTTCTAGATACAATGACTACATACATAAAACGGAAATTGAACTCAAAGAAAATCCCAACTTATTTTGGTCATTTATCAAAGCTAAGCGTGGCGGAACTAGTCCATATCCATTATCTATGACGGACGAGACAGGCACTAGCTCAAGCAGTACAGGAATATGTGAAATGTTTGCTTCCTATTTCTCGACAGTTTACACCAAAGTAGATCAAATCGGTAACGATTTCAACTTGAGCAAGTCGTTACAATTATGAATGATTAATAGTCAGAGCTTAGTTACCCCTTTTATTGATGACAACTCTTTGCTAAATAAATTGAAAAACCTCGATCGTAAGAAAGGCGCGGGTCCCGACGGAATTCCGCCGTTTTTTATTAATTCCTGTGCTTCACAGCTAGTTAAACCGCTAAGTATAATATACAACAAATCTTTAACATCCGGAATATTTCCGTCACTGTGGAAGACAGCAAAGGTTTTTACAAATCAGGTGATGACAAAACAGTGTCTAACTACAGACCCATATCCTTACTTTGTACATTTGCCAAGATCTTTGAATCGGTGGTCTGTCCACATATCAATAGGCATTCTGGAATGTACCTAAGCGACTTTCAGCATGGGTTTGTTAGGGCCAGATCAACATCTACAAACCTAGTTTCATTCACTGAACTTCTTTCTGATGCAGTAGATGCAGGAAAGCAGATGGATGTCATATTCACAGATAAATATTCAAGGCCTTTGATAAAGTAAGTCATAAAATCTTGCTGCAAAAGTTGTCTGCTTATGGATTCGGATCCATACTTAATTGGCTAGAGTCCTACTTGCAGCACAGGTCATTTTTTGTAGTAGTTAATGGTTATCAATCTCTGTCACACACCATATCATCCGGGGTACCCCAAGGTTCTCATTTAGGCGCAATACCTACTATTTAACATTTTCATAAACGACATTCCTGATTGTTTTATACACTCGAGCATACTTATGTATGCTGATGACTTAAAGTTTACTCGGACCATTGATTCTGTCAGCGATGTTGACTTATTACAGAGCGATTTAAGACGGCTTGTTGACTGGTGTACAAACAACCAGATGGTCTTGAATGCCAAAAAATGTGTACACATCAAGATATCTAGAAAACACAAAGTTGTAAATTCTACTTATCTCATTGGTGACGAAGCTATACAAGAAGTAAATACAGTTCGAGACTTGGGTGTAGTTTTAGATCAAAAGCTCACATTTCTCCCTCACATTGAAAATATAATTAAAAGAGCATCTAGGATGTTGGGCTTCGTTATATGGAACGTAAAAATATTCAAAAGTAGTGTAACAAAAACGTTGTTATACAATAGCCTAGTAAGAAGTATTCTGGAATACTGTAGTGTGGTCTGGCGGCCGCACTATGCCACTCGCTCACTACGACTAGAGCGTGTGCAGAAAAGGTTTGTCCGGCACTTGAGTTTCTCTGCTGGCAGATTTAAAAAAAAATCGTATTCTTATACACAAGTCTTAAGAGGTTCGGGTTAAGATCACTAGAAGTACGGAGGAAAGTTGCGGACGCAATTTTTTCATATAAGCTCGTAAATAATCAAATAGATAGTCCGACACTATTAGCCCTTCTGTCTTTTCGAGCTCCTTCCCGAACTCCTCGCAAACCTATCACGCCATTCTGCCCACCGCTCAGAAGGACTGTCCTCGGCAGTAGCTCGCCTATCCCAAGGATGTGTAAAGCAATTAACAGCTGCAGTCACATGTCTGATGTTTTCTTTGACTCGGTCGTGAAATTTAAAATAAGGTCTGGTAACTGCTTGTCTTTGCAATAATAATAAAGTTGGTGACATCCATTTTCTATAAGAGTGACGCGCAGAAAGTTGTTAAAAAAGTTTTAAATTATTTAGTTACGTCGCAATAATAAGTTAAGCAAAAACTATGTATAATTTTGATAAGTTAATGTTAAGGTTTTTTTTATATAATGCATGCGGTGTTTACCTTTAAGTGATTGTTACACTTAGCAAGTAGTTATGATAATTGGATTACTGTAAACTTCAGTGTAAACAATTGTTGGTGAACCAAAATAAATAAATAAAATAAAAATAAAATAAAGCCTCATGGAGCTTGCTATGAGGCTAGTTTGATTTGTGTAAGAATGTCCCCTAATATTTATATTATGTGAATGTTTCCAGAATTGATAGTGTTTGACGAAGCCGACCGTCTATTCGAGCTGGGCTTCGGCGAGCAACTACGCGAGGTGGTGGCCCGCCTGCCCTCGGGCCGGCAGACGTTACTCTTCTCCGCCACGTTGCCCAAGATGCTGGTCGAGTTCGCCCGCGCTGGTGAGTCATTACTAGGGCTTCATGAGCATTACAATATTAGACTCCAGCAAGAAAACCCAGAGATCTGTGCGAGCTCCAAATCTGAAATTGTCAAGAGTTAGCGCTGAATAGAAAAAATGGCTGAGCTAATGGAGTAAGTAAGTAAGAAAATCCTCTGTTCTGCTCATCGTGGTTGTGACTATCACACCTGTCAGTCACACACACCCAACTGGCGCTGATCTGTCCATTGGCTAGTCGACTGCAATCATCTTCTTTGGCACCTAATCCCAAGATTTAGGCGACTGCCATCTGACCTTGCAACCCTGAGGGAAAACTAAACTTTGTTGAGATTAGACCGGTTTTCTTCACGATATTTCGCTACAACTCCCCAATACGCCAGTCAAATTGAGAATGGATGAAAAATTCAGGAGTGCCTGATTATTTTTTTAGCGATAGGAATAACCTTCCTTAGCACCAGAAAAATGTTGCAGACTTTTCAGCTGCGTCAAATATTTTTGAAAAATATAAACATTTTCCTTACTTACGTTTTGGGTTTAGGACGGCGAATAAGACACTTTCTTTGATCCGTCTCATATTGCAAAAAAATATTTTAAAATGACACTGGCAATGATATTGACAGCTGCAGCAGCTTTGTTTGCCATTGCCAGGGTCAGATATTAAAATAGTTTTTTGCAATATGAGATGGATCAAGGAATGTGTCTTATTCACCGTCCTAAACCCAAAACGTATTATTCACTGTATTATTTTTTTTAAACATTGACGCAGTTGAAAAGTCTGCAACTTTTTTCTGGTGCTAAGGAAGGTTATACCTATCACCAAAAAAATAATAAGGCACTTCTGAATTTTTCATCCATTCCCAATTCACTCCCAGCCGTTGTCTGATTGGATTTTATTCCAGGACTAACGGAGCCCGTCCTAATCCGCCTGGACGTGGACTGGAAACTGCCCTCGACGCTGTGGCTGGGCTGGCTGCTGGTGCGCGCGGAGCTGAAGACCGCGGCGCTACTGCTGCTGCTGGAACGCGCGCTGACCGCCACCACACCGCAGGCCGTCGTCTTCGCGGCCACCAAGCACCACGTCGAGTACCTGCACTTGGTGAGTTCCAACAGCTGGTGTTCTAACCCTGGTCACTTTTTAGGTGTGATAAGGCAGGAGGTAAGACACCGCCGATCATGACGTCGAGTGAGGAGTTTGAACTAAGCTGGGTCACTCTTAAGGCGTAGTGGGACACTGTCGAGCACCACATCCGAAGTTGGGTCACTCTTAAGGCGTGGTGCCACCAAGCACCACGTTCTAAGCTGGGTCACTCTTAAGACGTGGTGACACCCCTTCCTAAGCTGCGTCACTCTTAAGGCGTGACCACTTCCTAAGCTGTGTCACTCTTAAGGCGTGGGTCACCATTAAGTTAGACATGGTGAGGACTTTAACTTAACCTAGGTCACTCGTTAGGAGTGTTAGGACAGAAGTCCAAGCACCACGTCAAGCATCGTCAGCGGGACTAGGCTGCCACAACAGACACCGCGACGGGACGCGAAATGAAGAAATCTACCCTCGTATTTCTAAACTGCACAGCGTGAGTGAGACATGTCGCTATGTCACGCACGACACGAATTAGTCGGAAGTTGTGCTAGAACAGAAGGATAGAAATTAGGACACCAAGCACAACGTCGAGCATCCTACAAATGTTTCGCTTCATTCCCTTTTGTTTTCCAGATCCTGCAGAAAGCCGGCATCTCCTCAACCTACGCGTACTCCGGCCTGGATCCCTCCGCGCGCAAGATCGCGCTCGGCCGCTTCACTAACAACAAGTGTTCCGTGCTCATCGTCACAGACGTGGCCGCCAGAGGGCTGGACCTGCCATCCTTGGACACTGTCATCAACTACAACTTCCCTGCCAAGCCAAAGTTGTTTGTGCATAGAGTCGGTGAGTTCATTCTTCCAAGTGTTTGGTAGCTACTAACTGCAGAAAGCCGGCATCTCCTGTACCTACGCGTATTCCGGCCTGGACTCTACAGCCACATGCTAAGGCTGAGTACTTGGATTCTTAATGGACTGAATAATATGGAATGGAATAGTACTCAAGCGTTGCATGTGCCTATACAGCCTTTGTAAGATAGGGTGGGCAATGACAGCAAGGGATCCTACCAGCCTAAGTCCCTACTTCCCTAGCCCTAACTTATCCTAGTACAAGGATATCTGTCACCGGGAGACCTATCAGTGACAGATGGATTCCTACGGGTGAGGAATTAGGTAAGTGGATGGATACTTGTTGCCGATCACTCAGACTCAAGTGACCGATTAAGGCAGAGGGTGTCTGATGCCACAACAAGGGTACCTGTAAAATGAGGTGGATGGGATCCTCTACTCTCAGAGTGTTGCCCTGAGCAAGCAGAGGTGTCGGGTGTGGAGGTAGTGAAACACCAACGGACAATTGGTATCTGATTTATTTACAAATGTTCCTACTCTATATACAGTTATTCACCTATAGCACACATACGTAAAACCTAGTAAATTATCTTTGTATTCTATACATGTAAAGTGCAAGTAAGTAAAATATATTTGTGCAGGCTAATGAACTAGTTAAATTTGGAGTGGTCAGCGCGTCAGCGCGGTCGCGTCCGCGGTGACGAAATCTGTTGACTAAACAAGCGGCGTCAGCGCGGTCGCGTCCGCGGTGACGAAATCTGTTGACTAAACAAGCGGCGTCAGCGCGGTCGCGTCCGCGGTGACGAAATCTGTTGACTAAACAAGCGGCGTCAGCGCGGTCGCGTCCGCGGTGACGAAATCTGTTGACTAAACAAGCGGCGTCAGCGCGGTCACGTCCGCGGTGACGAAATCTGTTGACTAAACAAGCGGCGTCAGCGCGGTCGCGTCCGCGGTGACGAAATCTGTTGACTAAACAAGCGGCGTCAGCGCGGTCGCGTCCGCGGTGACGAAATCTGTTGACTAAACAAGCGGCGTCAGCGCGGTCACGTCCGCGGTGACGAAATCTGTTGACTAAACAAGCGGCGTCAGCGCGGTCACGTCCGCGGTGACGAAATCTGTTGACTAAACAAACGGCGTCAGCGCGGTCGCGTCCGCGGTGACGAAATATGTTGACTAAACATGGACTACACTGTCACTATATAGCATAAAACAATGTTGCTTCCCGCTGTCTGTCTGTCCCTATGTATGCTTAGATCTTTTAAACTACGCAACGGATTTTGATGCGATTTTTTTAAATAAATAGTGCTCAAGAGGAAGGTTTATACAGAGAGTTTTTTTTAAATGGGACAGTATGGGGAAATCCGAATCTAAAGGAGATAGAGGAAAAGTGTCCAAGGAGGCATTAGGTGTTTTTTTATGTAAACAAATTTGGCTCATTAAAATTTTTGGTCAAGCGTGAGTTGTTCTTAAAAAATTATAAAGTTGGTCAATTTTTTTTTGACGCGGGTCGGCTCTGTTTCATGTAAGGATTATTTCATTGTATGGAAAGAAAAAAATCTGAACAGCAGAAGTTGGTCAAATTTAATGAAAACTAATCTTCATACAATTGCAGTATTCGCCTTTTAATATTGTTACAAGTTCCTAGGCGTGTAAAAAAATATTTAAAATTATTCCATTTTTAAATTTCGATAATCGATAAGAGCTCCAGATGATTCAAGAGAAGAACATTTTTTTTTAATCTTCGTAGACATCATGGCACGCGATAGTCTTGAAATTATAAAAAAAAGAATTCAAATTTGGAACGTAAGTTATTTCTGCAGCAAAGAATTCAAATTTGGAACGTAAGTTATTTCTGCAGCTGTGATTTTGTTTCCAATCAGTTCATGCTTGTAATTTTATTCATCATGGCGTTAACTAATTCACATAAAGTTGATTTGATTGAGGCGTATTTTCTTAATTATCGCAGTAGAGATAATGCACTTAAGTGGTATCAAGAACGCTATCCTGACCGTGTAGTACCGAATCGCAAGATATTTGATAGTTTAATAAAGAACCTAAGACAGGAAGGCTGTTTCAAACCTAAGCGTAAAAGGCCGACGATAGTCAATAGTGAGTTTATAACTATTGCCGTATTGGGATATTTTGAAGCATATCCAAAAGCTTCGTTACGGGAAGCAGCTGAAACTATCGGTATTCATAAATCAACTGTAAGGAAGATATTGAAGACTCATAAATACAAGTGTTACATAGAAGGTCGACTTGTACAAGCGTTACTACCTGGAGATAAAGACCGCAGGTTACATTTTTAGAAATAGATGTTTTCCTAATTTTATTATTTGGACTGATGAATGCAATTTTTCGAACAATGGCATGTACAACAGGAGAAATAACCATTACTGGTCAAAAATAAATCCGCTAAGAACTACAGAAACCCACAAGCAAATCCGATTTTCTTTTAATTGTTGGTGTGCGATATTACATAACAGAATTTTTGCTATCAAAATTTACCAAGGAACGCTAAATAGTGAAAAATATCAGGAAATCTTGAACATGGCTGCAGATTTAGTGGATGAGACTATTAGCTTAAGGAACTTTGGTAAGATAATCTACCAACAAGATGGTGCACCAGCCAGTAGGGCAAGTAAACTGTGTTTGGACGAGCAGTTTCCAAACCGTTGTATGGGTACATATGGGCCGATAAAGTGGCCCCCACGATCGCCCGACTTAACGCCATTAGATTTTTTCTTATGGGGTTACCTTAAGGGTCGAATTTATGAATCCCGATACAACTCCGTACAAGAATTAAAAGATGCTGTTTACAACACTTTAAACACAATTCACCATAAGTCTCTGTTAAATGCAACTAGAAGTGTCTTGAAGCGTGCTCGTACCTGCATAAGACAAGACGGCGGCCACATCGAACATTTACTCAAGTAAGGCTTGTTCACGAAATAAAGTAGCCACCAAAAGTTGGGCCTTCATAATTATATAGAAAGCTTTTGCTATGCCAATGCATGATATTTTGACACATGTATTGTCAAGTTGAAGATACATTTTATAATATATGTCATTGACTAGATAAAATCAAGATGCCGAGGATAAATGAAAAAACTCGTAAATTAATTATAATATCCTACTGTACAGAAAAGGGTATTTCGATGCGACAACTCGCAAAACGGTATCAATTATCTAAAAATGGTGTACGAAAAGTAATAAAAATGTTTAGGGAATTTAATACTCTAGGTGATCTACCAGGTTGCGGTCACAGAAAAGGCTGCGTGAAGCCAAAATTGGACACGGACATAGTAGCGTCTTTCCGTCGAAATCCATCGGCCTCTATTCGCGATGTAGCCAAAAAGTTAAAAACTTCGGTCGGGAACGTACAAAACGCCAAAAAGAGAAATAACTTACAGACCAGGAAGAAACAGAAAATGCCGAAAAGGACTGCTGCCCAGCTTGAAAGAGCGAAATCTCGAGCTAAAGATTTGAACAAAGTTTTTAATTCAAAATAACGACCGATGCATTTTAATGGATGACGAAACATATGTAAAAAAAGACATGAAAACGTTACCGGGGCCCCAGTTTTACTCGTGTGCAGCTGGCGAGGACGTTCCAGAAGAACATAAGAGCGTGGCTTTTGAAAAATTTGCCCAAAAAATCCTTGTATGGCAAGCTATTTGCTCATGCGGGCTTAAAAGTATGAGCTTTTTCACTATCGGTACAATAAACGGAGATGTCTACCCACAGGAGTGTATTAAAAAGCGAATTCTGCCCTTATATCGGAAACATACACGTCCTCCAATATTTTGGCCTGATTTAGCTTTTGCTCATTACGCTCAAGCCACCTTAGATTTGCTTGATAACAAGAATAGTAGTTATGTCGCGAAAAACATTAACCCACCAAATTGCCCAGAACTTCGCCCGATTGAAAGGTATTGGGCAAATATCAAACGATACCTGCTCAAGAAGGGGGCAGTGGCCGACAATGAAGCTGATTTCAAAAAAATATGGAACGCAGCCTCTCGTCAGTTCACAAAAAAATCAATAAATACGCTGATGGCAGGCATTCGAAAGAAAGTCAGACAGTTTGCCAACTCTTAGGGTTTTTACAAAAAATTGCATTGTACATTCTTTTTACAATGTTTAGTGATATAATTGACTGTTTTTTGTTTGAAGTGCTGTGAGAAAAACAAGATTTATTTACATTTTCTTATGGCTACTTTATTTCGTGAACAAGCCTTAATAAACCAACTGTATGAAGATTAGTTTTCATTAAATTTGACCAACTTCTGCTGTCCAGATTTTTTTCTTTCCATACAATGAAATAATCCTTACATGAAACAGAGCCGACCCGCGTCAAAAAAAAAATTGACCAACTTTATATTTTTTTAAGAACAACTCACGCTTGACCAAAAATTTTAATGAGCCAAATTTGTTTACATAAAAAAACACCTAACGTCTCCTTGGACACTTTTCCTCTATCTCCTTTAGATTCGGATTTCCCCATACTGTCCCATTAAAAAAAAAACACTCTGTATAATACATACCGTATACCATGCGAAGCCGGGGCGGGTCGCTAGTAAATTATATAATATAATAGTTTGACTACACTACAGATGCTGTTTGCCTGCCTGTCTAGTCGTGCTACGGTTTAAAGTTTAATTGTTGGACATTTTAAGATGTACGAGTATTTCTGATTTAGTTCAACAACGGTAGTGCCGTGAAATGGGACAAAACCGTCATAACACGAGTATTGCACTGTCATCTGGTGGTCCGTTGCGTAACGCTTCGTACGTATACTTGACATCATTGGATTTGGCCGGATTGTATCAAAGTGGTTCATTCAAAAAGCTGCTCTATTGTCCAAAGTAAAAGTTTAAATTCCAATGACAGCTTTATAAACACTCGGCCTTATTAAATAATATCAATCATACGTTAGGCAGATCTAAATGTAATTGTTTGTACGGTAAAATGACAGTCGATTTGTTCTAACGCTCGTTCGAAAAGTTATGTTATAGGGGTGTAGACCCATGTTAAAATTGATAACGTAGTGTTGCTAAATAGATAGTAAACCATCAAATTAGTGTAATAATGAGGTTTCTAATATTTTTTTTCTCTAAACTGAATAGTTTGCGCGAGAGACACTTCCAAAGTGGTAAAATGTGTGTCCCCCCCCTGTAACTTCTAAAATAAGAGATTGATAAAACTAAAAAAAATACATGATGTACATTACCATGCAAACTTTCACCGCAAATTGGTTTGAACGAGATCTAGTCCGTAGTTAATCAAGTATTAAATTAAAAAATATAATTTAGATCATCCTATCAGATTATGATTATGTTATGAAGTCGATTGCTGAAAAATTAGAGAAAAAAAAA
The DNA here is from genome assembly GCA_963854355.1 of Epinotia brunnichana. NCBI lineage: Eukaryota > Metazoa > Arthropoda > Insecta > Lepidoptera > Tortricidae > Epinotia > Epinotia brunnichana. The sequence goes on along the minus strand of OY977945.1, from coordinate 5,716,316 downwards.
GATCATAAACAGATATAGATCTTAAAAGTGTAGAAAAATATGCAGTTTTATTTACTGTCCAAGAGTAAATTTAAAGCTACCAATAGAATTCTTACGCTTTTATAGAAACAAAATTTTATTACCAATACCATACCTAAACGCAGTATTTCGTGAGCGAAACAGCAATTTACTTGAGTTTCCATTCCAAGGTTAATACAAGTAACAGGTGTGACGTCATACCTGTTTCTCAATTAGTATGAAGCGTTTATGGCTGCCGCCAACGAGGTCAATCTTTGTCTCAATTTTTTGGTTATTTAAGTTCTTTAATTGTAGTTGGCCCAATCATTTGTTCCTCTTCACAAACTGGTTCGAATGGCATCGTTAAAAAATGTTAGTCTATACTCCTATTACCCCTCTGACCTAAACAAATGTTTGTCCTTAGGCCGCAGTGCGCGCGCAGGCCGCGCAGGCCGCGCATGGTCGCTGGTGGCGGCGGGCGACGTGGCGCATCTGCTGGACTTGCAACTCTTCTTGGGGGCTGACCTCACGCCTCCACAACAGGTACATCATCACTTAGGCCGCAGTGCGCGCGCAGGCCGCGCAGGCCGCGCATGGTCGCTGGTGGCGGCGGGCGACGTGGCGCATCTGCTGGACTTGCAACTCTTCTTGGGGGCTGACCTCACGCCTCCACAACAGGTACATCATCACTTAGGCCGCAGTGCGCGCGCAGGCCGCGCAGGCCGCGCATGGTCGCTGGTGGCGGCGGGCGACGTGGCGCATCTGCTGGACTTGCAACTCTTCTTGGGGGCTGACCTCACGCCTCCACAACAGGTACATCATCACTTAGGCCGCAGTGCGCGCGCAGGCCGCGCAGGCCGCGCATGGTCGCTGGTGGCGGCGGGCGACGTGGCGCATCTGCTGGACTTGCAACTCTTCTTGGGGGCTGACCTCACGCCTCCACAACAGGTACATCATCACTTAGGCCGCAGTGCGCGCGCAGGCCGCGCAGGCCGCGCATGGTCGCTGGTGGCGGCGGGCGACGTGGCGCATCTGCTGGACTTGCAACTCTTCTTGGGGGCTGACCTCACGCCTCCACAACAGGTACATCATCACTTAGGCCGCAGTGCGCGCGCAGGCCGCGCAGGCCGCGCATGGTCGCTGGTGGCGGCGGGCGACGTGGCGCATCTGCTGGACTTGCAACTCTTCTTGGGGGCTGACCTCACGCCTCCACAACAGGTACATCATCACTTAGGCCGCAGTGCGCGCGCAGGCCGCGCAGGCCGCGCATGGTCGCTGGTGGCGGCGGGCGACGTGGCGCATCTGCTGGACTTGCAACTCTTCTTGGGGGCTGACCTCACGCCTCCACAACAGGTACATCATCACTTAGGCCGCAGTGCGCGCGCAGGCCGCGCAGGCCGCGCATGGTCGCTGGTGGCGGCGGGCGACGTGGCGCATCTGCTGGACTTGCAACTCTTCTTGGGGGCTGACCTCACGCCTCCACAACAGGTACATCATCACTTAGGCCGCAGTGCGCGCGCAGGCCGCGCAGGCCGCGCATGGTCGCTGGTGGCGGCGGGCGACGTGGCGCATCTGCTGGACTTGCAACTCTTCTTGGGGGCTGACCTCACGCCTCCACAACAGGTACATCATCACTTAGGCCGCAGTGCGCGCGCAGGCCGCGCATGGTCGCTGGTGGCGGCGGGCGACGTGGCGCATCTGCTGGACTTGCAACTCTTCTTGGGGGCTGACCTCACGCCTCCACAACAGGTACATCATCACTTAGGCCGCAGTGCGCGCGCAGGCCGCGCAGGCCGCGCATGGTCGCTGGTGGCGGCGGGCGACGTGGCGCATCTGCTGGACTTGCAACTCTTCTTGGGGGCTGACCTCACGCCTCCACAACAGGTACATCATCACTTAGGCCGCAGTGCGCGCGCAGGCCGCGCAGGCCGCGCATGGTCGCTGGTGGCGGCGGGCGACGTGGCGCATCTGCTGGACTTGCAACTCTTCTTGGGGGCTGACCTCACGCCTCCACAACAGGTACATCATCACTTAGGCCGCAGTGCGCGCGCAGGCCGCGCAGGCCGCGCATGGTCGCTGGTGGCGGCGGGCGACGTGGCGCATCTGCTGGACTTGCAACTCTTCTTGGGGGCTGACCTCACGCCTCCACAACAGGTACATCATCACTTAGGCCGCAGTGCGCGCGCAGGCCGCGCAGGCCGCGCATGGTCGCTGGTGGCGGCGGGCGACGTGGCGCATCTGCTGGACTTGCAACTCTTCTTGGGGGCTGACCTCACGCCTCCACAACAGGTACATCATCACTTAGGCCGCAGTGCGCGCGCAGGCCGCGCAGGCCGCGCATGGTCGCTGGTGGCGGCGGGCGACGTGGCGCATCTGCTGGACTTGTAACTCTTCTTGGGGGCTGACCTCACGCCTCCACAACAGGTACATCATCACTTAGGCCGCAGTGCGCGCGCAGGCCGCGCAGGCCGCGCATGGTCGCTGATGGCGGCGGGCGACGTGGCGCATCTGCTGGACTTGCAACTCTTCTTGGGGGCTGACCTCACGCCTCCACAACAGGTACATCATCACTTAGGCCGCAGTGCGCGCGCAGGCCGCGCAGGCCGCGCATGGTCGCTGGTGGCGGCGGGCGACGTGGCGCATCTGCTGGACTTGCAACTCTTCTTGGGGGCTGACCTCACGCCTCCACAACAGGTACATCATCACTTAGGCCGCAGTGCGCGCGCAGGCCGCGCAGGCCGCGCATGGTCGCTGGTGGCGGCGGGCGACGTGGCGCATCTGCTGGACTTGCAACTCTTCTTGGGGGCTGACCTCACGCCTCCACAACAGGTACATCATCACTTAGGCCGCAGTGCGCGCGCAGGCCGCGCAGGCCGCGCATGGTCGCTGGTGGCGGCGGGCGACGTGGCGCATCTGCTGGACTTGCAACTCTTCTTGGGGGCTGACCTCACGCCTCCACAACAGGTACATCATCACTTAGGCCGCAGTGCGCGCGCAGGCCGCGCAGGCCGCGCATGGTCGCTGGTGGCGGCGGGCGACGTGGCGCATCTGCTGGACTTGCAACTCTTCTTGGGGGCTGACCTCACGCCTCCACAACAGGTACATCATCACGCGGATCAGAGATCACAACGTATATATTACTTAAAAAGAAAGCTTTAATCGACTTCAAATCGGTACCCAAATCGTTTCAAGTGTGCTTATAAAATTTGAAGAGTTCTCGATTTCTCCAGGATCCCATCATCAGATCCTGATCATGGGACCCGGGAAGGATACCCTTTTGTGCTGCACACACATATCCCCCTGCCTGCAGGTGCAGGGTTTCCTAGATAACTCAGTCGGGGAGGAGCCTTTCGGGAGCAGGGTAAATGATACCAGCGTTCACAAGATATTAACAGTGGGTCTTATGCCCTTTTATTTAAACAGCTACTCTTAATAGTCTAGTTTAAGTAATCGTGAGACGGGGGCTACGATAGCCAGGCTATTTCTTGTAAGGGTAGGCGAGACACGGGAACGGCGGGATGGTGGTACTTCCAGCAGTGCACTCGGGATCCAAGCAAACTGAAAGGAGGAAAGGAGGGAGTCCACCGGGTACGGCGGGTATGCGGGGATGTCCTATCAACTCAAACCCCTCCAGGCAGTGCACTCGGGATCCAAGCGAACTGAAAGGGATGAGGTGAGAGGGGTCCCCCAGCAGTGCACTCGGGATCCAAGCGAACTGAAAGGGATGAGGTGAGAGGGGTCCCCCAGCAGTGCACTCGGGATCCAAGCGGCCGGGAGTCCACCGGGTACGGCGGGTATGCGGGGATGTCCTATCAACTCAAACCCCTCCAGGCAGTGCACTCGGGATCCAAGCGGCCGGGAGTCCACCGGGTACGGCGGGTATGCGGGGATGTCCTATCAACTCAAACCCCTCCAGGCAGTGCACTCGGGATCCAAGCGGCCGGGAGTCCACCGGGTACGGCGGGTATGCGGGGATGTCCTATCAACTCAAACCCCTCCAGGCAGTGCACTCGGGATCCAAGCGGCCGGGAGTCCACCGGGTACGGCGGGTATGCGGGGATGTCCTATCAACTCAAACCCCTCCAGGCAGTGCACTCGGGATCCAAGCGAACTGAAAGGGATGAGGGGAGCGGGGTCCCCCAGCAGTGCACTCGGTAACCAAGCGGCCAGGGGAGCAAAGACTACAATATACATACTGAGATAGACAGGCAACTCGACCAAATTGAGAAGGCATTTAATGCTTGCGTATACAGGCGCCATCTCTTCTGCGGTAGTTACAACTTTTCTTTGAATGTTCAAAACATACAAAAAGTGCGTCGGTCGTAGGGATTGAACCCCGGATCATCGACTCCAAACCGTCTGTACCCCTAGGCTACTGATGCCTTGTGACAATACGGCGAATTTTGAAATACCTTGACAACCTAGCCTAGCAATCGCTAGAGCTTCAGAGAGTTCGCCAGCTATCAAGAAGGTGGCACTGTTTTCAATAAGAAACTGGATTTGCATTAAGTTCTAAGTTCGCATAGCATGCAGGGGAGTGGGAATGCCAAGCAGTGAACTCGGAGTCCTAGCGGCCTGGCGGGAAGGAAGGGAGGGTGAGGGCAGAGTTGTGCACACGGCGAGCCGCTAGCAAAAACTCCTTCAGTCTTTTTTTTTTTTTTTTTTCCCTCCTATCTTTCCAAGTTGGGCCCCGAAGGGGCCCTTAACTAATTGCCTATAACTAAAGGTGGCTCACATGAGCACATCCATTTTTAAAAACATCACTGGAACCAATTCCAAGTTTATTTACATGCGGATGTGGCCTAATTTCTACTCCTTCGGTCTGGCGGGCGCGCGCGCTTATATGTGGGCCGGCGGGGTATGGTGCGGTGGGGTGCGGTGCGGTGCGCCGGCCTGCTCCCCGCGCGGTTGACCCCGTGCGTCGGCGCCGCTGCGGCGGCCGTGTTGTGGCTTGCTCGTACGTCACACTTTCAAACAAAAAAAGAATTTTCCAAATAGGTCCAGGCTCCTATTTCACCAACTTGACAATTGTCACCTGACACTGACAATTCGCCATACATTGCTTGTTCTAGAAGTTAAGGTGGTCGCTTGGCTACTTGTGGAACCAGCAATGTACGGAGAATTGTCGCTGTCAGGTGACAATTGTCAACTTGGTGAAATAGTTTTTTAACTACCTTGGGGCGGTGTATTGGTCTATGTAGATAAACAAGGTAGTTCACTAAATTATAGAGTTTATTAATTGATTGTTCACACAAGGTTATGTTACACGAAGTTAAGTTAACACAGGCTATCTAGTTGGGAGCGATGTGCGAGTCGCGCTATACCGCGGCAGACTGACGAGCCTTCCCGGTCGCTCTGGTTTGTAAATAGATTTGCTGAATCAGCATGTAGCGAGTAGCTACATCACTCCCCCTTTTTTGAAAAAGATACAAACAAAATAAAAAAAATTAAGAAGGAAAAAAAAAATTTTTAAACACTTAAATCAAAATATATGGAAACAATAAGAAAAAAATGTAAACATTTATACATACTCATTGTACACCTTATAAAAATGAAATAAACAATGTTAACAAAAACGAAAAGTTCTTTTCTTTCTGCTGCGGAACCCTGATATTATTAGTACACTGGTGCCTGCGTCCTAGGCGTAACATTGATCTGTGTCGGCGGTGGCATCTTGCTGACAGTTTTTAGAAGCCATTTCTTTGCACCGTTTTTACATTTGATCCTTATGACGTAACATAGAGTTATTAGGAGCACTGTTCCGCAGATTAACAACCCAATTCCAACATAATTGAGTTTGTTTTCCATTTGGCTTGATAAGTTTTGAACGGTGGCTACCGCTACTGCATTGTGATTGTTTTGTTCTTTACTTTGTGACCAACCCATCTTGCTTTATTTACTCAGATAAAAATATACTCCGAATTCGTTGCGTGAAAATAATGTTCTGATTTTATTTCGTTAAAATTACTAAGAAGAAAACAATCACTTTAGCTTACATGCCACAATCGTGTTCTACTTTTATCTATACACGCGTCACAGTAGAATTATGTCCGCAGTACAACATTGTCATAATAAATCTCATTGTGAGATGCTTACTATTATGCATACTGTGTGCTATGTTGCTGACTGTGCTTTGTACTTTAGTCGCTCGCCCGTGACCTTCTTATTACAATGTTGACTATAAACAATAAGTAGGTATAGTTGACACAATTGAATGATTTCCATACAGTTGCGTCAATTATACTTTCGGATATTGCGGAACCCAAAATGTGTGGGCCCGACTTTATGTTACACGTAAATACATATTAGTAATATAAATGATTAAATGGTAGCGACTGTCCTGAACCCACTCTGCAATAATTAATTAAAAAAAATTCATTCCCATGAACCGTCACCATACAGTGTTTCAGAATAGCCGCGCCGTGAAAACATAAAAAAATATTATTATTAGCTACGAAAAATGACGTAATTGCCTAGCATTATGTTGTTGCCATTGAAATACACTGGATTTGCATAGAGTCATGATATTACAATTAAATAATGATTCATGTGTCAATAAGGTAACGAACTGGCCTGTTAATAACTCTCCCGCTGCGTGTGGTACGAGTACATAGAATAGGTGTTGGGCTTGGCAAATCGTTTTGATTACTTGTAATATTTTGTTCTGTGCTGTTTTGTTCATTCTCATTTAATAAGAATGCTGGTTTGAGACGATCTATCGAGATTTCCGCTTGCCTATTTTGTAATTGCACTTTAAACATTTTACTTGATTTCCTTATTACTCGATATGGACCGTCATATGATGGGGTCAAAGGTTTTCTCACCATGTCATTTCGTATAAAAACATGGGTACAGTTATCGAGTTCTTTATAAACGAAAATTCTTTTTTGATTATTTGCCCTTTGATGTGGAATGGGTTTGAGATTGGCGATTATACTTCTGAGTCGTTCGACGTATGCCGACGGGTCCAAATTACCTACCTGTGACGAATTATAGAAGTCTCCCGGCAGCCTGATTGGTTGACCGTACACCATCTCTGCAGCACTAACGTCACTGTCTGATTTAATGGCTGCTCTCAAACCCAGTAACACCGTTGGAAGTTCCTCCAGCCAGGACGCGTTTTCTGCCAACCGGGCCGTAAGTGCTGCCTTCAGCGACCTGTGCCATCTCTCTAGCAGCCCATTGCTGATAGGGTGGTATGCTGTAGTGCGATTGCGTTTAATGCCTAAAAATTTCATTAAACAAGTGAACAGCTCGCTCTCAAATTGCCTACCTTGATCCGTGGTTATATGTATCGGCGCTCCGAAACGGCAAATCCAGTGTTCGTAAACCGTTTTGGCCACCGTCTCCGCCGTCATGTCTTCTATCGCGATTGCTTCTGGCCAACGTGAAAACCTGTCAATCATTGTGACCAGATACCTATGACCCTGTTGCGTGGTAGGTAAAGGGCCTACCAGATCTACATGTACATGCTCAAATCTTCCGGCCGGCTGAAATTCTCCTAGATGTGAGATGACATGCCTACTTACTTTGCTTCTTTGACATTCGACACACGCCCTGGCCCATGTACCTATGTCCTTATTCATACTTGGCCAGAAAAACTTTTTAACCACCATTTTCCTGGTGGTCCTAATACCAGGGTGGCTGATGTTATGTATTGATTCGAAAATATTTTTTCTAAATGAAATTGGTACAACAGGCCGTGGCGTGTTTGTAGAAGTTTCGCAATGTAACACTTCGTTCGAGCTAGGTATCGCTACGTATGCGAAACGTGACTCACTGGAATTTGACGCCGATACGCTAACATCCGCTCGCTGTGCCTGCGCTAATTCTTCGAAATCGACTACTGTAGGACATATTATAGTTTCAATTCGCGATAATGCGTCTGCGACTGTATTTTTAGTCCCCTCTATATGCCTAATCTCGTTAGTGAATTGGCTAATGAACATGAGTCGATTTGCTCTTTTTTGCGTCTCGTTGGCAGTACTTATCTTGCTCAATGCGAAAGTGAGAGGTTTATGATCAGTGTATACAATTAATTCCCTGCCTTCTATCAGGTACCTAAAATGTATAATGGCCATGTAAATCGCTAACAGCTCTCTGTCAAACGTAGAGTAACCTTTTTGCGTGGGCGAGAATGCCTTGGAGAAATACCCAAGAGGTTTCCACACGTTGCCTATTTTTTGTTGCAGCACACCTCCGGCCATGGAGCCGGAGGCGTCTGTCATGAGCGCTAGGGGAACATTTGCCGCTGGATAAGATAACGTAGCGGCGCGTTTGAGGCTCTCCTTACTTTGTATAAATGCAGCGTTCGCTTCGTCGTCCCACACTATTTTGGTTTTATCTTTTTTCTTGGCATTGTGTAGGAATTTATTTAAATGTGCTTGCGTATCGGCTGCTTGTTTAATGTGCGCTCTGTAAAAATTGATCATGCCCAGAAAACGCCTTAGTTGCTCTACGTTTTCTGGCCTAGGGAAATCGATGATGGCTCTTACTTTGTCATCGAGCGGCTTAATACCTGCCGACGAGACTGCGTACCCTAGGAAATTAACAGCGCGTCTCCCGAAACAGCACTTATTCAGATTGATTGTGATACCGTATTGCTGAAATATCGCGCATATTTTTTCAAAATGTGACCTATGGACTTGCTCGGACTCTGACGCAATAATAATGTCATCAATGTAACAGAATAGGGTGGATTTCTCTCCATGTTTTCCCACGAAGTTTTCCGCGCCCTGGAGGATTGAGTTCATGAATCTCTGGAACGTCTGCGTTGCATTTCGCAATCCAAAAATTAACCTTGGGAACTCAAAAAGACCGAAAGGACAAATAATCGCGGTTTTTTCTATATCCTCCGGGGCCATTTCGATTACATGATACGCTCTATTAATGTCCAATGTAGTGAAAATTTTCTTACCTGCCATGCCATAGGTGAAATCCTGCAATCTCGGAATGGGGTAGCGGTCGGGCTTGGTGACCGCATTCAGCCGCCTGAAATCACCGCACGTTCGCAGCTGCCCGTCCTTTTTGGGTACCACATGTAGTGGACTCGCCCAAGGACTTTTGCTCGGTCTGCATATCCCCATCTCCTGCATCAGCCGGAACTCCTCTCTTACCTTCTCGTAGCGATCTGGCGGCAAGGGTCTAGCTCTTGCGTATACCGGGGGGCCCTTGGTTTCGATGTAATGTTTAACATTATGCTTCGCTGGCTCCCTGAAACTGATTAACTTGGTGATATCCGGATATTTTTCCAAGATATCACGATAAGGGTGCGTGGCCTGAATTGTGTGAATAGTTTCTGTCTTACGCACCCTGGACCCATACACACACACATTGGAGGTGCTATCGACAAGCCGTTTGTTAAATAAATCTACCATTAACCTATTAGCTTTTAAAAAATCAGCTCCCAAGATGGGTTGATTAACATTGCATATGATGAATGTCCACACTATAGGTTTCTGTAAGCCTAAATCTAATTGCAGCGAGACTGTACCGTAGGTTCTTATCTGTGAACCGTTAGCTGCGTAAAGTTTATACGTACACTCGCGAGATTTTGCGTCACTGAATTTACTTACAGGAAGTGCACTTACGTTCGCGCCTGTATCAATGAGGTACGCTGTGCCGTCCTTCCTGTCGTTGATGCATAGGCGATGATTGTCATACATCCGTGCTCCCCCCATTGCCGTTCCAGGGAGCACGGAGTCTAGTTTCCCTGCCTCGACCTCCACGACGACCCTCCTTGCTGCTGCGGCGCCGATGGTCGAGGTGCCGGCCTGTTCTGCCACGAGCACGGCTGCTGGCAGTTCCTGGCGAACCGCCCGAAACGTTGATGGTACATGCACAAACTCCTATTACGTGGCGCTTGATTGCTACCCGACGCGAAACTATCATGCCTTCTGTTCCCGTTTCCTCTCGCAAATCGCTGTGTTGCACCTTGACGATCCCTTATGCTGCTGACCTCCTCGCACAATTGACCGAACTTGTGCGATAGCTTGTGCAGCTCTTGCTTCAACCCGGACTGCTCCTGCTCTGCTACCTCCTCTATTTCGCTTGCTCTGATGTTAAGTACTAATCTGTCCGCCAGGCTGCATAGCTCTTCTGTACTCTTGTCTTCATGTGCTACGAGTGCAGTCCTTATGTGTGCTGGCAATCTGCGAAGCCACAACTTTTTAATCGTTGGTGACTCCACTCCTGCGCTCTTCCCTAATTCTGCCATTCGCCTGAAAAACTGCGATGGCCTTTGCTCCCCCATCTGCGTCTCTTGCATCAGTCTGTCGAATTGTTCGTCTGACGATGCCTGCAGACAGCTCAACAATCTATTCTTAAGCTCGTCGTAGTCCCTGGAGCTGCTTTCCAGGATATCGCTTACGAGAGTCAGGTCATCTCTCCCCAGCTTGCTGATCACGAGGTCATATTTAGCCTCTTTACTTAGCTTCTGAGGTCCCACTATGGCCTCGAACTGCGCGAACCAATTTTTTGGAAGCTCTCTCCAAAACGGCGCAATCCTGCTCGAAACACTGACTGACAATATCTGCATTGCCGACGCTACGTCGGCCCCGGACTCCACCATGATTTAAAATTTTACTGCACTTTTAATTAATAAGTTATTCAATAAGTTCACTCACGTCGGGGTCACCACTTTAACTACCTTGGGGCGGTGTATTGGTCTATGTAGATAAACAAGGTAGTTCACTAAATTATAGAGTTTATTAATTGATTGTTCACACAAGGTTATGTTACACGAAGTTAAGTTAACACAGGCTATCTAGTTGGGAGCGATGTGCGAGTCGCGCTATACCGCGGCAGACTGACGAGCCTTCCCGGTCGCTCTGGTTTGTAAATAGATTTGCTGAATCAGCATGTAGCGAGTAGCTACAGTTTCTATGTTTTTCCGGCTCACGGGACAATGATGTCCTGGACCTTTGGAAGGCGTGCGTGGGGCTAGGACCTACAAAGTACCAACTGAGCCAACACGTAGAGGCCCTTTTGACAATTTAATTATTATTATTATAAGCTTTATTAACAGAAGGTAAGTATGTTACATAGTATACGATTTCATAATATTTTTGGTGCATTTGTGCCTTCAGTTTGCCATTTGGCAAAGGTCTCCTCCAGTGATCTCCAGTGATGTAGCTCTTGGGCTGCTCTCTGCCAGTTCACACCCGCTACCTGTTTTATTTGGTCGTCCCATCTTTGAAATGAAATCAAATCTCGTTTATTCACATTAAACATATGTTTCACATTAAGCACAGGTGTTACAGTCATTTTCTTGTTCCTTAATATGTTTAGCCCAAACAGGCATGTGAAGATTACCATTACGTATAATTCATGCTTATGTCACGTCAAACGCAAGCAAAATAATAGTTAAATACAAAATGTCTAAAAGTACATACACTTTGGTATGGTCTACATCGCTCTCTTGATCCCTCTTGGGTTCCAATTCAGTAAATGTTTAGGCCACTTGCCTGCTTTATCTCTTGCCATGTGTCCAGCCCATTTCCACAAAGGTTTTGTAATAGTTTAGTGACATCTTTGACATTGGGTTTTTCTCTTATGTGTGATAGTTTGTGTTTATGTTGTTTTTAATGCAAAGAAGGCTGCGCTCCATATTCTGCTGGCATACCTTGAGCCTTGCCAACAAACTTACAAATAATGCCTCATAGTTGACACTTATCGTTATAGAAATAGCAGAATATGTAACATAATTAACATTATCAGGTGTCAGAAAGCGGCTGGTCGTGTCCGAGCGGCGTGTGGGGCGCCATGTCGGCCGCCGCGCTCGAGATGAGGCACCAGGATGTCATGGCGTGGGAGAAGAACCACTCCGAGATAGTAAGTAATACTGGACACGTTACCACAATAACTAGTCGCAGGTGTCAGAAAGCGGCTGGCCGTGTCCGAGCGGCGTGTGGGGCGCCATGTCGGCCGCCGCGCTCGAGATGAGGCACCAGGATGTCATGGCGTGGGAGAAGAACCACTCCGAGATAGTAAGTAATACTGGACACGTTACCACAATAACTAGTCGCAGGTGTCAGAAAGCGGCTGGCCGTGTCCGAGCGGCGTGTGGGGCGCCATGTCGGCCGCCGCGCTCGAGATGAGGCACCAGGATGTCATGGCGTGGGAGAAGAACCACTCCGAGATAGTAAGTAATACTGGACACGTTACCACAATAACTAGTCGCAGGTGTCAGAAAGCGGCTGGCCGTGTCCGAGCGGCGTGTGGGGCGCCATGTCGGCCGCCGCGCTCGAGATGAGGCACCAGGATGTCATGGCGTGGGAGAAGAACCACTCCGAGATAGTAAGTAATACTGGACACGTTACCACAATAACTAGTCGCAGGTGTCAGAAAGCGGCTGGCCGTGTCCGAGCGGCGTGTGGGGCGCCATGTCGGCCGCCGCGCTCGAGATGAGGCACCAGGATGTCATGGCGTGGGAGAAGAACCACTCCGAGATAGTAAGTAATACTGGACACGTTACCACAATAACTAGTCGCAGGTGTCAGAAAGCGGCTGGCCGTGTCCGAGCGGCGTGTGGGGCGCCATGTCGGCCGCCGCGCTCGAGATGAGGCACCAGGATGTCATGGCGTGGGAGAAGAACCACTCCGAGATAGTAAGTAATACTGGACACGTTACCACAATAACTAGTCGCAGGTGTCAGAAAGCGGCTGGTCGTGTCCGAGCGGCGTGTGGGGCGCCATGTCGGCCGCCGCGCTCGAGATGAGGCACCAGGATGTCATGGCGTGGGAGAAGAACCACTCCGAGATAGTAAGTAATACTGGACACGTTACCACAATAACTAGTCGCAGGTGTCAGAAAGCGGCTGGCCGTGTCCGAGCGGCGTGTGGGGCGCCATGTCGGCCGCCGCGCTCGAGATGAGGCACCAGGATGTCATGGCGTGGGAGAAGAACCACTCCGAGATAGTAAGTAATACTGGACACGTTACCACAATAACTAGTCGCAGGTGTCAGAAAGCGGCTGGCCGTGTCCGAGCGGCGTGTGGGGCGCCATGTCGGCCGCCGCGCTCGAGATGAGGCACCAGGATGTCATGGCGTGGGAGAAGAACCACTCCGAGATAGTAAGTAATACTGGACACGTTACCACAATAACTAGTCGCAGGTGTCAGAAAGCGGCTGGTCGTGTCCGAGCGGCGTGTGGGGCGCCATGTCGGCCGCCGCGCTCGAGATGAGGCACCAGGATGTCATGGCGTGGGAGAAGAACCACTCCGAGATAGTAAGTAATACTGGACACGTTACCACAATAACTAGTCGCAGGTGTCAGAAAGCGGCTGGCCGTGTCCGAGCGGCGTGTGGGGCGCCATGTCGGCCGCCGCGCTCGAGATGAGGCACCAGGATGTCATGGCGTGGGAGAAGAACCACTCCGAGATAGTAAGTAATACTGGACACGTTACCACAATAACTAGTCGCAGGTGTCAGAAAGCGGCTGGTCGTGTCCGAGCGGCGTGTGGGGCGCCATGTCGGCCGCCGCGCTCGAGATGAGGCACCAGGATGTCATGGCGTGGGAGAAGAACCACTCCGAGATAGTAAGTAATACTGGACACGTTACCACAATAACTAGTCGCAGGTGTCAGAAAGCGGCTGGCCGTGTCCGAGCGGCGTGTGGGGCGCCATGTCGGCCGCCGCGCTCGAGATGAGGCACCAGGATGTCATGGCGTGGGAGAAGAACCACTCCGAGATAGTAAGTAATACTGGACACGTTACCACAATAACTAGTCGCAGGTGTCAGAAAGCGGCTGGCCGTGTCCGAGCGGCGTGTGGGGCGCCATGTCGGCCGCCGCGCTCGAGATGAGGCACCAGGATGTCATGGCGTGGGAGAAGAACCACTCCGAGATAGTAAGTAATACTGGACACGTTACCACAATAACTAGTCGCAGGTGGCAGAAAGCGGCTGGCCGTGTCCGAGCGGCGTGTGGGGCGCCATGTCGGCCGCCGCGCTCGAGATGAGGCACCAGGATGTCATGGCGTGGGAGAAGAACCACTCCGAGATAGTAAGTAATACTGGACACGTTACCACAATAACTAGTCGCAGGTGTCAGAAAGCGGCTGGTCGTGTCCGAGCGGCGTGTGGGGCGCCATGTCGGCCGCCGCGCTCGAGATGAGGCACCAGGATGTCATGGCGTGGGAGAAGAACCACTCCGAGATAGTAAGTAATACTGGACACGTTACCACAATAACTAGTCGCAGGTGTCAGAAAGCGGCTGGTCGTGTCCGAGCGGCGTGTGGGGCGCCATGTCGGCCGCCGCGCTCGAGATGAGGCACCAGGATGTCATGGCGTGGGAGAAGAACCACTCCGAGATAGTAAGTAATACTGGACACGTTACCACAATAACTAGTCGCAGGTGGCAGAAAGCGGCTGGCCGTGTCCGAGCGGCGTGTGGGGCGCCATGTCGGCCGCCGCGCTCGAGATGAGGCACCAGGATGTCATGGCGTGGGAGAAGAACCACTCCGAGATAGTAAGTAATACTGGACACGTTACCACAATAACTAGTCGCAGGTGGCAGAAAGCGGCTGGTCGTGTCCGAGCGGCGTGTGGGGCGCCATGTCGGCCGCCGCGCTCGAGATGAGGCACCAGGATGTCATGGCGTGGGAGAAGAACCACTCCGAGATAGTAAGTAATACTGGACACGTTACCACAATAACTAGTCGCAGGTGTCAGAAAGCGGCTGGTCGTGTCCGAGCGGCGTGTGGGGCGCCATGTCGGCCGCCGCGCTCGAGATGAGGCACCAGGATGTCATGGCGTGGGAGAAGAACCACTCCGAGATAGTAAGTAATACTGGACACGTTACCACAATAACTAGTCGCAGGTGGCAGAAAGCGGCTGGCCGTGTCCGAGCGGCGTGTGGGGCGCCATGTCGGCCGCCGCGCTCGAGATGAGGCACCAGGATGTCATGGCGTGGGAGAAGAACCACTCCGAGATAGTAAGTAATACTGGACACGTTACCACAATAACTAGTCGCAGGTGGCAGAAAGCGGCTGATCGTTCCTAGCAGTAAAATGTGTTCTTAGGCAAGCGGTTAGATTATTTAATTAGTGACTCACATATTCACGCCATATTGTATTCAGGAAGACGCGGTGCGCGTAATGGGCCGCGGCTGGCAGCAGTACATGCGCTGGCGCGAGCCCGCCTCCGCTGACGCCAACAAGCGCGCCAAGGCCACAACCTTACCCACGCTCGCGCATCCCGCGCTGCTCGACCAGGGGGAGAGGGCGGTCGTCGACCTGGCTGACCAGATCAAGAACTATACTCCAAAGGGGGTGAGTCACAGTTCCTTCATTTAAATGGTTTAGATGGTTTCCTGCGTAGATGGTTTCCACGCCATAATGCGCAAAAAAATCATGTCAATCCGAAGCAGAATCCAGGGCAGTCCCAACACCATACTAAAAATGTTGGGCGACAGATGTGGCAATAATAAACCCTCACTCTGAGCAGGTTTATTGTGTCAACTAAGCATTTGCTTGGTTGATACAATGAACATGCTCCTTCCTACCACCATTATTTAATTTAAACTAATGTAATTTATAATAACTAACCTAGGATTATTTTATTATTAGGATAAGTATATATTAACACCATTGTGGACCCCAGCTGTCTTAAATAAATAAATAATAATAATAAAATACTCAAAAGACTCGTGGACCAACGAAAGCAACTAAGCAAGCAAACAATCTTTCTATCCAGTGTCTCGAGTCCACCCACTGTTGAGTATTGTATTGGCCTCTTCCTTACTACACCCATCTACAGTTCACTTGCCGTTCGGCAGATATCGTTTGACCATCGGGTTAGTGGTCTGCCCACTGACCGTTTTGATTATCTAGCTAGGCCACCATTCAGTAACCCGTTATCTTCATCTCCCATGGTTTCTCCTCGCGAAGGTATCCTACCCACCTTCACTTTAATTGCGTAATGATCGACACTTAGTGATCGACGCGACTGCGTAGATTCCGTCCTACTCTATAAAATACTACACTCAAAACTTGAAACCCCTTACTTACTTCAAATGGTGAATCTAAAGGTCCCTCGTGCTCGTTTGCGGCGATGTCGAAAAAAGGAATTATTCGCTGTCCCTGTCAGCAGAACATGTTACACTCGTAATATGTTTATTAGACGTGCCTGCAGACTTTTTAATGATTGTGTAAAACTAACAAATGTTGATACCGTGAAGGAATATAACGAAATCAAATTTTAAAATTAATTTGTTATGATAATTATCTTTAAGTTATTAAGTATTTGTGTTGTTTTTGTTTTTTATACTATTTTGACATGTTACCGTTGTATTTTTATATTTTGATATTGTACCTATTGATAAAATAACTTATTTTGACATTTGACGTTGCTTAGGATATCCTAATTATGTATACAAGTTTATTGACATTATTATTTTTCTTTTTGACTTTTACTTGTGACATTTTCTATTGTTTTTATAATGTCAAATTATTATAGGTACATATTGACGATCTCTTAGTGAATCCATCTTATTTTTGATGTAAAATAATATGTTATTTTCTAAAAGAAATAAATGAATCTATCTATCTATTTTTAATTGCAGTATAGGTTCTTTGAAGAAAACCTTTTCCATGTTTAGCAAACATTAACCTCTAGATTAATATTTTTGCATTGTGTAATTGAATTAACTTTATTTATCAATAGGTACTCGCATGTATTATGCATTCATCTTTACACCTAAGTAGGTACTAAGCTTACTTGCCAAGTTCCGTGCAAATACTTATTTTTAGTAAAATGTTATTAACGTCTAATGTTTATTTAGCACTAGTGAAATAATTAAGGAAACTGTAGGTCTGGTTTTATTCTGATAGTGTGTAAAAAAATTCTGTATGTGACCGTTTGTTTCTTAATAAATAAATAAAAAAGAAAAAAATTCGTTTGCCGACGTGCGCTACTTTCGTACAATGACTGTACCAATTCTTACAAATGACTGTAGTTCAATTGAGTGGAAGGCCAAATGTTATGTGCCTTTATACAACCTCTAATATAACCTCTAATACGTCCTTCTACAATCGTGTTGCATTGCAGACGATCCTGGAGTTGGGCGCGAAGCACGACTCGCCGATGAACGTGGCCATGAAGACCATGAAGCAGAAACACGGGAAACTAGTGCAGCGGGTGCGAGAGAACAAGAAACTACAGGTACCTTACCGTAGACAGACTATTTCATAGAAGGAGTTTTATGAATAAGGGATGGATGTTAAACATTAGAGTACCTATTACGATAACGAGATAGTTATTTGTTATACAAGGGGGGAAAGTTGTATTTTACCTGCGAGTGTTTCAACACACGAGACGTAAAATAACTTTTCACCCGTGTATAACACAAATCTTTTCACCTCACTACAGCAAGGAAAATAAAAAAACGGGTAAAAAAAAAGTAAAAAAAAAAAAAAAAAAAGTAAAATAACCTAAAAAAAAGTTTTAAAAAAAGTAAAAAAAGTTAAAAATAAAAGCTAAACAAAAATATGTCATAAAATATACCTACAAAAAATAAAAATAAACATTTAACGTTCTACGTCATAGTACTTATAACGTTCTACGTCTACTTTCTTCACATGTGGATAAAAAGCGTTTTTCTCAACAGTTAACAAACATACAAAAAGGCCTTTCCGAGCTAGTGAGGTGAAAATATTTTTTAAGGTGCTGAAGCTTCTATGATATGAAAATAATCTGCGCTCCGAGCGCGCTGTCCGAATCGAAAACATTGCGCGCTCACGTAGCGCTCAAGCGAAACCGAATCGAAGACTTTTAAAAACTATTCGACAGTAAAGCGGAGTATTATCAAGGTAAACAGGGGGTTATCTGCCCAACTACACAACTAGACATATATTTTAGTTACCATCTGATTTGCAGGCTGAAGGGATAGTGAGCACAGAAGTGAAATCAAAGAAGGAAGTGGTGCGAGACGAAAATTACATCCCGCACCAAGCCAGCGACCAGGTCACTGAAGTCGGGTGAGTGCAGTACAGTCAACAGTGCGGTCGAAATGGGACAGTCGACGTCAAAGTTATGTACAGTCGACTACAGAGAGATGTATCCATACGACGTTACAAAAATATGTATACATAGACTTTACTACCATAGTAATAAGATCATCATCATCATCATCATATCAGCCGAAAGACGTCCACTGCTGGACATAGGCCTCCCCTAAAGAGTGCCACAATGGCCGGTCCTGCGCCACCCGCATCCAGCGGACTCCCGCGACCTTTACCAGGTCATCAGTCCACCTTGTGGTGGGCCTACCCACGCCGCGCCTTCCGGTACGTGGTCGCCACTCGAGAACCTTTCCGCCCCAACGGCCATCGGTTCTACGTGCAATGTGTGTAGTAATAAGATATGCATACATCATTTTGTAACATTAAAAAACATACTTATCTTTTTAGTCGACTGTACACATTTTTCGCCTAAAAGCGGCGGCCGCTTGAGCCACTTTAAAACGTTATAAAAATAGCGCTATTATAACGCTACAATTCCGTTATTTGCCGAGATTTGTATAGAAATTTTAAACATATCGTTATTTATAACGTTATAATATCGCTATTTTCATAACGTTTTAAAGCCACTAGTAGTCGCCACAAAGTTGCGGACGAGTATTTAAGGCTCGATCTTCCAAATTTTCGTAAAAATTTGTTGTTTTGTAACCATTTGATACATTATGATTATGACGTAACAATTTTAGTGTCGAAAAAAATATATAATAATCTGCAAGATATAATTTTTAATTTTTCCCTCTGCAAAAATACTCCGTCTCCTGGGCAACATGATGGGACCACGTAAGATAACTGTTCTGCTGGATGACAAAGTTAGCAAATACAGGCTCTTGAAAAACGGACTTCCACAGGGCTCGGTCTTGGCTCCCCTCCTGTTCAATATATACACCAGTGATATGCCCGCTACAGAATGCCGCAAGTTTCTATACGCCGATGACATTGCGCTGACAACCCAGACAAAGAAGTTTGAAGCGGGTGAATCTGTGCTCAAGCAAGACCTCGACATTTTGGACCGGTATTACGTCAAGTGGAGACTCTGCCCGAACCCCTCTAAGACTGAGGTTGCGGCTTTTCACCTTTCTAACAGTCTTGCAAACAGAGAGGTGGATATAACTTTTTGCGGCCAAAAACTGCGTCACAATTCGAAGCCGAAATACCTGGGTGTCATGCTAGACCGGTCACTTACCTATAAGGTACACTTGGAAAACCTGGCCCAAAAAGTGAAAACACGTGTTAATCTCATAAACCGGCTAGCAGGAACATCATGGGGAGCTCGGGCTGACGTCTTGCGCTCTTCCTCCATCGCACTCGTATATTCGCCGGCGGAGTATTGTGCTCCAGCATGGTATAGAAGCGCGCATACGAGTAAGATCGACGTTCAACTGAACCGAGTTATGCGAACTATATCCGGAAGCTTGAAGCCAACTCCCACCAGATGGCTCCCCATGCTGTCGCATATTGCTCCGCCGGATATAAGAAGAACACATGCTGCGGCGCGGGAGTGGACTAAGGCAACAACGCAAGCGCTGCCAATTAGAGAGACACTCCATCACCTGCCTCACCCTCGTCTACCGTCCCGCAAACCCATATGGTCCGACTGCAAGCTACAGGGCTCGGAGCCCTTCAGTATCCATTTGGAGTGGAGGAAGCAGTGGCAGGAACAGGATGGAGCCCCTAACATAGACCCCACTAGAACTCCAACGGGCTTTAACGAACACCGCAAGACCTGGGTCACTCTGAACCGCATCCGGACGGGCGTTGGGTGCTGCAATCACAACCTACACAAGTGGGGCATATCAACAGAAGCTGACTGTGACTGTGGTGCGCCAACACAAACCGTCCTACACATTGTTGAGGAATGCCCCAGAAGACTATTCACGGGAGGTATGGATGAGCTATTGGCGCTGACCCCTGCAGCAAGGGACTGGCTACTCAACTTAGATATTAAATTGTAATCTTTTAAACTTGTACTCATTGTTAGTATTAATTTCAACTGTATAAAAGCCATACGATATATATATGCAAGATATGAGAAGTAACATAGTTTTCGTAGAAATCCATTTTAACAAAAGAAAGTAGATAGAAAAAAATCTAAAGTGAACCCTATTATTTCACCTGTAACCATTTCACTGCTCCATTTTTTATCAGAAAAAGATAAAAATTTATAATCTTCTTCATAAAGTAATGAACGATAACTTTATTTTCTTACTTACTTAAATTTCTACTCGTTTTCTGAAATATTCCGAAAAACATGTTATCCGCGCTTTCGAACACGCACTTCCATCTCGCTCACGCGTATGCTCAGTGACAGGGAGAGAAGATGATGAACGTGCGGAGCCATAATCGACCGAGCGAGTGAAGTTGTAAGCTTCAGCTTGGGCCGAAAATCGTTTGTCCGGTGTCTATCACGGTGTCCCGCTGTTCTCCTCTACAGGTTCAGGTTTCACAGCCGATTCTCTTGAAATTTTGTGAGCAGACCCTTGTTCGTTGATCATATAGAATTTGTTTTGTATAGCATCGGCGCACACCGAGCGTATGTGTGACCGCGTCCGATACACAAGCTCCGAGAGTTGCCCGCGCTCATACTAGCGGCCATAATGTTGCGGCTGAATGGCCGCGTCTAGTGGCCCTAATGTGCTTGTTAAAAAGAAATAAATTTCTGTCAAAAAAAATATTTTTGGTTCAAGCTTTTACTGCCGACTGTACTTTTCTGCGTACCACCATTAAGTACTCAATGAGACGATTCTAACGAGCCCAAACTCAATGGAGTTGTGTCGTTTTATTGCGGAGTTCCTATAGCCACCTTCCAGCTCCAGCATCAGATCAGCTCCAAATCATCATAATATTGCATTGTCATGCGATATACATATGCTTGCAAAATTTCAGCTCAATCGGATAACGGGAAGTGACTGAAAAATGGATTGCAAATTTTGACGGACAACTTACATATTTACATACATAGATATTTACATACATACGAACAGTGCAAGTTAATATAAGGTGTAAAATTGTACCAGTCCGTGCATCTATTCAACAGGTTGCCTATAGAGTTGAAAACAACAATAAATAAATAGTTAAATTTTCAATGCAAGACTCGGCACCTCTTAGAGAAATCCTTTTATTGCATTGAAGACTACATGAATAATGAATAATATCAGTCAACCTTCTAATTATTATCTCTACCTAAAGTCGACATTCTAATTTAATGTAATTTTTTATATTTGACATAATTTAATTAGCGACCATTAGATAATTTTTCTTTTGGTTTAAATTGCAGACATTGTTTTTGTTTTTTATTGTTCCTTATTGGACATAAGATATTCTTGATTACCTATGTATGACATGACGTTCTCCATTATTATTAATTATTAATATTTGATATGTAAAATATATTTATTATTGAATTTTTCACTTACTATTTAACAGCTTCAATTTACATGCACACACAATGAAAATTGTTTTTGAATGAATAAATGAAATGAAATGTAAACATATAATTTTACGTTGACCGTACTCGGCTCGGTTTGGCGAAAGAAAAAACAGTTTTTAGAATATTGTATTTAATTGTCAACATTTTTTCTCTTATAGCATGGCCGTGAACTTCAACTCTGGCGCCGCGTCGGCCGAGATGGACATGGGCGCGGACAGCGGCGAGGCGGCGCGCGCGCGCACCGGCCAGCTGCGCTGGGACAGGAAACGGAAGAAGATGGTGCACCACGACCCGGTCAGTCATGTGCTCATTCATCGCAACAGCAATACCCTTAGGAAAGAGGATTGGAGGAGGAGGAAGACATAGCTGAAATTTCCTTCCTTGTTCTAGCCAGAAAGCGCCAATTTTGAAATGAATTGTAATTTTTTCGTAGGACGGCGGCCGCAAAATGATCCGCACGGAGAGCGGCGGGCGAGTGCCGGCCTCGTTCCGCAGCGGACGGTACGACGAGTGGCGCCGGCGCAACGCACAAGACGACCAGGACGAGGACACGGGCGCCAACAGGAAGCGACCTGGTGAGTTACTGAACCCTCTAGCGGCGACAGCGACCTGGTGAGTTACTGAACCCTCTAGCGGCGACAGCGGCCTGGTGAGTTACTGAACCCTCTAGCGGCGACAGCGGCCTGGTGAGTTACTGAACCCTCTAGCGGCGACAGCGGCCTGGTGAGTTACTGAACCCTCTAGCGGCGACAGCGGCCTGGTGAGTTACTGAACCCTCTAGCGGCGACAGCGACCTGGTGAGTTACTGAACCCTCTAGCGGCGACAGCGGCCTGGTGAGTTACTGAACCCTCTAGCGGCGACAGCGGCCTGGTGAGTTACTGAACCCTCTAGCGGCGACAGCGGCCTGGTGAGTTACTGAACCCTCTAGCGGCGACAGCGGCCTGGTGAGTTACTAAACCCTCTAGCGGCGACAGCGGCCTGGTGAGTTACTGAACACTCTAGCGGCGACAGCGGCCTGGTGAGTTACTGAACACTCTAGCGGCGAAGGCGGCCTGGTGAGTTACTGAACCCTCTAGCGGCGACAGCGGCCTGGTGAGTTACTGAACCCTCTAGCGGCGACAGCGGCCTGGTGAGTTACTAAACCCTCTAGCGGCGACAGCGGCCTGGTGAGTTACTGAACACTCTAGCGGCGACAGCGGCCTGGTGAGTTACTGAACACTCTAGCGGCGAAAGCGGCCTGGTGAGTTACTGAACCCTCTAGCGGCGACAGCGGCCTGGTGAGTTACTGAACCCTCTAGCGGCGACAGCGGCCTGGTGAGTTACTGAACCCTCTAGCGGCGAAGGCGGCCTGGTGAGTTACTGAACCCTCTAGCGGCGACAGCGGCCTGGTGAGTTACTGAACACTCTAGCGGCGAAGGCGGCCTGGTGAGTTACTGAACCCTCTAGCGGCGACAGCGGCCTGGTGAGTTACTGAACCCTCTAGCGGCGACAGCGGCCTGGTGAGTTACTGAACCCTCTAGCGGCGACGTTACTCTAGAATTTTGTGGTGTAGGTGGCGTGTTTGGTGTTCAAATTGCAGCCTACCTTAGGTCACTAAGAAAGTTTTGAGAAACAAAAAAAAGGATAAAAGTTATTAATTTTTTTTTATTACAGTTTCTCAAAGTACTCTTTCGCTTCTATGCATCGATTCATCCGCCTAAACCCTGATTTATAGCATTCCCGGTACTCTTCTTTAGGGAGGTCTTCTACGGCCTGCAAGTAGGCATTCCGTGCATCCTCAGGACTGTTATATCGCGTGTCACGAAGTCCGAGTTAGATTTTCGGAAAGAGGAAGAATTCGCAAGAAGCTAAATCGGGGCTATACAGAGGATGACACAATTTTTCAATCTCTGTACTCTTCAAAAAATCCTTGGTGACAATGGCCTTGTGCGGCGACGCATTGTCATGATGCAAGAATTGCATTAAATACAGTAGGTAAACACATTTCAATATACCACTTAGCATTCACAGTTTTTTGGTCGTCTAAAGAAATTGTGGACACATGACCACTTGCAGAAAAAAATGTGGCCACCATTTTTTTCCCAACACTTTGCCCGCGTTTTACCTTTGTTGGAGGTTCATCATCGGGAAACACCCAAATTGTCGATTGCCGTTTAGTCGGTGGATCATATTGGTAAATCCAACTCTCGTCTCCAATAATAATGTTAAATTTTGACCGTCCTTCTCCCTGATCAAATTTTCTGAGCATATCTTTGCACCATGTCACGCGAGCTTTTTTTTATTCTGCAGTCAGTGAGTGTCACCCATCGTGAACATAATTTCCTGACAAAAAAAAAAATTAATTAATAGCAGGCGATGAAATCTTCACGACACGACCTCTTCTATTTGTTTATAAGTCACTTTTGGGTCTTTTTCATCACACTTGCTCGTTAAGGGTGTAGTGTATTATATGCAGGTTTATAGAGCAGCTATAGCCGATTTACCTCCCGCGGGAATTATGGATTTTTATAACTCCCTAAGCTCATAACTAGCTTGTGTGTGATCTGATTGGTTAAAGCAAATCCAGGTGGCCGCGCGCTACAAGAATTCTGCTCTGTGATTGGTCGAAATATTGAAGCTCCACTCGCACTGATCTGGAAGTGAAGTTCACAATTTCGTCAAATTTTGATTTGCTGCGCTTGTATGAAACCTAGATTTTTCTTTCTTTTGTACTTAGTTATTTATTTCCTCGCAAATGTGATGAAAAAAAATTGTGTATAACACGGGCGTAAGAATATTGCACTTACGCCCCTCGTTAAACAATGTACTATCTTTGACAGCTAGGACGTTTTCTTCTGTATCTGAAGTCGCGGGCCGGCCACTTCTTTCATCATCATTTAAGGAGAAAATCCCTCGTTTAAATTAAGCAAACCATCTGAAAACTGTTGCACGCGATGGTGCATAGTTCCCAAACGCCGAAACTAATCACTCTCTGCACTCACATTCATTTAATCCTTTATAATCGTAAAAAATCATCGCACGAAAATGTTCTCCCTTAAAATCCATAGTTGACGATAAAAGCCCGCGGAATTTAAACAAAAAACAATCGTATTTTTTTATTTTTAACATATTCGATCAAATGGTTTTCTATTTTCGAATTACAAATAATTTATCTTTCAAAAAAGGTTCAACCTAGTTGCGTTCTTTTTATAAATTTCTTTTAAAACTTTCCTAGTGACCCACGTACCAGGAGCACAAAGCTCGCAGAAGGTCATTCATAACTAATAATCGCATAAGCCTGCGAGTGCGACTAGTACAAAGTATTGCTAATAACTCCAGTGACGGGATAGCTTAATGTTACTAGGGGTACAGAGAGTTGAGGTGGACGAAAAAATGTTTCTTCGGCTCCCGGGCTTGTACAGTCAAGGTCACCAATATGTATACACCACAAACTTACAGAAATATGTATACAGACCTTATTACTACGGAAGTAAGGTTGTTGTATACATATTTTTGCAACTTTGGGTATATAAATATTGGTGGTGTACAGGATCTAGCAACTGTTTTACCATGTTGTGGGATAGGTTGCAGTTACCAGGCGTGCATAAATCGCTGGTGCAAATGTGCGTATCAGCAATTTGAATTTTTGAGGTGCAGGACCAGGAGAGCATGGAATTGTAGCTGAGGACCGATAAATGTAAGACGACGTAACCCCGTCATAGGGTAATGCTTTGGGTTACTAGGGAGATATGAAACAAAGGTATGATTTAGTCTTAGGTGAGTATAGGGTAATAGCTGTTTGTGTGCATGTGGAGTGATGGTGTAAGTACAGTCGCCATTACATACATCGGAGCAAACAAGCACGTCACAAACATCGGAACACACCTCTATTTTCAAGGCATTAGGGTGCATGCGCCGATATTTTTGAACACCTATAGTGTACCTATGTATGTGATGGCGACTGTACAATAGTTGGTGTATTTATAATATAAAGCAATTATTCATAAGAATAGCAAGCCTCGCTGTAAATATACAAGTTTGGTCCCTTGACAATCTAAAATTTGATCATCACAATGAGGAGTGGGTCTCATGGACTGAACAATGAATACACACGACTGCTCTAGCGATTCAATCTTGCCATTCAGACGTACCGAACCCAAAATACTAACCACTTCAATAACTTTACCCAATTGTTCCAGTGTCCGAATTCCGTCCCCACTGGGTGAAGCACAACGAAGCCCTCGCCAAGAAGAAGGACACGGCCTCGTCCAAGGAGTTCCGCGACAAGGGACAGATCGTCAAGGAACGGATACGGAAGGAGAAGATCAAGATGAAGCTCAAACACAAGGGCAAGAAGGGGAAGGGGAAGGGCAAGAAGAGGAAATGAGACGAATATATATATGTTTAATAGTTGCTATCGAGTTTTTATTTTATTTTAGTTCCTTTTTGCACGTATGCACTTCGTAATCGTGTTGTGGATAACGCTCATTTCGAGGCTTATAGACTCGAGCTAAGGCTCGATGCTGTTTAAGAACCGTGGTTGGTTTATTTTACGCAAATGAATGCAAAATATTGACTTTTCATCACTTGAGCTTTTAAGGCGACGTGAGCTCCAAAAATCTTAGCTCTTGTTTGGATTATAATACGGCTGCGCTAAATTTATTTAGCAATATTGAGGCCTTTCTCGAAGGAAATCAGCTATTCCAATCCTGAGTTTTTGACTTCCGCTCGATAGAAAAAAATCACAAACATAGGTCTAAAATACGCTTAAAAAAATCGTAACAAATTATGCACAACAGCTAAACATATTAAAATTGGTTCTAAAAATCGGCAATGCCATGTTTGAGGGAAATCAGCTATTACTTTTTTATTTATTAAAACGCACAAAAAATTAAAATTAAAAAACATGATATCCGCGCTTCCAAACACGCACTTCCATCTCGCTCACGCTTATGCTCAGTGAGAGGGAGAGCAAACCACGAACCTACGTCCCCTTAAGCCTCGGGAGTATTTAGGGTTCGAGTCTTTAAGCCTCAAAATGAGCGTTATCCACAACACTACTCACAATCCGTGTATATAGACAGTTCAGTCCACGGAGAAACGCTCTAGTATAGTTGAGATACTTTTTCATAAAACTGTCATTAAAAATTATGTTTTACCTTGGATTCCTTTTTAAATGGACTACTTTGAAGCAATTCGGTCAACTTAACACATTCACCGCCGCGAATCGCTACGCTCGTAGCCGATCTCGTGGTTTCCCTCGTATGTAGCGGAAAGCGCTTACGGCGTAGGCACACGACAGTTGTGTTCCCGGCGGTGAATGTGTTAAATAATCTCAACTATACATGGTATGAGTTTGTTTTGTTTGTAGGACAGGTCAGGATCACAGGATGGCTGGTGGACCCTTTCTTGAACATTTCCATGACATTCCAGAAGTCGCCACCATTCTGTCTGCCTGTCAAAATCCTTTTATGCAGATTAGATTCTCGAACTATGTACATTGTACGGAACCCTTGGGTTGCGAATTCGTCTCTAACTTGGGCGGTTTTTACAAGGTTTATATTAAATTGCACTGTTCGTATGTACGTAAGTATGTAAGTTGTCCGTCAAAATTTGCAATCCATTTTTCAGTGACTTCCCGTTATCCAATTGAGCTGAAATTTTGCAAGCTTATGTATATCGCATGACAATGCAATATTATGATAACTTGGAGCTGATCTGATGCTGGAGCTGGAAGGTGACCATAGAAACTCTGCAATAAAACGACACAACCCCATCCAGTTTGGGCTCGTTAGAATCGTCTCAATGAGTACTTGATGATGGTATACAGAAAAGTACAGTAGGCAGTAAAAGCTTGTAACAAAAATGTTTTTTTTACAGAAACTTATTTTATTTGTTCTATTGCCTCGTTGCCTGTTCCATTACACAATGGGTCCATTATTTTTCTCTTTTATTCGTTCGAGTAAGCAAGATAACAGTAACAGACCTTGCGTCGGGCCTTGCTAGCGAAGGATTCCGTAGGGTAACTTAATTTCAATAAAAACCAAAGAAAAAATCATGATATATATTTAAAAAAATTAAGATAAACATTATAGTACTTATAATTACCTGTACATTTGATAAATAAATTGGAATAAATTTTGACAAAATAAAAATTTTGGACTTTGGATGTTATGTTTCTTAACTGGAATTATTATCATTATCGAATTATCAAGCAAATGCTATTCTATTTACATGTTCAATTTATCTAGAAAACGAATATAATGAGACTATATTTAGAGTAAAATATTAAAGGTACATCCGATATAAGCTATTCAATATCTTAACAGCGACAAAACTCGCGCAAAAATACTGTTCGATACATTATCGTACTCACAGTTCAGATTGGTTCACAAAAATATAACTATCAAACGAAGAGTACGAAGGAAAAACGACGACTTTGCATCTAACCTAAAGATCGTAAATCGTAGGGTGACAAGCAAAAGTCACTACCAAAACTGTCACTGCTCTTCAAAACCTCGTATCTCGGTACGTAGTCGATATCGAGATACGACTTTTGATTTAAGTAGGTATTTGTTACTTAGTGAGTTTTGCTTGTCACCCGGAAATGTACCTTATATTTAAGTAAATATAATTCATAAAGTATATAATTCTCTTGAACAATATGTACAATATTCGTTTTTCCGCCGTACCCTACAAATGTATCATCTAAAACGATCAAAAGGCGACAGTTATCAACCAAATTTATTTGGGAGATTTGACTGAAGTTTGCGGAAAGCCATTGATATAATTTAATACAAACTATCTTTGATGCGTTGACTCTATTGAAGAGACGACTCTAAAATTCAGCATTTTAAATTATATTAATGCTCTTCTGTGCTATATGTAGTATTAATTCTATTACAATAGGAAAGTTGAGTGAATACATGGGAAATCGTGAATATATCGAAAATATCATCATCTTTTTCCTGCACGGGTATAATTTGGCAACATTCTCCTTTATTCTAAGCTTGTTTAACAATCCCAACATATTTCAATAATTCGTACGTACGAGGAAACTAAATATAAACTCCCATTTCCAAACATTGTTTTGTAACGAACTGGTGTGTAATTTATCTTTTATTATATAGTTAATCTAACATCACGGGTTCTCGCGTAGACAACACCAAACAACAACCTTCCATACAACAGGATTCATACATAACATTACATAAATTTACCTTAAGCGTGCTGCCACAATTTTATATATATTCGTCCAATTTGGTGATGCTATCTAATTTAAATTCCAATAATGCACATAGTGTGTGCCTTCTCCAATGCTTTGGCAATTTTCGTCTATCATCTTTAGAACCTGCGTTGACCATTCATATATTCATTATACACAACTAATTTCAATATACAATGTTAAAACTTATACGGATAAGAAACCTAAATCTAAACCTCATGCTCAACCATCAGTCTTCTCATTGCGAAAATTATCATAATTTTGTTTATTATATACACGGTTTCCGAAAGTTAATTTTCTACGTGTTCATCAGACAAGACACAGTCGCTCCGAGTTAAGAGTCTGTCGGACTACGGCTACTACGTGGACGGTCGGAGCGGGCGGCGACCACTAACGAACAGACACACAAACAAACAGACACACAAACAAACAAACAACACATTCAGAGAACGACTGGGTGTGGGCCAACGCAGACCTAAGAACGAGAGGCCGACCAACTAATTCTTACTTTGGCGAGTTATTCCCAACCGTGTGGTATTTGATTGACCTGAGATTTTTTTCCATCTTTAACCACTAAATTACTCAGTGGTAACTACTGGGAATATTGTTCCCATCTTTTACCACTAAAGTACTCGGCACCGAGTTTAGTGGTAAAAGATGGGAAAAATATTCCCAGTAGTTCTCACTGGTAACAATTTGGTAGTAAATAACAGCTGGACATATTGGTGACATTCGCAAAACGCCACAGTCACACCCCTGAGAGATGTTGTTATTATGATTTCACCCGCAAGTGTACTGGATCGTTTTCACTCAAATGTGCGACCTTTACTTTTTTTCTCAGAATTAACATATATTTCCTTGGTTTTTCCTGTTAAGAATCATGATCACTCTTGATCCCGATAAAGAAAAATGTCCCCAGTTCTTTATTCTACAATTTTTCCATACATTCTGTATGGACCGTCACATAGTGGAATTCTAAAAAAATTATGGAAAATTGGAGATTTTTTTTTCTTTATTGGTATCAAAAGTGCTGATGAATCTGAACAGAAAAAACCAAAAAAAAATAGAAATAAAGTTAAAGTCGCATATTTGAGTGAAAACGTTTGGAATAGTAATGGTTTAGCCACCGGTACTCCTAAGGTCTGCGTTGCCCCTATGGCACTAACTACGGAGTTGCGAACAACTCGCTTCAACGTCGATTGTCGACGGAGTCGTATAGCAATCTCGAGAAATCTCTGACATTAATGAAATGCTTAAGATATAACTTGACAAGATTTCCATATCGGAACTTTCTGTCTTTAGTCGAATTTAGGACAGAGTTGGTTTAACTCAACTAATTATAAACAATTGATTTCGATTGTCACAATCGATATATTTAAATTTTACAGTCAATTATGACGACTGTAGGTAGTTTGAAAAATTACAAAACTCTAAACAGATTTAGAAACTAAGTAAATAAGTTTATGATTTCTATGTTATTATATGGAATGGAATCTAAATGTCAATTTTGTATATATTCTATCTACTTTATCCAGATATTTTGTCCGAGTCCAAAAATGGTTATCGTTATTGAATATACAATAACTAATATCGGATAATAGAGGGACTCTCACAGTTTAGAGTTGTAAAATTGTATCTTGCAGCTTCGTGAAACGGACCATTGGTTGTCAATGTAATGGTCGCACGACACTTGGCGGTGTTTGCCCAAATATTCGTGCTGCATCTTTTTCCTTCTTACGGCAAATGAAAGAGAGGCAACGACTCAACGCGAACACGCAACCCCAAGTGTAGTGCGACCATAAGCATGTATCCCGAACATTCAGTATAACATGATACCATCAGTAGTTAATGTAGAGGCTGCAGCGGGGAAACTGCCAAGATCTTTCGGGTATGTTGCTGGATGCCATCGGTTGTACAGTCACCATCAGATATATCGGAACAGCCAAAGTGTTCACAAATATCCAAAAATTTGGGAAAATTCTCGGAAATTTCTAGAAAGTTTCACAAGGAATTAAGGAAATGTACGTACCTGAGAAGCATAAAACTTCAACTCTTATTACAAAGTATATAAGAGTGACAGTTTTTATGCTTCCGAGGTACGGAATTTCCATGTTGGAAATGCAAAGTTTCAATTCCCATACAAAAATGAGAGAAACATTCCTATGTTAAATTGCAGAATAATTTCGCAATATAGGAAACTTTCCGTCGGCACACCAGTAGGCATTAGAGACGTGTTCTGATATTTGTGAGCACTTGGGCCGCTGCGATATATCTGATGGGACGGGCGGGAGGGAAGCACATCACTGGCACGTTGCTTAGGTTTACAAACATGTAGTACATATTGGTAGTTGTCATACAGTTTTGTGGAGAGTGAGTCGAGAGCGTCCCCTCCCCGCACCATTTTTTCGAGGCTTTGGGTTGGATACCATTGGTTGAAGAGCCCACCGCTGTCCCGGTAATCCTTGGTGTGTATTGTATTAGAGTATCCCGTTGGTGTAGTACTGGTAGTTGTCGTAGAGCCTGGTGGAGAGCGAGTTGAGCGCGTCCCCGACCAGCTTGTCGACGAGGGCCTGCAGCTGCGGCTCGGTGCGGGCGGGGTGGAAGCCCAGCACTGTCCTGTGTGTATTGTATTAGAGTATCCCGTTGGTGTAGTACTGGTAGTTGTCGTAGAGCCTGGTGGAGAGCGAGTTGAGCGCGTCCCCGACCAGCTTGTCGACGAGGGCCTGCAGCTGCGGCTCGGTGCGGGCGGGGTGGAAGCCCAGCACTGTCCTGTGTGTATTGTATTAGAGTATCCCGTTGGTGTAGTACTGGTAGTTGTCGTAGAGCCTGGTGGAGAGCGAGTTGAGCGCGTCCCCGACCAGCTTGTCGACGAGGGCCTGCAGCTGCGGCTCGGTGCGGGCGGGGTGGAAGCCCAGCACTGTCCTGTGTGTATTGTATTAGAGTATCCCGTTGGTGTAGTACTGGTAGTTGTCGTAGAGCCTGGTGGAGAGCGAGTTGAGCGCGTCCCCGACCAGCTTGTCGACGAGGGCCTGCAGCTGCGGCTCGGTGCGGGCGGGGTGGAAGCGCGCGCGGAGCGCCGGGACGGCCGTGCTGCTGCGGAGGCAGGCCAGCTGACCGCCTGAGGACAAAATACTACATTGTTGAAGAGGATACAAAGTAACCAATAGACGGACGAGTTAGCCCGAAAGTACGACTCCAGCTGCACTTTCGGCCGAGACTTAACATAGTGCTTTTCACGCCTACTGCGAGCAAATTGCAAATAATTATAATTTTAAATCAAAATGAAGTACCTAAATGAAGATCATAATACTAATCAAAAAACAACCACGCCGCTCCTCCCGCTCGACGCCCTGTGATTGGAAGAAGCGCTGTTCATACTGACCAACCACTACTACAATGAAACATTGTAGTAGTGGTGGTTCAGGTGCTACAGCCATTGCTCTACTTTCCAGCTTGGTTTTAGACCATCTATTGCCACATTTCCGAACAGTAGTGGCGTGAAATAGTACATTGTTGAAGGCCAGAAAGTAAGCAATGGATGGACGAGATAGTTCGAAAACCGACGCGTAGCAGGCTCTATTGCACTTACGACAGAGGCTTAAGGTGAGGCATCTCGGGTGAAGCTACATACGCGACACTAAAAACCTACTAGGCGGCGCAACATTATCGTAATTCTCCCCAGAAACACACACCGCTACATTTCACGCACACTATCTCACTTTACTGTGACAGGTCACTGACCTCGGTATTTTTTTGCTTTCGTGATATTATACATTTAAATCAGTCACCAACCTCCATACAGAAAGTGAAATCGTCAAAACATCTTATTGAATAATGTCAGACTTGTTGACATTTTCTTATTCTGCGATGATTCTGCGTATGTTTCTTAGGTACATTTTGGTATATGAAATATGTACTATTGATAAGTCAATAGATTAGTCTTTAGATTGGCAATGTCATAGCAACTCTATTCGGTCTTCGCTAAGGTGCAAAATTTCATGAAAATAAGCAAGCGAAAATTTATGAACATTGCTTGACAAAAGGGGTTACATTATGGTTAGGACTCAGATCGAGCTGGCTTTTTGGGGGGCTTGAGCCTGGATGGATAATTAAATTTTATAATTCAATTTAATTCTCAAGTCTCAACTCATCCCAATAGAGGGGCCATTAAGCGATCACGTCAGTCAGAATGATCGAGCCTTGTTGGTACGTACCTATTTGTACGTCACTGGGTAGGTATCTATATTAGGTAATCCTTATTTTGCTCCTTAGTTTTATAGTGTGAGAATGCAAAAAAGTAGGTACTACAAATAATACTAAGTATTAAATACCGTCCTAAAACATAATTATACATTCGGTTTCTGCTGCTGTTGTAAGTGTTATTATGAAAGTGTAACACCAATGTATTAGGTATACCCGTAAACCAATATCAGGCCAGAATATAATTATACTAAATAGACCTAATAAACTCGTACCTACATATATTAATACGTATTTAGTACTCTTTAATCACTGTCACTGACACCCCCTGGTGCCTGTATGATTGTGATGTACGGTAAGTATCGGTCGTCAGCAAACCGAAAGTGAGTAATGTAGTCGCAGGTGATGGTGATACCTACATTAAAGGGTAGACACTAATAACATAATTATAGTTATTTGTTAGTGCTATGTGGAAGTCATTTGTATATTCATGAAGATCATAAAAACTCTTCGGTGCTCTCCAGTACCACATCCAATGAACCTGGTTCAAAGCGATGCGTTGTTAGGACTATAGAATTCGACATTAAAATCGCAAAGCACGATGTAGTTCTGGTTTTTACAAGCTTTATATTAACTTCACCTGTTTGTATGTAAGTTAATTTTGTCAGTAACTTATTTGGTTTTGTTTTATGGATCAGTTAGGGTAGTGTAGACACAAATTTGCGAATTCGAAAAGCTTGTGCCAGTTGCGCGACACGCGTAAAACTGCGAAATTTTAGGACTTTTTTTACATTTACGCCTGAATTTTAAAGTTGATTAAAATGGGGAACTTGCATGGGACTTCAATTTCGAATAAATTGCACTCAATTGATGCGGATATACGTAGAAATATCATACAGAAGAAAAAAAAACGATTGTATTAGTTTTATCTCACGTTAAATTGACGAAAAAAAATTATTATTGTTTCGATAAAATAACATAACAGTTACACAGAATATAGAATTGGCACAGAAAATGATATTTTGTATGACAAGTATAGACTTAAACGCAAATGTTGTGGAGATAATTGCAAATTAATGACTTACTCCATAGTAAACGCGCCGAGAATATATGTTGTGACGTCATAGCATAAGCCAGTTTAATATAGAGCGTTTTCGGGGGGTGCCGGCGCGTGCAGATTTTAAATGCATATAAAATCAGAAAAATAAATCATAAGAAAGTTTTACTTAGTGCTACAGTTGTTTTAATGCTAAATTATACATTTGATTTTCGCAATAAAATAAAAAGATGCAAGTTCCCTATTCCAACAATTTTATTTGAATTAAACTGCAAATCGGTAAGCTCTTAGGGGACGAAGCTATTGCCCTTCGAAAATTATATATTTTTTCCGAACTTCGTCGATTTTAAATTGCCCTGTCTGGACCAAAACATAATCATAAATCCCTCGCGCTATGAGAAAAAATATAAGTAATAAAGTTAAACTCAATTTAATTTGCTTTCATTAAAACACAGAGAGGTCTGTGAGACTAATAATTCAATCACAATCTCGAAAACACTAAAATAGGTAAAAATTGATTATCAAATAATGAGACATTTGGTGTTACTATACTGACAAATGTATAGGTATTCAATGCACTTTTGCCTTGCATGCACATTTGCCACCAACTACCAGAGAACTAAGCTCAAATGCTCAGTTCTATGCTTAATTTGCTCAGGAAAATTATTCGAAATCATCGCTTTGATTTCGATAGGCGATGACAAGAACGATCTTGAGAAAGCCCAGGCACAACACGAACTCAAAAAACTGAAAGAACCTGAGGAAGAAAGCGTGGAAGAACCTGAAGAAAAGCTTCTAGCTGAACCAAACCAAAAGAAGTCTGTAAATTAAAAAGTAATTATCGTTTTTACATGATTTATAGCCCTCCGTATTGCTTTTAAAAGGCAGAGGGCAGGGCACATTGTGGTGCGGCGGGACAAACCTTTTAATCGGCGCCAGCCGACAATCCAGTAATGCGTTCGTGTTTCAGCATACAAGAAAGAATTTTGTTATTTCACAGTAAACACTTGTACTTCGGTAATCACTTGTGGTTTTTGTATGCACACTTGTAGGATTTTTGAGTTTTTTCAATAGTTTTTGATTGAGCGTTAGCGCGCGCGCGACGGGTATTTTTAGTGCACTGTGGTTTGGGGTGGGGGTGAAGGAAAGTTGCCAGGTATGGCGTGTAATGGGATGCGTTCAAAAATGTGTGGTTGTATATTAAAAATAAATAAAGTAAATGAGTAAAATTAATAGTAATGTGTAGGTATTGGCGCCGCCATATTGCACATTTGATATTATTTATTGTGTAACATTTATGTTGAATATTCAAATTTTAAATTTAGGCACCTAATGCATAAATTGACTTCGTTTATTTCTGTTCAATAGTAAGTGTCTTTTAGTTGTTAAATGACAATCCTTAATTGGAGATACAATTTCCACTTTGTGTATTAACATTTTGAATATGATTTTATTTTTATTACTTATTATTGACGATCGTGATAAGGACCTATATTGTAATTTTTATCTCGAAAGAAATAAATCTAAACCTAAATCGCGTCGAACCGATGGCCGTTGGGGCAGAAAGGTTCTTGAGTGGGGACCGGACTGATGACCTGGTGAAGGTCGGGGGAGTCTGCTGGATGCGGGTGGCGCAGAACCGGTCATTGTGGCAATCTTTGAGGGAGGCCTGTGTACAGCAGTTGACGTCTTTCGGCTGATATGATGATGATTATTTATTGCTTTTTCCATTGATACTTGGCTACTTTCACACAAACTATAGGTCTCTCGAAGGCCTTTTGCACTCAATTCTTCAAAAAAGCCATTTTTACCTTTTTTTCGTATTTTCAAGATTGTGCGTGTAGTCTTACAGAATTTATAGAGGGTTTGTATGTAAGAAAATTACATATCAACAAAACTTTATATCCAACAATTTTTCTCATTGGACGAGGGATTTTGCCAATATTTTGATCCGGACGGGACCATGACTTAAAATTGACAATCTTCGGGAAAATAGACTATATTTGAAGGGCCATCGCTTGAGTTTATAGACCTGTGGCTTAACTCAAATTGTTTTAAATTTATTTATCTTTTAAAGTGTACTACATCTTGATGGTCAAAGTAGCATAGTTTATGACTTTTAAACCAAAATTTCGTGTTCACACTATCCTAACTATATATCGGTTCAATATACCGAAAAACCATGCCCTTGCGATTTAAGCCTATTTTGTGTCGATTTCTACTGACCTATATCTACAAAGAATAATATAGGTAAGCAATATTATATCGTAAACTAGTGAATATCTGTGAGTTAATTCAAATTAACCCTAAGCATCCTCCAATGTGTGAATCCTCTTTAGTAGCAAGCGTCCATAGGCTTCGATATCTCGCAAACCGTGTGCTTGTTTGCAAAATACATGGTATAAAAAAATGGTACTAATAATAATTCTTTGATAATTGTACTGACTGCCGTACTTCCTGGATGGCCCCTCGATTTCGATTCCTGCTTGTAAGTAATGTATTTTATTTACTCATATTTCTTTCGTACGCATAGGATTACAAATGATATGCCATTTTATACTATATATGTATGTATCACATACATACATATAAACCTGAGCTCTGCTTGGGTGAAAATAGAGAAAAAGAATTTCCCAGATATGAGACTTAGCTGGTAAGGCGAAAAAATTATATATTCTATACTACTATATATAGAATGGGTGGCGCAGGACCGGTCATTTTGGCACTCTTTGGGGGAGGCATATGTCCAGCAGTGGACGTGTTTCGGCTGATATGATAATGATGATGATATATAGAATATTTTTCTTTTTCGCCTTATCACAAAGGAATAAGGTGCCAAAATGTAAACATAGCTCGGAAGTCGATTTTAGCTACCTAATTGTATTCTCATTGGCAAGATCCGTCACATCATTATATCCTTCCCATAAAGCTTTAAAGCGAGCATACGTTGTTTACTACAGCATACTTAATCTAAATATGTATGTTCTAGTGAATTCCTTAGCCTCAGAGTAGGTAAAGAAAATGAAACAAATTCTTCATTAGTAGGAATGTTTTATACCACAAGAATAAAAAGTATATCATTCAATGTAAATTACATCATACAATGAAATCATCCTACTTCATTATTTGTAGGTAAAAAAATATGTTAGGCAACAAAATGATGCAAATCTATATATTATGCAATGGAATATTTTACTGTTTAGGCATATTAATTATTACAATTATTTACTACTTCTTCTTCCTCACTTGACTTTCAAACTCTCACTCAGGTCTGCCATGAAACCGCTTAGCGGGCGCCTACGCCGTAGGCACCGGCAAGGAGCGTAGTGCGTAGAGATTCTGGGCAGTGAATGTGTTAAAAACTTGGAGTTGAAGTGTAGTTAGGAGGTATCTTGAAGAACAGTATCCAATTGGATGACAATAATCCGTCTTGATTTGACCACAATAAACACAAATTACATCATGCTTGCAGATTCCGAGTAGGTATAAATATTCTGATAATCTCTTTCCACATTCAATTGGTTGGAACTGCAGGGGATTTAACTGGATGGCGTCATTATTACAGCGGATCACAATATACTATCATAATCGTTATAGTTTGTATACTATACGATTTTCATTGTATTTAATATATTATTATTTTATTGAAAACGTTATATTTAAGTCCTAAGACAGCGTAAATGCCAAATGTCAAATCTTTCTATATGACAGATCGCTGCCTCAATATTATAGGGTTCTATGTTGCACTTTTATCAACTTGAAATTTGAAGTCTGTCAGAGTGACACTAGGTCTAAATTGAAGTACCCCGACAATGTAACATAGAACCCTATAATATTGGGGCAGCGAGATGTTACGCACATAAACCGTACTAGACAATGCGACCTGTGTGATAAAAAAATATTCCACATTCTAAAAAAACGTATTCGAACTTCTTTCATTAATAACGGGATCTTAAGATGAGAAATATGAAAAATCGGGTTTTAATGGTAGGGTTTGTGAACGAACTTTTGTGTTTTAAATTAGAACAAATTGTAAAAATTACCGAAAATCTATTTAAACGTTTATCCACTCACATGACACCCTATTACTTCTCCCTGAAAACGTATTATTTTCTAACAGCTGGTATTAAACTAGCGAATTTTACAGTTGTCAAAATGCAAAAAATCGCGACAGACGTCCGTCCAGCCCGAGGCCGCTTGGCCATCTGCCTACTAAAATTCAAACGAATGACTTACGCGCATCCGTTTTGAGCGAGATTTTATATTTATGTGCTTAATGTTACTAATTTACGTTAATTAAAAATAAAATGAGCCTACTACGTTGTCAAATATATAATAAGGAATAAAAGGATACAAAAATAAATACTGAACATTGACTAGCAAAAAAATGGTTCTGGTTTTTAGTCAACTCGACCTACCGAAAAACGCGCAATCAGAGCTAACTTTGCGAGCCTAATCCATCGAGGCAAATTGATCAAATCGTGTGTTGGGCATTATATAATTGTAGCAAATATCTTCAAATAGCATTTAAATAAGAAACCGTTACATTTTATGTAGTTTTCGCGTAATGAAGTAGGAATTTCCAAGCCCATTTTGGTACTTTTCTGAAGCTGCTTCACCTTAAGGCGACGACGTAGGCTACGAAAACGGAAATAAAAAAATCGTAGCGCTTTTTTTGGATCATAATACGGCTTCCCTACATTTAATTAGGAATCTTGAGGCCTTTCTCGAGGTGCTAATGCTATTCGAATCCTGAGTTTTGGACGTCAACTGTAAGGCTGTACTCACACATGCGCATGAGCTCGACGATGTGTATGATCTGGTCGCAGTGCTTGCGCGCCGCGATGAGTCCGCGCAGCATCAGGATCTTGAAGTACCCGAACATGTCCGAGTTCTCGCCGTCCATCACTTCCACGAACTCTGGCGTCAACTGTCGAAGAATAAACTTGTAGTTAGGTTCAAAATAGGTGTATCTTTCTAGGCAATATATTCGCACGTCGCTAAAATTAAATAGCTATAGTCGGTTTTGCTCCCGTTCACGCGTAAACCAAATAAATGTGCGGGCGAGGGACGCACATAAGTGCACTTTTAACTTACTTATAAATGTAAATGGTAGCTCCTCCGTCAATTGCAACCAAGTGTAGTTACGTATCGCTTATAATAGCAGGGCTAACACAACTGATACCGGAACGGAACGCGAAACGAGAAAATCTACTTTCTTTCCCATATAGTGCGTGTTTGTGACATGTTGCACATTTGGAATATATATTACAAAATCAATTTACAGAAATATTTAACTGGTACATACCTTGAAAGGTGAAC
Source organism: Epinotia brunnichana (assembly GCA_963854355.1). Classification (NCBI taxonomy): domain Eukaryota; kingdom Metazoa; phylum Arthropoda; class Insecta; order Lepidoptera; family Tortricidae; genus Epinotia; species Epinotia brunnichana. The sequence goes on along the minus strand of OY977945.1, from coordinate 5,677,091 downwards.
TCTCAAATCCTAAGTTCTTCGGTGATATGGAGAAGATAAATCCAAAGTCAATGTGGATGATATGTCCCGCACTGTCCAGCAGAATGTTCCCATTATGCCTGAAAACAATACAGTTGAGTTATTCACGAGATACAGACAAAACGAGACAAAAACATTCGCAGTAAGTAATAGAAAGAAATACTTTATCATTGCTGGTGGTAATTAAGTGAAAGTTGTGGCTCGGGAACAAAAATGATAGGAGACAATTGGATACTATCCTGGGTAAAAAAAATATAATTATATTAGGCCGTCAATTAAATTATCAAAAAATATTGTAGACGTTTTTTTATTTTGTTAAACAAACAAAAGTTTGGGAAGATATAGCCCGTTAAGTTCTAAGTTCCGCGTAACGTCACATTATAAAATAAAAAACCGGCCAAGTGCGAGTCAGACTCGCGCACGAAGGGTTCCGTAGGTACCATTACCAATAAAAATATTTATTTTATTTTGGTTTTAGTATTTGTTGTTATATCGGCAACAGAAATAGATAGATAGATAGATAAGATAATTTATTGATAAAACATAATGTACATCAGTATTTACCATAGACTAGGAGCTTAATATTAGAGGCAAATAACACGTGCCTGAACTAGGATACCCTGTGTTTCAGGCAAAAAAGAACTAACAATTGAATATGACATTCACATGCAAAATATTATACAATATCATTCTTATTGACTAGGTAGTACAAAATAATTAGTAAGTTAATAACCTATATATAAAAAAGGTATAAAAAGATAGAAATAAAACAAAATTATTTTAAAACGATAAATAACTTCTCAGTATCGTCATAGGACATATTATGTAGGGCTTCTCGTAGCGTTGATTTACATTTCATGTAGTTTAGGGGATATAAATCTAGCCGTGCATTAAGTCTATTGTAAAGAAGTGGACCTAGGAAAAGAAAAAATCTAGAAGAGAAAGCGTGTCGTGTTTGAATATAATTAGGACAAACAAAATCTTTACGCCTTTTACTGGCATGATCAGTGTTGTAAGGGGTTTCAGCGTGCTGTTTTAAAATTGTGTGCAATATAAATAATTGTCGGACTGTTAAAACTTCACATGATTTATAAAGCAGGCTAGTGGGGAATTGATAGGGGCGGAAAGTAGAAACCTTAAGGATTGCTCTCTGGGCCCTTTCTAGGTTTAGTAATGTGGTTTTAGCCAAGCCACCCCATGAAGAGATGCAGTAAGTTAATACAGATTGACATAACGAATATAAGAAATACATCATCTGTGAAAATTTCAACTGGAACTATAACGGTATCAGTGAGATACAGCTTGGTGACAGACAGACGGACGGACGGACAGCGGAGTCTTAGTAATAGGGTCCCGTTTTACTCTTTGAGTACGGAACCCTAAAAAGTGTAGTATAATGTGACGTCACGCGGAACTTTGACGGTGTCTTTATAATTTTTTGACCTAATTGTCTGTCAACATTGGACACATGCTAGCGCACGCTAGCGTGCGCGCTCAGTGTGGACGTCGCTCGGCGAGCAACGGCGCGCCTGAGCCGCTCGCCCGAGCATCCGTATGCTCGGCCGAGCGGCTCACCCGAGCCGAGCGCGCCGCATCCTATGTGGATTAGGCATTAAACACTCGTGTGATCCTATTATGAAACTCGCTGACGCTCGTTTCATAAACCCACACTCCTGTTTGATACCCTTCTTAGGGCTGATTTTTCAACCCCCAGATAAAACATATCTGTCAGATAAATGTTAGGCTGTCCTTTTCTTTTATATGTCTTGGGAAAAGGGTAGTGATAATTTTGTCTTCGCAGGACAGAAACATTTATCTGGTGATTGAAAAACCGGCCCTTAATGTACAGTCACATAAACTACTAAATACGGTCCTTTTTTATTCAAAATCGACATCTGGGGGTCCAAGGGGCCTCTACAAATTTGCGCATGGATAGCACAAAAGAAAATCTTCAAATACGGCCCGATTTCGTTCAAAACCGATATCTGAGAATCCGAGGGGCTTACGAATCCCAACTTGAATTTTCAAAAAGTGGCCGCCATCTATACATTATTTAAATACAGTCCGATTTCGTTCAAAATCGATATCTGAGGATCCGAGGGGCCTATTAATATAAATCAGAGCTATAACCACGAACTTCGAATCTCGAACTTCGTATATCTCCGTCTCTATCGCACTTATGGTTTATGGTACACTCAGCGTCAAATACTCTGTAGCAGTCAAAGTGGTCAAATAGTTCGGTACACCATACTAAATATATGGTGTACCGAACTATTTGACTACTATGGTTGCTACAAAGTATTTGACGCTGAGTGTACTCGAGCGACATAGATGGAGATATACGAAGTTCGAGATTCGAAGTTCGTGGTATCGCCGCAGAGCTTTGATTGTAAAAAAGTTGCCGCCATCTTGAAATTCTTTAAACACGGCCCGTTCAAAATTGATATCTGATGGTCCCAGTAATATAACTCCGAGCTTGGATTGTAAAAAAGTTGCCGCTATCTTGAAATTCTTATAATACCTACGTTCCGATTTTGTTTAAAATTGATATCTGAGGGTTCGAGGGGCCTCTTAATATAAATCCGAGCTTGAATTGTAAAATAGTAGCCGCCATCTTGATTTTTTTTTAATGCGGGCCGATTTTGTTTAAAATTGATATCTGAGGGTCCGAGGGGGGCCTCTTAATATAAATACGAGGTTGGATTGTGAAAAAGTTGCCGCCATCTAGAAATTCTTATAATCGAACCCTCAGATATCGATGTTGAATAAAATCGGACCGTATATAAAGAATTCTAAGATGGCGGCCACTTTTTGAAAATCCAACCTTGGATTCGTATTAAAAGCCCCTCAAAACTTCACAAATCAAAAAGAAAAAAAAATATGGCCCCCATTATTTTATATTGTAACTCAGTATGGGGTGAAGCAGCAAAGACCATCCTTATCAGCTTGGAAAGGGCGCAGCGATCTCTTTTAAAAGTCGCATTCCGAAAACCATTCCGGTACCGCACTAAAGACCTCTACATGGAAGCGAATGTCCTGACGGTCCGACAGCTGTTCCTTAGAAAGGTTATGCTTGCATACGGCAAAAGACACGACAAAAACTTTGACGCAGACACAAGACGACGTCAACGCTGGAAAACGCCCAAGTATACATCCAGATTTGCCCAGCGTTTCAGCCAATTTATCTCCCCTCTTGTCCTAAAGACCTTCTGCAAATTTTATACAGCCCGTCGCCCCCCTAGTAGAAGCACTCTAACCAAATGGGTGCTGCAACACCACTACAGTGAGACTGAACTGCTCTTAACTGTTCTCTGTTAATTTAAAGCTATATTATATTTTTAATCTCACGAGTAATCAATTGTTTATTTATTTATTTACTTACTTATACCTTCACTTCAAAATACTCATGATCACACACGCACTCTCAGACTCTCACACACACTCACGCTCACACATTACACTGACAGAACTAAAATTATTGTAGCTTTGTAATTTGTAAAACATCTATTCTATACTTGTCTGTTATTTAATATCGTATGCTTGCTGTTCTACTGGGTCCCGTAACACAGGGAATCCTAGCTCGGGACCCAATGACTTTGTATCCTAGTGTATCATGTTTTTGTCGAATAAATATTTCTATATTTCTATTTCTAAATTTCGTTGAGTCCGTAGGTAAATTCGGCTGAGCGCATTTTGCTCGGACATACCGCGCTATATACTATACACACTCTCAAATTCGACCGAGCGCATGCGGCCGAGCGGCTCGCCAATGTGGACACACCTATTGACAAATTAAAAAATACCTACGTGTCCAATATTTTTTGATCTAACTGACGGACTAAATATTTTTTTAGGAAAGTAGCCAATTGTCTTGTGAAGATGGGACGGAAACCGATGGGCCGATGGGATGGGTCGATAAACGAGTGGGATACGTTTGATGATATATGCTGCTGGAGTTATATTGAAGTCCCTTGCATGATGGTGCTAAGAGAGCGCATATTAGGCATTAGTCATGATACCCTCGCTGGTCGCGGGCCCGTGCTCCAGCTCCAGCCACGCGCGGAGGGACTGGCCCGAGTGCTTCTTGTGGCTGAGTCAGTATCCTCAGACTCACCTGTCTTTAAGCTGCAGCAGGTAGCTGGTGAGCGCGTACGCCGCCGCTGACTGCACGAAGTTGTTCTGCGCGCGCATGAAGCCCTCGCTGGTCGCGGGCCCGTGCTCCAGCTCCAGCCACGCGCGGAGGGACTGGCCCGAGTGCTTCTTGTGGCTGAGTCAGTATCCTCAGACTCACCTGTCTTTAAGCTGCAGCAGGTAGCTGGTGAGCGCGTACGCCGCCGCTGACTGCACGAAGTTGTTCTGCGCGCGCATGAAGCCCTCGCTGGTCGCGGGCCCGTGCTCCAGCTCCAGCCACGCGCGGAGGGACTGGCCCGAGTGCTTCTTGTGGCTGAGTCAGTATCCTCAGACTCACCTGTCTTTAAGCTGCAGCAGGTAGCTGGTGAGCGCGTACGCCGCCGCTGACTGCACGAAGTTGTTCTGCGCGCGCATGAAGCCCTCGCTGGTCGCGGGCCCGTGCTCCAGCTCCAGCCACGCGCGGAGGGACTGGCCCGAGTGCTTCTTGTGGCTGAGTCAGTATCCTCAGACTCACCTGTCTTTAAGCTGCAGCAGGTAGCTGGTGAGCGCGTACGCCGCCGCTGACTGCACGAAGTTGTTCTGCGCGCGCATGAAGCCCTCGCTGGTCGCGGGCCCGTGCTCCAGCTCCAGCCACGCGCGGAGGGACTGGCCCGAGTGCTTCTTGTGGCTGAGTCAGTATCCTCAGACTCACCTGTCTTTAAGCTGCAGCAGGTAGCTGGTGAGCGCGTACGCCGCCGCTGACTGCACGAAGTTGTTCTGCGCGCGCATGAAGCCCTCGCTGGTCGCGGGCCCGTGCTCCAGCTCCAGCCACGCGCGGAGGGACTGGCCCGAGTGCTTCTTGTGGCTGAGTCAGTATCCTCAGACTCACCTGTCTTTAAGCTGCAGCAGGTAGCTGGTGAGCGCGTACGCCGCCGCTGACTGCACGAAGTTGTTCTGCGCGCGCATGAAGCCCTCGCTGGTCGCGGGCCCGTGCTCCAGCTCCAGCCACGCGCGGAGGGACTGGCCCGAGTGCTTCTTGTGGCTGAGTCAGTATCCTCAGACTCACCTGTCTTTAAGCTGCAGCAGGTAGCTGGTGAGCGCGTACGCCGCCGCTGACTGCACGAAGTTGTTCTGCGCGCGCATGAAGCCCTCGCTGGTCGCGGGCCCGTGCTCCAGCTCCAGCCACGCGCGGAGGGACTTGCCCGACTGCTTCTTGATCTGGTGCAGGGACACCGAGTTCAATACCTGCCGGAAAAACAAATATTTAGCTCGTTGTCGTAAGCAAAATTATCCTTAGAGGTTTGATGCAAGATCCCCTTATATCACCGACACTGCCCGAGGAGGGCGCTCCTAGCGGGCACAAGCCCGCGTAGGATGCGTTAGGGTGGGACCGCAGAAGAAGAGGAATGCCGGTATTACGGTGCGCCGTTTTCCCTATCCTCTGCAGCCGAGACGTGATCGGTGGTGGAACCACAGACCTGATCTGCCACCGGGTGCTGGATTTTCCGCAAAACATCTGGCGTGCCTCACGTGGAGGGCCCCCGGGCATCCGCGAAGGAGCCGCTTGTGGGCGGCTGCCGCCGGCGGGGTCGCGGATGTGTGCAAGCGTTCCCGTAACCTCGCCACAAGGAGGCGGCGAGGCGGCAAGTGGGGGGGTTTTAGTGGGTACACCGTCTCATTAGCCCATACGGAAGTCCCACATAACCACTCGAATCACCCCCTGCACCCGGGTGGTATGCCGAACGCAAGGCAAAAAAGAGGGTTTGTTTTATAACTATCACGAAAAGTTAACTGTTTCTGAAAAAAAAAATTGATGAAATGAAAATTCAGCGAAACATTCATCCGATGAAACGTTTGTCGGTAAAGCAAGGGTATTCCGTATGATGCAATGGAATTTTTAAGGTTAAATATTAACAGTTATGCTAAACACTCGACGCTCTACACCAATAATGATAATTGATAACATAAGAACCAAATCATTCTGTAGAAATTTCGCTGTAGCACAAAGAAAAACACACACCGCACCACATTTTCGGCCGTAGGAATGTGATTTCGCAAAGATTGCTGGTACCTAGGAGAGCCGCACAACCAGTGTTCGCATAAATAGGGCAGATGCAGTGGCTGCATCGTCAACGTCGTCTCCGACCTTGAAGATGAACTAATAGAAGGAAGAGAGAAGATAGCACTCACTGGTTGGATCAAGCCGGACTCCTTATCCAGACACAGGATCTCATACGGATGGAGCTTCAATGGCACCCTCTCCAAGTCCCATACAGCCTGCAGTCTGCGCAGCAGTTGCGCAGCGAGCATCTCCTGCCGCAGGTCGTCACCGACTTTGACGATGCAGCCGAGCAGCCGCCAGCCGGCTAGCGAACCGTATGGCGAGGAGGAGCGCATGCGAGCGAGTTTGGTTTCCCAGGATTCCTGGAAAGTTAATATAAAAATTTAGTTAGAAGAAAAAATCTGCTGGTAATATTATAGGAACCGTAGTTTAAATTTTAGGGTGACGACCATATTCTTGGCCAGTAGTTAGTCATACAAACTGAATAAGTGAACAAAGTTCCGATGTGATTCAAAAGCCTATGGTGTCTCACTGTTGGGCAACCCCTCTTTTTCCAACCCTCCCGATACTGAGCAGTCTCTGGTCATTCTTTTAAAAAGGAGTCTAGCTCTTGGCGCCATCGCCGGCGAGGTCTGTCGCGTCTCCGTTTCGAGCTGTCGGGCTGCCACTCAGCATGCGGCTAGGGTATAAATGATAGGTATACAAGGTAGACATACTCAGAGTCAGGTCTCGTGTCAGTTACCTTGAGTGCGAGCGCAGACGGGTCGTGCGGGTCGTGGCGGAAGGTGTTGGGCGGCGGCGCGGCCGTGGCGTCCGCCAGTCGCCGCCGCACGTCGCCCGCGCCCACCGCCAGGGACTCGCGCGAGCCCGCGGAGGAGGCCGACAGGCAGGACACGGCTGACAACTGGGGAGGGACACAACACGGTCATCGACACGGGAAATATCACTGGAGATCGAGTTACGGCTCGGCCACCACTTCCAGCGGCAGCGGCAACGGTTCGCAACACTTGGGGCCGAAAGATCGCGCTCCCAAACCGCTGCCGTAGCTCTAAGTCATGGCCGAGCCCTTAAACTGGAGTGGACCTCAAATCATCTCGACTTAGAGACCAAGTTCTCTTCGCTCTTGGTGTGAAGGATTTTCAATTTAAACTAGAGGGAGATAGGCACTAGCTACTTAACTAACCTGTGACACACAGGATACTGGCTTATTATTTCCTCATCATCATGGCCCCAACAGTCTCCACATCATCCAATACCGAGTATAATGATAGCGAGGGCCACTCTGGTACCAAATTCTCTTCGCTCTTGGTGTGAGGGACTTCCATTATAAACTAGAAGGAGATTACCGAGCGACATTTCAGACAACTACTCAACTAACCTATATGACACACTATCAGGAGCGGGCGCTCTAGCTGGATACTGGCTTATTTCCTCGTCATCATGGCTCCAACAGTCTCCAGCGTCCACATCACCCAAGGCCGAGTATAACGATAGCGCGGGCACCAGGTTCTCTTCGCTCTTGGTGTGAGGGACTTCCATCATAATCTAGAAGGCGATTACCGAGCGACATTTCTGACAACTACTCAACTAACCTGTGACACACTATCCGGAGCCGGCGCTCTAGCTGGATACTGGCTTATTTCCTCGTCATCATGGCTCCAACAATCACCGGCATCAACATCATCCAAGGCCGAGTATAACGATAGCGCGGGCCACTCGGGCACCAAATTCTCTTCGCTCTTGGTGTGTCGGATGGGCGGCGAGTGCGGCGCGGGCGGCGCGGGCGGCAGCAGGCGCGGCGGGAGCGGCTCGTGGCCCTCCGTCTCTAGCACCTCCACGTACATTATGTAGGGGGCCTGGAACAACATGAGTAAATAGGTGATATTAGACCTCTATAGACTGTACACCACACGGTATTTGACTGCCCTCTAACCAAATACCGCGGGCAAGTGGAGGATTTTAAAACTATAACCGGAGACGCGGTAGTGTGCTTAAAAACGGTCAATCTTTGAAGTAGAGACATATAATCAGCCATACGATAAATACATAATATAGAAGGAAGGTATTAGGCTCGGGCTCCTTTAAGGCACAGCCGGGAATAACGCTAGGAGGATGATGATAGACGGAAGGGAGGCTGTGGAGCCGCTTGCCAATGCTTAATTTAGACACGTAGAGTAAACCTTCTTTTTGTTTAATTACCGACCTAATTGCATTGCACAATGCACATGCAAAGAGACTGGCAATAAATACCGTCTAAAGTAAGAAATCTAAACAGACAAGTTCTCATAAAATCCTCTAGACATCCACGCAACACTGTCCGCGCTAAAGGCGCCCTTGAGCAACGCTATCAAAGCCGCACAATAATTTATCAATGTAAACCAACATTGAGCATAAGAAACAACCTTATTACCTACCCGTCAATTAACAAGTTCTCCATACCACGAAATAACTTGTTAAGTCGTATGTAAACGATCGCTACAAGGAATGTGTAATTGGTGTATCCAGTGAGCACTGCGAGATCCTAGAGGACTGCGCCCACCACTGGTATAAATGGGGCTGGTGCGACTCCTCTCGGTGTGTGTGTGGAAACCCCGATCAGACAGTCAACCACATGGTTCTGCAACAAAATTTTCAGGGCGGATGGAGGACCTCAAGAACCTTACTGAACTTGCTACAGAGTACTTGAAGAGGACTAATCTTAACCTTTGAATTAATCAATCTTATTATTATTATTTTCTTATATAGCTTTTATATGTAATCCAGTGACCAAAATGCCATACGATAAATAAATAAATAAGGAATGTGTCAGTCAATAACACTGTATGTCGGAAACGAGAGAGATGAGAAAATGCATTTACGCACAATGTGCGCAGTGCACAATGCGGTTTCCTGTTGAATCATGTTCCGCGGTGTATACAATTACATAAATATTAACGAGAATAATAAACATAGCAAAAACTTTACGATTGTCTCGTAGGTTCCATCTACTTATGTAAAAGAAACTGAAATTAACATTTCAAATACGAAATCGACTATAAATATGTTTACATATATAATGCGACTTGCGAACCAAAAACACCGTAAAAGATATAAGAAATTAACATATTATGTATTTAACATTGACTTACTATTACTACGTATAGACTGGCAACCCAGAACATTTTTCTTGACGTTTTCCAATCAGGCCGCCATCTTAAAAATCAAAGAGTATGTGAACGTGCAGTAGATGCGTAATTTTTCTGAGTTTAGATTCAGATAAAGCCATAGCGTGATTTAATACATTCATATAAAAAAAAAACTACTTATTGATTAAAAAACTAATCACATCATCGACATTTGGTATTTGTAATTTTTTTCATACTGGATATCTGTATACTTCCCGAGGTTGTTTGTGTTGAAACAATTGGAAATTAAAATGGATGGCGGCTAATTTTTATTATTCTTATTATTGCCAACGGGTTCATATTCGGAGACCATACTCGCTTTGCGGTCATTATATATATAAGAGAATTGGCCTAGGATTTAAATGAGTAGAACTTAAAATCTAAATAGCAACTGAACGCTGTCAATTCATAAAAACGATTAAATAAATAAAAACAAATGGTTGCTGCTAATTTGGAGCTAAAATGCTGATAGTTAAAGGTTCAAGTAGTCAGTTTATTAAGTTTAATGTTCCATTAGCACGGCTTATACTTAGCTAATAGGGAGAAAATAGTATTAGGATTTTGTCACTTCTACATTTTTTAATCTTTGAAATAATGGCCGACAGTATGGCACGCATCTTATAAATTACAACAAAATTTAATAAATGAATATTATGAAAAATATCCGTGAATGTACCGATGAAAAGTGATTACCGTATTTTTACTATTGTTGTGGTGTTGTTGGTGCAATAGCGCAATGCACAAGAAGGCATTTTTAAAAGTTTTAAGTCAATCTGCTCGCGAAACGACCGCCATCAGTGCTCGCCACAGACTAAACCAACATACGCTCATGAGCGTATGTTGACATGCGCAAACTTATGCTAGGTGATGTCTACTCTAGTAATATAACTCAATGGTATCTAATTTAGGTACGCCCTTTATGTAAAACCCTTTATGTTAGGTTTAACATAAAGCGACGGCGTAAATTTAACACATATGCATGTTATAAGTTTATTTACAGACCAACATGGATCACTTCTGTAACGGAAATATGTTGACTTTTAATTCAATTACATATAGGTCGACCACAAACATATAATATAATAAGCTAAGAAAAGAAAAAATATGTTAAATCATGACTCGATCAATGAAGCACAATAAGTTTTAAGTTCGAGTTTAGAAGTGTTGGAATTTACTGTCCTTTACTTTATTGATCGAATTATGAACCACATGCCCTATGAATGGAACCAAAAGCCGGGCGGTAATATCTCGCAGACTGAATTGCCTTAATCGACCTTAAGAATTAATCATTTAGATTTTAGAAACTAGATCGACGTCGCACAGAGCAGCATACATGTTAAATAGGCCGATCCCTGCCCTAAATTCCATCAGACTCTCCGCGGCAACTAGGCACTCTAGGCAGCTTATTTGCCATTTAAATATTGGCCTATTTCCATTTTCATGGGGACTGAAACAGTGACTACTAAAAATGTTGAGACCAGCAAAAATCAGCGCAATGCGGGAGCGAGGTTTCTAAAATGTATCAATGTATACCTACTTCTATACTGATTTACTATTAGTGGTAGTGCTACCTCTGGCGGCAGAACGTGGCAGTTATGTTCCCTATTAAGATCTTACTAATATTGTAAGAGTGAAAGTTTGGATGTTTGTTACTCAAATTTACTCAATCACACACACCTACAAAATGGATTAAGATGAAATTTGGCACATAGATAGTTCATAACCAAGATTAAAACATATGTTATTTCACCCCGGAAACCATTCGCCAAAAATTGGTATCCCACCCATACCAATTTTTGGTGGATGGTTACCGGGATAAAAGCGTTAAAAAGGTAGATATACAAATGTATGTCTCTCAGTACCTATTTAAATAAATAGGTACTGAGAGACCGACATTAAGATCTTGGAGCGAACATATTTCAATTGAAACCACTTATTATAATTTACTTTACAAACAAAGTTTAAACCGACTTCAATACAGTACTTCGCCAAGCCACATAGGTACCTACATGAACATTTCCACATTTCCTTTCCAATTTACCACATACACTGCTTTCCGAGAGCAAATGCGTTGATTATTACAGAACAAAACCCAAGTCGCTATCTGTGGGCTGATAATATTGAGGAGTTTCGTCGATTCCTAAAGGATCTCAGAATTACCACCTCATGAGTTGCTACTTCAACGGAATCATGTCAGAATTTTTGACGAACTTTACATCTTTGAGGAGTTCCATAAAAGTCATCTGTGATCTTCATCATAAGTTCCACTTCACCAAAATTGCGATTTCCGAAGGCAGATACACGAATTATAATAGAAAATACCGAAATCAATGCGTGCCTATAAAATTTGAGGATTGCCCTCAATTTCCCTAGGATCCCATCATCAGGTCCTGATCTGGTGACAATATGGGACCACCTCGGAAGTATACTCTTTCGAATACAAAAAGAATTTTGGAAATCGGTCCACAATTGACGGAGAAATCGCCGAGATATACATTAAAAAAAATACATACGGTGGAACATATAACCTCCTCCTTTTTTAGGGTTCCGTACTCAAAAAGTAAAACGGGACCCTATAACTGAGACTTCGCTGTCCGTCCGTCTGTCTGTCACCAGGCTGTATCTCAAGAACCGTGATAGCTAGTTGAAATTTTCACAGATTATGTATTTCTGTTGCCCCTATAAAAACAAAAAAAAAAATTTTAAGTGGGGCTCCCATACAAAACACGTGATTTTTTTGCCGTTTTTATAGATAATCTGTCACCAGGCTGTATCTTAAGAACCGTGATAGCTAGAGAGTTGAAATTTTCACAGATTATGTATTTCTGTTGCCGCTATAACAACAAATACTTAAAACAAAATAAAACATTTTTTTAAGGGGGGCTCCCATACAACAAACGTGATTTTTTTGCCGTTTTTATAGATAATGGTACGGAACCCTTCGTGCGCGAGTCCAACTCGCACTTGGCCGGTTTTTGAAGTATGTTAAAAAGAAAAGAAAGGCGATACGTTGCGCTTATCACTTTTCCATTAGTTGTTTAAGTTTAAATGATCAAGTAAATCAAAATAGATCAAATGGAACAGTGATAATAAAAAGGATTTCTTTTACACATCTCGATTGGTCGCCGTCCGGCGTCCGATATGTCAGCAGAACTCTTTAATGTCAAGATACGTGCTTGCGTGTCGTGAGCGGCGCCGCTCAATCAGCTGAAGGTCGACTACTGGTCACTTTGGGTACGCGAAAGTGGATCAAGCTAGGTCGATACCAACACCTAATGTGTAGTGTTAAATTACAGAAAAATTGTACGAAGACTTATCGATGCATACCTATTGAATAACGATAAAACCTAGAGGCCAGGCCCCGTAGCTTCACGCGATAAGTGAAAAGATAAGAGCGTCGTCTCGTTCTATCGAACGGTGTCAGCCAGGGACGGATGCTCTATCATATCACTTATCGCGTGATCCATGCTACGGGGCCTGGTGAATATAAATCTCATTTCAATCTCATAAAGACTTTGACAGGGAAAAAAATTCTCACTTTATCTGAAAGTAAATCAAAGTAATAAGACTAGTAAGTTCCAAGCATTGGCAGAGTTCTTTTGGTCTAACCCGCCTAATACAAATTCCTAAATCGACTAACAAAGGAAGGACGCAAGTTACAATTTTGATATAATGTGAGAACGTACTTGTACTATTAATATACGAAATAATAAAAACCGGCCTTTAAGGTCACAAACTACGTATACTTCTTATCTCCTAATCAATGCAATAAAACTTGGCATTAACAGGATCTCGTGATAACTTATAATATTATGCAAGGTAATTCCAATTCCATTGTTATTCAAACAATATCATACGCGAGTCTATCGCAAAAACATTTAGGCACGCTTGCTTGAGATAGGTACGTTTTAAGTTTTTATTAATACCACGACGGTGGGAAACAGGAATACGGCCTGGCTGATGGTGTCATACACCGATTCGTTCCTATTTTGATCATAATATGCCAAAAGTGTAACCGTTGCACCAAGTATATAACAATCATTTCAATCTAATGTAAGAGTATACGAAATTGTATAAATATGTTGTACAGTCGCTAGTGTTGTGGATAACGCTCATTTCGAGGCTTATAGACTCGAGCCTTAAAGACTCGATGTGCTGTTTAAGAACCGTACTATTGGTTTATTTTACGCATATGAATGAAAAATATTGACTTTTCGTCACTTGAGTCTTCAAGCCTCGGGAGTCTTTGAGCCTCAAAATGAGCGTTATCCACAACACTAACAGTCACGGAATGAAAAGTTTCGTCACTTTTGGACCTCATCATTATTAAAATAAAGGCGAAAAGTGACGAACCTTTTCATTCATTCCGCGACGGTACAGTCGGCCAAAAATGTGGTCTACCACCCTACGGTCGAGGTTCATTTGAACGTCATGAAACAACAAGGTCGATTTCCACTTGCATGTGGTAGTAGTAGTAATATTATGACAGTAACCTTAGCGACAATCAGATCTCACAGAAACTTTTGTCAAAACTGATAGACCACTTTCCTGGCCGACCGTACAACATGTTTGTACAATTTCACCACGATTTTACCGCAGTGGGAAAACGTACAATGTTAGTGGCACGCGTCAATTGGCCGGATGTTTGACAATCAAATCGAGTTCCCGATCCCGACTGGCGTATCTGGCGCCGTATCTAGCGACCGGATCAACGATAACTTTCAGGGTTAACGCGACAACACCCAATCTTGTCGCTATATTCCTTTTAATACTTTGTTATTAAACTGAGTATGTAATCTCAAGGTGTAACCCGCCCTAAGCCGTTAATAATCATGTTCCCCGGCTCATATGAGACTTCCACACAGTGGAAAAGCTGGCTCGCTCTGCACATGGTACGTAATGCAGTAAAAACCATTAGAAAGGCGACGCACCGACCAGATAACGTACCATGGCGCCGGAGAAATTGTTCACATAACAAATTAACTACGGCGGTACAAAGTCCGCTCAATGAGTGTTCATTGCTAGTTTACAAACTATAGCAATGAAGTTAACTACCTAGCTATATGCTTTAGGTAGGTAGATAAGGAACTGACTCGATTTGAAAACTACCTTGTGTAAAAGACACAGTTTATATTTTCCGGGCACGAGAGAACGAGATTCACATAACATAACACTTCTGGAATGGCTTTATTGAACATGTCGATATAGTATTTTATGCAACTGTTGTATAAGAAGGGTCTTAAAAGGCGAGTGGCGTGGGTTGCGATGCGAGCCTTGGCGAGCATCGCAATTAAAGACGCCACGAGCGTTTTTAGACCAGTTATACACCGTTGCATACAATACTTTTTCTACGACAAATTTTAAATAAATAGCAGACTACAGAATAGTTAAACTTTTCAGGCAGCAAGTTTTCTATTCGTACTTTTGCTACTCACGCAATTTCTTCAGGAGTGCAGTTATTAATTTCTTCGACCATTTTAAAAGGAACGTACACTTTTGTCTTCACAAACACGAATAATCTTAATCGTTTAGGACTAATAGTTTATCATCTTTCGTCTTTTCATTTTGAACTGTATTTTGGTGGGAAATCGGAAATGTGACAACTCTTGCTTATGGTTTGTTTTGTTTTTAATTTGTTTGCACTTGCCATCCGAACCAAACCAAATCCGGACCCGGACCGAATTCGAACTGTTTATTTTTATAAATAATACCAATAATTTATAAAACATGTAATTTAACACACAATAGATGATAATTTATTATTATTGTAGTAAATAATTTATAATATACAAATGTTAAATCGTAAATAAATACTTTTATTTCGAAATATATGTTTATGAAGTTGGCACCACTGCAATATAGCGGCCGATTTAAAAAAAACTTAAACAGTGCTTTTATGAAAAATGTATGAACCAAAAAAGTACGCCGAACAGTGCGTTTTTGGGCCATAGATAATAGAGTTTTTCGACGACTTATTAGTGGTGTCATTGTATTTGAGCTACAGCCTATATAAATGACAGATAACGGTACAAGAGTAGAAAAAATATAAAATTGTGACGATTTATACATATTTGCTTCTATGATATTTATACCGGTTGAGTTGGCTCTTTTTGTTGGTTCTTTGTGTATAGAGAAAATTTTAAGCAACCTTCTTCTGACACATGATAAGATATCTTTTCCGACTTTTTACGAAGCAAGGAAATTCCTGGAATACACTAACCCCTTGCTTGGAAGAGATTGCCCTTTGGCGGTAAGACCGCCTGTAGTTTAACTCTACCCACATGCAATTTGATGTTTTATTTTGGGCTTGCTTTATTTGTGTGAGTCATCAAAGGCCTTTCAGTATATTACAGCATTACAGATTACAGCTTACAGACTAAAACCGGCCAAGTGCGAGTCGGACTCGCACACGATGAGTTCCGTACCATTATCAATAAAAATATTTATTTTGTTTTGTTTTTAGTATTTGTTGTTATAGCGGCAACAGAAATACATCATCTGTGAAAATGTCAACTGGAACTATCACTGTATCAGTGACATACAGCCTGGTGACAGACAGACGGACGGACGGACAGCGGAGTCTTAGTAATAGGGTCCCGTTTTACACTTTGAGTACGGAACCCTAATAAAAACAGTGTTAAGGGGAGAGACACCGTGACGTGTGTGAGTACCTATTTGTATTGCATTGTAACCTCACTGTTACTACTTGCTACAATGTCCGCCTTAGTTACATTGCAACTCTGTCTTCGAAATCCCGACTTGTCAACTGGAAACTGAAGCTCGACGCATAATATATATTATAATTGGTTGTCACTGTCGTCGACTCGTTACTGTGCCACTAATGCAATACCGTGCTGATACGAGTAAGACGAACAAGCGCAGTTCTGTTAGTGAAAGCGGAACATTCGAAGTCATTAATTACATTTAAGCTAAAACCATACCACATAAACATTACAGTAGGATCACTATCTCGAACATGACGTACAGTTAGGGGTATACGTACATAAATAAGGACATAAATATATGTACACGTCGTTATGACATTGACAATAGAGTCCTGTACAGATATTTATGTCCTTATTTATGTACGTAAATTACCCTTTACTGTACAAGCCGTTGTTATACTATAATATACCGAATTGTGCATATATATTTTCTCTGTAATATGTTCATGCACCTTCAGCCTAGGTTCTTATTCTTTACTTCTATACTAAAATTATAAAGAGGAGAAGTCTGAGACTGTAAGTTTGTATGGCGGGGGTTATCTCCGGAAGCACAAATTTTCTGTGTATAGAATGGACATTATGGATGGACAGATTATTTGGGTAAATCAACTTTTGCTTGTTGTTATCCGGTCCCGTTAAGCCAAGAGACAACAGTGACAGAATTTCTTAGAAAAAAAAATACTATAAATTGGACCCATATCATGCTAAGGAGCTGCCCCACCATGGAATGTCTTTACCAATATAACAAAAACCCCATAAAATCATAGTTTTAAATAGTGACCCAGGAGAAGTAACCATGGCAACAAGCAAACAAAAAATTGTTGATTGGCCCATTTGCAAAAGGGGGCGGAGCTACGCTGCGACAGCTAGTAGGTATAAGTGTATTTATGAGGAACTGATACTGTCAATCAGTTTAGTGAGAAGCCCCTTGAAGATAGGTATGCCTATTAAAACAGGTCGGTGAAGTAGTATTCCTGTTTGTTTCTGTTTTTCTTGATGAAATCTTCCCACTTTCAAACCAAAGTGCGGAGTGCAACCTATAACGAATGTATACTACTTTCTCTACGAAGTGATAATGCGCTATATCAGTCGAGAAATATGAAAGGCTTAAGGCACCAACGTTCCTTTCCATATATCGGTTGTTAGTATGTTGCGACAACATTTTAAAACGGCTAGTCTCAGTTCGTAGCCACGGAGGTACAATCAGCATCGTTTAGTTAGTAGCAGCCAGAGTAACCAAATATATCGTAACATTTTTAGGGTTCCGTAGCCAAATGGCAAAAAACGGAACCCTTATAGATTCGTCATGTCTGTCTGTCTGTCTGTCCGTCCGTATGTCACAGCCACTTTTTTCAGAAACTATAAGAGCTATACTGTTGAAACTTGGTAAGTAGATGTATTCTGTAAACCGCATTAAGATTTTCACACAAAAATAGAAAAAAAAACAATAAATTTTTGGGGTTCCCTAATATACATAGAACTGACAATTTTTTTTTTCATTAAACCCATACGTGTGGGGTATCTATGGATAGGTCTTCAAAAATGACATTGAAGTTTCTAACATCATTTTTTTCTAAACTGAATAGTTTGCGCGAGAGATACTTCCAAAGTGGTAAAATTTTTGTCCCCCCCCCCCTCCTGTAACTTCTAAAATAAGAGAATGATAAAACTAAAAAAAATATATGATGTACATTAACATGCAAACTTCCACCGAAAATTGGTTTGAACGAGATCAAATGAGTAGTTTTTTTTATACGTCATAATATTTTTCTAGCACGAACGACTTATTGTAAGTGATTGACAAAATAAAAACATCGACAGACCTGTTATCGATAAGTCCCACATCAACGTCATAGAGGTAATACAAAGACAAATATATTTAGGGTAATAGGGTGTGTTAGAAAATAAATAATAATAACAAAACTATCAACTTATTTATATTTTAATTTTTTTGGAAAACAATTTGGATACTTTCGTAACTTTCTTTCTTCGTGTCACTGAATTAATTAGCCCACAAGTAACTCCATACAACACACACAGACCGAATTTGTCTTTCAAATCGACGCAGAATGTCACAACATGTAGTTTTTTCCAAACCCATTTTTGGTCCCAAACAAATTCAATTTGTACAAGATCGGTGCACGCGGCATCTAGGTAGGTAGCCGATATAAGTCTGTTGTTGTATGTACGTCTTGTCGTTGAAGCAGTATGTACTTATCGATAACAGGATTGTCGATATTTTTATTGTGGCAAGCACTAAACAGATGTTGTTCCTGCTAGAAAAATATCTAGCTATAGTCATAAATCGTAAACCGCAATGGGGAATGGATGAAAATTTTAGAAACGCCTGATTTTTTCTTTGGTGATAGGAATAACCTTCCTTAGCACCAGAAAAAAGTTGCAGACTTTTCAGATGCGTCAATTATTTTTGAAAAATATAAACAGTTTCCTCACTTAAGTTTTGTGGTTAGGACGGCGAATAAGACAATTTCCTTGATCCGTCTCATATTACATAAAAATATCATCAAAATCCGTGGTGTTTACCACGTATGATATTGACAGCTGCAGCAGCTATATTGGTCATTGCCAGGGTCAGATATTTAAAATATTTTTTGTAATATGAGACGGATCAAGGAAAGTGTCTCATTCGCCGTCCTAACCACAAAACGTAAGTGAGGAAACTGATTATATTTTTCAAAAATTATTGACGCAGCTGACAAGTCTGCAATTTTTTTCTGGTGCCAAGGAAGGTTATTCCTATCACCAAAAAAATAATCAGGCATTTCTAAAATTTTCATCCATTCCCCATTACATGCATACCTAGATAGTGCCTATACACCAGTAGCGAAGCGTGAAAAATTTCGATGGGCAACCAGGAACAAAAAAAAAGAATGAGTTTAGAGTATACGTATACTATAGGTACTATAGGTTTGCCTAAAAATAAATTCTAGCAAGCCGGTGGGAATGGGCTTGTATGAGCGGTCCGCTATTGCTATACACTCTCGTCTTGAAAATATCCAAGTAATAAGTAGCTGGGAACAGGTTTGCCGGAAGTGAGTTCCACCCTTTAGCTGTCCTCGCGAGAAAACTGGAAGCAAAGCGCTTCGTGCGAATCAGTGGTGAATCAACAACATAAGGGTGGAACCCACAACCGCGCCTAGTCCCAACTCCCAAGATAGCGAAACGGTGAGGGCGGGATTAATTCGTGTAATCCTATTATTATTATTTGTTTTGTGGGCCTTAATATGCCGCTTCGACCAGTAAGCCCTAATCCTAATCCTAGCGCACACTCTCCGAAATGTATCCTGTAGAACACCGATAAGCAGACATCCTTACTCTAACAGTAATACTCGTAAAGACGTGTACCGGAATATATGGCTACTTTGGTTTCTACTATAACTGCTGACGCTGACTACACGTTAAACTAAACAGAATTCAGAAAATTGTCCTTCCTGTATTGATCCATTAGGAAATACCCGTGACCTGTCGGTCGTCGAAATGTACCTAGGTACAGTATATTTAGATACGTGATAGTACATTGTGCATTAAGGGCCGTAAGAAGAGGATTACTAACGAGAGTCTATTAGAATCCCGACGCCAATGGCGGAGGGCTTTTAATGAGTCGAGTTTGCAATCCCCTTACTGCCCGTGATACACACAATGTTTTTCATCACATTTGCGAGGAAATAAATAACTACAAAAGACAGAAAATCTAAGTTTCGTACAACCGCACCACTCAAAAATTTACGAAATTGACAACTTCACTTACATATTTGAGGAGGGCGAGGGGGCGTGGCGCCCCATGGCCTGCTAGATTTTTTTCAACCAATCACAGAGAAGAATTCTTGTGACGCGCGGCCAACTAGATTTGCTAACCAATTTGTTTGATTTATTTTTAACCAATCAGATCACACACAAGCACAACTCCCGCGGTAGGTAAATCGGGTATAGCTGCTCTATAAACTTGCCTATAATACACCCTTTACGAGCAAGTGTGATGAAAAGGTATTTACGTACACCTCTGTAGCTTTGCATTGCGAGGGAGGGGAACTTTGGGGAACGATTGGGTGTCATCACAACCTCGTATTTTATTCTATAGGTAAAGTATTTTTGTAAATAATAGTACATTACTGCAGAAGCCGAGAAAATAGGGTTTGCCGGTCAAGTTGGATAGGGATACGAGGTACAGTGCTTTTCTCAAACATGCATTGAAATAAAGTAAAAAACTGGAACCTTGTTTTTAATGGCTGAACGCCATGACGTGTTACGAATTGATATTAAAACAAAAGAAGGTTGCTTTGCATGCCAAGAGCTCCAATTCCATTACGGATCTCTTGTCTCGCCGCGCCCAAAACGTCATACATTACAGCCTATTACACAGACCACAACGTAATTATTTCATTTTATGTTTGAAAAAACAAGGGTACCTAAATCGCCAATAACTGGCCGCCCTTCAATAACTGGCCCCCTCATACTAAAAACTTCATCTGGCCCCGTAGCATGGATGGCGTTTATCACGCGATAAGTGATAGGATAAGCGCGTCGTCTCATTCAATCGAACGGTGTCAGCCAGGGACGGCAGCTCTATCCTATCACTTATCGCGTGATAAACATCCATGCTATCCGTCCTGCTCTTCTACAAACAGATTTCAATTTAGTATTAACGTGGCCAGTTATTGAAGGGTGGCCAGTAAATTAACACCTTATACTCAAAATTAATTCTATTGTAGGTGAATAGAGTTCATTTTTAGTATGTGGTGGCCAGTTATTGGCGATTTACCCTACTTATTACACCTACCCTAATTGGTATGTTGACTGATAGTAAAATCAGCAACATATTACGAAACGTCAAAAACGCTCGGATAGTTACACAAGTTTTATGAAGTTTGTATGGAAATGGGAACAAGACGTCTATGCTCAGCGTCCATTTACTGACCTTTATGTAATTAAACATCTTTAAAGTAGCAAAAATAAGTTGAAGCGTCATGTTTTTTGAGTATTTTCGTGAGTTTTGGTTATTAGGTTTAAAGATCTTTATTTTTCTCATAAGAATATACATATTCACTTATAATTATGTTATGAGAGATTTAACACGCATTATACATTATACTTCAGTATTTTACTCGGTAAGCGCACACTCAACTGATTTTCTAAATACAATATGTAATAAAGTAATACAAAAATACTAACACATTATTTGCTTATTGGTAATGTAAGAATGATTTATTTTTATTATAACTATCGTATTCATTTGTGAAAATATCTTATTACGAAAGCGTTACCTGCGTTACATACAAGTGGAATTTAAACTGATAAGAACAACAAAATATTACGAATGATTTAATATAAGTAAATAATAGAATGACGATGCCGTATGGTGATTCATGTTAAATACTTATCAGTGCACGCAGGAAAGTACGATTACAGAAAGTTTGATGATAAAAAATTGTTTAGACGCGCAATTAGTACTAAAAGAGCGAGAGTAATTAGTTAGGTTATTTATAAGCCTCACTTGAATTTTTAGTGAATAATACCGATTGTGACAATCCTTATAAATACACAAACTGTGGAATCAAAATGCATTGTCTAAAAACAGGAAAGGACCAGCATGGAATGCCTCTTAAAGCTGCACTTAAAACCACACAAATGTATTGGTTAGCAAACAGCGAATCAGGACTTACACACAACTCAATTTTTCACCGTACGTGTTTTGTTTTTTATTTTTTTTTACAATGGCCAGGACGTGTGATTTGGAAAGAATAGTAGATTGTACAACAAGTGCATAAAACGAGCCATTTAACCTGAGACGTTTATATCCGCCCGAGCCATCGGCGAGGGTGGATAGTTAGGTCGAGGGGTAAAATGGCTAATTTATTCCCGAGTTATTTGTTATTTTATTCAGGTAAAATGGCTCCTTTTATACACTTGTTTTGCAATCTATTATTTTTATCTTGCATACATTTTAAACACCTCTATACTAGTAATTTCGTCTGGAGCAACAATGAAAACTTGTGTTGCTAACCGTTTCCGCATTTCTATCAAATTACGGCAAACCCGCAAAATGCATTCGATCATTCTTATAAATATACTGGCACGATACACATTTCTTACACGTGCAGCAAAGTTTACAAACATCAACTTGTTATAATATTGTATTTCCCCAAGCCGCTGGAAACTGTGGTGCAACAGCAATCAAAGTTGATAAACCACGTACGATACAAACTGACCGGGTCGTCGGAAACTTTGGTCTCTCAACGAGTTGATTACAGGGGGCTGTGGTGGTCGTTTATGTTGGCTATCTCTGTATGTAAACTCGTTGCGTCGGTCCATTGTATTACCGAAGTCTCATAAAAATCATCATAGTAGTTTTTTTTGCGTGAAAGAGTAAACATCGAAACAACATCAACAAAAATAATAAAATAATAATAATAACATCAAAAACTCGCGTTTAAAATATGAGTAAGAAACCACTATACCCCGCTACTCGCATTTCAAACTAACCCTTTGTTATCTTCTTATTAAACCTTATACAAGACATGCAGAATGACAGAATTGTCCTCCGAATCGCTAAACTTAAGTGCCAGTGGGCACATTGCACGTAGACCCGATGGCCGTTGGGGCGGAAAGGTACTCAAGTGGCGACCACGTACCAGAAGACTCAGCGTGGGTAGAAACATGGTGGGCTGATGACCTGGTAAAGGTCGCGGGACTCCGCTGTATGCGGGTGCGCAGGACCGGTCATTGTGGCACGTTTTGGGGGAGGCCTATGTCCAGCAGTGGACTTTTTTCGGCTGATATGATGATGATGAAGACAGAATGTCAGTCTGTCTCTCCATCGTGCATGGGAGAGTGGAAGGGACCCGAGCGCGCGGCAGATCTCCAGTGCTGTGGACGAACCAGTGAAGACCGCTCTCAAATGCCCCCTATACGAAGAAGGTAGCCGTGAGTCTCTGGTAACGACCAAGACTGTTCTGTCAAGAGTAAGACGACCATGAAGTCAGAATAAAGACGTGTTCTCACCTTATCCTTGCTATTGAGCACGGCCGCGGCCTGCGAGGGTATCCTGAGCACGTGGTGCGGTTCCTGGTGCAGCGGGAGCCACACCCGAGCCGGGAGGTTGAGGTCTAGGGACGCCAGTTCAGCTCGGAGCCGCCCGTTTCTTCGCTCCTTGTCTTGGACCCCGGCGAGCCGCCGGCCGATGCTCGTGAGCGCGTTGAGGAACTGTGGAAGATTGTTTAGTGTTATGATTGTTTGATAACATAGTATCGTATTAATAGTAAACAGATACTATGGATAGTTCTAACGTACGCAATGCTTGTGTACACTCAGCGTCAAATACTCTGTAGCAGTCAAAGTGGCCAAATAGTTCGGTACACCATACTAAATATATGGTGTACCGAACTGTTTGACTACTTTGGTTGCTACAAAGTATTTGACGCTGAGTGTACCTAATACGCTATGGACAAAACAAACTAGTACATGCCTGATGAAAAGAAGTAGGACGAGACCGTGTTTGCGAGTGCCAAAGTACGAGTAGAATAAATATTCTCAAGCGAACCCTTGGCCCTTCCTGGGAGAGAGATGGTTGGAAAAGGTTTAGTGGGTAGTGTGGGTCTTCTGCCCACACACACGGGAGGATAGTGCGTTAAAGCATTAGCCCAACACAAAAAATAAGGGGAGTCCATATGGACTACAACGATTGTTGAAAGGCACTACTCGTATTGAGAAGCGTATTGTAAGAATTATTTCCTCTTTATTTTATTAAGGAAGGAAGGAAAATATCTACACGTTTGTTTAAATGAAAATCAATAGAAACAAACAAGACTATTGTTCAACACAATTCTATTGTCAACAATAAAACTATAAGCCGCATAAATAATTTTAACTTGTTTTAAGTAAGGCTATGAAATCGAGTTTCCTTTCTCCTAGACGGTCATACGAACACAAACACGAATGAAATGCAAATTAGTTATAATGGTACAACACTCCAAAATAATAAATTGCTGGTTGTTTAACCTTTTCGACGTTCTGTCAAAGAGAAAAGTTGTCATCCACACGCCAAGTCAACAAGACATTAAGTGCGGAGTTAAACCTATGTCAATGCAATAAGGCTGCTTGGCGCATATATCAGTCGTTGACGTTGAACCTGCGGTGCGGATATATGCGTCGTTGACGTTGAAAATCTGGAGTTGTGTGATTGTTTCGACATTAGTTTAGCACAACATACGAATTTGACAGCATACAAGGATATTGTATATGACTATGTGTTCCGCAAGCAAAATGTCAATGTCTAAGTTCATGACCAAAACAAATGTTTAACTTTAGTTTTGTAATTTTTCTTCTATTACTTTACATTATTTATTCCCGGATATTAAAAGTTAGTCACTTTTGAACCTTCATTGCATTCAAATAAAGTGGAAAGTGTCTTTTCATTCTTCGACCATAAGGGATTTGCCACACATGGATGAGTTTTTTTCGAAAAAAATTGTTTAGGCTGACGCAGAACGCATCCAGCGTGGCGAATGCTTAAGGCATTCTCTACCAGTCAACTTTAGGGCAAATCAGAAACTTGCTAAGGTGGGTGCAGATTGATTGTGGGTGGCATTGTAGGTACATTGCTATTGATGTAAAACGCGGCCAGGCTGCCCGTTGTTTAATAACGTGTAGATATTAAAGGTAAACATTATATGAAGTGTTGAAAGAGACTAGAGGACTAGTAATGCGTGTCGTATTTCTATATCATCAACATTGGTCGTTTGTTGTGGTTTCGTGGTTTATTCTTTTAAATGTGTCTAGTCTTTGTATTATGCTAAAAAAACAGCTGTTCATCCATTTTTGTCAGTCTAAGTTCTTAGTTATTTTTGTGAGCTAAGTGTATGAAATAGTTGAATTGAATTCACATTTTGCTATTTCGGTTCACGACTTAGGAATTAACCTGTATATGTATACCACCTAATAACTTAAATCCACTTAATAATAAATAGGGAAAGTTTGTGATACCTATTACGTTGGTATATAGGGGGTATTAATAACCACAACTACTCATCTTGTATTTTTTTTTACCTGTATAAATATGGAATAGACCTTTGTTTGGGATGAACGAAGGCTAAATTTTACCTGGGTTCTTCATAATACGCCTATCAAGCCCTCGTAAGTTGGTGAATCAACATTTTTTTGTTAAGTCTCCTGGGTCACTTTTTAAAATTATGATTTTGCGGGTTAAATTGCACCAAATGGTTTTCTTGTCATATTCGACCCCTTTTTTAAAGAGCCATCTTAAGCACGTTAGAAGTCCATGTTGGAATCATTTGTTTAAGAAACTCTGTCATTATGTCTCCTGGCTAACGGGGCAGAATAACAACAAGAAATAGTTTTTTTTTATACAGCTACGGTGGCAAACAAGCTTACGGTTTGCCTGATGTTAAGCTGGTACCGTTGCCTATGGATAATACTTGAACCCAAATAGGCGATATCTACTGAGTCACCTATTATTTATGTAGTATAACTACGGCTTCTAACGTCAACCATCGATTACATCGTCTAACAATGAACCGTCGTCCCACAGCTGGGCACGAGCCGTCTCAGACATCCAGGTCAATGCCACCATACTTTTTATGGGAACATGCAACAGCAATTCGTTAAATAATCGGATCTCAAACGGTTGTTGAAAACACGCAATGAATTAACCAGCAAAATCGAAAGTTATTTTTAGAAAGGTTCTCGAGTGGCCGAGCCCGAAAAGGTGGACTGATGACCTGGTAAAGGTCGCGGGTGTCTGCTGGATGCGAGTGGCGCAGGACGGGTCGCTTTGGCACTCTTTGGGGGAGGCCTATGTCCAGCAGTAGACGTTTTTCGGCTGATATGATGATGATGATGATGATTTAAGGTGAACTGTTGCCCAAGTTGTCCTTTTAAATTGGCAAACCATTTTTCAGCCACTTGCTGGTATGGAATTGGGCTGAAAATTGGCATTAGGTACTTTTGTAAGTTCGGTGACAACCCAATATTATGGTACAGTCGAGCTATAATTTACTGCATAAATTCTCCAACAGCTATACAGACAACCTTTCAATGATACCTATACACAGTCTTTATTAGACTGAAATAAGACGCATGTCGACGGCGCAGTACCATGAACTCCTAACTAACATTTTGACGATTTTTAAAAACATGTACTATTAACCGTAAAATAAGGTAGTAGACTGTAAAATTAGTTTTTCGTATTTAGGAGTTTTGGTACTCCACCGTCGATGTGTAGATGTTTTTGAAAGGTTGTCTGTATAGATATTGTAGAACTTGACTATACCACGGAGCTGATCTAATGATGATAGACACAAAAAATGCATATAGTGACTTTTAAACTACACAAGATAACCCCTTCGTGTTTAATCCCATTGGAACTTGGAACTCTCTGAACGATAAGTTGATGACTGCAAAAAAAGTTTAGTTGGCAATAACAGCTTGTATCTAAAATTCAATTTTGGACATAAGCTTATTTTATTACCTATGTATTTATTTAATCGTCTGGCATACATTATTTGGCATTTGAGTTTATCACTCTTTAGTACCACCCAGCCCCCCTATTCTGTATCTCGTTTTAAGCTCACCTCAACGCTCACCTACAATTATACCTTGACACCGCGATGCGTAGTAACCAAGCGAAGGTACAGGTCTAGTTTCGTAACGGGTGACCGGCGGGGTGAGCCGCATTAAAGCGTAGCGAATAACAGCCCTGGGGACACGTGCAGGGTTGTGGTAGGTAGCTCCTGCGGACGCAAGTGACAGTTGTCCCCCCTTTGTCAAGTGAGTGGGCAACTCGACTGTAAGAGGTTCTTAAGCCGCCCGAAGGCCTCTAACTCGGCTTAACGACTACTGTCATAGACAGCAGCCGGGATCAACTGCTTAGCGTGCCTTCCAAAGCACGGAAGCGCTCATTTATAGTAACCAGTCAAATAGGCGGTCACCCATCCAAAGGCTGACCGCTGCCATCTTTCGTGTCCGACTCGCAGGCGCCGCTGGGCTATGATCGCTTCGATATATTACATATATATTAACTTGGGTGAAATGGGGACAAAGTGACACTAATTGAACGATAGTGTAAGCGTGTTTCTGGATTGGAGATAAGATAACAAACGTAATGGGGTCTGCCTCTGACTAGAACACAAGACAATCTATGAAGGAAGCCATCTTGCGTG
Source organism: Epinotia brunnichana (assembly GCA_963854355.1). Taxonomy (NCBI): domain Eukaryota; kingdom Metazoa; phylum Arthropoda; class Insecta; order Lepidoptera; family Tortricidae; genus Epinotia; species Epinotia brunnichana. The sequence goes on along the minus strand of OY977945.1, from coordinate 5,649,817 downwards.
ACGCCTATATTCAACAGTCGATTGCCGTGGATAAGTGGTGATGATAGTCTAACCAAGTCTACCTAATGCGGCTGCTTTTTATTCAATTGTCTAGCGGTAAAACCCACGGGACACATTTGGCAGATATCAGCAGTTAGCGACCTCCAATCAGCTGACCAGAATAGCCATTGTCTCATCTTGTTTCCTGCTACTCCTGGATATCTGCATGTTTGAATGGACTCTATTACTACATCATTAAAGTGCATTTTAGAACGTCTATGTTAAATCGATTCACACGTACTTAAAACAATTGATTGTCATAACCTCATATTGATTCTGAAAACGAGGACACGTTAAGTCGCGTGTTAGCGATCCATTACAGAAATTAGTTACACTAGGTTAACATAGTTACAATGTCACATTTATATGAGCTAAGGGAGCAAAGTCACTCACAGGGAACAGTGATCTTTTAGTTGCTTCCGGCAGCGAAAGTGTTAAAGCTAATGAAATTATATTTTTTTTCTACTTTTACTGCCTTTGTTGGTTCGTCACCCGCGTAGACCGAAAATGGGGTCAGAATGATACAAATCGGTTTGTCAAAATGAAGTTTAGTTTAGTTGAGTAAGCTCTTCAACGAGTTATCGTCTATCTAGTTTAGGCATGTCATCCGGATGGATGGTCATAGTGGAGGCAATTATGAAGTTTACCCAAAAAAAAATATTAAGCTATGTGCTTCATCAATCATCATATATGTTCCTTGAGTAATTCTAAGCATTTCTAGTCCGGGAGGCAATAAGAAACGTGAGGCTGGTCGGGAAAGGGGGGGGGGTTTTACAAATATGGCCGCCAACAGTCGTCTTTAAAAAAAAACTAGTCTGGTCCTGGTGGCTACTAGGGCAAGTTTGGTATCATTTTCAAAGCCTTAGAATTACCAAAGACGTAGAATTCATTGCTGATACTAGTTTTTTTCAGTTTCATAGTAATTTTAGAAGAAAAACGTAAAAAGGTGAAAATGTTGGTAGGAGATTTTTGCTTTGGGAGCTAATAAGTATATAGTGACAAAAAATACTACAATAAAGCGCAATTCATGCAAATTCAAAAAAATATATCCTTTTCATAATGTCCCAATGCAAAAACATAGTGAAAAAAAAATTATATGATCGCAGCGCGGCTAGCTGGACTCGCGCTTGGCGGCGTTTATCTTACAAAATGGTCGAGTACGACTACGAGTATCTGCTTACTTTGTAATTAGTATTATAGTACACGTAAATGGGATAAGTGCAAGAGAATGATGATGAGATGACTGCACTAGTTCGTATGTAATTAGCTGTTGTCAAATACACCTTCGCTTTCTGAACTGATAATAGTTTAATTATTTACATAGTATGCCAGCCTAAGGGAATGGATATTTATTTGAGGCGTTTGGGGTCGAATCACTCGGACCATGGGAACCAAGTGCGTGGGCCGACGCCGACTATATAAAGATTTGTCGGAACGCCTAATATACACCAGACGTGGTGACCAGAACTGCTCTGCTAAGCTGAATGGCGCTATCTCAAAATGAAATGTCATTGGAACATGTAATTTAAAATTCTACGTCAAATGACATAAGGACATAACTCACATATATAACTTACAATGGCAGATTATTTTGAGATAGTTCGGCTTAAGAGGGCAGAGAAGGCTTAAGAAGGATTAAAGAGGAAGCATTGCCATCCAGCGTGGCAATAGGAAACATTACTGCAATGATCTGCCGCTAGAGGCAACCACTAATAGTAAACCAGTATGGAAATATAGGGTTTCACACACACATGCACAATTGATTGTCAAATGAGTGACAAGGATGATTGCATAGACAATACCGCAAGTGGGAACGAGATACAATGTCAACGCTGCAAGTGTCGCCACCTACGAAGAGTTTTGCGCAATGTTCCCTATTGCAGCCAGCCTTCTGGGCACACTACCCGTTGACAGTGATCTATTGGCAGATTTTTATATTTAAGGTTTATTTTACCTATTTTATATGTATTTGTAATTTTCGTTAACATGTATATTAAGATTTTGCTAACTGAGCATAAACAAATTACTATTGACGGCTTTATTCAATCACGATTTTCCTTCTTTGCGAAATTACGTCCGCGTCCAATATAATTATATCATAAATTGTAACAGATTAGATCTAACGATCACAAAGCTAAGGACTCAAGGCTCACGACTTCATCTTAATATTGTTAATTAATATTAGTATGTACCACGTTTTGGCCGACCTTGTCATAGGTGGCTATGGTTACCGCCATTTCCTCGTTTCACTTTGCTATTCCAAATATAGTTCTAATTGAGTTTACTCTGACCTAATTAGTGAAACGGGTGTATTTAAAACTCAATTTGAAGCTAGGGTACCTACATGTCCACTAGAAATTTACTAAGATGTGTTTTCATATAATTAACTACCTTTCACAAATCTACAAACTTTGCCTCTTTATAATATTAGTACCTATAGATTAGTACAAAAGTACAAATATGAGTGGGAAATGAATAAGTAAGCGTATACCTAATAGAAGTCACCTGCAACATGATTAAGCGAGACCTTATATGAATCTGTCGTCGCATGACATAATAATGCGTACGAGGGCGTTTTTATTATGGACAGTACATGCCTGTACCTCCACATAGTACACGTAGATACTATCGGTGTAACAAAAACCATGGGCATCTAATTAAACCTGACTCCGTGTAAGATATTAGACATCGGTGACGTCATGGTGGTGTCAGTTTCAGTACATTATTTTCACAGGTGGTGACAAACAAAAATCCCGTATACGCGATGAGGGACAGAAAATATGACATTGTAAATATCTATTCAATTCAATTCATTCATTGCATGTTTTATCTCTTTCCCACTTGCGGTATTGTATATGCATTATGCATACATCGTCGTCACTCATGTGTGTATGTGTGCGTGAGTCCCTCTATTCTACCTCTATGGGATACGACTAGCTCAGGGATAGGGACGAGTGGAGAAAAAGAGGCCGTGGTATGCTCAGCAGTGGGCGATCTCGGGCTGAAAATGATGATGAATCAAAAAATGTATACAAATGATTACAAGTCTGTCGTCAACGGTACGGAAAGTGTACGGTCAACCAATTTGATTCCTAGGCCATCATAGAATCTTGCCGTTGTAAATGATATGTCAATACGCGTTACTAGGATTATTGCGTAGCTATGTAGCAGTTAAAATGACAGGGTTCTACGGTGGCCTAGGAATCAAATTGGTTGACTGTACAATAAAAGTTGAAAAGAGATGCGGAAGGCACTAACAGTAACAAATAAACAATGTCCTCCTTCACTAATGGAATCCATTTCGTTACACGACTAGAATAAAAGATGGCCACGGAAACGTTTCCGCGTAAACGATTTGACTAAGTAAAGCCATAAAAAGAACAATCGTGGAGGCGACTCACGTTCTACAGATAGGACCTGTTGCTTGTACCACGATATGTCCCCACGAAACGACACTCACTGTCACGATATGTAATGTTGTTTGAACAATCTGGTATTTAGTCAACCTATTAGAATTATCATGTTTAAAAAGCAAGGTTTCTAGAGACTCGGGAAAATATTGATTAATACTAAGTAAGGCGCCTCTACACTATCAGTCTTCATGGTCCATCATACAGGATGCAACAAAGGGAGAAAGAAATAATACAGAGTAAGAGCAATGTATGTCGAATTGTCGTTATCACGTGACAATTCTGAAATTGGTGAAATATGAGAGATTGTGGTCAAAAGCTTACCTATTGTCTATAAAAAAATTACTGGCGGTGTGAAAAGGTTGTGTACCTAGTGTAGTGAGCCAGAAATCTAAAGAAGGAAAGAAAATAGTATTGTCAAACACACAATTACATACATACATTTTGTAATTGTATGTATGTGGAGATTTGTACGTTTAGTCGATGTACAATTGTAATATTTATTTATTATTATTATTAAAAACATGTTAACACAACATAACAGTCCTAAAACCAATGCGTCATGAAAACGATACTAAACTATACAACAAAACAAACAAACAAACAATATAGTCGAGGAATGAAATGGTCCGCCACTTTTCAACCTTATTTCAAAGCTTTTAAAGTCCAAAAGTGACGAACCTTTCCATTCCGCGACTGCGCATTTTGATTGTATGTATGTTTGACTTTGACCAAGCGAGGGAAGAAAGCGAAGGTAAATTTGATTAAATATATAAGAAAAAGTTTACTGTTGTAGCGTCGACCGGAATGTTCTGATCATCTCTGGTAAGCCAAAAAGCCTTTAATCAAAACAATACCTAGTATTTCAACTGATTATTATTTCCACTTAAGACATAGATTATCTAGTGAATTATCGATCTTGCTTACACAAGGTCATCACTTCATCTTGATAATCTATTGATTATGTTATTTTTAGATGCACATTGATTGTAAAAATAATAATTCTAGAACAGCTACAACTGTTTTGTCTGTTATGTTATTGCAGCCCACTTATATACAGGGTAAAATAGATGGATCTTACCTGATTGGTAATTAACAAAGTTCGCTAAACAATGAAAATACTCCAATACGTTCTTTGACAACAGTAAAAAAACTGTTATTGCTGACTGTTATTTTGTCGTCAACTACTAATTGAGACGATTCTAACGCGCCCAAACTCAACGGGGTTACGTGGGTTAAGTACTGAATTCCCATGGCCACCTTCTGTGTCCACTCTCCATCATCAGATCAGCTCGATAGTACCATAATATTGAATTGTCATCCAAACTGTGCCTATACCCAAAATTTCAGCTCAATCGGTTGAAGATTCGAAATTGAGTTGCGCGATTCCACCCGAACAAACATAGTCATACCACATACTTACATAGTTACATAGTACGGTCAATTAATTTGATTCCTAGGCCACCGTAGAACCATGTCACATTAACTGCTACATAGCGACGCAATAATCCTAGTAACCCGTATTGCCATAGCATTTACCACGGCAAGGTTCTATGGTGGCCTAGGAATCAAATCGGTTGACTACACCAAGTACACATACACTGCAAGTTAATAGAAAGAATTCATTCAAACACCGTATTCCAGTAAGAATTACAGACTGACACACTTTAGTTGGTATTACTTGACATTATTTGTTTTTGCCGAATTGCATCAAAGTAGTATCCATTCAAAAAGAAACTCTACCGTCCAAGGTCGAAGATTCCAATTTCGATGACAGTCTTATAAGAATTCGGACACATTAAATAATCACAACCATATCTATACCGGAAGGCACGGCGTGGGTAGGCCCCCGACAAGGTGGACTGATGACCTGGTAAAGGTCGCGGTAGTCCGCTGGATGCGGGTGGCGCAGGACCGGTCATTGTGGCACTCTGGGGGAGGCCTATGTCGACGTGGACGTCTTTCGGCTGATATGATGATATCTATTCTATACCTACTTATATTCTACAGATGAAAGTCTGTGAGATCGTAGCTTGTAAATATGGAGTAGTAATTTCGGAACTGCTTGTCCGATTTCAATTTTTTTTTCACCCGTGCATAGATTAGACTTTCTGGATGGACATAAGCTATATTTTATCCCGCGGGTTTGCCTGCGTTCTTTCCAATACTCGGACGAAGCTGCACAAGCAGTTTGTATTACATAAACTATGTAGTTAAGCCGCCATGAAAGTAAGTAGCGTTCGCTGTCGAAATGTTTGTCGAGCAGTTATCGTCGGGCTTGGTAATTAATGTGGATAGAGTTACGGACACGCGAGCATAATCTGCCGAATGACAGCCCGCTCTAACGGCGTCTAAAGTGGTCTCAAGTTACACTGCTATGACGCCGTCAGCTTTAGGACTTTTCAACGCTCTGTCAAAGAGAAAAGTTGACAACCTCACGCACATTTAGTAAAGCGCCAAAGACGCATATATCAGTCGTTGGCGTTGAAACTGCAGTGCGCATACAACTCGTCGGAAATATCTGCGAACCTCACTTCGCCAAATCCCAAGCTGTCAGATTTTTCTGGTGGTCACCTTGCCGGCCTCTATAAGAAGGTGACATGGTGGGGGTGAGATTTTGGGGTCTTATAGAAGCCAGCAAGGTGACCACCAGAAAAATCTGACAGCTTGGGATTTGGCGAAGCGAGGTTCGCAGATATTTCCGACGAGTTGTATATGCGTCGTTGGCGTCGAAAAGGTTAAGCGCGCCATCGACGCGCGTTTGTGTCGATTTATAGGAAGACCGTTTAACTCAATCCTCGCCCTCGCTGTGCGCGGGTGCAGGGGTATGACGATAACGGGGCGCGCGCAGCGTGCTCGCCCGCGCCCCGTTATCGTCATTCATACACGTGATTTTTTTAAAAGCGGCGTTTAAAAAGCGGCCAAGTGCGAGTCAGACTCGCACATGAAGGGTTCCGTTAAATAAATTGCTTTTTACGATTATTATATTATGACGTATTAAAAAAAACTACTTACTAGATCTCGTTCAAACTAATTTTCGTTGGAAGTTTGCATAGAAATGTACATCATATATTTTTTTTAGTTTTCATCATTTTCTTATTTTAGAAGTTACAGGGGGGGGGGGGGGGACACATTTTACCACTTTGGAAGTGTCTCTCGCGCAAACTATTCAGTTTAGAAAAAAATGATATTAGAAACCCCAATATCATTTTTGAAGACCTATTCATAGATACCCCACGCGTATGGGTTTGATGAAAATTTTTTTTTTGAGTTTCAGTTCTGAGTATGGGGAGCCCTCAAAACTTAATGTTTTTTTTTATATTTTTGTGTAAAAATCTTAATGCGGTTTACAGAATACATCTACTCACCAAATTTCAACAGTATAGGTCTCATAGTTTCGGAAAAAAGTGGCTGTGACATACGGACGGACAGACAGACAGACAGACAGACATGACGAATCTATAAGGGTTCCGTTTTTTGCCATTTGGCTACGGAACCCTAAAAACGCAGTCAAAAGGCATATGCAGACGGGAGCAAGGAGAGACTTATCCATTGTTTTGCTCCCTTTTCGTCACTTTAATGAGGTATCTTCAATGGAGAAACATGAAATGTGAATCAACTTTTTTCTGTCGCGAGTTGCTATGCTATGGTTACGTCTCCTGGGTCACTTTTAAAAACTGTGATTTTATGGTTTTAGTTTAGTTTAGACCCACTATCTTCTAAGCATGCAAAAAACTATATTGTAACGTTTTTTCTAAAAAACTATGTCATATTGTCTCCTGTCTAACGGGACGGAATAACCACAAGAAATTGTCAATCGACCCATTTGTGCCGACGTAGGTACGACCAATTCGTTTTTAGTCGCTAAAGTTTGTTTATTACCGTGACGTTTTTCTGTTTGGAACAACCTTCTTCTATTATACTTATACCCTATTCAGAATCGATCGCGTCACCACAATTACATCGACATGCAAGTGGATTAATTTCGTATTTTTCCTACTACAACAACAAAAGAACTATCATTCTCTTTCGTTTTCAATAGACGCTCCCCCTCGTCACGACTTATCGTTCACCTTGCGAGTATAACAAATGACGGTACCTATTGTTTTTTCGCTTTTCGTTGAGGAAATTGGGTCAACTCAAACTCATTGTTTTAGTTTTAAGGGGATCCCATACGCCAATGACCTTCAATCTGAGTCCCATAGTTTTCGGATGTTTTTTTGTAGCTTATCATGTTAACAACAACAGCTTTAAGCAATATAGTATCCCATATTTACTTCAAACATCACTCACCGTCTTCGAGATATTTGGCATCAAAGTTGAACAATTTTAGACCAAAAAACAAGTTTTCTGGCCATAACTTTTGTGTTAATTAGTTTAAAACGAAAACCGTACACACGTTTATAAATAGAGACATCAGAGACAAACCCAAATATGTAGATTTTATATAATTTAGATCTTTCACAGCAATTTTATAACAAAAAAGGTGTTTTTTTAGACAATGTTTAAAAAAATCATAAAAAAATAACTATCCATTTCTTTCAAAATATGGTAGACCAAAGTGGAGATTAAAGATTGAAGAATCGATAGCCGTTTGCCTTATAAGTCTATCTGTAGTGCAAAAGTATTTGTATCGATTCAAAACTAGTCAAAAAATCGATGAAAACCTCGGGTAGCCCCTTAATAACTAGCCGTAAGCCAACCCCGCGAACTTCATATCGCCATAGAAAATCCTCGTGAGAAAATGTTTTTTTTTTTGTTCGTACTATATTTAAATAGTTATTCTGCTATTCGGAACAAAGACAAATCCAACAAATCAAACATCGTAAAAATCGGTCCAGCCGTTCTTGAGTTATAAATGGTCTAACTAACACGACTATTTATTAAATTATAATTATTGCCTATAGGCGTTTGATTTAATATCTATAATGAAATCTGAGACATGTACAATAGCAGCATCGCTAATGCATTTAATTATAATCACGATTCTTCTGAAAGATTAAGCGAAGCCAAGACGATAATCTATTAAACAATTATAAACGGAGAAAAAGCTTTCATGGTGTCGTATTTGTTTAAGTAATACAGTTTGAATCGCGGCCTTGTGCCATGGGGCTATAAAGTTCAAAATATCGAGGAAATAGGTAAGTGATATGAACCGGGGAGAGAATAATCTGATGCGTTTTTATTTTTTATCAAGAAATTATTGTTGCATTCAATTCAATTCAATTATTTTATTGCTTTCATGTTGAGTACACAGATAACAATTGTGACATTACTCATTTACTCTTACGTGTACAACAAATCAAAAGATTTTAAATTTAAGTTATATTTCAGTGCGCCAATACTGTCAATTTTGATATAATCATTCAGAAGCCTTAGGAATTATACCTAGTCGGTCCTTAAGTTCTGTCACAAATGTTTTGCCGCATAGTAATTAATACCAAGTATGTTTTTATTTAATGGTTTGATAGCTCATTAAATACTGATAAATTAGAACGATTATTGGATTTAAATGCTTAAAGCCATATAATGTGTTGTTCTGGACACGAACGAAGAAATAAAAACTGAATTGTGTTGCTCTGTAAAGAGGAAACTTTTTTTATTAATAACGAGTTTACAGCTACAATTTATCTAATTCTATGCTTATAGGATAAGTACAATTCTTACCTGTAAAGAGAAACAACATTTGAAGCTATTATTTCTCCAATTCCTTAATATTCATAATCTTATTTAATTTTTAGATGCACTTTCGTGACATTGCAATTTCCATCCAACTGATCTGTCACCTGTCAATGTTCGCCACAGTTCAGAGCGGACCAAACGGCATCCTTAAAACTATTGCGCAGCAAATTTAAATGAAGTGTGTAGAGACTAACTTCATTTTACATCTCCCCCCCCACAATTTTTTTTTTTTTTTTTTTTTTTTTTTTAATACTTACATGTGCTTATGAAATATTTTCTTTTGTTTATATTTCTTTCAGTACCGGAATTATTTTGGTTATGTGAAACAAATTAGATTCCGACTTTTTATGTCCGGTATCTATCTTATAAATTGAATCAGATATTTTTTCTATCACTTTATATGGTCCTATCTTTAATTCGTCTAATTTTTTTCTGTTTAATCGATTTCCATTCTCAACAAATACTGTATCTCCTACTGTTATTTGGCAATGTTTTCTGTTTTTATCAAATAGTTTTTTATTATTATTATGTGATTTTACTGTGTTTACCAATGCTATTTTTCTATCTTGCGATAAATCATTAAACGATCTTTTTTTTTTTATTTCCTCTGGTAGAATATTATCACTTATACCCTCTAACAAATATTTTGGTGAAAATCTTGTTACAGTATGTTCTGTCTCATTATATCTTTTGGTACATTCATGTGCAACAGTTGTCCAAGCTATTTTTTCTTTCCTTTCATTTATCTTACACCTAATTTTGTTTACTAAAGTTTGGTTTAATCTTTCATTCAAACCGTTTGAAAATGGTGCATTTACTGCAGTAAAGATTATTGGTATCTTTTCTCTATTTAAAAAGTTTTTAAATTCTTTTGAATTTATACCTGGATATTGATCAGACAAGATCATACCAATTTTACTTCCTTGTGGTACTTTTTGTATAAGCTTTATAAAATCATTAGATGTTTGAGTTTTGGAAGTTAAAATGAAAGCATATCGTGTAAAGTGATCCACCAGCAAGTGTAAGTATGTTTTTGTGGAGCGTGAGCCACCAAACCCACCAATAGTATCAATGGATACTATTTCAAAAGGGTAAGTAGCAGGGCCCAAGTGGGACATTAATCCAAATTCAAATTTCCTTCTAGATTTATTCTTTATGCATATTTCACAGTTCTGACAAATTTTCCTGATATTATTAGTTAAGTTTTTAGCTATATAAAATGGTTTTAACTTATTCTCCATTTGTTGTATTCCTATATGGCAATAATAATAGTGTATTTTCTCTATAAGCTTTTTACTAAAGTCTTCTGTTAGTATTATTTTTTCTCTTTTTCCTACTTTTTTATAGTATATTTTGCCTTTTAATGTTAGTTTATTTTCATTTTGTTTTATATGTTCATTTTTTTCTTGGTCATCCTGAATGTCTTTTAGTTGTATGAAGTTAACAATTTTTAAGTTTTGATCATGATTATCAGTATCTTCACCTGGTTCTAACACAGGATTTCTACTTAAACAGTCCGCCTCTAAGTTGTATTTCCCTGGGGAATATATTACCTCAAAATCAAACTGAGATAGGTAATATGCGAGATCTCCTAGTTCCTCGTCTGTCCTTGCTTTAATATTCATTTTTTCTAGAGGTTTATGGTCAGAGAAAACCGTGAATTGTTTTCCTACTAGCCAATGCTGCCAGTATTTTACTGCTTCCTTTATTGCTAAGCACTCTAAGTAAACAGCTTTTTTTTTCTTCTGCGAGTCATTCAATTTTCTAGAAAAATAAGCGCAAGGCTTTTCCTCTCCATTGTGTTGTGTTTGTTTTAAGATCGCGCCTATGCCTTGTATACTAGCGTCAGTATAAATACGTATTGGTAAATCTGGGTCAAAGATTGCCAAAATTGGTTTTAAACAAAGCAATTTTTTTATTGTTTCAAAGGACTTCTGACATTTTTCCGACCAACTGAATGGTTGACCTTTTCTTAGTAGATTATGCAATGGATCCAATATAATTGATATGTTAGGCACATATTTTCCATAAAAGTTAATTTTGCCTAAAAATTGTCGTACATTTTTTTGTGTTTGTGGTGCTGGAAAATCTTTTATGGCTATTAGATTATCTTTTAACGGTGTAATTGTATTGTCTTTTATAATGTGGCCCAAGTACTTCACGGAATCTTGAGCGAAATTACATTTAGAGAATTTCAACCTAAAACCTTCCTTTGAAATTGCTTCCAGTAACAATGATAAGTGTCTAATGTGCTCTGCAAAAGTTTCAGAAAATATTAGTATGTCATCTATGTAATTCACAGTAAAATCAGACAACCCATGTTTTCTTATTATACTACTCAATATTCTCTGAAATATTGCAGGCGAAGTTTTTAAACCATATGGGAGACAAGTCCATTGGAAGTGGCCTTCCTGAGTTACAAAGGCAGCTTTTTTTCGGTCTTCAATTTTTAAAGGAATCGACCAGAAAGCTGAGCTAATGTCAAGAGTTGAGTAGAATTTACAGTTTCTCGTCTTTACCATCAAATCTTCAATCAGGGGAAAGGGCTGTGATTGGGGCACAACAATTTTGTTCAGATCACGAAAATCTACACATAGTCTCGATTTCTTACCTTCTTCTTTTTTGTACGCCAATGTTACTGGAGCAGCAAAAGGACTGTAAGACTCTTCAATTAAATTCCTTTGTAAAAGCTTTGATACCTGCTGCTCTATTTCCTTCCTATCTTCTATAGTGCATCTATATGGCCTTTTACTACAATATTTATCCATTATCAAATCTATGTGTGCTTCGTAGTCCTTCACCGTCCCCACATCATATTTATCTTTCGCAAATAGCGATTTATATTTGGAAATTAATTTATTTATCCCTGCCTGTTGCTGATGATTTAGATGGTTTACTGAAATATCAAAATTTTCCACTTCTATATTCTCATTAAAGTTTATTTTATATTCATTTTTCTCTGGGGTCTTAGTCTTATCAACAACGCCCAGGTTTTTATCTTTACTACACAAAATGTGTGCTTCGTCGTTATTATTAGGATCAGAAATTATTTCTTCATTTTTTTTCTCTGTGAGCTTTTCAATGTGATGTTTTTTTTCCTCAATATTTTGTGAAATTTCTAATCTATCATTTTGAACAAGATGAAATTGTTCTATACAATCCAATCCGATTAAAAATTCGTAGTCGAAATTTTCTTTGTCTATTACAAAGACATTGACTTCTCTTTCAATATTTAAAATTTTCAATTTTAAAGTTACCATTCCTAAAGTTGATTTAACGCCATTAATTGTTTTTAACCCTGTTGTTTTAATATTAGGATTTATTGGATTATTTCTCAAGGACAAGAATCTTGAACTTATCAAGGAAACATTCGATCCTGAATCGTAAATCCCTGAAACCTGTAATGTATCATTTATTAATAAGTTTAGTTTAATTAATGGCGGGATCACTAGTTTTTTGGGTCTAAGTTGTTTAACTCGGTTTCTAACTGAGAATTATTAACCGTCCTTATTTGATCCCGTCTTTGCCTATCCGTACTTTTGTTTTTGAACCAACATAAAGATTCGGGATGATAGCGGTTGCCCTTATTTTCTTTTTCACATATTCTGCATGGCCGGTCTCCTCCATTCTTTTCCTTAGTCTTGTTATCAAATACGAGCGTTCTCTTTTCCCATATTTTCTTTTCCACCATATGTTCTAAACCTCTAATACTGTTAAATAAATCCTCCGTCTCCTTTAGGGCATTCCGGTCAATTCTATCGGCTACAAAATTTGGCAACCCCGTAGCAATAAGATCAATCAAAGTAGACTTATCCATGCACTTATTTATCTCCAACAGAAGTCTCTCCTTCTTAATAGCATATTCCAGTAACGAGCCTTGCTTATATTTGAATAAAAAAGCATACCTGACCGGTGACCACCCTTTGTCTGCATAGGTTTCACAAAAGATCCTTTTCCACATTGACCACTCTGAGTTTACGGTATGTTTTATCAACATGGAGCTGTACCAGTCACAACATGAATCTTCCAGGAATAACTTCAGAACTTCGATACGCCTCATATCGTCTTCTATACCAAAACGAGTACATTCCATTTCAAAAGTGGTCATCCATTGTGCTGCATTTGAAGTTTTCCTAGTGAATTTTTCGATCACAAACTTTTCAGTTAAATTTCCCAAATTCTTAGGCACATCCTTCTGCTTCTCAGCAAAACTTTCCAAGATTCTTGTCAGTGCTTCTTCTGAAATTCCAGCAGCTGCAGGCTGTTCCTGTTTTTTTGGTGCTATTTCTTCCAGTAAAAATCCCTTAAACTGAATATTTCCGTCCTCATCTACATACATTTTATTTATCTCGGGAGTTATTGAGATCCAAACCTTCCTTCTGTCATGCCTCTTTTGTAATGTAACTTTAACTTTTTGAAAAGCCTGTGTTTTTACAATTGTCTCGTGCAATTGCACTGGTTGGAGATGTTCGGGGAACACGAAGATACTGTTATCTGCGTCCGTAATTGAAGTCACACAGATTATATTCGATTTTGGATCCTCAGCCGGTTTTACTACAAATTCAAATCGTAATCTTTCCATCTTCCTTATAACAGCTGAATAATGTTGTTTTATAATGTGTTGTTCTGGACACGAACGAAGAAATAAAAACTGAATTGTGTTGCTCTGTAAAGAGGAAACTTTTTTTATTAATAACGAGTTTACAGCTACAATTTATCTAATTCTATGCTTATAGGATAAGTACAATTCTTACCTGTAAAGAGAAACAACATTTGAAGCTATTATTTCTCCAATTCCTTAATATTCATAATCTTATTTAATTTTTAGATGCACTTTCGTGACATTGCAATTTCCATCCAACTGATCTGTCACCTGTCAATGTTCGCCACAGTTCAGAGCGGACCAAACGGCATCCTTAAAACTATTGCGCAGCAAATTTAAATGAAGTGTGTAGAGACTAACTTCATTTTATATATATATTTTTTTTTTTTTTTTTTTTTCATTTTTTTTTTTTTTTTTTTAGTATGTTTTTATTTAATGGTTTGATAGCTCATTAAATACTGATAAATTAGAACGATTATTGGATTTAAATGCTTAAAGCCATATTACACAAATGCTAGTTTCTTCAGAAATTTTGCACTTTTTTAGCCAGTCAAAAACACGGACGTGATTCACTGATCTTTTTCCCATGATTCTTAAAACCTTACAAACTTACATGAGATTTTAGTCAGAACCCCTCCCTGAACCCTCCCTCCTCCATTTGAAGCATAAGATAAGGAAGTCTGGAAAAAACTAATTTTCATATTCACATTTTACGTAGTCTACTTGTTGCCGACAAGATCAAATATACGCGTTTTTCTGAAAACGTAAAAAGTACGTAAAGTTCTCGATGGGAGCAGTTGGAATTGAAAGCTAACTGAAAATCAAAGCATGGTCTAAAATCGAGTTTTCAGAATAAATAAATAAAACCTTGTTTGGTCATCTGGAACACTGTTATTGTATTAAATTTGTTAAAGTGGTATTTCTGTCAGATGCGGCGTATTTTGGGTTCACGGTTATCTCAAGTTACAAGGCTTTTTTGCCATATTGAGATAATTGTTCAATATGTATTGTATTGCAATTTGATTCGTATAAAATAAGCTTTTTAATCATGTATAATACGACTAAGAAAAAGTTTATTGCTGAGTTTTATCTATCAAAAACCTTGTGACAGAACTTAAGGACCGACTAGGTATAGCTATTTGCCGTAGGAAGGAAAAAGATGCAACACGAATATTTGGCCAAACACCGCCAAGTGTGGTGCGACCATAATACATTCCCCTACCTTTCGGATTTGCCGTAGTCGGGCAAAAATAACTAAGTATGACTTTGATTCACAATTATTATTATTAAAATACGCTAATTTTAATAAACAATATTTAAACGACCCAATGTAAAAACGAGACTAAAAAGAAACATACTTCGTACAAAAATATGTTTTTATAGCCTGCCTCATTAGCATAATCCTATTAAACAAAATAGGTACCTGCTTGCCGCGCTTTAGTCGCGCAGAGTTCGTTTACATTTAGCGCTAAAAACATTTAATAACTCCTACCTTTTCATTCCCCGCGTACGTTACTTTGTTTAACCTTAAATTATAATATAGAAACCGGTATTGCGTTTTACATATTTTTTTTATAAAGTTGCCTTTTATATTACTGGGTAAGGTATGTTATTTCGGCTCTGGGGAATATTAAATTCTAAAAGAATGCTGAAGAAAGTATTTCATTTCGAAGTTGAAAATTCCAGGGGTAGCGAGTAATGTAACTATTAAATGTTTTATACTTTAGTTGCTCCTAAATGTATTGCCTCGCCTACTGTATACATAAAGTTATTGTTGTATATCAGAAGAAACACATACATACAAACATAAACTCTCAGTATTTCCAAAAGGGGTACGCAGAGTACATTAAAGTCAGAAGAAAACGTGTATAATGTACCTGTGTTTGTGGTGCCAGTCTCGGCGCACCGCAGGAGCACTGCTCGCCGCACAGGCAGCCGCTGTCGAAGGCGCGCCCTGACGCCAAGTCGCCGAGGTGTCGCCCTGACGGCATCGCCAGCCGCAGCGCCGACGCGTCCGACTGCGACCGGTGGTGCCCCCGCCGCGCCGCCGGCCTGATCTCCTCCGCCAAAATGGAATCTCTAAACTTCATCGCTTTCGACCTCTTCGCGTCCCCCCCGAACGCCGTCAGGAGCCATGTCAACCTCAGAGAGAACTCCGCACTCTGCTTACACCTAAACACTAAATACGGCCTCAGGACGTCGGCCACATCACCCATCTCTATATACATCGTCGCCAACTGCGGCAAATAAAAGTCTACGTCCTCGTGGGGGAACGAGAACAGCTTGTTGGCCAGGTACGCCTGCACGCCAGGGTCTTTCGAGTTGAAGAGGTACGAGATGGCCATGCTCATGTCGAACAGTTTGCTTTCGAACAGCCGGAGCAGGAAGTCTTTGTTTTTGGATGTGTCCGTGGTGTGGTCGGGTTCGGATTTGGTCTCTGTAGTGTCGGGCGGGTCGGGGGGTTTGTCGACGTCCTCCGGGTTGCCGGAGTCGAGGCTCTCGCGGGAGCGCGCGGCGGCGGGCGGCGGGGGCCGGTCGTCCTCGGGCCCGTCGGGCGGCGTGTGGATGCCGGAGTCGTCGGAGCCGGCGGGCACCTCGGGCGGCAGCGCGAGGCGCGGCGCCGCCGGCTCGCACGGCAGCCGCAGCGGCGCGCCCTCGGGCGACGTCGGCGTCATGTCCTCCGGTATCCGCTGGAGGACGGAGTCCAGCGAGCGGTTCCTCTGGTGCCCGCATCCCGCCGGCGGCCCGCTGGCGCCCGTCACGTGTCTGCGGACAATGATGCCAATATTAATCTCACGATAGTTCCTAACCATGACTGTCCTAATATTGGCCCACGGCGTCTTATCGTTTTACATGAGAATTTGGCCGACCTGTCCAGGTAAGTACGACAATACTTGTGTTAGGAGAAGCCTGCAGTACAGTCAGTCTCGTAAGTTGTTGAACACCTAAGAACCTTGTCGTTTTCACTCGTTTGACAACTTCATATGGCAGTTAGACATGACGTTTAATGCGACACGGTACAAGTCTTAAGCCCATTATGAGGTTGACCGTACGAAGGATAACTCTACACAAATACCATATTGTTTTGTACCAGCAAAAGCAAAGAGTAACCAAAATGTGCTAAGATGAATGAACCATAAAGATGACATGATAGGGATGAATGGAAGACGCTTCACCGCACCGCCTAATAAATGGGATAACAACCGGAACATTATGGTAGCAAATAAAATGAAAAATACGTGCAACAAGAAACGGGACTTAAAGCTTTCACATCTTTTGTGAGTTACGAAACTTTTAAAAGCAGCGCGGGTGCGACAACAACGCCCATAATACTAAGTAAATGTATGAATGACGTATGTTGTTGAAAGCAACCATTTTCGCCGTTTAGTATACCTACGAATATTTCAAATAAGAATATTATTTGAATAACTTTATTACACAAAAGAGTCTTTTACATAATAGGAAAGCGATATCTGGTGAGTCCCAAACTATAGTCTGGACGTTTAGGTATTTAAAAAAATGTAAACAAAGAAACCCACGTGACTTGGTCATTCAACCAATCATAGCAACTTTTTGTATCTATGGTATTATCTTATTGGCTGAAAGACCAAGGCACTTGGTGTTTTTTGTTTACATTTTTTTAAATACCAAAACGTCCACACTATAGGCTGAGCCTGTATCTTGGAACTCATGGAGTTATCAGTTACACCTGTTATTATAATTTTTTTTTTATATATTTATCTCACAAAAACTTAAACGCTAGTTTTACAAAATATGTTCCGCCAAACTGAGGACAGTTTGTTGGCGGAATATATATATAATTAGCTACGTGACAGAAATGTTAAAAAAACAGTTTAAAAATTATTATAAACATTATTTTGAAATATTAAACCGAAAAAATTATAATGTAACTTATAACTTGTAAGCGAAGGTTTGCGTAATTTTCTCTTCAGCCAGTCCTTTCCTTTGCCAAGAAAAGGAAGAAGTTCAAATGAACTGACTGTCGAAGAAAATTCATCTGTGAACCTTCCCTGCTCGCTGTGGGGAGGCTTGCACAACTGGCCCCCGAACGACAACGAGATAATCTACCCTCATTTTAGGGTTCCGTACTCAAAGCGTAAAACGGGACCCTATTACTAAGACTCCGCTGTCCGTCCGTCCGTCCGTCCGTCCGTCCGTCCGTCCGTCAGTCTGTCTGTCACCTGGCTGTATCTCACTGATACCGTGATAGTTCCAGCTGAAATTTTCACAGATGATGGATTTATGTTGCCGCTATAACAACAAATACTAAAAACACAGACTAAAATAGTTTTTTTTATAGATAATGGTACGGAACCCTTCGTGCGCGAGTCCTCGCACTTGCTGGCCGGTTTTTTCTAAATGATTTGATACAGAGAACGATTATAATGGCAAAATAATCCATCATCGTCGTCGTAGAGTGGTCCTAGGGCTGTGAGCCTTTTAAGAAAATACAGAAGGGGTCGCTACTAGTAGCGGCGGCGAATGTGATTGAAAAATACGCTTCATCCGTCACTGTCCTCGTAGCTCAGTGGTGAGAGCACTGTACCGGCAATACAGAGGTCACAGATTCGAGTCCTGTCAAGGGCTTCAGACGATGATGGTTTATTTTTCCATTATATTCGTTTTCTGTATCATATCATTTAAGATGTGATCGTGGTAACTGGTAACTTCCACGTTAAAGAAACACGAAACAAAATATTTAATAAAATCAATTGTTTCGTTAAGAAGTCTCATGTTTCTAATTTGCAAAGGTGCGAGTGAGACAGGAGGCACCGAGTCAAGCGCGAAGCGACTTGAATCAAGTTGTGATATACGTCGCAAGATTGTATGGAAGATCTTTTTATTTCATATACCTAAAACTTTGGTACGCAGCTCCGTGTTCCTGATCCGATCGATCCTACGAACTCCGAGTATGCTGCGTTCCATTGCTCGCTGGCAAATCTTGAGTCGGGACTTTTGGGCTTCTGTTAGTGACCAAGTTTGGGCGCCATAGGTTAGGATAGGCAGGATGCACATATCGAACAGCTTGCGCTTCAGTGCCAAAGGAAGGTTGCCCTTCATTAGCGCCTTCATAGACCAGAAGCTCTTCCAGGCGTTTGCGATACGTCGATCCAAAACTGGCATCGTAGATGTGGGTGCCAAGACCGCGAAGCTTAAGTGGGACTGGACTGGACATGTCTGCCGAATGCACGCAGAACGATGGGCCAAATTAGCCACCGAATGGACCCCACAAGATGGCTTTCGAAGTAGAGGCAGACCGAAAAGGCGATGGCGGGACGACCTTGACACATTTTGTACAGATTGGCGAACACTAGCACTGGACCGAGACAAGTGGCGGAAAAAAGGGGAGGCCTTTGCCCAGCAGTGGGACACAAATTAGGCTACAAAAAAAAAAAAAAAAAAAAAAATACCTAAAACTTAATATTCCAATTTGTTACCTACAAAAAGATTTACAAGGCCAGGTATAAAATATTACCAACGCGTTAAAACCAATATAAGACTAAGTAAAAATGTTGTTTACAAATAACAATAATAAAACGCGCAAGGTGTCTTTGTCAATGGCGTTTTAGTTTTGCTTACTTTAAAAACGAGTTCTGAAAAATTACAAATTTTTGCAAAGCAGGTAAAATTCCATCATACTTTGAATTAATACGAACAGTATCGAATATTGCTTGCGGCACATTTCAGACACAATAAGATACGATATTTTGTAACATTTATCATGATCAAATAACAGTGATAATTACCATAGTGTCAGCAATTTATACTAATTAATACTTATTATAAAGTGGTAATGTTTGTTTAGGGGATACTACCGAAACCGAAACTAGCCATCTGAATTAAAATAAGTTTGTGTCAAAATTTTCATTTTTGCCGCTTGTATTGCCGACTGTACTTTTCTGCATACCATCATCAACTACTTATTGATACGATTCTAACGAGCCCAAACTCGATGGAGTTGTGTCGTTTTATTGCGGAGTTCCTATGGCCATCTTCTAGCACCAGATAAGCTCCAAGTCATCATAATATTGCATTGTCATGCGATATACATATGCTTGCAAAATTTCAGCTCAATTGGATAACAAAAAATGACTGAAAAATGGATTGCAAATTTTGACGGACAACTTACATACTTACATATTTACATACATTTTGGAATTCGCAATAGGTACGCCGCGGCGCCGGCGGAGCTTCGAGGGCAGCCAGTAAAATTAAAAGAATATATATTATTGCCGGGAATTGTGAAAGATAATAAAAAGCAAAATAAGTATATACGCTTAGGATTAATTTTGTAACCGTATAGCGACCGGTGTATGTATGTAACCCGTGTTACCCGTGTCAAAAAGTCAGAAATAAATCTGAATAAATATCGCGTTAGACCCGAGTAAAATAAAATAATAATTTAAATATGTTTCCAAAGCGCGAGAGTTTAAACTGTTTTCAACACCAATCAAAACTTTTGAAGGATATAAATTTTTCCAAGTTTTTTTTTATATGGAAAAAGAATGGGTGTTAAAGTGTCAATTCATTTTGGCCAAGGCTGTTCTAAAATTCTGCACGCCACGCCATGATGATCAGTTCGTAATTGCGGCAATATTTTATACTGATAGTGATAATTTAATAACAATTACAGCTGTCGAGGTCGCGGTTCACAGAATTGCATCGTAAACGAATTACAGCGAACGCTATTGATGGCGTCGCCGAATGAAGAAATCCTCCGGCAGCTGAATGCAGAGTAGTTTCGTTTCAACATTGCACTGAAACGCTTTTTGGTCGACTAAGCTTCTTTTATTATATCGAAGCTGTTGCTATTAAAAATTTTGATTCACTTTCATAATTGTAGGACAATGACGTGACCCACCGAGTGAATTCAGCATGGCTAAAGTGGAGATCCCTGTCTGGCGTTATGTGCGACCCAAAAATGTCTATTAAAACAAAAGGGAAAATATACAAAGCTGTTGTCAGACCCACTATGATGTACGGAGCAGAATGCTGGACCGCTAAAAAAGGGCACGAACAAAAGCTGCACGTGGCAGAAATGAAAATGCTTAGGTGGGCTGGCGGTGTCACACGCCTCGATAAGATCCGGAACGAATATGTCCGCGGCTCGTTCAAAGTTGCACCCGGTCACGGAAAAACTCCAAGAAAGCAGGATGAGATGGTATGGACATATTATGCGACGAGATGAGAACTACTCCGTGAGGAAAACCCTGAGCATCCCAAATCACCCCCGAGGAAGAGGAAGACCACCTGCAACGTGGTGGTCCAATGTCGAAAAAGAGATGAGGACACTTAACCTGACTACATCGACAACCCAGGATAGAATATCCTGGCGCCAACGTACGAGGAGGCCCGACCCCATCTAAAATGGGAAATGGGCTGGGCAAAGAAGAAAGACTTTCATAATTGTAAGTTACTTCCTGTTTTTTGAAATGCTTTATAACTTATAACATCATTTCTTTTTGCTCCCTGGATTGCCTTTTATATATATATGTGCATGTATATATGTAAATAAAATAGATATGTATTCAATGTATAGTGTTAATTATATTTATCGTTTACGTATATATATTTATGTATATGTCGCATTAATTGATGCATGTAAGAGTATATGTACCATTCTTTCCAATTATGCACTACCTACCAGTTAAATGTTGTGAGTTCTGTATTTCCTGCTACCCAAAAGTTGTCTTTAGGAATAAGGCCACTTGTTGTTGCCTAGTATTAATGTTTTATAGTTTTTTCTCTTTGCGGTGCACTATAAAGTATATTATTATTCATATCTCCTTCTACGTAAATTCTCGTCGTTTTAGGGCACAACTAATATGATAACTATTTTGCAGTCTACGCGTTGACTGGTGTGACAATTACTGAGAGCGGATAATGGATTGTGGATCGTGAGAATGGAGGAACGTGAAAGTGCCAATAATAATGTGAAGACAGTTAATAGTAGATCGTGTCTCAAGGGACAAAATGATATATTTACGACGAGGTATATTGAATCCTGAGTGAAGCTTGTTCTACAATAGATTCCTGAGCGTAGCGAGGGATTCTAAAAGAGAATAGTGAGCTTAACTAGGGATTCAAGTGTTTACGCTCAAGACGGAAATACTTTTGCTACCTAGTAGCACAGCACATACTGTTTTTCAGACCTTCTACGAGGAAAATCCCTCATTTGAGGACAATAATGGCTCTTTTCTGAATAGCAGGTGTGAAAGAAAAATGACGTCTCATGTATTTCCTTTTCGGCAAGCGAATATTATCAATTAGCATGTTTGTTTTTGTAACTCATTTACTTCAAACCAAAACGTATATATGTAGATAAAGCCTGCTTTTGTCTCCACACTTGTCAGATATACTCGTAATTAATGTAGTCGATGATAAGATAACAAGGATACTTGTTCTTAACAGCGCTGTTTATATGTAGGAGACATCATCCCTACAAGATAATGAATATACATTAAAAAAACATACAGTGGACAATCGGTTAAAAATAGGACCAACCCAATCTACAGAAGTACAGAACATTGGCAAGTTTAATATGTGGAAGACCAATTTTATGTACAAACTAGCTTCTGCCCGCGACTTCGTGCGCGTGGAACTTGTTTATATCCTAGCTCCATATATACAGTATACACACTTCCGCCCCCCATTTCACCCCCTTAACCCTTTTCCAGGCAGAGGCGTTATATCGACCACATACATACTGTCAAACGTGTATTTTAATGTCAATGAATAAGACTGACATTTGATTGATGAGATATGTCAATTGCCGGCCTGGAAAAGGGTTAAAGGGATTACTTCCGTGACAAAAAGTATCATATGTCCTCCCCTGGATTAAAACTATCTCCATACCAAACTTCATGTCAATCGGTTCAGCGGTTATAGCGTTAAAAGGTAACAGACATACAGACAGAGTTACTTTCGCATTTATAATAGGTACTTATTAGTACGGAGTAATAACCACACTATTGTACTCGTTTTCGGTGTATTACTAAACATAAAACCGAGGAAAAATCTGACAGAGACTGTGTAACAAAGCAATATTCCTCTTGAAACTAGTTTATCAACAAAATCTTCTAAAATCTGTACACTATATTCAATCTTATTTCAAAGTAACAAGCGATTGAATTGCAAAAACTGTTGCTTTGGTTGAAAATGTTTTCCGCGTGTGCCCTTTCGTGTGTTTCCTAGTGTCACGGAAGTATCGTTTAATATGTGTGAATGAACGCGCCTCGATTGCAAGCAAGCACCATTTCCCAGGCCACATGTATAAAACCAAGGTAATGAATGACATGGTATTATACTTATGGGGAACGAATCTGTGCACGTTTTTCTTCGTGTTCTCTAAACCTGGTTAATTAGTGAATGCATTTACATAGTATAAGTTAGATCTATATTCATATAAGTATCTGCTACTTTTTACCCGTCGGTCACCAAAGGTGAGAGTATTGTTTGTAGAATTTATGTTTGTAAGTACGCTTATTTCTTTGGCATGCTGTGCATCCTTAACATCTTGATAGATTAATAATATTATATGTGGTACTTGAAGAGGACTAATCTTAACCTTTGAATTAATCAATCTTATTATTATTATTTTCTTATATAGCTTTTATATGTAATCCAGTGACCAAAATGCCATACGATAAATAAATAAATGTGGTATGGCATTCTAAATAAAGGAATCAGCGAGTCAAGGAGATGGCGTACGACAGAGAGAAGTGGAAAATACTCCACCGACAAGAGGATAACTCTTAAATTTAAAGAAGAAGAAAGGCATTCTAAATAGTGAAAGTGACATGGAGACACAGGAGATAGGATTAGTGTTAGTTGTGACTTGTGATATAAGATCCAGGAAATGATAAAAAAGAAGGTAAGGAAACACTTAACTTGGTGTACAAATAAATAACAAAATGTTGTGGTCAGGATGTTAGATAAGTATCATATCTTCGAAGACTTGGCGCGGACATAAACCAGTAATATGGAAACATCGTAAATCTAGTTTGCACTCGTAAATAGTGTTGAAGTAGTAAGTGGATTATGGAATAATACGTACTTATAAAACGGGTCCTCATAGTACTGCAGTCCAACAACAACAATTTTCCTAACCATTTCCAAAACACTTAGCACTGGTCACTTTGATATTTCCCAAGTATTCACACAAACATTATTGTTACACTGGCAATGCGAGAGGCATTGTGATGGTGCGAGGTAAACAGTCCGGCAATGTGCACACGCGTCTGTGCCCGTCGAAGGCGAGGGGCGTACTGATTTACGCAACGCATCAGCACGCCGCGGCATACCATTCGTACACTCCACCGCACCCAACAATAACGCTAATACAAACTGTACTACCATAGGAATAATGATGAGAATTGTATCAATGCTTGAAAGTTATGTTGTCCATTGTAAAAGGATCGCCTCGATTACGCAGCCTGAACTCCACTGAACAACAAATGAAACAGTAAACAAAGATCGCGGTCCAAAGATTTCCCCGACCGACTTCACGGCACGGGTGCTGAATTTACGTGGAAACTTGTTTCTATGGACGCACATACAAGACAGTTGCGCAAACTGACGTAGGTGCTCAAATGTAATTAACGATGAAGCTTGACGAAAAATTATGCTTTATTGTCAAAAAACAATGCCTAACCGCTGAGAAACTCGCCTACGTCACTCGAAATTGTGTTCAAAGGTTCAATGACGCGATTTCTTCATACGTGCTCCGAGCAAACTCTACACGAGCATTCGGCCCATATTTGTATTCGTTGCATATCAACAGGTCTTCATTGCTGCCGTATGAGGAATGTGCCGCATTAGTGTTAGCAGGGAGGAATATTAACGAGAAACAGTTATGCTCGTAAACAAAGTTGGCTCATATAAAAGTAGAACTAACACTTGTTTGTATTCAGTAGTGGCCATCTGTCCTATTACGACGCCGAGACAGACATGATGACATAACGCTGGATTTACAAACGCATACCAACATTTGGGAGAAAGCGGCCGACGACCCTGTAAATCTCTATCGCCAGTTAAGCTATCAACTTCAGAAGAGCCATCTGCAACAGGCTGTGCGACCGCCCGGGGGCTCTCTCGGCGCGGTCGCGTATTCACTCAATCAAGAAAGTAGAGGAAGTGGAAGTGTTATGGCCACTTACTGAGCAAGAATTCCGACGCAGCGTGGCGTGAGTGGGGAGCGAATTAAAATCGGATATTTTAGGAACGTTATCGGGCACGGGGCATATGCTGCGTCCTGCGAAACACATGTGGCGTTGATGCCGTTGATGGAGTCGCAGCTCGGGAGAGCATTCATTGGATTCCGGACTAATGGCACCTGAGCATGTGTAAATGCAGACGCTGTAAAAACATTGGCTATATTCGTTGAATGAGTCGAGTCACACGAATGGGAAGTTTGTAGGAAGTACACTTCAACGAATACGTTCGCAGCAGTTATATAAACACAGGTTAGTAACCTAGCCAATAATGGAATGGTTAATTGCGTGGCAAGCTCCTAAAGAAGCCCTTTCTTACCGTTTAGAAAGAACATGCAATTTAATTAACGGTAGCAATCACTTCAACTAATTACACATGCGAGGAACAATAAGCGTTCATATTTAACGATCAATTATCGTTGGCAGGCGCCCTACTTCATGGACTTGAGCCAATAGACGGTTTTCATTGCCGTCGCAATGAAATTTTAAAACCATATTAACGTCATCGTCAGCTAATTTGAGAAATACAGCGGATATTTACTCTGTGGGAGCAATAAAGGCAGATCTATTTTTAGCTGAGTGTGATGCAGTCACCGTGACAATTCAGTGGGGTCGGGCTATCATCACAATAAACGGGCAACAGCACTGGCAACTACGGCGGGCGTGCCTGCCTACTGACCAAACGGGTTAAATATGTTTATTACATAATAGGAATCACGCACTGGCAAAATGAAATCATCACAAGCTATGCACGTGATTGAACTAGATCCAACGGCGTAGCGGGTTTTTTTTACTTTTACTGCCTCTTTGACACAATTCAAGCATTGTGTAATAAACTGAACCACGGTATGTGAATACATTACTTGTATACTTAACACACCAATGCCAATGCACCGTCCAACTCCGTTTGTTTGTAAATGGATTGACTGCGGCCCTCGATGACGATATTCCAATGTCAAGGAAAATAATTTTATGTCTTGTGTGCCAATTTGCTAAGAAGTTCCCCTTACAAATAAACACTTTTGAGTTTGAGTTTTTTAGTCGTATCTTATGTCCAATCTCAAGGAAAAAGCATTATATAACAATTTACTTTACGCTGGTCAGTGACACAATGTAAATTTAAAAGTAAACTAGCTTTTGCAAGCCTTGATATCAAGGCTATCTATGGAAGAAACGGTCTAATAGAGATAAAAATATAATCAAATTGAAGACGAAAACAAAACAATTGAAGTTTAAAAGGAATGACGACAACGCAACGCTTCAATGGAGTCAATAGAATAAAGTACTGGCAATTAACTGTAGATGTTATATTGATTTCAATTAGTTCGGAGAGTCTAGACGAGGCAACAAATACCTAGAGCTCTCCTAGTAAAAGTAACGTATTTTGAGTAAAGATACGTAAGAGGAACAGACTCGACAATCGCTAATATCGGAAATAAAATGAAATAATACAAAACGACTCAATACGAGGAGGCCCAGCAGTAAATCATGCGAGGGGGTGTTCGTCCTAAGATGACGGTGTTTTTAGAAAATGAACTCTATAAATAACCTTTCCCAAGCCTTATGAATATGCCAAGAAGACATACGAGATACTATAAGACCCGTCATTGGGAAGAAGACTGAGTGATATTGTTAAACCACTTCTGACTACCGTCTCACTCGCGGGGTCTTTGCGCAAAGAAACCAAACTTAAAAAACATTCTTCACCGGTTTTTCATAATTAGGCCTATAATTCGGTGGATGGATGGCATTCAGAATAACCTCAACCCCTCCAGTGATCTGAGTTAGTCACCAGAGAGACATGGCGAAGAACAGACCAGCATTGAGAAAAATACTCAACCAGGCCAAGGCCCACCCGGGGTTGTAAAGCCACAGGTGATGTTGGTTTTCATAATAGGGGTGTAGACACTAAATAAAATAACCAATAATTTTGTATTTTCTCGAAAAAGCATGAAAAATGTAGTCAAATGGAGAAAAAAGCAACGCAAGAGGTTAAATAATCACAAAATAAGTGTCCAAATTTTTAAGAGGGGGTAGGTTCGGGGATCGTGACATCACGATCCCCTAGCGTTTTCTCTCTCTAACAAGTAAGGAGTGTCCAATTTACTAAGCGGACAAGCTTCAACCCATTTTAAGCTGCAAATTTAAAAACAATTGACAAGCAGTTGACGGCAATTACATTCGCGAAGATATCTCCATCAAGTGCTTCATATTTGCTCTTCAATTTACAATTATTTTTCACAATGGAGCGAACTAACATGGAAGATCGCAAATTTATTTAGCAAAAATGGTGTACAGGACAGTGTTCACTGCGAAAAATCGCGAATACAAATACTCTAAGTTAGCCATGTACCCATAACTGAAAAAAATTGAAGAGCATCATACGCTTGATGTTTTACCAAAATCGCGGCATAGAAGCGGTCCGGCAAATCCACAAGCTGAGGAAAAGTTCTGCGACTGTTAAAATCATAAAAATACATATCGGTTCGTGAAATTGCCAAGAAAGTAGGCGTTAGCGTAGGTACAATACAAAATATCAGAAAAAATTACAATATACGGACATACAAAAAGCAAAAAATGCCTGAAACAAGTGCAGAGCAGCAAACACGGTCAAAATAAGTTTCTGTCAAAAATTTCATTTTTGGTACAAGCTTTTACTGCCGACTGTACTTTTCTGCATACCATCATCAAGTACTCATTGAGACGATTCTAACGAGCCCAAACTCGATGGGGTTGTGTCGTTTTATTGCGGAGTTCCTATCGTCACCTTCCAGCTCCAGCATCAGATCAGCTCTAAGTCATCATAATATTGCATTGTCATGCGATATACATATGCTTGCAAAATTTCAGCTCAATTGGATATTAACGGGAAGTGACTGAAAAATGGATTGCAAATTTTGACACATTACATACGAACAGTGCAAGTTAATATAAAGCTCGTAATAATAAAAAAGGAAGCAGAAAATAGTACAACATATTACTGCAAGATAAATCACGATGCATTTTAATGGACGACGAAACTTACGTTAAATATAACAGTAGTACGATGCCGGGGCCGCAATATTATAATGCCATCGTAGGAGAAAATGTGCCTGACGAGGTGAAATCCATATAAAGATTGTCTGGCAGGCAATTTGCTCCTGTGGCCTAAATAGTGCGTCATATTTTGCAACCGGTACTATTAGTGGTGACATTTATAGGAAGATAATGCATCCAAAAGCGATTTCTTGCGGTCTATCGGAAGTATACTTCCCCCCCCCCCCTTTCTTTTCGCCTGATTTAGCAAGTGCCCACTATGCAGGGCAGACAGTGGACCTACTGAACTCAAAAACCATTGATTTCGTTCGAAAAGAAAACTCCACAAAATTGTCCAGAACTGCGTCCTATCGAGCAGTACTGGGCTATTGTGAAATGACACTTAAATAAAGCAAGGACAAGGAGCTAAAACATTAGAAGAATTCAAACGAATGTGATTTGCAGCTTATCGAAGTGTCGAAAAGCGATGTGCAGGCACTTATGCGACGTAACCGGGTAAAAGTCCGAAAATTATACCGAAATAAATAAATTATAATTTTATACATCAAACAATAATTAGTTTGTTTTAGTTTAGTATTATACTCAGCAAAATAAAACGATATTTCACAAAACTAAATTATAATTTGAATGATTGTTAGTGTCCGCTTAATAAATTGAACACTCCTTAACATTAAAACGGTTGTAGCTTCGTCCTTTTCTGACATATTTTAATGGGATTTTCGTCATTAGGCATATTTTTTTGCCTTCTTTCTTTTGAAGAAATAATACATTTTGAGTCTACACCCCTATTTAGGTCTGCAATACAATCGTCGAAGTACCACACGAGGCTAGTTCTCGAAAGGCATGACGTCAGCAAGCCAAACAATGGTTGAATTGATTCGACGCGGCGCCCGGCAGCATTGTTCCAGACACTGGGTGATTGGAGAAAGGCAATGCAGGGCTTCTGTTTTTTTATATCGTAGAACTAATGAAAGAATAGTACATTACATCAGAGGCCGGGAAAACACGCCGAGGCATGCAAATAAAAATCCTCAAATCAAACTTATTTTCATGGCTGAATGCCGTGATGCTATGCCACAAATAGTGGAATTAAAATTAAAAAGTTACTTTGCAGGCCTAGACCTGAAAAGTTGTATGAAATCCCATTTCAGGCCGCCTCGAGATGCTGCGCCCGAAAAAGGATACTTCCGAGTCTATTATAAGGAACGTAAAGAGAATATTTCATTGCATGTTTGAGAAAATATGTTTTTACAATATGTATGTAAATATATGAAAATGTAGAACACAATACTTAAAAGGAGATGGATATTTTGCTGATCTTTTGTTGTTTTATTAGACGATGATAACATTTGAAACTCCAAAACAAAAAAAACCAGACAAGAGCGAGTCAGACTCGCCCACCGAGGGTTCCGTACAAAATTACAAATGTATAGTTTTCAGATTTTCCTTGTACTTGGTAGTATAAGAGGATATTACTTGCCAAATTTCATAGTTCAACGGAAAGTAGGTACCCTATAAATTTTGATTGCCTTGAGAGTGTCGAAATCTACGTTTTATGCGGCATAAACGGCCGTATCTTTTTTTTACGTTAACTTAGAAGTTTGATTTTTTCACAGCTTCAAGGGATTGTAGACTTGAGTATATGGTTTTAATTTCAACACGATACCTCCACGCGTTCTCATGATAAAGGGTCTTGACAAACAGACAGACGGACGGACAACAAAGTGATCCTATAAGGGTTCCGTTTTTTTTTTCCTTTTGAGGTACGGATCCCTAAAAACTGTAAAATAAACGAGGCGTTCACAGAACAGGTAGGGGTCTTATGTCGGCGAATTTAGGCTTCAGTACATATTTGTGAGGGTATCCTATCGCAATCACAAAATTAAATTTCCCAACTGTATCGTTGATCCAAATGTTCATTTCGGCAAAAAGCCCATTTTCTCGAAGACCCCAAACATTTTTTTTTATTATTTTTACTTCTTATCATGAGGAACTCATTAAATTAGGTTTGTTTAATAATAATCCTGAAAATGTCATGGCTTCAGAGAAAAACTGTTTTTAGGACAAATTAAATTTGGACAAACGATACAGTAACGGTATACAGTTGGGAAACACATTTTTAGTGATTCAGATATGTAACCATGAGAGGAATAGTTTCTACCCGCGACTTCGCCTGCGTAAAGCCGGGATAAAAACTATCCTATATTTTAATCCAGGCTATAAACTATCTTCGTGCAAAATTTCATCCAAATAGGTTCAGCCGTTTAAGCGTGATTGAGTAACAAACATCCAGACGTCCAAACATCCAAACTTTCACATTTATAATTGTATAGGATAGGATCAATTCGATTTGCCGTGAACAATGGTTGCTTAAGGTGAGGTGTCAATCCGAACTTATCTGTGAATTCGAAAGAGCTAAGTGTTCTGCAGGTTTAAGCTACGCGCCAGAAGTCACTGGCAATAGCGATATTTGCGATCACTGTCGCGACTTTCATCCCGACGCCGTGAATCAGTAGCGATGGCTGTCCTTTTGAAGAGATATTGTTATTCGGTATCCTAACTCGATAACTATCGGCTTATGAATATACTAGCTTTGATTAACCTATGACATCGAGATGAACGTCGTTACAGTGATCGCTATTGCTTTGCGTAGTATCGATGTAAGCTGACCAGCAAAAACAGATCAGGTTAATGCCGTAACCGAATTGTTTATCTTAATGTTGGTAAATTTCCAATGTTACTCCGATGTTACGCTCGGGACGGTTAAGTAATTTCTTAAAAGCCTCACTCATGGACATGAAATTTAAGGTGTTACGTGCTTACCAAATAGCGTGAAAGTGAAAGCCCGCCGACCTTGCGGAGTTGCGATGTTCGCTACGCTACACTTTCTGTGCGAATTTCACATGCTAGACCTACATTAATTGTATATTTTAATCAAACCGACTGGTCTCTAATACATTATTTT
The DNA here is from genome assembly GCA_963854355.1 of Epinotia brunnichana. Classification (NCBI taxonomy): domain Eukaryota; kingdom Metazoa; phylum Arthropoda; class Insecta; order Lepidoptera; family Tortricidae; genus Epinotia; species Epinotia brunnichana. The sequence goes on along the minus strand of OY977945.1, from coordinate 5,618,848 downwards.
ATTACGTAACACAAGGTCTTTACGCAATCGTTGTTAACATAGCTAGTTCTGTAACCGCGAAATTAATTTCTAAAATGTAAACTGAGTGTGATGAGATGACTGTGATGTAATCATCTTTAACATCTTAAATGATTAATGTGTAATTGAAACGGTACCATTGCTAAGGCACATTGTTATTCTGAATCCTTTAATTGCAAGATGTTTAAGTCAGACCTGATTGGCCGCCGGTATTATAACATTAGATGAACCTTAGGCAAACCTTGACCCACTAGGCATTCTACTATTTTACACGCATTTCGATATTGAAGTAATGGTTTAACAGCGAAATACTTTTAATTACTCATGTATTACTTAGCATAATAATTAAGAAACCAAGCGATGTAGAACTTCTGATCGTAAAATAGATTGGGCATGGGCAACACGCGGATCTGGGGCCCCCAGAATATTATAATGGAACCTTTATACTGCAGGGCCAGAGGAAATATACGAAGATGAAAAACACTTCCCAGTTTTACGGTTCTATTCCGGTATTACTGATGTTTTACGAGATAAATAAACTCCCGTAGTTATTACGAAGGGAAAAGTTATGTTGACTTTAATCTGCTTCAGTTACCTACCCTCAAAGGAAATCTAAACATAGACGGAGATTGGTATTTTCTTACAGTCAACACGTGCCCACGGGTTAGGTCCATATCGCCGGATAAGCCTCTATATCGATATTTCTGGAAGATACGTTGTCATAATCCAATAAAGCGGAAGCCTATTCAACCAATTTGCAGTACCCTGATTCCGTGACTGCTATGGCTTCTTTGGCGAGGTATTTATTTATATCATCAAGCATTAACTGATACGTTGTGAGTGACTATAAGAGGTTTTAAGCCGAAGAAAAGGTTGCAAACAAAGCGGTGACCTCAGGCAACCTCAATTTGGCGAACGCCGGAGTAGGTTTTGTTAGGAATCTTTTTGAACCCACGTTTACGTTTTGTGTAGGCACAGCACATTTAACTTTGAATATTTTAAAGCTACTATGTAGCGAATGCGTTTTCACTAATGCTCTCTTTTTCGGACGCCGAGTGTTTAGAACTTTAGAATGTTTCGCTCCGGTCTTCCATAAATCAAGAAATTATAAACTGAGGCTTAATACTTTAGTGTTTACGTTTACTTTCAATTATTATTACTCGTGAAATTTGATTTACGATGAACATGATTGATGGCCGTGTAAACAATTCCAATTTTGTAAAGTTTGGTTTCTGACGACGGAGTAATCAAAGTTTTCAACAAATAAGCAGACGAAGTCTCAAAATACATATAATTTAAAATGTATGGGCTTCATATACACCTATTATTATACCTAAAGTTTTATTTATCATACTTCGTTTTACTTGGTCTTCAATTATTCATTGAAGTTTGAAAGTAATTAAGTTATTTGGAGCGTATGTAGAGACAAAAATACAAATAAGTTAACAAAAACAAAACGGAACCAGTTTTTTTAACGTGTTTGTGTGTGTGTGTGTGTGTCCTACATAACACGGAACAAAGCATGAAAATCGGTAACAAAATCCTCACCACGCCTTGACACGGGGTGGCTTAGCCTTCATATTGAAGCTGAATAATTCACCCATACAAAATAAGCGTGTCGGGATACAGGATTGCAACAATTATAGAGGAATAAAGCTCATGTCACATAGTATGAAGGTATGGGAGAAAGTGATAGAGAGACGAATGAGAGATGAGAGTGTTATAACGCAAAACCAATTCGGTTTTATGCCGGGTCGGGGTACAGCAGACGCCATTTTCTCACTTCGCCAATTGTGCGAAAAATACAGAAATGCACAGAAAAACCTGCATATGGTGTTTGTTGACCTCGAAAAGGCATACGATCGAGTACCTCGTGAGGTTTTGTGGTGGGCCTTGAAAGAGCAAAGTGTGCCTGGGAAGTATGTGGAACTAATTCGGTCTATGTATGACAGATGTTGTACACGCGTCCGGTCAGCGGCTGGCACCACAGACAGGTTCAGTGTAACGGTAGGCTTGCACCAGGGATCAGCTTTAAGTCCATACCTCTTTGTACTGATTATGGACGCTCTGTCGTCGGACATACAGGAAGAAGCACCCTGGTGTATGCTCTTCGCGGATGATATTGTTCTTGTCGGTGAAGACGCATCCGAGGTACAGAGCAGATTGGAGAAGTGGCGACAAAAACTGGAGAATGTTGGCCTGAGGATCAGTAGGTCCAAAACAGAGCATATGTTTTGTGACTTCGGCGGTCTCTCCAGTTTTACAGGCATAAAGCTAGACGGCGTTATGCTCCCAGTCTGCTCCGATTTTAAGTACCTCGGTTCGCTTGTACAGTGTGATGGTGATATCGACCGTGATGTCAAAAACCGAATTAGCGCTGGGTGGATGAAATGGCGACAGGTCTCCGGAACAATATGCGATGGCAGAATGCCTCCTAGGTTAAAGGGCAAAATCTATAAGACCATTGTGAGACCTGTCGTCATGTATGGATCGGAATGTTGGGCCTTAAAGGTGACGGATGAAAAGAGATTGCATGTAACGGAGATGAGGATGTTAAGATGGATGTGTGGTGTGACGAGGATGGACCGAATAAGAAATGTGTATGTAAGGGGAAGCCTAAAAGTAGCACCTATCGCGGATAAATTGAGGGCCTATCGCCTTGCGTGGTATGGGCACGTAATGCGGAGGGATGAAAGTCATGTGACCAAAAGAGTATTAGGTATGAATGTGGATGGATGTAAAAGACGAGGTAGGCCAAGAAAAAGGTGGATGGACTGTGTGAGAGACGATATGAAGAGAAAAGAAGTGAATGATGATATGACGGCTGACAGAGAAGTATGGAAGAAAAAGACATGCTGCGCCGACCCCAAGTAAATGGGATAAGGGCAAGGAAATGAATGAATGATGAACAAAATAAGCGTGTCGGTCAAGCGGCGACCTAAAAATGCGTATCACTAACCAGGACCCTCCTGACCTAGCCATGCATAGATAACTAGATAACATGACAACTTGACAACGTACATTGATACTTTGATACTTAATAATTCAGTGAAAGTCAACGGTGTCGGTTCAGATTACGAACGCAATCGATCCGTTTGGGATGAGTAATGTGAGAATGAGGATCCTAGCAACGGGTGCTTGGTAACTGGAAAGGCGTGTCAAGTAATTTTTTTTTTATTACTGTTTCATAGAACACTAGCGAAGCGGCGGGATAAAATATAGCGTGTGACCAATTAGAAAATCCAATCTATACATCATCATCATATCGTCATATAAGTGGTAACGTGAATATCCCCTACATATAAAAACTTACAAAGCTACAATCTCACACATTTTTTCTCTTTATAATATTAGTAGGTATTAGATAAACGATACACAGTGTTATTTTGGGTATAACAAACGGACATTCTCTTTTTATTGAATAATCATATAGTATTTACTAATATAAACCATTTACAACCATTCCAGTGTGCCAAATCGACCTACTTTTTGGGATATATTTTTTTGAAAATGCTGAGTTTTGATAGAAATAATATTGAAAAAACTAAATATTTCCAAAACTATTCGGTTCTACTCCACGAAGCTTTGATATCCCATTACCCGATGTAAGATACATTTTTGGGATCTAATTAGGTATATATTCGTAGATTAGATAGAACTTTGTAAATTCATTATTTTGTAGTTTATTCGTTTTATTTTTTTAAATGAAAATATATTGCTGTTAGGATTTGATTTTGTCGCAAAATAATTAGGCATTACTAGAAGTTACGTCATGTTTTTTTTTAAATCCGAATTCCGTGGGATCTAAGAGTAATTGAAGTTTTAATTTTTTTCTGACAATTCTGGTTATGTTGGTTGGCTTATTTCACACACCTTTAAAATGTGGGAAAGGATTTTAAATAAGAGATTACTCAAACTCACAAACGTGTCTGAGAACCAATGTGGTTTCGTCGCAGGAAAATCAACAACTGACGCTATACACTCGATGAGAATTCTGATGGAAAAATTCAGAGCCAAAAGAACCGACTTACACATGATATTTATCGACTTGGAAAAGGCCTTCGATCGTGTGCCAAGGGAACTAATCTGGCAAGCTCTCCGAGCACAAGGAGTACCAGAGCATCACTATATCCACCTCGTCAAAGACATGTACCGCGATGTCACAACGAAAGTGCGAAGCCCAGCTGGTATAAGCGAAGAGTTCGAAGTCAAAGTCGGTGTTCACCAGGGCTCGGCACTCAGTCCACTCCTGTTCAATCTCGTAATTAACCATCTAACGGTACAGATACAACGACCTCCACCATGGGACATTCTCTATGCTGATGACATAGTACTCACAAGTGAAGACCCCAGCATCTTACAGCGCATAGTGGAGCAGTGGAGAGAAGCACTAGAAAGAGCCGGATTACGAGTGAGCAGAGAGAAGACTGAGTATATGCATTGCAATTTTAGTAACACCAACACCCGTTCTCATGCCAACATTCTCCTGCAAAACCACCAGTTGAAAAAAGTAAGCAATTTCAAATACCTTGGTTCTATCATCTGTAACGATGGAGCAATAGACATGGATGTTACCCATCGTATAAACACAGGGTGGATGAAATGGAGAGAACTCACGGGCGTGCTTTGTGACAGTAAAATGCCAATTCGCATCAAGGGAAAAGTATACAGAACAGCGGTACGCCCAGCAATGACGCATGGAGCTGAATGCTGGCCTCTTAAAAAGCAGCAAGAAAACAAGGTACACTGCGCTGAAATGAAAATGCTTAGATGGGCCGGTGGCGTTTCGAGGCTGGATCGTGTAAGGAACAACCATATAAGAGGCAGTTTCAAAATAAAGCCTATCCAAGATAAACTAGCAGAAAGCCGATTGAGGTGGTACGGTCATGTGATGCGACGACCACCAGAGCACATGACCAGAAAAGTCCTAGACATGACTGTTGCACCCCAGGGGCGAGGTAGACCCCGGTTAACCTGGATGGCAGTAGTGAGAAAAGACATGGAAGAGGGAAATTTAAGACCAGAGACGACCCAGGACCGACCGGCCTGGCGACGCATGATTAGAAGGGCCGACCCCAAGTAAATGGGAAGGAGCCAGGCAAAAGAAGAATTCTGGTTATGTTGGTACCTAGGGTTTTGGTTATCATACATATGAAAGAGCCTAATTTTTCATAGTAGTTTGGCATTCACACAATTTAAAATAATGAGAGTTCAAAAAAAAAAATTGTACCAACATAACCAGAATTATCAGAAAAAACTTAAAACTTCAATTACTCTTAGATCCCACGGAATTCGGATTTAAAAAAAACATGACGTAACTTCTAGTAATGCCTAATTATTTTGCGACAAAATCAAATCCAAATAGCAATAGATTTTCATTTAAAAAAATAAAACGAATAAACCACAAAATAATGAATTTACAAAGTTCTATCTAATCTACGAATATATAATTAGATCCCAAAAATGTATCTTACATCGGGTAATTGGATATCAAAGCTTCGTGGAGTAGAACCGAATAGTTTTGGAAATATTTAGTTTTTTCAATATTATTTCTATCAAAACTCAGCATTTTCAAAAAATTATATCTCAAAAAGTAGGTCGATTTGGCACACTGGAATGGTTGTAAATGGTTTATATTAGTAAATACTATATGATTATTAAATAAAAAGAGGAATGTCCGTTTTTTATACCCAAAATAACACTGTGCGAATATACCAAATATAATGGAAAAATAAACCATTTCAACGTCCGAGGCCCAGAGAGGACTCGAACCTGTGCCCTCTGTATTGCCAGTTCAGTGTCCTAAGGGCCTCAGACGATGATGGTTTTATTTTTCCATTATATTTGTTCTCTGTATCATTTCATATCGTTAAAAATTTGATCGTGGTAACTTCCACATTAACACGAAATAAAAAATTATAATAAAATAATTAGTGTCGTTAAAAGGTGTATAGCATTCTATAGTATAGATTGTAAATATTGTAATACACAATATAATGAAATTACGAACATATATTCATATGATGGTCCTTATGGAAAAATAAAGATTTTTTTTACAAAGTATGTTTCACGCGTATTAGATGCAAACGTGCCACAACATACATATGTTTTTGCTCTTGAAGAGAAATTTCAATGGTTGTTTTATCATTTTATCCTAACACTGAATAACACTAGACGAAGCCACAGGACACACAGGAGAGCAAATTATATATTCCACGAATAGCCGAAAACCTTTCCACAATTTCATCACACGATTTTGCGCACCTCAACAAACTCGAAACTGATTAAAGAACTGTAAATTTAGTTTATAAGTCATTTCAAAGTTATCGTAATTAGTCAAAATATTGGCATGTGTCAGCCGAATCAGTCAGTGCAATCATTTGCTGTTCGTTAACATGCACGTTACATATACTCACCCAGGGCGGTACAATAATCAAGCAAGCAGCAAAAGCTACATGAGGTTTTCTTCATTACCGCCTGTGGTGAGTCCAATTTTACGTCTTACCCTAGCCAGGAAACGGGAATTTTCGTACGCGTAATTGCCAGTTTATGGCCACAACCAAACTTTTTATTATTGCAATAAAAAGATTTGATGCTCAAATCGTAATGCGCGTGAAAGTCAGAATACTCAGAATTGTTACGATAACGATTCATAAAATTTGATGTTAAAAAAGTAAACATTCATGCAGCGTTCGCAAGGTGCATCTGTATTGTATGCACAGCTGTCAGGCTCTAAACGGGGATTGGTTGGACCATTGGGGCATCTGTCGATCGTGCGATAGCGCGAAATTTGCACACCAAATTGTGTGTGCACTTTAAAGGACTTAATATTTTCAAGGGTTTTTGACTAGTTTTGATGAGTTTTGAGTTGATATTCCTCCGTCATAACAATAGATAGGTATATTTATGGCACAAACGTTAATCGGGTCTTCAATCCTTTATCTACATTTGCACGAGTTTTATTGAAAGAAAAATTATATTTATTTCTTTATGATTTATTCAAAAAAGCTTTGTTTTCGATATTAGTACCTATGCTGTTTATGCACTTTTATATATGAAATGTACATGTAACTGTTCCTTATTGCCGTTTCTAACAACACACGAGAGATTATTATTTTTGACTCAATTTCACTAAATTTACGTCCAAAAAACTGTTTTTTTGGCCTAAAACTGCTATAGTTTGGTGCCAATGCCATATATCTCGAAAACTATGAGTCCGAGGGCCATTGCCTGTATGTTTTCGGCTCTCGGCATGTGTTATAATTATAGCTTGAACACAGTAAAACATGGGCACATAAAGTAACAAAAATAAAAATGTTATGGAACATATTTCAATGAAATTTTTATTGCTTCTTCTTCTCTTTTTTTTTGGCGTTCTGGCCAACTGTGTCGGCTCAATTTTGCCAAATTTTTATTGCATTTATTTACTAGACTAATAACCATTTTTACAAATATAGACAATTATTTAATTTGCTTTCTATATGCCATACTGCGTGCTTTGCGTCGAATCCGACTCATTAAGTCTTGCACAGCATTGTCAGGATATCTTTTGCAAGCCCATTTCCATTTGTTTTGCAATTCAGCTGCCGATTTAACTTCTCCGCCTCCTTTTTTTAGAATCCCTTTCATAATTGCCCAATATTCTTGAATCGGCCTCAGTTCAGGACAATTTGGAGGATTGCACTCTTTAGGTACCACTGCGACATCGTTATGTTTATACCACTCAACTACTGCTTTAGAGTAGTGACAGCTCGCAAGGTCTGGCCAAAATAATGGCTGTGAGCTATGACTGCGTAAAAAGGGCAGTAGACGCTTTTGCAAACATTCTTTTTTGTAGATTTCACCGTTTACTGTGCCTGTTGTTACGAATGAACGACTTCTTTTACCACAACTACAAATAGCTTGCCATAAAAGGATTTTTTTTGGAAACTTCGATCTCTTTTTTATCTTGCAATCTTTTGGGGCATCCTTACGATTCTTAGAAGTATAAAATTCTTGCCCATCTGCTTGAAGTCTGCTTTGATGTTGGTATGTTTCATCATCCAATATAACGCATCCAAATTTTGTCAAGTAATTGTCGTACAACTTTCGTGATCTCTGTTTTGCAGACAGATTTTGCTTAGCGTCGCGATTGGGTGCAGCTTGTGCTTTGAACGACTTTAATCCAGCTCTAGACTTAGTTTTCTGTACATATGACTTCGACATTTTGACCTTTTTTGCGACATCACGGGACGATAACTTCGGATTCGCTGTAAAAAGCCGCAAGACATGGGCTTCTTTTTTTTATCCTTTGCGCCTTGCTTACCTGCATTTCCCGGCTTGCGATCTACTGTCAATCGTTCTCGGAACCTTTTTAAAACTAAACATACGGAAGATTGCTGTAATTTTAAAAGTTTTGCTAATGCCCTATAACTTAAATGGGGATTTTCAGTATGTTTGCGCAAAATAATTTCACGTTTCTTGAGTTCAGAGCTCGCCATCGTGAAAACCAATGATCAAAGTGGAACGCTGTCAGAATAGTTTTTATTCATGATATCAAATAGTTTTTAATTATAATACTAAGAAGTTTCCATATTGTATAAATAAAAATATATAAGCATTTACTTGTGCCCACATTTTACTGTATTCAAGCTTTACTTATAATTGAAACGTTAATTTTGTTTGCAATAATAATTAATGACAGCAACATTTTCGTATTTATGAGAGTGGCGTGGCGTGTCCGTTATAATATGGATCCGTGCTAAAACAAATCACTTTAAATATATTTGACATTGAAAGCTGTACCTACCCCAACAGCTAATGTCAACATCGTCAGTATGTTTTTGCGTAAGTAATTACATTATATTTGAAAGTTCCGAAACTAAACCGAAGCCGAACAAGATTCCACTCAAATTAACAAGATCAATAAAATTAAAGCAGCCTTTCAAAATTTCGCCTAAAGCAAATTTAATTAAGTACTTTGGGTCAAGTGGGACTACTATCAATGATCTTAATGCTTCCAGGGTGAGACATAATCCGTCTTAAGAGGGCGCTCGTTTTTTGGTCAGGAATAAGCGAGAATGACGGATTTTTGACGTTGTAATTCTAAGAAACGGAGAGCTTTTTCTAGATCCTGATTACTTATTTGCATAGGTAAACTCCTCATATTGGTCCTAGCCGCCTCCAATTTACGAAAAACTGAAAACTTTAACCGAAAATACCCGATTACCGACAGTAGTTTTCTGAAGAGAGCGCAGAGTCATAAGTTTGAGCCCCTAATACTCCATGATGTTATATGAGAACCTACTTGTTTTTTTCTATTTTCACTAGCGTAATATGTTGCCATTGCTCCTAGCCGCCTCGAATTTTCCTTATTCTGCACGTATATATATGTAAACTGTTCTCAATTACACCATATTTGTCAACAAAATCGTACTGAAAACTCAAGGATTTTCTCATTATTGTTGAATAATTTTTGTATTGAATCTTAAACAACATTAAAGTTCATGCTTGTACCAACAAGATCCAGTCCAAAAAATATAACTTTTGTCAAAATTTATATTTATAAATAATTATTCAAAACTAGTATAAATTTACCGTCGCGCGGGAATATCTCTCAGACACTCTCAGTACCGGCTGAATAGCCCTCCGAGACAGACGTGTAGTGTGTTTATTTGTGGCTATTCACGAAGCCAACCGGCCACTCTTCAGATAAAATAATATTATTTTGATCTCCGACTAGGCATAGTTGTTACCAACCTCGGGGTCAAACTATACTGGGGATACATTCGTGAGGCTAATCGAGACAAGTTATGAATTGCATAGCTGCCATATATGACGTAGTGTAGCGAAAAGGCTCAAACCCACCGGATACGTAACATTTAAAATTGAACCTTCTACCTAAAACAAAAGTCATACATTTCAATGGTGATGTCTTGTGGGTTGGATCCTTTTGTCTAAACTACGCGTTCTATAGTCAATTATTATTGTACGAGTGATCGTGATACTTGATAGATTTAATTTATTTACTAGTTAGTCCAGTCATCGGAATTCTCGTAACATTTTTGAGCTGTCATGGGGACTTCTCGTTTATCGACTTCTGATACAAATATTTTGTCGATACATTATAGAGCACAACACAACATATCAAAGAAGATTAAAAGTAGAGGTAAACAACAGGCGGTCTTATCGCTAAAGACCGATCTCTTTTAGATAACTTTTGACTTTCTGAAAATGTTAAATAGAGATTTGCAATGAAATCAATGAAAAATTAATAGTTAACAATTTTACATTTAATCAGTTCAGTTCAGTAAAATTCTTCTTTGTTACCAGGTACACGTTTTTAGGTTTCCGTACTCAAAGAGTAAAACGGCACCCTATTACTAAGACTTCGCTGTCCGTCCGACCGTCCGTCTGTCTGTCACCAGGCTGTATCTCAAGAACCGTGACAGCTAGAGAGTTGAAATGTTCACAGATTATGTATTTCTGTTGCCGCTATAACAACAAATACTGAAAACAAAATATTTTTTTTTAAGGGGAGCTCCCATACAACAAACGTGATTTTTTTGCCGTTTTTATAGATAATGGTTCGGAACCCTTCGTGCGCGAGTCCAACTCGCACTTGGCCGGTTTTTTTCTTACGATGTGAATCACTTGATACATGTTTTTTGATATTATTTTTTTTGAACTGTTTCAAATTAACATAACAAACAGAACAGTGTATCACGGAATCTTGTTATTTATAAACCAGTTCCGGGTACGTTTCTAACCATTTACCAATAGTAGATTTACGAGGCATTTTCAATTTGAACGAGTGATTGACATAATAATAATCAGTCAACGTAAGGCAGCTTGTGGCGACCCTACGTACCTGAGTGCCCCTGGGGGTGTCCTGTGGTCAGGCTGAGCCGATCGGGTGGTTGGTTGGACAGGCCCCCCACCTCTGGCTTGCCTTAACTGGCTGTCCAGAGTAAAGTCGCAAGAGCTGTTGCTCGAGGATAGATGTGGACACCTAAGTGGCGAGTTGGCTATATGTTTAAAGTCCAGTGCCACCTCTCTACCCCCCCAGCGTCTCTGACTGGTGTTGCCCTTAGGCAATTTTTTAATGTCGCTAATAATAGGGGCCCATCTAGCAGTTGGCGAGTCACCGTCTGCCAGAGATCTGTCTCTGTGTGCGTCCCATGACACGGGCAGGGACAGCATCCGCTCGGTGTACTCCTTGCATTTCATTAAATTGTCAAAAGGGCCTCTACGTGTTGGCTCAGTTGGTACTTTGTAGGTACCTAGCCCCACGCACGCCTCCCAAAGGTCCGGGACATCATTGTCCCGTGAGCGGGAAAGACATACATAATAAATAATAAATCTTTTATTCACAGGCGAAACATAACCCAAAATACAAATACAAGTTTGACAAGATACTTAATTAAAATTAAAATGTTAAACTAAAACATCAAAAAAATGATCCCCTTGTTCTTCGTACATTACTGAGTTACATTACTAGTAATGTACAAAGCAAAAATAGTCTTCGTTCAAAACTGGGTAATGTAGGAAGAAACTTTCGTTCTTTGCACATTACTAGTTCCGTTGGTATGTTGCCTCCAGGCCCTAAGCTAAGTCTAAGAATTTCTTAGATACCAACCGCTGCAATGATGATTGTACGGCAAAACTATTTAATTAAGATCAAATGCTGCTCTGTAAACTCTTGATTTATTTATTTAATTAAACTTTATTGCACTATACAACGGAAAGTAAAAATGGCGGACTTAATGCCATGAGGCATTCTCTACCAGTCAGGCATTTTAATTTGATTGAATTGATTGTGCCCCTTCGGCCGTTTTCTAAACCGTTAAAGAGCCATTTATTTTCTTCCACCATTGCTCTCTTCAACGGATTTGCGTTTTCCATATTGGTTGACCAAGGTTAGAGAAATTTCTTAGATACCAGATTTATAATTCCACGCACAATTGTTAGCTATCTGACTCCTAAGTGAAGTTCTTAAATATTTCATCATGCACAGATAGCCAATATCGGAAAATAGGGCTCTCCAGGTCGTTGTAGATGACCTTGAGGATCTCGTCCTGAGAGCGCCCCAGCCTGTCCCAGAAAGCGGCAACTCTCGCCCTCATTACGGCGAAGAAATCTGGCACCCGCGCCTCAGCGAACATGCTGGACGCGCTGCAGTAGCGCGGCAGCCGCATGAGCGTGCGAAATGCATCATTATATTGCACCCTCATGGTGCTGTACGACTTTCGCATAAATTTATACCACAGTTGGCAAGTGTAGAAACACTGACAAAATGCATTGAACAATGTCATTTTGACTTCATTGCTACACTTACCAAATCTGCGTGCCAGCATGTTGCAGCGGACTGATAAGGCCCTCCTCTCCCGGTCAATATCCTTATCGTCTTTCAAATCCTCGTTTAATTCAATTCAATTCAATAGTTTTATTTCAGACCATGTGATAGTGCATATACTGTTAGTAACAAAATAAACTTAAAACTATGTTAGCAATTATTATTATACATTTTAAAAAAAGCGGCCAAGTGCGAGTCGGGCTCGCACATGAAGGGTTCCGTGAAATAAATTGCAGTTTACGATTTATGACGTATTAAAAAAAACTACTTATTAGATCTCGTTCAAACCAATTTTCTGTGGAAGTTTACATGGTAATGTACTCAGAGCATAGAATACTATATAATATATTCATACATCTGTGGTAATGTACATCATATATATTTTTTTTTAGTTTTATCATTCTCTTATTTTAGAAGTTACAGGACACACATTTTACCACTTTGGAAGTGTCTTTCGCGCAAACTATTCAGTTTAGAAAAAAAATATGTTAGAAACCTCAATATCATTTTTGAAGACCTATCCATAGATACCCCACACGTATGGGTTTGATAAAAAAAATTTTTTTCAGTTTCAGTTCGAAGTATGGGGACCCCTAAAACTTAATGTTTTTTTTTCGATTTTTGTGTGAAAATCTTAATGCGGTTCACAGAATACATCTGGGTCATTGTCAGTCACAAAAACAAAAATCATCTTTCCGGTGGTCAAAAGTTACGGGCTTACGCTCACATATAATATGTTTTTATTACATAGGATTATAGAAGGGGCAACGCCGTTTATGCGGATTCAGAGATCAACCAAAAATTAGGCTTTATAGCCCTTAACTTTGGCAATGTCCACCGAAGAGACGCGAACCTAAATCTGACAATGACCCATCTACTTACCAAGTTTCAACAGTAGGTATAGCTCTTATAGTTTCGGAAAAAAGTGGCTGTGACATACGGACGGACAGACAGACAGACAGACGGACGGACATGACGAATCTATAAGGGTTCCGTTTTTTGCCATTTGGCTACGGAACCCTAAAAAGAACTGCAGTACTAATTGACATAAGTCAAAGTTGAACAGTTTAGGAGACGTCAGGCCCCCCTGCCGTACTCCACATTCCAACCTGTAATCTGTGGACAAAGTCCTGGCCCATCTCACCTGGTTTAATTGGTTTTGGTACCAGTACCTCAACAAACCTGTACAATCACCCGGAATATCTGCTTCCTCCAGTTTTGCCCAGAGAATATTGTAGTCCACTCTGTCGACGGCCTTGGAGAGGTCCAGGAAGCAGGCATAAATCGGTGTTTTTCTAGCCGTGTAGTACTGTCGGGTACTACACGGCTAGAAAAAGTAGTAGTGCCAGACAGCAAATTATTATTCTTATTACTGACAACTTTAAAACTTGTTAGTTTATTTTATACAAAAATAAGTTGCTGTCAAAATGTTCATTTTTGGTACAAGCTTTTATTGCCGACTGTACTTTTCTGCATACCATCATCAACAACTCATTGAGACGATTATAACGAGCCCAAACTCGATAGGGTTGTGTCGTTTTATTGCGGAGTTCCTATGGCCAACTTCCTGCTCCAGCATTAGATCAGCTCCAAATCATCATAATATTGCATTGTCATGCGATATACACATGCATGCAAAATTTCAGCTCAATTGGATAACGGGAAGTGACTGAAAAATTAATTACAAATTTTGACGGACAACTTACATACTTACATATTTACATACATACGAACAGTGCAAGTTAATATAAAGCTAGTAAAAAAGAATGAATATACTTTGTCATAGTATTTTAATATAAATAGAAAACATGTGCACAAAAATCAAATACTTACTTTGTTCAAGTTAGAGCATCATGTTAGCGAAGTAATGTTTACCACTTTTTAGTGCAAGTATCAATATCGGTCACGGAGCGAATTCGAACGGTGCGCTATACAGCTATTTGCATCGGCAAGCTCCGCGTTTAGTTCTATCCCGATCGCACTTACATATAGCTAGAAAGGGACGGCACCCGCGGCTGGTGTGATCTAGCTGTGCATGTGGGGGTGAGGTACGTTTGTGTGGGTGGTAGTAGTATTTACACACACAAAAGCACTACGCCTGTCAAAATACCGAATTCTGAGCGAGCGCTTTTTTGAAGAGCACTCTTAATTTCAAAACTTTTGGATAAAATGTAAATATCCTCTGGAGACCTGAAAAATTTATCCCAACGTACAATTTATTTTACGTCACATCCTGTCATGAAGTGATATTGACCGCACGCTACGCAGTGGGAAACATAAATTTCGCAGACACGGCCCTGGTCGGCCCGGAAGTGCCCGGAACCGTTCTGTGGCATCACAAAACGGAAAGCATTTTCTCTGCTAAACAACGCGGAAAAATCAGAGGCAATCAAGCTGTGGAAGTTCACCAAAGGACAAAAACAAGCTTAAGCCCTGATCGAAGGGTTCAATAGTAAGCTGTCTAAGGAGTTATTACAATTCAAAATGCACAAAACCTGCGCAGTGACAAGAATCCTGACAGGACATTGCAAATTGAACAAACACCTGTTTCAAATGGGTTTGAAGCAGGACGCAACCTGCAGGTTCTGCCAGGAGACAGAGGAGACTGCAATGCACATTCTCTGCTCCTGCGGACCACTCATGCATAAAATAAGTACCTACCTAGGGCGGCACATAGTGCACCCACAAGAGGTACAACATATCACCGCCCAAAGAATCTGGAATTTCCTGGAGGCAACGGGACTTAACGGTGAACTCTAAAGAAAGGGCTGCCATAATAGATCACTTGCTGGTCGAAGCGGCACATTAAGGCCCACAAACAAAATAATAATAAAAAGTTTGTCTCACCGGGGGGGGGGGGGGGGGGGGTCATGAAAACGTGACAGTACGTGTTAAAGAGATCGGAAGAAGCGTGACATGGGGGGAGAGGGTCCAAAAACTCGGAACGTTTACGTGACGTAATAAATAAATAAATATTTGGGGACAATCTTACACAAATCGAACTAGTCCCAAACTAAGCAAAGCTTGTACTATGGGTACTAGACGATGATATACATACTTATATAGATAAAATAAATACATAGAAAACATCCATGACTCAGGAACAAATATTCGTGCTCATCACACAACTAAATGCCCTTACCGGGATTCGAACCCGAGACCTCCGGCTTCGTAGGCAGGGCCACTACCAACTAGGCTACAGAGGTAATATGTGGACGGTCCGTTTACCGCCCTAGGTGAGCATGTCCTATTGGGACTTTTGGCGGTAATCAAAGCTTGATTGAAGTTCATACCTTGTAAAACATTTTTCGTTTGCAATCGTGACTAGACTTTTTCCAAATGCATACATCGATTTTACATAACTACTATCACTTTATATGGCCTTTTATTACTTAATCCCGTTTTGAACCATCGTAAGAGGCTTTTCTAATAAATATGATCCTGTACTAACACTCACATTTAGGGTCGTTCAATCAGCCGTATTTCTCGACCTAATAGCCCAATACCCTTTTAGCCAAAATCTATTCCAACTCAGTAGCCCGTGTAAGTAAACAGCCAGAAACTGATTTAGGAAAAATATGTTTTAGGTACGTATGGTACAAATCCTTTTTCTTCAAAACATAACCCTCTTTCTGGGGCCGTCGGGTAAAAATGTAATGATTACCACATTATTTACGCTCGGCCAGATTTTGAACTCATTCCCGCTTGAATAGATGTCGACAATAAAGCCTAACGACAATGGTATCAATATTTTACGCAACCATAAAGAAACAATGCAGTTTTGCCTCGTGCCAGTGATAAGAAAAATACTTGGCGTGAACACACGTGTGTCATAACAATGACAGTATTGCCTAATGCCTATATATTTTTTTTATAAGTGAGGATGTTCAAGATCGGGCAAGGCCACGAACTAAGTAATAACATCATCCATTGGGATTATTTTTCATTCATTATAAATGTAAATGTTTGTTACTCAAGCACGCATACCTAAACAATTGCCTACTTGCCAATTTTTTTGTTCACTATGCCTTTCGAACCAATTTTCTGAGAGGATCAAATGTTAGTTAGTTAGTTATACTGGGCGTTTTCCGCAAGTCGACATCCATTGTGCCTATTTTGCGTGAATCGGCGGTGTGGGGCTACTCTAACCACCCCAGCTCGTCTAGAAAGTTGGTGAGTGCCTTGGTGTTGCTGACTGCATCCCGTAGTGTGTGTATTCGGCTCTAATTAAATCCATTAAGAATTAAGAGCACATGAAAAGACAAAAATGAGAGTCAAAGACGGGCCTCGCTGCCCTCGCTGGCGACAGCCGAAGCGGCTCGCTCGTAGTAATTACATAATTGACATATAGTATTATGACGTCACACACAACATTAATTCGTACTAACCGTTGTATGGAAAATCAAGTAAATTGCTGTTTTGGATGTGATTGGGCAGTGGGTACCTAGTACCTATGTATATAGTTGTCATTCGGTAATTTTATTTTTATTGTAGCGTAAGGAATTGGTAATTTTAAATTTGCTCTTGGAAGAACTTACAGTACCGGTCAAAAGTTTAAGTTCACTCTTTGTTTTAGGTACAAATGAGTACTTTTGGGCAATCATTTTTTGCAGTTCGGAAGCCGAAATTTGTTTCCAAATGATCCGTTATTGTTTACAGAGATGTGTTTGATTAGTCAGACACAATTTACGTAGATTTCTAAACAACGCATTCCCTAAAATCTTATAGGAATGACGGCAAAGGCTGGGCCATATGGCCTTGCCACTTAAAACGTACAATGCTCAGATACAATGTTGGTTTTTAGGGAATGAGTTGTTTAGAAATCTACGTAAATTGTGTCTGACTAATCAAACACATCTCTGTAAACAATAACGGATCATTTGGAAACAAATTTCGGGTTCCGAACTGCAAAAAAATGATTGCCCAAAAGTACTCATTTGTACCTAAAACAAAGAGTGAACTTAAACTTTTGACCGGTACTGTACATCAGGAAAGTAAGTAGGTTAGGTACACAATTGACACGTATGATAATCCAGACACGAATATAGACAGTACGAGTAACATGGATGTGGAGTATTCGTATTCGTATCTATTGTTTATGGCTACTGTGCAACTTAAGCACAATTCTGCCAGCATCAAGTGTCCAGCTTTGCACGGTACATATGAAAGAGGGTGGACATATACCAGGCTACTAAAATTCACAAACAGGGGTGATTCCTGAAAACAGATGACAAACACAAACATATAACATTAACCGTAACCAGATTAGTACAAGTAGATTTGAGACTTGAAGCAAGGGAACTAAGTAGGTTACATATTCGCTACAAGCTACAATTTTATGTTATTTTTTCCTATGAACTTACCCAACGCACAAATATTTTTTTTGTTATCAATTCGGCATAAAAGAGAGGACATATTCATAGGTAATGGGACACCGAGCTTAGTGATTAGGGTATATAGGTCACGGGACTTATTGTTAAGGCGGCAGTTAAAAAAGATGTGGTCAACAGTACCTACTTCCTCACCGCACTCGCACATGGGAGAATCTTTAATTTTGAATTTATGGAGCTGCTCTGGCGAGCAGACTCGACCTAAACGGAGTCTAATTATTATACTGGTATGTCGTTTGGAAAGGGATCTATATTTAAAAAACCATGGGCGAGATGGAATAGTTGGCTGCATCTGAGAGAAAAAGCATTTCTTAGACCGAGACCACCGAGCCGTCCATTTTTTACTAATTATTTTGAAGGGAATGTTGGAGACATCCGGCGAGTAAAGTTTGAAAAAAGAGTCATCCCCGTCCAAGACCGCTTCCTTAGCCACCAGGTCCACCCTCTCATTTTCCAAAATCCCAGAGTGGCTTGGTATCCAAACAAACACAACCTCCAATCCAGACGTGGATGTGGAGTAAATTGGGTTATTTGTGCTCTACACCGGCGCCGAGTGAGCGCACAATTAATTGGCTTACGTCGATCGCCCGGGGAACAATGTCCCGTCTGTGAGGCGTAGGTTATAGACTTCATTTATCATCCGAAACTAGTGCTAATTTCTCAACTTTGCCCATTAGCGGGTTTAATTAAACATCATTGGACACGCTTCACATGTAAGCAAATCTTGTATTCAGCGTCACCGAGACTTGGAACTATGGTAACATTTGCTATTTTTTTGAGAAATAAATGGTTAATTGGCGTCTGTGAGATATTAAAATGACTGAGTCAGTTTTATTCTTGTCTTTCCGATACTGTTTTACAAAAAGTCGGAGAACGTGTCTAGAAAGTTTCAATAGAATCTTTTGTAGTACTAAAATTTCTTTTAATAATTGGAAAAACGTGAGAAAAACTACAATTTGTCGAAACAAAGCTGGATTATATTTATTCCACGCTCATTGCGAAACCCAACGCGTTTTAGTGTTTCCGCCACAATCATCAAAACCGTCTGCCCTTCATATAAAGTAATTTCCACGTTTATAAACCCTACTTCCTTCCATTGCACGTAATGAAGGGCAATTATCACAAACTTCCTTCGGACACAATAGAATGTAAAAAGCAGGCAGCATGACGGCAGAGCGATTATATGACGCCAGACGACTATCGCATCCGGAAATCGTGACGTAAGTCTGTAAATAAATAGTCCTTTGACGTAAGAAATACAAAGTAACCCTCGACATTTAAAGTTATTTAAAGACAAAGCCAGTTATAACAATAGTTTACACAGTTGACGATAATTAGATCTTTGTACGAAAGCAAAACTAGAGAGATAGTTTAAGGAACAAAGGATCTTCCTTACAAGGTTTATCTCCGCTATTATTTTCTAGCAATCACAAATAGGAAACTCGAGTAGCATTTAATTGCTATTAGATACATAAATAAACAAAATAATTTATATAGATAATGGATATTTTCTATTTGGCGTAAGTCCTCAGAGACTTAAGAGTTCCCGGCAAGCTCGGTTCTCCATACAAACGTGGTTACGCTCTCATTTTAAAACGACTAGCTAGTTTGCTCTGAAACTTTGTACTTAGAATAAGTTAAGTAATATCCAGGTCTGTAATTAGTTTATGTAGCTTCAGATACCATAGTAAAAAATACAGCTAATATAAGTTTTTCATACAAATCTTGTTTTTGCTGTATTTTGTATGTTTTATAAACTGGAGCCATATAAACTAATTACAGGCTTAGATATACCTCATGTCATTGTATATGCAAAGTTTCGTTACAATCCAACGCGTAGTTTTAAAATGAGAAAGAAACTCCGTTCATATGGGAAGGTGAAATTCGGCCGAGCTTGCCGGGGACTCTTAAATGTCGCTTTGAAATGGACGACGGCTGCGGCGGGCCGACCTAATGTTATTACATAAGCGACGCCCCTGCCCAAACACGTAAAGGAACGTACATAAAAAAAGTCTCTAAACAGAGCAGAAAACCAAACTGGAGACATCAATGCCGTATGATACGCAGTTCCAAAGACAAATAAATGTGACTGGGCAGAATTGGTGACTGTGATATCTGCAATTTGGGCTTCAACCGATCGTTTCATGTGGAGTCATGGCTCTAAAGACAAACAGAGTTGGCCAAGCTGAACAGTTGACTGATGGCAGCAATTAAACGCTGATTAAACTATAGAACTCCCGTGAAAGCCCCAGTCAGTGACTGGCGTTCGCAATCCGCACAATGGGAGGAACTGCGACAATCACGGCTTCCGCCAGTTACTGACTGGTAGATAATGTACTGTAATTGCCATTTAATGGATATTGCGATACACTCGCCCCTTAAGTGCACTACATATTGAATCTTAGTGTAGGTACAATCAAATATATCTGACAAGCTTGAATGCCTTTTCGAGATTCAATCTATCCCACCAAAATCCAGATAGCAGACAGTCCTAAATAAAATCTCTTTTCGTTTCTTATCGTCTAAAAGCTGCAGTTGACGCAGAGATGAGATCATACTAATAAAATGAACCAACGTGTGATTGAAATACTAAAAGCATTTATGTCCATCTGTTTTGATGTTTAAGCTCATCGGAGTTACAACGGAGGAAACCGTACAAAGCTCGTTCGCCGCGTGACTTGGCTACTGCTATGGAAATAATTAACACTGAAATCGAGATTTTTGTACACTAATGCACCACGCGTGGGTATGTGTGAGACGATATAATACGAATATACACTGGCACAATAAAAATTGCCTCTCTAACGCTCGAAGTACACAGGTAGAGCGAATCAGTTGTGTATTTCACATTGAAAAATCCGATCGAGGTCGCCCACATTACCCGCTATGCGAGATCAGTGCAGAATTGAATTTGTTCTATTGTTGACCTTGCCATTTGAGTGATGCAGGTGTATCATGCGTGCCCTTGTTATTTTGGTCCGCGTTTGCCAGCCCACAGCGTAAGCAGTTTGTCTGCGCCCTCTGTCCCCTAATGAAACCAATTCATGTGCGGCCCGACCCGACTATGTGTCTACTAAATTCTTTACGACTATACAATTAACAGCATCAATAAAACGCTAGTGAAACTCGCTCATTTTCGATACAATAGTTTTGTCTCACGGCGAGAGCAGCGCCGCTAAATTTCTCAAAATACTGCTATAATTATCAGTATAATTCACCCACGGCGCGATGTAATTATCTTAAAATATCTCTGCCGAGATCGTCATTCTCAACGGCGTTCTTGACGGCGGCTTTTGAGAAGAAAGCTTTGGGTTTAATCTCATTTTAGTTCAATTTTTAGGCAGAATAGCGACGCGACGTTTCAAGCGAAAACTACATACATGCCTGGCATTCTACTAAAAGTGAATGAGGAATGTAGTGTGTGTGTGCTGTGTGGCGAAATGTTTTGAGGTAGGCTCAATGAAAGGCATGACAGCAATTTGAGGCAGCCGTAGCCCGGCATTTCGGCCTTGCTTCTGACAAGGCGAGCTAAACCTGCGAAATGGCACTTCCGAACGCAAAGCAAGGTCGTAGGTTTATATTACAATTGGTAATTTGAAACTGTCCCGATATTAAAGACGGTTGTATTATCAAGCATGACTTTCAGATCAGCCTAATAAATACTGAATTACGTGGGACGTCGCAAATGGTTTTCATTTATATTATAAGCAAATAATTCTTCTATTTTTCTTACTATAAAGTTCTCGCGAATACCAGTTAAGAATAAGCGTTCCTTCAATACAAGATAATTATAATACCTCAACATTACTTATCTTCAAAGATAATTCTGAGAATACGCTAACAAGGCAAAGACAAGTCAGCCATAATTTATTCCACTCAGAGAAACGTCCAAATTAAAAAGAAGTGCTGATTTTCACAATGCTGGGCAGAAAAATGTACTTATAACAAGAAAATCACATCAGGGCATTTTCAAAGCTACAAGTTACAATAGGAATGATGACTAAGATTTTTTAACCCCCGACGGAAAAAGAGGGGTGTTATAAGTTTAACGTGTGTGTGTGGGTGGTGTGTCTGTGGCATTGTAGCTCCTAAACGAATGGACCGATTTGAATGCGTTTTTTTTTTCAAAAGCTGACGTGATCGAGATGCTTCTTAGCCTACGTTTCAACAAAATCGGTTCAGCCGTTTTTGAGATATTGAACTTAGAAATTAAAATGTCTGGGGTTTTTCAACTTCTCTATGTTGTAGTTATTTACGATGCCATTCGTACCAGTTTTTGGAGAGGAACAAATGTTTGTATGGGAGCAACTACAATTAAAGAACATAAATACCCAAAAATTTGAGACAAATATTGACCTCGCTGGCGGCAGACATAAAAGCTTCATACACGGGTGTGACGTCACACCTGTTATTTGTACTAATCGTTGTATGGAAAATGAAGTAAATTGCTGTTTCGCTCGCGAAATACTGCGTTTAGGTACAGTCGCCATCACATACATAGGTACACTATAGGTGTTCAAAAATATCGGCCCATGCACCCTAATGCCTTGAAAATAGAGGTGTGTTCCGATGTTTGTGAGCTGCTTGTTTGCTCCGATGTATGTGATGGCGACTGTACATAGGTGTTGTAAAAATTTGTTTCTATAAAAGCGTAGGGATTCTATTGATAGCTTTAAATTCACTCTTGGACGATAAAAAAAAATACATATATTTTCTTGACTATCAAGGTCAATATCTTTTTATGATTTTTATTATAATTTATACTTTATTACGATAATTTAATGGTTTACTATTCATTTAGCAACTACCTACGTTATCAATTTTAACATGAGGCATCATGCCTATTTTTTTTATAAGTCTAAACAATGGCCAGTTTTTATTGGACGTACGCTTCAGTGTTACCAGTTTCGAGTTATAACTTCGTGAAATTGGTCCCAGAAGATGCTGTAAGTACAGAACATGGCAACTTGAGGTGTGCTCGGGTATTCCATTCCAACTCGGGGTCCTCCTGTGGGGACTGTGGCGCCCGCGGTCACTGTTGTTACGCGGCCTCAGCCCGGGGGTCACTGATTGATGGCTTCCTTCCATTGTGTTCCCCTATTCTCCCCGGAGCCCAGGCGACGTAATATCTCAGCCAGTTTATATTTAATCTCAACAAATTGTTACTGACGTCCGACATGAATCAAGACGGGATTATAGGCTCTTTATGGTCTGCCAGAAATAGATTAACTCTTTATAGCCGATGTCTAAACTTAACTACCAATATGGGAAGCCAGTTGGCGTAATTAAATCAATAGGAGACATTGAATAAAGTGAAACTATGACTTTTATTTTAGGGGACATTCTTACACACATCGAAATACAGAGTAAGCTCAATAAGGCTTGTGTTAATATTGGGTGTGTTAATAATACTAATAGGCGAAGATATATATATACATATATATATTCATGCTAATCACACAAATATTTGCCGTACCGGGATTCGAACCCAGGACCTTTAGCTTCGTAGGCAGCGTCACTACTAATAGGTTTTTTATAGGGCTAGTGTCGGATTTTTGATAGGGTGTGCCATGAAAGTGTAGACATTGTGGGGTTTGTTTACGTCCTCAATTCTGGGTCACTATCCGTTAAAGGCCTCCACACACCGGTCGCGTGCGCGGGCCCGCGGCGGGCCCGCGAGCTCGCGTTCGATGTGTGTTTGAAGTTTATTTTCAATGTTTTACAACTTGCGCGGGCCCGCCGCGGGCCCGCACACGCGACCGGTGTGTGGAGGCCTTAAGGACGGAATACAGAAATAAGTCCTCCTTCGGATCCAACAAAATTATCATATTTAACGAATACCTACCATGTGTTCCGAATATAAAATTTTCCTCGAATTACCTAACATGATTTTTGCTGCGAAAAATTTCGCCTCTAGTCAATCTTCACGTTTCCACGAACCTTGAGCAAGAGCTGCAAGAGTAAGTGAATCTTACAATTTGTTAGTGTCTATTGGACGATATAATATATATTTTTTATTTTTTGCGGACAATCTTACACAAATCAACCTAGTCCCAAAGCTTGTACTATGGGTACTAGACAACGATATAACTTAATATAGAGAAATAAATACTTAAATACATAGAAAACATCCATGACTCGGGAACAAATATTCGTGCTCATCACACAAATAAATGCCCTTACCTTACCGGGACTCGAACCCAGGACCTCTTGCTTCGTAGGCAGGGTCACTACCAACTAGGCTAAAGCGGTCGTCAAATTTGTAATGCGAAATAAAACACCACTTCGAAGAATAGGAGCAAGTGACTCAACCAGTTACAATGGCTTGTTTACGTAACACGTTATTAATACGTCTTAAAATATCAAATTCAATTTGATTGACATTAAAATAACATTAAATGGGTTTACAAAGTATTTCAATAGACGGGGATCTACGTCAATAAGTTCAAGTTTTTCCTGTAGGAAAGACTTGACGTCATCTCGTGGTTTATATATCAACTACACGACGTCTGGGGCTGTCAGTGCCAGAGGCCTGTAGTTAGCAACTCGTTTGTTTTACGACAGTGGTCGTATAAAGTGTATACGACCTTTATTCGGCTTCGTGGGCGCGTGTGCGACCTCGATACCAATCCGTGGGAAGTCGCATGGTCTCACTGACGACTTGCAAAGCCTCACCGCATAATGGGTCCGTTATGTGTCCCGACACTGCTAATATGCTCTCCGTTATGATATCATTAGTCATGTTCATCCTCTCTTTAGTCCCTTTCCCTTTTGACATAAATCAGTTTTGTCACTTGGATTTTAGAAACAGTGAAGTGCCTACTATTGTATGACATCAACGGGGCTAGGACAACTGACGCCGCTATGCGAAGCAAAACGAGAAAATCTACCTCCCTCTTTCTAATTTATATAATGCGAATGAGACAGGAGTCCCTAAGTCGGTGGGATGCGATTTGACAGCAAGTAGTTCACGAGATATAGGATACCCCACCTCAAAAGTACGAAAATTTAATGAGTAAAACATCAAAGTATGTAAGCAGACAATCGCCACAAAATATGAACATCTCCCAAACTCCAAAGAGATAACAGGTTGTATTAAAATGAGAACTGAATGTCAATCTTACTCATACACGTTTACATTACGTGTTTATCCGGCAGTATATGATCGACATAACGCCTATGTCTCCATCGGAAACTTTATATTGATTTCACACAAGAATTGTTTCAACATTCGTTATGGATCAATATTATTCTAAGCTAATGTGGTTAGTAATCATTTAACTCTAGATATAAGTAAAATGTACTTATCACTAGTACTAGAGTTCAATGTCGAGTTTCGATCAAGGCTACTTAAATTCATTGATAATCGACGCACAACCTTTGTTGTACGGTCAAGTGGAAAACTCACAAAAATGCGTCAACTTAACGCTATATCGACATAATATTAAGGTCGTCGCCGTCGTACATATGTATGAGACGTTTTTTTTTTCTAAAGATGTGCTTATATGAGTCAGTCAATTATGCCAGTAATAACACTGGCCAATAGACAATTTCATCTTCGGAATCCTGCGTTGACTCATTAAGTTCACTCGTACTATTTTTAAAAAGTGTTTTGATTCATGTTAACGTGAGTCACTTGGAGTCGTGAACATGGACAGACTTTGGACATGCGATGTAGCCACAATATTGGATTTGTCATATCTCATAATATTTAGCGCCTTAGAAAGGAATAGCACGGTATGAAGCCCACTCTGGTTCTGTTCATAAGTTTGCTGTTCTACTCCAAGGACTTGTATCCTGTGTATCATGTTTTTCCGAATAAATATTTCCATCACCTGCTTATGCAGATGTAGCTCTGCACGGGTGCAGTAAATTGGGAATGGATGAACATTTCAGAAGTGCCTGATTATTTTTTTGGTGATAACCTTCCTTAGCACCAGAAAAAAGTTGCAGACTTTTCAACTGCGTCAATTATTTTTGAAAAATATAAACAGTTTCCTCACTTACGTTATGAGTTCAGGACGGCAAATAAGACACTTTGCTTGATTCGTCTCATATTACAAAAAATATTTCAAATATCTGACCCCTGAGTATTTTCTCGGAAATGTTCGTATTTGTCATGCTACATCAGTCAACCTCAGTACTTTTTGTACTGTGTGTGACCGACTGAAATAGCAAGACACGTTCGTACGTTTCCGTGAAAAAACGATGGGAAACCATTATGCACTACATCTGTATGTACCTAACTAACTATATAAGTATGTAGTATGTATGTAGCTATGTTTGTTCAGATGGAATCTTGCAACTCAATTATCAGGCCGATGTCTTCAACAGATTGAGTTGAAATTTTGGGTAAAGGTATACCTAGTTTGGATGACAATTCAATATTATGGTACGATCGAGCTGATCTGATGATGGAGACAGAAGGTGGCCATGGGAATTTAGTACTTAACCGACGTAAACCCGTTGAGATTGGGCTCGTTATAAAATCATCTCAATGAGTAGTTGTTGACGGTATACAGAAAAGTACAGTCGGCAATAAAAACTGGTACCAAAATCAAATTTTTGACAGTAACTTATTTAAGTTTAATAGATGCCCAATATTCCTGCTGCAGCACAGCAATAATACCTTAAGCCTTGGTCAGACACACGGCGCGATATTTCCACACAGGGCCTGTTTGACCACGCTAGCGGTTTGTACGGAGATGTCGCGCCGTGTGTGTGACCAAGGCTTAAAGAATTACCAAACTATCCCACATCAGACGCTCACCCACAACACTTTAATCTAGTTACCTTCAAACCCACGCCCATAACGTTAGCCGCGTTAAATAATCTTCCTGATGACCGTGAAATTCGTTGAGAGGTGATAAATTATACGACCTAGGCGAAAAGATCACAGAACATAAAGTACTAACGTAACTAATGAACATTAAATAAATGCTATCATCGTTTATTAGTGATGTGATGTCATTACCGGTTACCTATCTAAATAATACCTACTAAAAACCGGCCAAATGCGAGTCGGACTCGCGCACGAAGGGTTCCGTACCATTATCTATAAAAACGGCCAAAAAATCACGTTTGCTGTATGGGAACCCCTTAAATATTTATTTTATTCTGTTTTTTAGTATTTGTTGTTCTGTGAAAATTTCAACTGTCTAACTATCACGGTTCATTAGATACAGCATGTGGTGACAGACGGATAGAAAGTTAGACATACAGACGGACAGCGGAATCTTAGTAATAGAGTCCCGTTTTACTCTTTGAGTACGGAACCCTAACAAACATACCTAATATATAAACAAGCTCAAAATTATCTAAACAAGGTCGTATTGCTTTGTAATATGGAGTACGGACGTGTGTTTATCATTATGATCTCTTCGTACACTTCTGCTGCCGACTGTACATATTACATTCAATTTCATCAGTTTTCAGTATAATCCGATTAAAACAAAGAGCCCCCGGGCAAGGTTCGCTATTCCATTTTCTAACTTTTGTAAAACAGATTTACACGTAACTTTCGAATCCCTTTGGTATTCGAGTCCTTTCTCGTCGTTTTGGTAATCCGATTTTATATCTACAATTCTACAGATCATCAGTTGGTGTTTGTCTATAGCGTAGGAGCTTTGTTAGCTCACTAGGTAGGATATAGTATAGGTAATAAACTAAAGGTATATAACCTTACAATAAGTAGCAACGTCTGATGGGTCATTTTTAGGGTTCTGTACTCAAAGAGTAAAACGGGACCCTATTACTAAGACTCCGCTGTCCGTCCGTCCGTCCGTCCGTCCGTCTGTCTGTCTGTCACCAGGCTGTATCTCACTGATACCGTGATAGTTCCATTTATTTTTCACAGATGATGTATTTCTATTGCCGCTATAACAACAAATACTAAACACAAAATAAAATAAATATTTTTATTGATAATGGTACGGAACCCTTCGTGCGCGAGTCCGACTCGCACTTGGACGGTTTTTTTAAACTGTGATATTTTGGGCATAAATACTTTAAATCCACGAAATATTACGTTTTTGTTGACATTTTAACCCCGTTTATATGGCATCTTCTAAACGTGTTAGAAGTCTATTTTGTGACATTTTCTCTTAGAAACTCTGTCAAATTGCAACCGGACAGATTAACAAGAAAAATTGCTGATGACCCATATACATATTATTTACTAAAATAAGCCGAGCTATAATCAGGTTGGCGATCGCATGCCTAGCACGGTGTCACGATAACCACGAATGCCTTCATAATATCCATTATCTACGCAGCCACGCAGGACTGCGATTCACAGCCGAGTCAGCCCACTAAACGCCCAGTATAACTTGACATCGCGATCCATTACAACTATGCGGACCTGGAGGTCAGATTCATTGCTTGGTGTGGAATGATTAAGATTATTTAATGTGGCGGACTTGTTATAAAACTGTAATTGGAATTGTAATCTTCTATATTGAACGGTAGAGTTGCTTTTTGGATGGACTACTTTGATGCAATGGGGAACTTGCATGGGATTTCAATTTCGAATAAATTGCACTTTATCGATGCGGATATACGTAGAAATATCATACAAAAGAAAAAAAAAGAAAGAAAACAATTGTATTAGTTTTATCTAATGTTAAAATGACGAAAAAAAAAAATTATTTTTCGATAAAATAACAACAGTTACACAAAATATTGAATTAGAAATGATATTTTGTATGACAAGTATAGACTTAAACGCATACTTTGTATAGATAATTGCAAATTAATGACTTACTCCAACTCCATAGTAAACGCGCCGAGAATACAGGATGTTTTGTAGCTGGGTGCAAACCTTTAAGGGGGAGATACACTAGACCATGTAGAACATATTCATCCAAAAATTATTTTTTTTAGCGTATTTTTTTTAAGTGACATCAAAAGTAAGATTTTATTTTTTATTTTGGTAAAGTTTAAATGCTTTGCACATAACTTTTTTGGACCTAATGGTGCTTCAAACTACTTTGGTATGATCAAGGACACATTAGACTACTAAAATAATAATAAAAAAACGGACATTTCTGTTTGGATTGGAAGTTATTAGCATTTAATTGATCAATTTTGGGGTTTTCATACTAAAATCGTAAAAGTTCCCTTAAAAATAAAAAAATCGCAAAAAAATAATAATTTTTGGATGAATATGTTCTACATGGTCTAGTGTATCTCCCACTTAAAGGTTTGCACCCAGCTACAAAACATCCTGTATATTTTGTGACGTCATAGCATAAGCCCGTTTAATATAGAGCGTTTTCGGGGGTTGACGGCGCGTGCAGATTTCAAATGCATATAACATCAAAAAAATAAATCATACGAAAGTTTTAATGCTACAGTTGTTTTAATGCTGGATTATACTTTTGATTTTCGTAATAAAATAAAAAAATGCAAGTTCCCTATTCGGCCAACTGAAATAATCTCAAGTAGGTATAAGTGTTGTGAATGCCAAGGCTAGTTCTATCTCGGTTTATAAATCAGTGTTTGCGCACTCGGCCTGAGCGGCTATCGCGAAACGAAAACGAAGTTCGTTTTTGTATTTACTTGCCTGACGCACTGCCGAGTGCGCGTGCACTGGTTTGTAAAGCGAGACAGAAATAGTGCTATTGTTTGCATACTGTTTTGTTATATTGTTCTATTGTGTTATTTCAGAGGTTTCTGACACAATTTCCTTTAATGTTTTTCATCATCATTCATCATTTTCAGCCTGTAATCGCCCACTGCTGAGCATAAGCCAATGTTTTTACTTTAATTTAATTACCTATGTTTTAAGATCAAACTGCTGTAACAGAAAATAAGATTATATCCGCGTGGAACTCCCTTTATTTCGTACCACTATACCAACTTCCACTCGCCCTTCTACCCCTATAGGGTCTGGCCACATGTTTGCGGTGCGGCGCCGCAACGCAAAATTTTGCGGCGCTCGCGCCCGAAAACCTGTGTTTCTCGGTACTAAACGGGGGTTTCTGCGGCGCTCGCGCCCCAAAACCTGCGATTCTCGGTACTAAACAGGGGTTTCTGCGGAGCCACAACGCAAAATTTTGCGGCGCTCGCGCCCCAAAACCTGCGTTTCTCGGTACTAAACGGGGGTTTCTGCGGCGCTCGCGCCCCAAAACCTGCATTTCTCGATACTAAACGGGGGTTTCTGCGGCGCTCGCGCCCCAAAACCTGCGATTCTCGGTACTGAACGGGGGTTTCTGCGGAGCCACAACGCAAAATTTTGCAGCGCTCGCGCCCCAAAACCTGCGTTCGCGCCCCAAAACCTGCGTTTCTCGGTACTAAACAGGGGTTTCTGCGGCGCCGCAACGCAAAATTTTGCGGCGTTCGCGCCCCAAAACCTGCATTTCTCGATACTAAACGGGGGTTTTTGCGGCGCGCGCACCGCAAAATTTTGCGTTGCGGTGCCGCATCGCAGACATGTGGCCAGACCCTTAGAGGTAGATTTCCCAGGATAAAAACTATCGTATATCCTTCCCCGGGATTCAAATGATCTCCACACAAAATTTCATCCTGATCGGTTCAGTAGTTTAAGCGTGAAAATGTAACAGACAGAATGATTCGCATTAATAATATTAGTTTCGATATTTAGAATCACAATTATTCACGACTTAGCAATAACACACTACATTTGACTACATTTTGCGCAGTATGATCAATATTAGGAAAACGAGTCTTGTAATATTGCGTAGCAAATAAATCGTTTATTAATTTACCCATAGTACCTAGTACCTCTAACTCTAGTTCGCGTGGAACTTCTTAATATCGTACCTCTATACGATCCGCCCCCTAGATAACTATTTCCCAGGATAAAAACTAACCTATGTATGTGCCCAAATTTGGCGTAGGGCACTATCTATATTTATATCCTACAATCACTGAGTTTTGCTCCAATTACCTACTGTAAATATAAATAAGAATAATATTATGGAATAGTTAAGTCTTCTAAAGGAGGTCAATCACTTATTTATGATAAAGTTAATGATAAAGACGACTGCAATCAGTCTGTAGACGAGTGGGGGATAAAGTTCAAGTATTATACAATAGTTAATCTTTGTCTGTTATTTAAATAGTTTAACTGAGTCGGTTCCTGCGGTATCTACTTGTGCGAGAGAGGTGACGCCAGTGAAACACTAGATTGGGCTCTAACGTCACACAAGCATAGCCCTCCCGCACCGCGCAGGTACAGGAACCGAATAGTTAAACCGTAGGTCTACATAGTCTACTAGTTTTTGCCCGCGGCATCATCCGCGTGGAACTTGTTTATATCGTTGCTCTATACAAACTTTCACCCCCTTAGGGAATGATTTCCGGGATAAAAAAACTATTATATGTCCTTTCCGGGGACTCAAACTATGTCTATACAAAATTTCATCTAAATCGGTTCAGCGGTTTAAGCGTGAAGAGGTAACAGACAACAGACACAATTTCGCATATAAAAAAAGAAAAGCATTTATTCAGTATCTTATAGTAGTACATTACTTACCTAGGGCGGTTAAACAAAGAATGTCTCAGATCGCAGGTATTTGACGCCCGAGCCGAAGGCAAGGGCGATAAATATGCGCTCTGAGGCTTTCTTTATTACCGCCCGTGGTGAGTACACAATTTTACGTCTCTATCTGGCCAGGAAGTGGGGTTTTCCGCACGCATAGCGTGCGGTAATTCGTACTTTATGGCCAGGTATGACGTAAAAATATTTACATAGTCTTGAGTTGGTCCCTCATTTTAAGCATTAGTAAGTATGGATTCTCCAAACGGTCTACAAGCCACATGTCAGCTACCGACACTTCGGAAAACGTGACAAACGACGGGAAGGAAAGATTGGGTTGGAGTCCAACCTTTGGACCAAATGTTTGCTTGGACCCAAAGTTAGAAAGGATAAATTAGCGGAACTAATCGCTTTTGTGGGATAAATATTGAATGTTCACAACCAACACAGTAAACAGACTGGTCAATTATAAATACTGCCATGTCTATACAAACAAAGTCGCGTTCCTTTATTAAAATAATGTCTACTGTTCAAGCAAATCGCACAGGTTTTGGTAAAATCTAAAATTGGTTATTAAATAATCATAAATCAAGATCACTCTGCTGTCAAAGGTCGATTCTAGTACGTCTCATTCAATACTAGAGGGCGACACTAGCACCGCCCCGCTCGGCAGAGAGAGACTGTATCTTTAGAGTTTCAAGGTAACTCGTTCATTACGATTCGGTCAAGACATGTAGCCGCATGGTTTAAGGTTAGGAAAGCCTTTTCAGGGCTGAAGGCCCAGACTAGGGTCAAGTCGCGTATTTTCATAGTATTATCATGTAATCAAGTGCATTGCAAATCGGGACCGAGATGTAATCGCATGGTTTGAGGTTAGGAAAGCCTTTTCAGGGCTGAAGGCCCAGACTAGGGTCAAGTCGTGTATTTTCATAGTATTATCATGTAGTATCAAATGTGTGCAATACATCAAGTGGTAAATCAATATGGTTTCATTCAATCTTCATTCCGAGTGACGCGGTGATGGGATGCACCGTGTTCACTCGGTGGTGGCCCAAACCTTCATAGACCCCAGCCAGGACGGCTGGGTAGGGGACTGGCTGACGACGGGCGGTTCCAGGGGCGGAGCTGCTGCGACGGCGGTCAGGAGGTGAGGTGTCCGGGACGGAGCCCCATGGTCAAGAGTATTTTGGTAACCCATGAGCGGGACCACACTATATATCAATCATTTTGTTGGACCCATGACGGGATTCCCTTATTTATTCATCATTATTAGTTGGACCAAGAGGGGATCACTTCAGGCTAGGACAGCACCCCCTATTTATTCAATCATTTTGGTGGACCCATGATGGGAACGGATCAGCACGATCTCAATCTATTAACCTAATTCCTCCCTCATTTTGATGGCTCCCATGAGGGGAGGGATTAGTACGATCTCACGGCCAGATCAATTCATTTCGTCAGAACCCAGGACGGGACAGGAAGATCTGCACTAGTTGTCATACCCAGGAAGGGAAGCAACTAGCAAGGGAAAGCGCAGATCGCTGCATCAAACCCGGGACGGGACGCAGCTTGTTCGATCGACGTGACAACGCGGTGTGCGTGGGTCATCGAGGGTCAGCAGCGGGTGCGACGGGACATCGCAGGCTGTGTATTTTGTTGCATTTATCAGTGTAAACTCAGTGCGCGAAAAGGCAAATATCGTAGCATTTACAGTGATAAGTGAACGGACAATTATTGCATCAGAATACCGCGTCATAGGTATATTGTATATGCAACACGTCATCGTTACAGCGAGCACATTTCATTCAGCGGGAACCGGTCAACATTCCATTCGTCGGGTACGTTCATTCGCCGGTCTTCGGGCAACTTCGGAACGGCACGAACATTCACGAACATTCAATCGGTCATAAGTTCAGTCGACGGTTCTTCGGGCAACATCGGGTCGGAACCATAGAGGTAGAAACGCGACTGACAGTGACAGCTCATGAACTGTCAACTCAAGTGTCAGCGTCAACTCATTGGTCAATATCTCACATTCACAGCGGTGCAATGTTTATTACAGACAATTAAGTGTATTTAAGTCTCAACTCGTGACGAGTGATTGGTAAAACAGTGCATTAATGTTCAACAAACACTGGTGAGTCAAATACCTTTACGTAATTACATTTGCAAATTGGTCAATATTTGAGGTTAGTCAGTCATTGAAAAGAATTCACTTGTAAGTTCCGTATGAACAAATGTAAATACCTCATCAAATATAACTGATTCAAACAGTGATTATTTGCATTCAAGCTCAATGTTTACAACTCAATCATTCATTGTTGTCAACAAACAACAAAGGTAGGTCATAAAATATAACTTTGTTTGTTGTTGTGAGTTTGAGTAAGACACAAAAGGTAGTTATTCACATCATTAAGCCGGTGGCACTGAATTATGTGGTTAGTAGGTAGATACTACTTAGTTCATTTAATTCATGCACTGTAAACAGGGTGCAATCATGCAGTGTGCACATGCAGGGTGTAATGAAAAGGGGTCATCTTTATAAACTGATTAGTTCATCAGTAATTGCACTGATGTATAAGGGTAAATTCATACAGTGTAGACATACAGGGTGTATTGGTCAAAGGGTCATCTTTATAAACTGATATGTTTATCTTTTGTTGCACTGATCATTAAGGGTAAATTCATTCAGTGTATACATACAGGGTGTATTAGTCAAGGGTCATCATAATAAACTGACAGGTGTATCAGTTATTGCGGATGCTTGGTAATTGGTAAATGTTATCATCATTCATTATCAGGGGTCAGTTTAGGTACCAATGTTAGTGGACATTGGACAGTCAATGGGCACCACTCACCGGGAGGTGAAAGTGGTAGTAATTAGGTGTCAGTAATTACTTCAGGCTCATGCCAGTGACAAGGGGGTCATACTTGTTAGTTAATGTCATGTTTCAGTGGTACTGGTCAGCATTACTTCAGAGTACGAGGAGCGCTATGGCAGTGACTTCGAGGTCCTGCCCACGGTGCAGCAATGGCTGCGGCTGCTGGTTAAGCAGTGTCGCATGCTGCAACGCGTGACTTCGGACATCAGTGCGGGTGCACAGAGCGGAGGCTCCAGGGACGTCAGCGGCAAGGGGCAGGAAGCCACTGCCGCCTAAACGAGTGCGTCGGGTTGGAGATGCACCGAGGCCTGCAGCGTCAGGGAGACTGCTGAAGGCCCACTCAGCTCATCAAGTCAGGTGACACACAACCAGTGCTCATTCTGTTTCAGCAAGGGTAACGCTATGTCAGCAGCGCCATGGTCACAGGGGCAAGCTGTCATACACAGGGTGAGTCAGGACAAGGACGATTCACAATTTCATCAGTCGGCACCTCAGCGGCCAAGTAAGGTCAACGCGACGGGAGTCGCCAGTGCTGGTCAATACAATAAATATATGGCGCGCCAGGGCAGCGTCGGCACCCAGGGTGCCAGGACCAACTCATCAGTAGTTGGTGGACATGTGCCACGTCCACAGCGGGAGGCAAGGGCGAGGCAGGCTTAGATCACCTTCGAGGAACTAAGGTTTGGTTCTAGGCACCAGGCATATACATTCAGCACGGGCGTTGCTGGACAGCATCACGGAGTATGCTACGTGCCCAGTCAGGTTCATGCTCAACGTCAGATAAGGTAAATATGTTTCAAAGTGATATCAGATCGGAATCAATTTAGAATCAATTCATTCAAAATAAATTCATGTCAATTCAAAATAAATTCAATATCAATTCAAAATCAAAGTCAAAGTCAACTCAAGTCGGTTTAACATGCTCAAGTCAAATCAGAGCCATGCCAGATTCAAATCAAAATCAATTCAACGTCAGTCAGGTTCATGCTCAAAATCAATTCATTCAATTCAAAGTCAAAGTCAACTCAAGTCGGTTTAACATGCTCAAGTCAAATCAGAGCCACGTCAGAGTCAATTAGAATCAATTCATTCAAAATAAATTCATGTCAATTCAAAATAAATTCAATATCAATTCAAAATCAAAGTCAACTCAAGTCGGTTTAACAAGCTCAAGTCAAATCAGAGCCACGTCAGATTCAAATCAGACTCAAGTCAGATACAGAATGTCAATGTTAATAGGCACATTGATGGTAGGTTCACTTCATTTCACTGTACTCATCAATGTTAGTCATATGAGTATTAAATAGTATATCATTAGGCTTGATCATAGGAAATATTCGGAAAATATTCATCAAGGTTTTAGGGAATCAAGGGTCACACTCATTGTCATATCACGTCAGGCAACATTATGTTATGTTGGGACCTCTCATAGTCAAGGCAAGGGTCGCGTCACTTAAGGTGAAGCGCATCATTTCCAAACGGAAACTCAACACTGCTCATTTAGTTTCTCTGCTGTGAAGCCATGAGGCAGAGGCTTGAGGATTCTGAGAACTCTGAGAGTCTTAACGCCGGCCTGGTAGCAGCGACGTGTTATCATGGTTCAGCTAGACTAATATGGATAAGATATTCACATTGGACATGTAGGAAAAAATAAAATAAAGTTCAATTTATTTATTCAGGTCACTCAAATTGTTACACAATATATGTATTGCGCCTTGATTATTCAACAATGACAAAAAACTGTGCAGCGTGCCGTAAGGTGCTATCAGCGGCACAATATATGGAATGCACCAAATGCAAAGACAGATATCACCCACTATGTGTGAATGTGCAGGGCAAGGAGAAGGTGACCTCCGACTGGATATGTCCCGGCTGCCAGTGTAAGTTGGCCAAAAAGGGCAATTTGGACTCGCCCGCACGAGCGGCCTTTCTCGCGGACAATGCCAGTGACAATAATGTGACCCTTCGTCATCAAAATCGTAAGGCGGCGCTACCAGGCACGGAGAGTGCCAATGCCAACAATGACCAGCTCACAAGACTCATAGAGGAAATCAGGCTGCTGCGCGATGATATGAATGAAAAAATGAATAGCCTGACTACCTGTGTCACAAAATGCGTTGAAAGCATGGGTGAGTTTGAAAAAAGACTAGTAAAGGCAGAAACCAATATAAAACTACTGGAGGACAAAGAACTCGAGAACTGTTTTCTCAAAAGGAGAGTTAGTCAACTAGAAGATCAACTTAATAACCAGGAGCAGAAAACAGCCCAAAACGAAATCGAAATAATGGGCATCAACGAATTGCCTAACGAGAACCCGGTGCATTTGGCACTGTGCATCGCATCGAAGATCGGAATCCACTTGAGAGAAGAGGATTTGGACTTCGCAACCAGAGTTGGGCCCCGCCGCCCAAAGTCCGTTGACTCGGCCGAGGCCGACAGCAAGAAACCTCGGCCATTGGTGGTGCGGTTATTGCGACGCACAAAACGTAACGAATTCCTGCAAGCCGCTAAATCGAGACGCAACATGTCTTCCGCCGATATGGAGCTTTCAGGCCCTCCTCAGAAGTTGTTTGTTAATGAGAGGCTAACAAAACATAACCGTTTGTTATTTCGAGACGCCCGAGTACGAACAAGTAATTTCGGTTACAAATATTGCTGGACGAGAAATGGGACGGTATTTATACGAAAGCAGGAGGGCAGTGCTGCGATTCCAATTCGTAGCGCAGCAGACCTCGACCAACGTTTCGACCCCACCCAGAGCGCCATTGCTGAAGAAAACCCTGCTGCCGCCCGGGCAGAACCAGATGATCCCCGTCGCCAGCAACTCTGATTCCCATTCAATCGCACTGACTCTAATCTCGTTTGCTAATCAATTTCATTCTCATTTAATCCTGTTAATCACTTGCTTTTATCTAACATGTTTCACAGACCTAACTCACACAAATACTCAACACAAATACCTCACTTTACACACACTAACTGCGAGTTTCCAGGTATGTATTTTAGGAGCGTTGACCGACTGGTATGTTTGCGTCTTATCTTACCGTTCACTCCACGTAGATGGCGTTACTTGAACTAGACGACATTTTGGACAGTGACTTGGCCATTGAATGTCACGCACTCGATGATTTAGAAACTTGTCAACAATACCTGACTCCTAATTATAAATGTAAAATTGCAACCTTAAACATAAGAAGTCTACAACGTAACTTCGATTCTTTCTATGTGTCCCTAAAAAGAACTAACATCGAATATGAAGTCATTGTTCTTACTGAATGTTGGCTGAACGAAGGCTCAGTAATAGATTTACTCCCAGGCTATCAGATGTACCACACCACAAAAATGATTAACAAGAGCGGTGGAGTAGTAATATACGTCAAGGAATCACTCTCAGCGACTTGCACGGAACCTGCAATTGACGACGCAAACTGTCTGGCTCTGAACATTCAGGATGGCATAGTAATTTTGGGTATCTACCGGTCCCCGTCCTTTCCAAACATTAATAGATTTTTAACTTCAC
Organism: Epinotia brunnichana; assembly: GCA_963854355.1. NCBI lineage: Eukaryota > Metazoa > Arthropoda > Insecta > Lepidoptera > Tortricidae > Epinotia > Epinotia brunnichana. Next base: position 5,581,203 of record OY977945.1, on the reverse strand, counting down.
TGGACTCCTTCCTTAGTGAATCAAGCGGCAGTCAAACCATTATTGCTGGCGATCTTAATATTGACATCATAAATAACTCTATTGTCCACCTACACTCGGATTATCAAAATCTAATGTCTGGTCATGGATTTTTGCCGGCTATTACCAAGCCTACGAGAAATGAGGCCTGCCTGGACCATATTTTTATTAAAGCTAAAGCCTCATCGGTGGGCATAGTATGTAAGTGTTCTGTAACAGATCATGACATGGCCATGGCTGGCATACTATGCTCCAATCTTGATTCTCGTAAAGCAAGTCGCTGGGTCCTGAAAACCAACCACAAAGATGTTGCTGGGGAGCTGGAAACGGTCGACTGGAGTAAAGTGACTGATAGTAGCGACATCAATACTGCAGCAAATAACTTCAATTACATACTAAAGACTGCAATCCAAAATAACACAGTAAAAGTTAAAATCAGCCGAACAAAATTCAATCTCAAACCTTGGGTAACCCCCGGTATAATCAGGTGTATAAGGCATAGGGACAAACTGCACAGAGAATCTCGAGCCTCTCCGAATAACCAGATTTTGCATAAAATATATACCCGCTATAGAAATTTTTGTGACAATCTTCTGTATAACTTAAAGACCGAGTACCAAAACAAACAAATACATGATCACAAAGATCAACCCAAAAAGTTGTGGAAAACCATTAAGTCGATATACCAGTGCACTAATGTCAAAAACGATACGACCCCACTTACCAAAATCAGTACCTCCATACAAGAATCTCTGGACAGATGCAACTCGCATTTTGCCACCGTGGGAGGCAAATTGGCTGACCATATACTGTCCAGACTTGCTGAAACCCAGACTTCTTTGGCTGACAAATTTGTCACTCCCCGTGCCGTCCTGAATTCTTTCTTTATGAGACCGACAGATGTCCACGAAGTGGATAAAATCATAAGGCAACTTAAGGCTGATGGTGCACCTGGTTACGACGGTATTAAGCCAATATTAATTAAAGAAGTTAAAAATGCCATCCTTGAGCCCTTGGTCTATCTCTGTAATCTCAGTATGGAAAAGGGATGCTTCCCCGACTGCTGGAAACTGGCAATGGTGACTCCGATCCATAAAGGCGGTTCTAGGGATGCACCCACTAACTATAGGCCCATCTCGTTGTTAAGTGTTTTTTCCAAAATCCTAGAAAAAGTTGTCAATGCTAGACTGTTGAATTACCTAGAGAAAAACTTACTGATCTCAGATCGCCAGTTTGGGTTTAGGGCTGGGAGGTCAACGGAGGATGCTGCTCTGGACCTCACAAACTCGATCTCTCGTCACCTAGATGCTGGCAGGTGCTGTTTGGGTGTATTTTTGGACCTAGCTAAGGCTTTTGACACCGTTTCCATTCCAATTCTAATAAGAAAGCTTGAAGCACTAGGAATCCGTGGGTTATCTCTTGACTGGTTTACCAACTACCTTACCAATAGACAGCAAGTGGTAAAAATCGGTGAGTCCAAAAGCAGCAGGTCTCCTACCTGCTTTGGCGTCCCCCAGGGCAGTGTTCTCGGTCCAACGCTTTTTCTTATTTACATTAATGACCTTCTCCAACAGTCCATTGCCTGTTCTGAAATAATTTGTTATGCGGACGACACCGTAGTACTTTTTAGCGGCAACACATGGGAGGAGACTTACCTGTCAGCTGAGGCAGGACTATCAACGATAGCAAACTGGCTTGATACCAACCTACTCACACTTAATGTGGACAAGAGCCACCACATTCCTTTTTCAAAAACGAGAGTTTCCTCTCCCCCGGCTACCTTTCAACTTAAAATGCACTCCTGTGGAACTCATGATGCAGGCTGCTCGTGTGACACTTTAAGCAGATGCAGCACAGTAAAGTATCTAGGTCTAACACTGGACGAACACTTAACATTCAAACATCATATAATCGCTCTGTCGAAAAAAACCAGGAAATTGATTTATTTAGTAAAACGTCTAAGGGACTGCTCACCTCCGGAGGTACTACGCGTAGTCTACCACGCGCTGTGCCAATCAATTATTCAATACTGTATTGCGGTCTGGGGCAGCGCTGGTAAGACAGCACTTCTTGACCTTGAACGCTCGCAACGAGCAGTTATCAAGGTAATGATGAGAAAACCTTTTCGGTTTCCCACGGACACTCTTTATCAAGAAACAGGTCTACTTAGAGTAAGGCAACTGTTTATCATGAATGCTGTCATTAGAGTCCACAGAAGTACTGCAAAGTTGCCGCTTATAGATTGCATCACGAGTAGACGCATATTTAGAGTCCCCATTCCCTCTGTCAACTCGGCACATGCCCAACGCTCCGCATTCTTCATCCACCCCTTTGTTTATAATGCTGTCTGTAAAGTCTGTGACATAAAAAAGTGCACCATACGCAAAGTTAAGTCCACTCTAAGGAAATGGTTTGCTGAACTCTCGTATAGTGATACGGAAGAGATTTTACGTCCCTGCATCTAAGGTTGCTTTTTCCAATAGGTACCTAACAATTCAACATACACTCGTAACAAACACTTAACACACGTAAACACTCCCTCTCACGCACACTTACACACTTACACACACTCACACACTCTCATACACAAACTCTCTTTGTACTACTAAAACAGCATAATTTTTGTTTTTATTAATGATGAATTTGTGTTCCCATTGATAAGTTAGCAGCGCTCATATTATATGAAATGTTTAATTTTCACTTTGTTACTTTCATGTCGTGCTTCTTGAGACGTGTGTCTGAAGAGACTTGTTAACCGACTCAGTGGGTCCCAAGATACAGGCTCAGCCTAGTTTGGAACCCCACGGATAATGTCTGTATAATCTGTTATCATGTGCTTGTCCAATAATAAATTATTCTTATTCTTATTCTTATGTAGGTAAACATATTGGGTAACTAACAATATGTTGGATTAGGATTTAAGTTTAGGAATAGGTAGGTAGGTACGTAGTATAGGTAGTATATTAAATAGAATAGGTAATAGGTATTATATTACTTTAAGGTAAGTAAGTAGGTAAGATTTAGTACTAAGGCTGTACTATTACGACGGAATGCTCTGTAAAGCTACAGACGCTCAGCGTGTTCGTAGGTGAACAGCATTTCATCCGAGTCAGGGACGACTGCGGAATCACGGGCTGTCTTATGGTAAGAAGCATCGGTATGGTGTACCTAAGGATAATAGGACACTATCATAAAGTGTTGTCATGGAGCGACAAGCACTCTAATGCAATACTCAGGTAAGAGTATAGCTATATATCCGAGTCAGGGACGACTGCGGAATCGAGGGCTGTCTTATGGTAAGAAGCAACGGTATGGTGTACCTAAGGATCACAGGACACTATCATAAAGTGTTGTCACGGAGCGACAAGCACTCTCATGCAATACTCAGGTAAGAGTATAGCTATATGCTAAGTAGGTATGTACCAGGTTCAACGCATGGACTTAGCCGTCAATCATGGATGATCTTCCAGCTGATGAGGTCACAGCTGTGAGACATTATTCAGGTACGAAAGCGGGTCACTTTAGGTGAGCACAGAGGGCTCACCGGCGGCGGTCACAAGGTATGTAACCGTCTAGGTTGTTATCATTGATAAGTTCAGAACGGGTCAATGACTTTATTGGGTTCAAATCATATGTCAGGGAGGTCATCAGTACCTCATTGGTCACGACATATGTCACTATGGGATAATACCTTATTACCTTGCAAGCACGTAATAACTGGTAGGTATAATTATTCGTTGGCTATGGGGTTAAGTTATTTAGTCAATTCAATTCAATTGGTCATTTGGTCAATTCAATTCAATTGTCATTTCATTGCTTAATGAGATAAAGGTGTAATCAGATCGGTCAGAATAAATGCTCAAAGTGGAGAGCTTATTCAATCAGTAGTTAATTTGTGTAAATTAACTAGGTATTCAATCTGATTCATATTAGACTTAAGGTGTATAAAATGTCATTGTCATTTCTCATGTCATATATGTTAAGTCACATATAATTACTTCAAAATGTCAATATTATTTCTCATGTCATGTGTCATGGATATTACTTCATTATGTCAAACAGGATTAGGTCAATATCCTTACCTACTCATGTACTTATGTATGTAGTCCATATAGTCATACTACTACATAATGTGGAAAGTATGCTACGAGTGTATAGGTATCAATATTATTGTTTCATGTTATTCATATGGATGTATTCTTGGTATAAGATGCTACTTAATAATTCAAATAGGTTTATATGAACAATGTTATTTCAAACATGTGTGTCTGTAATCACAAGTCATACTAAGTCATAGGATCATTATATTTTCAATGTCATATTTCATAGTGGCTTGCAAGTATTCAGCTTATCTTTTCCCGGCGGGCGGAGGGAATGTTCAAGCAAATCGGACAGGTTTTGGTAAAATCTAAAATTGGTTATTAAATAATCATAAATCAAGATCACTCTGCTGTCAAAGGTCGATTCTAGTACGTCTCATTCAATACTAGAGGGCGACACTAGCACCGCCCCGCTCGGCAGAGAGAGACTGTATCTTTAGAGTTTCAAGGTAACTCGTTCATTACGATTCGGTCAAGACATGTAGCCGCATGGTTTAAGGTTAGGAAAGCCTTTTCAGGGCTGAAGGCCCAGACTAGGGTCAAGTCGCGTATTTTCATAGTATTATCATGTAATCAAGTGCATTGCAAATCGGGACCGAGATGTAATCGCATGGTTTGAGGTTAGGAAAGCCTTTTCAGGGCTGAAGGCCCAGACTAGGGTCAAGTCGTGTATTTTCATAGTATTATCATGTAGTATCAAATGTGTGCAATACATCAAGTGGTAAATCAATATGGTTTCATTCAATCTTCATTCCGAGTGACGCGGTGATGGGATGCACCGTGTTCACTCGGTGGTGGCCCAAACCTTCATAGACCCCAGCCAGGACGGCTGGGTAGGGGACTGGCTGACGACGGGCGGTTCCAGGGGCGGAGCTGCTGCGACGGCGGTCAGGAGGTGAGGTGTCCGGGACGGAGCCCCATGGTCAAGAGTATTTTGGTAACCCATGAGCGGGACCACACTATATATCAATCATTTTGTTGGACCCATGACGGGATTCCCTTATTTATTCATCATTATTAGTTGGACCAAGAGGGGATCACTTCAGGCTAGGACAGCACCCCCTATTTATTCAATCAGTCTACTGTGGCCGTTTCACTATAGAAAGATCTCTTGTACCAATCATTTCGTATGGTAATTAGACCTTCGCTTAACACAAGATATGCGCCATTTATGAACTCAAAAACTCATACCTAATACTTATGTGTTTCCAATGTGTGAGTCGCCAGTGTAGTATTAGCTACAGCAGGCAAATTATTTTAGAGGAACATTGCTGACATAGACAGTCTTTATAATTTACTAGTCTCTTACAGTGAATTAGGTATTCTATGGACGAGCACAGATCATTTCAATTGCGGTCAGCAAACAGTCCTGCCAACGCAATGATATTATTGTACACAGCTTCTAATATTCATACGCTCTTTGTCATTTCAGTGGTCGTGACGTGCATTCTTAGCATGCTTCGCTTGATTGTCCACCCGATAAAGGGTCAACAATTAACAGTAATTGAAGCAACTTATTACAATCCGACGCTATGTTTAAGAGCAGTTACAAACAGCGACTTATCGTCGCGAAACTAGCATCGATTAGCTGTTAGAATCACATGCATTTATTGTATACTGTAACGAGTTTGGATCTCTGCAAATTTTCACCTCTAAGGTGGAACGACAGCATGAACTTTCTATACAATTCACACTACATTACTCAATTACAAAACGTATTTGTTATTATTAGATTGTTCAGTCAATCACTCTCGCAAAATTAATACGAATATTATATTATTTTAGCATCATTCGTTTTATGTGTGAAAATGTTAAATGCTATAATAAAGTACTATTCGTGACTATTTTATGAATTCTGTTTAATTTTGCGGGAATTAAGTGATATGATGGACTAAATAAAATTAATAATAACATAAAAAAGTTATTCGGTAGTGTAGTTCGAAAACCGTTTGTATAGTAATCTCACATTGTCGTTCCCGGGCATTTTCAATAATTCGTGCACCCAATAAGCATAATTTGTAAAACAAAAATTAACTCAGTGTCAGTTTTGTAACGACAATTAAGTATATAGTTTTTATAAAAAATTACTTTTTCTTTTCAATATATAAATCATATGCATATAGACCTTATTTAAATGCGAAAAAAGTTCAGTTTGACATCATTTGTATGCTTAACTTTCGTTACAAAACTGACACTGAGTTAATTTTTAGTATTTTTACAAGCTTTATATTAACTTGCACTGTTCGTATGTAAGTATGTAAATATGTAAGTATGTAAGTTGTCCGTCAAAATTTGCAATCCATTTTTCAGTCACTTCCTGTTATCCAATTGAGCGGAAAATTTGCAAGCATATGTATATTGCATGACAATGCAATATTATGATGACTTGGAGCTGATCTGATGCTGGAGCTGGAAGGTGGCCAAAGGAACTCCGCAATAAAACGACACAACCCCATCGAGTTTGGGCTCGTTAGAATCGTCTCAATGAGTACTTGATGATGGTATGTAGAAAAGTACAGTCGGCAGTAAAAGCTTGTACCAAAAATGAAATTTTTAACAGAAACTTATTATTTAACAACTCACGCTAATTGGGTACACGAATTTTTAAAAATGCCCTCCCACTTAATCGCTAACTGGAATTAACTTCGTCAGGAATGTATTGGTCTCAGTAAATTGGGTAAAGGAGTAGGCGTTATTAGTCTGGCTAAAGTAAAGCTACATGTCGACGACGATATACACTTGATTTGTTGCTAAAAATAAACATGACGCTCTTTGGATCATTTTCCTTTACCACTCACATGTCGTTGGTATTTATTGACACGTACACCGTCCACTTTTTGTCGCCATATGACACATACCTAACGCAAATTGAACTATAAAAGCGCCATTTTCGAACTAATAATTGCCGAATCTAAAGAAACGACCACAAATAACCTGACGACAACATTACTCACCATCGGCAGCAGAAAAACGCGAAACCGACAATGACAAATGTCGACAACATCACTTCCGGATAAAGGCTTCCGCCGCAAATGCTCGCTCAATGGCTCTCGATAAGGTCACCAGAAAAAACTGAAGAGCCGGTCACGAGGTTACCCACTTAAACATCTGTGGCTGTTAAATTAAGCGGTCACTCGCAGACAGAACCTCGGAGATGTTACGAAACTTAAATTGCCACAGTCAGTGATCTAACATCCATATTGATATAGTTGGCTATAGAAGAGCAGACACGTGTCATTAGCCGTAAATGACCTCGTTGACATTGCACGTAGAACCGATGGCCGTTGGGGCGGAAAGGTTTTCGAGTGGCGACCACGTACCGGAAGGCGAGGCGTGGGTAGGCACAAGGTGGACTGGCAAGGGTCGCGGGAGTCCGCTGGATGCGGGTGGCGCAGGACCGGTCATTTTGGCACTCTTTGGGGGAGGCCTATGTCCAGCAGTGGACATCTTTCGGCTGATATGATGATGATGACGATGATGACCTCGTTTTCTGCGAAGGGCCGTTTACAAACCATTGGTTACCTGTATTATACCTATCTACTAATATTATAAAGAGGAAGTGTCTGTGAGATTGTAGCTTTGAACGTTTGTTTGTTTGTATGCAATGGGTAATCTCCGGAACCACTTATACTCATCCTCCTAGCGTAATTCCCGGTTGTGCCCTAAAGGAGCCCGGGGTCCGCTTTTACACCTAATCCCAAGATTTGGCATAGGCACTAGTTTTACGAAAGCGACTGCCATCTGACCTTCGGACCCGGAGGGAAAACTAGACCTTATTGGGATTAGACCGGTTTCCTCACGATGTTTTCCTTCACCGAAAAGCTAACGGTAAATATTCCGTACATTAAGTTCCGAAAAACTTATTGGTACGAGCCGGGATTCGAACCCACGACCGCAGCTCGCCTGAACCTCTAACATAGATATCATCATCACTATTTCAGAGATATACTCTTGTCGGTGCAGTTAGTAGTATGTTTATATTGAACGTGTTTTAACATTGCGATTAGACTGCGATTAGTAACGGAACCACCGAATCTGTACAAAATACTCGCCTTTGCTGAAATGCGAATAATTATACCGGCAAATGTTCTCAAAGCAAATTCAAGTTAGATGTGCAACGAATCAAATGAAGATTAGTCTTAATTAGGTGTATAACATTCTTGTTTGGGGACAAAGAGTTCCCCGTACACAAAGGGAACCGAGTTTAATTTAATTCAATGACGGAAGGGTATCCTGGAAGGGGCGAATACTAAGTTAGTGCATGGTAAGTCTAAGTCCAACCTGGGTCATACGTAAACTGTTTTTTAAGTCATATTTTTTAGTAAGTTAAGGACATTAGGTGCATTTTTAGTTCCCAGATAAGTTTTATAAATGTATACAGGGTGTTTTGTAGCTGGGTGCAATCCTTTAAGGGGGAGATACACTAGACCATGTAGAACATATTCATCCAAAAAATATTTTTTATCGATTTTTTTTCGAGCGATTTAAATGACATCAAAAGTAAGATTATTTTTATTTTTATTTTTTCTTTTTGTAAAGTTTAAATGATTTGCACATAACGTTTTTGGACACAATGGTGCTTCAAACTACTTTGGTACGATCAAGGACACATTAGACTACTAAAATAATAAAAAAAAACGGACATTTCTGTTTGGATTGGAAGTTATTAGAATTTAATTGACCAATTTTGGGTTTTTCATACTAAAATCGTAAAAGTTCCCTTAAAAATCAAAAAAACGCTAAAAAATAATAATTTTTGGATGAATATGTTCTACATGGTCTAGTGTATCTCCCCCTTAAAGGTTTGCACCCAGCTACAAAACAACCTGTATATCTAGAACTTTGTGAACTCTGTGAGCTTTAGAACTCGAGAGACCGTCCTATTTTTTTTTGTTAATTTCTAAAAACAGAATCTACAACCGAAACTATATAATTATTGAACCTGCTCACAAAATTTTGTGACTTGGCAATCACACTTACATAGTTTTAGGTACCTATGCAAAAATCAGTAAATGCAGTAAAGTTGTGTGATTCCCAAGTTGCAGAATATTATTTAGCAAGCAAATAAAGATTAATACGAATGCCTGACTTGGCTCTACGAAATATCTCACCACTTTATACTGTGAAAGAGTTTCGAGACTTGGCCTATTTTTTACATGGAATGTTTTTTATGAGTTAGTACATGCAGTATGCACGCAGTCGCCGTCGCCTCGAAGAAGGTGATGACAAATATCTAATCTCGACTCTATTGTCCAAGCTATAGTCGAGTTCGAAAACATGTGCACAGATAACGTGATCAAAGATGTGCTAGTTGCTCAGATGTTTCTGAACCTTTGGGAATGTATACGTATTCATGAACTTGAGTGAACAGATAGATATTTTATGACGACTGCACCCGTTGCCATACTCAGCATCATATCAGCCGAAAGACGTCCACTGCTGGACGTAGACCTGCCCCAAAGAGTGCCACAATGACCGGTCATACGTCACCCGCATCCAGCGGAATCCCGCGACCTTTACCAGATCCACCTCGTGGGGGGTCTACTCACACTGCTGGTACGTGACTCGCGAACCTTTCCGCCACAACGGCCATCAGTTCTACGTGCAATGTGCCCCACCCACTGCCACTTAAGTTTAGCGATTCGGAGGGCTATATCGGTTGCCATACTGCTGACCGTTAAACAATTGAGCTAATTGTATTTCTTTACAATATCCTAATGGCTGCACAAACGAAAGAACAATGATGTTGCCTTGGTCTGTCCACTATACGCAGAAGGCCACATCTATAGATCTGAGCTATAACCACGAATTTAATTTTCGAAATTTGGCTATCGCACTCATAATTCAAGCGATAGAGGTAGACGTACGAAATTCGAGATTCGATTTACACTCAAGAGCAAAAGTTTCGGGTCACCCTAAATTAAATAACCGCAATAGGATTTTTTTAATATTTTACACTAGTCTTATTGACATAATAAACTATCCTTCGTAATACCCAAATGTATTAGCAATTTCCGGGATCCTAAATAAAAATATCAACATCCAAAAATGACGATTTTTGCGATATCTCGCTCCGTTAACGTTGTTTTTTTCATGGGTTTTTACGAGTCCGATTTAAACCTGGTAACGTGTTTTTTTTTACTGTTATTTCTGCAGATTAGATGTAAAATTTAATAAGGATCATGACAGGGTTAAAAAACTATACAACCTTGCACTATTTTAGGAAATATGACGGTATTTCATCGACCCGAAACTTTTGCTCTTGAGTGTATATGGTACCTACCTACCGCCGCCGATTGATACATCGGTATTGTTTGAACAGAGGCTCTAGTATAAGTTTTATCCATACAATACGTTTTCGAACGCGTTTTTTTTTTTTTTTCCTACCCAGCTCTTCTAAGTTGGGGCCCTTAACTAAATGCCTATGACTATTGCAAGGCCTAAATGGCCATTGCACGCGCGCTTCTATCCTAACTAAGCCTAAGCTAAAGTGTATCTTTATTAAAACATAAGCGTTTGCGTTTAGTCTCAATTTATATGGCAACGCGTACAGCGCCTCTGGTGGTAACTATTAGGAACTACGCGTTGCCATACAAATTGAAACTAAACGCAAACGCGTTAGAAAACGTATATGTACCGATAAAACTTATACTAGAGCTACGGACATTTGAATTGGTAATTTAAACATATCTCACTAAACAGTACCTAAATGTTTACTAAGCAAGCAGAAACATCTGCTAATGAAATTCAAAATTTCAAAGTGAATTCTGCATTCCGTGCATCGCCCTGCTGAACCAATTGAGCTTCCGTGGTCTACGCTCGTATCTCATTAAATTAAACGTTTTGGAAAAGGAAACCAATTTAAGTTGATGTTGCTACTCGGTAACTTTAAAAGGCGATAATGGTAATTTTATTTAACAAAGGCAAAAAAACGTAATTACTCATCCGTCAATGAAAGTTGACACCATTGGCCTTAACCTCGGTGCAGAAATGTCAAAAAACAGGTATACATGAGATTATTTGACTTGGCCGAATAGGGGTGTAGACTCAAAATTTTATATTACTTCAAAAGAAAGAAGGCAAAAAAAATATACCTAATGACGAAAATCACATTCGAATATTTCAAAAAATTACGAAGCTACAACCGTTTTAATGTTGCCTGTTAGAGAGAGAAAACGCTCCGGGATCGTGACGTCACGATCGTCTAGCGTCATAGTAAATGACAATCGTTTCATATGAAGGTGCGTTTTGCGGAAAAGGGACAGAACATACCCCCTCTTAAAACTTTGGACGCTTATAACTTTGTGATTATTTAACATTTTGCGTTGTTTTTTTTCTCCATTTGACTAAATTTTTAATAGTTTTTCGAGAAAATGCAACATTATTGATTTTTATATTTAATGTCTACACCCATATTGCATGAAAATAGTCCATTTAAAAAGAAACTCTACCTTCCAAGGTAAAATACTCCAACTCCACAGACAGTTTTATAAAAAGCCACTTTAAATAATTTCAACCATAATTGCACGCTAAAAAGAGAAACTGCGTCGCACCTATAATTAACTAAGTACATAAACGGATGAAATATTAATGTGCACATGAATTCTGCAGTGGCGGTCGACAATTTGTCAACCTTGGGCTTAAATGACCAGCGAGCGGTATCAGTACATTGTCACCTACCACCTACCCAATTACCCAGTGTCCGAAGTCCGAATGAATCCTCTTTTTATTTATAAAGGACATATTCATTTAATGTTACGCGCAATTTTACTCCGTTCATAAATGGTACTTATAATTTCGGTATATTTACAATCCGGAACAAAAAAAAGGAAGAGTTTAGAGTATACAACTTGCCTGTCTTAATAGGCTTGCCTAAAAAGAAATGTCTCACGCGAGCCCGTGGGAATCGGCTTGTATGACCGCTCCGCCACTGATATCTATATATCTGAAAAGCACTTCAAGGTACTCGGTCGTAGTCTGTACTGTAGCCTATATGTGGGGAGAGCTTAAAATTACTTACTTGAGATTAAATGACATTTTTTTTTGTAGTATAGGGGGATAGAAGGTGTTACATGAAAGAAACACGTCATTTCAGGAGGGAAACGCTGCTTGGCTGCTTCTGTCTCTTTCTGTGTGTACGTGCCCACGTGGCTATGTCAATGCTCGCTATTCACTTGGTTAGTGAGGAAGAAATCGCGTAATTTAATTTATTTATTCAAATACCAACTTGGATTGATCATGTTAGTAAATGCTTAGAATTAATGTTAGTAGGTACATCATCATGTCATAAATTACTAGTAGCATAGCATACACAATTCTATACTATAACAATATAAAATAAAATCAAAATGTAGAAATGTCAGCATTTAATTTCAATAATAATTCAAACAGTTAAGACGTATGTGCAGAAGACAGCAATTACTAATAAAAACCGGCCGAGTGCGAGTCGGACTCGCGCACGAAGGGTCCCATACCATTATCAATAAAAATATTTATTTTATTTTGTTTTTAGTATTTGTTGTTATAGCGGCAACAGAAATACATAATCTGTGAAAATTTCAACTCTCTAGCTATCACGGTTCTTGAGATACAGCCTGGTGACAGACAGACGGACGGACAGCGAAGTCTTAGTAATAGGGTCCCGTTTTACTCTTTGAGTACGGAACCCTAATAAGAGCGGAATAAGTGTATAATAACTATCCATTTTAGAAAAAACGATATTCACTTAAATTCTCAACGATTTATCGTCACGAGAACGTAAACGTGCTCTCGAGTTGTTATGCCATGTTTCAAGACGTTTCAATTTTCAAGGCATTGTTAAGATATCTCATATTTACATATGGAAATCTACCTACAACTGTATACATTTGAATGCTTGACGTCATGCGCGAAAAATAATTTTTGTCTCCGCAAATGTGGGACTTTGGGCGTATACAAAGATGGACAAAAATAAGGACCAAAAAGATTGTATGGATGCGAAAGTTGGCAACGGATGACCTGGGTAGGTGAATGTTCTCCAAACAAAATGGAGAAATTCTACTAATGAAAGGTCAGGTCGAGAGTACTTTGAACCGAAGATCATGCAAAAACAAGGTTTGAAAATGAAACGAACAACACCTCGTATCGGAGCAAATACAGGGTGGAATTTCATAAACTGTACAAAATAAAAGGAGAAAAATTTCAGCCAATTTCATCGGTGAAACTGTGTTTTTTTTTTTTTTCTAGTCATTAGTTTTTTTTTTACAGAATTTTGAAAATTTTTGTAAAAACTCGGGTAATACACCTAATTCAGACGGTATAACTTTTGATCCAATGGTCCTAAAATGAAAATAAAAAATGCAGAGTATTACCAAGGGACAGGTTAATAATTCTTAATAACAATAAAAAACCAACTAGAAGAGAAAATCCGCAAAAAAAATTATTGTTTTTGAAAAATGGCTACAAAAATTACGAATTTTAAAAGAAAAACACAATTTTCTGAAAAAAACGCAGATTTAGTTACCATTTTTTTTGCTTAGTATTAAACCTCACTTAATGCCGATTCTAAAACCGTTTTTAAACTGTCTCAGACTTTGAAAAATACCACGCTAATGGGTACGTAAATCAAACCATAATTTTATTAATTTTAATCCTCTTAAAATCCTTAATGACCGCTTGTTCCCAGGTAGTTGAAGGGTGTTTTTGGGTTGAAGGTGGAGATAACATGAGGGGTATAAAGGCATTGGGCAATAGGTCAACTATTCAGTCGCTCGCAAATCGCAATTGCTTGTCTTTGCTCGCCACTTCTTTGATTACTCCAGTACTTGTTCAGTTTGAATCATCATGCCCCGCTTACGAGAGTTTTCGCCGTTACAAATAGCCAACATGCACTATTATTATGGATTGTGCCATGGATCTGCAAGAGCTGCGTGTATCGCCTATTTGGAGCAGTATCCTAATGACGTTCCAAGACCTGCTGCTCGCCACTTTCAAGAAGTTCATCGCCGGTTGTGCAATATTGGCCTGGGATACGGTGGCCGAGATCGCCGAGAGCCAGGAAACATAATTGATGTTGCCATAGAAGAAGCAATTCTCAGAGACTTGTACGCGGACCCAACCACGAGTCTAAGACGCTTGGCATTGAGGCACGGAATCTCAAAATTCTCTGTCTAGAAAATTTTGAAGAAGGAAGGACTGCATCCATTTCATTATCAACGGGTACAAAATTTGCAAATTGGCGATGCCCGCGTTAGGTGTGTTATGTCGACTTGGATACTTGGCAATATCAGAAGGGATCCGGAATTTACTAGAAGAATTTTATGGATGGACGAAGCAAGATTTACTCATACGGGAATAACTAACTTCAGAAATTTACACACATGGGCTCACGATAATCCAAACCTAGTAAGACCATCTAATTTTCAAGACCAATTCTCCATAAACGTTTGGGCAGCGGTACTCGACGATCAATTGATTGGACCAGTCTTCTTACCGAATACTTTGAACGCCGACAGATTTTTACTGTTACTGAGAGACGAGCTCCCAGAGCTTTTGGAAGATGTGATGTTAGATGTGAGACAACGCCTGTTTCTCCAAATGGATGGATGCCTAGCTCATTGGGCATTAAGAGTTCGACATTTTTTAAATGAGCAATATCCCAATAGGTGGATCGGCCGAGACGGCCCCGTTGGATGGCCTGCAAGATCGCCTGATATGACGCCGTTGGATTATTTTCTTTGGGGTGATATGAAGCAACGGGTATATCACAGAATCGTCAATACCGAAGCAGAATTGCACGACAGAATTTTAAATGCAGCACAAGAAATAAAAAATAATCCGGGAATGATTCGACGGGCTACGCAACAAATTCAAGCTCGGGCCACATTGTGCCTTCAAGAAAGAGGAGGTCATTTTGAACAACTAATACCATACAGGGAACGCCCTTTGCAACACTAGAATAAGTTTTTTCTTTAATAAAGGTTTATCAATCGAATTTATGACTTTTAATTAAAATACATGATTTTATTTACGCAATTTTTAGGACTACTTTTCTTCCTATTGTTTTCTCTACCTAAAACCCGATAACACCCTTCAACTACCTGGGAACAAGCGGTCATTAAGGATTTTAAGAGGATTAAAATTAATAAAATTATGGTTTGATTTACGTACCCATTAGCGTGGTATTTTTCAAAGTCTGAGACAGTTTAAAAACGGTTTTAGAATCGGCATTAAGTGAGGTTTAATACTAAGCAAAAAAAATGGTAACTAAATCTGCGTTTTTTTCAGAAAATTGTGTTTTTCTTTTAAAATTCGTAATTTTTGTAGCAATTTTTCAAAAACAATAATTTTTTTTGCGGATTTTCTCTTCTAGTTGGTTTTTTATTGTTATTAAGAATTATTAACCTGTCCCTTGGTAATACTCTGCATTTTTTATTTTCATTTTAGGACCATTGGATCAAAAGTTATACCGTCTGAATTAGGTGTATTACCCGAGTTTTTACAAACATTTTCAAAATTCTGTAAAAAAAAAACTAATGACTAGAAAAAAAAAAAAAACACAGTTTCACCGATGAAATTGGCTGAAATTTTTCTCCTTTTATTTTGTACAGTTTATGAAATTCCACCCTGTAGAAATCTTGGATCCCTGTCTAACCCAGGACACGAGCACGCTTTGTCTGTTAGTATTTAATAAGCGCTCCCACTTAAATGTGCACTTCTGAAGTTTGATGTTTTTTTATACGAAGACTGTGGCAAACAACCACACGACATCCCGTATTGTAAGCAGAAGCCACAGCCTATGGACGCTAGTCACCCCAGATGAATCACAACAGGGTATCATTGTAACATTTTAACGTAACTTGATTGCACGAAAGAATAGTACATTACTTACCTAGGGCGGTTAAACAAAGAATGTCTCAGATCGCAGGTATTTGACGCCCGAGCCGAAATCAAGGGCGATAAATATGCGCTCTGGGGCTTTCTTTATTACCGCCCGTGGTAAGTACAACATTTTACGTCTCTATCTGGCCAGGAAGTGGGGTTTTCCGCACGCATAGCGTGCGGTAATTCCCACTTTATGGCCAGGTATGACGTAAATAAATGAAAAGTAACCCTGAGATTCGTAGTAACCACAGATGTATGAATATAAGGAGATCGGACATGCCGGCCGATTTGTATAGAGTACGCCTGTCGCAAGTTCATTAACCCACACAACGCCCAAGTAATTGACAAGACAAAGCACACACACATCTAAAACACACACGCTTATTTGACCATAAACGCGCATCATATCAGGCATTTTGGGAAAAAACGTAATATTCTCTGCGATCAGCACGCGTTCACAGTATGGCAGAGTATGCCCATTGAGCTAACAGCTGCGACACGGCCGCCGGCGGCTTGTCCTCTCTCTAGTATTCTATGCTCTGAGGTAGTAACTATGCGTAACATGACTATAACTAAGGGCGGGTTGCACCAACTTACGATTACAAACCGATCAATGTTAAACAATGGCGCCGGAAGCTGTCATAGAGACTTGTCAAACTTTCCATACATTCAGATTTTAACGACTACAGTCGGTTTGCCCTGTCCTATCGCGGATGCCGGAGATCTCCGCACTCTTTTCACCCCCGCTATTATTATTATTATTTTGTTTCTTTAAATTTCTCAGTATTTACCTAAATACTGGTGTAATGGGAAGCACGGGCCGAAGCCAAGTGCATCTCATATACCTATTACGTTTTAATTAAGACGGAAGATTTTGATGATGATGATTTGAGAGAAGATCTTGATGATGATGATCTGAGAGAACATCTTGATGATGGTGATCGGAGAGATGTTCTTGGTTACGGTTTGACTCGGGTGGAAGATGAGTAACTGATGGGTGTGCATGGATTTGTACGTTAGTGAGTGAGTCATTCTGTAGGAATTTTCTGACTATTCTACAAGTGTTTATAATTACAGCTTTTTGCATTGCAGTGTAAGAAAACGGTGGTAATGATAGGGTTTTGATAGAGGTATGCAACTGTTGAGGGATGACACCTGTAGTGGACAACACGATGGGTACTA
This sequence comes from Epinotia brunnichana, assembly GCA_963854355.1. NCBI lineage: Eukaryota > Metazoa > Arthropoda > Insecta > Lepidoptera > Tortricidae > Epinotia > Epinotia brunnichana. The sequence goes on along the minus strand of OY977945.1, from coordinate 5,564,041 downwards.
TAGTGACGTTTCTCAGTTTCCATATTCTGGTTATTTCATCCTTTAAATCGGTATATTTGGTAAGTTTACCAGCTATTGTACTTTGTAAGTTGTGGGTGTTTGGAATTGCTACGTCAATTAAAAGAGCCGTCTTATTGATTTTGTCCACTACAGTGATATCCGGTCTATTGAAGTGTGTAGTTCGGTCTGTTAAGATGGCTCTATCAAAATACATTCTGTGGGTTTGGTTTTCTAGCACATTTTCAGGCGTATACTTGTAGTAAGGAATGGCTGGCTGAGGAATCAAGTTATATTTAATTGCTAGTTTCTGATGTACTATGTTGGCAACTTGGTCGTGTCTGTGCTTGTAGTCAGTTTGAACTATTGATTTGCATGCTCCGGTGTCAAATTTCGCGATTCATATGGGAAACGACAGGTCCTTATTACAGGTCAGAGGACTCTGAAGTTTGTGAATGCCAGCCTAGGAGAGAGCTCGGAACGTAGAAGTAATCTTCAATATTACATCAAGGTTCAAAGACTTGTGCCCCATTAGAGTGCTACTCGGCGCTACGTTAATGTGTTTAGGATATTAGGAACGCCTACTTGGCGCCATACGGGTTCATCACATACATTATCCAACGACAACGCTAGAGCTTGTGAGTGTAAACAAGTGTTAATAATCAGTAATCATACATGACCTAAATACAGCCGTCAACTCAAAGCGAAGAAGAACAGGGCGAGCTAACTCTTAAATTATAATTACATCTCTATAGATCTTAGTTTCCTAAGGCAATACAATACATATAAAAACGCGATTGTAAATCGGTCTGATGAAGAAAAAGAAGTTTATTCATGACGTTTTAAAACTTAGGTTAATACATAAGATAAGTAACAGGTAGTGAGAATTTTAAATCGTTTTTGAAATGGTCTCCACTCAGTTTTATGTCATTATCTGGAGGCACGGCAGTGCCCCCGCCAAGTCGAGCAAAACAAAGAGGCACGGCCGTACCATCCTTTTCTCGAAGCCATTCAGGCCATTTTCAACATCCTGTAATTTTGTACTGGCTAAAGCTAGAACCCTGAATTTTCAGGAACATGTAGGGCATAATATGGCTAACATATAATATCAATAACATTCAATTTGAACTTTTAGTTTAAGAACTATTGTCCGTCAAAGTTCGTTAGTTTTGTCACTGACTCACTTATATACTGATAATGATCACGCTAATTCTAAGGTACTTCTAGAATAAGTAAGTTAGTAATCCTATACAAATACATGCGATTACAAAGTTACTTTTGCAGTTCCTTCCTGCAAAACTATACAAACGTTATTTGCGGTTGGTAAAATAACATTCCCATACAAAGTCTACAAAAAAAAAAGAGATCCCATAAAAAACATTCAATGTAAAAAATAGGCCAAGTCCCGAAACTCTTTCACAGTAAAAAGTGGTGAGATATTTCGTAGAGCCAAGTCAGGCATTCTTATTAATCTTTATATGCTTACTAAATAAAATTTTGTGACTTGGCAATCACACTTACATAGTTTTAGGTCCGTATGCAAAAATGTGTAAATGCAGTGAAGTTGTGTGATTACCAAGTTGCAGAATTATATTTAGCAAGCAAATAAAGATTAATAAGAATGCCTGACTTGGCTCTACGAAATATCTCACCACTTTTTACTGTGAAAGAGTTTCGAGACTTGGACTATTTTTTACATTGAATGTTTTTTATGGGATATATCTTTTCACGCTTAGGCCGCTGAATCGATAGAGATGAAATACTGTATGCTGATCATCTGATCAGTTAGTTTGAGTTCCGAGATTATACTTTTTATCGCGGAAAAGCGTAGAATACAGACTTATAGATAGCGTCCTAGCGTATACCCAAAAAGGACGATGGTAAATTAACCATACAAAATTGAGAAGTAGGTAACAGAAGACTAAGATATTCTTGACGTCTAATGTCGTTTACAATTTAGCCGTGTTATATCGGTGATGGGTGACGCGAGTTTCAGTGCAATATTTTTGACCGGTTGTGGCAGACAAGCTGGTTGCAGACAAAAATTCCGTATACGCGATGAGGGACAGAAAATATGACATCGTATCTCGTTCCCACTTGCGGTATTTGACGACCGCTTTAGCCTAGTTGGTAGTGACCCTGCCTACGAAGCAAGAGGTCCTGGGTTCGAATCCCGGTAAGGGCATTTATTTGTGTGATGAGCTCGAATATTTGTTCCTGAGTCATGGATGTTTTCTATGTATTTAAGTATTTGTTTCTCTATATAAGTATCCATATCGTCGTCTAGTACCCATAGTACAAGCTTTTCTTAGTTTGGGACTAGGTTGATTTGTGTAAGATTGTCCGCAAATAATATTATTATTATTATATTCTTTTTATTCTCGGTTTTCACCGGCGTACTGCTATGCACGGGCCTAAGCCAAGTGCATCACAGGGTAAACTAGTATCTTATCCTATTATACTTTGTGCTTCTCAAGTGACTATATCGTTTTGTTCTACTTATGATTGTCGTATAGCAGCCTGTGTGATCGTGCGTGTATGCGTGGTGCTGGTGGGCGTCTCCGAGTGCGTGTTAAGAGGTGGCTGTATGGTGAGGTTAGAGCGTGTGGCTGGTTGCGAGGTCGGCATTGGAACCTGTATTTCTTGGTCAGTTTGTAAGAATTTTCTTACAATTCGACATGTGTTGAGAATGACTGCTTTTTGGAGTAAATGGAATGTTTTCGGCGGTAGGTTTAAGGTCTTTAATGATTTTTGTAATTGTTTTGGTATCACGCCTGTAGTGGATAGAACAATGGGTACTATAGTTACTTTTCGGAGGTGCCATATGCGGGTTATTTCATCTTTAAGTTCGATGTATTTGGTCAGTTTTTCAGCTATCGTAGTTTGTAAATTGTGAGTATTAGGGACGGCAATGTCTATGAGGTATCCAGTTTTGCTAGTTTTGTCTATTAATGTGATGTCAGGCCTATTGTGATGGGTGGTTCGGTCGGTAAGGATGGATCGATCAAAGTACAGTTTGGTTGTAGGGTTGTCTAGCACACTTTCAGGCTTATATTTGTAGTACGGTTCCATCACGGTAATACAGCGTTGTTGGTAAGCAAGTTTTTGATGGATGATATTTGCTACTTGGTCGTGTCTATGTTTATAGTCGGTCTGGGCTATTGTCTTACATGCACCTGTAATGTGCTGGATAGTTTCGGGAGAGCTATTGCATTTTCTACATGTATCAGAGGTCAAGGTCTTTGTTATATATCTTTGATAGTTTCTGGTCTTGTATCGCCAACATGAAGCCTTCAGTCTCCGGGAAGAGCTCTCCACGACTCAGCCACTCGTTCGACGCCTCCTTGTCGACATTAGGTTGGCATAGGTCATGAAGATGTCTGCCATGGAGAGACTTTCTAGCCCATTCGGCGAATTTCGTCTTATCATCTGTTAGGGTTTCATTTTTTTGTGTTATTATTATGTTTTTGTTTTTATTTGTTTTTCTCTCCAAAGGAGGGTATTTTACTTCCATACCCGCGGGCTTTTGGCCAAACGAATATAGAAGGTAGGTATGTTACCTAAGGACTACCTAATGTTGTTCTAAAGCTAAAAATTTGCGTACTATTCTGCATGTGTTCATAATTACAGCTTTTTGTAGGAGGATGTATGTAAGTGGATGGACACCGAGGGTTATTATTATTATTATTATGCATAGATCCTTGTCACTCATGTGTGTATGTGTGGGTGAGTCCCTCTATTATATTCCACCTCTATGCGGAAACGTGTCAAATGGTGGCGCATCCCGCCCCGCGTAGGCAGCGCACCCACATCTCGGGTGGCAGTTTGTATGGGAGTGCGGTAATTAATCACTACATAGTATAAAACAAAGTCGCTTTCCGCTGTCTGTCTGTCCCTATGTATGCTTAGATCTTTAAAACTATACGCAACGGATTTTGATGCGGGTTTTTTTAATGGATAGAATGATTCAAGATGAAGGTTACTGTGTATCATATATGCATGTATTATACATATAAACTTATATAAACCCGTGCGAAGCCGGGGCGGGTCGCTAGTACTGTATATGAGAAACTAATAGGAAGCATTCCCTAAATACTAGTCTACGCAGATAAAAGCTAGTATGCATACGAGTATATCAGTACCAGTTTTAGCAATAACAAATCCGTAAACTTCCGCACAATTATGTCGTTACGAATCCTTTCTCCGATCATCGAAGTCGATGACATGTCACACAAATAGGTAATTAACGCACGTAATTACCCATATCACCCACAAATACCTTTATGTGAACCGAATAAGAGCCATATTCGCAGAAACGGTCACGTAACAGCGATCAGTTTGACGACCCGTCGCTTGAACGTTTGGTTGAAAAATAAGCTTTATGCCAATCGGTTTAAGGTTGTTTTTAGAAGTATGCTAAGCGAGACATGAGGTCGAGAAAGTAATGAAGTGGATTACTAAAAGGCTAGCCAGGAAGCCGGCGCTTTCCGCCCACTTTTACTTTCCGTACGTTCACCTGGCGGGCGAAGATCGCCCTACATTCCAATTGAACCTTCGTAAGTTACGAAGGTTCAATTGGAATGTCAATTTGTTGATTGGGTTACGGTAACCCAATCAACAAATTGACCTCAATATCCCCTCGAATATGTTCAAAACTAGAACTTAAGATTAAGGCGCTGTCAACTATTTGTATCGGAGTAAGCGAGAGCGAGTGTTACTTGAGCGGCCAGGTTTTAGACGAAAATAATGAATAAATATTGAAATAAAAAAAGGTGTGGATTATTTGTGAAATATGGCTCGTCTACGGTTTAGGTATGAATATGTGGACTTCGTGTTTTTAATTGCAGACCCATACGTCAAAAAAATAAGGACATAGAACCGTTTAAGATGATTTTAAGACCAATCTTTACAATTATTTTCTATCGAGCCGATTTCATCCAATTATGTTTCGAGTCCGTCTACGGTCTTGGAAATATGATGAATATTAACTTATATTTTTTTTGATGTGCTAGAACAAATAGTTTTTCTTATACAACTGCTCAAATAATATCAATTTCAACAAATTTGGTCTTGTCAGCCTCTTAAGAACTGTCTTGGTTCGTTGCGATTATTACTCATGTTGACTCAGATAATAGTTGATTCCTCATCCAGTCATCCACCACTGCGGTCAGTCTCACGAATGCAATGAACAATAAATAAACACTTTGGACTTTGACTTACGAAGAATGGTAACGTGGTTACCACGTACCTACCGAATAGTGCATCTTGTCCTAACTCCGTCCGCGTAAAATGAATTTGTATACGAATATTTCTTTTTAATACAGTTGCTCAAAAGTCTCAAAAAGTGCTACTTTACGTAGCTGTTTAGCGTGAGGAAAGTTTGTTTTCGCGAACTAGTGCTTTTCACTTTTCCACGTATATCGAACGACGTTTTTTAATACAATTGCGAAAAAATAAGAAAAACAACAAGTAAGGAATTCGAAACTTTTATATTATTATACGTTGATCAAAATTATTTTTTTTTAATACAGTTCTTCCTTACTTGTTGTTTTTCTTATTTGTTCGCAACTGTATTAAAAGTCGTCGTACGATACACGTGCGGAAATGTCATTCTTCACTCGCGACGTAATGACATACTTTCCGCACTAGCATCGAAATGTACTATTTCATGTCGGCGGGACACAAACGCCATATTCGTCTGGTTCTGACTCGTTGATTAAGGTAATGTAGTTTCGGGTCAAAGGGCAGACTGCCTACATTCCATCTAGCTCACTCATCAATCATGTGTGACTGGCATTAGTTCCAGTTCCAACAGAATTACTACCATTTTAGTTATTTGACTTCTACTGCTCGGAATTGGGGTAAATAGAACTAGAATAGTGGTATGGGCATTTTGAGTGTTATAATATATTTGTCTCAGGATATTAATTTAAGTTGCCGGTTTTGCCCATTAAGGAATAGTATTTTTCACAATCGTGTCATAATAGAGAGCTTTTTAGTCGAGTACCGTGTTTAGGCCACGAAGCTTGCTGAGTGGCCTAAGTAAGGTACGAGATTAAAAAGCTTGATTATAACACTATTGTGAACAATACTTTTTGTACGAGTTCATTAAAATTAATTTTCTACGAGTCAACTGAACTAATTAAACAAACTCGATACTGTTGAAACGAAGTGCAGCTCATCGCTGGTACGCTTGTTGATATCTTAAAAGACATCAACGAGCGTACGACATCAAAGCGATTCTATTGGTCCAATTCATTACAGTTCAGTAAAGCAGCCACGTGATTGGTCGAATTTATTTTAGTTGTTTGGAGCGTATCGAAAAGTAGTTATTTCGATTGTTTCGACAGTAACATGGACTACAACTATGAAAAGAGTGACGTTGCAGTATTCTCTATGAAATCTTAATACACATATTTTAATCGTCGAGTAAAAAAAAACTATTAGTAGCATTTGGAACAAGTTAAATACTAATAATAAAGAGGTAGTTGTATGTAGCTGGCAAACATTGGACAGAGATAGGAAGACAAAGGGAGGAGTTTATTAGCATATGTTCGATTTATTATGGAGGAAGAAATTCACGAAGAATTGCTATTTGCCAGAACTTTGGAGACTGACACTAAAGGCGAATCAATATTTAATGTCCTGAGTAATTTTTTTACGGAAAAATCGATTCCATTTACAAACATTATTTCAGCGGCAACAGACGGAGCTCCTGCAATGGTCGGTCGATATCGTGGGTTTATAAGTCATCTCAAAAGAATTATACCAGGACTTACAGCTATTCATTGCGTAATCCACCGACAACATCTTGTGGCAAAACATTTAAGTGACAGGTTGAACCAATCTCTTCATTTTGTAATAAAAGCTGTCAACAAAATCAGAAGCAATGCATTGAATACGCGTTTATTTGCTCAATTGTGCGACGAAAATGATGAAGACTTCAAACGACTGCTCTTACATACTGAAGTACGCTGGTTGTCAAAAGGTGCATGTTTAACGAGATTTTACTCTGTTTTCGATTCCGTATTAGAGTTCCTAGAAAGTAGAGATCCAGATTTAAAAGAAAACTTGATCAAATTTAAAGCAGACATTGCGTATTTGACAGATTTGTTTAAAAAATTTAATCATATTAACTTGCAGTTACAAGGGGACAGCCTGAATTTAATTAAAACAAAGGGGATAATTTCGGCTTTTCTTGGGAAATTGAAATTTATGAAGCAAAACATTAGTCGGCGTGAATTCTCTCAATTTCCAAACTTGTCGCAGGTAGAATGTATTGATGAGGATAACCATACCTACAGTCAACATTTAAGTGCCCTGCATGATGACTTTGAAACCAGGTTTGAAGATATGCTGACGATGGATATACCACCATGGATCATAAATCCATTTGATGAAACGGAAGTGGCTAATGTTGTATTACAAGAGGAGCTGCTCGAGCTAAGCACCAATGAGGAGCTGAAGGTGAAATTTAGAAAAGGCTACCAAACATTTTGGCTGCAAGCAGAAATACCCGAAAAATATCCTGGACTGTGGGAAATCGCAAGGAAATTTTTAATAGCTTTTCCCTCGTCATACCTTGTCGAAAGGAGTTTTAGTGCAGTTACAAACCTCTTAACAAAAAAAAGGAGCAAATTAAACATCACAGAACGGGGGGATTTGCGGTTATTGCTCACAAAAATAAAGCCAAACATTGATCGTTTGCTGACACTCCATCAAATACATCCTTCCCATTAATTAAAATTATGACCTGAACCTAGGTATATTAGTATATTACCTTATTATTTTTTTCTTGTAATTATATTCTTTTAATAAATAAAGTGTTATAAAATGTACCATTTTTCGTTTTTATTTTACCTATCGGAATAAAGGGACAGAACTCAGAAGCGACACAATTTTTATTTTTTGGTGACTTTAAGAATGTGGTAGAAATGTAGCAGCAGAGGGTCCACCGAAACCAGTAAAATTTTGGAAGGGGTCCACGAGAAAAATAAGTTTGGGAACTACTGGACTAGACCATCAGAATGGACATAGGCTATATTTTATCACGTGGTTTTCCTGGATTCTTGTAAAGGGCGGGCGGAGCCGCGCGTGTAGCTAATATAATATTGGTGCATATTTTATTAAGTACTTCACTTATGTTGTAAGAGATCCGATATATAACTCAACATTATAGATGTGCATATATATAATGATAGTACCTACAGTCAGGGGCGTATATACGTACATAAACAAGGCCATAAATATCTGTAAAGGACTCTATTGTCAATGTTATAAAGGCATGTATTTATGTTCTTATTTATGTGTGTATTATATTAATACCCATGCATTTGACAGTTTCAATGTTTTAACATTTACTAAAATGATATGCAGGCAGCGAAAAGAGTTAACTCATGCATCCAAAGCAAAACCAGTAAATTGCAGTAGGTACAGGTGTTCAAAATTAACACTTATTGGAGCAGAACTCTTGTTTAAGAATGAAGTTAATGAGTGGCATTCTACAAAAAAGGCGCGTAAAGTTGGTTAGCCTTGGCTCATTAACTAGGAATGTAAGTGTATACCGAAATAACAGCGACCGGCAGCGGCGCGGCGATTACTTTCAAATTCAGTGTAAAATCATTTTAAATTTTATCTACATACTTAAAGGCTGAAACGCACTGAAAGCGGTGGCGGTGCGGCGCGGTGCGGAGGCGGTACCGGTTGTAATGTTCGAACTAATGCGAAAGGGTTCGCACAGAATACCGCGGCGGGACGCAGCGCGGTATTCTGTGCGGACCTTTTCATATTAGCTCGAACATTACAACCGGTACCGCCTTCGCGCCGCACCGCACCGCACCGCACCGCCACCGCTGTCTGTGCGTTTTAATGTTCTAGTGCATTTAATTATAGCAAAAAAAAATTTAAATGTTTTTTTTTACTTAGGACCGTATCGAAAATTATGGAAACAAGTATTATGGTGTAGTGCGTAAAAACTTTTATTACAAAAAAAAAAACGAAAATAATGCGATTCTTAAATCTTCAAACAATATAATAATAGTGTCCATTTTTTTATTTATTGCCTCCTTTTGCTAGTTTTCTGACTTTACTTTTAATATTCTTCATTAACTTCTGGACAGCAACTGTACTGAAGGGTTTTTGGGTACGAATCCAGTCTTTATTGAATTGCTCGATGTTATCAGTTGGTTTGGCTTGTTTTCTTAACCTTGGTCTAACCTCAGGGCAATTCGGGGGATTATGCATTTTCGCAACAAATTCAACATTATTCTCTATACCAGTCCAGTACATGGCGAGCATAGTGACACGCAGCTAAATCAGGCCAGAACAATGCACGGCCACTGTGCTTGCGAATGAGTGGCAGCACGCGCTTTTGAAGGCATTCCTTCTTGTAAATATCGGAATTTAAATTGCCCTTTACGAAGAACGGAGACGTTTTCATGCCGCATTGACAAATAGCTTGCCAAACCATCACTTTTTGGCCAAATTTTTCGCAAAAATTTGCTTTCTCTTCTTTAGGGACCTTTGCTCCTCTCTCTACTGTATAAAACTGCGGCCCAGGCAATGTTTTGTAGTCAAGTTTGACATAAGTTTCATCGTCCATGATGATGCATTGGTCATTTTTACATAAATTTTGGTCGTATAACTTCCGAGCCCTAGTTTTGACGGAAGACTCTTGGGTTTTGCTGCGTTTCGGTTGTTTTTGCTTTTTATACGTTACCAACAAGTTCCGCTCTATGCCTATAGTAGTATGGCATTTTTTCGCACAATCCCGAATGGAAATGTATTTTTTCCGGGAAAACTGCTCGCTTATCTTCTTGTCCAAATTAGGACGCAAAGGGCCGCGTTTTCTGCCACGACCAGGCAAATCTTTTAAAGTATGATTCATGCCGAATCGTTTGATGGTATTATAAACCGCTTTCAGGCTAACTGCTTCCTCTGCAGCTATCTTTCTCATAGACATACCCGATCCCTTTCAGTATTTGGTCACAATTGAAAGTCGTTTTTTATCTGATAAACCCTTCATCTTGGATATTAGAAGAATTGTGTTATTTTTTATATTAAATTCCAATAATTGAATATATACCTGTCACATTGACATATGAAAGAAAATTCTAAATATTGCAACCTCTTTTTTTTACCCTTACAAACTTGTTTCCATAATTTTCGATACAGTCCTTATCTATTTTATTTTTATTAATAAATTTACTTAAGATAAGATATGTACCTACTGTTCATTAAATTATCAAAACAGCAATGAAGTTTTGCTTCTTGCACACAAAATTACAAACTGTTGTTTATCCATGAAACTATTATAAGAGCAATAATAAATAAAATATTTATGTCACAAATGTGTCCACCAATCCAATTAAGAACTAAGTCATCCTGGCGCTGCTGGTGTAAATAAACCATAGTTATAAACTGTGCAATAAAGTTTAAGTAAATAAATAAATACCTGGTTGAGAGCAGTTTCTCCAAAGGCTGCTTTAGATTTGCCTAAATATAGGTAGCATGTTAACTGGGAGAGGGGGGTTAAAACTATCTTGCTCTATTGTTGGTCTAAAAGTTAGTTAAAGTCATAGCAGAAACCATTTAAGCAGCAGAAGAAGCCATTAAGGCACAATAAGAATAACAAATTGTGAAAAGGAAAAAAAGATGGTTGAACATCAATAAAATGTGCAATAAAGGAATAAATAAAAGTTTCGAATCAATTTAAAAGTAACAAAGCTTTAAAGGCATTTCATGTATCAGAAAATAGTCATATAATAGTAATTACCCTATAAACTGCCTAAAGAACTGCTGGCAATAGTTAAGTAATAAATATTTTGATGGCAACAATACAATTACTTGTGTACACATGAATTGCCACAAGCATGTGAATATTTACTTGCCAGATACAGTAGCATAAAGGTATAAATTGTTAATCCTTAAAATAGCAAACATTAATGAAAGCTTGATACTTTCTGAGTATTTTCGTAATGTTTATCGGTTGTAATTGTTAATTAAGCATTGTTTATTTTTAAATTAGAAAGTTAAAAAATTGTTTTGTGCGTCTTGTTAAAGAATGTTAAAGATGGTTACCAATGGTTACAGTAAGTTATTTGTATTATGTTGATGCAATAAGTTTTACAAAATATGCGCTTGTTTATGTTACTTATAACTGGAACTGAGCCAATTATATTTCATTGATATTTATAAACTCAACCCACACTTTCACATTGTAGTTCAGTTTACTGGCCCCCTATACTTTTATTATTCAATCAATGATCATCATGATTCTATTATAAGTTTTTTGTGTATTGTTATAGACACACATACCAATCTCTAACTGTAACTAAATCAACAAGCATGACAAGTTAGTAACACTCCAGTAAAAATAACAGATATTACATCAGTGCTCTTGCAAACATGTACAAATTCAAATACCAGAACATTGTTTAAACAAATGCAAACTAGAGGGTGAACCAAGGACAAATTATTGCAGAACTAGTAAAAGGAGCCAGGGAAAAGTGATCCTTTTTACGTGTACCATAAGAACTTGTTTAGTGAGGATTGCATGCAGTTGTAACCAAAATAAAATTGTGTTCATAAAGTGTGACCAGTTTCTTAAGGCATTGTTTCATGCCCTCTTAACTAGTGATTGAATGCTCACATGAATGGAAAAAAATTGCTGTTATTTGGTAAAATACCAATTTGTTTGTTTTATTCTGGTGAGCTTTTTGTATGTATGGTCTAATAAAATGTATTGTAAAATGTGCACCAGTTGAAAATGACAAAATTTAAACAAATATGGCTGACTATCAATTGATCTCTCTAAATCTATGAAATAACTTCAATTGGTAGTGATGGTACATGAACAGTGTTATTTTGTTATAGATTCAATTTAGACACAGGACAACAAATGCAATTGATAGTCTGCCATATTTGTTAAAAAAAAAATCATTTTCAACTGGTGCGTACTATAGATATTACACACACTATAAAAAATTATAAAAACAAATCTGTGTTGTGTTGTCTTATAAATTGTCTAGTAATTTTTGTTCTTTCCCTCTTGTTTATGTAAATAACGGTGATCATGAATATCACATAATACATGTTATCACAGAACAATGTGGTTTAGGGATAAATGGTTGTAATAAGGAAAATTAGTTATTATTTAATGAAAATGCTAAATGTAATTAATTGTCTTGGCTTAAATTACAATTACGTAATAGAAAAGGTAAATATTGCGGGAAAACGGAAGATATCTAAGCTAAATCAAAGCGGGCTCATACATACCATGAAGAACATTGTTTCGGAAAGAACCGGTATTAAATTATGATCACACCTTAGTGCTCAGTATATCTAAAATCATTATCAAGAGCAATGAAAGATTTTAAAAAGTAAACATATGGATGGCACAATCATAAACATTAATTCAATAGCAAAAACTACAGGCCACATCTAATAATCTTGTTGTTAGGAGAATACTATAGAATTATCTTTTGGACAAGCAAATATTTGCATATGCAAATGAGGGCACTTCAACAACAATGCAGGTATCAAAATTTTCCATAACAACATAACCTGAATCGTAGTTTAACATTGAAACCAGTACAGCTTGTCACGTAAACGCACGGAGCACGAGACAGCACTGATAAGGCATCTGTATTTTGTACTTACCTAAAGTCCAAGCTGAGATTTCTCTGATGCACGGAAACCTTCGAGCCCTTGGCGTCACTCCGGCTCCCATGGACGGGCACATCCTCCAACATGCTCACGCACTAACCGACGCTCCACAAAATAACAATAAACCCATATCACGAGTCGAGATTACAAATCAAAGAGTAAATAACAACATGGCGTCTCCCCAGCATTCGTAAAGTAACATCCAGCGAAACACTTTACACCAAGTTTACCAATGAAGGCAGTAATACATCTCACAGCCGTAAAAGTCCTTTTAATTTTTGTTTGTATGATAATGTAGCCCGAATAACTGAAATATATTAAATCGTGATGGTGTCCTACAAAAGCGAGCGACCGTAACGCAACGAATTAATGATTGCGAGAGCGTCAAACTGCGAATATTAACACTGCGAATGTATTATAATTACGAGTGTGAACGTAAACAAAATAAATAATCACGAAAATTAAATAAATCGATGGCCTATCACCAAAATCCGAGACATGTTCGTTTTGTTATGTGCTGTCAAAATTTGATGGTTGGAGTTACCAGATGAAATAAAACAAAACTTGACCATTTTCCTATTTATTCCGAACGAATAAAAAAGAACTTTCATGGGATCTACAGATTATATGATTTCACCACAATTTGTCAGTACAACATGTCAAAGTCATAATTGGGATAATTCGTCATAATTGGGGTAACAATCCGACCAAAGGTGTATGCAATTTCTCAGTACAACTCGTTTTACAGTTGGATCAGCAGCGCAAAATGCCTCCAAATGGCAAAATAGTCAGCTTCTGACAAACTGGGGCTGACAAATCATTATATGTATAGACCCCATGACTCGCATTGCATCGTTCCACGGGCTGATCTTGTCGGACGGCGTAGCAAGGTCACATAAATCTAGTATGGATGGAGTGACCGTAATTTGGTTGGAAACCGTGATTCCGACACATATTAAACACGTGCCGAATCACGTTGCAGGACTGCATGCAGACCTGCCGATTTCGCTCGTGTAGCGTCTCCTTTAAACTTTACTTCCATCAAATCGTTCAACAGCAAATATAATATACAATCTTTGAGTGAGAATATCCATGTACTAAGCTGTGTTTCCGATAATCGGATCCGTCTGTCGATTTCGTAAGTAAATTTCATTTTTATTACTTATATTGTAATAAAAATGTAAACGTCCGATTTATACATCAGATTTTCCTAAACTCGCTATATTTATCTCTGTCATTCATGCGTGCATGTATTAACAATGTTTGAAGGCAAAATTGAACTTCAATTTCACTTCTCTGCAGTCTTCTTACACTAGCTGGGGCCCGTTTCACGAATCTAAAAACGGAAGTCTCTATCAAAAGGTATTGAAAAAAGACTTCCTCTTGTATTTTGTAGCTTCGTGAAACGGGCCCCTGAACATTGTGAAAAGCTGAAAGGTGTGTAACGGCCTTGACGTGACTCCGAGCATCTAAAAAATACACTTTCTATTTCTACATTTCTAAACGAATGTTAAACGTCAAGACAAGTGTCATTGTCAAGATGAGAATTATAGGTTATGTTTATGTGTACGAATGTTGAATGCTTGTATATTACTAAGAAAATAGATAGTCATTCGAGACTATGTTATTTACAAACTCAAAACCATTGTATACTGCTTTGTACACTGGTAAAGTTAACTTATGGAATGTTATTTAGAAATAAATACAAGTTATGTTTTTACTGACAATAACCTTGCACTTGCAGGTATTTATAGAAATATAAAACCAATAAGGTACAAGTCGGGAGCAGCAGAGAGTACAATTAGGAGGAAACTGGAAGCCGCGTTGGAAACAACGCACTTAGACGTAAATGAACTGAGTCCGGATGGTGCCCTGAAGGAAAAAACGCACTTGAGATTGGTTGTTGTTACCGATAAATTCCATGGATTGCCCATGTATAAGGTAGAATTTAGACTCCGGGGTTAATCTTTGCTCGCTTATTTAATTGCCCGCCGAACTTAAAGTAGAATTTGGTTTTTCTGCTTTGTAGCTAAAAACTGGCAGTGAATCCCACCGAAGGATACAGTTATTCGTAAAATTGCACAAAGTTCTGGTGATATTGCTTGATCCTTAAAAGAAATGGCCTATATTTTAGTCTCAGTCATTTTATATCCCTCTGCCCAGCTAGCACGATAGTTTTACGGCCTAAATGTACAATAACATTATGTAAAACATGACCACAAAACCTATAGTTCTAGCTGCCCTGCCCAGCTAGCACAATACCTTTTACGTGACGTTTCAGTACATTTTTGCAATAAAACCTATCGTGCTAGAGCCTCTTATGAAGTTGTGTAAGTTCTGTACATATTTCCATATTAATTTAATGTTTGGACTAAATTTTTTCAGAGGTACAACCTTGTCAATGATGTTCTAAAAGAGGAACTGCAAGCTGGCACCCACATGTTTTCAATAGTTGCCAAAACTCCCATTCAGTGGCACAGAAGTCTGGCAGCTCAGCAACATAGCCCAGATGATGGAGGGCTTGACAAGTGAATGACATATCCTGGTAAGGGCCGATTCAGACTGGAATGGCAGCGGTCGCGTCGCCACCGGTGGCCAAGGGTTTTTATCTACATACTTAAACCAGTATCGCTTTAAAACCGACTAGACGCGCGGCCACGCAACCTTTTCAAGCAATACTGTAGATAACGTTCAACATTATTTTTACACTGAAAGTGTACGCTGCATCACTTTCATTTCGGTCTGAATCGGCCCAGTTTGAATGCTCAGATAACATAAATTGCAATTGAATATGTATCTGTTGTTGCAATTACCCTTCTTGCAAATCACAGATGTTTTTATGTATTACTAAAGCTGTTCAATGTTACCAGAGTGTTTTGCAAGTTAGCAAGACATCCTAATTGTTATTTAGTTATAAAATGTCATTAAAACTAGTACGCTAGTTTGTCAATGGTTTTTTTTCCTCTGTTCACTCCATCATATGACTCATGAGCAGTGGGAATGAATCAATTTGGGATATGGATAAAAATTACTTAGAAGGCCATGAGAGGAATAAAACAAATTATTGGGTATAAAACATTTACCAACATGTACACTTAGCTTACACAACACAACACTTAGTTCATACACTTGAGATACAATTATTGATACAGATCTTTATATATAATAAAAATATATACTCATAGTTATAGACATGTATTTCGTTTCGGAGTTATGGCATGTAATATAATATAACAGACATACACTTAAGTTAATTTTCCGATTTGTCATTTGTGTGACCAGACCTTCCCAAAAAAACAAGTTTAACCTGTTGGACGCCATTTTTCACGTATAGATGAATTATCGAGAACATGGAATTGCATTTGTAGTGGTTGCAACAAAAGGAGAATAATTTTCTCTTAATTTTTCTTCACAATTTGACACTGACATTATTTTGGTATTTACTTTGTGGCGTCACTCCTGTCAAATCTGACGAGTTCTGCATCGCACTATCGAAGTTTCTTAAATCAGTTGCATAAATATAACATCCAAACAACTCTCATTGGACTTCGATCCCTGAGAGATCTCTCTATTGTCGTATTTTCTACATTGGTGACCCCGACAATGGACATAAGCGCAACTCTGAATATCCTGACTGACGCCCGACTCTTCTCAGCAAGCCAGACTCTCTCTCTCTCTCTGTCTCCGCTCGCCACCCTGGCTCTGAGCGCTCGCTCGCCACGCTGGCTCTGAGCACTGGCAAGCTGCACTCTACTCTTCATACATCCTTGACCCCTCCGTCTCAAAGGGGGGCTGATGTGGCGTCACTCCTGTCAAATCTGACGAGTTCTGCATCGCACTATCGAAGTTTCTTAAATCAGTTGCATAAATATAACATCCAAACAACTCTCATCGGACTTCGGTCCCTGAGAGATCTCTCTATTGTCATATCTTCTACAACTTCTTCAATATATAACAAACCTCTTTTAATGCTGATAGTACGAGAAAATAGAAAATTCAAATATAGAATGCCTGTAAACATACAATACTACATATGCAATTCCATGCTCTCGTTAATTTATCTATACGGAAGTGACACGGACACGACAACACGCAACACCTTTAGGTGATCTTGGCGTCCAAAGGGTTAATCTACTTGTATCAAATTCTTACTTTGCCCGATTCTTATAAGGCGGTGAGAATAAAATTATATTACCTATTCTCACTACACCACACCAAGATATAAAATTCAAGGTTACTTCTGGAACAAAATATTTATGAATATTATATAAATTATATAACATTGTTGTTCTAATTGCAAAAGGATACATTGTGAATTTGGCATTTGAAAAATGCGCTTTTTTCAGAGATACCTTTACCATAAAGTACTATTTGAATATTTTAAATACTTGATTACATTGATTATTTTAGACGATCATTTTATTTTACTATGTGGAACGCTATTACGTATTCTGTTCATTTATTATATTACACATTTGGTAGGAACTATTTGTTATGTATTTTTTTACTGAACTAGTATTTGCTTTCACAGTGTTGTTTCAAGCTACCTTTACATTATTTCGTTTGACTTCATAGTCCTACAAAGTGACAAACCATTTATTTCATCAATTGTACAAAGGTTTGTTAATATATATGATACAATATGTATATAATAAATAGGTCATCTGCTTACTTGAGACGGCGAGGAGCTATACTATATCAAACGCTCTCTACGCCCGGGGCAATAAAGTGTAAGAACAAGACACTGCTATTGCTCTCTATTGCACTTAATATACACAGGCATGTGGCGCCTCCCGGTAGTCCGGTACAGGTACAGTCGAGTTCAAAAAGATGTGCACAAATAGAGTGATCAGATCAACTGATCAAAAATACACGCACGGCTTTAATGTTATGGCATATACGAGTCTTAACCTTAACAATGCTCTGTCAAAGAGAAAAGTTGTCAGGCACACGCCAAATCAACAAGACATTTAGTGCGGAGTTAAACCTTATGTCAATGCAAGAAGGTTGCTATCGCGCTGGGCTCCTTGACGCATATATCAGTCGTTGGCGTTGAACCTACAGTGCGCATATATACGTCGATGGCGTCGAAAAGGTTAATGCTGGTGACTGTACATCAGTCCGCATGTCGCGTAGAACTGAGTCTCAACAGGTGTAAAAAGGTCATAAGAGACTCTAGTTGAGTTACTGCTTTAGCTAATTGAACGAGCGAGCGAAGCGAACGAAGTTATTCGACCAAAATTCTTCCGTATTTCCGGATGTTCGGCAGACAGGTCGCATCTCTCAAACCTATTCTCATGAATTTTGTGACCAGGTTCAATAGTAACATACATTTCTTTTGTCGATTCAGTTTATCGAAATCAGGCTCGGCTACAGCTCACAGAGTATATTTTAGTGCCCAAGTATTCTTCTGCGTCTGTCCCGTCTCAGTTAAGCGATCACCCTGTATATGTCACCGTCAGACTGTGAACACCGTCAGATTATAATCTTACTCGCGATATTATAAACTGTCGAATAATTGTGTACTATCAAAAACGTTCACAATTTAACGCATTATTTCTCGTTAGTTTATAAGCTATCAATGACGAATCGTCAAATTGTGAACTGAATTAAATGTGTATGATTCGGAACACACTATGTGCGCTGATTGGTTGAACGAATGCATCAGCATACTCTTGCATCAGCTTCCACTTATGGTGGCACTCCATTTGGCGGTGTTTGCCCAAATATTCGTGTTGCATCTTTTTCCTTCTTACGGCAAATGTAAGCGAGGCAACGACGCAACGCGAACACGCAACCCCAACGTCAGAACATGATTGTTTTTTTTTTCATCCAGACATTTTATTTCATTTATTTCGTCATTCAGCAATGTCAACGGAGCCACGCTGCGCGGGGCTCCTAATTCCTGGCCGGTTTGCCCTTCCGGCAACTGAAGCTACCTAACTAACCTAACCTACCTAGTTTTTTTGCATGCGTTCCGTAGCAAGCCGATTCGATCTCAGTTGACAATGTGACGATTCGACATTGATAATTTATACACAAACGAAAAATAATGCGTTAAATCGTAAACGATTTTGACAGTTCACAATTTTTCGACAGTTTATAATGTTGCAAGTTAAGCCCGCTCCACATTCTCGACAAAACTACACGAGATTTGCCGAATACGAGAGTGTGGAGTGAGTATTCGTCTATGTTCGTATTGTTTTGCGTATATTCGTGTAGTCTCCGTTTCGCGTCGGTAAAATGGCCAAACATCAAAGAGATCTCGTGAAGTTTCGTGTTTGCGCGAAACTTTCCCCTCCACATTCTCGCCGCGCTATATAAAAGTGTATGAAAGTCCAATTACAATTGCGCAAGGCGAGAATGTAGAGGGTCGCTCTCAAAATATTCCGGCGAAACTAGTTTCGTGTAGTTTTGTCGAGAATGTGGAGCGAGAGCTTTAGATTATAAACGGACGGTGTTCACAATCTAACGGTGACATATATATATCTGTAACAGTTGTGCAGTATCAGTATGTCACACACGTCAGTCCTCACCTGTACCCGTACACCGACTGAACGGTGCGGTGCTACGTGTATCAGAGGTTGAAGTTGTCGAGCCGCAGCTTGCCCTCGTTGTCGGTGAGGTACAACAGGTCGGCCATTGTTGTGCAGTATCAGTATGTCACACACGTCAGTCCTCACCTGTACCCGTACACCGACTGAACGGTGCGGTGCTACGTGTATCAGAGGTTGAAGTTGTCGAGCCGCAGCTTGCCCTCGTTGTCGGTGAGGTACAACAGGTCGGCCATTGTTTGCTCGCAGATAGCCTCCTCAGCTTTCGAGGACATCTGGATACAATAAAACAATGTTATATTCACACCTGCCATTCACAACTCTTTTTTGCCTCCAAACAAATGAAGGATTTAGAGAAGATAAGATTAGTAGTTTATGTGACTGTACATAATGAAGGGTGTTAATCCTGAGTGTGGGTTTAATAACATCACACGAGTGTTTTAATGCCTAATTATGTACAGTTACATACACTACTTTATCTATCCACATATCATAAGTAGGGTTAGGATTCTGGTGGCAGTTTAGCACAAGTAATGCCGTAGAGTCGTCATTGTATATTTTTTTATTTAAATAAATGAATAACTGAGCGATAAATCTATATTGCAGTGCCGGCCAATAAATATCACCTTTGCGTTTTATTGTATGAACGTGTATAGAGTTAATTTAGGTTTGTTGAAACATCGCATAATTTACTAGTTACACAAATTAACATAATTTTTGACGACAACTGCAATGCAATACGGTTTACAATGATGATTTTATACTATAACATTTAAATAAATTTTACTTCTTTGCTAAACTGTTTAATGTATTCAAGAGCTTGAACAACTTGCAACTGGAATTAAAGTTTCAAAATCTTACACATTATCTTCTTCTGATGTTAAACGGTTGTCAAGATTATGAAAATCATATACTATGGCAATTTGTTCCATATTAGCTGGCGTTATACGGTTTCTCGACTTGTGAAAAATCCATTTATGTGTCGAGAACGATAGAATAATAACGTCAATTATATAAGAGTTCGTTGCCGGGACTTTTTGGTCAACCATCCAGGTCAGGTATGTAATATAAGTTATATTAGAAATTCTACATAAAATGTTTTTACCATTCAGTCATTCGTTCAATTATACGAGTAAAAGTGTATAACGGCGGATTTACTACATTTCTTGTGCTAAAGTGCCACGAGAATCCTGACCCTAATCATTATATCATTGTACAGTACAAGTGAAATCAAACAAGAATTAATATTGACGTAGTAAGAGAGGGTATTTCGAATGCGTATTATATGCTACTACTGATACTGAAGTATCAGTAGTATACTGAAACTTATTCCAATGAAAAATTATTCAAAACCTTGAATAGTAGGTATAGCATTATACATTTCAACAATATATTATGTTTTTATTGATTTTTTATAATCAATTTACTTGTATCAAACCAATAAATTTAATTGTACATTATTGGCTTAACAACCATTTATTCATTCAATCAAAAAAATATATAACAACGTCTCCTTTGTTCTTTGTTCACCTTTGCCACCAAACATCATAACTCTAATCATAAGCCTCCATGGTGCATTCAGGAGCCGCATATTATGACCGGCATCACGGCGTTGTTTTCTGGCGGCTGTCATAGTTTTTTTTTTTATTCAGAGACAAACTAGACTCACCCCAATTATCATATCGTTCGATATCTTACTTACGTGCGATATTTATCAAATTGACAATTCATTTCGACTGATATTAGAATAGAGGTCAAATAAAATTTCTTTGGTTTTCAGAGATGTTCGAAATTTGAATTAAATAATATTATAGAAATCAATGTTATTATTTAGCGATATTAACGCTTTCACAGATAAGAAATTTGTTCTAACAAAACAATCTATGTTCCATTACTGGTTGCAATAATGGTGGACATTTTACATGGTTTCCGAACACATTCTAGAGGATTTGATATGGGCGTAGATAAATAAATAAAAATGAATACAGCAATGATATTTACCGGTCTGTAGCTATATTCAGTCCCCGGAGCATGCTTAAAGTTGGGTCCGAAGTTAACACTAACGGTAGCACTCTTGTGCAAACTGACAGACGGGTAGTAGCAGCCCTGGTATATGTCGAGGAAGGCCGAGCCCTGGCACTGGCCGTTCTTGAAGAAGTAGACCTTGGAGCCGGGTAGCGGCTTGAGGCTGTTCAGAGATTCTTGGATGTTGTCCTTGTCTTCATAGTAGAGGTGGCTTTTGAACTTTACTAGGGGCTGAGGAAATTTCATGTTGTTAATGGACGTACAGTACCGGTCAAAAGTTTAAGTTCACCCTTTGTTTTTGGTACAAATTTGTACTTTTGTGCGATAATGTTTTGCAGTTCAGATGTCGAAAATTGTTTCCAACTGATTCGTTATTGTTTACAGAGATGTGTTTGATTAGTCAGACACAATTTACGTAGATTTCTAAACAACTGATTCCCTAAAAACCAACATTGTATTTGATCATTGTACGTTTTAAGTGGCAAGCCCATATATGGCCCAGCCTTTGCCGTCATTCCTATAAGATTTTAGGGAATGCGTTGTTTAGAAATGTACGTGAATTGTGTCTGACTAATTAAACAAATCTCTGGAAACAATAACGGATCAGTTGGAAACAAATTTCGGCTTCCGAACTGCAAAAAAATATTGTCCAAAAGTACTCATTTGTACCTAAAACAAAGAGTGAACTTAAACTTTTGACCGGTAGTCAAAAGTTTCACAATAGTAGCAACAAATCTAGATAGAAATAGTAGATTGTATAGTATAACAAGGGTCTTAAATAATCCATACCACCAAGAGATGGTTATTTCCCCGAACGAAGTGAGGGGAAACTGTTCGAGTGGTAATATGACTTTTAGACCAGAGTTATACACTCTACTTTTCACTTCGACTGCGAGAAAGTAGTAAAAACAAAGATTATTCATCCACAATCAATAATAAATTCCACGGCGAAAAGATTGTCCAATAATCCAATTTGGCGACATGTTTTTTTTTATACTGCTTTGACACAGATACAAAATATTGACACCAAGAATAAACGCCTCTGACCGTTTATAGGCGCGTCCAAACGGCATGATTGTGAGTTAGAGAATAAAAAACGCCTGATGTTTCAAATTAATTCTGTTTCCTGATCGATCGCAAATAAATACTATTTTTTTTAAAGGGTTGTGATTGGTGCATTTAATACGGTGAAGTGTTTTGATCGCTCAAATTAAAATGTTTTAAAATCATAAATATGTATACCTACATATTTTTCCTACGGGCTAAATGAATTATTTTAGCCCTGCTTGCTAAGCCTATGACACACTTTTCGAGCATGAGAAGTGAAAAATCGAATACGAGAAAGCAACCCAGTTCGCATTCCTTATATAGTTTGTGTTTAGTCCATAGCGTAGGAAGGAGTGGGGCGTGTTTACAAGCTGTATATTAATAGCCTTTGCCGTGTTGGTTCGCATCTACACCTCATTTAATTTAAATTTCTATTTTACGTGTATTTTTTATTTTTGATTGCTTTTCATGTACGTACTAACATAGTTATTAAGTCTAATTTTGTTACTAACATACTATGGACCAGTGGTCTGAAATAAAGGTTTTTTATTTTTTTTTATTTTTATTTTATTTATTAAGGTGGTTCGATTGCCATACAAAACGTTATTTGACATTCGCAGGCTAGCGGCGTGATATTTTAAGAAACTTAAGTAACAAACTTTCATCAATTGGCTTCCCATTTGCGCCAAATTCCCCCTTTCGTAGAATAAACTTGTATTAACTAGATTAATTTGAGAAATTGGTTTGGGACGTGATATTTTGGGAAAACTATTTTTCTCAAATTAATCTAATATTTTTTTTTTTTTTGTTTTTTTTTTTTTTGAAGCCTATATAGTGTCCCACTGCTGGGCAAAGGCCTCCTCTCCTGACTTCCACTCGTCCCGATTCCGAGAAATCTCCAGCCAATCGCTGCGAAACACGTCCAGGTCGTCCCGCCATCTCCTTCTCGGCGCCACGCCGTCGCCTCCCACCATGCGGCACCCACTCCGTAGCTAGTGTAGCCCACCTCTGCGGGTGCATGCGGCAAACGTGGCCCCGCCCATTCCCATTTCAGCTTGGCGGTCTTGGCGCCAACGTCAGCAATGCAAGTTTTTGAGCGTAGCGTAGAGTTTCGGACCCGATCGATCCGTTTGACTCCCAGCATGTTACGGCTCCATAGCTCGTTGGCAAACCTTCAATCTGGTCTTTTGTGCCTCAGTGAGTGACCATGTTTGGGCACCGTAGGTTAGGACAGGCAGAATACACATATCGACGAATCTTCGCTTTAGGGTTAAAGGAAGGTCTCCCTTGAGTAGCTCTTTTAAAGACCAATAGCTTTTCCAGGCGTTTTGGATCCGTCTTTCGACTTCCTTATCCTGCCTATGGCTGAAGGAAACTAATTGGCCTAGATATGTGTACTCGTCGACATAATGTATTAACTACCCGTCTACCTCAACCCTACGTTTCGTGCCATTGGTCATTAACTGGGTCTTGGATCTATTCATTACAATCTATGGTGGAATCTAGTTTATATAAGTTTATTCTAGGAAAGGGGGAATTTGGCGCAAATGGGAAGCCAATTGATGAAAGTTTGTTACATAAGGTTCTTAAAATATCACGCCGTTAGCCTGCGAATGTCAAATAACGTTTTGTATGGCAATCGAACCACCTTAACTTGCAATGTATGTACTTAACTATGTAACGATGTTTGTTTGGGTGGAATCTTGCAACTAAATTTTGAAGCAGATATCTACAACCGATTGAGCTGAAATTTTGGGTAAAGGTATAGATTGGATGACTTTTAAATATTATCGTACCATTTAGTGCACAACCTGGAATTACGCTAGGAGGATGATGTGTTGTTAAAACCTCAGAGCATAGAATACTAGAGAGAGGAGGCGCCGCCGGCGGCCGCGTCGCAGTTGTTAGCTCAATGGGCATACACTGCCGCTAGTTCACCGTCCGTTGTTACCGAGTGTGCACGCGTGCTGCGACCAGACAATATTACGTTTCTTCCCAAAATATATACAGTGTGTGTGCTTTAGATGTGTGCGTGCTTTGTCTTGTCAATTACTTGGGCGTTGTGTGGGTTAATGAACTTGCGACAGGCGTACTCAATACAAATCGGCCGGCTTGTCCGACCTCCTTATATTCATACGTCTGTGGTTAAAACATTGTACTCACCCGGTCCTTGTAAGTGTTTGGAGTGTACTTCGTGGAGTGGTTACGAGGCAGCACTACTAGGAAGCCCAGAGTGTCGCCTTCCCCGTAGCCGTTGCTGTAATGTTTGCCGCGCGACTCGTGGAACCTGGAGAGAAACGGGGGCTTACTTAAATACTAATCGCAAAAGCAATGTGGGAGCGAAACATCGGAGCGCGGCCTCTCGCTCTCACGCATGGTGTACCGCTGCCACTGGCTTTTTATGTAATAACTACTTCTATAAAACTATAGCAACTAATTCCATCGATCTGACCCGAGATGGTCATTCTAAGACCATAGGAGCCACTTTAGCAAAAAAAAAACAATTTAAGGTAAGTGTGTAAATTTTCGTAATGATTATTTTATTTATTTAAAGATTTTTTAACGTGATTTTGATGTTATATCAGTAAGCTTAAGGTTTCATCTGTTGAACACAGCCATTGTACCTATAAGCACAAAACCTTTGTTTTTATGGTAAGTGGAAAGGCCCAGTTTGAAACTTCGGCACTATACTCGTACCTGGTGCCCTTGCGACTGCGCCACGAGTAGCCGAACTTGTCGTAGCCTAGCGGCGCCTGCAGGTTCGCGTAGCGGCGCCCCCAGCCGAGCCGCGCCGCCGCGCCTTCCGGCATCTCTTCCACGGTCGCCTCCCAGTACCACGCGCCTCGGGACACTATACTCGTACCTGGTGCCCTTGCGACTGCGCCACGAGTAGCCGAACTTGTCGTAGCCTAGCGGCGCCTGCAGGTTCGCGTAGCGGCGCCCCCAGCCGAGCCGCGCCGCCGCGCCTTCCGGCATCTCTTCCACGGTCGCCTCCCAGTACCACGCGCCTCGGGACACTATACTCGTACCTGGTGCCCTTGCGACTGCGCCACGAGTAGCCGAACTTGTCGTAGCCTAGCGGCGCCTGCAGGTTCGCGTAGCGGCGCCCCCAGCCGAGCCGCGCCGCCGCGCCTTCCGGCATCTCTTCCACGGTCGCCTCCCAGTACCACGCGCCTCGGGACACTATACTCGTACCTGGTGCCCTTGCGACTGCGCCACGAGTAGCCGAACTTGTCGTAGCCTAGCGGCGCCTGCAGGTTCGCGTAGCGGCGCCCCCAGCCGAGCCGCGCCGCCGCGCCTTCCGGCATCTCTTCCACGGTCGCCTCCCAGTACCACGCGCCTCGGGACACTATACTCGTACCTGGTGCCCTTGCGACTGCGCCACGAGTAGCCGAACTTGTCGTAGCCTAGCGGCGCCTGCAGGTTCGCGTAGCGGCGCCCCCAGCCGAGCCGCGCCGCCGCGCCTTCCGGCATCTCTTCCACGGTCGCCTCCCAGTACCACGCGCCTCGGGACACTATACTCGTACCTGGTGCCCTTGCGACTGCGCCACGAGTAGCCGAACTTGTCGTAGCCTAGCGGCGCCTGCAGGTTCGCGTAGCGGCGCCCCCAGCCGAGCCGCGCCGCCGCGCCTTCCGGCATCTCTTCCACGGTCGCCTCCCAGTACCACGCGCCTCGGGACACTATACTCGTACCTGGTGCCCTTGCGACTGCGCCACGAGTAGCCGAACTTGTCGTAGCCTAGCGGCGCCTGCAGGTTCGCGTAGCGGCGCCCCCAGCCGAGCCGCGCCGCCGCGCCTTCCGGCATCTCTTCCACGGTCGCCTCCCAGTACCACGCGCCTCGGGACACTCCTGAATAAAAAAAAAAACAACATTAATAAGCAAGATAAAGGGGTGCAGTTAATGTACGGCCCAATAATCCGCGTCCACTGATCTTTCTCTCTCTTTTTGCATAATTTAAAAAGAAAAAGAGATGTAATGCACCCACCAGGACATCGGCGTCTTTTCAAAAGGTCGGTGAGCTCGCCCCTTGTATAATTAGATTGTTCTATACAACTAACACAAAAAGCGGAGAACCAGCTCTTGACAACGGAGAGAAAAGTTTTGACGTTTCGGAAAAAATGCTGAGATTGAAGAGTTGGTAACGTGGCGTGACGAAACAAAATCCCATATGCATCGAATGGGAGAGGATAGATAAAGTCAATAGAGCGTACTTAGGTCGACTCAGTCAGGGTCAGGTATCCTGAGGGATCAGCTAGTACCTCTAGTCTAGCCTCCCTCTAGAGTCTAGACTTACCATGTGTAGCCCGCACCATGCAGTACCCCTTCTCCCCAGTGACCGCGAGTCGGTCCTCAGATATCTTCAGCTGCGGAGCGCGGTCGTGGAGCGCTAGCAGCACGATACCGGGACAGAGGGAGCGGTACAGCCAGCCTGGGATAGGCTTGCCGCTCCATTCGTTGCTTTCGTCGAATTCCTGGGAAATATAGGTGGGTTTAGTTTGTTGACGGAATTGTGCTGATATTTAAGGCTATTATACACTTGAATGAAAGAGCAACTTCAGACTGATGACACAATGTGCGCATGTTCTGTATTATGACATGACAGGTACAGCATGTATGTAAGTCAGTAATTTAATGACTACATCTTTGATGCAGAGTCACCAAGCAAGACGCACACAACGCAACGCAATCTTGAAATATCTGAAAGACGAGTTCTTGCCACTCATAATATTGCCCATTGATTGAATAGTTACTGAGAAAAGAATAGCTGGTAATGGAATCATTGCCCAAGATCTCAGTATGGACGGAGATTCAGAGTGCGGGCGAACTCTTCCACCACCAAGTCAAAGTGTGTGGGTAGTTCCACACACTTTGACATGCTTGTCACTAGTTTGAAAACCATTCGAAGTACTGACCTGTCTAAACGGCGCATGCGGGTCAGGCTCAGCAAGTATATACCGATACCCGTCCTTGTTGAAGGGGTGTTCAGTCGGGTACCCGTGCGAGGGTAGCTTCAGGCTCGCGGGGTCGGCGGCGCGGCCTTTCTTGCCGGCCGGCGCGCCCGACTCGGCCGCGCTGCCGACCGCCGGCCGACGCTTGCCTTGTCGCCCCTTTACGTTACCGGCTAGAGGTACTGGAAAAAAGAGAAAAGGTTGACTTAAGGTTCCGCACGTTCATGGTCTTCTCTCCCTCTCACTGAGCATACGCGTGAGCGAGATGGAAGTGCGTGTTCGAAAGCGCGGATATCATGTTTTTCGGAATATTTCAGAAAACGAGAAGAAATTTAAGTAAGTAAGAAAATAAAGTTATTGTCCAATACTTTATGAAGAAGATTATAAAATTTCATCTTTTTCTGATAAAAAATGGAGCAGTAAACTGGTTACAAGTGAAACAATAGGGTTCACTTTAGTTTTTTATATCTCTACTATCTTTTGTTAAAATGGAGTTCTACGAAAACTATGTTACTTCTCAAATCTTGCAGATTATGATATATTTTTTCCGACCGTAAATTGTTACGTCATAATGTATAAAGTAGTTACTAAACAACTCATTTTTACGAAAATTTGAAAGGTCGAGCCTTAAATGAATTATTGCGGGCCTCTAATAGAGTTTTTGAGGTACTCCGTAACTTAACACTTTCGCTGGCAGTACCATCAATTAAGCGTTGTTAAGCTTACATATCCTGTCGACATACTGTCAGCTAAAGAGTTAACCCGTGGACCGATCGTATACAAGAGGACTCATATCAGCCGAAAGACGTCCACTGCTGGACATAGGCCTCCCCCAAATAGTGCCATAATGACCGGTCCTGCGCCACCCGCATCCAGCGCTCTAAGTACTCGTATGCTCTAAGTGTGTGCAGGTTCAAATACGAAAAATACAAAGTTATAGTAGTATTCATGTTGGTTTCCTCTTAGCTTAGAAGCACAGAATAATAAAGAAGAGTGTTCTCTCTCTCTTTTTTAAGGATACTGACAGAAAAAGCAGCATTTCAGATGCTTTCGTTGACTCAACCAACGATCGGATCTAGCTGCAGTTCTGCCTTTTTCAAATAGCTGTACCTAAATTGTTGTACTACAGTCGCCATCACATACAACGGAGCAAACAAGCACGTCACAAACATCGGAACACACCTCTATTTTCAAGGCATTAGGGTGCATGTGTCTATATTTTTGAACACCTATAGTGTACCGATGTATGTCATGGCGACTGTACATGAGAAATATCAAATGGACGTAAATTTCTCGTTAGCTTTCTGACTGAAGATATCTGTCCCGATTTGTCTAACTCTGAATCGCAAGAATACCAATACCAGACTCTTTGTTCATGTAGGAAATCGCTGAGACAATCGATTTAACGTTATATTCATACGATTAGGTATACGTATTCGAATATAGAGAAATTCGTCGTGGTAGTATGTATAAACGGTTGCATATCCAATCCGAGGCTAGCGGATATCCCGCACTGTCACTTAATTATCTTCGATTGTGTACGTAACAATCCAATAATAAATCCATTGATGCATAAACCGACCAGTTTCTATACACCTATTACTCTCACCGATCTCTACGTGTTAAGATGTCAACTTAAACCAGTCACATAATGATTGCATTATGAAGAGTGCCTTATCAGTGTGATCTTTCGCAGTGTGCCAGTCATTTGAAAATGAACTGTATTCGCGAAGCGCTAAAGTCGAATTTAAAAGGGGAGTTACGGAGGAAATAAGTCATTTTGGCGAGACGCTCTTGGACTGCGCCTACGTGATGTGTTTAGCACTATCGGAGTTTCCTACCAATACTAAGACTGACCACTTTATTAACAGAATTAATTATTAATACATTATTTAGCCATCCGTTGGTTTTACTCATATTGTATCATCATCGTAGACAAAATAACTCTTTGTTGTGGAGAGTCGTCGTGTAAACTCATACAAGGATGGTAAAGGCCTGAAATTACGTTCTAATTCCGTGTGAAAGTGTAAATTGTAAACAATAATAAAATAACAAAACTCACAATTCATGTCGAATGCTCCGATGTACTTAAGCCCAATATGACAAAATTCTCATTTCGTAAGACCGCCGATAAGATAGCGGTATCAGTGGGAACTGACTCGAATCGACTGCTATGTATCCTGCACTTTAGATCCAGTTGGGTTAGAAGTGTTCAGTAAATGTGTTGGTCATATGTCCATTCGCTCCTGAATCGCGTAATCCCATACGACAAACACGAGCTACTAGAATTTCAAACTAGACCTTTTTATTATACGCGTAGCCTATACTTTTGGTGGATACGCTAATGTGGTAAACAACATCCACATTTTTTTTAGTTTTAAACAATTTGCATTGTCTAAGACATAGTGAAGCTAGGTATCTAAATAAGTAGAGTTGCGCCGAATATTCGGTAAATATTCGGTATTCTGCATATTCGGCACATTTTTCAATGTTCGTTATTTGGCCGAATTATTCGGTTCAAATGCCGAATATTTACCGAATAATTTTGCAGGTTTTTTGTCTGCAAGTTGTAGGAATGTAAGATAGTCATTGTCCTGTGAAATTATTATTCTAAAACGGATTCTTATTGTTATTTAACTACCTTTAGTATAAATGTTTCACTTAAAAATCAACAAGATTTTTACCACTGAAAAATGAGTCTGTTTTGGAACGGCTGATTAAGGCATAAGGCATTCCTTTGAACCGAATTATTCGGCCGAATATTCGTATTCGGTAAAACCCATATTCGGCGCATCTCTATAAATAAGTATGCCGTTGGACCAATTTTGGCACAGAACACTCAAAAGGTATAAAACTCATTATCCTTGTAATATTTATTTACCTTAAATCGACATTCATAAATATGTTACTTTCAAGTTAATAAATGCATGTCTATAATAAAAATACGGATTATGTGATGACGTCTTTAAGAGCCCGTTCACGTGCTCTTGGACACACAAACACAGTGTGCAGTGGCCTACTTTTTTAAATATCTATCGTTAAATTTAAATAATCTCAATTATTTACGAGTGGCGCCAGAGAGCACGTGAGCGGACTCTTAAATAACCAAATATTCAGTCAAAAGATGTAATTTAGTAAAGTACTTTATCTGAAATAAATAGATTGAATTATTTATCTATTTATTTTTAACCAACACTAAAAACACGACGAAACCTCGAGGATATGTGCAAATATAAGTAATGAAATGAAATGAAATTTATTTCGTA
Source organism: Epinotia brunnichana (assembly GCA_963854355.1). Taxonomy (NCBI): domain Eukaryota; kingdom Metazoa; phylum Arthropoda; class Insecta; order Lepidoptera; family Tortricidae; genus Epinotia; species Epinotia brunnichana. The sequence continues at coordinate 5,533,536 of OY977945.1, read as the reverse complement.
ACATATGTTATACGTCAAACAGTCATGTGGTATATGGACATCATAAGATTTAAATGTAGGTACATACAAAAATCATTATAAAATAACTATATTGGTATAGGTAATATTCTCATTCCAGCACAAGAGGTAAGTTAAAAAAATCTTCATAATTATAAAAGTTGTTTTCCAGGAGCCATTTTGTCAATTTGGTTTTGAAGCTAAGGACGGATAATGTACTTCTTACTGCGTCAGGCAAACGGTTATAGACGGAGGGTCCCAGAAAGTATACTGATCGCTCCGACTTGGTAATGCAGCCCGTTTAGTGATATAAAGTGTATTGAAAAGAAATTATTGTCATCACTATATAAAAATCCCCCGACATTATAAACATACCTAAGAACAATCTAGATTTAGCTTAGACAGATAAGACTTCCGATAAGAACTCCGCACTCAAATTAGCATCCGTTTGCGAGTAAGGAAGCCATAGACAGAGGACATACACACAGAATCACGGATACACGTGGTTACCCTTTGAACGCCAAGAACGCCTAAAGGAAAGGCGTCGTGTATTGTCGTACCCGATGCGCCGAGAACGCCTTTAAGTGTTATTACGTCCGCTGTCTAAACAACCTTCTGTCTTTCATATGAGGTTAATATTTAATTTACTCTCTTATATGGAAAAAAGGTTGGCGTGTCAGTGACACTTTAGTACGTGAAGAATGGCGTTCAAAAGGTTAAACTTATAACACCTCTTGTTTGTGTAGGGGGTTAAAAATATAAATGCATTTAACCCCAAAATTATGTGACATAATCACAACATTAACATAAGATAGACTTCATATGCGTCATATGTGTGTTTGTGTGTGTGTGAGAGTCAAAGCGGATCCAGGGCTCCATTAGGGCACAACCGGGAATATTGCTAGGAGGATGATGAAAAAAATATTGTATTCGAAGTAAAAAAATATAATCCTACTTAATATCATAAATGCGAAAGTTTGGAAGTTTGTTACTAAATTACGCAAAAACGGCTGAACGGATTAAGATGAATTTTAGTATATAAACAGAGTATAGTTTTGATTAACATATAGAATACTTTTTATTCCAGTAAGGCCAGTATGTCAACGCGGACGAAGTTGCGGGCAAAAGCTAGTAGCAAATACTAAACCCTTAATATCTTTGCCTGTTTTATGAGACAATACGCGAAATAATCTGGTCCAAAACTTGACACTTCCATAATATAATTCATAATAATTGATGTGAGCAATATGTGTCAACTATTAGGCATTAAGGTGTCCAATATTGGGACGTTTACCCCACACTATGTTGATACCAAAATGTAAAATCTAAGAAATAATATATGAGCACTGACATTTTTTATTATTAGGTAAAAGCGACATAAAAAAGAACTAAAAAAAGAGTTGACCAAATAGTAACCGTACATTCGCCCAATTGATAACGTTTTCCTGTAGACAGCGAGATAAAAACGTAAAACAATCGAGCATAAATACATACACAATTACACATAGGTATGTACAAGTCAAGCCACTGATAAAAGATAAGAGAAATCAAACAAAACATGAAAAAACTCACCGGCCATGAAAGTTCAAGGTAATTGAAGCATTTAAATCTAAAATCAATAGTCAAGAGTGTCAAGACACAGCACGGCAAGCCACAATGCCTATGTGAGACATCGAGAATACTGATATAACTAACACACACGTAGTGTGCGCGTGTGTGCATGTTTACAAACACTAATGCATACAATAACGGACAATGTGGCGATTAAATATAATGTAGATGTGGTGGAATCGGAATTGGCCGCGCCGCGCGACTGTGGTTTGTACGGATCTGGTGATTCGAAGTGGATCAAATATGACAGTGATTGTGCAAGATGCGGAAAGCTTCCAAAAAGATGAGAAACTACTATCACAGGTCGGCCCGCGAGCTGTGTCGCGGCGACATGGACTATCTATCCGTCTTTTTCTAAGCGTTCTAATTAGAAAAAGAAGGATAGTCTATGTCGCAATTTTTTTTATGAAATTTCACAAGACTAAGATTTTTTCAATTTTAGGAAATTCCTTATAAAAACAAATAATAATTGATATTAAAATAATAATATTTTCTCTAGGAAATTTTGAAAAATTACCAAGATTGGGGAAACTTCGTAATTTTGAAAACTTTCGGTTGGCACGTCAGTAAAATTGATAACAGAATTTTGTAATATAATATGCATATATTTTTATTAGCTTTTAGCCCCCGACGCCAAAAGACGGGTGTTATAAGTTTCACATGTCTGTGTATCTGTGTGTCTATCAATTCAATTCAATTCAATCAATTTTATTTCGGACAAAGTCCATAAATTGTTAGTAACATATTACTTAATTCTAGGGTTAGTATTAATATTAATATAGGTCTAGTCTAGGTGTAAAGACATAGGGGGACATGCAGCTGCACCCAGTGCCTCAGCCACGGTGAGTCCCACCGGTCGACCAGCGTGCACAGGATGGTATTCGAGCTGGCGCGCCACCGTCTCAGTAGCGAGCAACACCGCTTCCTGATAATAGCGTGGAAGCCGTCGATCCGCCCCTCCGCGAACATGCCCGAGGCGCTGCAGTGTCGCGGCAGCCCGAACACCACACTGTACGCGTTGTTATATTGTACCCGCAGAGCGCTGTTTGCCCGCTGCGTATAGCTGATCCATAGGCTGCACGTGTAAAAGGACTGGCAATATGCTTTAAAAAGCGTATTAGCCTTTACCTTATCAGTACATCGTGCAAATATCTGTGGCATTATATCGCCTAAGCGAATGGACCCCGGTTTTTTTTGTCCGAAAACTGACGTGATCGAGATAGTTCTTAGCCACTTTTCAACAAAATCGGTTGAGCCGTTTTTGATATATATTGAACTTTAAAAAGAAAATGTCGGGGGGTTTTCAACTTTTCTAAGTTGTTAGTGATTAACTAAAGAAGAGATGTGGGGCACCGCAGAATGTCATCTCATGCATGCACTGCATTATGTCAACACAACGAATCCTCAAATCAATAGAAGGGTCGGCAACGCGCTTGTGATTCATCTAGAGTCGAAAGCGTCCATAGACGTCTGCATACCATCAGGCAGGCTGTTATGATACTAAAATAATTATTTTCTTGCTCAACGAATCCTCAAATCAATAGAAGGGTCGGCAACGCGCTTGTGATTCATCTAGAGTCGAAAGCGTCCATAGACGTCTGCATACCATCAGGCAGGCTGTTATGATACTAAAATAATTATTTTCTTGCTCAACGAATCCTCAAATCAATAGAAGGGTCGGCAACGCGCTTGTGATTCATCTAGAGTCGAAAGCGTCCATAGACGTCTGCAATGCATACCATCAGGCAGGCTGTTATGATACTAAAATAATTATTTTCTTGCTCAACGAATCCTCAAATCAATAGAAGGGTCGGCAACGCGCTTGTGATTCATCTAGAGTCGAAAGCGTCCATAGACGTCTGCAATGCATACCATCAGGCAGGCTGTTATGATACTAAAATAATTATTTTCTTGCTCAACGAATCCTCAAATCAATAGAAGGGTCGGCAACGCGCTTGTGATTCATCTAGAGTCGAAAGCGTCCATAGACGTCTGCAATGCATACCATCAGGCAGGCTGTTATGATACTAAAATAATTATTTTCTTGCTCAACGAATCCTCGAATCAATAGAAGGGTCGGCAACGCGCTTGTGATTCATCTAGAGTCGAAAGCGTCCATAGACGTCTGCAATGCATACCATCAGGCAGGCTGTTATGATACTAAAATAATTATTTTCTTGCTAAGGGCTTGCCCATATTACGCTTACGTCATCAATTTTTGTCGTTTTTTGAGACTGTAATAAATAAGACTCTACGTTTTAAAGTATGATAATTTGTAGTAACATATTTGTTTTCAGTTAATCGTATTCCATTAGTTGGGTAATGGTACCCATATTGAGGGCGACTCGACTAGCGGAGTTAATTGCCCGGAACGGTGCACGTCCGTGGAGAAATGTGAATGACTGTTTACAACCTATGCTAAATAACGCCTTTGGTTATATGATAAAATGCTTGCTTATCTGAGGTTATTCCCACCTGTTACCACCAATTTATTACCAGTGGTAACAGCTGGGATTTTTTCCCCCATTTTTTACCACTAAACTACTCGGTGGTAACTACTGGGAATATTTTTTACTACGAAATATATTCCCAATAGTTCCCACTGGTAGAAGACGGGAGAAAAGTTCCCAGCTGTTACCACTGGTAACAATTTGGTGAAAACAGGTGGGAATGACCCCTTATCTGTAGTATATACATATACCTCTTAAATTTATGGATATATGGAATCACAATGTTGGCAAGAATTATAGCATATTTGTTTAGCTATTACATGATATAACACACGTTTATATATATTACATGGTTCAGGTAAAATTTTTACTTTTCAAAAAACCTCCTCGGCAATGAGATTGTGTCATTAATTACTGATGAACTAGGCACTTTAGAGACTTTCTCTCTGTAGTTTTGCGGTGCACATAACATGTCTAACGAGGAGGATGTCTAACAAAGGAGAGAGGACTGGTTGAACAGCCTCATAGATTGGAAACCAGGTAGCCTGAAGTGGTACACTGATGGCTCCAAATCCGGATCGGAGGTAGGATGCGGAATATATGGAGAGGCACCCAGGGCAGCGATCAGTCTGAACCTGGGTAAGCACACTTCCATATTCCAGGCAGAGGTATACGCCATTCTAGAATGTGCGACAACGAATCTGCAAAGCGCCTTCCTTAATCATACTATTTATATCCACTCGGATAGCCAGGCGGCTCTCTTGGCTCTTACCTCTAACGTCACAACGTCGAGGCTGGTCGAGAACTGCCGGGAACTATTGAATGACCTGGGTGCCAAAAACAAGGTAATTTTACGTTGGCTCCCAGGGCATGCAGGTATCGAGGGAAATGAAAAGGCTGATGAGCTTGCACGAGTGGGGGCGAAGGGAACACACTGCGGACCAGAGCCGTTCTGTGGTATCCCTAAAAGTCTAACCAAGCTCACTCTAAAAGCCTGTTGTTTCTACAAGACCATTCAAGCCTGGAGAGCTAACCCAGGACTGAAACATTCCAAGGCACTTATTAGAGCCTTTAGCAAAAAGGCGTCTTCTGACGCCTTGGCGCTAAGTAGGAACCGCCTACGCAAGCTGGTCAGGGTGCTTACTGGGCACTGCCGCCTAAATAAGCACATGCAAACGATAGGACTGTGTGACATAAGGCAGTGCAGATTCTGCTTTGAAGCAGAGGAGACGCCTACACACATCCTAACCGATTGCCCTTGCCTCATGCGCAGTCGTAACTCCTTCCTCCCGGATCCCGGAGGAGATCAAATTTCTTGAGTTCAACAAAATCCTGCAATTCTTCGAGTTTGCAGGACTTGACCAAGAATTGTAGTAAGTGGCGATCACAATAGATCAGCGATGGTCGCAGTGATATAAGGGATTTGACAGCCCGAAAGCCACTACCAGAATAATAATAATAAATAACATGTCTAACAACATACTAAAAGTTCGTGCTGGTTTCTGGAAAATTGTAATTTCGATAAAATTAATCTGTAGGGAAAACTCGCTTGGCGTTGTTGGTTTTTTGAGCACAATTTTCCCAATTATGCTCTTGACTTAAAACAAAAAACTGAAATGTAAAGGTGAAATACTAGATATTATTTGTGTAATACATTACATTCGTGTATTTATTCTAGTTTTGCCACAAAATCTGAAAGTCCTTAGATTTTTCTTTGATTTTTTTATACTTTTGCTAATAGTACCTAAACTAGCGTACCACTTTTTGAGCAACTGTATTAAAAATGTTTTTTTAAAACAGTTGCTCAAAAAGTGTTAATTTTTGTAGCTGCAAATCGTGCGCAAAGTTGTATTTTGCGCACTAGTGCTTTTTACTTTTCCACGTGTATCAAACGACGTTTTTTAATACAGTTGCGAAAAAATAAGAAAACTACAAGTAAGGAATTTGAAACTTTTATATTATTAATTCTGTAACATCATTGTAATACAGTTGAAAAATAATGAAGTTGTTCAAAAAAAAATTGTTTTAATACTGTTCTGACTTGTTATTTTTCTTATTTTTTCGCAACTGTATTAAAAAACGTCGTTCGATACACGTGCGGAAATGTCATTCTTCACTCGTCCCGAGTCTTACCACTCGCCTACGGCTCGTGGCAAGATATCTCGGCTCTCGTGAGGTAATGACATACTTTCCGCACTAGCATCGAAATGTACTATTTTAATACTTTTTAATTTTTCTTATGAAACTTGGGGACGCAAATCTTAATATTATTCTCAGCATCAGCACGGTTAGCATTAGACGGCGCGCGGGGTTTCTCGCGGCGACATAGACTATCAGATCAGTCTCTTTCTAAGAGTTCTAATAAGAAAGAGATGGATCGTCCGCGAGAAAGCTCGCGCGCCGTCTTGTGCTAACTCCTATCCCGCAAACCGAGGCGCATAAGATATACACGTACATGCGAAGTGTACTAGCATCTCCAACACGATCAAGTTTGTTGTATGGGAGCCCCCCCCTTAAAAAATACTTTATTTTGTTTTTAGTATTTGTTGTTATAGCGGCAACAGAAATACATAATCTGTGAATATGTCAACTCTCTAGCTATCACGGTTCTTGAGATACAGCCTGGTGGCAGACAGACGGACAGCGAAGTCTTAGTAATAGGGTCCCGTTTTACTCTTTGAGTATGGAACCCTAAAATAGTATTTTATGCAACTGTTGTATAAGAAGGGTCTTAAAAGGCGAGCGGCGTGGGTTGCAATGCGAGCCTTGGCGAGCATCGCAATTAAAGACGCCACGAGCGTTTTTAGACCAGTTATACACCGTTGCATACAATACTTTTTCTACGACAAAGTTTAAATAAATAGCAGACTACAGAATAGTTAAACTTTTCAGGCAGCAAGTTTTCTATTCGTACTTTTGCTACTCACGCAATTTCTTCAGGAGTGCAGTTATTAATTTTTTCGACCATGTTAAAAGGAACGCACACTTTTGTCTTCACAAACACGAATAAAATCTTAATAGTTTAGGATTAATAGTTTATCATCTTTCGTCTTTTCATTTTGAACTGTATTTTGGTGGGAAATCGGAAATGTGACAGCTCTTGCTTATGGTTTGTTTTTTTTTTAAATTTGTTTGCACTTGCCATCTGAACCAAACCGAATCCGGACCCGGACCGAATTCGAACTGTTTATTTTTATAAATAATACCAAGAATTTATAGAACATGTAATTTAACACACAATAGATGATGATTTATTATTATTGTAGTAAATAATTTATAATATTATTTTTATTATTATATCGAGCCCGTTATGTCCCACTGCTGAGCAAAGGCCTCCCCTCTCCCCTTCCATTCATCGCGGTCTTGAGCAATAACTGGCCAGTCTTTTAAAAAGGAGTCCAAGTTATCCCGCCATCGCCGACGAGGTCTACCGCGTCTCCGTTTTGAGTGTTGGGGCTTCCACTCCGTGGTCCCTTTGGCCCACAGCTCATTCGGCATGCGGTAGACGTGACCAGCCCAGTCCCACTTTAACTTGGCTGCCTTCCGAGCTACATCTTCTATTTGGGTTTTGGAGCGCAGCGTGGTGTTCCGGATGTGGTCCATTAGCTTTACACCTAATATGCTGCGCTCCATAGCTCGCTGGCAAACCCCAAGTTTGGACTTCTGCGCTTCCGTCAAAGACCAAGTCTGTGCACCGTAGGTGAGAACTGGAAGTATGCACATGTCCATGAGCCTACGTTTAAGTGACAGAGGTAGGTCGCCCTTCATTAGGTGTTTCATGGACCAATAGCTCCTCCAGGCGTTTTCGGTCCGTCTATCGACCTCTTTCTCTTGTCGCGCCTGGAAAGAGACTAATTGGCCCAAATAAAGATACTCATGGACATATGCTATATGTTCTCCGTTTATCTCTACCCTACGTTCTGTGCTATTGGTCATGACTTTGGTCTTTGACATGTTCATCTTTAGGCCAACCTCGAGGCTTGCGGTGCTGAGATCGTCAAGCATATGACAAAGCTCGGAAGCGGTTGAAGAAAACAAGACGATGTCGTCGGCGAAACGAAGATTGGTCAACCTTCTTTCCCCGACGACTAACCCCTTCTCTTCCCAACGTGGCGTAAGTTTGTGGAACACGTATTCTAAAGTGCTAGTGAATAGCTTCGGCGAGAGCGGATCTCCTTGTTTGACTCCTCTTTGTACTTCGAAAGACTGACCAGAAGATTGAAGTTTTATGGCGGCTGTACTGTTTTTGTAAATAGTTTTTATGAGTTGAATGTAGTTTATAATATACAAATGTTAAATCGTAAATAAATACTTTTATTTCGAAATATTTGTTTATGAAGTTGGCACCACTGCAATATAGCGGCATTAGCGGCCGATTTAAAAAAAAGTTAAACAGTGCTTTTATGAAAAATGTATGAACCAAAAAAGTACGCTAAACAGTGCGTTTTTGGGCCATAGAGCATAGAGTTTTGCGATGACGTATTAGTGGTGTCATTGTATTTGAGCTACAGCCTATATAAATGACAAATAACGGTACAGGAGTAGAAAAAGAAACTTACCGTTCACAATTTGTCGGCAGGTAAAAAAAAGATAAACCATTGTTCCTTTGGGTATTTAAACATCCATATACAGAACACCAGCGGCTGTTATTAGTTTTCATCGTGGCCATCGAACTCCGTAAAAACTAACAGAACAATTAATAATAAGTACGCGCGGTTCGTCGCGTTCAAGTCGGCGGCGGCGGCGGATCACGGCACGACGGACATGTGCTCTCTCGAGCGGCGCCAGCCTACGACTGACTGGCTCCTCGAGGTTTCGCGAGCGCTAGGTATTTAACGCGACGCGCTCCACCCACTGCAAGCCCCTTGTTTTTAGTACCTATTTGTTGTTATAGCGGCAACAGAAATACATCATCTGTGAAAAGTTCAACTGTCTAACTATCACGGTTGTTGAGATACAGCCTGGTGACAGACGGGCAGACAGACAGACGGACATCGGAGTCTTAGTAATAGGGTCCCGTTTTACCCCTAAAAAAACATAATAGTGGGTAACAGCCAAAAGCCCAGTCTACAATATACTTGATCTTGTGCGTCATTCAATGGTGACGCTGTTTGCATTGTGTTCTGTGCGGATGCGTTTTTCAGAATGGCTACGTGCCAAAATATAATGCCCAGAACATGTAAAATTTACCTTTAATTTTCAGGTGTGCTAGATTGCTAATTATAGTTGAAAGATGCAATTCAATGCCAAATGGACTGTCAGTTATATTGTTTTCAAATGTGATATAGAATTTCAGTATTTCAGTTGTACACTACATGATTTTTTGTGACAAGCTCGGTTCTCCATACAAACATAGACTCATCATTTAAAAACGACTAGTTAGTTTGCTCTGAAACTTTGTACTTAGAATAAGTTAAGTACCATGCATGTTTGTAATTAGTTAATGTAGCTTCAATAGTATCTGAAGCTAAACCAGTATCCCTTAAAAAGTCAATTAGCCAATAGGACTAGCATGTGATAAAAGAGTTTGATTGCCTCTCTTCATCAATAAATATTTTCAAAAAAGATAGCTGTTTGGAGGTAGACCAGGCCCTACAGGTCTACTTTGACACATTCAGTGCCAAAGATAGCGATACCGGTTTTTCGGCTTTGAAGAGGGAAGCGGTCCAGTTTGAGCAATAGGAAAGCTGGCCCGATGAATAATTCACATTAGAAATGTTAGTACAATAGACGAAATAAGATTTCATTTGTGAAGTTAGCATCAAGTTGCTTCCCATGCACCCATAGAACCACTCTAGACACCTCTGCAACACTACTAGTAGCTAACATCACAGACGCAAAGTTATGTGGTGCTGTAAGTCATATTACTTACAGTAAGCTAAGTAGGAACCGCCTACGCATGCTGGTCAGGGTGCTTACTGGGCACTGCCGCCTAAATAAGCACATGCAAACGATAGGACTGTGTGACACAAGGCAGTGCAGATTCTGCTTTGAAGCAGAGGAGATGCCTACACACATCCTAACCGATTGCCCTTGCCTCATGCGCAGTCGTAACTCCTTCTTGGGCAAACACATCATGTGCCCGGAGGAGATCAAATTTCTTGAGTTCAATAATTTATTGTAGTAAGTGGCGATCACAATAGATCAGAGATGGTCGCAGTGATATAAGGGCTTTGACAGCCTGAAAGCCACTACCAGAATAATAATAATAATAATAAGTCATATATCGAGAACCTCGTGAAGGCCGAGAAGGACAAAGCCAGTAAGTACCTAGACCTGGCTCACGAGGTAACCGCCATGTGGGATGTTGATTCGACGATCATTGTCTCGATACTCGTTTCGGCGAATGGTTTAATAGCGAATAGTCTCGACCGTCACCTTAAGAGACTCTCGCTAGATGGCTGGATCAAGGGTCAGATACAGAAGGCGGTACTCCTGGATACTGCACAGATAGTCAGGAGGTTCCTGTCTCTGTCGCCCTGACCACAGGTAGCTTAGGCCCCGCCTCGCTGCCGGCGGCACCCTAGGTTAGGTTTTTATAATGATTTTATGTTTTGTATGTATTGTTTTATATTTTACTTTTTATATAATTATTGTAAAAACCTAGCTTAAGATGAAATTTAAATAAAGGAGATAAGTCATATTACTATGTACTTACTTGTAGCAATCCCCATATCAGTGACTTTCAGCTGTCCTTGCTTGATCATAGCTTCGTAGTTAGGCTTGATGGCTGTCAGCTCCATATTGTACAGACCAAACATCGGACCGTGGGTCGAGTCCTCTTCATACGTAAACAGGACTTGGATATCTTTGATCAAGGCTCTTTGCACTGTTGCATACCAAGACTGGGTCACTCTGGAAACACAATTATAATTTTTATATTAAGTTTCCAAGCACTGAAATGCAAACCTGAGCAAAAAGAACAAATTTTGACATTTCAAAAATGGCCAGTATTCAATAAATTTTTTTAAAGAGGTTTCATTAGAATGATGAATTACTTTTTAGGGTTCCATAACCAAAGGGTAAAACGGGACCCTATTACTAAAACTCCACTGCCCGTCTGTCTGTCCGTCTGTCACCAGGCTGTATGATATATGATAGTGAGACAGTTTTTTTTATTTTATATAACAACAAATACTAAAAAAGGGTTAAAACAAATACTAAATATTTAATGGGGCTCCCATACAAAAACGTGATTTTTTTGCCGTTTTTATAGATAATGGTATGGAAGCCTTCATGCGCGAGTCCGACTCACACTTGGCTGGTTTTTTATATTTTCTTCTGGTATAATGAGCAATGTTAACTTCAGCAATTTTGCAGGATTCATTTCTCAGTAAGAGTGTGATGAATTTTATTATTATCCATTTACAGACAAAATAAAATTCTCTTAAGTGTCAATACCTTCTCGGCATAGTAGTCATTGCTTCCCAATACTGATCTATGTATGGAATAATTTCTCTATCTTTGCTAAAAAGAGCCTTGTTGCTGCCATCCTTAGCACTTTCTTGTTTCAGATTAGCAATAGCAGTCAAACACATTTGTGGAAAAGCTGAGAACAAAAAAGAATTGTGTTACTGATAACTTGAAGTTCACACAAAAAAACATCAAATAGGGTCATTTCGCCGGTTGGTGACCACCTAATTTCATGTGCCGGTTAGCGACCACTTAGCTGACTTGGTGAACTGAAAGCATATTTTCTCGTTTTTTTTGTAAATTCCTATTCCATAACTACAAACAATAAGGCATACGGCTGAGTGTTTCAATAGGCTCTGTAGAATTGATGTTATCTTCAATTGAAAAAACCATGTTTTTCAAGTGGTCGCTAACCGGAGGTGGTCGCGTAACCGGCGAAATGACCCTAACATAAATACTTACGAGCTTGATTCTTTTTAAATGTCTCCAGGCCAGTTGGCGAGCAGTTCTTGCAAATAAACAGATAATTTGTCATAAAGGGTACCAATTTGCCCAACTGGTACCCAATACATGACTCATGGAACCATCTGTTGCATGAGGCACAAAGTAGTTCCACTATGTTCAGATTCCGGTCTTTGCCACTGTTAAAATAAAACAAAACTAATGTATTTATGACCAGGTAAATTACGAAAAACAGTCAGAAAAGTTAAAATTGGAATGCTGTCTAAGTAGTTCTTACCTGCCAGCATTTTAGTATAATATGTAAATGGTTACTTACCAATAACAAGATCCTTGGGAATCATTACCCGATTTGTTTGTTTTGTTTTTATCGGCACTTTCAGCCGGCTTGTGAGATTCTGAATGCATGCTTTGTCCACTGTTAGATAAATCGGTTTCGGATGATTTTCTAATTCCTTCGGACGACATGATGTTTTCTCCGTTAAAAATAATGCTATATTATCTCAAAATATGCGTATCACATGATTTACAAGATATCGTTGAAATATATTGCTTCAACACTGGCAAAAGTGGCAAAACGGGATAAAGGCCAAACTTATTGCCAGTTTTTCATAGAAAAAAACAACCTATTTCATGATGCTTAGTCCTTAGAGCTGTCAAATGTCAAACTGTCGCTAGTATCGCATACATGTTTTGCCAAGGAGTAAAAGAGAAACAATATTATTTCCATTCCAATATAAGTTGGTAGATCAATTAGATCATACAATGTATTCGTTCAGAATTTTGTAACCTTTTGAACGGAAGTTTTCAGGGTATATAACAGATTTGTTTTTGTTCCTACGATCATAGTTTATTTTCGTACAGTTAATTCAATAACTAGTATAAAAAGGCTAACAAAGTAAAAACTGAGAATTAAAACATAAACCACACGTGCTGTCAGATTTGAAACAAAGTTCTAACGAACGGTTACCTTCACAACTGTCAAAGTCAACAGTTTTGTTGTGATTACATTTGATTGTGTATGTATTTATTTTATTGATTGAATTGAAGAAATTTTACTAGAATTCTTAGTGTTCCTCTAACTATTGATAAACATGGATTCTACGACGAATACTGAGTCTATTAGCTTTGATTTAAAGACTCCGCAACAGAACATTCTTCTGGAAATTATAAAAGAAGTATGCAGTGACCCAAACAGGAAGATATCTTCGAAACTAATTGGCAAAGTAAACAGGATTATTGCGGACTGTGATTTGTCTCATTACTCTAGTTTACACAAGCTGAGCACAGTCGATGAAAGCACATCTACAGTATTGGGTTAAGTCAACTTTTATACCTACCTATTTATAATTTTTTGGCAAATAGGAACAACAATATCCTCCAAAAGAAGCTTCCTATGAGTTGATTGTAAAGCGTATGAAGTTAAAACATGCTACGTGGAAACTCAGAGTACACAAAAGCGTTTGATAAATTAACAATGAAATATTTTGTTAACCCTTCTCATAAAAATAAGTAAATTCAAACATTTATGACTTGTGTAATTAACATTCACACCACAAAAATATAGCTCTTGCCAGGTGTTACATAAGTGTGCTGGCAGCCATGATGATAACCGAGCCGAACCTGAGGGTACCTGAAGATCTTCAGGCATACCTACCCACATATCAATATATAACATGCCTTTCGTGATAAATAATCTTATTTTTTTGACATGAATGCAAATTTGTAATGTATTTTTTTATCATGAAATAAATAATCTAAAAATAATCTAATCTAATAATCTAATCTAATCTAATCTTTCCCCCATGTCTTCATATAGCCCACTACACACACAACACATGCACAATTGAGTCTTTATCACTACACAATATTGGAAGTCTCTTTTGTTTTATGAATTAGCTAACACATCATCTACACTATCGTCACTGTAGCTTCTGTCATCCTCACTACAGTCTTCATCTTCCTTACTTGTTACGCAGACCAATTCGCTTGCTAGATGAGGCTGCTGACGGTGGGCTTTCACTTAACCTGGATCTTTTATAGGTTTGGCCTTTCCTTGTGGTGGGTTTGAACCCAAATCACCAGAGATACTGACAAGGCTATCACCACCTTGACGCTACACTACACTAATGGCATCTAATTGGTTCCGCTTGGATGTGTTCGATGTATTTAATAAATGCATTGTAGATGACACCTATAGAACAAGCTTTATTGAGCTTAGTGTGAGGTGATATGTGAAAGTTTTTCCACTAATACAATCCAAATACTCTCTATTGCACACCCCTATAGGTGCATCCACACCAAACGCACGCTCACCCGAGCGCGGCTCGCCCTAGCGTGCGCGCTAAGTGTGGACGGCGATCGGCGCGAGCTGAGCCGGTGTGGACAGTTGTTTTGTGTGGCCGCACGCTCACCGAGCGTTGTCGGCTTTTTGGGCGAAATCAAAGGGGCCCCGGCGCCATGCTACGGGCAATGTATTTATTTATCGTTTTCAAATGAATAGCGTGAAATTTATTTTCGCGGTGTGCATCCACACTGAATGCACGCTCACCCGAGCGGCTCGCCCGAGCCCTCTCGCCTGAGTGGCTCGGGTGAGCGTGCGGAGGGCTCCTCGGGCGAGCCGCTCGGGTGAGCGTGCGTTTGGTGTGGACGCACCTTATAAATAAAGCGGGTACGGAAGAATAAACAAAGATAGGGATAGGGAGACTTAGGTAAAACTTACCATCGTGTATGGTGCTGGAGGTTTGCCCTGGATTTTCCCCAGGCTCCAACCACGCAATTCGACCGCTTTATTAGGTTTGTCCTATTAAAGCATCAGCCAGGGACTAAAAGAAGTAAGACAACAGGCACTCTTATTGCTTTAGAGCACCTAATATTTATATTTACAGTCATGGCCAGATAATTAAGAACATGATTTTTTCCCCATACAGTTGCATACAAATATGACTTCAGATTTGATGATAATTTATAATGTGTTTGGCCAATTTTATTTCTGAGTATATGGAGGTATCTGTGTAAAAATAAGATTTAATTTAGTTTATATAAAAGTTCTGTAAAAGTTGTGCTTAAAAAAATATGGATGGTCAAATGGCCAGTTTTTACAAGTTCATACTGTAATTAGGAACAATGTATGAATGTAATTAGGAACAATATTTGATCGTCTGTATTTTTTAAGTCTAAATTTTACAGAAGCTGTATGTGCACTATATTAAATACTGTTTAAACACGGTTACATCCGTATAATCAGAAACAAATTTAATCAAACCTATTTTAAATTATCATCAAATTAAAAAAATCATATTTGTATACAACTGTATGGGAAAAAAAATCGTGATCTTAATTATCTGGCCATGACTGTATATATTTAATTACAGGCTTCATGAATCAAACAACCAAAGAGCTCAGCTACGATGAGCAATCAGAGCTGATGCAGGCCATAACAGCCAAGATCCAGAGCAAGGTGCCAGCATACATAGCCGAGTTGGAGCAGCTGAAACGCACATGTCTTGGAGCGAAGGAAGCCCGTAAACAGAAGATACAAGGACTTCAGGACAGCCTGGATGAAAAGCTGAATACTTTGCAAGCGCAGGAATCTGAGAAGGTACAAATTAATTGAGTCACATAAACTCTGAAAATATTTTTGCTGAGTACCTGAACTCGCATTAAAAAAAACCATTTTATATCGGTTCATACATTTGAACTATACAATGCCACAGACATCCACATGAAACACTTATTATTAGGTCCTTACCTATGAAATTGGCGGTGTGTATGGAGAATTTTATGAAAACTGTGATTTTCATACATTGAATTTTGCGGATTATTCAGCAATGTCAAATTCAAAGCAAACTAAATTTTGGTAGGAATATAGAAAACTTTTAAGTTACTTTACACATATCTTCATTCCTTAAAAATAGTTCGCATCATAAAACTATACGTAATTGAAACACTTTAACCGGCAGCACATGAAAAGGGCGGTTTTCAAGCTTTAATTTGAAACACTAAATAAAAAATTCAAACCTATTTTTTGTATTTAAAACCTTTGTTACATAGTCTAATAATGAAATTAAAAAATAATTTGGAAGTTGCAATAGAAATGAATAAATTACGTTCAAAATAATATCTGTGAAAAAAACGCCAATTTCATAGGTAGTAATATAAGACCCTTTGGTCATGTTGGTTCAGCCACGACTTCGCGCGACGGCAGTGTTGTGCTATACTTGTGGCCATGCTTGGACCTCTCACTCCTACTCATGGTGAAGCCGAAATGAATAGGTTTTGGTTAATGTACGGCGGTACGACCCAATACTCTGTGTCTACTATATCTGTCTGTTTTTAACAGTTGCATAAAGAGAGAGAGTGTGCGGATTATTGGACCATACATTATATGGACCCTGAGGATTATAAGTTTACAACTCTAATGGCAGGTTGAGCTGATGATGGAGTGGATGAACCACCGGCTGCAAGATGCCACCAGGTTCAGCGAGTCCTCCACAGAGCTGCTCACCTTCAAGACGAGGAGCTTGGAGCTCAAGTCCAAGTAAGTTCACTTCTTCCTAAGAACTAAGGATGCGCTGAGGTACATTTTTTAAAGTCTCCTATCCTTCTTTGATGATGGATGATGACGAAATGATGATAATTCCCGGGATAAAATCATCCTGATCTCAAATTATCTCCATACCTAATTTCATCTAAATTAGTTCAGCGGTATAAGCGTGAAAAGGTAAGGACTACAGTGCATACATCCATGATGTGTGTTGACAGTGTCTCTATCTATATATATAAAACAAAGTTGTGTTAGTTACACCAATTTATAACTCGAGAACAGTTGGACCGATTTGTCTTTGCACCGAATCGCAGAATAACTATTAAAATATCCGGTCCGGTGTCCGGTAAGTAATGGTCAACCTTCTAACCACGAATAGGGCACCTAGTTAGTTAGTTATACTGGGCGTTTTCCGCAAGTCGACATCCATTGTGCCCATTTTGCGTGAAACGGCGGTGTGGCGCTACTCTAACCACTCCAGCTCGTCTAAAAAGTTGGTGAGTGCCTTGGTGTTGCTGACTGCGTCCCGTAGTGTGTTTGGAGAACCTAGGTGCTTCATTCTGTATACTTCTACCTGCTTGCAGTCCAGTAGTATAATTATGTTTAGTCGTTTCTTCTGCCTCCATGCACGCTCTGCACATGGGGCTGTCTGTGATACCTAAGTTATAGAGGTGTCTGTTCAAGGTGTTGTGTCCTGTAATTATACCCACTATCTTGCGCAGTTGGTTTCTATGTGTCCTTAGTAGTGTGGTTGTGAGTTTGTAGTCGCGTTTCGACAGAATCTCTTTGGTCTGTCTGCATGTGTCTATCTCCTCCCAGTATCTTTGGTGTAGGTCTTTAGTGTGTTGGTCCAGTTGATTGTATATGTAGCTTTGTGGCAGGGGCAAGATTGGCTCCGGTCCGTATGCCGTTGTTTCTGAGCCTTTCCAGGCCAGTTCATCCGCTGCATCGTTTCCTCTTGAGCCACTGTGCCCCTTGTTCCATTGTATAGTAACTTGGTTTTTATCTGCGCACACCTCTGTAAGCACCTAAGACTGGTCCTGAAAATCGACTTTAAGGTTTAGTAAAAGTCCCCTGGTTTTCGAGATATTCGCACTTTTCGAAGTGCGAATTGTACCAAAACAAGATGTTTAAAAGTGAACATTTATAGCAACATCTTTATTTGTAAAGATGTAAATGGCATGTGTTATACCATTTTCGAATCAGTATTAGATAAACTATTTTTCAGGAAAATGGCCACTCTGGTCTTTATACATTTTTTTTTCACCACAAGCAAACATTTTAAAGAAAAATGTGATTCTATTAATTAAGACCTAATTAAACAGAAATCGGTCTGGCCACCATAAAACTCTAATACAAGTTCATTAGTCATTAGCATCACTGTTACAGAATATTTCCTAGAATTATTAACGTCCAGGTCATTAAAGTGAAATAAGGAGCAAGTGGTGCAAGTAACCTGGACGTTAATAAATAATTCTCGGAAATATTCTCTAACAGTGATGCTAATGAACTTGTATTAGAGTTTTATGGTGGCCAGACCAATTTCTGTTTAATTAGGTCTTAATTAATAGAATCACATTTTTCTTTAAAGTGTTCTACAAGTTTGATTGCTTGTGGTGAAAAAAAAAATGTACGAAGACCAGAGTGACCAACTTTCTGAAAAATTGTTTATCTAATACTGATTCTAAAATGGTATAACACATGCCATTTACATCTTTACAAATAAAGATGTTGCTATAAATGTTCACTTTTATTGAACACCTTGTTTTGGTACAATTCGCTCTTCGAAAAGTGCGAATATCTCGAAAACCAAGGGACTATTACTAAACCTTAAAGTCGATTTTCTGGACCAGTCTTAGGTGCCCTATTCGTGGTTAGAAGGTTGACCATTAATTACCGGACACCATGTATATTTTTTTAAGAAAAAAAAATATTTTTTCTTTCATATTTTGTATGGCGATACGACGTTCGCGGGGTCAGCTAGTTTGTAATATTTTTTTTCCAGAATACTGCACCTACAGATCCTTCAGAACATCTTCACGGAGACCAGCCAGTCGATCAAGGCCTACAGCGAGGTGCACAAGGACCTGAATGACAACATCAAGGATGCGGAGATGAGGATTAAGCAGTTCAGAGACATTATCGATAGCGATTTCAAAATGGGTGCCAATAAATAGTTAGTATTCATTGTTTTGTTTGATTTCATTCTGGCCTGCAGGAGGCCTGCCCCACTTAGCTAAATCTAAAGCTAAACTATGCCCATGCGCACTTGTGGGTGACAATTTACCCTCCTATTTTTAAAAGTTTCTATTAACTTGCAATGTATGTAACAGGATCTTATTTTTGTTAGTATGCACTAGAAACAATAAAACTTAAAACCGGCCAAGTGCGAGTTGGACACGCGCACGAAGGGTTCCGTACCATTATCTATAAAAACGGCAAAAAAAACAAGTTTTTTGTATGGGAGCCTCTCTTAAAAAAATATTTTCTTTTTTTTTAGTATTTGTTGTTATAGCGGCAATAGAAATACATAATCTGTGAGAATTTCAACTCTCTAGCTATCACGGTTCTTGAGATACAGCCTGGTGACGGACGGACGGACAGCGAAGTCTTTAGTAATAGGGTCCCGTTTTACTCTTTGAGTACGGAACCCTAAAAACTATGTTAGAACTTAAAAACTAAATTAGATTTAACAAGAGGTGCGCCAAAATGGGGCAACAAACATGATCAGCAATCATTTTCAATATGCTGTTTGGGCTTGTCCTCGTCCTAATCAGCAAAGACGCCGCCTTTTTAACCCCAACGGGAAAAGAGGGGTGTTATAAGTTTGACGTGTCTGTGTGTCTGTTTGTATGTGTGTATTATTATTATTTTTATAAATTCCTGACACATACGCATATATTAATATACAGGGTGGAATTTCATAAACTGTACATAATAAAAGGAGAAAAATTTCAGCCAATTTCATCGGTGAAACGGTGTTTTTTTTTTTTTCTAGTCATTAGTTTTTTTTTTACAGAATTTTGAAAATTTTTGTAAAAACTCGGGTAATACACCTAATTCAGACGGTATAACTTTTGATCCAATGGTCCTAAAATGAAAATAAAAAATGCAGAGTATTACCAAGGGACAGGTTAATAATTCTTAATAACAATAAAAAACCAACTTGAAGAGAAAATCCGCAAAAAAAAAATTGTTTTTGAAAAATGGCTACAAAAATTACGAATTTTAAAAGAAAAACACAATTTACTGAAAAAAACGCAGATTTAGTTACCATTTTTTTTGCTTAGTATTAAACCTCACTTAATGCCGATTCTTAAACCGTTTTTAAACTGTCTCAGACTTTGAAAAATACCACGCAAATGGGAATTGAAAATTAGATGGTCTTACTAGGTTTGGATTATCGTGAGCCCATGTGTGTAAATTTCTGAAGTTAGTTATTCCCGTATGAGTAAATCTTGCTTCGTCCATCCATAAAATTCTTCTAGTAAATTCCGGATCCCTTCTGATATTGCCAAGTATCCAAGTCGACATAACACACCTAACGCGGGCATCGCCAATTTGTAAATTTTGTACCCGTTGATAATGAAATGGATGCAGTCCTTCCTTCTTCAAAATTTTCCAGACAGAGAATTTTGAGATTCCGTGCCTCAATGCCAAGCGTCTTAGACACGTGGTTGGGTCCGCGTACAAGTCTCTGAGAACTGCTTCTTCTATGGCAACTTCAATTATGTTTCCTGGCTCTCGGCGATCTCGGCCACCGTATCCCAGGCCAATATTGCACAACCGGCGATGAACTTCTTGAAAGTGGCGAGCAGCAGGTCTTGGAACGTCATTAGGATACTGCTCCAAATAGGCGATACACGCAGCTCTTGCAGATCCATGGCACAATCCATAATAATAGTGCATGTTGGCTATTTGTAACGGCGAAAACTCTCGTAAGCGGGGCATGATGATTCAAACTGAACAAGTACTGGAGTAATCAAAGAAGTGGCGAGCAAAGACAAGCAATTGCGATTTGCGAGCGACTGAATAGTTGACCTATTGCCCAATGCCTTTATACCCCTCATGTTATCTCCACCTTCAACCCAAAAACACCCTTCAACTACCTGGGAACAAGCGGTCATTAAGGATTTTAAGAGGATTAAAATTAATAAAATTATGGTTTGATTTACGTACCCATTAGCGTGGTATTTTTCAAAGTCTGAGACAGTTTAAAAACGGTTTTAGAATCGGCATTA
This sequence comes from Epinotia brunnichana, assembly GCA_963854355.1. Classification (NCBI taxonomy): domain Eukaryota; kingdom Metazoa; phylum Arthropoda; class Insecta; order Lepidoptera; family Tortricidae; genus Epinotia; species Epinotia brunnichana. The sequence continues at coordinate 5,512,819 of OY977945.1, read as the reverse complement.
AGTGAGGATTAATACTAAGTACGTAATTTGTTATTTCCACCTAAAACCCAATAACACCCTTCAACTACCTGTGAACAAACGGTCATTAAGGATTTTAAGAGGATTAAAATTAATAAAATTATGGTTTGATTTACGTACCCATTAGCATGGTATTTTTCAAAGTCTGAGACAGTTTAAAAACGGTTTTAGAATCGGCATTAAGTGAGGATTAATACTAAGTACGTAATTTGTTATTTCCACCTAAAACCCAATAACACCCTTCAACTACCTGTGAACAAACGGTCATTAAGGATTTTAAGAGGATTAAAATTAATAAAATTATGGTTTGATTTACGTACCCATTTGCGTGGTATTTTTCAAAGTCTGAGACAGTTTAAAAACGGTTTTAGAATCGGCATTAAGTGAGGTTTAATACTAAGCAAAAAAAATGGTAACTAAATCTGCGTTTTTTTCAGAAAATTGTGTTTTTCTTTTAAAATTCGTAATTTTTGTAGCCATTTTTCAAAAACAATAATTTTTTTTGCGGATTTTCTCTTCTAGTTGGTTTTCTATTGTTATTAAGAATTATTAAACTGTCCCTTGGTAATACTCTGCATTTTTTATTTTCATTTTAGGACCATTGGATCAAAAGTTATACCGTCTGAATTAGGTGTATAACCCGAGTTTTTACAAAAATTTTCAAAATTCTGTAAAAAAAAAACTAATGACTAGAAAAAAAAAAAAACACCGTTTCACCGATGAAATTGGCTGAAATTTTTCTCCTTTTATTATGTACAGTTTATGAAATTCCACCCTGTATATGTATATATGAATATTGGCAATTACGAATAAATGAATATGAATATGTCTGTCTGTGGCATCGTAGCTCCTAAACGAAAGGCCCACTTTTTATGCGGTTTTTTTATCCGAAAGCTGACGTGATCGAGATGGCTCTTAGCTACGTTTCAACAAAATCGGTTCAGCCGTTATTGAGATATTAAACTTTGAAATGAAAATGTCGGGGGTTTTTCAACCTTTCTAAGTCGTTATTGCGCATAATGGGGAATGGATGAAAATTTTAGAAACACCTGATTTTTTTTTGGTGATAGGAATAACCTTCCTTAGCACCAGAAAAAAATTGCAGACTTTTCAGATGCGTCAATTATTTTTGAAAAGTATAAAAATATCATCAAAATCCGTGGTAAACTGACACTGGCAATGATATTGACAGCTGCAGCAGCTATATTGGTCATTGCCAGGGTCAGATATTTAAAATATTTTTTGTAATATGAGACGGATCAAGGAAAGTGTCTCATTCGCCGTCCTAACCACAAAACGTAAGTGAGGAAACTGTTTATATTTTTCAAAAATAATTGACGCAGCTGACAAGTCTGCAACTTTTTTCTGGTGCTAAGGAAGGTTATTCCTATCACCAAAAAAATAGTCAGGCATTTCTAAAATTTCCATCCATTCCCCATTGCTGCAAATCCATCGGTGTGTGCCTCTGCAAACATAGAGGAGGCGCTGCAAAACCTTGGCAGCCCAAGCAACATTCTGAAAGCGTTGTTGTATTGTACCTTCAGAGCGTTGTATAATTTTTGGGTATAGCGAACCCACAGGCTGCTTGTGTAAAAAGATGAACAATAACTATCTATGTAACTATGTTTGTTCGGGTGCAATCTTGCAACTCAATTATCAAGCTCGCTTCAACCGATTGAGCTGAAATTTTGGGTTTGGATGACAATTCAATATTATGGTACATACCATCAAGCTGATCTGATGATGGAGTCAGAAGGTAGCCATGGGAATTCAATACTTAACTGACGTAACCCGGTTGAGTTTGGGCTCGTTAGAATCTTCTCAATGAGTAGTTGATGACGGTATACAGAAAAGTACAGTCGGTAATAAAAGCTGGTACCAAAATGAAGTTGGCCTCTCTGCGGCATTATTGGAGGTATCGGTGGCCTCTCTGCGGCATTGTTGGAGGTATCGGTGGCCTGTCTGCGGCATTGTTGGAGGTATCGGTGGCCTCTCTGCGGCATTGTTGGAGGTATCGGTGGCCTCTCTGCGGCATTGTTGGAGGTATCGGTGGCCTCTCTGCGGCATTGTTGGAGGTATCGGTGGCCTCTCTGCGGCATTGTTGGAGGTATCGGTGGCCTGTCTGCAGCATTGTTGGAGTATCGGTGGCCTCTCTGCGGCATTGTTGGAGGTATCGGTGGCCTCTCTGCGGCATTGTTGGAGGTATCGGTGGCCTGTCTGCGGCATTGTTGGAGGTATCGGTGGCCTCTCTGCGGCATTGTTGGAGGTATCGGTGGCCTGTCTGCGGCATTGTTGGAGGTATCAGTGGCCTCTCTGCGGCATTGTTGGAGGTATCGGTGGCCTCTGCGGCATTGTTGGAGGTATCGGTGGCCTCTCTGCGGCATTGTTGGAGGTATCGGTGGCCTGTCTGCGGCATTGTTGGAGGTATGGGTGGCCTCTCTGCGGCATTGTTGGAGGTATCGGTGGCCTGTCTGCGGCATTGTTGGAGGTATCGGTGGCCTCTCTGCGGCATTGTTGGAGGTATCGGTGGCCTCTGCGGCATTGTTGGAGGTATCGGTGGCCTCTCTGCGGCATTGTTGGAGGTATCGGTGGCCTCTCTGCGGCATTGTTGGAGGTATTGGTGGCCTCTCTGTGGCATTGTTGGAGGTATCGGTGACCTCTCTGCGGCATTGTTGGAGGTATCGGTGGCCTCTCTGCGGCATTGTTGGAGGTATCGGTGTCCTCTCTGCGGCATTGTTGGAGGGGAGGTATCGGTGTCCTCTCTGCGTCATTGTTGGAGGTATCGGTGTCCTCTCTGCGGCATTGTTGGAGGTATCGTTGGCTAGTCTGCGTGCGGCGAGGTGGAGTCAGGGTTCACTGGGGGCGGTACGAGCTCGCGCTTAGACGCCATGATTCGAATTGTTCAACATCGGCTTTGCTAGCGAGAGGGCCTTACGTAAGTACTATTACCTACCTATTATTCGTTATCTGCCTCCAGCGCGGTTAATACAAGACCGGGTGTGATCTTAATCGCGCACGCGAGAAAAACTACCCGTTTCTTTCTAAGTGTTCTAATTGAATAGATCTTTTATCAAATTGAATGGTCAACACATGGGACAGGGGTCAGCCATTTTAACTGCTACATAGCGACGCAATAATCCTAGTAACCGGTATTGACATAACATTTACAGCGACAAGATTCTATGATGGCCTAGGAATCAAATTGGAGTACAGTCAGAGACTTTCTGTCATTTTGAAGTCAACGTGACTCTCCCTGCACACAAACTTTTTCGTTTCTCTGACTGGACTGTACATATAGCGGACACTGTAAATTACTTCCATTCCCACTTCACCGTCTAATTTACGATCTTTTGCACAAATGGGTCTAAATTTCAACTTCATTTACGGAGCATTGGAATATGCACCTTGAATTGCTTAGCCCAAGGTTGCTTTTACAATGACATGATAAAGCGAAATTGTTTTTTGTTTAGCAACTGAGTAATCATAATCAAGCGTTTTTCAAAAAAAGTGTACAAACCAATTTTTTTTTTCAGAATTTTTGTTTTGTTTTTCTTACTCAGAATCTTCGATACTATCGATCCTCATACAAGAAAAAAAGTGTCCTAAATATTCCATTCCAGATCGTCACATTTTTGTATGCAGTCTTTTTTTATTTATATGGTCGTGACGCACTGGAAGAAAAAACTTACATAGTAAAATCTGGGACACTTTTTTTCTTGTATGAGGATCGATAGTATCAACGATTCTGAGTAAGAAAAACTAAAAAAATTCTAATTTTGAAAAAAAAGAAGTTTTGTACACTTTTTTTGAAAAACGCCTAATCAATGTAATCATTTTCTTTGTGTTTGAGAAACGTGATGTGAATCAATAGAATAGGAAGTGGTCGTACAGTTTATATATAAGTACTTATTTTACAACAAAACACATGGTAATTTTGGCGATCATAAGGTACCTAATATTAGTCGTTCAGCTTGGACCGAAAATCGTTCGTATGTCAAGATGTCCCGCTGTCCCGCTGTTCTCCTCTACAGGTCGCATTTCTCCACCGATTCTCATTAAATTTTGTGAGCAGGTTCGTTAATTATATACTTAAGCTGCGTACGGACTGCGCGTACATTGGCACGCGTAGTCGGTTACGCGTGTCCTGGAACACCATGTCCGTACTTGCAGCTACGCGTACACTCTAAGGGAACGCGTGCCTCGCGAACCGGCTCGTGCACGAGCCGCCGGTTGTGGGTCGTGGCGGTCCGTCCAGATCCGATGTACGCGTAAACACACGCGTAACCGACTACGCGTAGCAGAGGGTACGGGCAGTCCGTACGCAGCTTTAGCTTTTTTGTCGATTCACTTTTTTGAAATTAAAAAAAAAACTTTTTTTTCTTTGACGACCGCTTTAGCCAAGTTGGTAGTGACCCCCTGCCTACGAAGCAAGAGGTCCTGGGTTCGAATCCCGGTAAGGGCATTTATTTGTGTGATGAGCACGAATATTTGTTCCTGAGTCATGGATGTTTTCTTTATATTTAAGTATTTATTTCTCTATATAAGTATGTATATCGTCGTCTAGTACCCATAGTAAAAGCTTTGCTTAGTTTGGGACTAGGTCGATTTGTGGAAGATTGTCCGAAAATATTTATTTATTTTTTATTTATTTATTTAATTACAGGCTCCGCGGGTTCTACAGCTCACAGAGCGACTAGTGTTTATGATAATCAACTATTTCTTGTCCCGGTCCCGGTTGTATTCGGTCCCGTTAGCCAGGAGACAAACTGACGGTTTTTTATTGAACGGCCAAACAAGCATATCGCCTGATGTTAAGCAGACACCGTAGCCAAAGGACGCTTGCGATTCCAGAAGAATCACAAGTGCGTTGCCGATTCTTTATTGATTTGTGGATTCGTTGTAGTAACTAGAAAATAAAGTTTATCCATGGAGTTACGGTCATATCATAGGCTCTAGTATAAGTTTTATCGATGCAATACGTTTTCGAACGCGTTTGCATTTTGTTTCAATTTGTATGGCAACGCGAACAGCGCCTCTGGTGGTAACTATTAGGAACTACGCGTTGCCATACAAATTGAAACTAAACGCAAACGCGTTCGACAACGTATATGTATCGATAAAACTTATACTAGAGCTACATATATGTATTAGCTAGCCAGTCACGACTATAAACGTCGGACGACAACCAAAACTCAAGAAGGTTCTCTGTTAACAAATTCCCTGTTTAGGTACGCCAAACGTGCCTAAATGTGGCCATCCCTTCCTATCGCATGCAACGCGCTGTGACCCGTGCGAGCGTCCCGTACCAACGCGCGGCAACTACTCAGGTCGGAAACGCACAGACAGGTGTCTTGCTTAGTGCCTAGAGCTTAGCAAGTGAAACAAACGTTCTATAATATTCTTTTCCCCTCACTGCCCCGGAAAGCCGTCTTTATCCTTTAAAACCAGTGAGCAAAATCGCATTTTATCCACTAGTGGGCAAAGTAATTTGACCTTGGAGCGTATCTCATGTTTATCTCATGAACCGTGATAGTTAGACAGTTGAAATTTACACAGATGATGTATTTCTGACTAACTATTTTACTAAACTATTTTATTCTTTGTTTTTTGTTATAGCGGCAACAGAAATACATCATATGTGAAAATTTCAGCTGGAACTCTCGCGGTATCAGTGAGATACAGCCTGGTGACAGACAGACGGACGGACGGACGGACGGACAGAGTTTGAGTACAGGGTTCCGTACTCTTTACTCGTACTCTTTGAGTACAGAATAAAATAAATATTTACGGGGGCTCCCATACAAAAAAACTTTCTTGTTGCCTTCATCAGGCGCTGGGGCTCAAAATGTATGGGAAAACTAAAATCCGACTCGCACTTGACCAAAATAAAAATAAAATTGTAATTTTTTTATACAATGGTGCAAATTTATCATTTATATTAAATAAAGTGTTTTGCATGTTGCACTTTCCTAGCTACAGTGAGGTGAAAAGTTTTATGACGGGTGCAAATGTTTTTTACTTCTCGTGTGTTGAAACACTCGCTACGCTCAGGATTCTATTTTAGAACCACTCGCTTCGCTCGTGGTTCAACTACAGGATCCTTTCGCTTGCTCGTGTTTCAATTCCACAGTCGCGGGTAATATACAACTTTGCTGCACCTTTGTATAACAAATAACTACAACCGGCCGCACTTCACCGCTAGGTGACTATCTAGGAGAGTAGCGTGTGCAGTGCGGCCGGTTAAGAATATTATAGAACGTTCGTTTAACTTCGCTACTCGCTATGCGTCTCGCTAAGCTCTAGGCACTAAGCAAGACACCTGTCTGCGCGTTTCCGGCTTAATGGGCCGCCAATTTGGCGGCCGGCCAAGATGTAGGTGTAGGTACTACTTGTAGCGGCGCGACGGAATCACAGAGTGAACCCCGCACCGCTATTGTTTACACATAACATAGCTTTATAAATCTCATTGTTACTAACATTTTATATGGATTACTATTTTCCGAAATAAAAACTTTGATTTGATTTGATTTGATATTACATACAAGATACAAGTAATAGGTGAAGGAAAACTCAACCTCATTAGGTACAGTCACGGACTTTAATTGTTGAGCCATTTAGAGGTCACTTTATACTGGACGGACACTTCAAAGCTTACTATGAAAACCAAAATTAGTTGACACCTAAATGGCTCTTTCCAAATATTGCAATCTGCTCTAAACGAGCTCTCTTTCGTGCCACTAAAGAGTGTAATAGGGACGATGACTAAGATACCATTCGAACCAGTTTTTGGAGAGGAACAAATGTGTGTATAGGAACAACTATAATTAAAGAACATAAATACAACACAATAATATATTAGGTACCCAAAAATTTGAGACAAAGATTGGCCTCGCTGGTGGCAGCCGAAACGCATCATACTAATTGACACACGGGTATGACGTCACAACTGTAATGTTATTTTTACTAATCGTTGCATGGAATTCCGGGCTAGCATAGATAGCATACGTTTCAAAACTATGATAGCGAGCCACGCGGGAATTTTTGTCCTACATTCGTGGCATCTTTCTCTATTCGATCATCCAATAAAGTAAGACTGTCTCAAAATGAGGTTCAAGGGAACACTGTGCATAGTTGTCATACAATTTTGTTTTAATAAACTTTCAAGGTCTATAGGTACCTATCTTTTTATGATTTTAATTATATTTTATAATTTATACTTAATTACAATAATTTGATGATTTACTATCCATTTAGCAACGTTATCAATTTTAACATGAGGCATCATGTCTATTGTGTAGATAACCTTTAGCGCCCGAGTCAACATTTTGAGGGTCACAAATTGCTTCGGAGCCACTGTTCGCAATATTTATACTTCGTTTTTTTTAAGATTAGAATTATCTGTCAAACGGGTAACCAAAGAAGCAATGGTCGTAAACCTTCCTTCTTCGATTTCGACCGATACCACTGAATTTCTCGGAACTTACGTATATACGAGTACATATCATTTTGATATTTACCGATAGCTGAACGCATAGTTTTCACATTTATTACTAATTTGTTGGCAAAACTTGTTTAACCGTTTGACAGATAATTCTAATCTTAAAAAAAACGAAGTATAGGGTAGTTTGAGTATGTATTTTTATGTCTAACGCTGGATCTGTGCCGGCGCGGCGGGTATCTGTCGCAGCATCATACTCAATTAGGAAAACTGGCTTGTACAAAACAATCTATAATTGACACATACCGCGTACACATTTATTGGTTCAGTTTGTCAATGGGACTGGCGGCGGCAGCTTGTGTTGTTTGTGAAGTGATATCACGTGGCCGCAATGCTGGGAGTTATTACTGCTCCAATCAAGTGCGTAAGTTTGTTTCATATATTACCTTGTATATAATTATACAATGTTATCATGTAAAGTATCTTAGTTTTCGCCTAGTAATGTTTTTTAGTTTAAAAAAGGTCTATAGTGACGGTAAAACAACTGGATATTAATTTACTCACTGTTAAGTTGATTAAATCAATCTTTTTCCTGTTATTACTGCAATAAGAACAGATTTGTGTTTGCTCTGCGCAGGATATCACAGGTGGTATCCCAAGATTCTGCTCTATTGGCGTTTCATGGCCACATTATGTCAAACCTTCGTTACGGTCTTATCTTATGGGGAAACTCCACACTTGCCCAACGAGCGTTCCTATTGCAAAAAAAATGCGTTAGAGCGATCTGTGGCGCCAAAACGACAGATTCATGTAGACCGTTGTTCAAAAAATTCAAAATCCTACCGTTACCTACATTGTACATTTACGAAATGTGTCTTTTTGTGAAAGCTCATATTAGCCAATATAAAATTATGAGATCTAACCCTAGGCCAACTTCTAAACACCATGGACTCAATATCTGTTATCCAAATCATGTCTCTTCTCATTTCGGAAAAAGTATTATTTTCATGTCTGTCAAAATTTTCAACCATTTGCCTAATGACCTGAAATCCTTGGATTGTCAAGGTTTCAAAACGAAATTATTTAAGTGGTGTCTACAAAGAATGTTCTATACAGTTAATTAACACTTTGTAACCACAAATGCCTAATGAATTTTATTATTTTCTCTGACCACTTTCCTTTTTGCATGACATTGATTTATTATTAATATATTGACATTGCTACACTTTGACTTCCATTTTTATTAATTTTTTTATTTTTTTACTAATTTAATTCGATATTAATATAACAATGAATAATAAGGACATAATTTCAATGACATGCATATTGAGAATCAAAATATTGTTCGCCAAACTCTGGCTGATTGTGATGTAACCAAAATACTAACCCTAACACCATTTTTATAACCACTCACATTCGAACAATAAATCATTTGTATTTGTATAAGGTGATTAAAATATCGTAGTCTGTTGTTAATTGAAGCGACCCACAAAATCATTTTAAACTAAGGTACCTATAAATATATTTTGTTACCTACATTTTCCATCTATTATTATTTTATATTGCGTTCATAAAATGTATCTGAGTTCAGTGTGCCTCTTGGCATAGGCCTCCTCTAATATCTTCCGCTGTATTCTGTCTCTAGCGACTCTTCTACAGAAAGGACCTGCTGAAAGGACTCATCTTGCCATCTCTTGCTCTGTTTTCCTCTAGGTACTTCTTTTTCCATCTCTAGGGTACCACAGTCTGTTATGATTTTGCTCCACTTTTCTTTGGTACTTTCTTTACTACGTAGCATGTGTCCAGAGGCGTATTTAAAGATTTGGCGCCCCGGGCCAGTAAGTTTTGCCGTCCCGGGGCCAGTAAGTTTTGGCGGCTCGCGCCGCCCGTCGGAGCGGCTCGGGCCGCCGCTCGGAGCGGCTCCGGCCGCCCCTCGGAGCCTGCCGCCCCGGGCCATGGCCCCCTTGTCCCTAGGGTAAATACGCCCCTGCATGTGTCCCGTCCATCTCCACTATGTTACATTTGTTGGTCTATCTTGGTAAGTAGGGTATGTCCATATTTTATCCTTTGTTTTAAATCCCGACGCCAAAAAAGGGGTGTTATAAGTTTGACGTGTCTGTGTATCTGTGTCTGTCTGGGGCATCATAGCTCCTAAACGAATGGACCGATTTGAATGCGGTTTTATTTATCCGGAAGCTGACGTGATCATCGAGATGGTTCTTAGCTCAGAGCATAGAATACTAGAGAGAGGACAAGCCGCTGGCGGCCGTGTCGCAGCTGTATGCTCAATGGGCATACACTGCCATACTGTGCACGCGTGCTGATCGCAGATAATATTAGGTTTTTTCCCAAAATGCCTGATATGATGCGCGTTTATCTCCACTTATAATAAATCTCTAAATTAAAAAAAGAATCAGCCAGTTTGAAACTAAGCTTTGCGCGGTTCGAATGTTCTCAGCATCCCATGAACGGAAAAATATGAAACATTTTATATAGGTACATTATTATTCTAGCTGCAACTTAGGATAGTTTTTATCCGACTGCGACAGTTAATTAATTTTCCGAAATATACGACTTCATTTAATTTTTCATTTATTTTTATTGAAATCAAACGCTGCTCCAACTGTCAGCTATAAGAACCGTCAAATTTTCGTCAAAATGGCGGAATTGCTTTGCCTTTCACTTATTAATAATTTAAATCCCGTCTACGATAGACCTTTACGAGACAAATGCTAAAATATAAACCATAAAAAAATATTCGATTCTGATATGAGAACTTATATGCGCAAATGTCGTTTTATGTCGTAATTTCAATAAATGAAATCAACAAATTTGAACAATATAATTAACACGAATTTGTTTTTTTTGAATGACAATGGCACGCGCTCGGCGCATTCAGCCAAACTACCTGCGGCGCTACCACGAAAACCGATACTCAAAGTTCATATATTTGCATCCCTGTCACTCGAGTAAGGTTAGTGCGATAGAGATAGAGATACCCGAATATTTTCGAATTCCGAAGTTCGTGGTTATAGCTCAGGAATCGAAAATATGGTAAATAATCATATTGTATTTTCTCGAAAAAGAATTTAAAATAAATATAGTCAAATGGAGAAAAAAACAAAGCAAGAGGTTATATAGGTAATGATTAAGTTATAAGAGTCCAAAGTTTTAAGAGGGGGTATGTTCTGTCCCTTTTCCGCAAAACGCACCTTCATATGAAACGATTCTTTTTTACTATGACGCTCGAGTATATTGACGTCACAGTCCCTCATCGTTTTCTCACTCTAACAAGCGACATTAAAACGGACGTAGCTTCATAATTTTTTGAGATATTTGAATGGGAGTTTCATTATCTTCTATCTATTTATACATAATAAATGCCTATGTCCTGACTGACTTATTCACTCACTCACTCACTCACTCACTCATCAACGCACAGCCGAAACTACTAATCTTAGAGAGTTGATTTTTGCACAGTATGTTGCTTTTATAACGTAGGCTAAGCGTTTCAGCGTTTTGGAAAATTCCACCCCTACGGGGGTAAAATAGGGGTGCAAGGTTTGTATGGGGGAAACATTTTTTTTTTAAATAGAGACTTAAAACTTTGTAGAAAGATCAGTCATTAGAATACAAATAAAGAACTTTCAGGGTTTTAGAAAATTCTACCCCTAAAGGGGTAAAATAGAGTGCAAAGTTTGTATGGGAAAAACTACTTTTTTTTAAATAGAGACTTAAAACTTTGTAGACAAATTATTCATTAGAATACAAATAAAGTACCTAGATTCAGTGTTTTAAAAAAATCTACCCCTAAGGGGGTAAAATAGGGGTGCAAATGTTGTATGGGGGAAACAATATTTTTTTTAAATAGAGACTTAAAACTTTGTAGAAACATTAGTCATCAGAATACAAATTAAGTACTTTCAGCGTTTTAGAAAATTCTACCCCTAAAAATAGGGGGCTAAAATAGGGGTGCAAAGTTTGTATGTGGGAAACTATTTTTTTTAGCTAGAGTCCTAAAACTTTGTAGAAAGATTATTTAAATAAAAAGAAAGTACTTTCAGCGTTTTGGAAAATTTCACCCCTAAGGGGGTAAAATAGGGTGCAAAGTTTGTATAAGAACATGAAAAATACTACATTCGGCGTTTTACAAAAATTATTCCCTAAGGGGGTTAAAAAAGGGTGCAAGGTTTGTATGGGGAACACTTTTTCTGAACTAGACACTTAAAACTTTGTAGAAAGATTACTTATAAAAATACAAAAAAAAAGACTTTCAGCGTTTTGAAAAAATCTATCCCTAAGGGGGATAAAAAGGGGTGCAAAGTTTTTATCAGGGAAAGTTTATGTTTTTGAGTTAGAGACTTGAAACTTTGTAGAAAGATTACTTATTAAAATACAAAAAAAGAACACAAATCGTTTTAGAAAATTCCACCCCTAATAGGGTTAAAAAGGAGAGCAAGCTTTGCATGGGCAACACTTTTTTTGAGTTAGACTTAAAACTTTGCAAAATGATTACTTATTAGAATACTAAAAAAGAACTTTCAGCGTTTTAGAAAACTCCATCCCTAAGGGGATCCTTAAGATCCTTAAGAAGGGTAGCCAGTGTTGTGTGGGAAAAACTTTTTTTTTTACTAGACTTAAAACTATTCAAAATGTTACTTATTAAAATTAATAATAAAGTACTTTCAGAGTTTTAGAAAATTCCACCCCTAAGGGGGTTAAGAAAGCTTTGTATGGGCAACACTTTTTTTGAGCTAGAGACTTAAAAGTTTACGAAAAAAGTTCTTTCAGCGATTAGAAAAATTCAACCTCTAAGGGGGTTTAAAAGGGGGTTCAAATTTTAAATGGCGAGCAATAAAATTTTAAAGTGTGAGTAAGAGATTTTTAACTTCGGTCTTATTCTGTACGTTAAAAGACTACAAAACTGATTTCAGAGTTTTTCCAAATTCATCCCCTAAGAGTGTTAAAATTGGTTCAAAGTTTGAGTATTTCAAGGCATTTTTAAAGTATGAGATTTTTAACTTTGGTTTTAGACTGTTTGTTCACAAACTAGAAAATGAACATCAACTTTTTTTTTAATTATCCCCTAAAAGAGGGTTCAAATTTTGTATTGAGAGAAATCATTTTCTAAGACGATAAAAAGTTCTACGCGGACGAAGTCGCGGGCAACAGCTAGTTGTCAAATAAGCGTGTAGGTATACAAGAGTGTGTGTTTTAGATGTGTGCGTGCTTTGTCTTGTCAATTACTTGGGCGTTGTTTGGGTTAATGTACTTGCGACAGGCTCACTCTATACAAATCGGCCGCCATGTCCGATCTCCTTATATTCATACATCTGTGGTTCTTAGCTACGTTTCAACACAAAATCGGTTCAGCCGTTTTTAACCGACTTCAAAAAAGGAGGAGGTTATATGTTCCACTGTATGTATTTTTTTTTTAATGTATGTTCGCCGATTTCTCCGTCAATTGTGGACCGATTTCCAAAATTCTTTTTTTATTCGAAAGAGTATACCTATTCCCGAGGTGGTCCCATTGTCACTAATTTAGGATCTGATGATGGGAACCCAGAGAAATTGAGGGCAACGTTCAAATTTTATAGGCACGCATGTAGTGATTTTGGTATTTTTTATTAAAACTCGGAAATCGCAATTTTGGATAGGTGAAACTGATGATGAAGACCACAGATGATTTATGGAACTCCTCAAAGATGTAATGTATGTTCGCCGATTACTCCGTCAATTGTGGACCGATTTCCAAAATTATTTTTTTATTCGAAAAAAACTTCTGAGGTGGTCCCAATGTCACCAAGTCAGGATCTGATGATGGGATCCCTGGGAAATTGAGGGCAACCCTCAAACTTTATAGGCACGCGTGTAGTGATTTCGGTATTTTCTATTATAACTCATGTATTTTACCCTCGGAAATCGTAATTTTGGTGAAGTGGAACTGATGATGAAGACCACAGATGACTTATGGAACTCCTCAAAGATGTAAAGTGCGTCAAAGATTCTGACATGATTCCGTTGAAGTAGCAACTAATGAAGTGTTAATTCTGAGATCCTCATCGACGGAACTCCTCAAATATTATCAGCCCACATATAGCGACTTGGCTTTTTCTGTAGGTAATAATCAACGCATTTGCTCTCGTTAAGCAGTTCATGTGGTAAATTGGAAAGGAAATGTGAAAATTGAAATGTGGCTTGGCGAAGTACTGAATTGAAGTCGGTTTAAACTTTGTTTTTAAAGTAATTGAGATATCTATTGAACTTTGAAATGAAAATATCGGGTGTGTTTCAACTTTTCTACGTTGTTAATTGGGTCAATCAACTTTTTCTTGTTGTTATTCTGTCCCGGTAAGCCAAGAGACAACAGTGACAGACTTTCTTAGAAAAAATACTATAAACTGGACTCCTATATCATGCTAAGGAGATGCGCAACCATGGAATGGGTTTACCAATATAACAAAAACATGTTTTTAGTGGATTTAAACCCCATAAAATAATAGTTTTAAAGGGTGACCCAGGAGACGTAACCATGGCAACGAGCAGCAAGAAATAGTTGATTGACCCAATTATGTTTCTTACTCTACCAACACTTATATTAAAGAGTTAGGTAGGCTAACGTCTGTGAAATGTACCTAGTCGGTCCTTAAGTTCTGTCACAAATGTTTTGCCGCATAGTATTTAATACCAAGAATATTTTTATTTAATGCTACTGAAAGCTAAGCTTTAATGAAAGCTCATTAAATACTGATAAATTAGAACGATTATTGGATTTTAATGCTTAAAGCCATATTACACAAATGCTAGTTTCTTCAGAGATTTTGCACTTTTTTAGGCAATCAAAAACACGGACGTGATTCGCTGTACCTTTTTTCTATAATTCTTAAAACCTCACAAACTTACGTGAGATTTTAGTCAGAACCCCTCCCTGAACCTTCCCTCTTCCATTTTGAAGCATAATATAAGTAAGTTTGGATAAAACTCATTTTCATATTCACATTTTACGTAGTGTACTTGCTGCCAACAAGATCAAATATACGCGTTTTTCTGAAAACGTAAAAAGTACGTAAAGTTCTCGATGGGAGCAGTTGGAATTGAAAGCTAACAGAAAATCAAATGCTAGTTGCTAAGCATGGTCTAAAATCGAGGTTTCAGAATAAATAAAAAAAACCTTGTTGGTCATCTGGAACACTGTTTTTTTATTAAATTTGTTGTAAGTGGTATTTCTGTCAGATGCGGCGTGTTTTGGGTTCACGATTGTCTCAACTTACAAGGCTTTTTTGTCATATTGCGATAATTGTTCAAAGTTTATTGTATTGCAATTTGATTCGTATAAAATAAGCTTTTTAATCATGTGTAATACGAATATGAAAAAGTTTATTGCTGAGTTTTATCTATCAAAAACCTTGTGACAGAACTTAAGGACCGACTAGGTAAGTTTGTATGTAAGTAGGTGTAAACTCCGAAACCATGCATCCGATGTGTAAAATTATTTCTCCAGTATTTAGAATCCTTCCTTACACTAAGTATTATAGGTAAGTAGCTGTATTAATTTATCAGAAACTACACATCATTAGATGTGACCTTTAGACTGTAGTAGGCACGTAAAAGCTAGCAATGCCAGCATTATGCTGAGATAGAACCGTTTCGTGACAAACGCTGTGTGTTGTTTGTCTCGAATAAATGTTTCTTTCTTTTTTCTGTTTAAAACATCCTTTATCACACCGAATTGTTACACGCATTTATTTTCCGCTTAATTAGGGTTAATAATTTGTATATTTTTAGAAATAATAAGATGAGTGTTTGCACTAAAATATCGACCTTATCGTATACGAAATGGGTGCCAATTTTATTTTTAATTGATAAGTAAGTATTTAAGTAGGTACTTGTAACTTTGTTTATGTCTATAATCGTCATCCGCCTAGCGTTTTGCCCTAAATGAGCCTTTTTTTTTTTACGGAGTGGAAATGCTCTTACGCATCCCCCAGCCTAGGGTAAGCTATAATGGGGCGTATGTGGGACTCTCACCCTCCAGCCAACTCTATTTGAAGAGAAGGGGGAGGGAGTCTACCCACTAAAACCACTCCGGCGTTTCCGTCCCTGCCATTAAATGGGGGCGCAGTGGGATCGCGAGCATTCTAACACGACGCCCCCTACAAAAACTGCATGCTGGTCGCTGGGTTTGAACTTGGGGACACCGAATTCGTAGTCCATAGGCCAAACCACCGGACTACGTATCAGTTGCCCAAAATGAGCCTGGGGTCGGCTTTGGCACCTAATCGCAACATTTGGCGGTACAGTCGCCATCAGATATATCAGAGCGGCCAAAGTGCTCACAAATATCTGAACAGAGGCGTGTTTAGATATTTGTGTGAAATAAATTATTATTATATGACCTTCCCGGAGGGAAAACTGGAGATTGGACTTAGGCCGGTTTCCTCGCGGCTTTTGGGGGACTTCAATCTTCCTTGACCCTACTACAATTCGATCTAAGCCATATCTAAGCAGAATGTAAGATTTTTTGCGGTTGGACTGATGGTTTTGGGGCTTAGCCTCCTAGCCCACCCCCCATTTTCCGCTAGTGTTAACGTTGTGTGATTGTGTGTTTCCGTGATTTTTTTCTAGCGAGCGAAAGTCAAAAACTCATCAGGATTCGAAAATTCGAATAGCTGTTGTCCCTCGAAAAAGGCCTCAAGATTGCTAATTAAATTTAGGGCAGCCGTATTATAATCCAAACAAGCGCTACCACTTTTTAAAAATCCGCTTTCTGAGCTCACGTCGCCTTAATGCCTGATAGCCTAGAAAACGAAACGAATTACAGATAATTATTTTATCATCTGCTATTGTGCAATAAAACCACGATTTTATCTACCTTTGAAACTAAGGGCCCGGCCACATGTCTGCGGTGCGGCGCCGCAAAAACTCACGTTGCGGCACCGCAGAAATCCACGGTGCGACACGCCGCAACGCAGACAGTCACGTTGCGGCGCCACAGGAATTCAGTTTTGCGGCGCCGCGCCGCGAGTTTACTGCGCCGCGTTGCATCGTGTTTTCCTATAGGGTGCTGTGTCGTGATAATACCACGATCAGTCTTCAAACAGATATGGACCATAGAATGTCACACGTATTCTGCAAATAATTTTTCTTGCATCTTCTTAACAACAACAAGAGCAGAATACGTGTGATATATATCTATCAGTATAATCCCGGCTATTGCAAAGGTGTTTGAAAATGGGCTACCAAGGAGACTATCACTGTTCTTAGAAAACTTTGCACTCTTAAGCGATAAACAGTACGCTTATAGAAAACATAGATCCTGCGTAAAAGTCGTTCGCGAAGTCGTCCAAAAAATCATGGCGGCCAAAGAGCGCGCGACACAAGTTGCTATACTGCTGTGCGATATGACGCGAGCATTCGACCTATGTGATCATAATGTTCTAGCGCAGAAACTTGAGCATACTGGCATACGCGGCCCAGCGTTAAAATTAATGCTAGATTTTTTGGCCAGTCGTCAACAGGCCGTGACACTGAACAACGGCAAAGTGCAATCCAACTACGGCGGCGTCGACATAGGCGTACCACAAGGTTCGTCACTCGCTAATCTGTGCTTCCTTATCCAGGTCAATGACCTGCCCACAGCCGTAGATGGAGATATGTACATCTTCGCTGATGACGCGTGTGATATAATAACAGCAGATACCGCCCAACAGTTGGAAGTCTCTTTGAAATCAGACATTTTCAAACTACTGAATTGGTTCCGTGCAAATGGCCTTGTTTTGAACTTGTCAAAAACTCAGATTCTGCACATTAATCTAGGCGGACGACCTCCAGATCCACTAAATATAAACATCCTCGGTAATTTGTTGCCACAATTAAGACATACCAAGTTCCTCGGCATAACATTAGACTCTGGACTCAGATGGGATGCACACATAGACAGTTTATGTGGTAGGCTGTCCAGCGCATGCTACGCTCTAAGCAGATTGGCACACGTTTTACCCAAAAAACAACTCAGATCATGCTACTATTCACTATTCCACTCAGTTATGAACTATGGTCTCGAATTGTGGGGTACGGCTGCGGAGTGGCAACGTGTATTCATACTACAAAAGCGTGCCGTACGTATTATCTCATTTGTCCCTCCACGCACTTCAGCTCAAAATCTCTTCAGAGAAAACCATATACTCACCCTGCCCTCGCAGTATATATATGACGTTGCTAAATTCGTCAAAGAAAACATTGACACGTTTCCCCGCAAAAAGATAACTCGCACAAGACAGGGGTCCCTGAACCAGCTCCTCACACAAACCACTCGACTGACCAAGTCAAGTAAAATCATCTCACACGTGGGGCCAAAAGTATTTAACAAACTACCAGTAAATGTAAAATGCGCGGGTAGTAACTCAACCTTTTTAAGAAAATTAAAATCGTGGCTTCTAACCCACTCTTTTTATGACATCAAAGATTTTTATGAGTTACCACAATAATAATGTAATATGTTAACACACCTAGTTTATTAATTTAATTTAATCTACTTAAACAAACGATGACATGTAATATTTATAATATTATAAATAAATGACTTATGAATTATGACTTATTCCATATCTGTTTGAAAGAGAAAGAAAGAAATAAATATATTTATTTGGTATCACAAACAAATTTCACATGTGTGGTTTCATACACTCAAATGCACCAAATGGATACCACTCAGCATATGCCAGCAGCAATATATGCTAAAGGCGCTGGTTTTCAGGGCACCCAGAGAGATACAGATCTTAAAATAATATACCTAACTTATAATTAAAACTTATATGTAACAAAACCTAATTAATGAGAAGGAGAGGTCGCTGCGCAATTAATTAATTCAGAGCTAAGTAAGTTTACAAATGGTCTAAGGTAAGTATGATGAAATGCAGGTGTATAAGTGTGATTTTATTTACAGGTATTGAAATTCAAGAGCTAGGTATGTGGATTGTCCGCTTATGCATTAGCTATTTGTAGGTTGATAAGATACATTTGAATTTTATTTTTAAATGATGCAATGGATATTTGAAGACTGATCGTGGTATTATTACGACACAGCACCCTATAGGAAAACACGATGCAACGCGGCGCCGTAAACTCGCGGCGCGGCGCCGCAAAACTGAATTCCTGTGGCGCCGCAACGTGACTTTTCTGCGTTGCGACCGTCGCACCGTGGATTTATGCGGCGCCGCACCCCACCGTTTTGCGGCGCCGCACCGCATATATGTGGCCGGGCCCTAACACCGGTTGCTATCTAACTATCTACATAAGTGGGTTAATTCTGTCTTGCACATCACATCCTTAATTGTCCGTAATGTGAGACTGGATGTAAGATGACAAGCAGTTAATGATAAGCTAAGGTCATTCTAGTTGTTGAGCGGCTACTGTTCATTATATATACTAGAACGAGGAAAGGTCAGCCACTATGGCCGACTATAATCTTGTTATTTCTCGCTTCTTTTAACTTTTTGTTCCACCATCTACACGCTTGACACGCTCGGTCGTGCGCTAAATGTCTTTGTTGCAAGTTGCAACAAACATTATTGCTTTGCTTCAAACTGTACAGTTGCGGCATGAAAAGTCTCGTTATTTTAATCCTGGTGACTGTACAACGCATATAGAACCTGCAGAGTATTCGAATTTCGGGTGTTATCTGAGGTAAACCGAAACGAGGAGCGTAATATCACAAAATAGATAGGTACAGAAGACAATCTACATACAAAGTGCGCTCGAGCAACGCACACATGGACAGACACCGCTCACGGACACGATATCTCAGGGAGTTCAGGCACAGAATAAGTAATTCAATTCAATTCATTTATTACTTAGATAACGAGATCCATTATTTGTTAGTAGTATCCTTAGAACGACTATGTTAGTACTTAATATATCAAAAATAAATAAAATCATTAATGTGTTAGTTCAAGTAACTTAAAAACTTATGTTAGTAGGTATAAAATTTACATAACATGGAGTTGGTCCCAGTGCTGCATTATGGGACAGTCCAGCCTATTTGCTATTATTGCTAGGCGGCTGTTGGGGCTGTCCCTTACACGGCGCTTCATGCCGGCGACCCGTTTTCGCAAGATTGCGTGGAAACCGTCTACACGTGTCACGGCAAACATTCCCGAAGCGCTACAGTGTCTAGGAAGACCCAACAGCAACCTAAGCGTATTATTATACTGAACGCGCAAGACGTTGATTGCCCGTTGAGTGTAGCTGACCCACAGGCCGCACGTGTAAAAGGATTGGCAGTAAGCCTTGAAAAGGGTTAACTTAACTTCCTGCGTACATCGTGCAAACCTGCGAGCCAACATATTCCCCCGCACAGCCAACGCCCTGCGCTCCCTCTCAATGTCAGGATCATCTGAGAGGTACTCCGTGACCCAGTGACCCAGGTATTTAAATTTCGTGGTTCTGTTTAGGGCTACTCCATACAGCGTGACTTCAGGTACCCTCTCAACCCTGTGTTCACGCGGCTGGAAAACAAGTAACTCACTCTTAACCACATTGTACCTAAGTCCATGTGCCACGGCGTACTCCTCACACTTGCTCAGCAGTTTTCTGATCGCACACATAGAAGGCCCCAGCAGCACCATGTCATCGGCATAACTTATATTGTTGACCATATCCCCCGCAATGGCACAACCAACCCTAGTACTGCTGAGGTCCTCTATGAGAGAATTAATGTACAGGTTGAAGAGACGCGGTGACGTTAACCCCCCCTGTCTTACCCCGCACTTCAACCTGTACTCATCAGAAAACGCATTGCCCCACTTGACGACGTTTGACTGGTTGTTGTACCAATAATCAAGAACACTGATAATCTCCTCCGGGACCTCCGTTTCTGTACGCAGCTTGTGCCAGAGTAGGTCATAAGATACCATATCAAAAGCTTTCGATAGGTCTAGAAAACACGCGTAAACCGGAGTTTTCCTATCAGTGTAGTATCGGACAGTATGCTTGAGACAAAGAATTGCTGTATCAGTTGATAGCCCAGCTTGGAAACCAAACTGGGCATCATGCAACTTAAGATGTTTAGACAGTTGTCGATCAAGCAAACTGTCCAAAAATATAGTAATAGTACAAGTACAGAAATTGCACTCCCTAACAAAAACGGCGTTTAGGCATAAGAAACGTGCCTACTCTCTGCATCTCTGTCTATCGTATAACTTGTATTCATTCACGCACGGCACGTGTAGCGCTAGGGCTGTCACGCCAAGAAAACAGCAATGAGGGCCAAAATTTGTGATTGAGAAAGAAGTTTATTAACATTTGGTTTGTACCTACACATTACATGCCCCCATAGTAGGTACATATATGTATATACGAGCGTTTTTTGACGACGTTAGCATTTTTCCCTGTCACACTTGCCTGCTGGCAAAAAAGTGATGAAGCCTACTTACTTACCTATATATGTATGTATTATTGTATTTTGTTATAAGCACGTTCTCATTTCATTAAAATAGGACAGGACAACCATTATGTAAATAAAATTTATAAATTTTAAAATAAATATATGTATATATTTATATTCATTTTGAAGAAAATTACCGTAGGTATCCCGTTAAAAGTAATAAGTAAGTAAGTACCTAACCAGGTGGTTCGTATCGTAACATGTATTTACGTATTGTTGTTGTAGATTGTAGGTATCTTACAACTTTATAACATTAAGTACCTAGGTTATACTAAATAAGTAGGTACTTACTTATAACTACTTAAAAAAGAAAATTACCGTTCACAATTTGTCGGCAGGTAAAAAAAAGATAAACCATCGTTCCTTTGGGTATTTAAACAGCCATAAACAGAGCACTAGTGGCCGTTTTTAGTTTAGGCCATCGAAATTTACAGTCCGTAAAAACTAACAGCAAAATTGATAATAAGTACTCGTACGCGCGTTTCGTCGCGTTCAAGTCGGCGGCGGCGGCGGGTCACGGCACGACGCACATGTGCTCGCTCGCGCGGGGCCGGCCCACGACTGACGGGCTGCCTGGAGCATCGCGAGCGCTAGTTATTTAACGCGACGCGCTCCACCCACTGCAAGCCCTTGATTTTCAGGATAGTCCAAGCAAAGACTACAATATACATACTGAGATAGACAGGCAACTCGACCAAATTGAAAAGGCATTTAATGCTTGCGTATACAGGCGCCATCTCTTCTGCGGTAGTTACAACTTTTCTTTGAATGTACAAAACATACAAAAAGTGCATCGGTCGTAGGGATTGAACCCCGGATCATCGACTCCAAATACCACCGTCTGTACCCCTAGGCTACTGATGCCTTGTGACAATACGGCGAATTTTGAAATACCTTGACAGCCTAGCCTAGCAATCGCTAGAGCTTCAGAGAGTTCGCCAGCTATCAAGAAGGTGGCACTGTTTTCAATAAGAAACTGGATTTGCATTAAGTTCTAAGTTCGCATAGCATGAGTCCGAGCGCGCGTGTCATTCGCTAGACACGCGTCTGTGGTTTGTGCAATAATGGAGCAAAAAAAAGGTCGGTTGGAAATGGACGGTTGTTTAAATTCGACATTAAACGGTGAATTGTCGTTTTTTACGGTACCAGTGGATTCAGAGAGGTAAGTACTCGTAGGCGTAGGTATCTGCTTGTATTTCGATGGTTCGTTTTAACGTTAGGTACACAGAACAGTTAGGTAGGTAGGTAAGCACCCCACCTCGGCCCCCGAAGAAAATATCTAAGATCGATTTATATAATCGTTTCCTATTTTGAATCAGTATAAACGAAGTAACAAAATTTTTGTATGCCTGGTTTACACTTTGCCGAAATGAGTAGGGAAGTGGGCAGGACCACAGAATAAGTAATAGTACAAGCAGGACGGGCGTTTCGGTAGCGTCCTGCCAACTTCCCTGCTCACTTCGGCATAGTGTAAACCAACACGGCTATCACAAGACGTTCTGCGAGCTCTCTCGATTTATCTCGCACTAAGTACCTATACCTCTCTTTCTAAGTTTTCTAATAAGAGAGAAAAGGATAGTGCGAGAAAAATCGAGAGAGCTCGCGCGCCGTCTTGTGGCAGGCAGTAAGATAATTTAACGCAACCTTACGTAAGTTGAAAACATGTTTTTTTGTTTGTGTAGATAATAATATTGTGTTTATAGCGACATGCCTGCTCGGCTCATATCGCGAGGCTTAAGTGCCGCATATGGACCGACACGGTAACGCGCGGACCCCGCCGTAGCCAGTCGCTACTTGAGTGTTACTGTGTACGCACATGACCTGTTAACCTGTTTTCATAATATATTGTATAACTAAACCGTAAAGAACAACCTTTTACTTACACCCCAGTAGCGAACTCTAAAGTGGTGACCCCGATATAAATTGAATATACTCATATTACGGTTTGGTTCCGGACAGTTAAATACTTAGTGAAATTTTGTGCGTTAAAATATTACCGGAGAAACGGAAACGGCGCCGGGCGGAGGCAACAAGACAACATTAAATTACAAACACAAAGTGCAAATACCGGAGGCGCTCGAGATCATGGCGTATACAGCAGTTATCCTGGCTGAGATTGCCAAGTTGAGCGACCGGATGAGGGACTTGGAGCGGTCGGAACAAAACTACGGCCGAAATTATCGAGGAGGCCGGTCAGCATCCAGAAGTAGGAGTGCTTCACCATCACGCCGCAGTGGCTCCAACCAAGGAAAGAAGGACTGGTTGTGTTATGACCATTATAGGTTCGGTCCGAAAGCGAATAAGTGCGTGCAACCGTGTGCTTGGGACAATAAGTCGGAAAACTAAAGGAGGTGGCACAGGACTCGGCGGAAATCTGTGCCATCACTTCTGGCCGTCGGTTACGGGTGACAGACTTAAATAGTGGACTACGTTTCTTGGTGGACACAGGTGCAAATATTTCAGTGATACCAGCAACCAGGAAACAGTGTACGGGTGAGTGCTCAGAACTTAAACTTTTCGCGGCAAACGGAACGGAAATTAAAACTTTTGGTGTGAAATCGATGCTCTTAGATTTAAAGTTACGTAGGCCATTTCGATGGGAATTTGTCATTGCGAATGTTAAGCAGCCAATACTGGGAGCAGATTTTTTAATTTTTCATAAGTTATTGGTTGATTTAAGTGCCCAGAAATTAATCGATCAGGTGACAGAGCTCAAGGTGAAAGCGCAAATCGTGAGTAGTGATCAGCCTACCATTAGCACTATCGATGATAACCATCCGTACCATCAATTGTTATCCCAATTTCCGAGCATTACGAAGCCCGCAACGTTCAGGGAGGCTCAAGTACATAATATCGTGCATCATATTGAGACGACAGGGCCACCTGTTTACGCTAAGGCAAGGCCATTGCCACCCGATAGATATAAAAAAGTCAGGGAGGAATTTCGCCTTATGCAAGAGCTTGGCATATGCCGGCCGTCTAAAAGTGCATGGGCCAGTCCGTTACACGTTGTAAAAAAGAAAGATGGCGAAATTCGTCCTTGCGGGGATTATCGGGCATTGAATGCAATTACTAAGCCGGATAGGTACCCAATACCGCGATTGCATGACTTCACATATTTATTGGCAGGAAAAAAGTTTTTTTCGAAATTGGATATTAATAGAGCATATCACTGCATTCCTGTGGCCAAAGAGGATATTGAAAAAACAGCCATTATAACACCGATAGGTCTATTTGAGTTTCCCAGAATGAGTTTTGGACTCCGTAATGCTGCCCAGACCTTCCAGCGTTTCATGAATAATTCAGTTCTGGAAGGCCTGGATTTTTTGTTCAATTACCTTGATGATGTACTTATTGCGAGCGACGATGAGGCGCAGCATAAGGAGCATCTAAGGAAAGTTTTCGAGCGTTTTGACAAATTTGGCATAACAATTAATTGGGCAAAATGTAGTTTGGGACAACCGAGGTTAGAATTTCTAGGTCACGAAGTTAGTACCACAGGCATTCGGCCTTTGGATGAAAAAGTAAAGGCTATTGTTGACTACCCTAAACCCGAAACAGTGGAGAAATTGCGTAGGTTTCTGGGCATGTTGAATTTCTATCGTTCACACATACCGGGAGCGGCAGAAATTCAAGCGGAATTAGATAAATATTTAGTTAACGCAAAGAAAAAGGACAAAACACCAATTTTATGGACAAGTGAGGCCGATGTAGCCTTTGAGCAGTGTAAAGCGGGCCTAAAAAAAGCCGTTACACTGGCTCATCCTCGTCTAGACGTGCAGGTAGCCCTCATGACGGACGCTTCGAGTAGTTCGGTAGGAGGAGTTTTGCAACAGTTAGTTAATGGTGTTTGGGAACCTTTAGGTTTTTATTCGAAAAAATTAAATAATGCACAAAAAAGTTATTCCGCTTATGATAGGGAACTTCTAGCCGTGTATATGGCTACAAAGTTTTTCCGTAAGTCGTTCGAAGGACGACCTTTGATAGTGTATACTGACCATAAGCCCTTATGTCATGCATTCCATAAAATAAATAGTAACAATAATGAAACACCACGGCGTACGAGACAACTGTTATTCATCAGCGAGTTTACTACGGACATAAGGCACATAAGTGGAAAAGAAAATATTGCAGCCGACACCTTATCCCGCATAGAGACAATTTTTTGTCCCACGGTACTTGACTACTCGGAACTTGCCGCTGCGCAAGCGAAAGACGAGTACCTGGGACGGATGACGCAGTCGGGTCAAGTCAAAAGTAATAATAACATCGTGTTAAAAGAAATTGCAATACCAACGTGTAGTAGTTCCGTGTATTGCGAAATTTCATCAAATGAGGCAAGACCGTACATACCCGAGAAGCTTAGACGTTTAGTATTTGATAGCGTGCATAATTTGAGTCATCCCGGTATACGTACTTCACGCAAAATGATTTGTAAAAAATTCTTTTGGCCTAGCATGAACAAAGATGTAGGACATTGGGCAAAGTCATGTATACAATGTCAGAGGTCAAAGGTGAACCGACATACAATTTCGAAGCTACAGGCTTTCGAGGACGCTGGTCGGATGGAGCACATACACGTAGATTTGGTCGGACCTCTCCCGACATCTCCACGTGGAAATCGCTACCTACTCACTATTATAGATAGGTTTACTAGCTGGCCTGAGGCTTTTCCAATAGAAGAAATGACAGCCGAGGTTGTTGCCAAGACTATATACGACGGATGGATCACGCGTTATGGTTGCCCGATCAGACTCACGAGCGATCAGGGTCGTCAATTTGAAAGTAGCCTTTTTAGGGAATTAATGGTATTACTAGGCATTAATAAATTCAGGACTACAGCGTACCATCCTCAGAGCAATGCTAAAGTTGAGCGTTTTCATCGCTCGTTAAAGGCAGCCCTTATGGCTAGAATCTGTGACAGCTCATGGGAAGACGAACTATCGACCGTTATGCTAGGATTGCGCGCCGCTAGTCGAAATGACAACGGTGTAAGCGCCGCTGAGATGACGTTCGGTCGCACATTACGATTACCTGCTGATTTTTTCACTACTTCTCAAAATGTAGAGTCAGGTGACCCATTTAGCTTAGTAAATAGTATTCGTAATAAGATAAATAAGCTTAAACCGGTAGCAAAAAGTGCTCTTGACACGCGTACGATATTTGTACACAAGGATCTGCGTACGTGTGAGTTTGTTTTCATTAGAGATGATTCTGTACGCAAGTCATTACAGCCACCGTATAATGGACCTTTTAAAGTAATAGAAAGAGGAGAGAAAGTATTTCTTATTCAATTCCCGAACAAACAAGCTCGCATTTCAATTGATAGGTTGAAGCCAGCTTATGTGTGGAACAACGAGAGTGATACAAGTTCGAGTCCTATAGTACGAGACTCCACTATTAGCGCGCCAAGCGCAAGCGAAACTATCGCACAGTCAACAACCACTAGGAGTGGCAGAGTAGTTAAGAAACCAGTCAGGTTCGCGGACGGTTATTAATGGCGAATACGAAAACAGCTCGTATTAGGTATATATTTTTTTTTACATGGCACTATAGGTCGAAACTTTATTTTCCCTTCCACTACGGTTGGGCAATGATGTTTATGTTATAGCGTAGCATGACGATAGCGGATCTTAGTACTGGCTGGTTAGCATTTACCTACTCATTTGTGTTTATTATAAGACTAGATTATACAACAATGTTTTTATGTTGACGTCTATTGTGTTTTAATGTGAATAACTTTTGTAAGTACGAAACCATTTACATGGAATTAGTTTGTTTTACTTGTTTAAGTTACTTAGTTGAGTTACATTGATTACAAGAGTATTATTATTGTACTTAAGTCATTTTATAAGAATTTAAATATAATACATTGTGTAATGTTTTCATTTTGCGGTGTTAAACGTTGGTACATATTGATTATTGCATATTACATTAAAAGAAACCGACATTTGTTATTATTTCACCGAAGTTATAACAGCAACAAAATCAGAGAACTTTAAGAACGGTTAGTAACGGTGCACATGCACATCTGGCGTCTACTCATTTTTTGTCATTAGAATTCCAAGGCGCCAGACTGCAACTTGACGATTGTAATTTTATGACCGTGCCAAAAAAATCTAAAGTGTTTTGACAGCATTAACAATGTCAGGGTTTATTGCCCACTCGAAACGCTGTTATCCAAGCTAGTTTACGGGAACTGTGAAACTATTTATGCGTGTTTCTCACAACCACTTGAAACAATATGGAGTTCTAACCATTAGAAAAAGACCTTTGTTTGTATTGAACTTTGTGGATACTGTGGGTCATTAATTATCATGAGCCAATGCTCTTGAGTTAATTTTGAACTGTAGCTTTAGCTAATATTATTTTGTCAAGTGTTTCCTATCAGTGAGGACTGAGAACATTGAGATAAAATTAAGTTACAGAAATATTTGTTTAAGTTAAGCGTTTGACAAATCGTTATTTAAGATATCCGAGATAAGTTTATGAGCACTCGGACTGCTGATTTCAAGTATGTATTTTTAGAACTATTTACAAATGTGGTTAGCGATCCCGCAAGAGAGATCATTGTAATAGTTTTATGATTTTATTTTTGTTTTAAAGGGGGAAATTGTATAGCGACATGCCTGCTCGGCTCATATCGCGAGGCTTAAGTGCCGCATATGGACCGACACGGTAACGCGCGGACCCCGCCGTAGCCAGTCGCTACTTGAGTGTTACTGTGTACGCACATGACCTGTTAACCTGTTTTCATAATATATTGTATAACTAAACCGTAAAGAACAACCTTTTACTTACACCCCAGTAGCGAACTCTAAATGTTGTTTTTGGTGTCATTTAATAGGTTAAGGTCTAAAACGGTTAGGGCAATGAAAATTGTGTAACTAGGGTAATCCGTTTAGAAGTAATTAGGGGTTTTGGATAGTGAAAATTGACAAACGTAAAATTTTGTACGTTTCTGTTCTGTAAACTTTTTGTATTGTAATAGTGTATAATAGGCAGGTTAATTGCTTTGTTTCACAGGATAGGTAAGTTCTTTGCTATTACGGGCTATAGGTAGGTACTGCGGGTTTGGAGTAGCCCCCTCAGTCACACCCTCCACTTTAATATTAATTCGTCGGCCGGTAATTTTAATGTTACGGTATTTACAACTAGATACGAGTGCCACTACCATGATAGTTATTTATGCATAAGCCATAGTTGACAACCCTAGAGCGACCGCAGACCGTAGGTATGAAAAGTGTAGTACCTACATACATGAGATTGATTTCTGTACTTATCTCTTTTGTGGTAATATCCATTAGCAACGGGGTATCGGGCATGCTTTCTGAGCATGTGCAGTAGTGAACATGCGTCTACGCAGCCGTCTTGGTTCTAACTTACGTGATAGGGATTATATTATTAGGGGTCCTGGGTTCGAATCCCGGTAAGGGCATTTATTTGTGTGATGAGCACGAATATTTGTTTCTGAGTCATGGATGTTTTCTATGTATTTATTTCTCTATATAAGTATGTATATCGTCGTCTAGTACCCATCCATAGTACAAGCTTTGCTTAGTTTGGGACCAGGTCGATATGTGTAAGATTGTCCGAAAAATATTTATTTATTTATTTTTTATTTATTTATATGTACCTACAGATTTCCGCTTATACTTATATATATTATAGATGAAAATGCACTGTAAATAGCCCTCCTGCACTCATGCGCTCAAAATCAGTTGCTTCTCTCAGCTATTAGTTAGCCGGATTTTGCTACTTAGACCTTACTCCGAATATAATCCGATAGGGATTACATCACAGAAAAGTAAATTAATTTCATCATCACAAAAAATTGTATCATTATGACTTAAGGCGCCGTAGGTTCATGGTCTTTACGGTGCGTTTAAATAAATTAAAAAGTATTCACTATTTTCCCTCAAACATTATATTGCCGATTTTAGAACCAATTTTAATATGTTTAGCTTTTGTGCATAATTTGTTACGAATGTTTTAAGTGTATTTTAGACCTAGGTATGTTCGTGATTTTTTTTTTATCGAGCGAAAATTGCTTAATCATGTTTCGAATTATCACTGATCTCAGTGATCTCGCTGCAGAAAAGCCTCAAGATTACTATTCGTATTTTTTGAAACCATATTAATAAACAGACGCATTACTTAGGTATATTGTTTCAATAACTCTGTTCGCTTAACTTCGGCGCCTTAAGTTTAAACGATTATCCGAGAGATAGTGCTTCTGATAGTACCTATTATCAAGGCAATATTTAAACTGACATGTGTTATTGACTGATAAAGAAAATTCCACATTCCGTATTCTATATTATTTGGCTGACGTGCCGGATTTGACGGATTTGTGTCTAAAAGAGTTGTGTGAAAACATTAGGATTTTTTTTATACAACGACGGTGGCAATCAAGCTTACGGCATAGGATGATGGATTTTGGAGAACTTTGGGCGCATATTAGAGATGGTTTCTGGTCAGTTACCTAACATTTTAATTACGATTTTTTTTTTATTGAACCTGCCTAGGTACTTTATTACCACCTTAAGCCAGAATTACATTATGCCAAAGTGAGCAGGGAAGTGGGCAGGACGGGCGTAATACCGCATTTTACGCCCGTGCTGCCCACTTCCCTGCTCGCTTATCGGCGTAATGTAATCACGGCTTTAAAAAAAAAGTGTTTGCATGTTTATTTTCGCCACTTGTGTACCAATTTTTTCAATAAGTAAATTGTGTTAATTTAATACACGGAGTGTAGTTCAAACTTGGTCTCAAGCTATACACTTAAGTATGAAAGAAACGGCGGTATATAGGTACATAGTCATCAGTTCATCACATAATTACCTATTGCCTACCTATGTATTCGCAAATATGTAGGTAGGTACGACTTGGCTCGTACCGTACGAGCCACTAAAACTCAATGATTGACATTTGAGGGTAGAAATTAAACTCATTCAAGTAATATAATTAACCATTTATAATGTTTATTGATCATCCTAGTACCCACAACACAAGCCTTACTGAGCTTACCGTGGGCCTAGGTTGATTTGTGTAAGATTTGTCCCATAATATTTATTTATTTATTTATTTATTTATCATCACATCATCATCACATCAGCCGAAAAACGTCCACTGCTGGACATAGGCCTCCCCCAATGTTTATTGATATTATAGTGTAATTTAAATTATGTTATGTAATTCTCATACAGGGTGTGGCCTGTAATAGGAGCAAAAAATTAAACGGTGGATTATTAAGCTTGTGAACAATTATTTCCAATTTACAATACAAGTAAACTTAATTTAAAGAAAAAAAAAACCTATTGGGTTTAATTTGAAAAATATTTTTTTTTTATTTTTTTTCTGCTTCTGATTTGAAAAATGTTTTTTTTTTGTTTTTTTTTCAAATTAAGTTTACTTGTATTGTTTTACTCTTCTGAAGTGCTCTAAGTAACTTTTTATTTTAAAAACACTAATTTTTTTTTATTAAATTTAAAAAATCACAAAAATATTTTTAAAAACAAAAATGCAAAAACTATTATGACCCATTACATAATGTTACCTCAAAATCTGCATTGACTGCTGTGCTATGATGTCGTGTTGCCAAGATACATTACTTGGAGGTCATAATTTTAGATCAAAATATCTCCGAATCCAAAAAAATATTAAAATAAATGGGTCACAATTGGTTACTACAAATGCTCTAAGGAAGCATTCTTTTGAATATTTGCTCCTATTACAGGCCACACTCCGTATATGTATCTCAATAATAATTAATAAGTAAATCATTCTATAAAATGTATTTCAATATGAAAAATGGTATTTTGTTGGCAACATTGGTTGTTCGTTTTTAGTAAGAGGTAGTTAAGAAAATTACTGATTCCTTACCGGTCACTAAGAGAACCTTACATATATTCAAGTATTACTTACTTAATAAATTATCCTATTTAATAGTCAAAGTGGTATTAATCACGGGACCTCACAGTGAACTATGTAGAACAAAGCTAAATGGACAAAATTATTTTTGATTTTATTTGACTTATTTATGCATAGTGCATAATTTATAAAAGCTTGAATAATCAAACGAAATGTTACAATTCCTGTATATCTTATATTAAATCATCCAACAATTTAAAAACAGTCCTAAACTAATAAAAATAAAATAACAAACAATTGGCTTTTAATTAAAAATAACGATTAAACAAATGAGTACCTAGTTAATTGTCAATGATTTAAAACTTAACTAATGATAATGACCTGTAATGATAATGAGTTGTAAACTAAATACTTTTATCTATTCATCGTCTGTAGATTCAGTCATCAGATAAATCATTAAAAGAGTCATTACTATTTACAGTATGAAAACTAGAGACTACGCCTATATTTGAATTATTAATACTAGGCGGAATCAATAAAGCTAAAACGTCAGGCGGCAGCTGGCTTGTTTTTTGTCTGGGAGCGTCTCTGAAGCTGTTAATCAAAGGGTCAGATGTTATCATTAACATATTAAGTAAATCTCTGTTCGTGGCTTGTCGTGCATGATCGTTTTTTTGTATGGTGTTCCATATACCTCCTGAAATCCTTATTGCGAGCCTCCAGAGCTTCTTCAGAAAGCTGGCCAATCGGTAACAGAGCTGATTGAATTATGTCAACACTGTGAATTAAAATTTTATGAACTGTAGCGAGCATATTGTACCACGAAGAGAGATTTAGGTAAAGTGTTTTAGTCTCTTGTGCCAATTTGCTGAATGCCTCTATATTAATATCATATCCTGAAGACAATGCTCGCAGTAACGTATAATTTAATTTTAATTTTATTAGTGACACATGACCCTGTGATTTCAGCGCTCAGCTCAGAATTTTCGAAAAATTTTCGGGCAGTATTTCCAAATCCTGGTTGTGGTTTATCTAATTAATCCCATTTTAGTTTAAAAGTTATGTTGAATTTCTTCTGCACGTTGCTTCACACTAGCTTTATCTGATTCACTTTTTCACATCAAGACGGTAGCTAATGTGAAGCAAACACACAAAACATCTAATTCTAGCGTGAAACAAAGATTATCTTTATTTGGGGTAAAATCTAAAAAAAAACAAAACACCGCTGTGCTGAAGAAGTTTCGGTCAAAGTGTTACAAACTTTCCCGTCAATCATGGTCAGAAGCATTTCATGATTGACAGAAATTTCAGTCCCATTTACTTTGCATATCGTAGGCAATAAAGCAGCGGTCGGCAACAGGCGATGCGGCCCGCGAGACCCTTGCTTGCGGCCCGCGAGCCTCCCTGGCTGTTTTGTATGTGAAGGTCGTTGAATTCAGAATTTTGGAATTCCCTGATAAAGTCACAAATAATAAAGAAGTGCGGCCCGCGTAATTTTTGTTAGCTCCTATGTGGCCCTTGGTTGCTAAAAGGTTGCCGACCCCTGCAATAAAGCATCTATCTCTTCCAAGGTTTTATTCGTTTCCGAAAGGGTTAGGTCTTTCGTTTCTTTGGAATAGATACATTTTATTGGACGACAATACGAAGTAGAAGACGGACGAGGATTCTGCCAAACAATAGTGCCTTCATCATCCCGTAATTGAAGAGGCACAAATGAAAATGCAAACAAATATTCATCCGTGGCGTCAGTGGTAGTGAATTTTGACGACCGCTTTAGCCTAGTTGGTAGTGACCCTGCCTACGAAGCGAGAGGTCCTGGGTTCGAATCCCGGTAAGGGCATTTATTTGTGTGATGAGCACGAATATTTGTTCCTGAGTCATGGATGTTTTCTATGTATTTAAGTATTTATTTCTCTATATAAGTATGTATATCGTCGTCTAGTACCCATAGTACAAGCTTTGCTTAGTTTGGGACTAGGTCGATATGTGTAAGATTGTCCGCAAATATTTATTTATTTATTTATTTATTTATTTATTATTTATTTTTGTTTGTATCTAGAATGAACGGAACTTCCATCACAACCCCACTTACTAATTAATTTAAGTGAAGAACAAAAAGGTGCCAAATTACTTAAGACCTTTTTTTCAGCCAAAACCAAGCGTCCAAATCGAAAGTCCAGCAGTCTCCAAGTCGCCATGCATGCATTATGTGCAATATAATTGAGAACTCCCTAGTCGTCAATATCGATCATTATCAGGGCACGGTAGTGCCCCGGCCAAGACGAGCCAAGCGAAGCGCAAGGGCAGGCACTACCTACCTTTTCTCGATGCGCTTCGTCGTTTTTTTGAACCCTCATAACTTTTGTTTGGATTATACCAGATAAACAAAATTCTCGGGATATGATGTCAATAGTGAACTTATTAAACATATAAAGTTTCAATTGCATAGCTTTATACTTTAGATTTTATTGATATCTAAAAAACGCCGATTTCGTCACTGACTCAACTCACGTTGATCATCAAAACCTCTAGGGTACTTCCTGAAGTCCTAGAAAGCTGAAATTTGTATGTAAGCTAGTATTAGTACACATTCAACAAAAAAAAAATAAAAAAAAAATAACTTTTACCCCTCTTAAACTAGGGGATGCAATTTTGTATGAGGGAAAATTGAAATAGGGACTCCTTATTATAAATAATAAAATACGTAATTCAGGATTTTTAGTATATAACCCCCCCCCAACCCTTTAAATTAGGGGATGGAAGTTTGTATGGGTTTTCCTATAAACTTCTTTAGAAATTACCTTACAAAAAGGAATGAGATCCCACGAAAAACATTATATGTAAAGTGACTGCCAGACTCCCTAGCTCATATAGCTTTCAGCGTTAAAAAGATATCAGATCATAAGGAGCGCCAAGCTTCCTACTCCACACGGCGTAACCTACCACTACCCGCCACGCTCTTAAAATTCTATATCTTGGCTAAAAAGTGTGGACCCGTCGCTTATTAATGTCGCTTATAAATTCATTCACCGCGAGAGTCTATGCGGCGACCGGGATGTGCCCAACAGAGCTATACTTTTTAGCCAAGATGTAGATTTTTTAGAGCGTGGCTGGTAGTGGTAGGCTGGTAGGTTACTCCGTGTGGAGTAGGAAGCTTGGTGCTCCTTATGATCTAATATCTTTTTAACGCTGAAAGCTATATGAGCTTAGGGAGTCTTGGCAGTCACTTTACATGTAATGTTTTTGGTGGGATTCTATTTAGCTATTACAAGTTGTTAATAAACCTTTGTGTTGGAATTAAATGAACTTCTGTTTTCTGCTATGTTATCCATTGTACAGTCATCGGCATAAATATATGATGGAACAAAGGTCGCAAAAATATCTGATGACAACTCTATTCCTAGAGCCGTAAGAGCGTGTCAGATATGTTTGCGGCCTTTGATTCATCATATATTGATGCCGGTCACTATACCTACCTACTATTTGTAGATTAACAAGATCAATGTGCATGGTCACTGGACTTATAGCGAATGATGCATTGTTATTCTTACTAACTTTACCATCTAGGTAGATATTATTAATTTACATCTATCTATTACTCGTAAAACAAAGTCCTGTTAGTGACACCATTTATAATTCAAGAACGGCTGGACCGACATGTAAGTAGGTATGATTTTAGATTTTTTGGATTTGTCTCTGCTCCGAATAGCAGAATAACTTCAAATTATCAAAAACTGACCTTCCTTCATTTTCTCATTGTGTATGGCTATACGAAGTTCGCGGGCTCAGCTAGTATAGTTATATAGCTTTAAAAAAAAAGTAGGTTATGGTTGCGTGTGTTCGTCACTGCCTGATTTATCTTAATTTTATTCTTTAATAGATTTTCTATCAAAATCAAGCAGTAGGTACCTGCGCACTGCACTTTCTGTTATATTTGTAATATTTGTGTCGTCATGTAAGTAGTTTGTGTAAAGGATTCACTGAAAATCAGCGTCGGGGTTTTCCATGCCCCGACACATGCTGAGTGGACTCCTTTTTGAGACCACCCTCAACATTGTACTTCTTTTTATTTTTTTCCTAGATTTAAGCATTTGTATTTAATGTTGTGGTTGTGTTTATCAAATAAATCATTAATTCATTCATTCATTCAAAATCATAAAAAAAAGAAGTTAGTACCTAGTAGGTAGATTGAAGTTAATAACAATCCACGAATACGGTGTCGATACAAATCCGATAGGGTTTAACGAATTTTTCTGTTCATCGAAATGTATTTTTCTTTTTATAAATGTAATACATTACCTAAATAAAATAACCGCACAAAATTTTTTTTTAAATGTAGTTTGAGAATTTAAAACATTTTAGGTGATTTGCAGCGTGACTATGAAACATAATTATATGCATTAATATCTGTTAACCTTTTCAAATAATCTGACGGATCGGTGCGACCAACGCGATTAGGTAGGTACGCAACAAAATCAAAGATGTGATATTTTAAAATCTTAAAATGTGATCCGTAAATAAGACAATCAAATCTACTGTATCCATACCTCGTGCTTGGCATTTTGTGTTTTTTATTTATATTCGCTACCCCTGCTTGCTTGCGTTGTCGGGTAAAAATAACAAAATGTCAAGTCCGAAAAACAGGCCTTATTCAGGGTAAGTGGAATTACAAATAGGTACCTAACAGTAAAAATAATAATAGTTATATAATAGATTTAAAAATACCTAATTAAGTCGCAATTGATTCTTGTATAATACATATATTGACCTTATTGAGACTTCAGTAAGAATACAGCAATAGAAATGTAGTAACGTATGCGGAATGAAATTTGGACAACGTTTTAAATAGAGATTAAATAGAGAGACAGCAATTGCATCTTACAGTTAATTTAAAGTCTCCATATTTGTCAATCAATCTGGTTTCATGGGCATTGGATTTTTTCTCTTGAAATTATGGCAAATCGAGAGGAACGACGTCGCGTAACTATTTGTAATTTCTACAGTAGGTACACACTCCCTACGGCCGAAACTGAAGATAGTGAAACATTTTGTGCAAATGGGTGAGAGCTAAAGCTTTGTTTATATTATTTTTGTGTCCTTTTCTTTGAGAAAGAATACTACTAAAAGGACTGGTTCAAGGAAACATTCGAGCTTTAGCCATTTTTCTGAGGGGGCTCGATTAAAGAAAAATACGGCCGGCCGAGTCGCAAAATCTTACAGAGAGCTCAGAGGAAAATCAAATATGACAGCAAAACTGTAAAAACATATCTTAAATCTGTAAAAATAGTAAAAACATAGGTATATAGCCTCCTGAGGGCATTGGCTGAGAGATTTGATTGTCATTACTTGAATCATTGTCATATGATTCATGTAATGACAAACAAATCTTAGTAAACTGCGTCGGTAGTGGGGGGTAAGTGACCACATAATGTGGTCATATGCGTCCAGCTGTCGCCGTACTTTATATATTTAATTTTACCTATTTTATAATTTTTTGCTGTGTTTTGTATTTTTGTAATTTGAATGATCCTAGTTGGTCGAAATAAATGAATTTATTATTATTATTAAAGACATGGGCATCTTCAATCGTTCAAGAAAAGTAAAGCCCGCCGTCTCCGATAATCATAAACTTACTCGGAAAATGCGGCTACGTCATTTGGTCAAAAAATGTAAAATGGGATTTATGGGTGACGAATCATATGTCACTTAAAATGGAAATTCGTGGCAAGGTAACTTTTATTTTTAAAACACCAATGGTCCAACGGACGATAACGTGAAATATGTCGAGCATACGAAGTTTCCTAAAAAAAAGGTTTCTTAAGGAAGATAAAATTGCGCCTAAAAAAATGCTATCATCAGTATTTTCGACAGCGATGGATGGATGGACAGGGACGGACTGTCGTAAATCATTTCGCATTGGAGTAAACTTTTTTTGCATTGAACGTCGTGAAACACACACACACACTATTATAAAACATTAATATTTATAAAAATATGTGTTTTTTTATTTAATACGACATTGAACTTAGTCCACAGTCCGCATACGTTACCTAGCATTAGTTTATATTTAGAGATTTAGAAAAAAATGAAAACATATAAAAAAAGCCGGCGAAGTGCGAGTCGGACTCGCGCACGAAGGGTTCCGTACATATCTATAAAAATATTTATTTTATTCTGTTTTTAGTATTTGTTGTTATAGCGGCAACAGAAATGCATCATCTGTAAAAATTTCAACTGTAATAAGTATCACGGTATCAGTGAGATACAGCCTGGTACAGACAGACAGATAGACAGACAGACAGACAGACAGACAGACAGCCAGACAGACAGACAGACGGACAGACGGACAGCAGAGTCATAGTAATAGGGTCCCGTTTTACTCTTTGAGTACGGAACCCTAAAAACCGGTCAAGTGCGAGTCTGACTCGCGCACCGAGGGTTCCGTACAAACGTTCATACACCATACCCGTCAGTCCTGTCACGACCCCATTCATGCTTGAACAATCTTAACAGCTCATAGTAGAAGTTACCGTTGTACAGCGCCATCTGCATTTTGGAACTAATAAAATAACTTGCAACCTAGTATGTTTGTTTATCAGCGATATGTTTTTATTACCTACGCGTACCGATTTCGATTATTATTTTTGTATTTGAAAGGAAGGACGTTAACGACAATCTCATAGGAATTAGAATACATAAAATTTAATACAAAAGTAATCAAATTACAAACATAATTAAGAAATGATTTTTGATAAATAAAAAAAATACGCTAGATTAGAGGTATCGTTTTATTTTTCATGTATTATTTATGTTACTTTTAATCATATGTATGTAACAATTTCAGAATTTTCGCTTGGTAAACTTCGGAGATACGAGTAAGGGGGGGGGGGGGGGGGGTAAATTTTTTCAACATATTCCTTGATAAATCAAAATTTAACAATCGTAAAAAAAATATGGTTTTAGGAAGCACTAATCAAGCCCTTACATATGACACCCCACTTGATCTATTAACTAGAATGAATTTTTAACCCCCTCATATTCGTCATTTACACAGAAAATAAAAATGTATTTTTAAATTTTTTATTCTCCATACACGTGTCTTAACTTATTGTTTCTAATTTAAATATGACATACAAGAAAATATATTTTACTACTAAGATATTAATTATTTTCTTGACTTTCATTAAATTTAGTTCTTTTTATTGTATTTTTTAAATTGATAAAAAATATGGCACTTATGTAAAACTATGATTTTTTCATTAACTGTCCTATTTTGAACCATAAAATAGTTTTGGCCGCCTAAATCGGTTAAATCGACGTCTGTGGGCCCCCTCATAATCCACAGTCCATGCATATTGAAAACTCTCAAGCTCGGACTAGATGCGGTCACGTTCTATAATTTAGGACCCTTTTCGCAAAAATATTATTTGTACCTATTCCTATACAATTTGACAGGATTGTCAACCTTAAGTGGGTCCCAAATTTAATTAAAGTTCGTGACTGCACCCCCTGGTTGACCGCCCCTAGTTGAATGATACCTCGCATCGGTCGGTCGACGAACGGCTGTACAACTGTAGGTTAGGTTTCTACAATTATATTATTTTCACTAAACTACCTCCAATTCTCAATTCCAGGAGCCTATCCGACGCTCTAGGCGTAGAATGGGCACCACGACACCTGCCCATGGCCCGTCGTCTCCAGACCCTCGGCGCCATCGGCTGGATCAGCCTGGTGCTGTTCGGCGACGGGCTCAGCATCTATCTGTTCATCCGGCTGCTGTACTCGCAGTACTGGTGGCTGACCATCCTGTACGCCGTGTGGATGTTGCGGGACATAGAGACGCCGGCTAAAGGGGGGAGGCGGTAGGTTATCTTAAACAACATACGTGACCTCTAATGGCAGTGCTAAATGCTGATCATAGTTCTCTAAATAACATATTTAAACTCCAACGGATTCGGCTCCCAGGCGAATCCCCAACTTAAACAGAGTTGAGGCCTTTCTTTACTATATGTCTATAGAACGAAAAGATTTAGATAGCATTAGTCCGTAGGCTGATGAGCAGAAATTTATATATGGTTGCCCATGGCCCGTCGTCTCCAAAGTCAAAAGATGAGTGACCTTTTATGTTAAATGTGGCGTGGTGAAAGATGTGCTGAACCGCTGTTCTAAAGTACATTGCGCTATCAAATTTTGTTGACTTTATAACTCTTAAGAGGCTACCCGAGGGTTTCATCGATTTTTGACTAGTTTTGAATCGATACAAATACTTTTGCACTACAGATAGAATTATAAGGTAAACGGTTATCGATTCTTCAATCTTTAATCTCCATGTTTGTGTACCATATTTTGAAAGTAATAAATAGTTATTTTTTAATGATTTTTTTAAACATTGTCTAAAAAAACACCTTCTTTGTTATAAGATTGCTGTGAAAGATCTAACATATACGAAATCAACATATTTGAGTTCGTCTCTGGTGTTTCTATAAACGTGTGTAGGGTTTTGACTTTAAACTAATTAAGACAAAAGTTATGGCCAGAAAACCTGTTTTTTGGTCTAAAATTGTTCTACTTTGATGCCAAATATCTCGAAGACAGTGATGTTTGAAGTAAATATGGGATGATATATTGCTTAAAACTGTTGATGTTAATATGATAAGCTACAAAAAACATTAGAAAACTAAGGGATTCAGATTGAAGGTCATTGGCGTATGGGATCCCCTTAACAGATTCCGTCTTCTGGCCCAAATGTATTTTACTGCCTCAACCACAATATCTCTCTCTCTCATTTTATACGACATAATACTAATAGTAGGTTTAAACCAGTTGTGGTTGCATGTTAAAAATGTTTCCAATATGTCACATGTTTCAACCCATTTTATGTTCTATTCCAGGATCGAATGGGTCAGAAACTGGTCCTGGTGGCGCTTCTACCGCGACTACTTCCCCCTCAAACTAGTCAAGACCGCTGAGCTGGATCCTTCTAGAAACTACCTCTTCGCCTGTTTCCCCCACGGCGTCGTCTGCGCCGGCGCCTTCGGCGCATTCGCCACCAACGCCTTGGACTTCTACAAGACTTTCCCAGGGATGAGATGCAATATGATTACCATCGGAGGGCATTTTCTGGTGCCGTTCTTTAGGGATTTTGTCATGGCGTTGGGCTCTTGTTCGTCTTCTAGGGAGAGTTTGATGTATCTGCTGGATGCGAGCAAGCATAAAGGGAACTGTGTGGCGTTGATTGTTGGGGGTGCTGCTGAGGCTTTGGATGCTCATCCAGGAGAATACAGCGTGATCCTGAGCAGGAGGAAGGGATTCGTCCGCATTGCAATGGCGTCTGGGTGAGAATCTTATGTTCATTATTTTACTACCGTAACATTGTGAATTTGGACTTTCAAAAACAGGGTTTGTACCCCACCTCGTACCACTGAGATTTTCAAAAATTATCTTAAGGCGAAGGAAAACATTGTGATGAGCCGATCTAATCCCAACGAGGTATGGTTTTCGCTCTGCGTTGGAAGCTCAGATGTTAAATAGTGGCTTTCTTAAAACTACCTAGTGCCTTGCCTATACGCGAAACA
This sequence comes from Epinotia brunnichana, assembly GCA_963854355.1. Classification (NCBI taxonomy): domain Eukaryota; kingdom Metazoa; phylum Arthropoda; class Insecta; order Lepidoptera; family Tortricidae; genus Epinotia; species Epinotia brunnichana. The sequence goes on along the minus strand of OY977945.1, from coordinate 5,472,471 downwards.
TTTTTTTCTAAATCCTACATTTAAGGCAGTTACTTTTTGCACTGAGGATAGGATAAAAATGATCCAACTATACCAATGTATATGGTTGGTTTATATTTGAGAATTGTACCTGAAAATAAAATAACAAGGTTTTTAATATACATTGGTGTGATAAAGGGCTTTCCTTATAGTTTTAACTTGCGGATGTTTATATTCGCCAGTTCGCCATTTATCGATATTATCTGAATGAACGACCTTTAAATGAACCACATGATCTCATATCTGCTAGTACACATTAGTAGCTTGTGTACTTATTTTTAGTCCGTCCGTATCTCTTTTTTTAACCGACTTCAAAAAAAGGAGGAGGTTCTCAATTCGGATGTATTTTTTTTATTTTATTTTTTTAATGTTTGTTACCTCAGAACTCCGTCATTTATGAACCGATTCGTACAATTCTTTTTTTAACTGAAAGTATATGCTTCCAGATTGGTCCCATTGCCATTGTTTCCAAAACCCCAGTTGGATGATGGGAACCATGAGGAATTGAGGGAACTCCTCAAATATATTAGGCACGCGTGTAGTAATTTCGGTATTTTCTATTATAACTCGTGTATTTACACCCGTAAATCATAAATTTGGTGAAGTGGAAGTGATGATGAAGACCACAGATGGCTTGTGGAACTTGTCAATGATGTACTTCAAACTATATAAGTACGTCACAGATTCTGTTATTATTCCGTTGAAATAGCAAACAATGAAGTGCCAAAGGTAATTCTGAGATCCTTGAGTAAATCGACGGAAGTCCTCAAATATTATCGGCCCACATACAGCGATCTGGTTTATTGGTCTAAAAATCAACGCTTTTGTTCTCGAAAATCAGTTCATGTGGTAAATTGGAAAAAAAATGTGGAAATGTTAATGTGGCTTGGCGGAGTACTGAATTGAAGTCGGTTCAAACTTTGTTTTGAAAGTAAATTATTTGTTTTGCTGAGCATTGATCAGTATTTGTAATACCCAATTTATTGAACTGAGCTGAGTGTCAACGTGATCTACGACCTTATGTTGATTTTACTGCATTAAGGTAGGTGATTGGTGTAGGTAGGTACGCACTTAACCTTTAACTTCAATTTAAGAAGTGTTCAGTCAGTAGCACAGTCGGTTAGGTAGCTATAGCTACGCGTATAAAGAGGTCAGAATAATCTGGACACATCTGTATAACAAGTCAATAAGGTCTTGTTTAGATCATTTTGAGCTCTTCCCCCGCATAGTTTTTCGGGTACTGTAGGTACGTTTCTTAATACACTGAAGTTAAAGGTTACGTAGGCTCATTGCGCCGGTTACCGACCACCTCATTTAGTAAGCCGGTTTTCGACCACTTAGATGAGTTGGTGAATTAGAAGGATACTATATTTATTTGTAAAACACCTTCTCCTTCAGATGGTCACTAACTGAAGCTGACGCTTACTAAGTTCCCTATTTCCTCACACGGACTGACCAATGTATATATACCTACCTTAACATTCATAATAATAGTTCTTCATTTCCTTGTTCAGAGCCCCGCTGGTACCAGTATTCTCATTCGGCGAGTCCGACGTCTTCCGCCCCCTGAATAACCCTCAACACAGCTTTCTTCGCCGCTTCCAAGAGGCAGTGCGACGTTGGACCGGCATCTCACCCATGTTCCCCATCGGCCGAGGAGTGTTCCAGTATAACTTCGGTGTGGTGCCACTCCGTGCGCCCGTCACTACTGTCGGTGAGTGATTGTTGCCAGCTCGTGCAGGCCGGCAACTCCCCAATATTCCCCATCGGCCGAGGAGTGTTCCAGTATAACATCGGCGTGGTGCCGCTCGGTGCGCCCGTCACTACTGTCAGTGAGTGATTGTTGCCAGCTCGTGCAGGCCGGCATCTCCCCAATATTCCCCATCGGCCGAGGAGTGTTCCAGTATAACATCGGCGTGGTGCCGCTCGGTGCGCCCGTCACTACTGTCAGTGAGTGATTGTTGCCAGCTCGTGCAGGCCGGCATCTCCCCATTATTCCCCATCGGCCGAGGAGTGTTCCAGTATAACATCGGCGTGGTGCCGCTCGGTGCGCCCGTCACTACTGTCGGTGAGTGATTGTTGCCAGCTCGTGCAGGCCGGCATCTCCCCAATATTCCCCATCGGCCGAGGAGTGTTCCAGTATAACATCGGCGTGGTGCCGCTCGGTGCGCCCGTCACTACTGTCGGTGAGTGATTGTTGCCAGCTCGTGCAAGCCGGCATCTCCCCAATATTCCCCATCGGCCGAGGAGTGTTCCAGTATAACATCGGCGTGGTGCCGCTCGGTGCGCCCGTCACTACTGTCGGTGAGTGATTGTTGCCAGCTCGTGCAGGCCGGCCGGCATCTCCCCAATATTCCCCATCGGCCGAGGAGTGTTCCAGTATAACATCGGCGTGGTGCCGCTCGGTGCGCCCGTCACTACTGTCGGTGAGTGATTGTTGCCAGCTCGTGCAGGCCGGCATCTCCCCAATATTCCCCATCGGCCAAGGAGTGTTCCAGTATAACATCGGCGTGGTGCCGCTCGGTGCGCCCGTCACTATAATACTGTCGGTGAGTGATTGTTGCCAGCTCGTGCAGGCCGGCATCTCCCCAATATTCCCCATCAGCCGAGGAGTGTTCCAGTACAACATCGGCGTGGTGCCGCTCCGTGCGCCCGTCACTACTATCGGTGAGTGAGCGTTGCCAGCTCGGGCTGGACCGGCATCTCCCCAATGTTCCCTATCGGCCGAGGAATGTTCCAGTACAACTTCGGCGTATTGCCACTCCGTGCGCCTGAACTACCGTCGGTTAGTGAACGACATTGCCTGCGCTGCTGCCAGGTAGCGCGCCCATGAGCAGGTGTTGAGTGATATGTTTAGAGCTATCAAGCACTTTATCAAGAGCACTGTGCTGTACTCGTTACGTCTAATAGTGAAATTATAGGTACTGTGAATCCACCACAGGCGACTGCACGTGTGCACTGCTAAGTTTCTCGGCTCTCGCACACTACAGGTACACCTCCGAGTTTCAATTCACCCGAGCGCGGTCGATGTACAATCGGCCTCATAAGTCCTTGTCGTTTTCACTTGTTTGACAACTTCAGCATGGCAGTTTAACATGACGTTTAATGCGACACGGTACAAAGGTGTTAAGCCCCTTGTGCGGCTGACCATACCACGATCGATTTATTAGACAGACTGTCCCTACGAACTACTATACTATTCATTCCGTTGTTTTGGCTAATATTAAAGGCCTCCACACACCGGTCGCGGGCGCGGGTCGGGTCCGCGGCGGGCCCATGTTCGATGTGTGTTTGAAGTGTAGTCTCAATGTTTTACAACTTGCGCGGGCCCGCGCCCGACGCGCGCCCGACCCGAGCCCGCGACCGATGTGTGGAGGCCTTTAAAGTCTGACCTATTTTGCTTTTCCCACTATAAAGGGATAGGAATACTAAACTAAATTATACTAAATTATTTATACCTGAATTTGTTAAAAAAATCCTTTTGTGTAACTCTTTTGTGCAATCTCCATTCAGTGGTAGATAAGTAGTATCTCAGTTCAAGTCATCTTTCCCATTGGTCACTCGGGGTATGTGCCATTTTGCTGGTCGATATTTTATAAAACTGTTATTGGGAATGTTCTAGCTTATACTTTACTTCAATAAACGGTTTCCTTACAGTCGGCACTCCCATGGTGGTTCAGAAGAATCTGGAACCGACTGATGCTGAAGTGGACGCCGTGCACGCTCAATTCACTGAGAAACTGGTGAGCCTCTTCGAATCGGAGAAATACAAGTACTTGAAGAACCCGGAAAACACGCATCTGGTCATCACGTAACAGAATAGTTAATACGCGCTTCGAAACAGAAGAGCTGGTAAATTCCTACCTTTTAAGAGTTATAATCTAGAGTTTATGTCAAAGGAAAGTATTTGTGTTGTTCCCAGGTAAAAGGTTTTTGTTGGTATTGTGTGCCGACGGAGTTTCCATAACTTCGAAAATTTCCCAATGGAAAGGTCTTCATAATTTCTCAAATTATCCTATAGGGAATTAGGTAAAACATTTTTTTTTATTCTTGTGAAAATTTCCCGAAATTTCCGAAAACTTTCTCATGTTTTTTGTGAACTTTCCACAACTATTGCACATTTTGTATTTGTTGGTAGTCAAGAAAGACGTTTTTTTAAATGAATCCTTATGCCAGAGGCTCTAGTATAAGTATTATCGATACAATACGTTTTCGAAAGCGTTTGCGTTTAGTTTTAATTTGTATGGAAATGCGAACAGCGTCTCTGGTGGTAACTATTAGGAACTACGCGTTGCCATACAAATTGAAGCTAAATGCAAACGCGTTCGAAAACGTAGGTATATGTATCGATAAAACTTATACTATAGTCTGGATGTTTAGGTATTTAAAAAAATGTAAACAAAAAACACCACGTGACTTGGTCATTCAACCAATCATAGCAACTTTTTGTATCTATGGTATTATCTTATTGGCTGAAAGACCAAGTCACGTGGTGTTTTTTGTTTACATTTTTTTTAATACCTAAACGTCCAGACTATAGAGCTACAGAGTTACGAGTATAATGGGTGTAAGAGAGTAGTCCAATAGTATAGAATACTTCCTCGACATTACTATCTGGCTTGTGTAATGGGATGAATTGTTTTTTTTAACATTCCCAAAAAATACATAATTTATCAGAGTCCCAGTATACGAGACCCGAAATATTAAATTATCCAAATTAATATAACTATAACTTGACCAATTTATGATGAATCGTGTGTCTGGAATACTTAGCGAGATCTAACAGTGTTATAACCCTGTCATGCCATGCCTTATTTAACCCGTCGATATGACAACCTTTGTCACACAAGGTTTTAAAACTGTTAAGTTTCCCAAAGTGTTCCAAACCCATCGTAAACTGTGCAAGTTATAGTTTATGAAATATACTTGGTTTATTGCCTGGTCTGGCTGGTACAGTGGGATTCTGGTATAACCAGAAATTGTTACTTTTAAGATGTGTTTTCGGTACTTGGTATTTGGAGGAGGAGCGAAATAGACGATAATATTAACTTTATATATCACCTATTACTTTATTATAAGTATTATAACCCTCACATATATTAAGAAAAAGCTCAACGGTATTAGATACTTTATTAAATATGATTAGACTGATATTTTAATAGTACCTACCTTTAATAAAGTGCCTACCTAGCAGTGGCGGAGCGCCCATACAAGCCGATTCCCACTCGCTATCCTAAAATTTATTTTTAGGCTAGCCTATAGTTATATACTTTAAACTCTTTCATCACTATTTTGTACCGGGTTGCCCATACAAAAATTACACGCGCCGCCACGCCACTGCTACCTAGGTAATGATTACTACTATTCCCATATAGTATAGAGCATTGCCTTGTACATACTTAGCCCAAAAATTTTAAACTGTTAATAATCAAAACGTATTTCTTTTCAAATTTAAACAATATTTGTGTCGTTCCAAGGAAAACGGTAACACTTTGTCGACAAGTCAATAAATACTTATGCCAGTTGCGCCTTATTGATAATCGACAATGTGATCGATCGCTTTACCTGCCTGAGAACGACTTATTTTTGGGCAAATGTTCTCGGGGCTGAATGGTACCTATAAAATTTGTCATTAATTACAAATTAAATGTAAGGTACAAATATATTTTCATATATTGTTACAAAATATCTTGTTTTAGTAATGTGACGTCCTTTGCCTGTTCCATAGAAAATATTTCTCAGATAGCATAGCCCTTACCCTAAGAAACTAATAGACGATCATTGTCTATAAGTTTCTTAGAGATATCTACCAGAAATGTGCGAGGTAGCGGAGTGGTATGCGAAAAAAAAACCACCAATAACATTGCTAACCTTGTGCATCTTTTTCAATTTGGTGGATTTTCTCCTCGTGCGCCGTTGCGCGTTGCGCACTCACTCATTCTTTAAGGATGCACTAAACTTTATGGCAGAGTAATAAAACTCGCTGGACTCATGGCCTTAATATTCCTCCGTAAGCCCACTCCCAATACGCGTACGTCTCATGACAACATGATAAAATGCATGGCAGCAGGTCGAGAAAGTTGTGCTGAGCAAGAATCACAAGATTATCTCACCTGGAATTGGCTGAAGGTTTGAAAAGTCCTTCAAAATTGTAAGGGTAGTTATATTTACGTCATGTGGCAACAGTACGAGACATGTGGCATCATTTAGCCCTTTAATTGTAGAGAGAGTAAACCTAAGTCTGTCAGTCCTGAAATGGTCGGAAGTACTTGGCAGACGGTGTCAAAGGTGGCCAATGTGTGTGATTCGTGATGTCATGAGACGTAGGCGTATTGGGAGTAGGCTTACGGACTATAAGAGGATTGCTTGCAGTGGCTGGATGGGGAAAGCCCAGAATCGAATATGGCGGAAAATGATGGCGGCCTATGTCGACGCCAGTCGTGGTAGGTACTCGTACTACGCTGGACGGACTATAGCTGGTCAGGACGATTATGATAAATAACTAAGCCATTTTTTATAGAGACCTTATAAAAAGAAACAAAACTCCAAGTTTTACTATTTTTATTTATATTATGTACATTTTATATACAACATTATTAACGAACGCGCGCGCCTTTTCCCGCGCAGACTCTTTTGAGCATAACATATCGTAACTGCTTGCTTCCCTTGTCGTTCCTTTAATGACGGTATCATTATAATTATACATATAATACAGCGGGAATGATACAGAGAATATCGGGCATGCTACTACTATACTTCAACACTTAATTACTATTCTGGATTACGAATATAACTCGATCATCTATACGAAATTCAATGCTGCTAAAAAAGTTACCAAAATGTTAGCAAATGGAGATTTAGAAAAGATTGAGGCTTCCTATAATAGTACACAAAATTAAAGTTTAAGGGACGAAGAATATAGGGCCTACATTATAGGCTATATGTAGGGCGTTGCGTACTTACTTAGAGTAACATACTTTAAGTATTGTAGTATCATGCTGATGGCAAGATCCCGCCTACTAGGCAGTCACTAGAAAGGAGCTCGAAAGCAATGTCACGGAAATCAACAATTAAAATAAAAACGGTCGTCAAATTAACAAAAGTTACGAACGACATTAAAAGTGACATTGTAGAGGAGCTCGAAATCACTCAAACTTATCAAAAACTCAACGAAAATAAGAAGGATGAAGATATCAAAGGATCAATACAATCGACCGAAACAGATACATTGGAAAATCATCGCACACTAAGATCCATACAGGTAATGCTACCGAGAAGATTACAAACAGTCTTAAGGAAGATAACAGTATAATTTTAAAATGCTAGAAATAAAAGAAAACTTACGCGAATGTTGTCATTAGTAAAACGTTGATAAAGATTTCAAAACAAAAGTACTCTTAGAAAACTTAGCCTATTGTCAATCCAGTATTGCTTGTTCAAAGCGTGTCCTACTAATTCGTAGCATCTTCTAAACTGTCTATCAAAGAAAATGTTTGATCCCAAGAACTTGTAATTGTCTAATTTTATTTCCACTGTCGACCAACGTTCGATGGAAGATGTTGTCGAATCAGTGGATCAGAAGTCAAAGTCATAGTATGAAATCCAAGCCAGAAGGCGGATAAGAAAGTCACAATCAATATAATAATGTAGTTGTCCCCTCACGCCTGCTTTGGATGCGGCGCGGGCGCCGGTGGGGCGGGCTTGAAGCATTGCAGTAGGAACGCCGTGTACATGACGAAGGCTATCGAGAGAGCTATCAGAGCGTACATGAATATGTTCAGCTCTGGCTGTCTAAATCGATTCTTTCGAAGCCAGTCTAGCACTTCCTCTTCATTCATGGTGTCACCTTTTGATAAATAAATAAACGATTAAGATAATTTACACCAAAAATAAGATGATGAGGACGATGATACAAAGAGCCACCACCATCCTTATAAGAAATCGTATAAAATTCTCACCTCTGTATATGCTTGGAAATCTCTTTCTGAAGTACACAATCGCGGGTAATTTTGTGACACCCCACTTGCGTGCATATCGCGGGTCTTCCATCTTCACGAAAGTTATGTCCAAGTTATCCGTTTCACTGTCAATATTTTCCAATTTATCCAATACAGCTCGACTTTCAGGCGATTTCTCATCTGTAATTGACAAAAAAGACTGTTAGCGTTCTGGAGGTATTCATCAAAAACGTTGATGAAAATTACACTTTTCGTAAGTATATAGAATACATACAGAAATAAACAGCCAAAAATTCGTTCTCCTCCAACAATTTATCCAACATTTTGCGGTTGACCTCCTCAATTTCATTTTTAATTTCAAAAACGTCCTGAGAAGTTAACCAACTGAGAACTTTCTCCGATTGGTGAAGATCACCATCATAGAGCATGGGTACTTGTTTTCGGAAATATACCAGAGAAGGTATATTGATGACATTGTATTTAGCGGCCGCTTCTGGACTAGCTATTTTTACAAAATCGATACCAAATTGATCGACTTCACCGTCAATTTGCTCTAATGATTCAAGGAGATCTTCACATTCTTGACAGTCTTCGTCATCATCTGAAATACAAAATGATTTGATAAATTGGAGCATCATACATACATTTCTAACTTTTGAACTCTTTTTACTATCATCAATTTGCAAGTCTTGCAATGCAAAGGTACCGACCGGGTTCAAATCCCGATTTTGGCGTAGGTATTTGACTTTGATTGAATGACTTTGCAAGTTTACAATAAGATACTTAATAAACTTACAGAAAAAGACAACAAGTAGATGTGATTCGATTAGGAGCCTCTCCAACATTCTGTCGTTTACGGATTCAATTTCATCTGCAAGCTCCCGGTTATCATCGTCAATAAGCCATTCGAGGATCGATTCCTCATTCTGCAGATCACCTTCGAAGAGCAGTGGATTGCCGTTTCTAAAATTATATTGAGTATATTATTTTATTCGTTGTACTTCACATTTCCATTCCTAGATATATTTACGTATAGGTAGGTCATGTTTTTTTTTGATTCTATACCTGAAGTAAACCATCGCCGGGAAAGTCTTGATAGAATATCGTTTGGCTAGTTGTGGATCTTGAATCTTCACCATGTGAATACCGTAAACGTCACATTCGTCATCTATCTGCTCTAATCCTTCAAGGATGTGATCACATATGTGACAGTTTAATTTGTCTGGAAGGGGAAATTAGTGAAAGGTAAGCATGTTGACGTCACGTCATGGTCTTCGCTATTTACACATAAACACATAAACATTTAAAAGATGAACTACTTACAAAAGTACACTGCCAAGTACTGTGTTTCTTCAACCATGTTTTCCAGCATGACTCTTGTTATCAATTCAATGCGGTCTTCGGTTTTCTGTGTAATCAACCATTGCAATACTTCTTCCTCTTCTGCCAGAGAACCTTCGTACACATTCGGGACATTGCTCTCAAAATACACCATCACTGGGAAGTCTGTAACTCCATAAGACTCGGCTATAGCGTAATCTTGAGTTTTCACGAACTTTATACTATGTCTGTCGCAATCGTCATCTATGTTCTCCAGTTCTTCCAAAATGCCAGCGCATTGCTCGCAGTCGATCGAATCTGAAACGATCACATCTATTACCAATTTAATTGTTACGACAGGTTGTCTGTAATTAGCATTTGGATGGGACTAGGTACTGTGTTTTTGTACTCGGACTTTACATTCGTTGGGTTTCGGACATTTACATCCAAGACAGGACTGCAACTCAAAATAGGGAATGGCCTACTACTTCTATTCTAGTAAACTCTTCAAACTCTACGGTAGAAACTCCGAAATGACGGAAATTGTGTAGGCTACTGCAGCTACGAAACAAACGCAAACGCAAGACATGACTGAGATACGGAAGACATTGTGATATCCTAAAAATGCAAATGCCTTAAAAAGTAAAAGCATGCACGTGCGGTGAGTTCCTTTAATCTTAAACTATGCGACTAAATACAGGGGCAAAATGGGTGGGTAGAAATCGTGGTTTTCTAATCAACGGGATGTCCAGGGGAGTGAGTACCCTCTTCAGGTGCCTCTTCTTCGTCTTCAGGTGCCTTTTCTTTCTTTTTCTGCGTTTTTCTCATTGCCTTTGAATTGCATATTTCACACAACGTTTTGTTCCCTAATAAAAATTGTAACGGTTATTTTATTAACACTAAATATACTAATGATTAAGTACCTGTAACAATGATTTCCTCGTCCCTGCATGGATTAATATTTCAGATTAAATTGCAGAAACCAGTAATTTTAGTGTAGCGTTGCGTGTTTTGTACAGTGTTAATAATGTGTATTTAGCGGATCCAAATCGATACTTACAGAAGTACACAGCAAGGGATCCTTCTTCTTCAATCAATTTCATTAAATCTTTACCCTCCAGAGCTTCAATTACGTCACCTGAAGGGTTCTTCTGAGTCAACAACCAGCTTAATAATTGTTGCTCATCGTAAAGGTCACCTGCAAGACAATTAATGACACAATATTTATAGTCGAAACAATTAATAAACCTACTCATTATAATTTTATTGAATTTCATCATTAAGTCTTTACCAGCATAAATGACAGGATCTTTAGATCCCATTTTGAAGAATAACACAGCCGGTAAGGCGAACACTCCATATTCTTTGGCCATCTGTTTATCGTCAATCTTGACGAAGTTGATCCCGGCGCCGTCAGCGTCGTCGTCTATATGCTCTATCTCCAGTAGCACTCTGGGGCACTGTTTGCAGTCATTACTGTCTAAAACATGTGATATGTGCATACGATTGAAATTATAATGAACTGTTTATTAAATATCCATTACTTCGAACTGATAACTCACAAAAGAATACTGCTACGTAATCAGATGTCTGCCGTATCTTCTGGAACATTTTGCGGTTGACTTTTTCGATGTGATCGGTAAGTTCCATGTTTTCTGGATTTGTCAACCAGTCTAATATTTCTTCCTCGTCATCCATGTCTCCGTCGTAGTTGATGTATTTGCCCTTTCTAAAGTAAGTGATGCCAGGCGGGTTGCGGAAACCGTATTTCTTGGCCATCAGGCGATCACTGCATTTCACAACTTTGATACCGTATTCCGATGCTTCATCGTCTATTAATTCCACATGCCTGAGGATTCGCGGACTTTCTGGATCTTCTTCTTTGTCTATAAATATGCAATTAAGAATAAAACTTGCTTTTGATATTACGCTACTCTAAGAAATATTTTCATTTATACTTACAGAAAACAACTGCTAAGAACTCTTTTGTTTCAATATATTTGAACAACTGATCTCGTTCGATATGTTCAATACTTTCATCTTCTTTCTGTTTAACCATCCAATCAAGTACTTCGGATTCATCCAATAAATTACCTAAAATGTTTCCATCGTTACTCATATGCTGAAAAGCCTACTTATTAACAAATTAATTAAGAAACCCACATCCATTTGAAATATAAATAAAAAACTCACCAGTTTACATCCAATAAATCTCATGCTCGGAATATACTACAGCAATACCATGCTGACATCATTCGTAGTTTAATGAATAATGATAAGATTATAATAGAAATATGTATTTATTATAACAAAAAATAGTGATTCAGCGCCGACTAAACAATAAATAACAGCCATGCGAATTTTCGGTCAAACAATACAACTTACATATCGCCATATATTGTCACTCAATGCCAGCACCGATCAGATAAATAAAGGGTTAAACAAACGAGACTTAAATAACAAGAACTGTACGTCACCGGCAGTGCATGGTGCAAAATGAAAACAAACTTTTGTAGAAAATAAAATCTATGTTTAAACTCTAGACAGTACGTAAAATAGTTTATCAAATCTTTTACAAAATAATGAGATTCCATGAAGACTAGAAAACTATATGAACATGAAATCCTTACAACAATAAGTCTTTCAGATGACGCGGCAAAATACAAAAAGAAATGCCTTCGTGTTGTTGTTTCCTCTCACTTTAATTTATAAATATTGGAATCAATTTACAATCATAATAACGATTTATACATCTGTTCATAGTCACTAAACGTCCCAATATTTGGTCTTCACATGTTCAATTTATATTGTAAAGCAGTACTTTGAAGATGACAATCAAGGATGAGCTGTATTCACATTTGTTGGAGTTAGTGCTGATAAGTAAAAGTTTGTAGATGTGAATACAGTCCATTTGCGTTCAGTTAAATACAACATTCAACCCTGTTATGTGCTTGCAGGAATCAAGGGACACGAGGTTACAGAAGGCTAGCGTGTTAATATGCAACAACCAATGCATCGTTAGGCTGGACTAGAATACTCAGAATTAGAGGTGAAACCGTATTGCAAGGACTAAACATAACATTCGTGTCCGCTTGACGCCCGTGCACTTTCTTGCAACAGTATTAGATGGTGAATACTGCTACAAACGATATTCTAACATGTAATTTTACCACCACCAAGTAGTTTCAGACCCTTGTGAACCTTTTTTTCCTTTTCCTTTCACCGGCTTGGCGAGTGCTTTCGAGCCCTTGGCGGACTTCGCCTGCTGCTTCGGGGTTTCTCTGTCGAGTTTCTTGGCAGGAACCTTGGTCGGGGTGGCTTTGGCTACTTTGGTCGGACTTTGAACTTTAGTGGGACAGCACTGGTAGGGTTCGTAAGTCATTTTTGGGGCGGCCGGTTTCGCCCCCAATCCAATGTAGAAACAGCGATCGCCTGCAGTCAGTAAAAATCTCGTTTATAACCCGTAGAAACCTTAATTAGAGTAGTTAACTGCGAGTTAATGCGCGTATATTTTGTTATGCGCTGTAGGTCTAGAATAGATGATTTGTTAGTAAAAAGGTTCAGAAAACATTTATTGGTAAGCGCGAATGACTGCAGGCGACAGCTGGAATGCTATGCTAGGACCCATGCGAGTTCCATTACTCGACCATGCAGATGTATGTGGGGTTCGTCCGTGCCTCCGTGCAGGGTCTCGGGGCCAACCTTCATTTACCTGTGAACATTCGTTTTATTCTACCGAAAAAACTATCGTCTTCACCGTCGTCATCGTCATCGTCGTCATCATCATCATCGTCGTCATCATCATCGTCGTCATCATCATCGTCGTCATCGTCATTGTCATCGTCATCGTCATCGTCATCGTCATCGTCATCGTCGTCATCGTCATCGTCATCATCGTCATTGTCATCGTCCTCATCGTCATCATTGTCGTCGTCATCATCGTCATCGTCTTGGTATATTTTCTTTAAATTCTTTTTTTTATACTGGATGTTTTTTTTATGTCCAGAATCATTATTACGTTTCTTTTTCTTAGTTTTTAGTCTGTCATTTTCGTCATCGTCGTCATTGTCATCGTCGTCGTCGTCGTCGTCATCACCATCATTGTCATTATATTTTTGACGTTTTTTTTTATATTGAACTTTTTTTTTATCCACGATATTTTTGCTACGTTTATCTTTTTTATGATCATCATCGTCATCGTTAGTGTTATCATCGTCATCATCGTCTTCGTCACCGTCGTCAGGTCTAAGTTTCACGGAGTTTTTTTTTGCCTTTATATTTTTAGTGCCGGGATTATTGCTACGATATTTACTAGAAATGGAATTTCCCTTATAATTATTTTTGTCTTTTTCATCATCATCATCATCGTCATCGTCTTTATCGTCATCGTCATCATCGTCGTCGTTATCGTCATCATCTTTTTCAGCTTTCTTGTTGCCTGGAATACGTATTCTCAATTTTCCGACAGTTTTCCATGTGGCTTCTTTATTTTTTCTTAGTTTTAATAATTCTTTAAGTTTAGAACCTTTTGATTTGACTTCATTACTGTCTTTGTTATCGTCATCGTCGTCATCATCACCGTCGTCTTCATCATCGTCATCATCATCGTCATCATCATAATCATCGTCGTCATCGTCGTCTTCGTCGTCATCATCGTCATCGTCGTCCTCGTCGTCATCGTCATCATCGTCGTCGTCGTCGTCATCGTCGTCGTCGTCTTCGTCATCGTCACCATCATCGTCATTGTCATCTACTTTCGGTTTTACTTTCCCTTCTTCTTTCCTTTTACTCTTTGGATCATTTGCTCCAGGGAATCTAACTCTCAGCGTCCCCATAGTCTTCCATTCAGCAGGTTTTACCCTTTTCGGTGTATTTTTCTTATCCACATCTGCATTTCCGCCAAACCCCGAGGCTTTACCACCATCTGCATTGGCCTTCGATTTAGTATTAGCTTTATTTTTATGTCGGTTGCTATCTTCACCTGCAGGCATTAGTAACTGTCATGCAAAATGACATAGCTCAAACATCCAGCGTTTTTAGCATAAAGAAATAACAGTTTTATATCTAGAAGAATTGTATTTAAGAATGATGTCATGCACGTAATATTGTATAATATAGTCTCTAATTTCAAGATTTTATAACCTTAACTATTATAAATCTATAAATGGATGTGGATTCTTACTTTTTTGATCTACAAGCCACTGGAGGACCTTTTTTTCGTTCTTTAAGTCACCTATAAACAGGTTAAGGTGTTAGAAGAGGAAATATAATACAACAAAACTCTTCCATAAGTCCATTGATATAGGATTTAGGAAAGTTTTGTAACTTTGGCGTAGAAGATGCTACATATATACATAATAATATAACCTATTTTGTGAAGTTACCCTACTGGGGCCCATTTCACAAAGCTACAAGTTACAATTTTACAAGTCTAAACTGGCGATACTGAGGGGCTGGCCACTGGCAATTTGACCGGTGTTGGCTGATTAGACTTGTAAAATTGTAACTTGTAGCTTCGTGAATACTGGAGCTTAGTAATCAGTCAATTAAGTATACAGAGTGTCCCGCGGCTATGGGACATAAAGGGGAAGTACCTTTAAAATTTCAATCCTATGTTCATTATTAAAGGTACTTTCCCTTGTGCTTCATTGAGACATTATTCTATTTTTAAAAGACTGCATTAAAAGACTTCATGAAAGTTGTATTTTGCTGATCCGACGAAATTTATAATTTTAAATTGATAGCCGAAAGACGTTCACTGCTTCTTCCTTCCTTCTCTTAAAATCAAATGAAATTTTAGATTAGAGTTTCATGGTCGTTTCGGTTCCCATGCGATGAGGCGAGAATAATAATTTTGAAATATTTCAATGCAGTAGGTAGGTATTACTTGTTTGAAAAAAATGTCCCTATAGAGTAAAATATTATTTCTTATATATTAAAGTTTAATTCCCTTCATATCCCATAGCCACGGGACAACCTGTATATGTAAGTGTAACGTTGCAAAAAAACCGGCCAAGTGCGAGTCGGACTCGCGCACGAAGGGTTCCGTACCATTATCTATAAAAACGGCAAAAAAATCACGTTTGTGAAGGGGGTTCTTTAAATATTTATTTTATTCTGTTTTTTTAGTATTTGTTGTTATAGCGGCAACAGAAATACATCATCTGTGATAATGATGTATCTATCACGGTTCATGAGATACAGCCTGGTGACAGGCGGACAGACAGACGGATGGACAGCGGAGTTTTAGTAATAGGGTCCTGTTTTAGCCTTTGGGTACGGAACCCTAAAAAGGACCTAGTGCTCACAATTATCTACACAAGAGTCTACTTCCAAGAGAATTGTGTAGATCATTTAAAGCTTTTTATTTTTGCGTAGTCACTTCTGTTGCTGAGTGACCAAATCACAACGACTTCATTATTGGCCGAAGGCCACTTAAAATAGAATAAAAGATTAACAATACAAATTACACAGAAGAAAAAAAAATGTTTAATTACAACAAGAATTGACTTACCATCGTACATGATTGGAACACTAGTTTCATAGTATACCAGAGCGGGGAAACTGAAGATACCAATGTCTGAAGCCAGCTTGGAGTCCTTGGACTTGACGAACTGGATTCCGTGCTTGTCGGTGTCGTCGTCAATCGTCTCCAACTCCTCGAGCACTTCGTCACAGGTGTCACAATCTTCGCTATCTGTAATAGGAGAAGTATGTGAGTTATAGAATTTTGATCATTTTAAGGAAAAAGGTTAAATAGATCAAACGTTTTTTCAAGGTATTTTTATTTCTAGGGTACAAGTAGAAAAACACAACCAACAGCTTCTAATTCTTAATATGGTTTAACGAACTATGAGTCCAGCTAAGTATATTGCTATTAATTGTTGTCGCGATATTATTGAAAACCTTTACGCAGCAAACAAGGTAAATGCACATGTTTGTTGTTTTATCAAACTTAAACATAAATTCCTACTACTACTTACTACTACGTACTTTAAAGTTGATAAGTCGAAATGTAAATTTAAAGAAAATTGAATTTCATTTTCTATTCGAAGTTCATATTTCTTTAAGTTTACATTTAAATTATCACCAATCACAGATCCCGAAGAGAAGTCAAAGATACTTACAGAAGAAGACGGCAAGATGTTCAACATCAGTAATCAGATCCTTCAAAGTCTTCCTGTCCACACTCTCAATGACGTCGGGCTGCGAGTCAACCAAATCCAGAACCCAGGCCAAGATATCTTCTTCATGCATTAAGTCGCCTTCGTAGATATTCCTGAACTTGTGGCGGTAGAAAGCCAAGGCCGGCATTTCGGATAGGTCGTATTCCTTCTCGACTCCATCGTCCGATATCTTGACGAAATCGATGTCTTTTTCTTCGCACTCGTCGTCGATGTTTTCAAGCTCGCTGAGGACTTTTTGGGATTTTTTGTCGCCCTCCTTGTCTGGAATAGTAAAGAATTTATAAATCGACAGTTTTTTTAGGAAACAATATTTGCCCACAAATATTATTTTACTTCTGTCGGAAGACTTTAGTGTGCCAGTTTTCACTAACACTATTTAATGTGGATTGCTTCATACGTTCAAAAGACCTATTTAATTATTATTTTGATCTATTGTCCATTTAAATGATAAATTGAATTAAATTATACTCACAGAAAAAGACAACGACGTGATCGTTTTCTTCGAGGATTTTTTCCAGCATTCTGGTGTTCACTTCTTCAATCTTGCCGGGGATCTCGAGGGTATCTTCGTCCGTCAGCCACGACAGCACTTCGTCCTCATCCTCGATATCACCTGATGGAATTACCAAGCCATTATTATATTTAAAACCGATTACACGAGTCAAATTACAAGTGATGGAATTGAGAAAAATAAACCTGTTTTGCATCCTAAAAATGCATGTTATCAAAAGCTTTTATAAATAGATCATCGAAAAAAAATATTTTGATGTACTAATAAAAATAAATCATGTTTTTTTAAAGTAGTGCACGAGTTTTCAGTTCTCAAGAGTAAGAAAAAAGTTTGGTGGAGACCTTTGTCCAGCAGTGACCGTATTTCGGCTCATATGATGATAATGAATAAAGTTTATCGGAATCGGACCTACCGGAAACGGAATATAATGAAACGCTCCTAATAAATTAATAATACTTATCAGAAGCTGGTAAAATGACTTTTAATACAATTATAAACCCAAAGCTCACCCTTGTAAATAAGAGGATCCTTGTTCCTGAAGAACACCAATGTGGGGAAGGTCTTGATGCCGTACTTCTTGGCGAGCAAGAGGTCCTCGGTGGTGACGAAGATGATGCCGGTCTCGTCCAGCTCGTCATCAATGTTCTCCAGTTCGTCCAGGATGTTGTCGCACTCTTCACCCTCCTCGCAGTTGCCGCCTGGAATTAATTTGTTTTTTATTGTATTTTAATTTGTTTCTCATAGTCATGTGCTTTTGTTTGGATATTGGTTTCCAACTCTCTTGAGTTTATTTAGTTTTGGAATGAAATTATATCAAATACTTTTATTTTGATAATAACGTTTGAAAAATGTACGAAATAAACTAGTAAATAGTAAACTAGTAAGTAATTCAAGATGTGGCTTTTTTATGCTGCATCAAAAATATATCCATATTATCCATGTCAGTAATTTACTAATACGAGTACATAGTTTAAGATTATCCAGTTTCTATTACTATGTAATTCGTTGAATCAAGTAATTACTTACTGAAATATACGACAACGTATTCGTGTTCTTCAATAAGATCAGTTAATATCTCATCAGTAACCTCCTCAATGGTTGCGGTGTTCTTCTGTTCAATGAGCCACTCCAATACCTCGTCTTCATTCATCAGATCACCTTCGTAGATAGCGGGGATGTTTTCTTCAAAGTAGACAAGAGTAGGCAGGTGGTCGATACCGAATTCTTTAGCTTCATTCTCGTTATCCATGCGTACAATAACAATGCCCTCCTTTTCCAATTCATCGTCAATGTTTTCTAGTTCGTTGAGGATCCTGATGTCTTGTTTGTCCTCTTTGTCGTCTAAAATTATTAAAGTTTTTTAGTTATATTTCGTTTTAATATTTTACCACAAAATAAAAGTAGACAATGCTTTTCCCACAAGTTGACTAGAACTCTTTTGTGCAATTAAGATTAACTAAATTAATAAATACTTACAAAAGATGACAGCCAAAAACGGTGTAGTTTCTATTAGCTTGTCCATCATCTCATCTGTCACTTCGGGAATTTCGCTATGTCGTTTCTGATGTAGCAGCCAGCCAAACAATTCATCTTCTTTCATTAGATCGCCTTCATATATGTGTGGAATGCCTTTCTCGAAGAAAACCATAGTTGGGATGCTTTCGATACCGTATTCCTTGGCTTCCTTATCGTCGTCAATCTTAACGAAGGCAATATCATTTTGGTCACATTCATCATCGATATTTTCCAGCTCAGCGAGGATCTTTTGACTCTTCTTCTGGTCCTTGTCGTCTGAAATAAATTCGAAGAACTGTATTTCATTTTTATGTCAGTTCTTCACGGGACAGGCGAGAACGATTCAAGACATTAATCATCGGTGAAGTAATTTGTGAATTTGGCATTGATTCAAACTGGCCAATGTTAAGGCTACGAGAGAGCGAAGAAAATACTTACAGAACAGCACAGCGACGTAAGGCATTTTCTCGATGATGAGGTCGAGCATTTCATCAGTGATATCTTCAATTTCGTCGCTCTCCGCTTGATATCTGAGCCAAGCTAATACTTTTTCTTCCTCTTCCAGATTTCCTTCATAATAAGTTGGGATGCCCTTTTCAAAGTATAGAAGTGTGGGAATCTTCTCAATGCCGTATTCTTTGGCTTCATCATCATTGTCGATCTTCACAAACGCAATGCCAAGCGTATCGCATTCGTCATCAATGTTCTCCAGCTCTGTTAATACTTTCTGAGATTTGCGATCGTTATTGTCATCTGTAAATTAAATGATGGCCGTCAAAATCCCTTCGTCCACGTTCATAACCAAGGTTTCATAAATGGTTATGAACGAAGATTTTTTTTACTCATTCATAACCAGTTACGAAACAAGACTTTTTCGTCCAAGTTCCTAACAGAGGTTTCATAACTGGTTAATAATAAGGAATTTTTTTTCACTGTTTCATAACCAGTTATGAAACAAGATTTTATTTTTCCGTTTTCACAAATAGAACCTATCAGTGGCGGCGATTGAGAATTGTCACTGGACAAACCGGATCATAAAAAAGGGCTGTTTTATGATGATTTACAAGTTTGATAATTTAAAGCAAGACATTTTAGGCAAACCGGACCTGGAAATCGGCTTGTATGGGCGCTCCGCCACTGCCTCCTATTCATGTATGGTCCCCTGGTACTTTATTTGGGATATAGTTAATGAGTTTACTCAAAAATTCAATTCCCTGGTTTATAATGTGTCCCGACATGTTTCACAGTTTAAGCGACTAAATACGCACTTAATATTACGCAATTACTTTGAATCAGTAATTATTCTGATGGAATATGACAAAGTGATGACAATCATGTCATTGTTTTACAACATGTTACAAAAGAGGACCGAAGGCTATTCCTCTAAATAGTTTTCGAATTAGACCACATTGTAAAAATGTTACCATACCTAATTGAATATTTGAGTAAACTCATTATATTCCAAATAAAGTACCAAGGGACCATACATGAATAGGAGGTTCTATTTGCGAAAACGGAAAAAAATGTCTTGTTTCATAACTGGTTATGAAACAGTGAAAAGAAATCCTTGTTCATGACCAGTTATGAAACCTTGGTTATGAACGTGGACTAAGGGGTCAAAATCATTATTTATGAGAGAACGCAAATAGTGTGATGAATTGGCAGGAGTACTGGTATTGGTGTGACAGCAGTTGTAGTTCGAGCCATCCTGTATTTTCCTCTAGTTATGATTTCTATATTTTATGCTTAACACAACTACAAGAATCAAATGTCTAGTCCGTTTTGTCCCGTCACGTCAGTCTGGAGTTTAAATCATATCCACATTCAAACAAATCTAGAAACGGACTTTATTAAAAGTTGCATTTGTTTAAAACTGTATACTGTGAATTTACAGAATAGCACGGCAACGGTTTTCCCATCCTTGATCAACTTGTCCAGCATCTCGTCGGTGACGTCTTCGATCTCGTCCTTCTCCAGCTGACCGACCAGCCACTCCAGGATCTCTTCCTCGTTCTCAAGGTCACCTGTAGATATTACGTTGTCATTAATTTCTTGGAAATTCGCCTAACTTGTTTTTCATAATCCGTGCAACCGCTTGGTAACAAAAGAACCGTATCGGAAAGTTTATAGATCTAAATAGAAGTATCTAGTGTTTAACATCTTTCAGAAAGACCTATAAACTCGCCTCACTTTTATTTTCAAACACGCGTTATTTTCAGGTGAAAACATGAGCGGTTATAAAAGCAATGTAAACATAGTTCTTTATTTTCAAAGAGTTTTATTGCAAACAAGTCTATTCGTTGGCTAATATTATTGTTACCGTCGTAAACGTTGGGGATCTGTTTCTCGAAGTAGACGATGGAGGGGATGTTGTCAATGCCGAAGGTGTCGGCGGCCTTGGTGTCGTCGATCTTGACGAACTGGATGCCGTGACGGTCGCAGTCATCATCAATGTTCTCGAGCTCGCCGAGAACCGTCATCGATTCTTCGTCACCGTGGTCGTCTGAGAAAATAATACCAATGAGGTGAGAAATAATGCATTTTCCAATGAAACCTGCAGTTCTACCCAAAATAAAAAGTTTATTTAATTGATTGATTTTGACGAAATATGCTCCGGCCGATTTGTGGTATCAGCAGTTCAATTTTGTATCAAGTTAACCTGATAGTTTTTAATTTAACATGTAAGAATTTATGAAAGACCTTGATGTTTGTTCAAATTCTTTGTTGCATCTGAGATTTTAACACATCATCAACACGAAATGGTTCAAGGCTATTGAACCGTAACCTGATTAAGTGATAGCTATTATTTCTCAATTGACGTCATTTACAAACGTAACAAACATTTCTACTTTGAAGCGCTTGTAAACGTATTTTTAGAAAAGTAATGATCTTGGCTGTATGAATCATTATTTTGAATGACTTTAACATAACAGGTAAATAGAATATGAAGATATGCATAGTCACTGGATACAATCATCGACAAACACTATCGCTTGGTCAAGGAAAATAAACAGCCAGCGTCAGCATTAAGTATATAAAGGAATTGAATACAGCGTTAAATATCGTAGACTTACAGAAGACAACAACAAGGTTATCGACGTTGCCGATGAGGGTGTTGAGGGTCTTGGCGGTGACGTCTTCAATAACGTCTTCCTCGTCGCCGGTGGACTTGTTCGCTATTAGCCACTCCAGCACGTCTTCCTCTTTGCTCAGTTCACCTGTGATGTCAAGTTAGCTATCAACTTTTGATTAGTTTTTGACGCTTTTATTTTTGCTGTGCTTTCAACTCGGATATCTCAGTCAGACGAATGAAATAATTCACCGTAAATCAAATTTATGCTTTGTCTCTCATCTATGAGAGGAGGCCTGTAACCAGCAGAGTGTGACGTATAAAGGCAGATTTTCTTATTTTATTTTATTTTATATGGGTTAAAAAAAATTAGTTTGATTATAGTGTCCAGTCTTTTCTGTGGAAATATCCAAAACTTCAAGGCTTAATTTTAGTGCTGCACCCATACAGGTATGTAAAGAGATATTGCGACTAATGACTTGTATGACCGGAATATAAATTGTTCCATCTGAATATTTCAATGACGTTAAATAACATAATTACTTTAAAAACAAAGTTTAAACCGACTTCAATTCAGTACTTTGCCAAGCCACCATGGATGAAAATTTCACCTTTCCTTTCCAATTGACCACATGAACTGCTTTCCGAGAGCAAATGCGTTGATTATTTCAGAAAAAACTTAAGTCGCTATATGTGAGCTGATAATATTTGAAGAGTGCCGTCGATTCCTCAAGGATCTCAGAATTAACGCTTCATTAGTTGCTACTTCAACGGAATCATGTCAGAATCTTTGACGTACTTTACATCTTTGAGGAGTTCTATAAGTCATCTGTGGTCTTCATCATCAGTTCCACTTAACCAAAATTACGATTTCCGAGGGTAAATACACGAGTTATAATAGAAAATACCGAAATCACTACACGCGAGCCTATACAATTTGAGGGTTGCCCTCAATTTCCCTGGGATCCCATCATCAGATCCTAAATTGGTGATAATGAAACCAACTCGGGAGTATACTCTTTCGATTAAAAAAAGATTTTTTGAAATCGGTCCACAATTGACGGAGAAATCGGCGAACATACATAAAAAAAAATTAAAAAATACATACAGTGGAACATATAACCTCCTCCTTTTTTGAAGTCGGTTAAAAACACAAGACACTGGAATGATTATTCCAAATTGTGTTATACATGATGCTACCAACCAACACATGTATCAAATCGACCAAATTCTTAATCGTAACTAACCAGTAAAAAGCTTCATGACTCACTTTCATAGATAATTGGTATCTCATGCCTGTAGTACACCAGTCTTGGCAGCTCTCCAAGACTGTACTCCTCGGCCAGTTCTTGGTCGTGGATCTTGACAAACCCGATTCCCAGCTGGTCAGCCTCATCATCGATGTTCTCCAACTCCTGAAGAGCCTTTGCGCACCTCTTGCATTCAGGCTTGTCTGAAACATCATCACACAATACTTCATCATAAGAATATACGTCTTTGGTGTCATTAGTGTGAGTGTGAGCTCCTGAGTGCATACCTCCATGCTCCAAGGATTCTAAAGCAGTGCTATTAATGCAATGCTCTATTATGACTGTCGTGTGTTATTGGAAAATTAGGTATTTTAATTGTGTGTGCATATGAAGCGTGTGTCGTGCAGTGTAGGCGCCTGTGTATCAAGTGCCTTAGTATTCGCATAAGTAAAATAAAAAGCGGGATCAAGTGTCTCCTATTTGACTAAAATATAACAAAGGTTTCTGGATTCTATTTGCTAGACATATAAACTGGGTGAGGGGTTCACTAAGATTGTTACCACATTATCTGTTTCTATTCAAATTGTATTAATACACAAATGTGCATCTCGACCTCGGCCATATTCCTCAGGTCTCGAAGATATAAATAGGTGAGCGTAAGTTAATGTGTGACATGCCGTCCGTTCCCATCACAGATCTGGGTCAAGGTCAATTCTAAATTTGTGAAACCGACGAAGATTTCGTTTCGTTAGGGGTGTTTGTCTCAACAATGGGTTTAATACGGCGTTGTCGTTGGGAGCGAATGTCGCGTCGTACGTGACAGGTCGGTGGGGCCGTCAATCCCGGCGGCTCCCGACGGAAATAGAAGCTCCAAAATAGCTCGCCACACGGCCCGATAATGCAAACGCGTTTTTGATTCTACATACTCTTCCCGGTAGATGAGACTGGTTTGTTGGCTTTAAGTGCGGCTTTACGAACACCAGATAATTTTTATGTGGTATCTAAATACCTTTTATCCTCTGAGATTAAAATGCACGGAAGCGACGTAATCGATTGTAATCCAAAAAATGTACAGTGATCGAATTCCGAAAAGAGCTAATTGACTTAACGTTATTCGAATTCAATTTGTTGTGAATTTAGTTATAACAGAAACAGATCAAATGTTCTAATGATGGATGTTTGAATTGTTTAATTTTCTCAGTGACTCAGACGACACCAGTAAGCCCTGTTGTGTCTGAGCCAAATAGCTTTGTACGTAGGTACATTCCCCGAGATTTCTAAAGAATTTAACCTTTAATTATTTCTTACTGCCAATCTAGTTTCGCTGAAGCGAAAGCGCGGCTGAAACAGAAAGTTACACAAATACTATTCTACAAAGCGAGAAGAGTTACTGCCACACGAACATAGGGGACATGCCGCCAGCTAGAATCTTACTTACTGTTCGACGGGCCGCAACTATTGTGATCAGGACCTACGTCAAAAACACAGTCAAAACAAAACGGCACAATGTACAAGTTACAGACACAACCGTACGCTTAAAACTGATAGCGTATGTACTCCCTCCATAGCTCTTAGTTGAAAGAAATATACAGTTTAGAAATACTTTACTTAATCACCCATATGAAACTAAAGTGAATACATTAAATTTATGTTATCCCGTGTCTTAAGCAACTGTTACTGCACTTTTTTGTTTGGCTTTGTTAGAAAACGTTTAGGCTTTATTATGAAAGCCTCGTGAAAAATATGTAGGTATCTACAGTTTCACCTTATTGCGATGTACAAACTGGATTCATCTCTTCAATTAGCACAAGTTGGTATGTTATACCAATTGTAGGAATTTATTATAAATGTTTCGTACGTATTACACTGGACTGACGATAAATAAGAACACGCCCTGCAGTCCTCGTTTTGCAGTCCTTTGTACGAGTACACAGTTTGAAATTAGACCCAGAATTTTTCCTTTTAGTACAACCCAAAATTTCTTAAATCGTATCGTCAAACTTAAAGAAACTTAAACCATGACTTAATATTAAAATGCAATAACAATCGTCTTTCGTGAAATCACTTTAATTCCAAAGAAGTGAAATGTTAGTTGAGAAACTTTTACCACGATAGCTGATAAGTGAACGAAGACGAAAACCCTCAGGCCACGCAGATACTCACAGAACAGGACGGCTACATAATCGGTGTCCTCGATGATCTTTGACAGAATCTTCTGGTTTACCTCCTCTATCCGGTCTGGAAGGTCCATGGCTTCTAAACTCGTCAGGAAATCCAGGACGCTTTCTTCGTCCATGAGATCTCCTAGAAATGGAAAATGATTTCAGTTAATGTTGGAATGGGAAGTAAAGGTATCTACACAAGGTGGGTTAATAATTTTGAATCAGTATTGCTTTGTTTAATAGTAAGTTCGGTTGGCTCGGTTTGGTAGGTGCGGATATTATGAGTGTTGTGTCATTCTAAACTTTAGGACACTCTGTTTCCAAGATTGATATACTTAAACCTAGCCTTTTTCTTTGACGTTATGTTGTTTCGAATAGTTTCGATTAAAAGCTAACCAATGATTGAGTGGAAAAAAAGTAAACCAAATGTTACATTTGATGAAAAGTTCTTCGTAGAGGCTTTAACATTAATGATATACTGAAACTAGTACGTTTGTATCTTGTAGATCAGGGGTCGGGGCAACCTTTTAGCAACCATGGGCCACATAGGAGCTAACAAAAATTACGCGGGCCGCACTTCTTAATTATTTGTGACTTTATCACTTTATCCGAAGTTCTGAATTCAATGACCTTTACATACAAAACAGCCAGGGAGGCTCGCGGGCCGCAATCAAGGGTCTCGCGGGCCGCCTGTTGCGGACCGCTGTTGTAGATTCATGACATCCATTAATTTTGCTAATTGTTCAATCAATCAATCAATCAAATAATTTATTTGCAGAAAAAGGGTAAGTAGTTTACATATCTTAGAGTAAATACATTATTGTTTCACCTTTTCCAGCTGTTTCAAACAGCATGCAAATATGTACATCTATATCATAACATTTTTGTAACTATGGTGGC
This sequence comes from Epinotia brunnichana, assembly GCA_963854355.1. Classification (NCBI taxonomy): domain Eukaryota; kingdom Metazoa; phylum Arthropoda; class Insecta; order Lepidoptera; family Tortricidae; genus Epinotia; species Epinotia brunnichana. The sequence goes on along the minus strand of OY977945.1, from coordinate 5,446,580 downwards.
CCTTAAATAATTCAATAACATTTGCAACAAATAATTATAATATTTAAGTATTTAACAGTTATTTTATTATGCCAACATTTTAAATTGTAACAATACTTATATTATTCATTGTTATCATGACAAACATAAAATAAAATGTGTACAGACTAAAAACTACCTACATATACATCATATTACATTTAGTGGTTCAGATATTCGTTGATGTTATAAAAGCACTGATTTAGGAGCCAAGTTCTAAGAGTTTGTTTAAACTTATTGCCCTCAAGTTCCTTTATTTCGACCGGCAACTTATTGTAAATCATGATGCTCATGTTATAGGCATTTCTTTTGTACATGTCAGTCGTACAGCGTGGTTGAAACAATAGATCTTTATACTTGTTGTTTTGAATGAAGACGATGGTAGTCCACAACTTCAAGCATTCTGAGATATTTATCACTGTTCGCATCATAAATAATATCACTGGATCACACATAATTTTTAGAGAGTTACCTACAGACTTTCAAATGTCAAAAATAACATACGTCTTTGTAGTTATCTTAATAATCTCGTTAGTTAGTCATCACTACCATTATCTTCTTTACGATCACCTTTGAAGAAAAACCTCGAAACGAACTTGCGTTTTTTTGTGGAATTCAACTGTACTGACTGAAAAGATTTTGTTATTCAGTGCGTTTTTATCATCATTTTATAAATCATCAATCGCTTGCCCTTAGATTGCATCGTTTACTTGGAGGTCGACCTAGCTTTTCTTTTTCTTCCATACCTCTCTATCGCCCGTCACCTCGCCACTCACACAGTCCGTCCACCTTTTATAACCTTCCTCCATTCATATCCATACCTCTCTATCGCCCGTCACCTCGTCACTCACACAGTCCGTCTACCTTTTATAACCTTCCTCCATTCATATCCATACCTCTCTATCGCCCGTCACCTCGTCACTCACACAGTCCGTCCACCTTTTATAACCTTCCTCCATTCATATCCATACCTCTCTATCGCCCGTCATCTCGTCACCCACACAGTCCGTCCACCTTTTATAACCTTCCTCCATTCATATCCATACCTCTCTATCGCCCGTCACCTCGTCACCCACACAGTCCGTCCACCTTTTATAACCTTCCTCCATTCATATCCATCTCGTCTCATGACTTTCATCTGTCCAAATCACTTTCTCATACCACCTTACAGGTATTCATTATACTCTTTGATACCACCGCAGGGTAGGCGATTAGGTTTTGTCTTTCGCATGTGTGTATGATCTGCCTGAATGTATATTGTTACCTGCAATACTTCTTGCATTTCCCAAAGGTGGTTTTGACGAAGTTAGACTTTAACGTCATAATACTTAATAGGAACGCGCCTACTCGTTATCGTGAAATGCAACAACTAACAAAGAACAAAAAAGTACAATGTAGTTAGGTAATAAATTTAGTCTCCGGGTTGATACGCATTAATAACCATTGTCTTCCGCGTTGTAGACACGAGCACACATCCACGTGGTCTTTTTACAAATCACTTTCTGCGTAACTTGTGGAATTTCGCGTAGGTAGCTTTTATAAATAAATTTCTTGCAAGTTTCCTCTCGACAATTTAATAAAATGTATGGGGTTCACCGAGTGGATGCTGTTACCCGTGTTATGGCTAGTGATGTGCAAATTGCGGAAAGTTTCCAAAGAGTTGGGAAAGTTCTCGGAAATTTCTAGAAAAATTCAAAAGGAATTAAGGAAATTTACGTACTGAGGAGCATAACAATGTAACTCTTATACACTATGTATAAGAGTGACAGTTTTATGCTTCTCGGTACGTAAATTTCCATGTTGGAAATGGAAAGTTTCAATTCGCATACAAAAATAATGAAAATTTCCGTAATTTTCCTATGTTAAATTGCAGACACATTTCGCAATATAGGAAACTTTCCGTCGACACATCAGTAGTTATGGCCCGTAGGCCGCTACGTGACAGCACCGGCTAGGGTGTAAGGGACTATTGCGGGTTGATGGGATCTAAAATGTAGAATTTTAATGGACACATTTGTCTACGTTTAGGATATCAAAGGGAAATATTGAACTAGTTTTACTTATTTCGATCAACAAGTCCTTCTGAAACATAACAATATGAATGGTTTTGCGTTTGTTTACAGATGGTTTTCCTTAAAATCGCGTAACGATAAACGCACGATTTTTCTAATTGTTTATATTTGATTGAAGCGCTCCGAAATTGGCCCGGGGCGCTCTCCCTGGTCGTGCCCGCACAAAAACGGGCCAGTCGCGAGGGCCAAACTAGAATGCGTCTAACGAACCTTTGAGCGACAAGGTAGGACAATCGTTAGGGGTTTAGGGGGTAGTCTGGGCCTTCTGTCCGGGAGTCCCACACACCCGTCCGGTCCCCCCTTTCGACCGGGCGGACGGTGCGTTAAAGCATTCCCCCAACGGAAAAAAACATACAGTCGACTACAAAGAGATCGATACGGCCAAAGTTACAAAAATATGTATACACGACCAATAAGACGCAATAAGGCAATAAAGCCGTGTATTCATATTTAAGTGACCTTGGCCGTATCTTACTCTCTGTAGTCGACTGTACAGTCGCCATCACATACATCTGTACACTGCATGGTATGCAAAAATATCTGAACATTTACCCTAAAAGAGTTGTGTTCAAATGTTTGTGAGACGCCGGTACGAGTGTCAATAGTGTCAACCGCGTTGCCAGGCAAATTAGTGTAAAACGTACCTTCGTAAATGATCGGTTCCTTCTCACGGAAGTACGTGAGGGCGGGGAATTTCGTGATGCCATACTGCTTGGCTAACCGCTTGTCGTTGATCTTGACGAAGTCCACCCCGAACGTGTCCGTGTCGTCGTCTATCTTCTCCAGCTCTTCTAGCACTTTGTCACACGTCACACAGCTTCTTGCATCTGTTGGGGAAAAGCAAGATATAAAAAGATACTAACGCATAAATAAAATAAAAAAAACATTCAGTCCATACAGATCCATATTTTTGTTAGTACAATCTTACGTGTTATGTTAGTATTGGGAACAAAAATAAAATAAAGTAAGAAAGTAAAAAGATTCAAAAAATAAATAAAATTCTGAAGTCTAACAAAGAGTTGGCAATTGAGAGAGTGAAGAGAACGCCAAGGCTACTTAACTCTCCCCATAGCCACCTCAACCCAAAACTTCATCATCGGGCAGTCGAGTATTTCGGCCAACGCCCCGAGAAGACCGTTGCTACTCGCCTTAGCATGGAGGCGATAGTCTGGCCAGGGAAAGATGAGCCAGAGATTTATTTAAAACATTTATGTGGCAACAGTAATATCAGTGTCAGACGTCTTAAGGCTTATACACCCGCTAACGTCCTTGAGTCGTCGTTCGTATGGGCCAGCGCGCGTCTGATCGGGCCTGCCGAGCCTCCGCGCTCGCGCATTTTGTAGGTATTTAAACATTGTAATTAAGATAATCATTTTATCTATTCAAACTCTACGAATTTGTCTATAAATATTTAATAACTTTATTTGAGTACAAAAATTTAATTTAAAATATCTATAGTTTAGTCATAATATTGAATAAACTTTACAAAAAGAGGTAACTTTGGGATTTTTTTCTATCGAGTGAAGTTCATTAAATCGCATAACTGAATGCGACTTTGACTAGATTAGATCCTTAAGTAATACGTATCTTTTTTTTAGATTTTTAAACCCTATTTTCTACGTCTGAGATTGTTTTAAAAAACTCGAAAACGCTGCCCCTGTTGACTGTCGAGCCTTAAATTAGTATGATGTCCTAATCTTGATACTTGATATGCTAACTAAGAAAGTAACTGCTCCATAGTAAATTGGACTGTTTTTGCTTTTTAAGAGAGTTAAAGGGTAAGGGTAGCCACACTTTAACTCTCTTAAAATGCTAATATTATTTACATTGAAGAATACTTATCATAGAAAGTTCTATTATTATGTCTCGTCAAAATTGAAATTTTGGAGAGTGGTTTTGATTATAATATTCTTCTTAAACATAAAGTAGAATGGAGTTATATTAGTTTATGTGACTTTACACAATGAAGGGCCTTAAATACGAGTGTGGGTTTAATGAAACGAGCGTCAGCGTGTTTCATAATAGCACACGAGTGTTTTAATGCCTAGTTATGTACAGTTACATACACTACTTTATCTAACCACATATTATATATCCTCAATATGTGTTCGGGAACCATTAGAATAACCCCGCCATTGCACCATTGATCAATACTAGATTTCCATAATAACCGATATCGATGTTATTATGATTTTTCATACATTATAATAACACTGGCGCAGATAAAACGCTGATGTAACGTTACTGGTTGCAATAATGGTGGTCATTATACACGGTTTCCGAATACATTATGGAGGATTTGATTTATGATATGGGTGAAGTTTTATTTCATATGACTTTAAGTAATTCCTTCTGCTTGATCAGTTGCACTGTGTTAATTGAAAACTAATAAACTAATAATACATAGTTGTTCAGGTAGGTATCATTATTATTATATTGCGATATACCTACACGGTGTTGCAAGTGTTGAAACACGCAGTTTTTAGGGTTCCGTACCTCAAAAGGGAAAAAACGTAGCCCTTATAGGATCACTTTGTTGTCCGTCTGTCTGTCTGTCAAGACCCTTTATCTCGGGAACTGTCGAGTTGAAATTAAAACCCTATACTTACACAGTCCCTTGAAGGTGTGAAAAAATCAAACTTCTACCTACCGTAAAAAAAGATACGGCCTTTATCAACAAAAAACGTTAATTTCGACACTCTCAACTCAAGGGAATCAAAACTTATAGGGTACTTTTTGTTGACCTAGAACTATGAAATTTGGCAAGTACTATTTTCTTATAGGTACTACAAGTACAGGGAACAATCTGAAAACTACAATTGTAATTTTTTACGGAACACTCGGAGGGCGAATCCGACTCGCAATTGTCTGTTTTTAGGGATCCGTAGTCAAATGGCAAAAAACGGAACCCTTATAGATTCGTCATGTCTGTCTGTCTGTCTGTCTGTCTGTCCGTCCGTATGTCACAGCCACTTTTTTCCGAAACTATAAGAGCTATACTGTTGAAACTTGGTAAGTAGATGTATTATGTAAACCGCATTAAGATTTTTACACAAAAATATAAAAAAAACTATAAATTTTGGGGTTCCCCATACTAAGAACTGAAACTCAAAAATTTTTTTTTCATCAAACCCATACGTGTGTGGTATCTATGGATAGGTCTTTAAAAATGATATTGAGGTTTCTAACATCATTTTTTTCTTAACTGAAGAGTTTGCGCGAGAGACACTACCAAAGTGGTAAAATGTGTGTCCACCCCTCTGTAACTTCTAAAATAAGAGAAAAATAAATCAAAAAAAATATATGACATGCAAACTTTCAACGAAAATTGGTTTGAACGAGATCTAGTAAGTAGTTTTTTTTTAATACGTCATAAATCGTAAAAAGCAATTTATTTAACGGAACCCTTCATGTGCGAGTCCGACTCGCACTTGGCCGCTTTTTTTTTTATTTGCTGCTTTTTCTAGGCTCATCTTTCCCTAGCCAGACTCTAGCGTGTATGACTCAATAACGGATCCAGGAGGGCAAATTGAGCCCCTTAGCAATTCCTATAATACGAGGTGGTGCACGACAAAACTTAGCAGCAAGTTGTGCCAGTCAGCGCTCCTGAACTATCTTTGGACCTGAGCGTTTTGCATTGAAGAAAGTGCGATCAAGAGATAACGACGGAAATACTTGACAGCCTAGCCCTGGAAGCCTTGCGTATTTATGTGTCACACGACAACCCTTGGCGTCATACCGAATTTCTGGCTGAATCATTGGTATCGGTAGGTACCAACTACAAAAAAACAATCAGTCTGAGAAGTCAGTGGCAGTGGAAGCCGAAAAATAGAAAAAAATCTAACTTTGGATTGAGGATTAAAATCCTGCGTTCATTGACATTTGTTTCATACTTTGATGTTTCGCACCAATGGAACATCGTCATCAACAAGAAGAATTACACTAATCATCATAAGTTGGTGACGAGCTAACCTACCTCCACCTACATGAATGCCAAACGCACGCCGGCGCCATCACAGTACCTGTTATGGCGCCAAAGCAAGACTGTCACATCCACACCAGAGGCTTTAGTATAGGTTTTACCGATTCAATACGTTTTCGAACGCGTTTGCGTTTAGTTTCAATTTGTATGGCAACGCGAACAGCGCCTCTGGGGGTAACTATTAGGAATAATAATTATTCGTTGACTACACGCTGCAGTGTACCTAAACTAAGACATACTTACCTACCTAACCTGCTGTAATACAGGGTGTTTGGTACATCGTTTGCCAAATTAAAATGGGGGATAGAGGGAGTCATTTGCTTCCTCCTACGGCTCCTAAAAAAATCTTAGGCCCACGGATTTTTTTATGATATTTTTTTTTATTTTTTTTAAAAAATCCTAGAGAGCGACTAGTTTAAACTTAAATTAAAAAAAAGTTTTATTGCCTAGACCCGTTTTTTTTATTTTATTGCAAGGTGTAATGTTGTACGGTTCTATCAAAATCAAAATTACCAACAAGTCGCGTCTAGTTATTTTTTTATTGACTCAGAAACGTTTTTCAAGGCGTGAAAATTCAATGAAACTGGAACTTTGATTATCATTTAAAAAAAAACTACAAAAAAACCATGCTCTTGAAATTGTTTAAAAAACATCTCTTGTCTGTCCTCTTTCTAATGATGTACAATAATGCCATACAAACCCTACACAACTTCATAAACTTGTCAATTTTGTGCAATAGGGACGCATTAGGCTGATAATCGATGTGCGGGATAAAACGTTGTTTTTGGTAAACACCACGCGCACACCAGGTAAAAACTGTTATCTCCCTCTTACACAGTAGAAATGCATCATCCGTCTCTCTCTTTCATCGGATAAACAATAAACCGGTTCACAAAGCTGCGGTGAGGGCCCTTCGTGGAGTCAAATTTGTTAGTCGAGATTTGACTGTCATTTGGTGATTGCGTTTGTTATCCCATTGCAGCGTCGCGAATCATTTAATTCTAAAACCGTTATTTGTTTTTCTACGTTTTGTTAAGTTTTGTTCGTGTTATTGTTAAGTTTTGTTAGTGTTTTTGTTCAACTCTGACGTTGCTAGTTTTGTTGAGATTTACTACTTTGATAATGGCGACATTCTCTAATGAAGAATACGCGGACATGTTGATGGCATATGGAAGGGCCAATGGTGTTGCAAGAGCAGCACAAAGAATCTATCAAGAACGATTTCCTAATAGACGATTACCTACTCCTCATACGTTTCAAAACACTTACCGGCGCATACGCGAGACTGGGAATTTGAACATTAATGAACCAAGAGGGATTGTGGTGCGACACAATGTTCAAATTGATGAGCGGATTTTGGCACTGTTCGAGGAAGAACCGACTACAAGCATTAGAAATGTAGCTTCATTACTTGAAGTTTCTATCTGGAAGGTGTGGAAAGTTCTTCGCCAAAATGACAGACACGATTTCCATTACACTCCAGTACAAGGTATGTAATTTTTAGTCAAACCTACAATCCGTACACGTACAAGCTAACATGCGACTTGCCTGCAATGCAAAGCCAATCTCGCTTCCTCACTTTGTCGCCTTTGTTATGCAGGTAAAGGCCGTGATGCCACTCACGTTAGCGTGTACAATCATAATAATTTCAAATTAAGTCTTGAATTGACAGTAAGTAAAACATTCTTACGCGTATTTTATGGTTACAGGTCTGGAAGATAACGACTTTGCGAACCGTGTCCGGTTTGGTCGTTTTATGCTGCATACGGATTTAGATGACCGGGAGTTCTTAAAAAGCATTCTATGGACAGATGGGTCCAAATTTACGCGGGAAGGAATTCTAAATTTGCACAACTTGCACCACTGGGCGCCGAAAGATGAAAACCCACGCGTCAAAAGGCAGAGAGCTTTTCAGAGGAGATATGACATCAATGTTTGGGCAGGAATCATTGGAGACCGGGTTATTGGACCCCACTTCCTACCTAATAATCTCAACGGGGATAATTACCTCGAGTTTTTGCAAAATGACCTACCTGAGTTGCTTGCTGAGGTACCACGGTACAATGAAGATAGGCGTATCGTCTTCCAGCAAGATGGTTGTCCGGCACACTGGAGATTAACAGTTAGGGAGCACCTAGACAACGCTTTCCCGAATTCGTGGATTGGAAGAGATGGTCCCATCCCATGGCCGCCACGTTCCCCAGACCTAACCCCGTTGGACTTTTACATCTGGGGACGTGCGAAAAATCTGGTATACGCCACGGAAGTTCAATCCAGAGAAGATTTATCCCAACGCATACAGGCAGCATTCGCCGTCATTAAGGAAGAAGTTCGATTACGAACCACCACGATCGAAATAAGGAATAGGGCCTACGCATGCATACGTAATGAGGGAAGGCAATTTGAGCAAGATTTGTGAAATTATGTTTTTTACAAATTGTAATTAATAAGTGTAATTATGAATAAAACTTAATTAAGATTATTGCCTAGTTAGTGTGTTATTTACACAAACTCCTAATAAGTATCAAATTAGCCTAACACGTCCCTATTGCACAAAATTGACAAATTTATGAAGTTGTGTAAGGTTTGCATGGCATTATTGTACATCATTAGAAAGAGGACAGACAAGAGATGTTTCTTAAACAATTTCAAGAGCATGGTTTTTTGTAGTTTTTTTTTAAATGATAATCAAAGTTTCAGTTTCATTGAATTTTCACGCCTTGAAAAACATATCTGGGTCAATAAAAAAATAACTAGACCCGACTTGTTGGTAATTTTGATTTTGATAGAACCGTACAACATTACACCTTGCAATAAAATAAAAAAATCGGGTCTAGGCAATAAAACTTTTTTTAATTTAAGTTTAAACTCTAGGATTTTTCAAAAAAAAAAAAAATATCATAAAAAAATCCGTGGGCCTAAGATTTTTTTTAGGAGCCGTAGGAGGAAGCAAATGACCCCTTCTATCCCCCATTTTAATTTGGCAAACGATGTACCAAACACCCTGTATAATATAAGACATACTTTTTCACCTTAATGTGATAGTATTATGTATAATGTTATTTAACATCTATAAATTGACATGTAAAACTACGTTTTATAAAGGAATAAATGAAATGAAAACTAGGTACGCGTTGCCATACAAATTGAAACTAAACGCAAACGCGTTCGATGTATCGATAAAACTTGTACTAGAGCTTCAGATGACAATGATAATAATATTGAAATCGTATTGAGTACAATTACTACACACCTTTTTTTTTTTTCGTGGTGGAAACCTGCGTACCAGGTACCCAATAATCGGGGGATGACTGGGTTATGTGGTATTTCTATCCACTAAAAACTCCACGGCGGCCGGCATCTGCGCTCTCATGCGGAGGACTCCAGGATCTCATACTGAACGCACTGGAGCCCTCCTCGCGCCTCGCCACATTTGGCTCGTCCTTGGATGATGATGGTCACTTTCCCTGGGGTTTTTAGGTGAGTGCCCCGGGCCCCTGCCAGAAACACTGCGGCCCCGATGACCCCCACTACTACACACCTATACTACTTGCTACCAAAGCGTGTTAAGCTGCTTTGGCCACGTAGCCCGCAGAGAACCGGACAACTTGGACAAGTTGGTAGTGGTTGGGAAAGCTGGCAAGCGATTACGTGGCGGTCTCCTAGTCGATGGACAGATCAGGTTGTTCCTCTGACAGGGCTCACATCACAGTCACAACTGCGATGAAAAAAGCCGAAGACAACCCTGGCTTGGAAGGTGACCGAAGTCGCCAAAAAGGTTCAAGGCAGACTCGACCTTCAGCAATGGACACCACGACCATTGAGATGATATATTTAATTAAGTGCGCTAGCCATAGGTCTATGGACAAGCGGAGCGATAAGCGGGACGTGGGCGTCATCGGAACATGCGCGTTTGTGTTTACAAACATACGGCGTTGCCTAGTAATGTTAATGTTCTGGTATGCGCGTCTTCACTCTCGCCGTTAGGTTAGGTTAGACCGCATCTCGCACCGTCGAACGCTACGCTTATCCACAAACACCGCCTTAGTGTACAACGCGCCACACTATCAAATACAATTTCAATCTAATCTTAATAGTCCATATAAAAGCGTGGTTCAGACATAGAGCCCCTACCGCGAAACGATAACGAAGTTCTTTCGTGTATCTCCCTTCGTCGCTCGAATAAGCATGTGCGACAAAGGGAGATACACGAAAGAAATTAAAAGAAAGACTTTTGTTTTCGTTTCCCGGTATATTTTTTTTTCGATTGTGGGTATCACATGATTGACACGAAAAAGATAAACACAGAATAAACATTTTCTGAGAATTTAAAAGCTTGGCTCGTTACAAATTAAAATAACTGTTGGAATCACCTGTCGGATTCACAGACAGCTTGTAAACTTGATACTAGAGCTGATCACAAAGAGCCGCTATGCGTGAGGAAGATACGCCGTAGATTCTTGTTTTTGGAGTAATAAAACATTTTGAGTCTACACCCCTATTGTGATCATGATTTTACTGAAACAAGAATAAAAAGTTCAAAAAACTTTATCCGCGGACTACGGAAAACTAACGTTTTTTTTATACAAAAGGTAGCTAGTATAATTTCGCATAGATACCTCTTTCATCAAAATCGGTTCAGTATCTACGGTGGAACACACTTAAATACAAACATAGACTGCTAAATCATAACTTCATATCCCTTCCTTTGCCGCTACTCTAATGTGAAAGGATTGTGCAGAAAGCATGCAACTGAAGACTTTATCTGTGAATATGTCGACGTAGTCACAGCTCAGGTCATCACGATATTATGTGGCACAAATTGAGTGGAACTAAATAAACCTTGGCGTATTTTAAACGACCAGTGTGGGTTCTTTACGACTTTCCTCTAGTTTCCACGATTCTCAGTGTGCTCATAAAATGTCTGAGCTAATTATTTGTTTAAGTAGGCAAAACCAGTTAGTAATTACATAGTAGGTATGTACGGTTCAACACCGTATTACTCGAGAGATGTAAGTTTGGTTTTATAATAAGACTAGCTGCCCGCACGACTTTGCCCGCGTATAGCAGGAAACATAGGTAAACCCGAGGGATAATTTTCATATAAAATTATGATGTTAATTTAAATTAGACAACATTCACTTTGCACGTATTTGAATATGAAGTTATGAACCAATTTCATGCTGGACAAAATTCCATTTGGGCTAGATTAATTTTGAACAAGATAAATTGGACTTTCGGTCCAATTTCAAGCTGGTCATTTCGTGTTGACGATTTTCCATGTGCGCCGAACGACAGTAAATTACATTTCATTCAGAGATTACAGAACTACAGTGCCCTTTACTTTCGGCACTCATTTTAACGTAGGTAAAAGAGATTGCGTGGGATCGGAGTAGATGGAGGGCCTACTTTGAGCTACACCGACAAGAGCCTAGCTCTTAAGTAAGAGAAGAAGAAGAATATGTAGTACGACTTGACTGACAGTTGACACAGTACGTCTAGCACAACTTGCTGCTAAGTCGTGTCGCGCGCGACTCAGCGACTCCTGTCTCACTCGTATTGTGCAAATAAGAAAGAGGAGGGTAGATTCTCTCGACTCGCGTCGCGCTTGTTGTGTAGGTTGTGCTAGCCCTGCTGATAGCTAGGTAATACCTACGTACCCACACTTCTGCCAACTAACTTCCAACGCTGCACGGCTATCACACTTCACAGGCCGAGCTGTGTCGCGGCGAGGTAGACTACCCTATGATAGCTACTTATGTTTATATATGGTAGACTACCCTACCTATGATAGCAGTGCACAAGGGCAACTAAGACTTTAGTGGGGTTAGGTTTTGTCGAATGGACAACTTAACAGTTAGAAGTTTATAAACCGCCAAAAGAAAATAACATAGATATTTATGTCATAGACTAGACAACAAGCTTGTTCAACAGTTTCAAAATACCTTCTAAATCACTAAGATACTTACTCATTCAGTAACCACTCAAAGCGGCCGTTTATTCAGAAACTGACTCAAATGAACTTTGCTTAACTCGCGAGATCGTTGAACATCTGCGAGCACTGCGAGGCTATTAACGTATAGTACCTAATAACTTATTCGGAACTTATGTACGGAATATTTATCGTTAGCTTTTCGGTGAAGGAAAAAACTGATTGCCTATGCCAAATCTTGAGATTAGGTGTCAAAGCGGACCCCGGGCTCCTTTAGGGGCACAACCAGGAATAACGCTAGGAGGATGAGACACATACTTACATATTATGAACTAAATACGAGTTACCAAACCAAACATAACAACCTGCACGCTATTACATCGTACACAAAATATGAAATTAAACATAAACAACTTGAATATTGTTCGACTAACTAAGTACTAGCTATACTAGATCAGCGACAAAAAGGATCCTGATAATCCACTCGAGAGTTTTAGTTAAGTTTAGTTAATTAATGACAGGTATTCCAAGGGCGGCTTTTGCTAGTATAGAGCTAAGTTCTCACATAATCGTGGTTTTAGACGTATCAAAGGAACGAACGGGCATTCTTTCAGATTACGATTACATTTTCGCTAAGCTTGACAGATATAATGCTATGGAAGAAAGGGATAAGACATCGTTTTATGTTTCATCTAGAGGTAACTACTTACCACTTTAAAAGGACAGCGTTTGGTTTAACCAATGCGCCCGTAACTCAGCAGAAACTTGTTGGCTTATTGTTTGCCGAGTTCGATTTAGAGGTATTATTAGCCTATTGAGATGATTATTGTCGTCGTTTCTAATGATTTTAATAGTACGGTGACTTTGTTATTCCTTGTTCTTTATAAGTTGAAACTAATTTAACAATCAATCTGGAGAAGTCCAAGTTCTTTAGCAGTCAGATCAAGTACCTTGGTTCTGTGGTGGATAGCTTGGGTCTGTAAAGTAGAGGCTATCTTGAACTACCTGACTCCCCAACTCGACGTAAAGCCCCTGCTAGACGGTCACCAACACGCCACTCCAACCGAGCGACCTTGGTCGGCACCGACCGCTGTGGTATGAAATTTAGCTCCAAACAACTGTCTACACGGTCGGTGCGGACCAAGGTCGCCCGGTTGGAGGGGCGTGTTGTCGACCGTCTAGCAGGGGCTTTAGGATCTTTAACGATTTTTCGGTACCGCCACTCGGTACCGTCGTTTCGTTCCAAACTTTAGCACGGTAAAGAAACAAGCATCACGGGTTAAATGGCCAGTCGTTGTGGGCCATGCGCGTCAGTATTGCCAGATTAGACGAGAAACGGCCCTCCAGCCGGTATGTTTGTATACTTTGTATGCAGAATGCTATTGTGTTCCTGGTGGTGAGTAAAGTCGCCAGCATTGCAGAGGATGCGCTTTGCTGTCACCTGCATTTGTCTCTAATTGTGGACACAACCAAATGAGGTTTCCTCAATGAAAGGCAATGTTCTTGTGGTTCCGCTAAATTCGCAAACTTCCATAGGCTGCATTATCTGCTTACCATTAAGCAGGCCGTATGCTTGTTGACCGCCCTTGTAGTAGTAAAAAAAAGGTTACTCCTTTAAATGCTTATTAAAAATTAAACTGCCACTAGCTAACCTATAATTTTCACGTCAAACCTAACATTATTCATCTGCGAATTAGTCAAAGCTCAAAATACTAGCCAAAGCCATACTTCAGCCATCAGGGTGCTAAATCATCGTTGCTTTTATTAACCGGACCGCCCTACTACACGTTTAATTTCTAACAATAAATAGGAAACAGCGAAACTTATGCAAACACATGCCCGGCTATTTTAAATGTCCTCTGATTCACATGGCAAAACGTCAGAAGCGCGTAATGCTACGAAATGCATAACTACACATGTGTTCGGTATTTTTAACCAAAGCGAAGTTATGGATGGTCAGAGCAAAGATAGTTGTGACGTAGATCTATTCACAGTTTGGAGTACGGACGGAGCTGGACAATGCGGAAATATAACTATGGAACTTTTTACTTCTGCGTACAGTGTTGTCTCGCTGTTTTTTCCGTGTCTATCCCGAAAGTTATGGACACTGAAGCTTAAAGGGGTGTAGACTCAAAATTTATTATTACTCCAAAAGAAAGAATGCAAAAAACTATGGCTAGTGACGAAAATCCCATTCAGCTATCTCAAAAAATTACGAAGCTACAACCGTAATATTGCTTGTTAGAGAGAGAAAACGCTAGGGAATCGTGACATTATGATCCACGAGCGTCATAGTAAATGACAATCGTTTCATAAGAAGGTTCGTTTTGCGGAAAAGGGACAGAATATACCCCCTCTTAAAACTTTGAACAGTTATAACTTTGTGATTATTTAATCCCCTGCTTTACTTTTTTCTCCATTTGACAATATTTTCAATCCTTTTTCGAGAAAATTCATCATATTTGGTTATTTTATTAGGTGTCTACACCCCTATTGGACGTAGGTAGTTAAATTAATAGGAAAATAGAAATCGGGTAGGGTTCGGATATTTCATTTCATTTATTCCTTTATAAAATATAGTATCACGGAGCAAGACGATATGAAAGGCAAGCCATCACACTAATACTCTTCCCTAAATTGTAGATTAGGTACGTCAAGAGCCTACTTAGATTAAATAATAAATCATCATGCATGATGAAATGAATAGGATCAAATCAAAACTTTGTCGTGATTTAGGCAGAATGATTTAATTGAAAATGTGTATCTTAATGTAATGAGCGGAATCACCAGACGGTACCATCAGAAGATCAGCGCTGGCCTTAACGCCAGGACCATGCTGATAGCGAACCTTCGACCTGACCCACCTTGTAAGCGAAATGGCTGGACAATCGTTGGGCAGTCGCTAGTCTGGGCATTCTGCGCTGGAGTCCCACACACCCGTCAACAACGCATTCCTCCAACGAAAAAAAGGGAATATGCTGATAGATGGAATCGTCTCGTGGCACTACTCCTGATTTTTACCTAAGTATAGTAGTAGTAAGTAGTAAGTACTCTGTACAGTGTCGAGGAGTTTCTTAAACTACCGTGTACATAACAAATGACATACTTAATTACTTATTATTTTCAAATTTGACTTGTAACTATGGTGTTATCAATAAAGAATTGTATTGTATTGTATTGTATGTTATTATTATATATCACAAATAAATGCTTAAAAGTACCTATATCGATCGCTTCTTCTTCTACTCCCATAACCTTAATATGAAAAAGAAAAACGAGTGACCACCAAAATCTGTGTCCATCTTAGCATAACAATGAATGCAGGACAAGATGTAGCAAAGATACAAGTTAATATTATAATTAAACTGCTACAATGCGTACACAGATGCCATATTACCGCCCACGTGTGATGCAAGGTAATGTATATGCAGACAAATGTTGTCTTGTCTGATTTAGTAAGAGTAGCATTTTGCCAGGTTTTGTGATAATGGGAGTGTACTCAGTTTAAGAGAAACTGATACCTTCAGAATGCAATTTGTACCTACTAAACAAAGCTCCGCAGGAAAAAATTGATGCGCAATGCAAACAGTACCTTCTTGACTGGAATGGTTGAACCAAGGAGATTTTGTTAATATGTCAGATACATTCGGAGGATATCTTTTTAATAACTGGGTATCGAAAGTACTAACATAGTTTCCGATTTTCACTTGAAATTAGACTTTTGAGTCTTATGAATATGGCGGATGAAAGGAAAAGTCTAAGTATAAAGTAAGTAAGTAAGACTGGTGTTGTGTGTGACCATTTCTGATCTATAGGTATTATTATGGATATTATGATCATTCATCGCCTCTTCCTAAAATGCTTCCTACACGTGACAGTTTTTGAAGATTAAGAATATTAACATTCTGAAAGATTAAGAATAGGTAAGGTACCTACATAAATTCTCCCAAATTCAAAGACATTGAATAAGTAGTGTACGTGAAAGTAATGTATAGAATAATGGTTACAGACATAATTCACAAAACCACTCTAAACGTCTGCGTGCTTCACAAAATGCGGCCGGTATTTTCATTAATCCCGTAACTAAATTGATAACGTTTCGTGATTTTGGATGATTTCCAAAGGAAACAGTTGTACAGAACATTTTCTTAATTGTCTTTTCTATAAAACACACTAGGCAACCTGCGCCTATTTCTGTAACAACACGTTTTATGACTGAAACTCTACCAAGGGCTCCGCGGCTGGATGAACGTGACTAACATATGTCCGACGGACTATTTGAAATCATTGGAATGACTCAAACGATTTCAGACGTGTGGGCACGCAGTCTTGGTTCCATTAACCGTTCGACCATCGGTATATCGACTCTTTATCAGATAAGTAACGATCCTCTAATGTTTTGTTTATGTTTTTGTTGACGTCATCCACGTCATCTGGAGCGGCATACAAAATAGACCCAGCAAAATGGATTTCGCAAAAAGACCGAGTTAAATCAAGGGAATGACGAGCTTAGAGGAACGATCGCAGTTAGGTCAGAGCGTCGCGTCTCGGCCAAGAGACAGACTTGCATCGGCCCGGCTCCGACAGTGATTTATTGCACTTTTTACGTCTAGCCGGCCACTGCATCCTTCAAATGAGTGAGAGCTGCATTTGACAGACGGGTGATGACACAGCCAGACTAACATTTGCATTCGTTATACAGTCCGAGCTAAATCCGCACTCACAGATCGCACTTTCGCAAGCAGGAAGATGTACCGTGTCAACGAACAGATTAAATTGCCGCAACGTCAGTTGGTGACGAGCAAAAATAGTTGGAATGCCTAGAGTACGTAATGGAAGTCTATTTGAGCGGCACGCACGGCACACCACACTAGTCAGTTTTAGCCGGGCCCGGAGCGTAGGCGCCGGTGACCTTGGAGCCAGCATCGGTGGAACGGTGGAAAACGAGACTCGCCGCCATTTTAGGCCGCGCAGACGGCCGCAGTGGTCGGGTCAAGTTTTATTGTCTCCGCTAGGTTGCATAACGGGAGAATCTCGCGCCGAGCCGCTCGCTTCGAAAATATCATGCGCACAGCCGAAAGCTCCGCCTGAGGCGGGTGGCTCGGCCGTCTCCCGAAGATCATTAACTCGGCTATAACCCATTTGGACGGGCGCCGTCGCAGACGTTTCGACACGCCGCCCCCGCGCTGGCTCCAGGCCAGCGGCTTTCGAAAGCACCGAATTAACGGAGACGCGCGCCGGTCGGCGGCCACTACACTTACACCAGTACACAGCGACGAAGTCCTTGTCTTCCAGCACTCGGTCCAACTGTTTGGCGGTAACCTCCTCGATCTGGGGTTCGGCTTTCGGGGGCGACTTGCGCGCGGCGGTCGCGGCGGCGGCGAGGAGGAACACAGCCGCCAGGGCCTTTAGCCAGCGAGCCATGGCAAGGGCGCGCGCGTACTGAGCGCGCGTGCGGCCGTGCGTCTGCGCCGCCCGCCCGCGCCGCGCATGCGCACCGATATAGCGGCGCCCCACGCCACGCCATCGGCCGAGCGGGCAAACGATAGATCAGCGGTTCACGAGTTGGGCCTTGGGCCCTGACAGATTGTTTAACTCGCTTGTCTTTCCAGGCTTAGTCAATTTATAGTCAAAAGAAATGAAGTGCTTCTGCTTTTATAAATTCTTTACCACGATCATTATAATTCTGTGTTTGTAACAAATACCTACTATAATTTGTTGATGTAGAAAATCAAATGGCTTAAAATCACCGATCAGTTCTGAACCAGATATAATTCATCTGCACCTCTCTTTTCGCTTCATAAGCATATAGGCTTGGGTAAGGCCACTATTCATACACGACACGAAGCATTTGTATACGACTATTAGTCTTCTATGAAGTTGTTTTTTAATTTTACTTTCTGTTGGAGACAACTCAAAGGAACACCAATAGGCATTTTTACAGATCTTTTTTTTTTAATACGACGGGATTCTCTCTTCTACATACTCTACCTTTCATTTTACAATCGCTCCCGCTTCCTCCATCGCTAAAAACAACGCTCCATCCTAACACCAGCCCGCCGCCCAAGATACGGACACCGCCACAAGGTTCAATCTAAACTGGATATTTTGTAAACTGAAACATAGTGCTGTCTGTGTCTCTCATCTTACAGAAATAAGAGATGTAACAATTTTTCAAAGACTATGAAGTTTTAGTATTAGAACCGAGTTTTCCCCGTTTCCCGATGCTTGGGTTTTGTTTACATCGGTTGAGCATGGTGACACGAATCGGCCTTGGCTACAGTTATAAATATTGTATAATTGGTAACGTTTACATTTTAAATAGCTAATGTTAAAAGCTCTGTGGGAAGCGTGGGCACTTACCAATACGGGGTAGGAAAAGTTTAATACTTAAAGTAACCGAGTGGCTTTGAGGAGACTATGGATTCGATTGTTATCTTTCATTTTACCAACGGGTTTGACCTAAGTACGGAATGTCGTTTGCTATTTACATGCATCTGCAAAGAAATTCAAAGGTGTATGCCAGGTAACTCAGGTAAGCGTAAAAAGTACTTTTAGAAGTAAAGATAAAAAGGCGTGTGTGTGTGGGTGCCACTGGTGCCCTACGTAAAATGGCTGCAGTGGAAACAAGACATTAATGCAGGGGTATCTTCATCTTCGTTGAGAACCATATTATGACGCACGCTTTATTTACTCGAAGTCTTAATATTTGTCAGAAGAAGTAGGTAACCTTTCATATTTTCGAAAGTAGCAGTTTTGGACACAGCCTCGTCGCAAGGCGCATGCAGGGAAAAAATTGAAAAATCCGCGAATCATCGGCCCGACATAATTATTATGAGCGACTACCCCCAGAGCTAACAAGTGAAATCAAACGATTTTTCAATTATTTACTTTAAAAACAAAGTTTTAACACTTTTAACCGACTTTAATTCAGTACTCCGCCAAGCCACATGAACATTACCACATTTCTTTTGCAATTTACCACATGAACTGATTTCCTAGAGCAAATGCTTTGATTATTAGAGAAAAAAACCAAATCACTGAATGTGAGCCGATAATATTTGAGGACTTCAAGGATCTCAGAATTACCCTTGGCACTTCATTGTTTGATATTTCAACGCAATCTTATCAGAATCTGTGACGTACTTTTATTGTTTGAAGTAGGTACATTATTGAGAAGTTCCACAAGCCATCTGTAGTCTTCATCATCACTTCCACCATCACCAAATTTATGATTTCCGGGTGTAAATACACGAGCTATAATAGAAAATACAGAAATTACACGCGTGCCTAATATATTTGAGGAGTTCCCTCAATTCCTCATGGTTCCCATCATCCAACTGGGGTTTTGAAAACAATGGGACCAATCTGGAAGCATATACTTTCAATTAAAAAAAAAACGAATCGGTTCATAAATGACGGAGTTCTGAGGTAACAAACATAAAAAAAATACATCCGAATTGAGAACCTCCTACTTTTTTTTGAAGTTGGTTTAAAAAACAACTGCATTTTGCAAATATTATATTATATGTCACTCCCACGATTAACTATAAGGAATCCAACGACACCGACGTCACCTCATATGCCAAAATCCATCAAGCATTAGCTCGGTTCGGTACTCCATACGCTCTCATTTTAAAACGAACTACCCTGAGAACTTTACGGTTTCGCTCTATGAAAACACAACAATATATCGATATCAGCCATATTTTTACACCAAAAAATAGGTTGGGTAATTTGACTAAATATTAATTAATAATCCACCTAAATGGAATACCGATACGGTAAAATATAATGAAAAGTAATCTTCATAAATTCCGTAAAAATCAGGCGAAAATGGTATAAACTTTCTTTACTTTATAATTGACTACGTCTATATACGTTCTTTGGGATACACGCATAATCCACTTATTTTTGTTAATGAATAAACCTTTCTATAGGCCAGATGAAATTCAATATTATCTCAAGGTCGTAAATATTTAATTAAAATGCCGTTATTTCCTGATGCATATATTTTTGGATTCAGGTAGTAAGTCTCCAAATTTGTGTACTCAAACATGTTTTCATTATAAAAATACTGTTAGCATTTTTGCTTGCGGGTTAATTTTTTTTCCTCACTTCCGGTCTATAGAATTATTCATTTCCATAGTAAAAGCTGTTTAAAATAACATATAAAAACCGTAATTTTCTCAGGGTACTAGCTATAGTTTGCTTGAAACTTTGTACTTAGAATAAGTTAAGGTATATACTGGTCTGCAATTAGCTTCATATAAGATAGTAAAAAAAGCGGCCAAGTGCGAGTCGGACTCGCACATGAAGGGTTCCGTGAAATAAATTGCGGTTTACGATTTATGACGTATTAAAAAAAAAACTACTTACTAGATCTCGTTCAAACCAATTTTCGGTGGAAGTTTATATAGTAATGTACATCATATATTTTTTTTAGTTTTATCATTCTCTTATTTTAGAAGTTACAGGGGGGGGGGGACATATTTTACCACTTTGGAAGTGTCCCTCGCGCAAACTATTAAGTTTAGAAAAAAATGATATTAGAAACCTCAATATCATTTTTGAAGACCTATCCATAGATACCCCACTCGTATGGGTTTGATGAAAAAAATTTTTTTTGTTTCAGTTCTGAGTATGGGGACCCCTAAAACTTAATGTTTTTTTTCAATTTTTGTGTGAAAATCTTAATGCGGTTCACAGAATACATCTACTTACCAAGTTTCAACAGTATAGCTCTTATAGTTTCGGAAAAAAGTGGCTGTGACATACGGACGGACAGACAGACAGACGGACATGACGAATCTATTAAGGCCTCCACACACCGGTCGCGTGCGCGGGCCCGCGAGCTCGCATTCGATGTGTGTTTGAAGTTTATTCTCAATGTTTTAAAACTTGCGCGGGCCCGCGGCGGGCCCGCGCACGCGACCGGTGTGTGGAGGCCTTGGGCTCCGTTTTTTGCCATTTGGCTACGGAACCCTAAAAACAGCGAATTTGAGTTTTTCATACAAAACTTGTTTTTGCTGTATTTCGTATGTTTTATAAACTGGAGCCATGCTCGTATATACTAATTACCGACCTAGATATACCTCATGTCATTGTATATGCAAAGTTTCGTTACAATACAACACGTAGATTTAAAATGAGAACGAAACTCCGTTTGTATGGGAAGGTGAAATTCGGCCGAGGTGAAACTCTTAGACAGACTTATATTCTAGTGTTTAGTTGATGATGATTTCTTTTGAGATAGATAGGGCTCAGCGGAATGACATCTCGCTCTTAATTGAGCAATCCAACTGAGTACCTATGTATCTCCACCTTATAGAAGACCGCAGCCATAATAATAACAATAAAACTGTACACCTTGCATTTCATTAAATTGTCAAAAGGGCCTCTACTTGTTGGCTCAGTTGGTACTTTGTAGGTACCTAGCCCCACGCACGCCTCCCAAAGGTTCGGGGACATGATTGGCTGGATCAAGGGTCAGATACAGAAAGCGGTACTCCTGGATACTGCGCGGATAGTCAGGAGGTTCCTGTCTCTGTCGCCCTGACCACCGGTAGCTTAGGCCCCGCCTCGCTGCCGGCGGCACCCTAGGTTAGGTTTTTATAATGATTTTATGTTTTGTGTAGGTATATACCTAGTTTTATATTTTACTTTTTATATAATTATTGTACAAACCTAGCATAAGAGGAAATATGAATAAAGAGATGATAATAATAAGCCCGCAGGGCAGCTTGTGGCGAGCTGTTGGGGAGTAACATCCCCACGGACCCGAGTGCTCCCGAGAGTCGGTCAGGGCCTTCGTCTCTGTGTCTACCGTTTTAGTGGATTCCCAAGGAGGACCGTAGGACTCTTAGCCCTTGCTTGCCTTCCGAGCTATATGCTCCAGGGGAGGAGGTGTTAAAGGACATAACGCCGCGAGTAACTTCGGAGAAAGCGCAGCACCACCTCTCGATACCTACCCTTGAGCCGCACTTTCAGGGGCCCATCATAGTCACCGCCTGCCTCGATAACCTTGAAAATTACAATGTTATGGCATGTGTCCGGACCTCTTTGTAATGCCCAATTTAATTTCCCATCGAAATCTCATCACCTTTTTTTCGAGTTGTTGCTGAATTATAAATTGTTCGAGTGGTAATACATAAGGCTTTTAGACCAGAGTTATACACTCTACTTTTAACTTCGACTGCGAGAAAATAGTAAAAACAAAGATTATTCATCTACAATTAATAATAAATTCCACGGCGAAAAGATTGTCCAATTTGGCGACATGGTTTTTTTAATAAAATGCTTTGACACAGATACAAAATATTGACACCAAGAATAAACGCGTCTGACCGTTTATAGGCGCGTCCGAACGGCATGATGAACGAAATGTTTTTTTAAAGGGTTTTGATTGGTGGATTGAATACGGTGAATTGTTTTGATTGGTAAAATTAAAATGTTTTAAAATCATAGATATGTACTTATTTATACATATTTTTGTACTCGTCGATTAAAATCTGTGTATTAAGATTTCATAGAGAATACTGCAACGTCACTCTTTTCATAGTTGTAGTCCATGTTACTGTCGAAACAATCGAAATAACTGTTTCGATACGCTCCAGACAGCCGAAAAAAATTTGAAAATAGAACTAAAATAAATTCGACCAATCACGTGGCTGCTTTACCGAACTGTAATGAATTGGACCAATAGAATTGCTTTGATTATTGAGTGTACTCGTTGATGTCGTACGCTCAACAAGCGTACGAGCGATAGGCTGCACTTCGTTTCAACAGTATCGAGTTTGTTTAATTAGTTCAGTTGACTCGTAGAAAATTAATTTTAATGAACTCGTTCAAAAAGTATTGTTCACAATAGTGTTATAATCAAGCTTTTTAATCTCGTACCTTACTTAGGCCACTCAGCAAGCTTCGTGGCCTAAACACGGTAGGTACAGTAGACGGCAAACTTCGTGCGCAAATGAGGGGAAGTGGGGGGGCAGCTTGCACGTACAATTCGCCTGTGCGCAGGCAAGGTCATTTGCGCACGAAGTTTGCCGTCTACTGTACTCGACTAATAAGCTCTCTATTATAACACGATTGTGAAAAATACTATTTCCCTGGGGGCTAAGTGTACTATTTTAGCCCCGCTTGCTAAGCCTGATATTTATGACACACTTTTCGAGCATGAGAAATGAAAAATTCTTTTTCACCTCAGCAGCTCGAACAACCATAGATATCTTGCGGCGTGAAAACAGTGAGCAAAATGCGATTTTGCTCACTCCGTGAGTCAAAGTAGCTTTTTAATTTTGATATCGAGCACTGACATTTCATAGTGTGGGGTCTATTACAAATTCTGAATTTTTCAACTTTATGAGCACTGTCCCTTTCATTTTCATTACGAAAAAAGAATACGACACGAATAAGTCGATTCATAGATCGATATTCGAATTTAAAAGTAGACCCCCCAAAACAGCGCGAAGCAAGTTACATCTTCGAAAACACACTTAACAAACTTATGAGTTTAAATTACCAAAAATATTAGTAAAAACCGGCCAAGTGCGAGTTGGACTCGCGCACGAAGGGTTCCGTACCATTATCTATAAAAACGGCAAAAAAATCAGGTTTGTTGTATGGAAGCCTCCCTTAAAAAAATATATATATTTTGTTTTTAGTATTTGTTGTTATAGCGGCAACAGAAATACATAATCTGTGAAAATTTCAACTCTCTAGCTATCACGGTTCTTGAGATACAGCCTGGTGACAGATTATCTATAAAAACGGCAAAAAAATCACGTTTTTTGTATGGGAGCCCCCCTTAAAAAAATATTTTATTTTGGTTTTAGTATTTGTTGTTATAGCGGCAACAGAAATACAAAATCTGTGAAAATTTCAACTCTCTAGCTATCACGGTTCTTGAGATATTGCCTGGTGACAGACAGACGGACGGACGGACGGACGGACGGACGGACGGACGGACGGACGGACAGCGAAGTCTTAGTAATAGGGTCCCGTTTTACTCTTTGAGTACGGAACCCTAATAAAAAGGAATGTTATAAATAGAAGAGAAAAAAACATGGACAATCTCAAATGAAGTCAGTTTTGCTTAAATATGTCAAAACATGAATTTTCATACGCTGAACAATCAATGATTCTATTTTGAACAATCTTCATTTTTAAGAACATATACCACAGATGCAGTTTCCGAACGTACGTACACCCGGCGCCCCGCCCCTTTAAAAACGCGCGCAGTTAAATTGTTTACATTTTATTGGGTATATTATTCTTCATGCTTGTGCTATTGATATTAGTTTTAGATATATAAAAACGACTAGGATTAATTAAGTATCTACTTATCTAACTAAGAAACGCAACTTGATTCAATTTTAGAGTCTTTCACTTCCTCGGGACTCAAAACCAGCACTCGCAGCAAATAATAACTTTGCTCTCTTGTTGCACAAATAACTATTTCACTTCTCATGCTCGCAAAGTTCGCCTTTGTGCTGGATGTATGTTGCAAAATGCCAATTTTATGCTCTAGTTAGCCGACAATGTCGTTAGAACCGAGCGGTTCAAACGCTCGGAGATTGGCCCTTAAAACGTATCGAAACATTCAATGACTTGGCAGTATGAAGTACCTACCTAAGTCTAATATCACGTGTCGAAAATTAAACATAAAAGCTTTAAAAAGTTAAGTGACAGGAATGAGCTATTATTTAATTTAATTTTGCAATTATTTGTTATTTTCTTGCAATCGAAGTGAAAAGCAGTGTGTAGGTATAACTCGGGCATAAATGATCCATTTTACCCCTCGACTTAACTATCCACCCACGCCGGTGGCTCGGGTGGATATAAACGTCTCGGGTAAATGGCTCCTTTTATGCACTTGTTGTACAATCTACTATATTTCATACCTACATAAATCCAAAGCTTTTGGGCCACACTTTTTATTTGCCCTACCCAAAACTTAATTACAGGGCAATTAAAAATTAAATGAAATGAAAATAATTTAATTAAGAAAATTAAATAAAGTATTTAACTAGTTTTCCTAATGTAAGCTTATTGTATTTTACGAATGTACCTATGTTTAACTTCCTACCTCTCACTGTATTTTTGCGCATCACGTTTGGTTTAAATTCTTCTGACAGTTCTCACGACACAGGCTCGACCTAGTGTGAGGACTATAGCAACCCTAATGTTAAAAATCTTAAGCTAAGCTCTTTGTAATTCTTCCTGTCTGTAACTCATTAGGTAAATAAATAAATTTTGTATTTGTATTTGTAAGAACAAGTTCATTTAGCGAGTACATACATCAGAATATGAACAAAATAAATAATCCGACCCATATCCGACCGTTCCCATTACTGATTACTTATTCTGTGCCTAACCCTGCCTAACCTAACAGTACATATGGAAATTTCGGGACGTACCTAGGTACATAAAATGTTGCGTGATAAACTATCTAATCTAGGATATAAAAGTGAAATGTTGCACCAGTTTTACATATTTCGATTATTAAGGAAGGACTTATCAAACTTAACAATACCTACTAATTTTATTAATCTAATGATTTTGCGTTTCAAAATTGTTTTCCTTGAAATCGCGTGGCAATTGGCGTTCGATTTTTCTAATCTTATATATTAACTTTATCAAATAACAACAATAGACAATAGTTCACATAACGCCTGACACAATAAAATATTAAAGTTGATTTCCCGTTGATACGTAAATTTTGACAGGCGCGTAAATGGTGTCAATTAAATCTTATTATTAGTAGAACCGTAAGACCGTAACAACTTGTATTGGTAGGTACCTGTACCTGTACCTACCTACCTACTATAATTTTACCTGATATTAAAGAACCTCCGAGGAAAATGTGGACAACGAACAATTAGGTACCTTAGTTAGGTACCTAGTAGGTACTACCTACTTCTTCAATGTAAAATAAATAGTAATTGAATCAGACAGTTCTTTGATGGATATTTCTTTTGCGGTTTCCAATTTGAATAATCAGCAATTTTCATTCATTAAGTTTTTATAATAGAAAAAACAAATCATGATTTTCTTGAAATTGTCGATTTCCGAACCGAACGCAAAACGGTGACAATTTGAAGGGTTGCAACATTACCAAGCCAATACAAAATATAGATATCGATAAACTGTATTTAATGACTTTCAGTGCTAGGAAACCGGTAGTGGATAGTGGGCCCTCTGCTTGTAGGCGCTTTGTCTACAATCGGTTTTTCACATTTTATCAGCTACGAGTGTAACGCTACGAAACTGTCGGGACTGTTAAGTTAACACATTGGACTGAATGTGTTAAACCTTTAACACATCAGACTTATTGGACATCTTTGACCTCACTGATTCTTATGCAAAGGGCAATAGTTTCCGACATGGCTGAAATCGGTGAAATTACAATTTCTTTCGACTGCTTTTGTTTTTTTCATATGTTTGAAAAGGACCTTTTCAGAATTTAAGGGAATAGGACAGGAAGATCTTTACATTAACTCGCGAAACGCAGAACTATTGAATTGCGGTGTCCTTGTGTTGAAACATACAAATATGTAGTTATAAGATCTTTTGTACACACAAGGCAATGCCTAAATGAATTAAATGTCGGCGAGACTTCAAGTGACAATGACGTTTTCATAGTCGCTTCAAGTGTCGCTGAATTTGCCGTCTGTTAATTAAACGCGTGCCAAAGCTATAAGTATTTTTTTAAACATTTGGTATTCTGTAATTAGATTCTGCAGTTGTATTATTATCATTTATCATCCATTAAATCTTTGTATTAGATTTTAAATCTTTGGATTACTTATATTGTATTAGAAATCACAAACAGACTAAAACTGTGTGTACGATTTCTTTTTTTTGGGTCGATCATTTGATACAGAGAACAATAATTTAAATTTGATCGTGGTAACTTCCACGTTAAATTTTCACGAAACAAAAAATTTAATAATATCATTTGTTTCGTTAAGAGGTATAAATAGGCTTGTTGCGTGGTGTTAAAATTGATAACGTTGTGTTGCTAAATGGATAGTAAAACCTTCAAATGATTGTAATAAAGTATAAATTACAAAATATAATTCAAATCATAAAAAGATATGAACCTTGAAAGTTTAGAAAAAAAAGTTTTTTTATTTACTGTCCAAGAGTAAATTTAAAGGTTCCAATAAAATCC
Organism: Epinotia brunnichana; assembly: GCA_963854355.1. Lineage (NCBI taxonomy): Eukaryota > Metazoa > Arthropoda > Insecta > Lepidoptera > Tortricidae > Epinotia > Epinotia brunnichana. The sequence goes on along the minus strand of OY977945.1, from coordinate 5,419,398 downwards.
TTACGCTTTTATAGAAACATATCTGAATAACAACTATGGACCTAAACGCAGTATTTCGCGACCGAAACAGCAATTTACTTCATTTTCCATGCAACGGTTAGTACAAATTGCAAGGTGTGACGTCATACTTTAAAGCTAATCAGTATGAAGCGTTTCGGCTGCTGTCAGCGAGGTCCGTCTTTAACTCGATTTTGGGTATTAATGTCCTTTAAATGTAGGTGCTTCCATACAAACATTTGTTCATCTACAAAAACTGGTTCAAAAATTGACCTTAAATTTGTTTACGATGCCATTTGAACTTCAAATGGCATCGTTAACAAATTTAAGGTCACAAGCCCATTGTATTCAGAATGTAAATATGATACGAGCAAATATTTTGATGTGGGGGCGTCCTTTAAGGGGCTCCAGGCGCTTTTTGACTAGTTTTGATGAGTTTTGAGTTGATATTCCTCCATTATTACAATAGATATATTTATGGCACAAACGTTAATCTGTTTTTCAATCCTTTATCTACTTTTGCACGAGAGTTTTTTGGAAAAAAATGTATATTTATTTTTCTATGATTTATTCAAACATGGTCCAAAAAGGCTCTGTTTTCGATATTTCTATATTGATTATGCACTTTTATATATGAAATTCACATGTTACTGTTCCATATTGATTTCCCTAACAACCCATGAGAGATTTTTATTTTTAACTCATTTTCACAAAAGTTACGTCCAAAAAACAGATTTTTTGGCCGAAATCTGTAAAAGTTTGGTGCCATATAGCTTGAAAACTGTGAGTTTTGAAGTTAATATGGGATATTATTTCGGTTAGCCACGTTGTTTTAATACGGTAATACAGTAACAGATCGAAGGTTATTTGGAGCTGTGAGCCCCTTAATTACATGAGACATTCAAGGGTGGGAAGGGGTCGAGCCGAATCTCATCTAATCTTACTTTATGGAGAAGGGGTGACGAAAAATAATTATCACGTTTTTTTCCCGCACGAAACAGAGTAGCCGAACGCGTGACCAGTGTTGGCACTGTTGGCAGTGGTGCACATCCACCAACTTTTTGGTAGATCGACCTATTTTGCCTCCGTTCTACCTAGCTACCATAATCGGCCTCAAATCTACCTATTTTTGAAAAATCTCACGTGAGGTTGGAGGTGAGGAGCCACCCATCCCCAGGTGATGAGCAAAATCTCACGACATCTTACCAGGGTCCCTCCCCCCTGGGGTCAGAAAATGTCGAAGAACGCCTCACATACGGACGCCCCCTGACGATTAGTGTTGGTCCTGAACAACACATTTACATAAATTTCGTTAACTGCTTCGTTTTTTTTTCCTTTAAAATAATTGAGCACGCAATGTTTTCACTACACGTCATGTTATTTGTTTACGACATCCATAAAAGTCAAAACGGTTGTTAAGTCAAATCAGTTTGAACGTAATAAATTGCTGCTCGGTCGTACTTGAAAAAAAGATTAACACTTTATTAATTAAGTAATTTAACAAAATTTATTTCTCATATCAATTGTACGGTCGAAAACTATGGCTGGTTAAAATTATACGCCTGTTTGAAATTTATAGGCTGTATTGTTAAGGGCCTTAATTTAATCTGAAATTAATAATTTGTATAAAATAAAGCGTAGATTATATCAAGGCCCTTAACTATGTTTTTTTTTGCCGTTCACTCTTTTGGCAGTAAGGTTAGGTTTAGTTAGGTGCTGGCTGTTAGGTGATAAATAAGGAACGATTCAATATTGTTTGAATTGTTTTGCAATGGCAAGCGAGATCACGGATGATGCAGGCAAAAATTTACTAGAAACGATGCTTTATAATTTTCTGTAAATAAAACTAAGATTTTCGTTTCTTTTTTCTCTATTTTTCTCGCACTATCCCTCTCTCTCTTATAAGAAGACTTAGAAAGAGACGTATAGTGCTAGAACAATCGAGAAGGCTCACGCGCCATCTTGTGATAGTCGGATTGCACTGCCTCCTCAAAAATAAAGTACAATAAAATAACAAAAATTCACGTATCATTTCCTAAATATATCGATAAAACTTTTGCATTCATCGCATCTCTATTTTCCAATCAACCAATCACAAGCCAGCGCGGAACTGTCACTTTCAAACTGTCACGAGGAGCCGTGGAAGGGAGAAAACAAACGTTTCCGAACGGAATCGGCCCCGGCCGCGCCGTGCGTTCACCGTTGACCATTCGTTCGTTGTGTCAACAATTTTTTGTTGGATCGCGCGCGGTCGGTTGGCTGCTAAAAATTTGTGATAGTGGTGTGATTGTGAAATAGTACAAATGGATATTCAATCTTAATTTGTTCCTGTTTCGTGAAAAGTGGTATATTAATACTTATCAGAGACTTGGTGAGTAATTTGAAAAGTTTGCGACTAAGTTACTTTTTACCTTTGTTAGTTTTATGTAGTTCTTATCATATCATTGATTGCCGAGTCACTCTCACTAATCTTGCTAGAATCTATTCACGTTTTCCAAGTTCTAAGCAGAGAAAACTCTGATTAGAAATAGGAACTCGAGATAGATATATAATTTTATTGTTATTTCATCGCTTTTATTATTTGGACATAACTACCCGTAATTTTTGCGCTCGCCTTGATAATCTAATATGATCATCGCCGTGTGTTCAGATAAGTCCTTTATGAATCGAAGCCCAAAATTGTGCCTACAACTAATAAATTTAAGTAATTAGTGATAAACATTCATAGTTTCCAACCATACTTATTTTACTTGCATATAAGATAACTGTTGATAAATTAAATAGATTCATTTCTTAGTAAAAATTTAAATTTGGTCTATATGCTATATTTTCTTATCAGACAATAACACAAAGATATCTTTGTATCCTTTTCATTAAACTTTCACCCTGGACGCAAACGGGTGCTTATAGTATGTGTATCTGTGTGTCTGTCTGTGGTGTTGAACCTCCCAAATGAACAAGCAGAACAGTCACACCTCTCACAATGGTTCTAGGGCCAATCTCCGAGCGTTTGAACCGCTCGGTTCTAACATCATTGTCGGCTCAAGATTATTTCAGCAGAGGTAACATACCGCGGAAACTTAAATAATAAAAGACTCAGCACAAAGATTGGCTTACGTCTTAGTCAAAAGTGGACTCTGATATTCGTCTCTTTTATTTGTATTTGCTGGCGACGGCAATGATGAAAAAAAAAACGCCGTATAAACGCTGAATACTCGAGCTCTTATTGCCATCTGGTTATTAAAAAAAATAATTCAAGGAAATCTCCATGAATTCATCTTAGTTGAGTGTGCTAAATACCACAGTCATGGTGACTGAGGCATTATTATACAACCAAAATCTTTTCTGATTCACCATGGGAATTACTATTACTATTTGTCCGGTGACCGGTTAGCCCAGTGGGTAGTGACCCTGCCTACTAAGCTGAAGGTCCTGGGTTCAAATCCCGATAAGGGCAAATATTTGTGTGATGTGCATGAATATTTGTTTCAAGCCTTGGATGTTTTCTATATATTTATATATATTAAATATATTGTCGTCTGGTACCCATAACACAAGCCTTATTGAGCTTACTATGGGACTAGGGTGATTTGTGTAAGATTGTCCCCTAATATTTATTGTTATTATTATTTATTTGTCCCATTTGCCCACCATCCTCCTACAATTTTTTCCGGTTGTACTCTAAAGAAGGTCAGGGTCCGCTTTGACACCTAATCCAAAGATTTGGTGTAGGTATTAGTTTTAGGAAAGAGCCTGCCATCTGACCTTCCCACCCAGAGGGAAAACTTAAACCTTGTTGGGATTAGACTTTGTTCTAATCACAATTATATATACGCCTGTATGTTTAATATCACCTCAAATTTTAACCATACGTAGCTTTTAGTACCTACTATGAACCGATATTATAAGAAAATTGTAAGTTAGTCTTAACTACCAAAGCGTAATTAATTTTTGAAAATTTATAGAGTAGCAATGCAATGCTTACACTCATTTGACACATGGAAGAAGGGGGTTACTTGTGACAGTTGTGACATCACGTCAGTAAGACAATGTAGTGAGTGATACATTGCGTGCTGAATTATTTTCTAAGGAAAAAAAAGTTGGTAGTTAAGAAAAAAATTCTTGCAATATCGGTTCATAGCCCTAACACCTACCTCTGGTTACAATTAGAGGTAATATTAAAAAAACATGCTGTATAGTCCTCCACGAATATGGCTTGAAAAGCCGAACTTAGTCACAAAAAATCACAATTAATAAGAATATTAACAACTAGCTTCCGCCCGCGACTTCGTCTGCGTGGACCCTGGATAACAACTATCCTATATCCTATATCCAGGCTATAAACTATCTACATGCGAAATTTCATCCAAATTGGTTAAGCTGTTTAAGTGTGATTGAGTAACAAACATCCAAACTTTCGCATTTATAATATGGGATTAACAAGAATATTAAATACATATGAATTTTTGTTAGAAGTCTCTGCATTTATTTGTGCAAAACTGTTATATAAATATCTAGATTGTTTCATACCTTGTTGATTGATTTGATAAATAATTGCATATAACATCAGAACAAAAGAATATGGTAATTCAAATTTATCAGCATTTCAGTTTAATATTGATTGTATCTGTCTGTTATCAAGTGAGAAATTATATCAAATGCTTTGTGTTAGGTATCATACATCTTTTGCCTCATTCACATAAAATATAAATACCTTTTTTTATACGAAACTAGCGACCCGCCCCGGCTTCGCACGGGTTTATATGTATAATGCATGCTTGTATAGTATTGTATTATACATATAAACCTTCCTCTTGAATCACTCTATCTATTAAAAAAAACCGCATCAAAATCCGTTGCGTAGTATTAAAGATCTAAGCATACATAGGGACAGACAGAGAGACAGACAGACAGACAGCGGGAAGCAACTTTGTTTTATACTATGTATTGATAAAGTAAGTAGCCTATGTCATTCGGAGCAGGTGTATTGATTGATACCTCATGCATCAAATTTGGTTCAGTATCTTAAACGCTATGATGGAATTAAAACGTTGTGATTATATTTATACTCTTTGGTGGAATCCACGTAAATACAAACATAGTCTTCTAAAATCATATCCCTTCGAGCTTTTAAGTCAGGCAAAAAGCTCGATAATTCATTCAGCTCTCTAGCATGCTAACAGTCAAATACAAGAAAACACATCTACGCACATGCCTGGAGAATATTTCCGTACACGGCGGGAATAAGTTCACAACTCGAGATATAAAATTTAAGGAATTTGAACTTTATGTAATTCGGCCTATGGTTCAAATTTCTTCCAGTTTTCGTCTCGACATGTCAAGTTGTTCCCGCCATGTATTGTCCCAAGCCTAATGTTTATGAATCTCCATACAAACATAGTAATTTTAAAACAAATAAGTTTCTGTCAAAAATTTCATTTTTGGTACAAGCGTTTACTGCCGACTGTACTTTTCTGCATACCATCATCAAGTACTCATTGAGACGATTCTAACGAGCCCAAACTTGATGGGGTTGTGTCGTTTTATTGCGGAGTTCCTATGGACACCTTCCAGCTTCAGCATCAGATGAGCTCCAAGTCATCATAATATTGCATTGTCATGCGATATATTTTTGCTTGCAAAATTTCAGCTCAATTGGATAACGGAAAGTGACTGAAAAATGGTTTGCAAATTTTGACGGACAACTTACATATTTACATACTTACATATTTAATTTAACAGTGCAAGTTAATATAAAGCTTGTATAATTTACTTTCAAAACAAAGTTTTAACCGACTTCAATTCGGTACTCCGCCAAGCCACCCACATTTTTTTTCCAATTTACCACATGAACTGATTTTCGAGAACAAAAGCGTTGATTTTTAGACCAATAAACCAAATCGCTGTATGTGGGCCGATAATATTTGAGGACTTCCGTCGATTCCTCAAGGATTTCAGAATTACCTTTGGCACTTCATTGTTTGCTATTTCAACGGAATAATATCAGAATCTGTGACGTAGGTACTTATATAGTTTGAAGTACATCATCAAGTTCCACAAGCCATCTGTGGTCTTCATCATCACTTCCACTTCACCAAATTTATGATTTCCGGGTGTAAATACACGAGTTATAATAGAAAATACCGAAATTACTATACGCGTGTCTAATATATTTGAGGAGTTCCCTCAATTCCTCATGGTTCCCATCATCCAATTGGGGGTTTGGAAACAATGGGACCAATCTGGAAGCATATACTTTCAGTTAAAAAAAGAATTGTACGAATCGGTTCATAAATGACGGAGTTCTGAGGTAACAAACATTAAAAAAAAAAAAAACATCCGAATTGAGAACCTCCTCCTTTTTTTGAAGTCGGTTAAAAAATAGAGAGAAATGAAGTTTTGGTACTAATGAGAAACCTGTCTATTTTTTTTCTGTTACAATTTCTCTTAACTGTAATGAATTTCCGATATAGGTATGGCGGATCCCATCACGTAGGTACTTAAACAAAGTTTCATGTTATTTCAGACCACCATTTTTAAATGTGAGCCAAACTACGTTTGTATGGGGAGGCGACTTATGTCGAGCGTGCTGGGAACTCTTAAGGGGACGTAGGTTCGTGGTCTCCTCTCCCTCTCACTGAGCATAAGCGTGAGCGAGATGGAAGTGCGTGTTTGGAAGCGCGGATGTCATGTTTATTTAATTTTATTTCTTTGGGCGTTTTAATAAATAAAAATGTAATAGCTGATTTCCCTCAAACATGACATTGCCGATTTTTAAAACCAATTGTAATATGTTTAACTGTTGTGCATAATTTGATACGATTTTTTTAAGTGTATTTTAGACCTATGTTTGTGATTTTTTTCTATCGAGCGAAAGTCAAAAACTCAGGATTCGAATAGCTGAATTCCCTCGAGAAAAGCCTCAAAATTGCTAATTAAATTTAGAACAGCCGTATTATAATCCAAACAAGAGCTACGATTTTTTAAAAATCCGTCTTCGGAGCTCACGTCGCCTTAAGCTGTCAACCAGTAAAACTCATGATTTTTAGAGTTCCGTACATCAAAAGGAAAAAAAAACGGAACCCTATAAGGATCACTTTGTTGTCCGTCTATCAAGATCTTTTATCTCGGGAACGCGTGGAGGTATCGAGTTGAAATTAAAACCATATAGTCAGGTCTACAGTCCCTTGAAGCTGTGAAAAAATCTAACTTCTACGTAAGAGATAATAAAAAGATACGGCCGTTTATGCCACTAGAAACGTATATTTTGACACTCAAGGGAATCAAAATTTATAGGGTACTTTCCGTTGATCTAGAACTATGAAATTTGGCCAGTATTATAAAATGTATAAAAGTACAGGGAAAAATCTAAAACTATACATTTGTAATGGTTCCGTACCCTCGGTGGGCGAGTCTGACTCGCACTTGTGCGGGTTTTTTTCGTTTACTCTAGTTTGAGAATTGTGACATTTGTGACCACTATAGAGTGCTGCTTTCCAAATACAAATTATTCAAATGAATAGTTTGTTTTGGAAGAAAATGCAAACGTCTTTATATTATATTTTACCACTGGATATTGGGCCTGTATCCTTATTAGCACAAAAGTGCTTTGCCTCGTCGCGCACGAAGGGTTCCGTACCATTATCTATGAAAATATTTATTTTATTCAGTTTTTAGTACTTATTTGTTGTTATAGCGGCAACAGAAATACATCATCTGTGAAAATTTCAAATGTAACTATCACGGTATCAGTGAGATACAGCCCGGTGACAGACAGGCAGGCAGACAGACAGACGGACAGCAGAGTCTTCGTAATAGGGTCCCGTTTTACCCCTTAGGTACGGAACCCTAAAAAAGGTAGGCTTATGGGTTCTTATATTCTGGTCCTGAACTACACTCGCGGACAATAAATTCGGGTCACCCTAAATTAAATAACTGCAATAGGTATTTTTTTTATATTTAACACTAGTTATATTTACATAACATTCTTTTTAGTACCCAACTGTATTAGCAATTTCCGGGATCCTATCATAAAAATATCAACGTCCAAAAATGACGATTTTTGCGATATCTCGCTCCGTTTAATTAATTAATTTAACGTTGTTTTTTTCATGGGTTTTTACGAGTCCGATTTAAACCTGGTAACGTGTTTTTTTTTACTGTTATCTTTGCAGTTTACATGTATAATTAAATAAAGAACTTGAAAGGATTAAAAAAACTGTACAACAATGCACTATTTTAGAAATATGACAGTATTTTACCGACCCGTATTCTTTTTCCGCGAGTGTATTTAATTGGAATATAGGCATATTCAGTATTCGTCATGAGTCCATATCATATGTACTTGAATTTATTTTTATCGTACCAATAGGCCAGATAGGGTATGAAAGATAACAAGTGATTTCAGATACTTAAAGAAATAAACTATTTCTCACCGCGAAAAAACCGGTACAGGCATTTTGATGTCCCCATCCCCTCATCTTCAATTCAAATGGGTCAATTAACTAGTACTTGTTGTTATTCCGTCTGTTAGCCAGGAGACAATTATATGACAGAGATTAGATTTTTCTATTACAGTATTATCTTTTAATATGCTTAGAAGATGGTGCAAAAAAGGAGTTGATTGAATATGACCCCACTTGGCGGAAACCCAAAAAAAAACGAAGTTTTTAAAAGTTACCCAGTATAGACGTAACCATGGCAACTAGTGTCATACTAGTACATTTCGATACTAGTGCGGAAAGTATGACATTTCCGCACGTGTATCGAACGACTTTTTTTAATACAGTTGCGAAAAAATAAGAAAAACAACAAGTAAGGAAGAAGTGTATTTAAAAAAAATATTTTTGAACAATTTCATTATTTTTCAACTGTGTGTTTTCAAATGATGTTACATAATTAATAATATGAGTTTCAAATTCCTTACTTGTTGTTTTTCTTATTTTTTCGCAACTGTATTAAACAACGTCGTTCGATACACGTGGAAAAGTAAAAAGCACTAGTGCGCAAAATACAAATTTGCGCACGATTTGCAGCTACAAAAAGTACCACTTTTTGAGCAACTGTATTAAAAAAAGTTTATTCACCCGAATATAATCATATTTATTGCCAGTCACATACTTGTTACAGTTACCTAAGTACACACCAAATCTGTTAATATTCTAGGAATGAAGGATATCCATAAATTTTTATCAAACAATATCAACTAATTCATGAACGTGTGGCGGCATCAATTTTACGTGCTGATATGATTTTAGATAAATGGAAATTAAAATTACTTATATTCTGGACAATTCTGTGAATAGATAAGGTAGCAGGTACTTACTTTGAAAACGATCTAATCTGTTTTAGACCGGGCTCGAATAAAAAAAAAAGGAAAATAGCAGTTAATCTTGATGAGTGAAGTTTTCAGTCTTGCCCCTAATGAAGTTATTGTTTTCTATAATTCGCCTGTTAGTGTTCGTAAAGTACAGTCAAAAGGGCAAAACAAACATAGTACCTATAGTATTTATGTGTGTCATTATGTTTTTTTTTTTTTTATTTGGAATCAAAAAAAATGGCGATGCGCTCACTTAAATAAAAAAGATAATATTATCGCGGTACACCGCGCTACACTACCGCCCCAGCCAAAAGGCCGTAAGTCCCAACAGAGTTCATACGAAATTACGACCTGTTGGCGGCACGGATGTGCAATGCTTTATTTTTACCCTACTTATTGTAAAGGTTTTTTTTTTTTTTTTTTTTTTTCAGGCAATAAACTCATTACATTACAATATATAGATATGATATAAGACGAACAGTCAGAGTTTTCTCAAGCATTGTGTACGTAGAATCTTAAAATTACCCCAGTCATGTGATACGTGCACGGATGACTTCATATCTGCAGTGTATCACTATCACTTATCGAAGCTTTACTTACACGCATCGATCATATAATTATACGAATAAGCATCATTAAACACCGTTATCAATATTGCCGCAGTAATAAAACGCCAAGAATTCGTGAAACAAGTGATAATCGTTATCGACCATATCGCCCCGATATCGGGATATCGTAAGGAGGCTCAGTGGAACCTTGTCTGTAAACCTAACAACACATAATGGCCGACTACCGCGCGGGGAAAGCTGGCATCAACGCCGAGGCCCAGGCCAGGATCAACAGCAAGTACAACGATGACGTCGCCCGGGAGACGCTCGAATGGGTGAGGGTCCTCACCGGAGAACCCGCCAACACCGCCGGCGACGCCGATAACCTCTACAACGTCCTCAAGGACGGCACCCTGCTCTGTAAGCTGGTCAACGCGATCCAAGAAGGCTCCGTCAAGAAGATCAACCAGACCACCATGGCTTTCAAGTGCATGGAGAACATAAACGCGTTCCTGGAAGCGGTGAAGAAGTTGGGAGTGCCTGCTCAGGAGACCTTCCAGACTATAGACTTATGGGAGCGGCAGAACCTGTACTCGGTCGTGATCTGCTTGCAGTCGCTCGGGAGGAAGGCTGGCAACTTTGGGAAGCCGTCGATCGGGCCAAAGGAAGCCGACAGGAACGTTCGAGAATTCAGTGAGGAACAGTTGAAGGCTGGGCAGAACGTCATCTCCCTCCAATACGGGACCAACAAGGGACAGCAGACGGGAATCTCGTTCGGCGGCAGGCGGCAGATGTGAATTCCTATTATTGTATATTATTAATACATTTGTAATGCGTTTCTAATATAGTATTTTTATTTCATAGGTGTGCCGTGTATATTATAAATATGGCGGAATGCGTAACTGCTGATTAGATAAGGTCTGCGCTAAATGTTTTAGTGCAACTCGATTTATGACTTTAGAATTGAGATAGCATGCAATTTTAATTAGTCCGTTGCACCGCACGTAGCCTATTTAAGTGCTTACATTACTAAGCCTAGAGGATTCAGTTCGGCACTCGATGATTGATAAACATTGATAAGATTTTCGATTACATTGCCATTATGTACTTGCAAATGAATAACGGATCGTCGAATGCTTAGCAACGAGGTCAAATCACTTCAAACTAGCTATACAGACAAAGTGGACTTACGTTCGTGTTGCATTTAGAAAGCCTCAGACTTAAGACTATATAAACAATAATGTTTTGTAACACTTTTGCTAGGGTTTTTAAATGTTTACTGACAATTGAGTCTTATGACAGACGCATGGATACAATAGGCTACCCTAACCTAGGGAAGAGTCTCGGTACCTGTCTGTCTTTTTACCTTTTCACGCTAAAACCGCTTAACGGAACTGATTTAGTATGGAAATAGTTTGAGACCCTGGAAAGGACATAGGATAGTTTATATCCCGGAAGTTATTCCCTAAGTGGGAGAAATAGGAGGTGAAAGTTTGTATGGAGGTACAATTTAAATGAGTTCTACGCGGACGAAGTCGCGGGCAAAAGCTAGTAAATAAATAAATGTTAGGGGACACCAACACACACAAATCGAACTAGCCTCATCTCAGACTCAATATACGTCAGTCATACTAGATGGCGATATAATAATATTGATTCAATTCGAACCCAGGAACGTCAGCTTCTGAGGCAGGGTTTACCACTAGAAAAACCGGTAGTATATCCAGTTTTAAGTAGAATGCATGTTGCGGTTATGGCCTATGGGTATGAGTATCAGCACTAACTAAAACAACCGCGACACCTGGCTATAAGTGTTCCGTTCACCCAACCTTGACTGTAACGAGATAGCATGCCCATTTCCCCGTGACCATCACCTTTAGCAAATGTCGTGGGGGAAGTTCCAACATTGTGACGTCATATCCTAAATATTGATCTAGCGTTGGCTTGCGCAGATATCAGCGGTATCAGCTGCCGCCAGGCACTAAACGACGGAGAATTTATGATTAGGTAGTGAACAAATGCAAGTATGTGTTCATGGTTTTATGTGTTCTATGTAAGCCGGTAGGAGCTGAGATTGTAGGGTTCTAATATTGTTATGAGACGATATTCTAATGTCGGGCTGAGACCAAGCGAAAGAACACGATCTTGGCAAGGTCTAATACCAAGTTCTCTTCGCCGAAACAATATTAACCCGAATATTCATAAAACAAAACAAACCTAGCAAGTCCCGCTTGCCCATACAAACGTCCTACTCGTAGGTAATAAAAGTGTAGTAAAACTAAGAATCGACTTATAAAATGATAAAGGGTGGCGTTGCATAGTAACCTAGGGTGCAAATAAATTTGACCTGCAAACTCAGGTGAAATTATTGACTTCATAATTAAAAAACTCTACACACTGACTCACAGGTTAATTGGAACAATTACCTACACTGACCTGCTACCTTCAATACCAGTTAGCTTCAATTTAGCACTACGAACTGTCCTGTTTGTTGTTTCATGCTCAATAATCCTCCGGCCTGTCATATTCATACTAATGTTATAAAACTTATAAATGTGAAAGACAGTACGTCTCTTGCCTGCTTGTATATTACCTTTCCACGCTCAACCCTTTAACGGGTATAAAAACATCATACATTTTTATCCGAAAATCAGTCATCTTGCGGCAAACGAAAAAAGTGGAACTATGATATGACAAGGACAACGAATGATATTTCCCTTTCTGTCACACTCATTAAGATTTGCATGCTACCATGTCGCTCGGACGTGGTATTATTAGTACCATAGCTAGTCCTGAGTATAAATTATAGGTCCATGTGCGACAAAGACACATCTTGCTAGCCAAATTGTTCTGAATAGAATGAATAAAAACCTTGAAGTTATGAGCACGGTCAAGAAAAGGAAAACGTCATATTTTGGTCATATCTATAGACACGAAAAATATAATATAATCCGTAACATCTTGGAAGGGAAAATCGACGGAAAAAAAGCAGAGGAAGGAGAAAGCTAACCTGGGTAGATAACATTAAAGCTGGTCTAACATTAATGACACTGCCAGTCTTTGCAGACTGGCACAAGATAGAAACAAGTTCCGGAAGATGGTCGCTGACATCCGCTGAGGATATGGCACAACAAGAAGAAGAAGCTAGCCAAATAGCATGCCTCAAATATTATCTATAATTAGTAATTTGTAAGTAGAGAGTAGGGCAGTGTGATGACGATGACGTCACACGTAAACAAAGCACTAATTTTCCGTCACGGTAATGTCAGCACCCCGCCGGAAGCTATGGTCACGCGTCGCCTGTTGACGGAAGCACGGATATCCCCGTGTCTGTGGGACAATTGCTTGTGGTGGAGATTATTGAATGTGGCGGACTTTTCATAAAACTGTTATTGCAATTGGAACCTTCGACCTAGTACGGTAGAGTTGCTTTTTGAATGTTATAGTAGTCCACTTTGATGCAATTCGGCCAACTCAAATAATCTCAAGTACCTACTTATACACTACAGTGCTACACTACGCTACGCGCCGCATAAGTTTGCGTCTGTGATGAGTGTGATCACAGATGTATGAATATAAGGAGATCGGACATGCGGGCCGATTTGTATTGTGTACGCCTGTCGCAAGTTCATTAACCCAAACAAAGCACAATTTATTCACAAGACAAAGCACGCACACATCTAAAGTACACACACTTGTATAGCTAGGCTCCTGTTGGACAATACACGCGCTCTGCGACCAGCACGCGTAACAACGACGGTGAACTAGCGGCAGAGTATGCCCATTGAGCTAACAACTGCGACGCGGCCGCCGGCGGCTTGTCCTCTCTCTAGTGTTCTATGTTCTGAGAGTGTGATGTTAGCTATAGTAGCGTCGCAGAGGTGTCAGGGTTCGTAGTGTTTACAGGGCGACTTGAGGCTAACTTCACAGACGCAAACTTATGTGGTGCGTATTGTAATGCACCGGTTGGAAATAATCGTGCAGCGAAGATCGAAGTTCAAATGTCTCTGTCGCTCATATTAATTATTTGTAATTTGTATGTTTCTCAGCGTCTAGCAGTTCGTAACTTGTCCATGAACTATGGAAAGTATGGTAACCCCATTGAACTGGTTTGGGCATTGTAATAGGTAAACTACGTAATGTTTTCTTCCTATACGTTTTGTATGACCGATTCTCAGTAATATTCTTTACGTCATACCTGGCCATAAAGTAGGAATTTTGTACTCACGACGGGCGGTAATAAAGAAAGCCTCAGATCGCATATAGTTTATCGAGCTAACAAATAGGTTATATATTTACACAGAACACAGATCAGTCCCAACAGCATACTGAGAGTATTAGCTGACCGGTCTGGTCTGATAGGCTTTTGCAAAGACATTGGATAACGGAACTAGTAAACAATCGTTCTGAGAGGGTATGTAGTTAATACATAAATTAAAAACTAACATTGTTAGTAATTAGTAGTTAATACTAACAATGTGGACCTTTGTTGTCTAAATAAATAAATTGTATTATTATTATTATTTATATCAGATCTGCCTTAAAATATATGATAGTGCTGTTTGCACTTAAATACCTGTCTCTAGGATGTTATCAACAGAAATCGTCTGTAGGATACAAGAGTCTCTCATAACAACCGGTTTGCCTCTAGCATTACCTTGAATGATTAAAAGATGCTTTTACCTCATATTCTACGACAATATCTTCGTGTTTTTTAACTATATTTCATGTGCATATACAGTACAGTCGAGGAAATTGAATGTTTAGCACTTTTGGACCTTAACGTCATTCAAATAGAGTTGACATGAGCCAAACCTTCATTTTACTCTACCGTACAACGAATGAAGAAACACCTTTTACCCTAATATGAACTCTAGCGAAGAGGTTTCCTAACAAAATAGATTGCTAATATTTCCGGTATATTGAAAGGTTGTGTGACATATTATGTAGATGAATGAACGGGCGATAATTGTGTGTTCGTTTATATGTGTTTATGTTAATAAGTTCTTGAAAATGGCTCTAACGATTTCGACGATTTACAATAGGTACGGGAGTTTATGGGGACGACAAACCGATGTCTGTAACGGTAACTCAATGAAGACATAATAGTCATATACGGCTTTGTCATGTCCATGACTACTGTCATCTATTGTTATTACCCGCTTGCTTGTTCCAGTGAAAGTTGTCATTATCGCAATATCATTCCGATTTTCACATTCATGACGATCTGAGACGTTTGACACATTGATGACGATGATGCTGCAATACCGAGTCATAATACTCGTAATGAAATAACTTATGGCTTAGAAAGTTGTAATATTTCAGCGATTGGCCATTGCCGAGTTAAAGGTTGCGTAAGTTAACAGTGGGCATTAAGTTGTTTAAATTCATAATGTGTGCATTGCATTATACCGTCTATAACTCTTTGCTTATGTTATGATACTTGTGTTTAAGAAAGCCTTGTTATGATGCTGTCTTCCGGCTCTCTTAGCATCAGTTCCTCATTACTAAGGGTCATATCTAGGGTTTGCAAGATCCGCCAATATTTTGGATCCGGATATTTCGGATATTTCAATTCATCCGGATCTTTCGGATAATACGGATCCACAAGGTTTTTTTGGTATAAAGTAGGAATTGTAAGTTTAAATCAACAAAAAACGGCTACACCACCGTATACCTGAAAGAAGTACGCATTCCCGAGGTCATAAAGAGTATAAACTTCTTTTTTTTATTCAACTTTTTATTTACAACTACAAACTAACCGGGAAAGTGAGAGTTACGTCACTGAAAGCTGTCACTTGAATAACAACCAGGGGTAATCAACGTAACGTTCCAAACGCGCGTTAGCTATCGAACTGTCATTTTCCCACATAAAATTTGACATGTAGATCTACCTTACGTGCGTACAATGCGTTACGTGATTGACCACAGCAGGTCAAGTTAACTCCGTACCTGGTGCTCGTACATATATTTCAATGAGCTCTATGTACCGGAGTTAATTCAATAGGGTTGTAACTAGGTATCATATCTAGGAGGAGAAATCGACAATGTGATCCGGACTAGGGAAAAGGTGTTTGTCTAGCAGGGGGCATTCCTTTAGGCAAGACTGTGTCTGGATATGGCAAAAACGGTGAACGGGCATTAACATAGCATACCATGCTTATTATATTACATGATCATATTATAGGTCAAGATCATCATACTAAAAATAAAAATAAATATTACAAGTATTAAACGTAGGTATTGTTGCTGCATTTACTTTTTACTTCCTGGGTCAACTATACTTCTTAATTATTTCTATAGGTTTATTTAACTAAACTAATCCCCTTATTCATAAAACTTAAAATGGCTGCTAAATATAATGTGCTTTGTCCACTTCTTACGAACACAAATGTAAAAGTGACAGATAAGGACAAACGAATTTTAACGCCATTTTAAATAGTTAAAATAGGCTTTTTGAACGTTTATGAATACGGGCGTAAGTCTTTAGTAGGTAGTTATATAGGTAACATTGGATTTATAATAATTACTTTGTGTCTTTGCCTACGGTGAATTAGTGCATTTAAACCAACGCCAACTTTCGCCATGAAACTGCGGCATTTTTACTAGTTTTTAGTATGTAGGTTTAATTAGTTTTTGTGACTAATACATTAAAAACAAAAATAATCTGGTCTGGGATGATGAAGTGGCGAATAAAAACAGAGATTGAGTTATCTACCATTCGGTTTTCAGCGTGGACTCGGTAAAAACTTCATTTTGTAGCCGTATTTTCGGTTTTCATGGTTGTATTTTAAGGATCCGTAATATCCGAAAGATCCGGATCCAAGAGCCTGTAAGATCCGGATCCGAAGTTCGGCGGATATCCGGATATTTCGGATATCCGGATTGCAAACCCTAGTCATATCATATCAGCCGAAAGACGTCCACTTCTGGGCATAGGCCTCCGCCAGAGTGCCAAAATGACCGGTCCTGCGCCACCCGCATCCAGCGGAATCCCGCGACCTTTACCAAGTCATCAGTCCACCTTGCCTATTCCTTATTATTATTGCCTACCCACGCCTCGCCTTCCGATACGTGGTCGCAACTCGAGAACCTTTGTGTTGACAGGTAGAGATAAATAAAGGTCTTTTGATCTCAACACAGCGTATTCTCGAGAGCTCCGACGACCTAACCCACCAGGTGGTCCTGGTGGGTTAGGTCGTCGTCCACCACCTCACAATCACAGAACAAGTAGTGGTTTTATTTATGACTGCGGTGTTCTGTATGGTGGACTGGAGGTACTTCCAGTCGCGCCGCTTCACATATGATCGGGTTGAGGACGACATTCCGCTGTGCCCTACTTCTCTAAAACACATTTGGCGGTTAAGTCGACGTCAAAGGTTCCAGTCCTTTAAGTTCGGTCTACTCCCTCGCTGCAATGTCGATCGTTGTTGCGAGGCTTCCGTCAGATGGTTAACTACCAGCTCCCTTAGATTCATCAGTGTCTACCCAACTCGTGCCAAAGATCCTATGGCCGCCGAGCCGATGGCAAAGGTTCCAGTCCCTTTAGTTCTGTCGACTCCCTCCGTGCAACATCGATCGTTTTTGCAAGGTCTCCATCAGATGGTCAACTACCAGCTCCCTTACATTCATCAGTGTCTACCCGACTCGTGCCAAGATCATGTGGCCGCTGAGACGATGTCAGAGGTTCCATTCCTTAGTTCGGTAACATTTATCTACTCCCCTCTAGCGATATCGATCGTTCTTGCAAGGCTCCCGTCAGGTGGTCAACTATATATACCCACTCCCTTAGATTCCACCAGTTTTTACCGAACTCGTGTCAAGATCATATGGCTGTCAAACGTTCCAGTCCTTAGTTCGGTAACATTTATCTACTCCCTCCCTCCGATATCAATCGTTGTTGAAAGGTCTCCGTCAGATGGTGAACCACCAGCTCCCTTAGATTCCATCAGTGTCTACCCGACTCGTGCCAAAGATCCTATGGCCGCCGAGCCGATGGCAAAGGTTCCAGTCCCTTTAGTTCTGTCGACTCCCTCCCTGCAACATCGATCGTTGTTGCAAGGTCTCCATCAGATGGTCAACTACCAGCTCCCTTACATTCATCAGTGTCTACCCAACTCGTGCCAAAGATCATATGGCCGCCGAGCCGATGGCAAAGGTTCCAGTCCCTTTAGTTCTGTCGACTCCCTCCGTGCAACATCGATCGTTGTTGCAAGGTCTCCGTCAGATGGTCAACTACCAGCTCCCTTAGATTCCATCAGTGTCTACCCGACTCGTGCCAAAGATCCTATGGCCGCCGAGCCGATGGCAAAGGTTTCAGTCCCTTTAGTTCTGTCGACTCCCTCCCTGCAACATCGATCGTTGTTGCAAGGTCTCCGTCAGATGTCCAACTACCAGCTCCCTTACATTAATCAGTGTCTACCCGCCTCGTGCCAAGATCATGTGGCCACTGAGCCGATGTCAAAGGTTCCAGTCCTTTTAGTTCTGTCGACTCCCTCCGTGCAACATAGATCGTTGTTGCAAGGTCTCCGTCAGATATTCAACTACCAGCTCCCTTACATTAATCAGTGTCTACCCGCCTCGTGCCAAGATCATGTGGCCACTGAGCCGATGTCAAAGTTTCCAGTCCTTTTAGTTCTGTCGACTCCCTCCGTGCAACATAGATCGTTGTTGCAAGGTCTCCGTCAGATATTCAACTACCAGCTCCCTTACATTAATCAGTGTCTACCCGCCTCGTGCCAAGATCATGTGGCCACTGAGCCGATGTCAAAGGTTCCACTCCATAATTCGAGCATTTCTCTATTCCCAACGTAACTAGATATCGATCGCCGTTGCGAGGCTTCCGACGCGGTCCGAGGGCTCCGTTACTCAATCCGAGATTAACGGGATGGCGTGATGACAGCCAGCCTCAATCCTGAGCGGATACCGCGATACGCAAACGTTGTTCGTGTATATGTTCAGGCGTTTAAAATATTTAGTCTTCTTTTAAGATAATACGAAGGTACGAATTTGTCGAATCGCGGTAGCCGTGATCCGTTTCACAAAACTAAACTGTCAACATTGAGGCGCATTTGACCAGTCCCGAGTAAGACTTATAAAATTGTAACTTGTATAGCTTAGTGAAACATAGCTTTGCTTGGTTTAGCACCTTGTTGCTATAAAGGCCGAAACGCACTGACAAAGCAAAAAAGAAAAACAAAAAAACTGGCCAAGTGCGAGTTGGACTCGCGCACGAAGGGTTCCGTACCATTATCTATAAAAATGGCAAAAAAATCATGTTTGTTGTATGGGAGCCCCCCTGAAAAAAAAAATATTTTGTTTTTAGTATTGCTAGCAGTGATAAAAACGCCATACTGTAGTATCGATGCATGTGTGTGACTAATGATTATCTATGGCTATGTCTAAGTGTCGCGATACAGCGCGTTTGCATCACCACAAAACGTCGCCTCATGTAACCTTAAGCGTGTCACACACTAAGCAGATACCATAAGATATCTGTATCTGAACGCATATCTGTCAATATCTCTCCCTATACAATTCAATGAGCTAACACACACAGCGCAGATAACTTATATTTTATCGTATCTGTGGGCAGTGGGCACCGACATGTATCGAAAGATGGCAAATATATTATCCGCGTATATAATTTGATCTGCGTATAATATCTGCCGATATAAATATGGTATAGTATTTTATCTGCAGATGGATACAAAGTGTATCGTCTCGTATATTATCGTATATGCGTAGTGTGTGATAGTTTCAGATCATTAAGTTATTATACGCAGATAAAATATTATCGTATCTGCGTAGTGTGTGACACGCTTTAAACTTTGTTTACACCATTAATAGCCCACTTTGGTTGCCTTAATAATTCCTCGTCTATCCTTTGAAGTTGTAGTTAAACACTAACAGCACGGCTAACACAGGACGTTCCGCGATATGTGTCGCTGTGAGATAAAGCCGTCTCTTTCTAATTAGAACGCTTTGAAAGAGACGCATCGTCTAATATTCCGCGGGCCGTCCAGGAGGTTATCTGTAACTAAAATCCTCGTAACCTTAGCTGCAATTCCCGCGATCATTATACAAATTATTCTTCATCTCGCTAAACACAAGCGTGCGAAAAACATCAGCTTATGTTGGGTTTAGACAAAACGAACGAACATACTAGAACTTACAGTTGAATATTCGCGATGAAAAGTTGTCAGATTTGAGATTACACAACCTAGAGCCGTAGATTATCAAACACGAGTTCATTCGCTTTGTCTTAATTAATAAATGTTTTCTTTCTTTCTTTCTTTCTTTCTTTAATCCGCCATTATGAAAGGGCTTATAGTATAATGGGATTAACAAATAATAGCCAATACGCAAACACAAATCCCTTTTGTATCAGTTCGAGAGAAAGTGGATCTTAATGATTAAATGTGCGGTAATGACCTAGATCTGCCCTTAATTGATGCCGTTCAAGTTTCTCAGCTTCCCGTAATCAAATCAGCGTAGCGTGAACATTTGAGATTCGCGTGTTTCAAATATTTCTTGTTTATAACGGTTACGTCAGGAGCCGTCATTGTTTTCAGTTTTGAAAGTAACATTGTTTCGGATTATAGCACGGTGTAAGTGAACTCGAATTGAGTTGGACTACATAATGCATTGTGCACTCGAAAAAAGTGGACCACACGTAATTGTATTGTCTTCGTATCGTTTCTGATATAACTTTTATTTCATGTAGTTTACTCATTTTTGTATTTAATTTCAAAGTCACGATTTACTAGCGTAGGTACAAATGAGCAGTAACAAACTACAGTCTATAGGTATGACTAATCGGGTTTTTTTCTGAACGCTTTGTATATGTCTCAGTTTAAATCTGATGACGATGCAATTCTGATCTGATAGTACACAGATTTCCAACTTGGTTGAAAGCTGACTTTCTCAATTGGATCTGAATTAGCTCATAAACAAAACCAAGCTAACATTAAATTAGTTTATTTAATCGTATGACGATCTATAGAATGTGATAGGTATTTTTATAGTTGCGCCTATTTCGCCGGAAGTGTTGTCGCTCATTTAACACCACCCAGGGGACACGTGCAGGGTTGAGGTAGGTAACTCCTGCGGACGCGAGCAACAGATCGTCCCCCCATTAAATTAGTGAAATAGCATCTAGTCTAGTGCAAAAAGTGTAACGGTAGTTGATACATTGGACTGTCCAAGTCAAAACTGCACGAATGTACTACAAGAGCAACATTAAGGGAGGATTAGCGACGGATTGTGAAGCTTGCCCCCTGCCACTACCCCTGACGTGTGACGATCGCGACCACCTTGCCAAGAGTGTGACGAAGAAGACGAGTTGATATGGCCTTTGAGCTGACATAGCCTAAAACAATAATCTCAATCACTATAATTTGTTTCTCAACTGGAAGCCATGAAATTTTCAGGATTATTATAAAACAAACCCAGCCTAACCTAACGGATTCTATATTACTATAAGATTAAAAAAAAACACAAAAGCTTTGGGGTCTTCGAGAAAATTGGCTTTGTGCAGAAATGAAAATTAGGTCGAACGATACAGTTGGGAAATATAATTTAGTGTTTGCGATAGGACACCGAACCAAAATCAAATTACTTTCTCTAGAGATTGTAAGCCAGATCAAGTAGGACAGACGTGTAGTGTCACTCTGGACATCCCGCTCACGGTCCCCTGAGTATCTCTCATTCCTGACGAGATCCGGCAAGACCTTCAACATTAAGGATGCGCTGCAATTCGCAGATTAGATACGAGACGCACGCGTACAAGCACGCTTTTACCACCCTGCGCAGTTACTTTGTTACATTGGCATTGGCATGTTTTCCATTCGAAAGTTTCTTTTGTAACTGCGACGTTGGTCCCATCATCATATTCGCACGTCACTCGCAGCAAGGGGAGCGAGCCAAATTGATACGGCCCTGATGCCCCGCGATGATTTATTCGTTAACCTGCGTTATTGATAAATGCAGGTTGACCCGATCGGTTGATCTGTAATTGTGACAATTGGCCGACTGCGCACGAGTTCATGATCAATCGTTGACATTATTGGATTGGCTTAGGATTGTCGTGAACGTCATATCGATCAATTAAGACTTAATGCTGTGACTAGTTACTATGACTATTCCTACTGCGACTCGATTTAGCGAACTTGTTTGAGTAGTTTGAAACTTGGAATCTTTATTTGTTGGAACATACCTAAATCTATCGTTTCAATTCTTTACTATTCTCATCACACTTACTCTATGTGTTTCGTTGTAAGGTATTTCATAGTAACTGTTATACAACTCTTTTATTTACATTATATGTACACACATGTAATATTTATAATGTAACCTTATATTTTGAATAAATAAATCCGAATCTGTATCACGACGATGCTCAGTCCTAAAATGTGTTATTTAGAAAACAGAGTTGCACCAAAATGGAGATGATAAGGTGATCATATTAATGAGTTTTTCCACACACTTTGGCAGCATTATTTCATTAGGACATCTCTTTTCCCTTCTTTGTGTGAACGAATCATTGCCCATCTTACCAATATTTGTCTCTGCAAAGTCACAAAGGCCTATTTCCGTTCGCTATCCTTCCTTTTCCGCTGTTTCTATTGACATTATGCTAATGCGCTCGTAATCGCGCACACGCAGTGATTGTGATTCCACTCAGGTTTCGCTGCCGCCAGCTCGTCTCGTTACCGGCTGATTTATTATCATATTGTGTAATATAAATATATGAATTCATCTGTTTGATATATCTTCAGATCTCCAGATGTCCAAATCTTTAATTGCAGAAACCGCATAACTTAAAATCGTTAAAATATCCATTAAATGTAAGTAATCCTAATGAGTAAATCAAAATAATACAATACAATAAAACCTAAAACTAACATTAAATACGTACTACCTAAGCTACATTCAATACTAAGTATCGAATAACCCGCCCCGCGTCACTCCAGGTGCAAAGGTGGCCATACTGCACGTCAAGGTAGCCGCATTGCCGCGCTGAAAAGCTATGGCTAACCTTTGCACCAGAAATTACCCAGAGCGGGGATCGAGAGTATCGAGACCTCTCTCTTGCAAGCGGCGAGCGCCCCACTTCCCTAAAAAAAGGTTTTGTCCTCTGAGCACCAACACACAGTATTCCCAGTAACCTCCACCGCAAGAGGAACGAATAAATAGTTTGAAAAGCCCAGGTACTTGCCCAGTCATCTGTTTTATAAATATTTAAATAAAACGGGTATATATCTATAATTGCTAAATCGTTGATCTATTCCTTAGAACTTTGCTGGGGAGACCTGGAGACAAAAATTAAACGAATCGTAAAAAAATAGATAACGTATTTGAACAACGGTTATACTATTAGGTAAGGTGATTCTCAAAACATTGAAAAGCAGCAAACTGTGAGATATATCGCGTGTTAAAAAAATCCCTACAGTTATCCAGAGTAATGCTGTGAGGGCTTGAAAATTCGCCGATACGCTTCGATTAAAGAGAGGTAGGTACTGCCCTTTGTCTTGTCTTGTCTTGTCTATTAGTATACATAACCGCTGCGTACACGAAAATAATATACATGACAATAATACTGTCATTCCTTTGTTCTTTACCGTTGATTCCTTCATTACAATCACTAGTAATGTTATTACTAATATCATTTTACTTGAAAATAATGTCATTATTACTGATAGTGTCTGGACCGCGTTAGGCACCATATGTTATTTATTACTGCCATTAGCTGCAAAATTTGCAACGTGTTTCGTTTCAGAGTGCGGCGTGACATTTGAATTAGCACAAATTAGCTAAAACTAGCCACAATGTCAGTGTCCTTGACATATAAACGGCCATTAAAGTGGTCACTTGCGTTAAAATGTTACGTTTTAGCCGAATAACTAATTGTGTGCGCTGTACAGTCAAGGCTTCTATTTTGGTCGACCAAGTCCAAAAAGTTTTTGCGCAACAACAGCCAGAAAAAAGTTAGGTACTGTAACGTATAGTAATAAACCACAGGTTTCTGTATTTAATGGATGCTTCGTATTAATACTATTAAAATGGAAACACCATATTATATGTTCCGCCAGTATCTGCCGACACCGCACATCCGTCATCTAGACAGTTTCGTGTGTGTTGCCAGAGTACCTCGCGCGTTTATTAAACGCTACATCCTCTTCCTTTTTAACAAATTTAAGGATTTAAAACCGTAATCAATTTGCACATGTGAACGAACAACACAAAACCAGAATCTGCATTAGAGCTATTAAGCTCTCGGACTCTTATACATTACGCTACTATTGGATTACAGAGAAATCACCCTAATGATATTTGTATTCAATAAGCATATGTAGCAACATCAAAAATAACAATTTGTTTCACAAACTACACTTTGATACTACACTTGGAACACCACCTACATGTAGGTAACTTAGTATTATATCAAAGACAAATGATCATAATAACAAGTGATGATAAAACTTTCACCTATCAATTAGTTCAACCAATTAAACACCTTAAATCTTATCCTATAATATCATGAATACTTAGGAATATGGAATACAGAACACATGCCTGATCAGTCTCAATTAAGCTCGTTATGTCACTATTCTATACCTCTATCAACACTATATTATATTACTTAAGTACCTCTCCCCTTTCTTTTGGTTTTTTTTATTTATTTTTATTTTCCTCATGGCCTGTGAGATCTGCCCATACCCTATGTTGACCCCGCATCCTATACCTTATCCATATATAATAAATCATTATTACATTAGTAGATATTGTGAAGCAGTCCTTATATTTATAGTTACCTAGATATTTTACTAGGTTGCCATATTATACATAGTGAAAAACGTATCCACTGGCCGGGTCAAATTCCATTTTACATTGATGACATAAAGACTACCAGGTAAAACTTTTCTCATTTAATCTGTAGGTATATATGCTACAATATGGTACTTAACAACCTTACAAATTAATTACATTTAGGTACATCAACAACATCATTCACTCTTATTCGTGAGAGGAAGTCTGGTGGCCAGCAGTGGGACGTATACTAGTATAGGCTGAGACACCGATTAGGAAAGTCGAAAATACTAAACATTAAGCTCCACTTATTTAAATAAAACTGGGTGCTATTTGATCGTAGGTAATAATTTGACATCATTCGCTTGCATAGTTACTACCTTCACTCTCAAATCCATTAATTACATTATTTACAATTTCTTGCAACAACCGACAGGGCCGAAGCTTTAGTTGGAATGAGACAGCCAATAATACACACTTATTTACACCTGTCAAACGGTTGGATATTTCAAATTCAATTAAATTTATTTGCCAGAACATACACCGTTACACTTAAGGCTTATACACCCACTAACGTCCTCGAGTCGTCGTCCGTATGGCCCAGCGCGCGACTGATCGGGGCTGCCGAGCCTCCGCGCTCGCGCATTTTGTAGGTATTTAAATTTAAACATAGTAATTAAGATAATCATTTTATCTATTCAAACTCTGCGAATTTGTTTATAAATATTTAATAACTTTATTTGAGTACAAAAATTTAATTTAAAATATCAATAGTTTAGTCTTTTTGTATATTGAATAAACTTTACAAAAAGAGGTAACTTTGGGATTTTTTTCTATCGAGTGAAGTTCATTAGATCGCGTAACTGAATGCGACTTTGACTCGATTAGATCCTTAAGTAATACGTATCTTTATTTTAGATTTTTAAACCCTATTTTCTATGTCTGAGATTGTTTTTAAAAACTCGAAAACGCTGCCCCTGTTGACTGTCGAGCCTTAATTAACATGTCAGTGTATGTTTCGCCAGTGTGCATGCAAACATTACAATAATTTTACATAATAAAACCATTAAACAATTGTTTTAATAAAATAATCCATAAGTAATAAGCATAAAATTAAATGAAATTAATTAAACCATTTGAAACGGTATTTCTTAGTCTTCAAAAATCATTTAGTAGTACTTAATGCCCTTACAATTATTATTTTCTTCTAAGTAATTTCAGTTAAATTACTTTGCTTTATATCACAATATAGATAATTATCTATGCTATTAACTGCACATGAACCAATTTAGTTTTTCCATGACAATAATAAAAACTGAATTGAACACCAAATTTATTGAATGCAGGTTGTGTGTGTACAAACATGCCTCAAACTGACTTCGGCTCATCTGACTGAGCATCATTCATCATGTATGTATGTAAGCACTTTATTGTACACAAAACAAGTTAAAGCATTAACATGATATGTAAGATTAAAGGAGGTACAAGGCAACCTTATCCCTATAAGGGATCTCTTCCAGCTAACCTTAAGACTACATCCAAGCAAGATTACATCCAATGGAATGCTGCTCACTTTGGTGTTGGTGAGTCTGCAAAATTTGTTGCTTAACACGCTTATCCATTTTGTTCACTGAAAGGTATACCATACCACATGAAAAAGCTGACAACGCTGTTTCATAATCACAATCAAAAGACAGAGCCTATCTCTGAGATTAGAGGTTATTTAGTAGACATACATTTCCTTGGAAAGTTATTCTTGTTAACTTTTATATAAGGCACAAAATCTATTGTTCCAATAGACCATATGGGTTGTTTTGAAAATATCCTTTGAAAGGTCTGTATTTTATAACTATGAATGAATCTAATGTAAAAGGGTTAAGTTAAATCATTCATTATGAAACCACTTGTTCTGTTATCAATTGGAATTTTTCTGTCATGTGAAAAGCATGTATTATTGCTTGAAAAGACAGCTGCAATACAGCAAGGTGTAGTTTACAATTTACATAAACTAAAGGATGATAAGTCTGGTAAATAATCTGCCATATTTTACCCCGCTAGGTTTTAAGTATGTTATGCAACCGTTGTTAACCCTTTCAATGATCAGTCAAATAGATAAGTTGTCAAACAAACTTCATGTCAACATGACAATTAGTGTGGGGTTAAACCTTATATCAATGCATGAAGGTTGCTATCACACTGTACTTCTTGACTTATTAATCCGTCTTTGCATTGAAAAGGTTAAATGATATCTCTTTATTTTGTAGAAATATACCCTTAAATGTTCCCTAACTATACTTAACAATTATAATTGCTTAGCAATTTCAATATTAGCAATATCGAATTAAACATAGTATACTTAAAATGTGTCGTCTTACTCCTTTTCCAGAATATGTTGTTGATTGACACATTATTTCCTTTTTACTGGACTTCTTGGCTTTCCAGCAGATTTGCCTTGGTTGAAGAGTTTGGATTGTTTTACCAAACCGTGAGTGTCTCCGAGCATCAATATCTTCTTCCAGAGCTTGGTGGACCCACATTTCAGTGATCATATGTATATGGTTAATGTCATCTGAAAATGCCATTTGAAATTTTAATTATTATTATTCTATTTTAGACAAGCAGCTGATGCTGATATGTCTAAATCATTTTTATTGTTAAACAATCAACAATAATTTGTGAGTTTTTCCTTCACATGAATTTCTTGGAATAATACCCGTCTGAATGTTGCTCCCCTTCGCTAGATAATATTGGCCTTTTTCCTGAAACATGAACATTATCAAAATTAACTCCATACTTGACTGATTGGTACCTAGCACTTGGTTTGCAATAAAGTTATTATTATTACTAAGTATATGACTACTTTATGTCACTGGAACTCAACTCTCATACTATGAATTTGACATTTGTTGACATCAATAAGAACTGGTTATCCAATTTTTATAAATTGATACCAATGTTAGTTAGGTCACAATATCTGTAGCCATTGAAACTGTTTTGGTTTGGTCAGTTAGACCAATATTGCACTTACATATACCATACATATACTATACTTGCATATACAAATACCATACACCTTGTGTATGCAACCATTTGGTTTATATTGGTCAATTAGACCGGTATGCCACCGAGTGATGCACTTAGTGCACGAACCGTTTGGTTCTTCTTTGCATAAATATTTGTAACGCACATTGTGCGCGGACCGTTTGGTCCTCATTTGGTCAATTAGACCGGTATGCCACCGAGTGATGCACATTGTGCATGAACCATTTGGTTCTTCTTTGCATAAATATTAGTAACGCACATTGTGCGCGGACCGTTTGGTCCTCATTTGGTCAATTAGACCGGAGTGCCACCACTAGATGCACATTTTGCATGAACCAATGTTCTTCTTATCACAAGTACTAGTACGCGGACCGTTTGATCCTCATTTGGTCAATTAGACCAGAGTGCATTTAGTGGTGCACATTTATTACTTTGCACTTGAATAATGAACCTTGTGTACGAAACTACAATTTACTGGTTCAACATTTGCCACCGAGTTGTACCCAAGCTTACATGGGTATAAAAATGCAAAATTCTCCGATTTACTTGTTTACACACATTCATTAATTTGTAATAACCTCATTTCTTAGGCACTTTTACCTATTGCAGGACACATTTTGTATTTTCATGATCATCATGACCCATATCATTAGATTCCTCATTATATTATAGTTTTACGGACAAATTCTACGTTTGTCTATCAAAGGAAAACGCACTACATAGTTTTACTAAGTATTTCGATTTTTATGTGCTTTCCAAACATTACATGTAAATGATTTTGGTTTTCAAAATGGTTTTACTTGAAATGACATGAAGATTTAACGCAGGATTTGTCTGTATATGTGGAATATGATATAATTTATCTTTTGTTTTTACTGTGTTTGGGTTTAATTTCGAAAATATATTCTTTCGTTTTGTTTTGCAAAAATGGCGGCTCGTATGGAAATCGCCGACAACATCTGCGCGATCTTTCCACTGGCCTTTTACTTACAGTTTATCCACGTCGCCATTTGTAACGTATAGTAATAAACCACAGGTTTCTGTATTTAATGGATGCTTCGTATTAATACTATTAAAATGGAAACACCATATTATATGTTCCGCCAGTATCTGCCGACACCGCACATCCGTCATCTAGACAGTTTCGTGTGTGTTGCCAGAGTACCTCGCGCGTTTATTAAACGCTACAGGTACCAACTGAACACTATTATTACCTAATCTTCCAATTCGTACATACGAATTCGAAGATTTTGCTCATAAAAGTTAGATTCAGAGATTGATTTTTGTTATTGCATTGACAATTAACTTCTTCTCATCAGACACCGTCAGGCACCACGTATTTTTATATTCTGTTTAATGTTCTACATGATCTTTATCTTCTTCATGATGAGAGGCTGGCCTTCTTTATGAGTACACCACTCATCTCGGTCTTGATGTAGTGTAATTCAGGAGTCCCCTGGGTTTCGAACACTTTGAGAGATTTCACAGAGATACCATATTATATTATCATTACATCACACCGACTAGTTAATTAACCAGGAAACGTGTCCTGTGTCATGTCATGACCGGATTATATTACTACTAAAACTCACAAAGTATCCCATATATATATGGCATAACATGTAGAAAATAGCACTGAATATCCACGAACGAGCCCACGCCCCATCAGAAGTTGCAAGTTATAGTCAGCAGGTTGAGGATTTCATGCTAGCCTTGTCTCCTTGACATATTTTAAACGCTCCTGTTTCGGTCTGCGGAATCGGAAGCTAATCCGTTCCATGTCGCCGGTCCGCTATCAGTTGTATCTTGTATCGCTGGCATCAGCTTTGTTATGCTTTGCCTTTTTATTTTGCATGCCGGTTTCTGCACTGTTGGTTGTAAGTTTGTAACCACTACTGGTTACGTGTTTTAAATGACATCTCAATTATGGGGTGAGTTTCCTGGCTACGTTTCTCATTCTAGAAACGACTAGAAAAAGGTTGAATCCATTTTTGATCCATAAATATAAAATATGCCTAACAAAATTATAACTCGTGCAAAACATGCCTGGTGCAAACAGCAATTGATGTTACAAGCCAAACACGCACGCGCGCGTACCGAAATGAAACTGACTGATATGGAAATGGCTGCTGCACCCTATTTGTCATGAAGATTTCAATAAGCGGATCTTATTACTTAGCACTAAGGACTATTTTTGAATGGGTTGATTTAGAGCACATGACATTAGCTAATGGTAAACAGTTTCGCTCCTAAAAATCCTCGTTGTTTTATGGGATTAGGTGTAATTTGTTACACGTCTGTGTCATCATGCTAGATTACCAACTTGAAGGATATGTTGCCAATATTTATTTGAACAAATTAATCGATTTAGAGAATAAACTTTTTTTTTACAATGTTGTATCTACCTGGTATAATTTTACCAACCTTCTAATTAATAATCTAAACAATCAAATGTAGTATCAATGTTATTCCTGTCCCAATACAATAGTAGACTGAAAATCATCAAACTTCAAACCTAAAATGCACATCGTGTACCGAACAATAACCGATTTGATTAAACCAGCCTCAAACAGCATTAGTTATTAGTATTAGTGACGACGCATTTTGTATTTACATAAGAATAGTCTTCGTCACTTGTAAATGGAAGGACTCAAGTCATGCTGCTTGGAGCTGACTCACGCGGTTCGAATTTAATTTGGTAACTTAAAGACCAGATGCGGAGCTCTGTGAGTCGTAAAATATTATATTGATATGGTCAATATTATATTGATTGTAGAATGGTGAAATTAGTAGAAAATATTACGACCATAAGACATCAACCAGTATTTTAGTGTCTACGTGAAAGTAAATAAATAAATATTTGCGGACAATCTTACACAAATCAACCTAGTCCCAAACTAAGCAAAGCTTGTACTATGGGTACTAGACGACGATATGCATACTTTTATAGAGAAATAAATACTTAAATTGAAGAAACTGTTAGTTTCCCACCTCAACGTTATTCGTTTTGTCTCGGCATACGTCTCAAATGTATCAATTATCTTCGATAATCCATTGAATCCGGGTCTTAGAATCAGTACCTATGCATAGGAGATCGGACATGGCGGCCGATTTGTATAGAGTGAGCCTGTCGCAAGTACATTAACCCACACAACGCCCAAGTAATTGACAAGACAAAGCACGCACACATCTAAAACACACACTCTTGTATACCTACACGCTTATTTGACAATAAACGCGCATCATATTAGGCATTTTGGGAAAAAACTTAATATTCTCTGCGATCAGCACGC
Organism: Epinotia brunnichana; assembly: GCA_963854355.1. Taxonomy (NCBI): domain Eukaryota; kingdom Metazoa; phylum Arthropoda; class Insecta; order Lepidoptera; family Tortricidae; genus Epinotia; species Epinotia brunnichana. The sequence continues at coordinate 5,388,388 of OY977945.1, read as the reverse complement.
GTGCACAGTATGGCAGTGTATGCCCATTGAGCATACAGCTGTGACACGGCCGCCGCCGGCTTGTCCTCTCTCTATAGACCAATCAAATTAGCTAAACCCGGACATAATTCGATAACTGTAATTTTCTTTTTCTATGATGTAAAGTATTGTTAGTTATAGTTAAAATAAAAAGAATTAAACATTTTAGGGTTCCGCGTCATTGTAAAAAAAGCAAAGATCTAAATTTTTAACAAATTCTGATTTCATAAGTGCAGCATAATATGTAACTTTGTAAAAGTGCCTCTATTATGATATGACGCTTGCATTCCAGTTAAAGGAATTAAAATTAATTTAATGAATTAACCGGGACTATCAATAATAAAGAAAGTTCAGTAAGTTACACATTTTCTGGATTATCTTACCAGAAATTATAGATAACTGCAATTTAACAAATTATTCTGAATAGTATATTATGTGTGTTGATAAATTATTAAAAATTAAACAGATTCTCTTTGCGGATTTCTTAAATCACAAATATTGTTAGTTTTTGGAAAACCAAAATACATAACTACTTGGAAAGTGTTTGATTTATGCTGTCAATATATTATTAGTACTATAAGAAACAAATTAAACAAAAAATATCCACGATTATTAATTAATTCATATTTTTTCGTACTAAAGTTTTAATATGAACCTTATCTCTTGCTGAATAAGGCCGTCATTGCTTTGCGTCTCAACTACCGACCGTGCTGTCGCGAGTCGCAGGCATTCAAGGCCGAAACGCACTGACAGCGGTGGCGAAGTGGCGCGGGGTGGCGCGGAGGCGGTACTTGTAATGTTCGAGCTAATATGAAAGGATCCGAACGCTTTTTCCCGGCTTTATTAGATCGAACATTACAGGTGGTACCACCTCTACACTGCGCCGCGCCGCCGCTTCGCCACCGCTGTCAATGCGTTTCGGCCTTCATTTATTATGGATAGGTCAATGATTGTCAAACATTTATAAAGACGAACGTGGCGCTTACCACGGTTTGGCTATGGTGGAGATTTATTGAAATATTGTGTTCATTAGATCGATAATAAATAAATTGTTCAGCATGAGACATAATTGTCGTGGAATGTCGATTACATATTTATAAGCTCTCAGTCTTCTGTATAGAATTATTTAAATAAAATATGTTACTTGTGTGGGTGCAGAAAGGGGCATTGTTGGAATGATTCTTATTCGAATAATTATTCGAATAAACATTTATTCGAGAATAATTTATTCCTCTACACTTTCGAATGACGAATGATTTATTCTCATTTCATTCCAATAAATCCACGAATAATATTTAAGGATGCGGTTGCTCGTTGTAACACGTACACGAATTTAAAATGATCACTACAAGTGTACCTATTTTCAAGTATTAATACCCTTTTCTACTAATTAACAATATTTTTGTGAGTTAAATGAGTCGCTTCATGGGGCATTTAACAGGTTTGTTTCAATATGTCATGTGTGTGGGCTTGTCCATATATTACGTCATCGTTTTTAGGGTTCCGTACTCAAAGAGTAAAACGGGACCCTATTACTAAGATTCCGCTGTCCGTCAGTCTGTCTGTATGTCTGTCCGTCTGTCACCAGGCTGTATCTCACGAACCGTGATAGGTAGACAGTTGAAATTTTCACAGGTGATGTATTTCTGTTGCCGCTATAACAACAAATACTAAAAAACAGATTTTTTATTTTCTTTTTTTTTCTTATACAATCTTACAAAAATCGATCTAGTCCCAAACTAAGCAAACTACTATGGGTACTAGACGACGATGAACATGCTTATATAGATAAATAAATACATAAATACATAGAAAACATCCATGACTCAGGAGCACATATTTGTGCTCATCACACAAATAAATGCCCTTACCGGGATTCGAACCCGGGACCTCCGGCTACGCAGGCAGGGTCACTACGAGGGTCAAACTGAAAGTTTCGGGAATATAAAAAAATATGCAGTTACATTGATTTAAGTATTTTTATTGTTTTTCAAAGTATTCTCTTTTATATTTTATGCACTTTTCCATGCGTTCAAACCAGTCGTTAAAAATTTTAAAAGCCTCCACTGCTTCTGCCGGCCGCCGAAACACCGCGCCCACCACGCAACTTATCCTTGATTTTGGGGAATGTGAAAAAGTCGTTGGGACTTAGGTCAGGGCTGTATGGAGGATGAGGGAGGCCAGGAGGCAGACGCAGAGGAGGTTGAGGGAGAGGTGGAAAGGTGACCTCGAGGGCTCCCCCTATGGAGTCCGCACCATAGGGGCACTCCTCGGGTCGTTGGACAGTTGGCTGGAGAGGGCCCATGGCAAGGTGGGGTTCAGACTTGCGCAGGTGATGACCGGACATGGCTGTTTCTTCTCTGTTCTGTTTCGGAGGGTAGCCCCGCCTGCCATGAGTGCGGCGCGGAGGACGATACGGCCCAGCACACCTTGGAGTGGTGCACTCGCTGGGCCGAAGAGCGCCGCACAATGGTGTTGGCCCTCGGAGTGGATGACCTCTCGCTGTCCAACGTGGTGGCGGCCATGTTGAGGAGCGAGAGATCTTGGGAGGCGGTGGCCGCCTTCTGCGAAGTCGTCATATCGCAGAAGGAGGCCGCGGAGCGGGAGCGCGAGGAAAGTGCGGACGCACTCCCGCTCCGGCGCAGACGGAGGGGTCGAAGGCGTGCGCGGTTTGCTGCCGCGGGCCGCGTCTTCCCCCAGTAGGGCCAGTGGGTTGGGGGCCCACATTGCACATGGCCCTACACGTCTGGGGGGAAGGTCAAGCGTCTCTGACCTTCCCCTCCCTTAGCGCGGGTGTCCTGGCGTAGCAGCCAGGGCCGCCGGGGGTCGTCGTGGTAAGAAATGCTGCATCCCATGACGGTCCCCTTAACGGCAGGAGAGGATGACGCCGCTGGGGTTTTAGTGGGTAGGCTCCTCCCCTCCCTCCACCTTATGCGGAGGGGGTTGCGGAAGGAGAGATCCCCACATAACCCCCCACTATGGCCTTCCCCGGGCCGGGGGGTATGTGCAAACACATTTCCCCAGCGTCAAAAAAAAAAAAAAAAAAAAAAAAAAAGGGCTGTATGGAGGATGGTCCAGTAGTTCGACTTTTTCACCTTCCAGGTACTCATTTGTTTTACGAGCGGTGTGAGGGCTGGCATTGTCGTGGTGAAGGATGATGCGGCGACTAGGCTAAGTTCAGCAAAGACAATCGGCAAACAAATACTTGTATACCAATCGGCTTTGACCGTTCTACGATCTTCAAGTGGAATAGTAGCCACGTGATTCGATTTAGAGACAAACATAGCCACCATCTTCTTGGCCTTGCTGCGAGAGCGAATAACTTTTGTTGGCTTGAAGCTCGTCTTCGTTACCCCATACTCGAGATTGGTTTTTAGTTTCAGGCTCATATGCGTATATCTACGACTCGTCACCTGATACGACATTAAAAACTGCATTTGAGCTTCCTCCGTTGAATTAATTCAATGTTTTGCGGCACCAATTGACACGAGTCGTTTTCTGCTCGTCAGACAATAAGTGCGGGATCCAACGGGAAAACAACTTTCGCACGCCTAATTCTTCCTGTAAAATAATTTGTATCTGACTCATTCCAATCCGCAAAGACTCCTGAATTTCCCGATATGTCACATGCCTGTCTTCTTTTATCAGCTGACTCACAAGGTGGACGTTTTCTTGCGTAACTGCCGATTTTGGTCGACCTTCACGCGCGTCGTCCGTGAGGGATACTCGGCCACGTTGAAATTCTGAATACCACCTGTATATTGTCGTCTTTGAAGGTGTTTCATTACTAAAAGCAGCAATCATCCGGTCTCCACATTGTTTTTGTGTTAATCCACTTTGAAAGTCGTAATATTTTTTACGGGACAATTCCATCTTCAGCGGCGACTCAACAACTCGAAAAACAATTGAAACTGAACCATTGTTTTTTTAGGGTTCCGTACTCAAGGAGTAAAACGGGACACTATTACTAAGACTCCGCTGTCTGTCAGTCTGTCAGTCTGTCAGTATGTCTGTCTGTCTGTCTGTCACCAGGCTGTGTCTCAACGACAGTGATAGTTTGACAGCTGAAATTTTCACAGATGATGTATTTCTGTTGCCGCTATAACAACAAATACTAAAAACCAGTTTTTTTTTCTTTTACAATCTTACACAAATCGGCTTAGTCCCAAACTAGGCAAAGCTTGTATTATGGGTACTAGACGAACGATAAACATACTTATATAGATAAATAAATACTTAAATACACAGAAAACATCCATGACTCAGGACTTGGCCGGTTGTTTTTTGTCAATCATCATCCTGTTAATTCCTAAATGGACACTACCCGCCTCATAAAATGACTACCGTCATCCAATAGACCCCCCCCCCCCCCCCCCAGTTTTGAAATGACGTAATTTATGGACAGCCACTGTCTGTAATTGGATCAATGTATGTTATCAGAGGCGATTACGCATGTAAGATTGTTCAACTATATACCTGTAATTGTACATTGTATGTACTTAATAATGTTACATTCTGATCTGTGTGTTTGTAGGGTTCCGTGCCTCGAAATGGAATTATATATTAATGTTGCTGTGCCCTAACAGGGTTATGCTGGAACTGTATTTATATGTAACATCTTGTAAGACCCATACTGCAACAAATAAATGAATTAAGCTGAAATTTATATCAAATACTCAGGTTTACTGTCTTGGAGCTGTGAAAAAATCAAACTTCTAAGCCAACACAATCAAAAGATACAGCCGTTTATGCCGCAATTTTCCGCAAGTTATCAAAACCCGAAAAGGAATCAAAACCTACTTCCCGTGAACTCAGAAACTTGAAATTTAGAAACTAGGTATCGCTGTTCTGTCTGTAGGAAATTATTACGTTTTTGAGATATATTCCATTAAAAAGCATTCCTATAAATATTATTCCCGAAAAACATTACGAATGATTATGCGAATGAAGAAGTTATTCGCGAATAAATATTGGCGAATAATTATTCGAAATATTTATTCGTCATTCGCGAATAATCCTATTTATTCTTAAACGTTATTCGTATTCGAATAAATTTATCCCATCTCTGGGTGGATAAGCATATCTTCTCTTTTTTTTTGGCGTTCTGGCCAACTGTGTCGGCTCAATTTTGCCAATAAGGATATCGACTACCGTAGGCTCAAAGGGCGTAAGGGACGAAATGCCCATGCCCATATCCCGTGAACTCTGAATTTTGAAATTTGGTACGAAGTATTTATAGCACAAATAAAGGAAAAATTGTGAAAACCGTAAATTTTTAGTTACATCACTGAAAATTTGATGTCCAGTATAAACTGACACGCACTAAGTATGTAAATATATACTTAGTGAGTGTCAGTTTATAGTGGACCTGTTTCTATTGTACGGGGTGGTCCAGAACCCTCGGTGTGCGAGTCTGACTCGCACTTGACCGGTTTTTTTTTATGCTAACCACGATCATGGCATCATCTCTTTCATTTACTTAACAGTTAAGAGTTTACTTATGTTTTCGATGATAAAAGCAAAGCAATCGTTCCTTACGCCCTTTGGACCAGAGTTTTCAAAGGGCGTAAGGGACAAACTGTGATTTTTCATTAGAGCTAAAAATCCTACAATTAGGATATTCCATTATATTTGTTTTATTTGTACACGGCGCGGTCGGTGCAAAACACGTAATTGAAATAAACTCGTTAAGACGGGTTCGCTGTGCGCTCGCCCGCTGGCGCCCCACTCTCTCCCCGCCTCGCACCCACCGCATGCATCTGGCTCCACGACAAGGTCGCGAGTATTTTCAATTAAATTTTCAATTTCTTAAGCGTGAAATTAACATGCTTAATTTTTATGAAAACATGATTATCGTACACAAAAGGCTATAAGTAAACAAAAAATTCATAGTTACTATTTATAATTACTGAGAAATACATTATTATTAAAACGTTAAAAATAAATGTTTAATTATTGTCTTAAATGTCTAAAAAGACGCAATATACCTTAAACAGATAAAAACATCATAGTTACCATTTTGGCTTGTCTAGATAATGAGACCAGAGGAAAACTGTGAAAAAAAACGTTTATGCGAATTTGATATCAGTTTAATTTTGCTATTAAGTGATCGAATTTGAATGCACCTCAAAGTTATACTAACAAGGTACTTGGTTACCTTTTTTACTTTTAGGAAAAAGTTAGGTAGTGTACGTTAACTCGTGTTTTTTTTAACTACGGTTACGATCGCGGATTTTTTACTTAATATATTTCATTAATATTTGATACTGAATAGTAAAAACCGATAAAACAATAAAAACAACGAGTTTACGAATTATGTCTAGGGTAAGCTAATTTGATTGGTCTACTAGTATTCTATGCTCTGAGCATAGACTTCATAGCTATGAAGCCAGCGATTCCGGGTTCAATGCTCAAAAGGAGAAATAATTAACGTGTTACAGTATTAGCACTTTAGCACCCATATGGCTAAGCATAAAGCTAAGTATGAATCTGGGTCAGTCGGCTTCTGTAATATTTATTTGCAAAGTCAAGACCCGACTGCAGCTTGCAGAATGTACCGTTAAAACTGTTGAAATAGCCGCTGAGACACTAAGCTTGACAGTATGAACGGTGAGCACTGAGCAGTCTCTCAATTTTACCGTTGCTGCACGGGTCACTGCAGCGGCCGTGTTCACTGCACTACCTCAATACGGAACGTAATAACTACATTACTTGGTACACACACTTAATCCCTTTTAGAATTGGGACAGCAACAGTTTACCGGTTGGAAATTGTGCCCAGAAAACCAGTTCCCTTATCACTCACCTTGCCATTGAAGACGACGACTAACGTGTTACGTCAAATACGGTCATACGCTGAATCTGTTCGGTAGAAAAAAAGCTTAAGCATCTATAACCTTTACGTGTACTTAAACCGTTTTGACATGTAGACGATTTGTTTATATATAGTTACTAATGTTGTATTGCGCGCTGTATCGCGTGACGATAATACATAATTAATATATAGGTGGTGCTGTTTTATGAATTACGCCGTTTTAAATTTGCTCCCGCGTTTGTGAAAAACCGGCCAAGTGCGAGTTGGACTCGCGCACGAAGGGTTCCGTATCATTATGTATAAAAACGGCAAAAAAAAATCTTAAAAAAATATTTTATTTTGTTTTTAGTATATGTTGTTATAGCGGCAACAGAAATACATAATCTGTGAAAATTTCAACTCTCTAGCTATCACGGTTCTTGAGATACAGCCTGGGCTGTTATACGCTACGCGTTAATGCGGCTCACCCCGCCGGTCACCCGTTACAAAACTAGACCTCTATCTACGCTTAATTACTACGCATCGCGGTGTCAAGGTATAATTGTGGGTGAGCGTTGAGGTGAGCTTAATTTAAGTTACAGAATAGGGAGGCTGGTGACAGACAGACGGACGGACGGACGGACGGACGCACAGACTTCGCTGTCCGCCTTAGTAATAGGGTCCCGTTTTACTCTTTGAGTACGGAACCCTAATAAGCAAATTGATTCTTGAGCCGGGCACTGCTAACCTAGTTAGAATTTTACGCTTGAAGGTTTGCGACAACTTGGTGTGGTAATTTTAGAAGTTTATTGTATTGCAACACGCAACCCGAAATAAAGTTTCTACGAGAAGTTTATTGGATAGATAGTTATGACTTACACACAATCTTGAAATAAGTAATGTCAGTATTTTTTCATCGTTCAAGTTGCAGAGAATTTTCGTCTGCTTGATAGACATAATGTAATTAGTAAACTGAACTGAATATGCATGTCGCGTTTCATTCCTAAAGTTTGTGCTCAGTCATCGCTACAAACTGGATAATCTCTATGCTGGCCAATACTCTATGGTCCAATACCTCTAGTTTTTCTTTGCCACAATAAGCTACAGATAATTGAACCATCTGTTTAATACGCCGGCAAGTTCAAGGTTTAATTGGATCAATAAGAACTGGATTCTCGCCGATGCCTGTATAAGTCAAGACAGGTGCCCAACTCCTACGCTCGACTTATGCTCAGCCTATAATTATGTACTTATTTCAGTGGAATAGGGTGCATAATTGCGCACATATATATGTATATGCTAGGCTGTGATATCGAAAAACGTCTTTATTGCGATTGAAATAAGGATCCGTACAGACATAATTAAATTCTTTCGTTTATTCTCAACACAGTCTGATACTGATTCCCGCATCGCGATTCGCGCATGCTTTTATTAGATTTTTTCAGTACCAAAAAGCTGCTCGCGTTCTTTGAAGTGTTACTTATTCAGAAATTTTCATAAATTTTAAGACATGGTTTATGGTGTTAAACACACTATACCCGGAGCCGCATTTTGTTCACAGTCACTATTACGGACGGTGTGTACCGAAAATAATTACCTAGTAGCTATTTACGTATTGGTACTTCAAATAAATAATAACTATAACTTAATAGAAAAGTTGAAAACCCCCCGACGTTTTCATTTCAAAGGTCATATCAAAAACGGCTGAACCGATTTTGTTGAAACGTGGCTAAAAACCATCTCGATTATTCTCGATCACGTAAGCTTTCGTATAAAAAACCGCATTCAAATCGGTCCATTTGTTTAGGAGCTACGACGCCAGAGACATACACACACACAAGAGGGTTCTTAGCTACGTTTCAACAGAATCGGTTCAGCCGTTTTTGAGATATTGAACTTTGAAATGAAAATGTCGGGGGTTTTTCAACTTTTCTAAGTTGTAGTTATTGTTTTATAATTCTGTGAAGACTCTGTTGTCGGATTAAAATTATTTAAATAAAAATAATAGTATATATTATTTTAGCTGCACTCACTGCATGAAGCATTATCGTGATTTCGGTCTCTCATCTAATTAAGACAACACAATGGTATTTGCAAGGAATCGTAAAACTGGTATTTAACATTGGATACCGGTTAGTTCGTTCTCTCACACCGTTTCATCACGGTGTGTCGACATGGAAATAGAACAAGAATTTTCATTGTGCTTCAAGCCTTGGAGATAAGATAAAAGACCGGTTAATTGTACACTATTGTCTTAAATTCCTATTGGTTTTTTTGCTGCATTTTCAGTTGAAACATGAACCAAGGTAACATAAATTGACTTATTAGATGAATCTTATGATGTTATGACGTGCTCGGATTGTTTCATTTCTTTATTGGTGTCAATGAAAGGAAGTAGCATCCAGTAATGTTATCTGTTTACCTGTGGTTTATCTACACACTAATAAATTCACGTGAAATTATACTGTACATCCGCGGGGGTCCCTGTGGGGAGAGAAAAGTGCGTTTCAACGCAATAAGAAACAATCACCAAAAGGCATATCAAGGTAAATTGACCAGTTAATGACAATTTAGCTCTCATGAATCATTGCGGTAGAGACAGTCTTTACACTGTATTTCCCAAGGACCTTTATAATTAATCTGATGTTTATGCAACTTACCAGTAACGTTCCAATTGGACATATATCAAATATCTCTTTACTCATGACATTCTCGTCAATTCACAGTTTCACGCAATTACGTTTATTGTCCCTTGTTTATCGTAGGTTCCCTACATTTGGAGTCTTATTTGAGTTTATGATTCACGGACGTGCATTGCGACTTATATTTACGTATGTATTTACACACGGACCATCTGTGTCCACACTATAATGCGGGGTTTAATGGTTGACTGTATTATATACAAGGTAACCGGCCATTGAAGTACCCAACTTTCGAAATCATTAAATTGCATTAGTATTAACTTCCAACGCCAAGAACTAATGCTTTATCTGTATTTACATATATGTACCAGTCATCTCATGTGATTCTTCGAATCGACGTGGGTCTTAATGTGTTCATCTGAACAAAGATCGGAGCAATTGCGTGAGAATGTGAAGATGTCTGTCGTGTCAATGAATGTGAATCATCCACTTTCCGGCGTTTAGCAGGCATTGTGGCTCAGATTTGCTACATTCAACGAGCATAAAACTACACAAACTGTCCGTTTTACCACGAGGGAATTCAGACCTTGTGTTACGAACCAAAGGATGACTTCAAGAACTAGCTCGGGTTTCTATTTAACTACATCCAATTACTGAGTAGAAAACCTGTTAACAGAACCCGTTCGCCGTTATTGAGATCGCCAGGTATTACCTATATTTATTTGCCTATATTGCAGGATGTATGGCAAAACCGTTCTAGGTTGTCTTCAGAATTAATGATCAATTTTAAAATGCCAGCGCTGCTGTAAAAAGCCGTGTGCTGGCACTAGATACGATCTGAAGAGGCTGCCTTTTATGCAAACTAATATAAAGAGTTTATTTACTGTCATCAAGATTAAGTTCAATATATGTAAGGGCAAGTCGTGCCGCGTGACATCCAAGAATAGCAGTGATGATGGGACAAAGAAAATTGACACGGTAAAAGCGAAAAGGTGTGGTCACTTGGACCTATTCGCTGAAATGGCACGGTTCGAGGCCGCGGGGTCAGGCTTAATGTAGTCGACCAGATTTTACCAATCTTACGAATCTAAACTCTAGACAAACCTGGCTAGGGTTTACTTTTGATGGCCCATAAGTTTAAGGAACAATTGTCGAACACGGTCTAAAAATGGCAGAGGTCGCTGACATGATTTATTGGGTTGTCCGTGATACTTTGTGTGTTGGTTTTGTTCGTGTGAACTCCGAGTGCAAATGGAATCGGCGTGACTCATCAATGTTATGGTCGAGACGGCTATTAGGTTATTACACGATTGAAGTGAAATTGTTGGGTTAATGTATTATTTTGTGTTGTTTGTACAGACAAACGGTCATGGGTAATTAAGTTTCCCAAGTTTTTGTAAAGGCATCCAAATGTGTATGTGAAGTCGCCATCTCGCACTGGGCCAACGTGGCAGTTATTTCGTCTGTGGGGAGGCTTACGAGTGCTCGACAGTAGGTTTTAGACAGAACAGAAGCATGTTGATGAGTGATGATGATTTTGTGTTATATTTTGTATCCCTACTACGTTCCTGGGTTTTGTGGTTGATGATAGATGCACATGGAAATTGCATGTGGATAAAGTCTGCTCAAAAATTAATAGGTTTGCGTATGTTTTATGGCGATTAACAAAAATAACTGATAGGAAAACTGCCCTTAATGCTTATCATGGATTTGTGGCATCCAACCTACGTTACGGAATTTTGCTATGGGGAAATTCCTCACACATAAATCGCACTTTTGTAGCACAAAAACAGTGTATCCGGGCTATAGCCAATATTTCGCGAAGAACATCTTGTAAAGACACTTTTATAATATTGAAGTTGTTAACGGTACCATCCTTATATATTTACGAAGCCTGTGTATTCGTAAAGTTGCATCCTGATTTATTTAAAAAGAAATCCGAAACGGCGCACTTCAATACGAGGTATCCAAACAAACTAGTGCTGCCTATAATGCACACTGCAATGAAAAGCCGTTGCAGCTACGCCATGTGCGTTAAAATATACAATAAGCTACCCGAGGATATTACAGATCTACCCTTCAATAAATTTAAAACTAAATTGTATTCTGTACTAGCTAATCAATGCCACTACTCTTTAAAAGAATATTTCGCGCTGCATCCTTAATTATAAATACTTTTATATTGCATTAATTTATTTTCGCTTGTTTTAATTTTTTATCAGCATGTGTTTTTTTTTGTACCTAGGTACTTTGTATTTTGCATGGCTTCTTAAAGCCTAAATGTATGGCCTCACAACAATTGTAACACCATTTTGTACCACATTTATTGCGAATAAAAATATTTCTATTTCTATTTCCTAATAATAATGTCCGAAACTTGCTAGGTAAACTTCTAGCTTTATTTGTATCGCCCGAACAGTATTGAATACATTACTTCATCTTCTCTAGTGAACACGAGGTTACTTCGGACCATATTCAATCTGAGTTTCAAGTGCAGTTTTGCAGTTCCGAAAGGCAGCACAGCACGCGACTGATCTAACGGGAACTATACAAGCGCTCTAAAGGCCTCCACACACCGGTCGCGGGCGCGGGTCGGGCGCGGGCCCGCGCAAGTTGTAAAACATTGAAAATAAACTTCAAACACACATCGAACGCGAGCTCTCGGGCCCGTCGCGGGCGCGGGTCGGGCGCGGGTTCGATGTGTGTTTGAAGTGTAGTTTCAATGTTTTACAACTTGCGCGGTCCCGCGCCCGACCCGCGCCCGCGACCGGTGTGTGGAGGCCTTTAGTTCATGCAAATGTAACCTTGCGTTTACTTACCCAGTTTCAGTTGCATCACCGTTTTGCCTACACTACAACTGCAAGAACTTAGTAACGGCTTCTAGTACCTAATCTCAGTTATCAGATGCGAACCTGTACTGTTCGTCTTTATCTCTTACGTCAAGGCCGGTATTTGATATTGGGTTTATTTCTTCTATAACTATACTGGCAAACATGTATTTATAAGACTTGCTTTGCAAAGACAACCATAATTAAAATAACCTTTACGCGACCCTTAACCGTAAAGTGGAAAATACTGCTCGGTGTGCTGCAAAAAAATACTTTGTGCAAAACTTTTACACGCCCATGAGCCAGAAATAAGGAAAGCTTCAGATTGCATATTTATTGCTGTTTCCCTCAGCTCCAACAACAAACGCATTATTATTTTTTTCCGCTCTAGGTATGGTGTGTAAAGTACTATTAAGTCACTGCCTACTAGTTCTCGGCTAGATGACGTGTAACATTGTTTATGAATGACACTATAATATGGGTAATTTCATGCAAGTATTCAAAGTAATTGTGGGATTACATATTTCTTCTATTGTAAATTCTTCCTTTTCCCTTAAGGCGCTGTATGCAGCTGCGCATCGAAAAAGTGCCTTTTCCAAACCGATTATTAGTATACTTGTACTATTGCTAGAGATCCAAATTTTTGATATGTATATCTTCAGTTCATTGGCTATGTTCGTACTTCGTAAAATCACGATTGCTTACAAAAACCTCGATAGATTTTGCCTTTCAAAACAGTGTTTTTTTACCACCAAACTCGAAATATCTCAAAAGTTATTTGGAGTATTACAATGAAATTTGTTATGATAGGTAGCTTTTTGGTAGATCTATCTACCGGCTTCTTAGAATTTCAATATGTTTGATAATTCAATACATTTGGTCATTTGTCTGAAAAACCGGGTGTCCGCGTCATGCATGCGCGGTGGCGAGTACAATTTAGTACGCCCGTGGCCACTGCCGACGACGGACCTGTGAATGTTTACCTGGCACGCAAATACGCCTTTTTGCAGCAATTATTTCGAGTTATCAAGGTAAATAAAAATATATAAAGGAATAGGAAACGCTAATACATGCTGGAGAACACATTCGAAATGATAGAATAACAAATATAAGGTATGAGATATTTACTACATTAAAGCGTTTCTACATCCGCACCTAAAACGTATTAATAGGTAGCTGGAGCATATTGACAAGATGTCAATAAAAATCTTCAGTTATCCTGAATACGTATTTAGAACTGTTAGGTAATAAGTAGTCGGGTGTAAATCGGATTCGGACACGAGCACATGGTTGGGGGGGTAATGGTACCAATTATGGACTGTACGAATAATAGATTTATTTATTCATACAGAAATATATCAAAAGCATTTAGGGCTATTGCGCCGGATAGCGACTACCTAGACTAAAGTCCTAAACGAGTTGGTGAACTGAAGTATATTTACTTGCTGTTTAGTAGATTCTATTAAAAACGAGTGCGGAAAAAGACCCTGCCACTCCACCAGCAGCAGGCCACGGCACTTCCTCATCTTCGTCATAGACATACATGCATACATACGCTACGGCACATCTTTTCGTCCAATATTCCGCAGTGTCTCAAGACGAGAGTCTTTGACCAGTGTGTGTTGCCAGTGATGACATATGGAACGGAAACGTGGTCGCTTACTATAGGCCTCATAAGAAGGCTCAAAGTCACTCAAAGGGCGATGGAGATGGCTATGCTGGGAGTTTCTCTGCGCGATCGCATCAGAAATGAGGCTATCCGCAGCAGAATCACGGTAACCGATATAGCCCTCCGAATCGCTAAACTTAAGTATCAGTGGGCGGGGTACATTGCACGTAGAACCGATGGCCGTTGGGGCGGAAAGGTTCTCGAGTGGCAACCACGTACCGGAAGGCGCGGCGTGGTTAGGCCCCCCACAAGGTGGACTAATGACCTGGTAAAGGTCGCGGGAGTCCGCTGGATGCGGGTGGCGCAGGACCGGCTATTGTGGCACTCTTTGGGGGAGGCCTATGTCCAGCAGTGGACGTCTTTCGGCTGATATGATGATACATACGCTCGAAAAACATAAACTTCCTTCTGAGGCAGTCGGGTACAAAGTACTACAGGGTGTTCCCCTATACAGCTGCAAAACTTTGCCAGCTGTTTGTGCACATGATACCCATCACAAAACACTAAAGTATGCCGTTTCACATCTCGAACTCACTCTGCCACCGCTGTTTCTCCAAATAACTACCAAGAAAGCCTCCCCCGCCACGCCCCTTTAAAAATAAGCCCACTAAAGCAAATAAATGTGACGTTATCTAAGTGAACATACCTTTTGTCGGTATGGAGTTATTGATATGACTCACTCACTCACTCACTCATCAACGCACAGCCGAAACTACTAAGACTAGAGAATTGAAATTTACACCAGAACTACCTTTTACAACGTAGGCAACGCTAAGAAGGATTTTTGGAAATTCCACCCCTAAAGGGGGTAAATAGGGGTGCAAAGTTTGTATGGGGGAAACTTTATTTTTAGAGCTAGAGACTTAAATTTTTGCATAAAAATTATTTATTAGAATACAAATTAAGTACTTTCAATTCAATTACATTTATTTTGTTAAACATAGGTTACAACTTTTACAAGTATTGTTGGTATACAAAATATAAGACTTCTGTGCATGACCCACAATGTAGGTTTACAAAATATTTCAGCCAGCTAATATATTGTCTGTGTCCTGTCCACCACCGACCACTTACATGCTCTGAACCAAGTGATTGAAAAATGTCAGGAACATAATATCCCCATTTACCTGGCCTTTGTCGATTACTCGAAAGCTTTCGACAGTATATCGCACCAGTCCATCTTTGCAGCTCTACAACAGCATGAAATAGCACCAAACTACATTCAACTCATAAAAACTATTTACAAAAACAGTACAGCCGCCATAAAACTTCAATCTTCTGGTCAGTCTTTCGAAGTACAACGAGGAGTCAAACAAGGAGATCCGCTCTCGCCGAAGCTATTCACTAGCACTTTAGAATACGTGTTCCACAAACTTACGCCACGTTGGGAAGAGAAGGGGTTAGTCGTCGGGGAAAGAAGGTTGACCAATCTTCGTTTCGCCGACGACATCGTCTTGTTTTCTTCAACCGCTTCCGAGCTTTGTCATATGCTTGACGATCTCAGCACCGCAAGCCTCGAGGTTGGCCTAAAGATGAACATGTCAAAGACCAAAGTCATGACCAATAGCACAGAACGTAGGGTAGAGATAAACGGAGAACATATAGCATATGTCCATGAGTATCTTTATTTGGGCCAAATAGTCTCTTTCCAGGCGCGACAAGAGAAAGAGGTCGATAGACGGACCGAAAACGGCTGGAGGAGCTATTGGTCCATGAAACACCTAATGAAGGGCGACCTACCTCTGGCACTTAAACGTAGGCTCATGGACATGTGCATACTTCCAGTTCTCACCTACGGTGCACAGACTTGGTCTTTGACGGAAGCGCAGAAGTCCAAACTCGGGGTTTGCCAGCGAGCTATGGAGCGCAGCATATTGGGTGTAAAGCTAATGGACCACATCCGGAACACCACGCTGCGCTCCAAAACCCAAATAGAAGATGTAGCTCGGAAGGCAGCCAAGTTAAAGTGGGACTGGGCTGGTCACGTCTACCGCATGCCGAATGAGCTGTGGGCCAAAGGGACCACGGAGTGGAAGCCCCAACACTCAAAACGGAGACGCGGTAGACCTCGTCGGCGATGGCGGGATAACTTGGACTCCTTTTTAAAAGACTGGCCAGTTATTGCTCAAGACCGCGATGAATGGAAGGGGAGAGGGGAGGCCTTTGCTCAGCAGTGAGACATAACGGGCTCGATATAATATAATAATATATTTATAAAAATTAAAAAAAAAATGTCAATACAGTGATTGGTGTTAAATACTTCAAATACATGTCAAAAACTCTCAAAAAATACTATAACTAAAGAATATTATAACTAAGGAATGTCTGGAATGGAATCATGTTATGTCGTAGGGTCGTTTAAGTAATCTTTAATGGTATAATAACACTTTTCAATCAAATATTGATCTATTGATTGAAATGATTGATCCAATAATGTCATGGAAAGATCACATAGATACATTATACAGTAAGTTAGCAAGAGGGATCTATGCTCTAAGACAGTTAAGACCACTTGTGTCAGAAAGTTGCTTAAAAGAGCTGTATTATGCGTACATATACTCTCAACTTTCATACGGGATAATGCTTTGGGGCAACAGTACGGATTATGAGCGCATCCTAAAGATCCAGAAACGTGCAATTAGAGTACTTCCCTATGCAAAGGACAGATACACGTGTCGCGAACATTTAAGAAAACTTAGTATCTTAACATCAGTTTCAACTTATATATTGGAAGTTTTGATGTATGTTAAACGTTATCCAAATGAATTTCAAAGGAGAGGTGAAAATAGTTCGAGATCAATGAGAAATGCGAATAACTTAAAAAGAAGCGGGTTGTGTCCGAGATACAACCGTTAATTAAGTTTAAGTGGATACTTATTTGTTGGTTGTCCCCGTAAAATATATATCTGCATTAATTCACTAAAATCTGTATAAGCACAGATAAATCGGTATATATAGCAACATTGACTGACATAGCTCGTTTGACTCGCGAGGCATTGAAAATGGCGGTCATTTCAGCATAGTTTTCATGCCCGTCACATAAACTAAATAACATTTTGTGATTAACAACTAATAGCAAATAAAGAAGGATTAAAACATGTAACAAATAATTATTTGAAATCAGATTAGGCTTCTCTAAAAAAAGTTAATCCGGAAGTTACGTGATACATTTTGAACTGTACCCCTATAAAAGAACGCGAGCAAAGAAGTATCCACTTCAAAACAACCTCGCCCAGACTTAGAATAGGCACAAAACTTCCGAAGTTAATAGGACAAATACTTTTTAACCAGCTACCTTCAAACCTTAAAACCATAACGAACGACAACTCTTTTCGCTTCCATGTAAAACAACTATTGCTTGAAAAAACACTGTATAGTTTACAAGAATTTCTTTCAAATGACTAAATAACAAGATCTTAAAAGCTTGAAGTTAATATTTGTATTATGTTTTCTTTCTCTATTTTATGTAATAGCATTATGCTATGAGTATGAGTATTATTAAACTATTTACAAATAATAACAATTCTGTACACAACTGTACACATCTATTGTATTTTATTGTAACTGACAAGTTATAATTTTAACACATTTTTATCTGTATATACATTGTACTATGATTTCAATTGTAAAATTATGATAATAAACAAATCTGAATCTGAAGTCAATTGTCTTTTAAATTTATTAATATCCAGTGTTTAATTCGGTCTGGAATTTTATTGAAAATGTTTGGTGCCATTCCCAAGATTCCGCCTCTGATTAGCGCTGTGTTGTTGCTACCCTGCAAAATTTTCAATTTTTGTTTGTATTGTTTACGTGTCGGAAATCTGCGGCCTTCTGAAACGTTACTGAACATGCTTGGATTGGTCTTGACAAAAATACCTACTTCTAGGATATACAGTTCTTCTAGTTTGTATGGAGAGCAAGACATTTTTAAAGTAAGGGATTTGTAACTTCGGTTTTAGACTGTTTACTTAAAGACTAGGTACAGTCAGCGTCATATAGTTAGTAGCAGCCAAAGTAGGTCAAATATATCGTAACACATCCTTACACCTATAGTAACAAAGACGTGTTGCGATATATTTGGTTACCTAGGCTGCTACTAACTATCTGATGCTGACTGTACAAAACTAATTTCAATGTTTTTTTTATTAAACAAACATTTAAATTTCTTAAACAAACATTTAGACGATAACATGTTATACGTGGACGAAGTCGCGGGCAACAGCTAGTTTATATATATATATTTATTTAAGCTTTATTTATTCCATATTGTTTGTGTTAGTACATATTTACTAAATCTAAAAGATTTATGCCATTTTTTCTTTCTTATATGGACCCCATTCGGGTAAAAGCCATATATCGCCAGATATTAGGAGAAAAGAAGGGCACTGGAAGCAACAAACTGGTCAGGGCCGAAAGGCAAAAGAAGGAAAGGTAGACGACGAAGACGTTGGACCAATGACATAACTGAGGTCGCCGGACCTAGCTGGATGCAGTTGGCTAAAGACCGAAAAAAATGGCATGAGATCGAGGAGGCTTTTACCTAAATTTACATTTGCTTTAAAAAATTCAATATAAATCAAACAAAAAAAGACAATTAAAGCTTAATTTATATTTATATAATTACTTCCGGTTGGAAAATTTGTTGGATTCTTGTGTAAAGTATCTTTGAAAAACGATTAAAAATGAAATATACAAAAAAACGCTATTATAAATTAATGATTTTCGAAACCGTATTTTGCCTGGAGTATAGAGCCAAGTATAAGTCCAATCTTGTTGGCTTGTTGAGAGTATCAAGGTCCATCGCGGTGTGGCCGCTGGTCGAGGTAGCATGGTAGGCAGCACGCGCCGCGCGAGCGCAGTGACATAACACTTTTAGGTATTTAAGAGACAAATTGAATTTGTTATTTTTATATGATGTTTGGTCAAATTACATTTTTTAACAGACATAGTCATGTACTGAAGAACTTGCTGGTCTTAAAATAACCACCCTGTATAATAAAATGCTCTTCTGACTAACAGTGGTCTAATTATCCAGTTTTTGATCAGTCAGTCATACTTATGTAACAAAGGTAATAATTATGGTAATAATACTCCTTGCATTTCATTAAATTGTCAAAAGGGCCTCTACGTGTTGGCTCCGTTGGTACTTTGTAGGTACCTAGCCCCACGCATGCCTCCCAAAGGTCCGGGACATCATTGTCCCGTGAGCGGGAAAGACATACATGGTAATAATATAATTTGCCAGGAGATAAATAGATGAACATAGCTATTTGTTTATTATTTTTAATGGTTTCTTAAGCGGGTGTTAACCGGCGCTATAACTTTACCTATAGAAGTAATCGATTTTATTTCGGTTTAAAAAACCAGTAATATATTAGTACAATCCATAATTGGTGACGTTCACCCTTAGGAAGTGAAGATGTACTATTATTTTATCAGTTCTACGTATTTGGAAAACGGAAGCACCCACATAGGAACTGGGAAAACGATAGTGGATTGATGATGAAGAAATCTGTACTAACATATCTTTGGAAAGTAAGTGTCCATAATTGATGTCATCATACTACGATGTACTTAAGAACTGTAACTACCTATTATTCCTTATTTTCTTAAAAAAAATAGATTTAAATAAATAAATAAACAATAAATATTTGGGGACAATCTTACACAAATCAACCAAGATTTGAAAAATAAAACAATTATTCAAGAAGACAAACATTTGATCGTATGATCCGCAAAAACGAGCCGAATACGGATGCCAACAGAATAAGGCCGTTAGCGGGGTGCGCGGGACGCGCGTCTCCCGCTCCGTCTGCCTCACCTCCGCAAATACCTAAATATCGTCTAATAAGAGCGCCTTAAGTTTTGGAGACGAGGAATGAAACCGGTGTTCGTAATATGGTCTGATTTAATATCAAATTGCACAGTAATGTCAGTATTTGGGGGTAATTGATACGCCATTGTTGATTTGAAATTGATTTGGTGACGGGGTCAGTGATCTTCAAATACAAGCGTTTTAGGTTGGAACTGGTATTTGATATTGTGGATATAATAGCCAATATTAAGTAGATGAATGAATACATCATCTTTATGAAAATCAATTCATGAAGTTGTAACAACTTTTTTTCTAATAACTTCCCTTCCATCACAAAGTACTCTGGCAAGACTGCAAGACATTGTCAATTTTGTGTCACTCGGCTAAAATGTCGTGATGTACCTACAGTTTCTTTTCTACACTAAATCTTCACTGTATTATATAAATACTAGCGACCCGCCCCGGCTTCGCACGGTTTTATATGTATAATGCAATTAAAATACCTGCATGTTTTATACATATAAACCTTCCTCTTGAATCACTCTATCTATTGTTAAAAACCGCATCAAAGTCCGTTGCGTAGTTTTAAAGATCTAAGCATACATAGGGACAGACAGACAGACAGACAGCGGGAAGCGACTTTGTTTTATACTATGTAGTGATTATAAATAATAAACAAATGTTAAAATGGGTTTATTAACTCAAATGAAACTTTAAATCCTCTCATGTCATAAAAATACGTTGCCTTGCCTCCCTCGTCGCTCTGTACTCGGAAGGATAAACGAGCAAAAACCCAGCTTTCTCATCAACGGCTTGATTGTGTCACGTTCCTAAATATACCCTGAGTACCTAATTTGTACAATATAAGACCATTGCGACCCTAAGAGCTAACCTTTAGAGCTACATTCGCTTGGCAGCATACTATTAGCATAGCATTTGAGCTTTCATTGGAGCATTTCGAACAAGACACGCTTGGTGCTGCAATTTCTGAGATGAATGGCTTGAGGATGAAGTAGCGGTTTATTTGCTACTAGGGTATTACAAAAAACGCAGGCGGGGCCGCGGGTTAACATAGCCTAGAGCCATCCTGAAACCCCATTCCATATACTGGTGAAGAAATTAGATCAGTGTTTGCAAAGCTACAAATGAGAAAAAGAGGTGGGCACATTATAATTTTAATGAATAGTAAGTATAGCAAACCAGTCGCAACGTCGCATTACTAAACAGTGACTATACTCATCTTATTGTACGGTCAGCATCATAAACATTTATACATTCTAGGTGGTTCTAGGACCTTATTGATTACAGATAAGTTTTAAAAGTGTATGTTTATAATGCTGACTACTACTTCTTATGAACAACTTCCTTACTTATTGCATAATGTCCAACTATACAACTTCTAGATATACTCCTAATCCTAATACAACTTCTATACGATTTTTTGCATATTATCTGAAGCCGATTCCAATCATAATCAGGTCGCAAGTTACTAATGGATTATTCTTAATATATTATTTTTTCTATATTCGATACTGTTCTTTGAACGAGAAGGTTATCCTGATAGGCTGTCTACAAAGAACACCAATTGTCCGATTTTTTTGCAATTACTAATTATTCAAGCATTTTAACATTTTTAACATAACCAGTTGGCTTGCTTTATAATTGCCTATTATTTCATAGTGTCCAGCAAACCTAGTAATTAGTTACAAGGTTATACGTTTTACGACTTGTTTACATTACTAATTGATTTTCAACATTCCTTTAATAGAAATTTCCGTGATTATTGATACTCGCCCTATCTATCGATCGCTATCAATCCGTGCAATAATATCCGTATTAAATTTAGTATCAACTGTGATTCAATAAGGGCCACTTAGTTTATAACAAGTGTTTTGTCATCGTTTAGGAAAAAAAAATCTTTAAATTCTTTCCATAAACTGTAATGTAGATTGTGTGTGTGGTAAGTGTAAAAATAATTATTTAATTTACATACTTACCTAATTCCTTTGCTAATCCACTAAATACGTCTCAGGATGAATCTGTCCACATTCCTATTTTATTTATCTGTATATGTATACAGAGCATATCAAGAGCACAACTGTAATTTTATTGTATTATTTATATTAAATGTCCTGTGATGACTATCCCGTTGCGTTTTGTTAACAATGTTATATTATGAGTATACCCTACACCTATATATTTGTTTTTCTTTGCAGTTTATTTTATCTTTTTTGTTGTTTCCGCTTGTTAATTGTTTAGGTTTATTTATTTAGTTATTTACTTTCATAGTTGATACCGGTTGTCGGCGTTTGTGTCGGCACTTATGTTAGTTTTTAAGTTAGGTCACCACTGAAAATCAGCGTCTCAGCTTGCTGTGCCTTGCTGTGGCTTCATGCTGAGTCGGGATCCTATTTAACGTCCTAGTATTTAAGTCTTTTATTTTGCATGTTCTTTTTATTGTGTAATTTTGTGACGTTAAATAAATGTATTTTCTTTCTTTCTTTCTTCTTTCTTCTATACCTAGTCTCAATTCATTTGACTTTGTACCTAATCTATTCTAGAAAAATACATTTGAATCTACATTATTTCATGTCGAATTGATAGCATACCCGTATTTGTTATTAACTGTAACATTGACTCCTAAATTATTAACTTTATGGTCAATACTTCACCGTGAACCGCCATTACATAAAGTACCTACAAAATTTAGAATGACTCGCAATTTGCCTCCATTTCCACTGCTACGACAGGCTTTGTCGCTGAACGAAAGTGCGCTTTTCCCGACTGTTTCTTCTCGCTGCATCTCATAATTCCCTTCGTTTATCTACGCCAGTGCCCATTCATGTTTGCTTGTACATTTTGTGCTTTTCTCCATAATGTTTTCGTCAATTTTCTCGGCTTTGTTCCGGAAGGAGGTCGTTCGGAATCGTGTCGTTATGGTGGAAGTCTTATAGTTACACTTAATTTGTAGGGCGATAGGGAATAATCCTGTATCATATTACTGCTTTGTATCAACAATTTTGTAAATCACTACGCTTCCATTTTTTAATCCTGAAAGATTTATTTAGTTTTTTATGTTGTTAAAAAGTTAAGACTTGATACATTCTCTCCGATCATCATTAATTGAATATATGTCTTGGATTCTACCGTCATTATGATCATTTTCAGTTTGTAATTGTCCTCTGCTGTGCATATGCCTCTCTTCGAGTACGCCTCTCGCTATATTCAAAGAAATTTACTGTTATCTGCAAACATTACGAGTAACCGATAACTCTTGACTATAAATGGTATCCCTTTTCGATTTACATGATCGTACTGATTTGCTTCTAGTACTTACCTGTAAGAATGCTTGTTGTTTACTTGTTCACAGTCCGTTCCTACATCATTTCTTGTTCTCACGTTTACCGCATTAGCTATGTCTAATCTAGTGTGCTTCGCGAATTGCGTCGATGCTGCTTTGTGGACAATGATTATGTTATCTTTTATATTCGTTCTTTTGTCACTGGCAACAGTCACATGTATCAGTATATTTATAAGCCTTTGAACTTCACCTGTAGTGAAATATTTCATTTGAAGGAAACTTTGCGAGTATGGATAATATAGAGAACAATACAATAATTTGATCTGATAATGGAGCCAGAAGGTGGATACAGTTCCATTATCCACCTTCTGGCTCCATTAATCAATGTCTAATTGTTAAAAGTAAACCCTCGGGTTATCTAGGGAAACCTGTAATTGGCCATACTACTGTGTATTATATTATAAGTTACATACTTTGTATCGCTGTTGGTTTTCTGAATAAATAATAATAATAATAAACTCGAATGCGCACGGATTCTTAACAATGACACGCACTGACAGTTTTAGTTCTTAGGCTTGTACAGTCACCGGCATAAATATATGATAGAACAAAGGCCGCAAAAATATCTGATGACAACTCTATTCCCAGAGCCGTATTTATATATTATATTGATGCCGGTGACTATACTAAAAACGTATGTTCTTATGTAAGTTCCGTCCGATAAAATCTAATCTTGAAGTTTGCTGTTTTTCTTTGGGATGATAATTACAAGGCGCCATTTTGATTTTGACGCTGATCGATCCGTTAACCTACGTCCATGCAATTTAACAGTTTTTTTTCCAAGTTTAAACAACAAACTCTGACGTCACAGTGAACATTAATTGTATTCTGTGTAACCCGAAATGCGACCGGTCCAGTTTTTGTTTCCGTCGGCCCGTCTAGCGGAACGAGACGACCGTTTTTACGGGCCCACCTTACGTCATTTTGAAAGTGTAGGTTATACTCGCTCGGCTCGAAAGCGAGTTAATAGTACGTTAATACTAGCGGAATTGCCTCGTGCTCTTAACTTGTGGCTGCACAAATTACCCTTATTTGCCAGTGTAATCGCAACTTTATTCGGCGCAAAGTTGCCGTGCGTGTTAGAGCGATTGCGCGTCATTCTGCTCGCCACAGTATTTCTTATTTTAGTACTATCCCAACTAGCACACAAGCGCTATAAGAAGCTGCACAGTAGCTGTATAAGGGAGTTTCATAACGGCCTCGGCTCCATCAGTAGTCGCATAGTAGTGCTATAAGAGGATATAGAGCTCTTATAGCGCTAAAAGGGCCCGTTATGCAGCCTATACTCATACTCGTTTTCATTTAATAGCGCTACAATTGGTCTACAGTGGTCGTAAAGGTGTTCTTAGGCTCTACAGAGATGGTACAAAAGCGATGGTTAGCGCCATGAGATCTATAAGAAGCTATTGTAGCGCCATTATATCGCCTTCGCCTTATTTCGGCGCTCTTGTATCGTTATATTAAATACCAAAGCTGTAAATTAATAATATAGTAGTGTTACTGTGGCGTAAACTAAATATACACAATCGTACAGTGACAGGTGGTGAGGATACAAAAATGGATTATCAAAATAAGTAAAAAGCTAAGTCTAACATTGCTTTATTTCTTTGTGTACATGAAATATCAGTGCGAGTACCAGTTTGCTGTCAATATATATGTATGTTATCGTCAAAATTCTCACGCGCCCTCAAATTATTCAGTTTTTAAGGCAAAAATTATATTGATATGTTAGTTATGAAATTGTATTTTAACTTAAATAAGACTTTAAAGGATATAAATAATTAAATTAGGGTCACGGGTAAGAAATAGTGACTTCAATTACGCCAAAAGTTACGAATTATGCATAAATACGATTCTCAAAATATTGTAATAACCTAAAAAAAATACGTTTACCGAATACTATACTGGCGTCTCGATCAAGCAGCTCTCAGAGTTGGTTACATCTGTTCTACAGGCTTGGGCCGTACAAAGGCGATAGTGTTTGTTGTTGTGGACTTCTAGATTATAAAGTTGTGGTATAGGAGTGCTATATTCAACTGTTTTGGTCGCACACCAGCATGTACCTTTCATTATACAGTTTGACATCACAATTCCGCTGTATTAATCTCTAATATAGCGTTTAGAGCTCTAGTATAAAGTTATGTCCGTCCGTTGTAGATGTATAGTTACAAGAGCGCTAGTAAATTCTATTAAAATACTTAAGGTGCTATAACACTATTCTGCAACCCCCTACAGCTGTATAAAAGGTTTCGTATCATTCCTTATACAACTATTTACCGTACAGTAGCCATATAATTCTCACATATAGCGCTCAAGGCGCTATTCTTAAGCTACACAAATCTATTATAGATTAGTAATACAACAGCCGTAAAAAAATCTATTAAAGAACTTAAGGCTCTACAAAATGCCTTCTTACGCCTTTAAGCGCTATGAAAGCTACGTATAACTCCTTTTAAACACCTTTAGCTCCTATATTACTCTTTTACATCTCACGGTTGTACAAGCGCCTCCATCTACTCATTGTACTTCTTATGGCTGCCTAGCGATGCTATTGCATGCTCTTGTATCACTATAAGTAACTTTTTTTGCTACTAAACTGCTACTGTACCACCTAGCTGTTAAAGGGTTTTTAAAGTTGCTACTGTTCATCTTAAGGTAATTAAATATGCTACTGTACATCTTAAGGAAAATTGTACAGCGCTTGAACGACTCCTATGCAACTCCCAGGCTGTACAATGCCTGTACAAGCAGCTTGTGTGCTAGTTGGGATAGGACGGACATTTATTCTAAGAACTTGAACTACTTATGGCCATTCTCAGTTCTATGGGATGACGTGAGATTCTGTCTGTCTTGTAGCCTTAAACACCACAAGCTCAGCTAATCCTGTGAGTTGCAACCGCGAACGCCTGCAAATTACAGTTCGTATATATCTGTCTCCATCACTGGAATCTTTAAAGGCTTATCAGGCTTACATACAATTAATCTGCCAAACCACAGTGCGGTTTGTTGGATTATTAGAAAGATTTCGCGGTTATAGCCCCAAATCGTTCTAGTTGCGTGTATTCGGCCGAGAAGAGTGCACTGTTATGGGTTTCTACATCTTGTATTAAGCTATACCTCTCAATTTGCTTATCTCCTCCTAACGTTCTTCCGGTTGTACCCTGAAGGAGCCCGGGGTCCGATTTGGCACGTTTGAAGTTGGCACTAGTTTTACGAAAGCGATGCATCCTGTACAACTCAGGGAAAACTAGACCTCATTGAGATTAGACCGGTTTCCTCACGATGTTATCCATTGAAAACTGCCCATTATAAAACTCAATGTTACTACGAAAATCAGACGATAACATCAAACATTCCTTCATTCAAACTTTTTTTTGTAATTTCTATGTTGCAATATTGCGGTACGCAGTATGCATATCCTCACTATGAAGATGTTTATCATCAAATTACGTTTCAAGTGTTATAACACGTGTTTATTGGGCTGTTATTAATATTGCACTTCCTACGTCGGCTTCGTACTGTATTCATCTCATACGTTACGCGCGTGATGTACCTAAGTTTAATTATGAACTCTGAATATGAATGATGCATTTGGGTCAGTGAAGTCAAGATCTACTTACGTTTGGATGAAAGAAAGAGATTATTTATTAGTTGCTAAAACACATTTATCTTACTGTATCTTTTGTGTGTGTTTGTTTAGGAGCCCGCACACATTTTGTTTCATCCAAAATAGTGACTACTATTTTGGATGAATTTTTAGAACATTTATTTGCTCTATACGGCGCTACCGGGGTTTGTACCCACTATTTTATTAACACACCACATACGGAAGGTTGTTAAGGAATGGATTACGGTCGGTTATATGTATGCCTTGTCGAATACGATCTAGATTCAGTAATAATAGTGCCTACACAAATACTAGGGTTTATGTAACGGGTGGACCCCGGGTAGGGTGCAACCGGGGTAAAGGTTATGACTAGAGTTGGGATGTTTGGTGGCAAAAGTGAACAAAGAGCAAAGGAGACGATGTTATATATTTTTTGATTGAACGAATGAATGAATAAGTGATTGATAAACCAATAATGTATAATTAAATTTATTGGTTTGATACCAGTAAATTGATTCATACAAATTCAATAAAAACACAATTTATTGTTGAAATGTATAATGTTGTACCTATTCCAGGTCTTAAACAAATTTTCATTGGAATAAGTTTCAGTATAGTACTGATACTTCAGTTTCAGTATCAGTAGTAGCAATATTCATTCGAAATACCCTCTCTTACTACGTCAATATTAATTCTTGTTTGATTTCACTTGTACTGTACAATGATATAATTATTAGGGTCACGATTCTCGTGGCACTTTAGCACAAGAAATGTAGTAAATCCGCCGCTATATACTTTTATAACTGAACGAATGACTGAATAGTAAAAACATTGTATATAGAATGTCTAATATACGGTTGACCAAAAAGTCCCGGCAATTAACTCTTAAGTATATCGTTCTCGACACATAAATGGATTTTTCACAAGTTGAGAAACCGTATATCGCCAGCTAATATGGAACAAATTGCCATAGTACATGATTTTCATAATATTGACAACCGTTTAACATCAGAATAAGATAATATGCAAGATTTTGAAACTTTAATTCCAGTTGCAAGTTGTTCAAGCTCTTCAATACGGTAAACATTTTAGCAAACAAGTAAAATTTATTTAAATGTTACAGTATAAAATCATCATTGTAATTAACAGTATTGCATTGCAGTTGTCGTCATAAATTTATGTAAAATATATAACTAGTAAAATATGCGATGTTTCAACAAACCTAAATTGTTTACTCTATACACGTTCATACAATAAAACGCAAAGGTGATATATTATTGGCCGGTAGGTACTGTAATATAGATTTATCGTTAATTTATTCAATTATTAAAATAAAAATACACAATGGCGACTCCACTGCATTACTTGTGCTAAACTGTCACCAGAATCCTAACCCTAGTTATGACTTTTTAACAGACTAGGTATGAATATAGTAATACCAAAGTGAAAGTGCAATTTCACTTTACAGCCCTTTCAAGTCTGTTCCATATTCAAAATCGTACATTGACACGATGAAATTAGGGACGGTCCTTAAACTAGCTTTAATCGATTTGTATCATGCGTTGACTGCAATTATAGCTTAATTCGAGATCGTGATGGCGTTTTCGATACGATTGATTGGCACAATTACATATCTCTCTTGATGTACCCGTATTCAGAAACCCATGAATCTCGGAGTCACATACTTACTCCGAGATTCATGGGTTTCTCAATACGAGTACATCAAGAGAGATCTGTAATTGTGCCAATCAATCGTATCGAAAACGCCATGACGAGTTCGAATTAAGCTATTATTTGGTGGTATTGGTGTTTTGATTCACGATGGCGGGTTGGTAATTGGTATAGAAACATGTCCATGCACGTTGTCTATGTCATGCTGAGCGTTCTGTGCTCACGCAGACAGATACTTGCAGTTCCACGCAAACACATAGGTAGGCAGCTGTCTTGAAATAAAACAACTATAATGAATCGTCGCGAATGATAGTCGGTAACGTACTTCTATTTAATTCTTACTTCAACAACTACTCAAACCGTCTCCAAAAATAAAAAGTAAGAGTATAAACTGACTACACGTTTTTTTTTACCATCTTGAATGATATCATGAGCATCAATACGAAACATCACTGACACCCAAGGACTCACTACTGCAGCAATGTGGTCTGTTTCACAAACTACAAGTTACAATTTAATAATCCTAAACAGGCAACACCTGTTGAATGGCCTGTCGTTATTGGTCAAGCACCTCAGTGTTACCAATTTAGTAACTTCTGCCCATTTTGTGAGAGTCGATTGCTGGGTTACTAATTGCATTCTCCATTGTCGCAGGGCACCATGATGGACAAGCAGCTGGTGTGGGTGCGCGACCCGGCGGACGGGTTCGTCCTCGCGCGCATCCAAGAGCTGATGGGCGAGGAGGCGGACGTGCTGCCGTTGGACAACAAGTACCCGCGTCGCGTGTGCAGCTTCGAGGATGTCATGCCGGCTGGGGACCCGGCGAAAGATGTGGATGACAACTGTGAGTACAGCCCTAGGATGTCATGTCTGCTGGGGACCCGGCGAAAGATGTGGATGACAACTGTGAGTACAGCCCTAGGATGTCATGTCTACTGGGGACCCGGCGAAAGATGTGGATGACAACTGTGAGTACAGCCCTAGGATGTCATGTCTACTGGGGACCCGGCGAAAGATGTGGATAACAACTGTGAGTACAGCCCTAGGATGTCATGTCTACTGGGGACCCGGCGAAAGATGTGGATGCCAACCATGATGGACAAGCAGCTGGTGTGGGTGCGCGACCCGGCGGACGGGTTCGTCCTCGCGCGCATCCAAGAGCTGATGGGCGAGGAGGCGGACGTGCTGCCGTTGGACAACAAGTACCCGCGTCGCGTGTGCAGCTTCGAGGATGTCATGCCGGCTGGGGACCCGGCGAAAGATGTGGATGACAACTGTGAGTACAGCCCTAGGATGTCATGTCTGCTGGGGACCCGGCGAAAGATGTGGATGACAACTGTGAGTACAGCCCTAGGATGTCATGTCTACTGGGGACCCGGCGAAAGATGTGGATGACAACTGTGAGTACAGCCCCAGGATGTCATGTCTGCTGGGGACCCGGCGAAAGATGTGAATGACAACTGTGAGTACAGCCCTAGGATGTCATGTCTACTGGGGACCCGGCGAAAGATGTGGATGACAACTGTGAGTACAGCCCTAGGATGTCATGTCTACTGTGGACCCGGCGAAAGATGTGGATGACAACTGTGAGTACAGCCCTAGGATGTCATGTCTACTGTGGACCCGGCGAAAGATGTGGATAACAACTGTGAGTACAGCCCTAGGATGTCATGTCTACTGGGGACCCGGCGAAAGATGTGGATGACAACTGTGAGTACAGCCCTAGGATGTCATGTCTGCTGGGGACCCGGCGAAAGATGTGGATGACAACTGTGAGTACAGCCCTAGGATGTCGTGTCTACTGGGGACCTGGCGAAGGACGTGGGTGACAACTGTGAGTACCCTGGGAAAGGTTCTACAAGAGCTGATGGGCGAGGATGTGCTGCCGATGGACAAAAAGCACCCGCGACGTGTGTGCAGCTTCGAGGATGTCATGCCGGCTGCAGACCCGGCGAAAGATGTGGATGAAAATTGTACGTGGACTTTTCGTCTCAATGTTAAGATGATCTAACGAAGATATAGGATATTTGCTTGGCGCCCTTGGTTTTATCCGCCCCGGTTTCAAGTAGAGTTAGTTTAGGGTATTGTGAGTTGAACTCAACTAAGAAACGCGTTAACACTTTTGGTCAAAATGCATGCTTATGTGTTGTCGCGGAATTGTATCTAGTGACTTCAACTTGCGTGATTCTAATAACACCGTGATTTTTTGCTTCTTGACTGAGAATGACCTGTCTATGGAAATTAATTTAATGACAATTGCCATGATAAAGAAGTATTTAATTCTCTTTCCAGGCGAACTGATGTTCCTGAATGAGGCCACTCTTCTTAACAACATGGTGGAGCGCTACAAGAAGAACAAGATATACGTAAGTATCTGTTACACATATGAAAATCTCCTCTACAAATAGGGTTGACGTAATTGTATTGTACGATACGCGACAGATCAGGAATGAGGGCAAACGTATATGGTGAGACGCAGGTACAGTCAGCAGCAGAAGTCGCTAAGCGGCCCTAGTGCTCAAAATGATCTACACACGAACTCCAATGTCAAGGGAATAAGGATCTGTGTACGTCGTTTTGAGCCTGTAATTTTGCTTAGCTATACTTCTGATGCTGACTGTACGCTCTTCCCCCCCAGGCTCACACAACCGACGCCGCGACGCGGTGCGAGACGAGAAAAGCTACCCTCCTCTTTGTGCAGCAGTGCAAGTGAGAAGGGAGTTGCTGAGTCGTGCGGAACTCGACTTGGCAGCAAGTTGTCGCGAGTGACTCAACGACTCCTGTCTCACTTGCAATGTGCAAATGGGGAACTTGCATGGGACTTCAATTTCGAATAAATTGCACTCAACCGATGCGCGTAAATAAAAAAAATACAAAAGAAAAAAAAGAGAAAAAAAAACGATGTATTGGTTTTATCTCACGTTAAAATGACGATTTTTTTTCGATAAAATAACATAACAGTTACACAGAATATTAAATTAGAAATGATATTTTGTAAAACAAGTATAGACTTAAACCAGGGGCGGTTCACTCTGTGATTCCGTCGCGCCGCTACAAGTACATGCCGGCGGCCGCCAAACTGGCGGCCCATTAGTAGCTGCCGCGTGTTGGTACAGGACGCTCGCACGGGTCGCAGCGCGTTGCATGCGATAGAACGGGATGGCCACATTTAGACACGTTTGGCGTACCTAAACAGGGAATTTGTTAACAGAGAACCTTCTGTACGTAGTACTATTACTTATTTAAACGCAAATTTAGTGGAGATAATTGCAAATTAATGACTTACTCCTTAGTAAACGCGCCGAGAATATATGCTGTGACGTCAAAGCATAAGCCCGTTTAATATAGAGCGTTTTCAAATGCATATAACATCAGAAAAATAAATCATAAGAAAGTTTTAATGCTACAGTTGTTTTAATGCTGGATTATACTTTTGATTTTCGTAATAAAATAAAAAGATGCAAGTTCCCTATTAGAGCGGAGGAGCACCCGTATCCCTTACGTCCGTACTGAGCCTTGTGGCGTACTACAAATACAAATACAAAATATTTTATTTGTTAAACATAGGTATGTACATCGGTGTTACAGTTTATGGTTTGTCTCACTATGTCTTGCCTGTTAAGGCATACAAATAGCCACAAAATAGCATGCAGCATGCACTTACACACTAGATATAAGTCGTTAATTATGCTATCATTTGCTTACGTTATGCTAGGGTCATTTAAATATTCTTGTATGGAATAGTATGCTTTGTACTACGTTAAAACTCTTTTAAAATAAACAGTATTGACAATAGGTGAGTCATAAATTCATAATGCCACTTGAATATTCTCACCTTGGCCGTTACACTTGGGATTTATTGATAACTGCAGCTGGTTGGCGTGTTTGCTTGAATATTTAGTTTTAATATTGACTATGTTTGTATTAAAATTGGACTGCGTAGTTTGTATGTCTGTGTAAAAGTTGCGACGTACTATATAGTAATGAACAGTTCATTATGCTTTTTGTGTCATTAACTTCATTATTTACTAATAGTAGCCCTTAATAGTTCTTCATGGCACCTTACATATTGCTGTACAAACTGCATCAAACTTGACTGGCCATTAAATAATATACCTTATTGAGCCTCAAGCCTAGTCGCACTGATTTCAATTATTTTATTGTATATACATAAATACGTTATATGGTTTGTATGTGTTCGTGTTATTTTCGACATTAAATCTATTTTATTTTCACCTCATCAGCTCGAACAAGCATATTTTGCTGCGTGAAAACAGTGAGCAAAATGCTATTTTGCTCACTCCGTGAGGCAAAGTAGCTTTTTAATGTTGATATCGAGCACTGGTGACACATCAACATCATAGTGTGGATACTACAACCACAACTATGATGTGCTCTATTACAAATTCAGAATATTATAGGTGCGTAAAAGCCTAGCGATATATTTTTTAACGTGACGATGTTCTCACTGCTGAGGTGAAAAGTTGTATGTATCACACGAGAGCAAAGATATTTGCATCTCGTGCCTTTGAGTCCCTCACTACGCTCAAGATTCTAATTTTAAATCACTCGCTACGCTCGGGATTCAAATATAGAATCTTTCGCTTGCTCGGGGCTCAACATCAACACTCGCAGCAAAAATCTACGTTGCTCTCTTGTTGAACAAATAACTATTATTATCTTGTTAACTACCTGTCCATCGTTCGTATCGTCTGCCATTTGTCTACAACTCTACACGGTAGAATGCTTCACTCAATTTTGACCATTCCGTTCATTCATGTAATTAATATCAATTCAGACAACGCCACGAAAATTTA
Organism: Epinotia brunnichana; assembly: GCA_963854355.1. NCBI lineage: Eukaryota > Metazoa > Arthropoda > Insecta > Lepidoptera > Tortricidae > Epinotia > Epinotia brunnichana. Next base: position 5,355,165 of record OY977945.1, on the reverse strand, counting down.
CGTGCTGGTCTCGTATTTATATATATAGAGCTACAACCATTGTTAATCCAAAACGTTAATTACATTATTCGGTATGCTAATAATACCTAAAGGTTACTTGCTTGTTCTCCCACGCTCTTTATTCTAGTCGAATCTACAACTACGTTAAAGGCCCATTTAGATGGTACGAGTTTCTCGCCCATTTTGGGGCGAGAAATCGTATGACATTATCGTACGCAATAATCGCCGGGCGAGAATCGTATAAAAATGGTTACATTAATGCGAGAAATAAAAACTCGTGTACGATTATGTCATACGATACTCGTACGGAAATTATCGCCAGCGAAATAGTTTACACGAAGAGCTGCATTCTACGGAGATATTTTGCTGACGATGTCTCGACTCATCTAAACTCGTTCTCGTATGACATTTTTTCTCGTACATGCGAGTATCGCACGAATCGGTCAGAACCGATTTTCATACGAGTTTTACTCGTCAATTTACGTGATTCGCTGCTAATTTAATCGACACTTGTTACACAACATTCGTAAAATAGAATTATCTAATTATATTTGTTGATTGCCATATTTTTCAAGATAATATAACTTGCTAATTAATTGCTCCTGGCTGAATGACACGTGACGTTGCCTTATAAAAAAAAATTGGCGGGAAACCACAGTAAATAAAAATTATAAAAAAACTGTTTTGTGCGGTTTGGCGATAGCAACAATTTAAAAATGTCCAGAAAGACAATTAAATTTGATAATTCAACGAATATGAAGTTTGTTGAGTTATACAGAAGCTACGAATGCTTGTGGAACACGGAAGCCATCAATTATAAAAACAGAGATGCAAGAGATGCTGCACTTCATTCATTTACAAATGAGTTGGCAATTGAAGAGTTTGGCCCAAAAGAAATAACATTAAAAATCAAAAATATACGCAGCCAATATTTACAAGAACGGAAGAAAATGCACTCATAATGACGACTGAATATCACATGAACTCGAAATACGATTCTCGCATTGCATTTATGTTTACACGAAGACTGCAACCATGTAAGGCGAGGCGATTTTCGCCCCTTGCTATACGATATCGTACGTGTAGTTTATATGATGACATATTTTTTCTCGTGCTACGATAATCGTACACTCAAAGAGAGAAACTCGTACCATCTAAATGGGCCTTAAACGTGGGAGCAACGAACATTCAGACTTCTTGTTACACGTCACATTTTGCAACTTATGTGAATGGATTAAGGTCCTAATTCGTGTACATATTTGACCGCACAAATATCGTTTCCAGACGTACGTGGCGAACATACTGCTGGCTGTGAACCCGTACCGGGACTTGCCGGATATGTACTCGTCGGCAACCATCAAGCGCTACCAGGGCAAGTCGCTGGGCGAGCTGCCTCCTCACGTTTTTGCTATAGGTCAGTATATCTTGTCTCTGTCTGTCTGTTACATTTTCGCGCATTAACCGTTGAACCGATGTAGATGAAATTTGGCATGGAGACAGTTTGTGACCCTGGAAAAGATATAGGATAGTTTTTATCATCAATCATCTCTTAAAGAGGTGAAAAGAGGAGTGGCAGTGAGATAATAAATACGAGGGGAGCTACCTCCATCTTACAGAAAAGTGCCGCCGTAATAACGACAATTTACTACCTTAACTTGTGCATGTGTACACTGATACTGTGTCGAGGACCGGTATAAATTAATTTGTTTAAGTTTTAGTAATTTTTCTTTTAACCTTTTTTGTTCTGTCTTATGACTAGGTCGTTATGTAAATATAGTTTTCATATATTAATGAACCTCCAGGTCTTTAGTTTTATGATTGTTGGTACTCTATGTGTACCCCTTGTATTTTTGTTTATGCGACTGTTTGTGTTCAAAATAATAAAAATAAAAAAAATACTCTCTGACTATGAGATGTTGTGTCAGGGGAGACCGGACGGGTGTGTGGGACTCCCGTGTTTAATGCCCTTCATTATGTACAGTCACATAGACTGTACATAACTAAGGGCATTAAACACGAGTGTGGGTTCATAATAACATCACACGAGTGTTTTAATGCCTAATTATGTACAGTTACATACACTGCATTCAGGAGCCGCTAATTATGACCGCGGCGATGTTTTCTGGCAGCTGTCATAGTTTATTTTTTTAATTCAGAGACAAACTAGAGTCGGATCCAACTAATCCAACTCTCATATCGTTCGATATCTTACTTACGTGCGACATTCGTCAAATTTGTATGCAAATTGACAATTAATTTCGAACTAAACGTCATCTCGACAGATATTAGAATAGAGGTTAAATCAAATTCTTTGTTTTTCAGAGACGTTCGAAATTTGAATGAAATAATATTATCGAAATCGATGTTATTATTTAGTAATAAAATAATAACATTTTCACAGATAAGTAATTTGTTCTTACAAAACTGTCTATTTTTATGGTGGTCATAATGTGCGGTTCTTGAACGCATCATGGAGGGTTTATGATATTTGGATAGATAAAATGCACTTTATTGATCTGCGTGGTCTGCAAATCGGCACTTTAATTGCGTACTATGTATGAATAATTTATGAATTGTATGATAGCTCAGCTCATTATGATTGATGTATCAGCATCATAATGCTATTGAGATGCATTATGACATTACAATGTTTAATTACAATTGCTAATATTTCTGTGTTATATCTGTTGACTCTTAATTAGAGGGAATATACCTCGTTCACTTATTGTAATTGTATTGTTATAAATCAAAATCAAAATCTATTATTTATTCTGCAAATAGGCCACAAGGGCACTTTTACATGTCAAATGGTATTCTACAATATAATATTAATAATCTTACACAATAATCATTTTTAAATTGCAGATTTTAACCAATTATTACCTAAACGGTTAACAAACGAAATGTCACTAAATGAAAACTAAAAAAAAACCCAAAATTGTAAAATATTATCAATTACATTCGATATAAGGTCTGTATCAGAATTAACAATAAGTTTATGATATTAATTTAGTACCCCAGAGATGTATAAGGTCTCTGAGCGTCCAAATACAATTAATAATTATTCTAATGTTCTTATAGAGATGTATACTGTCTCTAAGCGTTAAAACAGAAAAAAAGGATCATTAATGTAATATTGTCAGAGATGTACAGGGTCAATAACAATAAAACGTGTCAAGATCAGAATGATGTCTCTCGTCAAAATAATGATAATAACACTAGTATTTAGGTAGTTACTTATGCCCTTGAGATCTTTCTATATCTACGTTTGATTACTATCATCATCACAGGCCTTTGCGTCTATTCCAGACGATTTAAACATTGCCCTGGAGACATCGTTTTTGGTGACTGTATAAGCCATTACGCGACCGGCATGATCTTTCACATTTCTGGCAGACGAAATTCGTGCCAGGGGCTCTAGTTTCAGCTTGTTGTCTACGCAACCTTCTATTGGCCAGTGTCTCGAACCAGGTTCCATCGCACAACGCTCTGCCGTCCACAACGCGTTTGCGCCATCCATCTCTATCTTCGGCAAGCTTTGCCCAGGTCCGATAGTCAATTTTAAAAGCAGCCATGTCTCGCTTAGCGCAATCCTTGAAACGAAACATCGGTCTCCAAACGTTTCTCTTGGCGTTTGCTACTGCACTAAGCAAGGTACGTCGAGGTATTCGAGAAGGTTCCATCCGGTGCGGATTACTATATACCTACATATAATATTACTAAAGCCCTAATATATAAATAAAAATTTTGGTCGAAATGATCCAAGTATCTGATGATTGTGTAGTAAATCTCCATTTCCTTGGCTATGATCTAGCAAGAGAGCAATGTTTATTTCGACAAGTTTAGAAACAATTAAATGTTTTTTTGCCCTGTCTGTGGCATCGTAGCTCCTAAACGAATGGACCGATTTTAATGCGGTTTTTTTGTCCAAAAGCTGACGTGATCGAGATGGTTCTTAGCTATGTTTCAACAAAATCTATTCAGCCGTTTTTGGGATATTGAACTTTGAAATTAAATTGTTGGGGTTTTTTCAACTTTTCTAAGATGTGTTATTTTATTAATTTACATATTTAAACTACGCAATCTTTTATAGTTTTTTTAGTGAGCTTTTGTTATTGTTTAGTGAACGTAATATAATCATCTTATTTTCTTAGGTTTCATAAAATCCTCTGAGCCAAGCTACATAGTAATTTTGTGTATAATTTCAGCCGACAAAGCGTTCCGCGACATGAAGTCACTAAAGCAGTCGCAGTCCGTCATAGTATCCGGCGAGTCCGGTGCGGGCAAGACAGAGTCCACCAAGTACATACTCAAGTACCTCTGCGACCTGTGGGCTAAGGGCGCAGGGCCCGTCGAACAGAAGATTCTAGACGGTGAGTGTTTATGGACCAATATACTATTTTTAGGGTTCCGTACTCAAAGAGTAAAACGGGACCCTATTACTAAGACTCCGCTGTCCGTCTGTCTGTCTGTCTGTCACCAGGCTGTATCTCATGAACCATGACAGAAAATACTGTTGAAATTTTACAGGTGATGTATTTCTGTTGCCGCTAACAACACATACTAAAAAACAGAATTAAATAAATATTTATAGATACGGAACCCTTCGTGCGCGAGTCCGACTCGCACTTGGCCTGTTTTTTTTTGCTCATTACCATGGTTACGTCTTTTCAAAATATCTTTAAAAGTGTGATTTCATAGGGACTATACCCACTAAACACACTGTTTTTGTGACAGTGGCAAGCCTCTTCTTGTTGGGGCATGGTTGGGAGATCATCATCATCATACTAGCCGAAAGACGTCCACTGCTGGGCATAGGCCTCCCCCAAAGAGTGCTACAATGGCCGGTACTGCGCCACCCGCATAGAGCGGACTCCCGCGACCTTTACCAGGTCATCAGTCCACCTTGTGCTTGGGAGATACCTTAACTTAATAATATATTTTTTCGAAGAAAAAGTCACTGTCACATGCAGTGTCGCGCAACTAGGAACAAAAAGATGAATGACGTCCATTTGCTCAAATTCAGCATTTGCTCAAATCTGACAAGTTCTGACAAGTGACAAGTTTTCTATCTGTGCTTTTGCTATGGCTGACTCATGCTATCTCCTACTTCCGTTCTTTCTCTTTCTGTCATTTTGTCATGGTGACTTTGGCCGGTTACCATGGATATTATATAGTGTTGTGGATAACGCTCATTTTGAGGCTTAAAGACTCGAACCCTAAAGACTCCCGAGGCTTAAAGACTCAAGTGACGAAAAGTCAATATTTTGCATTCATATGCGTAAAATAAACCAACACGGTTCTTAAACAGCATCGAGTCTTTAAGCCTCGGGAGTCTTTAAGGCTCGAGTCTATAAGCCTCGAAATGAGCGTTATCCACAACACTAATATTATAACTTCACGGGAAAACATGTGTCAAACAAACAATGCTTTTGACGAAATGTAAATATCTTAAAATAAAACACGTAAGTACCCATAACGAAATATGAAGCGCCAATATTGATTTACTTATGAAAAACAACGGTTAGTACTTGGATAAAACCTACAAGCGGGAGGTTTCTTAGTACGAGAAGACTTAATTGCGACCCCGTTCTAAGGAAAAAGATGTATTTGAGTAAGTAAGAATTTTTGTAAATATACTATGATTTTGAAATAAACTGTATGAAATATTTGTTCTCCTTTTATTATTTCATAAATCGGATTAGTGTCAGATTTTGTAAAGCAATTTTCTGTTCAAGCAGTGGGCCCAACGACGTCCCTAATCAATTTATCGATAACGTTGGGTTCTAATATTATCGATATCGATAACGTTAAGTACTACAACCCTACTATCGTCCTCGTTCGTTAGGTTGGCAGGTCTGCTTCCGCGTAAGAAGTTTATTTTTATTTGTATTGTGGCATTTCAAATTAGCTAAAGTATGAATGAGTTGTCATGTCAAAATCAAATGACAATGTCACTGTCATCCAAAACCTAGTTCGAAGTCCCGTCTCTTGGAATGTAGTGGTTATATTCTCTTTGGTCACATGAACAGTACAACAACGAGAACAAATTGATCGACCCTTATACCTAATTAAGAATTCTATGGTGACTCGAAGACCGTAGGAAGCTTTCTACGGAGAAAACCTTGATTATCGATTGACAACTTCTATCTTATACGTTCACAACCACCTCCATTCATTATCACCCAGAATTGCCCTCTAGGTGAAATCACAAATATATCTCATCTTTTTCTTTATAATAGAGAGCGCTGTTGTCAAGGGTTTCTAAAATCTGAAATTTTTCGCAATATTTTTCGGTCAATTTATAAACAACCTGACCACTGTAAGTAGGCCTTTGTTACGCCATAATAACTGACCCTCGAGGGTTTCCATTCTCAGTAGTTATAAGGTCATCATACTCATCATGTCATCACGTCAGTAAAGCTAGGTTTTTAGGGTTCCGTACCCAAAGGGTAAAACGGGACCCTATTACTAAGACTCCGCTGTCCGTCCGTCTGTCTGTCCGTCTTTCACCAGGCTGTATCTCATGAACCGTGATAGTTAGATAGTTTAAATCTTCACAGATGATGTATTTCTGTTGCCGCTATAACAACAAATACTAAAAAAACAGAATAAAATAAATGTTAAAGGGGGCACCCATACAACAAACGTAATTTTTTTGTTATTTTTATAGATAATGGTACGGAACCCTTCGTGCGCGAGTCTGACTCGCACTTGGCCGGTTATTTTTTATTTTTAACATGATATTAATGTTCCATCTATAATTTTTCACAGCCAACCCAATCCTAGAAGCGTTCGGCAACGCGAAGACAACACGCAACAACAACAGCTCCCGCTTCGGCAAGTTCATGGAGGTCCACTTCAGCACCAAGTACCAGGTCGTGGGCGGCCACATCTCACACTACTTACTGGAGAAGTCCAGGATCTGCACGCAGAGTGCTGAGGAGAGGAACTACCATGTCTTCTATCTGCTGTGTGCCGGCGCGCCGCAGGACCTGAGGGCGGCGCTCAAGATCACGAAACCTGATGACTACCATGTAAGTTTTGTGAACAGTTCTTAGGCTTCAATGTAACAAAACCGTAGTAAAAATATCCGATTTTGTTGGGACTGTGGTCGGCTTAGAACCCTTTTAAAGCTGCCAAATAAAAGAAAAACAAAGGACTTGAATGGCATTAATGTTTATGTTGTACATGTTCCAGTATCTGAAGAATGGCTGCACGCAATACTTCACGACGCCGGAGTCCGACAAGAAACTATCGGCTTCTCAGAAGTCTCAACAGCAGCAGGCGAAAGGAGGCCTCCGGGACCCCATACTGGACGACGTTGAGCACTTCCAGTCTCTCCACCAGGTAAGTAAAACCCGATGGAAGGCTGTAGTGCTTCATGAGGCCGGAGTCCCACGGGTAGCTATCGTTCTCACAGAAAACGCAGCTGACCCTATTTGATTGCAATGATACACTCTTCTCTAGGCCTTAGCTCATCTGCCCTGGTAATCGCAAATCTCAGAACATAAAAATAGGGAGAAGTGCCGTACTGCTTCATTTCAACCAAAACCGATGTCCCCAGTTTTCTCCCACCGCAGCGCCCACAGGCACACACATTGAACCGTGTAAAAACAAAGACTCGGGCGTTGCCGGTGAGTCTACGTCAACGTGCAAACAAGGGCTGTGATTGGTTTAAACGCACTACACTAGGGGGGCGACAAACGTAAAAATGATGTTTTGTCGACATTGATATATACATTATTATGTTAAGATATTGATGAGTAATAAAATGATAAGTTTGGTATGTATTGGTATTCTAGCTACAAGTTTAAATAACACGAGTTACCATTAATCGCAAAGGTAAAATATTTGTAAGTTCGTGTTCACATACATTTAAAACTCTGGTCGCATCGATATTTTTGACCTGTACCAGGCCTATCCCACTCGAATTTTGGCGCGAAATAATGTATCCATTACTCATATTACGAGATTTAAGGCTAAGGCCGAGTATCTACCAGAGATGATGTATTTCCATACATTTGACACCTCGGTTTCAAGCGAGCGAGGTGTCAAATATACACATCCTCGCATATCTACGAGTATTTGTCGTTCATACTGCGACTTAGTGAAAATCTTATTAGTAGGTACCTTACATTTTTTGTACCTTTTAATCTTATTAGTATATTATTAGTTACCTTTAAGATAGGCACCCAACCAAAACAAGTAATAAAATAAAATAAAACAGCGAAAGTAGTCGAAATAAAATCACTAGTATATCGTACTTCTATTTTATCGATTACGCGTAAACTGTAACTACACTTTGCCACACCTCTAGTTCAAGACGCCAAGCAGCGGCCGTACCACAAAAAAAAATCAAGCAGCGTCCATATCGATAGAGTTTAACACATTGCGCCGTGGTTTAGCGCTGTCCAGGTTGCTTAGTTTCACTCCTATTTTTACATGTAACCACGCTACAATTCGGCATTTTGAGTAAATGTGGGAGAACATTTCCTAACCTGCGGCAGGCAGTAACATGCCCATTTGGCCATGTCGCGGCGACACGCGCCACGCCCCCGTTTCATATCTATTTATTTTTATGATCTGAGTCGCAAATGCAGTACTTGCAAAATGGCGGTTTCGAGATAAACGCGGTAAACATATTTTGTGATATCTATACAACAAATCTATGTGGTATAACTTTTGAAGTGTACTGAAAAATAGTAAAAAAAATCAAGCTTTTTATTGACGTATTTTTTTCTTTACTTTACTGCCTTATTTGGATAAAATACGCAGTACTGCATTTTCATCAACTACCTGGGCTTGCGGGCCTTACAGTATTACTAAGACTAAATGCAGTATTTGTGTTTATTACTGCAAAATCACCTAGCAAGTGTTCAATACTGCGTTTCTAGTTCGCAATCATGCCCAATTTTTGTACATGGTACTAGAAGTATTGTTAGGATTTAACTTCTGGATATTTTAAGTGACAAAGAGACGAAATAAAACAGATTTTAGGTGAGTTCTAGAAAAAATGTTTTTATTATCGAAATAACTTTCAAAATGTTACTTTTTACGTGACTTCCACTTAAGAGTGCTCTTCAAAAAAGCGCTCGCTCAGAATTCGGTATTTTGACACGCGTAGTGCGTTTGTGTGTGTAAATACTACTACCACCCACACAAACGTACCTAACCCCCACATGCACAGCGAGATCGCACCAGCCGCGGGTGCCGTCCCTTTCTAGCTATATGTAAGTGCGATCGGGATAGAACTAACCGCGGAGCTTGCCGATGCAAATAGCTGTATAGCGCACCGTTGGAATTCACTCCGTGACCGATATTGATACTTGCACTAAAAAGTGGTAAGTATTACTTCGCTTACATGATGTTCTAGAACATCATGTTAGCGAAGTTAGATAACTTGAATAAAGTAAGTATTTGATTTTTGAGCACAAGTTTTCTATTTGTATTAAAATACTATGATATGACAAAGTATATTTAGTTTCGTTTTTTTAGTATAAAATAAACTAACGAGTTTTAAAGTTGTCAGTAATAAGAATAATAATTTGTTTTACGGATATTAATAGTTTGCATATTATCTGAGTCTTATTTATATATAGTAATGTAATGAAATTATACCAGTAGACCCACTACTAGGAAATTACTGGGTACTTACGTATTCATTTCTTGAAGAAATTTTTTTTTTTTATGGACAGTAAAAAAAAACTGCCCTTCATAGAAATTGCTATGTCCGTTTCTTACCAAAGGAACTGAAAATTATAAATTATACAAACACAGCTTTTTATCTAGAATGCAATTAATTAATGCGTGATTTTATTCAAAAGCCTAAAACCTCAGATGATAAAAAGGAATAGATATGAAACGGGGGCTTGGCGCGTGTCGGTGCGACATGGCCAAATGGGCATGTCACTGCCCACCGCATGTTAGTCGCAATTTGCCGTGAATCTGAAATGTTATTCCACGTTTACTCAAAATGCCGAATTGTAGCGTGGTTACATGCAAAAATAGGAATGAAACTAAAACCTACATGAATGGTGGAGTCACGCACCACATGTGAGTATTAGTATTTTCACTTAAGTCAGTAAAAACTAATATTTTAATAAATAAACGCAACGCCGCATCATTTCTCGGGATCGAACTAACATATCGAACGAAAAAGCATATTTTTGTTCTATGCGTTGTACATTGATCGTTCAATACAGTAAACCACGGCGCAATGTATTAAATCACTATGGATATGGACGATGCTTGAATTTTTTAGTGGTACGGCCGCTGCTTGGCGTCGCAAACTAGAGCGGTGCCAAAGTGCAGTTACAATTTACGCGTAATCGATAAAATAGAAGTACGATATCATACTAGTTATTTTATTTCGACTACTTTCGCTGTTTTATTTTATTTAATTACTTGTTTTGGTTGGGTGCCTATCTTAAAGGTAACTAATAAGATTAAAAGGCACAAAATGTTTACGGTACCTACTAATAAGATTTTCACTAAGTTGCAGTATGAACGGTAAATAGACATATTAAAATTGTATATACAAGTATATAATTTAGTTGCAAATGGCTTCAGAACAACTTAAAATGTGATATTATTACCAATATTTTTTTTTAAATGAGTATTTTTTACTTTCATTTCAAATGTGATAATTGAAGAAGAAATCTCGGTTTCTTATTACAGTTTTCCAAAGAATCCGATTAGGTTCTAAAAAAATGGATAGATGCTACTGGCAGAGGTCCTAACTGGTTTCCTGTACAGAGAAGAGTTAATGTGTTCGTAACATTTTCAAGAAAACTGTTTCCAACCACTTAATAAGAGCCGTACACTTTTCGAATATTTGACACCTCGCTTGCTTGAAACCTAGGTGTAAAATGTATGGTAACACATCTTCGCACATCTTTGGTGGATACTCGCCCTTAGCCTTAAATCTCGTAATATGAGTAATGGACATATTATTTCGCGCCAAAATGCGAGTCGGATCGGCCTGGTACCTACAGGTCAAAAATATCGATGTGACCAGAGTTTTAAATGTATGTGAACACTGAACACGAACTTATAAAAAGCCGTTTATGTTACTCTGTAGGTATTCGTCAATATTTTTTACTTTTGCGATTTATGGTAAGTTAACAACACGTGTTATTTAAACTTGTAGCTAGAAGTTTAAATACCACCACATAAACTTACCATGTTGTTGAAGTTGTTACCCATCAATATCATAACATAATATTAATTTTAATATCAATGTCGATAAAACATAATTTTAACGTTTGTCGCCCCCCTAGTGTAGTGCGTTTAAGCCAATCACAGCCCTTGTTTGCATGTTGCCGTAGACTCACTGGCAACGCCCGAGTCTTTGTTTTTACACGGTTCAATGTGTGTGCCTGTGGGCGCTGCGGTGGGAGAAAACTGGGGACATCGGTTTTGGTTGAAATTAAGCAGTACGGCACTTCTCCCTTTTTTTATGTTCTGAGCCTAAAACCTATGTCACTTATTAGGATTCCGTACTCAAAGAGTAAAACGGGACCCTATTAGTAAGACTCCGCTGTCCGTCTGTCTGTCTGAATGTCTGTCTGTCCTTCTGTCACCAGGCTGTATCTCATAAACCGTGATAGATAGAGATTTTCATAGATGATGTATTTCTGTTGTCGCTATTTATAACAAAAAATACTAAAAAACAGAATACATGTTTTTATTTTTATTTTAGTTTTTATTTGTTTCTTTTTCTTTTACAATCTTACACAAATCGACCTTGCCCCAAACTAAGCAAAGCTTGTACTATGGGTACTAGACGACGATAAACATACTTATATAGATAAATAAATACTTAAATACATAGAAAACATCCATGACTCAGGAACAAATATTTGTGGTCATCACACAAATAAATGCCCTTACCGGGATTCGAACCCGGGACCTCCAGCTTCGTAGGCAGAGTCACTTCCAAGTTACTAACTAGGCTACAGGGGGCTCCTATACAACAAACGTGATTTTAGATGTAGATATTTTGCCGTTTTTAGATATAGATAATGGTACGGAACCCTTAGTGCGCGAGTCCGACTCGCACTTGGCCGGTTTTTTTAACATTTATTTCGAAATAAAGAGTGATACTCGGAAATGTCGAAGGGAAGGTCAATCGTCGAATCCGACTCGGCTGGGCAGCATTCGGGAAGCTACGGCACATCTTTTCGTCCAATATTCCGCAGTGTCTCAAGACGAGAGTCTTTGACCAGTGTGTGTTGCCAGTGATGACATATGGCACGGAAACGTGGTCGCTTATTATAGGCCTCATAAGAAGGCTCAAAGTCACTCAAAGGGCAATGGAGAGGGCTATGCTGGGAGTTTCTCTGCGCGATCGCATCAGAAATGAGCCTATCCGCAGCAGAACCAAGGTAACCGATATATCCCTCCGAATTGCTAAACTTAAGTGGCAGTGGGCGGGGCACATTGCACGTAGAACCGATGGCCGTTGGGGTGGAAAGGTTCTTGAGGGCAACCACGTACCGGAAGGCGCAGCGTGGGTAGGCCCCCCGCAAGGTGGACTGATGACCTGGTAAAGGTCGCGGGAGTCCGCTGGATGCGGGTGGCGCAGGAACGGCCATTGTGGCACTCTTTGGGGGAGGCCTATGTCCAGCAGTGGACGTCTTTCGGCTGATATGATGATGATGATGATGACTCGGAAATGTAATAAAACCACGTAAAAATCTCCCTTTTCAGTGTAAACCCCCGGTGTGTGTTATTATTATATATAAACGAAAATAATAACTAAATGCAAGGTAGGATCGTGCTGTACTTAACAAACGCCATAAAAGCTTGTTTTTTAAAATTTTTTTATTCATCTTGTTATTTTCAATAACCCTGCATATTATGTCGCTGGTTCGTGGGTACTTGTACAGACAAATCACACAAACCCAAACAAGATAGGTCTATCTATTTTAGTTTAGGAGTTCCCATGACCACCTTCCATCATCAGATCCTGGAAATCATCCATCACCAAAGTGTTTACCAAGACAAAACAGATGAGCCCAAACTAGATGGGTTTATCTAGTTTAGTTTAGGAGTTCCATGACCACCTTCCAGCTCCATCATCAGACTCTGGAAATCATCCAGCATCCAAGTCTTGCCGTGCCATGACCAAATAAATGAGCCAAAATTCGATGGCTTTATCTTGTTGAGTTTAGGAGTTGCTATGGCCACCTTTCGACTCCATCATCAGACCAGCTCTATGATATTATGGCATTGTCACCGAAGATACTTAATATAAGAAGATAATTGTACCTAATTTGAAGATTTCGCCCAAACTAACATACATACATACATACTAACTAATCATAATGGCCGTTGGGGCGGGGAGGTTCTCGAGAGGCGACTACGTACCGGAAACTGCAGAGGACCCTCCACAAGGTGGACTGATAGTAACAAGTAAATAAATTAAATCTATCAAGTATCACGATCACTCGTACAATAATAATTGACTATAGAACGCGTAGTTTAGACAAAAGGATCCAACCCACAAGACATCACCATTGAAATGTATGACTTTTGTTTTAGGTAGAAGGTTCAATTTTAAATGTTACGTATACTGTGGGTTTGAGCCTTTTCGCTACACTACGTCTTATCTGGCAGCTATGCAATTCATAACTTGTCTCGATTAGCCTCACGAATGTATCCCCAGTATAGTTTGACCCCGAGGTTGGTAACAACTATGCCTAGTCGGAGATCAAAATAATATTATTTTATCTGAAGAGTCGCCGGTTAGCTTCGTGAATAGCCACAAATAAACACAGTACACGTCTGTCTCGGAGGGCTATTCAGCCGGTACTGAGCATGCTATGCGAACTTAGAACTTAATGCAAATCCAGTTTCTTATTGAAAACAGTGCCACCTTCTTGATAGCTGGCGAACTCTCTGAAGCTCTAGCGATTGCTAGGCTAGGCTGTAAAGGTATTTCAAAATTCGCCGGATTGTCACAAGGCATCAGTAGCCTAGGGGTATAGCCGGTGGTATTTGGAGTCGATGATCCGGGGTTCGATCCCTACGACCGACGCACTTTTTGTATGTTTTGTACATTCAAAGAAAAGTTGTAACTACCGCAGAAGAGATGGCGCCTGTATACGCAAGCATTAAATGCCTTCTCAATTTGGTCGAGTTGCCTGTCTATCTCAGTATGTATATTGTAGTCTTTGGTACTGAGATATATTCCCGCGCGACGGTAAATTTATACTAGTTTTGAATAATTATTTATAAATATAAATTTTGACTAAAGTTATATTTTTTGGACTGGATCTTGTTGGTACAAGCATGAACTTTAATGTTGTGTAAGATTCAATACACAAATAATTCAACAATAATGAGAAAATCCTTGAGTTTTCAGTAAGATTTTGTTGACAAATATGGTGTAATTGAGAACAGTTTACATATATATACGTGCAGAATAAGGAAAATTCGAGGCGGCTAGGAGCAATGGCAACATATTACGCTAGTGAAAATAGAATAAAACAAGTAGGTTCTCATATAACATCATGGAGTATTAGGGGCTCAAACTTATGACTCTGCGCTCTCTTCAGAAAACTACTGTCGGTAATCGGGTATTTTCGGTTAAAGTATTCAGTAATTCGTAAATTGGAGGCGGCTAGGACCAATATGAGGAGTTTACCTATGCAAATAAGTAATCAGGATCTAGAAAAAGCTCTCCGTTTCTTAGAATTACAACGTCAAAAATCCGTCATTCTCGCTTATTCCTGACCAAAAAACGAGCGCCCTCTTAATATGAAAGTACAAAATGATCTCCTCTTAGCGAGTGAAAGAAGAAACCATTATAACTACTTATGAGATTCGATACAAATTTTCACCCCCCCCCCATTTCATTTCCTTACGATTTCTGGGATAAAATCGATTCTTTGTACATATCCGGTACTCAAACTACACTCACGAGCAAAATAATTGCATCACTTAGCAATTTTTCATCTGCACCCCATTACTTTGTAAATTGTTACCCAAAACTGACAAATGAGGTACCAAATGAAAGCTGGCAGTAGAAAATGTAAAAGTTTTCAAGGAAATTCCAGTCCAAAGACTGAAAAACGTCGGAAAACTGAAAGCACTCGGAAATGTATAAAAAATGTATCTATGAAAACAGACAATAAAAGGACAATTTAACAATCATAGAATGTATTACTACAAATTAATACCTGGTGTTGCCATCCCTAGCTCTTATGACACAAGTTAGGCGCCTTTGCATGGATCTTATCAACTTCCTGACGTAATCCTGAGGGATGGCATCCCACTCCTCCAGCAAGGCTTCCTTCAGCTCCTCAATGTTGGACGGGGCAGGTTTCCGCTTCTGAACCCTGCGTTTTAGGCAGTCCCACATGTGTTCGATCGGATTAAGGTCCGGGCTCATCGCTGGCCAGTTCATCGTGGTGATGTACACCTCGGAAAGGTTGGTGATGGTATCTCTTGCGGTATGGCAGGGGGCATTATCCTGCATAAAATGAACACCTCATCAAACATTCCTTTGTGAGGGACATCGTGCATCTCCAGGATCGCGGTGATGTATCTTCCAGCGTTCAAACCACGTCCATGACCCCCAGAAGGCACGAAAACCAGCTCGGTCTGCCCGTTGTAAGAAATGCCGCCCCAAAACATTTATTTATTTTATTTAAATATATTTAGACAGCATTACAGATTTACTTAAATCTAATACACTGTTAAACAAAATATAAAATTAAAGGAATTACACTATACAATAAAACTAATCAACTGCGAATACTAGTCGTTCTTTTGCTCTCCTGTAGACTCGTCCTCTTCTGTCGCTGCCGTTCAGGCACATCCTGCACTCGTCCGAAAAAAGAACCGGGTCCATTGCTCGATGGTCCAGTTCACGTGATTTTCAGCAAATTCACGTCGTGTTCTTCGGTGTTGTGGCAGCAATCTGGGCTCCGTCGTTCTTCTCGGTGTCAAGTTGACTTTCTTGAGTCTTCTCCTGACTGTCCACACGCTGGCAGTCACTCCTCGGACCTCACGGAGTTGCTGCTGAAGGGAAACGCCTGTCTGGTGACGATCTCGGAGAGCTGACGTGACATTGAAGCGGTCGTCCCGCTCCGATGTGCACCTTCTGCGGCCGGTTCTTGGTGTTGAAGTGACTGCCTCAGTCTGCTGGAACCTCGGGTAGACTCTACAAACTGTAGATTGCATTAAATTCAGCTCGGCAGCTACTGATTGTTGGCTACGGCTCTCTTGCAGCAAATTGACGACTGCGGCGACTTCAGCTTCAGTGGTATCCATGTTTTCAGGTTCTTCTTCACGGGAAAATATGCGGAGATGTGTACCGGTTGACTTCTGATAAGTGACTGATAACCCTTCCCCTCCTGTACCCCCGTTATATAATCAAAAAAAATCAAAATCAAAATCAATTATTTATTCTGCAAATAGGCCACAAGGGCACTTTTACATGTCAAATGGTATTCTACAATATAATATTAATAATCTTACACAATAATCATTTTAAAATTGCAGATTTTAACCAATTAGTACCTAAATGGTTAACAAACTAAATGTCACTAAATGAAAACTAAAAAAATCCAAAATTGTAAAATATAGGCGACAAAGGGAGCTCGTGCACCTACTAAGGCGGTAATGCCCACAAACCAAGAAAATGCCCATAATGTTAAAAATATTGGGTCAATTTTCATGTTTGTTAGCTTTTTGCAGAGCTTAGATTTCAGGTAACAAAAACTTGTTAAAATATTTTATAAAATAACCCCTTTTACAAAATTATAGGGTGCAGATGAAAAATTGCAAAGTGATGCAATTATTTTGCTCGTGAGTGTATAGGTTACATAACCTAAAATGTACTTATTGAAAATCTTGTCAGCACAAAACACGCGCCGTTGAAAAACGTTAAAAGAGTAATTAAATAAAACAAACCTAATTTAAATAAAGAAAATGCAACATGTAGCGCACGGCGGCTCAGCCGGCACACGCGTCTCGTCTGCGAATGACGTCGACGCTCTGATTTGCTAGCACGAAACGCGGCACTGTACCGTGCGGCTTCGAAGCGTACGAATATTTTTGTTACTCTCGCTACTCTTAAACGCAGCACTGTAGAATACTGCGTTTAGTTTAGCATCGCAAGAGTAGCTCTTTGTTATTCTTGCTACACTCAAATGCAGTAAAGTCGAATACTGCGTTTGGCATTAGTTAGTATTCGTTGCAAAAAAGTTTATGGCTAATGAATCCGCAGTAAACGTAGCAAGTACTGCACAAACTTCTAGCACATGCTGAATGCTGCAGATTTTGTTAGCACAAGTAATATTTTTATGCAAGTACTGCGTTTTTGGTTACATAAAAAGCATGGTTACAATTAAAAAAAAATGAAAATTATTTTTTTATGTATAGATTAGGCTCTTGGGATGTCATTTTTGCAAAAAAGTGAAAATCCCAAAAATGTCGATTACTGCATTTGCGATTATCAGGGCAGACATGCACCGCCACGCTACGGCCGCAGTAGCTTAACCCATTAGAGGCCAAGCTTCACTACATGTGCTACACCGTAGTGCGTAGCATCAATTTTTCAATTTGTAGCAGAAATCGCTCGTAGAGGCATGACTCATATCTGTTATTAAGAATGGGTTAATCTATATATGTAGCGAAAAGCACCCTTACCGCTCAGACGCATATGTGTAGTGATTGGCGCTAGATATTATATCACTACATAGTATAAAACAAAATCGCTTCCCGCTGTCTGTATGTCCCTATGTATGCTTCTTTAAAACTACGTTGATTGCGAGTGGCGCAGGACCGGTCACTTTGGAATTGTTTGGGGGAGGCCTATATGTCCAGCAGTGGACGTCTTTCGGCTGATATGATGATGATTCAAGAGGAAGGTTTATATGTATATAACATGCATGTATTATTGATATAAAACCGTGCGAAGCCGCATTATTAACAGTACATTTTCCCCACAGGCCCTAACCCGCGTCGGTCTAACCTCGGCCGAGAAGAAGTCCGTGTACTCCGTGGTGGCCGCCGTCCTGCACCTCGGCAACATCCAGTTCGAGGAGGAGGGCGGCGCGCGGGGGGGCTGCCACGTCACGCCCGTCTCCGAGCCCTCCCTAGCTACTGCGGCTTCGTTGTTGGGAGTGGACAGCGGGGAGCTACGGATGGCGCTCGTGTCCCGGCTGATGCAGAGCTCGAGGGGAGGGATGAAGGGGACCGCCATTATGTGAGTTGGTTCTACAATATTATACCTCGGCAACATCCAGTTCGAGGAGGAGGGCGGCGCGCGGGGGGGCTGCCACGTCACGCCCGTCTCCGAGCCCTCCCTAGCTACTGCGGCTTCGTTGTTGGGAGTGGACAGCGGGGAGCTACGGATGGCGCTCGTGTCCCGGCTGATGCAGAGCTCGAGGGGAGGGATGAAGGGGACCGCCATTATGTGAGTTGGTTCTACAATATTATACCTCGGCAACATCCAGTTCGAGGAGGAGGGCGGCGCGCGGGGGGGCTGCCACGTCACGCCCGTCTCCGAGCCCTCCCTAGCTACTGCGGCTTCTTTGTTGGGAGTGGACAGCGGGGAGCTACGGATGGCGCTCGTGTCCCGGCTGATGCAGAGCTCGAGGGGAGGGATGAAGGGGACCGCCATTATGTGAGTTGGTTCTACAATATTATACCTCGGCAACATCCAGTTCGAGGAGGAGGGCGGCGCGCGGGGGGGCTGCCACGTCACGCCCGTCTCCGAGCCCTCCCTAGCTACTGCGGCTTCGTTGTTGGGAGTGGACAGCGGGGAGCTACGGATGGCGCTCGTGTCCCGGCTGATGCAGAGCTCGAGGGGAGGGATGAAGGGGACCGCCATTATGTGAGTTGGTTCTACAATATTATACCTCGGCAACATCCAGTTCGAGGAGGAGGGCGGCGCGCGGGGGGGCTGCCACGTCACGCCCGTCTCCGAGCCCTCCCTAGCTACTGCGGCTTCTTTGTTGGGAGTGGACAGCGGGGAGCTACGGATGGCGCTCGTGTCCCGGCTGATGCAGAGCTCGAGGGGAGGGATGAAGGGGACCGCCATTATGTGAGTTGGTTCTACAATATTATACCTCGGCAACATCCAGTTCGAGGAGGAGGGCGGCGCGCGGGGGGGCTGCCACGTCACGCCCGTCTCCGAGCCCTCCCTAGCTACTGCGGCTTCGTTGTTGGGAGTGGACAGCGGGGAGCTACGGATGGCGCTCGTGTCCCGGCTGATGCAGAGCTCGAGGGGAGGGATGAAGGGGACCGCCATTATGTGAGTTGGTTCTACAATATTATACCTCGGCAACATCCAGTTCGAGGAGGAGGGCGGCGCGCGGGGGGGCTGCCACGTCACGCCCGTCTCCGAGCCCTCCCTAGCTACTGCGGCTTCTTTGTTGGGAGTGGACAGCGGGGAGCTACGGATGGCGCTCGTGTCCCGGCTGATGCAGAGCTCGAGGGGAGGGATGAAGGGGACCGCCATTATGTGAGTTGGTTCTACAATATTATACCTCGGCAACATCCAGTTCGAGGAGGAGGGCGGCGCGCGGGGGGGCTGCCACGTCACGCCCGTCTCCGAGCCCTCCCTAGCTACTGCGGCTTCGTTGTTGGGAGTGGACAGCGGGGAGCTACGGATGGCGCTCGTGTCCCGGCTGATGCAGAGCTCGAGGGGAGGGATGAAGGGGACCGCCATTATGTGAGTTGGTTCTACAATATTATACCTCGGCAACATCCAGTTCGAGGAGGAGGGCGGCGCGCGGGGGGGCTGCCACGTCACGCCCGTCTCCGAGCCCTCCCTAGCTACTGCGGCTTCGTTGTTGGGAGTGGACAGCGGGGAGCTACGGATGGCGCTCGTGTCGCGGCTGATGCAGAGCTCGAGGGGAGGGATGAAGGGGACCGCCATTATGTGAGTTGGTTCTACAATATTATACCTCGGCAACATCCAGTTCGAGGAGGAGGGCGGCGCGCGGGGGGGCTGCCACGTCACGCCCGTCTCCGAGCCCTCCCTAGCTACTGCGGCTTCGTTGTTGGGAGTGGACAGCGGGGAGCTACGGATGGCGCTCGTGTCGCGGCTGATGCAGAGCTCGAGGGGAGGGATGAAGGGGACCGCCATTATGTGAGTTGGTTCTACAATATTATACCTCGGCAACATCCAGTTCGAGGAGGAGGGCGGCGCGCGGGGGGGCTGCCACGTCACGCCCGTCTCCGAGCCCTCCCTAGCTACTGCGGCTTCGTTGTTGGGAGTGGACAGCGGGGAGCTACGGATGGCGCTCGTGTCCCGGCTGATGCAGAGCTCGAGGGGAGGGATGAAGGGGACCGCCATTATGTGAGTTGGTTCTACAATATTATACCTCGGCAACATCCAGTTCGAGGAGGAGGGCGGCGCGCGGGGGGGCTGCCACGTCACGCCCGTCTCCGAGCCCTCCCTAGCTACTGCGGCTTCGTTGTTGGGAGTGGACAGCGGGGAGCTACGGATGGCGCTCGTGTCGCGGCTGATGCAGAGCTCGAGGGGAGGGATGAAGGGGACCGCCATTATGTGAGTTGGTTCTACAATATTATACCTCGGCAACATCCAGTTCGAGGAGGAGGGCGGCGCGCGGGGGGGCTGCCACGTCACGCCCGTCTCCGAGCCCTCCCTAGCTACTGCGGCTTCGTTGTTGGGAGTGGACAGCGGGGAGCTACGGATGGCGCTCGTGTCGCGGCTGATGCAGAGCTCGAGGGGAGGGATGAAGGGGACCGCCATTATGTGAGTTGGTTCTACAATATTATACCTCGGCAACATCCAGTTCGAGGAGGAGGGCGGCGCGCGGGGGGGCTGCCACGTCACGCCCGTCTCCGAGCCCTCCCTAGCTACTGCGGCTTCGTTGTTGGGAGTGGACAGCGGGGAGCTACGGATGGCGCTCGTGTCGCGGCTGATGCAGAGCTCGAGGGGAGGGATGAAGGGGACCGCCATTATGTGAGTTGGTTCTACAATATTATACCTGAGACATTGAATATATAGTACATTGTTTAACAAAGGGCGTATGAGGAATATTGCAAACGAGAGTCTATCAGGAGAACAGCTTCTGATGACTCGAGTTTGCAATATTCTTACGCCCGTGTTATACACAATGTTTTTCATCACATTTGCGAGGAAATAAATAGCCACAAAAGACAGAAAAACCTATGTTTTATACAAGCGCATCAATCAAATGTTGACGAAATTGACAACTTCACATCTAGATCAATGCGAATGAAGGGCGGATCTTCAATATTTCAACCAATCACAGAGCATGGAGCATGTGGTTCTTGCAGGGCACGGCCTGCTCGATTTTATTTTCCAACCAATCACAGAGCAGAATCCTTGCCGTCCAGATTTGCTTAACCATTCAAATCACACACAAGCTCATTACTCCCTTGGGACCATTATTTCCCGTGGGAACAGGTTAGGCCATGATCCTCCTGTATACAGGCAAGGAATAACACCATTTATGAGCAAGTGTGATGAAAATATCTTTTCGTCCAATATTCCGCAGTGTCTCAAAACGAGAGTCTTTTACCAGTGCGTGTTGCCAGTGATAACGTATGGCACGGAAACAAGGTCGCTTATAATGGGCCTCATAAGTCACCCAAAAGGCAATGGAGTGGGCTATGTTGGGAGTTTATCTGCGCGATCGCATCAGAAATGATACTATCGGCAGCAGAGCCAAGGTAACCGATATAGCCCTCCGAATCGCTAAACTAAAGTGGCAGTGGGCGGCAAGTAGAACCGATGGCCGTTGGGGCGGAAAGGTTCTCGAGTGGCGACCACGTACCGGAAGGCGCGGCGTGGGCTAAAGACCTGGTAAAGGTCGCGGGAGTCCGCTGGATGCGGGTGGCGCAGGACCGGTCATTGTGGCACTTTTTGGAGGCAGCACATGTCCAGCAGTCTTGTCTTTCGGCTGATATGATGATGAATACCTGAGACTTATCTAGTTATCGTTAAACAGGCCTGTCACATTCACTGCTACCGCAACACACGGCTTGCGCTGTGATTGACATCTCGGAAGTCCGCTCTATGGTTACTTCTGGATACATTGTCAATATCAACAATACTCGCCGTAGTTATAATTTAAGGTTATAAATATTGTATTCAAACAGACACCAATTTATAACCGATTGCCTGGTACCGTCAGAAACGCAGCTTCCATCGCAGGATTCGAATCAAGATTGAAAAAGTTTTACACTATGTATACCACTGACAATTTGAAAATAAAGAATTATATTATAAATAAATGATTATGATAATGATAATAAATGAATAATAATAAATAGACTTATGAATCCAAAATGTAATGATGTGTAGACCTAATGTAACCTATATGTAGCTTGAAATAAATGGATTTTAATTTTTAATTTTTTTTATTTAATTAATTTTAATTAGGAAACAAATGTGCCAATTGACCATGACCTGTAATATTGTTATTGATAATAATAACATTTTCATTTCATATCATTTTGATCAGCCATGTAACGGTTTCTTTACTCCGTACAATGCAAAGTGCCGCTAAACTAATAAAATCACGCACCCCGGGCAACCCAAGACTCCCAAGAGATATAACCATGGCAACTAACCGGCAGTATTTCTTTAAATTTTCTTACCTCACACCGACCAAACCAAAAGCGGAAAATTCCACACTTTATGCAGGGGGGAACGTAACATTTTGTATTCACCAGTGGAAAGATCGCATATTAGCTAAGTTCACACCAGTGCGTTTTCTGCGACTTAGCTATTTATCGTAAAATACCTGCGGTCTTAGGGTCGATTCACACCGAAATGCCAGCGGCTGGCAACGACGCGGCGATCACTTTCAGTGTGAAATAATTTTAAACTTTATGTACATACTTAAAAGGGTTGTCCCTTGTTAGGCCTAACAACTTTAGTTTAATGTTTCGTTAGACCTAATGTTTCACTAGACCTTATGCATTTTTTCTTAAATAGTAAACTTTATATGATTATTGCAAAACAAACCTAACCTAACCTAATGACTTCTATTTGATGATATTCAAAGAAAACCCGAAAACTTCACTGTTTCGAAGGAAAATGTATTAGGTCTAGTGAAAAATGAGGGCTAAATTTGTTAGGTCTAACAAGGGAGACCCACTTAAAAGACCAGTATCGCTTGAAAAGCTTGATAAGGCGGCGCCGCGCGACCTTTTCAAGCGATACTGGTGTTTAAGTATGTAGATAAAGCCGCTGCCGGCCTCTGCCTACCATGCGGCCCATAGACTCTTGCTTTAGCGTCCTAGATGAGTAATATATATATTAATATAATGAATCGTTGTCCGGCAGGGTCCCGCTGAAGACTTACGAGGCAGTGTCGGCCCGCGACGCGCTGGCTAAAGCCGTGTACAGCCGCGTGTTCGACTACATCGTGCACCGCATCAACACCAGCATTCCCTTCCAGGCCTCGGCGTACTACATCGGCGTGCTGGACATTGCAGGCTTTGGTAACACGATTCTTATATAATACGTTTGCCCTGCCACACACATGGGAAATATCGAGTCATGCCGCTCGTCTTGCTCCTCGCCATGCCCTCGCTCCCTGCGCCATCGGTTTTTGGGCGCGAGTCAAAGGAGCGGCAATAGCGGCAAGTCATCTAGTACGGAACATCGCTCGTAATCGCGGCAGCAGTGTGTGGCCAGAGAGGGCCACATCGCGGCAGCCACCCTATGGCAGGACCTGGAAGCAGTGTGGCAGCAGTGTGCCATAGGGTGGCTGGGGTATAAGAGCTCGGCTGCCATATCCAGCGATTACACTCACGAACACGCGACTGTATCGCGACACAAGCAACTGGATAGGCGTTTGTATCGATTCGACCGTACTTTTTAGTTAAAGTTTATTGCACAAACAAAGAGTACAAAAAGCGGACTTAATGCCTTAAGACATTCTCTACGATTCTAACTATAAAGAGGTAATTTTTGTGAGTTTGTCGTTTGATACGTTCGTACTCCAGAACTAATCACCCAATAAATATTTAAAAACCAGCTTTGAGTGGGATTGTTGCAATGTATGTATGTACCTAACTATGTTTGTATGTAACTATGTTTGTTCGGGTGGAATCTTGCAACTCAATTTTGAAGCAGATATCTTCAACCAATTGAGCTGAAATTTTGGGTAAAGGTATAGTTTGAATGACATTCAATATTATGGTACCATCAAGCTGATCTAATGATGGAGACAGAAAGTGGCCATGGGAATTCAGTACTTAACCGACGTAACCCCCTTTGAGTTTCGGCTCGTTAGAATCGTGTCAATGAGTAGTTGATGACGGTATGCAGTCTACAAAAAACTCTTGTACCAATAATGAATGTTTTGACAGAAACTTATTTATATAAAGACTCATCACTAATACATATTTTTCTTTCTTCCTTTCTGATGATGTATTGTCTGTTCCAGAGTACTTCCAGATGAACAGCTTCGAGCAGTTCTGCATCAACTACTGCAACGAGAAGCTGCAGCAGTTCTTCAACGAGCGCATCCTCAAGAACGAACAGGAGCTGTACAAGCGCGAGGGTCTGGTGGTGCCTGAAGTGCGCTTCGTAGACAACCAGGATTGCATAGGTCAGTATAACTGTTGAGGTTAATTAGGATACTTTTTAGGATTCTTACTTGCTAAATGCGATTACACCTTCCTGAATCAGCTTCCTAACCTAGTTTGGACGTCTGAATTCAGGACTATGTAATACCCGCTTAACACAGCTATGAACGAAGTTCTGAACGATTTCTTGTATAGTTATTAGCCATTAAATAATTACATAAAAAGCCATTAATGATCATGATAATGATATACTGCCAATCAAATATTTTGACACCATCACGTACTAAAATAGGGTCAGTTGCAGGCTGACTCTGTGCAGTAGCCATGGTCGGCCGCGAACGCGTTCGAACTTTTTAGTCACACATTGTTTTCGATCGATGCCCGACTTACCCGAGTTTCCATCATCCCACCCCAAAGCTAGTTAAGGAATAACTTGCTAAATACCATTTTTAATTTGCAGATTTAATCGAAAGCAAGAACCACGGCGTTTTCCACCTTCTGGATGAAGAATCCAAGTTGCCAAAGCCAGAGTTTGGTCACTTCACCCACTCCGTGCACAAGCAACTGGGCACCAACAATGTTAGGTAAGTGCTCCTGTCTGAGCCGGATACCTATCAATCACGACCCAATAATCTGCGTCTATTAGATCAGTCTCTTTTTCACTGATGCACAAAGAGATTGAGAATAAAAACAGGAAATGACTCGCTGTCGCTTCTACCGCATTACTCGTTCTCGATCTCAAACACGAAGTTCCGCGGTTGGTACAAAAATAGTAAATATTTTACACATGAAATAGGGTATTTCACAATAGGAAAAATAATATATTTTACGTAATACCCATAAATACTCGAAAAACATCAAGCACCCAATTATTTTTGCTATATTGATGTTTTTTAAATACGCAATCATCAAAAAATTAAGCTTATTGATCATTGAAATATGTATTTCTTGACACAGTGTACTAACAGAGCGTTTTTGATGTTTCATAAAAAGTTGCTGTTATTTTGACCATCATATTGAATTTTATGTCAATATCTCAGAGTTTTATTTACTTCGCCTGATCTACATGCCCTTGCCAGACAAAAAATGAATTACTTTGGTAACGGCTATCCGCAAACAAAGGAATTCCAGGTGCTCCCGGTTAACTGCATCATCCTTCTTGTGGAAATGATGGAGCGAGCTTGGGAGCAGGCATAAAGGAGAGGGTAAATGCACAAAAGATCCCACTGCCCACTGGGTCGTAGTGCATCCGAAAGGGCCCTCACCTAGATAAGATAAGAACTCCAAGCCATACGCGAACAAATACAACGATTGATGTATTTCCAGATTGCAGCTGCCTCGCTCTTCCCGCCTGAAGGCGCATCGAACATTGCGCGACGACGAGGGTTTCTTGCTGAGGCATTTTGCTGGCGCCGTCTGTTATAATACTGTAAGTTATTGTAATTATTTAAACAACAAGAGGATTAAGTCATCATTTTGTTCCGCTGAATATTCTTTGTCAAATCAAAGCTGTTTGTGGAGTCCGGTCTGTTCATGCTTGCAAGGGCATAGTAACTACCTAAATACTAGTGTTATTATCATTATTTTGACGAGAGACATCATTCTGTAGCTCTAGTATAAGTTTTATCGATACATATACGTTTTCGAACGCGTTTGCGTTTAGTATCAATTTGTATGGCAACGCGTAGTTCCTAATAGTTGCCACCAGGGGCGCTGATCGCGTTGCCATAGAAATTTAAACTAAACGCAAACGCGTTCGAAAAAGTATTGTGTTGATAAAACTTATACTAGAGCCTCTGTTCTTGACACGTTTTATTGTTAATTGACCCTGTACATCTCTGACAATATTACATTAATGATCCTTTTTTTCTGTTTTAACGCTTAGAGACAGTATACATCTCTATAAGAACATTAGAATAATTATTAATTGTATTTGGATGCTCAGAGACATTATACATCTCTGGGGTACTAAATGAATATCATAAACTTATTGTTAATTCTGATACAGACCTTATATCAAATGTAATTGATAATATTTTACAATTTTGGATTTTTTTAGTTTTCATTTAGTGACATTTAGTTGTTAACCATTTAGGCACTAATTGGTTAAAATCTGCAATTTTAAAATGATTATTGTGTAAGATTATTAATATTATATTGTAGAATACCATTTGACATGTAAAAGTGCCGTTGTAGCCTATTTGCAGAATAAATAATTGATTTTGATTGATTTTGATTTTGAAATTTTCATTTGTTCTGTGAGGTGTTTTTTTTATCAAATAGTAAAGAAATGCTTTGTATCGGAATAACCTTTGAACATTAAATATAAACGATTCAATATTAGATTGTGATATTAGACAGTAGTGCTACAAAAAAACAACGAAAGAGTTGTACCTATCAACAGTTTGTACTCAGCATTACGCGCTATTACGGTATCATGGTGGCCTTTGAGTATTAAGCCCACTGGAGATGTCATAACGTCAACTCTTCGAACAAATTTTTTCGCCACTTTTAGCGGGGGGTGAGGTAAACACGTACAGCACACCACCAAAATATGAATAAATCAACAGACACAAATTTAGCTGTAGAGATAAACGCACACTACAAAAAAAATTAACACATCAAAAATTACACGCACACAGACAGAGTTTTCACGTAACCGTGCAGCATACATACGAACAAGTTAGTGATGGGACACAACGGACAGATCTGAAGAATGAGTCAAATCAGTTTGATGAATGAAATGAATTATCTTATACTATTTATTATAAAATTGTAAAAGTGAAAATTCTGTACATTGAAGATACTACCCAAAAAATGTTTATTTGTATGTATATGTATGTCATTATTTAAAAACCATTTAGTGGAATGCTCTTTTTTGTAATAAGTTTTTCGTTTACTGTAAACACGTAGTAAACACGTGTACCTACACATTATTGACAATATTCCACTCACGACTGTGAATTATTTTTAGCGTTTTGTTAATATTTGTCTTTAAAGAAATGTGAACGACCACCACGAATGACGTTGACATTATTCACCAACCAATCACAAATAACAACAAATAATCATACATTGCCTGTGTAAGAAATTAGTTCCAGTGAAATTCCGCAATATGGCGCATCCTCATTTATATTTGTGGCGGTCAGGCTTTAGAAATTGGGATATATTCGAAAATAAGTGCAAAAATGGGGCAATATTTAATTTGTTATCATTAATTTGATTTTATGGAAAAAAAGCCGGGTTTAAAAATTATATGTATACCTACTAGTCACAGATTTAGGAAAAACAAAGAAAAAAAGGAATTCACCAAACAAGGACATAGTCGCAAAGAAGGTGCACCTTCAATCAATGTCTTTCTGTTAGTATCATTTTTGTAGCTTTCCGGAGTAAAGTGCTCCGAACAGATAACACTTGTACGTGTAGGTTTCCAAGAATAATTTTCGTTCTTACAAAATTTTCTCCATTTCTCCTTTATATAGGGATCTTTTGGAAATCTAAAAGGACATATAATTATAACATAAAGTAAGTAGTTATAATTATATGTCATTTAACATAAAGTATATAAATAATAGTATAACATAAAGTATATAAATAATAGTATATGAATAACACATACATTCATGGTCCCGCACTAAATGTATTCCTTTTATCTAGATATTTTTTTGCCAACAATTCTTTTCTTTTTAAGACTAAATTTCAACAACGTATGTCCAGAGAAAAGTAATTTTCTAATTCACCTTACAAGATTCAAATGTAACATACATATATACCTAATCTTTAATTCAATGTCTAATAAAAAAACTGACTATTAAACAAACTGACACAGAGATTGAATGAATGAATGATTCATTCAAATGTTGAGTCGCTTTTCTTACTTTTATCGCATCCCTAAAGACAGATTCGACCCCGTACCACGACACCATGTTTACATTTTCTGTCGTTTACGTATCGCAAACGGTATTTTCTTTAAATGGAGATTGTACTTCTATACACATATAATAGTTAGTAAAAATACTTACCCATGATAGGAAACGCGAACTTGTTGCGAATTTGAGCTGTCAGATCGCCTTTTACATGATAATACTGCACAATTCACCATTTTTCGAGAGAAACGTCACGCGACACGGATCGATACAAAATGGCGATAAAGCGACTTTAAGTAGTTTTTCAACACACCTGCTCGTAAAGTAGGTCTTATTACAGCGTATTTACACTGATAATGCAGAATATTACCCATGCCGTGCCTTTTACATTACATTATCGCACTAGTGCCTTTTCATTACATACATTTTTAAATATTAGCAAAATAATGCAGAATATTACCCATGCCGTGACTTTTACATTACATTATCGCACTAGTGCCTTTTCATTACATATCTTTTAACATTTTAATTTTTTATTTTTTTTATTTTTTCCTCGCAAATGTGTTGAAAAACGTCGTATGAAACACGTGAGCATTGGTCATTACACTTCTCGTCTCCATTAAGCCTTCGCCTTCGGCTCAGGCTTAAAAACCGACTCGAGTGTAATGACCAACTTAGCACACTTGTATCATAATGTACTATTATATAACGTGGTTGACCAGTTGACCAATGTACTTCGCCGGAGGGGGTCGCCTGTGTATGACATCTCCAGTGGGCTTAATACTCAAAGATAGTGGCCCATGAGGGAAAATATTTGAGTAGACGAACTTTCTCTAAGACCGCGAAAGATCTTGTCTAAACGAGCAAAATCAAATGTTAATTATGTAAGTGGGCCTCAAAGGCTTTTTTACACGTCACACAATGAGAAATATTATGTATTTAGTTTATTTTTATTAAATATGTCACACGCTGGCAGTACTGTGGCGAGAGATCCAAGTGTGAAAATCCACCACCAATCATGTCTAATTTCATTGAGTTATACCAGGTTTAATAAAAAATCGATCACTGAAAAAACTATTCAGAAGATTTCAAAAATTCTGGAATTTGTTCCTCCATATGAACGTTTTTAAATTAAATTAAAAAAAATCCCTTCCAGAGCCAATTTATAGAAAAGAACAACGACGCCCTCCACGCCTCCCTCGAGTTCCTAGTCCAGGAGTCAGGCAGCGCGCTAGTGCAGCAGCTGTTCCAGACCACAGACAACAACAACGCCAAGGGCAAGCTCAATTTCATCTCCGTCGGCGCCAAGTTCCAGGCGCAGCTGTCGCAGCTCATGGACAAGCTGAAGCAGAACGTGAGTACTTGGTAGCTAGTCCAGGAGTGCGCTAGTGCAGCAGCTGTTCCAGACCACAGACAACAACAACGCCAAGGGCAAGCTCAACTTCATCTCCGTCGGCGCCAAGTTCCAGTCGCAGCTCATGGACAAGCTGAAGCAGAACGTGAGTACTTGGTAGCTAGTCCAGGAGTGCGCTAGTGCAGCAGCTGTTTCAGACCACAGACAACAACAACGCCAAGGGCAAGCTCAACTTCATCTCCGTCGGCGCCAAGTTCCAGTCGCAGCTCATGGACAAGCTGAAGCAGAACGTGAGTACTTGGTAGCTAGTCCAGGAGTGCGCTAGTGCAGCAGCTGTTCCAGACCACAGACAACAACAACGCCAAGGGCAAGCTCAACTTCATCTCCGTCGGCGCCAAGTTCCAGTCGCAGCTCATGGACAAGCTGAAGCAGAACGTGAGTACTTGGTAGCTAGTCCAGGAGTGCGCTAGTGCAGCAGCTGTTCCAGACCACAGACAACAACAACGCCAAGGGCAAGCTCAACTTCATCTCCGTCGGCGCCAAGTTCCAGTCGCAGCTCATGGACAAGCTGAAGCAGAACGTGAGTACTTGGTAGCTAGTCCAGGAGTGCGCTAGTGCAGCAGCTGTTCCAGACCACAGACAACAACAACGCCAAGGGCAAGCTCAACTTCATCTCCGTCGGCGCCAAGTTCCAGTCGCAGCTCATGGACAAGCTGAAGCAGAACGTGAGTACTTGGTAGCTAGTCCAGGAGTGCGCTAGTGCAGCAGCTGTTCCAGACCACATACAACAACAACGCCAAGGGCAAGCTCAACTTCATCTCCGTCGGCGCCAAGTTCCAGTCGCAGCTCATGGACAAGCTGAAGCAGAACGTGAGTACTTGGTAGCTAGTCCAGGAGTGCGCTAGTGCAGCAGCTGTTCCAGACCACAGACAACAACAACGCCAAGGGCAAGCTCAACTTCATCTCCGTCGGCGCCAAGTTCCAGTCGCAGCTCATGGACAAGCTGAAGCAGAACGTGAGTACTTGGTAGCTAGTCCAGGAGTGCGCTAGTGCAGCAGCTGTTCCAGACCACAGACAACAACAACGCCAAGGGCAAGCTCAACTTCATCTCCGTCGGCGCCAAGTTCCAGTCGCAGCTCATGGACAAGCTGAAGCAGAACGTGAGTACTTGGTAGCTAGTCCAGGAGTGCGCTAGTGCAGCAGCTGTTCCAGACCACAGACAACAACAACGCCGAGGGCAAGCTCAACTTCATCTCCGTCGGCGCCAAGTTCCAGTCGCAGCTCATGGACAAGCTGAAGCAGAACGTGAGTACTTGGTAGCTAGTCCAGGAGTGCGCTAGTGCAGCAGCTGTTCCAGACCACAGACAACAACAACGCCAAGGGCAAGCTCAACTTCATCTCCGTCGGCGCCAAGTTCCAGTCGCAGCTCATGGACAAGCTGAAGCAGAACGTGAGTACTTGGTAGCTAGTCCAGGAGTGCGCTAGTGCAGCAGCTGTTCCAGACCACAGACAACAACAACGCCAAGGGCAAGCTCAACTTCATCTCCGTCGGCGCCAAGTTCCAGTCGCAGCTCATGGACAAGCTGAAGCAGAACGTGAGTACTTGGTAGCTAGTCCAGGAGTGCGCTAGTGCAGCAGCTGTTCCAGACCACATACAACAACAACGCCAAGGGCAAGCTCAACTTCATCTCCGTCGGCGCCAAGTTCCAGTCGCAGCTCATGGACAAGCTGAAGCAGAACGTGAGTACTTGGTAGCTAGTCCAGGAGTGCGCTAGTGCAGCAGCTGTTCCAGACCACAGACAACAACAACGCCAAGGGCAAGCTCAACTTCATCTCCGTCGGCGCCAAGTTCCAGTCGCAGCTCATGGACAAGCTGAAGCAGAACGTGAGTACTTGGTAGCTAGTCCAGGAGTGCGCTAGTGCAGCAGCTGTTCCAGACCACAGACAACAACAACGCCAAGGGCAAGCTCAACTTCATCTCCGTCGGCGCCAAGTTCCAGTCGCAGCTCATGGACAAGCTGAAGCAGAACGTGAGTACTTGGTAGCTAGTCCAGGAGTGCGCTAGTGCAGCAGCTGTTCCAGACCACAGACAACAACAACGCCAAGGGCAAGCTCAACTTCATCTCCGTCGGCGCCAAGTTCCAGTCGCAGCTCATGGACAAGCTGAAGCAGAACGTGAGTACTTGGTAGCTAGTCCAGGAGTGCGCTAGTGCAGCAGCTGTTCCAGACCACAGACAACAACAACGCCAAGGGCAAGCTCAACTTCATCTCCGTCGGCGCCAAGTTCCAGTCGCAGCTCATGGACAAGCTGAAGCAGAACGTGAGTACTTGGTAGCTAGTCCAGGAGTGCGCTAGTGCAGCAGCTGTTCCAGACCACAGACAACAACAACGCCAAGGGCAAGCTCAACTTCATCTCCGTCGGCGCCAAGTTCCAGTCGCAGCTCATGGACAAGCTGAAGCAGAACGTGAGTACTTGGTAGCTAGTCCAGGAGTGCGCTAGTGCAGCAGCTGTTCCAGACCACATACAACAACAACGCCAAGGGCAAGCTCAACTTCATCTCCGTCGGCGCCAAGTTCCAGTCGCAGCTCATGGACAAGCTGAAGCAGAACGTGAGTACTTGGTAGCTAGTCCAGGAGTGCGCTAGTGCAGCAGCTGTTCCAGACCACAGACAACAACAACGCCAAGGGCAAGCTCAACTTCATCTCCGTCGGCGCCAAGTTCCAGTCGCAGCTCATGGACAAGCTGAAGCAGAACGTGAGTACTTGGTAGCTAGTCCAGGAGTGCGCTAGTGCAGCAGCTGTTCCAGACCACAGACAACAACAACGCCAAGGGCAAGCTCAACTTCATCTCCGTCGGCGCCAAGTTCCAGTCGCAGCTCATGGACAAGCTGAAGCAGAACGTGAGTACTTGGTAGCTAGTCCAGGAGTGCGCTAGTGCAGCAGCTGTTCCAGACCACAGACAACAACAACGCCGAGGGCAAGCTCAACTTCATCTCCGTCGGCGCCAAGTTCCAGTCGCAGCTCATGGACAAGCTGAAGCAGAACGTGAGTACTTGGTAGCTAGTCCAGGAGTGCGCTAGTGCAGCAGCTGTTCCAGACCACAGACAACAACAACGCCAAGGGCAAGCTCAACTTCATCTCCGTCGGTGCCAAGTTCCAGTCGCAGCTCATGGACAAGCTGAAGCAGAACGTCAGTCTTATATTTAGGGTCCCTATGATTTGATCATCTTCATCAGCCGTAGTCTGTTCACATCTGAACGTAGGTCTCTATCATGTTTTGCTATCATATTCGATTTTGGGCTTTCCCTATCCACGCAGCCAATCTTTAACCTCAATCTTCTTCGTTCAACCTGGTAATAAAATGTGATCTATCCCCCAGGGCACCAACTTCGTTCGCTGCATCAAGCCCAACTCGCGCATGGTGGGCCTCTCCGTCGAGGGCTCCCTGGTCCTCACGCAGCTGGAGTGCAGTGGCACCATCTCCGTGCTCGAGCTCATGGAGCACGGGTTCCCGTCCCGCGCGCCCTTCCAGGACCTGCACCAGATGTACAGCCGCTTCCTGCCGCCCAGACTGCAGGGGCTGTCGCCCAGGCTGTTCGCTGAGGTACTGTAGGGTGTAGTGTCTCCGTCGAGGGCTCCCTGGTCCTCACGCAGCTGGAGTGCAGCGGCACCATCTCCGTGCTCGAGCTCATGGAGCACGGGTTCCCGTCCCGCGCGCCCTTCCAGGACCTGCACCAGATGTACAGCCGCTTCCTGCCGCCCAGACTGCAGGGGCTGTCGCCCAGGCTGTTCGCTGAGGTACTGTAGGGTGTAGTGTCTCCGTCGAGGGCTCCCTGGTCCTCACGCAGCTGGAGTGCAGCGGCACCATATCCGTGCTCGAGCTCATGGAGCACCTGCACCACAGCTGCTGCTGCTTAGGCTTGTGTTATAGGTACTTGACGACGTTATAAAAAAACTTGAATCCCTCGCTACGCTCTAGAGCCTACTTTAAAAACCCTCGTTACGCTAGTCAATATACAGCCCTGGCCATGAATATAATCCTTTTATTCCTTGACACAATCAAGTTTGGTCTACGAGTTGATGAATAACAATTTCCTCGTCCCACAGGCCATGGTGCACAGCATGGGCCTCTCAACCTCCGACTACAAGTTTGGCGTGACCCGCGTGTTCTTCCGTCCCGGCAAGTACTCCGAGTTCGACACCATGATGCGCTCGGAGCCGGAGAGCCTCCGCGCCGTCATCGACAAGGTGCTCGCGTGGCTGGTCAAGTCGCGCTGGAGACGGTCCATATTCACCGTGCTGTCTATTATTAAACGTGAGTTTCTTCCGTCCCGGCAAGTACTCCGAGTTCGACACCATGATGCGCTCGGAGCCGGAGAGCCTCCGCGCCGTCATCGACAAGGTGCTCGCGTGGCTGGTCAAGTCGCGCTGGAGACGGTCCATATTCACCGTGCTGTCTATTATTAAACGTGAGTTTCTTCCGTCCCGGCAAGTACTCCGAGTTCGACACCATGATGCGCTCGGAGCCGGAGAGCCTCCGCGCCGTCATCGACAAGGTGCTCGCGTGGCTGGTCAAGTCGCGCTGGAGACGGTCCATATTCACCGTGCTGTCTATTATTAAACGTGAGTTTCTTCCGTCCCGGCAAGTACTCCGAGTTCGACACCATGATGCGCTCGGAGCCGGAGAGCCTCCGCGCCGTCATCGACAAGGTGCTCGCGTGGCTGGTCAAGTCGCGCTGGAGACGGTCCATATTCACCGTGCTGTCTATTATTAAACGTGAGTTTCTTCCGTCCCGGCAAGTACTCCGAGTTCGACACCATGATGCGCTCGGAGCCGGAGAGCCTCCGCGCCGTCATCGACAAGGTGCTCGCGTGGCTGGTCAAGTCGCGCTGGAGACGGTCCATATTCACCGTGCTGTCTATTATTAAACGTGAGTTTCTTCAGACTTAACACCACCCCATTTCAGGAATTTTAAAGTCTATACTTACGACAGTGGTCAAAAACGCCACGAGCCATTGGTAAAGCGTTTTGTTGTACGAGGATAGTGGGCTCTGAAGCAAACCCTAAGACGAGAGATATCCATGGTGGCCCAGGAGGGGGGACACAAAGAAAGCTAGCTGACCTTATAATACTTTTTATGAGTTAAACGTGGATACCGAAGCCAACAGCTAACAATGCAATCTGGATTAACATTAAGGTGAAATAGGCGGTGGCCCAGGAGGGGGAATAGATAGAATCCGAGAAGAATCGACAAGAAAACAGATGATTATTAGAAAATCGTTTTATTTTACGTGTACCCTATCATTCGGCCATTAATTAATTAGTTGACTACAAATCATAGATTTTTTCGTTAAGATGCTGTTTGACGACCGCTTTAGCCTAGTTGGTAGTGACCCTGCCGACGAAGCAAGAGGTCCTGGATTTGAATCCCGGTAAGGGCATTTATTTGTGTGATGAACACGAATATTTGTTCCTGAGTCATGGATGTTTTCTATGTATTTAAGTATTTATTTATCTATATAAGTATGTTTATCTTCGTCTAGTACCCATAGTACAAGCTTTGCTTAGTTTGGGACTAGGTCGACTTGTGTAGGATTGTCCACAAATATAAATATAATATATATATAAAACAATGAAATCTACTAAACATGAAATTATTCAAAGCTTTCTTTATCTCTTCATGTTCCTACATAAATAGTTTTCAATTATCTTTGTTCTCTGTGTCCCGGCTGCTGTCTATGACAGTAGTCGTTAAGCCGAGATAGAGGCCTTCGGGCGGCTTAAGAACCTCTAACAGTCGAGTTTCCCACTCACTTGACAAAGGGGGACTACTGTCACTTGCGTCCGCAGGAGCTACCTACCACAACCCTGCACGTATGTCCTGGGTGGTACTAAAAAGTGACAAACACAAAGGCCAAATAATGTATGCCATACGATTAAATAAATGAATAATTTCGTTTGTAACACAATACTACACCCGTTTATCACTCTTATTTCTATTGCAGTAAAGAACAAAATCGTGTACCGGCGGCAGTGTCTCATCACGATCCAGACGGCGGTCCGAGGCTACCTCGTCCGGCGTCGCCACCAGCCGCGCCTCAAGGGGCTGGCTAAGATTCGCGCCCTAGAACACACTCTTAAGGTACTTATCTAGTTATTTATTTGTTTATATGAAGAACCCACAGGTTTACAAGAACAATACTTTGATACATAGACAGACACCTGGGTAAGCACACTTCTATATTCCAGGCAGAGGTATACGCCATTCTAGAATGTGCGACAACGAATCTGCAAAGCGCCTTCCTTAATCATACTATTTATATCCACTCGGATAGCCAGGCGGCTCTCTTGGCTCTTACCTCTAACGTCACAACGTCGAGGCTGGTCGAGAACTGCCGGGTACTATTGAATGACCTGGGTACCAAAAACAAGGTAATTTTACGTTGGGTCCCAGGGCATGCAGGCATCGAGGGAAATGAAAAGGCTGATGAGCTTGCACGAGCGGGGGCGAAGGGAACACACTGCGGACCAGAGCCGTTCTGTGGTATCCCTAAAAGTCTAACCAAGCTCACTCTAAAAGCCTATTGTTTCTACAAGACCATTCAAGCCTGGAGAGCTAACCCAGGACTGAAACATTCCAAGGCACTTATTAGAGCCTTTAGCAAAAAGGCGTCTTCTGACGCCTTGGCGCTAAGTAGGAACCGTCTACGCATGCTGGTCAGGGTGCTTACTGGGCACTGCCGCCTAAATAAGCACATGCATACGATAGGACTGTGTGACACTAAGGCAGTGCAGATTCTGCTTTGAAGCAGAGGAGACGCCTACACACATCCTTACCGATTGCCCTTGCCTCATGCGCAGTCGTAACTCCTTCCTGGGCAAACACATCATGTGCCCGGAGGAGATCAAATTTCTTGAGTTCAACAAAATCCTGCAATTCTTCGAGTTTGCAGGACTTGACCAAGAATTGTAGTAAGTGGCGATCACAATAGATCAGCGATGGTCGCAGTGATATAAGGGCTTTGACAGCCCGAAAGCCACTACCAGAAATAATAATAATAGACAGACACCCAATCATAGGATCTCGCTGGTATTAACAGACTAGGTAGAATATAAGTAAGCCATTATTTATAATAGTATTAGTACATTTCTCAAACATGCAATGAAATATTCTGTTTACGTTCCTTATAATAGTTATAATAGACTCGGAAGTATCCTATTTCGGGTGCAGCATCTCGAGGCGGCCTGAAATGGGATTTCATACAACTTTTCAGGCCTAGGCCTGCAAAGTAACTTTTTAATTTTCATTCCACTATTTGTGGCACAGCATCACGACATTCAGCCATGAAAATTAGTTTGATTTGAGGATTTTTATGGTTCCGTACTCAAAGAGTAAAACGGGACCCTATTACTAAGACTTCGCTGTCCGTCCGTCCGTCCGTCTGTCTGTCACCAGGCTGTATCTCACTGATACCGTGATAGTACCAGCCGACATTTTCACAGATGATGTTTTTCTGTTGCCGCTATAACAACAAATAGTAAAAACACAGAATAAAATCGTTTTTTATAGATAATGGTACGGAACCCTTCGTGCGCGAGTCCGACTCGCACTTGGCCGGTTTTTATTTATTTATTTCATTGCATGTTTGAGAAAAGCACTATACATGCCTCGGCGTGAAAACGGATTCCCGGCATCGTATCTCTATACCTACTTGGCCGGAAATCCGTGTTTTCCCGGCCTCTGATGTAATGTAGTATTCTTTCCGCGGTTTTGTAATAATAATGTACTATTAAGTAACCTTTTTGTTATTTTTAAAAGGACATGGAGGCGGTGAGTCAACAGCTGAAGAAAGAAAAGGACCCAGCTCTCAAGAATATCGAGGTGTTGAGAAACTGTATTAGGAGCGCTTGTGGAACTATTAAGGTAAGCTCAATGGGATTTAATTACTCTTGTTACAGTTTTTGTTAACTTCTTGGCACCTTATACTTACTGTCTTAATGTTTTAAATCCTTCTGTGCACACTTAGTTAAGATAAACCTAGTCCAGATCCAAGATTATTCATGTCTTATAATGTCTGTAACTTGTTTTTGTGAGCCTTATTATAAATAAATTAAGTCAAAAAGTGACGAACCTTTTCATTCTTCGACTATACGTAGAGATGACAAGAACAGCTGACCTTATTACTAGCGTACGGACTGGCGGTGGCAATGTGGACAGAGTGAGAAATGGAGTCGCAAAGCTACATTTTATGATTGAGTGAATAACGATTAAATGATTTTTCTTAATTTAAAGTAGTGCCAATTTTTTTAGACCGAAAAATTAAATTACATGTTTTTGTGCATAATATTTGCTTGCACTATGACTTTCGTGATAGGGTAGAGGAACCAAAAGATGAACACCACCCAATAGTTGAACGTTTTGTCGTAAAATTGAAATAAAAAAATCGCGATACATTTTACGCCTTCGGAATATTTTTTTCCTAACGCATCATCCCTTTGCCGAGGCTGGCATTTAAACTTCCATACAGTTCCCACACACACACGGCTGTGAGCGGTTGTCGCGTCGAGGTCTCACGCCAAAATCACCGTTTGTATGGAGATTTACTTAAGGAAAGCGCTCTTAAATTTAAGCTCTAAATTATGTATAAAATTGAATAAAACGTCTACATGGATTGTTTTGCGTGATATAGATTCTTGATTAATGTCTTTAATGGATTATCTATCACAAATTGCGTATTTATTGTTAATTTAAGAGATATTTAGCGTTCAACTAACGGTTCCAACTTTTTGTACCTGAGCCAATAGATGAACGGCGTTCATCTACTAGGCAAGGTATAGTTTTTTCAAATGCTTATATAAATTCTTATTGAAAAGGTACATAAAACTTTTATGGCTCAAATTAATCGTTTTTAACTGTTGATTTTTGAACCAAAAGTTGAACGTGAGTATCCATTCGCAACACGGTTATTTTGGGCTTTGTTTTACTATGAAAAGCACGATTGTTCAACAAAGAACCGCTGCCCAGATGATGAACGAATAAAATTAGTTCGTTCAACTTTTGGCTTCGATTCCAATAAGTGAACGCTCTGTTAAATTTAGTCCGTTCATTCCTTTGCCATCGTGCCCAATACATGAACGAACAAAATTTATTCGTTCAAGTTTTAGGCAAGGGTTAGTACAATGAACATCTTAATAACAAAGATACGTAATAAATATGAAATTTGACTTATATATACATATAAAACCCAACAAATTATCTATTTTAATCTAATGATAAATTAATAAAAAAATGTTTTAATGATTAATATGTAAAAAATAATCTCTTATAATTGTAACCATATGAAAAGGGTACATTTGAACTGTTTTATTCTGTGTTTAGTATCAATATTGTGATTGTTAACTAGTATTAATTGCTATAACAATGATTATATAATAACTAGACCGAGAGTCAGTCGGCTGCGCGGTGTTACGTTTTTCTTCGTTCAACTATTGGTGTCAAAATGTTCAACTATTGGGCACAGTGTTCATCTTCTGGGCAAAATGACATCCATCAGCATAAAACCATTTTTAATAAAATACTGTATTGTAATAGGATGGTTTAAAATAGTGTAATATAATATCCAATCTCGACTATATACGAAATCGTATAAAAAAATGAAATGTAAAGAAACTAAATCACCACTCCTCGAAAAAAAATTGTAAAGTTGGGATAGTCGCTTAAACGTTCATCTTTTGGTTCCTTTACCCTACACAAGATTTTCAAATGGTTCTGTTCAATCGCCACTGCAAATCTATTAGGTTTCCTTAAGCCCGTCAACAGATGGCGCTAGTGGTACCCAATTATAGTATTAATTTCAACACTTGCAAGGAACCTAAATCATTCTAACCTTAGTTACAAAGGTTACCCCTAGATGTCGCTGTTACATCGGGAAACTGGGTAACGATGGGTTAACCCAAAGTATAGGGATCCAGAGCATACATTGTCTTTTTAATCTTAAGCTACTACCTACTGTACTGTAATTTTGAGACATTGTGCGAATACAGTTATATAAGAGAGCAAGTAGTATTATTTTGGGATCACCCGTGTACAGGTTCAATCCATTTCAAAATAGTCGATTCTTGAGGGTCATTCATATTTATTTATGCTTCCTCTCTCGTGTTGTTTTAAATTATCTTAATGTTACATTTACAAATATAACAAACAGTTGTCTGAATTGACAACATCAAACTTTATTGTCATATATATAGTTCACAATTTGTAGGCAGTAATTTACGAATGCTGTATAAATATGGCTAATGTTGAGTTTGTAAAAAATATGAGTTAAATTAATGTAAGAAGAGAAATGGATTTTATAAGAAAAACCATTTAATATTTGAATTTATTCATTCAATCACAAGAAGTTTGTAGATAATAACGACTCCATTTCTCACTCTGTCCACAATGCCACCGCCAGTGCGTACGCTGCTTATTACTAAAGACTTCTTTAATTCACTCGTCCAGACAATGTTTGGCTAGTAAATGGACGGTTGTTTCAAATCGTCGGTAATTATAAATTGCATCCGTTAAAATCTTCAGCGGAATTCACAAACCTCTGTTAACTAAAATGTGACAAACGCTGAAGTAATAGAAAAAGACAATCGAATTAATATCACGCTATTTGAACTAAAATAAGTTTGATGGACGTTTACGAATAAGGCCTCAAACACAAGCAAAACACGATGGATCCTTTCAGTACACGGTGGATCCAGGCAGGCAGTTCAACCAGAATCGACGAACCCATTTTTCACACAGTTTTTTATTTGCTGCATTTAAGCACGCACCACAAGAATATTATTATATAAAGTATGCAAAACACCAAGAGTTTTAGTGCCACATCCTCAAATAAATGCTGTATTTGTTGCAGCTTCACACTGTCCTTTATTTCACTCATTGTCCTTGCTTAAAACCCGACGCGCGCCCACGCGCTACTGGCCAAGGTCGCCATGTTAGTGTGCGCAGTAGGGCATGTAG
Source organism: Epinotia brunnichana (assembly GCA_963854355.1). Lineage (NCBI taxonomy): Eukaryota > Metazoa > Arthropoda > Insecta > Lepidoptera > Tortricidae > Epinotia > Epinotia brunnichana. The sequence goes on along the minus strand of OY977945.1, from coordinate 5,314,375 downwards.
CGGATAAGCAATTAAACTCGAGAGGTTCGGTTGACGTACGTTTAATGACTCTACTGACTCACTGAAAATTCAACGATAATGTTGAATGACATAAATCCCTGTTTAGACGAAGCCAGTGCTGGCGTGTTATTGTATGTAAAGCAATGGCTGCCAGCACTGGCGGGAATAGAGCGCCGGCCTATTTTTCAAGTCAATGAGCCAACAGTGGCTTCACCTAGCTTTACTTTAAAACCCCATTTGCTCGCACGGGAGTCATGAGTTTCGTAAGGATAAACAATCATAGCTTTAGCGAATGTGATTGTCAGGCCCCTATTTCACAACTTGACAATTTTCGCCTGACAACGACCACTCTCCGTACATTGCTGGTTCCACAAGTAACTTTGCCGGTTTCACTAGATGGTCGCTACGTTAACTTCTAGAACAAGCAATGTATGGCGAATTGTCAGTGTCAAGTGACAATTGTCAAGTTGATGTTGAGGTTAAGTCCCATCCAGGTAGTCACAGGTTCCTATAGAAATAACAAAACGGTTCAAACGAATGGAAATCAAATATTTATTATTGTCTTATTAGATTTTACAGCAAATTTAAATTCAAAACTAATATCTATCTTATATTTCGTATGAGGTCTCAGGAGGTTAATAATAAATAATAAAACCATTTATTTCAGGCATGCAAGGCCCATAGTAACAAATACCTTAAAGACTAACATACATACAAAACAATTATAAAATTAAAAACTAAATACTCAGGCGACATAACATCCAAAAATGCAACATAATAATGAAATGTACGTTTGCAGAGCAACGACAAGATCAGCCGCGCGGAGATAGACGCGCTGTACGCGAAGCTGACGAAGGACGCGGAGCGCCAGATGGCCACGCTGCACACGGCCATGGCCGACCAGAAGAACAGGTATGCTCTGGCCAATCTGTTTTACAGGAAATTATGTATCATTCATTATATAACCCTTTGGACGCCAAGAACACCTGAAAGTGTTAGCGTGGTGTGCCCACGGCGCCAAGGACGATTAAAGGTGTTATGGCGTATGTACCTACATACACTGTCAAAGTTACTTTCATGCTTCCAACTAAGGTGCATATTTACAATCTTATGGGGAAAAAGTTGGCATGTCACACAATTTGAACTGAAGTATGGCGTCCAAAACAATAAACGATTACTGTACACAACACGGGTCTAACGCGATGTAAGGTAAAAAGTACGTTTCACCGAACGTTTGAGACCTCGATGTACGTTTATTTTTTTAATAAGGTCTGCGAGTTTCGTAGGGCTATGTACAAAAGTACAATTGTAATTTAGATACATTTGTCCAGCCCAAGTTCCTATGGCCAGCTTCCAGCTCCAGCATCAGATCAGCTCCAAGTCATCATAATATTGCATTGTCATGCAATATACATATGCTTGCAAAATTTCAGCTCAATTGGATTACAGGAAGTGACTGAATAATGGATTGCATTTGACGTGATTTTGACGGACAACTTACATACTTACATATTTACATACGAACAGTGCAAGTTAGTATAAAGCCTGTAAAAAGTCTTAAAAATGGTTAATTTCAAACACAGTTTTACAAAAATCTATCTTGATTATCAATGTTCGGTAAATGCTCATAAAATTTGCTATACTTTTAGTTATTTGAAAAGCGAATTAGTTTAAATAAATAGTTTATGATCAACATATAATTAAATAATCTCAATAATACACGGTTTCCCTGATTCCGGACGCTGTTCGTAGAAACCTTCAAGTCAAAAAGAGGGTAGACCCATCACCAAATCCTCATTTTAGTTAAATTCTTCAAATATACGAGTAACTGCACTAAATGAACTTGTTTTTACAAATAACGAATTAAATAATTATTCCGCAAAACCCAATTTTTATTCATAAATTGGCCTCTAAATGGTTTTATGACCTTCAGAAGTTCATTCAATTTCTTAAAGATTTTCGTAAGGAATCCCATACAAAACGGCGGTCGACTGGCTCGATTAATTATCGCGGCCCCATTGAGGTCCAAAATGGCCGTTTCTTCCGCGTAGTGGAAGGGATAGGTATCTACCTCCACTAGCTAGTGGGGAAAAAAATCACAACGTCATATTAGCTGTACTACTCGACTTACAGCTTAAAGTAGGTTAAATTCGGCGATACGGCAGATCCGGTGAAGGGTACTTTTACCTTATGCTTCTTTGATCTTTCGAATTTGGACGATTTTTAATTACATCTTTCTGCCAGCAGTGTGTATATTTACAAACAATAAAATGGTGCCTTTATAAAATATTGATTCAGAAAACGAACAGCCTTTATTGTTTTGAATATTTCAAAGTTTTATCAACTAGTTTGTCGATTTATTAAATCGTGCATTCTAAAAGAGCGTAAGTCATTAAAGGGCGCAGATGTAAATTAAAAAGAGCAGAATTCATAGTACTGTTTGTTCCAGAGAGGAGCAAGAGAGACTGCGTAAGATCGAGGCGGAGATGCGCGCCGCCGAGGAGGCCAAGCGGCAGGAACTCGAGCGGGCGCGGCTGGAGGACGACCATCGGCGCAAGTCAGTATTTATATTGTACTGTTGGGAGGACTATTGGTTTAGTGCAAGGGTCGGCAACCTTTTAGCAACCAAGGGCCAACAAAAATTACGCAGGCCACACCTCTTAATAATATGTGATTTACTAAGGCAATTCTAAAAATCTATTTTCGACTACCTTTACATATAAAACAGTCAAGGAGGACCCCTGGTTTAGTGTTTGTGATGGCTTCTTGGGAGTCAAGCTGCCTCGTGGGAAGCCAGCCCAGTCAAGCTGGTCTAAGTTGACAGACATTCAGATGTACTCTATAAGTAATGATTCCATGGATAATACAGTATACAAGTAATATCGAACTTTTTGGATTTGCCTTCTAAATGGCTTCGAAACTAGACGGCGCTGGGTATGTCTTGGAATCATAGGGTGTAGGGAATGGAGTTTAATGATACGTGTATCCAACAGGAAAGCGGAGATGGAAGCGCGGCGGAAGGCAGAAGAAGCCGAGCGGCTGCGACAGGAAGAACAGGATCGGCTGCAGGCGCTGCAGATGCAGCAGCAGCTCGAGCAGGCCGCGCAGGCCGACCGGGACAGCAGGGAGAGGTGAGTCACAGTGTGTCCAACAGGAAAGCGGAGATGGAAGCGCGACGGAAGGCAGAGGAAGCCGAGCGGCTGCGACAGGAAGAACAGGATCGGCTGCAGGCGCTGCAGATGCAGCAGCAGCTCGAGCAGGCCGCGCAGGCCGACCGGGACAGCAGGGAGAGGTGAGTCACAGTGTGTCCAACAGGAAAGCGGAGATGGAAGCGCGACGGAAGGCAGAGGAAGCCGAGCGGCTGCGACAGGAAGAACAGGATCGGCTGCAGGCGCTGCAGATGCAGCAGCAGCTCGAGCAGGCCGCGCAGGCCGACCGGGACAGCAGGGAGAGGTGAGTCACAGTGTGTCCAACAGGAAAGCGGAGATGGAAGCGCGACGGAAGGCAGAGGAAGCCGAGCGGCTGCGACAGGAAGAACAGGATCGGCTGCAGGCGCTGCAGATGCAGCAGCAGCTCGAGCAGGCCGCGCAGGCCGACCGGGACAGCAGGGAGAGGTGAGTCACAGTGTGTCCAACAGGAAAGCGGAGATGGAAGCGCGACGGAAGGCAGAGGAAGCCGAGCGGCTGCGACAGGAAGAACAGGATCGGCTGCAGGCGCTGCAGATGCAGCAGCAGCTCGAGCAGGCCGCGCAGGCCGACCGGGACAGCAGGGAGAGGTGAGTCACAGTGTGTCCAACAGGAAAGCGGAGATGGAAGCGCGACGGAAGGCAGAGGAAGCCGAGCGGCTGCGACAGGAAGAACAGGATCGGCTGCAGGCGCTGCAGATGCAGCAGCAGCTCGAGCAGGCCGCGCAGGCCGACCGGGACAGCAGGGAGAGGTGAGTCACAGTGTGTCCAACAGGAAAGCGGAGATGGAAGCGCGACGGAAGGCAGAGGAAGCCGAGCGGCTGCGACAGGAAGAACAGGATCGGCTGCAGGCGCTGCAGATGCAGCAGCAGCTCGAGCAGGCCGCGCAGGCCGACCGGGACAGCAGGGAGAGGTGAGTCACAGTGTGTCCAACAGGAAAGCGGAGATGGAAGCGCGACGGAAGGCAGAGGAAGCCGAGCGGCTGCGACAGGAAGAACAGGATCGGCTGCAGGCGCTGCAGATGCAGCAGCAGCTCGAGCAGGCCGCGCAGGCCGACCGAGACAGCAGGGAGAGGTGAGTCACAGTGTGTCCAACAGGAAAGCGGAGATGGAAGCGCGGCGGAAGGCAGAGGAAGCCGAGCGGCTGCGACAGGAAGAACAGGATCGGCTGCAGGCGCTGCAGATGCAGCAGCAGCTCGAGCAGGCTGTCACGGAGTGACATTTTTATATTTAATATTCAAAGATTAATGATGAGATGATTTAAAAAACAGAAAGGCAAAAACGGCATAGTGTAGTACTGTCTTAAAAAGTCAACACAGCATCTGAAAGGCAGTCTCAAATAGCTTTAATTGCGTTGTATTGAACCTGTGGTCTGTGTTGTCAGCTTAGGGGAAAATCCTATTTTTAAGGATAAAACTGCGTTAATTCTACTTGGGTAGCAATCCAACATTTAATAGATATATAGGGGTTGTTGTTAAACTTAATGAATGAAATTGTGGAAATAGTGTCTATTTCTAGACCAAAGGATAATTACGAAGAATTAAAAATACTACAGTTAGTTTCCTATAACTTAATGTTAGTAAGAGTCAATTAGTTGAGATAAAAATTAAAGGACAATATTCGGGGATGTAGAATTTATTCCACTGCAATACTAGAGATAAGGTCTGAGGCCAGGTGGCTTTCCTGGATGCGACCATTTTGAATTTGCTGTCGACAGAGTAGCAGCTTGGTGAAGGAAGTTTTTCTGACCCATTGGAGGTCATCATTTTGGGAGCTGATTCCGTACCGGTGTCCTGAAAGGGAGAAAAAACAGGAATTCAGCGAGGTGGGAGCTTTCACAATATGAAGAGCTAAGAAAGTTATAGTTCACTATTGGTAAGATAAATTTGCACCTTTTTGGTAGTATCTCAGGTCAGCTTGTAGTACAGGTCCAATGGAACCAATTTTATTATTTTCAGTGAGACGGGAAGATCCAGTTTGGATAAATTTAAAGACCAGGTTCTTTGTTTGAAGAGTGCATGGTAGCTTGTCCACCTTTCTCTTCACCTTTGGAACCGGCGAGTCGCCGCACGGTGTTTCTCCAGTGCGCGCCCGGTAATCCACAACTTCCTCGAGCTGAAGGTCGGTGAAACATTTGTTTTCATAGTAGGAGTCTGCCATTCTGCGGTTCCCTGGAAAGATAGGTTAAATAATATGAAAGACTGTTCCAATTTAAATACATATGAAAGTTAATTTCTGGTACTATAACTTAGGTACTAAGACCTTTAGATAGGAAAGATAATCTGGTTAATTCGTGATTTAGAATCCGTATACGACCCAAGCTTTAAGCTGAGCAAAACAAATACAGGAATTACCCAGATTACTAGAAATACAGACATAGTGTTGCATAAGAAAGTACACCTAAAGAGAGGAAATAAAGTGTGCCACATATGTACTAACCTGTTTTCTTTTTAATCCCAAAAACTTCCCATGACTGGTGCAGCGTTTGTTTACATCTTTTTAAACACCTTTGTATAGTTTTCATTTTCTCACATATCCCTGATGATTGCAGCTCCTTTTGAGCTTTAGCCGAGCATAAGCAAACCGGCCAGGTGATAGTTGGCGCCCACAGGTAGATTTGAGTAGTTTTTTTTATAGCAAATTTTGAGCACATTTTTTTGTAAGCACTTAGTGGTGGGAAGTTAGCTCATAGTACCAGAAACAGTAAATTTTTGTCATATTTATAGACATTTAAGTAATTATTGTGATTTTTTTGTCCAGTTTTCCATATTGAAGAGGAAAATCTCTGAATTTACAATATTTGGTCATAACCAATAACTTATAAGGAATTTATTTATGCTGATCTGTCAAAATTGACACATGTACTTAGGATTGTCTGGTTCTAAGCTAGATTTACATTCAAATACTAGATTTTGAACACTAAACATTTACATTTGTATAAAATAGCAAAAGTGTGCTAAAACTAAGGACAAGGGAATAAGCTTTGTAATAAGCAAACCTTATTGGGTTTGCAGGAATAAAATACTAAATAGGATATAGGAAATTAAAATTTTCAAATAAAAAAAAAATCATTGCAGTGTAAGTTGAAAGGAAGAGATTTTTGTAGAATTTTCAGTGCATTTGATATCTGTAAATTTAAATTTTGGTTGAAAAGGAAACAACTACAATGTACACATGAAATAGAGTTTAATTTAAGAACTAATAATATAGACAGTCACACATATAATAAGTTATATTACCAGACAGTTATAAAGGTTTTAAAAGAAAAATCAGACCAGTCACAAAGTCACAATAGAACATTAAAAATGGAACACAGCATTCAATTTCATAGCTTATTAAAGGATGAATTAATTTATGAAGTACAGATTAGATCTGAAACACCAGCTAGCACGGTTGATGCCTTGAGAAAGCAACTCAGAGGTCTTTTAGTTGAAAGCACCAAGTGAAGCAATTCTGGAAACAGAACTGCCGAATGAAGCAGAACTCAACACAGTCTCCAACAAAATAACTGACTTATCAACAAGCGTCGATAGGTATGTCAGACAGAGGGACAGGCATTCTTTAAGTCGAGCGAAGGCATTAGGAAACCATTTGTTTCACCGCTTGGTTAGGATCCATTCCGATTTAAATCCGGAGTTTCTTGTCATAAAGTCAGATTTGCAGGCTAGGCTGGAAGTTTTATTGTCAAGGATTGATTCTCCAAATCCAAGTCCAGGGGTGATTGGTGGTAACTCTGAAACAATTACAACAGGGGTAAGGGATTTACAGGTAACTTGTTCTGGTGATCAGAATATTTCAAAGTGGCCAACTAGATTTAATAGAACAACGGATCCACATTCATTTTTAGAGCGTGTCGAGGAGTTGAAGGAGGCAGATGGAGTTACAGATGCTCGTTTATTCAGCGCAGCTCCTCATTTATTTGTGGATTCTGGTTTAGTTTGGTACCGCGGAATAAAAAACACAGTTGCATGCTGGAGCGAATTAAAAGCACTATTGTTGGAGGAATTTGATCCCTGTGATTATAATTACAGGCTAATGTCGGAAATTAGGTCGAGAACACAGGGTGAAAATGAACCAATACATTTATATTTTGCTGTCATGTCAGGAATGTTCGCTAGATTAAAGTCTGCTTTGCCGGAGGAGGCAAAGCTGGAAATTTTGTTGCACAACATACGCCCACAATTTGCACAGCAATTAGCATTGGTTCCTATTACTACTATACAGGATCTCAAGGGCTATTGTCGAAAACTGGAAGCTGCAATGCAGCGGTCTAAAATGTTTACAGATCCGCCTAAGGTTTCAGCAAATACTCTTTGTAGTGAATTTGCTTTTAAGGGTAAACAAAGTCAAGTTAGTTCTGTATCTTTTAAACAGAACTCACCATTGAATTCAAGCATAAACAAAGCAGGTTCGTCTTCATCATATCAACAACGTCATTCACACCCGGTTGAGAAAAAGCAAACGAAGTTTTCGCAGCATTCGGGAAATGGTCCGGTTTGTTATAAGTGTGGCAAATCCTCACATAACTTTAGATTGTGTAACGCAAAGCCAGATAAGAGTTTAATTAGATGTTTTGGTTGCAATAAGCCAGGGGTCATTCGTCCTCATTGCCTCATTGCCTCAGTGTCAAAGTACAGATTCAAAAGGGAGCGTTCAAAAACAAACACAATCGAGTACAAAAAACTAGTAAACTCGAGCAGGCCGCGCAGGCCGACCGGGACAGCAGGGAGAGGTGAGTCACAGTGTGTCCAACAGGAAAGCGGAGATGGAAGCGCGACGGAAGGCAGAGGAAGCCGAGCGGCTGCGACAGGAAGAACAGGATCGGCTGCAGGCGCTGCAGATGCAGCAGCAGCTCGAGCAGGCCGCGCAGGCCGACCGGGACAGCAGGGAGAGGTGAGTCACAGTGTGTCCAACAGGAAAGCGGAGATGGAAGCGCGACGGAAGGCAGAGGAAGCCGAGCGGCTGCGACAGGAAGAACAGGATCGGCTGCAGGCGCTGCAGATGCAGCAGCAGCTCGAGCAGGCCGCGCAGGCCGACCGGGACAGCAGGGAGAGGTGAGTCACAGTGTGTCCAACAGGAAAGCGGAGATGGAAGCGCGACGGAAGGCAGAGGAAGCCGAGCGGCTGCGACAGGAAGAACAGGATCGGCTGCAGGCGCTGCAGATGCAGCAGCAGCTCGAGCAGGCCGCGCAGGCCGACCGGGACAGCAGGGAGAGGTGAGTCACAGTGTGTCCAACAGGAAAGTGGAGATGGAAGCGCGGCGGAAGGCAGAGGAAGCCGAGCGGCTGCGACAGGAAGAACAGGATCGGCTGCAGGCGCTGCAGATGCAGCAGCATGTTTCTTCTACTGACCTCAAGAAACAAGATTTTTTGTCCCGTTAAAGATTTATTGGTCGACCTCAGAACCTGGGTGTTACTATGTTATACTTGTCTACAGGCTGGAACAGGAACGACGTGACCACGAAATGGCGGTCCGCCTCGCCAAGGAGACCAACGGACACGTCGAGGGCTCCCCGCCGCAGTTACGCAGGTACCGTGTCCGTCTGTACATACACACAAACATACTTTACTTGTCTGTCGTGTAGCCCCACAGACCGACAAGACGAGCAGCTAATGCCCTAGGGCTGCTGCATTAGAACACATGAAAAAAAAATCTTTACTTAACGACAATACTAGCTGCCCACCACACGAGAACAATTTGCAATGATATTTAAACCAACTAGGGTAAATTGCCTATTACTGGCCACCCAATATATAGAAAGCAATGAATGCTGTGAGCATTTTGAACAAAATTATAGTAACGAATTACCGTATTATCTGGACTTCTAGAGTATTGTCGAAGTAATCCTAATAAAGAGCATCAGTCAAAAATGTATGGCTGGTAAGTGGCCAGTTATTGACAATTTGCCCTATCAGAGGGAATAGAGTAGAGTTTGTTATTTTTTTAATCGAATGAAACAAAACAAACGCGGTTCTGTTCCAATTTTAAGTGATATAAAATCCAATTGAAGAGCAGGCCTTTTAATAGGCCTTTGAGCGGCTAGACGATAATACAACATAATAGGTATATGTAAAATTATATTCATTTAGGAAAACTCCTTTCTTTGTTTTTGCATACTAATTTGATCAATTTATTCGCATTTGAAGTCTGTGTCATAGTTTAGTCAACTAATGACGGCATGTGTGTTTGTTCAGTCACGTGCGTAATATGGATCGATGTAAACGTGTCAATATGCAAATATCACACGAAACATAGTACCGTAAAATGGGGTTGCTTTAAGAAAAAATGGGGCTACTTTGATCATTTAGAATGTAGTATAAAATTAAGAAATTATTTATAATTAAGAAGATTTAATCGAGTATCAAGATAGATAACTAATATATTCACTGCCACAGTTGACCCACAAGTAAAAGCAATGAGTTCAGAGATAAACTTATTTGATCAATGTCGCCCCCGGAATCAAAGTAACCCCATTCCACCGGTAATTACATACGCAGATATTCATAGACAAAGTAGGTATGGTGGTATTTTTCTGCGAGTCATATTTGCGTAGAATGTGTTTCATTCATGATATTAAAACAGGAATAAAATTAAAAGAAAATAAAGATACATAAAAACGTATATTGTAACAGAAAGGTTTTATTACAGAAATTTATACTAAAATGCAACAGGTAGTAGATTATTTTAAGTGCATAGGATTATATACTGTGTTATAAATAATGTTGAACTTTATTAAACGACAATGTTTTATGAAAACAAACGTCAGTCGCACGTCGCGCCATTCTTCCTGTAAATAGCTTGACACGACCTACGGCGACACCACAATCAAATAATCACGAGCAGTACATTGACTTCACACAAACGTCTGAATCAGCCTACACACGTTCATCATTCTTAGACACACCCTATTCAGTAGTTAGAGTCTAGCCAAGGAAAGACGAGCCTAGAAAAGAGTGGCAAATTTATTAAAACAGCGTTTTGCAACAGCGTGTATAACGCTATAATATAATAATGATACTTGAACAACTATTATTTTTCTTCAATTCAAAAAATGCAACTGAGTAAGCAGCAGGAAGATAATTTAACTTTTAATGATATTCTTTAATGTGAATAAAATTTGCTGTAAACCACCCTAATTTATTATGGAACAGTTAGTTTCTTAGTTAGCGTATCAAGTATCAAGATAAGGACATTATACTAATTTAAGACGTTTGACACATTTGACAATGATATTACAGTTGCCATATAAATTTCAGGCTCATCTTTCCCTGGTTAGACTCTATTGTGCCTTAAATATACGTTAATATCAGTATCTGGCCAGGAAGTGACAGTATTCCGCATAGATATTTGCCACTTTTCCTAAAACCTTGTAACTTATAATAAAAGCCTCTTTTCAACTTATTTTATTAGGAGGAGACTTCCGCTTGTATTAAAGGTTCCATGCTTTTTGAGAAATGGGCCCGCGTATAATAAAGTTACTTATTTCCGTGAGATGAAGAGAAATATAGAAAGAATAAACAGAAAAGCCCTAGCACGATAGGTTTTATGTCACGTATGTTTAGGGCCTCAAGAGAGCCAAGCAGCAAACACGCTATTTAACGCTTAGCGAGAGTACCTGAATAGAGTTGTCATAAAAAATAGTGTTCTTGGGACATACCCCAAATTAAGTTGGTTTAAGCTGCTGAGTTAAGCCCAACAAGGTGGACTGATGACCTGGTAAAGGTCGCGGGAGTCCGCTGGATGCGGGTGGCGCAGGACCGGCCATTGTGGCACTCTTTGGGGGAGGCCTATGTCCAGCAGTGGACGTCTTTCGGCTGATATGATGAAGCTGCTGAGGGGTGATACTCGTACCACTTTAATTGAAATACTTTGAAATTTCATGACAGTCGATGTGAAAGCCAGGCGTTTGTTGGGAGTGAATATACTGCGAATGACAACAGTATTGTGACGATAGTAAGTATTATTTGTTTGCACAGTTTCCCATCAATGGACACAGTGAATGGAGAGAATAAGTTGAACAGGTATTCAGTGAGACTAACGTTTCCTTCTATGCACGCCCGCTATGTCTTATCATTCGTTTTCAATCATTATAGAGTATAGATATCTATAGATGAGCTATGGTAATAATACTACTACGACCGAGTGAGATGGTACTATACAAATTATAATTAGTGTGATAGAAAGGGATTAAATTCGTTGTCCTTGTTATAGTTCCACTTTTTTTGTTTGCCAGAACTGAGTTACAGCTTGCGGCAAATAAACCATAACCCGCCCAAATTAAGTAGGGTTTGTGGTAAGCTGTCAGCCATTTTAAGACCAGTTCTTAATTTAGCTACTTTTGCCTTTCGGTCCTTATGGCGACACTCTTATAGCTCCTCTATAGATATCTAAACTCTTAAGTTATAGAGTATAGAATAGAATTGAAAAGCTTTATTCAACATCACATTACACGAAATTATAATTAAAGATACATGTGAACCTTAAGATTAGACTCGTATATTGTGGCTATTGATATCAGAAGAATACAACGCATCCAGCCCAACTAGGAGGATAGTTTTTATCGGCACGTTTTACGGGCCAAATGTATTGAAACGTCACATAAAAGGTAACGATTAAATGTATCATGCTACTAGGCCAAACGCGGAAGTAGGTATTTCCAGTGACTTGTGACGTGTACACTACAAGGCAAAGATTTCGTTGCGCAGCGCGTACGTCACATGAAAATGTGCATGACATTTGACATTGACGCGCTGCGCTGACCTCAGTCAGTATGCTGCAACGACTTACGTCGTTGTCTCTGGACTTAAGTAAACTGAGATTTTCAATATCTCAATATGCATTCGAAAGAGGTTTTCCAATGGACTTGAGTGTGTAATTTTCAATTTTCTTTACTCTATGATATTGCCTATGGACGGCGATATTGGTATAAGTCTACTCGTACTGTATAATATATTGACTATAGTGTGTCGTTCCTTTATGACCCTAGGTGAACAAAATATAAATAGTATCATACACATATGGGGCTGTCCATATATTACGTCGTTTCAAAATTGGAGAGGGGGAGGGATCTGACCATTGGATGAGGAATTAACAGGATGATGATACGGGGGGAGGGGTCCTTTTTGTAAGGTAATTTCTAAAGACGTGTAAGGGTAAACCCATACAAACTTCCATCCCCTAATTTGAATAAATGGTGGGGGGTGATTTACATAAAATCCGGAAATATGTTATAACAAGGAGTCCCTATATCAATTTTCAGACCCCTAGCATCAAAATTTGCGGAAGTCTCATACAAAATTCTATCCCCAAGATTAAGGGGTTGGGGGTAAAAGTTCCGATTTTTGGATTGTGTAAATTAGCACACAACTAGTATTCACTAGCTTACATACCAAATTTCAGCTTTCTAGGACTTCAGGAAGTACCCTAGAGGTTTTGATGATCAACGTGAGTGAGTGGGCGAGTGAGTCAGTGAAATCGGCGTTAAAATCTAAAGTATAAGAGCTATGCAATTGAAAATGTTTTTAATAAGTCCACTACTGACATCATATCCCGAGAATGTTGTTTATCTGATACAATCACAACCCAAGTTATGAGGGTTCAAAAAAAACGACGAAGCGCTTCGAGAAAAGGTAGGTAGTTGCGCTTCGCTTGGTTCCGTTGATTATGGTTGATTGACCTATGTTATTTCGAACATAAAATTAATATTTCACAAAAAAGGAACACGTTAATCGTGATGGTTTATTTATTCATTTTTAGTTAAGTTTTAGGGGTCAAAAAGTAGCCGAAAAAACCTCGCGTGATTTGTGCACAAGCCCTATCTCATATTGACGACCGGTTAGTCTAGTGGGTAGTGACGCTGCCTACAAAGCTGAAGGTTCTGGGTTCAAATCCCGGTATGGGGACATGAATATTTGTGCTGCGTCTTGGATGTTTTCTATGTATTTATATATATTAAATATATCGTCGTTTAGTACCCATAACACAAACCTTATGGAGCTTACTATGGGGCTAGTTAGATTTGTGGAAGATTGTCCCCTAATATTTATTTATTTAATACTAGTTTCCACCCGCTACTTCGTCTCCGTAAACCCGGGATAAAAACTATCCTATATTTTAATCCAGGCTATAAACTATCTTCGTGCAAAATTTAATCCAAATCGGTTCAGCCGTTTAAGCGTGATTGAGTAACAAACATCCAGACATCCAAATATCCAAACTTTCACATTTATAGTATAGGATCATAGTTTTCCAGCCAAGTCTGGCCTATGAGGGAACGCAACTATAGCCAAATGATTGAAAACGAAATATTCTCTACTGACACCTACTAACTCACTGCTAACTTTATACCGCTTGTTTCTACTATTTGGCATGGACTGTACGTAACTTAGTTATACATTAATTAGATTATTTTGAAAAGTAACTAAAACTGTTAATCAAATTAACATTATATTCCTAATATATATTTGAAATTATTCTCAAAGTACAAAATACAAGCATGAGAGGAATTACCGTGTCTTATTGTACAGTCAAAAACGCTATTATATAAAACATTTGTTCATGACTATAAAGTTGTGCACAGATATTGCAGATAATAATGTTGTTGTTGACTGTACAGTTGGTGACAGACCCGACAGTCATAAAAAAAAGCACTGGCATTTAACATCCGGGGCCCATTGCATAACAATTTACAGCGTAAAGAAGAAGTCTATAAAAGTATGCAATAGGCCCCCATTTGCGATGGTTTTTTTTTTAATATTTTTAAACTGTTTTTTGCCGTGCTACGTGAAGTAATTTGACTTAGTTTATTGTACGAGTTATTGCATGCGTCTTGACTTGCATCTTGCTTCTACTTTGAATTAGTTTTGCACTGACGGCTTGGGCACGACTTCCAGCGGCGCCATACGTGTGAGCGAGAGAGAACGAGCGTGGCCACTCGCTCACACCCATGGCGTGGCGCTGCCGCTGCCGTCGCCATCACATACATCGGTACACTATAGGTGTTCAAAAATATCGGCACATGCACCCTAATGCCTTGAAAATAGAGGTGTGTTCCGATGTTTGTGAGTTGCTTGTTTGCTCCGATGTATGTGATGGCGACTGTACAGTCATCGGCATAAATATATGATGGAACAAAGGCCTCAAAAATATCTGATGACAACTCTATTCCTAGAGCCGTAAGAGCGTGTCAGATATTTTTGCGGCCTTTGATTCATCATTATATTGATGCCGGTGACTGCAATTGTGGCCGAGCGCCAAGCGCGCTGCATTTAAACTGGACATGACTGTAGTTTACGATTGTACAGTTTTTTTGTTACCTAATATAATAAAATGTGTAGTGTATTCAGAACGATATGATGTAGGTATCTTATTTTAACATCATCATCATCATCTTTATTGTAAAAATATAGCATTTATCCAAGTTGTCCTTTGGATTATAATTAAAATTGAAAGTGATTTACGACTTTAAACGAAAGTGTATCCCTGTTTATGACATACAATGTAGAGTATGATGATGATGATGTACTAGTAATTCTCCTACCATTCAATTTGTTATTTTACGAGTGAGTGTTCAATCTATATTGTTACCAGTAGAATAATCAAAATGACACATTATCATTGTAGATTTTCGCAGCTAATCATAGTAAAAATGCATGAAAACTCATGTCAGCTTTATCCCAACGTGATACGGTTCAGTTTCGTATAACACTTGCTCCAAATTATAGATCAGAGCGAGTTAGAATGCAGCAAGCGATGCAAGGGAAGCAAAAACACGACCTCTCCAAGTGGAAATATTCAGAACTCCGGGACACTATCAACACTTCGTGCGATATCGAGCTTCTAGAGGTGAGTGACATGTGTAGAAAACAAATAAGTTTCTGGCCAAAATTTCATCTTCCGTACCCAAAGGGTAAAACGGGACCCTATTAATAAGACTCCGCTCAAAGGCGTTCTCCATTGGGCCGGCCCATATACGCTCTCTGCTGCACTGCACGATCGTCTCCCATCATCTCCACCTGGAGAGGATGGGACCACCTAGCTGAGCCAGCGGAGTCGTGTTGCCTTGACTTCGCCAATTATGTTCGGCATGGCTATTAGTGCTTCCAGCTTCCTATTTTTCCTCCCTATTATACAAATTGTTTTTCCGACATAGGCATGCCGCCACGAGTTCCACAGACGCCTGAAGGTGTACCACGCGTGGAAGGCAAAGAACGCACGCAAGACCACCATGAACGAGCAGGAGCGAGCGCCGCAAAGCATCATGGACGCAGGTGGGTGAAATATATATTTTTTTTACACAACGACGGTGGCAAACAAGGTTACGGCCTGCCTGATGTTAAGCTGGTACCGTCGCCTATGGCTACTTGTGATTCCAGAAGAATCACAAGCGCGTTGCCGACCCTTTATTCACTTGAGGATTCGCTGTGTTGGCAGATAGAGACATGCAGGTCCCTCACTCCCAACACAGCACACCCTAGGGAGCTCTGGCGACCTTACTCACCACCAGGAACACAACACCACATGCTTCATAGCATGCATACATATAGCAACACTACAAAGCAGTGGTGCTATTATGGCTGCGGTCTTCTGTAAGGTGGAGGTACTTCCCCAGTTGGGCTGCTCCACATACAAGCGAGATGACATTCCGCTGTGCCCTACCTCTCTTTGAAATAAAATATGTATATATAGATATAAATAGATGGTAGGTAGAATGGATGCTAGGTGGTATAAGTACATATAAATTAGTAGTCCAGTAAAGTCCAGCTTTGTTCAGCCTCAAGGCATACAAAGATCTTATGACTAAACATGTTCAATATTGCAGATTATAGCTGTCATTTAAGTATTCGTTGACTGAGTAGTAAGATCTTTCCTTGATATCAATAGGTAGATTATTAAAAAAAATCGGAGGCATTCTTATAATATTATTTGACATAAGTCTTATTTTAGATGGGGCTGTACACAACTTGTTTTGTAATCTTCTGCTTGAAAAATACTGAAACTCATTAGGATTTGTTTTGACAAACAAAGCTACTTGAAATATATACATATAAACTAGGGAACGTGAAAATGTTTAGGTCTCCGAAGTGAGTTTTACATGAATCCATGGGCCGTAGGCCACGTACTGCTCTTATGCATTTTTTCTGTGCACTAAAGACTAATTCCCGATCAGTAGAGTTACCCCAGAATATTACCCCACATCTTAGTGTTGAAAAGACGTATGCATGGTATGCAGTCAATTCCGCTGATTCGCTATCTTTCTTAGCACATACAAGGCATACGAAAGGCTACTTTCTTGCATACAGTTTCAATTTGTTTTTTCCATGACTGACTATGAACCAATACTCAGGCTAAGAAATTTATGTCTCTGTCTGAATATTAACATCTTAATAATTAACCTTACGGTTTCGTACACTATTGCGTCTCTGTTTGAAATTCATGATATGCGTCTTGGATAGATTCACTTTAAGCGTATTAGACGGGAGTTCCGTTTATTTCTGACTAAAGTGTTTCGGGTTGTTTGTCATTAAATATGATAGTACTGTCATCGGCAAATAAACCCATGTGGTATTTAGTAATTTTTAGTAGATCAGTATATTATTATTTTATTTATTTATTAAGTAACAAACAGTCACATATGGTTACATTTGACACAGTAAAAGGTAGTAAATTGTGGACTTACAGTTTCCTAAAAATAACAAATGGCTCCCTTGAGAGACGCCGTATCGATTTTTTTCTTGAACTTGATGAGTAAATAATCTCTTCCTTAGATTTTGAGTTTTGAGTCAATTTGTAATTCGTGTCACGTCACTTGTTTCCTGTTACTAAGATAAGATTTGATAAGTTCATGGATTTTTCCCCTAATTCCATATTTATAAATTCTCTCCTCAAAATTAAGATAACCTGCGATAACTTTGATGAAGTAATACGCAGTTGTTATACGTTGAAAAAAATTGTTAACTCTTAATTTGATGAGATGATAACGACGAAAAAAACGCCAAAAAACGCTGATTATTCACTCGGGTACAAGTTGGATTGATCAACATTTTTTGGTTGTTTTTTAGTTTTCTCGTCAATATGAAACGGCTTCAATTCAATTCAATTTATTTTACATAAAAACATGGTGTACATAAGGGTATTACAATTAAAACAAAGTATTACATGTTTTGCTGCTAGTGCAACACGTAAAATTGTTGCTTTATAACATTAATTCCCGGCATGATTAGGATAAATCCCAAGTAGGAAGTTAATAATCATCACAAAAACGTACTCTTTTATGTTTTATACTCTAAAAACCACAGTATAGGAAGCATCGCAGCGGGCGTAACATTTTATTACTTACTTTTATTATCGGTCACTTTCGCAGTCACATACTTACTCGTTAGAATGTTTGATTAGTGATAAATTGGCAACCATCTTAGCTTTGCAGGAAACGTAATTATGGCAAGGGGTCGTCCAGTCCATTAATATAAGGCCTTTTTTGACATTATCTGACCCCTCCCTCCCCGGTGAGATGTCGTGAGATTTGATCCCCCTCCCCTAATCTCACGTGAGATTTAAAATAATTTACTTTGAAAACAAAGTTTTAACCGACGAAAAATCAATCATCCCCTATTTTCCTACCCTTAGGGTTGTTTTTTTTTTTCCAAATGTATATGGGACCAACTTCGGGGTATACCCTTTCCAATAAAAAAATAATTATCAAAATCGAACTACTCTGTAAAAAGTTATGCGTGGTCATACATAAAAAAAAAAAAAACTCCTCCGTTTTTTTCGTCGGTTGAAAAATAGGTAGAATTGAGGCCGAGGTTGGTAGATAGGTAGAAAGGAGGCAAAATAGGTTAGTAGATCTACCAAAAAAAATATAAATGGGACAACACTTGGTCGCGCTACTCTGTTTCTTGCGTTAAAAAAAATTACGTGATATTTGCCGAAACCTCCTCTCCCCAAAGTAAGATTAGGTGAGATTCGGCTCGACCCCCTCTTCTTCCCTTGAACGCATCACGTAATTAATGGTCGCCCCCCAACTAGCTACAAGAAAAAGTCGATATTCCCATTTGCGCAACGCATTCCCTCAACCTTCCCTGCTCACTGCGAGTATTGAACGAGGTATTAAATCCTTGTACTTACAGCCAAGGCCCCTCGGCTGCCCTCGAAGGGCGACGTGCTCGGCGCGCGTCACCGCTACTTCCGCATCCCGTTTGTGCGGCCCTCCGCCGCCGCCGCCGACCGGCGCGGCTGGTGGTACGCGCACTTCGACGGACAGTACGTCGCGCGACAGATGGAGCTGCATCCCGACAAGGCGCCCGTGCTGCTGCAGAGCGGTGAGACACACACACACACACACACACACACACACACACACACACACTAACACACACACACACGTATACCAGAGAATTTGATAGTTGGCGACCGTGACAGGACTTTCGTATGAGACTGCACATCAAAAATTTTATTTGGCTACGACTTCGGCAGCGGTGCGCAATATGTAGGAGCGACAGATTGGACCGCGATCGCTGCCGGTATTGCCGCCGCTCGAAGCTCTAAAGTCCCTTTTCTTTACGAACTTTACATTTTATCGACTATATACGGCTGCAGAGTGGCAACGTGTATTCATACTACAAAAGCGTGCCGTACGTATTATCTCATTTGTCCCTCCACGCACTTCAGCTCAAAATCTCTTCAGAGAAAACCATATACTCACCCTGCCCTCGCAGTACATATATGACGTCGCTAAATTCGTCAAAGAAAACATTGACACGTTTCCCCGCAAAAAGATAACTCGCACAAGACAGGGGTCCCTGAACCAGCTCCTCACACAAACCACTCGACTGACCAAGTCAAGTAAAATCATCTCTCACGTGGGGCCAAAAGTATTTAACAAACTACCAGTAAATGTAAAATGCGCGGGTAGTAACTCAACCTTTTTAAGAAAATTAAAATCTTGGCTCCTAACCCACTCTTTTTATGACATCAAAGATTTTTATGAGTTACCACAACAATAATGTAATATGTTAAACACACCTAGTTTATAAATTTAATTTAATCTACTTAAACAATAATGACATGTAATATTTATAATATTATAAATAAATGACTTATGACTTATAATGGAATCTCCCGTCCCGCCTCGATGAAAATCCACACAATTATTTAACCTAATGTATAATGAAACCATGAGGAGGCGCCTGTGCCCAGCAGTGGGACGAATATAGGCTGATGACGATAATAATGAAACCTTATGTGTTCAGGCGTGGATGACATGCAGATGTGCGAGCTGAGCCTGGACGAGACCGGGCTCACGCGCAAGCGCGGCGCCGAGATTCTCGAGCACGAGTTCGAGAGAGAGTGGGCGCGGCACGGCGGCGCGCCGTACAACAACAGATAGGTAAGTGCGCCTTACGACAACAGAGGTATGTGCGCCTTACAACAACACATAGGTATGTGTGCGCTACAACAACAGATAGGTGCGCCGTACAACAACAGATAGGTAAGTGCGCCTTACGACAACAGAGGTATGTGCGCCTTACAACAACACATAGGTATGTGTGCGCTACAACAACAGATAGGTGCGCCGTACAACAACAGATAGGTAAGTGCGCCTTACGACAACAGATGTATGTGCGCCTTACAACAACATATAGGTATGTGTGCGCTACAACAACAGATAGGTGCGCCGTACAACAACAGATAGGTAAGTGCGCCTTACGACAACAGAGGTATGTGCGCCTTACAACAACACATAGGTATGTGTGCGCTACAACAACAGATAGGTGCGCCGTACAACAACAGATAGGTAAGTGCGCCTTACGACAACAGAGGTATGTGCGCCTTACAACAACACATAGGTATGTGTGCGCTACAACAACAGATAGGTGCGCCGTACAACAACAGATAGGTAAGTGCGCCTTACGACAACAGATGTATGTGCGCCTTACAACAACATATAGGTATGTGTGCGCTACAACAACAGATAGGTGCGCCGTACAACAACAGATAGGTAAGTGCGCCTTACGACAACAGAGGTATGTGCGCCTTACAACAACACATAGGTATGTGTGCGCTACAACAACAGATAGGTGCGCCGTACAACAACAGATAGGTAAGTGCGCCTTACGACAACAGAGGTATGTGCGCCTTACAACAACACATAGGTATGTGTGCGCTACAACAACATATAGGTGCGCCGTACAACAACAGATAGGTAAGTGCGCCTTACGACAACAGAGGTATGTGCGCCTTACAACAACACATAGGTATGTGTGCGCTACAACAACAGATAGGTGCGCCGTACAACAACAGATAGGTAAGTGCGCCTTACGACAACAGAGGTATGTGCGCCTTACAACAACAAATAGGTATGTGTGCGCTACAACAGCAGATAGGTGCGCCGTACAACAACAGATAGGTAAGTGCGCCTTACGACAACAGAGGTATGTGCGCCTTACAACAACACATAGGTATGTGTGCGCTACAACAACAGATAGGTGCGCCTTACAGTAACAGATAGGTAAGCGCGCCTTACATCAACAGATTGGTATGTGCGCCATACAACAACAGATAGGTATGTGCGAGACACTTTTCCATAGGATGACAGCTGCAGGCATATTTATCGTTTACAGCACGGTTAAGCACAATACGGCGTTGGAGCTGTCTCGCGGCGGGATACACTATCGGTCTCTTTCTAATTAGAACATTTAGAAAAAGACGGATTGTCTATCTCACCGCGAGACAGCTCGCGCGTCATCTTATGCTAACCGTGCTGGTGGTGGCTGGCGTATGTGTAGCCCACCCTGGGCAACAAGGCTTAACAAGCCAATAATACATTTACTTTCCAAAACAAAGTTTTAACAGACTTCAAATCAGCAGCCAAATCGCTTCAAGTTTGCCTATAAAATTTGAAGGATTCCTTTGAATTCTACAGGATCCCATAATCAGGCCCCGTAGCATGGATGGCGTTATCACGCGATAAGTGACAGGATAAGCGCGTCGTCTCGTTCTATCGAACGGTGTCAGCCGGTGACGGATTCTCTGTCTTGTCACTTATCGCGTGATAACGCCATCCATGCTACGGGGCCAGAACTGGATTTTGGTGACAACGGGACCAATATGGAAGTGTATGCTTTCAAACAAAGAAAAAAAATTTCAAATCGGTTCATAAAGTACCGGGTTATCGCGTAACAAACACACATAAAAAAATACAGACAAATTGAGAAGGTTCACAAATGGTCGGCTGAGTGTGTCGTCGATGGTACACTTAGTTTAGTGTTAGTAAATTAAGTAGGTAATTTAGTAAGTAGGTAAACACAACAATGTTTGACTTTTGGAAGGGAGCGCACATTCGCCGACAAACTATCAGTTTGGCGAAGCAGAAAGAAATGTACTTGCCATTGTTGTTTTTTTTGAGAATAAATAAAAAAAAAAAAAAAAAAAAAAGAACCTCCTTTTTTTTTTGAAGTCGGTTAATAACATCACTACCGAACGAAATGGTCATATTAAAGTTTTTATAAGTAATACAGTGATGGACATTATAATTTGTTGTCTTTGCCGTAGTTTCACCTCTTTTTGTTTACTTTTTGTTATCAGGGGCAACGCCATCTAGTTCAATTGCCAAAATCACGGAACGTTATAGCTCGAAATCGAATAATATACTTGTCTATCCCCATACTAACTGAAAACTTTGTTTCTTTTGTATTCCAGGTACCCGGCAATCGTCGAGCCTTCGAGAAATCGTGACATAAACAGCGAAACGCAACGCTATATCATAATAATGTAATTAACAACTTTAATACTATCGTCGTAGGGTACACTATAGAACGACACGAAACTTAGTGCTTTTCGATGTGCCTTCACAGGTTCCTAATATCGTAGTGCAATAATTAAGGGTAAGAATTTTGGTAGAATTTTAGTTCTAGAGTTGCATGGAGTCATTATTTGTCGTAGTATTTATTATAGTAGTATGTTTGAACAGTATTTTAAATATTGTAGGTGTAAGGACTATTTCAAATGTGAACAAAAGAGAAAACACACTGTAGAATCACATTCCATTAGGTTTTTTTTTACATTCATGTGTAAAAAGTGTATATTTTTTTATGATGTTGTCTAAATTGTGTCGCTTAATTTAGTACAAAAAATTTGCCAAAGTACAAAAGATGTTTTCTCACGAATAAATGTCTTATATCTTTCTTTCTTTCTATAAGTAAAAGTTATATCATTATTTCTTTCTATAAGTAAAAAATATATCATTTATATTGTCTACCAATACTAAATATGTAAGAACTAATTGGTGAAATACGCATAAAATGTGCTATGCAAGTAATAGTACATTATGATACAAGTGTGCTAAGTTGGTCATTACACTCGAGTCGGTTTTTAAGCCTGAGCCGAAGGCGAAGGCTTAATGGAGACGAGAAGTGTAATGACCAATGCTCACGTGTTTCATACGACGTTTTTCAACACATTTGCGAGGAAAAAATAAAAAAATAAAAAATGAAAATGTTAAAAGATATGTAATGAAAAGGCACTAGTGCGATAATGTAATGTAAAAGTCACGGCATGGGTAATATTCTGCATTATTTTGCTAATATTTAAAAAGATATATAATGAAAAGGCACTAGTGCGATAATGTAATGTAAAAGGCACGGCATGGGTAATATTCTGCATTATCAGTGTAAATACGCTGTAATAAGACCTACTTTACGAGCAGGTGTGTTGAAAAATGCATTACAATATTATAATATATAGGTAACAATAAAGACTCCATGGTAATTTACAAGAACCTACTACTTACCAAGATTCGTATCCTGGTACTTTAATTCAAAATAAGAGGTGGTATCAAACCATTCATTCAAACAAGAAAAACTAGAACATTTGAAAATAACAAAGTCAACGTATTCGATTTTAAATGTTTTTATTTAACTTTGAAGTACAATGAAATAAATGTTTTTTTTTCTCCTGTATATCTTAGATAACGGTGAATACACAAACGTAAACACAAGATGATGAGATCCACCGATGCTATACGGTTCGGCTTTCGTATACATTTGTAGTTATTATCTATAAATTACAATAATTGTAGTTTAATCCTAGGCGAATTTATCGAAATTATTTAAAAACATAAAGATAATTAGGTGCTGGAAAGGAAATAAACAGCTATGTATTAAAATATATTTGATGGGTGATGAATTTTAAAAAATCTACTTACATGTACTTGTAAAGTTTATACTACACTTTGTGTGTGTGATCAATGCAGCAGATATTTGAAGCAGATGAAAGTATTTTAACAGTATTTGTATGTACATTAAAAAAATGCATGTATACATTCCGATTCAAAGACGTTTAGAACTTTTTCTACTATATTTTTTAATTCTTTTAATTATGAAGTACAATTGTACATATATACTGAGTGCCTTTAAGTGTTTAGCCAGAATACATGTGTATTTATGTAATGTCTATGCTTTACCAAATAAAAGTAAGATGTGAATTTATTTACGTTTTTTATTCCCCGTGCGGGAATTGCACTACTCCTTAATTTTTCCCAGTGGGTGTCGTAAAAGTAGACTATAACGGGATCGGGTTGAGGAATGTTGAAGACGACAGGCAGCAAGCTGTCCCTACAAGTCCTACAACCGTCTTTAAACCCACAATTGCTAGGAGTGGCACTGAGAATTACATTTAAACCTATACTTCGCAAATAAAAAAAAAACGTGAGTTCTAGCCTGATTTGCAACTTGTACAGAAAAAATGAGATAATTTTAAAAATAACGAAATCACTACGCGTGCCTATAAAATTTGAGGGTTGCCCTCAATTTTCCTGGGATAGGTACAGTCAGGGGTAGTAATATACGTACATAAATAAGGACATACATATATCTGTACAGGACTCTATTGTCAATGTCATAAAGGTGTGTACAGATATTTATGCCCTTATTTATTACGTATATTATTAATCCTGACTCACCTGACTGTATCATCAGATCCTGACTTGGTGATAATGGGACCACCTCAAGAGCATAAGTGCCTACTCATTCGAATATAACTAGAATTTTGTAAATTCATACTTGACAGAAAAACGATTAACCTAGGTAAATAAAAAATATATACAGTGGGTCATAGAACCTCCTCCTTTTTTAAAGTCGGTTAGAAATTAGAATAGCGCTGTACAGCCAGCACTTTAGAGGTTCGATATACAACACCTACATAACCTAAGAAATCTGAAAACGTGCGGAATATATCATATTTTATTAGAAGTCATCTCAGGAGGTTAATTGCTGGGGTCAAGACGCAAACGATTGAATCTTTGACACTACCAACAGCCAAGGTTATTGACTCGATTATCCAAGTAACTATAACTCGCTACCCAGAGCAATTAACATCTTGGTTGAAACGTAATCACAACATAATTAAATTGCAGATTTGCACGTTGTAGTAACGAAGTCAAACTGACGCTTTTTAAAGCCAACAGTCAGACGTTCTACACGTGCAGTCTGTGGGCGAGATTTACACAGAAGGCAATACCTATACCTATATAACGCATTGCGCGTTCAATACAACAACATCCTTAGAATGATGTTCAGGCTGCCGAGGCACTGCAGTGGATCAGGAATGTTCGCTGAGGCACGAACGGATGATTTTTAAGAGTTGTTAGTTTTTTTTTGCCTGAAACACAGGGTCCTAGTTCAGGCACGTGTTATTTGCCCCTAATATTAAGCTCCTAGTCTATAGTAAATACTGATGTACATTATGTTTTATCAATAAATTATTATTATTATTATGTATCTCCGATTTAAATTCACGGGACAAAGCCCGGTCATTTGGAAGGCGTGCGTGGGGATATAGATCCAACACGTAGAGGCCCTATGGAGACGAAGTTTAATGTGATGTAGTACACCTGCTAGAACCCATTCACGGGTACATCGGTAGATACCTGTGAACCGGTCCCAACAGGCGTTGGGGCTATTGTGGGTGAAATGGATAGAGAACTGGGTCTATGGTGATGAGATTTGGGTGGGCAATAAAATTGGGCTATTGCATAGAGGTCCGGACACCTGCCATAACATTGTAATTTACAAGGTTATCGACGCAGGCGGTGACTAGCCACTCACTTATAAGATGGGCCCCTGAAAATGCCGTAGAAAAGACGGCCAGGAGCAACACCGGGTGAGCGGCTCAGGGGTATCGAGAGGTGGTGCTGCGCTTTCTCCGAAGTTACTCGCGGCGTTATGCCCTTTAACACTTCCACCCCTGGAGCATATAGCTCTGACGACTCCTCTCTATTATTATTATTATTATTTTTTTTTTCCGCTCACGGGACAATGATGTCCCGGACCTTTGGGAGGCGTGCGTGGGGCTAGGTACCTACAAAGTACCAACTGATCCAACACGTAGAGGCCCTTTTGACAATTTAATGAAATGCAAGGAGTACACCGAGCGGATGCTGTCCCTGCCCGTGTCATGGGACGCACACAGAGACAGCACCCGCTGGGGTGTATAGGGACTATTGCTGGTTGATGGAATCTAAAGAAAACGGGTTATTGGGTGAAAATGATGGACTAGTGGCTGGGCTATTGGGTGAAACATCGGACGCCTGCCTAATAAACTGTCTAATTTTTTATCTCTGGCAGACGGTGACTCGCCAACTGCTACATGGGCCCCTATTAATAGTGACATTAAAAAATGGCATAAGGGCAACACCAGTCAGAGAGGCTGGGGGGGTAGAGAGGTGGCACTGGACTTTAAACATATAGCCAACTCGCCACTTAGGTGTCCACATCTACCCTCGAGCAACAGCTCTTGCGACTCCACTCTGGACAGCCAGTTAAGGCAAGCCAGAGGTGTGGGGCCTGTCCAACCAACCACCCGATCGGCTCAGCCTGACCACAGGACACCCCCAGGAGCACTCAGGTACGTAGGGTCGCTACTCCCTAACAGCCCGCCACAAGCTGCTTTACGTTGACTGATTGCACCAGAAATCTGGTGGGCGATGGGGCCGTCACATCCCTACGCCATTATTATTATTATTTTTAAGAGTAGAGTTTCCAAGTAGAGAACTTTGGCCTCCCTGCTTGGCACTGTGAAGGGCTAGCCTAAACAATTTAGTATTTTTATTTTATTTTTGTACTAGATTCTCCATCCACATTTTCACCCCTAATTTCACCACCTCAGGAGATGATTTCCGGGATAAAAACTATACTTTGTCCTTTCGCAGCACTCAAACTATCTCTCACAAAAACTACATCTAAATAGGTTACATCCAAATTTTCACCCCCATTTCACACCTCCCCTTAGGGGATGATTTCCGGAAGAAAATGTATCCTTTGTCCTTCCCCTGGACTATAACTATCTCTATAACAAATTTTATCTAAATGGGTTCCATCCAAATTTTTACCCCTAATTTCACCCACTCAGGGGATGATTTTCGAGATAAAAAAATTGTCCTTTCCCTGGGACTCCTACTATCTCTATACCAAATTTCATCTAAGTACATGGGTTTTTCCAAATTGTCACCCCCTATTTCATCCCCTTAGAGAATGATTTTCGGGATTAAAACTATTCGTTGTACTTTCCGCAGCTCAAACTATCTCTATACTAAATTTCATCTAAATGGGTTCCATCCAAATTTTCACCCCCTATTTCATTCCCTTAGGTGATTATTTAAGGGACAAAAGCCATCGGCTGTCCTTCCCCGCGGCTCAAACTATCTCTGTACCTATATTCATCTAAATGGGTACCATCCAAATTTTCACCCCCATTTCACCCCCTTTGGGTATGATTACCGGAATAAAAACTATCCTATGTCCTTTCCTAGGGCTCAAACTATCTCTTTACCAAATTTCATCTAAACAGGTTACATCCAAATTTTCACCCCCTTAGGGGATAACTTTCGGGATAACACTAACCTATGTCCTTCCCCAGGACTCCATTTATCGCTATACCGTAAATGTGTTCCATCCAAATTTTCACCCCCTATTTCAATTATTTCTATGTTCTTCCCCGCAGCTCAAACTATCTCTATACCAAATTTAATCTAAATGGGTCCTATCCAAATTTTCACCCCTAATTTCACCACCTCAGGAGATGATTTTTGGGATAAAAACTATCTTACCTATGTCCTTTTCCAGGACTCAAACTATTTGTTGTATGGGAGTCCCCTTATATATATATATTTATTTTATTCGGATTTTTTGTATTTGTTGTTATAGCGGCAATAAAAATACATCATCTGTGAAAATTTCAACTGTCTAGCTATCACTGTTGTTAAGATACAGCCTGGTGACAGACAGACAGACGGACAGCGGAGTCTTAGTAATAGGGTCCCGTTTTACTCTTTGAGTACGGAACCCTAAAAACGGGTAACTTATAATTTTCTATTCTTTCTAGCTAGGCAATAAAAGGTACCGCTCTAAATAATGAAACGTTGTCAATTATTCAGCAAATCAAATCAGGTGACACACCGACTGCAGCGCCACCTACTGGGTCTATTTGTGAATTAAAACTTATTCTGCTCCTGCGGACCACTCATGCTTAAAATAAGTACCTACCTACCTACCTACGGCGGCACATGTATACCCAGAAGAGGTAGGTACAACATATCACCGCCCAAATAATCTGGAATTTTCTCGAGGCAACGGGCCTTAACGGTGGGCTGCCACAATAGATCACCTGCTGGTCGAAGCGGCATAATACGGCATATAATTAAAAGACATACCCACTGCAGCGCCATCTACCGGGTCCAATTGTGAATTCAAACCTTGCAAGGACCCACTTGAACGTACACAAATAATATCATTAAAATCGCCCTGCCATTTAGGAAGAGATCAGTGACATACCGACTGCAGCGCCACCTACCGGGTCCAATTGTCTTTTCAAACCATCCAGGAACCCATTTAAATATACACACAAAATTTCATCCAAATCAGTCCAGCCGTTTAGGAAGAGATCAGTGACACCAGCGTTACCTACCGGGTCCAATTTTCTTTTCAAATCATCCAGGAAGGAACCCATTGATTAATACACACAAAATTTCATCCAAATCAGTCCAGCCGTTTAGGAAGAGATCAGTGACACCAGCGTTACCCTTTATGTTGTATGCGAATACGACTTCAATTATTTTGTAATCTGCTAGAACTTTTTATGCTTACTCGACAGACATCAGACATTATTTGTCTTACCACCCGAGGTGAGAAATGTACTTATTTTAAGCATCTACTTTTTCAGTCGTGTTTGTTTACAGAGCATAGAAACCACATGCTAACGGTACAGTCAGCATCAAAATCAGCGACGCAAACGAAGACGTCAAAAGTCTTTATTAAAATGGAGTAGGAACTTTTGACGTCTTCGATTTGATAAACTTTTTATGCTGACTGTACCTGATACACTTCATTAACATGTCGTGGTCGAATACACAGCGTTAGAAAAATATGCGTACTCACAGCTAGTCCAGTGTAATCTTAAGACGCGTCACATAAACACGTACTCTAGAAAATAATTACATTAAATTCACGCCGATACCAAATCAAACATCCAGTTATCAAAGACATACAGTTATTAGTTATCAAGAAACATTAGTCAGTAAAGTGACTTTGCCCCCGGAATGTTCTGGCTACTGTTCCTGGTAGCCGTGGGCGCTGGTACCCTGTACTACAGGTGGCAACGACGGCAGCTGTATCAGATACATTCGGAGCTTCCAATCAGTGCCAAGAGCTACCCGATCATCGCGCATGCGTACTTATTGAGGAATTCTGATGCAGGTACCTACATTTTTAAATATTTGAATAAGTATGTGAGCGTTTATCCTCTAACCGCCTCTAGGCTTGATCCTCTTCAATGAAATGTATACCCATCCCTAGGCGATCGGGCTCTGCTCGGGGCAAAATAGTGAAAATACGGTGAAAACGAATTTGTTAATACAGTTGCTCAAAAAGTGCTACTTTACGTAGCTGTTTAGCGTGCGGTTTTTCGCGAACTAGTGCTTTTTACTTTTCCACGTATATCCAGCTAGATCGATTTTACGCCCCCATAACCCCCTATATTCACGTTCTCGTAAACGGCTCTAACGTTATCAATGAAATTTGGAATATGGAGGTTTTAGGGGGTGACAACTCGACCTAGCTGGGTCTCATGTCTGCTATAGAGGAGAAAAGTTTGTACCAATTAAGTTCTTACGTCAATTATTATCCTCTATGATTAAGTCATAGTAACGTGATGGAACATGGAACCAATAATCGACACAAAATGTATGAGTGTAAAATATAGGTATGACTAAGTGCATTCGGTGAAACGTTTGTCGGTGAAATAAAGTCCCCTTATTTCACCGACAAACGTTTCACCGAATGCACTTAGTCATACCTATATTTTACACTCATACATTTTGTGTCGATTATTGGTTCCATGTTCCATCACGTTACTATATATGACTTAATCATAGAGGATAATGCACTGTTTCGCCGAATTATCATTCTATCGAACTTTTGTTACTCAGAAACCGTTTTAGGTACAGCTAAAAGGTCAGGTTTATTTTAGATTACATTAGGTTAGGTTTGTTTTAGAAGAATCCTGTGTAGAAGATACGACAATAGAGAGATCTCTCAGGGACCGAAGTCCAATGAGAGTTGTTTGGATGTTATATTTATGCAACTGATTTAAGAAACTTCGATAGTGCGATGCAGAACTCGTCAGATTTGACAGGAGTGACGCCACATCAGCCCCCCTTTGAGACGGAGGGGTCAGCGATGTATGAAGAGTACAGTGCAGCTTGCCAGTGCTCAGAGCCAGCGTGGCGAGCGAGCGCTCAGAGCCAGGGTGGCGAGCGGAGACAGAGAGAGAGTGAGTCTGGCTTGCTGAGAAGAGTTGGGCGTCAGTCAGGATCTTTAGAGTTGCGCTTATGTCCATTGTCGGGGTCACCAATGTAGAAGTTACGGCATAGATAGATCTCTCAGGGACCGAAGTCCAATGAGAGTTGTTTGGATGTTATATTTATGCAACTGATTTAAGAAACTTCGATAGTGCGATGCAGAACTCGTCAGATTTGACAGGAGTGACGCCACACCTGAAAAGTTTACTGATTCTGAAAAAATGGTTTTCGATTAAATGAATATTCTGCGAAACATACATTCGATGGAACATTTGTTGTTAAAACAAGGTACTACAACCGATTAAAAAATGACATACTTATTAGCTTTTTATTAACTGAAGAGACGTTGGAATAATCAAAAATATTTGAAACCTTCAGTTATCGACATCAAAGCTCCAGTAACCGATACCTGTCAAGAGCCAAGTAATCGACAGTCCCCAATAATTAAGAAAAGTATAAAACTATAAGAGTTATGGACATTTGAGTCGCTTAACTTCAAACTCGGGTAAATCCATTCGATAGGGTCGAATATCAGCAAATATCTACCTTATCACCTTTGCTTGATAGCAAAATCGCATGATTTGACAGATAGATTTACCCGGGTTTGAAATTAAGCGACTCATTTGTTCTAAGGAGTCACGAGGCCAGTTGTAGAAAAAATAAAAAGTGCGTTCAAATATGTAATAAGTTTCTGTCAAAAATTTCATTTTTGGTACAAGCTTTTACTGCCGACTGTATACCATCATCAAGTACTCATTGAGATGATTCTAACGAGCCCAAACTGGGGTTCCTATGACCACCTTCCAGTTCCAGCATCACATCAGCTCTAAGTCATCATAATATTGCATTGTCATGCGATATACATATGCTTGCAAAATTTCAGCTCTCAATTGGATAACGGGAAGTGACTGAAAAATGGATTGCAAATTTTGACGGACAACTTACATACTTACATACTTACATACGAACAGTGCAAGTTAATATAAAGCTTGTAATAAAAACGGCCGGTAATCGAACTCGGTCAAAACTCGCAGGAAAATGGCGTATTTTGTAGTTTAATTTAAGGAATGGGATCACTTGTCTTGTTATTATCGTTCCTCGAAATAAACTTCCGCTCTTGCCGGGATACCAACTTTCTTAATGTGCTTCCCTGAGATTGAAACTAGGTATATCAATACCAAAATAAATAATCGAAATCATTACATACATACATACATACCGTCACGCCTTTATCCCCAAAAGGGGTAGGCAGAGCACATGAAACTTGTGTTCCAGTGCCACCCCTAGCATAAATGTGGGTATAAAAGATCGACAAAATGTGATGTTGCAGTGATAGGTTGCTAGCCCATCGCCCACAACACACTTCAACCCTGTTCCCTTAGTCGACTCTTACGACACCCACGGGAAGACAGGGGGTGGTGCTATTCTAACCCGACACCACACGGGGGTCGAAATCATTATTTATCGTTAAGTGGGCCATTCTTCTTTTTAACCGACTTCAAAAAAGGAGGAGGTTATATGTTCCACTGTATGTATGTTTTTTTTTATGTATGTTCGCCGATTTCTCTGTCAATTGTAGACCGATTTCCAAAATTATTTTTTAATTCGAAAGAGTATACTTCCGAGGTCCTATTGTCACCAAATCAGGATCTGATGATGGGATCCCAGGGAAATTGAGGGCAAAATTTTATAGGCACGCATATAGTCATTTCGGTATTTTCTATTATTACTCGTGTAATCGACCCGGAAATCATAAATTTGGTGAAGTGAAAGTGATGATGAAGACCACAGATGGCTTGTGGAACTTCTCAATGATATACTTCAAACTATATAAGTACGTCACAGATTCTGACATTATTCCGTTGAAATAGCAAACAATGAAGTACCAAAGGTAATTCTGAGATCCTTGAGGAATCGACGGAAGTCCTCAAATATTATCGGCCCACATACAGCGATTTGGTTTATTGGTCTACAAATCAACGCTTTTGTTCTCGAAAATCAGTTCATGTGGTAAATTGGAAAAAAATGTGGAAATGTTAATGTGGCTTGGCGGAGTACTGAATTGAAGTCGGTTAAAACTTTGTTTTGAAAGTAAATTATTTATAAGTTTGTTTTTCATAGAATCGCGTGACGGAGTGGTAATCAAAAATGTGGTCTGCGCTGAAAATTACTCTCTGTCACAGTATGTTCTTAAAAACCACCATAAAGAAAAAAAACATTATTGCCACGGAAAGAATAATTAATTACTCCTAGGGTTTGCAAGATCCGCCAATATTTTGGATCCGGATATTTCGGATATTTCAATTCAACAGATCCGGATATCCGGATCTTTCGGATAATACGGATCCACAAGGTTTTTTTGGTATAAAGTAGGGAATTGTAAGTTTAAATCAAGAAAAAACGGCTACACCACCGTATACCTGAAAGATTTTAAATAGGTACGCATTACCGAGGTCATAAAGAGTATAAACTTCTTTTTTTTATTTACAACTACAAACTAACCGGCAAAGTGAGAGTTACCTCACTGAAAGCTGTCACTTGAATAACAACCAGGGGTAATCAACGTAACGTTCCGAACGCGCGTTAGCTATCGAACTGTCATTTTCCCACTTAAAATTCGACATGTAGATCTACCTTACGTGCGTACAATGCGTTACGTGATTGACCACAGCAGGTCAAGTTAACTCCGTATCGTACATATATTTCAATAAGCTCTATGTACCGGAGTTAATTCAATAGGGTTGTAACTAGGTATCAAGCCTAGGAGGAGAAATTGACAATGTGATCCGGACGAGGAAAAAGGTGTTTGTCTAGCAGGGGGCATTCCTTTAGGCAAGACTGTGTCTGGATATGGCAAAAACGGTGAATGGGCATTAATATAGCGTACCATGCTTATTATATTACATGATCATATTATAGGTCAAGATCATCATACTAAAAATTTTAAAAAATATTACAAGTATTAAACGTATGTATTGTTGCTGCATTTACTTTTTACTTCCTGGGTCAACTATACTTCTTAATTATTTTTATAGGTTTATTTAACTAAACTAATCCCCTTATTCATAAAACTTAAAATGGCTGCTAAATAAAATGTGCTTTGTCCGCTTCTTACGAACACAAATGTCAAAGTGACACAGATAAGGACAAACGAATTTTTCACCTCACTAGCTCGGAAAGCCCATTTTTATTCTTTAAAAACAGATAGCAAAACTGCATTTTATCCACAAGAGTGCAAAGAATATTTGAAATCCGAACGTGTTATTAGTTACTTTTTTAAACATAATAACATGTAAAGGCCAGTCCAGACAGGACATTTTTCGCCCATCAGATTTATTTTATTTAGGTACCTTTTTTTGAATGTTTTATTCTTTTTTTAAATGTTTTTAATTCTTTTTTTATTTTTTTAATGTTTTTTTTTTGTTTTTTTAATCTTTTTTCTTTTTCTCCTTTTTAAAAATGTTGTTTCTCTTTTTAAATGTTTTGTTTCTTTTTGAATGTTTTTCTGTATTTTTTTTCTCCTTTTAATGTTTTTTTGGTCTTTTTTATACGTTTTTTTCTTTTTATTTTTTATCTTTTCTTCTTTTTTTAATGTTTTTTGAAATTCTATTTATTTTTTTGATGTTTTCGTCTACATTTTAATGATTTTTTTTATATTTTATTGATTTAAATGTGTTTATTCAAGGTTTTTATTATTTTTTCTACTTTAAAAAAATACATATTTTTTTTAAATGTTTTGTTTCTTTTTGATTTATTTTTGTGGCTTTTCCACTTTTTTCTCTTTTTAAATGATTTTTTTTTGTTTTTTGTCTTTTTTTTATCTTTTTTTTACGTTTTTATCTTATTTTAATGTTTTTTGTAACTTTTTCTCTTTTCATATGTTTTTGTCTCTATTTGATTGCTGTTTTTCTTTTTTCAATGTGTTTTGCTTTTTTCTCCTTTTTATAAATGTTGTTTCTCTTTTTAAATGTTTTGTTTCTTTTTGAATGTTTTTCTGTATTTTTTTCTCTTTTTAATGTTTTTTTGGTCTTTTTTATACGTTTTCTTCTTTTTTTTTTAATCTTTTCTTCTTTTTTAATGTTTTTTGAAATTCTATTTATTTTTTTGATGTTTTCGTCTACGTTTTAATGATTTTTTTTTATATTTTATTGATTTAAATGTGTTTATTCTAGGTTATTATTATTTTTTCTACTTAAAAAAAAACCATTTTTTTTTTAAATGTTTTGTTTCTTTTTGATTTATTTTTGTGGTTTTTCCACTTTTTTCTCTTTTTAAATGATTTTTTTTTGTTTTTTGTCTTTTTTTATCTTTTTTTTACGTTTTTTATCTTATTTTAATGTTTTTTGTAACTTTTTTTCTTTTATTATGTTTTTGTCTCTATTTGATTGCTGTTTTTCTTTTTTCAATGTGTTTTGCTTTTTTCTCCTTTTTATAAATGTTGTTTCTCTTTTTAAATGTTTTGTTTCTTTTTGATTGTTTTTCTGTATTTTTTTTCTCTTTTTAATGTTTTTTTGGTCTTTTTTATACGTTTTTTTCTTTTTTTTTAAATCTTTTCTTCTTTTTTTAATGTTTTTTGGAATTCTATTTATTTTTTTGATGTTTTCGTCTACATTTTAATGATTTTTTTATATTTTATTGATTTAAATGTGTTTATTCAAGGTTTTCATTATTTTTTCAACTTTAAAAAAAAACAATTTTTTTTTTAATGTTTTGTTTCTTTTTGATTTATTTTTGTGGTTTTTCCACTTTTTTCTCTTTTTAAATGATTTTTTTTTATGTTTTCTGTCTTTTTTTATCTTTTTTTTACGTTTTTTATCTTATTTTAATGTTTTTTTGTAACTTTTTTTCTTTTATTATGTTTTTGTCTCTATTTGATTGCTGTTTTTCTTTTTTCAATGTGTTTTGCTTTTTTCTCCTTTTTATAAATGTTTTGTTTCTTTTTGAATGTTTTTTTTCTTTTTTTATGTTTTTTGGGTTTTTTCTTTGTTTTATACGTTTTTCCTTTTTTTTTAATGTTTATTTTTTACTATTTCAAGGTTTTTTGAAATTCTCTTATATTTTTTTGATGTTTTTGCCATATTTTAATGTTTTTTTTTATTTGATTTATATGTGTTTTTTCAAGGTTTTTTTCTTTTACCATATTTTTTATTTTATTTTTTTCCACTGTTCTCTTTTTACATGTTTCTTTTTTGTTTTTTGTCTTTTTTACGTTTTTTCTCTTAATATAATGTTTTTTGTAACTTTTTTCTTTTTACATGTTGTTTTTTGTCTTTTTTTGTCTTTTTTACATTTTTTTTCTTAATGTTATGTTTTTTGTAACTTTTTTCTTTTTTATATGTTTTTGTCTCTATTTTATTGCTTCGTTTTTCTTTTATCAGTCTTTTTTAATGTTTTTTGAAATTATTTTTGCCTTTTTTAAAAGTGTTATTTATTTTGTTTCTCAATGTTTTTTCTCTTTTCCTCTTCATTAAATGTTTTTTTTTTAATTTTGTAATATTTTGTTTCTTTTTACATGTTTTTTAATTTTTCCCCCTTTTTATTTACTTTATATTTTTTCTCGCTTTAGTGAGGTGAAAAGATTTGTGTAACACACGGGTGCAAGTTATTTTGACGTCTCGTGTGTTGCAACACTCGCTACGCTCAGGATTCTATTTTTGAACCACTCGCTTCGCTCAGGATTCTATTTTTGAACCACTCGCTTCGCTCGTGGTTCAACCATAGAATCCATTCGCTAGCTCGTGGTTCAACCCTAGAATCCATTCGCTAGCTCGTGTTTCAATTCCACACTCGCGGTTAAAATACAACTTTGCACCCTTGTATAACAAATAACTATTAACGCCATTTTAAATAGTTAAAATAGGCTTTTTGAACGTTTATGAATCCGGGCGTAAGTCTTTAGTAGGTAGCTATATAGGTAACATTGGATTTATAATAATTACTTTGTGTCTTTGCCTACGGTGAATTAGTGCATTTAAACCAACGCCAACTTTCGCCATGAAACTGCGGCATTTTTACTAGTTTGTAGTATGTAGGTTTAATTAGTTTTTGTGACTAATAAATTAAAAACAAAAATAATCTGGTCTGGGATGATGAAGTGGCGAATAAAAACAGAGATTGAGTTATCTACCATTCGGTTTTCAGCGTGGACTCGGTAAAAACATCATTTTGTAGCCGTATTTTCGGTTTTCATTGTTGTATTTTAAGGATCCGTAATATCCGAAAGATCCGGATCCAAGAGCCTGTAAGATCCGGATCCGAAATTCGGCGGATATCCGGATATTTCGGATATCCGGATATCCGGATTGCAAACCCTAATTACTCCTAATAAAAAATACATGGAACGTTTATTAAATTAAAATCAAACATTACAACCATAATTAATAAAAGTTATTACGATTTATTGTAGGCAGGTTAAAAAAAAAAGAACGACCCAAGTATCGATTATTGGACAACAGTACTTGTCAGGGCCATACATTTTATATGGAGCAGCTTCGGACAGAATCAGCCGGCTGAATTCGGTGACGGAATTCAGTCTGTACCTATATGTCGCGCCTTAGGGACAGAACTAACGTCATAGACGTAGTAACAGGTTCTTGTTTATCCTAGCCTAAACATATCTTCGCTGTCTTTAACATTTTACTATATATTTCAGGCAATCAAGTTTGGTTCAAAGCTCTGGGTCAGCTGGCCATTGACCACGGGGGCATCACTTCATGTTGGATTATGAACAAGCTGTACATACGTAAGTATTACATAAATAAGCTGGGGAGCAGATTCATGAAACGCGCGATGAGCAAAATTAGAGTGCAGTATCATTATGCGTCATTACGCAATACCGTATTTTAATGAAACTGCCAAGATACTGCAGTGCATCGAGCATGTTTTTTGCCATCCTTCCTTCTGGACCCGCGTCCGAAAGCCGAACTCCTCCGTGAGCTCCGGGTATCTGAGTAATCCGATTTATAAACATTGGGTTTCCGTGCATCGGGAAAGAAACAGAAAGTAGGTCTTCCTGCTTGTGACTCCCTAATATAATTAGGTTATAAATCAGATTTTACACTCATACAGTTTTACATACTTTTTATGTAATTTTGATGAACGGGTTTATTGCCTGTCAATGAATTATAACGGTGCCCAGTCATTGAGCAGGGAATGACTGGGATGTTGGTATTTCTACCCACCAAACACTCCACGGCGGCCGACCCCTGCGGAGTACTCCAGGATATCAAAATGGACGCACTCAAGCCCGGTAATTCGTGTTCCTCGAGTGCTCCCGCCGCCACCCAGTTCCACCCTTTTATGCTGCCGACGACCTCTGGCAGTGACCCCGGCGATCCGAGGTGCTTTGCCCAGTATTTTATGCTGCCGACGACCACTGGCAGTGACCCCGGATATCCGAGGTGCTTTGCCCGGTATTTTATGCTGCCGACGACCTCTGGCAGTGACCCCGGAGATCCGAGGTGCTTTGCCCGGTATTTTATGCCGACGACCTCTGGCAGTGACCCCGGAGATCCGAGGTGCTTTGCCCAGTATTTTATGCTGCCGACGACCACTGGCAGTGACCCCGGATATCCGAGGTACTTTGCCCGGTATTTTATGCTGCCGACAACCTCTGGCAGTGACCCCGGAGATCCGAGGTGCTTTGCCCAGTATTTTATGCTGCCGACGACCACTGGCAGTGACCCCGGATATCCGAGGTACTTTGCCCGGTATTTTATGCTGCCGACGACCTCTGGCAGTGACCCCGGAGATCCGAGGTGCTTTGCCCAGTATTTTATGCTGCCGACGACCACTGGCAGTGACCCCGGATATCCGAGGTACTTTGCCCGGTATTTTATGCTGCCGACGACCTCTGGCAGTGACCCCGGATATCCGAGGTACTTTGCCCGGTATTTTATGCTGCCGACGACCTCTGGCAGTGACCCCGGATATCCGAGGTACTTTGCCCGGTATTTTACCGTAGACATAGACCGTAGACTCTTGACCGTACGGGAATCACTTCGGGACCGCCAGGTTACTATACTAAGCAATCCTTGCCTACAGGCTCCCCTATCCATAAGTAAACATAGTATGTAGTGTAGTGCTTTATCTGGAGCCCCCCTAAGACGTGATGCTCTAAGCTAAGCAATTGCCTATGGGGTCATCCGGCACTGCCCGTGGCTGTTAATTTTGAAATCTGGAGTATTAAATACTCATAAAAAACTAAAAATAGGTTCTGTCAACAGTTGTGGCTGACCCGGCGACTTCCGAAGTAGTGTTGAAGAGTAGCATGGAGAAAGGTTACGTGACACAATTCATACGGACTGTGATTGGTAATGGCAGCATATTTGCTCCAGGTAATGTTTATTTAGTTTTTAGGGTTCCGTAGCCAAATGGCAAAAAACGGAACCCTTATGGATTCGTCATGTCTGTCTGTCCGTCCGTATGTCACAGCCACTTTTTTCCGGAACTATAAGAACTATACTGTTGAAACTTGGTAAATAGATGTATTCTGTAAGCCGCATTAAGAATTTCGCACAAAAATAGAAAAAAAAACAATAAATTTTTAATACTAAGAACTGAAACTCAATTTTTTTTATTCCCTATACAAACCCGGGGTGGGGGGGTATCTATGGATAGGTCTTTAAAAATGATATTGAGGTTTCTAATATATATTTTTTTCTAAACTGAATTGTTTGCGCGAGACGAGAGACACTTCCAAAGTGGTAAAATGTGTGTCCCCCCCTGTAACTTTGAAATAAGACAATGATAAAACTAAAAAAAATATATTATGTACATTACCATGCAAACATCCACCGAAAATTGGTTTGAACGAGAGTGAAATGAATGACGTATTAAAAATGGTTATTTTTAATACGTCATAAATCGTAAACCGCAATTTATTTTACGGAACCCTTCATGGGCGAGTCCGACTCGATTTTTTCTTTATTTGCCATCCACTAGCTACAAAGGAAGCAAGGGATTGCCTGCCAATTGTTAAAGACTATGAGAGATACGACGTAGGCAATACCTACCTAGTTTCGGCCGACGTATGTACCTATAGTGCTTTCCTCAATAAATGCTCAGAAATTTTGGAAATAAGATAAGATCAACTATGATACCCCGTACTTCCTAAACTATTGACCCTACAGTAATCATCTATATGACATAATTGGTAGGAAATTATAAGGAAGAATTATAAAGATAAGTACTTATTATTAATAGTTCCTAGTCCCAGCCCCCACAGCCGGGGACTTTTAATATGTATGTTCATCCGGAATCCGGATAACCTCAAGG
Source organism: Epinotia brunnichana (assembly GCA_963854355.1). Taxonomy (NCBI): domain Eukaryota; kingdom Metazoa; phylum Arthropoda; class Insecta; order Lepidoptera; family Tortricidae; genus Epinotia; species Epinotia brunnichana. The sequence continues at coordinate 5,275,066 of OY977945.1, read as the reverse complement.
AATAGCTGTAGGTACCCGACTTTCAAAACTACTCGAATTAAGGATGACTCACGCTAGAACGGGCCGTGTCCGGCCCGGGCCGTTTTCTAAGAAAAACGACGCGTTTTTGCGCGGACGAGCTATACCCACTCGGCCGGGCTGTGCCGACACCGAGCCGCTTCCGAGCCTCGGCCGTGGCTCGGCCGGGCTTGAGTATGGCTCGGCCGCGCAAAACCGCCGATGTTTTTCTTAGACAACGGCCCGCGTCAGATACGGCCCGTTCTAGCGTGAATCATCCTTTATTTGATGTGATCGATGATGTATGTACTTAGTCAAATTCTAAAACTCAGTTATAAAAGCGCTAAAATTGACCCCAACCTCGCTTATTCCAGTCGACATATGGCGGCCGCGACGCAAGATTCTAGCCCCCGTGTTTAGTATGAAGAATCTCAACCAATTCGTGCGAACGTTCAACGACCAAAGCAAGATCATGGCTGAACTGCTGCAGCCAATGGCTGGAGCCGGCGAATTCTCCATCTGGAGATATTTCACTACGTACACGTTTGATTCAGTATGCGGTGAGTAGGTATGCTGCTTTATGATTTCTGCCAATAGTATTAAAAGTGGCTGTGCCTTTTTAAAAATGTCACATGACATAAATATACTTACCATTAAAATTTTGACCGGAAGTGAAAGATTTTCTCAAACTTCCGGCCAATTATAGGTGCGGCAATGTTCTGATCCTCGCTCAGCACAACTTTTTCGACCGCGTTCCATGCAATGGCCAAAGAAACTAAAGGACGTTAAGTATCAACAACATGAGCGTGCCAAGTATACTGTCATATTGTCTCATAACATGGCGGATGTCGTGCTGTTCTGCTATCGATAAAACAGGGAACATCTTTATCGATAATATACGAGTAGACAGATCTCAGAACGTACTGGTTTCCTGTAATTAAGTATTATTAAGTTATTAAGTAGGTACATTATTTAAGATGATCTAAATGACACTGTATTTTTACAATAATTGTTGTATCAGGCATTACTTAGCGGAATTCCATGATTTAAGTTACTAGAAAAATAATTCTTTGCTAGCATTGTGTGTGTGACGTTAAATAAATGTATTTTCTTTCTTCTTTCATTTTTTCTATGGCATCAAACATGGGCAAAAAAAGAATGGCTCAGTAATTTTTTCTAAGCAGCAAACAGTGTCTTCATCTAAATAAATCTCTAATCATTTCCATTCCAGCTTCTGTGATACCTACACTACAGACTGACAAGCAGGCAAGCAAACGTAAAGTTATTGTATAGTGTCAGTATACCCTACAAATACAAAGTTAACTACTCAAAAAAACGACAAGATACCAATATATATTTTGATAGCAGTGCACCATCTCGTAGTCTAATAACATTTAGGGTCTTGTTGAAGCATTTCTGACCAAAATGAAGAGAGCAAATGTAGGTATATTTCTTTTACATTTTGCCTTATATTTTAAGGTCCAATTGCCTCCAACCTTTTTTTCTTAGCACAATCGCTTCTTGATAGCCTTTATAAATAGCTATATTAGCGATCAATGAAGTCTGTTTAGTTCCAAGGTAGTACCTGCCTACTATACAATTTTACCAATCTTGACAACCCAGACGGTTTTTCAGGTTTTTTTAAATGCAAGATACTGTCTCGAGATCTCACTGGTTATAGAACTCAGACTAATTTGTATTTATCTACTCAAAGTTATAGAAATAGGAAATTCGATAATGCTAATGACGTCATCGCCATTCAGTATCGATATTTTCAAGAACAACCCTAACTGCCACTCAAACGTAACTTTAAGTACAAAAATATTGAAAATAAAGCTAAATCCTATTACAACACATAACTAATCTTAATATGTGTACTCATTACAACAGCTCTCGATAATGCTTAAACTACCCAATATTTCAATAAAAATACATTACATACCGGTGCAAGGATAAACTTTCCTGATTTGGGCCTTTTCTTAAGCCACATCCGATTATGCTGCACCTGGGCATGGTCACCACATTCCACTAATTGTGCTCTTTGGGCTTTATGCAGTTTATAATTTTCAATTAATAGTTATTTTATTATTTTGGGATGTTTACATAAGTCGTTGACATATGATGTACCCACTGGCGCATAAAATGGCGATTTTAGGCCACACTTGACATTTGATCATCAACTTTCGGTTCTGACTGTTATACTACCATCTCTTTTTTGGTAGCCAAATGGTGCTTGGTTAAAATGAGACAGAGTTATTTTTGGGAATTTTATATCTAAACAAATGATATTTGAAAAATACACCCTGTCCATAGGTTTTCCTATGTCCATGGTTACATGCCTTTTATCGTGATGTCCTAAGGAAGCACAAACTGACAGCTAGCTTTGCGGCAATAATGCGCAAGATGCGCCTCACTGATGCGTCGCCTGCGCGTTAGCCCCAACAGCCCCATTAGACCAATCAAATTAGCTTACCCTAGACATAATTCGTAAACTCGTTGTTTTTATTGTTTTATCGATTTTTACTATTCAGTATCAAATATTAATGAAATATATTAAGTAAAAAATCCGCGATCGTAACCGTAGTTAAAAAAAACACGAGTTAACGTACACTACCTAACTTTTTCCTAAAAGTAAAAAAGGTAACCAAGTACCTTGTTAGTATAACTTTGAGGTGCATTCAAATTCGATCACTTAATAGCAAAATTAAACTGATATCAAATTCGCATATACGTTTTTTTTCACAGTTTTCCTCTGGTCTCATTATCTAGACAAGCCAAAATGGTAACTATGATGTTTTTATCTGTTTAAGGTATATTGCGTCTTTTTAGACATTTAAGACAATAATTAAACATTTATTTTTAACGTTTTAATAATAATGTATTTCTCAGTAATTATAAATAGTAATTATGATTTTTTTGTTTACTTATAGCCTTTTGTGTACGATAATCATGTTTTCATAAAAATTAAGCATGTTAATTTCACGCTTAAGAAATTGAAAATTTAATTGAAAATACTCGCGACCTTGTCGTGGAGCCAGATGCATGCGGTGGGTGCGAGGCGGGGAGAGAGTGGGGCGCCAGCGGGCGAGCGCACAGCGAACCCGTCGTAACGAGTTTATTTCAATTACGTGTTTTGCACCGACCGCGCCGTGTACAAATAAAACAAATATAATGGAATATCCTAATTGTAGGATTTTTAGCTCTAATGAAAAATCACAGTTTGTCCCTTACGCCCTTTGAAAACTCTGGTCCAAAGGGCGTAAGGAACGATTGCTTTGCTTTTATCATCGAAAACATAAGTAAACTCTTAACTGTTAAGTAAATGAAAGAGATGATGCCATGATCGTGGTTAGCATAAAAAAAAACCGGTCAAGTGCGAGTCAGACTCGCACACCGAGGGTTCTGGACCACCCCGTACAATAGAAACAGGTCCACTATAAACTGACACTCACTAAGTATGTATTTACATACTTAGTGCGTGTCAGTTTATACTGGACATCAAATTTTCAGTGATGTAACTAAAAATTTACGGTTTTCACAATTTTTCCTTTATTTGTGCTATAAATACTTCGTACCAAATTTCAAGATTCAGAGTTCACGGGATATGGGCATGGGCATTTCGTCCCTTACGCCCTTTGAGCCTACGGTAGTCGATATCCTTATTGGCAAAATTGAGCCGACACAGTTGGCCAGAACGCCAAAAAAAAAGAGAAGATATGCTTATCCACCCAGATATGGGATAAATTTATTCGAATACGAATAACGTTTAAGAATAAATAGGATTATTCGCGAATGACGAATAAATATTTCGAATAATTATTCGCCAATATTTATTCGCGAATAACTTCTTCATTCGCATAATCATTCGTAATGTTTTTCGGGAATAATATTTATAGGAATGCTTTTTAATGGAATATATCTCAAAAACGTAAAAATTTCCTACAGACAGAACAGTGATACCTAGTTTCTAAATTTCAAGTTTCTGAGTTCACGGGAAGTAGGTTTTGATTCCCTTGCGGGTTTCGATAACTTGCGGAAATTTGCTGCATAAACGGCTGTATCTTTTGATTGTGTTGGCTTAGAAGTTTGATTTTTTCACAGCTCCAAGAGACAGTAAACCTGAGTATTTGATATAAATTTCAGCTTAATTCATTTATTTGTTGCAGTATGGGTCTTACAAGATGTTACATATAAATACAGTTCCAGCATAACCCTGTTAGGGCACAGCAACATTAATATATAATTCCATTTCGAGGCACGGAACCCTACAAACACACAGATCAGAATGTAACATGATTAAGTACATACAATGTACAATTACGGGTATATAGTTGAACAATCTTACATGCGTAATCGCCTCTGATAACATACATTGATCCAATTACAGACAGTGGCTGTCCATAAATTACGTCATTTCAAAACTGGGGGGGGGGGTCTATTGGATGACGGTAGTCATTTTATGAGGCGGGTAGTGTCCATTTAGGAATTAACAGGATGATGATAGGAGGGGGGGTCAAGAATTGACAAAAAACAACCGGCCAAGTCCTGAGTCATGGATGTTTTCTGTGTATTTAAGTATTTATTTATCTATATAAGTATGTTTATCGTTCGTCTAGTACCCATAATACAAGCTTTGCTTAGTTTGGGACTAAGCCGATTTGTGTAAGATTGTAAAAGAAAAAAAAACTGGTTTTTAGTATTTGTTGTTATAGCGGCAACAAAAATACATCATCTGTGAAAATTTCAGCTGTCAAACTATCACTGTCGTTGAGACACAGCCTGGTGACAGACAGACAGACAGACAGACTGACAGACAGACTGACAGACAGACTGACAGACTGACAGACTGACAGACTGACAGACTGACAGACTGACAGACTGACAGACTGACAGACTGACAGACTGACAGACAGACAGACAGACGGACAGCGGAGTCTTAGTAATAGTGTCTCGTTTTACTCCTTGAGTACGGAACCCTAAAAAAACAATGGTTCAGTTTCAATTGTTTTTTCGAGTTGTTGAGTCGCCGCTGAAGATGGAATTGTCCCGTAAAAAATATTACGACTTTCAAAGTGGATTAACACAAAAACAATGTGGAGACCGGATGATTGCTGCTTTTAGTAATGAAACACCTTCAAAGACGACAATATACAGGTGGTATTCAGAATTTCAACATGGCCGAGTATCCCTCACGGATGACGCGCGTGAAGGTCGACCAAAATCGGCAGTTACGCAAGAAAACGTCCACCTTGTGAGTCAGCTGATAAAAGAAGACAGGCATGTGACATATCGGGAAATTCAGGAGTCTTTGCGGATTGGAATGAGTCAGATACAAATTATTTTACAGGAAGAATTAGGCGTGCGAAAGTTGTTTTCCCGTTGGATCCCGCACTTATTGTCTGACGAGCAGAAAACGACTCGTGTCAATTGGTGCCGCAAAACATTGAATTAATTCAACGGAGGAAGCTCAAATGCAGTTTTTAGTGTCGTATCAGGTGACGAGTCGTAGATATACGCATATGAGCCTGAAACTAAAAACCAATCTCGAGTATGGGGTAACGAAGACGAGCTTCAAGCCAACAAAAGTTATATTCGCTCTCGCAGCAAGGCCAAGAAGATGGTGGCTATGTTTGTCTCTAAATCGAATCACGTGGCTACTATTCCACTTGAAGATCGTAGAACGGTCAAAGCCGATTGGTATACAAGTATTTGTTTGCCGATTGTCTTTGCTGAACTTAGGAAAAAAGGCCTAGTCGCCGCATCATCCTTCACCACGACAATGCCAGCCCTCACACCGCTTGTAAAACAAATGAGTACCTGGAAGGTGAAAAAGTCGAACTACTGGACCATCCTCCATACAGCCCTGACCTAAGTCCCAACGACTTTTTCACATTCCCCAAAATCAAGGATAAGTTGCGTGGTGGGCGCGGTGTTTCGGCGGCCGGCAGAAGCAGTGGAGGCTTTTAAAATTTTTAACGACTGGTTTGAACGCATGGAAAAGTGCATAAAATATAAAAGAGAATACTTTGAAAAACAATAAAAATACTTAAATCAATGTAACTGCATATTTTTTTATATTCCCGAAACTTTCAGTTTGACCCTCGTAGTGACCCTGCCTGCGTAGCCGGAGGTCCCGGGTTCGAATCCTGGTAAGGGCATTTATTTGTGTGATGAGCACAAATATGTGCTCCTGAGTCATGGATGTTTTCTATGTATTTATGTATTTATTTATCTATATAAGTATGTTCATCGTCGTCTAGTACCCATAGTAGTTTGCTTAGTTTGGGACTAGATCGATTTTTGTAAGATTGTATAAGAAAAAAAAAGAAAATAAAAAATCTGTTTTTAGTATTTGTTGTTATAGCGGCAACAGAAATACATCACCTGTGAAAATTTCAACTGTCTACCTATCACGGTTCGTGAGATACAGCCTGGTTACAGACGGACAGACAGACAGGCAGACTGACGGACAGCGGAATCTTAGTAATAGGGTCCCGTTTTACTCTTTGAGTACGGAACCCTAAAAACGATGACGTAATATATGGACAAGCCCACACACATGACATATTGAAACAAACCTGTTAAATGCCCCATGAAGCGACTCATTTAACTCACAAAAATATTGTTAATTAGTAGAAAAGGGTATTAATACTTGAAAATAGGTACACTTGTAGTGATCATGTTAAATTCGTGTACGTGTTACAACGAGCAACCGCATCCTTAAATATTATTCGTGGATTTATTGGAATGAAATGAGAATAAATCATTCGTCATTCGAAAGTGTAGACGAATAAATTATTCGCGAATAAATGTTTATTCGAATAATTATTCGAATAAGAATCATTCCAACAATGCCCCTTTCTGCACCCACACAAGTAACATATTTTATTTAAATAATTCTATACAGAAGACTGAGAGCTTATAAATATGTAATCGACATTCCTCGACAATTATGTCTCATGCTGAACAATTTATTTATTATCGATCTAATGAACACAATATTTCAATAAATCTCCACCATAGCCGAACCGTGGTAAACGCCACGTTCGTGTTTATAAATGTTTGACAATCATTGACCTATCCATAATAAATGAAGGCCGAAACGCATTGACAGCGGTGGCGAAGCGGCGGCGCGGCGCAGTGTAGAGGTGGTACCAGCTGTAATGTTCGATCTAATAAAGCCGGGAAAAAGCGTTCGGATCCTTTCATATTAGCTCGAACATTACAAGTACCGCCTCCGCGCCACCCCGCGCCGCTTCGCCACCGCTGTCAGTGCGTTTCGGCCTTGAATGCCTGCGACTCGCGACAGCACGGTCGGTAGTTGAGACGCAAAGCAATGACGGCCTTATTCTGCAAGAGATAGGTTCATATTAAAACTTTAGTACGAAAAAATATGAATTAATTAATAATCGTGGATATTTTTTGTTTAATTTGTTTCTTATAGTACTAATAATATGTTGACAGCATAAATCAAACACTTTCCAAGTAGTTATGTATTTTGGTTTTCCAAAAACTAACAATATTTGTGATTTTAGAAATCCGCAAAGAGAATCTGTTTAATTTTTAATAATTTATCAACACACATAATATACTATTCAGAATATTTTGTTAAATTGCAGTTATCTATAATTTCTGGTAAGATAATCCAGAAAATGTGTAACTTATTGAACTTTCTTTATTATTGATAGTCCCGATTAATCCATTAGATTAATTTTAATTCCTTTAACTGGAATGCAAGCGTCATATCATAATAGAGGCACTTTTACAAAGTTACATATTATGCTGCACTTATGAAATCAGAATTTGTTAAAAATTTAGATTTTTGCTTTTTTTACAATGACGCGGAACCCTAAAATGTTTAATTCTTTTTATTTTAACTATAACTAACAATACTTTACATCATAGAAAAAGAAAATTACAGTTATCGAATTATGTCCGGGTTTAGCTAATTTGATTGGTCTACATTCAGCACGGCTATCACAAGACGGCCGCGACATACTCTCGAGCTCTCTCGCACTATGCGTCTCTCTTTTATTAGACCACTTAGAAAGAGACGCATAGTGCGAGAGAGCTCGAGAGTATGTCGCGGCCGTCTTGTGATAGCCGTGCTGAGCGTGTTTTTATGCGGAGGGAGGGGAGCGCGAATTTGTATGTCATACTAACACTAGTAATAAGATTTCACTGTTTACTATACATTTTTTGTACTCGACGATTAAAATATGTGTATTAAGATTTCATAGAGAATACTGCAACGTCACTCTTTTCATAGTTGTAGTCCATGTTACTGTCGAAACAATCGAAATAACTACTTTTCGATACGCTCCAGACAACTAAAATAAATTCGACCAATCACGTGGCTGCTTTACTGAACTGTAATGAATTGGACCAATAGAATCGCTTTGATGTCGTACGCTCGTTGATGTCTTTTAAGATATCAACAAGGTATTTTAAGATATCAACAAGCGTACGAGCGATGAGCTGCACTTCGTTTCAACAGTATCGAGTTTGTTTAATTAGTTCAGTTGACTCGTAGAAAATTAATTTTAATGAACTCGTACAAAAAGTATTGTTCACAATAGTGTTATAATCAAGCTTTTTAATCTCGTACCTTACTTAGGCCACTCAGCAAGCTTCGTGGCCTAAACACGGTACTCGACTAAAAAGCTATTTATTATAACACGATTGTGAAAAATACTATATGGACTTTAGTCTGAAATAAATGTTTTTTTTTATTGTTAGACGTGACATTTTTGGAGCGAGCTAACGGACTATTTCATTACATTGCGGGCAACCGAGTATAAGTATACTGAGTTCAATTGATCTATCAAACCCCGCAATGTTGTTTAACTTGCATGCAATTTCTTACATGTGTAAATTGCGCTTGAACACATTAGATGTTCGGCACCGCGCAAAGAGTGTTGTTTTGTAAACACGCGTTACGAAACTTTACAATGACGATGTATGTAAAACACGCGACCTCTTCACACGACGATCCGACGACGACGAGCGTTTACATTAATGTTGGTGACTCATGAGTCACATGATTAGTTCCATGGAACGGACAATTAACATAGGAATTTATACAGTAGTAGTTTATGTGACTGTACATAATGAAGGGCATTAAACACGAGTGTGGGTGGGTGGGCCTAATTATGTACAGTTACATACACTGCTTTATCTATCCACATATCATAAGCCTCCACGATGCATTCAGGAGCCGCATATTATGACCGGAATCGCGGCGTTGTTTTCTGGCAGCTGTCAAAGTTTTTTCTTAATTCATAGACAAACTAGAGTCGGATCTAACTATCACATCGTTCGATATCTTACTTACGTGCGCGACATTTGTCAAATTTGTATGGAAATTGACAATTCATTTCGAACTAAACGTCATCTCGACTGATATTAGAATAGAGGTCAAATCAAATTTCTTTGATTTCAGGGATGTTCGAAATCGATGTTATTATTTAGCAATAATAACATTTTCACAGATAAGAATTTTTTTTCTAACAAAACAGTCTATTTTTATGGTGGCCATAATGTGCGGTTCTTGAACGCATCATGGAGGGTTTATGATATTTGGATAGATAAACATAGTTACATTTAAACATAGTTAAATGTTTGTTTTTAAAATAAACTAGATATTTGAGGCACACTTGCCGGTGTCCGATTGAGCTAAAATTTCACATCTCGTATTGACTACTATGGCTTTGGCACTATTATGGCATCACCGAGCTATAATCTGATGATATACAGAAGGTGGCCATGGGGACTCGTAAACTACAAATATATATAAACTCCGTGTTTGGACTCATTGGCACCCTCTCAACTACCTAGTAGTTGATGAGTGAGAAAGTAGGTACAACGTAGTCGTCAAAAAAGTATTGTACCTACTTACCAAAAATTTTATTGTTGACGCAAACAATTTGAAATAAATGTGGATGGAGTGTGGATGTGTGTGTGGTGGAGTGTGGTGGTTAAGGTGGATGGACTGTGTGAGAGACGATATAAAGAGTAAAGAAGTGATGACGGCTGACAGAGAAGTACGGAGGAAAAAGACATGCTGCGCCGAGCCCAAGTAAATGGAATAAGGGCAAGGAAATTATGATGATTTTTGAAATAAATGTTTATGATAAATATTTGAAATTGAATCTGAAATTTGAATTTAAAATCGAGTCTATCACAGAATTTTATTCAAGAAATAGCACATTGTCATGTTATTGCAGTGCAATAACATATCACCCGCCCGACTATGGTATGATGTAATAGGGGTGTAGACACTAAATAAAATAATCAATAATGTTGCATTTTCTCGAAAAAGGATTAAAAATGTAGTCAAATGGTGAAAAAAGCAACGCAAAAGGTTAAATCACAAAGTTATAAGCGTCCAAAGTTTTAAGGGTAAGTTCTGTCCCTTTGCCGCAAACGCACCCTTCATATACTACCATATGAAACGATTGTCATTTACTATGACGCTAGACGATCGTGACGTCACGATCCCGGAGCGTTTTCTCTCTCTAACAAGCAACATTAAAACGGTTGTAGCTTCGTAATTTTTTGAGATATTCGAATGGGATTTTCGTCATTAGACATATTTTTTGCCTTCTTTTTTTTGAAGTAATACTCGTAATACATTTTGAGTCTACACCCATATTTTAGAAGTCTATGTTTATATTTACGTTTATTCAACCGTAGCGTTTAAGTTACTGAACCGATTTTGCTCCGTAATTATGCTCCAAGTGACGTTTTGTTTGAACAAAAAATCGCTTTTACTTAGTTTTCCGTAGTCAGGTTACAGCTTTTCTAACTTTTTATACTTGTTTATTTAAGAGACAACACTGGGCATAGACTTGAATAGTCAAAAGAACCCAAATCACAGCTTTCTCATCGCGTTTGACTGGCTGTCCCAAGAGGTGGCGAGGCGGATGGTAACCCCCTGGCTATACCCGGAATTCGTCTACCGGCGGCTGCCGATATACAAGCAGTTTATCGCCCACAGGAACAATATACACCACTTTGTTGATGAGGTACCTACCGTCACTTGTTGCTACGGTTATCTATACACCGTGTATTTTTTGATATCCGTTAATTTCGACACGATGTTCGGTTCATTAACAGAAGCTACCTGGTATGTTGCTTTTTGTTAAATTCGAATTTTTTTTTTTTTTAATTTTTCATACAAACTAAATCAATATTACAGTGTGGGAGGGCTCTAACACTTAATCTCAATTAACACAAAGTTAATTTTCACCTACGACAGCACTTGTCAACACATGGCTCAGTGGTAAATAGTTTGCTTATGGAGTGAGGGGTCCCATGTTCAAATCCCAATAATTCCCTTTTTCGTTTTTAACGTAAATAAAATAAAGAACCCTTCACACTGATTCGGTCATTAAATTGAATTATTGAATATCTGAAAAATAGTAAGAGTTAAGACACTAGTTTCTTAGAGAAATTAGTTCCATTTAACCTGAGGGTTCTTCTCTTAAAGTTAACGGAAATCAAAAAAAACACGGTGTATACACGACTTTGTTAATGAGGTACCGTCACTAGTTGCTACGGTTATACCCTATGCGCCTCCTAAGTCACTTTTTTACTGCCCAACGAAAGGAGCTGTTATTTGGAACGCGCTAATGCGCCTTACCTCGCCCGTCACACCGAACGAGACTAGCCGTCAGCCCCGCTATTCTGTAACTTGTTTTAAGCTCACCTCAACGCTCGCTCACAAATATATATCTTGACGTCGCCGTAGTTACTAAGCGTAGGTAGAGTGACGGGTGGGGTGAGGCGCATGAGCGCGTAAAGAATAATAGCCCTGATTACTCTTAGTTTCTAAGAATCATCATCATCATCATCATCATATCAGCCGAAAGACGTCACTGCTGGACATAGGCCTCCCCCAATGAGTGCCAAAATGACCGGTCCTGCGCCACCCGCATCCAGCGGACTAAGAATCGCTTCAAGATAATTATATTTGTGGATGAACGGTGAGCTGAGGTTAATAGTTATTTTATTTGTTATACAAGGGGGGAAAGTTGTATTTTACCTGCGAGTGTTTCAACACACGAGACGTTAAATTTCTTTTCACTTCTCATGCTCTAAAAGTTCGTCTTTATGTCGTGCGTAGGCGACATAAAGTCGCTTTTTATGCTCTAGAGCATAAAGTAAAATCTTCGTCGAAGACCAAGGCAATCGCTGCAACAGCCACACGAACATCTTTAACTTCATACAACAACCTCTTTATTTTATTTCGTTTCGTTCGTATTCTAAGACCAAGGCAAAGATACCAACAGCCAAAGTACACAATAAAACTTCATGAAATAAACTTATAATTTGTATTTCGTCTCATTTATTATTTTTTATATTTGTTTATTTTTCAATTTAGTAGATCAGTATAGTATTTAAATATTTCTCATTGCTCTAATGTAACTTTCAATTTTAATTAAATTAGCATTTACTATATTTACGTGTTGCTGTTTCATTTCCTCGCAATCGAAGTGAAAAGTAGAGTGTACAACTCGTCCATAAAACCCATTTTACACTCGACTTTATATCTATCCTCGCTCGCAAGCTCGCTCGGATGGATAAACGTCTCGAGTAAAATGGTGCGTTTTATGCACTTGTTGTACAATCTACTATTTCACCCGTGTATAACACAAATCTTTTCACCTCACTACAGCGAGGAAAATTAGAAGGGTAAAAAAAAGATAAAAAAAAGTTAAAAAAAGTTTTTAAAAAAAGCTAAAAAATGATAATATAAAAGTTTAAAAAATGTTTGAAAAAAATTAAAAAAAAAAAGAAAAAAAAGGTAAAAAAAAGTTAAAAAAGTAAAAAAAAAAGTCACATAAAATATACAAAAAAAAATTAAAAAAAGTTAAAAAAGGTAAAAAAAAAGTAAGAAAAAAAGTAAAAAAAGTAAAAAAAAATGTCACATAAAATATACAAAAAACCAAAAGTAAACATTTAACGTTCTACGTCATAGTACTTTTAACGTTCTACGTCTACTTTCTTCACATGTGGATAAAAAGCGATTTTCTGAATAGATATCAAACATACAAAAAGGCCTTTCCGAGCTAGTGAGGTGAAAAACAAGTTACAGAATAGCGGGGAAGGGGTCTCTCGCAGATCGAGGGTTCTCGGGCGGCGCCTGCGTATATAGTACACAGAACGCAAACTAAGTTTCGGGGTAAATACAGTGTAAGCCAATTCTGCAAACTTTAGTTTACCTTCTCGCTTCTCGTGAAATAATTTTTGAAATCGGATGACAAGTTCCGTTGATTTCCCCTTCATACAAACTCACACTCACACTCTCCACATATAGTCCACTCACTCTCTACATAGTCGTAAACTTTACCTCTTTAGTATATCTATCTAGATTTCAAAATAATTGTTGGCAAGAAAAATGTTTGGATTTATATGATGATATAATTTTGAATATCATTTAAATGCTTACACTTAAACAAATTTAGATATACACAGTACTACTTCTATAGTTACCAATTTACAGATAATACGAAACAAACGAAAAGAGCTAGCAGCAATTCAACAAGGAGACACGAAAGGCAAGTTTAATTATCGTAACTTAACAAATAACGGGGTACCGTGTTAAATTGTGGTATATGGTGGTATAAAATGTGATCTATCTATTTATGGAAAATTGAGGGTGTCCCCTGATTTCACCGACAAACGTTTCACCGATTGCATTCTTTCGCCGAATTTTAATTTCATAGATTTTTTTTAGGTAAAGCTAATGGTCATTATGTAGAACCCATTAGGTTAGGTTCGTTTTATAACAATCCTGAAAAGTTTACTGATTCTGAAAAAAATCGTTTTCGATGAAATCAAAATTCTGGAAAACATACGTTCGATAGAACATGTGTCGGTAAAACAAGGTACAACTAAAATTGAGACTAAGGGCCCATTTTACGAAGCTACAGAGTCCAAACTGGCAACACCAAGGCTCTTGTCCAATAACGAGTAGCCATTGGACCCGTGTTGCCTATTTATACAAAACGGCTATTGCAGAATATTTTAATATAACGAATTTAGGAGACTTGTCATACTTTACAGAAAGCAATGGGAGAAAAACGTTCCTAGACATGATGATAGAGTCATCAGAACGCCTCGACAAGCAGTACTCCGACCTGGAGCTGCGCGAGGAGGTGATGGTGATCGTGATGGCGGGCACCGACACGTCTGCCGTCGGCTCCTCCTTCGCCGCCGTCATGCTGTCCCGGTACCCGAGCGTCCAGGAGAAAGTGCATGAAGAGTAAGTTGTCACAGACCCAACTGCAGTCTTAGCTATCACATGATAGTCCTTGAAAAACTTTCCTGGACATGATGCCGACACGTCTGCCGTGGGTGCCTCCTTCGCCACCGTCATGCTGTCCCGGTACCCGAGCGTCCAGGAGAAAGTGCATGAAGAGTAAGTTGCCACAGACCCAACTGCAGTCTTAGCTATCACATGATAGTCCATGAAAAACTTTCCTGGACATGATGCCGACACGTCTGCCGTGGGTGCCTCCTTCGCCACCGTCATGGTGTCCCGGTACCCGTGCGTTCAGGAGAAAGTGCATGAGGAGTGAGTTGCCGCAGACCCAACTGTAGTCTTAGCTATCACATGATAGTCTATCAAAAACTTTCCAAGACATGATGCCGACACGTCTGCCGTGGGCTCCTCCTTCGCCGCCGTCATGCTGTCCTGGTACCCAAGTGTCCAGAAGAAAGTGCATGAAGAGTAAGTTGCCGGAGACCCAACTGTAGTCTTAGCTATCACATGATAGTCTATCAAAAACTTTCCTAGACATGATGCCGACACGTCTGCCGTGGGCTTCTCCTTCGCCGCCTTCATGCTGTCCCAGTACCCAGGCATCCAGGAAAAAGTGCATGAGGTGTAAGTGCCTGGCAACTACAGTTGTATCACACGATTGTCCTTCTTTAATAGACATTACTTATGATAGAGTCATGAGAAAGGCTTGACTGGGCGAGTCGTTAAAAGAAAGAAAGAAAGAAGATATTTTTTCACTACACAAAAAACACCCAGAAACAAGGGAGTAGACATCAATACAAATTAATGACACATATTATACGATACGATACGTTAATAATTGTACGATTGCCCTAAAAGGCCACGATTACACGTTTTGGGCTTGCAACATTGCTTGATCCAATGAGGGATGATGGATGATACAACCTGGGTAACGTGTCGCGTGGCTCTCACTTAAGAGTAGCGATTATCAATTTAGCTCTAAATGCTCTAAACATGAGACATGAGTTAGGCGCCTACGGTGCTATTAATATAGCGCTCAAAATATTACACTCGTGCATTAGTAAATTGTACAACCTATTCGTTTATACAGAGTTCATCAGTTACTTACTCGTAGTGTTTTTGATTGTAACAAGACGTTTTTGGTCAACAAACGAATTCATATTATTACATTCTTCAGATTAGACATGGTGTTTGGCAAATCGGACCGAGCGCTGACCGTGGAAGACCTGCCAAACCTCAAATACTTGGAGGCGGTGATTAAGGAGACTCTACGCCAGTACCCTCCAGTTCCAGTCACAGCGAGGGAAGTCACAAATGATGTTACATTACGTAAGAACAGCTATACTCGTATAAAACCATCATCATATCAGCCGAAAGACGTTCACTGCTGGACATAAAGCCTTCCCTAAAGATCAGCATAATTCCCAGTACTGCGCCACCCGCATCCAGCGGTCTCCCGCGACCTTACCAGGTCAGACCCAACCCATAACCATAATGCCCAGTACTGCGCCACCCGCATCCAGCGGTCTCCCGCGACCTTACCAGGTCAGACCCAACCCATAACCATAATGCCCAGTACTGCGCCACCCGCATCCAGCGGTCTCCAGCGACCTTACCAGGTCAGACCCAACCCATAACCATAATGCCCAGTACTGCGCCACCCGCATCCAGCGGTCTCCCGCGATCTTACCAGGTCAGACCCAACCCATAACCATAATGACCAGTACTGCGCCACCCGCTTCCAGCGGTCTCCCGCGACCTTACCAGGTCAGACCCAACCCAGAATGCGAGTGATATCGTGGGATAAAATATACCTATCCTATGGTTATCCTGAAGAACAATTTCGATATACCTATTGGTAAAAGGATTTCTAAATCGGGGGAATAGTTTCCGAGATTACCCCCTATCTACAAACTTAAATTTCCCACACATTTCCTCTTTAGGTATTATTAGAATAGGTGTAGACTCATCATCATCAGCTTACATACGTCTCACTGGTGGACACAGGCCTTCTCTGATGGATGAGAGGGAATGGGCAGCATTCCCTAGTCCCCACATTGGTGATTTCACACACAACTTTCAGGGTTCCTCACTTAATCTGGTATGTCACCCGAATAACCTCATTTAACGGTATTCCAGCGTCAGGCACTAAACTAGTGGACGGGGTGTCGGTGATCCTAAACATCTGGGCCACGCACCGCAACCCCGCGCAGTGGGGGCCCGACGCGGACCAGTTCCGCCCGGAGCGCTTCCTGGAGGGGCCACTGCAGCACCCGTCGCAGTTCCAGCCCTTCTCTCTCCCCATGAGGAACTGTCTTGGTGGGTATACATGTATTCCAGCGTCAGGCACTAAACTAGTGGACGGGGTGTCGGTGATCCTAAACATTTGGGCCACGCACCGCAACCCCGTGCAGTGGGGGCCCGACGCGGACCAGTTCCGCCCGGAGCGCTTCCTGGAGGGGCCACTGCAGCACTCGTCGTAGTTCCAGCCCTTCTCCCTCCCCATGAGGAACTGTCTTGGTGGGTATACATGTATTTCAGATTCCTGTAGAAATGAATGTCTCTTGGATACTATAGATTAGATTAGATTAGATTAATTTATTTCATTTTGAAAATTGCAATTTTGCCAGACAGTGGTTGGTTGATTGAGGATAGTGTCCACTGCCTGGCAATAATTAGAATGTTGATGGGGGAGTAGACAGGGTGAGTGTGGACTTCACCCCAGAGGGGTTTATGGCAGTCCACACTCAGATAGAGACTCTGGAGTACTGTCAACACAATAGTAGTCCTTTATTCATTAACTCACACGGTATATAAACGAGTAGCTACATGTATTATCATTCGCACATCTCGCACGTAGGTACTTAATCTACGGCACGTATTATACAATATCTAATCGCTAATTTAGAATGTGCCTCGTCGGCACATATCTCCCCCGTTACAACAAAAATGGGATGAAATCCCATTTCCTGCTAAGTAACTGGTCACATATACATATATGAGAAAAGTAGGTAGGTACCTACACAATAAAAATCAAATCAACTATATCACTAAAAAAAACAAAATCTATACATATAATAAAGCTGAAGAGGGTCGAAAGTCTGTACATGGAAGATATTCGAAAAAAAATTGGCTAGGGATACTTAGAATCGATAACAGAACACGTTCCAACAGTTTTTAGAACTTTTGTCTGTTTGTCTGTTTATCTGTTTATCTGTTTATCTGTTTATCTGTTTATCTGTTTGTCTGTTTATGTGACCGCGCATCACGTGAAAACGGCTGAACCGAAGGAGTCCTAGGGAAGGACAATGCATAGTTTTTATCCCGAAAAATCATTTCCTGAGGTGGTGGTGGGTGGTGGAAATTTGGTATAGAGAGAGGTAGAGTCCTAGGAAAGAACATAGATTTTTTTTTATTCCGGAACACATAAAAGGAGGAAATCATCCCCTAAGGGGGTGAGAAATGGTGGATGAACATTTATATTGAACCCATTTACGGTATAGCGATAGATAAGGAAGGACATAGGATAGTTTTATCCCGAAAATCATCCCCTAAGGGGGTGTAATTGGAGGTGGAAATTAGTTTGTGACACATTTTGATAAAATTTGGTTGAACGATAGTTTGAGTCCTGGAAAAGGACATATAATAGTTTCTATTCCAGAAATCATCCCCTAAGGGGGTCAATTGGGGGTGAAAATTTGGATGGAACCCATTTACGGTATAGCGGTAGTTGGGAGTCCTGGGGAATAGGAACATTAACATTACATAAGTAAATTGACGTTCCAAGGGTAAAGGTACCTTATGGCGGCCTTAGTTTTGAAGATGTTTTCTAAAACGGGGTAAAAAAGACGTTTGATTATGGCTATTTTGAAAACTATTAGATGTAACATATAACATGTTTAAATTACAAGTCAGTTAATTTAATCCTACGGTTTAGTAGAAAAGGTCCTTACGGCCGTGTGATATGAAAATATGCAAAATAATACTGAAAAAAGCCTACATGCATCGATACCCTTTCCTTCATACAATCCATACTAATATTACAAATGCGAAAGTAACTCTGTCTGTCTGTTACCTTTTAATGCTTAAACCGCTGAACCGATTGAGATGAAATTTGGTATAGAGATACTTTGAATTCCGGGGCCTTCCCAAAGAGTCCTTACTAAAGATAGTTTTTATCTGGAAATTCATCACCTAAGGGGGTGAAAAGGGGGGAGAAAGTTACGATATAAACGAGTTCCGCGCGGACGAAGTCGCGGGCAAAAGCTAGTTAATAATAAAATAATAATTTCATTTTAAACTAAACATGTCATTTAATGCAGATACAACTTAAAATGTTTGTTCGTTGTATTCCTTTACGGAATACAACGATTTTGATAATAAAAGTTCCTTTAGTCGGCGCTCAAATATGTCGTTTGAGGTCTCATTTTTTATAGTGGCGGGTAGGCGCTCGTACATCGACGGGCCTGCCACGCGCGGGCTCCTGTCGAGCAGCGCGAGTCGCCGCGATACAGGCAGTAATCGCCCCGTCTGACGGGTGATTCTGCCAGGCATATTAAATCGCTCAAATAAGTGAATGTTTCGACGCGTGAACACAATTACTTCAAATACGTATAGTGAATAATGAGTCATCATCTTGTACTGTTTGAAGAGTTCTCTACACGAGTGCCTCGAATTTACTCCTACCAATATAGGGTCGTTTCGCCGGTAACGCGACCACCTTCGGTTAGCGACCACTTGACGGACTAGGCTGCTTCAATTAAAGATATTAACATTTCTACAAACCCAACAGAAAAAGAATAACTTATTAACTATTCTTGAATAGTATCAGAATAAGAATATATACAATTTAAAACCGAAAGCTCAATCCAAAGCAAGAAAAAATAACCTCAATTGACACATTGCTTCCGTGGAGTGTTGACGTGCAGTGAATCTGTCAAAAAAACACAGTTGGCGCGAAAACTTTAGTTACGTCACTAAATGTTATTATCATGCTGAAATTGGTTAATTGATCGTTTAAATGATTTAGCTGTTGTAATAATTTCGTTGAAATTCGGCATATTTAAAAATAGATTTAAATAAAATGGGGTGGTCGCGTACCCAAATACATAATTACCAAAGAAGTCGGATAGCGACCACATCGTTTTCTTTTTCTTTCCTTATGGATTCTTATGCGGCACCCGCGATATTTAGCTTGGCTAGCCAATTGAGTCGGTATTTAAGCCGCGCCAATCCATGCTATGTCCATAGTATATATAATAAAATAATAATATATAATTATATATTATATTAATAATACATAATTTATATGAGATGCTTATATTATAAATTCGAAAGTGTGTATGTCTGTCTGTCTGTTATCTCTTCACACTTAAACCGATGGATCGACTTTGATGAAATTTGGTATGGAGATAGTTTGAGTCCCGGGAAGAGACCTATACCTAGGATGGTTTTTATCCCCGAAATAATCCCCTAAGGGGGTGAAAGTTTGTATGGAGCTACGATATAAACGATTTCCACGCGGACGAAGTCGTGGGCAGACGCTAGTGTAAGTAGAATATAATCTAAAAGTTAAATAAAAGCTTGTAAAAAGGTGGCATTTAGATACCTACAATGAATGACATGTGTGACTGTAATAGCACTATGGTATCTTTATTATCTTTTTTCGATTCTATTCTTTATTGACACAGCAATGTAAAGTAGATTTAGAGGAGTAACACTAAATAAAATGACCTATAATGATGAATTTTCTCGAAAAAGGATTAAATGTAATGTCAAATGGAGAAAAAAAAGAGCAGGGGATTAAGTAATTACAAAAGTTATAGTATCCAAAGTTTTAAGAGGAGGTAGGTATATTCTATCCCTTTTCCGCATTTACTAATCTAAAGTGAGCAACTCGGCTAAGTGGTCGCTAACCGGCGAAACGACCCTACGTAGGGCTCGTTTTTGTAGTTTGAATACTCTATCAGAGTTTGTCGAGTTCCCGTACAAAATAATACCGTAGGACATTAGTGAATAGAACTATGCATAGTAGATCTGAAGTAGTGCGTCACATGAGACAATTGGTTTTAGTTTGCGCAGTGCAAATACAGCACTGCCCAACCTTTCACACAAATTGTCTACATGTTCTCTCCACTTCAGCCTGGCATCAATAATAAATCCGAGGAACTTGCAAGAGTCACAGTGGGGTATCGGACCCAGTACTAGTGGAATTGTTTCCGGCTGCGAACAACATCACGTTGGATTTTGACACGTAAGTATGAGGCCGTTTGCCGAGAACCACTCGTGAAGTTGGGTACACGTTTTTGTTACCTTTTGCTCAAGTTGTGAGTACGTGTGAGCAGTTACTACAACGGTGGTGTCATCGGCAAACAACACCATAGTACCTTCGGCTACAGAGGAAGGGAGGTCATTGACAAAAATTAAAAACAAGGTATTTCCAAGCGAAGAGCCCTGTGGAATTCCATACTCGAGTACACCCGCATCAGATTTTAAGATTTTGCCCTCCATTTTGACCTCAACCGTCTGCCGCCTATTTTGTAGGAACGATGTGAGTAATCTTTGAGTGTTTTCCATTATTCCATAATGCCCTATCTTTTTTATTTACAACTCGTGATTAATCACATCGAACGCTTTCGAGAGGTCGCAGAATACCCCTGCAGCCTTTTGTTTCGCATCCAACGCCGTTGTTACGCAATCGTATATCTGATATGCAGCTGTTGTGGTACATCTATTTTTTCTATAGGCAAACTCCGTAATGTCCGTCAGTAAGTTGTTTATCTCAAGGTGGTGCATTAAGGGGTTTGACACAATGGATGCAATAATCTTAGAGATATTTGGCACGATAATGATAGGTCTATAATTGTCAACAGAACTCTTTTCACCCTTGCCCTTATATACTGGACACACTCGAGTGCTTTTCAGTACGTCGGGATACACACCGCAAGTGAACATGGTGTTTATGAGTTCCACGAGTAATCCAGCAATGACCGGCCATACACACTCGAGTATGTTCAGTGATATGTCGTAAATATCTAGCCCCGCGTGTTTTTGTCATTGACCTCAACGTACGATTGAGGACGACGATAACGTACGATAGAAACGTTCTTGATGGGTAAACATGTTTTACGGCGACAGGCACTAGGTACACTTGAAGACGGGGTAATTTTAACTACCTACTGACTTCTAGTAATTTTAATCAAGAGATATTTACTCAAGAGTAAAGATTAAGTAAGTAAGTAAGAGTGGAACAAGAAATATTTTTTCTTGAATTCATCATCATCATCATTATCAGCCGAAGGACGTCCACTGCTGGACATAGGCCGCCCCCAAAGAGTGCCACAATGACCGGTTCTGCGCTACCCGCATTCAGCGGACTCCCGCAACCTTTTACGCTAGCTTTTGCGCCAGCCGGTACGCTTCTTACGCATTTCCACCAAGGTTTGAAGCATGTTTTTTTCTGGCTTTTCAATCCGATTATTTCCTCCAATCGAAAAGCATGCATGACTCATTTATACTTTCTATATTTCAGGTTACAACTACGCGATGATGTCCATGAAGACGATGTTGGCGAACATGCTCCGCCGTTACAGAGTGCTCCCGCCCGCGCACATGGACGCCCGCCAACTGAGGGAACCCTTGAAGGTCACGTTCGATGTGATGATGAGGGACATAGATAACTATATGATTCGACTGGAAGAAAGGTGTTGCTAAATAAATAACTCTGACGAACTGAACGTTGTTTGGCATAAGTAGTAGTAATATTTAACCTTTCGTCTGTGTTTGTGATCCTGCCCACATTTTTTACACATTATTTTCCTTTTTTACCCACGTATTTTGCGCGACGCAAAGGAGGGTAATGTGTTTACCAGTCTATGTATATATGTTTGTTCCTTTGTGGCAGTCTAGAGATCAAATGCGTCTGTCGATTTTAATGAATTATACGTTAAGGCGCTATAGGTTCAGCGAAGTGAAGCGAACATAGTTTTTGAAACAATATAATGCGTCTGTTTATAATAATATGGTTTCAAAAAAATACGAATAGTAATCTTGAGGCTTTTCTGCAGGGAAATCAGTGATTCGAAACACGATTATGCAATTTTCGCTCGATAGAAAAAAATCACGAACATAGGTCTAAAACATATTAAAATTCACTTAAAACATTCGTAGCAAATTATGCACAATAGCTAAACATATTAACATTGGTTCTAAAAATCGGCAATATCATGTTTGAGGGAACTTAGTGATTACTTTTTTATTTATTTAAACGCACATAAAATTAAAATTTAAAAACATGATATCCGCGCTTCCAAACACGCACTTCCATCTCGCTCACGCTTATGCTCAGCGAGAGGGAGAGAAGACCATGAGCCTATAGCGCCTTAATCTATTTGTTTTAGTCTTGCGAGTGTCACTGAAGACAAGACAGTAATCATAATTCAAAATGGACGCCATATTGTAAAAAACCGGCCAAGTGCGAGTCGGACTCGCGCACGAAGGGTTTCGTACCATTATCAATAAAAATATTTATTTTATTTTGTTTTTAGTATTTGTTGTTATAGCGGCAACAGAAATACATCATCTGTGAAAATTTCAATTGGAACTATCACGGTATCAGTGAGATACAGCCTGTTGACAGACAGACGGACGGACGGACGGACGGACGGACGGACGGACGGACGGACGGACAGCGGAGTCTTAGTAATAGGGTCCCGTTATACTCTTTGAGTACGGAACCCTAAAAAGAAAAAAAAAATGTCGGTGAACTATGTCATATCGTATCGTTGAATAGGTATTTCAAAATAATTAATTGGTTTCTACAATCATTTTTTTAAGTTAACGTTTAGGATTTATAACGAATTAAAGTTGGCTTAACAACAATTTTCGCTGAAACATGTCCAAAACCTTACTAAAGTCCAAACGGCTTGATGGATTCATTTGAGGTATGAGGTGTCTTTAGATTCCACAATCGTGGGACTGGTAGTAGGGTGGTGGTGTTACTACTAGGCTATAAAATTTTAAAAAAGCTGTTACGTTTTTTGAAAAATCTTTTGATTTGAGAGTAAATTTATTCGCGCTCTACAGCGTGTCTAGGCTTACACCGACGATTTTGAAATCCACCATATACGAAAGGTTAAAACGATAAAGCGCTGACAAATTTTAAAGGTGAATATCCAGCAGAGATATGGGAAGATGTGTTTTAACCTATGTAATTGGCACTTTGCATGCTTGACAGCTAGGTGTGAAATATATGAAAACATAAGGTCTGAATCACACCGGCGCGGCCTGCGGTGGCGGTCAAAAGTAGTTATTGTCAAATTTACTATCGACCGCCATCGCCACCGCAGTGATGCAGGCTTAAGAATGATTCCCGGCATTGACGCCAGTATTTGACATTCTGTTTGCTACACCATTTTGACGGGAGTCACCGTTTACCGGTCGGCGCTCAGATAAATGAACGGTAAACTCGCTGACCGAACCACGAGCGGCGGACCAGTGTACTGCTAATTTTATTTTGCATTACTCGTGCATGACCATATTCCGAAAAGTTTAGGCGGTCTCCTCATTGCCTCTGTTAGTCTGTAGTCTGTATCGTGGACACCAGTAGACACACCCCACCACATTTACGTCCAGTGCGGGGTGCGAACTGGGATAGTTGCATACAACGCAGTGGCGTAGCGTGGGTTTTCGCGGCCCCCATGGGCCCCATGCAATTAAATATATTTATCTATCCAAATATCATAAACCCTCCATGATGCGTTCATGAACCGCACATTATGACCACCATAAAAACAGACTGTTTTGTTAGAACAAATTTCTTATCTGTGAAAATGTTATAATTTCTAAATAATAACATCGATTTCGATAATATTATTTCGATAATATATATTGAAAAACAAAGTAATTTGATTTGACCTCTATTCTAATATCAGTCGAGATGACGTTTAGTTCGAATTGAATTGTCAAGTTGCATACAAATTTGACAAATGTCGCACGTAAGTAAAATATCGAACGCTATGATAGTTAGAGCTAACTCTAGTTTGTCTCTGAATTAAAAAAAAACTCTGACAGCTGCCAGAAAATAACGCCGCGATGCCGGTCTTAATATGCGGCTCCTGAATGTATCATGGAGGCGTATGATATGTGGATAGATAAAGCAGTGTATGTAACTGTACATAATTAGGCATTAAAACACTCGTGTGATGTTATTATGAAACTCGCCTTTCGGCTCGTTTCATAAACCCACATGCCCTTCATTATGTACAGTCACATAAACTACAATTTCGTTATGGTCACAAGTGTCCTTAGGCTACGGTACTTGCTTGACATCAGGCAGGCCGTAAGCTTGTTTGCCACCGTCGTTGTATAAAAAAAATGTTCCTTATCCGCCGTCCCCTTTCATATGCCGCCCGGGGCCACCCCCCCCCCCTGGCTACATGTCTCGTACTGTTGTCACATGACGTAAATATACCTACCCCTACAATTTTGACCGGACGTGAAGGATTTATCAAACTTTCGGCCAATTTTAGGTCGACAATCTTCTGATTCTTGCTCAGCACAACTTTCTCGACCTGCTTCCCTGTGGAGACGTAGGCGTATTGGGAGTGAGCTTACGGATTATAAGGGCGCTTATTACGGGTATCGCTACCTCAATAGACAAACAGACTTTGAAAATTCCAGGCATACATTGTCAAGTCAAGACCGATGAGACGTGGAGGAGACGCATATGTCAACAAGGTCAACCTGTGAGAATTATTATAAAAAAAACATCCTTACTGCTGCTCTTCTTTAATGCAACCTTGTAGTTCTTTGGATTGATCAGCAGGAATGTAGGAAGTTGCGATCACGATTTAGTAGTCTGGAAGCACTACCAAAATAAATTGATAATAATAATTCAGTCTCAAATCCTTTTGCTAATGCCAATAATATGTAGGTAATAATGTTGAGGGCCCTGGTGCTGTGCAGTAGCCATAAAAGGTCATTCATAATTCAAAGTTAAGTATTCAGTTAATTTTCACTACGATTGCGAGAAAACAAATATACAAACAACCAACGCAAATGTGAAGAATCCGATTCAGAGTTTTCCATGTGTTTCCAATCTTAATTCGAGTTAGTTAGTTATACGGGGCGTTTTCCGCATGTCGACATCCATTGTGCCTATTTTGCGTGAAACGGCAGTGTGGCGCTACTCTAACCACCCCAGCTCGTCTAAAAAGTTGGTGAGTGCCTTGGTGTTGCTGACTGCGTCCCGTAGTGTGTTTGGAGAACCTAGGTGCTTCATTCTGTATACTTCTACCTCCTTGCAGTCCAGTAGTTGTAACACGGCAAAACCTTCACCGCGCGGCCTCCAGGGCGCTGGCCGGTGCTAAAAAAAAATAGATTTTTTTTTTAGCACCGGCCAGCGCGTTTTATTCGAGGAAAATTTTCTCTTGCTTGCGCAATTCATTGACTACATATTTGGTTTGTTATAAATATCGATGATTGCTATTATTTCTTGAAATAACTACTGCTTGTAAATTTTGTACAGAACTCATAGTTCATACATACATATAAGGGCTGCCACTTATGCAGGTATGTATTGTTTTTTAATTCTGTGTTGTGTATGTAATGTTTGTTAAACCAATCCAAGCCTCATTTAGCCGTCACTGGCCTAACTCTTATGAGGCTCGAATGGGGTTTGAACCTGTGCTAAGGAAAAGGATTGTTTCCAGCCCTTTATGCATGGCTAAGTTGTCTTCTGGCGGCTGCTACTGACCAGCGGGCTTCGCCTGCGCTGCACGCTGCATTGAGTTTTGGAGCCGACCTGCCTGGAAACTTCGAGTGTATTTGAAAGCCTGAAGACTTCGGTTTCTACAGTCTTAATTACGGATCCTATACCCTATTCAGGCCAGTGACCTTTCTTTTCATATCTACAGCTCCGTACTGACTGAATAAGTTGAACCCTTTCTGTACATAGTTCCACTTTATTTTATTATTATATTTTATTGTATATAAACGATTCGTTTTATTTTTAACCCGCCGGGCTACATAGTATATTTTAGTCGTTTCTTCTGCCTCCATGCACGCTCTGCACATGGGGCTGTCTGTGATACCTAAGTTATAGAGGTGTCTGTTCAAGGTGTTGTGTCCTGTTATTATACCCACTATCTTGCGTAGTTGGTTTCTATGTGTCCTTAGTAGTGTGGTTGTGAGTTTGTAGTCGCGTTTCGACAGAATCTCTTTGGTCTGTCTGCATGTGTCTATCTCTTCCCAGTATCTTTGGTGTAGGTCTTTAGTGTGTTGGTCCAGTTGATTGTATATGTAGCTTTGTGGCAGGGGCAAGATTGGCTCCGGTCCGTATGCAGTTGTTTCTGAGCCTTTCCTGGCCAGTTCATCCGCTGCATCGTTTCCTCTTGAGCCACTGTGCCCCTTGATCCATTGTTTAGTAACTTTGTTTTTATCTGCGCACACCTCTATGAGGTTTAAGTGACATTCGTATATCAAGCTAGATGTGATTTGTTCCTGAGTTATGGATGTTATATATGTATATAAGTATCTATATGTATGTATCTATTGTATATATCATCGCCTAGTACCCACAACACAAGCCTTACTAAGCTTATCGTGGGCCTAGGTTGATTTGTGTAAGATTTTCCCGTAATATTTATTTATTTATTATTTATTTATGTGAATTCGAGTATAAGGCGACGTAGGCTCAGGAAACAGATTTTTAAAAAGTCGTAGCGTTTGTTTGGATCATAAAATCATATTAAGGCTGTCCTAAATTTAATTAGCTATCTTGAGGCCTTTCTCGAGGGGCTATAGCTATTCGAATCCTGAGTTTTTGACTTTCGCTCGATAGAAAAAAACCGCGAACAGTCGAACACAGGTCTAAAATACACTTTAAAAATTCGTAACAAATTGTGCACAAAAGCCAAACATATTAAAATTGGTTCTAATAATCGGCAATATCATGTTTGAGGAAACTTAGCTATTAGTTTTTTATTTATTTAACATCACAAAAAAATTAAATAAAAAATCATGATATCCGCGCTTCTGAACACGCACTTCCATCTCGCTCACGCTTATAAATGCTCAGTGAGAGAGAAAGAAGACCATGAACCTACGTCTACTCCGAGCTGCAAATTTTCCCTTTCCAATCCGTTGAAAGGGTTAATATATACATTTTATTTTATTACAATAATTAAAACGCTGAGTTATATTGAATATTATTTTTTTATTAACAAGAGATATTGTGATTAAAATTAGTACAAAAAATAAGATTACAAAAATATTAATGATACTTACTACGTAATTAAATTTCGTAGGTACAAATAAAATATTAAAAAAAAAAAAAAAAAATGGACTACTTATTTTATTAAGTTTAGGTCAAATAAAATAAGACATCTTTACGTTCTAAGTTACAAATCAAAATATAAAGTTTAGTAAAAAAACGCTCTTCCTGTCTTCATTCTTCAAGACTCAATTATTTTTGCTAGCATTTGTTGCATCCGACATCCAGTCGGGGACATACTCGAACTTGCCAACTGAAAACAAATGAAAAAAATACTTTTAAATACTTTTAATCCTATCAAATAGTCGATATAACGCCTCTGCCTGGAAAAGTACTCCAGGCAACTTAAGGTTTTGAAAAACATTAATTTATAATAGTTTTTTTTTGTTTATTTAATTTTAAACCGATATTCTAAGATGCTTTATCCAAGAATCCAACAAAATTTCCATCCGGAAGTAATTATAATTATAGATTTAAATAAAGCATGAATTGTTTTTTTTATTATTTAACTTGAATATTATAATGATAAAACCATTTATTAATATTTTTTCAGACTTTTCAGAAGCTTGTTAAGTACTTAATGATTTTTTTGATGTCTGAAATTTTGTTGGATTTTGTCGCTAGGTAACTATTTAATTGATAATATATCCATCACATAGAAAAAAACTGCTATTATAAATTATTTCCAAATTTGACCATTTTTCGCATACAAGTTGTCAGTGCATTGCCTGGACTAAAGGGTTAAAAAGTTCATAAGTGCATCTTACTTGTAGGGAAGCCCACGTCCGGAAGTTCAGGAGGGCAAGCGTCAACTAGGGAGTAGCCCTGATAAAAAAAATACATTAGTACTCCAAGTATAGGTAGGTAATGGAGGTAAATTGGACTCGATATAATGATATTATATTGGTATGAGATTTATTTCTTTTGCTACACACTGCAAACTTACTTTTCAATATAAGTCACCTGGATTTAAGTGAAATTATCTTGACGAAAGATCCTTTTCTCTTAGTTCGAGAGAATCATCTTAATTCAAGATGGTGTTTGTTTCATGAATTCAAGATATTGGCGGTCGGAAGACACGGAAACTAGCAATAGTTTATTTGATTCAAGTTTATTTTCTTCTGCGTATTGTGATGTGTGCACTTGTCTTGTTCTATCTGATCATTGCAGGCGAATTTCACACTGAGTAAGTACCAATATTATTATAAGTAAATAAGTTGACTCAAACTGTTTCTTGGTAAGTGGAGAGTGATTTCTCCTTTCCGATCTGCATTGATCATAGGACTAGTTATAATGAAAATAATAACTAAAAACTGCTATGGAAAAAAAACAAATTTGATACAGTTATGTACTTAAGTATATCGTCGTATGGGTACTAGACCCATAAGAAGCTTACTCGTAGTTCAGGCACATGCAAAAAATAACGATAGACTATTCAAATTGTCCCGACAAGTATACGAGTGCGAAAGTGAGAGATGTCTAATATACAACGATATGTGATATAATTTACTTTAAAATCAAAGTTTTAACCGACTTCAAATCAGTACCAAATCCCTTCCAGTGTGCCTATAAGATTTGAAGAGTTCTCTCGATTTCTCCAGGATCCCATCATCAGATCCTGACCTGATGACCATGGGAAGGATACCCTTTCAAACAAAAAAAGAATTGCCAAATCGTTCCAGGCGTCTTCGAGTAATCGGGGAAAATACATAAAAAATAAAAGATTCGGAGGACTTGAGAACCTCCTCGTTTTTTGAAGTCGTTTAAAAATGGATTGCAGGGGATTTAATTCACATTCACAAACTTATTTTTACTTTGTAGTCTTTGTATACCTACTACTACCTACATTTTGGCAATGAAATACTGCAGTCACGCCTATTCCATACAACGGGACTCCATCAATAATTATGGTTCTGAATACTGTTCCGCGTTTGTATGTGATATACGATGTAATGATTTAGGTATTAATTAAAAGAAAACCATACTTAATACTAGTTAATTAATAATTACCTTTTCACCACTCAAGCCCATTGGACCCTGGAAGACAAAAATTTATAAAATAGTACAATCAATAGCCTACGTTCGCGTTGTTCAGGCGTACGACCTGATAGTGGGGGGTAGTTTCAGGTGATAATGTGGACACGCTGGACAAAAGTACCAATTTTTTTTTTAGGTACTTTTGTTAGGTCCATAGTTTAAGTTTTTGATAGGAACCAACTCCTCCGTCAGTCATATTTAATTTTAAGGCGGCCATTTTACCCCACTATGAGAGTTGGTTAAAGTTATGATAAAAAACCAATTATTCACTTTATTCTATTTTTATTATTTGATAATATAGAGGCTATACACAATTTGTGGAAATTTCAAGTGTCTAAATATTACAGTTCTAGAGATAGATCGATTGTTATGGGCGGGCATAAAAACGCCATAAAATTGCGTTTCATGTATGTGAAGAGGTCTCATGGATACACTAAAACCAAAGACGAAGGAAGGAGGAAAAGCCCGGGTACGGCTTTTCCTCCTTCCTTCGTCCTCTTCCAAATCCTGCTGACGAACCAGATGGAATCTACCCCATTCTACTACAGGAGGGTGCTACTGTACTAATCCCGCACCTTAGCAGATTGTACAGGGTGTGCTTAGCCTTCGCACACGTACCGCGTGTGTGGAGGATTGTAAAAGTAACCTACCTACCCAAACCGGGTTAGGCGGATTACAGTGAGGCCAAATCATATAGGCCGATAAGTCTATCGTCATTTTTTCTCAAAACATTGGAGAAGTTGGTAGATATACACATAAGGGATGGCCTACTAAGGAGACATCCGCTGCACGAACTACAATGTGCATATCAGCCAGGGAAGTCAACGGAAACGGCACTTCATCTGGTAACAACCAGGCTATAGAGAATAAAGAACTATGTCTGGCGGCTTTCTTAGACGTGGAGGGAGCGTTTGATCGTACCAAAGTCAAAGTCAAAATATTTTATTCAAAATAGATTCATACAGAACACTTTTTGAAGGTCAAAGTATATTTTCATTTCTTTAGTACTTCAATGTATTTTTACCACGTATAATGCTATTAGCGAAGCAGCTGCAAAACATGGTATAGAGCCGACCATATGTAAATGGATAGGCAACATGCTTAATGGCAGACTGATAAAGTCATCTCTTTTAGGGGATGAGATAATGGCCACGGCCACAAAGGGATGTCCACAAAGTGGGGTACTTTCACCAACTCTATGGAGTTTGGTGGTGAACTCACTCTTGATAGAACTCAATAAAGGTCCCATCAACACGGTAGGATATGCTGATGATTTAGTGATACTGGTTAATGGGAAATTCCCAAGTACGGTATCAGAAATCAGGAACAAGGCACTGAGGGAAGTGGAGAGATGGTGCGACTGTCACCAATTATCCATTAATCCAGGCAAAACTGTAGTAATACCCTTTACTAGGAAAAGGACCCTTCGCGGCATACAGCAGTTGAAGCTGTACGGAAGGGTACTAGAACTGTCCAATGACGTGAAATATCTAGGTGTCACACTGGATAAGGATCTGAACTGGAAGAAGCATACAGATCTCACCATTACAAAGGCCCTGAGGGTATTTGGAATGTGTAGATCAGCGTATGGCAAAACATGGGGACTGAACCCCAAGGTACTGAAGTGGATCTACACCATGATGGTGAGACCCATAATACTGTACGGTAGCCTGGTATGGTGGCCAAGGACTTTAATGAGCACATGCAGAGAGGCCCTGAGAAAGATGCAGATAACGGCATGCATGGCTATAACAGGGGCGTTTCGTACCACGCCTACAGCGGCGCTAGAAGTCCTACTGGACCTACCGCCACTTCACATGGTGATTAAGTCAGAGGCGCGCAAATCGCTCTACAGATTAAGAACTCTTGGACTGTGGAGCGATAGCAAGCCGAAGACTAAGCACACAAACATGGAGACTGATGGTTTCTTAGACAGAATAACAAACATGGGAAGCGACAAAATGCTACCCAAGTATGTATTCCACAGGAACTACACAACAAAAGTTCCAATCAGGTACTGAGTGGGCCGAAGGTCTAGAACCACCAAAGTCTGGTATCGAAGACAGTATATGGTACACGGACGGATCAAAAATGGGATCCGGTACGGGAGCAGGCATTTATGCAAATGACTATAGTAGTAGTGTAAACCCATGCTTACTTTGGCAACTGTCTTCCAAGCGGAGACATACGCCATAATTGCTTGTGTACAGGAGAATATAGACAGGCGAACCAAAGGGCGGACTATCTATATACTCAGTGACAGTCAAGCGGCCCTTAAAGCGCTTACGGCGCCGAAAGTGGACTCTAGACTAATTTAGAATGGCGTCCAAGCACTAAACAGACTTGGAAATCACAATAAGGTGCAACTAGTTTGGATACCAGTGCACAAGGGCTTCATCGGCAACGAAAGAGCAGATGAGCTTGCAAGAGGGGGCTCTACAAATCACTTTGTAGGTCCAGAACCATTTGTGGGACTCTCGCAGGTGACCATAATATCGGCCTTTAAAGCCTACGCCAAAACCAAACACCAACACGAGTGGAGGAATGAGGCTGGCTTATGGCACTCTAAGCTCTTCATAGAAGGAGTGGACTCGGGCTGGACCAGAAAACTCTGGAAATCCAGTAGGAAGCAACTCAGAATTATATCTGGGGTGTTCACAGTGTCACTTCGGGGTCAAGGATCTCTTGGCCAAGATGGGACTATCTGATAGTTTAGACTGTAGAATGTGTGGCGAGGAGGATGAGACTATGGAACACTTATTGTGTGAATGTCATGCCCTTGCCAGACAAAGAATGAACTACTTTGGTAACGGTTACCCGCAACCAAAGGAATTCAAGGTGCTCCCGGTGAACTGCATCATCCGCTTTGTGGAAATGATGGAGCAAGCCTGGGAGCAGGTATAAAGGAGAGGGCAAATGCACAACAGATCCCACTGGGTCGAAGTGCATCCGAAAGGGCCCTCACCTAGATAAGATAAGATAAGATGAGAGAACT
The DNA here is from genome assembly GCA_963854355.1 of Epinotia brunnichana. NCBI lineage: Eukaryota > Metazoa > Arthropoda > Insecta > Lepidoptera > Tortricidae > Epinotia > Epinotia brunnichana. The sequence goes on along the minus strand of OY977945.1, from coordinate 5,242,495 downwards.
GTTTAATTTTTAATTTATTTTTATTTTTATGCATGTTAGTTAGAGCAACTATAAAAATACAAATTCTGTGAAAATTTTATCAGACTAGGCTAAGTAACAGGGTTCCGTTTGGTATCCTTTGGAAGCTTGAGTCTAAAGAATATCTAGTTGAATTCCTTGACCCCAAATATGTATATTTAGACACCAATTTTGTGATTCTAAGTGATTTAGAACTAGAGATATTAATAATATACCTAAAATTAAAAATGTCCGCCATAAAATTAAAGATGGCTGACTGAGGAGTTGGTTCCTATCAAAAACTTAAAGCTATGGACCTAACAACTACCTGAAAAAAAAATTGATGCTTTAGTCCAGCGTGTCCACATTAACGACAATTTGTTCTAGCATTCTGCCCTACTATGAGTGCCCGCGCCGCTGTAAGCGGGGCGTGAAGCTTCCATATAAAACAAATGCAATTTGTGCAGGTCCCTGTATGTAAAGGTTCCACAGGACTGGAGCTGATACCTCGAAATGTATGTGGCCTGCTACTGTATGTACGCAGTTGAATGCCAGGAGCGATCCTGCGACGCCCCACTTTACAAGGCGGCGCCGGAACTCGTTGGTGGTTTTAGACGGTAGTCCAGCTTCGGTTAGTCCGTTATACCTAGTCTGCCTCCCCGGACAAGACGGGATGCATAAACGCATTTCACCAAAGTAAAAAAAAAAAAAAAAAGGCATGTAAAGCAAACAACCTGCTCTACCTGGCCCTGCCAATAGCCACTTCCACCCAGTAGCGAGTGAGTGGGCAGTCGAGGCCACTCACTCGCACTCGATTCAGCAATCTATCTCTTTTAAAACGTCTCGCATTATTTGTTGGAAGAGGCAAAGTTTAACTCATTGCAAGGAACAGGGGAAAATTTACGTTATTACAAAGGAAAGGAAGAGATTGCCTGCCGTGTGTGTTACTGTCAAACATGGCCGGGTTTTAAGATGAATATCCACAAGAGATGTGCTAGCCATCAAGCACCCAAGGTGCTGATAGACTTGAGCGAATGCTTATAATGAGCATTCTAGTGAATGTTACATTGGACAGGAGGTAAGTACTTCCACAGTTCGGCTGCTCCAAATATGAGCGAGAAGACATTCCGCTATGCCCTACCATTCTTATAAACGATGTAGGATATTTTCAGTAGTTATTGAACGATCGAGCGAGCTACGGTAGCCTAGTGGTTCAGGCATACGGCTGTCAAGCGGCGGTCGTGGGTTCGAATGCCGGCTAGTACCAATGAGTTTTTCGGAACTTATGTCCGGAAGATTTGCCGTTAGCTTTGCGGTGAAGGAAAACATCGTGAGGTAACCAGTCTAATCTCAGTAAGGTCTAATTTTCCGTCTGGGTTGGAAGGCCAGATGGCAGTCGCTTTCGTAAAACTAGTGCCTATGCCAAATCTTGGGATTAGGTGTCAAAGCGGACCCCGGGTTCATTTAGGGGCACAACCGGGAATAACGCTAGGAGGATGATGATTGAACGAGCGAGCGAAGCGAACGAAGTCCTCCGTTTCAGCTTGGGCCAAACATTTTTCGTATGTCCGGCGTCTGACCGGCTTTTCTCCTCTACAGGTCGCATTTCTGGTGAAATTTTGTTAGCAGGCCCAGTAATTTTTCATTTCAATTTGTCAAAAAAAAAAGTTAGCCTCGAGAGTTCTACTACAGAGCCAATAGTTTAATAGGAATACACTAATGGGGAAGGCCGGTGAAAGTTAATTGTAGATGGCGCTCTTCTAAGATTTTAAACGATGAGAGAGAGATACATAAGCTCAATTGTACGGAAACCATATACCCAACCTTTTATATTTAGCCTTTTTCGAAAAACGGTCGAGCAATTCGGGACGAAACAATGGCATGGTCGCAAAAATAAATAAAAACTACACTGACAGACAGACAGTTCCCTCCCGCATTCTCGTGATCAAGTCGCAAGCTAACCCTGGGTTGCCTAAGATACGATTCAGTTACATTACATCCAATTTAAAGATACAAGTAGGTATACCTCGCTTCCTTGGTCTCCTTTTTCACCCTGAAATAAATAAAAAGGGCAAATTATTGTATCGAACTGCTTGAAAAGTTTAATTTTACTACTTTACAAGCCAAAAAACGTATTGAAATTACCTGGACTCCTTTACGGCCTGGCATTCCGGGCGACCCCTGTAATGTAAATATAGATTTATAGAATTTATTTTATGATTTATTTCTGATTCTTGGATGCTTTCAATGTGGTTCTCCCTTGTTAGACCTAACAACTTTAGCCCCAATGTTTCACTAGACCTAATGCATTTTTTTCTTAAATAGTTAACTTTATAGGATTATTGCAAAACAAACCTAACCTAATGACTTCTATTTGATGATATTCGAAGAAAATCCGAAATGTTCACTGTTTTGAATTACCAGGGTCACGAGGTTTAAAATGTTTCGTAAGGCACTGGTTTTAAAATGCTAGGCTATATACCGTCACGATCTATCTATACAAATAGCCTTTCTGTAAAATCGGAGGGCAACTCATACAGGATGGCCCAAAAATCGGAGGGCAACTCATACAGGATATCCCAAAAATCGGAGGGCAACTCATACAGGATGTCCCAAAAATCGGAGGGCAACTCATACAGGATGGCCCAAAAATCGGAGGGCAACTCATACAGGATGTCCCAAAAATCGGAGGGCAACTCATACAGGATGTCCCAAAAATCGGAGGGCAACTCATACAGGATGGCCCAAAAATCGGAGGGCAACTCATACAGGATGGCCCAAAAATCGGAGGGCAACTCATACAGGATGTCCCAAAAATCGGAGGGCAACTCATACAGGATGTCCCAAAAATCGGAGGGCAACTCATACAGGATGTCCCAAAAATCGGAGGGCAACTCATACAGGATGGCCCAAAAATCGGAGGGCAACTCATACAGGATGTCCCAAAAATCGGAGGGCAACTCATACAGGATGTCCCAAAAATCGGAGGGCAACTCATACAGGATGTCCCAAAAATCGGAGGGCAACTCATACAGGATGTCCCAAAAATCGGAGGGCAACTCATACAGGATGGCCCAAAAATCGGAGGGCAACTCATACAGGATGTCCCAAAAATCGGAGGGCAACTCATACAGGATGTCCCAAAAATCAACGTCAAACCGCAAACGGGTGATAGCCAAAGTCAAAGCAGTTATGAAAAAATAGAAAAGATGACATATTGACTTTTGGGACACGTTGTTTATGAAACTAACCCGAGTACCCGACATTTCAAATTACATTGACAAATCGTCAGTAACTATTTGCCACCCCATTCTTAATTAAGTTATTTTGTATGAAGCAACTCCAGCTCACGAAAATTAGAAATTTCTAAAAAGGAGGTTTTCTTCCTTTAATTTGAAATTACCTAGCAGGCTGGTAACCCATGGAGTCTTATTACCGCCCCTCCTTAGTCCTTCTTCACCGAAGGAGAGGCATTTTTAATTTTAATTTTAAATAAGTTTACACAATGTCGTAGCAAATTAAAATCTAAACTCTTATGTACGAATGTGTTAATAATAAATAAATGGCTATTCTAATTCTAATTTGAAATGGAAACAGTCTTGTTTACAATTTTATTTACCTGACGTCCAAGTAAGCCTCCGGGACCGGAGAAACCCTGAAAGGATAAAATAACAATAATATAAAGTATAATATAATATAGGATATTTCGTGTTTTCGGGTTGACTAATTTTTTTTACGATGCCATTCGAACCAGTTTTTGGAGAGGAAGAAATGTTTGTACTTATGGGAGCAACTACAATTAAAGAACATACATACCCAAAAAAATTAGACAAATATTGACCTCGCTGGCGGCAGCCTAAACGCTTCATACTAATTCACACATAGTTATGACGTCACAACTATTATTTGTACTAATCATTGTTTGGAAAATCTAGTACATTGCTGTTTCGGTCGCGTAATACTGCATTTAGGTACATAGATGTCATAAAATGTTGTATCTATAAAAGCGTTACGGGTTCTATTGTTAGCTTTAAATTTACACTTGGACATAAAAAAATGCATACTTTTTCTATACTTTTTTTTTAAGATTCAACATACGTGCAACATGTTTGAAAAAGGTTTCTTTTCGTTTTCAATAATAATAACAAACTTTTCAAATTTAAATAATACTTTACTCAGGTACATATTTTGAATCTAGATTGAAAATAAACTTAAAACGTGTCATAATAGAGGTATTAATGTTTTACATAATATTCAATCAACTTAATTGAATTTTTTGACATTTAGATTTACTTGAACGCAACCACATTTTTCGTAATTGAGAACTGTCTTATTGTTTCTTGTATATGCTATCAAGTTGACGACAGCTTCGAAATTGAAAAACTTTTGCAAAACTGTTAAATGTGGGTTTTAATTGGTTTTATTTTGTGTATACAACGTGTCCCAAAACTCAACGATAAGCCGGCACCATAGGATGGAGCTGCTTATGATTAGTCGAGAAAAAATAAGGAAAAAAATATATCTAAATAAGTAGCTCCATCCTCTGGTGCCGGCTTATCGTTGAGTTTTGGGACACGTGGTAGATATATTTTATTTTATATATTTAGATATATTTTTTTCCTTATTTTTTCTCGACTAATCATAAGCAGCTCCATCCTCTGGTGCCGGCTTATCGTTGAGTTTTGGGACACGTGGTATACCAAGAAACATTACTGCTGCTGTTATAGAAAAAGTAATGTATGCAACAGCACCCTTTGCGTGGGATTGAAGTGAGTCGCGTTTACTACAGACTCTAGCGTCTATCGTTAAGATTTAGTATGAAAAATCTATACACCGCCCCTGGCGGTCAATCATAGAACTAAAAATCCAAACAGTAACGTGAGTCACTTATGCATTACTTCACCCACGATCGACTCCACGATTGTTCGTATAGTTTAATCGATTTTCCAATATTCAACCTTATATCACAAGCATTTATCGTTTTAATTTAAGTTTGCCGGTTATGACATTACAGAATACGCGCATCGCGACGTCGACAGTGTCGATACAATATGGCGGCGCGGGGGCCATTTATTTGCATTTTTTAATACAAAATACGCGTAAATCCGAATTTTGCGGATATATGTTGTCAATTCAAAACATAGTACACATATATTTTTATAAGCTCTTTAATTTGAGATAAATTTCGATCGGATCTACGGGTAACTCTTGACGGAATAATACGATATCACGGGCCATTTTGCAAGTGAAATAGCAAACTACAGTCGCGACGGTATTCTTCGATTCGAAATGTCTCACACTACCGATTGGTAGTACGAATCGAACGTTAAATTACGTATCGAAAACGAAACGCTAAAGTCTAATGTTTTGCAGTTGGTTTCGTAGTACAACGGCAGTGTGAATTACAAGTTTGACGGGTCGAATCGAAGAATACCGAAGCGAGTACGAAATCTATTCGAAGCGCGTTAATTCGAATTCGTATGTAGTTACATATCGTTAGGTTACGATTGTAACTCACGTTAGCCGTACATCTCATAATTGGTTCTTAAAATTCTCGGGTCTTTTATTACAAAACTCGACTAAGTACGTCTCGTTTTGTTACTTCGACCCTTTTAAGAACCCTTATTATAGCACTGTTGCATAAACTACTCACCCTGTCACCTTTTTTGCCATCGATGCCCTGTAACACACAAGTAAAATAATTATGCTTAAGTTAATTTTTTTTGGGGCGTCGCGCTCGGCGCCTCCAATGACCGCTGCACTTGTGTGCAACCCTGCATGGCATAATAGTAAAGCCGCCCCTGTGTTTTTGGTTCAATCTTAAAACTACGTTGCTGGTGGAAAGTTTCGCTGCATAAATTTGACCATTAGGCAATGTAGTTTATGGTTGCTATTGTTTTAGCACTAGCTGCCCTCGCGTCTTTGCCCTGTTTTACAAACAACCACTGAAACTTATGACCATTTAAACGATGGTTTAAAATGCGCAGGAATATTCTGTGACCTAAGCAAAGCCTTAGACTGCGTCGATCATTACGTTCTTCTATACAAACTAGAGTACTACGGCCTTCGAGGTTCTGTGCTAAATATATTTGCTTCTTACCTGAGCAATCGTAGACAATTTGTAGAAATAAAATGTTCTGATCATACACAATGTGAGCAAATGTATAAATCAGCAGAAGGCACTATACGTTGCGGCGTCCCACAAGGTCCTGTTCTCGAACCTCTGTTATTTATCATATTTATAAATTATCTACCGGATAATGTGTTCAATGGGACACCATATTTATACGCTGATGACACAAGTCTTATTTTGGGAGCAGAATCTTACGAGAGGTTAATACAGCTGTGGCTGGGGAGACTTATCTCATTGGTTCTCCGCGAATGGCCTGTCCTTAAATAAAGACAAATGTTTCTACATGATATTAAAACGTGCACTCAACTCTGTAGATTGTGTTTTGAAACTGCCTCTAAACAAAAGTGATTCTATCCGTTTTCTTGGGGTAGAACTCGATCCATGCATAAAATGGTATGACCACATTAACTTTGTTGTTAAAAGACTTGGAAGTGCATGATGTACTCTTAAATCAATGGCTAAAGTAGGTGATAAGCAAACATTAAGAACGATTTATTACTCCTATGTCGAAAGTATCATCCGATATAGAATTGAAGTTTGGGGCAATAGTTCATATGTGAATAAGGTTTTATTGATGCAGAAGAAATGTTTAAGGTTTATTGAGGGTTACTTCCCAGAAACACATAGACACCTATTTATAAAAAAAACAACATCTAAACTGTTACTTCATTATACATATATCAAATGTGTCTTCACGTCTATAAAAATCTAAATCTGTACGAATTAAGAAAAGTGTGTGATAGATATCCCTTATTTACGTCGTAAACTAGACCTCTTACTGCCCGTGTCACATTTTGCTCATTTTAATAAAAGCTTCAATTTTATAGCCATAAAAAATTATAATCATCTCGATAGTGACATAAAGAACTCTAGCAGCATAAGGGAATTTAGTGGGAAGTTAAACTCATACTTAATACGTAGGCATTTCTATAACTTGGACGCATACTTTGGTAAGATATTTGATTAATTGATTACCTCCGTTTAATTTAATTGATGTATCCCAATAATGTATGCCATCAAATTATTAAAAAAAATTTCTCAATTATTGTATTCCTCAATTCTCTTATTTGACATGTTTGTAACGATTTAATGCAATTGTAATGCATATTTAAACTGACTTTATTATTTTATTCTTTACCTGACATTAAATGTACCTAATTATCTTAATCATAACCCTGTTTCATATATTTTTCTAAGTTTAAGCCTATTATTTTGTTATTTCTTTTGTCTTATTGTTAATTCTATTATTGTTGATTATTATGTATTAATGCAAACGTGTCCTTAATTGCAATAAATAATGAATACTGAATACTGAACCCAAGTGGTGCCACGGCATAAAATAAAGCCACTCCACTCGGAAGGCTCTGGCGAAATAATTTTTGAGATCGGATAAGGAGTTCCGGAGATAACCCCATAATCAATCAGGTACAAAATTACACACTCACAGATTTTTCAACCTCAGAGAGAGTGTTGGTCTTTATTTAATTGTGTAGTTTTATACAAAACAGTACATTTTTGAAGTAGGTAGATACTTATAACGAAATGTAAGTACCTATTCCACGTCCAATTTACCTCTCGTAACTATAATTAAACATAAATAATAACTAAGCTTCCTAAACGTATATTGAAACATTACCACAGGTCCTTCTATGCCCGGAGGTCCCTGTAACAAAAACAATTTGTTGAAAAATTCCCTACGGAATACTATGAATTATTTAAAAATTGCTATAAAACGAATGATGAATATTACCGGTAAACCTGGAGGGCCAGGCGCTGCATCACCCTGTAAATAAATTAAAAACATGAGTTAAGTAATTTATTTCACGCCACACCCGGCCATAAAATCCAGCTACCTAAGGCCCTAGCATACTAGTTTTTATGTCACGTTTTACGTGACGTTTCAGTAGATTTTCGCCGTAAAACGTGGCGATAAAACCTAGTGTGCTAGGGCCTCTGGCCAGAGAGGGAGACGTAATTTTTTTTATTCAACAAGGGCGGTGATAAAGTAAGCCTCTGATTGCATAATTATCTACCTGCGATCTGAGACACTCTGTTCTACCGCCCTAGGTGTGAATTATTTTACAAAACCATGTATATCCCGACTAAGCTAAGAATGCACCTCGCTCAGTGTAACTTTCAACGCGAGGTGCATTCTTAGATTGGTGGAGTTGTACTTAAATATTAGAAAGAAAAGAAAGAAAGAAAGAAAACATTTATTATATTTTTTTAATAAATACAAATATCAATCATAGACGTTTTTTTACTAATATCTATCTGGATCAAAAGTAATTAATACGTGATATCACATCACACATGGAACTCGTACCTATTAAAAGGTGTATCTATTTTTTTTATTTTATCAAGTTACTTTTAATGACACCGGACACTTTTATAATATAACAATCGAAACATTGAGACGAAAAATCCCAAAATAATCGAATTTCGAAAAAGTAAAAAGCACGCTTATTCTTTTGTCGAAACAGTTACTTATAAGCGGATAGAAAATATCAAAATAATAAAATGTATGCTTCATTCAGACCTCAAAAATAGATGTATAACGTTACCTTCCGTCCCGGCATGCCGACTGGACCCTGTAGAATAGATATATATATATAAACATATGGACTCATGTATTAAACATACTCACGAGCATGTTTTTTGTAAGTTCAGATGGTTATGTACTTACAAACAAAATTGCAACAAGCTCTTATTTCCATTTAACGATAATTGTTAACTTAATAAAGGTTTTTACGTCACATTTGAACATAAAGTGGAAATAGAGCTTTAAAAAAAATACACGTTGTCAACAACTTTCATTAATGAAATTTAATTCGTTCCACTACGTAACAGGAATTAGCTATACATATCCATAAGTATATCTACTAAATGGATAATATTTGTGATGGAGTGAAACGAATTAAAATTCACTGATGGAAGTTTTAAACAACGTGTTTTTGTTGTGGGAAAAGTCAAATATTTAGTTTTAAATCGGCCGAGTAATGCTAAGTACCTATATCCAAACTTACAATCTTTAGCTTGAACAGACTACCCAAATCGCCGCTGACTTGGTATGTCAATTATTTTTACGCTCGACGAGAATTGCATATAGTCCGTAAGCCCTCTCCCAATACACCTACGTCTCATGACATATCGCGATACAAGTATGGAGTCGGCTTCTTAAAAATAATATTTTAATTATTTAAGTTCCGGGATTGAATACCTAAAGCATCACATGTTTGTAGCTGGACTGACTCGCCTAGCTACCATGGAAGCCCGGAAAGACCTGATCTCATTCACAACTGACGCGGCTGAATGGTTAAGATATTACATATATACACATTGGTGACATAGGTACCTGATAAATGTATTTCGGTTAATTTAAATGTGATCCTCATACCAACGATTAAATAAAAGTAACAATACAATTTTAGTTTGTAGGTACTAAGTTAAATGAAACACACTTGAATCAAAAGAGTTTGTGAATAGGAACAACTAACATAGTTTATTTAAATACTTTAATACGTATGTGTTTACATATGTCATCCTATTTTGAGGGTTCCGTACTCAAAGAGTAAAACGGGACCCTATTACTAAGACTTCGCTGTCCGTCCGTCCGTCCGTCCGTCTGTCTGTCACAAGAACCGTGATAGCTAGAGAGTTGAAATTTTCACAGATTATGTATTTCTGCTGCCGCTATAACAAAAAATACTAAAAACAAAACAAAATATTTTTTTAAAGGGGGCTCCCATACAAAAAAACGTGATTTTTTTGCCGTTTTTATAGATAATCTGTCACCAGGCTGTATCTCAAGAACCGTGATAGCTAGATAGTTGAAATTTTCACAGATTATGTATTTCTGTTGTCGCTATAACAACAAATAATAAAAACAACATAAAATATTTTTTTAAGGGGGGCTCCCATACAACAAACGTAAATTTTTTTGCCGTTTTTATAGATAATGGTACGAAACCCTTCGTGCGCGAGTCCAACTCACACTTGGCCGGATTTTTGGTATTCCGTGAAATCCCGAGAAGTTTATTAGTAAAATTATATTGAGTCCGGCGTCTCCATGCTACTCAACAACAACGCGGTTTAGGTACTGTGGCCCAAGAATAGGTATAAAAGCCCCCGAATTTCTGAACTCTGCTCATGACAACACGATAAAATGCATGGCAGCAGGTCGAGGAAGTTGTGCTAAGCAAGAATCAGAATATTATCGCACCTAAAATTGGCCGAAAGTTTGAAAAATCCTTCACTTCCGGTCAAAATTGTAAGGGTAGGTATATTTACGTCATGTGACAACAGTACGAGACATGTGGCATCATTTAGCCCTTCAATCGTAGAGAGAGCTAGTAAACCTAACTCTGTCAGTGAAGTCCTGAAATGGCCGGAAGTACTTGGCAGACGGTACGGACGCAAATCTTCAGATTCTTGCTGAGCACAACTTTTTCGACCTGCTGCCATGCGTTTTATCGTGTTGTCATGAGACATAGGCGTATTGGGAGTGGGCTTACGGACTAATAGATGAAGGAGATACTACGTACAGCTGGAGAAATAACTGTGGCCTATGGTGGAAATTAGAAAGGAACACACCTCTCTAATATACTTAAAAGAAAGAAAAGACACACTAAGCTCAGGTACCTACATGTTCTTTTGGCTCGCGTTTTCGGCCACATTAGTTTCTATATTCATAGAAATCAGCTTAACTCAACAGTCTCGTGATTTATAGGGCCCCCCACCACACTACCGGCGCGGCGTCGTGTGAGCGTTGTCTACAAAGTTGTGCAACGCACAATTTTGTATGAGAACGCTCACACGACGCCGCGCCGGTAGTGTGGGTGGGCCCTAAGAAGCTATCGTATTATACAGCGTGTGTTTTTAATATTACCTCAAATTGTAACCAGAGGTAGGTGTAGGGCTATGAACAGATATTGCAAGATTATTTTTCTTAACTACTAACTTTTTTTTTCTTATAAGATAATTCAGCACGCAATGTAGTTATCACTACATTGTCTTACTGATGTGACGTCACAACTGTCACAAGTAACCCGCTTCTTCCATGTGTCAAATGAGTGTAAGCATTAAATTGCTGCTCGATAAATTTTCAAAAATTAATTACGCTTTGGTAGTCAAGACTAACGTACAATTTTCTAACAATATCGGTTTATAGTACTAAAAGCTATGTATGGTTACAATTTGAGGTAATATTAAACATACAGGCTGTGTACTACACGTAAAAAGATTATGAAACTTCATTATGCTTACCTATACTGGACTGACAATATTAATTCATTTGCTTAATCGAACGAGCGAGCGAAGCAAACGTAGTTCTATGCTTTAGCTTGGTCCAAAATTCCGATTTCCGGATGTCCCGTTGACCGGCTGTTGTCCTCTTACAGGTCGCATTTCTCAACCGATTTAAATTTTGGGAATGTTCAGTAATTTTATAATTTTTTGAAAATAAAAAAAAACAATTCTACAGCTCGTAGAGCCACTATTGTTACCTCATCGCCTTGTTTGCCCGGTGGACCCTGGAACAATAAGATACACATGGATTCTTAGTAGGTATAGTGACGTCATTATATCATTACAATTTAAATAAATGTAGGCTATACTTAACTACTCGGCACAAATGTTTGGAAAACTTTGGGACATTTAAAAGTGACACAACGAGGTTTTTTGAATACTACGACGGTGAGAGAGGTTAGGATCTAAATCCAACTAAAACGAAGCTGGTGCTATTCACCAACCAAAGGACGAAGGAGAACATAAAACCAATAGAGATACAGAACAAAGAACTGGAGATAGTTAAGGAGGTGAAGTATCTGGGAGTGACACTGCATAGCACTCTCAGATATAAAACCAATAGAGATACATAACAAATAACTGGAGATGGTAAAGGAGGTGAAGTATATGGGAGTGACACTGCATATTAGCACTCTCAGATATAAAACCAATAGAGATACAGAACAAAGAACTGGAGATAGTAAAGGAGGTGAAGTATCTGGGAGTGACACTGCATATTAGCACTCTCAGATATAAAACCAATAGAGATACAGAACAAAGAACTGGAGATAGTAAAGGAGGTGAAGTATCTGGGAGTGACACTGCATATTAGCACTCTCAGATATAAAACCAATAGAGATACAGAACAAAGAACTGGAGATAGTAAAGGAGGTGAAGTATCTGGGAGTGACACTGCATATTAGCACTCTCAGATATAAAACCAATAGAGATACAGAACAAAGAACTGGAGATAGTAAAGGAGGTGAAGTATCTGGGAGTGACACTGCATATTAGCACTCTCAGATATAAAACCAATAGAGATACAGAACAAAGAACTGGAGATAGTAAAGGAGGTGAAGTATCTGGGAGTGACACTGCATATTAGCACTCTCAGATATAAAACCAATAGAGATACAGAACAAAGAACTGGAGATAGTAAAGGAGGTGAAGTATCTGGGAGTGTCACTGCATATTAGCACTCTCAGATATAAAACCAATAGAGGTACAGAACAAAGAACTGGAGATAGTAAAGGAGGTGAAGTATCTGGAAGTGACACTGGATTGCACTCTCAGATATAAAACTAATAGAGATACAGAACAAATAACTGGAGATAGTAAAGGAGGTGAAGTATCTGGGAGTGACACTGGATAGCACTCTCAGATATAAAACCAATAGAGATACAGAACAAAGAACTGGAGATAGTAAAGGAGGTGAAGTATCTGGGAGTGACACTGCATATTAGCACTCTCAGATATAAAACCAATAGAGATACAGAACAAAGAACTGGAGATAGTAAAGGAGGTGAAGTATCTGGGAGTGACACTGGATAGCACTCTCAGATATGAAATTAATAGAGATACATAATAAATAACTGAAGATGGTAAAGGATGTGAAGTAACACTGCATATTAGCACTCTCAGATATAAAACCAATAGAGATACAGAACAAAGAACTGGATATAGTAAAGGAGGTGAAGTATCTGGGAGTGCAACTGGATAGCACACTCAGATATAAAACCAATAGAGATACAGAACAAATAACTGGAGACTGCTATGACTGAGACTTCTATGCAGTGTCACTCCCAGATACTTCACCTCCTTTACCATTAATCAATCAATAACATAAGTTATGCAGATGATATGGTTTTGTTGAGCCCTTCCATCAGTGGGCTGCAAGAGCTGCTGGACATCTGCGAGAGGTACTCGGTGAAACATGGGCTAAGGTATAATGGGAGGAAGAGTGAGGTATTAGTCTTCAAAGCGGGGAGAAAATCCTAGACAGTGCCGCCGGTGATCTTGGGTGGAGAGCAACTTAGGATCACAAAAACCTTTAAATACCTTGGTCACTGGGTCACCGAGGACCTCAAGGATGACCTTGATATCGAAAGGGAACGCAGGGCGTTGGCAGTGAGGGGAAATATGCTGGTTCGCAGGTTCGCTAGGTGTAATAAGGACGTCAAAAAGACGTTGTTTAAGGCATTCTGCCAATCCTTTTACACCTGCAGCCTGTGGACCAGCTACACCCAGCGGTCGTATAACGCCCTGCGCATACAATATAACAACGTCTTCAGGATGCTGTTGGGGCTGCCGCGATATTGTAGTGCGTCCGGAATGTTTGCGGCAGAACGTACATATGACTTTTACGCAATAATACGCAGCAGGACGGCATCACTAATGCGGCGGATGTGTGGCAGCGGTAACAGTATCCTGAGGACGCTGGCTGCGAGGCTGGATGCTCCATTACCTAGGCACTGGAACACCCTACATTGTGCAGGACCCTATGCTAGGGGATGGAGCATCTAACTCCATTAGGATTATAGGATTAAATTAATTTGTAATACTAACCTTAGTCATAATTCGTGATTGTATACTAACAACTTATGGACATTACCTAGTCCGAAATAAATAAAGAATTGAATTGAATTGAAATTAAAGGAGGTGAAGTATCTGGGAGTGACACTGGATAGCACTCTCAGATATAAAACCAATAGAGATACAGAACAAAGACTGGCGATGGTAAAGGAGGGGAAGTATGTGGGATTGACACTGGATAGCACTCTCAAATATGAAACCCACATTAAGGAGCAATCGGCGCAAGCCACTACACAACACTATACCAATGTAAAAGGGCAGTGGGAAGGCCGAGGGTTTAACACGCATACTGGTACCTAGATAGTGCCTATTCACTCTCGTCTTGAGACGCATGAGCGGGCTAGCAATCCTATACCTTGTCTATTTAACAGAGTTAGTACTAGAAAACAGAGAATGCACGTAATTGGTCAGCGATAAAGACGATGCACAGGCACAAGGTAGGTTTACATGCCTGTCAAAATTTTGTCAACATCTGTCGCTCGTACGGTGCGGACGCTTTCAAGTGCTTATCTTTGGTTACAAATTTTTACCTGGCTCGTTTATTGGACTGTTTCCGATTTAACCTGTGACTCGGCTCGTTTGTTGGACTGTTTCCTATTTAACCTGTGACTCGGCTTGTTTGTTGGACTGTTTCCTATTTAACCTGTGACTCGGCTCGTTTGTTGGACTGTTTCCTATTTAACCTGTGACTCGGCTCGTTTGATGGACTGTTTCCTATTTAACCTGTGACTCGGCTTGTTTGTTGGACTGTTTCCGATTTAACCTGTGACTCGGCTCGTTTGTTGGACTGTTTCCTATTTAACCTGTGACTCGGCTTGTTTGTTGGACTGTTTCCTATTTAACCTGTGACTCGGCTTGTTTATCGAACTGTTTTCTGCTTCTCCTGTGATTTGTTATTGGACTATTTTTTGTTAAAATATGGAAAACCCGCCAAATGTGACGAAAAAAAGGCGATTAAGGCATTTCTCGTCATAAGAGAAGACAATGGTACAAAACTTGTGCAATAGTTTTTTAAAGGAGACTCCACACGCTTCACACAATGAGATTGCAAAAACAATTGCCTCATCATTAGGCATTCACTGGGTATCTGTGTACAGAATTGTGAAGGAAAAGCATACAAGTGGAATCCTTAAATCACCTAAGAAGGCAAATACAAGGAAATCTGTTATTAATTAGCAAAACTGACAACTTCACTTATGATGATGATTATGATTTATAGATGAATAAACATGACATGACAATGTCATGTTATCAATAAGTTAATCATTTGAGGTGCCTCTAACTACAAACAAAAATCACGAGAAATATTACGAATATTCCAACAAGCGGCATGTAAGCCGAGCCCGCCATCGACGTGCGATTGTTGACGCCCACTGGCAGTTTCTTGTCCCTTTCATTTTTCATACAAAAGTGCAACAGAAAGAACGCTTTGCTAACTCTGTTAAATAGACAGGGTATAGTGGTCTATTTAACCTCGCACAACGCTACGCTGCCTCGCACAACCCAGCACAGCTACTGCCGGCCTTTTATGGCTAATTCAGAGCCTGTTTACGTACTCACTAGCGCCACTAGTAAATAATTCAGATTATTTAAATTTAACGATATATATTTAAACAAGTGCGAGCCGGACCCGCGCACGAAGGGTTCCGTACCATAATCTATAAAAACGGCATAAAATCACGTTTGTTGTATGGGAGCCCCCTTAAATATTAATTTTATTCTCTTTTTTAATGAGATGCAGCCTGGTGACAGACGGACAGGCAGACTGATGGACGGACAGCGGAGTCTTAGTAATAGGGTCCCGTTTTACCCTTTCGGTACGGAACCCTAAAAAGTACTTACTGAATTTTGTATTTCAGTAACTTGTGAATACATCAAACTAGTTTTAATGTTGCTGGATTCGTCGATCTGTGGACGCATAGATCCACGAATCCAGCAACGTAAAAACTAGTTTGATGTATTCACAAGGTACTTAAAAATAAAATACAGTGTGTAGAGGCCTACTTTTTAGGTTTAGGGCTTAAATTAAAATAATCTCGGGGTTAAATTTAAATAATCTCAATTATTTACCAGTGGCGCTAGTGAGCACGTGAACGGGCTCAAAATGCGAGGGACTCTTTCGGATCGGTGCGGGGGAGTGAGAAATCGAAGCGCGCACTGTCGCTCCCACGCGGCGTCGCCTAGTTTAGTGTAGGTACGAGTATGTTATGTTGCTTATGTTATAGATGGTTTCTGGGAGGATTTTAGTACCTATATCATGACATAGAAACTCTTATTGGTAAATTTACGGAAACGTATAGGTAGCTACATACCTACTCATATCGTTATTTCTTATAACCGTTCATTTATATTCTGTTTTGAAACTAATGTAAATGCGCGACAAATTATACTTATAAGGTACATATATATTTTGTTTGAAATTACCTGTGGGCCTGGTCTGCCGTCTAGACCCTGTAAGATAAAATAATTCTTTGAAATTAACATTGAATGAATAAATCTGAAATGAAATGTCTTAACGTTAATTTTATTCTTGGTACAATTCCTTACAAAAAGTGCACAGACGTGAAACCCCAATAGGATAATACCAAGATATACAATATTATCAGCTTCGTATTCATAAAATTACTTTTCACAGTAATCTGTAAGGTAATCGTCCGAGTGCTCAACGCTGTACTAGTATATGGCATGGGCACTTTATGTCAAAGCAATATGGGTTAAATTCGAACTAAGAGGATTTTTCATCATTCGAATTTAAGCCATGTCAGTTTGATATAAAGTGCCCATGGAGTAACTGCCTTAAAAGTTTATTCACCCAAATAGTTACTGGTGTAGAAACTATTTCAAA
Organism: Epinotia brunnichana; assembly: GCA_963854355.1. NCBI lineage: Eukaryota > Metazoa > Arthropoda > Insecta > Lepidoptera > Tortricidae > Epinotia > Epinotia brunnichana. The sequence goes on along the minus strand of OY977945.1, from coordinate 5,225,642 downwards.
AGAGGACAAGTTATTCTTATAATAGATAACCGGAAAGAGTGTGGAGTTTGTTGATAATGCAGCTTTATTTAATGCGAAACAAGGCGAGAATTAAGAATAATAATGAAGTCTTGCTGGACAGAATTATATCGCCGATCGTAAGAAAATTATGTTTCATTTAGTCTTACCTCGCTGGTGAAAACACATCTTAACTGTTGGCTGTTCGACTCCATAATAGAATAATAACAGTGCAATAGCGGCTTAAAAATAATGACAGTGTAATAGCGGGTTAAAAATAATAACAGTGTAATAGCGGGTTAAAAATAATAACAGTGTAATAGCGGGTTAACAATAATAACTGTGTAATAGCGGGTTAAAATAATAACAGTGTAATAGCGGGTTAAAAATAATAACAGTGTAATAGCGGGTTAAAAATAATAACAATGTAATAGCGGGTTAAAAAACAATACTTTACCGGTGCACCAGGGATTCCGAAATCGCCCTGTAAATAGAAAATAAAAAATGTAGCTGGGTATATCATATATTATGTAATTTTAAAAGCTTTAATATATTTATAATAAAAAAGGTACCTTTTCGCCATGTTCGCCTTTTACACCAGGTTCACCCTGTAGCAAGGAAATTAGGTACTTTAAGATATTTTATAACATTATACAACAACTTTACGGACTTTTTGTATATGTATTGATTTGTGTCGCTTGTATAAGTTTTAAAATTTGATTTTGTCACTTTCTTTTACATAACGTGCATTTTGCGACGCACATAAAAATCTTTAAGTATATCAAAATTTCAATTAAGTATATCAAAATGGAATAAACATCAATCAAAGTGTTTTAAAAGACCTAGGTTATTTTCATATGCGTTGAAATACCTATGCTATGTACTATTTAAGTACGACAATTAGGATTTAGGGCATACTTTAGTAATATGTAATACATATAATTCGATTGAGATATTAGGATAATTATCATTATTATCAAAAATAGTAATAAAGTGCATATAAAATGAGTAAACAATTAGGTAGGTAGGTAACAATGGAGGAAAATTAAAAGTTTTCTTTAATTGACGCACTTAACTGGTACCTGCTCACTTATATAATCAGTTCAAAACAGACGCCGAAAATATGTAGGTACAGGGCTCTCGTAAAACTAGTGCCTAGGCCAAGACTTGGGGGTCGGGTTGCTCACTGAAATAGGTAGGTATATTCGAGTGCCGGTACAGATTATTCTAGTTGCATTCCAGTGCTGGTTTCGAACAATGCACCGGAATAATGTAAACGATAATTATGATCTTGTCCAGCGCTGGATCAGAGGCGGATTAAATGTTGAGAGCGCCCTAGGCAAGCACCTCAACGGACATAGATTAAAAATTATGAGGAAAAAATTACGCGCGCGTGCTGCGCCGCTTTGGAAACCCGCGCTTAGTCTATCTATTTATTACTAGCTTTTGCCCGCGATTTCGTTCGCGTAGAACTCGTTTACATCGTAGCTCGATACAAACTTTCACCCTCCATTTCCATTCTAGGGGTAGATTTCCGATATAAAAACTATATGTCCTTCCCCGAGACTCAAACTATCTTTATCATCATATCAGCCGAAAGACGTCCACTGCTGGACATAGGCCTCCCCCAAAGAGTTCCAAAGTGACCAATCCAGCGGACTCCCGCGACCTTTACCAGGTCATCAGTCCACCTTGTGGGGGGCCTACCAACGCTGCGCCTACTAACTACCTCTATACCAAATTTTATCTAAATGGGTTGTATAGTAGCTGTATACAAATATTCACCCCCCATTTTACCCCCTTAGGAGATGATTTCCGGGATAAAAACTATCCTTTGTCCTTTCCCGGAACTAAACGATCTGTAAACCAAATTTCATCTAAATGGGTCACTAACATCCAAATTTTTACCCCTATTTTAGTTTTATTTGTCGTTACTTATTTGAATAGTAATTCCTTATTATTTTAACATGATTAGTTTTAATTTAGGCTTTTTTTTTGTTGTACAAGTATGGGGTTTTCGGGATAAAACTATCCTATGTCCTTCCCCAGGACTCAAACCATCTCTTAACCAGATTTCAACTAAATGAGTTCCATCCAAGTCTTCACCCCTCATCTCATCCTCTCAGGCGATGATTTTCGTTATAGAAACTATGCGATTTCCTTTCCCGGAACTCCAACTATCTCTATACCGAATTTCATCTAAATGGGTTCTATTCTAATTGTCACCCCTCATTTCACCCCCTCAGGAGATGATTTTTCAGGATAAAAACTATGAATTGTCTTTCCCTGGGACTCTCTATACCAAATTTTAGTCCCTTTAGGGCAGGGGTCGGCAACCTTTTAGCAAACAAGGGCCGTATAGAAGCTAAAAAAAATTCGCGGGCCGCAATTCTTAATTATTTGTGACTTTAGCAGGCAAATCGAAAATTCTGAACTCAACGAACTTTACATACAGAACAGCCAGGGAGGCTCGAGGGCCGCAAGGAAGGGCCTCGCGGGCCACCTGTTGCCGACCGCTGCTTTAGGGGATGATTATCGGGATTGAAAATATCCGTTGTCATTCTCCGGGACTCAAACTAACTCTGAATCAAATTTCATTTAAATGGGTTCCATCCAAATTATCACCCCTCATTTCACCCTCTTAGATGATTTTCGGGATATAAACTATGCATTGTCCTTCTCCGGATCCCCAAGTATCTCTATACCAAATTTCATCCAAATAGAGTACATCCAAATTTTCACCCCCTATTTTATGCCCTTGGGGGATTTATTTCGGGACAAAAGCTATCCGTTGTTCTTCTCCGCGACTCAAACTACCTCTATAGGTACTAAATTTCATCCTAATGGGTTCCAACCAATTGTTAACCCCCATGTCACCCCCATAGGGGATGATGTTTGGAATAAAAACTACCCTATGTCCTTTCCCAGGACTCAAAACATCTCTTTAACAGATTCCATCGAAATGGGTTCCATCCATATTTTCGACCCCCCCCCCTTTCACCCCCTTAAGAGATGAGGGGAAATGGGTTTTATCAATTTTTTTACCCCCTATTTCATCCCTGAGGGGATGCTTTTCGGGATTAAAATGATTCGATGTCATACTCCGGGACTCAAACTATCCTTATATCAAATTTCATCTAAATGGTTTACATTTAAATTTTCACCCCGAATTTCATGATGATGGGGATGATTTCTGGAATTTAAAACTATCAATTGTCCTTTCCCAGGACTCAAACTATCTTTCAACCAAATTTCAACAAAATGGGTCACAGACAAATTTTCACCGGCAAACCATTTTTTTTCGGGATAAAACTATCCTATGTGCTTCCCCAGGACTCCAACTCGCTATACCGTAAATGGGTTCTATCCAAATTGTCATCCCCCATTTCACCCCCTTAGGAGATGATTTGTGGACTAAAAATTATTTTATGTCCTTCCCCATGTCTAACTATCTCCATAATTTCATCTAAATGGGTTCTATCCAAATTGTCACCCCTCATTTCACCCCCTCAGGAGATGAGTTTTCAGGATAAAAACTATGCATTGTCCTTCCCTGGGACTCCTCCTATCTCTTTACCAAATGTTATCTAAATGGGATTTATCCACATTTTTACCCCTAATTCATCCTCTTAGGGGATGATTTTCGGGATTCAAAGTATCCGTTGCCATTCTCCGGGACCGGGACTCAAACTATCTCTATACCAAATTTGATCTAAACGGAGTCCATCCAAAATTTCACCCCTCATTTCACCCCCTTAGGGGAAGATTTCCGGGATAAATACTATCCAATGCCCTTTCCCAGGATAAAATTATCCTATGTGCTTCCCCAGGACTCCAACTCGCTATACCGTAAATGGGTTACATCCAAAATTTCACCCCCCGTTTTACCCCCTGAGGGGAAGATTTTCGGGATCAAACCTATCCTTTGACCTCCCCCGGGACTCAAACTATTTATATACCAAATTTCATCCAAATCGGTGTAGCGGTTTAAGTAGCTCCGTACAAACCTCCACCCCCTATTTCATCCCCTTAGGGGTTGATTTCCGGGATAAACACTACTCTATGTCCTTCCCCAGGACTCAATCTATCTTTATACAAAATTTCATCTAAATCGGTTCACGTGATGCGCGGTCACATAGACAGACAAACAGACAAAAATTCTAAAATCTGTTGGAACGTGTTCTGTTATCGATTTTAAGTAGCCCTAGCTAAAATTTTTTTCGAATATCTTCCATGTACAGACTTTCGACCCTCTTTAGCTTTATTATATGTATTGATGCATTGATTGATTGATTGATTGACATTGATTGATTGATTGATATTGATTGATATAAACGTAAAAGTGCTGTCTGACTGACTGACTCACTTAAATCAACGCCCAGCCCAAACCGTTGAAGCTGAATTTTTTCACATTAGGTACATTAGGTATATAACGTTAGTTAGTGGAAGTTAGGGATTTTTGAAAAGGGGGTGGAAAGTTTGTATGGGGATCGAGTAAAACTGTAAGTGAGAGACTTTAAACTTTGTGTATGGACTCCTTATTACAATACAAGAATAGTTATTTACGATACAAGTGCAGAAAATAGGAAATTACCTATTCGCACGTGTATCGTACAACGTTTTACAGTACATATGGCTCTTTAAAGTTTCGACATACGAGTATGCACGTAGAGTGCTCTTTTCAGCACACGTGCGGAAAACACGTGCGGAAAAGTAGCACCATGTGTACTGTAATAGTACATTACTTACCTAGGGCGGTGAAACAAAGAATGTCCCAGATCGCAGGTATTTGACACCCGAGCCGAAGGCAAGGGCGATAAATATGCTATCTGAGGCTTTCTTTATTACCGCCCGTGGTAAGTACACAGTTTTACGTCTCTCCCTGGCCAGGAAGTAGGATTTTCTGCCCACGAAGTGGACGGTAAATCCAACTTACGGCCTGGGGTGACGTAAAAGTAATTTTAGGGTTTTGGAAAAACCCACCCTAAGCGGGTTTAAAACGGGTGCAAAGTTTGTATGGGGAAAACTCTTTTTTTGAGCTACAAAATTAAAACTTTATGATAAAATTGATAGTTTGAGTCCCGGGGACATAGGATAGTTTTTATCGCGGAAATCACCCCCTAAAGGGTTGAAATGGGGGTGAAAGTTTGTATGGAGTTATGATATAAAAGAGTTCCAAGCGGACGGTGTCGCGGGCAGAAGCTAGTTCGCCTATATGGATCATTCGCCTCAGCGCTGGATTAGATTGGACCAACGGGCAGTGTGCTGAGAACAACTTCCGAACGCTGCGATACATTTTTTATTTATTTATTTCCACACTTACAATTATCTTTACAGGTACAAAGCCGTAACTATTTGTACAATCATGTTATCCATATAGTTAGTTTAATAATAACATAATATGAACCATGCCGACTTTGTGAATTCATTCAAAGAGCACGAATGCATAGAACTTGCATATCTATATATATATCTGCTATTAAGTTGAGGGTGCACAAGGCGCGGGTCATCGGCGCGGCCAGCAGAGATGTCGCCCATAGTGACAATTACTACGTGAGTTTAACCTTTTGAACGCCAAGAACCTATAAAGTGGTCGTGTGTCGTCGTGCCCACCACGCCAAGAACCCCTATACACGGTGGAATTTAATCGGTGAACAGGAACCCATTTTTCTAATTCAGTAATCGATGGCGGTCACGTTTATGTTGTACTTAAGTGGAACCAAGTTTTTTTTATCATAACAAATTTTTAAGTTGAAATTAAATTTTAATTAAAAATTATTGACACCCTACTAATGGTTTAGTCTGAAAAATTTAATGACGTTTCATTTATTGACGTCTGATCTGTCTAGTTTCCCGCCAAAGCCAGCAAGCACTTGACGTATGTACACTTACGAGTAACTTCCCTTCAATAAAAGTAGGGTGTCCATTTATTCAGTCAGTGTACATTTTACCGATGTTAATTAAGTGTGATTAATTAGATTGTGAGCTATATTGCACGAGATCTCACGTATTGGTTTCTGTGTAGATTGATAATTAAGATTTTTGGATTCCTGATCACCGATTAAATTCCACCGTGTATAGCGGTTATGACGTCCGCTGTCAAAGCAACCTTCACTCACTCTCATACTCACTCTCTTATGGAAAAAAGGTTGGCGACACAGTGACACTTTAGTATGTGAATCATGGAGTTCAAAGGGTTAACGTTATTATTTGTATAAGGATACGTATAATATTAACTTTTAAAACGTGTTCATATTACCTTTTCGCCTGGCTGGCCATCGAGACCCTGAAAAAAGTAACAGAGTAAGTATCAATTACAATAAAGGGCCGTCAGAAATAAGGGTTTTTTTGAACCGATATTGTGATACATTCTGTGTGTGCGTCACAAAAGTACAAAACACAAAACATAACGTAACATAAAAGAAGACTTCTACCCACAGGTGACCGATATCTAAGCTGTGTTCTCATATGTTGGACACCACGCATGCCTGACAGTTAGAGGTGTCACTTTTAAGGAAACACAACTCTAATGCATATTAACCCAAAGGATAAGTAATTCTAATATACAGGGTGACTCCTAAGTCGTGAACAGAATTTTTTTTGCAAGTCCTAATAGTCCGTAAGCCCGCTCCCAATATACCTACGTTTCATGACAACACGATAAACTGCATGGCAGCAGGTCGAGAAAGTTGTGCTGAGCAAGAATCCGAAGATTATCGTTTATTATAAGTTTGCAAAAATCCTTCACTTCCACTCCAAAGATAAAAATGTATTTCTATGTTATTTCATCATAACTCATGGTCACCCTGCAGGTTTTTTATGCAGTTGACACTACTTGACACATTGTCAAATTACTACAAGCTAAGTAGTAGTAAGTACCTGAGGCTGCCACTTCACTTATAACTAACTAACTAGTAGTAAGTAATCTAAGAAGAAAATGTGAGCTAGACTGGAAATGCATTTAACGATTAACAATATGTTAAATGTTATTTAATTACTAGTAGCACCAGATAATCTAAATCGCCATACTGATGTGCATCGGAAACTAGTATTTCTGTTCACGTCTTAGGAATCATCCTGTATGTACAGTAGAGTTCTCCAATATCAAATACAGACAACATATCAAAGATATCTACACATGTGTCTTATGCCAGTAACAATAAAGACTGTGTATATATATTTTTGAAAGGATATCTGTATACATATTGGAGAACTGGTTAGGTACGTAGCACAATATCAAAAATAGAATCATATCTTATAAACTTCATATGTCTACACAATGTGTCTGTCGGAAACAATGATGTAGGTATAGTGGCCTGTACACGACATACAAGTGCAATATACAGCGTTTGATGATTAAGCGGTGTCCTTCGGCAGAGTGAATCCCCTGAACCCACAGACCGTTTTAAGAAGGGGAGCCATCTTGATTTTTAATGCAGGAAGATGGGGGGTGGGGTGGGGGGGGGGGAGGGGGGGGGGGGTTCCGTTATCAATAAACTAAAAAAAAAAAACTTCTGTCTCCATCATCAGATCAGCTCGACGGTACCATAATATTGAATTGTCATTCAGACTATACTAAACCCCAAAGTTTCAGCTCAATCGGATATCGGCAAGCGACTGAAAAATCGATTGCAAATTTTGACGGACAACTTAGTTAGTTTAGACAAGTTTTTAGATTTTTTCGTAAAAAAAATGCAAATTAAATATCAGGAATAAATTTGGCATCCTGTTTATACGAAAATGATACCAAACATGCCATAATAGCTAAATGCATTTATTGTGATTTTGGTTCCGTGGAAAGTATTATTTTTTTACACGCACAATACTCAGACTAAAAAATCATATGGGTAATTTTTACAATGTTTAACTATAGCTATCCAAATATGTCTATTGTTTTTTCTTAACATTTAAATAAAAAAGTTATAAAAATATTTTAAGGAAGCAAGACAATGTTAATTTTCAATTCTTTCATTTTTTTTATTTTTTAGTTGAAAAAAGTTAAAATTAAATTTTAGGAATGAATTCGGCGTCCTTGATTTTTACGAAAATGATACCAAGCTTGCCCTTATAGCTTAATAAATATCGCCAGGTAATTCGGGGTAAGCCACCCCCCCCTCCCAAAATTTACATCTGAAATTTTGATGGCTCCCCCTTCTTACATACGGACGGACAAACAGACAGACAGACAGACGGACAGACATGACGAATCTATAAGGGTTCCGTTTTTTGCCATTTGGCTACGGAAAACTAAAAAGAGGTAAATACGTTGTCTATACGAGATTCCGTGTTTAATTAAAAATGGCCACCAAATTCTGACAGCAATCGTTTCCATTGACGACGCGAAACTGGCAAGTCGTGTCAGTTAACCAGGTTTTAATGTGCCACTTTTGGAGCGCTTATAACATAATCTACCTATATTTTATATTACATCATTGGTCAGAAACCTAACGGAATAATGTACGTAATCTATAAACGCAATACATAGGGCTCTAAAGGCACCAGTAGTCAGCCTCTTAACATAATTTCTAAGTTCAAAGTCATGTAAATCTGTCATACATGGGCCAAATGGAGTTAATATCATTATCACCTGTGGAGAATTTATTAATCTTTCATTTAGTAGACGTATTTAATATGATAACATTATAATATCTGAAATATTTAAAGAAAAGTGAAATTGGGGCCTTTTCTTTCCCCGTATTGTCAGCCCCCGAGACCCTAATATCAGCCTTTAGATACCCAGTGGTCAGCCGCTACATTAGTAGCGGGCGCGGTGGCTGACTATTGGGGTCTCAGTTCTAGGATCTCGAAACCGATCCAGTTCACATTCAGCCGTATCAAAAAATACAAACATTTTACCACAAATAAGGAATTGTCTCCCAATATTTAAAAAAAATATATATATACCTGCGTAACAGACATAAGAAAACCATCATTCAAACAATACAGTCAACGTCAAAAATATCTATACAATTTTGAACCTTATCTCAATGACATAGAGTACATAAGTGTACACATAATTTTCGCATCGACGTACCACGCAAGGTTAATGGCTGAGTACTGGATCCGCTAAACCCAGTGGTCAGCCGCATATTATAACCGTTATTTCAAATGCGGCTGACTACTGGGTTTCACTTAAAGTAGACTAGAACATGCTTAACTAAATTTGAAAATTAAAATCTAACGGTCGTAATGGTAGTATTGGCTCGAAAAAAAATAAAAAAATGAATAACCCAATAGTCAGCCGCGGGAGGCTGGACACTGGGTTTTTTGGTAAAAATTAGGTATCCAGTAGTCAGCCAGCCCCCTCAATTTATAGGTTAAATATTTATATTTTTATTAAAATACAATGTTAGTTAATAGATAAACTAATAAATAAACCAATCATGAACAAAAAGTAATAACTCTAACATTAAAATATGGTTTTTCATACCTTTTACGAGCACGTGCAACAAAAAATATGGCGGACATGACAGTACTGCTCTCGCCGACAAACATCACCTGTATGAAATGAACGAGTATATCTCCTCCCCCCGATCCCTCACCGCACCTGTCGCATGACGTATTGACTAATAAGGAATCAGAGCAAGAATTTAAATGCTCGTGATTTGTTAAAACGAATATACTAGATATTTATGACCAATAAACGACTCAAAAGGCTGACTACTGGTCCCTGGCTGACTACTGGTGCCTTTACCCTACAATACGATTGATCGAAAGAATATAACATCCAGAGCTGGGCATTTTCGGCACTGCGTCAAAATCGGTTCACTAATGTAAAAACTGTTAAGCTGGGTCCACATTTGTATCATTTCGTCGTATAGTATCTCCGTCGTGTTGCACCGATGATCGCTAGTGTGGACGCAAAAACAGCGCAATCATGCGGCGCGCCGTATCTGATCGCTCGGGATCGATATTTATTTTATACCCCGCACACTCGCGATCGGATACGCGTATCAAGATCGGTAAGTATGGACGTGTTTTGATACTGTATCACGATACGAAGTTATGATTTGATACGCGATACGCCGTGATCGCTCTCGAGGCGGGTTTTACGCGATCATCAAAGGGGATACACACTTGACAGCGTCCACACTTAATGATGCATGATAATTTGAACTCTCATACTTAGGCTGTAATGTATGGTCTGTGAATGGGTTATTATTTTACAATCATTCATCTCAAATAATTTAAATGTTACCAGTATTTGTACTTATATTATTTCATAATTTATCTGTTTGACGGTCTTGTCTCTTTCCAATGCTTAAACCGCATTATGATACGTTACGCTGCTACGCTGTTAGTATGGACGCATTTTTTCACGCGACGATGGTACTTACTTAGTGATACGGAGTGTCCAAAGTGAGCGTCCATACTTAGGATACGCGAGCTCGATACGATACGCGTGATCGTGACCGGCAAAATGATACAAATGTGGACCCAGGTGTGAACACCGTTCGATGTCCAAAATGTCATGTCGTTAGATGATTTATGGATAGCGTCCTAGCGTATACCCGTAAGGGACGATGGTAAATTAACCTTACTAAATTGGGAAGTATCAGAAGACTCATAATTATATTCTTGATGTCTAATATCGTTTATAATTTAGTCGTGTTATATCGGATTGGTGACGTCATAGTCACGTGATAGTCACGTGAGCTTCAGTACAATATTTTGACAGGTGGTGGCAAACAAAAATTCCGTATACGCGATAAGGGACAGAAAATATGACATTGTATCTCGTTCCCACTTGCGGTATTGTCTATGCATACATCCTTGTCACTCATGTGCGTATGTGTGGGTGAGTACTATTCTATTCTACCTCTATGTCCTCTATGGTCCAAACGGGTGAGTAGCCATCATAGCAACACGGCAACCAACGTGCCAGCCGTATCCGCGCATCACGCGATAAGTCGAAGGGGGTAGAAGTTGCACCACGTCCGTAGTAATTACCCTCCGCTACCCTATACGTGACCCCTGGGCGGTGCTAAAAGTGCAACAACCTGGCAACCGTACTGTCTTTTCGAAGATCTCACGGTTCTAAATACACTGATACGATACGCTACCTACCTGCCTCGATCTCGATACACTCGGAAAAACCGCATTAATAATGTCATCTACTGGCACACTCCAGTACCAATTGACTAAAAAAATGGAGCTGGAGTGGCAGGGATGCTGCGATTGCGGATGCCCAAAGCAAACTGTGCGGCATATCGTCTTGGAGTGTCCACTAACCAAATACGATGGTCCAGCAGAAGATTTAAAAAAATGTACGAGTGCAGCTGCTAACTACCTGGCAGAATGTAAATTTAGATTATAAAAACAGTGTATTTTAATAGCCATACGATAAATAAATAAAATAAACGCGATAAGTGACAAGATAGAGCATCCGTCCCTGGCTGACATCGTTCGATAGAACGAGACGACGCGCATGTCCATGCTATGGGGCCTGGTGTCACAGGTATCAATATACTTACTACTTTGGAGATCCCAACTTTTGTGTATACCTTTGATATTTAACGAAAATAGGTAAACATTTTTCATTTTAATTTTTTTAAACGGATGTTGATATGATTGTCTGACATGTCGTCTTGTGACGGGACATATCAATGTTGGTTTCACACATTTAGTAAGATTAGGTACATTACATACTCATCTGAGGTGCCGTTAGGTGACGACTCAGTATGGCTACATTAACTACCTATTTACTAAGCATCAAATCAGAGGTGAATACGAGTCAGCTTTGACGTCGCAACATGCCATATATCCGCATTCACTATATAACGTTATCTCTTTTATCTCGCCGAAACAACGCATTTAATTGCTGGAATAACATTAAAACAAGCAAACATTTTGTACAGTACTTGCCTGATGATATCCATTTTATTCAAATGAATTGCGTAAATTGTTTGTTATCGGCAAATCAACCAACGCACGTCTAACCGAACGGTTTTGGTTTATTATAGGCGTGTCAGGCGTCAGAGTATCAGAGAGCGTCACGTTAGATGAGTAAGGATGCGGCTTAAGTATTTAGTAATAAGTTTTCACAAAATATAAAAAAAAAAAACTAGAAGTTCTTGGAAACAATCACGATAGTTTAGGTTAAGTTTACATTCAGGAAATTCATTTATGGGAACATTTAACTTTGTAAGGATAATGGTCTAACATCACGAAGAACTTATCACATAGAAAACTAACTAACTTCTGACATAGAAAACTAAGCAATTTTAGTACCTACATTGATACTCTTCCCTGATGCTTAGCAAAGTTTAGCATTATAATGATAAAAAAACCTATTCACGTTACCCAATATCCTTCTTTGCCCATGTCCCCAACAGTACCCTGAAAAAATATACAAAGGCAGCATGAAGATTACTTTCCTAAACACCAAAGTAAAGATAAATATGAAAAGTACTAAGAAAAATCAAACAGCGAGGGGACTTTTACATGTCATATAACGAATTCCAAACAAAAAATAATAATATTAAATAAATAAATGCTTTACATAAAAAACAAACGAAAAAACGACTGATAATTAGTTTACATAAACCTATATTAAAAATTACCTTTTCTCCTTTAGGTCCCAGTACACCCTGTAAGACAAATAAAGTATCAATCGAGGAACTAAACACAAATACTTACTGTTAACCGAAAGTAAACTGTCATATTACATATATTATTATTATTATTTATAACGACGGTGACAAACAAGCTTACGGCCTGCCTGATGTTAAGCTGGTACCGTAGCCTATGGACACTTGTGACTCCAGAAGAATCACAAGCAAGCATTATAACTCGGAATTAAATTACAACATTTAGCTTTTTCTTGGCAAATTAAAAAAAACGTGAATTCAAGCCTCGTTTATGGCTAGAAGACTAAAAAATATATTGTTAAAAAAAAGTATTACAAATGTGTTAGAGGCGTTAGAGCGTCGCCGTGTTTTCATGGAGTCCCATGGTGGCCCTTCCACCAAATGTTTACTGTATTTTTTTATTAAGAGCCCTCATGGCAAGTATTTTCTAGTATGAAGTACCAACTGGATTATTTTGAAAAAAATATATATATTGCAGATCTTTATATACGAAATTACCTAACGAAGAACTGTTGTTGTCGCTCTTACAGAAAGCAAGAAAAAAAATACTAAAGTTTCATTTCCTACATGACCTACATTTATCCAAGATTTAAAAAAAAAAAAAAATATTTAAAGAATACGTGAGTCTCTATATATAGATTACTGTACCAAAAGTTTACGTAAATCGCATTAGCCAGTGTGGGGTTTTTTTTTGTTTTACTAAAAAGAAAAAACAAATCATATCTCAGAAAATAACAAATAAGATAAGATAAGCTGAAACTTACAGGAAATAATACTTCCCATAAGGGCTCTTAAAAAAAAAATTGAGTAAATATTTGGTGGAAGGGCCACTTTTCCATGAAAACACGGCTACGGTCTTTGAAACAACTACTCGTAGTTCTAACCGCCATTCATTTATTTTCTTGCTTTACATGAACTTTACATGCATATCTACGGTTTAAACAGACCTGTCATAATCACAAGACTAACAAGTATATTTATACTGCGGTTTATCAGCACGGCAATCAGCGACCTGTAAACTTTGGTATACAGGTCGCAAGCCATACGATTAAATAAATAAATGAGTAGGTACTATGTTTATCATCAAACGGATTTTAGGATCGGGTCACATTGCACGTAGAACCGATGGCCGTTGGGGCGGAAAGTTTCTCGAGTGGCGACCACGTACTGGAAGGGGCGGCGTGGGCAGGCCGCGGGAATCCGCTGGATGTGGGTGGCGCAGGACCGGTCAATTTGGCACTCTTTGGGGAGGCCTATGTCGAGCAGTGGACGTCTTTCGGCTGATATGATGATGATGATGACGATATCATCAAACCGTGCAGCTAGCTGCTATCACAGGAAGGCTAGCGAGCTGTGTCGCGGTGAGATAGACTGTCCGTCTGTTTTAATTAGAACGCTTAGAAAGAGAAGGATAGTCTATGTCGCCGCGACATAGCTCGCGGGCCGTCTTATGATAACCGTGCTGTGTGAAGTTGCGACTTGCGAGGCGGTGAGCGAGTCCACCAATAACATCGCTTCCTAATTTCCAACTGCACTTTTTCCTCGCTCACCACGTCGCAACAGTCGCACAGCTACGATGGATACTCACCCTTAAAATGGGATTGGAATAGCTGTCAGTTCATATAAACTTTGACGTAATTATATGGCTAAACACCAAACACAAAGACACCTAGAATTCCATTGCAAACGCGGTTCCCTATAATATTTGATAACCGCTTTACCTTGCTCCCTAAATATTGCTAGGGAAAATATTTCTTTAAATTTATTACTTTATCAAACCATTACCTGTGGTCCTTGTGCTCCTTTTGGTCCCTTTAAGAAAAAACGTTTCATAGGTTAAACTTGTTTATATAAAAAAACAAACTAAAATAATAAATTATTGTTGGTAATTACCGGCGCCCCGTTAAAGCCTGGCAGTCCACGCGGACCCTGAATAACAAACATATTATTTTAAATTAACTTTTGCAAGTTCTCATTTCAACTCCGTCACATCGCATCACTGCCAAGAGTCGGTTGGTATTCCCGCTAAGTAGCGCAAAGCGCCTACATCGTAAGCGCCTGCCAGGGCTGGCAGTGAATGTTATAAGCTTCGTATGAAAAATACATAGTAATACCTATTACGTACAAAATTATATGAGTTACAGAATAAATATTGTTGTGTTGAGTTGTCAATCAACTTTTAGACCGACTACACAATTGCCCGGTAACGGAAGATACAAAAACGACACGTTTTTTAGAGAAGTTGGTTTATAATATTATTGTATTTATAAGCTCTGATCTAACACGTAATAAGTTTCTGTCAAAAAAATGATTTCTGGTACAGTCGACTACAAAGAGATGTATCCATACGATGTTACAAAAATATGTATACATAGACTTTACTACCATAGTAATAAGATATACATACATATATTTGTAACATTAAAAAACATACTTATCTTTGTAGTCGACTGTACAAGCTTTTATTGCCGACTGTAGTTTTCTGTATACCGTCAGTCCGTCATAGAATACTAACTGAGAAGATTCTAAGGAGCCCAAACTCAACGGGGTTACGTCGGTTAAGTACTGAATTCCCATGGCCATCTTCTGTCTCCATCATCAGATCCGATCGATGGTACCTACCATAATATTGAATTGTCATCCAAACTACTTATACCTTTACCCAAAATTTCAGCTCAATCGGTTGAAGATATCACCATCAAAATTGAGTTGCAAGATTCCACCCGAACAAAAATAATTAAGTATGTACATAGTTAGGAACACACCTTTATTGCAAGTTAATAGAAAGCTTGTAGTTAAAAGAGCCCATGAGGCGTAATTGCAAAATCAATATTTCCATTTTGAAATAATTTGTAAGTTCATTAAAAGTAACGCACGGAATTCGTTTGTCGGTCTAACAGTTTACGGGCCCAGATAACAACAAAATGTTGACTTTCTTCGGGCGTATTCACAAAAAATTATACCTTTGTTTTTCAAAATTTGCAAATTATTATTCCTGCCCTCAATCATGTGACTATTGATTTGAATATTTTCTCCTTCTTCAAATTTACTCCATTATAAATATATTAAGGTTAAAAAATTGTTTTAAAAATGGGGTGATTTTATTTCTTTAAGTAGGTATCAGAACTACTAGAGTAGACTTTCCAAAATCGGAGATAAGTTAAATGTGCAATTTTGAGTGAAAACGCCCTTCATGTTTTTATAACGTTTAGAACTAAGTACATGATAAATAGGACTAATAAACAAATGTAAAAAAAGACAAAAATAAAAAACTTCTTTAGACTATTACCACAGGTCCTCCTTCGCCGGGAGCACCCTGTAAGACAAAATAAGTAAATTAATAAATTACAATTACGAAAACTAAACTACTTAGACTTAAATTTAAGAAACGTTTCGTAAGTGAAATAACAAACATTTATGCGGAATAACAATCATTTTCCCAAGGGATCTATTATAGGAACATACAATTGGAATGGGTTTTGTATTTTTCATATGTGCACGTTCTGATATATCTAATATAATCCCCGGCACGTAAGTAGGACCTGGGCTGTAATTCTGAGCAGGCTCATTCGCCTAACCTCACCCGTCATCCCTAACGAAGTGACTAAAGGAACCAGTGTAAACTAGACCTCTGATTATGGTTAGTTATTATGCTTACTTCGAATCGCGGCTTCAAGACAATATTCGCTACGCTCGGCCGTCTATATCTACTTGGCCTGCAACCCTTCGTTTCCCAGCCTTTAAGTAATGTACTATTACAAACCCCCCAATCATACCAGTCGCAACTCGCAAAAGCGCTTTACATAGCATAGGTTAAATAAAACTTTGGATTATTACAAGAAAGACTAGATACTGAAGCTTACAAAAAAGATTTTGAACTTAGGTATAAAATGTGGTGAGACTTGATATTACCAAGTCTCACCACATTTACTTGTATTAATTAAATAATGAATAAATATTTATATTTACCTGTAGTCCTTCGTCACCCTTGTTACCCTGAAGCAATGAAATAAATAATTACATATTATATCAATAGAATTTACGCGGTACTGTAATATTGACCGTGTCAGACACGGTCAATATTACAGTAGTAGACGTTTTTAATTTATAATCTCAAGCGGAGAAGTGCGAACAACTGTGAGTGTTAATTGGGTATAGATAGGTAGGTATTATAGGTATCTATGAATACAATAATATTCCAATCGTGTAGGTATAACATAAACTGTCTGGTAATCTTAAACCTGGAAGCCACTGCAGCGGATGTAGGTATATAATCACGAGGGAGGTCAGTCAGCTCTTTAAAACAATTTTTTTCCGAGCAATCTTAGGCCCAAACTAAGCAAGCTTGTGCTTTGGGTACTGGACGACGATATACTAACAAACTTATAAAAATAGGTACATATAAAACATCCATGTTATAATTATAAGTACATGTATATTCGTGCTATACATATATATATATCACACAAACAAATGCCCATACCAGGACTCGAACCCGGGTCCGCCGGCTTCATAGCCAGGGCCACTATCAACTAGGCCATAGTGGTCATCCTCGTCTTTGGTGTCTCTGTCTACTAGTATTCCATCCGTAATATTTGACAGAAGTGTTTCAATCATTTTGAATGGATGACAGATATGAAACGGACCAACGAAATTACAAGCTAGAACGTTTACTGGGTCCGAAAATGCGAGCCGAAAGAGACACAATTTGTTTTTTGGCCTTGGTTTTTTGTTCATCATCAGGTCATCAGTTAGTCTATTTGATAAAATCTTTAAGTTCTTATAGCCAGATAATCAGTATATTTGAACATATAATGTCACATCTCGCAAATTCGTATTCTAGGAGAAAACATGGTCGTCCAAGGGACAAACCACTATTTCCATACAAATCGGGGGACATTTTACGTCCGCTGGGCAACCGCTGAAATTGAGGGCAATTTTTTTTTTAATACAGTAGTTATAATTAATTAAGTAAGGAATGCAACAACAATTAACAACAGCCGACATCGTATTTTCTTGTAATCTCCTTTTATCCTTATCCTTGATTCACCCATAAACATAATTATATGTATTTTTTATATGGAAATGAGTGGGGGAGGATACAGTTCGACAAAATGAGTTTCTTTCGGGCTTGTTTTCAGCTTAACTATGTTTAACTCCAACAAAGCCACACACACACATCATCATCAGCATCATGATATATATATATGTCACCATTCGATTGTGCACACCGTCAGTTTATAATCTTACTCGCGATATACCTGTCGAAAAATTGTGAACTGTCAAAACCGTTCACAATTTAACGCAATATTTTTCGTTAGTCAACTTTCAATGTCCAATCGTCAAATTGTGAACTGAGATCAAATTGCTACGGAACGTACACAAAGACTAGGTAGATTAGGTTAGTTAGGTTTCTTCAGTTGCGCGAAGGGCAAACCGCCCAGAAATAGGAGCCCCGCCGCCGGGGTCCGTCGGCACTGCTGGATGACGAAATAAATGGAATAAAATGTCTGAATAACAAAAAAACAAGCATGTACGTCAGACGTAAGTGGAAACTGGAATAATTCGCTCAACCAAATAGCGCACAGGTTGCGTTCCGAATCAGGCAAATTTGATTCAGTTCACAATTTGACGATATGCCATTGTTAGTTTATAAACTAACGAAAATGAATGCGTAAAATTATGAATTATTTTGGCAGTTTACAATATTCCGTCAATTTACAATATAACGGGTAAGATTATAAACTGACGGTTTTCACAATCTAACGGTGACATATACATCCCACTGCTGGGCACAGACCTCCTCCCGTGGTCGAGAGGGAATGGGCAGTAAGCCAGATAAATACGGAACGTATATTTTAAATGTTGGTGGGGGCCTGGGGGCATGCCATCTTCTGTCAAATACCGCGGTAAGAATTGCGACCCATTATTTAGTATTTTATTAAGGTGGTTCGATTTCCATAAAAAACGTTATTTGACATTCGCAGGCTAACGGCGTGATATTTTAAGAAATTTATGTAACAAACTTTCATATATTGGCTTTCCATTTGCGCGAAATTCCCCCTTTCCTAGAATCATCTTCTTCTTAGTCAATCCCTCATGACTGAGGATCGCGACCGCATGCTATAGCCCTCCATGCAGTTCGGTTCCTCGTCAAGTGGACTGCATGGGCTAGACTGCATTTTGCAGCCCTCTTGATTGCATCAGTCCAGCGCACTGGAATCCTTCCTCTAGCGCGTTCCACAGAACCAAGAAATATTTGTTTCTCTAGATCATGCCTAGATGAAAACATCCTAGTCCAAAGAAACAAAGAGTCCTTTCCTGGCAGATGTCAGAGAGTCGTCTGGTGATGCCGAGTTCCTCTAAGATGGAGTGATTAGTTCTCATGGCTTGGACCTAACAAAATCAGCAGGACCAGACAACATACCACCTCTGTTTCTCAAAAAGTGTGCCTCCCAGCTAACGACACCATTAGTTTCAATAAGTCGTTATCATCAGGTGTATTTCCGAACAGATGTAAAGAGGCTCGCATTGTACCAATTTACAAAAGTGGCAAAAAAGACTTAATCGTTAATTATAGACCCGTTTCAATTTTATGTTCGATCGCAAAGGTTTTTGAATCATTAGTTTATGCCTATCAACATGTTAGGAATCAGATATCTGAAAACGAACATGGATTTATGATATACACAGATTTTACCAAAGCATTTGACAAGGTAAATCATCGCATTTTAGTAAATAAACTGTCTAATTTTGGAGTCGGTGGCTCACTGCTGAAATGGTGCGGGTCATATCTGGGCAATCGTCCTTCAAAGGTAGTAGTACTTGATGGATTTAGTTCTGATCCTATTGTAGCTTGTTCTGGTGTACCGCGGGGTTCAAATCTAGGACCACTCTTTTTCAACATATTCATCAACGATATCACAAACATTTTTTCACATTCCACTTGTTACCTTTTTGCGGATGATCTTAAACTAACACGCTCTGTTAGCTGTACGACTGACGCAGTCTTGTTGCAAGAAGATATCAATAAATTACATGACTGGTGCAACCGTAACAAGATGTACTTGAACCCAACCAAATTCTCTCACATTAAATTCACAATGAAGAGAAACATAACAAGAAGTGTTTACAACAACAAAGAAACAAAGAGTCCTTTCCTGGCAAATGTCAGAGAGTCGTCTGGTGATGCCGAGTTCCTCTAAGATGGAGTTATTAGTTCTCATGGCTGTCCACGGAATCCCCGATAGTCTCCAATATCTCAAAGGCATTGATTTTGCTGTATTCACGGCTCTTAACGCACCAAGTTTCCGCGCCATACTTTTGTAGATTGATAACACAAGTGCCCGGTTCAATCGCACCTTGGTTCTCCGATGAATGCTTCTGTTCTTCCACACTTTATCAAGATTCGCCATAGCGCTTTTAGCCATTCCGGCTCTACGGCTGATCTCTCTCAAGCAGTTGCCGTCATTTGTTGCCAACGAGCCCTAATTAAGTAGTTACTACTTTTTCGTATAGTAGTAGGGTTGCATCGGCATCTTGAAGGAGCTGTCCTTGGTCCACGATTTTCGTCTTGGAGTGGTTAATCTTTAGACCGAGTCTAACACTCTCCGCTTCAAGTCTTCTGAGGAACGATGCTAACTCTTCTTGACTGGACGCTACGAGTACTATAGTTGTATTATCTGCATACCTGAGATTCGTGATCTGCATGCCGCCTACTGCTATTCCGCGGTTCCAGTTCTTAAGCGCTCTTCTTATAATGTATGACGTATGCCTCTCTTAGATGTGGCATCTTCTAGTTTCATAAAACTAGCGCTGTCCAGGTATAAGTTTTGTATCAGGAAGGTTAGGTGTGAAGAGACACCCATTTATTTATTATTTAAAACTATATTACACAAAATACAATAAAAAAATTAGAAATGGCGAGCTTAATGCCAAATGGCATTCTCTACCAGCTAATCATTGGGCTAAATAGAGACTTATAAAAGGTGCAAAAAAAGTATGATAATTTCTGTTACCAATACGTGAAGAGAAAAAAAAACAAATGTAACAGAACCATTTCAAACATTGTGTTCCATTGAACGCATTCGAATGCTTTGGCGTAATCAATGAAACACAAGACTAGTGGCTTGTTGAACTCTCTACACTTTTCGACCTAACATTAAAGGCGGCGGCGGCTAAAAAAGGCGGCGTCTTTACTGATTAGGACGAGGAGAAGCCCAAACAGCATTTTGAAAATGATTGCTGATCATGTTTGTTGCCCCATATTGGTGCACATAGTTAATCTTGTAAAATCTAATTTAGTTTTTAAGTTCTAACATAGTTTTTAAGTTTTATTGTTCCCAGTGCATACTAACAAAAATGAGATCCTTGTTATCTTGAATAAATGAAATTGAAATTGAAAATTAAGAATTTGCTCTCGAGTTCCTTTTCCAGGAAAAAATCCAGATTGTTCATTAATTTGAGAAAAATTGTTTGCCCAAAATATCACGTCCCAAACGAATTTCTCAAATTATTCTAGTTTATACAAGTTTATTCTAAAAAAGAAGGGAATTTCAAGCAAATGGAAATCCAATTTATGAAATACCACTATGGAATTTTTAAAAGTTTGTTAGGTACATAAGTTTCTTAAAATATCACGCGGTTAGCCTGCGAATGTCAAATAACGTTTTGTATGGCAATCGAACCACCTTGTTAGGTTATGTATAGAATAGGTAATGTTTGAAATTACCAGTGAACCCTTGTCGCCCTTGACTCCGGTATCACCCTGAAAGAAAAATACGGGGTTAAAAAAATCTATTAACTAATTCGATCCCTATGGCTCAGCCTGGAGTTTACAAGGAGCCGCGGAAAAAAATAAAGCCGATGTCACTGTGCAAGGTCCATTCTATGAGTACGTGAAAGACATTTTCGGATAAGTGGTACATTCGCCATCACATACATCGGAGCGAACAAGCACGTCACAAACATCGGAACACACCTCTATTTTCAAGGCATTAGGGTGCACATGTGCCGATATTTTTGAATACTATAGTGTACCTATGTATGTGATGGCGACTGTAAATAAAAACTTACACAGCTACAATCGCACAGATTTTTCCTTTTTAGGGTTCCGTACTCAAAGAGTATAAGTTTCTGTCAAAAATTTAATTATGGTACAAGCTTTTACTGCCGACTGTACTTTTCTGCATACCATCATCAAGTATTCATTGACACGATTCTAACGAGCCCAAACTCGATGGGGTTGTGTAGTTTTATTGCGGAGTTCCTATGGCTACCTTCCACTTCCAGCATCAGATCAGCTCCAAGTCATCATAATATTGCATTGTCATGCGATATACATATGCTTGCAAAATTTCAGCTCAATTGGATAACGGGAAGTGACTGAAAAATGAATTGCAAATTTTGACGGACAACTTACATACTTACAATTCGTCGGGTGACAAGCAAAACTCACTAAGTAACAAATACCTACTTAAATCAAAGGTCGTATCTGGATATCGACTACGTACCGAGATACGAGGTTTTGAAGAGCAGTGATAGTTTTGGTAGTGACTTTTGCTTGTCACCCGTTCACATACATACTAACAGTGCAAGTTAATATAAAGTTTGTAAAAATGGGATCCTATTACTGAGACTCCGCTGTCTGTCTGTCAGCCCATCTGTCACCAGGCTGTATCTCACGAACCGTGATAGTTAGACAGTTGAAATTTTCACAGGTCATATTTTTGTTGCCACTATAACAACAATTACTAAAAAAGCGGCCAGGTGCGAGTCGGACTCGCACATGAAGGGTTCCGTTAAATAAATTGCGGTTTACGATTTATGACGTATTAAAAAAGAAACTACTTACTAGATCTCGTTCAAACCAATTTTAGTTCAAGTTACAGGGGCGGGGGGGGGACACATTTTACCACATTTTTTGGAAGTGTCACTAGCGCAAACTATTCAGCTTAGAAAAAAATTATGTTAGAAACCTCAATGTCATTTTTGAAGACCTATCCATAGACACACGTATGGGTTTAATGAAAAAAAAAAATTGAGTTTCAGTTCTAAGTATGGGGAACCCCAAAAATTTATTGTTTTTTTTTGGTACGGAACCCTTCGTGTGCGAGTCTGACTCGCACTTGGTCGGTTTTTTAGAGTTCTGTAGCCAACAAGGAACCTTTATAGTTTCACCATGTCCTTCTATCCGTCCGTCCGCCTGCGGCTTAGGTTACCTAGTGAGTATGTAGTGAGTAGTGACCCTTACTACTAGCTAGCTGTAATTTGGCAAGGATAAGTAAATCAATCACGCCGAAGAAATGGTAGGATAAGATTTTGAATGTTAAGTGATTTTTTTGGTACCCCCTCTACACATAAAGTGGGGATGTAATAATGTTTTATCCATAAACCTATAGTGTAGCGTATCGTTGGATAGCTTGTTCAAAAATATTATTGGTATTTAACAACCATTTTTCAAATCAGCAATCCGTTTGCATGGCAGTAGTAATATCAATAATTTAAATGGAAAACTTGATATTTTAAGGCTAAGTAGATAAGTAGGCATGACTAGTTAAAGAGTAATACTCGACAAAAGTAAAAAAAAACCGGCCAAGTGCGAGTCGGACTCGCGCACGAAGGGTTCCGTACCATTATCTATAAATATTTATTCAATTCTGTTTTTTTAGTATTTGTTGTTACGCAGACGATATGGTTTTGTTGAGCGCATCGGCTTGTGGTTTGCGAAAACTTTTAGGTATTTGTGAGGCCTATGCTATCCAACAGGGGCTGAGATACAATGTAGGTAAAACTAAATACATGGTGTTCGAACCTACTGGTTACCGCATACACAGGGTACCCCCCATCAATTTGAATGGTAGTCCACTGGAAAGGGTGGGGACTTTTAAATATTTAGGCCATGTTGTCACTTCAGACCTAAAAGACAACATGGATATCGAACGCGAACGGAGGGTCCTGTCGGTGAGGGCAAACATGATTGCACGTAAATTTGCGCGCTGTACTAGGGAGGTGAAAATAACTCTTTTTAGAGCATATTGCACTTCCCTGTACACGTGCAGCTTATGGGCAAACTACACGCAGCGGGCCAGCGGGTGATGGTGGGGCTGCCCCACTTCTGTAGCGCATCAGGGATGTTTGCTGAAGCGCGCATATATTGCTTTTATATTACGACTATGCGCAAGCGATGCACATCTCTGGTGCGTCGGGTGCGGGCCAGCCCCAACCCCATCCTGCGTTTGTTGGCTGGGGGGTTTAACTGCCCATATTTGAGGCATTGCGATGACATGCATGTTTCTAGAAGTACTTACTATGTCTGACCTACTTAAGTGCTTCTAGAAACATGACATTAAAAATAGGTAAACATAATAATAATATGTTTAATGATTAAGTAATATAGATATTAACATAGCTATAAGTACACACTAACCATACATATATGAGTCTAAGTTACTTGAAATAAATGATAAATTAAATTAAATAGCGGCAACAGCACCTGTGAAAATTTCAACTGTGTTTTCTGTCATGGTTCATGAGATATAGCCTGGTGACAGACATACGGACAGCGGAGTCTTAGTAATAGGGACCCGTATGACTCTTTGAGTACGGAACCCTAAAAAAATACTTGGAAATGACTACTTTCGTACAACATCCGGGGGACGCAACCACAACGTTTAGTTGGCGCGCGCGCGTCGATGTAACAAAGACAGACGGACAACTACGGAACCCTACACTGCTCGTGGGCCTCGTGGCCCAACACGCACTTGGCCAGTATAGTCTTGTCTACTTAGATTATTATTAATGTAAAATTACCTTACGACCTGTCACGCCTGGCGGGCCCTGTAAAACAAAAAAAAATTATAACGTAATGATTATACCTACACGTCTTAGGAAATAATGTCAACTGAAAGCATAGAGGTAGAGTAATTCAACAGGTAATTAAGAAGAATAAATCGTATTAATAATGTAAGAATATAAGTATTACTATATTTATAAGCGTACCTAATAAAAAAACGTTATGTTGACCGCTATCAAAACTATTAATCGCATTTTCATCTCGTGTTGAACTACGCTTTAGTTCAGTTAGGTAATTTAAAATATAGATATATATATTATATACAGGGTGTGGCCTGTAATAGGAGCAAATATTCAAAGGGACGCTTCCTTAGAGCATTTGTAGTAACCCCTTGTGTCCCACTCATTTTATTTTTTTTTGGATTCGGAGATATTTTGATCTAAAGTTATGACCTCCAAGTAATGTATCTTGGCACCACGACATCATAGCACAGCAGTCAATGCGGATTTTGAAGTAACATCATGTAACGATTCATAATAGTTTTTGCATTTTTGTTTTCAAAAGATATTTTTGTGATTTTTTGATTTTTATTTCATTTTTTTTAGTCTATTTAAAATAAAAAGTTACTGATAGCACGCCAGAAGAGTAAAAAAATACAACTAAACTTATTTTGCAGATTTTTTTTTCAAGTAAGACCAAGTGGAATTAATTGTTCACAAGCTTAATAATCTACCGTTTAATTTTTTGCTCCTATTACAGGCCACACCCTGTATATATATATATTGGATTATACACATTAACTTCAGCCTCCTTGTTACCTGCACAGCTATTTTAACTTTCTGTAGCTCAACATATGTTTGAACAAAAAAAGTAGTGCCAAAAATGATGTACAGTGGCAGCGTCCGCTACTTAAGTTGGTTTAAACAAAAAATTGTATTTCGATTTTGGTATTTCAGTTTAACTTTTTATACCGGTTCACGTAATCAACATTAATTTTATCAGTAATACTCACTGAATAAAAACATTTTTTCGACGCGTCCGAGGGTAACACGTGATCTCAGTGGCATTCAGAAAACGCGATGGTATCTATTATCAGCCAGTGATCGGATTTTACGGTGCAACACGGCGGGATATCGAGTAGAAATATTAATAAGGACATGACCAAAATCCCGGCATCTTGTTTAAAAATGAATGCTAGTCAGAATTATGATATTTGTAATAAGCCGCTTAGGCTATTTTAAACAGAGTTATTTAGCAAACTTTCATACAGTTTTTTGCATAATAATCAACACTGATTGTCTTTAATATACATTTAGTGAATAGGCTCATAAAATAAAGTTAACAAACTTTTTTGGTGTCCGTAATTTATGCTTCCACCGTGGCACTATTCTTGACTATAGTGAAATTATTTTATATCAATTGTTAAAATGTAATTGAATTTAATTTCATGAAAAATCAGAGTCATTATCCTACAAAAACAAATGTAAGTCCCGGAATCTCGTAGCATATCCATATTAACATAATGTTTGGGGTCATTCACTCCGTGTTGCACTGGGAAATCCGATCATTAATTATCACAAAGAATTCCGACAGGAACCCCGCTCCGCATCAGGCGCATGGAGCTTCAGCCGCACCGCGTTTACCGATGGGAGCGGACGTCGGCTAGCGGCCTTTCGGTGAATTTGGTTACGTGATTTAAATCGGTGAAGCAGTTAAATTGTTTAGTGTTCGTGTTTTGGTTGTAATAATAGTGAGTAAGTTATCCCCAGAGGTATGTGATTCCGTATTGAAATCAATTTTCTGTACTATTTATACTTCTGTAAGTTGTAAATATCGTTTAAATTTGAATACGTTGAGAGTGATTACCGTAGATTCAGTGTATTTTTTGACCTCCGAAGTTAATAAAATGACCACAGCTATGAATCTTTATGTATAATGATAAGTATAAAAACGTAGGTATGTAACAATTCAATATAAATAAGTGTATTGTATCATGATTTACTTGTTTTATTTCAATTTTGTTAAAGAATTTTTGAATTCGATGGTACGATTTCAAGAGTTTCGATACTAAGTCACTATGTTTAATTTGGTGTTGGTAAAAACTTGATTACCTCGTGAACTACAAGGTTCATAATGAAGGCCTTTACCACCAATATTTTTACAACTAAGCCTGTTTCTGAATAATGAGGTCACATAATCAAAACACTGAAAAAAAAATCACCGAAGTCACGTAAAACGGCTTGACTCGGAGAAATACAGGGTGTTTGGTCCATCGTTTGCCCAAAAAAATGGCGGATTGCTGGGGTCATTTTCTATCACCATACGCCCTCTAAAAAATTCTTGGGCCCACGTATAATTTTTTTTCGTTTTTCTTGTAATTTATGAAAAATCTTCAGGGCCGATATGCTTAAACTTAATTTTAAAAAAAAGTAAGAGGTAGAGAGATGCAATTTTTACTGCATCGTGAAGGTAACGTTGCACGGCTCTAATAAGTGAAACTTACTAACACGGAACGTCAAATTTTTCTTTTATTGGCCCTCAAATGTTTAACAACGTGTAAAAATTTAGTCAAATGTCAACTTTGATTTGCAATGAAAAAAAAAATTAAAACTGTTTTAAAAAAAAACTGTGTTTTGTGTTCTTTCTAACGATGTACAATTATCTCAATAAAACCTTTCATAAACTAATTTTTTTTCACGATGTAGTAATGAACGCAACGGTCAAGTTATCGATATTCAAACATTGACACTGTTCCCTTTTGCTGCCAGCTGTCTAGTCCCCATTTTCTTTCCACACACAGGTTGGTCTACAAGTTGTAAATATTTAAAACATATCTTTCGTAAATTTGGACTTCAACGTCAACTTTCACAAACTTGAGCGTAAGCGATTAGGCATGATAAGATAAGAAAAAATCTTGAAAACAACACGTGCGGAGCAGGTAAAGACAGCTATCTCTCTCTTACACAGCACATTAAGTGCAGTTGTCTTTCTCTTTTACTCGACGTTTAACCCATGAACCCAGCAAAGACGAACCTGGGGGGTGGTGGTGGTATCAATTCTTTAGTCGTGATTTGACTGTCTCTTGTGGTTGAAGCATTTGCAAGTACTGTTGTTTTTTTGTTAGTTTTCTGTTGTTTTTGTTAATCTCTATTTTGCTGAGTTTTGTTCGTTCAAAAATGGCTGCCTTTACGAATGAAGAGTATGCGGACATTTTGATGGCGTACGGTAAAGCTAATGGTGTAGCACGAGCAGCGCAAATAATCTACCAGCAACGATTCCCCAATAGACGGTTACCAACCCGCAATACGTTTCAAAACACTTACCGACGCTTAAGGGAAACTGGCAATTTGAAGGTACATCGTTTGCAAAATAAAAATGGTGGATTGCTGGTGTCGTTATCTATCACCACTCCTATCTAAAACAATCTTGAGCCCACGATATTTTTTTTTCGTTTTTCTTGTAATTTATGAAAAATCTTCAGGTCCGATATGCTTAAACTTCATTTAAAAAAAAGTAAGTGGTAGAGAGATGCAATTTTTACTGCATCGTGATCTGTAACTTTGCACGGCTCTAATAAGTGAAACTTACTCACACGTAACGTAATTTTATTGGCCCTCAAATGTTTCACAACGTGTAAAAAAATTTTACTAATTTTTAAACGTCGAGTAAAAGAGAAAGACAACTGCACTTAATGTGCTGTGTAAGAGAGAGATAGCTGTCTTTACCTGCTTCGCACGTGTTGTTTTCAAGATTTTTTCTTATCTTATCATGCCTAATCGCTTACGCTCACGTTTGTAAAAGTTGACCTTGAAGCCCAAATTTACGAAAGATAAGTTTTAAATCTTTACAACCTGTAGACCAACCTGTGTGTGGAAAGAAAATGGGGATTTGACAGCTGGCAGCAAAAGGATGTTCCCTTTTGTCAATGTTTGAATCTCGATAACTTGACCGTTGCGTTCATTACTAAATCGTGAAAAAAATTTAGTTTATGAAGGGTTTTATTGAGATAATTGTACATTGTTAGAAAGAACACAAAACACAGTTTTTTTTAAAACAGTTTCAAGACCGCTGTCTCTTTAATTTTTTTTTTCGTTGCAAATCAAAGTTGACATTTGACTAAATTTTTACACGTTGTTAAACATTTGAGGGCCAATAAAAGAAAAATTTGACGTTCCGTGTTAGTAAGTTTCACTTATTAGAGCCGTGCAACGTTACAGATCACGATGCAGTAAAAATTGCATCTCTCTACAACTAAATTTTTTTTAAATGAAGTTTAAGCATATCGGCCCTGAAGATTTTTCATAAATTACAAGAAAAACGAAAAAAAATTATACGTGGGCCCAAGATTTTTTTAGAGGGCGTATGGTGATAGAAAATGACCCCAGCAATCCGCTATTTTTTTTTGGCATACGATGGACGAAACACCCTGTATATCGTCCAATAGGTAATTGCAGCCGTCGGTCACCGAATGCGACCGACTACCGTCGTCATTGCGCTGTTGCGGCACCTTAGACTTCATGTTACCCTGCGTTTACCCTCTCATCTAAGTGAATGCAAACCGGTATACTAAATTAGATAGTCACTATCCGGCCCATATTACCGATATTCCTTCGTCTCCTTTGGGACCCTGGGAAAAACAAGAAAAAAACGTTAAAAATAACCAGTAATATGTAATTCATTAATTTCCAACAAATATGATCGACTGTTTTAAGTACCTGGTGACCATGGTCGCCTTTGTCTCCTGGCAAACCCTGTAAAGTAAAGGTAGTTTGAATTTAAATATGGGCATGTCGAAAACTATCATTGCCAAAATCATGACTTAACAAAATAGCACAAGTAGGTAGGTACGACAAATTCGTTGTTATTTTGATGCCTAATTTTATTAATAATGAAAATGAAAATATAATGAAAATATTTATTATTACATATACAGACAGACATTCAGAAACATAACTGTGGTCCCACACTAGGCTAGGCCTGTCCCGTGGAGACCAAGACAAATACTGATTAACTGTCCATGCGGCTTAGCATGAAAACAAGGCAAAGTAAAAAGAGAAAAGAGAAAAAAAGAGAATAAATATTTATAGATTCTTCGATAAAAACACGAGAAATTGAGATTATTGGTGGTTGTTGTATTTGTTTCCATTGAACATTAAATGCATGCAAAAAAGCTCATTTAAGAGTAGGTACACATGTCATTATGAATCGCAAATAGACCTGCACGTTATTGGGCCATTCCCAACTTCCAACCTATCCAACCCAGGTTTCATATGCAACCTGCGTTTGATAGGTTGTAAGATGGGAATGACCCACGTTATTTAGCGGAATAGCAAATCAATATATAGTAATATTGTTCTACGACCATCATATTAGTGCAAATTAAGGTAAACGTCTGAGTGTTCGTCGCTGTACTAGTATACGCATGGGCACTCTATCTCAAAGCAATATGGGTGAAACTCGAACTATTTAAGAGGACTTTTCTTGCAGATGCTACTATCTGATTAACCTGATACAAAAAAAAGATGTACCTATTAGAATAATAAAAAAGTTTGTTAAAGATTACCGGTTCGCCTTTTTCCCCTTCTGGACCCTGTAACAACAAATCATTACTTGTATAGACATCGAAATAGCTCGAAATTAGTACGCTGAAGTGGCAGTGTGCCGATCATGTTTGTTGCAGAACCGCCAACACACCGGTCGCGGGCGCGGGTTGGGCGCGGGTCGGGCGCGGGCCCGCGCACGCGACCGGTGTGTGGAGGCCTTGAGAGCAGGCGAGTTCAGGGCTGTTATTCGGAACGGGGTAATGTGCTCCACCTCACCCGTCACGCCTAACGTGACTCTAGCCACGCTTAGTTACTACGAATCGCGGCGTCAAGATATATTTGTGGGTGACGGTGAGGTAAGTTTAAAACAACTTACAGAATAGTGGGGTGGAGTGGAGACCGCATTTAGGCACGCGTAATGTAGGACGTCCTGCAACTCGTTGAAATGTAGGACGTCCTGCAACTCGTTGAAATGACGACCTTAAGGCGACTTAGGCTCACGGTCTTCTCTCCCTCTCACTGGGCGTGAGCAAGATGGAAGTGCGTGTTCGGAAGCGCGGATATCATGTTTTTTAATTTTATTTTTTTGTGCGTTTAAGTAAATAAAAAAGTGATAGCTATGTAAGTTCCCTCAAACATATGTTCGGGGAATCTGGATTCGAATAGCCGAGAAAGGCCTTAAGTTTGCTAATTAAATTAAGGGCAGTCGTATTATGATCCAAAGTGAGTTGACGGATAGTTAGCGGAAGAGCGTTCAAGAGTCGAATTGCTTGTACGGTAAAAGAACCAGGGGGCCGATTTTTGAATCTCACTGGTGATATCAAAGTCACCGGTGACTAAAATTATCACCGATGACTTTTATGTCACCGTTTTCCAAAAGCCGTATTTTTGAAAGTCACACGCTGTACCAACATGCAGAAATTTTACAATGTCAATCAGAGACAATCTTCCCGTTACGTTCCTTTTTTACGCAGATGTTATAGTGTTGTCCTTGATACCGGTTTTTATATTCTCATACTATAACTTAAAATAGATTTATCAAATTGGTCAAACGTAAAACGTAGCGTATCTGCCAGTGTCTGAGTGTCATGTAAACGAATTATATATGTAAAAATGTGTATTAACTAATAACTTGGATATTGTTTTACTTGATAATTGTAAGCTTTTTGTACATTCTTTCTTTTATAGACGGCCTTAATGCATATCCACTGTCTCCTGATAAAATATAGAAACACAACATTATTATAAATCACATTTTTAATAAATATACGCTCATATTATAACACATTGACCTAGACATTGCCAGCTTACATATGATTTAATATTCAAAATACAGACATTCTAATTAGTTTATTAATTTCTACCATCAAGTCACTAGCTCGGTTAGGAGCCGGAATCAACGGTCGTAACTCTTCAATTAGAGCCCGCACCAACGGTTTCGTAAGCCGATAATATTTTTTTAAATTTCGCATTAGACATCGCAAATGCTTGCTCGTGATGAATTATTTCTGCGACGCCTACCGCAGCTGGATTATGTTGACGGTGAGGAACGTCGTCGTCTTCGTCGCTGTCTGTGTCCGTCATCGTCATCATAATGTACTCCTCCAGGCTCCAGGCTTGACATTTTTTTATATTTTCAATAAATCGTCGCACAAATATCACAATAGAGCCCCCCTGCTAATTCTTCCGAAAAACATACTTTGGCACTTTTGGCAGATGTCACATACGTCAACTGTCAAAAACAATCGCATGGTGATTTCAATTACGAGTGGGTAGGGGCACTCGTAAATCGATATCATAGGTATGACAAATGTAAGTCACCGATGAGTTTCAAAAATACGAACTTTCGGAAATCACTCACATCGGTGAGAATTAGTCACTTGGTGAGATTCAAAAATCGGCCCCCAGGGCTATAACCACGAACTTCGAATCTCGAACTTCGTATATCTCCGTCTCTATTGCACTTATGGTTTATGGTACTCGAGCGACCGAAACGGAGATATACGAAGTTCGAGATTCGAAGTTCGTGGTAGCGCCGTACATAAAACCGCACCGGTGACGGAGAACAGACAACTTAAGGCTACGGAACTGCGGAGAAAGCCACCGGGGCGACCAGTAACAATTTGGACCTGAGATATCCCGGTGAATATTTGAGTTTATTTGGACCATAGTTGGGTGATTTGGAGTATACCAAGATAGACAAAATGATAATTTTTTCGCTACAAATAATATTTTCTTTAACACCACGATGGTGGCAAACTAGCCTACCTAATGATAAGTAGACATTGTAGCCTATGGACGCTTGACTTTACTTTCGAGTAGGGCTTCTGCCACCTATTTTTCATTTTACCCTTTTACCAATACTTCTAGATCTCAATATAACTTAGTGTCAAAACATCTAAATCACAGAATACCTAACTTTTTTTCTCATAACACCATATTAATATTTAATATCGCCAAATTTCAAAATAGCTTAGTCTCATAATGCCTAAACTTCAAAACGATTTCGTTATTTTAATATTTTGTCATAGAAATGACAAAAGTAATTCGGTATTTGAAGGAATTTGTGCATTTCAATCTTTAGGTATTTAGAGAATATGACGTTTTAGGTCAAAGTCATAATGAATTTCGTTCATTTTAAGAATGAGACCATTTTACATTTAGGTATTATGAGTCCATGGTAATTTGAAAACTAGGGGTAATAATGAATAAGGTATTATGAAATTTAGGTGGAATAAGCCCTACTCCAATAAATGTTAATTCATGCAAACTGTGTATGCCAAGTTTTGGTACAATATGTATAATAAGTATTTATTCAAATTACCATATCTCCATTGTCTCCCTTGTCACCCTGTAAGGCAAAACATGGAATCATTAAAATGAATACAATGTAATTTTTCGTACTAGTCTTCTGTATTATTTATGTTTCCTTTTTCTGCTTCTTTTACCTTCTTTTCTTTTTTTCTCTGCCTCTCTCAAGATACTGATAAAACTTAAATCGACATTACGTAAACATTATTTTAACAAAAACCATGTATTTGATGTGGCAGACCGTATGTCTTTATTTTTTTAACTTAGATGTCTATAGATAATTCATAAATTCACAACGCAATTGCATCACGTCCATAATATGTTTTACAATACACTTGCTCTGAAAGAGCCCCTTTATATGGATCAACATAAACACGAGAAACGGTCTATGCCGGCAGCCCGTGCGGGAATGGATTACAGGCCAAAATTCCCGCATACTGTGCGATAATGAGATTTCGTGACTATTAAAATTTCACCTTTTATGGATATATTTTTATTTCCTTGCATAATGCATTGTAAAATTTTGTATGATACACGTGCGGATAGGTAATTCCGTGGTGGCGATGACCAAAAACACGACCGTATGGGAGTGTTTATGATAGACACGAGTTGGGAATTACCTATCCGCACGTGTATCATAAATAACTATTTTGACTTAATATGATTATGACTAAGCACCAAAAATACACACAAGTTTCTTTTTGGATGCTGGTTGCAAGTTACTTCAGCTTTATAATACGACTCATAATTAGCTGCTGTTTAAATATATACCTTCATGCCTCGTGGGCCCGGTGTACCATATAATCCCTGAAATGAAAATAGCATAACGTTATTATTAATCTGTAGGTACAAATTTGGTTTTCCACAAATCACGCGTGGTATTTGGTTGAACCAAACTTGGTGAGCTTTTGTGAGGTTCTAGGCTAGGCTAGGCTTTGGTGAGGTTTTCGTTACCCCCCGCATTCGGACGACGCATGATTTGTGGATAACCCCAAACATGTAATTAAGGATGACTCACGCTAGAACGAGCCGTGTCTAGTCCAGGCCGTTTTCTAAGAAAAACGACGGCGTTTTTGCGCGGTCGAGCCATACCCAAGCCCGGCCGAGCCACGGCTGGGCCGTGCCAAAACCGAGCCACTTGCGAGCCTCGGCTGGGCTTGGGTATGGCTCGACCGCGCAAAATCGCCGTCGTTATTCTTAGAAAACGGCCCAGACCGGACACGGCCCGTTCTAGCGTGAGCCATCCTTTACTCTTCATGATCAAATCAATGCCACTACTTAGTCGGTCCTTAAGTTCTGTCACAAATGTTTTGCCGCATAGTAAATAATACCAAGAATGTTTTTATTTATGCTACATATAGTTTGATAGCTCATTAAATACTGATAAATAAGAACGATTATTGGATTTAAATGCTTAAAGCCATATTACAAAAATGCTAGTTTCTACAGAGATTTTGCACTTTTTTAGCCAATCAAAAATACGGACGTGATTCACTGTATCTTTTTTCCACGATTCTTAAAACCTTACAAACTTAAGTTCGCGAGATATTAGTCAGAACCCCTCCCTGAACCCTCCATTTTGAAGCATAAGATGAGTAAGTTTGGGTAAAACATTTTACGTAAGTAGTGTACCTGTTTGTTGCCCACAAGATCAAATTTACGCGTTTTTCTGAAAACGTAAAAAGTACGTAAAGTTCTCGATGGGAGCAATTAAAATTGAAAGCTAACAGAAAACCAAAATGCTAGTTGATAAGCATGGTCTAAAATCGAGGTTTCAGAATAAATAAAAAAAAACCTTGTTGGTCATCTGAAACACTGTTTTTTTATCAAATTTGTGTAAGTGGTATGTCTGTTAGATGCGGCGTGTTTTGGGTTCACGATTGTCTCGTCTCAAGTTACAAGGTTTTTTTTTGTCATATTGCGATAATTTTACAAAATATATTGTATAGCAATTTGATTCGTATAAAATAACCTTTTTAATCATGATTACGAATAAGAAAAAGTTTATTGCTGAGTTTTATCTATCAAAATCCTTGTGACAGAACTTATGACCCGACTAAGTATACTTACCTACAGGGTAAGCAATATAAATGCGTCAACGAGATTGGAGTTTTTAAATCAACGTATTAGTTTCCAAATGCTTTCTCTATATCTATTTATATATAGAGAGCCTATTTATCTCCCACGTTGATCCATTTAGAATGCTCATTCTGTAAATGTTTTTACTTACATCCATGCCAGGTACCCCCTTTAAACCCTGAAATACATAGAATTGATTAATTAAATATATTCTTAAGATAATGCTAAAGAGGGTCAACCGTAGACTTATATTTTGCATTCCGATTTGATATCAATATCTGTGTTACGCTCTCATTCTGAAGTATTCATCTTAAGGCCTCCACACACCGGTCGCGGGCGCGGGTCGGGCGCGGGCCCGCGCAAGTTGTAAAACATTGAAACTACCCTCCAAACACACACGGGCCCGCGTTCAATGTGTGTTTGAAGTGTAGTTTCAATGTTTTACAACTTGCGCGGGTCGGGCGCGGGCGCCCGACCCGCGCCCGACCTGCGCCTTCGACCG
Organism: Epinotia brunnichana; assembly: GCA_963854355.1. Classification (NCBI taxonomy): domain Eukaryota; kingdom Metazoa; phylum Arthropoda; class Insecta; order Lepidoptera; family Tortricidae; genus Epinotia; species Epinotia brunnichana. Next base: position 5,190,326 of record OY977945.1, on the reverse strand, counting down.
GTGTGTGGAGGCCTTTATAAGTGTCAGATTGACTTGTACCCAAAAATATCGCTTCACTTTTGTTAAGGTGAGCTACGAGTATCGACGCAGGTCAATTAATGGACTGTCTCGTTATAATTTCTATTGAGCGAACTTTATTCCCGATTGTTTCCGATTTGTATGGAGAATATTTCTGCCGTGATTTTTAAAAAGGCAGTCTTCTGACATCACTTACTTTTGAGAAAAACGCAAAAGCAGTCTTCAATTGGATTTTTTTACTTTAATCAGGCTGTGTAAGAATATATGACGCAATGATGATTTTAGGTATTAAAAAGGTGCCTGTTCTATCTTTTTTCATTGTTATTTATTATATTTTTACATATTCCTTTAAATTATATCAAGAAATAATTGTGGTATGCATTTTGGGAGTTTATTTACAACCTATAATAATTCACTAAAAGGCAGCTAAAGTCCCGAAGCTGCCTTTTACTGAATTATTACTAACAAATTTATCATTGAAAATTAAAATTCCTTTCAATTGTATGCTCGTAATTCCTTAAAAGGCAGTGTTTTCAGTTAGCGGCCTTTTTGTAAAGTTTCTTGTCTATAAATCCTTTTCGTTTAATTATTTACAAAGAAGTGATAGTCCAGTTACTGCCTTTAAATAAATTATTCCACCAAACTACTTCTTTAAAGCAAACGATAGCAAAATTATATCCACTGAGTAATTCACTACAAAGCAGTCTTAAATGCTCAAATGCAATTCACTGCTTTTTAAGTAATTTTCTTCTATAAAATATTTTTTCTTAAACTTCGATAACAACAGTCAAGTGAATTGAAATTAAATAAAACACTAATATTATCATTTATTAAAATGGCATATTACAAAATATAAAATCATGGAAAAGGCACTGTATATTTCTTATATCAGGACCTGCGTTCGTTCGCGCCAAAATCACGTGAGCGTGCCAATATTCAAGGTACTTATTAGACCCGGAGATGCTGACACAATTGTTTAAGGTATTAGTACCAAGTATGGTGGTGACCCTTCAGGGGTCTAATTACGTAATGAAGAAAAGGAAAATGATGGTGATACTGGCGGCCAAAATGCGTGGGCGTTAATCGCACGTGTCGGATAAATTACGAAAATCGAACAATTTGTTACTCAAAAATTCTTGTATTTTCCGATAGTCGATGAAAGAATAAGTAGGCGGCTGCGACGGCAATACGCCTAAAACGCCTCAACCTATGGACGAAACTAGACATACCGCACACGAAGATCCATAACAAACTGATCACAATCCTACCTATGATGGAGGCTTCAATCGACAAAATACCAAAAACTGCAGTCTTTAGGAAAGACTACGGTATATCACTGACGGAAGATTTAAAAGAGGGGCTAAACCAAACAGACCTTAGAATCTTTACACATGGTTCAAAAACAAATACGGGAACTCAGAGGATTTAAACATACACATATCCAAACCACTGGGTGTACAAAACACGGTATTCCAGGCTGAATGCGTAGGAATAATTGAAGCCTGCAATGCCATAAAGAGACGACAAGTCTAAAACACTAACATATGGATACTCTCAGACAGTAAATCGGTACTACAAGCACTGAGCAGTGATAACATCACATCTAGCTTGATATACGAAAGCCACCAAAACCTCACAGAGGTGTGCGCAGATAAAAACAAAGTTACTATACAATGGATCAAGAGGCACAGTGGCTCAAGAGGAACGATACAGCGGATGAACTGGCCAGGAAAGGCTCAGAAACAACGGCATACGGACCGGAGCCAATCTTGCCCCTGCCACAAAGCTACATATACAATCAACTGGACCAACACACTAAAGAACTACATTAAAGATACTGGGAGGAGACAGACACATGCAGACAGAGCAAAGAGATTCTGTCGAAACGCGACTACAAACTCACAACCGCACTACTAAGGACACATAGAAACCAACTGCGCAAGATAGTGGGAATAATAAGAGGACATAACACCTTGAACAGACGCCTCTATAACTTAGGTATCACAGACAGCCCCATGTGCAGAGCGTGCATGGAGGCAGAAGAATCGACTAAACATATACTGTTGGACTGCAAGCAGGTAGAAGTATACAGAATAAAGCACCTAGGTTCTCCAGACACACTACGGGACGCAGTCAACAACACCAAGGCACTCAGCAACTTTCTAGACGAGCTGGGGTGGTTAGAGTAGCGCCACACCGCCGTTTCACTAACTAACGCCCACGCATTTGGGCTGCCAGTACTAGCGCTATGACCATCATTTTCCTTTTCTGATTACGTTATTAGACCCCTGAAGGGTCGCCATACTTGGTACAAATACCTTACAATTTTGTGTCAGCATCTCCCGGTCTATTACGTACTTTAAATATTGGCACGCTCACGTGATTTTGGCGCGAACGAACGCACGCCCTGCCTCAAACGTCCGCTGCGGCTCGCATCTGTCGGTGAAACAAACTTTAAAAAATCCACGCAAAAATATTATAGGTGCGCGGTAAAACATGACTGCCTTTAAAATAATTATTGCGAGAAAACTGCGTTTTAATATCCGATGGATGCCAAAAAATTGTAATTAATAAAAAAAAATTGTGACGTACATTCCTTTTTTGAAGTATAGAAGTAAGTAATATCAATCAAATAATTATTAAGAAGGCAGCTAACGTCACATGACTGCCTTTTAAAGAATTTTTACTCAAAAGCTGCTTTTTAATGAATTATTGTAAAGTAAATTGATGAACTATAATTATCAATAGGCGGTTTGGTACAAAACTGCCTTTTAAATAAGTTTTGCCTAAAATATTTCCCATATATTACGCAGTCAAAGGACTTTAACTGCTTTTTTAAGGATGAATGTCAGATGACTGCGTTTTAATGAATTCAGCACTGGTAAGAATGCACTTGACTGCCTTTTATTGAAAAATTATCTCAAAAACTAAATGTGATAGAGAAAAACGGGTTAGATAGGTCAACGCGTCTTTTTTTCCTGATCACAGCACAATATATAACTCAAAATTGGTGAATTGTCAGATGACTGCCTTTTTAAGAATCACGGCAGATTTGGGATATTCTCGAGCGGGTAATGCCAGCACCCTCCTTGCGTTTTCCACAAAGGAACACGGGTTACGCTATATTATATATATAATCCTAAGATTAGGTGTAGGCACTAGTTTTACGTAAGTGGCTGCCATTTAACCTGCCAACCCAGAGGGAAAACCTTATTGCTATAGTATCCGCAGAAGTAAGTGGCGAGTTGGGCAATAAAAGTAACAATGAAACCTTTTTGTGCGTAATAATAGCATGATTCTAATATTTTATGACCCTGCTCGTCACTTAATTCTGCGGATACTATAGTTGGGGTTGGACCGGTTTCCTCACATGTCATTATGAGACATGAGCATATATGTAAATAAAATATGACGAAAAACGAGCGGTAGGTTTAAAGAAGGATAAGAAATGAAAAGATAAATGTAACCTAGATTTAAGCTTCTTTGCTGTGCCCTTACGGGGTCCATTTTATTACTTGTAATATTATGTGTGCAATAAATATTTTGAGTTTGAGTTTGAATAATTTATATTTTTTCATTGCTACAATCATGCATGAATATTGAATAATATTGAATTTAAGATGCAAAGTTTTAGCTTCATCGTATATGATTTGTTTGTCGTTAGTCGATACTAACGACAAACAAATGCTATTAAGTTTTTAGACTTATTTTTAACCACGCGACTTTCTCAAACGCGAATGGCCATATATTTTTGCTAATATTGAAATATAGTTTTAAAAACCTATAACATCAAATAATTTTGTAAAGAAAGAAAAGTGTTATACGGTATGCCACAATATTTTCTAACTCTTATTTTATATTTAGAGTTTTTGGCAAATATTTAAATATTTCAACGTGACGGAATACCGCCACTTACAATTTCTATTTTCAAAACCTATTTTTGTTCAACCGCTGGTCTTAACCGCTGGTTACATAAGATTTTTTGATAACGACCTTCAAATTAAACGTTGCGTGCCAGGACCGGAAAACCCCTTTTCAGGCGTAAGCCTATCTATTTGGTAACCTTATAATAAGGTAACCTGACTGATAGGGTAGCCCTATTGTTATGGTAAGCATAGGTATCGGATGTGGTAACCAAAAGTTAACTCTATTGAGATAGGGTTTTTTTAAGGTTAACTTATGCTTACCACATCCGATATGCTTGCCATAACAATACGGTTACCCTATCAGTAAGGTTACCTTATCATAAGGTTACCATTATGAGTTGGGTTTTGAAAACAACTTTAAATATAACCCTATGGATAACCCTAATACGGAAAACCGGTTCCGGTCCCTGGTTGCGAGCCTTTACCGCTCGGCGGCAGGAGCTCTCTCTTTCGCGACCTGGGAATATCATTCACATCACATAAATCGGGAATATTCCCGGTAGCTGCGGAAGTTCAACTAAGTATAAGAACAAAACGACTAAATGCTTAAACAGTTAGGTACATTAAGTTCGCTCAATATAAAATAGAATCGCAGATCATGGCTTACCGAGTCTTATCGGTTTCAGATTATAATCATGTATATGGTATTGATTTAAACTTTCACAATTCTCACACAATTTTTTTACTAAAGGTGTTTGAAGTTGTCCCGTGACTTTAAATAAATTGCGAAATAAGTAAATAAGTTAATTATAAGCAATTAGTAAAAATCATAAGAAAAATATTTGTGAAAAACGTGCGAAATAGCTTTTTTTGGGAAATGAAACGTCTGCCAAATAAATTGATTGCAAAAAAATTACACAATCAACGTCAATAAAATACCGAATAAGGCCATTGAAAAAAATCCATTTTGCGAATTTTAGTGTTATTATTCATAGTACCTATATTCAATAATTAACAACTCAGAAAAGTTGAAAAACCCCCGACATTTTCATTTCAAAGTTCGATATCTCAAAAACGGCTAAACTGATTTTGTTGAAATGTAGCTAAGAACCATCTCGATCACGTACCTAAGCATTCGGATAAAAAAACGCATTCAGGTCGGTCCATTTGTCTAGGAGCTACGATACCACAGACAGACCCACATACACAGACACGTCAAGCTTATAACACCCCTCTTTATGTGTCGGGGGTTAAAAATAGTGAAGGGGGAAAACTTTCTATGTACCTACTGATAGTTATTGATTTTTTTTTGTGAAAACCAGACCAGTTGAAAGACCAGTATTTAAAAAAAACAGTTAATACCGATTTTTTGCTTAAAAAATGAATTGTGTTATAATTATGAAATAGTAGATTGTATTACTAGGGAGCAAAATGATATATTGTAACGAGGGTGACTGATTGAATCCAGAACGAAGGGAAGGATTCCAGAATGGAATCACGTGGAATCCTGAGCGTAGTGAAGGATTCAAGCAACGTCGCCCGAGATATAAATAATTTTGCGCCCGCGTAATACACTCTTCTTTTCACTCCTTCCATGATAATTAAAAACACGATAAATTTTACCTATGAACAAGGTTTAATATAATATAAGTAGGTTTTTCAAAAGAATGGGTAGGTAGGTATTAATGAATTTGTTAAGTTTAAAATTTATAAATCTTTGAAGCTTTTTTTTCTATGTTTCATTAGTTATGATTAGTTTGTTGTGTTAACATAGTTTTTATATGTCAATGAACCTCCAGGTCTTTAGCTTTATGTCTATTGGTACTCTTTGTGTACCCCTTATATTTTTGTTTATGCGACTGATTGTGTTCTAAATAAATAAAAAAAATATATATATATGGCTTTGTTATTGACGTTTTTTTGACGTTTGTTGCTTCCATTTTAAAAAATTCCGGTGTCCTAAGGTATAATTTTCAGTTGAACTGGATGAATTCATCATCTTAAATTGAAAATATTAGTATAGGAAATCTTTTATACTTAATATATTTATATTTATTAGTAATCATATTATACCTATCAAATAAATATTGTTTGAAATAACACGTAGCTATTAGAAAGTAGTAGGTAGGTTAGGTATCTATAAATACATATTTTTATTTATTAAGCATAATAATATCCAAAAGCGTTCAAGGAAAATAATATATGAGACCCTAAACGCTCCAAGAACAAAACAGTATTTAAAAAACACTCAATAGAAGTGTCTCCTTAAACACGCTACTGAAATAAAAGTGTCTCCTTAAACACGCTACTGAAATAAAAGTGTCTCCTTAAACACGCTACTGAAATAAAAGTGTCTCCTTAAACACGCTACTGAAATAAAAGTGTCTCCTTAAACACGCTACTGAAATAAAAGTGTCTCCTTAAACACGCTACTGAAATAAAAGTGTCTCCTTAAACACGCTACTGAAATAACATATTGCCTCTGGCCTCGCTCAGGCCCACAGATTTTTTTTAATAATGTTTTTAATGCTTTCTTCTCTATGTGGTCTATGACTACAGCGTGCAGTTTTTTTAACTCCTTCTATTCGAAACAGTATTTTCTAGCCCGTTTATAGGGAGTGTGATGTATGTTAACCTTCTTGGTGATCTAGTATAAAACCTGTCAAGGTACCCTCTGGTCACCTATTGTGACATTTGCTGTCCTTCAATAAATATGGTTGAGTAAACATGCGTTTTCCTATTGCGGAGCTATCCTTTAGTCTTCCTGGTCAAGGACTTATCAACTGGCGACGAGATTAAACGATTTTCACGCGAGCGAGCAAAAATTAAATATGAGCGTTGGTTAGAAAAAAATAAACTTCGAAAGTGATAAAATGGCAGTCGGTCGTGTCGAAACATTTGATATCCACAAGGACAATTGGGAGGCGTACAAAGATCGTCTGGAGCAGTACTTTGTGGTGAACGATGTTAAGGATGAGAGGAAAGTGCCGTTGTTGATTACCCTAATTGGGTCGCAAGCCTACGAGTTGCTGGTGACTTTATGCACTCCGAATAAACCGGCGAGTTTGACATATGCTGAGATTGTTAAAAAGTTGACTACGCACCTTCAACCGAAACCTAGTGTTTTAGCCGAAAGATTCAAGTTTCGCCAACGCAAGCAAGCGAGGAATGAATCGGTGGCAGAATACATAGCAGACCTAAAAAAATTAAGTCGATTTTGCGATTTTGGGACTTGGCTGAACGAGAGTATCCGCGATCAATTTGTTTGCGGATTATACAATGAGAGCATAAGGTTACGCTTGTTTATGGAAGAGGACTTGAAACTAGAGACAGCGACAGAGATTTCGATAGCAATGGAGACGGCTGAAATCAATGCAGCGGCAGTAGATCACCGAAGTAATGCGACTAGAACCGGTCAAGACACCAGTTCATCGGCCTGTTATGCCATGGGAGCTAGAAGTATTTCACAGGCGAGAACAAGTGGAAGCTATATGAACAGCGTAAAAGCTGGTGCGGCAAGTGGACACAATCGGACATGTCCAAGTACGGAACGACATGACTACGGCGGTGGACGCTCAGGGATGGCAGCGGCGAAATCGATGGAGCTCATGCGTGGGAAGAACATAGGACAATGTTTAGCGTGTGGCCGGGCCCATGCGTTAGAAACCTGCAAGTTTAGGTTTTATACCTGTAGGGTGTGCAATCGGGAAGGGCATTTGAAAAAAATGTGTCCACGATTAGCAAGCGTCGCGGGGCACAATTACGTGCAAGCTAGTAGCGATTCACCACAATCAGATGATTTAGAGGTAAACTTTTCATTTGTAAAGCTTAATGAGTGTGAGGTTAAATATAAACCCTATACATTGACAATTAATGTAAACAATTCAGATTTAGTCATGGAAATTGATACAGGTAGTCGAATTTCCTGTATTAGCTCACAGTGCTATGACACTTATTTTAATAATTGTGCAGTAGAGTCGAGCAATTTACGATTACGGTACTATACGGGAGAAACAGTACACACTTTAGGTAAGATAAGACCGGTCGTTAGATGGGGTAATGTAGCGAAAACTTTAGACTTGTATGTCATTGATAATGGTAAAACCAACCTGTTGGGAAGGGAATGGTTAGAAGAATTAGACATACCAGTGTTTAGCCCAAGCATGCATTTTGTTAAATCGTGTGAGAGGTTTGATTTGAAGGAATTTAGTTCCAGGTTTGAAAATGTTTTTGCGGATGGACTGGGGCGGTACAATGGCGGTCTGGTCACGTTGCGGGTTAAGGACGGCGCGCGACCGGTGTTTCTACGCGCACGGCCGTTAGCGTACGCACTGCGGGAATCAGTGGAGCGCGAGCTGGAGCGACTGCAGCAAGAGGGAGTCATTACGCCTGTGGAAACATCCGAGTGGGCCACCCCGATAGTGCCAGTGGTCAAATCTGATGGAAGCTTGCGGTTATGCGGCGATTATAAGTTAAGTCTGAACAAATGTCTAGAGGTGGACCGGTTTCCCTTACCCAGAGTTGAGGATCTGTTTGCTAGGTTGCATGGGGGGGAAAAATTCAGTAAAATAGACTTGTCACAAGCGTATGCACAGCTGGTACTGGATGATACTGCTAAATATACTGTTATAAACACCCATAAGGGTCTGTTCAGATACAACCGACTCATTTATGGTCTGTCTTCCAGCCCAGGAATCTTTCAGAGGATTCTGGAGCAGCTTTTTGCTGATATACCCAGAGTAGGTGTATTTTTAGACGATGTAATAATCACGGGAGTGGACGATAAAGAACACCTAGAAAATTTAACTAGGGTATTCGAACGTTTGGGTAAATATGGATTAAAAATTAAAAAACAAAAGTGCTCCTTTATGTCAGATTCTATAACCTACTTGGGATATATAGTGAACAGCGAGGGGATCCATACGTGTCCTAAGAAAGTGGAGGACATTTTGAAAGTAGCCGCTCCTCGTAACATTACGGAATTACGGTCTTTCATTGGGATGACGATGTACTATGCCAAATTTGTCAAAAATATTAGTACGCTGCTGACACCTTTGTACGCACTCTTAAAGAAGGGGGTTAGATTTGTATGGACAGTAGAGTGCGAGGAGGCTTTTACTAAAGTCAAACAATTGCTATCTTCCAGCGAGGTGTTAGTACACTACTCTCCTGATCTTTCCCTGATTTTGACAACGGATGCGAGTAGCCAAGGGCTGGGCGCGGTTATTTCACACCGAATGTCGGATGGATCAGAACGAGCTATAGCCTATGCTTCGCGAGTTTTAAACAAGGCGGAATTGGTATACTCCCAAATCGAAAAGGAAGCCTTAGCAATAATTTACGCGGTTAAAAAGTTTCACCAATACTTGTATGGCCGTCGTTTTATTCTAAGGACTGACCACAAACCGTTAGTAACGATATTTGGTGATAAAGCAGGTATTCCCGTGATGGCGGCCAGCCGCATGCAGAGATGGGCGGTTATCTTAGGCGGGTACCAATATGACATTGAGTACATTGCCACCGCAAAGAATACAGCAGATGCGTTGTCAAGGTTGCCACCACCAGGAGAAGGGGGAAATCCTAGCACAGAGGTAACGTATTTGAACTTTGTACAAAGTTTTCTTCCAATTACCAGCAGCGACATTAAAAAGGAATCCGAAAAAGAGGAAACTCTAAGAAAGGTTAGTCATTTGATAAAAGGTGGCTGGCCCAATGACAATTCAGATGAGCAAATGAAGCCGTATTTTGCACGAAGAGCCGAACTGTACATAGAAGGGGGCTGTATCATGTGGGGGTACCGCATCGTGATTCCGACGAACCTAAGGGTCAATATACTGAAAGAGCTGCATAGCAGTCATCAAGGAATTGTAAAGATGAAGGGGGTAGCCCGTAGTTTTGTTTGGTGGCCGGGCATTGATAGGGAAATTGAGCAGGTCTGCAAAAGGTGTGAAATTTGCGCAGCTGAAGCAAGAGCACCCACTAGGGCTGCGCCACAACCGTGGCCTTACTATCAGCAACCCTGGAGCAGACTCCACGTCGATTTTTTGGGCCCCTACGAAGGCAAAACATTCTTTGTCATAATTGACGCCACTACAAAGTGGATTGAAGCTTTTGTGATGTCAAGGACTACGGCGACGGCGGTTATTAAGGTCCTCATGGAGACTTTTGCCCGGTTCGGTTTGCCAAAGGAGTTGGTCTCCGATAATGGACCTCCTTTCACAAGCAAAGAGGTGGAGGATTTTATGAGCTTGAACGGAATAATTCATACTTTCAGCGCGCCTTACCACCCAGCATCAAATGGGGCAGCTGAGGGTGCCGTGAAGCTCTGCAAGCGAGCGCTAAAGAAGGCTACAAGAGAAGGTGTTAACTTGGATGTAGCATTGCAGTCTTATTTATTAAATTACCGTAATTGTGTACACAGTACTACTGGAGAGACGCCGGCCATTATGTTACAGAAACGAGCGCTTCGCTGCAGACTAGATTTACTGTCACCCACGGCAGCAGTCGAGCAGCGTGTTCATGATGCCCAGAGAAGGCAAACGGAAAGAGTTATCGATAAGCCGCTGAGCCAGATGGGTAGCGGAGATCCCGTATGGATGCGAGAATTCAGTGGTAAAAGAAATTGGGTCCCGGGGGTAGTATCAGCAGTGAAAGGAACTCGTAATTTTCTCGTTACTAGGGGAGATGGCACCACAGGGCATCGGCATGTAGACCAACTCAAAGAAAGGTTTGTTTTAGCTGAACCAGGAGATGGAGGGAATGATGCACCAGGAGGTGGCGAGAATGTTGCGCCAACGCCCCAAAATGTCAAGTCAAGTGCCGCGCCCAGCCTGAAAGCTTCAGGGCCCCCACAGACCAGCATCGCCATTAATCCGGCGGCCCCAGTCCACGTCGCTGAGGGCAAACGCGTTAGGAAACCACCAGTCCGTTACGGTTTTGAATTTGATTGAGAGGGTATATAGATAGTTTTCATTGACGAGGTGTCATTTTGTGTTGTTAGGTTGCTGGGAGTTCTAGGGCAACTTTTATGAATACCTATTTTAAACTTTTATTTAACTTACGAAATGTATGTACTAGTGTTAATTAAGAAAGGGGGTGTGATGTATGTTAACCTTCTTGGTGATCTAGTATAAAACCTGTCAAGGTACCCTCTGGTCACCTATTGTGACATTTGCTGTCCTTCAATAAATATGGTTGAGTAAACATGCGTTTTCCTATTGCGGAGCTATCCTTTAGTCTTCCTGGTCAAGGACTTATCAGGGAGCAAAACTTGTTTTTGATCCCTATGCATATTTTATTTTCAATTTATCTTTTATGCCCTAGGGAGCAAAATTCAATCATTGCTTCGATTTTCGACTTGTTTATTGAAAAAAGTTGGCTAAACTATCTTTCTTTTCATGTCAATTACCGGATGGAACAAAAATATTACAGGAGTAAAGATTTTACTTCCCAACTAATGCCACTTTGAAAAAAATGCAAAACCTTCTTTCAGGAAAATACGTTTTAAGGATGACTAACGCTAGAACGGGCCATGTTCGGCCCAGGCCGTTTTCTAAGAAAAACAACGGCGTTTTCGCGCGGCCGCGACCGGACACGACAGGCCCGTTCTAGCGTGAGTCATCCTTAAAACGTATTTTCCGGAAAGAAGGTTTTGCATTTTTTTCTAAGTGACATTAGTTGGGAAGTAAAATGTTTTTAGGGATGTATTTTCGAAAAAGTGGTTTGTATTAACGATTTGTGCATATTATACTTTTTCATTCGAATCCGGCCACTTTTATTCCCATACATTATTACTTATGGAGCTCAATTTTGGATACATTTTCGGAAAATATTATTTTCTGTAAAAGTAGGTATACATACAAAAATTTTCCCCTTCACTATTTTCGAATAAATACATACATACATACAATAACGCATTTATCCCTAAAAGGGGTATGCAGAGCACATGAAACTTGTGTTCCAGTGCCACTTCTAGCATAAATGTGGGTATAAAAGATCGACAAAATGTGATATCGAAGTGAATAAATACACAGCCATAGCCCATTTGGAGGGCGCTAAATAGGCTCAGATCGCAAGTTGGACGCTGCAAGGGAAGACATGGCCGAATGGGGACTGCATCGTGGCCAATCAACAACACATGCCCACACTGCTCGGAACACGACCTGAGAGACGCGACTGCCAGAGCTGTCCACACCGCTGCCCATGGGCATCTCTTATTTGAGGAACCTCGACAGGAAGAAGAAGAATATACACAGAAATACGCGAAATAGATCTTTTGAAGAAAATTCACCGATTCAACTAGGTGTCCTTTGAGCAACATTAGCAAGCTCTCCGTAAAGTACAAAATATCGCGTACCGATTCCGCCTAGGTACTAAGTAATTTATTTTTCTAATGCTGGATCTGGCACTACAATAAGTAAAATAAAGTGAAGTTATCGGATGGTACGTACTCAAAATTAGAAAATATGTACATATAGTCAAATTGCATTCACCGTTCTTATTTTTACATTTTGAATGGTTAAGTGTATCATCCCATTGAATGACGTTATTTCAAAAATCATTTAGCCTCCTTAATAAAATGCAATTGTTAGTGGAGAGATTATTTCTTTACTGCTACTTCTACTACTTTTATCCTATAACATAGCAACCGAAAAAGTTGGCAAAAATATCTAAAAACTCTCGTCAAAAAAAAATCTAAACATTTCTTTATCTGTTAATTTGTCTAACTGTTCAAAACTTTTTTTAATTACCGGCTCTCCCGTTTCTCCTGTAGCACCCTGTAATCAAAAGAAAACCATTCTTTAAAAAAGCTTTGCGTCAACATAAAACAATTTTAAATCGACTGCGAAACGTTTTGTACGTAGGTAAGTTAGGTAGATCGAATTGTATTTTATTGTATGGAAAAATTAGATTTGATATTTAGTTTCAATAGCTGTCTTCTGTTGACTTGAGGTCCCCAAATATTTAGAGTCGAAATTAAATAAATATCGAAAAATGGTATTAATCATTTATATTTTTATTACGAAATATCCATACCAAAATACCCGTTAGCAATAATATATGCTCTGTCTGTCACTGGCCGGCTTCAAATCGCAGCTCAAACGATGGCTTATCGAGAATGAGGCATATTGACATTTAATATGTCGAATTCAATACATGGAGGTCGTTGTTGTTCTACGTCCGTAGGAATAACCCTAGAAGCCCTACACGTGACCTCCGGGTGGTGCTAAAAGAACAACAAATTCGGCAGCTGCACTGTTCCTTCTGAACCTCGCAGCGCACACTGGAACTCTATCAGCGACATCGATACGAATACATATATGTACCAGTGTGTAACCGCCATACGATAAATAAATAAATAAATACATTGTTTGTTTACATTTATTACGTTTTCAACTGGTGTTTACTTTACAGTAAGTCGTGGTGCCAATCCGTTCTTTAATTCCATGAATGACAGCGAGGGGCTGTGAATAGAATCTTCATACAAATATTCGAGTCATGGATGTTTTCTATGTATATAAGTATGTATTTATCTATATAAGTAAGTTTATCGTCATCTAGTACTCATAGTGCAAGCTTTGCATAGTTTGGGACTAGGTCGGTTTGTGTAAGAATGGCCGCAAATATTTATTTACTTAATTATTTCTTTATTTTTTTTACGCAGTCGCTAGCGAGTAACGTGAACGTGAGTCTCTATAACCTGTGGTAGATATATAGTTTTAATAAACAAGTACGCGAGTGGTACTTCATCATATCATCATCATATCAGCCGAGGGACGTCCACTGCTGGACATAGGCCTCCCCCAAAGAGTGCCACAATGGCCGGTCCTGCGCCACCCGCATCCAGCAGAGTGGTACTTAAATTACTTAAATACTTTTAGATTATCCTACTCAATTTAATATTTACTGATTAAAATATATGCTTGATACTCTACAGTTTCTGTCAAAAATTTAATTTTGGGTACAAGCTTTTATTGCTGACTGTACCTTTCTGTATACCGTCATCAACTACTTATTGAGTCGATTCTAACGAGCCCAAACTCAACGGGGTTATACGTCGGTTAAATACTGAATTCCCATGGCTACCTTCGCATGCTCCATGGTACCATAATATTGAATTGTCATACTAACTATACTAATACCCAAAATTTCAGCTCAATCGGATAATGGCAAATGACGGACAACTTACTTACATAAGTACTTACATACAAACAGGTCAAGTTAATATAAAGCTTGTAAAAACCGCATTAAAATGGGGTGCATTCGTTTAGCGGCTACGATGCCACAGATAAACACACAGACACGTCAAACTTATAACACCCCTCTTTTTGCGTCGGGGGTTAAAAAAACCGGCCAAGTGCGATTCGGACTCGCGCACGAAGGGTTCCGTACCATTATCTATAAAAAAAACTATTTTATTCTGTGTTTTTAGTATTTGTTGTTATAGCGGCAACACAAATACATCATCTGTGAAAATTTCAGCTCGAACTATCACGGTATCAGTGAGTTACAGCCTGGTGACAGACAGACGGACGGACGGTGGAGTCTTCGTAATAGGGTCCTGTTTTACGTCTTTGAGTACGGAACCCTAAAAAGGTTTGGCCAGCTTTATGGACACCTTTCCCTGGGGTAGCGAATGTAGCGATCCATATGCTATTACTGACACGCAGACAGCGGGGCTTAGTAACAGGGTTCCGTTTGGTCGTATCTTCTGGGAACTCGACCCTAAATATCTAGTTGAACTCCCTGACCCCTAATATGTATAATATTTAGTAACTAAGTTTGTGGTTCTAAGTGATTACGAACTCGTGATATTAATAATATAGGTACCTATGATTCAAAATGGCCGCCATAAAATTGAAGATAGCCGACGGAGGGGTTGGTCCCGATCAAAAACTAAAAGCTATGTACCTAACTAAAAAAAATGGTGATTTACACACTGTGTGACACGACTGCCCAGCGAAAAGAAGTCGTAAAGTTAGAATTTCGACATTAGTAAATATCAAACGTTCCTGAATACAAAATAACTAGAATTTCATTGAATGTTTTATAATAATAATAATAACTTTATTGTTTTCATGTTGGCATACAGGTGGTCTTACAAATTTTACAGAAAAACATGGGGTCCGGTAAGGAAATTGCAAGTTAAAAAAACTAAAACTTTTAAAATTACCTTATCTCCTTGCTCGCCCACCGGTCCAGTATGGCCCTGAAATTGGATATTTATTTATTTAAACTTTATTGCACAGTAACGATACAATGTAAAAGAGTAAAAGTAAAATTAATATCCGTATTAACTGAACACAGGTTGTCTGGATGAGGCCGCTCATAAGCTATAAGCCCGCCTTGTGCCTATTGTTAAACTCTACTTTTGACTTTTATGTTATGAATTTACTTATACGGATTGTGTGCAAAAGTAGAATTGCAATAATTTAGAAGACATTTGTTCCACATACCTTCTCGCCACTTCTCCCTTGGGCGCCCTGTAATATAAGCAAGTGATTTATGCATATTCAATTATCTTTGTTTTAGTGGTACGAGTAGCCATATCAATACTATCAAACGCTCGCTGCGCGCGGGGGGTCATAAACTGCGGACACCAGACCTCCGTTGCTCTCTCTGTTGCACCAATCGTGACAGGTATCTAAGGGCAAAAATTTGCGCAACAGATAAGTCCCATTCACAAGTTTTATGGCCGGCGCGCAGTGAGTGTTTATGTAAGTAATACATATGTAGATGTAAGTATGTAAGTGATATGTAGATGTAAGTTATTATAATGGAGTGAGTCGACGGTCGACCGACTGAGTCCTCGCCTGCGCGGCGCGCGGGTGCAGGGGCATGACGATATCGGGGCGCAGGCGACGAGTGGCATGCGAAGCCCGGCGCCGGCGCCGGCGAGGACTCAGTTAGACGGTCTTCCGTATTAAATATATCACCAAGTAACGGAGTTCGTCTTCTTATTTAAGAGCTAGGTTCTTGTCGGTGGAGTAATTTCCAACTTGTACTACCTACATTCTGCCCTTCTTTATTTTCTCTTTTATTTGCTCCATATAAGATATCCTCGGCCTTCCCCTTTTCCTTTTCCCTTCTATTTTTCCCTCCATTATTGTCTTCATCGAGTCATCGTGGCGTAACATGTAACGGGGTTATTTGTACAAATGTTCCAGGTTTGAATCCTGGCAGGGTGTTAGATGGAACACTGATCTGATCTTATAAGACATTTGTCACGTTCTGATAAGTATGCGATGCGAGCGCGGTAGTAACGGATACCATACACAACGAAAAATTATATAATTTACTTTAAAAACAAAGTTTAAACCGACTTCAATTCAGTACGTAGCCAAGCCACATATGTCCTACATTAAAATTTCCACATTTCCTTTCCAATTTACCACATGGACTGCTTTCCGAGAACAAATGCGTTGATCATTTATTACAGATTATTACATTATATTTGAGGAGTTCCGTCGATTCCTCGAGGATCTCAGAATTAACAGTTCATTAGTTGCTACTTTAACGGAATCTTGTCAGAATCTTTGATGTACCTTACATCTTTGAGGAGTTCCATAAGTCATCTGTGGTCTTCATCATCAGTTCCACTTCACCAAAATTGCGATTTCCGAGGGTAAATACACGAGTTATAATAGAAAATACCTATCAAATTTTAGGGTTGCCCTCGATTTCCCTGGGATCCCATAATCAGATCCTGACTTAGTAGCAATGGGATTTTTAAAAAAAATTTGGAAATCGGTCCACAATTGATGGAGAAATCGGTGAACATACATAAAATATAAAAAAAAACATACTGTGGAACATATGACCTCCTCCTTTTTTGAAGTCGGTTAAAAATTGACATTTGTCAAGGAACTAATGTTCTTAAAACCCTTATGAGATCTAATCAGACATATGTTTGCCAGTCGTTCTGCATGGTATCATTGGTGTCTGTGGTGCTCAAAAATATCTGACATCTACGGCTCAATAGATCCGTTGGGCGTTCTAATAGGTACTGGTAGGGTAATGAAGCCAAAAAAGACCTAAATGAACTCCGGGCCGTCGACTGGACGGAAACGGTTTTGGACAGGGAGTAAGCCTCAGTTCAGTTATTAATTAACGGCTCAATAAATAAAGTTGTCTACTTACGACAGATAGGGCAAACCTTGGTTATTCGGTGATAGTTACTTTAAGGTCTAATAGCGGAGTTACTCGATATCTTTACGGCTTGTAATAATTACCAGTATGTGGCGGCACTGTCATTTAACTTACTTATGTGCAGCAAGAATCCGAACGCATCCGTCAAAATTAAGAAAAAAAACTCAAAAAACCATATATCACCGATTAGCCAAGGTTTGCCCAATTTATTGAGCACGTCGTCGTTCCGACCGATATCACAGGTAAGGCCGGGACGTACGCAGTTGAACGCCAGGAGCGATCCTGCGACGCCCGATGGCCCGAACCGACGGCGATGTTGCGCTCGTTGGAACAAACTCCAGATTTTAGAACATGCATTGGCGGAGGGTTGCCTATTTTTTATAGGTTGTATTTTGGAGATAGTGCCGAGCAGCTTCATAATCTGTTCCCCGCTTTGACTTTTCTTTTTTGGGCTTTTTGTTGAATTCCCGCGGTACCGCACCTCGCGATATAAGAAATCCTTTTAGATTGGCACTGCCTCAATCTGGAATTATCTTCGGGTGTCAGTAAGTATTTCCGGAATCAAAACAACCTCGATGTCTTCAAGGAAAGAGTGAACAGACATTTTCGGGATGAGCGTGATCCATCTAAGGTCTAGTCTTCACTTTTCATCAGTTTAAACAAAAACACATTTTAATAAAAAACCTTACCGCAAAAATAGCTGCCTCAGATATTTTTGCTCACTTTAGATATTTGTGTTGGTGGTCGTACGTCTTAGAGAGGCTCGTAGCGGCGTCTCTTAAATAAGTTTCTGTCAAAAAATTAATTTTTGGTGCTTGCTTTTATTGCCGACTGTACTTTTCTGTATACCGTCATCAACTACGTCTCAATAGACGATTCTAACGAGCCCAAACTCAACGGGGTTACGTCAGTTTAGTACTGAATTCCCATGGCCACCTTCTGTTTCCATCATCAGATCAGCTCGATGGTACCTTAATATTGAATTGTCATCCATACCTTTACCCAAAATCTCAGCTCAATCGGTTGAAGATATCTGCTTCAAAATTGAGTTGCAAGATTCCACCCGAACAAACAGTTACATAGTTGGGTACTAATATTCATTGCAAGTTAATAGAAAGCTTGTAAAAACTGTATATATTTACAATAAGTGTACCTACATATCCATAATTTTAGTTACCGTTATTCCCCTGTCTCCTTTTTCACCCTGTAGGACAGAAACATGTTTATATTATTAGTATGAGCCAGAAAAAAATGTGATAAAGTGCAAGTGATCTAACAAATACAAACATCAGTATTGGCCGAATATCATAGTTTTCATGAATATTCGTTATTAATATCTAAATTAGAGCACTTATTTTTGAAGAGAACATGGACCCTTGTACATTAGACCCTTGTGCACTAACCCTAAAAGTACCCAATATAACTAATTATTAATTGAACATTAATTATCTTGCGAGATATACAACAAATCTGCCCATAAAAAGCTAAACGGATTTAGATAACATTTAGTACAGACATAGTTTATAACTAGACATAAAACAAAGAAGACTTTTTATCCTTGAAATCGTCCCTTGAAGGGTTAAATTGGGGATGAATGCAGATCGGGAGAGGTCACGTAGTCGAAGTCAAATGTCGATGCTAGATACTATTCTAATAAAGATGTCTAAATATTCGTATTCATATTTAATTTCTCCTTCGCTGAATAAGGGTGGGTTGCAGACTTGCGATTACAGACGGATCAACGTTAAATATGGCACCAGCAGCTGTTTGCCCATATAAACTTGTCAAACTATCCATAACTATACAATCATCAGATTTTGATGAACACTCCTTACATTTAAAGACGGTTTGGTGTAACCCACCTATGCATACTTACTTGTATCTACCTACTGGGGAGGGACCGATTTTTGACTTTCGAGCGCTCGACTCTTGCACTCGAAAACTGTCAAAAATTATGAAATGCTATTTTAAAAAAGCGATAGAAAATTGAAAAACGAGTGGTATTGACCACTCGTATTTAATTATATCGGTAGAAAGTAAGTGCCGGCGACTGACTCTATAATCGTAGGTATTTACTTTATTTTTATTTTCAAGCGCTCGAAAGTCAAAAATCGCCCACCTAATTCGTGTTCGTAAAAGAGCATTTCTAGAAAACTTTGTACCGAACAAATAAGTAGGTACGTCAATTAAAGGATGCTTTTATTTTTCTCCTTTTGTTAATTGTTTTTGAATAATTTTACATGATCGTTATTACTTTGCATGACGCGCTGAACCAAAGGGGTATATGTTGTGCTCGATCCATAGCGACATACGTCCTTTTGCTTATCGCGGGCGTGTAGTGTTGAGCACTCTATTCATATTGTTATTTTTTGTTTGCCAACCGCGTTGATATTTTTCTTTTCTATGTTTAAATTTACCTACCCACATATTTTGTGATGGCCTTAGCATTTTTGAATTAACATTAAGTACTTATTATAAACAACAACGAGGGGAGGGGAATCCTGTTCCACCGTGATACAGTTTTTACTAGTACGGGGAACAGAGGACGCTTACTCACTGATTGTTACTAGATATTGTGTACCTTACCTACTTATTATGTAAGCAGTGTATGACCTGTATGAAGGCTAAATAAAGTTATTTTTATTATATTTTTTATTTATTACTATTTTTGATACTTGAATGAGTGATAGAAGCGAACGCAGTTCTCCGCTTCTGCGTGTGCTAAATACTTACGTATATCCGGATAGCGTGCTGTCCGGCTGTCCCCTCTACAAGTCGCATTTCTCAACCGATTCTCGTGAAATTGTGTGAGCAGAATTCAATCATTATATAGACGTTTACATTCAGTTTCTCAAAATTAAAAAAACCGGCCAAGTGCGAGTCCGACTCGCGCATGAAGGGTTCCGTACCATTATCTATGAAAACGGTAAAAAAATTTCGTTTGTTGTACCTAAGGGAACCCCATATATATATATATATATATTATTCTGTTTTTGCATTTGTTGTTATAGCGGCAACACAAAATAACATCATCTGTGACAATTTCAACTGTCTAACTATCACGGTTCATGAGATACAGCCTGGTGACAGATGGACAGACAGACAGAGGGACAGCGGAGTCTTAGTAATAGGGTCCCAATTTACCCCTTGGGTACGGAATGCTAAGAAAGAGGGAAATGAAAAGTTTGACTTAACTGACGTAACTGCTTAATAACTAACATCCCTTGTAGGTAATGCTCAAGATCGCTATTCGTTGCATCACTAATAATTTTCTATACGCTAAAATGGGATGAAATTTGAAATTACCCAAATGCCATCTACGCCTGGTACTCCAGGAAGACCCTGTAAGACAAACATAGGCTATACAATACAGGACATCAATTTGGTTAAGTAACTTTTTTTAATTAACTGTAGTAGAGATAGGTAGAAGTGGGTAAATACCCACCGCACCATTTATTTATCGCGAATTTATTTGACGCGAAAAAATAACAAATAAAACCGGTCAAGTGCGAGTCTGTCTCGCGCACCAAGGGTTCCGTAAAAACTTTCAACAAGCTTTATTAAGAAAAAATCTATGTTGGTCAAATTAACCAATTTCGATAATTCTTTTTTATTTGCTAGAAGGTACTTTCAGAATACTTTCATACAAATTTGAAGGAAAAAAAATCAACGCAAAAGTATTAAATTACAAACTTAAATATTAAATATTTTTTGAAGAATAAAAACATAGACTGTACAATACAGGACATCAATTTGGTTAGGTAACTTTTTTAATTAATTGTAGTAGAGATATGTAGAAGTGGGTGAATACCCGCCGCACTATAGGTAATTGTGGGCAAATATCGAGTAATTTAATTTAATCATTATCTACTTCTACTCATCTCCAATAAACAGGTTTAAAAAGATGCATGACGAACTAATTTAGGAATATATCCTCGTGACCAACCATGTAGTTCTATTGCGTTTTATTAAATGCCCTAATTGAATATATATCATATCATGCAAATAAACAAGGATCGGACAAACACCCGCCATTTTCGAAACATAACCCTGTTCCGTACAGCAGAGACTTCCTTAGGTATATTGTTAATAAAAATATTATTAGGTATTTTATAGATTTATCTGTGCTGTACGGAACAGGAGATGTTTTAAAAATGACGGGCGTTTGTCCGATCCTTGCAAATAAATTACTGATTACTGATAAAGATCACAGTATTTGTACTAAGTAAATATACGCATAGTGTTTCGCCACGTGAATCATTAATTTACCATATCTATAAGTAATTAAAAATGCTCTTTTTTTTTCAGACAAAACGTAGTCTATGTCACCCGGAGCGTAATTTCGAATCGATTGATACCTCTTTCATCAAAATCGGTTTAGTATGTTAAATGCTACGGTGGTACACACGTAAATACAAACAGACTGCTAAAATCGGATCAGTATGTTTAATGCTACGGCGGTACACACATACATAAATACAAACAGACTGCTAAAATCGGTTCAGTATGTTTAATGCTACGGTGGTACACTAGTACATAAATACAAACAGACTGCTAAAATCGGTTCAGTATGTTTAATGCTACGGTGGTACACACATACATAAATACAAACAGACTGCTAAAATCGGTTCAGTATGTTTAATGCTACGGTGGTACACTAGTACATAAATACAAACAGACTGCTAAAATCGGTTCAGTATGTTTAATGCTACGGTGGTACACACATACATAAATACAAACAGACTGCTAAAATCGGTTCAGTATGTTTAATGCTACGGTGGTACACTAGTACATAAATACAAACAGACTGCTAAAATCGGTTCAGTATGTTTAATGCTACGGTGGTACACACATACATAAATACAAACAGACTGCTAAAATCGGTTCAGTATGTTTAATGCTACGGTGGTACACTAGTACATAAATACAAACAGACTGCTAAAATCATATCCCATTGGTTCCATCCACATTGGTCAGTTTTGTAACTTTTGTACCAAAAGCAGTTCCGACAAAACTTCATGTAATATGGCGAGCGATCAAAACAGATTAGGAAGGACTTACCAAATCGCCTTTTTCACCCTTTGGAGCCTGTAAAACAATAGGGTTTTCAAATTCAAATAGAAACAATTCATTTATACAAATAAGTATTTCAATACATTTCATATAAATATTGTATTTTTACTTTGAATGTCAATTTAAAGAAAGCGTTTTCTTAATGTGTGGGTGCGTAATTTCTAAATATCTGTTACAGTATTTTAAATATTAGGGTGCCTTTCCAACCAATGATGTAATATAAAAAAACCGGCCAAGGGGTTCCGCACCATTATCTATAAATATTTATTTAATTCTGTTTTTTTAGTATTTGTTGTTATAGCGGCAACAGACATACATCACCTGTGAAAATTTCAACTGTGTTTTCTGCCATGGTTCATGAGATACAGCCTGGTGACAGACAGACAGACAGACAGACGGACAGCGGAGTCTTAGTAATAGGGTCCCGTTTTACTCTTTGAGTACAGAACCCTAAAAAAAGGTAGATACGTTCTCTTTACGAAATTCCGTGTTTAAAAATGGTCATCAAATTTTGACAGCATTCGTTTACAACTTTACATTGACGACGCGAAACTATGGCAAGCTGTGTCAATTAGCCAGGTTTTAGTGTGCCACTTTTGGAGCTCTTATAACATATCTACCTATATTTTATATAACATCATTGTTTCCACCAGAGATGTGCTATGCTATAGCTGGAGCTAAGCCATAGTAAAAGGAGGGCAAATTATGTTATCTTCATACAAAAGCACCGCGCGCGGCTTGTATGTGTGCGCCATTATTAGTATCTATCGCACACTCAAGCAAAATCTCGACCCGTTTCTCAGTGCGCCAGTCGGGGCTAACACTAACACGCACAAGGTTCGCGCGTCACGGCTTTTCGGCACCGCTAAATAAATGGAAAAAAATTGTGATAATCGACGGAGAACTTATTGCTGTGTGTTTGGGTGTCTATATAAAACATCAATTCCAGACTTGTCTCTGTTCAGATTACCTACTGAACAGGAAAGCTAAGCAAGTGACTTATTCTATTAATTTTTACTTGATGATGAGATACCTACTTATTTTTTTGTTGTCAGACAGACGAAGTATGCATGCCTACTGTCCACTAGAATATGTTAGGTAATTTTGATCTGTGAATTGATATGCCGCTATTCCTTTGTTTACGTTTAGTCATGCTGATTTCTCAGTATTGTAGGTAGGTATAGTAACTAAGTATCTGTTATCTTTGGCACGGGCCGGGCTTTCTTTAAACTAATGAATTGGTACTCGTGCTCATCACCGCCCCGCGCCGCCCATCTGCTGGCCCCGCAACCACATAGGTATCGCCTGTCGCTCTTTCTTTCATCGTGAAAGGTTTAGGTAAAATTCGACCTCAAAATCCCAATACAAGTAAAAAATGCAACTTCCCTGTCCTTGCCAATTTCTAAGCACTGAATTAAAATTTTGCTAAAAATGACAACCCTGAGACAGGCAAGTACGGTAGGCAATTATGTCGCGGATTGGGCCGGAGATAGCCTACTGCCCTCTTTCCTTTTACTATGGCTAAGCTTACGTGTCAAATAGTATATGAAAACATAGCATAGCACATCTCTGGTGGAAAGGCACTCTTTCACATACACATGCATCATATTTGTCACAACTTTACATTTCTTACCATCAATAAATTCAATTGGCTACTTTCTTAAAAAAAAATATTTAGTCTGTCAGTTAGATTAGGTATCAAAAAATATTGGACACGTATATTTTTTTGACTCTCAAACAAAAAAAAATATAGCCCGTTAAAGTTCCGCGTAAAGTCACATTATGGTACACTTTTTAGCATAATGTGACGTCACGCAGGACTTAAATGAACTAAAATAATATCTTTCCCTTTTTTGTTTGATTGATAAAATAAATAAGTATCTGTCAAAAATTTCATTTTTGGTACAAACTTTTAATGCTGCCGACTGTACTTTTCTGCATACCATCATCAAGTACTCATTGAGACGATTCTAACGAGCCCAAACCATGCAGGGGCAGTTCACTCTGTGATTCCGTCGCGCCGCTACAAGTACATGCCGGCGGCCGCCAAATTGGCGGCACATTAGTAGCTGCCGAGTGTTGGTACAGGACGCTCGCACGGGTCGCAGCGCGTTGCATGCGATAGAACGGGATGGCCATATTTAGGCACGTTTGGCGTACCTAAACAGGGAATTTGTTAACAGAGAACCTTCTGTACGTAGTACTATTACTTATTCTGTGCCCAAACTCGATGGGATTGTGTCGTTTTATTGCGGAGTTCCTATGGTCACCAGCTCCAGCATCAAATCAGCTCCAAGTCATCATAATATTGCATTGTCATGCGATATACGGTCAACCAATTTGATTCCTAGGCCACCGTAGAACCCTGTCATTTTAACTGCTACATAGCAACGCAATAATCTTAGTAACACGTATTGACATAGCATTTACAACGGCAAGGTTCTATGATGGCCTAGGAATCAAATTGGTTGACTGTGCAAAATTTCAGCTCAATTGGATAACGGGAAGTGACTGAAAAATGGATTGCAAATTTTGACGGACAACTTACATATTTACATACTTACATATTTACATACTTACATATTTACATACTTACATATTTACATACTTACATATTTACATACTTACATATTTACATACTTACATATTTACATACATACGAACAGTGCAAGTTAATATAAAGCTTGTAAAAATACGTAGGTATTTCAATATATTTTGATAATCTAACTGACGGACTAAATATAAACATATTTTTTACCCAGAAAAGTACCCAATTATCAAAAAGAAAGTCTAAATGGTATTATATCACTTAATTAAATTAAAATAAGGTACTTATGGACTCAAAATAATTAAATTACCGATTTCCCCTCCTGACCCTTTTCACCCTGTAACAAAAAAAATGGATTAATTTAATCCAGAAGACGGTGAATGTTTTTGAGGCGCGATTTTGTTAAAATTTACCTTTTTGCCTGGACGTCCCGGGTATCCGTCTAGCCCCTGAAATACAAACTTGGTTTCAACATTAATAGTTTTCACATTTATGCGATTCATTTTTTGCAAGTTCAATAGAATATGAAAAAAATATAAACAAACCATATTACTCAGCACGGCTATCAGAGGACGGCCTATCTAAATAGAACGCATAGTCTATGTTGCCGCGATACAGAGGGCCTATATACCGCGAAAGGCATTCGAAGTTTTCCCTTTCCGTCAGACTTCAGCGTCAACGTCAGTACTTAAGTGCGACAGAGAGAGAAATCGTCGAATGCCGTTGGCGGTAGGCCCTCAGCTCGCGAGCCGTCCCGTGAAAAGAAGATGCTACACGAGCGAAATCGGCAGAACTGAGCTATAACCACGAACTTCGAACTTCGTATATCTATCTCTATACGGAGATATACGAAATTCGAGATTCGAAGTTCTTGTATCTCCGTCTCTGTCGCTCGAGTACCATAAACCATAAGTGCGATAGAGACGGTCATGGTTATAGCTCTGTCGCGTGATTCGGCACGTGTGGATACGTGTCGGAAGCACGGCGGTCAACCAAATCAAGGTCACTCCATACACACATCAGATTTTGACCTTGCTTGGCAGTCTCATATAGCCGTGAAGTAAAGCATGGTGGTAGACGTATCCATTTGTCACAACAACCGCTTTCAAAGTTAATGAATTGAATGTTAGCTGTCGCTTTCCATCTCGCGGCGGCATCTCTAAATTGTTGTGACAAATTGCTAGGAGTATAATGACCTTAAGTTTAGCTTTTGAAGATCGAAAATTCCACAAATGGACCTGAGCCTGCATCTACTTGAAAAGCGAATAGTTAATTGCACTACCTACGTAGATATTAAAAAAATGACAGTTTTACCATCATCCCAAGAAGGCCAGTCCCCTGTAATATGAGAAATATTTTTGTTAAAACTAAATTGAATTTTCACATGTTTAAGAGTTTTAAGCCCGGGTTCTAAAATAATTTGAATAAGTGCCGATCAATCTTTTGAAGTATATATATGATGTGACATAAAAGAAAGGACTTAGGCATACATAGGTACCGACATTAACCGTTTTTATAGCAGATTCAAGTACTTTCGCAACGGCGACAAAAATACACAGGTGCGTAGTTAAGTTAAGTTTAAGAAAAAAAAACGTCGTTTTAAGCGAATGTAAAAACAGTTATTCAAAGTTACCTCCAGTCCTTTATTTCCTTTTTCACCCTGTAAGAAAAAAAGATAATTCAATTAAATTTACCCCGAAAAAGAAAAACATTTGTCAAGATGCAACTACGATCTGATTATGACGATAACCTCTGTACAAATATCACATAGATATTCGCCTATTCTACAGATTGCCATACGATTAAATGAATAAATTACCTCTGTTCCAATCTTGCCCGGTTTCCCCTGTAAAACAAAAGTAGCTTGAATGTTGTACAGGTAGTTGTATTTAAGATATTATACATTTTTTTATTACAATACTGATAAATTATGATGATCTTTTTGGGTGAAATTTGAACAAAAATTAGGGATTTAAAGCCCAATATCACGCAAACTGACCACTGAGTTGAAAAATGATTTTTAAAACCCATAATATTTTTGAACAAGCTATCCAACGATACCACACCATGGGTTCAAAGAGAAAAAAATGGAATTCCCACTTTAGGTGTAGAAGAGGTATCCTAAGGAAAAATATTTTTCAAGATTTTATTTTACTGCTTTATTGGCGAGTTTATTGCAAGATATGACACATACATCTAGGAAATATCATCATTTATATCCTGAAATACGCGATCATTGCACGTGAACGAGCGAAACGAACCAAGTTCTTCGTTTCAGTTTACAGCTTTCTAGTAGTAAGGGTCACTGAGCTAAGCCGCAGGGGACAGACGGACGGACATACAGACATGGCGAAACTATAAGGGTTCCTTGTTGACTACGGAACCCTAAAAAGGTGTGTATGTAATAATATAATGTTAAAAATTTACCGGTTCGCCTTTATAGATGATACCCTGTAAAAAAAACATTGGATTAAGATTTAACAGAGATAGTGTATTAAAATTACCTCTAGGTAGGGTAATGGTGTACTGAAAATAACTTTTTTGGTTTTTCTTAACGCAAGACCTCTTCAAATTTACGTAATTGATAGTAGATTACGAAAATTATTTTAAATATGGACTAAAACTACATCATCTCAGGGCTCTGCCGAACTTCAACTTTTAAAGTTTTTGAATTGTCATAGTAATACTTTAACCCTTGTTCTTCGTACATTACTGAGTTACATTACTAGTAATGTACAAAGAAAAAATATTCTTCGTACAAAACTCGGTAATGTAGGAAGAAACTTTCGTTCTTTGCACATTTCTAGTTCCGTTGGTATGTTGCCTCCAGGCCCTAAGCTAAGTCTAAGAATTTCTTAGATACCAACCGCTCAATGATGATTGTACGGCATAGCTAATTAAGATCAAATGCTGTTCTGTAAACTCTTGATTTATTTATTTAATTAAACTTTATTGCACTATACAACGGAAAGTAAAAATGGCGGACTTAATGCCATGAGGCATTCTCTACCAGTCAGGCATTTTAATTTGATTGAATTGATTGTGCCCCTTCGGCCGTTTTCGAAACCATAGGTTCGAAACCAGTTGAGAAAACGGAATTATTTTTCTTTTTTGGAAACCTGGTTTCGAATCAAGAATCGAATGTGGCCGAAGGGGAATTATAAATCTGGTATCTAAGAAATTTCTCTAACCGTGATCAACCAATATGGAAAACGCAACCGTTAAAGAGCCATTTATTTTCTTCCACCATTGCTCTCTTCAACGGATTTGTGTTTTCCATATTGGTTGACCAAGGTTAGAGAAATTTCTTAGATACCAGATTTATAATTCCACGCACAATTGTTAGCTATCTGTCGCCTAATTGAAGTTCTTAAATATTTCTTGTGACTTTGAATGTCAAAGCTATAACTAAATAGTTTTAATGCATATCTGTTATTATCCATGACTACGTTTCAAGTTGTCAGTCATGCACAGAGCATCGCAGACCTCCTCAGGTTTTCTCTGGAGATGGTGAATGTTGTGGTATCACAAATGCTGTCCCATGTCCTAATATATCAAAATATTTTTTATATATAGGCACTAACCCCATGTCGGTTCGAGGGCATCCTGCAAATATACAAATGCCATTTATTTTAGTTGTCCGCCTTATTTTTTGTAAATCAGGAATCATCCCAGACATATTGTTCTTTGACTGAGTGACTGACAAGTGTCATAGAATCGATTACTCGTTATTATATTTAAGAAGTGGCTTGTATCATTTATTATATACTGAGTTAGCATAAAGTTCCTAAACCTAGCAGAAATTTTATTAATATGTATACTTATTAAACATATCGAATAATTTTTATATATCACGACGAGTGGCAAATGACGTTCAATTACAATATACTTCTTATACGTATTAAATTGTATTAGATTTTGATTTGATAGTTTCGAATGACGAAACCATATTCTTTTATCGTAACGAATTTCGAGATAAGAAACATTATTCTTTTACCGAAACCGATTTCAAAAGAAGAAACATTATTCTTACTTGAGAAACGGTTTCGAACTTTATTATCGAATGTGGCCGAAGGGTATAATTCCACGCACAATTGTTAGCTACCTGACGCCTAAGTGAAGTTCTTAAATATTTCTTGTGACTTTGAATGTCAAAGCTATAACTAAATAGTTTTAATGCATATCTGTTATTATCCATGACTTAGTTTCAAAAGAAGACTGTATATTCTGTATTGGAAACCAGTTTAGAAAACAGAATAATTTTTCTTGATTCGAAACAAGGTTTCCAAAAAAGAAAAATAATTCCGTTTTCTCAACTGGTTTCGAGCCTACGGTTTCGAAAACGGCCGAAGGGGCACAATCAATTCAATCAAATTAAAATGCCTGACTGGTAGAGAATGCCTCATGGCATTAAGTCCGCCATTTTTACTTCCCGTTGTATAGTGCAATAAAGTTTAATTAAATAAATAAATCAAGAGTTTACAGAACAGCATTTGATCTTAATTAGCTATGCCGTACAATCATCATTGCAGCGGTTGGTATCTAAGAAATTCTTAGACTTAGCATAGGGCCTAGAGGCAACATACCAACGGAACTAGTAATGTGCAAAGAACGAAAGTTTCTTCCTACATTACCGAGTTTTGTACGAAGAATATTTTTTCTTTGTACATTACTAGTAATGTTACTCAGTAATGTACGAAGAACAAGGGTACTTTAAATGCGGTTTCTGAACTACATAAATAAATAAATAAATAATAAATATTACGGGACAATCTTACACAAATCAACCTAGGCCCACGGTAAGCTCAATAAGGCTTGTGTTGTGGGTACTAGGCGACGATATATGTAATATAGATAAATACATATAGATACTTATATATATAACATCCATAACTCAGGAACAAATATTCGTGATAAACACACAAATAAATGCCCTGACCGGGATTCGAACCCGGGACCTCCAGCTTCGTAGGCAGAGTCACTACCAACTGGGCTACGGACGCCGTTTAAATACTTATTAAAAAATATTAACTTTTTGTTCTACTTAGCTGTTATACCTATATCCACGACGTTTTGATTTGCATCCAACGACACTTAACATTTGTTAGGTTCTAACGTGCAAATACTTGTTTCGAGAGCGAATTTTATTGGTCGCCAAACAGTTTAATAATGTTTTAAAAGAACAGAACAGGTGCGATCGTTACAGTATTAACAGCAGATTTTGATTTATTTAAGTAATGGGTTCGAGGCATAGTAAGACTATACTAGGTAGTGATATATTGGGAACATACAAAGAACATGACGATCGGCAGCTGCCGACTATAAGGGACCTCATTAAAATTTTTTTTTTTTCGGAACAATCTGAAATTGGAGTTTAAGTGCATCCATCTTAGTAAGATCGTATGCGATTTGTTTCTGAAAAGATCAAGAATATTTGGACGTAAACTTCGATTTTCATAAATCATAACTAAGGAACGAGTTATTCAGTTACTGAAATCCTATTTTGACGAATACTTAGGTATTTAAATTTGAAAAATATCCCAAAAGTAATCAAAACTGTAGTTTTAAAAAGAAATTGAATTGTTTTTAGGGCCACCTGATAAGCCTATCGAAGTTGCTGCTTGTAAATGCTTCGTTTGGTTGGATCATGTTAATGTTTAAAATTTAAGAAAATTCCCATCAATTAAAGAAATTTTCTTGTTGGATCACGATAGACCGTAATTTCAATTGGAGATCTCATATTGATGTCGTATGCAATAAGCTCAGAGCTATACTATGTAAACTTAAAAATCTTAGGCCTGTACTCAACAAAGGCACATTATACACATTGTACGGTACAATGTGTATAATGTGCCTTTATTGAGTACACGCCTAAAATGTTTAAGTTTCATGCAGCATTTCAGCTAGTGCATGGTACATTTTGTACCATGCACTAGCTGAATCAGTGATAACTGTGATAAGCTACGGGCTTATTGCATATGGCCGCACATTCCAAACATACCTCAATAGAATTTACAACTTGCAACTTAGAATGATAAAACTATAGTAGATAAGAAAACAAAACAAAAATGTAAAGGAAAAAGCCATATATTATTTCAAACTAGTAGAATTTTACCCGTTCATGCTAAGTTTAAATTTTTACTCGCTGTAAATCAGTATAAACGTCCTGTTTTTAAAATACCAAATACCTATAATCGTCGTCTTAGATTAGAGATACGCAAAATATACGTTGAACCGAGATCAAATAATTATTACGGACAAAGAACGAGAAAGTACCTCGTCCCACGTATATATAAATAATATCATTGCGGAGGACGACTGCAAAAGTATACGTATATTTAAATCTAAATTGAAAACATGTTTAATGGATGCCTTCCTTTTAAAAAATAGGTAGTTAGATAGTTAGTTCATTAAGGAATATAAAATAAAAATTACATAGATAGTCATAAGTAGATTCCTGTTTACCGCTAATAATAAGCATAAAAAAATATATCATTGATTGTACACACAATATAGATTCCAAAACATAATTATAAAGAGAGTTGTATATTCGCCAACAAACTGTTATCTAGTTTGGCGAAGACTAAGTTTATCGTAATTTTTGTTGAGTAAGAAATAAATTGAAAAAAAAAGAACTGACAAGGGGGTTATAAAATAAAGAAGCAATTTTTACTACTAGTATTGATTTACTTCACTTACAACCTCGCCATAAGCTCAGAAACAGAAATAAATTATCTAGTACATTTACGAAATTCCAAATTGTAAGATCGGGGCACACACCACATGGCAGTAAAGATGTACAATAGTGTTCCAATAAGTATTTATAAAGCAGCAGGTTGATCACTTAATGCATTGTACGCACTTTTTATATAGAAAATTGACAGTTAAATTGTACCGACGCGCGTTCGGAAGGTTACGTGATTACCCCTCAGGTTGAAAAAAATAAGGTGTTCTTTAAGAAGTTAAAAGATTTCTTCATCATGAAAGTTATAAATTTAATAAGTGAAAGAGAAATGTGACCGTCGATACAGACCTCTATCACTTTGCAAAGGGGTAACGTTTTATTTACTGCGGCTGACTGTATAAAAATGGTTTAAAATGTATATAGCCCAGTGTTTTATACAAACAAAACTTACATTTTACGAGAAGGGTTTTGAACAAAAAGTTACATTTGCAGTTATTTTTCAAACAAAATAACAACATGTAGGTATGTTGTCATAATGGCAAAACGAAATATTATCTTTCCAGTTTTGACCAACTTATTGAACAATTTTACGGATGTATTTTTTTATATACAACTAGCATTTGCCCGCGACTTCGTCCGCGCGGAACTCGTTTATATAACTTTCTCCCCCCTTTCCACCCCCTTAGGTGATGAATTTCCAGATAAAAACTATCTTTAGTAAGGATTCTTTGGGAAGGCCCCGGAATTCAAAGTATCTCTAGACTACACCAAATTTCATCTCAATCGGTTCAGCGGTTTAAGCATGAAAAGGTAACAGACAGACAGAGTTACTTTCGCATTTGTAATATTAGTATGGATTGTATGAAAGAAAGGGTCATTATGGCTGAGTTGCATGAGTTTATAAATTAGCTTACTCTGAACGCCTTTTTTTACAAAATAGACTCCGCCGCAAACTTGGTTTCTATGACCCGCCTCACCATAATAGATGCATGTAGGCTTTTTTCAGTATTATTTTGCATATTTTCATATCACACGGCCGTAAGGAATTTTTTCTACTAAACCGTAGGATTAAATTAACTGACTTGTAATTTAAACATTTTATATTAAAAATAAAGACACGTCAACAAAATGTTACATCTATTAGTTTTCAAAATAGCCATAATAAAACGTCTTTTTTACCCCGTTTTAGAAAACATCTTCGAAACTACCGTCACATGCATATATTTACCTATGTAATGTTCCTATTCCCCAGAACTCCCAACTACCGCTATACCGTAAATGGGTTCCATCCAATTTTTCACCCCCTATTTCACCTCCTTGGAGAATGCTCCAGGACTCAAACTATCTCTATACCAAATTTCATCTAAATGGGCTACATCCAAATTTTCACCCTCATTTCACCCCCTTAGGGGATGATTTCCAGAATAGAAACTATCATATGTCCTTTTCCAGGCCTCAAACTATCTTTCAACCAAATTTTATCAAAATGTGTCACAAACAAATTTCCACCCCCAATGACACCCCCTTAGGGGATGATTTTCGGGATAAAACTATCCTATGTCCTTCCTTAACCATCGCTATACCGTAAATGGGTTCAATCCAAATTTTCATCCACCATTTCTCACCCCCTTATGTGTTCCCCTTATTTCCTCCTTTCATGTGTTCCGGAATAAAAATTATTATATGTTCTTTCCTTGCACTGAGACCTCTCTCTATACCAAATCTCATCTAAATGGGTTGTATCGAAATCTTCAACCCTCATTTCACCACCTCAGGAAATGATTTTTCGGGATTAAAACTATGCATTGTCCTTCCCTAGGACTCCTTCTATCTCTTAACCAAATTTCATCTAAATGGGTTTTATCCAAATTTTCACTCCCTATTTCATCCCTGAGGGGAAGATTTTCGGGATTAAAACTATCCGTTGTCATACTCCGGGACTCAAACTATCGTTCAACCAAATTTCATCAAAATGGGTCACAAACAAATGTTCACCCCCAATTATACCCCCTTAGGGGATAATTTTCGGGAGTAAACTATCCTATGTCCTTCCCCAAGACTCCAACTCACTATACCGTAAATGGGTTCCATCCAAGTTTTCATACCCCATTTCACCACCTTAGGAGATGATTTCTGGACTAAAAATTATGTTAAGTCTTTAAGTCCTTCCCCAGCACTCTTAACTATCTCCATACCAAATTTCATTTAAATTGGTTCTATCCAAATTTTCACCCCTCATTTTACCCCATCAGGAGATGATTTTTCAGGATGAAAACTATGCATTATCCTTCTCTGGGACTCCTCCTATCTCTATACCAAATTTTAACTAAATGGGAATTATCCACATTTTCATCCCTATTTCATCCCCTTGAGGGATGATTTTCGGGATTCAAACTATCCATTGTCATTCACCGGGACTCAAACTATATCTATACCAAATTTGGTCTAAACGGAGTCCATCCAAAATTTCACCCCCATTTCACCCCCTTAGGAGAAGATTTCCATAATAAAAACTACCCAATGTCCTTCCCCAGAAATTAAACTACCACTAAACCAAATTTTATCAAAATGGATTACATCCAAATTTTCACCCCTCCATTTTACCCCCTAAAGGGAAGATTTTCGGGTTAAAAACTATCCTATGATCTTCTTTGGGATTTAAACTAATTTTATGTCAAATATCATCCAAATCGGTGCAGCGGTTTAAGTAGCTCCATACAAATTTCCACCCCCCATTTCATCCCCTTAGGGGTTGATTTCCAGGATAAAAACTACCTTAAGTCCTTCCCCAGGACTCAAACTATCTCTATATCAAATTTCATCTTAATCGGTTCAGCCGTTTTCACGTGATGCGCGGTCAAATAAACAGACAAACAGATAAACAGATAAACAGACAAACAGACAAAAATTCTAAAAACTGTTGGAACGTGTTCTGTTATCGATTTTAAGTATCCCTAGCCATTTTTTTTTCGAATATCTTCCATGTACAGACTTTCGACCCTCTTCAGCTTTATTATATGTATAGATAGATGACGGTGGCAAACAAGCTTAAGGCCTGCCTGATGTTAAGCAGGTACCGTAGCCTATGGACACTTGTAACTCCAGAAGAATCACAGGCGCGTTGCCAACCCTTTATTCACGTATTTTCGTAAAGTAAGTTTTCAAATTACCGGCAGTCCGCTGTCTCCCTTTGGACCCTGTAACAAAAACATTAAAATTAGTGATAGGTAATAATTACCTGTTTGGAAAGAATATCACCATTTATTCCCATGGATGAGAGTCGACTTAAGGAAATGTAAATAAATAAATAAATATTTGCTGACAATCTCACGCAAATCGACCCATTCCTAAACTAAGCAATACTTGGACTATGGCCACTATCCTATATTATATTATTATTATACTATTAAACGAGCAATATAAATATATTTGCAATCGCGTTCTCGGAAACGGCTCTAACGATTTCGATGAAATTCGGAATACAGGGGTTTACGGGGGCGAGAAGTCGCTCTAGATAGGTCTCATGTCCGGGAAAATTAGTTTTCTCCGTATTTTCTCCATTTTCATCCGAGCAGAGCTCGGTCGCCCAGGGACTGGGTATTAGGCGACGATAAACATACTTTTACTAGTGGCTCTGTGAGCTGCAGAAGTAGCGATTCCGTCTTTAAAACATTTTTTTTTCGATAAAGTGACTAAACATTCTAATATAGCTCACAAAATTTCATGAGATTCCGTTGAGAAATGCGACCTGTAGAGGAGAATAGCGGGAAAGCGGAATATCGTGACGAACACCGGACATACGAATGATTTTCAGCCCAAGCTGAAGCATAGAACTTCGTTCGATGATGAATTGATGACTTACTGCTTACATAATGTATACATATAATAAAGCTGAAGAGGGTCGAAAGTCTGTTCATGGAATGGATTCGAAAAAACATTGGCTAGGGATACTTAGAATCGACAACAGAACACGTTCCAACAGTTTTTAGAATTTTGTCTTTTTGTCTGTTTGTCTGTTTATGTGACCGCGCATCACGTGAAAACGGCTGAACCGATTTAGATGAAATTTGGTATAGAGATGGTTTGAGTCCCGGGGAAGGTCAAAGGATAGGTTTTATCCCGGAAATCTTTCCCTTAGGGGGTAAAACGGGGGGGGAGGGGGTGAAAATTTGGATGTAACCCATTTTGATAAAATTTGGTTTAGAGGTAGTATAAGTTCTGGCAAAGGACATTGGATAGTTTTTATCCCGGAAATCTTCCCCTAAGGGGGTGAAATGGGGGGTCAAAATTTCGATGGACTCCGTTTAGATCAAATTTGGTAAAGAGATAGTTTGAGTCCCGGGGAATGAAAACGGATACTTTGAATCCCGAAATTCATCCCCTAAGGGGATGAAATAGGTGTGAAAATGTGAATAAATCCAATTTAGTTAAAATTTGGTAAAGAGATAAAAGGAGTCCCAGGGAAGGATAATGCATAGTTTTTATCCTAAAAAATCATCTCATGAGGGGGTGAAATGAGGGGTGAACATTTGTATTGAACCCATTTAGATGAAATTTGGTATGGAGATAGTTAGTCCTGATGAAGAATATAAAAATCATTTTTAGTCCAGAAATCATCTCCTAAGGGGGTGAAATGGGGGATGAAATTTTGGATAGAGTTCATTTACGGTAAAGCGAATTGGAGTCCTGGAGAAGCACGTAGGATAGTTTTATCCCGAAAATCATCATCTAAGGGGGTGTAATAGGGGGTGAAAATTTGTTTGTGACCCATTTTGATGCAATTTGGTTGATATATAGTTTGAGTCTTGGGAAAGAACAATTGATAGTTTTAAATTCCAGAAATCATCCCCTGATCGGGTGAAATTGGGGGTGAAAATTTAGATGTGACCCATTTAGATGAAATTTGGTATAAAGACAGTTTGAGTCCAGTGGGTCGATCACGTAACTTTTCTTACGCGCGTCTGTAAGGTCTAAATGTCAATTTTATATGGAAAAATGACAGTTAGATTGTGATTTTACTGTCAGACGCGCGTACAATGCGTTACGTGATTGACCTACCGGAGTATGATAACGAATAGTTTTAATCCCGAAAATCAACCCCTCAGGGATGAAATAGGGGGTAAAAATTTGAATAAACCTCATTTAGATAAGGTAAAGAGATAGAAGCAGTCCCAGGGAAGGACAATACATAGTTTTATCCCGAAAATTCATCTCCTGAGGTGGTGAAATGGGGGTTGAAGATTTGGATAGAACCCATTTAGATTAAATTTGGTATAGAGAGAGGTAGAGTCCTAGGAAAGGACATAGAATAATTTTTATTCCGGAACACATGAAAGCAGGAAATCATCCCATAAGGGGGCGAAATGGGGGATGGAAATTTGGATGGAACCCATTTACGGTATAGCGATAGTTGGAGTCCTGGGGAAGGACATAGTGACCCATTTAGATGAAATTTTGTTTACAGATAGTTAGAAATCCGGGAAAGGACATAGGATAGTTTTTATCCCGGAAATCATCTCCTAAGGGGGTGAAATGGGGGGTGAATATTTGTATGGAGCTACTATACAACCCATGTAGATAAAATTTGGTATAGAGGTAGTTAGTAGGCGCGGCAGGTGGACTGATGACCTGGTAAAGGTCGCGGGAGTCCGCTGGATTGGTCACTTTGGAACTCTTTTGGGGAGGCCTATGTCCAGCAGTGGACGTCTTTCGGCTGATATGATGACGATAAAGATAGTTTGAGTCTCGGGGAAGGACATAGGATAATTTTTATAACGGAAATCTACCCCTAAAATGGAAATGGAGGGTGAAAGTTTGTATCGAGCTACGATATAAACGAGTTCTACGCGGACGAAGTCGCGGGCAAAAGCTAGTAAATGATAAATAAATACTTAAATATATAGAACACGTTCATGACTCAGAAACAAAAGCACCAAGCTCATCACACAAATAAATGCCCTTATCGGGATTCGAACCCAAGACTCTGTAGGCAGGGCCACCACCAACTATCTAAGTCGGTCATCATGTGTCATGGGCTAGGAACCTATAAATGTAATTTTACATTTTCTCCATATTTTAAACAATTTAAACATGCAATCACTAGGCCCACACTCCGTAAAGGATGACTTGTTTGATAACTGGGTTGCGTATTGCGTACGAAGAAATTTAAATTTTTCGTGGAAAACTAAATAAAATCACGGTTTTCTACGAGGGAATAAATCATGTTTAAACCGGGTGAGCTATGTAATTTTTTTTCTTCATACATTACCAGTTATCAAACTTGGTTATCTACGAGGAACAAGGGCGATTCCGCAGGCTCAGTTCATTGAGAGCGACTGGCCGACCGTAAAACCACTGGTTCGAATTCAGCTCGGGTTAATTTAGGATAAATATTAAATTTATAACCAGTCGTCACGTGCTCTAAATTATGTTCTCTTTTGGGAATACAGAGTTTAGTTTATTAATAAACTTATTGTATCGTGGCGAATAGTTTTTCAATTTTCCTCTTTGATCGAAACTTAGAATTTCGTTAGCGGACGTTTCTGCTTAGTATAAATATATTGTATGTATATAAAACCAAATAATGTAGAAAGCTGATAATAAATTGTTTAAACTTACCACAAAGGTATAGCCGGGTCGTCCCTGTGAAAACGAAACTAACTTAAAGATCATACGTAATAGGATTTTTAGATTGAAGATGGGAAATCCTTGGTAA
This sequence comes from Epinotia brunnichana, assembly GCA_963854355.1. NCBI lineage: Eukaryota > Metazoa > Arthropoda > Insecta > Lepidoptera > Tortricidae > Epinotia > Epinotia brunnichana. The sequence continues at coordinate 5,152,272 of OY977945.1, read as the reverse complement.
CTAGCGGGTAACCAATTTTGGCAGACTTTACTCTGTGGTTGATACTGAGTCACTATAGTTTAAGCCGATTTCAACTCAGCTTATGAATGGTTTTTGTTCTGACCTTATGACGTTTAACCTAAGACGACCGCAAATGGACGAACATCGTTGCTCTATCCATGGAAAAGCCCTCAGGGTAATCGCCTAAAAGAAGACCATACTCACGATGGGATGATATTATAAAAATCGCAGGGCCTAATAGGCACCGGGGGCCGTCGTGGTGACATGTTCGCGATCCCATGGCGCTCCCATTAAGGGGATCCCATACGCTAATGACCTTCGATCTAAATCCCTTAGTTTTCTAATGTTTTTTGTAGCGTATGATATTAACAACAACAGTTTTAAGCCATATAGTAATCCATATTTACTGCAAACATCACTGTCTTCGAGACATTTGGCGTCAAAGTTGAACAATTTTAGACCAAAAAAACTGGTTTTCTGGCCATAACTTTTGTGTTAATTAGTTTAAAATCAAAACCCTACACATGTTTATAGAAACATCAGAGACGAACCCAAATAATTATGTAGATTTCGTATATGTTAGATCTTTCACAGCAATCTTATAACAAAAAAGGTGGTTTTTTAGACAATGTTTAATAAAATCAGTAAAAAAAAACCTGTTCATTTCTTTCACAATATGGTAAACCACAATAGAGACTAAAGATTGAAAAATCGATAGCCGTTTGCCATATAATTCTATCTGTAGTTCAATAGTATTCGTATCGATTCAAAACTAGTCAAAAATCGATGAAAACCTCGGGTAGCCCCTTAACGGCAGAGACGAAAACGCCGGAGTGGTTTTAGTGGGTACACTCCCTCCCCCTTCTCTTTAAATAGAGATGGCTGGAGGGTGTGAGTCCCACACACCCCCCATTATAGCTTTCCAGGCTGGGGGGATGCGTAAGTGCATTTCAACTCCGAAAAAAAAGGTTCGAATAGGCAAGAGTCTTGCCTATTCGAGACGCTGCTCAGACAAAGTAAAATGGGAAGCTTTGGAAGAGGCCTTCACCTGTGCGAGGGGTCCCTGTTATGTACAGTTGTTTAATAAATAAATAAATTTAAGAAAAACATTACTTTTCAAAATTAACATTAGTAAAACTATAATCCAGCAAAAAACTAGAACAGATTTATTTACAAAATCTATTTCAATCTATAAAATTTAACGGGAAAAGGATTTTTATTTTATTATTTATTAGGTAAATAATAAGAATCGAAATATAATAAATAGGTAAAATATAAAATATTACCGGTGGGCCTGGCTCTCCTTTTTGGCACCGACAGCATGTACCCTGAGAAATTATGTTGGATATAATGAATATTATCATAGTTACAGGTTCAATCATAACCACAAGGTAATTACATACAAATATAATCAAAATCAAAAATAAAACTTGTAATGTTAAGAAAGAGAAAGAGAAAGAGAACATTTATTGTTTACCATGTACAATTAGGTCTTAATGATAAATGTGTGAGTTACAATGGCAACCCTTTCGGGCATACAATATTAACTATAAAAGTTACATAGGTATATAATTATTCAGTTTAAAAACTCAAAGTATTCTTTTAAATCATAAAATACATTTTCTGTCAACCATCGTTTTAATTGGCGCTTAAATTGATTTCCGCTCAACATTTTTAGGCTAATGGGTAGATGGTTGAAGACTTTGATAGCGGTGATAAAGGTGCTTCTATAATAGGTTGCGTTTTTGATCGCTGGCAGTGAAATGTTGTACATATACTGTGATCGTAAATTGTTACGCTGTTCTGAGCAGAAGTTAAAATTATATTTATGATTTATTACATAGGAACACAGCTCTACAATATATAATCCAGTTAAGGTTAGAAATTTCTTTTCCCTAAAAATATTTCTAACGGACTCAGTATTGTACAAGCGGTATATAATGCGGAGACATTTTTTTTGGAGAATGAAAGTAGTTTTGACATTAACAGAATTACCCCAATAAATTACACCATAATTCAACAAAGGATAAATATTTCCATAATATGCATTTCTTACAATATCTTCTGAGCAAGTACTTGATAAGACGGATAAAGCATAGCACTGACTGGATATTTTTTTATTTAACTTTTCTATATGAGATTTCCAATTTAAATGTGAATCTACAGAGACGCCTAAAAAGTTGGTACTGTTTATGTTTTGTATAATAGCTCCCCCGTGTTCAACATTCAAGTTTATTGGGTTAGAATAGATAGAGGAAAAAAAACTCCCTTGCTGTTGTAGGGGTATTTTGTGCATGTAGTTATTAACATGACAGTATAATTTCGTATCTTGTGGCAGGGTATTAAGTTCAATTTATCAAAATTAAATAAAACACAACAATTTGAGTACCTAGTTCGGTTAACTATTATAGTTAGATTCCATACCTAATCAATTAATTAATTTAATTTAGTAAATGTTAATTACCATCTTGTATTTACTTTAGAAAGTTAATTAATTGATCAATTTAATGAGCCAGTTTAAATTATTATGTTTGTATATACATTTTTTACTTTTTCGTAAATTGTTTGGTAAAGGTTACCTCATCGCCTGCTGAGCCAGGTGATCCCTGCGAGAAAAAAAAACGTGTTAGATACTCACTGCGTACGATCTCATTTGTTAGATGGGTGATTTATAAAAAGACATTAAAAGTAAAAGTTAAAACTTATTCCGGTAGAATTACAAACACATTAAAAAAGGACAAGTTTTTCCTAAAAAGCCGACGTGATACAAAATGTGTGGTTTAATAATTAAAATCAATTTTAATACTGGGTTTCAGTAAAGTTTACCTGTTACAAATTGAGGAAAATGCAAATAGAGAATATTTTATAAAAATAATATGTAATAAATTAGAAAAATAAATTTTAATCTCGAGTGAATCGAAATTATCTTTAACCTAGATGGTGATATCTTCATTGAAGATAATTTATATCTCATTCAAGATAACGGGGGTTATACTAATGAATTCGTAGTCTACCGCTGACGCAAAATTTGGTCAGAATATATATCTACCCACTTATGTGAAATCTATATACACGGTGTAACATAAGGAAACCGAATAATTTTAAAAGCGTATTCCTGACCATATTTGAAGTTAAAAACCGGCGAAGTGCGAGTTGGACTCGCGCACGAAGGGTTCCGTACCATTAACTGTAAAAACGGCAAAAAATCACGTTTGTTGTATGGGAGCCCCCTTAAATATTTATTTTATTCATATAACAAGGCAATTAATAAAAACAACAATATAAAACTTAACCTAAAGGTAAAAAATTTGGCCTAAGTCGCCGTCAATAGGCAAGGTGCCCAGAAGGCTGGCCGTATTTCCTCGCTGTATAGCGATACTAACACGCTGTGCGAAATAGTGGCCAGCCCTCTGGTCACCCGATGCCTCTATTAGGCGCGTCGCCAAATCCTTGTATAGCCGACGTGCACTTGGCCCCCATGGCCCCAAGGTTTCAACGCCAAACGCCGCAAACATGTAGCTATTTCCTAGGATTTTTTCTGTTTTTTAATTTTTTTTGTTATAGCGGCAACAGAAATACATCATTTGTAAAAATTTCAACTGTCTAACTGTTACGGTTCATCAGATACAGCCAGATGACAGACAGACGGACGGACAGCGGAGTCTCAGTAATAGAGTCCCATTTTACGCCTTGGGTACGGAACTCTAAAAATATCTTATACTTAATTTTTGCTGGATTTAGCTTTGGTTGTTAAAGATATTTGCGTTTTTGCTTAAAAAAATTGTACTGAAAATGTATTATGTATGAAACATAAAAAATAAACATATTTCAACCTGGGTTCATATATTTTTTTTTGGAATACGCTGTTAAATTATTCGGTTTCCTCATGTTACACCGTGTACATAAAACAAAGTCCGGTAGGAGAGGAGTTTTATTCCAGATTTTTATTTGTACTTTAGTCGGCCCGGAAAAGCGGTAGAAAAAATAATATAATATGTAAGTAAGTATAATAGGGAACACCTTTTATTTTATTATGAAAATCAAAAGTATAACCCAGAGGAATATCAACTGTAGCATTAAAACTTTCTTATGATCTATTTTTCTGATGTTATATATGCATTTGATATCTGCACGCGCCGGCACCCACCAAATACGCTCTATATTAAACGGGCTTACATACTATGACGTCACGTTTTCTATGGAATAAGTCATTACTTTGCAATTCTCTTCAAAAATATTGCGTTTTTAAGTCTATACATGTCATGCAAAAAAAAAAATTCTAATTGAATATTCTGTCTAACTGTTATGTAATTTTAACGAAAACAATAATTTTTCGTAATTTTAACCTGATATAAAACGAATACAATTTTATTTTTATATATTTTTTCTTTTGTATGATATTTTTACGTATATCCCCATCGAAGGAGTGCAATTTATTCCAAAGTGAAGTTCCATGCAAGTTCCCTATAAGTACCTGTGCACCAACACTGCCTCGCTCGCCCTTACGACCAGGAGGCCCTTGTAACCCCGGTACACCCTGTAAAGCAAATGTAACATTTAATAAGGATCTCACATAAAAGGTAGATCTACTTTTTTTTGTTATTCTGTCCCGTGAGTCAGGAGACCGGCCCCGCTATTCTTTAAATTGTTTTAAGTTCACCACAACGCTCACCCACAAATATACAGGGTGGAATTTCATAAACTGTACAAAATAAAAGGAGAAAAATTTCAGCCAATTTCATCGGTGAAACGGTGTTTTTTTTTTTTTTCTATTCATTAGTTTTTTTTTTACAGAATTTTGAAAATTTTTGTAAAAACTCGGGTAATACACCTAATTCAGACGGTATAACTTTTGATCCAATGGTCCTAAAATGAAAATAAAAAATGCAGAGTATTACCAAGGGACAGGTTAATAATTCTTAATAACAATAGAAAACCAACTATTGTTTTTGAAAAATGGCTACAAAAATTACGAATTTTAAAAGAAAAACACAATTTTCTGAAAAAAACGCAGATTTAGTTACCATTTTTTTTGCTTAGTATTAAACCTCACTTAATGCCGATTCTAAAACCGTTTTTAAACTGTCTCAGACTTTGAAAAATACCACGCTAATGGGTACGTAAATCAAACCATAATTTTATTAATTTTAATCCTCTTAAAATCCTTAATGACCGCTTGTTCCCAGGTAGTTGAAGGGTGTTTTTGGGTTGAAGGTGGAGATAACATGAGGGGTATAAAGGCATTGGGCAATAGGTCAACTATTCAGTCGCTCGCAAATCGCAATTGCTTGTCTTTGCTCGCCACTTCTTTGATTACTCCAGTACTTGTTCAGTTTGAATCATCATGCCCCGCTTACGAGAGTTTTCGCCGTTACAAATAGCCAACATGCACTATTATTATGGATTGTGCCATGGATCTGCAAGAGCTGCGTGTATCGCCTATTTGGAGCAGTATCCTAATGACGTTCCAAGACCTGCTGCTCGCCACTTTCAAGAAGTTCATCGCCGGTTGTGCAATGTTGGCCTGGGATACGGTGGCCGAGATCGCCGAGAGCCAGGAAACATAATTGATGTTGCCATAGAAGAAGCAGTTCTCAGAGACTTGTACGCGGACCCAACCACGAGTCTAAGACGCTTGGCATTGAGGCACGGAATCTCAAAATTCTCTGTCTGGAAAATTTTGAAGAAGGAAGGACTGCATCCATTTCATTATCAACGGGTACAAATTGGCGATGCCCGCGTTAGGTGTGTTATGTCGACTTGGATACTTGGCAATATCAGAAGGGATCCGGAATTTACTAGAAGAATTTTATGGATGGACGAAGCAAGATTTACTCATACGGGAATAACTAACTTCAGAAATTTACACACATGGGCTCACGATAATCCAAACCTAGTAAGACCATCTAATTTTCAAGACCAATTCTCCATAAACGTTTGGGCAGCGGTACTCGACGATCAATTGATTGGACCAGTCTTCTTACCGAATACTTTGAACGCCGACAGATTTTTACTGTTACTGAGAGACGAGCTCCCAGAGCTTTTGGAAGATGTGATGTTAGATGTGAGACAACGCCTGTTTCTCCAAATGGATGGATGCCCAGCTCATTGGGCATTAAGAGTTCGACATTTTTTAAATGAGCAATATCCCAATAGGTGGATCGGCCGAGACGGCCCCGTTGGATGGCCTGCAAGATCGCCTGATATGACGCCGTTGGATTATTTTCTTTGGGGTGATATGAAGCAACGGGTATATCACAGAATCGTCAATACCGAAGCAGAATTGCACGACAGAATTTTAAATGCAGCACAAGAAATAAAAAATAATCCGGGAATGATTCGACGGGCTACGCAACAAATTCAAGCTCGGGCCACATTGTGCCTTCAAGAAAGAGGAGGTCATTTTGAACAATTAATACCATACAGGGAACGCCCTTTGCAACACTAGAATAAGTTTTTTCTTTAATAAAGGTTTATCAATCGAATTTATGACTTTTAATTAAAATACATGATTTTATTTACGCAATTTTTAGGACTACTTTTCTTCCTATTGTTTTCTCTACCTAAAACCCGATAACACCCTTCAACTACCTGGGAACAAGCGGTCATTAAGGATTTTAAGAGGATTAAAATTAATAAAATTATGGTTTGATTTACGTACCCATTAGCGTGGTATTTTTCAAAGTCTGAGACAGTTCAAAAACGGTTTTAGAATCGGCATTAAGTGAGGTTTAATACTAAGCAAAAAAAATGGTAACTAAATCTGCGTTTTTTTCAGAAAATTGTGTTTTTCTTTTAAAATTCGTAATTTTTGTAGCCATTTTTCAAAAACAATAATTTTTTTTGCGGATTTTCTCTTCTAGTTGGTTTTTTATTGTTATTAAGAATTATTAACCTGTCCCTTGGTAATACTCTGCATTTTTTATTTTCATTTTAGGACCATTGGATCAAAAGTTATACCGTCTGAATTAGGTGTATTACCCGAGTTTTTACAAAAATTTTCAAAATTCTGTAAAAAAAAAACTAATGACTAGAAAAAAAAAAAAACACCGTTTCACCGATGAAATTGGCTGAAATTTTTCTCCTTTTATTTTGTACAGTTTATGAAATTCCACCCTGTATCTTGACGCCACGATAGTAACAGTAACTACGCATAGGTAGTGAGTAAGGGCCTGGGCACATGTCTGCAGTGCGGCGCCGCAACGCACAATTTCACGCCGCAGAAACCCGCGTTTAGTACCGAGAAACGCGGGTTTTGCGGCGCACGCGTCGCAAAATTGTGCTTTGTGGCGCCTCACCGCAGACATGTGCCCAGGCCCTATAGAATTACAGCCCTGGGCTGTTATTCGGAACGCGTTTATGCGCCTCACCTCACCCGGCACGCATAACGAGACTATAGACCTCTACCTACGCTTCGTTACTACAAATCGCGGCGTCAAGATATATTTGTGGGTGAGATTAAAGTTACCTACAGAATAACGGGGCTGTACCAAGAGTTTCCTAGAAAAATGTTTATCTAATGACCTCTTGACATGCTTAGGAGATAAACCCATAAAATAGGTCCATCATTATCACAAACACGCAATCACAGTCTTTTTCAACTCGTCTTTCACAATACCTTATCTACAATTACCTCAAAAGTCAGTCACCCGTTTGACTTACAATACAGAGTTTTTTTTATTCGTCAAGGTCTTGGAAGACACCAGTCTAGATTACTACGTACATATGTACAGGGTGTTAGGCACATGAACCGTCAAATTTTTTTGCCGTGCTGGTAGGGTCATTTCCTACGTTTCCACCCTTGGACTTTAATTAATAAAAAATAATAATTTTGAAGTGTAGATGTTTTCGTACATTCGTTTTTGGTTTGTTAACTAAAGGCGCCACGTGTTCATTTTGTGTTGTTAAAAACATGTATTTTAAACACTCACTACGTACACGTACGACAATTAAGCAAGATATGCATGTAAAAGCATATACAAAAAAAGTTATGGGGCTTCGAAGGTCAGATTTTGGGTGATGTAGGTAAAATATTTAAAAAATCGTACCTCCTTGACCGTAACTCTTAGGACCCAGGGTCCAAGGGTGGAAAGGTAGAAAATTACCGTACCAGCACGCCAAAAAATGTTGACGGTTCATGTGCCGAACAACCTGTATATATTACTATAACTTGTAACGTAAATATATAGAAATCATTATTGGATAAGTACTATTTTATAGTTAATTCTATAGTTCCTTCTGGCTACATAAATGACGATATTATCGTCATTAACACTAAACATACTTGCAGTTTCAAATCGGTACTTACGACCTTGGTAGAACAAAACAAGGTTAGTAATTCCCGACGATGTATCTTGCCTACGTCACGCAGAGCACTACTGCTTTGTAGTGTTGCTATATTATTGCATTCTATGACGCATGTGGTGTTGTGTTCCTGGTGCTGAGTAAAGTCGCCAGAGCTCCCTAGGATGCGCTGTGTTGGGAGTGAGGGACCTGCATGTCTCTATCTGCCAACACAGCAAATCCTCAAGTGAATAAAGGGTCGGCAACGCGCTTCTGATTCTTCTGGAGTCACAAGTGCCCATAGGCTTAACATCTGGCAAGACGTAAGCATGTTTGCCACCGTCGTTGTATAAAAACAAAGCGGCCAAGTGCGAGTCGGACTCGCACATGAAGGGTTAAATAAATTGCAGTTTACGATTTATGACGTATTAAAAAAAACTACTTACTAGATCTCGTTCAAACCAATTTTCGGTGGAAGTTTGTATGGTAATGTAGTTACATCATACATTTTTTTTAGTTTTATCATTCTCTTATTTTAGAATTTACAGGGGGGGGGGGGACGGACACATTTTACCACTTTGGAAGTATCTCTCGCGCAAACTATTCAGTTTAGAAAAAAATGATGTTATAAACCTCAATGTCATTTTTAAAGACCTATCCATAGATACCCCCCCACACGTATGGGTTTAATGAAAAATTTTTTTTTGAGTTTCAGTTTTAAGTATGGGGAACCCCAAAAATGTATTGTTTTTTTTTCTATTTTTGTGTAAAAATCTTAATGCAGTTTACAAAATACATCTACTCACGAAGTTTCAACAGTATAGCTCTTATAGTTTCGGAAAAAAGTGGATGTGACATACGGACGGACAGACAGACAGACAGACATGACGAATCTATAAGGGTTCCGTTTTTTGCCATTTGGCTATGGAACCCTAAAAAGTGATGTAATGCAATTTACTCGGGTAATTTACTCTCACACAATGGGCAACACACTGTCAGTAGTGTCAGTCCGCCAATTTTAAGATGTCTTCGACGTAGGCAAGATACGCTGACGTCTCGAGCTGCCACAGGAATTACTTATCATCGGGGATAGTGCAAATCCGCGTAACAAGCGCTGGTAAATACTGCGTATCTACATTTTTTTCAGGAGAAGCTTAAAACGTTCTATCTTAATTATTTTGAAACATAGGAAATATTGAATCACGAGTTCTACAAGATAAGTTTCGATCAAAGAGGAAAATTGAAAAATTATTCGCCACGAGCGGGATTTGATCCCGCGACCTCTGGAATCCGTCCATTGCTCTTATCCAACTGAGCTACCGTGGGTCCCGCCAGTGGCAACGAATCTTTCAATCCCTTCACTCAACTAATTAACCTTAAGGAGGCTCGTAGTGACATCTACCGTGAAGTTGTTACAAACTTCTGATACGGCACCAACGTAGGTTAATTAGAACAGTGAAGGGATTGAAAGATTCGTTGCCACTGGCGTGACCCACGGTAGCTCAGTTGGATAAGAGCAATGGACGGATTCCAGAGGTAGCGGGGTCAAATCCCGCTCGTGGCGAATAATCTTTAAATTTTCGTCTTTGATCGAAACTTAGAATTTCGTTAGCGGACGTTTCTGCTTAGTATAAATTCTACAAGATACTTAGTGACTTTAGTTTGTTATATTCTAATCAGGATTTTACGTTGGCGGGAAATCTTAATTTGGCTACATTTGTTAGATACACGGTATTAACCAATGCCAGTAACGCCGTTTGCCCTATGGCTGTTTGTTGATACGCACTATTTACCAGTGCTAGTTACGGGATATTGCACTATCTCCGACGTTATCTTGTTTTATTTACCAGTGCTAGTTACGGGATACTGCACTATCTCCGACGTTATCTTCTTTATTTACCAGTGCTAGTTACGGGATATTGCACTATCTCCGACGTTATCTTGTTTTATTTACCAGTGCTAGTTACGGGATACTGCACTATCTCCGACGTAATCTTGTTTTATTTACCAGTGCTAGTTACGGGATACTGCACTATCTCCGACGTTATCTTCTTTATTTACCAGTGCTAGTTACGGGATATTGCACTATCTCCGACGTTATATTGTTTTATTTACCAGTGCTAGTTACGGGATATTGCACTATCTCCGACGTTATCTTCTTTATTTACCAGTGCTAGTTACGGGATATTGCACTATCTCCGACGTTATCTTCTTTATTTACCAGTGCTAGTTACGGGATATTGCACTATCTCCGACGTGATCTTGTTTTATTTACCAGTGCTAGTTACGGGATACTGCACTATCTCCGACGTGATCTTGTTTTATTTACCAGTGCTAGTTACGGGATACTGCACTATCTCCGACGTTATCTTGTTTTATTTACCAGTGCTAGTTACGGGATATTGCACTATCTCCGACGTTATCTTGTTTTATTTACCAGTGCTAGTTACGGGATATTGCACTATCTCCGACGTGATCTTGTTTTATTTACCAGTGCTAGTTACGGGATATTGCACTATCTCCGACGTTATCTTGTTTTATTTACCAGTGCTAGTTACGGGATACTGCACTATCTCCGACGTTATCTTCTTTATTTACCAGTGCTAGTTACGGGATATTGCACTATCTCCGACGTGATCTTGTTTTATTTACCAGTGCTAGTTACGGGATACTGCACTATCTCCGACGTGATCTTGTTTTATTTACCAGTGCTAGTTACGGGATACTGCACTATCTCCGACGTTATCTTGTTTTATTTACCAGTGCTAGTTACGGGATATTGCACTATCTCCGACGTTATCTTGTTTTATTTACCAGTGCTAGTTACGGGATATTGCACTATCTCCGACGTGATCTTGTTTTATTTACCAGTGCTAGTTACGGGATATTGCACTATCTCCGACGTTATCTTGTTTTATTTACCAGTGCTAGTTACGGGATACTGCACTATCTCCGACGTGATCTTGTTTTATTTACCAGTGCTAGTTACGGGATACTGCACTATCTCCGACGTGATCTTGTTTTATTTACCAGTGCTAGTTACGGGATACTGCACTATCTCCGACGTTATCTTGTTTTATTTACCAGTGCTAGTTACGGGGGACTGCACTATCTCCGACGTTATCTTGTTTTATTTACCAGTGCTAGTTACGGGATATTGCACTATCTCCGACGTGATCTTGTTTTATTTACCAGTGCTAGTTACGGGATATTGCACTATCTCCGACGTGATCTTGTTTTATTTACCAGTGCTAGTTACGGGATACTGCACTATCTCCGACGTGATCTTGTTTTATTTACCAGTGCTAGTTACGGGATACTGCACTATCTCCGACGTTATCTTGTTTTATTTACCAGTGCTAGTTACGGGATACTGCACTATCTCCGACGTTATCTTGTTTTATTTACCAGTGCTAGTTACGGGATACTGCACTATCTCCGACGTGATCTTGTTTTATTTACCAGTGCTAGTTACGGGATACTGCACTATCTCCGACGTGATCTTGTTTTATTTACCAGTGCTAGTTACGGGATACTGCACTATCTCCGACGTGATCTGGTTTTATTTACCAGTGCTAGTTACGGGATATTGCACTATCTCCGACGTTATCTTCTTTATTTACCAGTGCTAGTTACGGGATATTGCACTATCTCCGACGTTATCTTGTTTTATTTACCAGTGCTAGTTACGGGATATTGCACTATCTCCGACGTTATCTTCTTTATTTACCAGTGCTAGTTACGGGATATTGCACTATATCCGACGTTATCTTCTTTATTTACCAGTGCTAGTTACGGGATACTGCACTATCTCCGACGTGATCTTGTTTTATTTACCAGTGCTAGTTACGGGATACTGCACTATCTCCGACGTTATCTTGTTTTATTTACCAGTGCTAGTTACGGGATACTGCACTATCTCCGACGTGATCTTGTTTTATTTACCAGTGCTAGTTACGGGATACTGCACTATCTCCGACGTGATCTTGTTTTATTTACCAGTGCTAGTTACGGGATACTGCACTATCTCCGACGTGATCTTGTTTTATTTACCAGTGCTAGTTACGGGATACTGCACTATCTCCGACGTGATCTTGTTTTATTTACCAGTGCTAGTTACGGGATACTGCACTATCTCCGACGTTATCTTGTTTTATTTACCAGTGCTAGTTACGGGATATTGCACTATCTCCGACGTTATCTTGTTTTATTTACCAGTGCTAGTTACGGGATATTGCACTATCTCCGACGTTATCTTCTTTATTTACCAGTGCTAGTTACGGGATACTGCACTATCTCCGACGTGATCTTGTTTTATTTACCAGTGCTAGTTACGGGATACTGCACTATCTTCGACGTTATCTTGTTTTATTTACCAGTGCTAGTTACGGGATACTGCACTATCTCCGACGTGATCTTGTTTTATTTACCAGTGCTAGTTACGGGATACTGCACTATCTCCGACGTTATCTTGTTTTATTTACCAGTGCTAGTTACGGGATACTGCACTATCTCCGACGTGATCTTGTTTTATTTACCAGTGCTAGTTACGGGATACTGCACTATCTCCGACGTGATCTTGTTTTATTTACCAGTGCTAGTTACGGGATACTGCACTATCTCCGACGTGATCTTGTTTTATTTACCAGTGCTAGTTACGGGATACTGCACTATCTCCGACGTTATCTTGTTTTATTTACCAGTGCTAGTTACGGGATACTGCACTATCTCCGACGTGATCTTGTTTTATTTACCAGTGCTAGTTACGGGATACTGCACTATCTCCGACGTGATCTTGTTTTATTTACCAGTGCTAGTTACGGGATACTGCACTATCTCCGACGTTATCTTGTTTTATTTACCAGTCCCTGGGGGACCGCGCTTAGCTTGGGTGAAAATACGAAGAAAACGAATTTTCCCAGACATGAGACTTAGCTGGATAGATTTTTCGCCCCCGTAAACCCCTATATCCCAAATTTCATCGAAATTGTTAGAGCCGTTTCCGAGAACGTGATTGCAAATATATATATATAGGTATACAAATATTGCTCATTTAATAGTACCTGTATGATGGGTACGGTAAGTGCGACTAATGGAAAAGGGTGAAATAGACTCACAAGATTTGATTATATTGTTACGGTAGTACACTCTAAAAGCCTATTGTTTCTACAAGACCATTCAAGCCTGGAGAGCTAACCCAGGACTGAAACATTCCAAGGCACTTATTAGAGCCTTTAGCAAAAAGGCGTCTTCTGACGCCTTGGCGCTAAGTAGGAACCACCTACTCATGCTGGTCAGGGTGCTTACTGGGCACTGCCGCCTAAATAAGCACATGCAAACGATAGGACTGTGTGACACAAGGCAGTGCAGATTCTGCTTTGAAGCAGAGGAGACGCCTACACACATCCTTACCGATTGCCCTTGCCTCATGCGCAGTCGTAACTCCTTCCTGGGCAAACACATCATGTGCCCGGAGGAGATCAAATTTCTTGAGTTCAACAAAATCCTGCAATTCTTCGAGTTTGCAGGACTTGACCAAGAATTGTAGTAAGTGGCGATCACAATAGATCAGCGATGGTCGCAGTGATATAAGGGCTTTGACAGCCCGAAAGCCACTACCAGAATAATAATAATAATACAGTAGTACCCTTCGAATAATAACGCCTAGAAACGCAGTTCACGCGCAATGTCGTATCTATATCGTCGTCTAGTACCCATAGTACAAGCTTTGCTTAGTTTGGGACTAGGTTGATTTGTGTAAGATTGTCCGCAAATATTATTTATTTATTATTATTAATGGTGAGGCCACCAAAACTCAGCCATAAATGGCGTAGTACGCCGATCGGTGGAACAAAATTGGTGCGTTTGTGTGCGTATTGGCGCGTGTGAATACGAGTTGATCACAACTACATGAATCCATTTTATGCCTCACGCTTGGCGAGTCAGCCGTATGAAACTATCATTCTAGGCGTTATTATTCTAAGGTAGTACCCAACTGATATGGCGCGCGGATTAAGCAATAATAGTCTTTCGGTCAACGAATTAAGCGCTTTGACGCGCGCCATATTAGTTGGGTACTACTGTACATACCTACAAACTTAGTTACAGGTAAAGTTACTGTAAGGTTTGTAATAGATATAATAATTATGATATACACTCAAGAGCAAAAGTTTCGGGTCACCCTAAATTAAATAACCGCAATAGGTTTTTTTTTTTATTTTTCACTAGTCTTATTTACATAACATACTAGTCTTCGTAATACCCAAATGTATTAGCAATTTCCGAAATCCTATCATAAAGATATCAACATCCAAAAATGACGATTTTTGCGATATCTCGCTCCGTTAACGTTGTTTTTTTCATGGGTTTTTACGAGTCCGATGTAAACCTGGTAACGTGTTTCTTTTTTACTGTTATTTCTGCAGTTTAGATGTAAAATTTAATCAAGATCATGAAAGGATTAAAAAACTGTACAACATTTGGACTATTTTAGGAAATATGACGGTATTTCCCGAAACTTTTGCTCTTGAGTGTAGATAATAAGATATATTAAGTAAGTATAATAAGTTTACCGGAGGACCCTCAATCCCTTCGAAGCCTGATAAACCCTGTGAAAGAAACATAAGTTTAAACACTATTTATTTATTTGTAATTTTACTATCAATGCAACTTATGATTGCAATAAATATTTTTTATAACACATTTTACGAGTAATTTTACTCTATGATAGTAAAAGTAAATTGTTTACAAGTACCTCATCGCCTGGCAAGCCCTTTAAACCCTGTAAAAAACGCAATCACATATTAAATATGTATGAATAGAAATAAAAATAAACTTAAATATGTTTTTTTGCAATAGGGAACATTACTGCAATGTTCTGCCGCCAGAGTGCAGCACTAACACAATTAGTAAACAGTTTTTTTGACAACTTTGACAAGTCCTTCAAAGCTCTGGATCAAATAGTGAAGAAAATATTTCAATGAATAAAATGCATCAGTGCCGCGTAATTGGATGCAAGGATGAAGGGCATCATTCATTTCCGAAGGAAACGATGATATGAAAACTATGGGAAGCGGCAATACGTCGTAAAGCAAAAAAAAGCCCTCATCCACCTTTAAATTGCTATAGGATGCCATTTTAATATCACAGTACAGGTATTTTACACACGATTGATAATAAAACGATTGTAGTTTAACGCGTTTTCATCAATTATTCGTTATTGTTTGTTAGGTAAAAAAATATGACATTGTACGTCATGGCGGTTTGTTGGTGCCGGTTAATGTACGGCCCGATAATACGCGTCCATCTATCGTTATCTCTCTCTTTTTGTATAAGTTAAAAAGAGACATAGATATAGAGGATGCCAATTATTGGGCCGTACATTAACCGGCACCGGTTTGTTTACGGGTTGTGTTAGTGTCGCCCCCTGCGCAGAGCTTTGCGTCATGTTCCCTATTGATTCAGTTGCTTCTGTTGAAATACTAAATATATTTTTTATGTTCAAACGGTGTATACAACACTACAAAAACACTACAAAAAGTGTATTTATACTACAAACCACAATAATAAAGTAAATAAAAAAATGTTTAAACATCATTCACATCTCTAATTCTTTTGGCCCCGTTTTACAGTACCTACAAGGCGCAAAATGTACTCATTACCCTTTTGCCTCTGTTTCCCACAGCACCCTAAAAGGAAAAAAAAAACATTAATTTAAAATTATTTAATGTGCACGAAAATACAATATTTAATTACAGAATAATAACTAATTTCAGATTACCGGCAGGCCAATAACGCCCCGCAAACCAGGCGAACCCTGTAAATCAAACTTAATTTTAATATTTTGTAATTTTGAACAGTCACATTATGAAATTTGAACTGAAAATCAACCGTACTAAATTACAACTACTTTCACCATGAATAAAAAAAACGATTAATATGATAAACAAAAAACTACAACAATTAAAGGTTATTTTGTATAAAATTATAAGGATAGGTATATTTACATCATCTGACAACAGTACGAGACATGTGGCATCATTTATCCCTTAAAATTTTGACCAGAAGTGAATGATTTTTCAAACTTACAGCCAAGTTTAGGTGCGATAATTTTCTAATAAGAATCAGAAAATTTTCGCACTTAAACTTGGTCGAAAGTTTGAAAAAGAGCAAGAGTTCAGCACAACTTTCTCGACCTGCTGCCATGCATTTTATCGTGTTGTCATTGTATCGAAGTGGGCGTACGGACTATATGTATAGTTTCGATATTTTATTGACGAGTTTTCACGAAACGACACGATAGAAGGTTATATGCAGGATTATACTATTCTGTGATGCAGGGGAGTCACATTTCTCTGCAGATGACTGTACAGTCAAGTGCAAAAATATGAAGAGGGAACTTGCATCTTTTTATTTTATTACGAAAATCAAAAGTATCATCCAGCATTAAAACGACTGTAGCACTAAAACTTTCTTATGATTTACCTATTTTTCTGATGTTATATGCATTTGAAATCTGCACGCGCCGGCACCCCCGAAAACGCTCTATATTAAACTGGCTTATGCTATGACGTCACAACGTATATTCTCGGCGCGTTTACTATGGTGTAAGTCATTAATTTGCAATTGTCTTAACAACATTTGCGTTTAAGTCTATACTTGTCATACAAAATAACATTTCTAATCCAATATTCTGTGTAACTGTTATTTTATCGAAAAAATTTTTTTTCGTCATTTTAACGTGAGATAAAACGAATAGAATAATTTTTTTCCTTTCTTTTTCTTCTGTACGATATTTCTACGTATACCCGCATCAATTGAGTGCAAGTTATTCGAAATTGAAGTCCCATGCAAGTTCCTCATTGATTTCATCCTCTCATAAATATGTACCGAAACCTACAATCGTTGACATAAGGGCGATGGGACAGTCCAAGTGACTGTTTTCTGTACTTCATATTATTAAGTATAATGACAATTTTTTTTTTAAATAAAGTCTGACCAGAAATATATGATCATGCGCCATGTTGCGGAGTTTCATTAGAACTAATTTCTTACACTGGCAATAATTATAATGACAAGTTGTCACTGTTGTCAGCAATGATGTAGGTAATATAAAAAATAGGTAGATATATTGTCTATACGAAATTCGTTTCCATTGACGACGCATAATAATGGCAAGCAGTGCGACTTGACCAAGTTTTAGTGTGCCACTTTTGGACCGCTTATAACATACTAGCTGTTGCCCGCGACTTCGTCCGCGTAGAACATGTTATCGTTTAAATGATTGTTTAAGGAATGAATTTTTAAAAACATTGAAATTAGCTTTGTAGTCTTTTAGTAAACAGTCTATAACCGAAGTTACAGATCCCTTACTTTAAAAATGTCTTGCTCTCCATACAAACTTTGAACACACTTATAATCCCTTTTAGGGGATGAATTTCAAAAACGCTGTAATGAGTTTTGTAGTCTTTTAACAAACAGACTAAGATCGAAGTTACAAATCTCATACTTTATTATTTTCTTGCTCTGCAAGTCTGCATACAAACTTTGAACCCCCTATTAACGCTTTTCGGGGAAAAATTGAAAAGAAAACTCTTAGTTTTTTCTATTGTAATAAGTATTTTTTCTACAAACTATCAAGTCTCTAGCTCAAAAAAAGGGTTTCCCATACGAACCTTGCACCCCTTTTTAATCCCTTAAGGGGTGGAATTTTCCAAAACGCTGGCAGTACTTTTTTGTATTTTAATAAGTAATCTTTCTATAAAGTTTTAAGTTTCTACCTTACCAAAAGTTTCCCGCACACAAACATTGCACCTCTTTTTTCCCCTCTTAGGGGTGGAATTTTCCAAATCACTGAAAGTGATTTACGTATATTTGTATTCTAATAAATAATCTTTCAACACTATTTCAAGTCTCTAGCTCAAAAAAAAAAGTTTCCTCCATATAAACTCACCCCTTTTTATTCCCCTTAGGGGTCGAATTTTTCAAAACGCTGAAAGTACTTTATTTGTATTATAATAAGTAATATTTCAACAAAGTTTTAAGTCCCTCGCTAAAAAAATATTTTCTCCATACAAAACTTTGCAACCCCTAAAGGTCGAAGTTTCTAAACTGCTGAAAGTATTTAATTTAATTTTTAATTAATAAGCATTCTACAAAATTGTAAATCGGCTAAAAAGATGTTTCCTCCATACAAATGTTGCACCCACTTTTAACCCCCTTAAGGGTGGAATTTACTAAAAGGCCGAATATATTTTTTTTTGTATTTCAATAACTAATCGTTCTACAAACTTTTAAGCTCCTATCTCAAAAAAGAGTTTCCCCCATATAAAACTTGCAACCCTTTTTAACCCTCTTAGGGGTGGAATTTTCCAGAACGCTGAAAGTACTTTGTTTGTGCGTAATATTTCTACAAAGTTTTAAGTCTCTTGCTAAAAAAATAAAGTAGTAAGGGCAGAATTTTCCAAAACGCTGAAAGAACTTTATTTTTATTTTAATAAGAAATCTTTTTACAAACTTTAAAGCTTCTATCTCAAAAAAGAGTGTCCCTTATACAAACTTTGCTACCCTATTTTACCCCCTTAGGGGTGGAGTTTTCCAAAATGCTGAAAGCACTTTATTTGTATTCTAATAAGTAATCTTTTTACAAAGTTGAAAGTCTCTAGCTAAAAAAAAGTTTTCCCGATACAAACTTTGCACCCCTATTTTATCCCCTTAGGGGTGAAATTTTCCAAAACGCTGGAAGTATTTTATTTGTATTTTAATAACTAATCTTTCTACAAAGTTTTAAGTCTCTAGTTCAAAAAAAAAGGTTCCCCTATACAAATTTTGCACCCCTATTTTACCCCCTTAGGGGTAGAATTTTCAAAAATCTCTTCTTATTCCTAGCCGACGTTATAAAAACAACCTACTGTGCAAAAATCAACTCTCTAACCCCAGTAGTTTCGGCTGTGCGTTTATGAGTGAGTGAGTGAGTGTTCATTCATACATAGTCAGGACATAGGCATTTATACATGCTTCTGCCCGCGACTCCGTCCGCCTAGAACCCGTTTATATCGTAGCTAGATACAAACTTTTACCCTCCATTTCCCTTTTAGGGATTGAGTTCCGGGAAAAAAACTGTCCTATGTCTTTCCCCGAGACTCAAACTATCTCTATATCAAATTTTATCTTAACGGGTTCCATCCAAAGTTTAACCCCCCATTTCACCCCTTTAGGGGTGATTTCCGGAATTATAACTGTCCTATGTTTTATCCAAATCGGTGCAGCGGTTTAAGTAGCTCCATACAAATTTTCAACTTTCTTACATACAGATTTCCGGGATAAAACTACCCTACAATATGTCCTTTCCCAGGACTCAAATCGATACCAAATTGTATTCAAATAGGTTGCATCCGAATTTTCACTCCTAATTTTACCCCCTTAAGGGATGATTTCCGGGATCAAACTTATCATATGTCCTTCCCCGGGACTCAAACTATTTATATACCAAATTACATCCAAATCGGCGCAGCGGTTTAAAAAACTCGATACAAATGTTCACCTCCAATTTCATCCCTTTAGGGGTGGAATTCCGGGATAAAAACTACCCTATGTCCTTTCCCAGGACTCAAACTATCTCTATACCAAATTGTATTCAAATGGGTTTCATCCGAATTTTCACCCCCTTAGGGGATGATTTTCGGGATAAAAACTATCCTTTGTCCTTTCCCAGGATTTAAACTATCTCTGATACAAATTTCATCAAAATTGGTTACATCCAAATTTTCACCCCTTCATTTCACCCTCTTATTTTACCCCATTAGGGGATGATTTCCGGGATCAAACCTAGCCTATGTCCTTCCCCAGGATCAAACTATTTAAATACCAAATTTCATCCAAATCGGTGCAGCGGTTTAATAATAATAATAATAATAAAGCTCTGGCTTGCCTTCATTGGCCGTCCAGAGAGGAGTCGTCAGAGCTATATGCTCCAGGGGTGGAAGTGTTAAAGGGCATAACGCCGCGAGTAACTTCGGAGAAAGCGCAGCACCACCTCTCGACACCCCTGAGCCGCTCACCCGGTGTTGCTCCTGGCCGTCTGTACGACGACGCTTTCAGGGGCCCATCTAATGAGCGGCTAGTCACCGCCTGCCTCGATAACTTTGTGTATAACAATGTTATGGCAGGTGTCCGGACCTTTTTGCAATAGCCCAGTTTCATAATCCACCCAAATCTCATCACCATAGAACCTGTTCTCTATCCATATAACCCACAATAGTCCCAACGCCTGTTGGAACCGGTTCACGGGTATCTACCGATGTACCAGTGAATGGGTTCTAGCAGGTGTATTACATTACATTAAACTTCGTCTCCAAAGGGCCTCTACGTGTTGGATCTATATCCCCACGCACGCCTTCCAAAGGACCGGGCTTTGTCCCGTGAATTTAAACAGGAGATACATAATAATAAATAATAATAAATATTACGGGACAATATTACACAAATCAACCTAGGCCCACGGTAAGCTCAATAAGGCTTGTGTTGTGGGTACTAGGCGACGATATATATAATAGATAAATACATATAGATACTTATATACATATATAACATCCAATTTTATTTAAGTAGCTCCATACAAATTTTCACCCCCAATTTCATCCCCTTAGGGGTGGATTTCCGGGATAAAAACTACCCTTTGTCCTTTCTTAGAACTCAAGCTATCTCTATACCAAATTTTATTCAAATGGATTCCATCCGAATTTTCACCCCTCATTTCACCCCCTTAGGGGATAATTTCCGGGATAAAAACTATTCTATGTCCTTTCCTAGAATTTAAACTATCTCTAAACCAGATTTCATCAAAATTGGTTACCTCCAAATTTTCACCCCCTCATTTCACCCCCTTAGGGGATGATTTACGGGATCAAACCTATTCTATGTTCTTTCACGGGACTAAAACTATTTATATACTAAGTTTCATCCAAATCGGTGCAGCGGTTTAAGTAGCTCTACACAAATTTTCACCCATAATTTCATCCCCTTAGGGGTAGATTTCCGGAATAAAAACTAACATTTGTCCTTCCCCGGGACTCAAACTATCTCTCTACCAAATTTCATTTAAATCGGTTCAGCGGCTTAGGCGTGAAGAGGTAACAGACAGACAGACAGACAGACAGGCAGACACACTTTCGCATTTATAATATAAATATAAAAATATAAAAATAAAAATATAAATATAAATATATAATATATAAAATATATATTATTTATATATATATATATGGATATATGGATATGGATATGGATATGGATGGATGGATGGATATGGATGGATGGATCTACGTATATTATCACGCTGTTTCGTCGACTAAATAATAATTAGTTTTTAATTTTATAATTGTATGTATGTATGTTAGTCTTTAAGGTATTTGTTACTATGGGCCTTAGATGCCTGAAATAAATGGTTAATTATTGTTTATTATTATTATCATAATGTGGATGGACATATTTATTTATTATCTATTTTTACTGCGTTAAATAATACAATATTAACTCATACAATATCATAAAAAAGAAGAGGAATCTAGTGTTATTATTATTGGTTGTCAGTGTCATTGTGGCGGTTTACTTGAATAATAGTAAAGTCTTAAATATTAAATGAAAAAAAAAAATGCCCAAAACTATTCATAGTTGAGAGCGAAACATTGTAAATAATGTAAATAGTAAACTGATGGAAATAAATCGCTCGGGAAATGAAACTATTTCGCTAAACATTTCGACATTAACATTAGAGCTGACAGGTAAACAAATCAAGATATAATTATGGTGTGGTTATTATGAATTGGTTATTGTAGTGTTATGTTATACAAACGAAGCAAATAACCACACTAAAAGTTTGTGTTTGAAAAATACTTATTTATTTTGGGCTTCGGAGACGATCAATCTTAGTCACTGACAATGTACCAAGCGTAGGTACATAGGTTTTGGAATATTCCTAGTAACACCACACTTATATGATATGATACGACTAAATGAAATATAAATATATGCACTAATATTATAGTCATTAATATAAGAAATCAGTTAATAATATAATTAATATCCACGTGGAGAAGATCGTGATGAAAGTTGGCTCTGAAACCAGTGACACCTCTGACTCTGAAAGTGATTCCAACAATAAGTCCCTTTCTGGGTCTGAATTTAAAGCCACTTGCCCTGGTTTTGATTACGGTGAATAAAAATAAGTCAAAATAACGAGTTGCCAATTCACATTGTTCAGACTATACTGAACTGTTGCCATATAAATGAGAATAATAGCGCCCTCTTGAAAATTATCATATATTTCTGGTCAGGCTTTACAAAATACAAAAGGGACTATATTATATGTAACGTAAATCCCCAGTACAATTATGGAATAAAATAATTACTGAGCATATATTATATTAACTTTTGACCATAAATTACTATCTTATCTTATCTTACTTAATACATACCTTTTCACCTGTTCTGCCGGCTGGACCCTGTGAGAAAAAAAACAAGTCATCGTTAATTAAATAAAAAGGTCACTTACAATGTTCATTGAATAATTAACTCTATCGTCTTATTCAATAGATTCAAAATATTTAATGAACATGTTGTGGCGCTAATTTATTCTTGCAGAAAAGGCACGCGTCCGATCACACAATCGTATTGTTTCACTTGATTGGTATTGTTTTAAAGATAAGTAGATCAGCTCAGTTTAAATACTTTCAACTATACTTACCTTGTTTTGTTCATGAGCATGACAGAAAAAAACAAGGTATATTCCATGGACATAGGAAAACCTATGGACAGGGTGTATTTTTCAAATATCATTTGTTTAGACATAAAATTCTCATAAATAACTCTCTCTCTCTCTCTTTTTAACCAAGCACCATTTGGCTACCAAAAAAGAGATGGTAGTATAACAGTTAGAACCGAAAGTTGATGATCAAATGTCAAGTGTGACCTAAAATCGCCATTTTATGCGCCACGAAATGTCAGTTCCCGTCAGTTTAGTGGGTACTTCATATGTCAACGACTGATGTAAACATACCAAAATAATAAAATAACTATTAATTGAACATTATAAACTGCATAAAGCCCAAAGAGCACAATTAGTGGAATGTGGTGACCATGCCCAGGTGCTGCATAATCGGATGTGGCTTAAGAAAAGGCCCAAATCAGGAAAGTTTATCCTTGCACCGGTATGTAATGTATTTTTATTGAAATATTGGATAGTTTAAGCATTATCGAGAGCTGAGCATTTGCATTATGTTGTAATGAGTACACAGATTAAGATTAGGTATGTGTTGTAATAGGATATAGCTTTATTTTCGATATTTTTGTACTTAAAGTTACGTTAGAGTGGCAGTTAGGGTTGTTCTTGAAAATATCGATACTGAATGGCGATGACGTCATTCGCATCATCGAATTTTCTATTTCTATAACCAGTGAGATCTCGAGACAGTATCTTGCATTTAAAAAAACCTGAAAAACCGTCTGGGTTGTCAAAATTGGTAAAATTGTATAGTAGGCAGGTACTACCTTGGAACTAAACAGGCTTCATTGATCGCTAATATAGCTATTTATAAAGGTTATCAAGAAGCGATTGTGCTAAGCAAAAAAAGGGTGGAGGCAATTGGACCTTAAAATATAAGGCAAAATGTAAAAGAAATATACCTACATTTGCCCTCTACATTTTGGTCAGAAATGCTTCAACAAGACCCTAAATGTTATTAGACTACGAGATGGTGCACTGCCATCAAAATATATATTGGTATCTTGTCGTTTTTTTGAGTAGTTAACTTTGTATTTGTAGGGTATACTGACACTATACAATAATTTTACGTTTGTTTGCCTGCCTGTCAGTCTGTAGTGTAGGTATCACAGAAGCTGGAATAGAAATTATTAGAAATTTATTTAGATGAAGACACTGTTTGCTGCTTAGAAAAAATTACTGAGCCATTCTTTTTTTGCCCATGTTTGATGCCATAGAAAAAATGAAAAAAGAACGAAAATACATTTATTTAACGTCACACACACACAATGCTAGCAAATAATTATTTTTCTAGTAACTTAAATCATGGAATTCCGCTTAGTAATGCCTGATACAACAATTATTGTAAAAATACAGTGTCATTTAGATCATCTTAAATAATGTACCTACTTAATAACTTAATAATACTTAATTACAGGAAACCAGTACGTTCTGAGATCTGTCTACTCGTATATTATCGATAAACATGTTCCCTGTTTTATCGATAGCAGAACAGCACGACATCCGCCATGTTATGCGCCAATATGACAGTATACTTGGCACGCTCATTTTGTTGATACTTCACGTCCTTTAGTTTCTTTGGCCATTGGTATATTCCCGACGATAAATCTTGCCTACGTCACACTAATGTTGCCATTGACTGACATTATTCCATACAAACAAGGAGTTTTATTAATTAAAGTAATAAAGGAAATGCCAGGTAGTTTAACTATTTATTTGGGGCGTAAACTACGTCAAAATTGTATACAATTAGTAGTTTAGCGGAAATATTGATTGAAAGAACGTAAGTAGGTACTGCAATTTACTCGGATAATTTACTTTCACACAGTGGCAATACACTAACAGTCCGCCATTTTTAAGATGCTCAATACGCGGGCAGGTCACGGGAATTACATAGGTAGGTACCTTGTTTTCAAGATGCTCAACACGTGATCAGGTCACGGGAATGACATAGGTACCTTGTTATTAAGATGCTCAATGCGTGGGCAGGTGACGGGAATGACCTAGGTACCTTGTTTTCAAGATGCTCAATACGCGGGCAGGTCACGGGAATGACATTGGTACCTTGTTTTCAAGATGCTCAATACGCGGGCAGGTCACGGGAATGACATTGGTACCTTGTTTTTTTTCTGCCATGGTTTTTTTCATTTACAAGCGGGGTCCTCACTAAAACAAATTATAAGAATCTTGCACGAACCGGGCGCGAGCGTCCCGCGAAAGACAACCTCACAACCTCACAGCCTCACACCGAACAAAATTGTTCGCCTCGTACTCCTTAATATACAAGAACTATAATAGACATTTAATCAATAATATGCAATAGTTGTCAGTTAAATTCATTTCTTCCTAAACCACCTATATAGCAAGTACCTGGTCTCCATTATCTCCAATGCGACCCTGAAAAATAAAAGAACAATTAAAATAAGCACAGACAGAGGTATTGTAAAAATAAGAATTAATCATAATCATAATTTTTATAATTACCATCAGTCCGGGCTCGCCATCCATTCCTTGTATTCCCTGTAAATTATATTATTTTTAAAGTGGGTATAATAATGAATACTGATTTCATTTAAATATACAACACGCATTTTTTTAAGGTGGTTTATCCTTGTTTTACCGACAAACGTTGCACCGAATGTATGTTTCGTAGAATTTTAATTAAATCGAAAACATTTTTATTCAGAAACAGTAAACTTTTGAGGATTGTTATAAAACAAACCTAACCTAACTTCTACACACCTTCTAAGCTGTAGCTACCTAAAAAGTTATTGGATTCTGTGAAAAAAAAACAATAAAATTAAAATTATTCGAAACTATATGTTCAGTGAAACGTTTTTCAGTGAATTATTAAAATATCCAGTAAAAAAATAATTGTAAATAAGCTTGGTATTTTTAGTTAAGGCTGCGGAGGGTCGTTATGTTAGGCGACGCGTTACGTTAAATTATATTCATATTGTTCGTGGTAGGTACATATTACTTGTAGTAACTGGTGTGCCGACAGAAAGTTTCCTATATTGCGAAAATTTACTGCAATTTAACATAGGAAAATTTCGGAAATTTCTCTCATTTTTGTATGGGAATTGAAGCTTTCCATTTCCAACATAGAAATTCAGTACCTGAGAAGCATAAAACACTACTCTTATACACTATGTATACATAAGAGATACAGTTTTTTGCTGCTCAGGCAGTGAATGTTAAAATATATAGAACACTAGCTCCTTACAAATTTCTACCCAAACTCGTGCCCAAAACGTCAACTGCGGATCCAATCACAGCTACCCAAAATGTCAGCCTATTTTCAATTACCAAACACAAATGGATGCGATTGATTGCTATGATTAGCCGTCGTGCGTCACGTTGGACGACAGCCATGTGACAGTGGCAACGAAAACGTATAATTGTTGAATGGTTACATGCAACAAGAAGCAACTTAGTTATGGTCACGTTCGCGTGATATTTTTTGTGTAAGAAGTAGGGCTGAGTCGCCAGGGAAAATACCAAATTATTTATTTTTATTTAAAATATAATACATGTAGGCCACACGGTGGGTGAGCAGAGATACGCAAACATTGCTATCTATATTTTTATATATGGATATATTTCCAATTACAACATAAGTCTTCGTTTGTTTACGGAAAAAAATTCAGTACCGTGATTAGTAATGAGACCTAAATCTCAAGTTCCGCTAAATAAAGTTACTTTATTTAACTTTTGTCTTGATGACCAAGCATCGGAGTTTTTATCGCACGGTAAGACGTTAGCGAGCTATGGAGTCAACATTAGCAATAAAATTTACGAGTGGCGACTGCGAGTTTGTCCATATTTTCTGATGATCAAATATCCACTTGTGAATAATTGACACGCGTCTGGAATCGTCAGTGAATGACACATGGTACATACTATTCAATTTAATAATCGGTCAGTACATGACATTAGGTCTATCGCAGAATCGTATTTAAATGCATCAGTAGCTACTTACATCTTTGAAAGAGGAAATATAACCAAAACATTTATTTGCAATGAATGCACGATGAAATGTAAAATACAAAGAACATCCCTTTTTTGGCATGCCATTTCGAATCGTGTCGTTTCAAACGCACTGCTTCATTCCATATTTCGTTTCTAATTGGATGTGTTGGAAATCTAAAAACATTTTTTTTTCCTTTTCATGGACATGAAAATTAAGAAATCAGAATCAAGGCATCGATAAAAACTACAAAATATTGATAAGATATGCAATGGTTAAAAAAGAAACCAACTTATTAATAAAAGTAATGATGTCTGTTGGCATCACTGGCATAATACCATCCCTACACAAAATATGATCATAACAATAAAATCAAAATAATATGTTTATCGCTGTATTAACTTGTGAAAAGAGATTTTATTTTTTGGTGTGCTTTTTGTTGTGTCCGAACGACTCACACACCATTTTACGGCACAACAATGCATGTTTATTGAAACCGAACGTTTGGTTTATTTAACAGTTTGACACGGTGGCCATGTTCGAACTGAACGGCTGCCAGGCATCCTTTTTAATCCCCGCCTATAAGTGCATCCTTTTTGTGGGGCCACTTTTCGGCGCTAGTTAGACTTCTAGATATTTTCGTTCACTGTTCTCAGGTACGTAAATTTCCTTAATTCCTTGTGAAACTTTTTAGAAATTTCCGAGGATAAGATATTTCCAACTTTATGGAAACTTTCCGCAATTTGCACATCACTACTTGTAGTATGACTACACGCCTTTATTTATAACGACGCCATTTCGTAGTCTAGATAAAATAATTTACTTTAAAACAAAGTTTAAACCGACTTCAATTCAGTACTTTGCCAAGCCACATTTCAATTTTCACATTTCCTTTCCAATTTACCACATGAACTGCTTAACGAGAGCAAATGCGTTGATTATTACAGAAAAAACCCAAGTCGCTATATGTGGGCTGGTAATATTTGATAAAATATTAATTTTTTTGTATAATTACATAATATCCAGGGGCACCCTCCAAACCCTGTAACATAAAAAAACAACATTAAAGAACTTATTGAAAGTGAATCTGAGGAAAGTAAATATTTTGAAAGGTTTTATAAACACCTTATCACCCATTGCCCCACCATCTCCGACTCCGCCCTGTAAGACAAATATAGGTTAGAATAGAATAGAATGGCATATTAAAAAGCCGGTGACCGCAGAGCTGGCAGCTTCCTTGCTCAATGCATTCAGCATCAGTATTCCGATGCAGCGGAGAAATGCTGCCAGCATCTTCGGCACCATACCGCTGGGGGACCCCTATTTATAAAATAAATAATTTCTTTATTCTAGTTTTAAATCGGTATTTAATTTTTGACAATTTATACTTATTTTATTAACGTTGTATTAACCTCCTGTGGGGTCCTCCTCCTTCAAAATGTGTTAAAAATAAATAGCAACATTTGAGGACCCTAAGGAATGTATAAATATAATATAATTGATAATTCATTATTTTTTTATGTAGTATAGTAGGTGAACCTATATGAACGTACGTACGTACGTTGGTGTGTTGACGTGGTATTATTCTCCTGTACACAGGCAATTATGGCGTGCGTACGCCATAATTGCCTGTGTACAGGAGAATAATACCACGTCAACACACCAACCCAGCGTATCCTCAAGTGAATAAAGGGTCGGCAACGCGCTTGTGATTCTTCTGGAGTCACAAGTGTCCATAGGCTACGGTACCAGCTTAACATCAGGCAGGACGTAAGCTTGTTTGCCACAGTCGTTGTATAAAAAAAAAGTATTTAGACAGGCGAACCAAAGGGACTATCTATATACTCAGTGACAGTCAAGCGGCCCTTAAAGCGCTTACGGCGCCGAAAGTGGATTCTAGACTAGTTTACAATGGCGTCCAAGCACTAAACAAGCTTGAAAAGCACAATAAGGTGCAACTAGTTTGGATACCAGGGCACAAGGGCTTCATCGGCAACGAAAGAGCAGATGAGCTTGCAAGAGGGGGCTCTACAAATCACTTTGTAGGTCCAGAACCATTTGTGGGACTCTCGCAGGGAACCATAATATCGGCCTTTAAAGCCTACGCCAAAACCAAACTCCAACACCAACACGAGTTGGAGGAATGAGGCTGTCTTAACACACTCTAACCTCTTCATAGAATGAATGGACTCGGGCTGGGAAATTCAGTAGGAAGCAAGTCAGAATTATATCTGGGATGTTCACAGGTCACTTTTGGGGTCGAGGATCTCTTAGCCAAGATGGGACTATCGGATAGTTTTGACTGTAGAATGTGTGGCGAGGAGGATGAAAATATGGAACACTTATTGTGTGAATGTCATGCCCTTGCCAGACAAAGAATGAATTACTTTGGTAACGGCTACCCGCAACCAAAGGAATTCAAGGTGCTCCCGGTGAACTGCATCATCCGTTTTGTGGAAATGATAAAGCAAGCCTGGGAGCAGGCATAAAGGAGAGGGCAAATGCACAAAAGATCCCACTGGGTCGAAGTGTTACATAATGTAGGTACCTATAATTATTATTATTATGACACTATTTATTTGTATATATGTAGATCCATTAGACCTTATTCCAGTCAGTAACGTCAAATAATGAACTGAGTTACTGATCTGACATTTGATCTAGCACATCTTTATAAAACCGGGCCTTAATGTTTCATATTCTCGTTACCTTTTTGTGTGGATTTAAATTTAAGGCGATTAATAATGAGTGGTCTGTGAGCTATAGAAATCAAGACCTTGTCTTTTTTTTCGTATTTTTTGTAGCTTAGAAAAATTGAGTCGACAAAAAAAACTGTATAATTCATGAACCTCCTCACAACGTTTCACGTGAATCGGTTGAGAAATGCGACCTAGAGGAGAACGGCCGGGCAGACGCCGGACACCGGACGCCGGCCGGACAGACAAACGATTTGTGGCCCAAGCTGCGGCGCTACTACGAACTTCGAATCTCGAACTTCGTATATCTCCGTCTCTGTCGCTCGAGCACCATAAACCATAAGTGCGATAGAGACGGAGATATACGAAGTTCGAGATTCGAAATTCTGAGGCATAGAACTTCGTTCACTTCGCTCGCTCGTTCGATGGTCCGAATCTTTTTAGGCCGACCTCACTTATCTTTGTGTCTAGTAAACAATGCGATTGTCATTCATTGTTGAGTGGCAAGCAAAGCGATTGTCGTTTATTATTAAGTGTGACCGCTTAAAGGCCGAAAAGCACCGAAAGCGGTGGCGGTGCGGCGCGGTGCGGTGCGGAGGCGGTACCGGTTGTAATGTTCGAGCTAATATGAAAGGGTCCGCACAGAATACCGCGGCGGGACGCGGCGCGGCGCGACATTCTGTGCGGACCTTGTCATATTAGCCCGAACATTACAACCGGTACCGCCTCCGCACCGCACCGCGCCGCCACCGCCAGGGATTGTAACCGGTTATTTTTTGTATGGGAACTGTAACCGGTTTTTTTCGTTCTTTGTTAATTATTTCATTTTCTAATCGGGCAATCTAATAATACGCACTCGTACCCCAACACACAACTGAGTCCTACATATGAAGCATAAAATAGTTTGAGATATGTGGTTATTCCGAGGTTTTTGCAAAAAACCGGTTACAATCCCTGGCCACCGCTATATGTGCGTTTCGACCTTTAGAGTCCGCAGTAAGCTCGGCCGAATTTCACCTTCCCATACAAACAGAGTTTCGTTCTCAATTTAAAACTACGTGTTGGATTGTAACGAAACTTTGCTTACCTATACAATGACATGAGGTTTATCTAGGTCTGTAATTAGTTTATATGGCTCCAGTTTATAAAACAAACGAAATACAGCAAAAACTAGTTTTTTATGAAAAACTTAAATTTGCTGTGTATTTTTTTTACTATGGTATCTGAAGCTACATAAACTAATTACCGATCTGGATTGTACTTAACTTATTCTAAGTACAAAGTTTCAGAGGAAACTGGCTAGTCGTTTTTAAATGAGAGCGTAACTACGTTTGTATGGAGAATCGAACTTACTGCGGACTCTTAAAACTGCTTACTGTAGAATAAACGTAAACATCAACACTTTTTCAACCAAAAAGCGGATTTATGACTAAGAAAGTTCCACATTAAAAATAATACTTGGTCGCTATTCGAGTAATGTATTGTGTGTGGCACGTGGCTATTGTGGCTTTGTTGGGCCGATGGGTCTTAAGATAAGATCCAGTCTAGTAAAATAATCCGCACTATATGTACATGTACCTCGGTACCTATTTCTAAAATTACATACCTTAGAACCACGCAAGCCCGGTAGACCCTGTATAGCAGAAAAAAACATTAACATTCTGCAAAATATTGGCTACTTACGAGTACATAATATTAATTTGGAGACCCTAGATATGATCATGCTAGGTAGGTATGCCTATGCTTGAGATTATTGATATGATCATGCTAGGTAGGTATGCATTTGCTTGAGATTAGTGATATGATCGTGCTAGGTAGGTATGCCTATGCTTGAGATTATTGATATGATCATGCTAGGTAGGTATGCCTATGCTTGAGATTAGTGATATTATGATCATGCTAGGTAGGTATGACTATGCTTGAGATTATTGATATGATCATGCTAGGTAGGTATGCCTATGCTTGAGATTATTGATATGATCATGCTAGGTAGGTATGCCTATGCTTGAGATTATTGATATGATCATGCTAGGTAAATATGCAAGTACCGAAACCTTAATCCCTGACATAAGAGCGATGGTATATAATTATGAGCAAGTTGTATGTACCCATATTTTTACACTTGACTGTACATAAGGATTCGAACCCACGAACGTTGTGTCACAACCGCATGCTCGAACCACTAGGCTAGCGTAAATTCCGTCCAAGGAGTAGATAAAAATTATGGTACAAAAGTTTATTTACATTTCTGCCTCATTATATTGACCTCGAATATTCGGATTCCTTACTGCGTATGCGTTTCTTCAATCTCTATTGTTGTTTGGCGACCGGTTAGCCTAGTGAGTAGTGACGCTGCCTACGAAGCTGAAAGTCCTGGTTTCGAATGCTGGTAAGGGCAAATATTTGTGTGATAACATGAATAACTATTTGTTTCTGCACTGCATTTATCTTTGTGTCTAACGCATCTCTTAGGTTAATACGTTAGTTTTAGTTTATCTAAAAAAAAAAAAAAAAAAATTTTAAATTTAAACTGTTTATTGCATTAATTTAATTGTTACAAGTATGTCTACTAATTGCTTAGCGCAATCTCAATTTTTTGAGATTATTTGCTAAGCTTAGCTAATATCTATCACATTTCTAAGTTTAATCTATATAACTTAACTTATTTATATAATATAAGTGTTCGCATAACGGTATTTATTTATTTATTTTCTATTATTTTACTTATCACACATGATCTTCTTCAGGGTACATTTGATCTTCTGTGGTTTATTCTCTATAATATCTATAACCTCACTGGGTAAACTATTTAGGATATGCGGTAAGTGACTGGACCATACTCTTTGTCCATATATGTTAGTACTTTTCTGATCTCGGATCCACGGAAAATCAGCGTCGTTGCTCTCACTCATGCTGAGTGGACTCCTTTTTTGAAGCAACACTAGATTCCTTTTGTAGATTTAAGCCTTATGTGATGTATATCCTGTTGTTATTCCAAAATAAATGTATTCTTTTCTTTTCTATTGTAGCAAACTAGCAAAGATTGCGGCCGTCAAGCGGCGGTCGTGGGTTCGAATCCCGGCTCGTACCAATGAGTTTTTCAGAACTTATGTAGTAAAGTAAAGGAAAACATCGCGAGGAAACCGGTATAATCCCAGTAAGGTCTAGTTTTCCCTCTGGCTTGGAAGGTCAGAGATATGGCAGTCGCTTTCGTAAAACTAGTGCCTATGCCAAATCTTGGGATAAGATGTCAAAGCGGACCCCGGGCTCCTTTAGGGCACAACGTGGAATAACGCTAGGAAGATGATTCTATTGTAGCAAAGAGTTGACATATTTATGGCGTATGTAATGGCATTATTGTATATAGAGCTCCCAAAAGGCAAACAAACTGAGTTACCTTATGAAAATATAAATACTTATCATGGTAGTATGTTATATGGTAAACTCACTCCAAATCCCTGTGGTCCAGGTTCTCCCTGTAATACATAACATTAACTAAAAAATACTGTTAACATTATTTTGTTAACTGAACAAAACTACACTCCAATCGATACCTTAGACGTTTTGCAGGATTTTTAAAACATCAGAAAATGCTAGAGTGATTATTTTTGGTTTCATAATATTTTATGACCCGGCTGTTTAGTTTGGAGAGAGGTTATGGCACAGCAGAATGTTATCGCGCTTTTATTTGGAGCAGCTCAACTGGGGAATTCTCTCCACCTTCTGTACCTTATTCCTTTTAAGGCTAAAATGTATACATATATTTGATGTCGACTGAACAACAGATGCACATGTACCATTGAGGCGCACTCACTAAATAGTCCGTATATTGCTGACATTCTTGCTTGTACAAAAACTAACTGTTTATTTTGAGACTTCGATTGAACGACCAATGATTTGTAAAATTACCTTATCTCCCATCACCCCGGTCCCAGGAAAACCCTGTAAACAAAAATAAAGCAAATTACGTTACTTTTTAAAATATAGGAATTAGTACACCAAGCACTTCATTGATAGCTTTAAATCATTTATTTTGTATTCTACTATCTTCTTCTTCTTCTTGTTGTGCCATATCCTCAGCGGATGTCAGCGACCATCTTCCGGAACTTGTTTCTATCTTGTGCCAGTCTGCAAAGACTGGCAGTGTCATTAATGTTAGACCAGCTTTTAATGTTATCTACCCAGGTTAGCTTTCTCCTTCCTCTGCTTCTTTTACCGTCGATTTTCCCTTCCAAGATGTTACGGATTATATTATATTTTTCGTGTCTATAGATATGACCAAAATATGACGTATTCCTTTTCTTGGAATAAGATGTTACCGTCTATGTTACCGTCAGATTATTTCGTGTGGTAAATTATTTCGATATATTTATTATATTTAGTTACGGCACGACAGTTTCTTCCTAAACATCCTGGAGGGTAAAATTGAAGGCAAGAGAGTCAGAGGAAGGCCTAGGCTAACACATTTTAGCCAAATAAAAGATAAAGCTGATGTCGAGTCATATGAGGAAGTCAAGAGGCTGGCAATGGACAGAGAAAAGTGACGGTTACTCCACCGACAAGAGCAAGGCTCTTAAGTAATAATGATGATGATTATATTTAGTTAAGTCCAAGCCAGATTATTAATTCTTATCACAGTCAGTTTACTCGTATACTTTTATTCGTGAGGTCGGTCGCGGCAATCCACTGAACGCGGGTGGCTGAGGGCCGGTCACTTTGGCACTCTTTGGGGGAAGCCTATGTCCAACAGTGGACGTCTTTCGGTTGATATGATGATGATGAATTGATGATATATATTTTTCGTGAGCTAATAACCTGGTCCTTGGGCGACCGAGCTCTGCTCGGGTGAAAAAAGAGAAAATACGGAGAAAACGAATTTTCTCACACATGAGACCCCTATATTCCAAATATATATATATAAACTTTAAAACTTTACTTTTAAGGATATGAGGTCTGCAATAAAGAGTGTTTGTATTTATATATAAATATATATATAAGAAAAGTGTAACCTCTTTCCTTAATTTATTTTTAAGTTGATAGCTGACATCTGACAGCTGTGACTATGACATTGTAGTGAATGGATATTATTTAATTTACGTGTGATTTTTAAGTTGAAAGACCTGAAATTAAGGGCTTTAAATGTTGTTCTTTATTCTTTACAGGTAAGTGAATTATTTGTTTTCGTATAGTATAATTACTATTGGTTTAAAAACTGTAAATAATAAATAAACTCTTATTCTTTACAGAAACACAATTTCGTCTTTAATTCAATTTTGATATCATTGAAGAGTATGTTATCATTATAAAACAACATTTTCTGCACATATTTCACAAAACATGGAAAAGTTGAGGTTTGATTTTGTTGTAAAATCAACGGCAGATGGAAAATCAAACATCATATGTATAAGCTCAATAGCTACTCCCACTGGTCAGATTTTTGGAATACCATCCGATTATCAACCTGCAAGCCTACATGGAGTAATTACGAAAACTTCCAATTATGCTAGGGTAAAAAAATCATTGACTAAAAGACTTCAGACAAGGAAAATATGGATAAATTTGACCGACGAAATATCAAAGACATATTTGGATGAGGAACAAAACTTACAGTTTCATGATTTATACCTAGAGGAAATAGTGGAACAAACAAATAGTGCTGAACCTACCTGGTAACTCGAATCAAACGTTAGAAAAAATGTTAGAGAAATTACTTGAAGAAAAACACCAAAAGTCAGAAAATCAAAATTTAGGGAAAATTGCAAAAGATTTCATGATTGGGAAGTTTACTGCCAGAAACTCTAATGCTTACCAGTGGATTCAGGATTTTAATAAGGAATGCGAACGTTTCCAAATAACCGAAGATAAAAA
Organism: Epinotia brunnichana; assembly: GCA_963854355.1. Classification (NCBI taxonomy): domain Eukaryota; kingdom Metazoa; phylum Arthropoda; class Insecta; order Lepidoptera; family Tortricidae; genus Epinotia; species Epinotia brunnichana. The sequence continues at coordinate 5,116,676 of OY977945.1, read as the reverse complement.
GAAAATTGAAATTTTAAGAAATTTCTTGGAAAACTGTAGTGTGGATTGGTACAGCTGTATGCTTATGAAACTTACAGTGGAATCAGAATGGAGCAAATGGGAGAGGAATTTTTGTGAGACGTTTGCAAACAAAGGATGGTCCACCACGAGATTTGCTCTTGGTTTTAAATATCAGGCGGTCTCCTTACTCGAATATGCTTTAAAAAAAGAAAAAATATGACTGGAAATCAGAAAATCTATTGATACTGGAACACTTATAGATCTTATAGCATTCGGCCTACCTAATTATGTGGCAGATAAGATTGATAGGGAAAAATTGCAGCAAACAGAAGATCTCTACAACGAACTAGGAAAATGGGAACATCTCGTTGGGAAGAACACATACGAAAAAAATAATTTTACTAATTCTGACGAAACAAAAAAAATCGAAGAAAAGAAACCATGCCAAATCTGTGTAAACGAGAAAAAAGGGAAACGTTACCATCCAGAAGAAAACTGCTGGTTTAAAGAGAAAAATCCAAGAGCGGTTGTGAAAACTGTAAATAACTCTGAATTGGAAATTGAACTTAATGAGAATAATCCAAAAAACTAGAGGTGCCACCATTAATAAAAATAGAGTTACTACTCAATGACACTCTAAAAGTTTCTGCAATTTACGATTCTGGTTCAAATATTTCATTAATTAATGCTAAATTATTAAAAATACAACAAAAAGAAGAGACAATTGACACACAAGTAGTAAACTTGAAGACTATTAATGGTGAGAAGAAAAAAAAAGGAATGTTACCAACACTTAAAGTCAAAATATACGATATTGAAGAAAATATTGATGTTTTTGTGGTGGATAAAGAGAACTTTAACTACGACTTTCTAATTGGATTGGATTGTATAAAAAAAAATCAAATTAATACAAAATGAAGAATTAAAGATAATACAAATAATCAATCCAAAAGAAAACAAAATAACCACAAATGAAGAGGATGTGAAAAATAAAGAAGACTCAAATCTAACAATTGTCGAAATTCCTAATGTACTAGGTGACAAAAATGAAAAGGGATCTTATCTATACTCTGAAGTATTAAAAAAAGACCCTAAACACATAAACAAATGTGAAATAAACTTTAATGAACATGTTAATTCAGATGAATTCGAAATCTCAGTAAATCACCTAGATTTATATGAACAATCAGAAATTGATAAGTTGATTGATAAATACAAATCAGTTTTTGCTAAGGATAAATATGACGTCGGTACAGTACGAGATTATGAAGCTCATATTGACCTGATGGTAGATAAATACTGTTACAAACGCCCGTACAGATGCACAGCTGAAGATATAAGGGAAATAGAAAATCAAATATCGAAACTATTGCAAAATAAAATGATTGAGGAATCTAACAGTCCATTTGCTGCTCCTGTAACTCTAGCATATAAAAAAGAAGACGATAAAAAAACAAGGTTATGTATAGATTTCAGAGATTTGAACGAAATTGTCGTCCCGCAATCACAGCCTTTCCCATTGATCGAAGACTTGATGATAAAAACTGTAAACTGTAAATATTTTTCTACTTTTGACATAAACTCAGCATTTTGGTCCATTCCTTTGAAAATCCAAGATAGTCACAAAAGTGCATTTGTAACACAAGAAGGCCATTTCCAGTGGACGTGCCTCCCATTTGGATTAAGAACTGCTCCGGCAATTTACCAAAGGATATTGAGCAATGTAATAAGAAAACACGAACTCTCTAGTTTTGCAGTAAATTTTATTGACGATATTTTAATTCTTTCCAAGAATTTTGAAGATCATAAACTACATATATCAAGACTACTAGAGGTAATCCTAAAAGAAGGGCTTAGACTGAAATTTTCGAAATGTACTTTTGCAAGTAATAGTGCAAAATATTTGGGGCACAGAAAATAATTCAGTAAGACCTCTGAAAGATTATTTAACCGCTGTGAAAAACTTCCCAGTTCCAGAAACAAGAGAAAATATACGTCAGTTTTTAGGGAAAATACATTTTCATCATAAGTTCATACCACACAATGCAATTATCCTAGACCCATTACACAATTTACTAAGGAAAGATGTGAAGTTCGCATGGTCTGCAGAATGCCAGAAATCATTTGATAAGATAAAAACATTGTTATGTTCAGAACCAATTCTGAAAATCTTTGATCCTGATCTACCAATTACTATTTATACGGATGCTAGTATAAAAGGAGTAGGAGCGGTATTAAAACAAGAAGATGAAAAATGAAAATGAAAATGAAAATGAAAATGTTTTATTTCATAGATTGCTAGGTTACATTGAAAATAAGGTTGGGTCTTCCTAGTAGGTAAAAAATACCTGTGTCAGGAAGACCCGCTCCTCCATAAAAAAGCAGTTAATGTTAATTTCTTATATGTAGGTAAATATTTATAACATAAAATAAAAACAAAGACGAATTAGGTATCACAGGCATAGTGTCGTGACCCTAAAGTTGAGTGTGTGTGTGTGTGTGTGTGTGTGTGTGCGTGTGTGTGTGTGTGTGTGTGTGTGTGTGTGTGTGTGTGTGTGTGTGTGTGTGTGTGTGTGTGTGTGTGAAGAAGATGAAGATGGAAACAGCAAACCGGTTGCTTATTTTTCAAAAAAATTATCTGAACATCAGAAAAAGAAGAAAAAAAAATATTTAGAATGCCTGGCAATAAAAGAAGCTGTAAAATATTGGCAGCATTGGCTTATGGGAAAACAATTTGTTGTGTACTCGGATCATAAACCATTAGAAAATATGAATATAAAAGCTAGAACTGACGAGGAATTGGGCGATTTAATGTACTATTTATCCCTATATAAGTAATAAAAAATGACCAACAAACAAATCAAAATCTAAAAAATGACAAATTGAAACTTATATTTGAAAATGAAATTTACTATAAGAAGGATAAAAAAAGAAGTAAAATCATATTATCAGAAGAGCTTAGTAAAACTATTATAAAAGATGTCCACGATACTTACTGCCATCTTGGAAAAACCCAACTGACTACTAAAATATCACCATTCCACACAGCAAAGAATATCATAGCGAATATTAAACAAATTTGTGATGAATGCGAAACTTGTATTAAAAACAAGTCAAGGAGAAAACCAAAATATGCCTTAATGTCACATTTGGGTCCAGCAACAAGACCTTTTGAAATTGTGTCTATTGATACCATTGGAGGCTTTGGAGGATCACGGTCAACCAAAAAATACTTACATCTTCTGGTCGATCATTTGAGATCCTAGAAGATCCATTCCCGTTATATCTAAATCATACAAAAACCGTGTCCTGTTATATCCTTATCACAGAAGATCAGATTCTCGTCATATTCAAATCCTGAAAATCCATTTCATAAAATATCCAAATCCTAGAATACCCGCTTCCGGCTTTGCATAAAACTAATGTTATAAGAATGTGGCCGTTTTAAGAAATGGGTATTTTAGGATAGGGATATTTAAAAAAGTTACGTTATTGGAAATTTATATTATGTTGTAACGAATGTTTTAGGAAATTTACTTTATGTTAAAACTGACGTTTTCGGAATTGGATGTCCTGGGAAAATTACGTTTTTAACCCAAACGGACGTTTCGGGAAGTTTATTTTATACAGGAACGGGCGTTTTCGGAAATGAAAGTTCTGGGAAAATTATGTATTAAGAGTGCTCTTCAAAAAAGCGCTCGCTCAGAATTCGGTATTTTGACACGCGTAGTGCGTTTGTGTGTGTAAATACTACTACCACCCACACAAACGTACCTAACCCCCACATGCACAGCGAGATCGCACCAGCCGCGGGTGCCGTCCCTTTCTAGCTATATGTAAGTGCGATCGGGATAGAACTAACCGCGGAGCTTGCCGATGCAAATAGCTGTATAGCGCACCGTTGGAATTCACTCCGTGACCGATATTGATACTTGCACTAAAAAGTGGTAAGTATTACTTCGCTAACATGATGTTCTAGAACATCATGTTAGCGAAGTTAGATAACTTGAATAAAGTAAGTATTTGATTTTTGAGCACAAGTTTTCTATTTGTATTAAAATACTATGATATGACAAAGTATATTTAGTTTCGTTTTTTTAGTATAAAATAAACTAACGAGTTTTAAAGTTGTCAGTAATAAGAATAATAATTTGTTTTACGGATATTAATAGTTTGCATATTATCTGAGTCTTATTTATATATAGTAATGTAATGAAATTATACCAGTAGACCCACTACTAGGAAATTACTGGGTACTTACGTATTCATTTCTTGAAGAATTTTTTTTTTGTTATGTACAGTAAAAAAAAACGGCCCTTTATAAAAATTGCTATGTCCGTTTCTTACCAAAGGAACTGAAAATTATAAATTATACAAACACAGCTTTTTATCTAGAATACAATTAATTAATGCGTGATTTTATTCAAAAGCCTAAAACCTCAGATGATAAAAATGAATAGATATGAAACGGGGGCTTGGCGCGTGTCGGTGCGACATGGCCAAATGGGCATGTCACTGCCCACCGCATGTTTCTGAATCTGGTGAATCTGAAATGTTTTTTTACATTTACTCAAAATGCCGAATTGTAGCGTGGTTACATGCAAAAGAAGGAATGAAACTAAAACCTACATGAATGGTGGAGTCACGCACCACATGTGAGTATTAGTATTTTCACTTAAGTCAGTAAAAACTAATATTTTAATAAATAAACGCAACGCCGCATCATTTCTCGGGATCGAACTAACACATCGAACGAAAAAGCATATTTTTGTTCTATGCGTTGTACATTGAACGTTCAATACAGTAAACCACGGCGCAATGTATTAAACCACTATGGATATGGACGATGCTTGAATTTTTTAGTGGTACGGCCGCTGCTTGGCGTCGCAAACTAGGGCGGTGCCAAAGTGCAGTTACAATTTACGCGTAATCGATAAAATAGAAGGACGATATCATACTAGTTATTTTATTTCGACTACTTTCGCTGTTTTATTTTAATTAATTACTTGTTTTGGTTGGGTGCCTATCTTAAAGGTAACTAATAACATACTAATAAGATTAAAAGGCACAAAATGTTTACGGTACCTACTAATAAGATTTTCACTAAGTTGCAGTATGAACGGTAAATAGACATATTAAAATTGTATATACAAGTATATAATTTAGTTGCAAATGGCTTCAGAACAACTTAAAATGTGATATTATTACCAATAATTTATTTTAAATGAGTATTTTTTACTTTCATTTGAAATGTGATAATTGAAGAAGAAATCTCGGTTTCTTATTACAGTTTTCCAAAGAATTCGAGTAGGTACTAAAAAAATGGATAGATGCTACTGGCAGAGGTCCTAACTGGTTTCCTGTACAGAGAAGAGTTAATGTGTTCGTAACATTTTCAAGAAAAATGTTTCCAACCACTTTATAAGAGCCGTACACTTTTCGAATATTTGACACCTCGCTTGCTTGAAACCTTGGTGTAAAATGTATGGTAACACATCTTCGCACATCTTTGGTGGTTACTCGCCCTTAGCCTTAAATCTCGTAATATGAGTAATGGACATATTATTTCGCGCCAAAATGCGAGTCGGATCGGCCTGGTACCTACAGGTCAAAAATATCGATGTGACCAGAGTTTTAAATGTATGTGAACACGAACTTATAAAAAGCCGTTTATGTTACTCTGTAGGTATTCGTCAATATTTTTTACTTTTGCGATTTATGGTAAGTTAACAACCCGTGTTATTTAAACTTGTAGCTAAAAGTTTAAATACGACCACATAAACTTACCATGTTGTTGAAGTTGTTACCCATCAATATCATAACATAATATTAATTTTAATATCAATGTCGATAAAACATAATTTTAACGTTTGTCGCCCCCCTAGTGTAGTGCGTTTAAGCCAATCACAGCCCTTGTTTGCATGTTGCCGTAGACTCACTGGCAACGCCCGAGTCTTTGTTTTTACACGGTTCAATGTGTGTGCCTGTGGGCGCTGCGGTGGGAGAAAACTGGGGACATCGGTTTTGGTTGAAATTAAGCAGTACGGCACTTCTCCCTTTTTTATGTTCTGAGCCTAAAACCTATGTCACTTATTAGGATTCCGTACTCAAAGACTAAAACGGGACCCTGTTACTAAGACTCCGCTGTCCGTCTGTCTGTCTGAATGCCTGTCTGTCCTTCTGTCACCAGGCTGTATCTCATGAACCGTGATAGATAGAGATTTTCACAGATGATGTATTTCTGTTGTCGCTATTTATCACAAAAAATACTAAAAAACAGAATACATCTTTTTATTTTTATTTTAGTTTTTATTTGTTTCTTTTTCTTTTACAATCTTACACAAATCGACCTTGCCCCAAACTAAGCAAAGCTTGTACTATGGGTACTAGACGACGATAAACATACTTATATAGATAAATAAATACTTAAATACATAGAAAACATCCATGACTCAGGAACAAATATTTGTGGTCATCACACAAATAAATGCCCTTACCGGGATTCGAACCCGGGACCTCCAGCTTCGTAGGCAGAGTCACTTACCAAGTTACTAACTAGGCTACAGGGGGCTCCTATACAACAAACGTGATTTTAGATATATATATTTTGCCGTTTTTAGATATAGATAATGGTACGGAACCCTTCGTGCGCGAGTCCGACTCGCACTTGGCCGGTTTTTTTAACATTTATTTCGAAATAAAGAGTGATACTCGGAAATGTCGAAGGGAAGGTCAATCGTCGAATCCGACTCGGCTGGGCAGCATTCGGGAAGCTACGGCACATCTTTTCGTCCAATATTCCGCAGTGTCTCAAGACGAGAGTCTTTGACCAGTGTGTGTTGCCAGTGATGACATATGGCACGGAAACGTGGTCGCTTACTATAGGCCTCATAAGAAGGCTCAAAGTCACTCAAAGGACAATGGAGAGGGCTATGCTGGGAGTTTCTCTGCGCGATCGCATCACAAATGAGGCTATCCGCAGCAGAACCAAGGTAACCGATATATCCCTCCGAATTGCTAAACTTAAGTGGCAGTGGGCGGGGCACATTGCACGTAGAACCGATGGCCGTTGGGGTGGAAAGGTTCTGGAGTGGCAACCACGTACCGGAAGGCGCAGCGTGGGTAGGCCCCCCGCAAGGTGGACTGATGACCTGGTAAAGGTCGCGGGAGTCCGCTGGATGCGGGTGGCGCAGGAACGGCCATTGTGGCACTCTTTGGGGGAGGCCTATGTCCAGCAGTGGACGTCTTTCGGCTGATATGATGATGATGATGATGATGACTCGGAAATGTAATAAAACCACGTAAAAATCTCCCTTTCCAGTGTAAACCCCCGGTGTGTGTTATTATTATATATAAACGTAAATAATAACTAAATGCAAGTTAGGATCGTGCTGTACTTAACAAACGCCATATAAGCTTGTTTTCTAAAAAAAAAATTATCCATCTTGTTATTTTCAATAACCCTGCATATTATGTCGCTGGTTCGTGGGTACTTGTACAGACAAATCACACAAACCCAAACAAGATAGGTCTATCTATTTTAGTTTAGGAGTTCCCATGACCACCTTCCATCATCAGATCCTGGAAATCATCCATCACCAAAGTGTTTACCAAGACAAAACAGATGAGCCCAAACTAGATGGGTTTATCTAGTTTAGTTTAGGAGTTCCATGACCACCTTATAGCTCCATCATCAGACTCTGGAAATCATCCAGCACCAAAGTCTTGCCGTGCCATGACCAAATAAATGAGCCCAAATTCGATGGCTTTATCTTGTTGAGTTTAGGAGTTGCTATGGCCACCTTCCGACTCCATCATCAGACCAGCTCTATGATATTATGTCACCGAAGATACGCAATTGTACCTAATTTGAAGATTTCACCCAAACTCCCATACATACATACATACTAACAAGGTGGACTGATAGTAACAAGTAAATAAATTAAATCTATCAAGTATCACGATCACTCGTACAATAATAATTGACTATAGAACGCGTAGTTTAGACAAAAGGATCCAACCCACAAGACATCACCATTGAAATGTATGCCTTTTGTTCTAGGTAGAAGGTTCAATTTTAAATGTTACGTATCCGGTGGGTTTGAGCCTTTTCGCTACACTACGTCATATATGGCAGCTATGCAATTCATAACTTGTCTCGATTAGCCTCACGAATGTATCCCCAGTATAGTTTGACCCCGAGGTTGGTAACAACTATGCCTAGTCGGAGATCAAAATAATATTATTTTATCTGAAGAGTGGCCGGTTAGCTTCGTGAATAGCCACAAATAAACACACTACACGTCTGTCTCGGAGGGCTATTCAGCCGGTACTGAGATATATTCCCGCGCGACGGTAAATTTATACTAGTTTTGAATAATTATTTATAAATATAAATTTTGACAAAAGTTATATTTTTTGGACTGGATCTTGTTGGTACAAGCATGAACTTTAATGTTGTGTAAGATTCAATACAAAAATTATTCAACAATAATGAGAAAATCCTTGAGTTTTCAGTACGATTTTGTTGACAAATATGGTGTAATTGAGAACAGTTTACATATATATACGTGCAGAATAAGGAAAATTCGAGGCGGCTATGCGCAATGGCAACATATTACGCTAGTGAAAATAGAAAAAAACAAGTAGGTTCTCATATAACATCATGGAGTATTAGGGGCTCAAACTTATGACTCTGCGCTCTCTTCAGAAAACTACTGTCGGTAATCGGGTATTTTCGGTTAAAGTATTCAGTTCTTCGTAAATTGGAGGCGGCTAGGACCAATATGAGGAGTTTACCTATGCAAATAAGTAATCAGGATCTAGAAAAAGCTCTCCGTTTCTTAGAATTACAACGTCAAAAATCCGTCATTCTCGCTTATTCCTGACCAAAAAACGAGCGCCCTCTTAAGCTAAGTTGATGTTTTGGGAAATGTATCTAATAGGGAAATGGATGTGTTGGTAAATGGGTTTTCTGGGAAACAGAGGTCTTAGGTATGTCTTAGGTATATGACTTTTTGGGAAGTTGATTTTATAGAATATGGATGTTTTAGTACAAGAGGGTCGTAAGAAACAGATTTTAGGGGGGGGGGGGGGGGGGGGGGGTTAAGAAAGAGATGTTTGTAACCCAACAGATATTTTCGGAAACGGATCTCTCGTGCCTAAACGCGATAATCTTCTGATTCTTGCTCAGCACAAATTTCTCGACCTGCCATACATTTTATCGCGTTGTCATGATCATGAGACGTAGGCGTATTGGGAGTGGGCTAACGGTCTAGTACTAATATTATACAGCGGAAAAGTCTGTGCGATTGTTAGTTTTGTGAGTTTCTATGTAGGGAGCTATCTCCGGAATCACTTATCCGAATTCGAAAATCCTTACACCAGTGTATAGATTTCATCCCGAGGGCTTGATTTGATCCCGGGCGAAACCGCGCGGGCAGCTAGCGGGTGTGTATACTTAAATATAAAGCACGTATCAGAGACCCAATGTCGAAGTCGTAGAAAAACAAGCGTTTTTAATGATAAGATAAGCATAATCAGAATTTTGTTGTAGTTAGTATTAGTACCTACTTAAAATGTTTTATTATGGTAACACATGTTATCTCTTCTAAAAAATAATAGCTTATTAACTACATATGTATATCTAAAAACATATTTCATCATAATAATATACCTACTTACCTTAGAAGAGGTAGTAGGGACATAAATACACTCCGATTGCTATTTCAAGACCAAAAGATCCGGTTGGTATAAGTAAATATTATTTAAATTTTATTCTTTAGACATTTTAAACCAGCCAGTATTTTATTTAGTTACTTATTTATTTTTTACAAGCTTTCTATTAACTTGCGATGTATGTACTCGTAACAAACACTTAACACACGTAAACACTTCCTCTCACGCACACTTACACACGCGCACACACTCACACACTCTCATACACAAACTCTCTTTGTACTACTAAAACAGCATATTTTTTGTTTTTATTAATGATGAATTTGTGTTCCCATTGATAAGTTAGCAGCGCTCATATTATATGAAATGTTGAAATTTTCACTTGGTTACTTTCATGTCGTGCTTCTTGAGACGTGTGTCTGAAGAGATTTGTTAACCGACTCAGTGGGTCCCAAGATACAGGCTCAGCCTAGTTTGGAACCCCACGGATAATGTCTGTATAATCTGTAATCATGTGCTTGTAAAGTAATAAATTATTCTTATTCTTATGTATGTAACTAACTACGTATGTCCCTATTTCACTATGTTTGTTCGGGTGAAAACTTGCAACTCAATTTTGAAGCAGATATCTTCAACCGATTGAGCTGAAATTTTGGTTGAAGGTATAGTTTGAATGACATTTCAATATTATAGTAGGTACCACCGAGTTGATCTGATGATGGTGACATAAGGTGGCCATGGGAATTAACCCCGTTGAGTTTGGGCCCGTTAGAATCGTCTCAATGAGTAGTTGAACACAGTATACAGAAAAGTACAGTCGGCAATAAAAGCTAGCAATCGGAGTATAGTTATGTCCAATTTGTCATGTGTGCAAACTGTGCAATGCAATATGATCCTAAATAAAACAAATGTTTAACTATATATATAAACATACCGGAAGTCCGCTAATCCCCGGATAACCCTGTAAATGAAAATCACAATTAGAATGATTCTGTTCAGATATATATACAGTCGAGTTCATAAATAGGTATATGTACGTTTTCGAACACTCAAAAATATCTGACCAACCATATGCCCTCAACAATAAAGTCATGTTCACATATTTTTGATCACTTTTTCCGCGTCTGCAGATACATTTACGAATTTATTTGTGTCACAAGGAGTGCGCGAGTGTACGTACACCGGTTCTATTATCTATTAGACATGCATGTCCGTAAGTAGTGACAAAAAAAAACTGACATTAAATTTGTTATTTGTAAAATCATCTGTATAAACCCAGGTCTTACGTAATAGTACCTAAGTATGGGCTTGTGACCTTAAATTTGTTTACGATGCCATTCGAACCAGTTTTTGTACATGAACAAATGTTTGTATGGAAGCAACTAAATGTAAAGGACCTTAAAATAGCCAAAAAATTGAGTTAAAGACGGACCTCGCTGACAGCAGCCGAAACGCTTCATACTGATTGGCTTTAAAGTATGACGTCACACCGTGCAATTTGTACTAACCGTTGCATGGAAAATGAAGTAAATTGCTGTTTCGGTCGCGAAATACTGCGTTTAGGTCCATAGTGGTCATACTAATTTGTTTCTATGAAAGCGTAAGGATTCTATTGGTACCTTTAAATTTACTCTTGGACAATAAATAAAAAAAACATTTTTTTCTAAACTTACAAGGTTCATATCTTTTTATGATTTGAATTATATTTTGTTATTTATACTTTATTACAATCATTTGATGGTCTACTATCCATTTAGCAACACGACGTTATCAATTTTATGCAGCAGTATATGTAAAAGTATATTCCCACATCCAAAAAAAAACACGTACCCAAAGAATCAAGCTGGCGGGCGCAGCGTGGCATGGCTCACGTTAAAGTTAAAGTTGGGTTCAATATTATAGTATTAATAGTAGGTACTTAATCATTATGTTTAAATTACCTTCATGCCCTCGTCACCGTTTGCGCCGCTTTCACCCTGTAAAAAATTTTTTTTTAAATATTGTTTTAACAGTGCCTGATATGTACCTATACATTTTTCGCCTTAGTATCATGATACGTATAAGATACATTAAGTGTAAACATGTATTTGACGTTGACTGTACAGTCTGTACATCACGGTTAAAGTAAAGTCTGTAAGTCACCCAAAGGGCAATGGAGAGGGCTAGGTATCGAGCTCAGAGCATAGAATACTATATTATATTATATTCATACATCTGTGGTATCGAGTCATCACGCTACTTGATTACACCGTTACCTACTGCACTCACTTTGTTACCAATCAACGTATACGACAAGACCGCTCTGTCCTAAGGAATATAGAATCGAACAACCGATATCTAGTTTATACACTGGTATATAGGGTCGTGGTAGGTACAAAAGGGAAAACATTAGGAGCTCTTAAGATGATTTAGTTTTTGTGATGTGCACAAACGAGCCAGTGATGACTTATGGCACTGAAACGTGGTCGCTTACAATGGGCCTCATAAGAAGGCTCAAAGTCACCCAAAGGGCAATGGAGAGGGCTATGTTGGGAGTTTCTCTACGTGATCGCATCAGAAATGAGGTTATCCGCAGCAGAACCAAAGTAACCGATATAGCCCTCCGAATCGCTAAACTTAACTGTCAGTGGGCGGGGCACATTGCACAAAGAACTGATGGCCACTGTGGCGGAAAGGTTCTCGAGTGGCAACCACGTACCGGAAGGCGCGGCGTGGGTAGGCCCCCCACAAGGTAAACTGATGACCTGGTAAAGGTCGCGGGAGTCCGCTGGATGCGGGTGGCGCAGGACTGGTCATTTTGGCACTCTTTGGGGGAGGCCTATGTCCAGCAGTGGACGTCTGTCGTCTGATATGATGATGGTGTTGTGCACAAAAGCTAAATCATCTTAAGAGCTCCTAATGTTTTCCCGTTTGTACCTACCATAAAAGAGCTCGGGGTTTGCTTCGGCACCTAGTCCCAAGATTTGGCGTAAGCATTAGTTTTACGAAAGCGTCTATCATCTCACTTTCCACTAGACCTTGTTAAGATTAGAAAAGGTACAGTTAAATCAAGTAGTTCCTGCAAACAATGTAGCAAAAATCCAGAGCAGAATATTTTAACCACATGATTTTAACGCACGCATGTTTTATTGAAGAAACTATAGTTTAATGTGGTTTTAAACCAAATGTCATATTGTTATGATTACTACAAATTAATGAGGTATAACGCCTTGGCAACGACTTTGGTCTTGAGCGACCTGAGACCAGCGTTTTATCTGTTCATTGCGCGGTCGAGACGAGCACCGCACTGTGGTTAGTTGGGATCACGCGCAATGAACAGATAAAACGCTGGTCGCAGGTCGCTTAAGACCAAAGTCGTCGCCAGGGGGTAAGACAATGATAGGGTGATTGTTTTTTTTTTTAATTTACAACACACAAATACCTGATAGCCTGGTAAACCTGGGTAGCCCTGTAACAAAAAACAACAAATAAAATTATATAACTTGAAAAAGACGTTTGGATATATGTATGTAACTAACTACGTATGTCCCTATATCACTATGTTTGTTCGGGTGAAAACTTGCAACTCAATTTTGAAGCAGATATCTTCAAACGATTGAGCTGAAATTTTGGTTGAAGGTATAGTTTGAATGACAATTCAATATTATGGTAGGTACCACCGAGCTGATTTGATGATGTTGACATAATGTGGCCATGGGAATTTTGGTTGAAGGTATAGTTTGAATGACAATTCTATATTATGGTAGGTACCACCGAGCTGATTTGATGATGTTGACATAAGGTGGCCATTGGAATTTTGGTTGAAGGTATAGTTTGAATGGCAATTCAATATTATGGTAGGTACCACCGAACTGATCTGATGATTTTGACATAAGGTGGCCATGGGAATTTTGGTTGAAGGTATAGTTTGAATGACAATTAAATATTATGGTAGGTACCACCGAGCTGATCTGATGATGGTGACATAAGGTGGCCATGGGAATTAACCACGTTAAGTTTGGGCCCGTTAGAATCGTCTCAATGAGTAGTTGAACACAGTATACAGAAAAGTACAGTCGGCAATAAAAGCTAGCAATCGGAGTATAGCTATGTCCAATTTGTCATGTGTGCAAACTGTGTAATGCAATAAGTATGATCCTAAATAAAACAAATGTTTAACTGTATATATAAACATACCGGAAGTCCGCTCATCCCCGGATAACCCTGTAAATAAAAATCACAATTAGAATGATTATGTTCAGAAATATATACATTCGAGTTCATAAATAGGTATATGTACGTTTTCGAACACTCAAAAATATCTGACCAACCATATGCCCTCAACAATAAAGTCATGTTCACATATTTTTGATCACTTTTTCCGTGTCTGCAGATACATTTACGAATTTATTTGTGTCACAAGGAGTGCGCGAGTGTACGTACACCGGTTCTATTATCTATTAGACATGCATGTCCGTAAGTAGTGACAAAAAAAACTGACATTAAATTTGTTCTTTGTAAAATCAACTTTATAATCCCAGGTCTTAGGTAACAGTACCTAAGTATGGGCTTGTGACCTTAAATTTGTTTAAGATGCCATTCGAACCAGTTTTTGTAGATGAACAAATGTTTATATGGAAGCAACTACATTTAAAGGACATTAATAGCCAAAAATCGAGTTAAAGACGGACCTCGCTGACAGCAGCCGAAACGCTTCATACTGATTGGCTTTAAAGTATGACGTCACACCGTGCAATTTGTACTAACCGTTGCATGGAAAATGAAGTAAATTGCTGTTTCGGTCGCGAAATACTGCGTTTAGGTCCATAGTTGTCATACTAATTTGTTTCTATGAAAGCGTAAGGATTCTATTGGTACCTTTAAATTTACTCTTGGACAATAAATATAAAAAACATTTTTTTCTAAACTTACAAGGTTCATATCTTTTTATGATTTGAATTATATTTTGTTATTTATACTTTATTACAATCATTTTATGGTCTACTATCTATTTAGCAACACGACGTTATCAATTTTATGCAGCAGTATATGTAAAAGTATATTCCCACATCCAAAAAAAAACACGTACCCAAAGAATCAAGCTGGCGGGCGCAGCGTGGCATGGCTCACGTTAAAGTTAAAGTTGGGTTCAATATTATAGTATTAATAGTAGGTACTTAATCATTATGTTTAAATTACCTTCATGCCCTCGTCACCGTTTGCGCCGCTTTCACCCTGTAAAAATTTTTTTTTTAAATATTGTTTTAACAGTGCCTGATATGTACCTATACATTTTTCGCCTTAGTATCATGATACGTATAAGATACATTAAGTGTAAACATGTATTTGACGTTGACTGTACAGTCTGTACATCACGGTTAAAGTAAAGTCTGTAAGTCACCCAAAGGGCAATGGAGAGGGCTAGGTATCGAGCTCAGAGCATAGAATACTATTATATATTATATTCATACATCTGTGGTATCGAGTCATCACGCTACTTGATTACACCGTTACCTACTGCACTCACTTTGTTACCAATCAACGTATACGACAAGACCGCTCTGTCCTAAGGAATATAGAATCGAACAACCGATATCTAGTTTATACACTGGTATATAGGGTCGTGGTAGGTACAAAAGGGAAAACATTAGGAGCTCTTAAGATGATTTAGTTTTTGTGATGTGCACAAACGAGCCAGTGATGACATATGGCACTGAAACGTGGTCGCTTACAATGGGCCTCATAAGAAGGCTCAAAGTCACCCAAAGGGCAATGGAGAGGGCTATGTTGGGAGTTTCTCTACGTGATCGCATCAGAAATGAGGTTATCCGCAGCAGAACCAAAGTAACCGATATAGCCCTCCGAATCGCTAAACTTAATTGTCAGTGGGCGGGGCACATTGCACAAAGAACTGATGGCCACTGTGGCGGAAAGGTTCTCGAGTGGCAACCACGTACCGGAAGGCGCGGCGTGGGTAGGCCCCCCACAAGGTAAACTGATGACCTGGTAAAGGTCGCGGGAGTCCGCTGGATGCGGGTGGCACAGGACTGGTCATTTTGGTACTCTTTGGGGGAGGCCTATGTCCAGCAGTGGACGTCTGTCGTCTGATATGATGATGGTGATGTGCACAAAAGCTAAATCATCTTAAGAGCTCCTAATGTTTTCCCGTTTGTACCTACCATAAAAGAGCTCGGGGTTTGCTTTGGCACCTAGTCCCAAGATTTGGCGTAAGCATTAGTTTTACGAAAGCGTCTATCATCTCACTTTCCACTAGACCTTGTTAAGATTAGAAAAGGTACAGTTAAATCAAGTAGTTCCTGCAAACAATGTAGCAAGAATCCAGAGCAGAATATTTTAACCACATGATTTTGACGCACGCATGTTTTATTGAAGAAACTATAGTTTAATGTGGTTTTAAACCAAATGTCATATTGTTATGATTACTACAAATTAATGAGGTATAACGCCTTGGCAACGACTTTGGTCTTGAGCGACCTGCGACCAGCGTTTTATCTGTTCATTGCGCGGTCGAGACGCGCAACGCACTGTGGTTAGTTGGGATCACGCGCAATGAACAGATAAAACGCTGGTCGCAGAACGCTTAAGACCAAAGTCGTCGCCAGGGGGTAAGACAATGATAGAGTGATTGTTTTTTTTTTTTAATTTACAACACACAAATACCTGATAGCCTGGTAAACCTGGGTCGCCCTGTAACAAAAAACAACAAATAAAATTATGTAACTTGAAAAAGACGTTTGGATGTATGTATGTAACTAACTACGTATGTCCCTATATCACTATGTTTGTTCGGGTGTGATAAATACGGGGTTAGGAGCGAGTGAAACCAAGGCCATTGGATAGCGCACTCACGTTTATTCTCATAAGGGGTGTGTGGGCGCAGCCACACGCACACATACATAACACTTCCTCCCTCTAGTTACGTAACTAACTGAATACATAGAACTGTTACATATTAAAAATATTTCTTAAAATTAAGATTGGTACGCTTGCGCAATGTCATATTCCAACCTTTCTCTACTGCCTCCTGGGATTCATCATCGTCACCTGACCTTGACGCAACCTTATCTCCTTCCCCTCTCTCGGCGGCAATATCTAATGACTCCGAGGGTTGTAATTGCAATGGTTCCGAAATTACTTGCGAAGACAGTGACCCAATTTCCGGAGTTGGCGACGGCGGCATTGCCGGCGGCGGCGGCGGCGGCGGTGCTAGCGGCGACGTCCTTGGCGTGAGTAAGGAGTCCGTAGGTAACTCACAATCGTATGTCTCATGATGGTCCCATCTTTTTGCGGTACCCTTATACTTAAGCATATGATTTTTATGTGTTTTAATAAACATTGAAGTTAAACTGTTTTTTACTAAGTACAGCACTTTTCCCATTTTTTTCTCAACTACACCTTTACACCAAGTGAACTTGTTTTTATTAAAAAACTTTTTATACAAAACGTGTTCACCTGGTATAAACATTTGTTGGTTCTTTCTGTTAAGTCTATTATTCTGCAAACACTGTTTCGTTTTGACGTCATTAGCTAGGGCGATCGACGAGGGCGAGGGCGACGGTAGAACGGGATTGAGCAAATCTAACCGCGACCTTAGTTTGCGTCCGTAGACGAGTTGAGCTGGTGAAAAGCCTGTGGTAGAATGAACGGAGTTCCTGTAATTAAACATGTATTGCAATAATTTAATTTTACTGTCTCGTGCATTATGACATGTTAACAGGCTAGCTTTAATCCCTTTCTTAATTACTTTCACCATGCATTCGGCTTGGCCATTGCTCGCCGCATGATATGCCGGTGACTTCATGTGCCGTATACCATTTCTCTCACAAAATGCGTTAAATTCGTGCGAACAAAACGATGTACCGTTATCACTGACCAATATCGAAGGCAGCCCATACCTTGAAAAATAGTCACACAACTTATCTATGACGGAGATACACGACGTCGACGCTCCCATATCGTAAACGTCCACCCATTTTGTGTAAGCATCCACAATTATTAAATATGTACGATTGTTTATCGAACCTAAAAAATCTATGTGGATCCTAAAAAACACCGTGGGGGGTAGGTTCCAGTGTGCTATAGGAACTCGCGCCGGTGACGGTCGTAGATGGATGCATACGTCACATGAACCTATCATTCTTTCTATTGCCTCGTCTATGCCGGGGAACCATAATCTTGAACGTGCCTCAGCTTTAGTTTTAACAAAACCTAGATGTGAGGTATGTAGTTCCGATAAAACTTTTCTATACAATGTTTCCGGTATAACTACTTTATGGCCCCTCATCAAACAACCGTTTTCTATAGATAATTGTGTACGACACAAATGAAACGGTTTAATTTTAACATCGGTTACTTTACGAGGCCAGCCATTTAAAGTATACTTAATGACCTTATCAAGAACGACATCTTTGTTGGTTTCGTTGCGAAGCTTATTAACTGATATAGGTAAATCACCTTCCGCGACGAAACATATGTATGCAGCCCGGTCCCAGTCGGCGCGCGGGTCTACCTGAGAATCGCTCTCCTCCCCCTGCCCCTGCCCCCGCGGCGGTAGGCATGCTCGCGACAGATAATCCGCGCTGTTATCAGGGTTCTGCGTTGGAGGCCGCGGCCCCCGCGCGGGCACAGCGAATATTTTCTGCCAACTGGATTGCTTTAGCCAACGTTAAATCCTGTAGATTCTGAGCATAAAGCTTCTCCTTCTCTTAGCCTGGGATCATGCCCATCACGAATCGGTCACGCAGCGTCTCCTCTACGTTAGCAAATCCACAGTGTGCAGTCAGGCCGCGGAGCCTCGCCGCCCATTGCGTGTGTGACTCGCCTGGCTGCTGTGATGCGGAGTAAAAGTTATGACGTTCGCCGAATCCGATCCGTATTGGAGTAAAATGCCCATCCAGAAGGGTTAATATATCCTCGAATGGCACCTCTTCCAATTCTTTCGGCAACGCTAAATCTGCTGCTTATTTAAACGTGCCTTCGCTGAGTGCGCTTAACAAGATGGCTTTCCTCTTCTTCCCCGCAGCATCCTTCGCGCCGTCTAGGTCGTTTGCAATAAAATACTGCTTAAGCTTGCTTTTGTAGGTTTTCCAACTCTGACTAACATGATCAAAGTTGGTTAGTATCCCGAAATCGGGCCCAGCCATTTTATTTTATTTATGTTTTCACGACGCGGCGCGGGTAGATTTCGCACGCGAGTCGCCACTGATAAATACGGGGTTATTAGCGAGTGAAACCAAGGCCATTGGATAGCGCACTGTCCTTCCATCCTCGTCGCCACTGATAAATACGGGGTTAGGAGCGAGTGAAACCAAGGCCATTGGATAGCGCACTCACGTTTATTCTCATCAGGGGTGTGTGGGCGCAGCCACACGCACACATACATAACAGGGTGAAAACTTGCAACTCAATTTTGAAGCTATCTTCAAACGATTGAGCTGAAATTTTGGTTGAAGGTATAGTTTGAATGACAATTCAATATTATGGTAGGTACCACCGAGCTGATTTGATGATGTTGACATAATGTGGCCATGGGAATTTTGGTTGAAGGTAAAGTTTGAATGACAATTCAATATTATGGTAGGTACCACCGAGCTGATTTGATGATGTTGACATAAGGTGGCCATGGGAATTTAGGTTGAAGGTATAGTTTGAATGACAATTCAATATTATGGTAGGTACCACCGAGCTGATCTGATGATGGTGACATAAGGTGGCCATGGGAATTAACCACGTTAAGTTTGGGCCCGTTAGAATCGTCTCAATGAGTAGTTGAACACAGTATACAGAAAAGTACAGTCGGCAATAAAAGCTAGCAATCGGAGTATAGCTATGTCCAATTTGTCATGTGTGCAAACTGTGTAATGCAATAAGTATGATCCTAAATAAAACAAATGTTTAACTGTATATATAAACATACCGGAAGTCCGCTCATCCCCGGATAACCCTGTAAATAAAAATCACAATTAGAATGATTATGTTCAGAAATATATACATTCGAGTTCATAAATAGGTATATGTACGTTTTCGAACACTCAAAAATATCTGACCAACCATATGCCCTCAACAATAAAGTCATGTTCACATATTTTTGATCACTTTTTCCGTGTCTGCAGATACATTTACGAATTTATTTGTGTCACAAGGAGTGCGCGAGTGTACGTACACCGGTTCTATTATCTATTAGACATGCATGTCCGTAAGTAGTGACAAAAAAAACTGACATTAAATTTGTTCTTTGTAAAATCAACTTTATAATCCCAGGTCTTAGGTAACAGTACCTAAGTATGGGCTTGTGACCTTAAATTTGTTTAAGATGCCATTCGAACCAGTTTTTGTAGATGAACAAATGTTTATATGGAAGCAACTACATTTAAAGGACATTAATAGCCAAAAATCGAGTTAAAGACGGACCTCGCTGACAGCAGCCGAAACGCTTCATACTGATTGGCTTTAAAGTATGACGTCACACCGTGCAATTTGTACTAACCGTTGCATGGAAAATGAAGTAAATTGCTGTTTCGATCGCGAAATACTGCGTTTAGGTCCATAGTTGTCATACTAATTTGTTTCTATGAAAGCGTAAGGATTCTATTGGTACCTTTAAATTTACTCTTGGACAATAAATATAAAAAACATTTTTTTCTAAACTTACAAGGTTCATATCTTTTTATGATTTGAATTATATTTTGTTATTTATACTTTATTACAATCATTTTATGGTCTACTATCTATTTAGCAACACGACGTTATCAATTTTATGCAGCAGTATATGTAAAAGTATATTCCCACATCCAAAAAAAAACACGTACCCAAAGAATCAAGCTGGCGGGCGCAGCGTGGCATGGCTCACGTTAAAGTTAAAGTTGGGTTCAATATTATAGTATTAATAGTAGGTACTTAATCATTATGTTTAAATTACCTTCATGCCCTCGTCACCGTTTGCGCCGCTTTGACCCTGTAAAATTATTTTTTTTTAAATATTGTTTTAACAGTGCCTGATATGTACCTATACATTTTTCGCCTTAGTATCATGATACGTATAAGATACATTAAGTGTAAACATGTATTTGACGTTGACTGTACAGTCTGTACATCACGGTTAAAGTAAAGTCTGTAAGTCACCCAAAGGGCAATGGAGAGGGCTAGGTATCGAGCTCAGAGCATAGAATACTATATTATATTATATTCATACATCTGTGGTATCGAGTCATCACGCTACTTGATTACACCGTTACCTACTGCACTCACTTTGTTACCAATCAACGTATACGACAAGACCGCTCTGTCCTAAGGAATATAGAATCGAACAACCGATATCTAGTTTATACACTGGTATATAGGGTCGTGGTAGGTACAAAAGGGAAAACATTAGGAGCTCTTAAGATGATTTAGTTTTTGTGATGTGCACAAACGAGCCAGTGATGACATATGGCACTGAAACGTGGTCGCTTACAATGGGCCTCATAAGAAGGCTCAAAGTCACCCAAAGGGCAATGGAGAGGGCTATGTTGGGAGTTTATCTACGTGATCGCATCAGAAATGAGGTTATCCGCAGCAGAACCAAAGTAACCGATATAGCCCTCCGAATCGCTAAACTTAACTGTCAGTGGGCGGGGCACATTGCACAAAGAACTGATGGCCACTGTGGCGGAAAGGTTCTCGAGTGGCAACCACGTACCGGAAGGCGCGGCGTGGGTAGGCCCTCCACAAGGTAAACTACTTGATTACACCGTTACCTACTGCACTCACTTTGTTACCAATCAACGTATACGACAAGACCGCTCTGTCCTAAGGAATATAGAATCGAACAACCGATATCTAGTTTATACACTAGTATATAGGGAAGGTAATACGTGGTAGATACAAAAGGGAAAACATTAGCTCTTAAGATGATTTAGTTTTTGTGATGTGCACAAACGAGCCAGTGATGACATATGGCACTGAAACGTGGTCGCTCACAATGGGCCTCATAAGAAGGCTCAAAGTTATTACGACTGTAGCAAAGTTAACGCGTGTTACTTCTGCACGTATGGAAAATTAGTATCACCACACCAAAACACGATTTATGTATTTGATAGAATATACAGACAGACGAGTGACACTGACAACTAATTGTTTTCACTTGAAATCCATAGACTATTGAGTTTGAATACTAAGGTATCAAAACTATTTAACACTTTCCCTTTTTCAACACTCTAATTCCTAGGGCATGACACAGAGATAAGAATCTAGGCCGCGGCAGTCCTTTTGTCAAAATATCAGCGACTTGTTCCGTTGTGCCAATCCTCTTAACTTCAATTGCGCCTTCAGTGACTTGTTCCCTGACATAAAAATGCCGGATGCGAATATGTTTGGTGCGCTTGTGGAATTCAGGGTTATGAGCTAAACGTACGGCTGCTTCGTTATCCACAAACAACGCCGGAGTATGCTTACAGCTCGTCAGTTCTTGCATTATTGTGGTTAGCCAAACCAGCTATCTAGCTGCCTCACTTGCTGCAACTAACTCTGCTTCGGTTGTAGATATAGCAACCGATGCTTGCCGCTGGCTGAGCCAAGATATAACGCCTCCTGCATAGCGACATGCAACACCTGTAGTAGATCGACTAGTATCACGATCTCCTCCATGGTCACTAAATCCTTCAAGTATTGCGGATTGGTGCGCTTTATACTGGATTCCAAAGGAGCACGTGCCTTTGACGTAACGCAGTATCCTCTTTACCGTAAGCCAGTCTTCATTGGAGGGTGATTCCAATTTTCGGGAAGCAACGCCCACGGCATAAGCAATATCCGGACGAGTCCCAACCATTAAATAAGCCAAGGCACCAACGGCTTCTCTGTATGGAAACTTTTCCATCTTTTCAGTTTGGACTTTCCCTGAATAAGAAGTTTCTTTTTTAATTGGTGTCGTGACAGGGTTGCATTCTGCCATTGCAAAGCGTTCCAGGACCTTCTTTGCGTAAGCTTCTTGATTTATAAAGATAGAGCCATCCTCTTTTCTCACGATTTTTAATCCTAAATAATACGACGCAGGTTTTGTCGTAATGTGCAATCGTTTTCTCAAATCATTTAAAAATGAATTCACTAACTCTTCTTTGGTTGCTGCTACTAATCCATCATCCACATACAATGTGATTAATAGTTTGTTGTCATCTATTTCCTTGGTGTATAGACAACAGTCAGCCTCGCATTGTTTAAAGCCCATTTTAAGTAGTATTGCTTCAAAGCATAAGTTCCAACACCTGGGAGCTTGCTTTAAGCCATTTAAGCTTCGATTAAGTTTTCAGACTTTAGATGTTCCATCTTCAAATCCTTCGGGTTGCTGCATATAAATTTCCTCTTCAAGTATTCCGTTGAGAAACGCTGTAGCAACGTCAAATTGAACGAGGTACATATTTTCCTGTGCGCTGACACTCAATAGTGCTCTGACGGTTGCTAGGCGAGCGACATGGCTGAAGGTCTGATCATAGTCAATTCCCTTTCTCTATTTAAAGCCCTTCACGACAAGCCGTGCTTTGTATCTGTCGCTTGAGCCGTCTGGATTTCTTTTGGTTCGAAGAACCTACTTGCAAGGAAGTGCTCTTCTCCCTTTCGGCAGATCACAGGCCGTCCACACGTTGAGGTCCTTTAGTGACATCATTTCACTTTCCATCGCATTCCGCCATTCTTCAAAGTCATTACGTTTCACTGCATCAGCATAATTCGACGGATATGCCTCTGTAATGCACACGTAATCTTCGAATCGTTCAGGCCTTCTTATTTGGCTGCGATCGCGCAAGTTGTAACGTGACGTTGCATCATAAAATAAATCTGTGGGGTCATCAATGTCATCACAAAAGAGCTCTGATTCATGAACATGATCTCGAACTGGTGCAGATCCCAAATCCTTTTGGTCTGTTTGAGGTTCCAAGTTCTCTCCCTCATGGTCTCGGACTGGTGCAGGTTCCAAGTTCTCTCCATACATATCAGACTCGTGATCGTGATCTTCTTGGAATGTTTGAGGTTCAAAGTTCTCTCCCTCATGTTCCAAGTTATCTTCATACATATCAGACTCGTGAACGCGGTCTTCTTGAGGTTCCAAGTTTTCTCCCTCAAGAGCTCGTTCAGGAATTTGATAGTTATTGTCTGTCCCTATCGATACTTTAAATTCGACTTCGCTTGCAAAAGTGATGTCTCTAGAGCGATTAGTTTTCATTCCGTCCCAAATACGGTAACCATCATTGTTTTCGTATCCGATGAGAACACCGTTGATGGCCTTCTTGCTCAGTTTCTTTCTGCATTGTTTGGGTACGTGAGCATAGCAGACGCTACGCGTAAGTGACATATTTTAGGCTTCTTTCCGAACCACAGCTCGTAGGGAACTTTATCCTTAACTCTGGTTGGTCCGGTTCTGTTCAGAACATACGCTGCTGTATTGATTAGTTCAGCCCAGAGTTTCTGCGGAAGTTCACCTCTGGAGTGTAGCCAGGTCCTTGCGGCTTCAACCAATGTGCGATTCTCGCGCTCGCTACATCCGTTTTGCTCCGGTGTGTACGGCATGGTAAAACGCTGCTGAATCCCTTGTGCGTTCAGTAATTTTCTTACATCTTGGTTGTCGAACTCTCCTCCGTTATCACTTTAGAGACATTTAACTGTATGGCCTACCAGTTTTGTTTCATTGAGCATCAGTTTCAACTTGTCCTTGACTTCAGACTTGTGACGCATGAAGTAAACTAGCCGATACGAGGAAAAATCTTCTTTAAAGAAATACTTCTTTAAAAAAAGAGTACGAAATATTTATATTTATGTACGCTGGGATGTTCAAATGGTCCGCAAACGTCTGAATGTATCAACTCACCAGGAGCCGTTGCTATTTCTCTCCTCCCAAATGGCAATCTGTGAGCTTTTCCGAATATGCATGCCTCACATTTAACGTTGTCATCAGGTAAAGTTATCCCGAACTCTCGTTTGACAACTGCCTTAACGTGATTCTTATCTTGATAAGAATAACGTTCATGATAGACTTGCAGCATATTTGTACCCGTTAGTGCGTTCAAATCAATAGTGTTAGACGTTTTTGAGGGAAGGATTGTTTTGAACTGCAGTTTATATAGCCCTCCTTTGGGTTCTCTTTTGCCAACAATTTTGGTTTCTCCATTAATGACAACTTGTCGCGGTAGAAGTGAACAAGCTGTTCCGCGAGTTGTCTTGTGCTGACAGCGTTGAGAATAGATTTTTTGTAAGTGAGGGTACTAGCCAGACATATTTAAGTCGTATGGTTTCCGTTTTCTTGCCTACCATAGATTCTACCATGACAATACCTTTTCCTTAAGCAGGAATCATTGTACCGTCTGCCGTCTTCACAGTTTGGTCATCAGAATCAAAAGGCATGAAATGCATCTCTCCTAATATAAATATGCGTTGTTGCACCATTATCAACAAACCAATTTTCTCTGTCTTGATCTGCTGTCTTTGAGCACGCATGAACAGCCATTAGTGTTATGCTTTGTACATGCTTTGAAGGACAAGCTGGTGCTGAGCTGCTTGGCTTTGGTGGTCTTCCATCCTTTATCCATTTCTTGCAGTTCCTTACTCTATGTCCCATTTGTGAACAATAGTTGCACTTCAACTTCGCATCTTTCTTCTTTTTCGATTCTTGTACTTCTGGGATAGCAAGTGTCTCTTGACTAGCAGTCCCTTCTCTATTCTCTAAAGCTTTCTCATAGGAACACAGTTGTGTTGTTAGATTGTCAACAGTTCTATCGGTCTTGTTCAGAAGTAACCAGCTGGATTTGAATGCAAAGAATCTTTCGTCGAGTGTTTCCAATATTTTACATATCAGCAACAGATCTGGGAGCTGGCTTGTTCCATCTGCCTTGGTAATCTCAACATTTAAATCATTCCATATGTTCTTCAGTTTCGACATAAGTGAAGAAACGTCATCAGATGGGTTCCGTTTAAAGTTAAAGAACTCCATGCAAAGGTGGTACGACCTGTCCTCGGTCTGACCGTCAAACAGACGATGTAACTCTTTCCAGACTTCATACGCTGTCTCAAATCTCATTACTTTCTGTAGCGTTTCTTCTGACATATTCGTCATTAATATGAGAAGAGCACTGCAGTTCGCTTTTGTATATCTGGCTAGGGCCTGATTGTATCCCAAGAGAACGGCGGCGTCACCTACTCCTCCTTGATTATTTTCTGGTTTATTCAACCTTCCTTCAAGCACATCCATGACATCTGCGGTACCGCGTAGCATGATAAGGATTTTGTACTTCCAGGTTGACCAGTTTGATTTGCCTTCAAGGCTTCCGATCGAATATCGTGGCGAAATAATTTCCATGGCTGGACCGAATAACCTATTACGACTGTAGCAAAGTTAACGCGTGTTACTTCTGCACGTACGAAAAATTAGTATCACCACACTAAAACACGATTTATTTATTTGATAGAATATACTAGCTACCCGCGCGGCTCCGCCGCGTATACAAAGAATCTAGGCGGAGCGAAGGTATAAACTATAACACATACTTAATCCTGTAGGGACAATCTACATATCCCTTATATTCCCCCCGAGATCCCTTATAGGGATAAGTTCGCCTTTGTACCTACTTTAATCTTACATAATATATCATGTTTATGTTTTAACCTGTTTTGTGTACAATAAAGTGCTTACATACATGCATACATATAACCTACCTACTGAACAAAGGGTTTTTAGAATAGGATGGGTATAATTTCTGAGATTACCCCCAACATACAAACTTACATTTCACAGACATTACACCTGTTTATTATTAGTATCGGCACAGGCTATTTATAGGTAGGTACCGCTAAATAGTTTAATATCTTCTAATTTATGTTTTCCAGTATTAAGTCATATCGTTTTGACAAATTACAATTTAGTCCCTGGACGATTATTTATTATTATTATTATTACTGCCTAGAGACTGCCCTATTCGCGAAGCCTACTGCCAGTGGCTGCTACAAAAAATAGTAGAAGATCGTGATTTCATCAGGCATGTTATTTGGAGCGATGAAAGCTTATTTACTCGCAACGGTATGTGGAACAGACGAAACGAACATGTGTATGCCGAAGAAAATCCTTTCGCTTACCGATTTACAGCTCACCAGTATCGTTGGTCTGTTAACGTCTGGGCGGCAATTCATGGAGAAACTATTATAGGACCTGTGTTTCTGCCTGCAACTCTAAACAGACAAGGATACATGGATCTTTTAAACAATGAGCTTGTCACTTATCTCGACGAGCTACCACTGGCTGAAAGACGACTCACTTGGTTTCAACAAGATGGTGCGCCAGCTCATTCTGTTCATGAAGTACGAATGAAATTGAACAATGAGTTTGGAGACCAATGGATCGGCCGGTTTGGGCCGCACCGCTGGCCACCCAGGTCTCCGGATCTAACTTGTTTAGATTTCTTCCAGTGGGGCTGTGTTAAAGACATAGTGTACAAAACCGAATGCGACACTGCGGACGAAATGAGACAAAGGTTGATTGCTGCCTTCGTCAGTCTGCGTAGGAAGAATGTTGAAGAGCAGACACTACCACATGTGCACCGACATACTCGGGCACGGGCTGCAGCGTGCATTATAAGGCGTGGAGGGACATTTGAACACCGTATGTGAAGATAGTGTTAGATATGGCTATAAGTTATAAAGTCATTGATATTAATATTTTGGCATTTAATTTATTTGACATTTATGCGTCATTCAAACAACAGTGCGATTACGTTAACGCTCGGTAATTAGCTTAGCTTTATCACCGCCACTAGGGTCATCACCACAGTGAAAAAGTAGTAAATTTGGTTTAATAATTTTTTACTTAATTCATGATTCTAACCATTACAAATCTACTGTATATCACTTAAACGATTCAATATTTCCGGGAAGGTCTTACGTCAACTTCCACCCTGTATATATGTGCAAATATTGCTCGTTTAATTACAAAATTTATATAACCATACCTCCTACCTGCAATCAAAATATAATTATCTGAACCTGAAATAATTTGGATGGTATTCAGGTCAGGTCAACAAAGTCACCAATAGGAGTCCCCGGCCATCCAAAAAGAAGATTTTGTAATCAAGTTTCGTTTTCTACATCTTTCTTTATACTGGAAATTAGGCGGAGCCTATCGGCGCCTACGGCATTGTACTAAGTAAGGTTAAAAAAGCCGTCTATGGGGTCCACGACAATTAATGGATTTAATTAAACCTCATTCTTCTCCCAACATCTCGAATATGGGAAAATAAGTTTGTATATAAACTTTTCTGAAGTAAAAAAGAACATGGCAAGTAATAATGACGGCTCTGTCAATAAAAAAAACCACATTAGACACAAAACGTCTGTCAGTTTATGTAAATAAACAATATTTACAAAAGGCCGTTTACTTTCTATTTTTCTTACTTTTCTTAGTGTTGTATCCATATGTGGCCGACTCAACATTTATAATTTCTCATGCTGAAGAACATAGTACAGGTTTGAGTTTAATTCTTGTTTATTATTTTACATTGTCATCTCGAGTCAAAACAGAAGTTACGCCACGTGATGTCACGCAGCCTAAGTCACGTGGTCAGCGCACAGTAGTTTCTTTAAATTTATATTTTATTAACTTACCGATAAAAAATGAAAAAACGAAGACCTTATTGCAAATCTGCAGCATGAGACGAATCCAGTGAAATATCATTTATCAAAATCGGACCATAACTGTAGATCTGATGGCATGTACAAAAATCGGGCTCGCGTAATAATAATATAGATTATGACAACGAGAGACACTGACAACAAATTGTCCTCGCTTGAAATCCATAGACTATTGAGTTTGAATACTAAGGTATCAAAACTATTTTAACAAAAGTCACCCAAAGGGCAATGGAGTGGGCTATGTTGGGAGTTTCTCTGCGTGATCGCATCACACACCCTGTAAGAGAAACACTATAGTGTTTTATTTAAGTTAATTTAACTTGCATCAGGCAACATGGCCCTACACATTAACACATACATACATATAAATACACAAAACTAAGACGATAAGATGGCGACGCGCGGCGCGGCGTACACTCTGGGAGTCAAATCCACAACCTTTCTTATTTCTACCCAGTAAATAAATGTAGTAAAAGGTAAACTAGAGGACACCTCTTAAAAGAAAAGAAATATTTTTACAAATCGTCTTCTCGGTCAATCCCTCATGTCATGACTGCATGATATTGCCTTCCATGCAGTTCTTTTCTAAAAAAGACTTCATTTGGCAGCCTTCTCAAATAACTGTATCAGTCCAGCGCACTAGAATCCTTCCTCTAGCGCGTTTACCTTTCACATATCCTAGAATGATTTGATCCTAGGTCATGCTTAGATGAACGCATGATTACAAATCTAGAAGCTCCTAATATATGACACACACACAGTTTTCCTTTGTTTGAAAATTGGATAATAAAAAGGGATAAATACAATAATTTATTACCTTTTCGCCCATTTTACCCCGCAGACGCTGTAACAGGAAAAATAATTTAGGTCGATAATGAATGAATGAAATATTTTATTTCAGGTCTTCACCGACCCATATAAGAGGTGTTAGACATTTTAATTATAAGGTTAGGTTACACAATACAAAGCTTACACACAATTTAACACACAACATAAACTTACATACAGAAAACATACGCTTACAAAATATATTGCAAGGTAGATTTGACCTACCCAATCCAATACATCTGTATTGGATTGGGTAGGTCAAATCTACCTTGCAATATATTATTTTGTAAGCGTATGTTTTTATGTATTGGAAATTCAAACCTACCAGACCAGCCATCATTTTCAGGATGCTGTTAGTACTTTTCCTCACTCGAGCCAACAGGGATGAAATTTTATTTCACATAATCGCATGAAAGTCATTAGTGTGTGCCTCTGCGAACATCCCCGATGCACTACACCAATTGGGCCTTCCTAACAGCATCCTGAAAACATTATTAAACTGAACGCGTAGGGCGCTCAGCGCGTAGGGTCTCTATTATTAGCTCGCTTTGTGTACTTAACGCGCAGTCCGCTAGTGTAGAAAGATTGGCAGAAGGCTTTAAAAAGTGCAAAATAATGTTACCTCTGACTGAATTGATAACGCCCTACGCTCCCTTTCTATATCCTGGTCATCACTCAGGTCTTCAGTAATAATATGACCAAAATACTTAAAGCTGTGTACAACTTTAAGTACAACTCCACCAAGAGTCACAAACCAAGGGGCACAAAATAAGGTTTGATTTGCCCGCCTTGAGAACCATTACTTCACTCTTAGCGGAGTTGTGCTGCTTAGCATAAGCTTCACATCTTCCAACCAGCTGTCTGAGAGCCCCGATGGAAGGGCTCAGCAGCACCATGTCACCGGCATAACTTATATTGTTATATAAACTGGTGTTCTCTAGGGCTTGTAACCCGGTTAATTTTGCCGTATCGGTTAGACCATACTTTGAGAGCCTAACCCTTATCTTATCTTATCTAGGTGAGGGCCTTTCGGATGCACTTCGACCCAGTGGGATCTTTTGTGCATTTGCCCTCTCCTTTATACCTGCTCCCAGCCTAACCCTTAGTAATTCCACTTAAACTCTGCAATGTGGCGATCCTCACAAGCTTTACATATCTAGAGTTAACCCAATTTTAAAATCAACACCCCTTCACTAGTCGTCATGTTTTAAATAACGTGAGAGAAACATACAATGTGACACTTAATTTTTTTATACTATGTATTGTCTAGTAGCTACTGCAATAAATATCACTCATATAGAGTTAACCCAATTTTAAAATCAACACCCCTTCACTAGTCGTCATGTTTTAAATAACGTGAGAGAAACATACAATGTGACACTTAATTTTTTTATACTATGTATTGTCTAGTAGCTACTGCAATAAATATCACTCGATTTTTCTCACACTATCCGTCTCTCTCTCTTATTAGAAAACTTGAAAAAAAAAAGACGTACGAGTATACTTAGTGCGCGAAAAATCGAAAAAGCTCGTGCGCCGCCGTCTTGTGATAACCGTGTAGGAGTCTAGAGAGTTGATATCGTCGATTAGTGAAGGGCGTACATTTTAAGATGGTTCTACTCTATCATTATTATGTAAATAAAGTTAAAAAATAATCAAAATACAGTTACTTTACCGGACGCGAAAATAACTACTTAATGCTCATAATTACCGGAGAAGGATATCCCTTGTCACCCTGTAAGAAAAAAAAACAATTTAGATTTCATCTATTGTAAAAAAAAAAGTTTTCAAATGATTCAAGTAACCTTGCGATCGGATTAGTTAAACATATTCGGTATAAATCTATACTAATAATATGAAAAAGAGCCTAAAGAATATTAGGTTGTATATTTGTGAGTTTGTCGATAAGTATGTAAGGATAAAGTAGGTATTTACGGCGAGGGCGGTATATTGAAACCTGAGTGAAGCGAAAGATCCTACTATAGAATCCTGAGTGTAGAGTGGGATTCAATTAAATGTTTACGCCCCAGACGGAAATAATTTTGGTACCAAGTGACACAATACTTATTTTCACACCTTCTATGAAGAAAATTTAATCACTCATTTGAGGGCAACAATTTTTTGAGTAACAGGTGTGAAAAATTACTTTTTCACCTCAGCAGCTCGAACAAGCATATTTTGCTGCGTAAAAACAGTGAGCAAAATGCGATTTTGCTCACTCCGTGAGTCAAAGTAGCTTTTTAATTTTCATATCGAGCACTGACATTTCATAGTGTGGGGTCTATTACAAATTCTGAATTTTTCAACTTTATGAGCACTGTCCCTTTCATTTTCATTACGAAAAAAGAATAGGACACGAATAAGTCGATTCATAGTTCGATATTCGAATTTAATAGTAGACCCCCAAAACAGCGCGAAGCAAGTTACACGTTCGAAAACACTCTTAACATACTTATTAGTTTAAATTACCAAAAATATTAGTACAAAGGAATGTTATAAATTGAAGAGAAAAAAACATGGAACATCTCAAATGAAGTCAGTTTTGCTTAAATAGGTCAAAACATGAATTTTCATACGCTGAACAATCAATTCTATTTTGAACAATCATCAATTTTTAAGAACATATACCACAGATGCAGATTCCGAAAGTACACCCGGCGCCCCGCCCCTTTAAAAAAATGGCGCGCTTTTAAATTGTTTACATTTTATTGGGTATATTATTCTTCATGCTTGTGCTATTGATATTAGTTTTGGATATATAAAAACGACTAAGATTCATTAATTATCTATCTAACTAAGAAATATAGTGATTTCATTGAAGAAGACAGTATTTAACAACAATACCTACGCTTAGTTTTCGGAGCGCACGCGCAACGCGCGTAAACGTAACAGATATTAGATTGAATATTTCAAAAATAGCTCGAAAACATGAGTGAAATGTGGGAACATGAGTGACAGTATTTTAACAATAATAGGTACGGTTAGTTTTAAGTGTAGTGTTAGTGTCACGCGAGACTCATGTAGATTACTAAAATGTGCTTTAGTCTGTCGTGTCGCGCCTTGTCTCGCCCGCGCTCTCGCGTGCTTCTAGTAACTAAATAGCCACGCTGAGGAGTTAAAACAAGCAGTAATGAACCCCGAATCAAGTTTTCTTCCTGAATATCCACGAGCCGAATAGGTACGTAAAAGCCTATCGATGTATTTTTTTAACGTGACGATGTTCTCACTGCTGAGGTGAAAAGTTGTATGTGTTACTCGAGAGCAAAGTATTTGCATCTCGTGCTTTTGACTCCCTCGCTGCGCTCAAGATTCTAACTTTGAATCACTCGCTACGCTCGTGATTCAATTTTAGAATCTTTCACTTCCTCGGGACTCAAAATCAGCACTCGCAGCAAATAATAACTTTGCTCTCTTGTTGCACAAATAACTATTTGTATTTTCTTGGAAAAAATAAAGACATACCTACCTTCAAATATCCGTGGAATGGGGTTAGTTTAGGAAAAAGTACTTTGATCATTTAGAATGTAGTATAAAAGCAGAACTATTTGAAACTAAGAAGATTTCATCGAGTATACAGCTGAGCAAGATAGATAATTAATATATTCACTGCCACAGTTCACCTACAAGTAAAAACAATGATTTCGGAGGGGAACCTATTTGATCAAAGTCGCTCCCCGAATCAAAGTATTTGCACTGGTATTTTGATTTCTATCCAATACGTTCAGTTTAGGCTTTCTTTTTCTAACAAGTAGGAACCTACCTTGTCGCCGGGGGCACCATGTTGTCCGTTAAAGCCCTGTAATACAATAGTACATTGTTGTAGAGGGTAGAAAGTAAGCAATAGATAGATTTTAAGGATGTGTAGTAGTGACTTGACAAATAAATGTACTAATAATAATTATTCGTTGACTACACGCTGCAGTGTACCTAAACTAAGACATACTTACCTACCTAACCTGCTGTAATATAATATAAGACATACTTTTTCACCTTAATGTGATAGTATTATGTATAATGTTATTTAACATCTATAAATTGACTTGTAAAACTACGTTTTATAAAGGAATAAATGAAATGAAATGAAAATGAAATGATGGACGAGACAAGCGTAGCGGAGGCCCTCGAAAGTACGAGGCCTCGAGGTACTTTCGGCCGAGGCTTAACACAGTGCTTTTCACGACTAATTAATGCGAGAAAATTGCATATAATTATAGTTTAAATCAAAATTGGGTACCTTTTGCAAGAAAAAGGTTAGCGCCACATAAAATGTTCATTGTATAATGAACTCTATCGTCTTATTCAATATATTCCAAATGGGCTAAAAGATTAAAAAACCCGTTCCCAGCGAGCCAGGTATAAGGCGCTGTGTGTGGTATTTTATCTCGTAGCTAATTTGGATTCTATTGTTAAAGAAGATAGAGGTCATTATTCAATGAACATTTTACGTGGCGATAATTTTTTTTGCAAAATTTGGCACGCGTTCGCAAACAATGTCTATTCATAACGACCGCTTTAGCCTAATTGGTACCCTGCCTACGACGCAAGAGGTCCTGGGTTCGAATCCCGGTAAGGGCATTTATTTGTGTGATGAGCACGAATATTTGTTCCTGAGTCATGGATGTTTTCTATGTATTTAAGTATTCACTTCTCTATATAAGTATCTATATCGTCGCCTAGTACCCATAGTACAAGCTTTGCTTAGTTTGAGACTAGGTTGATTTGTGTAAGATTGTCCGCAAATATTTATTATATTTTTCCCGCTCACGGGACAATGATGTCCCGGACCTTTGGGAGGCGTGCGTGGGGCTAGGTACCTACAAAGTACCAACTGAGCCAACACGTAGAGGCCCTTTTGACAATTTAATTAAATGCAAGGAGTACACCGAGCGGATGCTGTCCCTGCCCGTGTCATGGGACGCACACAGAGACAGCACCCGCTGGGGTGTATAGGGACTATTGCTGGTTGATGGAATCTAAAGAAAACGGGTTATTGGGTGAAAATGATGGACTAGTGGCTGGGCTATTGGGTGAAACATCGGACGCCTGCCTAATAAACTGTCTCATTTTTTATCTCTGGCAGACGGTGACTCGCCAACTGCTAGATGGGCCCCTATTAATAGCGACATTAAAAAATGGCCTAAGGGCAACACCAGTCAGAGAGGCTGGGGGGGTAGAGAGGTGGCACTGGACTTTAAACATATAGCCAACTCGCCACTTAGGTGTCCACATCTACCCTCGAGCAACAGCTCTTGCGACTCCACTCTGGACAGCCAGTTAAGGCAAGCCAGAGGTGGGGGGGGGGGCTGTCCAACCAACCACCCGATCGGCTCAGCCTGACCACAGGACACCCCCAGGAGCACTCAGGTACGTAGGGTCGCTACTCCCTAACAGCCCGCCACAAGCTGCCTTACGTTGACTGATTGCACCAGAAATCTGGTGGGCGATGGGGCCGTCACATCCCTACGCCTATTATTATATTTATTATTATAAGCTCAGAACAATGGGCATTCATCAGCTCAGGTCAAATCGGTTTAACTATAAGTAAGTACTGTAACTTGTTTAAACACTTTAAACCTCATCTCACCCGTCAGACGAAACTCTCTCTTAAGGCCTCCACACACCGGTCGCTGGCGCGGATCGGGCGCGGGCCCGCGACCGGTGTGTGGAGGCCTTAAACTCTACCTACGCTTAGTTACTACGGATCGCAGCGTTAAGATATATTGTGGGTTAACTGTGAGGCGAGCTTAAAACAAGTTACAGAATAGCGGGTCTGAGGTCTAGTTTCATTAAGCGTGAGGTGATGCTAATGCGCGCTTTTAGAATAACAGCCGTGACTTACCGGAAGACCTGAATCTCCGGAATCCCCCTGCAAGATAAAAAATAATTATTGGTTATGTGATATTTTAAGCGTTAGAGTTTAATCATGTTCAAAAACGTTTTTGTAAGTGTAGAGGTAAGTAAACTTGAGAGTATTTGATTTGGCCGAATTGCATGAAATTAGTACATTTAAAAAGCGACTCTTCCGTCGAAGCTAGAAGATTTAAATTTTAATGCCTTTAATAATCTCAACCAATGGTACAGTCAGGGGTATTAATTAATAAACACAAATGGACAAAAATATCTGTGCACGTAATTATGACATTGACAATATACATAGTCCTGTCCATTTATGTCCTTATTTATGTACGTATATATTAATGGGACTATACCGTTTGCTTTTTTCTTCAGAATTAGTTATTTTTCTCAAATTCAGGAATCATGAATAGTTTTGTTTCTCATATTTCTGATTACCAGCCTTTAGGCAAGAACATAAAACACCATTTTATTGTGATCATTATCATTATATCATTATGAGCCAGTTGGACTCGATTAACATCATTGAAATTTCTCGGCGTCTGGATTGATTCGAGTTTAAATTGGAAGGATGAACTGTCTTCACTGGTCAAGTCTATCAGCTCTGCTTGTTACGCGCTTAGAAGTCTAAGAGAGGAGCTAAAGCTGTCCCAACTAAAAATGGTATATTATGCTTTAGTGGAATCGAAATTAAGATACAGCATAAAATTTTGGGGCAACAGTTACCGTTATAATATTCAGTCCGCCTTTGTAGCCCAGAAAAGAGCCATCAGAACCATGGCCAGAATATGTCAGACCACATCTTGTAAAACGTATTTTTCTGAGTTACA
Source organism: Epinotia brunnichana (assembly GCA_963854355.1). Taxonomy (NCBI): domain Eukaryota; kingdom Metazoa; phylum Arthropoda; class Insecta; order Lepidoptera; family Tortricidae; genus Epinotia; species Epinotia brunnichana. The sequence continues at coordinate 5,080,848 of OY977945.1, read as the reverse complement.
AATCCTCACTGTTCCTAGTCTATATATACTTGTACTTCTTAGTGATTTAATCAAGTACCTAAACTGTATTGAAACACTGAAAGACAGACAATAGCGCCTGGCAACAAGAAGAATGGACTTACCTCGAATTTTTACCACCAAACTCAACGTTGTCAAGCACTCTTCGGGATACCAAGCAATTAACCTCTTTAATAAGCTACCCGTTGAATTAAAATGCATTACAAATTTAAACATATTTAAAAATAATTTAAAGGCTTTTTTGTTGAGGAAGTGTTTTTACTCGATTGAGGAGTTTTTTACAGCATAGGGTCTAAGTGTGACAATTGTTTGACATGGCTATTTACATTATTGGAATTTGACATTGATTTTTATATTATGGACATATTATTTTCTAAATTGTATTTTTAAATGAATTAATATGTTTTGTCATGCATGTTGTATTGTACCTACTTATGATCTGGAGTGATGTGTAATTTAACTGTTTGTATTTATTATTATCTTTTTAGTTTTGTATATTATTGTTATTTTTAATGAAGTTAATTCAAACACAATAGATATTGTTAAATGAATAAATTACTATGACTATGACTATGACCACCGAGGGTTCCGCACAAAACTACAAATGTGTAGTTGTCAGATTTTTCCCTGTACCTACTTGTAGTATAAGACGATTTACTTGCCAAATTTCATAGTTCTAAGTCAACAGAAAGTAGGTACGTATTGTCGAAATCTACGTTTTATGCGGCATAAACGGCCGTATCTTTTTTTTACGTTAACTTATAAGTTTGATTTTTTTACAGCTTCAAGGGACTGTAGACTTGAGTATATGGTTTTAATTTCAAGTCGATACCACCACGCGTTCCCGAGATAAAGGGTGGGACAAAAAAGTGATCCTAAGGGTTCCGTTTTCTCCTTTTGAGGTACGGATGCCTAAAAATGGGCTATTCTAACGATATCGCCCCTAACAATAGTATTAAAGCAATGACGCGCAGTTGGAGTATCATTTTTTTATTTTCATTTCCGCTCCAGGTCAATGTGGGTTAGTTCGTGCGTGTTGCACAGGGTGGTTCCACAATATTTCGGGAGCTCAAATACCGCGAGCCATCCTTCTTAACAGTGGCCTTTTTTTCAGAAACGCTTAGTTGAATTTTTACTTGCAGAATAAAATTCATTTCAGTATTTCATTTATTGCCTCTTGGATAGGTACTGCAACTACGCGTCATTGCTTTATAGGGATTGGGTTCAAATTCAAAGCATTTCAAAGTCCAGTTATTAAGTCGAGTGCAATATTAAATGAAAGGGCTTGAGTTGCACATTCTGAAACAGTGTATCTTTTTTTCTAGAGTGAATAAATTTCGATTTATTATGGCAAATGTTGAAATTAATGAAATATCCTTCATCCTCTAACCGAAGTTTACAAAAAAAAATTGTACATAAATATGATTTACCTAACATATACAAAATTAATTTCTAAATTAAACTAATATCCTGCGTTAAATCGGCCGTTTTTCTTTTGAGTTCATAAATTAATAAGCCAGCAACATGGAAACTAGTTTGATGTATTCTCAAGGTACTTAAATACAAAATATAGTACATAGAGGCCTACTTTTTTTAAATATCTATCGTTAAATTGAAATAATCACAATTATTTACCCGTGGCGCTAGTGAGCACTTTAATGGGCTCTTAACACCTATTTATATCACTATACTACAATCAATTGAAAAAAATCGATAAGAAATTAAAGAAATCAGTTGACATGTAAAAAAATATCGCTAAAAAACGAACACGTGCTATTTTGCAAGACTCATCAATTCATCATAATGACGATGATGATGATGAGATTGATGAATGATGAATAACAAAACGTACCGATAGGCGGTGGCGCTATAGCCACGATGATAACTTCTATAGGTATAGGTACTATGCGCTGTTAAGATTTTTCAAGAAATAATAATGTGTCTATAAAAGTTTGTGCGGTATCCTCGGTGCGCGAGTCATACTTGCGCTTGACCGGCATTTTTTTTACGTAAAGATTACTTCAAACTTACTGGTAATCCCGGATATCCAGCGTAGCCCTGTAAAAAAAAGTAATTTAATAACGCTGTGAGAGGAAACATATCGGTACTGACGGTACTTTTTAACAAGGAATTGAATAACAACCATTTTCAACATTAAAAAGAAAATCACGAGAAACCGCCGCATGAACCCTAACGTTATATAGCATATAGGGTAAATCGCCAAGTAACTGGCGACACATCAATAACCCTCATACTAAAAATGAACTCTGTTCCCCTGCAAACATAATTCCATTTAGTATAACGTGGCCAGTTATTGAAGGGTGGCCAGTAATTAACGCCTTATACTCAAAATTCATTATATTATGATAAATGATAAAATGATAAATAATTTATTTCACAAAAACACTTGTAACATGATATGGGGTATATCCATCAGTAGACCTCGTTATCTTGTCGCACTGTCATTGCTTTTCCGTAGAGCGTGAATGATTTTTTTATCGACCGTTTTGATATCGATGTATATACAGGGTGTGGCCTGTAATAGGAGCAAAAAATTAAACGGTAGATTATTAAGCTTGTGAACAATTATTTCCACATGGTTAAACATAAAAAAAAAAAAAATTTGGTTTTTTTTTTTTCAAAATAAGTTTAGTTGTATTTTTTTGCTCTTTTGGAGTGCTATCAGTAACTATTTATTTTAAAGACACTAAAAAAGATGAAATAAAAATTAAAAAATCACAAAAATATCTTTTGAAAACAAAAATGCAAAAACTATTATGACTCGTTACATGATATTACCTCAAAATCCGCATTGACTGCTGTGCTATGATGTCGTGGTGCCAAGATACATTACTTGGAGGTCATAACTTTAGATCAAAATATCTCCGAATCCAAAAAAAAAATATGAGTGGGACACAAGGGGTTACCACAAATGCTCTATGGAAGCGTCCCTTTGAATATTTGCTCCTATTACAGGCCACACCCTGTATAATGCAACAATGCGATTGAATTTTCGCCTTTTATATCTTTGCTCAATCTCAATGAAAACTTCTTGATGAAAAATAAGTAGATAACCTCACCGACGAATGGTAACTCATCATTTCCAATACATCGGGAACTTCAATATCGTAAGTGCTATTTATTTGCAAATGTTTTGAAGATTCCTTTGTTGAACGCTGATTTTAAGTACCTATTTATCATTTCTAGATAAAATGTATAATAGCAGCCATTTTTAAATTACCAGTACCTTTAAAAAGCATTTGTTTTAAGAAATTGTGTGGGGCTGGTCAGAGCGCCCTTCGCATGTAATATATGCAGCAGGATTTTAAGTTGCCGCCCAATGTGAAACTTGTGATCACCAAAACCCCTATATGACCCTTAGTAAAGTTACATTGACGATGTAGAGTTATATACAGTGTATTCTAATTATTGTGGAAACACTATGATAAACAGTCTTGTATTTCTCGCACATACCCGAGACTTTTATTTCTTATTTTTATATCATAATATATATATTTATTTATACCCGATAGTACGTGGCTCCTTATCAATTGACTAATTATCAGTGACATATAACTCTGAGTACACTATCGATATTTAGATAGTCGATAAAAAAATCATTCACGCTCTACGGAAAAGCAATGACAGTGCGACATGATAACGAGGTCTAGTCCATCAGACTCCAAACTAGGGTTAAACCTGTATCTTGGCAGTCTGCGAGTGCGGATAAACAAGATTTACAGTAGTCTCAAGGAAATGTTGGTACTTTAGTTATATATGTAGTTTAGATAATACTAGTCGGGTTGGTATATAAACTTATAAACTAAATTCTGTTGACATGCCATGCATTATGGGAGTGAGCGTGTGTGCGTATGTGTGTGTGGGGGGGGGGGGGGGGGTGAAGGTACGTATGTGTGTGTGCTTGGGTGTTGGAAATTCCACAACAGCTTCATATGGTTTAGTTTGTATGCGGTATTCTAACCAGGCTCTCGCGCGGTTTCAGCATATGACAACGTTAATAACCATTTATTTACAATTCTAGCTTCAGGAGTGGAAAGCTGTTTAATGTTCTGGTACTTGCAGATGTTATTATATACGTAGGGATGTGAAAAAGCTGGAGATTTACGAGCCGAAGCTGATATGAGCGGTGGCAGGGGCGCTTTATGTATGCGTCTTCTTAAGATTTCCTCATAGAGCGCAGAATTGAGTAAACAGCTGTGAGTCCGCGAGACCGCTTTCATGATATAAAGCTGGCGCACTCTCAGAAACCCACATTCTCGGTAAAGTGTATCCGTGGCATAACGAAACGGTTTCCTCAGCATCACCTTTAATACAGCTCTCTGAGCACGCTCCACCTGAAGGATGTGGCATTTGGCTGCACTACCCCAGATGGCGACACCGTACTGTAGTATGGATTGACATAAGGCGTGATATACCAAAAGAAGTACATCAGGGGAAGCGCAGTCTCGAAGTCGCTTCACCACATGAATAAGTTTTCTTACCCTAGACGCAAGCAAAGGCAAATGTTGTTTAAAGGAAAGGTGTTGATCGATGAGGAGTCCTAAAGACTTTACATAGTGGCGCCTTTCAATTTCTTGACAGGCACAGCCATGTACGTGACAGAAAGATGATGCCGAAGTGTAATGCGCGCAAGAGTGAAATTTAATAATTTTATTCTCAGGCGGGGAAGAAACTGCTGTCTTTGAGAAAGCTATGAAGTGAGTCTAAAATTATAGGTGAATAGAGTTCATTTTACAATCTTTTATTTAGTTTCACCTGTCCCTTTGTCTGGCTGTCTGTCTGTAATCTAATCTTGCAAGTTAAATTTGACCCACTTCCCGGTTTCCGATTTAGATGAAATTTTGCATGCATATCTATATTGCATGACAATGCACTATTATGATGACATGGAGCTGATCTGATGCTGGAGCTGGGAGGTGGCCATAGGAACTCCGCAATAAAACGACACGATTCCAACGAGTTTGGGCTCGTTAGAATCGTCTCAATGAGTAGTTGATGATGGTATGCAGAAAAGTACAGTCGGCAATAAAAGCTTGTACCAAAAATCAAATTTTTGAAAGAAACTTGTTGTGTATGAGGTGGCCATTGCAGTTATTGAACGGTGGCCAGTTATTGGCGATTTACCCTAGTTGAGATTATTTTATGTGGTCGACTTTCAAAAACTGTCATTCGGATTAGAAACTTCTACCGTGGACGGAAGAGGTGCTTTTTTTTTTTTTTTGATGTAATTGGGCCAATTAAAATAATCTCAAGTGTAAGAATATATTAACCAGGATACGAGTAGATTTAGGATTCTTATCGATAATCCACCTGTCCTCCACAGTGCCCTTCCTAAGGCGTATAAGAGGAAACTGGTTGTACAATTAATTGAACCGAGCAACGGCTTCGATAGCTCAGTTGTTTAGAACGGTCGACCCGGTTTGCCAAAAGGTGGTTGGTTCGAATCCGGCTCGAAGCAATATGTAATGTGTCCGTTAATTTTAAATCCAAAGTGAAATATGAGTTAAAAATAATTACCTGTTCGCCTTGCAAACCTGGCGCCCCAAAATCACCCTGTAAGAAAATTATGATATTTAAATTTTACTTCATCAGTTTCTAGACATAATAAACCTAAAGACATGCCTCTCAATCCAACTCTAGTCTTAATAATTTTATGTACTCGTACACAATCCAATAATGTGATTTGTACTTCCAGGATTTCACACATTATTTTTACAAAACAAACAGAACAAGTTTAATTGTATACCTACTTAATTAAACTTATTGATTTATTTCTTTGAGGTGACTTTACGTTCCGGGTGTTTCCCAATGATAAAATACATTACAATATTACAATGATATGAGTTGCACTGCCCACAATTTATCTGTTTTGCTTCAAGGTTGACTGGCAGAGAATGCTTTATAGCATTAAGTCCACTTTTGTACCATAAATTATTCTTTTGTGCAACAAAGATTAAATAGAAATAGAAAAAACTTTATTGTTTAACCGTGTTACATAGATGGTATTTTATACAAGTGTTAGGTCCCAACGGTTACCCATTTCGGGTGTACAATATTAACTTAAAACTAAGGAAAACAAAACGAATATATAACACAATATTTTTCTTTAAGATAAAATTCAAAAAAATATTTTAATGAATAGAAACCATTCTTATTTAACCATGTTTTTAGATTACGTTTAAATTTTACGTCATCCAACATTTTTATTTCGTTAGGAAGCTGATTAAAAACTCGTAAATAGATAAATGGTTAAACTTTCCATTACGATCCATCGATTGATACAAATTGGAATTTTTTGATACAAATTGGAAAATAACACGCGAATTGTCATGTCAATGTCAGACGTCAAAGTTGTCATTTGAAGTTCCGTTAACCATCGAGGCGTATCTGTATTATCCGAAAAGTCGGCTCTGGCGCTTCGCCGGCCGCTGGCGCGGCGCGCTCGGCTCGCGCGCTGTAGTACTAACCTAACATAACCTTCTTCCTAAAGCCGGGGTTATATTAGAGCCACGCCGCGTGTCGCAACGCAATCGGTTACATACATTTTGTATGAACGTGGTTACATTAGCTCAGTCCCGCGTGTCGCCACGTTCAATACAAAGTACGCGTGGCGACACGCAGCGTGGCTCTAATTTAACGGAGGCTTAACACTCCTCCTCGCTTCGCTCGTTGTCGTACCTACACCGACTTGCCTGAGAGTTAGGTTATCCGATGTACAGAGGTAAAAAACCTGACACAAAATTTCATTTTGCGTAATTATTTCCAATTTGTATCAAAAAAAATACTTTAAAAAATTATATCTAAAAAATAAATTCAAATTCAAATATTTATTCGTGACACACAATTTACACATACAAAAGAAATATTATAATACATATTTTGTCACGAAATGGACCCTGCTCAGCATATTGCTAGCTTTGCAGCCAGCGCTGGTCTTCCGCAGGGTCCATTCGGTGAGAACACGGTGGGCAACAACAACAGTCGTTAACTTCCTGGACCTGAAATTTCTCGTAAATTCGCTTTCTATTTATAATCTACAAAAAAAATATGAACATCCAAATCGATGGACCGTAATGGAAAGTTCATCCATCTCCTCTTCAACTATTTAAGATAATAATTATCATAGAGAGTTTTGACTACTTAACCTGAGACCGGGTTTGGTCATGTTGTATATGTACTTACAAAACTAAAAAGCACAAAGACACACAACTTTTCAAATGTTCACTTGCGGCTCCGCAAAACAATTTCTGAACTGAGAGTGGAACTGACTGGGAATCGAACCCGATACCTTCGGTTTTCCGAAGCAACGATTTGTACAGTTAAAATTGTGGTAACTGTGGTAATTGTAGTTGTAGCGTTTAATAAACGCGCTAGGTACTCTGGCAACACACACGAAACTGTCTAGATGACAGATGTGCGGTGTCGGCAGAGATACTGGCGGAATTTATAATATGGTGTTTCCATTAATAGTATTAATACGAAGCATCCATTAAATACAGAAACCTGTGGTTTATTACTATACGTTACAAATGGCGACGTGGATAAACTGTAAGTAAAAGGCCAGTGGAAAGATCGCGCAGATGTTGTCGGCGATTTCCATACGAGCCGCCATTTTTGCAAAACAAAACAAAAGATAAATCATATCATATTCCACATATACAGACAAATCCTGCGTTAAATCGTCATGTGATTTCAAGTAAAACCATTTTGATAACCAAAATCATTTACATGTAATGTTTGGAAAGCACATAATAATCGAAATACTTAGTAAAACTATGTAGTGCGTTTTCCTTTGATATACAAACGTAGAATTTGTCCGTAAAACTATAATATAATAAGGAATCTAACGATATGGGTCATGATGATCATGAAAATACAAAATGTGTCCTGCAATAGGTAAAAGTGCCTAAGAAATGAGGTCATTACAAATTAATGAATGTGTGTAAACAAGTAAATCGGAGAATTTTGCATTTTCATACCCATGTAAGCTTGGGTACAACTCGGTGGCAAATGTTGAACCAGTAAATTGTAGTTTCGTACACAAGGTTTATTATTCAAGTGCAAAGTAGGACCAAAGGGTTCCTGCAAAATGTGCATCTAGTGGTGGCACTCCGGTCTAATTGACCAAATGAGGACCAAACGGTCCGCGCACAATGTGCGTTACAAATATTTATGCAAAGAAGAACCAAACGGTTCGTGCACTTATGTGCATCACTCGGTGGCATACCGGTCTAATTGACCAAATGAGGACCAAACGGTCCGCGCACAATGTGCGTTACAAATATTTATGCAAAGAAGAACCAAACGGTTCGTGCACTTATGTGCATCACTCGGTGGCATACCGGTCTAATTGACCAATATAAACCAAATGGTTGCATACACAAGGTGTATGGTATTTGTATATGCAAGTATAGTATATGTATGGTATATGTAAGTGCAATATTGGTCTAACTGACCAAACCAAAACTGTTTCAATGGCTACAGATATTGTGACCTAACTAACATTGGTATCAATTTATAAAAATTGGATAACCTGTTCCTATTGATGTCAACAAATGTCAAATTCATAATATGAGAGTTGAGTCCCAGTGACATAAAGTAGTCATATACTTAGTAATAGTAATAACTTTATTGCAAACCATGTTTTACAAGATGCAAAAAATAATAGTGTATCTCATGGACCCAGTAAAAACCAGTTTGTTCTGTAATAAAACAAAACTTATATTATGTACCAATGGTTATTAAATCAAATTATCGTTGATATTTATAAATTGCAAACCAAGTGCTAGGTACCAATCTGTCAAGTGTGAAGTTAATTTTGATAATGTTCATGTTTCAGGAAAAAAGACCAATATTATCTAGCGAAGGGGAGCAACATTCAGACGGGTCTTATTCCAAGAAATTCATGTGAAGGAAAAACTCACAAATTACTGTTGATTGTTTAACAATAAAAATGATTTAGACATATCAGCATCAGCTGCTTGTCTAAAATAGAATAATAATAATTGAAATTTCAAATGGCATTTTCAGATGACATTAACCATATAGATATGATCACTGAAATGTGGGTTCACCAAGCTCTGGAAGAAGATATTGATGCTTGGAGACACTCACGGTTTGGTAAAACAATTCAAACTCTTCAACCAAGGCAAATCTGCTGGAAAGCCAAGAAGTCCAGTAAAAAAGGAAATAATGTGTCAATCAACAACATATTCTGGAAAAGGAGTAAGACTTGCTAATATTGAAATTGCTAAGCAATTGTAATTGTAAAGTATAGTTGGGGAACATTTAAGGGTATATTTCTACAAAATAAAGAGATATCATTTAACCTTTTCAATGCAAAGACGGATTAATAAGTCAAGAAGTACAGTGTGATAGCAACCTTCATGCATTGATATAAGGTTTAACCCCACACTAATTGTCATGTTGACATGAAGTTTGTTTGACAACTTATCTATTTGACTGAGCATTGAAAGGGTTAACAACTGTTGCATAACATACTTAAAACCTAGCGGGGTAAAATATGGCAGATTATTTACCAGACTTATTATCCTTTAGTTTATGTAAATTGTAAACTACACCTTGCTGTATTGCAGCTGTCTTTTCAAGCAATAATACATACTTTTCACATGACAGAAAAATTCCAACTGATAACAGAACAAGTGGTTTCATAATGAATGATTTAACTTAACCCTTTTACATTAAATTCATTCATAGTTATAAAATACAGACCTTTCAAAGGATATTTTCAAAATAACCCATATGGTCTATTGAAACAATGGATTTTGTGCCTTATATAAAAGTTAACAAGAATAACTTTCCAAGGAAATGTATGTCTACTAAATAACCTCTAATCTCACAGATAGGTTCTGTCTTTTGATTGTGATTATGAAACAGCGTTGTCAGCTTTTTCATGTGGTATGGTATACCTTTCAGTGAACAAAATGGATAAGTGTGTTAAGCAACAAATTTTGCAGACTCACCAACACCAAAGTGAGCATTCCATTGGATGTAATCTTGCAACACATAATATTAACAGCTGACTGTCTTAAGGTTAGCTGGAAGAGATTCCTTATAGGGATAAGGTTGCCTTGTACCTCCTTTAATCTTACATATCATGTTAATGCTTTAACTTGTTTTGTGTACAATAAAGTGCTTACATACATACATAATGAATGATGCTCAGTCAGTTTGAGGCATGTTTGTACACACACAACCTGCATTCAATAAATTTGGTGTTCAATTCAGTTTTTATTATTGTCATGGAAAAACTGAGTTGATTAACTCAATGATCTAAATTGGTTCATGTGCAGTTAATAGCATGGATAATTATCTATATTGTGATATAAAGCAAAGTAATTTAACTGAAATTACTCAGAAGAAAATAATAATTGTAAGGGCATTAAGTACTACTAAATGATTTTTGAAGACTAAGAAATACCGTTTCAAATGGTTTAATTAAATTCATTTAATTTTATGCTTATTACTCATGGATTATTTTATTAAAACAATTGTTTAATAATTTTATTATGTAAAATTATTGCAATGTTTGCATGCACACTGGCGAAACATACACTGACATGTTAATTAAGGCTCGACAGTCAACAGGGGCAGCGTTTTCGAGTTTTTAAAAAAACAATCTCAGACATAGAAAATAAGGTTTAAAAATCTAAAATAAAGATACGTATTACTTAAGGATCTAATCTAGTCAAAGTCGCATTCAGTTACGCGATCTAATGAACTTCACTCGATAGAAAAAAATCCCAAAGTTACCTCTTTTTGTAAAGTTTATTCAATATACAAAAAGACTAAACTATTGATATTTTAAATTAAATTTTTGTACTCAAATCAAGTTATGAAATATTTATAAACAAATTCGCAGAGTTTGAATAGATAAAATGATTATCTTAATTACTATGTTTAAATACCTACAAAATGCGCGAGCGCAGGCCCGATCAGTCGCGCGCTGGGCCATACGGACGACGACTCGAGGACGTTAGCGGGTGCATAAGCCTTAAGTGTAACGGTGTATGTTCTGGCAAATAAATTTAATTGAATTTGAAATATCCAACCGTTTGACAGGTGTAAGTAAGTGTGTATTATTGGCTGTCTCATTCAAACTAAAGCTTCGGCCCTGTCGGTTGTTGCAAGACATTGTAAATAATTTAATTAATGGCATTGAGAGTGAAGGTAGTAACTATGCAAGCGAATGATGTCAAATTATTACCTACGATCAAATAGCATCCAGTTTTATTTAAATAAGTGGAGCTTAATGTTTAGTATTTTCGACTTTCCTAATCGTTGTCTCAGCCTATACTAGTATACGTCCCACTGCTGGCCACCAGACTTCCTCTCACGAAAAAGAGTGAATGATGTTGTTGATGTACCTAAATGTAATTAATTTGTAAGGTTGTTAAGTACCGTATTGTAGCACCTATATATATACCTACAGATTAAATGAGAAAAGTTTTGCCTGGTAGTCTTTATGTCATCAATGTAAAATGGAATTTGACCTGGCCAGTGGATACGTTTTTCACTATGTATAATATGGCAACCTAGTAAAATATCTAGGTAACTATAAATATAAGGACTGCTTCACAATATCTACTAATGTAATAATGATTTATTATATATGGATAAGGTATAGGATGCGGGGTCAACATAGGGTATGGGCAGATCTCACAGGCCATGAGGAAAATAAAAATAATAAAAAAAAAACCAAAAGAAAGGGAAGAGGTACTTAAGTAATATAATATAGTGTTGATAGAGGTATAGAATAGTGACATAACGAGCTAAATTGGAGATAATACTGATACTGAGACTGATCAGGCATGTGTTCTGTATTCCATATTCCTAAGTATTCATGATATTATAGGATAAGATTTAAGGTGTTTAATTTGTTGAACTAATTGATAGGTGAAAGTTTTATCATCACTTGTTATTATGATCATTTGTCTTTGATATAATACTAAGTTACCTACATGTAGGTGGTGTTCCAAGTGTAGTATCAAAGTGTAGTTTGTGAAACAAATTGTTATTTTTGATGTTGCTACATATGCTTATTGAATACAAATATCATTAGGGTGATTTCTCTGTAATCCAATAGTAGCGTAATGTATAAGAGTCCGAGAGCTTAATAGCTCTAATGCAGATTCTGGTTTTGTGTTGTTCGTTCACATGTGCAAATTGATTACGGTTTAAATCCTTAAATTTGTTAAAAAGGAAGAGGATGTAGCGTTTAATAAACGCGCTAGGTACTCTGGCAACACACACGAAACTGTCTAGATGACAGATGTGCGGTGTCGGCAGAGATACTGGCGGAATTTATAATATGGTGTTTCCATTAATAGTATTAATACGAAGCATCCATTAAATACAGAAACCTGTGGTTTATTACTATACGTTACAGTAGTAATAACGAAATAAATGAATATATGATTATAAATGTGTATAACTATAATGTCATAAATATCACCTGGGGTCCACTCCATCCTGGTTTACCCTGTAAGACATAAGTACATATATATAAAAAAAAAATAAAGAAATAAAAATTAAGTATTTTTTTCAGTGTTGTATAGTCTTTGGGGGAGGCCTATGTCCAGTAGTGGACGTCTTATGGCTGATATAATGATGATGATGATGGACCGTATGGTATACTCGTAGTTACTTTTCATACATAAATACGGATTCAAGCCCGGTATCTCATTTAAGTATTATTCATTTATTACATAATTGTTGTATTCTAATCTACTCATCTAATATTTCAGGGTCATTCTCATTACTCATTACCTGCATAGAATCAATACCGGTATAATAATTATCACGAATCGAGGAAGATATTTCTTATTTTGATAAAAACCGCCTATTTTTATAACCGCCTTCAAAAAAACAAGAAAGAATATGTTTGTCCGCGATTATCTCGCGTTTGGCTTAACCGATTTTGATTCGGTTTTCAGAAAAGTATTTGTTACTTTCTGGAGAAGGTTTTGGTATACAACATATTTTGTGATTTTCAGTGGGTAGGTGTTTTGTGGCGGTTCCCTTTTAAAAAATAAGTTATAAGAATACTAAGTCAGCTAAGCATCAAGCTAACTAATAATTTTATTAAGGGTCGCCAGGAGGCTGGACTCTCCATATAAACGTAGTTTGGTTCTCATTTTAAAACTAAATGCTTAGAATAACATGAAACTTTGTATAGGTACACAAAGGGCTCCGCCATAATCTAGGTCGGAAACTAGTCTGTTGCTAGAAATTAAAATGGGAAAAAATAGAACGATTAGAAACTTTTGAAGTGGATACTTTTTGCTCGCGTTCTAGTATAGGGGTACAGTTCAAAATGTATCAATTGACTTCCGGAATAACTTTTTGTAGAGAAGCTCAATCTGATTTCAAATAATTGTTTGTTACATGTTTTAATCCTTCTCTATTTGCCATTACTTGTTAATCACAAAATGTTATTTAGTTTATGTGGCAGACATGAAAATAATGATGAAATGACCGCCATTTTTAATGTATCGCGAGCAACGATCTGTAACGTGAGCTAAGTCAGTTAATGCTTATACAGATTTTAGTGAATTAATTCAGATATATATATTTTACGGGTAGGTACAGCCAACAAAGAAGTATCCACTTAAACTTCATTAACGGTTGTATCTCGGACACAACCCGCTTCTTTTTTACAAGCTTTATACTAACTTGCACTGTTCGTATGTATGTAAATATGTAAGTAATAAGTATGTAGTTGTCCGTCAAAATTTGCAATCCATTTTTCAGTCACTTCCCGTTATCCAATTGAGCTGAAATTTTGCAAGCATATGTATATCGCTTGACAATTCAATATTATGATGACTTGGAGCTGATCTGATGCTGGAGCTGGAAAGTGGCTATAGGAACTCCGCAATAAAACGACACAACCCCATCGAGTTTGGGCTCGTTAGAGTCCTCTCAATTAGTAGTTGATGATGGTATGCAGAAAAGTACAGTCGGCAATACAAGCTTGTACCAAAAGTGAAATTTTCGACAGAAATTTATTTCAACAAAGCTAACCGCTTAACTTTTTTTACCTGTTATTTTTCTGTTACAATTTATAACAAAAGAAACTTTTCCTACCCAGCTATGGTATATCCCATTGTGTATAAAAAGTTTCATGTTATTCCAGTAAGCCGTTTTCAAAAATTACGTTTGTATGGATAGTCGACCGCGCAGGGGACTCTTATAGTGTTGTGGATATCGCTCATTTCGAGGCTTAAAGACTCGATGCTGTTTTAGAACCGTGTTGGTTTATTTTACGCATATGAATGCAAAATATTGACTTTTCGTCACATGAGTCTTTAACACATTCACGGCCACGCTAATCTCGTAGCGCTACGCCGTAGTCCGTAGCAGGTTAAACCTCGTGTGTAGAGGAAAGCGCTCGTAGCGGTCTGACGCATATGTGTCGTCACTGGCCATGAATGGGCCTCGGGAGTCTTTAGGCTTCGAGTCTTTAAGCCTCAAAATGAGCGTTATCCACAACACTAGACTCTTAACGTTCAGTGACCGTTACCATATATTATGACATCGTTATCACCCATGACGCAATAATAAAAATCAGTAATTATTGTTACAGTCACAACAAGTTTGCAATTACCTGGTATCCGGGATCTCCCCTATGCCCCTGCAAAGGAAAAAAAATCGTGTCATGCATATTATTGTAAGTATTGTAGCATTTAAAGTCGCATTAAACCTGCATCACACTGGCGCAGCTTGCGGTGACGGTCAGTAGTAAATTTGACATTAGCTGTCAAGTTTACTATTAACCGCCTTCGCAGGCCGCGTCAGTGTTATTCATTCAAGCCTTAAGTACAAATGCGGCGTTGGATGTCAGCAAAAGTTAGACAAAGCAAAATCACCGGAAGAATAACTTTGAAGCTGGAAACGCACTGACAGCGGTAGCGGTGCGGCGCGGTGCGGTACCGTTAATGTTCGAGCTAATATGAAAAGGTCCGCACAGAATACTGCGCCGCACCGCGTCCCGCCGCGGTATTCTGTGCGGACCCTTTCGCATTAGTTTGAACATTACAAACGGCACCGCCTGAGCACCGCGCCGCACCACTTTCAGTGCGTTTCAGCCTTGAATGTTTTTTTATTACCTTTGGACCCCATACGCCTGGACGCCCTCGACGTCCCTGTCAAACGAAATATAGCTATTACACAAATATATTATTATTCGAGAACATTCCTCAACATCGGTATATTGCCGAGTTTTATCGATTGTACATGATTGTCACATAAACATGTGTGCATGTGAGAAAGTTAGTTAAAAGTGAGACAGATTTAAGTATTCTGTATAAAGGGTACAAATCTAACAAGAATAAAACATAAGTAAATAACAGCGGTGGTGGGTCGATCCTGGCTCGTAGCAAAGATTATTCTTTGCTCGTAGGTACGTCGACTACAAAGATAAGTATGCTTTTTAAAGTTACAAAATTATGTATATATATCTTACTAGCTTTTGCCCGCGACTTCGTCCGCGTAGAATTCGTTTCACTACACAAAGTCGCGGGCAAAAGCTAGTAATTTATAAACAAAACTTAAATTGTATATATCGGCTCTGATATTGTTAAACGCGTTTAATTTTATATCATCTATGCTTATTAAAAGGTTCTCTACATTATTATAAAGAAACATCTTAGGGTGCTGCAAAAAACGTTTTTTTTTTCATAAATACGAGGTTGCCCAACGCCCTTTGCGTAAATAATAATTATTAAGCAGCAAAAGTAGATACTCAGAATAAGACATTTAAAATTATCTAAGTACACAGTTCCTATTTTCTTAATATCCGTGAAGCTACTTTTCATACAAGGTTGCTCAATGCCCTTTGCGTAATTAATAATTATTAAGCAGCGAAAGTAGGTACTCAAAATAAGACACTCAAAATTATCTAAGTACACAATTCCTATTCTATTAATATTCGTGAAGCTCCTTTTGCTGCTGACTGTATTATGATTCATTCTCTAAACAAATGAAAATGTATTCTTCAAAGTTACCATGTCCCCGCGGTCGCCCTTTTCAGAAGGCATCTGTAAAGAAAATAAAAATCATCAGTCAAAATGTTACTTTAAAAACAAAGTTTTAACCGACTTCTGTGTAATACTCCGCCAAGCCACATGAATAATTCCACATTTTCTTTCCACTTTAGATACCACATGCACTGCTTTCCGAGAGTTAATACGTTGATTATTAGAGAAGAAAACCATATCACAGTGATATGGTTTTCTTCTCTAATAAGGCAGGCCGATAATACTCGTATTTGAGGAGTTCCGTCGATTTGGCACACTTGACGGTTAGCACTTCATTAGTTGCTATTTCAACGGAATCATATCAGAACCTGTAACGTACTTTTACAGTTTTAAATAAGTACGAGTTCCATAAGTCATCCGTGGCCGTCATCATCAGTTCTACTTCACCAAATTTGTGATTTCGAGGTGTAGGTAAATACACTAGTTACTTTAATAGAAAATTCCGAAATCACTACACGCGTGCCTAATGTAATTGAAGAGTTCCCTCAATTCCTCATGGATCCCATCATCCAACTGGATTCTTGAAAAGAATGGAATCAACATGGAAGCATATACTGTCAAGCAAAACAAAAATTTACGATCGGCTCATACCTCGGCTTCAAAAGTATCGCACCTTTTCTAAAATTTGTTTCAAGTGATTATTACTCCTAAGATACTTACCGTAATATCGACAGGGTACAGTAAGTATCTTAGAAGTAATAATCGCTTGAATAAAATTTTAGGAAAGGTGGCGATACTTTTGACGCCTAGTGTAAATGGCAATATAGCCACAAACAATGCCTTATATAGTTTATTATTATTAATTATTTTAGAAAGAGACTGCGCGCGAGCTGTGTCACGGAGAGAAAGACATACTATCTCTTGAGATAACCGAATATAAGTAGCTTAAGTAAATGGTCACAATTACCAGTCCTGGCTCTCCTTGATCACCCTGTAACAAAAAATAAAAGTTTCTTAAAATCAAAGACCAGAAATAGTAGGTACCTAATAGGGCGGCTATATAGAGCGGTAACACAAATAATCTCACTTGAAGCCAAAACCGAAGGCAAAGCTGAGACTTTCTTTACTACCGCCCATGGCAAGTACAAAATGTTACGTCTTCCCTGGCCAGGAAGTTGGACTTTCCACTTTATGGCCAGAGGAGAGAGAAAAGAATAACTTTTTAGTACAAGCCTTACTAGTTGAACAGCTCCACGTTTTGGTTCTATCATAATTCATAGATTATTTAAATGGTACCAAGTTATTGCATAGTATACTTTTGTGCTTGCTAGTTCCATCAGAAATCATTAATTACACAGTAATCGCGGATTCAGTCGCCCGTATCCTTCGCGGGGATTGTTTATTCGGTTAACGTAACGGTTACGTAGGCTCAGAAAACTGATTTTTAAAAAGTCGTAGCGCTTGTTTGGATCATAATATAGACCGTATCGGAAAGAAAGTAGACAACTTCAAAATGATATTATTTTTACTGTGTGTGAAAACTGATAATGAAACAAAAAGAATTATAAAACACTAATTTGAATGAATTCGTCGTATATCATATACAGGATGTTTCCTGTAACAGGAGCAATAAATTAAAATATAGACCCCTTAAGTAATCAGTTATTAAGTCCAAGTGGTTTTAATTAATTAAAATGAAGAAAAAAAATGCTTTTAGTTTCTTACACAATTAATCGAACCAGCAATGTACACCCGCCACGCTGGGCAACCATTAATTCACTATCGATTGTTTTAAGATTATTTCTGAAGTAGCATTCCCGGTACCACGACACTAAACCACCGTTGAGCGATCAAATTGCGATAGTCGGCATCCATTGATTGTTAAATTTAACTTTAATTGCTATTTTCTCTAAATTTAAGAACTTTGGAAAATTAAGTTATTGTTATTATGAGTACTAATTACCTAAAGAATCTTCGTTTTAATTTATTGCTCCTGTTACAGGAAACACCCTGTATTTAATTTGCCTGCAACCTAACTTTCTTTTTGATGTGTCTGATTGTGATTACATTCTGGACGACCACTTTTGACACATTTGATGATGCCCTGTTCCACTTTTTTTTATGTCGTCAACTGAGGAGGCAGCTTTGACGTTTTTTTGGAGTCGTTTCATGATAGCCCAATATTGCTCAATTAGGCGGACTTCTGGGCAATTGGGAGGATTCATCTTCTTATTCACCACTTCTACCTTATTGGCTTATGGTATACCATTCCTTCGTTGTTTTAGAGTAATGACAAGTAGTCAAGTCCGGCCAAAATAAAATGCTAGTCCTGTGCTTCGTTATGAGTGGTAGTAATCTTTTCTCTGAGCATTTCTCAGGGTATACCGTAGCGTTCAAAGTGCCTGTAGTGAAGAAGGATTGCGATCGCATACCGCATTGACAAATCGCTTGCCACACTAATACTTTTTTGCCGAATTTCTCGATGTTGATGGCCTTATCTTTTCGACTAACCTTCATACTAGCCTGCACCGTAATAAATTGAGGTCCTGGTGAGGCTTTAAAGTTCAATTTGCAATAGGTCTTGTCATCCATTATAATGCACTGATTTTTCTTGGTCAATATACGGTCGTATAATTTCCTTGTCCATTTTCTGACAGCTTGTTTTGGATGATTTTGTTTGTTATATGTTTTTAGGTTGCATCTTAGTTTGATTCTTTGTATCATAGCCGAAGAAGTTTTGGCTCTTTTTGCCGCATCTCGTATTGAAAGGGAGGGATTTTGTTTAAACATTCTTAAGACTTTCTTTTCTGATGCCAAGTTAGTTGTCCCCGGTTTTCTTCTACATTTAGACAAATCTTCGAGAGTACAGAAGTCACCAAATTTATTTATTATTTTGTGCACGCCCACGGGACTCAACTCGTACTTTTTAGCCAGTTTTCTTATAGTCATACCTATTATTTTGCACCAATCGTCCAAAATATTTTTACGAACGTGTAAGCTAATTCGCCCCATGTTGACAGTTTGCCAAAAAAAGCAATTTTTTGTGTTGCAATTAAAAGAAAAAGGATATAGTCCGGTATTTAAAAAAAAGTTTATGCCTATTTGATGTATGATGACTATAATGAGTTTTTAGAGATGCCTAAAGTTGTCTACTATCTTTCCGATACGGTACTTACGGCTGCCCTAAATTTAATTAGCAACCTTGAGGCATTTCTCGAGTCACTGGGTATCTTAGATACTTACTGGGAGATCCCTACTTTTGTAAATTCGGTTTAACGAAAATAATAATCAAAAACAAGCTTTTAAACATTTGCTTGTAATGTATTTATTATTGTATTTATGTTACTATATTAGTTTAGGTCAAATCTTGGACGCTAAATTAATTAAAAACAGTGCCTGCAGTGACAATGCAATAATAGGGTGCCGTATAAATAGGTGGTCGATAGAATCGGAAGGTGAACTCCTACACTACACAAGATAAACCCCTAGTGTTTGCTTGACTTTTTGGATCCCTTTTAACCAGTATATAATGACTGTGCATAACAAAATACAGTCGGCAGTAAAAGCTTGTACTAAAAATAACATTTTTGTCAGAAACTTTCATACATAGGTGCTTTGCAGAGTAAAGAGGACTTGAAATGAAAATAAGGGTTTATATTTACCGGCATGCCAAATTGGCCTGGGAGTCCTGGTGGGCCCTGTAAATTGAACATAGTTTAAGAAATTAGTCTATTCTACTGTGTAAAATCCTACGTGGTAAATAATACGTGTAAACCTTTAGCTATTAAACTATTACGTGCCTTTAGCAAATTTGTCTCTTTACAGGATAGGTACAAAAGCTAAAAACCGGCCAAGTGCGAGTTGGACTTGCGCACGAAGGGTTCCGTACCATTATCTATAAAAACCGGAAAAAAATCACGTTTGTTGTATGGGCCCATTGTATGCCCTTAAATATTTATTTGATTCTGTTTTTTAGTATTTGTTGATATAGCGGCAACAGAAATACATCATCTTTGAAAATTTCAGCTGTCTAACTATCACGGTTCATGAGATACAGCCTGGTCACAGACGGACAGACAGACAGATAGACAGACAGACAGACGGACAGCGGAGTCTTAGTAATAGGGTCCCGTTTTACTCTTTGAGTACGGAACCCTAAAAAAGATATAGGTATCACTAGATTAATTGTAGGTAAGTAGTCGGACCTTTTTACACATCTATTTTTTTGTTAAAAGGAATTAGGGATTTTTTTAATAACCGCCCTTGAATCCTGCGTTACGCTCCAGATTGTACCTACTTTAGAATCCGTCGTTTCGCTCATGATTCTATTGTAAAACCTTTCGCTTCATTCAGGATTCAAAATACCGCCCTCGCCGTAAATATATCATTTTGCTCCCTTGAGACACAATCTACTATTTATTTTGGTGTTATTGTATACCAACACCATTTTCAGTCAAAAAAATACACTGGTACAGTCAAAGAATTTAATTTCCTACCCACTTTGGACTTTGTCAAAGTGACGTAATCAGTCAAAACGTAAGAGACTTCTTATGATTTTATTTCCAGTTGTAACTTCCCCCCCTTAAAAACTAAGTTATTAAATTACCTAAATAATAATAAAAATAATATTGGCCATCTGATCATCTAATGTCTACGTTGTTCCGCACAACCCAAATTCTTTTATGTGTAGCAAATTGGACCTTGACTCCTCTCTATCTATCTACCTACTCCTTCGTTCACCTACTGCATCCTAATTCAAAATAATGTACCTGTCACATAAATTAATATAAATATTTTATATGTTTTTTTTAATTTACACCAACCTCCTATTAATCATTCGGATAAGCAAGATCGTAGCTCTTAGATTTTCTATTATCTTGATTATTTTGACACCTTAAACATACTAATATTCAACCTATGTATTCATATTTTGAACAAAGTCTTAGCGACGGGTTGTGTGGTAATCTTTTACTCACACAAAGCTACTTTCTTGCTTAGGATGGAGTATGAATGATCCTACCTTATTTACCTGCCTAGTTACCTCATGAGTTTAAGACTCTACGAGCGAATCTACCAGTATTTCGTACCTGACGGTTTGAATAAGAAGAAATACCGAAACAAACTTAGACAAACCTTTTTATTTCAATATTGCTGTGTTATAAACTTAATAACACAGGCAATTTATGGTATATAACGCCTATTTCTGTATATATTTGCCTTTATATCGTAGGCATTTGAAATATAGAATTTATTGTAATCGAATGTGTATTCCACAAATAGTTATGTACGAAATAGCTAGTAGTTATAAGGGTATTATTTCGCCCGTAACTACAATCATCAGCGATCTGCTCTGCCTGTCACTGGTCCCTATAACAGTTTTGCTTCTTTCTCCGAAACCAAACTGTTTCCCTAACCAAATAAAATATAAAATTATATTACTTTACCTGAATGCCACATTCAACTACATAAACTCTACATTTCTCCTCAATTAAGACCAACCATTAATTTCTCTACTCATAATTTTCAAATTCATCCTACAAATAAATATTATTGGATGAATAAACCTTGTTTCCTAAGTCCCTATTACCACGTATGAATTTATACCTAATCCTACCTACCGCTAGACCTTAGGCTTATGCAAAACTCCCATCATTACTTTTATTAGTGTTATGTGATGTGTAGGCAATTGAAATATCGAATTTATTGTAATCGAATGTGTATTCCACAAATAGTTATGTACGAAATAGCTAGTAGTTATAAGGGTATTATTTCGCCCGTAACTACAATCATCAGCGATCTGCTCTGCCTGTCACTGGTCCCTATAACAGTTTTGCTTCTTTCTCCGAAACCAAACTGTTTCCCTAACCAAATAAAATATAAAATTATATTACCATACCTGAATGCCACATTCAACTACATAAACTCTACATTTCTCCTCAATTAAGACCAACCATTAATTTCTCTACTCATAATTATCAAATTCATCCTACAAATAAATGTTATTGGATGAATAAACCTTGTTTCCTAAGTCCCTATTACCACTTATGAATTTATACCTAATCCTACCTTCCACTAGTCCCTAAACTATTGTATGCAAAACTCCCATCATTACTTTTATTAGTGTTATGTGATGTGTAAAACCTAAGCTAGGAATCTACGCTGTAAATCGTTCGGCAGGCTAATCCGAGAAGGCAACCTATAGCCGGTGTAATGTACATTTCACAACGGTCCGTGGACAAGGTTCTGTGAAATGCACTCCCTATTGCGTGTGTATAACATATAAATATATATTCAATAAAAGACCCAAGCCTTAAGCACACACAAAACCTTAACGAGTGAATAAATTCAAGCGGTCGACTTATTTTAAATTGCGACCTCTCGCTTCAGTCCTGCGGCAAACCTTAAGCCAAGGAAGAGGCCCATTTATGATAGGCTACACCATCTATGCAAATAAAGGAGACGGTGCCCAGGTTTCTCTGAGCCTGGCCTACTTCTAACAGGATCCCATTGTATACGCTGTTGGCACCGTTAGGGAGCGTGTACAATGTTAGATTGACATCCAATCAAGGCATTGATCTGGTTCGAAATATTAATAAAACTATCCAAAATAAACTCAAAATCTAATAAGAATCGAAATAGTTCAATACTATGTAAAATAATCACACAATATTGAACCTTCTCGCCTTCACAATAAAGTATCTATGAATGTTTACGTTACGAATTTAGGCTCGATCCAGCTTCAATGTCAATCCAAAATATAGCTAAAAACGAATGGCTTGAAAGTATCAGTCAAGATTCTCCTAACCCCATTAAAACACTAATTTAAATTAAAGCAAACTCCATCAAACTATTATACTTTAAACCAATTAACTCTAGTCAAAAATAATCACTATTAAGCACTGTTATTTGAACACAAAGTATTAACAGCAAGAGATTCACTAATAATCAACTTCACAATAAATTTTAAAATTTACACTATTTCATTGAGATTAAACCACCAAATTAAGTATGTAAGTACAATAAATATTTACGAATTGAAATCTCCCTTTAAATTACCATATGTTGTGTCTGATCAAAGACTAAACCAGCGCAATCGAATACTAGCACAATCCATGCCCAGACACAACTCAGGTATCCTAGATTGAGACCTATTTCCTTCGACAGAGATCCCCGACCGATACCCTCAAGCTCCAAGATTTGAATGTCCAGCATCCTGCCTTACGAGTTACAGAAAGCTTCCCCGGCCCCCCCTTAAGCTCACGTCTGAAATTAGTTGCATAATCTATTTTAGACTCTATTCTCTTCATTAAATACGACCAATGCAATACCATAATTAAATTTGTACAAAACAATCTCACGCGGCACTTTGCGGCATCATCAACGAACAGTGTTTGACCAGCACTTTCTGCCGTCTTATGCAAAATATACCAATTCGACCACCTTCGTATCATCATAGTGATAAGGTTTATTTTGATTTAAATAATCATACGCTTATCTCAGATTTGACAGCAATATTAAATTTGTCTTTTTATGGATCATATTCCTAGTGTCGGTACTGTTTATGTCGCCAAGCCATAGGCTTCACAAATCAAGATTGCGATTGCTCCACAAGATGTGGACGTTATGAAGTCCGTTATTGCTTCGTAATAAGGTTTAATTTTGAGTAAAATATCATTTGCTTATTTAAAATTACAATAACTAGTTAAGTTTGTTTAGTAATAAATTTTAGCCACTCAAAACATGTGTGAAATATTATTCTCTAGAGTGCGTCGGCAGTTTAAGTACATAAATATTTAAGTATTAAGTTTTTGTTATGTGCATACGTTGATTTAATTATGTCTAACTATATTTTACCAAATGTGGTTTTATAATTTAATCCCTGTTGTATTGAATTATTACCTCATTTAGCATTCATTAAAAACTATAGATAAACGAGATATACTTAGTCATAGTTCGAGTTACATAATCGCCCCCTCGAGGAATAGACGTGTAATTACATGTAATTCACGGATAGTCCTCGAACTACTATTTAAAAAGAAAATATCTTCTAGATTTGTTAGCGTAGCAACCCCCCATCTTAAACGTGTGTTTGTGTGAGGTGTGTTTAAACAATACTCATTGATTGTTAATGACTCGGTATAAAACTTAGTTCTTTGAACTTCAATAATGATGCATGAAAATCCTTTCCCCAAATCTTTTCCATTTGCACGAAGTACTAGTTTGTGAGACTAATAGGACCTAACGCCCCGAATTTGCAGCATCAAACTGAATCTTTGGATCTGGCTGGGCATCCTCCAATTCTATCCACATTGTTCGGAAATGAGTGATTCCACAAAGACTCTCCACGCAAACCAGAAAAAACCTTTATATAAGTATTGAGATGTTCATTTCTCATTAATTAAAGTTCGAATCAAGTCTAGATACGTTATCACCTTTTTCAATCAAGTTTTCTTGGAGAGTGTCACATGTTTGAATGAGATATTTGACTTCAGACTCCTTTCCACCCCAATATATAAAATGTCCATTTATAAATCTAGTTAATCCGCCATTTATCACCACAATGGCCCAACATCACCATCCATCATTAAATACAATCCAACAATAAAATGAAATGACGATCAGAACATTAAAGTTCAAAATGCGATTAACTATGATAATTGCTGATAATTATCTAAAAAAATGATAAAATTCTAGAAAATGAAACTTAACTTGTATGTCAAATATTGTACCACAATGCTACTATATTATGATGAACATGTCATCTCTAGGATGAAAAGTAGTCCTACTTTTTATCATTTAAACTACTGTTATCTTATTAAAGACTAGCTGTTGCCCGCGACTTCGTCCGCGTATAACATGTTATCGTCGAAATGTTTGTTGAAGGAATGAATTAAAAAAAAAAACATTGAAATTAATTTTCTACCTAGACTTTTAGAAAACAATCTAAAACCGAAGTTACAAATCTCTTACTTTCAAAATCTCTTGCTCTCTATACAAACTAAGAACCCTCTCTGAACCCTCATAGTAAACAGTCTGAAACCGTAGTTACAAATTTCTTACTTTAAAAATGTCTTGCTCTCTATACAAAGTTCGAACCCCCTTTTAACCTTCTTAGGCGATGAATTAAAAAAACGCTGAAATAAGTTTTGTAGATCGCAGTTACAAATATCATAATTTAAAATTTTCTTGCTCTCCATACAAACTTTGAACGCTTTTCAGGGAAAAATTAAAAATAAAACACTCGGTTTTTTTTATTGTAATAGGTAAGTATTTTTTCTACAAACTATCTAGTCTCTAGCTAAAAAAAAGTGTTTCCCATACGAACCTTGCACCCCTTTTTAACCCCTTAAGGGGTGAAATTTTCCAAAACGCTGGCAGTAGGTATTTTTTTGTATTTTAATAAGTAGGTACTTAATCTTTCTACAGAGTTTTAAATTTCTACCTAAAAAAAAATTTTCCTACACAAACATTGCACCTCTTTATCCCCCTCTTAGCGGGTGGAAATTTTCAAACCACTGAAAGTAATTTACCTATATATTTGTATTCTAATAAATAATCTTTCTACACAATTTCAAGTCTCAAGCTCAAAAAAAAAAGTTTCCTCCATACAAATTTTCACCTGTTTTAATCACCCTTAGGGGTGGAATTTTCCAAAACGCTGAAAGTTCTTTATTTGTATTGTAATAAGTAATCTTTCAGCAAAGGTTTGTCGCTTGCGATCTTTTTAAAAAGGTTTGAGATTCTAGCTCAAAAAAATCCCCTTTACCAACATTTTCATACCCTTAGGGGTGGAATTTTCCAAAACGCTATTTTTTTATTTGTAATGTAATAAGTAATCTTTCTACAAACTTTTAAGCTTCTATCTCAAAAAGAAGTTTCGCTCATACCAACTTTGCAGCCCTTTTTAACCCCCTAACAGGCTGAATTTTCCAAAACGCTGGCAGTACTTTATTTGTATTCTAAAAAGTAAGCTTTCTACAACGTATTGAGTCTCTTGCTAAAATAATAAAGTTTCCCCCATACAAAATTTGCACCCCTTGTTTACCCCCTTAGGGGCAGAATTTTCCTAAACGTTGAAAGTATTTTATTCGTATTCTAATAAGTAATATTTATACAAAATTTTAAGTCTCTAGCTATAAAAAAAAAAGTTTCCCCCATACAAACTTTGCACCCCTATTTGACCCCTTTCGGGGTAGAATTTCCAAAAATCTCTTCTTATCCGTTGCCTACGTTGTAAAAGGTAGTTCTGGTGTAAATTTCAACTCTCTAGCCCCAGTAGTTTCGGCTGTGCGTTGATGAGTGAGTGGGTGAGTCAGTCAGGGCATTTATATGTAGGTATAGATAGATAGAAGATGACGAAAATCCCATTCAAATATCTCAAAACCGTTTTAATGTCGCTTGTTAGAGTGAGAAAACGATCGGGGACTGTGACGTCAAGATCCTCGAGCGTTATAGTAAAAAACAATCGTTTCATTTGAAGGTGCGTTTTGTGAAAAAGGGACAGAACATAAAACTTTGGAACTTAGTGATTACCTATTTATATACGAGTACCTAACCTCTTGCGTTGATTTTTTCTCTATTATACTTTTTTCGAGAAAATACATTATGATTATTTTATTTAGTGTCTACAGCCGGGTCCGCTGCACCAATGTTTTCCATGTTTTTAAACATATTATCTAACATGTTTTCCGTCAGGTTCGGCAAACAAATAGAGTTTTGTTTTGATTGGCAAAACATGTTTGACGTTTAAAAACCACGAAAACATGAGGCAGCGGACGCGGCTTAAGGGGTGTAGTTTCGATTCCTGAGCTATAACCACGAACTTCGGAATTCGAAAATATTCGGGTATCTCTATCTCTATCGCACTAACAACACTCGAGTGACAGGGATGCAGTTATACGAACTTCGAGTTTCGGTTTTCGTGGTAGCGCCGCAGGCACTTTGGCAGAATGCGCAAAGAGCGCGTGCCATTGCCATTCAAAAAAAACGAATTCGTGTTAATTTTATTGTTCAAATTTGTTAATACATTTTTTGAAATTACGCCATAATGCGACATTTGCGCATATAAGTTCTCATATCACAATCGAATATTTTTTTATGGTTTAACTTTTGGCATGTGTATCGTAAAGGTATATCGTAGACTGGATTTAAATTATTAATAAGCGAAAAGCAAAGCAATTCCGCCATTTTGACGAAAATTAGACGTTTCTTATAGCTGACAGTTGGAGCAACGTTTGATTTCAATAAAAATAAATGAAAAATTAAATGAAGTCGTATATTTCGGAAAATTGATTAATTGTCGCAGTCGGATAAAAACTATCCTAAGTTGCAGCTAGAATAATAATGTACCTATATAAAAAGTTTTATATTTTTCCGTTCATGGGATGCTGAGAACATTCGTACCACACAAAGCTTAGTTTCAAACTGGCTGATTCTTTTTTTAATTTAGAGATTTATTATAAGTGGAGATAACCTCTCACCATCGATCAAAACTTATGAAAATATATATTAAAATAACTAAACTTTAGATCAAACCCTCAATTTAAAAACCTTGAAGTAAAAAAATCATTTTCAAAAACTGAATGTACATCGACTATTCATTTTTGAAATAATTCGATGTCAAATATCCTTCTCCAAAATGTGGTGTGTATACCAATTTAATCTCAGCGTATGTATAGTGTGTAGTCAGTAAAAACTCTCATGAAATGAGCTAATCGTAATACGATTTGAACCTACGGATAAGTTTTTTACTAACTAATATGTTATTTCGATTCCCCCAAATACCAACAAATCCAGGTTGATTACTATCCAACATTTGTCTATTTGCAACAACCCATTTTCACAAAAGGTTCCCCCAAATCTGCACACTCTTTTCTAACTTCACCTAATTTTCATCATCTCTGAGTATATATGTCACACACTCAAGCACACATCAATTCCTCATTCGCTTGTTCACTAGATTGTTACAGGTAGCCAAAATTCCAGATATGTAATCAATGCAACAATGCATACTATCACCGATGATTCTACAAATTATTTATTTGTTTAAAATAATTATTAAAATTAAACCCTTTTCCCTTAATGAATGCCCAACAATGCAACAACATTTAAAATGCACATAAAATGCCTTGTAATTTATTTTTAGTATAAAAATGTCCAATTACAACATTCAATTTCAATAATTTAAAAAATTAAATTGAAAGCAATAAAATATGTTTCTTCTTTAGGTGAATGATAACTGCAACACTTTATGACACCAATTTCTTATTACTAATTAAGATTCAGACTTCATTTTAATTAATTAATTACTTATAGATTTAAAATAAATATTTATGTTCAATCTGTCTTGGCTTGATCTATCTGATGTAATGAGCTATGTTTTTGACTTCTAATCGTATTTGTTTGTATCTATTCATTAATAATTTATACAAGTTGTTCCTATAGTGTCTAATTTCTAATTATAATCTATGCTGCATATCGACATAAGTCAAATTCACCGTTTAATTTTTTTCTCATAACTTGTATCGATCGATACCAATTAAAATATCAACCACCTATCTGTATTAAACGATACAAACAAAACTGTCACACTATTCACAAACTAATTTCCTTTGGAAGTACTGTGAAACCCACATAATGTATTGATACCGAATCAAGTCTTCAAACACTTATTGTTATTTAGTTGAAACCGTCTCATTACACTACTATTTATGCTCCAAAACTGGAATTTATAATACAAAACTAAGTTTTCTACACCTTTTTAAAAGTAAAAACGACATCTGGTTGTTTTGACATTCGTAGTACCTGCACTCGACTTTGGGACGCAACGTTCGGAAAGTATTCCCCTTTTTTTTATATTCACTACAATTTTTAGTGATGCCGAATTTTTTTATATTAAAACTTCAGTAATTAAATATGTCTCAAGAAATATCTATAGGTAGTCTTGTAAATATGAATGTATATTTTTAACTGTTCACCAAAAAAAATCCCTTAGTTGACGCCTAGTATTGCCATACATGAAAATAAAAATAAGTTTTCTACACATCGCGCCATCTTGTAGAGAGTATTCACGAGTACTACTCTTGATCGAACCATAGATAATCGATTAAACGTCCCTTAACTTATAGTAATGATGAATCATCATTTACCGATGATTATTCTTTGTGATAAATTAAAAATAGACGTACCAAGTTTATTTTATTTTATTCCGATCTTCGTTTGAGAAAAATAATCTAATACGATGACTAAGATTTAGCTGGACCTTGCTCAGCTGTCTAGACGGACCTAAATCACGAACGTCCGGACGCGGCTTATCTGCTAAGTACAGATTGCCTTGTCTGTGGTTTTGTTTACATGAAGAACCGATAATTTTGATCGACGATCTTATCAAGTGTTATTCTAGAATAATTAAAGTACTTTTGCCTGAATTTAGTGTAAGTGTAATAAGTGAATCCCTCAGTCCATGAGACAACAATGATCTTAAGCTTTAGTAACAGAAAGTTCTCAGCACAAGTGAACCAAACACTACATGGAATGCACGAAAAAAACTTTACTTCACAATGGACAACTATAAGGCACTTGAGAAAGCGTCCAAACACAATCACGCAAGTAAGTTCCTTTTATATTTATATTTATTCATGATCTTTTTGTAGTTTAGCTCGATTGTATCCCTTGCTAGTATTCTCAAGAACTTCAAAATAACCAATCTTCTATACATGTTTTTTTTGTATGTCTGTTTCATATTTCTTTTTGCTATAATTACAGAAAACCTATGATGATGATGATGATGATGATGATACCCTAGGTTATTAAAAAGCAAAGCAAGCGAGATTATTGATTTCCAATATTCACCCCGGTATGCTGTATATGAATGTGTGAATTCTTCTGTTATAAAGGTAATAACCAAATCATATTACTTAATTTTTTAAAGCTTAGATAATATTACTATTGAAATAAACCCAAAAAAAAAACTATAAGATAAATATTCTATATAATTCTATGTATTTATTTATCTTTTTGAATTGAAACCCTTGATAACTTATATATTTATGTCATGTGTCACTTGCGACATCTAGCATGCGTCCAAGAACCACCAAGCCCGAAATCTATCAATACTACTTTTGCACTCAGTTGTTCGATCCACAGCCGGTAGGCGCGCTAGGATCGCTCCAGTTTGTTACTAAAATATTAGCCCCTATTATTATAGTTTTAATTCTAGAATATTTCTAACGATTTCACATTATTTACTTCAAGACTTATTAATGTCGTTATAATTCCTGCTTGCAAATTTCTACATACTCGTAAGTTATAAAAGTAAACAGACGAAAGTCGACGGCAAAGACAACTTTTTTTTTTCTTTTTTCTTAACTCAGAGACTACCTGCGTGTACCAGTGACCCAATTTTTTTTTGTTCTCAATGCACGCACGATCCCTTATCAACTGTTATCCAGTGTCCACAAAAACAACACCAATATTTACACGCGTTCGGCGTGAAACGTGACTACGCCCCCACTGATACTAGGGTAACACATGTGCGTTGCTGACTCTAAAATGTTACATGAGAAAATTAAAATTTGTTTCTTTTGCGAACTTTATTTTCACATTGTTTAACTACCTTACACATACATACATACATACTAAACACAATTTACGCCCACACGCCCCCTATAGTTTTAGACTCTAAACCCTTTCGTACAACTATGAAAATGACGTCATGAACTTCAAACACTAACATACTTTTTTTTTTATATTTTACTTCAGGTGCAGATAAAACATACCTACGACAGAACAACGAGAATTTGCTGAACGCTACGTCGATGGCAAACGAGCGCACGGTCCGTTCGATATCAAGCGATCATCGCAACCCATGAACGCGCGCAACTCCAGACAACCCTAAATATTTATTAATTGTACTACCTATTCAATGTAATTTTGAAGTTATAACAATAAATTATACTACTTGTTGCATTAAATTTACTAGAAGGAAGAGTCAAAGTCCTAATATGCACACATTTCCATTCCACGCCAGCAAAATGTAGCCTAAAATAGGCTACTGAAATATCCCGAAACCGACCTACCCAAAATGTAACTAAACAGTTTCATTTATTATAAATATATGAAGATCCTTGCGTCACGTCACCAAAATGTAACTTCCCCCCCTTAAAAACTAAGTTATTAAATTACCTAAATAATAATAAAAATAATATTGGCCATCTGATCATCTAATGTCTACGTTGTTCCGCACAACCCAAATTCTTTTATGTGTAGCAAATTGGACCTTGACTCCTCTCTATCTATCTACCTACTCCTTCGTTCACCTACTGCATCCTAATTCAAAATAATGTACCTGTCACATAAATTAATATAAATATTTTATATGTTTTTTTTAATTTACACCAACCTCCTATTAATCATTCGGATAAGCAAGATCGTAGCTCTTAGATTTTCTATTATCTTGATTATTTTGACACCTTAAACATACTAATATTCAACCTATGTATTCATATTTTGAACAAAGTCTTAGCGACGGGTTGTGTGGTAATCTTTTACTCACACAAAGCTACTTTCTTGCTTAGGATGGAGTATGAATGATCCTACCTTATTTACCTGCCTAGTTACCTCATGAGTTTAAGACTCTACGAGCGAATCTACCAGTATTTCGTACCTGACGGTTTGAATAAGAAGAAATACCGAAACAAACTTAGACAAACCTTTTTATTTCAATATTGCTGTGTTATAAACTTAATAACACAGGCAATTTATGGTATATAACGCCTATTTCTGTATATATTTGCCTTTATATCGTAGGCATTTGAAATATAGAATTTATTGTAATCGAATGTGTATTCCACAAATAGTTATGTACGAAATAGCTAGTAGTTATAAGGGTATTATTTCGCCCGTAACTACAATCATCAGCGATCTGCTCTGCCTGTCACTGGTCCCTATAACAGTTTTGCTTCTTTCTCCGAAACCAAACTGTTTCCCTAACCAAATAAAATATAAAATTATATTACTTTACCTGAATGCCACATTCAACTACATAAACTCTACATTTCTCCTCAATTAAGACCAACCATTAATTTCTCTACTCATAATTTTCAAATTCATCCTACAAATAAATATTATTGGATGAATAAACCTTGTTTCCTAAGTCCCTATTACCACGTATGAATTTATACCTAATCCTACCTACCGCTAGACCTTAGGCTTATGCAAAACTCCCATCATTACTTTTATTAGTGTTATGTGATGTGTAGGCAATTGAAATATCGAATTTATTGTAATCGAATGTGTATTCCACAAATAGTTATGTACGAAATAGCTAGTAGTTATAAGGGTATTATTTCGCCCGTAACTACAATCATCAGCGATCTGCTCTGCCTGTCACTGGTCCCTATAACAGTTTTGCTTCTTTCTCCGAAACCAAACTGTTTCCCTAACCAAATAAAATATAAAATTATATTACCATACCTGAATGCCACATTCAACTACATAAACTCTACATTTCTCCTCAATTAAGACCAACCATTAATTTCTCTACTCATAATTATCAAATTCATCCTACAAATAAATGTTATTGGATGAATAAACCTTGTTTCCTAAGTCCCTATTACCACTTATGAATTTATACCTAATCCTACCTTCCACTAGTCCCTAAACTATTGTATGCAAAACTCCCATCATTACTTTTATTAGTGTTATGTGATGTGTAAAACCTAAGCTAGGAATCTACGCTGTAAATCGTTCGGCAGGCTAATCCGAGAAGGCAACCTATAGCCGGTGTAATGTACATTTCACAACGGTCCGTGGACAAGGTTCTGTGAAATGCACTCCCTATTGCGTGTGTATAACATATAAATATATATTCAATAAAAGACCCAAGCCTTAAGCACACACAAAACCTTAACGAGTGAATAAATTCAAGCGGTCGACTTATTTTAAATTGCGACCTCTCGCTTCAGTCCTGCGGCAAACCTTAAGCCAAGGAAGAGGCCCATTTATGATAGGCTACACCATCTATGCAAATAAAGGAGACGGTGCCCAGGTTTCTCTGAGCCTGGCCTACTTCTAACAGGATCCCATTGTATACGCTGTTGGCACCGTTAGGGAGCGTGTACAATGTTAGATTGACATCCAATCAAGGCATTGATCTGGTTCGAAATATTAATAAAACTATCCAAAATAAACTCAAAATCTAATAAGAATCGAAATAGTTCAATACTATGTAAAATAATCACACAATATTGAACCTTCTCGCCTTCACAATAAAGTATCTATGAATGTTTACGTTACGAATTTAGGCTCGATCCAGCTTCAATGTCAATCCAAAATATAGCTAAAAACGAATGGCTTGAAAGTATCAGTCAAGATTCTCCTAACCCCATTAAAACACTAATTTAAATTAAAGCAAACTCCATCAAACTATTATACTTTAAACCAATTAACTCTAGTCAAAAATAATCACTATTAAGCACTGTTATTTGAACACAAAGTATTAACAGCAAGAGATTCACTAATAATCAACTTCACAATAAATTTTAAAATTTACACTATTTCATTGAGATTAAACCACCAAATTAAGTATGTAAGTACAATAAATATTTACGAATTGAAATCTCCCTTTAAATTACCATATGTTGTGTCTGATCAAAGACTAAACCAGCGCAATCGAATACTAGCACAATCCATGCCCAGACACAACTCAGGTATCCTAGATTGAGACCTATTTCCTTCGACAGAGATCCCCGACCGATACCCTCAAGCTCCAAGATTTGAATGTCCAGCATCCTGCCTTACGAGTTACAGAAAGCTTCCCCGGCCCCCCCTTAAGCTCACGTCTGAAATTAGTTGCATAATCTATTTTAGACTCTATTCTCTTCATTAAATACGACCAATGCAATACCATAATTAAATTTGTACAAAACAATCTCACGCGGCACTTTGCGGCATCATCAACGAACAGTGTTTGACCAGCACTTTCTGCCGTCTTATGCAAAATATACCAATTCGACCACCTTCGTATCATCATAGTGATAAGGTTTATTTTGATTTAAATAATCATACGCTTATCTCAGATTTGACAGCAATATTAAATTTGTCTTTTTATGGATCATATTCCTAGTGTCGGTACTGTTTATGTCGCCAAGCCATAGGCTTCACAAATCAAGATTGCGATTGCTCCACAAGATGTGGACGTTATGAAGTCCGTTATTGCTTCGTAATAAGGTTTAATTTTGAGTAAAATATCATTTGCTTATTTAAAATTACAATAACTAGTTAAGTTTGTTTAGTAATAAATTTTAGCCACTCAAAACATGTGTGAAATATTATTCTCTAGAGTGCGTCGGCAGTTTAAGTACATAAATATTTAAGTATTAAGTTTTTGTTATGTGCATACGTTGATTTAATTATGTCTAACTATATTTTACCAAATGTGGTTTTATAATTTAATCCCTGTTGTATTGAATTATTACCTCATTTAGCATTCATTAAAAACTATAGATAAACGAGATATACTTAGTCATAGTTCGAGTTACATAATGTCACTTTGCATAGTCCTAAATGGGTAGGAAATTAAATTCTTTGACTGTGTACCATAAGACCATAATTTCTTCACTTAATATTATATTTTGATATGTAATAGATAATCTAAAAAATACCTGGAAGCCTGGCGGACCTATTACCTGAAAAAAAATTGCAATTAATTCAATATACATCCGATGTAATATACAGGATGTGGCCTGTAATAGGAGCAAAAAAATTAAACGGTTAACTATTAAGCTTGTGAACAATTATTTCCACATGGTTAAACTTGAAAAAAAAACTTTTTTTTTTCCTCAAAATAAGTTTAGTTTTATTTTTTTACTCTTCTGGAGTGCTATCAGTAACTTTTTATTTTAAAGACACTAAAAAAATGAAATAAAAATCACAAAAATATATTTTGAAAACAAAAATGCCAATACTATTATTACTCGTTACATGATGTTACCTCAAAATCCGCATTGACTGCTGTGCTATGATGTCGTGGTGCCAAGATACATTACTTGGAGGTCATAACTTTAATTCAAAATATCTCCGAATCCAAAAAAATATATAATGAGTGGGACACAAGGGGTTACTATAAATGCTCTAAGGAAGCGTCCCTTTGAATATTTGCTCCTATTACAGACCAAACCCTGTATATAACATAGAGAGTTCTAGATAGGTCTGGCACAGTGGAGCTGGAGTGTCATCTCGTTCATATTCGGAGCAGTCCAATAGGGGTGTAGACTCAACATTTATTATTACTTCAAAAGACAGAAGGCAAAAAAATACGCCTTAGTGACGAAAATCCTATTTAGATATCTCAAAAAACTACGAAGCTACAACCGTTTTATATTACGCTACGGGGATCGTGACGTCACGTAAATGACAATCGTTTCATATGAAGGTTCGAATTGCGGAAAAGGGACAGAATATACCCCCCTCTTAAAACTTTGGACTTATAACTTTGTGATTATTTAATCCCCTGCTATATTTTTTTCTCAATTTGAAAATATTTTTAATCCATTTTCGAAAAAAAATCATCATTATTGGTTATTTTATTTGAGCAAAAGCGTCCGTAGGCGACGGTGTCTACTCTACCAACATACGGGCCGTACCTACAATTTGCCACCGTCGTAAAATTTAGAAACTACGTTAATTATAATAGGAATATAACAATAGTTATTTGTTATACAAGGGGGGAAAGTTGTATTTTACCTGCGAGTGTTCATTTGAAACACGAGCTAGCGAAAGGATACTATGATTGACCACGAGCGAAGCGAGTGGTTCAAACATAGAATCCTGAGCGTAGCGAGTGTTTCAACACACGAGACGTAAAATAACTTTTCACCCGTGTATAACACAAAACTTTTCACCTCACTACAGCAAGGAAAATAAGAAAAAAAAGTAAAATAAAGTTTAAAAAAAGTTTTTAAAAAAGTTAAAAAAAAAAGTTAAAAAAAATAAAAAACGTAAAAAAAAAGTTTAAAAATAAGTAAAAAAAGTTAAAAATAAAAGTTAAACAAAAATATGTCATAAAATATACCTACAAAAAACAAAAATAAACATTTAACGTTCTATGTCATAGTACATTTAACATTCTACGTCTACTTTCTTCACATGTGGATAAAAAGCGATTTTCTCAATAGTTAACAAAGATACAAAAAGGCCTTTCCGAGCTAGTGAGGTGAAAAGTTTTTATAATTTTCTTCGAGTATTTCAATATATTTTTTTTATACAACGACGGTGGCAAACAAGCTTACGGCCTGCCTGATTACCCTGAGAACTTTACGGTTTCACTCTATGAAAACACAACAATATATTGATATCAGCCATATTTTTACACCAAAAAATAGGTTGGGTAATTTGACTAAAATATTAATTCATAATCCACCTAAATTTAATACCGATACGGTATAAAATAATGAAAAGTAATCTTCATAAATTCCATAAAAATCAGGCGAAAATGGTATAAACTTTCTTTACTTTATAATTGACTACGTATATATACGTTCTTTGGGAATTTTGGGATACGCGCATAATCCACTTATTTTTGTTAATGATAAACCTTTCTATAGGCCTGATTAAATTAAATATTATCTCAAGGTAGTAAATATTTAATTAAAATGCCGTTATTTCCTGATGCATATATTTTTGGATTCAAGTAGTAAGTCTCCAAATTAGTGTACTCAAACATGTTTTCGTTATAAAAATACTGATAGCATTTTTGCTTGCGGGTTAATTTTTTTTCCTATCTTCTGGCCATAGAATTATTGATTTCGATAGTAAAAGTTGTTTAAAATAACATATAAAAGCCGTATACAAATAATTAGCCTGATATTGAATTATTAAAAAAAACGTAATTTTCTCAGGGTATATGGACACTTGTGACCCCAGAAGAATCACAAGCGCGTTACCGACCCTTTATTCACTCGAGCATTCGCTGTGTTGGCAGATAGAGACATGCAGGTCCCTCACTCCCAACACAGCGCATCCTAGGGAGCTCTGGCGACCTTACTCACCACCAGGAACACAACACCATATGCTTCATAGCATGCAATAATATAGCAACACTACAAAGCAGTGGTGCTATTATGGCTGCGGTATTCTATAAGGTGGAGGTAGTTCCCCTGTTGGGCTGCTCCACATACGAGCGAGATGACATGATAATTATGTTCGTACAAGTACACCTCTTAACGAAACAAGTTATTTATTAAATTTCAAATTAAAGGAAAAATTTAAAAATTTAGGTCATGTACATATATACAGGGTGACTAGTAATTCGACCTATTCCTTGAAAGGGATTATACTAGATAAGAGCTAATTTGCAACAATTTATGTCCAGTCAACCAGGGGTCAAAACACGATTTTTTTTAATTTTTCGAGTTTTTAGGATGTTTGAAAAAAAATCGCCTTGCAGCCTTAAAGTGCTGATTGTGACAAAAATGTTTTTTTACCATCCAAATGGAAGTACTTTTGTCACAATTACCAGCTTAAGGCTGCAAGGAGAATTTTTTTCATACAAACTAAAAACTCGAATATCTCGGAAACCAGCGAGTTTCGACCCCTGGTTGACTGGACATAAATTGTTGCAAATTAGCTCTAGTATAACCCCTTTCAAGGAATAGGTCGAATTACCAGTCACCCTGTATGGTCGGTTCGAATCCGGATCGGAGCGTACATTTTTAAATTTTTCCTTTTATTAGAAATTTAGTTAGCAGTGTTACTGATTCTAAAACAAAAACAAGTTATTTTATTAAATATTTTGTTTCAATTTAACGTGGAAGTTACTACGATAAAATTTCGAACGATATGATACAACCGGATACAAGTACAAATATAATGGGAAAATAAACCATCATCGTCTGAAGCCCAGGTCAAGACTCACAATTGTGTCCTTTGTATCGCCGGTACAGTGCCACAGAATAGTATAATAGTATTACATAGAGAACGGACACGAACCGCCTCCCACCAAAGTCGGCTACCTCACCGATGGGCGTCATTTCCCGGGCGCGATGCCGGGTAGCGCAGTGCGATGCTCTGCCGTGTGCACGTTCACGATGGGTAAATATTGTGCAGTACTAAGTAATTTGTTAGTACGGTATACGAAATTACATATGTCAGTTTATATTGGTGTTGATAATATTCAGCCGTGTGAACACTTGATTTTAATGACGCCGTCTAGAGACTTGACGCACAAATTGATGTGTGCAAGGCGCGCACACATATTTACCGGATCGAACTCATTTCTTCCTCGCGACCGCCCTGTGTCTGGGACATTCGCTGATGAAGCGTATAATGTTTACACAGAGAGTTAATGAAGGTGGGTAGATACAGCCAGATAATTTAATTCCACTTTTTTGGAATATTGCGCTGTCCATAGTCTGCAATTCTGCATTATCAACCCAACACGCAATCAGTGCGCGTGGTCAGACAACAGAAACGTAGGTTAGATTAGGTTTTCTTGTATTCTTTAGGGCGGAAATAGGCAAAGTATTTAAGCGGGGTATCGTCTAAAATTAATACTGTAATACTTGTACTTCGGTATATGTTCTTTCATGATTAGTGTGAGGCAGTCTCTAGTAGGTAATAGATATACCTATACATATTAGATATTAGAAATTACCGATCCTCCTGTATCCCCCCTCGAACCCTGCAAGTAGAAAAAAAACTATTGAACTTTTCGTCGTAAATATTCTATAAAACAACCGTGTAATGTTAATATGAAACCACTCGTATTTTAAAGACTCTTATTATATAACAGTTGCACAACATAAACTATTGTATGCGTAAAACAAATGTAATTTACCTTTCTGCCTCGTGGTCCAGGTGCTCCCTCGTCACCCTGCAAGGCAAACGCGACTTTTAATTAACGTATTATCGATATAAAAAATAGAGGTTCAGTTCAGTGGGGTAGTTCCGAAACAATCCGTAGGTACTTGGTACGAACGAGTTTGAATATAGCTGTTAAAGTTCTGCAGCACATACAGAAGACGCAATTATGTACTCAAGCAAGAGCAAAAAATCGTCGACTCTGGGCTTTGAGTTTCTTTTTCAGCACAGCAGGCACAGTGAAACCTGGTTAATTTAGAAACCTCTATAATTGCAACCAAATGGCCGGTCCCGGTACCTTGGCACCAAAAGACCTCTACAATTGAAATTTCGGGACCTCTATTCGATGTCATAGAGGTTTAGATTTTAAACTTTTGACGTGATAAAGTCTTGTAAATCGATGAACACCGGCAGCACACACGAAAAAGTATGACTTATTGTCCCGTTCCGCCTGAGCCGAGCGTTTGGCTTTATGACGTTATCACGTAAGTAAAATTATCGTCCGTAAACCGACTCTATATACAACCAATTGTTTTTCTTAATATGACCTGGGTCACACGAGGCATTATTACCTATATATATAATTGAAAGTGGCAGTGGGCGGGGCACATTGCGCGTAGAACTGATGGCCGTTGGGGTGGAAAGGTTCTCTAGTGGTGACCATGTACCGGAAAGCGCGGCGTTGGTAGACCTCCCACAAGGTGGACTGATGACCTGGTAAAGGGGGAGTCCGCTGGATGCGGGTGGCGCAGGACCGGTCACTTTGGAACTCTTTGGGGGATGCCTACGTCCAGCAGTGGACGTCTTTCGGCTGATATGATGATGATGATGATGATAATTGAAAGGCCGTTAAATCACACTGATATTTTTGCCTTTTGGAAGGTAGTTTTAATGTGTTGCATACCTACAAATATGATGCGGTATTATAGCGATTTTTACAAGCTTTCTATTAACTTGCAATGTATGTGTAACTCTATGTAACTATGTATGTTTGTAACAATGTTTGTTTGGATGGAATCTTGCAACTCAAGTTTGAGGCAGATATCTTCAACCGATTGAGCTGACATTTTCGGTAAAGGTACAGTTCGGATGACAATTCAATATTAAGGTACCATCGATCTGATCTGATGATGGAGACAGAAGGTGGCCATGGGAATACGAACGATTTTGACATAAC
This sequence comes from Epinotia brunnichana, assembly GCA_963854355.1. Classification (NCBI taxonomy): domain Eukaryota; kingdom Metazoa; phylum Arthropoda; class Insecta; order Lepidoptera; family Tortricidae; genus Epinotia; species Epinotia brunnichana. Next base: position 5,040,774 of record OY977945.1, on the reverse strand, counting down.
AGACTATTACGTCCTCATTTTTAATAGAATCTGTTCGGTAAATGTTTTCAGCCCTAGTCAGAATATTTGGCTATGTAACAGCAATGGTTAATTGACCTCATTGTGGTTTCAAATGACCCTGAGCCTGGGTCGAATGAAACTAAGGTTTGGTGTTAGTTGAAACAACTGAGATTCAAATATTTACCTATTAAATTATACTGATCTTTGCAATAATTAGTGTCCTGCTAAATATATAATCTGATATCGTACTTACGAATGTAATATAATTTAGTCCCAATTGACATCAACATGCCCATAATTTAGGACTTATTTTGGTAACTAAATCTACTTACAATAATGATCAATCTTTTTGTTTTGTTATTTTCTACTCGTATTTTTTCAGTATTATGTTCTTTTGTGGTATTTTTGTACATATTATCGACGTATTTTTGAAATTATTACGAACAAAAAAAACATAGGCAATTAGTACTGTTTCTACTGCCCCCGATTTTTTTGTTTTAACTGCCCTGTCTACCTCTTTGTAAAAATTAAATTATGTAGGTACCAAAAAAAATATCGGCAGCCTTTGGGTACGAGAAAGATATTATAAAATCAAGTAAGTATAGCTTTGTTGGGCACATCCCGGTCGCCGCATAGATAGACTGTCGCGCCGAATGAATTTATGATGATATTATAATATATAAGCGACGGGTCTATAGATACTTTTTAGTCAAGATTAGAACTTTTAGTCTTTTTAGTAGGAAACTTGGCGGTACTTATGATCTGATATATTTTTAACGCTGATAGCTATATGAGCTAAGGAGTAGTCTTCGCAATCACTTTAGATGTAATGTTTTGGTAGGATTCCATTCCTTTTTACAAGCTTTGTATTAACTTGCACTATTCGTATGTATGTAAATAATGTAAGTTGTCCGTCAAAATTTGTAATCCATTTTTCAGTCACTTCCCGTTATCCAATTGAGCTGAAATTATGCATGCATATGTATATCGCATGACAGTGCAATATTATGATGACTTGGAGCTGATCTGATGCTGGAGCAGGAAGGTGGCCATAGGAACTCCGTAATAAAACGACACAACCCCATCGAGTTTGGGCTCGTTAGAATTGTCTCAATGAGTAGTTGATGATGGTATGCAGAATAGTTCAGTCGGCAATAAAAGCTTGTACCAAAAATGAAATTTTTGACAGAAACTTATTGTTAGGTAATTTTGTAAAGAAGTGTGAGGGAAAACCCATACAAACTTCCATCCCCTAATTTAAATGGTGGGGGGTGATTTACAAAAAATCCTGACATATGTATTTTATTATTTATAACAAGGAATCCCTATATAATTTTTCAGACCCCTGGCATCAAAGTTTGTGGAAGTCTCATACAAAATTTTACCCCCTGGTTTAAGGGGATGGGGGGGTAAAAATACTAATTTTAAGAATTGTTTTGTTGATTTTGTACTACTAATACTAGCTTACATACCAAATTTCAGCTTTCTAGGACTTCAGGAAGTACCCTAGAGGTTTTGATGATCAACGTGAGTGAGTGAGTGAGTGAGTGAGTCAGTGAAATCGGCGTTTTTTAGATATCCATAAAATCTAAAGTAGAAATGCTATGCAATTGAAACTTTATATATTATGTTTACTTAGTCTACTATTGATCATCCCGAGAATTTTGTTTATCTGATATAATCTAAACCCAAGTAACGAGGGTTCAAAAAAACGACGAAGCGCTTCGAGAAAAGGTAGGTAGTGCCCTACTCTTGCGCTTCGCTCGGTTCTTCTTGGCGGGAGCACTACCGTGCCCCCAGATAAAATTGACTAGAATACCTATACTTATAGTGGTTTTCGTAATATTTAAACAGCGATGATTTGTTTTTGATTTATAAACCAAAAAATTCTTACTCCACACGGTGAAAAAGCAATATATCCCCCTAAAAAAATCAAACGGGTTCGATGTCGCAAAACTTATGGTTAGACAAGTAACAAAACTAAAGCCGATAATTTTCTTCCCGGAGACTCCGTCGATATCACCAATAGTCTAGGAGTTATTAAGCTTGTTTCAAATGACCCGCGTTCCTATTGAACCCGGTCTCCCCTACTTAACCGGCGTAACCCCGTTGAGTTTGGGCTCGTTAGAATCGTCTCAATGATTAGTTGACGACGGTATACAGAAAATTACAGTCGGCAATAGAAACTTGTACCGTGGAACGGGGTTACTTTAGGAAAATTTGGGGCTACTTTGATCATTTAGAATGTAGTATAAAAGCAAAACTATTTGAAATTAAAAAGATTTAATCGAGTATACAGCAAGATAGATAACTAATATATTCACTGCCACAGTTTACCCACAAGTAAAAACAATGATTTCGGAGTAAAACCTATTTAATCAAAGTCGCCCCGCAAATCAAAGTAATTTTATTCTACCGTACACTACCAAAAAATATTTTTTTGACAGAAACTTATTAATGAAATCAACTCTTCCTGAAGCTACAAATTTTCAAGTAAAACAGTTTAAAAATAAAATGAATATTTTAAACACTATTTGTTTTATCTTTTATGTAAAAATTCTAAGAAAATTGGTTGTCTATAAAGTCGGTTTTCGGACGATAATTTTAGGAGTTAACGTCATAAAGACGAACGCACGGCTCAGGCGGAACGGGACAATGAGTTACTTTTTCGTTTGTGCGCCGGTCTTCATCGATTTATAAGACGTTATCACGTCAAAAACATTTACGTAGTAGTTTTTTCTATATCGTAAAAACATATGAATAAGGAATAAGTGAGAAAGAGTGACAGAAAAAATGCATTGTTACTTGATATGAATGTATCCGAGCATCGTACTCCGCCTGCAAGAAAAAAAGAACATAATTAAACCTTGACAAAGAAAATTGATCTCTATGCCACGAGCCACAAGACCACTTTTACATGAATCATAGATAAGGTGAAAAACGTGCCGAAAGAGATTCTAAAATTGAATAAGAATACGCATGGTGGTAAAATAACACGAAATGGCGGCGTAATAAGTACAGTCGCCATCATACATCGGAGCAAACCAGCACGTCACAAACATCGGAACCACCTCTATTTTCAAGGCATTAGGGTGTAGTGTAAGTACCTATGTATGTGATGGCGACTGTACTTAAGTTTATAACTGACAGCTTATTTCGTTATCAAAATTGTTGACTCGCTGGCCAGACCCTAAAAAAATTGGTGTAAAAGGGCATTAAAAAAGTTGTGATACCGAATTAGCATGAGTTGTTAAACAAAAATTGGTGTAGAGGGGCATGAAAAAAAGTTGTGATACTGAATAAGCATGAGTTGTAAAACAAAAATTAGTGTAGAAGGGCATTAAAAATAGTTGTGATACCGAATTAGCATGAGTTGTTAAACAAAAATTGGTTTAGAAGGGCATTAAAAAAAGTTGTGATACCGAATTAGCATGAGTTGTTAAACAAAAATTGGTGTAGAAGGGCATTAAAAATAGTTGTGATACCGAATTAACATGAGTTGTTAAACAAAAATTGGTTTAGATGGGCATTAAAAAAAGTTGTGATACCGAATTAGCATGAGTTGTTAAACAAAAATTGGTGTAGAGGGGCATTAAAAAAGTTGTGATACTGAATAAGCATGAGTTGTAAAACAAAAATTGGTGTAGAAGGGCATTAAAAATAGTTGTGATACCGAATTAACATGAGTTGTTAAACAAAAATTGGTGTAGAAGGGCATTAAAAAAGTTGTGATACTGAATTAGCATGAGTTGTTAAACAAAAATTGGTGAAAAGGGGCATTAAAAAAGTTGTGATACTGAATAAGCATGAGTTGTAAAACAAAAATTGGTGTAGAAGGGCATTAAAAATAGTTGTGATACCGAATTAGCATGAGTTGTTAAACAAAAATTGGTGTAGAGGGGCATTAAAAAAGTTGTGATACTGAATAAGCATGAGTTGTAAAACAAAAATTGGTGTAGAAGGGCATTAAAAATAGTTGTGATACCGAATTAGCATGAGTTGTTAAACAAAAATTGGTGTAGAAGGGCATTAAAAAAAGTTGTGATACCGAATTAGCATGAGTTGTTAAACGAAATTGGTGTAGAAGGGCATTAAAAAACAAAAATTGGTGTAGAAGGGCATTAAAAAAAGTTGTGATACCGAATTAGCATGAGTTGTTAAACAAAAATTGGTGTAGAAGGGCATTAAAAATAGTTGTGATACCGAATTAACATGAGTTGTTAAACAAAAATTGGTTTAGAAGGGCATTAAAAAAAGTTGTGATACCGAATTAGCATGAGTTGTTAAACAAAAATTGGTGTAGAGGGGCATTAAAAAAAGTTGTGATACTGAATAAGCATGAGTTGTAAAACAAAAATTGGTGTAGAAGGGCATTAAAAAAAGTTGTGATACCGAATTAGCATGAGTCTTAAACAAAAATTGGTGTAGAAAAGCATTAAAAAAAGTTGTGATACTGAATTAGCATGAGTTGTTAAACAAAAATTGGTGTAGAAGGGCATTAAAAAAAGTTGTGATACCGAATTAGCATGAGTTGTTAAACAAACATTGGTGTAGAAGGGCATTAAAAAAAGTTGTGATACCGAATTAGCATGAGTTGTTAAACAAAAATTAACTCAGTGTCAGTTTTGTTACGAACAGCCCTAAACCATATACAGCGTGGAAATCCAATACGAGCAAAGAATTCAACCAGACAGAGGGTATAGTGTTTAGTAGCGTAAACATTAATTAACGGGAATTACACTTAATTAAAAAAGACTATATTGAATTTTTGAAAAAAATCCGAGCAGCAATGTAACGCAAATGATTCTTGGTGGTGACAGGTACTCTAACTGTCAACGAGACTTTTAAGTTGAACATTTAACGTAACATTGCGGGCTGAATTATTTTGTATGGTAATATAGGAAAAAAATATACATTGTATACCAACTATGAAAACTATTTTAAAATAAACAAATAAATGCACGTTTTATTTTTTTATTGTTTTTATTTTAAAATGAAGAGATAATAAATAATATGTATATATGTTGAATAACATTTAGATGCTGACAGTAACATCGATATATTTTTTGTCGATAAAATATTTTGCTACATCACTTTAGTATAGGTGCCCTGAGTTAGCACAGGTATGTTTATGAGTTTATTTTAGTTTGTTTACTTTTTATTGTTTCTTATACCTAACGTTAATGTTATGTTATTTTATATATTATGTGATATTAATTTCTATGTAATTGTACGTCACGTATTATTAAAAAAAAACTTTATACAAAAGTCAACGCAGCAGTTAACCGTAATGTTAGATAAACCTTTACGGCTTTGTCCGCTGTACAAACGTTTTCTTTTGTATAGTTTTTTATAGAAAATAAATAAAAAAAAAAGTTAGCGTAAAAAATGGATTGACACATTTTGCTATTATAAATAAAAGTACGGCTTACCGCTGATATTTGCTCGCCGTCGTCTCCTCTTGCACCCTGAGAATAATAAACAACATTATACATTATACCTATAATCATCTATTTAGGACAAGTGAGTAGGTGGTGTTCCGTACCGTGTGGGGCGGAGGAATTGATTTACTTAAAATACAAGACAATTATAAAGTAACTAGCTTCTGCCCGCGACTTCGTCCGCGTGAAACTCTTTTATATCGTAGCTCCCTGCACACTTTCACCCCCATTTCATCCCCTTAGACGATGATTTCTGGGATAAAAACTATCCTGTCCTTCACTGGGACTCAAACAATATTTCAAATTTCATCGAATTTCATCTAAATCGGTGCAGCAGTTTAAGTACATTCATACAAAATTTCACCTCCCTTTTTTCCCCCTTAACGGCTGATTTCTGCGATAAAAACTATCCTTTGTCGTTCCCCGGAACCCAACCTATCTCTATACCTACCTAAGGTGCAGCAGTTTAAGTACATTCATACAAAATTTCTCCTCCCTTTTTCCCCCTTAACGGCTGATTTCTGCGATAAAAACTATCCTTTGTCGTTCCCCGGAACCCAACCTATCTCTATACCTACCTAATTTCATCTAAATGGGTACTTTCCAAATTTTCACCTCCCTAAGGAGGTAATTTTTGGGATGAAGTCTATCCTATGTCCTTTCCCGGGACTCAAACTATCTCTATACCAAATTTCATCTAAATCAGTTCCATCCAAATTTTCACCCCCATTTCATCCCCATAGGGGATGATTTCCGGGACCAAAACTATCCTTTGTCCCTTCACGGGACTCAAACTAACTCTACACCAAATTTCATCTAAATCGGTGCAGCGGTTTAAGTAGCTCCATATACATTTTCACCCCCCATTTCACCCCCTTAGTGGATGATTTCCGGAATAAGAAATATTTATGTCCTTTCCCGAGACTCAGACTATCTCTATACCAAATTTAATCTAAATGGGTTCCATCCAAGTGTTCACCCCCCATTTCACTCCCTTAGGGAATGATTTTTGCAATCAAATCTAACTCAAGCTATCTCTATACCAAATTTCGTCTAAATCGGTGCAGCGGTTTAGGTAGCTACATACAAATTTTCACCCCCATTTTTCCCCCTTGAGCGTGGAATCTTCCAAAACCCAAAAAGTAATTTTCTTGTACTGTAATAAGGAGTCCACACAAAAAGTTTCAAGTCTCTCACTTAAATTTTACTCCATCCCCATACAAGCTTTCAACCTTCATTTTACCCCTTTGAGGGTGGAATTTTCCAAAACCGTAAAAATACTTTTCTTGTTTTGTCATAGGGCGTTTATACACAAAGTTTCAAGTCTCTCACTTAAAATTTGACTCCATCCCCATACAAATTTTCAACCCCCTTTTTATCCCTTTGAGGGTGGAATTTTCCAAAACCCTAAAAATACTTTTCTAGTTTTGTAATAAGGAGTTAATACACAAAGTTTCAAGTTTCTCACTTAAAATTTGACTCCATCCCTATACAAATTTTCAACCCCCTTGAAGGTGGTATTTTCAAAAATCCCTTCTTAGTTGGTACTAACGTTACATAAACTACCTATTGTGAAATCAGCTTTCTAGGTTCAACGGTTTGGGCTGGGCGTTGATTTAAGTGAGTGAGTCAGTCAGTCAGTCAGTCACTCAGTCAGGACTTTTACGTTTATCTATCTATATATATAAAAGAAGACTTCCTGACAGATCATCAACGCACAGCCGAAACTACTGGAACTAGAAACTTGAAATTTACACCCATACTACCTTTTATAACGTAGGCGACGGATAAGAAGGGATTTTTGGAAATTCCACCCCTAAAGGGGTTAAATAGGGGTGCAAAGTTTGTATGGAGGAAACTTTATTTTTTGAGCTGGAGTTTTCAAACTTTGTGGAAAGATTACTTTATAGAATACAAATAAAGTACTTTCAGCGTTTTGGTAAATTCCACCCCTAAAGGGGGCTAAAAAGGGTTGCAAAATTTGTATGGGGGAAACTCTTTTTTGAGATAGAAGCTTAAAAGTTTGTAGAAAGATTACTTAATAAAATACAAAAAAACTACTTTCAGCGTTTAAGAAAATCCCACCCCTAAAGGGGTTAAAAGGGGGTGCAAAAATGTTTCCTCCATACAGATGTATGGAGGAAACATTTTTTTTTAGCTAGAGAATTCAAACATTGTAGAAAGCTTACTTATTAGAATACAAATAAAGTACTTTCAGCGTTTTGGAAAATTCCACCCCTAAGGGGGCTAAAAAGGGTTGCAGTTTTGTATGAGGGAAACTCTTTTTTGAGATAGAAGCGTTAAAGTTTGTAGAAAGATTACTTATTGAAATACAAAAAAAATTACATTCAGCGTTTTAGAAAATTCCACCCCTAAGGCGTTAAAAATGGTTGCAAAGTTTGTATGAGGGAAACTCTTTTTTGAGATGAAAGCTTAAAAGTTGTAGAAAGATTACTTTTTGAAATAAAAAAATCACTTACAGCGTTTTGAAAAAAATCCACCCCTAAGGGGGTTAAAAAAAGTTTCTAAGTTTGTACCAGGGAAACATTTTTTGAGATAGAAGCTTAAAAATTTGTAGAAAGATGACTTATTGAAATAAAAAAAAATACTTTCAGCGGTTTAGAAAATTCCGCCCCTAAGGGGGTTAAAAGAGGGTTGCAAAGTTTGTATGAGGGAAATGATTTTTTTTAAATACAAGGTTAAACGTTTGGAGAAAGATTACCTACTAATTGATATACAAAAAAGAACTTTCAGCGTTTTAGAAAATTCCACCCCTAAGGGGGTTAAAAGGGGGTGCAACATTTGTATGGAGGCAACGTTCTTTTTTTAGCAAGAGACTTAAAACTTTGTAGATAGCTTACTTATTAGAATATAAATAAAGTACTTTCAGCGTGTTGATATATTCCACCCCTGAGGGGGTTACTAAGGGTTGCAAAGTTTGTATGAGGGAAACTCTTTTTTGAGATAGAAGCTTAAAACTTTGTAGAAAGCTTACAAATAAAGTACTTTCAGCATTTTGGAAAATTCCACCCCTTAAGGGGTTAAAAAGGGTGCAAGGTTCGTATGGGAAACACTTTTATTGAGCTTAGATACTTGATAGTTTGTAGAAAAAATGCTAATTACAACAAAATAAACTCTTCTTCTTAATTTTTCCTTGAGAAGCGTTAATAGGGGGTTCAAAGTTGGTATGGAGAGTCAGAAAATTTTAAAGTATGAGATTTGTAACTTCGATCCTAGCCTGTTTTTCAAAAGACTACAAAACTTATTTCAGCGTTTTTTTTTTAATTCAACCTCTAAAGGGGATTCCAAGTTTGTATGGAGAGCAAGTAATTTTTAATGTAAGGGTTTGTCACTTTGGTTGTAGACTGTTTGCTAAAAGATCACAAAACTTATTTCAGCGTTTTTTTTTAATTTATCGCCTAAGAAGGTTAAAAGGGGGTTCGAAGTTTATGTAGAGAGCAAGACATTTTTAAAGTAAAAAATTTGTAACTACGGTTTCAGACTTATACTATGAGGGTTGAAAGAGGGTTCTAAGTTTGTATAGAGAGCAAGACATTTTGAAGGTAAGATATTTGTAACTTCGGTTTTAGACTGTTTGCTAAAAGACAACAAATCTAATTTCAATGTTTTTTTTTTAATTCATTCCTTGAACAAACATTTAGACGATAACATGTTCTACGCGGACGAAGTCGCTGACAGATCATCAACGCACAGCCGAAACTGCTGGAACTAAAAACTTGAAATTTACACTTATACTACCTTTTATAACTTAGGCGACGGATAAGAAGGGATTTTTGGAAATTCCACCCCTAAAGGGGTTAAATAGGGGTGCAAAGTTTGTATGGAGGAAACTTTATTTTTTGAGCTGGAGTCTTCAAACTTTGTGGAAAGATTACTTTATAGAATACAAATAAAGTTCTTTCAGTGTTTTGGAAAATTCTACCCCTAAGGGGGCTAAAAAGGGTTGCAAAATTTGTATGAGGGAAACTTTTTTGAGATAAATGCTTAAAAGTTTGTAGAATGATTACTTATTGAAATACAAAAAAACGACTTTCAGCGTTTTAGAAAAATCCACCTCTAAGAGGGTTAAAAGGGGGTGCAACATTTGTATGGAGGAAACGTGTTTTTTTAGCTAGAGACTAAAACCTTTGTAGAGAGCTTACTTATAAGAATAAAAATAAAAAACCTTCTAGCGTTTTGGAAAATTCCACCCCTAAGGGGTTAAATAAGGGTGCAAAGTTTGAATGGAGGAAACTTAATTTTTTGAGCTAGAGTCTTCAAACTTTGTGGAAAGATTACTTATGAGAATACAAATATTATACTTTCAGCGTTTTGGAAAGTTCTACCCCTAAGGGGGCTAAAAAGAGTTGCAAAATTTGTATGAGGGAAACTCTTTTTTGAGATAGAAGCTTAAAAGTTTGTTGAAAGATTACTAATTGAAATACAAAAAAACTAATTTCAGCGTTTTAGAAAATTCCACCCCTAAGGGGGTTAAAAGGGGGTGCAACATTTGTATGGAGGAAACATGTTTTCTTAGCTAGAGACTTAAACCTTTGTAGAGAGCTTACTTATAAGAATAAAAATAAAAAACCTTCTTATGTTTTGGAAAATTCCACCCCTAAGGGGTTAAATAAGGGTGCAAAGTTTGAATGGAGGAAACTTAATTTTTTGAGCTAGAGTCTTCAAACTTTGTGGAAAGATTACTTATGAGAATACAAATATTATACTTTCAGCGTTTTGGAAAGTTCTACCCCTAAGGGGGCTAAAAAGAGTTGCAAGGTATGTATGAGGTAAACTCTTTTTTGAGATAGAAGCGTTAAAGTTTGTAGAAAGATTACTTATTGAAATACAAAAAAACTACTTTCAGCGTTTTAGGAAATTCCACCCCTTAGGGGGTCAAAAGGGGGTGCAACATTTGTATGGAGGTAACACTTTCGGCGTTTTGGAAAATTCTACCCCTAAGGGTTGTTAAAATCGTTGCAAAGTTTGAATGAGGGAAATTATTTCCTGAGATACAAGGTTAATTGTTTGTAGAAAAATTACCTACTTATTGAAATACAAAAAAGAACTATCAGCGTTTTACAAAATTCCACCCCTAAGGGGGTTAAAAGGGAGTGCAACATTTGTATGGAGGCAACATTCTATTTTTAGCAAGAGACTTTCAACTTTGTAGATAGCTTACTTATTAGAATATAAATAAAGTACTTTCAGCGTGTTGATAAATTCCACCCCTGAGGGGGTTACTAAGGGTTGCAAAGTTTGTATGAGGGAAACTCTTTTTTGAGACAGAAGTTTAAAACTTTGTAGAAAGCTTACAAGGAGAACACTTTTATTGAGAACACTTTTATTGAGCTTAGATACTTGATAGTTTGTGGAAAAAATGCTTATTACAACAAAAAACTCTTCTTCTTAATTTTTCCTTGAAAAGCGTTAATAGGGGGTTCAAAGTTGGTATGGAGAGTCAGAAAATTTTAAAGTATGAGATTTGTAACTTCGATCCTAGCCTGTTTGTTAAAAGACTACAAAACTTTTTTCAGCGTTTTTTTAAATTCAACCTCTAAAGGGGATTATTAGGGTGTTCCAAGTTTGTATGGAGAGCAAGTAATTTTTAATGTAAGGGATTTGTAACTTCGGTTGTAGACTGTTTGCTGAAAGACTACAAAACTTATTTCAGCGTTTTTTTTAATTTATCGCCTAAGAAGGTTAAAAGAGGGTTCGAAGTTTATGTAGAGAGCAAGACATTTTTAAAGTAAGAAATTTGTAACTACGGTTTCAGACTTATACTATGAGGGTTCAAAGAGGGTTCTAAGTTTGTATAGAGAGCAAGACATTTTGAAGGTAAGAGATTTGTAACTTCGGTTTTAGACTGTTTACTAAAAGACTACAAAACTAATTTCAATGTTTTTTTTTAATTCATTCCTTAAACAAACATTTAGACGATAACATGTTCTACGCGGACGAAGTCGCGGGCAACAGCTAGTATATATTATATATAGAAGATGATCTGTTGGGACTTTCTTTCCGATGTTTTTGGGTTGGCAACTTCGTTGAATTGGTTAAATTGTGACCCTGACCTTTTTTTAATAAGCCGAGGAATCTTTACGTGCAGTCACGCATGGGTAAACGAAATTCGGCTTTGAAAGTCCAGCCACAAGATGCACAGAGAAGCTGTCCAATGCAATTGTTGGTGTAGGTTATACGATAGACAGAGATGCACGGAGTAGGCACGTTTCTTATGCCTCAACGCCGTTTTTGCTAGGAAATGCAATTTCTGTATTAGTCCTAGGTAACAAATTCCGCCGCCCAAGCAGCGCGGCAGTTTTACTCATTTGTAGTATGTAAAAATAATGTGGTCTGGGATGAAAAAGCGGCGAATAAAAACAAAGATTGAAAATTATCTACATTATACCATTAAGAAAAAACTTCATTTTGTAGCCTTATTTTCGGTTTTCTTGGTTGTATTTTAAGGATCCGGATCCAGGAGCCTGTCGGATCCGGATAGGTTTTCCACTTGACTCATGCAAACCCATTTTACAAGCTTTTATTTATAGTTTCACCTGTCCCGTTGTCTGTCTGTCTGTCTGTCTGTAATCAAATCTTGCTAGTTAAATTTGACCCACTTCCCGGTTTCTGATTGAGCTGAAATTATGCATGCATATGTGTATCGCATGACAATGCAATATTATGATGACAATGAGCTGATCTGATGCTGGAACTGGAAGGTGGCGATCGAGTTTGGGCTCGTTAGAATCGTCTCAATGAGTAGGTAGTTGCTTATAAAAGCTTGTATTAAAATTGAAATTCTTGACAGAAACTTACTTATTTAAACTTCACAAGCCCTTGTCTTTGCCGTCTCTGTTTAAATACGACCTAGCTGTATTTATTCATATAAATAATCATAATGTTAGAAAACAATGTGATGTCAATATGATAACCGAATGTTAAAGTGTATAGCTAAAGCTTATAAAGCTCGTCTCAAACAAACTACTCTTACCCCATATTTGATGTGCATTAAAACATTTAAGAAGCTTCCTAGAGACATAAAAGATTTACCCCTATAACAATAGGGGTGTAGACTCATTTATTTATTTATTTATTATTAAAAACATGTTAACACAACATAACAGTCCTAAAACCAATGCGTCATGAAAACGATACTAAACTATACAACAAAACAAACAAAATACATATAATTACCGTGGCCTAAGGGTTATCTTTGGGATATCCGGAGTAAAGAGTCGCACGAGGCGACTCACTAGCTCCGGACAATCTGACTCACCGCGTATGATCCGACACGCAGTCACCAACAAGTTGTAATTACGCCTTACCTCCAACGACTTATAACCTAGGGTTCCTAACAGGTATTTGGTGGGATACATGAATGGATAGTTCCCAAAAACTTTCCTATATAAAAACCGTAGGAACGTTTTCTGAAACTTCTCCAGTAATAGGGCGTAAGTTGATTCATAAGAGTGCCATATGATTGACGAAGCTTCCAGCTTGCTTCTAACTAGTGCGTTATAAACTAGCCTGATGGCCCCGGGATCATAAAAGTCACGAAGGTTGCGAATCACAAAGCCTAATCTTCGATAGCAGCTTTCAGCAAGTGATAATATGTGCTCATGGAAAGTAAGCCGCATATCGAAGACCACGCCAAGATCCTTAACGCTGGAGACACGGTTGATAGGCTCTACTCCAAGCATGTATTGAGCATGTATCGGGGTACGTGCACGGCAGAAGGTGCAGACACAACACTTGGCAGAGTTGAACAGAAGTTTGGTATCCATACTCCACCGGAAGACCAAGTTGATGTCCCTTTGCAATGACTCACAATCAGTTAATTGCTCCACACCGTAAACTAATTTTAAATCATCGGCATAAAGGATACATTGGGATGACTTAATAACCGTTGTGAGGTCATTTATCATTATTCCGAACAGAAAAGGTCCCAATATGGATCCCTGACTGACACCAGATCGGGTATGATATGGAGGCGAGACAAAGCATCCATGGCGAACATATTGCTGCCGATCACGCAGATAACTAGCGAAGAAAGACAGTAACTTCGGAGAGAAACCAATTTGGTTCATTTTATTCAGCAACACATCGTTATCCACGCGATCGAAAGCCTTCCTGAAGTCGAAATAAAGGACATCAACCTGGATGCCTCTATCAATATGCTCAGAAATATTGTCAACCAGGAGCAGAAGATTTGTATTTACAGGGCGGTTAGGTCTGAAGCCATCGGGGGGCGTCGTGGTGACATGTTCGCGATCCCATGGCGCTCCCATTAACGGCAGGGACGGAAACGCCGGAGTGGTTTTAGTGGGTAGACTCCCTCCCCCTTCTCTTTAAATAGAGATGGCTGGAGGGTGTGAGTCCCACATACCCCCCATTACAGCTTCCCGGCTGGGGGGATGCGTAAATGCATTTCCACTCCGTCAAAAAAAAAAAAAAAAAAAAGGTCTGAAGCCATGTTGTGCATCATTCAAGTACCTGTGCTGATAAGGTATGGTGGAGTATGGATTCAAAGAGCTTAGTCAACGTGGAAAGAACAGCTATAGGTCTGTAATTGTCTACAATTGTGGCCCTCGAAACCTTCCAAAGTTGAGGATATGCTCCAGAATCGAGGGCTAGATTAAAAATATATTGTAACGGGAGTTTCAGATGATCCTTGCAACCCTTTACAATATAGGATGGCAAGTTATCTGGTCCAACATAACAACTGGATTTGAGCCCTTTTCAACCTCCTCTATTGATATTGAGGCAACGTGTATGTTGGCACTAAGACTCTGATCCCCGGTCGCCAGTACATTCGGGTCCAGGATCGGGATATCCGACAAGAATACGCTCGAGAAGTAGGTAGCAAACGCGCTGGCCACCTCACTTCCAGCAAACTGTTTCCCGTTGAACTTAACGCTAGAGGCAAACCCACCCTTTGACTTAAGGCTATCGAGGTGCTGCCAGAACGCGCGAGGATTGTATTTTACTCTCATGTTTAAATTGATAACGTAGTGTTGCAAAATGGATAGTAAATTAGTACACAAAAAAACTTGAAAGTTAAGAAAAAATATGCAATTTAAAGCTACCAATATCAATAGAATCCTTACGCTTTTATAAAAACTAAATTCTCATACAACTATGGACCTAAAAGCAGTATTTCGCGACCGAAACAGCAATTTTGAAGAAGCGTTTTGGGCTGCCGCCAGCGAGGTCAATCTTTGTCTCAAATTTTTGGGTATTTAGGTATAACATTTGTTCCTCTCAAAAAACTGGTTCGAATGGCATCGTACAAAAATCTTAGTCTACACTCCTGTTCAAGACAAGTCTGAACATAGCTTTATGTTTATGTTAAGAACAAATACGAAAGATATTATGAAAAATTAACTTTATTGAGCTAATTTGCAGGATCGCCATAGCACGACCGAGAACAGACAAAAATGTGACGGGAAAAGGCATAGACAATATGCATTAGGTTTTAAAACTAAAGTGTTGCAAGCAACAACTATTATCTATGATTTATATAAACATAAAGCTATGTTCAGACTTGTCTTGAACACTCCTATTCAAGAAGAAACTCTATGTGTGTGTATTCTGTCAAACTTGTCAAAGAGTTCATGAGCAATGGTAACTAGCAATAATTGTAATAAATAAATAATTGCTTGCTAAATAAAATTCTGCAACTTGGGAATCACACAACTTTACTGCATTTACTAATTTTTGCATAGGTACCTAAAACTATGTAAGTGTGATTGCCAAGTCACAAATTTTTATTTAGCAAGCAAATAAAGATTGATAAGAATGCCCGACTTGGCTCTACGAAATATCTCACCACTTTTTACTGTGAAAGAGTTTCGAGACTTTTTACATGGAATGTTTTTATGGGATCTCATTTCTTTTTGTAGATTTTGTATGGGAATGTTATTTTACCAACCGCAAATAACGTTCGTATAGTTTTGCAGGAAAGAACTGCATAAGTAACTTTGTAATCGCATGTATTTTTATACGATTACAAACTTACTTATGCAGTTTATATATCTCTGAAACGTGACTGAAATTGCAATAAGTTTAGCTTTTTTATGAATTGTTAGTCTAAAAACTAATTATGTTTGAAATTTGGAGCTTGTGGGTCTGCTACAAGTACCTTAGAATTAGCGTGATCATTATCAGTGAAAGTATGTCCGTGACAAAAGTAACGAACTTTGACGGACAATAGTTCTTAAACTAAAAGGGTATAGCCGTGTTTGTATGGCGAAACTGCCTTTGACGAGAAAATGGTTTTCCTTTTGCTCGGATAATTATCTTTATATCCTCGTTTTTCCTTTTGCTCGGATAATTATCTTTATATACGTTGTTATTTCACCAAATATCAGCCCCAAAATCGTCGTAATTTTTGAGATAATTAAAAAAAAGGAAAATCGTTTTAATTTTTTTATTACTAAAGTAGCTGCCCGATTTTTTTCAAATTTGTATATATTATGTAGATAATAGAGGACTTTTTATAAATAAAAAATATTCATGAAATTTTATATCTAAGTTAAAAAAAAAAGATTTTTAATATTTAAAAAAAAAATTTTTTTTACTTGCAAGTTGGCGATACCTTCCAATATTGGATATTTTATAAACCATTTAATACTCTACCACATATATTTTTTCCAACAAATATCACTCGGATCAACAGGTTAAAAAAAGCGAATTTGTAACCTCTCATACATAGGTTTCCCTTTACTAGGTAGGGTAGACACAACACTCTTTATGTATAAAGTCATTGGAAATATAATATTAAAGTCCTATGTTGCTGTTAAGAGAAATACAAATACAACTTAAGAGAAACAGAAATACAAATAGAACTTCTCAGTCTGATAGCTGACCATATTTCTAGTAATGTTGATCCTTGGAACTCTCAGATGACCCAATACAATATCTTGGAGAAGCAGAAGCACTTGCAGCCCTTGCAGGAGATGATACAGGTACAATAAATTCAAAGATGGAAATCTTAACATCACGTACAGGTCGTAACTTCCAACAGCTGAAACCAGAGATCTTAAGCGCTCTTGGACATGGGTATTGGGCTTTTTACCATGTAGTTTCTGATTCCTCTTTGGCTTATCAAATAGCTATAGCCAAAGAAGCGAAGAAGGCCATAGCAGACATCTCTACACTGGCGACTGACTTAGTGGTGATGGTCAAAGGTGCAGCTGAGCAGCACAAGCATTATCAGAAAACTCTTGATCATCTGGGGATCACGTGGAATGGTGTTTCATCCAGCATGTCCGCTCTCATGCAGCAAATAGATGAGAGGAAGCTTCAGGAGTCACTACCATCGCACGCTGGGTATTCTCGCAAAACAGCTCCAGCTACAAGCTCTCTATCAGGAGTTCCACCTATCAAAACAACAGTGGTCACATTTGAGCCTGGGCACACTTACCTACCTATCAGAACACGGTCAGCTAACATTAGATGTCTGCGGGAACTCAAGTTACAGGGCAAACACATCTACAGGTGTTGACATCTGCAACATTATAAAATTAGGTTTTAAGGGAGACATTCGTCAGACGTTGCTCTGTGTTGAACCCAAAGTTGTTATAGCCAACTATAAGGCTAATATCGATATCACAAATCGTTACAATGACCTGGATAACAAAGGTAAATTAACCTTCTTGATTGAAACTTTATTGAAAGGTACAAAGCTTAATGCTGTCAAGTGGACACCTGCTGAACACACTCTGGGGTGATCAAGTCAAACCCTTCTGAAAATTCGATTCGATCAAAAGCTTGTATGGGACCAAAAAGAAATTTCCGGCTAGAAAAGCCATAAATCGAGAAAAACTTTCCCCATACAATTTGTATGAAAATGAAAAAAGATTTTTTTACATGTATTTTTTTATGTCAATCGATTCCATTACTATCCAGTATCAATAATTTCCTTGAAGTCAACTTTCGGTAATGTACAAAAAAACCATAAATTAAAGAAAACTGTTTGCATACATTTACTATGGAAAAAATCTTTTATTTCTGGCTTTTTTCTTACATTACTGAAAGTTCGATCGGCATCAAAAAAAAAGTTTGTCAAAAATGACCATTTTCTCGCACCCTGTATGTTTTTTCCAAAATCTGTACACGCCAATCTTCATTACTTTGAAATCGAAGGAAGGTCTCCTAAGAACATTTTCGCCTAGCAATACGGGATCTGGTAGCTGCCCTCACTGACCCAAAATCTATTTCCATTATATATATTTTTTTTTTAATAGGTATATATGTATATAATGTCCGAGTCTAAAAATAAACGATTTGTATTTGTCTTAACAGCAAAGATTTATAGGACTTTAATATTATATTTCCAATGACTTAGTATATACATAAAGAGTGTTGTGTCTACCCTACTACCTAGTAAAGGGAAACCTATGTATGAGAGGTTACAAATTCGCTTTTTTTAACCTGTTGATCCGAGTGATATTTTTTGGAAAAAATATATGTGGTAGAGTATTAAATGGTTTGTAAAATATCCAATATTGGAAGGTGTCGCCACCTTGCAAGTAAAAATATTTTTTTTTAAATATGAAAAATCTTTTATTTTTTACTTAGATACAAAATTTTATGATCATTTTTTTTTATAAAAAGTCCTCTATTATCTACATAATACATACAAATTTAAAATAAATCGGGCCGCTACTTTAGTAGATAATAAATAAAAACGATTTTCCTTTTTTTTTTAATTATCTCAAAAATCACGACGATTTTGGGGCTGATATTTGGTGCGTACGTATATAAAGATAATTATCCGAGCAAAAGGAAAACCATTTTCTCGTCAAAGACAGTTTCGCCATACAAACACGGCTATACCCAGTATACCCTTTCAAATTGAATGTTATTGATATTATATGTTAGCAATAATTTTTTTTTTTTTTATTTTTGCGGACAATATTACACAAATCAACCTAGTCCCAAACTAAGCAAAGCTTGTACTATGGGTACTAGACGACGATATAGATACTTATATAGAGAAATACATACTTAAATACATAGAAAACATCCATGACTCAGGAACAAATATTCGTGCTCATCATCACACAAATAAATGCCCTTACCGGGATTCGAACCCAGAACCTCTTGCTTCGTAGGCAGGGTCACTACCAACTAGGCTAAATCGGTCGTCAATGCCCTACATGTTCTTGAAAATTCATTCTAGCTTTAGCCAGCACAAAATTACAGGATGTTGAAAATGGCCTGAACGGCTTCGAGAAAAGAATGGTACGGCCGTGCCTCTTTGTTTTGCTCGACTTGGCGGGGCCACGGCAGTGCCCCCAGATGGTACGGCCGTGCCTCTTTGTTATGCTCGACTTGGCGGGGGCACTGCCGTGGCCCCAGCTACGGCAAACATGACGAGCAAACATGACGAAACTACTTATAAGGGTTCCGTTTTTGCCATTTTGGCTACGGAACCCTAAAAAGGCCATCTACGCATTGTACCGAGTATGGTGGCGGTATTTCCTCATTGAACTGCAATGCTGATGCGTTGCACGAAAAAATCGCCAGCTCTTCGATTACCAGTTATGATGATACTAATGCTGAAATAACTCTCGAATCTGTAAATTCCTACACTTGAGCAGCTAAAGCCTGTTCAATTCAAAATTGAAACGCAGAAGCTTAAAAACCACTATCTTGAAATAACTTACAAACTTGAGGAAAGCCACGTTTTCGACCATGGTTTTCTACTATGTCGCTGAACCGAATTGTTATGGATTGGTACTCATTAGACGCATAATTTTATGTTCTTTAACTTCTTAGTAAATAGCTTTTCGCTAGGATGCACCGTATAGAAGCTACGAGTGAGAAACCAAAAAAAAGTTCCAAAATTTCGAGGATTTGTGGCTGCCAAAAGTTGTCCCAAGATATCTCGTGTAATAATTTTTGATATTTGCTCGGTTGTATCGATGTAAACAATATTTAAAAAAAAAATCTCCTACACCACCTTTTGCAACAAAGATATACTCTACGGACTGGCCAGAAAAAAAACTAGTTTTCTAGTTGGACTTTTATTCAAAATTTGACTGGAATTAGTTAAGTATTTCCAAGGAAAAGGAAAGTGAAATTCCGCTATGGGAAGCGAAAAGCGGAAGGTATTTTTGTAAGTCGGAGTTTGCACTCTTACGTCTTGCTTGTGACCTTGTGAGAGAGTGCGGGGGTGTGTGTCCGCGTGGACTCGCCCTTGGGGCCTTCGGCCCTCGGGCTCGCGTAGAGAGCGAGCTCTGAAGGGACGCTTCGGGCCTTCGGCCCTCAAGTTCGCATAAAGACACTCGGGGGTAGGGTTTCCGAGAGTGCGCTCTGGAGGGACGCTTCGGGCCTTCGTCCCTACGCAAAGCTCGGCCTTCGCGGACCTTCATATTTTATCTTAGTGGCAATATACAACTTTGTTATAATTAAAAATGTTTATTCTTACTACTTCGAATCTCTACTCAGGGTGTGGATATTTATATAACTAAGTAGTTTTCTGATTGGGTAAATCTGGTGATGATGATGATAGAAATTTACATTAAAATGTTTTCACACCTCATATTTATGGATAATGTGCAAGAAAAAAAACGATTTGAATTAATGCCAAATTAAGTATTTCATAATTACTGAATTTGGAAATTGAGGGACACCCAAGGATAACGTTTTTTTTTCTATACGAGTATACCTACATACTGACTTATCTACACACTGCACTGGTACTTTAATTATATGATAGTATCTACTTGTTCGACGATTGAATTTTTTTTGACATAACGCACGAATATTTTTGAAAATGTTTTTATATCTGTATGTAGTAGGCATTAGTGGCCTGTCACGATATTTTTTTTGTAGGTGTACCTGTGCTAAAGTTGGCAAAAAATAATAAAACAAAATTAAAAGTAGATTTTTTTAAAGGAAGTTTAAGGACATGGTGTTGATTGAACACATGCACTTTATAGCCTATTCTATTTTTACTCATGAGGATTTTGTTTGGTTACTCTATCTTGAACAGTTTACCTATTATGACACTTTAAATGACAACCAGGCCCCGTAGCATGGATGGCGTTATCACGCGATAAGTGATAGGATAAGCGCGTCGTCTCGTTCTATCGAACGGTGACAGCCAGGGACGGATGCTCTATCCTGTCACTTATCGCGTGATAAGGCCATCCATGCTACGGGGCCTGTTTTTTATACTATCCTAAATAACTCGAAAACAAAAGAAGATCGTGGACTGCTATTAAGCATGGAGTGTTCTTAGGACCTGCCAGTACACCCCCTGAAAGAATCATCAAATCAGGGGCCACTCTCACTAGCTTAGCCTGCTAGACCCCATCTTTTCACAGTTCCTTACCTTATTAGACCTGATTTCAACTTATACCACTGAACCAAAATTGAAGTTTTAGATATTCATTCGACGCAAAATTTGACCCTCTTTGATATTGAATAGAATACATTTTCCGTCCGACGTACCGTTTTTGTGCTATATGCAAATAACTGAAAAAGAGCACAGATTTCGCGGTTATTGGGCTCCCAAAAGTTTAGCACACCTCCTGAGACTGGGCAAACTCGGATTACGCGCATTTAGGGCCAAATAAAGGTATTTAAACGATTTTCAGCTTTCTGGGAATTAATTCTTTGAAGAATTCTAATTTGATTGGCGTAATGTGTATATCGTGTATGTTGTAGCAGCACGTTGTAGTTTGTCTAACATGGTGTTGTCTTTTGTTTTAGATTTTTCAACTGATCAAATCTAATACACCTTTTGGACAGTTTTTTTAAGACTTTCGTGTAGCTTCCAAACTTGATACTAGCCACTGGACAGAAGTCATAAAAACCAAAAATCGATCGATCGAACTAGCTATAATATAAGTAATTTAGAAATAAGGAATGTCTGATCTAACCGACAGCAAAATCTAGACTATTGTTATATTTGCATGCTTATCAAAGTAGGTATGGTGGACTGTAATATACCTTTTAATTATTATGTTTGTACCAATGTAATGTGACCCATATTCCGCAAATAAATTCATTTCATTTCGCTCCGCCGATTTCGGTCGTTTGGCGAGATTTTGTGTGGATTGGCTGCGGTCGGCCCTGCGGAATTCGGTATGTATTATGTGGCGGTGGCGAGCCTATGAGTTATTAAAACTTACCTTATTAAACCCGATGTAGCCTTGTAGACCCTGTAAAACACACATGGATTAGTAAAATAAATAGGTACAAAAAAAATTGTTGGGTATATCGTATCTAAAGGAGACCTTGATATTTTGTGTCAAAAACTTGACAAACTACACCAAATGATGAAAAAACGCAGTTAAAGGGTTAAAGAGGTATTTCCCGTTGGATATATGTATATATGGATACTACGTATCATTTTATGATTAATATGTACTGTATCTGCACTACAGTTCCATAAGTCACGTAAAATAGGTATTGAAGTAGAACTGTGTCACTTTGTAATATTGAAAAAAAAAACTTAATGTTATTAATTATTTTCAAAATTGCTTTATTGAGGTTAGATATGAGGATATCACGTATCATTTGTGGTATACTGTATTAAAAAAATCAGCCAAATCGTGTCTGGAGGAGCCCAAACTTCGTATGTTTCAAAAATTATTTTTGTGTTAATTAAAAAAAATGGCTGAAATGTAATGATGTGGTGGTATTTTAAGAATCTCCTCAAAATCGTCTTTCATAATCATAAGATACCACACACAACAGGTCTCTGAAAATCCATACAAAAAAAAGAATATCTGTGCGGCGTGCGGACTCCCCTCCTAAGGGAAATTTTCTGACATGATTCCGTTGAAGTAGCAACTAATGAAGTGTTAATTCTGAGTTCCTTGAGGAATCGACGGAACTCCTCAAATATAATCAGCCCACAGATAGCGACTTGTGTTTTTTTTGTAATAATAATAATCAACGCATTTGCTCTCAGAAAGCAGTTCATGTGGTGAATTGGAAAGGAAATGTGGAAATTTTCATGTACCTACCTATTGTAGCTTGGCGGAGTACTGAATTCAAGTCGGTTTATATTTTGTGTTTAAAGTTAATTATTTTATCTATCCAAATATCATAAACCCTCCGTGATGTGTTCAAGAAACGAACAATAAGGGTCAATTCATAACTGTCAAAAGTTCATTCTTACAGATTTTATACTATAGTTGGATCCGACTCTAGTTGTTATCTGAATTAAAAAAAAACTATGACAGCTGCAGGAAACAACGCCGCAATGCCGATGCCGGTCATAATATGCGGCTCATGAATGCATCATGGAGGCTTATGATAAGTGGATAGATAAAGTACCCAAAATCTATTTCCATTATATATAAATTTTTTTTAATAGGTATATATGTATATAATGTCCGAGTCTAAAAATAAACGATTTGTATTTGTCTTAACAGCAAAGATTTATAGGACTTTAATATTATATTTCCAATGACTTAGTATATACATAAAGAGTGTTGTGTCTACCCTACTACCTAGTAAAGGGAAACCTATGTATGAGAGGTTACAAATTCGCTTTTTTTAACCTGTTGATCCGAGTGATATTTTTTGGAAAAAATATATGTGGTAGAGTATTAAATGGTTTGTAAAATATCCAATATTGGAAGGTGTCGCCACCTTGCAAGTAAAAATATTTTTTTTTTAAATATGAAAAATCTTTTATTTTTTACTTAGATACAAAATTTTATGATCATTTTTTTTTATAAAAAGTCCTCTATTATCTACATAATACATACAAATTTAAAAAAAATCGGGCCGCTACTTTAGTAGATAATAAATAAAAACGATTTTCCTTTTTTTTTAATTATCTCAAAAATCACGACGATTTTGGGGCTGATATTTGGTGCGTACGTATATAAAGATAATTATCCGAGCAAAAGGAAAATCATTTTCTCGTCAAAGACAGTTTCGCCATACAAACACGGCTATACCCAGTATACCCTTTCAAATTGAATGTTATTGATATTATATGTTAGCAATAATTTTTTTTTTTTTATATTTGCGGACAATATTACACAAATCAACCTAGTCCCAAACTAAGCAAAGCTTGTACTATGGGTACTAGACGACGATATAGATACTTATATAGAGAAATACATACTTAAATACATAGAAAACATCCATGACTCAGGAACAAATATTCGTGCTCATCATCACACAAATAAATGCCCTTACCGGGATTCGAACCCAGAACCTCTTGCTTCGTAGGCAGGGTCACTACCAACTAGGCTAAATCGGTCGTCAATGCCCTACATGTTCTTGAAAATTCATTCTAGCTTTAGCCAGCACAAAATTACAGGATGTTGAAAATGGCCTGAACGGCTTCGAGAAAAGAATGGTACGGCCGTGCCTCTTTGTTTTGCTCGACTTGGCGGGGCCACGGCAGTGCCCCCAGATGGTACGGCCGTGCCTCTTTGTTATGCTCGACTTGGCGGGGGCACTGCCGTGGCCCCAGCTACGGCAAACATGACGAGCAAACATGACGAAACTACTTATAAGGGTTCCGTTTTTGCCATTTTGGCTACGGAACCCTAAAAAGGCCATCTACGCATTGTACCGAGTATGGTGGCGGTATTTCCTCATTGAACTGCAATGCTGATGCGTTGCACGAAAAAATCGCCAGCTCTTCGATTACCAGTTATGATGATACTAATGCTGAAATAACTCTCGAATCTGTAAATTCCTACACTTGAGCAGCTAAAGCCTGTTCAATTCAAAATTGAAACGCAGAAGCTTAAAAACCACTATCTTGAAATAACTTACAAACTTGAGGAAAGCCACGTTTTCGACCATGGTTTTCTACTATGTCGCTGAACCGAATTGTTATGGATTGGTACTCATTAGACGCATAATTTTATGTTCTTTAACTTCTTAGTAAATAGCTTTTCGCTAGGATGCACCGTATAGAAGCTACGAGTGAGAAACCAAAAAAAAGTTCCAAAATTTCGAGGATTTGTGGCTGCCAAAAGTTGTCCCAAGATATCTCGTGTAATAATTTTTGATATTTGCTCGGTTGTATCGATGTAAACAATATTTAAAAAAAAAATCTCCTACACCACCTTTTGCAACAAAGATATACTCTACGGACTGGCCAGAAAAAAAATTAGTTTTCTAGTTGGACTTTTATTCAAAATTTGACTGGAATTAGTTAAGTATTTCCAAGGAAAAGGAAAGTGAAATTCCGCTATTGGAAGCGAAAAGCGGAAGGTATTTTTGTAAGTCGGAGTTTGCACTCTTACGTCTTGCTTGTGACCTTGTGAGAGAGTGCGGGGTGTGTGTCCGCGTGGACTCGCCCTTGGGGCCTTCGGCCCTCGGGCTCGCGTAGAGAGCGAGCTCTGAAGGGACGCTTCGGGCCTTCGGCCCTCAAGTTCGCATAAAGACACTCGGGGGTAGGGTTTCCGAGAGTGCGCTCTGGAGGGACGCTTCGGGCCTTCGTCCCTACGCAAAGCTCGGCCTTCGCGGACCTTCATATTTTATCTTAGTGGCAATATACAACTTTGTTATAATTAAAAATGTTTATTCTTACTACTTCGAATCTCTACTCAGGGTGTGGATATTTATATAACTAAGTAGTTTTCTGATTGGGTAAATCTGGTGATGATGATGATAGAAATTTACATTAAAATGTTTTCACACCTCATATTTATGGATAATGTGCAAGAAAAAAAACGATTTGAATTAATGCCAAATTAAGTATTTCATAATTACTGAATTTGGAAATTGAGGGACACCCAAGGATAACGTTTTTTTTTCTATACGAGTATACCTACATACTGACTTATCTACACACTGCACTGGTACTTTAATTATATGATAGTATCTACTTGTTCGACGATTGAATTTTTTTTGACATAACGCACGAATATTTTTGAAAATGTTTTTATATCTGTATGTAGTAGGCATTAGTGGCCTGTCACGATATTTTTTTTGTAGGTGTACCTGTGCTAAAGTTGGCAAAAAATAATAAAACAAAATTAAAAGTAGATTTTTTTAAAGGAAGTTTAAGGACATGGTGTTGATTGAACACATGCACTTTATAGCCTATTCTATTTTTACTCATGAGGATTTTGTTTGGTTACTCTATCTTGAACAGTTTACCTATTATGACACTTTAAATGACAACCAGGCCCCGTAGCATGGATGGCGTTATCACGCGATAAGTGATAGGATAAGCGCGTCGTCTCGTTCTATCGAACGGTGACAGCCAGGGACGGATGCTCTATCCTGTCACTTATCGCGTGATAAGGCCATCCATGCTACGGGGCCTGTTTTTTATACTATCCTAAATAACTCGAAAACAAAAGAAGATCGTGGACTGCTATTAAGCATGGAGTGTTCTTAGGACCTGCCAGTACACCCCCTGAAAGAATCATCAAATCAGGGGCCACTCTCACTAGCTTAGCCTGCTAGACCCCATCTTTTCACAGTTCCTTACCTTATTAGACCTGATTTCAACTTATACCACTGAACCAAAATTGAAGTTTTAGATATTCATTCGACGCAGAATTTGACCCTCTTTGATATTGAATAGAATACATTTTCCGTCCGACGTACCGTTTTTGTGCTATATGCAAATAACTGAAAAAGAGCACAGATTTCGCGGTTATTGGGCTCCCAAAAGTTTAGCACACCTCCTGAGACTGGGCAAACTCGGATTACGCGCATTTAGGGCCAAATAAAGGTATTTAAACGATTTTCAGCTTTCTGGGAATTAATTCTTTGAAGAATTCTAATTTGATTGGCGTAATGTGTATATCGTGTATGTTGTAGCAGCACGTTGTAGTTTGTCTAACATGGTGTTGTCTTTTGTTTTAGATTTTTCAACTGATCAAATCTAATACACCTTTTGGACAGTTTTTTTAAGACTTTCGTGTAGCTTCCAAACTTGATACTAGCCACTGGACAGAAGTCATAAAAACCAAAAATCGATCGATCGAACTAGCTATAATATAAGTAATTTAGAAATAAGGAATGTCTGATCTAACCGACAGCAAAATCTAGACTATTGTTATATTTGCATGCTTATCAAAGTAGGTATGGTGGACTGTAATATACCTTTTAATTATTATGTTTGTACCAATTTAATGTGACCCATATTCCGCAAATAAATTCATTTCATTTCGCTCCGCCGATTTCGGTCGTTTGGCGAGATTTTGTGTGGATTGGCTGCGGTCGGCCCTGCGGAATTCGGTATGTATTATGTGGCGGTGGCGAGCCTATGAGTTATTAAAACTTACCTTATTAAACCCGATGTAGCGTTGTAGACCCTGTAAAACACACATGGATTAGTAAAATAAATAGGTACAAAAAAAAATTGTTGGGTATATCGTATCTAAAGGAGACCTTGATATTTTGTGTCAAAAACTTGACAAACTACACCAAATGATGAAAAAACGCAGTTAAAGGGTTAAAGAGGTATTTCCCGTTGGATATATGTATATATGGATACTACGTATCATTTTATGATTAATATGTACTGTATCTGCACTACAGTTCCATAAGTCACGTAAAATAGGTATTGAAGTAGAACTGTGTCACTTTGTAATATTGAAAAAAAAAACTTAATGTTATTAATTATTTTCAAAATTGCTTTATTGAGGTTAGATATGAGGATATCACGTATCATTTGTGGTATACTGTATTAAAAAAATCAGCCAAATCGTGTCTGGAGGAGCCCAAACTTCGTATGTTTCAAAAATTATTTTTGTGTTAATTAAAAAAAATGGCT
This sequence comes from Epinotia brunnichana, assembly GCA_963854355.1. Taxonomy (NCBI): domain Eukaryota; kingdom Metazoa; phylum Arthropoda; class Insecta; order Lepidoptera; family Tortricidae; genus Epinotia; species Epinotia brunnichana. The sequence goes on along the minus strand of OY977945.1, from coordinate 5,013,600 downwards.
GAAATGTAATGATGTGGTGGTATTTTAAGAATCTCCTCAAAATCGTCTTTCATAATCATAAGATACCACACACAACAGGTCTCTGAAAATCCATACAAAAAAAAGAATATCTGTGCGGCGTGCGGACTCCCCTCCTAAGGGAAATTTTCTGACATGATTCCGTTGAAGTAGCAACTAATGAAGTGTTAATTCTGAGTTCCTTGAGGAATCGACGGAACTCCTCAAATATAATCAGCCCACAGATAGCGACTTGTGTTTTTTTTGTAATAATAATAATCAACGCATTTGCTCTCAGAAAGCAGTTCATGTGGTGAATTGGAAAGGAAATGTGGAAATTTTCATGTACCTACCTATTGTAGCTTGGCGGAGTACTGAATTCAAGTCGGTTTATATTTTGTGTTTAAAGTTAATTATTTTATCTATCCAAATATCATAAACCCTCCGTGATGTGTTCAAGAAACGAACAATAAGGGTCAATTCATAACTGTCAAAAGTTCATTCTTACAGATTTTATACTATAGTTGGATCCGACTAGTTGTTATCTGAATTAAAAAAAAACTATGACAGCTGCAGGAAACAACGCCGCAATGCCGATGCCGGTCATAATATGCGGCTCATGAATGCATCATGGAGGCTTATGATAAGTGGATAGATAAAGTAGTGTATGTAACTGTACATAATTAAGCATTAAAACACTCGTGTTTAATGCCCTTCATTATGTACAGTCACATAAACTACTATGTTATAGACAGGTATAGACAATCATATCATAAAAATATTAGTTACAAGTGATCAAAAGAACACCATTTATTTGCCTGCAACCTATTTTTTTAAAGTCCTTGTTGTCGTTTGTGTTTTTATTACTTAGACTAAGGCTTACCGGAGGGCCTGGTTCTCCTCTAGGGCACGCACATTTTGATAATGATTCCTGTAAAACAATAAATAATCAGTACCTATATAAATGTACGATAGGTAGATACAACAAGTCAGAAACTGCCGAGTGCGTGTCAAGCCAAGCATATTGACGGGTTTCGTAACTAAACTCTTCCACAGAAGATGTAGTGGCATCTGTAGGTACACGACATAAAAGTGCAATACTTATACGGCGTTTATTGATATGTAATTATATGTGTTTTGTTTGTTTTGTTGTATAGTTTAGTATCGTTTTCATGACGCATTGGTTTTAGGACTGTAAGTAATGTTGTGTTAACATGTTTTTAATAATAAATAAATTGATTAAAAGGTGTCCTTTAGCAGAGTGAAACCCCTGAACCCCCAGACCGTTTTAAGAAGGGGAGCCATTTTGGTCATCAATAATGTGTTAATTGTATTACAGCTTGTGTTTTGGCTATTGCATTAAACTTTGTGTCGGTTTCGAATAAACGAAAGATGACAAATTCATTTATGGAAAAATATTTACAACATTTCTTATTAAAAACTGGAGATAAACGAAAATAATTTTCCGTAATTTTTCTTTGGTACAAGCTTTTACGTCATACCTGGCCATAAAGTAGGAATTACCGCACGCTATGCGTGCGGAAAACCCCACTTCTTGGCCAGATAGAGACGTAAAATGTTGTACTTACCACGGGCGGTAATAAAGAAAGCCTCAGAGCGCATATTTATCGCCCTTGCCTTCGGCTCGGGCGTCAAATACCTGCGATCTGAGACATTCTTTGTTTAACCGCCCTAGGTAAGTAATGTACTATTATTGCAGATTGTAATTTTCTGTATACCATCATCAACTGGGTACTTATTGCGACGATTCTAACGAGCCCAAACTCAACGGGGTTTCGTCGGTCAAATACTGAATTCCCATGGCGACCTTCTGTCTTCATCATCAGATCAGCTCGATGGTACCATAATATTGAATTGTCATACTACTTAACACCCATAATTTCAGCTCAATCGGATAACGGCAGTAGGCAAGTGACTGAAAAATCGATAGCAAATTTTGACGGACCACTTACATACATATAGGTAGGTACTTACAATTAAGGGTGGTCCTTATATGGCAAAAAAATATATTTTTTAATTATTTCTTTTAATTATCTCTTTTGATTGTTTAACATCAAAATAGGTAACAGTATTATTTTCATAATTTTTGGACAGTAATTAAAGGTTGCTATAGCAGCTTGAACTTTGTGAAATAAAATTAAACAAACGTATTACATGCAAAATCAGATTTATCGGAATAAACTCTTTCAAGTTTTAAATATTGCAGTTACAATCTCTAAAACAGATATCTTTATCAACTACACAATCAGGTATCCATTACACAACAACAACACAAGTAAAATATTATGATAAAAGGGTGGATTTCTGGGGTACTTTTTTCGAAATTGTTTTACTATTAAAAGCAAATACTGATTTTGGTCTTCATTCCTTGTTAATAGCTTATTGTACTCCTCCATCAATGCCACTCCTCGTTCGGCGATGTCATTTACCACCCTCATGGATTGCACTATTTTTTTTGCCGCTTCAGTCTTCGTCACCTTCCCAATTTTCAACATCTTTGCTCAAAAATCGTGATGAAATGTATTTAAAAAAAAGTATTTGGAAGAACCTTAAAGAGTTACTTGTAACAAAGTCTTCAATATCTTTTTTAATGATGTGTTTGGCATCTAGAATTATTCTCTTGGGACAGTACTCCAGCCCTTAATTTTTTAGTGCAATAACCATTTTTTTCTTTAAAAAAATGCAAATGAAACAAGTTCTTCACATAAGTACCATAAATTACCTAAAACCTTTTTCAAAACCACGTTGGCTATCGCCAGATTAATATTTTTAAAGGTTATGAGACCTCATCACTCTCTCTTTCAGCAGTTGCAAATCATTTCGTGGTGCACATTGCCCAGCAGGTGCTTCGAATCAATACTTCACGTATATGACGACAGTAAAAGTACAAATATCTTTTACTGCTTTTTCTTCTCTTTTGGTCATTTTAAATTGATGCCGAAACATATATAATTTCAAGCAGTACATCGCTTTTGCCATCCAACGAGCACGGTGAAGCGCAGCAGACATTCTGAATGAGACTCCCAAATAAATTATTGTGAGATTTAATAGCTCTCTATAATCATCACGCGGTTGATATTCACGCAATGGGGAAGGCATGAAAATTTTAGTGCCTGATTTTTTTTTGGTGTTAGGAATAACCTTCCTTAACACCAGAAAAAAATTGCAGACTTTTCAGGTGCGTCAATTATTTTTGAAAAATATAAACAGTTTCCTCACTTACGTTTTGGGTTTAGGACAGCGAATGAGACATTTTCCTTGATTTGTAGGTAGTAGTAGTAGGTATTTGGAGTACCGGTGGCAAAATTCACACAAAAGGTATGGAGTCGTTTTTTTATAATTATTATTTTAGGCTTGAATAATAAAATTATTCATTTACCTAATGTACTTAGTACTACTTACCTACTCGTAAATTGGAAGTAAGTACTTAACATTTATTTTCATAAATCTATTTCAGGAATAGTAATGATAATGTTTTGATAAGAAAACATATTATTATGTATTATAGATATTAACAACATATTTTCCTAAAAAATATTATGCAAAATTAATCATTTATTCGTTATTTATTTGATCATAAGAATACTTAGGCGACTCCATACATTTACTGTGAAATTTGCCACCGGTACTCCGCCCTCTACATAATACAAAAAAAATCTTAAAAATCCGTGGTAAACTGACACTGTCAATGATATTGACGCACCAGCTATATTTGTTTAAAATATTTTTTTGTAATATGAGACGAATCAAGGAAAGTTTCTCATTCGCCGTCCCAAACCCAAAACGTAAGTGAGGAAACTGTTTATATTTTTCAAAAATAATTGACGCACCTGAAAAGTCTGCAATTTTTTTCTGGTGTTAAGGAAGGTTATTCCTAATACCAAAAAAAAACAGACACTTCTAAAATTTTCATCCATTCCCCATTGATCATGTGCGAAAGAAATCATTTCTGAAGAGATATTTTCAACATACTTATTTGGCAGACTCGGGATCAGAAATAACAGTCTTGTAATCCTTAGGATCAATATTAGTCCAATTATTTTTAAACCTTTTGAATAACAAAATTTCTTGGCCACTAGATGGACCAATGGCTTGATTTGCGATAGCTTTTAACATAATTTATATTATGTGATGTCGACAGGCGAGCCAAAGCATATCTTTATCTATTCTTTGTTCTAAAATAACGCAGCATCCGTTTCGCAGTCCAGTGTTCACTGCCGTTGTGTCAAAACATAAGCATCTGTCATCCGTAATCCCCATGTCTGTACTGTTTCATGAACAGCAGAGGCACATGCTTCACCGGTTCCGCGTTGAAGTTTAGGAACTGCCAACAGCTGATCTATTCCATGCCCAGACACTAATATTGGTAAGCGATCCACCGTTTCATGTCCTATTATAAATCTTCAATAAGTCTACCATCTCATTAGCATTTGTGCCAATAGAATCTTAATAAAATAATCGATTGTAATTTCATCGTAATCGACAAACGTATATATTTACGTATAAACGTTTATTATAAGTATATATTTTTCTGTATTTTTTGTTTGTTCTTTTTTTTATTTGTATGTTTGTTGTCTTTTTGTGTCTTGTTTGTTATTTGTTTTTACAAATAACTATTGTGTCACAAGGGAGCAAAATAGTATATCTACAGCGAGGGCGGTGTATTAAATCCTGAATGTAGCGAGGGATCCTACAATAGAATCCTGAGCGTAGCGAGGGATTCTAACGTAGGATCCTGAGCGCAGTGACGGATTCAAGTGGTAACGCCGAAGACGAAAATAATTTTGCTCCTGAGTGACACATGTAATTTTTCACACCGACAATGAGAAAAAAATTTGCAAAAAAAACAAATTGAAACAACAAAAGCAAACAAAAGAAAAAAGAAAAAAACAAAAACAAACGAAACAACGAAACAAAAAAAAATAAACAAAAAAAAACTAAAAAACTAAAAAAAAACAACAAAAAACCAACAAAAAACCACAAAAGAAAACAAAAAAAACTGAAACAAACAAATAAAAACAAATAAAACAAAAACAAACAGAACACAAACTTACAAAAATAAACAAAAAAAACTGATACAAACAAAAACAAAACAACACAAAAAAACAAAAAAAGCAAATTTTATATAAAAAAAAATTATAATAAAAAAAACCAACGAAACAAACTCTTCTTTATCCTCGTCTTATCCCATTTCAGTTGGGGTTGGCTCTCCTAATCATGTTTCGCCAGGCCAGGACACATGGGTCGTCTGTGGGTCTATTTGGGCTACACGTAAATAGCACATTGCGTAAATGCTACAAGCCAATGAATAAATTAAAAAAGTAGCTTGAACAGAAAAGTAGCATTTTGCTCCCTCTCGTCGGGGACCAAAACTTACTTTTCTGAATGAGAGGTGTGAAAAAATAATTAAATTAAAGTAAATTCACAAAAAAAAGAATTCTATAAAAATCTTTGAAAAGCCGGGACTAAAAATAATTAAAACAAGCTTACCCTAAAAAAGCACACCATCAAACAAAGTAGCAAAGATGTCTTCATTTTGCCACCGTTGCTACCACATTGAGCGGGTTGAAGCTAAATCGACCGCCTAATTAGTTTAATTAATCATAACCTACTTATTTCATCATCTTTTTCGACTAGCTACTAACCATTTGTTTTGCTCTTTTATTAGGTGTTATCTATTGTGTGACCCCTAATTTGAACTATTTACACACAGATAGGCCTTCACCTAGCATCATTATCATAGAAACTAAACTACGAGTAAACTTGACATCGACACCGAGCTCGAGTTAGCGAAATCCGGGGATATAATACTTTCAACCTACAAATAAAAGATAAAATAAAAACCTTTTAAATTTTGCAAATTTTTTAAAATATATACCGTCAAACTTTATGCTTTGCCCGCTTTTTTCGGAAAAACTCGAATATCTCATATTTTTATATTGTAGGATATATTTTTTTGCCTAACGAATCAGTCGTAGTAATACTTTACGCATGTGCTCATGAGGAGAAATATTTTTTTTAATCAACATCTATTCCAATTTTTTATCGAATTTGATCTATCTTGACGTTTGTCAACATTGCCCCTGTCGAATTATTGACCCAACTATAGCTCTTATGATGTTCAGTCCAAAATGTTGGGCAAACATTGCGTCCGTTTGAATATCTTGGTCTTAACTACGAAAAGTTTTACACAATACGGATGTTACCTAATCTGTCAAATCTTTGCCCTACGGAAATGTAGACCTCACATTCCACAATTTGCTGCAAGCTCTTGGCTGAAGTTAAAGACATGTATGACTTAAAGTAAAGTCATAAATATAATCTAGTTTCTACAAAAAACATAGTAATGAACAAAAACACAGCATATTAGGGCAAACTGCTGTGTCTTTGTCCATTACCAGATTCGGTTAAAATTTGCTTTTTGGGCAAAGTGGTGCAAGAGATAAAAATAACTAAAAAGTATAAAATAAAATAATTATTAAAAAAATAAAAAACACAACTGCCGTTGACAAAGGCGTACTAAAAAGTAAGAAACAAGTTGTTAACCCGTCAAGCGGTTGTGCGGGTAGTGTCCAGTAGACGCCATTAGTCTACAGACCAATCCGCTGATTGGTCTAATTTTTCTACATCGATTCGTTATGGTGGCAGCTTGATAGATATTTTACTAGCCAATAACAACTATTAGAGCACACAAATTTGATGTTTGACCAATCAAAATCCTCAACAGTGACGTGTAAATATTTTTTTTCTCTGCGTTGGCGGAATTCTCCGGCCATGTTGCAAGTTGGAACGTGCGCGCAAATATATATTTCTTGTGAAGTAATTATAGTTTTTAGAAGTGAATTAACGTAAAATTGACGCATAAACTAGCCAGTATCATTTTAGTGTATGTAAAATGTGGTATGTGGTCATAAATTGAGTGCATATTGTGAATGATTTGTGACGGATGTGACGGAAAACGAACATCTTGAAATATAAATAAATATACCTCTCACTACAAGTAAGTGCGGCTATTATAACATATTGTGCTGAATTTGAAATTTATCTAGCTCTCTAATGATATAGGTATCACATCACATATAAATTATTCTAGGGTAGGTGAAATTCCCATCTCCAGCGGAAATTCGGCCGTTTCTTGTTTGTATGGGACATTTCGGGCATATTTTGGGACGGGAGGTCTGACACCTGACGGGTTAATGAAGTAAAATATTGTTTCAATTATGTAAACTTATATAGTAGTACCTGGACACTCTATCTCTTTTTGGAATATTATATTTTGTTTGCAGTCGGGGGACCTACTCTTTCGGTTTTGTATGTAATAGGTCACCCGGCTGCAAACAAAATATAATATTCCAAAAAGAGATAGAGTGTCCAGGTACTAATATATAAGTTTACATTATTGAAACAATATTTTACTTCATTAACAACTTGTTTCTTACTTTTTAGTACGCCTTTGTCAACGGCAGTTGTGTTTTTTATTTTTTTAAATAATTATTTGCTATTTAGGCTACAGAACCCGAAAAACGATACAGGGCAGCATCATCACCATCAGTCACTCAGTGCATTGCTTAAGCCGGGTCCGCTGCGCCGTGTTTTCGGTGTTTGCGTGCGCTGTTACCAGTGGCGTGCACTCCATATAGGCAAAAAGGCGCTGCCTACCCTGTACTTTCAGTACAGTATAATACTAACGCAACACAATTAAATACTGCAACGAAAATAACAGTGTAATATTATTACATAAACAATTACAGTTATTATTTCGTGAATTATAAATTTGAATTTCGCGGCATCACCCACGCGCACGCAAATTATTAACTTCTGATAGACTTGCCGCCTGAGGCGTACTTTGTCAAAAGTCGGAGTTGAACCTATACATTACGAACACACGCATACATAACTCACACAGCTAGCCTTTGAAATCTTTAAGTAAAATGTTCGTCGATTCCGGCGGCCGGACTTGGGAAGACGCGGTCGCTTGCGCGTCATGTAGGCTAGATGATGTATCACGCCCACAATAAACAAGCAGTGGTATGCGATGCGATATCTTCTCTTTCTCTTTCTTACATTCCGAATAGTTCCGATATCGCCCGAGCGAGCGCCACGTTGTCAACATTAGGCGACAAAATTTAGAAACGGTATTTCCACAAGCGTTCTTTTCCAATTCAAATACATCGTAATTTTATCACTTTTTTGTGTTTTGTTATGACAACTTGCTTGCTAACGCGTAATTGACGCGCGCGAATTGTATTTAGAATTGTTTAAAAAAATCGGTTTTGAGTGTTTCGTGGTTTTTGCTGTGAACTAATGAGTGGTTTGGTTTTGTTTAATTAATTGGATGAGAGTTTATGTTAGTGAGATGAGAATTTGTGTGAGATATGAAACATGGAGGTCGACGCGGCGAGTGTTATTGTGAGTTGTAACGGCAATTTCGGCAAATTACCTGTTGCATCAAAGGTGAAAGTTGTTCGAAAAGGAAGGTGCAGGTGACAATTGCCAGATTTGCAACAAAAAACAGCTAATGTGGGCAAGTAACTTAGATTATTTTGTTTCCCGTGTGTGTTGTTCTCAAATTTAAAAACAGTCCGTTGTTTGTTTTGTATTTTGTTACGTGAGAAATTGAGAATAAGATTTAATATTTGAAAAATGAGCAGCAGTATCAGCACTGCCGGCCGGTGTCGCGGCGAGATAGGTAGTTTATCCGTCTCTTTCTAATTAGAACGTCTAGAAAGAGACGAAAATTATATGTCACCGCGACTCAGCTCGCGGGCCGTCCTGGGCGTCCCGTGATAGCCGTGCACCGTAAATACAGAGTGTATATACGCGATGAATGTTTCTTCCTTTCGGTAGCGATCGGCCTGACAAAAGCAAAGTTTAGGTAAGATAATAGCAAAAAAAAAACTGCCTACCCTGTCTAAAAACTCTGTGCACGCCACTGGCTGTTACTGACTGTATATAATATTTTCAAGGAGGTGCCGATTCATGACTGTGCGCAGTTACATATGTTCTCCTTAGATACCTGGACTAGCAACATAAATATAGCAGCCTTTATTAAGTTAAATCTAGACTTTATGTCTGACCCTAAGAGATCGTATAATTCCACCTATTTAAAAGACGAGTGTCTTAAGTACTTGGAGACTAATTACAGCACATTTTATCAGATATATACGGACAGATCGAAAGACGAAAATGGCGCGGGAGCTGCATTGTATGACCCTCAAACGTATTCATCCATGAAGTTTAGAATAGATACAGATATCTCAATTATGCAAGTAGAACTTATTGCAATTGCTGAAGCTTTATCTTTGGTCCTATCGATGCAGGGAAACAAATTTGTGATCTTGACAGATTCACGTAGTTCGCTTCAACACCTGGCTCGATGCTCCTCGAGTTTTCGAGGAGCACCGATAGCCTACGCAATTTTGAAATTAATAATGGCACTGAGTGAAGGGTCTAAGAACGTCAAGCTACAGTGGATACCATCTCATGTAGGCATAACTGGGAACGAAAAAGTGGATAAACTCGCGAAAGAAGCTCATAGTGATGGTGTGGACTTCAATTATTTACCCACTTTTTCCGACCGCCTTAGTATGGCAAAAACTCATTGCCGTGAGTCGTGGCGCGAATTTTTTGATTTACGATCAAAGGAAAAGGGTATTATGGTACAGAACGGTTCAGCCACAACTCCCGCGGTCTCCATGGTTTGATGAATGCGGCCTAAACCGCGCAGACACAGTACTCGCTATGAGGCTTCGCTGCGGACACATGCCTTTAAACAAATTTGCTTATCTGATGAGAAAAGTTCCATCACCGAATTGTACCGAGTGTGATGTTGAGGAAGATGTGTATCATATTTTAATGGAATGTGTCCGCAATGAATCGGCCCGTAGACAGATCGTGGATGAAGCCTTTCACGAAATTGGTGGATGTAACTACATTGTGGCTCACCCAATTTCAGATTCAGCACTCCTTATTTATAAGCTAGTAAGAATAGGTTTAAGTAGAAGATAGAGCTATGTATAGATGTATACAAAGCGACATCGTCACTCAGTGACAAAGCTCTTCAAATAAAGAAAAAAAAAAAAAAATGTTTTCCGTCGGTCTCGGCAAACAAATAGGGTATTGTTTTGATTGGCAAAACATTTTTGACGTTTAAAAACCACGAAAACATGTCGCAGCGGACGCGGCTTTATATTTTGTCGTAGATTGTGATTATGTGATTTGCTCTAAATTATATAACGTATCGCCTCGCACGTGAAACGGAACGCGCGCGCCGTAAGATTAGCCAGTGTCGGCAAAATGTCACTGGCACGTTGCGCTGTAGCTCGCGGTCCGCGGCTTCTGTCACTCGCTACGTTGCTGCTCGCACCGGGTGTTACAGTTGCGTGTCGTAGTATCAGTGTATACGGTCCTCAGACTCGAAGTGCTACAGTCCCAAGTTCCCCTGCTAAGATGTACACCGCCGAGGAACGCGGTTCCGCATACGCGCCCGACTACCGAGTCTTCTTCCGTGAGTCCCAGGGATGCCCGATAACGATAACATAATCTCGAGTGTCCACGTGGAAGTAGTTCCGGATTGTGATTGTGTGACATTGACGTAATTTCTTCGTTTCCTTTCCTAATCGAATAAAAAAAAAATGCTGCTCTTTATGGATTTTTGCGGCAATCCATATTCGGCCTTGGGAATAATGATAATAGCTGGTGCAATATTTATGAAAGTCGAAGCACTTACGTCAATGAGTGAATGCTAAGCGAAAGGTTGTAATTTAGGATATTATTGATTCATCACAGCCTTGATGGGAGCCAAACCCATACTTGGGCTTGGGAATAACAGCTGGTGCAATAATAATAATAATAATATTTGCGGACAATCTTACACAAATCAACCTAGTCCCAAACTAAGCAAAGCTTGTACTATGGGTACTAGACGACGATATGGATACTTATATAGAGAAACAAATACTTAAATACATAGAAAACATCCATGACTCAGGAACAAATATTCGAGCTCATCACACAAATAAATGCCCTTACCGGGATTCGAACCCAGGACCTCTTGCTTCGTAGGCAGGGTCACTACCAACTAGGCTAAAGCGGTCGTCAAATGACTGAATGTTTATTTATGAAAGGCCAATGAGTGGATGCTAAGGGAAAGGTTTTATTTTAGGATATTATTAATTCTTCAGTCTTGATGGGAGCCAAACCCATACTCAGACTTGGGAATAACTGCTGGTGCAATGTTTATTTATGAAAGTTCAATGAGTGGATGTTAAGGGAAAGGTTTTATTTTAGGATATTATTGATTCATAACAGCCTTGATGGGAGCCAAGAAGGCTGAAGTTTCAGTAATAGAATTCTACAATGTTCCATTTGTTGGATGCAGCGTGGAAACGCCGCCAGCATCTTGGGGTCTTTTCCACCAATGCGCGACCTTGTGGACGCGGGTGTCTAGTACCTACTTTTATTTTTTTAGTTTAATTGATTTACTTATTTTTGTGTATAGGTTAAGTTAGTTTTAGTCATTTTAGTTCATAGTTTCATGTACATATTTGTCTGATTTTTAAATATATTCTTTTGGTAAAAAAAAATAAAAAAATTGTTGGATTAAATCTTAATATGTTCTTTCAAATTAATTTTATGATTAGATAGTAAGCCACTTATCATGTTTGCGTTCAAAAGCTGGTTTTATGACTAGATTTATAAGCCTGATTAACAGTTATACTTATCTTGATGAGTTTGTGCTGTTGTACACCATTTTATAAAAATACTTACTTGATATCTAGTGAGATTTCAAGTAAGTTCAGAAATGAAAAGAAAGAAATCATTCAGAAACGTGAATGGTTGGCCAGGTCAGATTATAAGTGTTTAATCTGACCTGGCCAACCATTCATATCTCTGAAAAGAAACTTTGAAACTTGTCCTGTTTTAGTCTTGCTCTAGCCCTGCTATTATTATTTCTGGTAGTGGCTTTCGGGCTGTCAAAGCCCTTATATCACTGCGACCATCGCTGATCTATTGTGATCGCCACTTACTACAATTCTTGGTCAAGTCCTGCAAACTCGAAGAATTGCAGTATTTTGTTGAACTCAAGAAATTTGATCTCCTCCGGGCACATGATGTGTTTGCCCAGGAAGGAGTTACGACTGTGCATGAGGCAAGGGCAATCGGTTAGGATGTGTGTAGGCGTCTCCTCTGCTTCAAAGCAGAATCTGCACTGCCTTGTGTCACACAGTCCTATCGTTTGCATGTGCTTATTTAATAATAATAGCCCTGCTATGCTAAAGAAAAGGATGAGTGTATGTTTTCACTTTCATTACTATAATTTGTATTAGTTTAACCTTGTGGCGCCCACCATACGACACAATATGACATTGAAATTTGAATCAAACTAATGTAAGAAATAGAGTTGAATTTTGTTTCAAGAGAAGACCAAAACAAAACAAATGCAACTCTATTCCAACCCAAAAATTGTTTAAATTCCTTTAAGAGAATAAGTCCTTCCAGTAGGCCCATGGGTGCTAGGAGGATGAGAAAAATGCACTTAACATGGAATTTGACAACTTCTTTTGTTGCTAAACATGAAAGGAAAATATAACAAAGAAACGTCATAGAACTGACCGAAGTGTGGCATGTTTGCTGGAGTAGCTACTGTTTTTTCTATTGTTTATGCGTAATTCTTTTACAACGCTACTTGAAGATAACAGTGATACAAATAGATGTCAGTAATGGTTGGGTATAAGTACTTTTCATCATCTAAACTAAATCAAACTATACTAACTACACAATTGATTGCCTGACTACTGTGCAGTACAGACCTCTGTAGCCTAGTTGGTAGTGACCCTGCCTACGAAGTCGGAGGTCCTGGGTTCAAATCCCAATAAGGGCATTTATTTGTGTGATGGTGAGCACAAATATTTGTTCCTGAGGATGTTTTCTATGTATTTAAGTATTTATTTATCTATATAAGAATGTTTATCTTCTAGTACCCACAGTACAAGCTTTGCTTAGTTTGGGTTTGGGACTAGGTTGATTTGTGTAAGATTGTCCCTAAATATTTTATTTATTTACTACTAGACTAGACTAATGTGCTTTAACACTTTGAGTGCCATGAACCTGCTATAATACCCTTTGCCTGCTATGATTTTATTAATTGCTACAAGGTTAGTGCTACAAAGTTTTGTATAAGTCATGACAAAGTATTCCATAATTATTATCTGTATCTTGTCATTAGCAGACTTGCTCTGAGACCTTATGTTAAGGCTCTTTTAAGAGTTCGCAGTAAGCTCGATTCTCCATACAAACGTAGTTACGCTCTCATTTTAAAACTACGTGTTGGATTGTAACGATACTTTGCATATACAATGACATGAGGTACATCTAAGGCTGAAATTAGTTTATATGGCTTCAGATACCATAGGGAAAAAAATACAGCGAATTTAAATTTTTCATACAAAACTTGTTTTTGCTGCATTTCATTTGTTTTATAAAGTGGAGCCATATAAACTAATTTCAGCCTTAGATGTACCTCATGTCATTGTATATGCAAAGTTTCGTTACAATCCAACACGTAGTTTTAAAATGAGAGCGTAACTCCGTTTGTATGGGAAGGTGTAATTCGGCCTAGCTTACTGCGGCCTCTTAAGTAATTACTTTGACTACTTAGACTAGCATAATAGCAGTATCACAATAAAAAGTCAAAATCATTCGTTTGTAAACATGGCCATATTTATTATTGAATAGCTGGAAGTCCCGGGTTCGAATCCCGGTCAGGGCATTTATTTGTGTATTTATCACGAATATTTGTTCCTGAGTTATGGATTTTATATATGTACTAGCTGTTGCCCGCGACTTCGTCCGCGTAGAACATTTTATCGTCTAAATGTTTGTTCAAGGAATGAATTAAAAAAAAAACATTGTAATTAGTTTTGTTGTCTTTTAGTAAACAGTCTAAAACCGAAGTTACAAATCTCTTACCTTCAAAATGTCTTCAGACTTCTATACTAGTATAAGTCTGAAACCGTAGTTAAAATTTTTTTACTTTAAAAATGTCTTGCTCTCTACATAAACTTCGAACCCCCTTTTAACCTTCTTAGGCGATAAATTAAAAAAAACGCTGAAATAAGTTTTGTGATCTTTTAGCAAACAGTCTACAACCGAAGTTACAAACCCTTACATTAAAAATTACTTGCTCTCCATACAAACTTGGAATCCCCTTTAGAGGTTGAATTAAAAAAAAACGCTGAAATAAGTTTTGTAGTCTTTTGAAAAACAGGCTAGGATCGAAGTTAAAATTTTTCTGACTCTCCATACCAACTTTGAACCCCCTATTAACGCTTCTCAAGGAAAAAATTAAGAAGAAGAGTTTATTTTGTTGTAATTAGCATTTTTTCTACAAACTATCAAGTATCTTAGCTCAATAAAAGTGTTTCCCATACGAATCTTGCACCCTTTTTAACCCCTTAAGGGGTGGAATTTTCCAAAATGTTGAAAGTACTTTATTTGTAAGCTTTCTACAAAGTTTTAAGCTTCTATTTCAAAAAAGAGTTTCCCTCATACAAACTTTGCAACCCTTAGTAACCCCCTCAGGGATGGAATTTATCAATACGCTGAAAGTACTTTATTTATATTCTAATAAATAAGCTATCTACAAAGTTTAAAGTCTCTTGCTAAAAAAAGAACGTGGCCTCCATACAAATGTTGCACTCCCTTTTAACCCCCTTAGGGGTGGAATTTTCTAAAACGCTGAAAGTTCTTTTTTGTATATCAATTAGTAGGTAATCTTTCTCCAAACGTTTAACCTTGTATCTCAAAAAATAATTTCCCTCATACAAACTTTGCAACCCTATTTAACCCCTTAGGGGTGGAATTTTCCAAAACGCTGGAAGTACTTTATTTTTATTCTAATAAGTAAGCTTTCTACAAAGTTTTAAGTCTCTAGCTAAAAAAACATGTTACCTCCATACAAATGTTGCACCCTCTTTTAACCTCCTTAGGGGCGGAATTTTCTAAACCGCTGAAAGTATTTTTTTTTATTTCAATAAGTCATCTTTCTACAAACTTTTAAGCTTCTATCTCAAAAAATGTTTCCCTGGTACAAACTTAGAAACTTTTTTTAACCCCCTTAGGGGTGGATTTTTTTCAAAACGCTGAAAGTGCTTTTTTATTTCAAAAAGTAATCTTTCTACAACTTTTAAGCTTTCATCTCAAAAAAGAGTTTTCCTCATACAAACTTTGCAACCATTTTTAACCCCTTAGGGGTGGAATTTTCCAAAACGCTGAAAGTACTTTAATTTTATTCTAGTTAGTAAGCTTTCCACAAAGGTTTAAGTCTCTAGCTAAAAAAACATGTTTCCTCCATACAAATGTTGTACACCCTTTTAACCCCCTTAGGAGTGGAGCTTTCTAAAATTGAATTTTTCAAAACGCTGAAAGTACTTTAATAATATTCTAATAAGTAAGCTATTTACAAAGTTTTAAGTCTCTTGCTAAAAATAAACGTTGTTTCCATAAAAATGTTGCACCCCCTTTTAACCCCCTTAGGGGTGGAATTTTCTAAACCGCTTTCAGTGCAAGATGACTTATTTCAATAAGTCATCTTTCTACAAACTTTTAAGCTTCTATCTCAAAAATTCTGTTTCCCTGGTACAAACTTAGAAACTTTTTTTAACCTCCTTTTAAGGTGACGTGAGCTCCTAAAACGGATTTTCAAAAAATCGTAGCTCTTGTTTGGATTATAATACGGCTGCCTTAAGCCTTTCTCGAGGGAAATCAGCTATTCGAATCCTGAGTTTTTGACTTTTGCTCAATAGAAAAAAATCACGAACATAGGTCTAAAATACACTTTAAAAAATTCTAACAAATTATGCACAACAGCTAAACATATTACAATTAGCTTTTAAAATCGGCAATGTTATGTTTGAGGGAAAACAGCTATTACTTTTTTATTTATTAAAACGCACAAAGAAATAAAATTAAAAAACATGATATCCGCGCTTCCAAACACGCACTTCCATCTCGCTCACGCTTATGCTCAGTGAGAGGGAGAGAAGACCACGAACCTACGTCCCCTTAGGGGTGGATTTTTTTCGAAACGCTGAAAGTGCTTTTTTTGTATTTCAATAAGTAATTTTTCTACAAACTTTTAAGCTTCTATCTCAAAAAAGAGTTTCCCTCTTACAAACTTTGCAACCCTATTTAACCCCTTAGGGGTGGAATTTTCCAAAACGCTGGAAGTACTTTATTTTTATTCTAATAAGTAAGCTTTCTAAAAAAGGTTTAAGTCTCTAGCTAAAAAAACATGTTTCCTCAATACAAATGTTGCACCCCCTTTTAACCCCCTTAGGGGTGGAATTTTCTTAAACGCTGAATGTTATTTTTTTTGTATTTCAATAAGTAATCTTTCTACAAACTTTTAAGCTTCTATCTCAAAAAAGAGTTTCCCTCATACAAAACTGCAACCCTTTTTAGCCCCCTTAGGGGTGGAATTTTCCAAAAACGCTGAAAGTACTTTATTTGTATTCTAATAAGTAATCTTTCCACAAAGTTTTAAGACTCTAGCTCAAAAAATAATGTTTCCTCCATACAAACTTTGCACCCATATTTAACCCCTTAGGGGTGGAATTTTCCAAAACGCCGAAAGTACTTTATTTTTATTCTAATAAGTAAGCTTTCTACAATGTTTGAATTCTCTAGCTAAAAAAAAATGTTTCTTCCATACAAATGTTGCACCCCCTTTTAACCCCCTCAGGGGTGGAATTTTCTTAAACGCTGAAAGTAGTTTTTTTGTATTTCAATAAGTAATCTTTCTACAAACTTTTAAGCTTCTATATCAAAAAAGAGTTTCCCCATACAAATTTTGCAACCCTTTTTAGCCCCCTTTAGGGGTGGAATTTACCAAAACGCTGAAAGTACTTTATTTGTATTCTATAAAGTAATCTTTCCACAAAGTTTGAAGACTCCAGCTCAAAAAATAAAGTTTCCTCCATACAAACTTTGCACCCCTATTTAACCCCTTTAGGGGTGGAATTTCCAAAAATCCCTTCTTATCCGTCGCCTGCGTTATAAAAGGTAGTATGGGTGTAAATTTCAAGTTTCTAGTTCCAGTAGTTTCGGCTGTGCGTTGATGATCTGTCAGGAAGTCTTCTTTTATATATATAGATATAAGTATCTATATGTATGTATCTATTATATATATCATCGCCTAGTACCCACAACACAAGCCTTACTGAGCTTACCGTGGGCCTAGGTTGATTTGTGTAAGATTGTCCCGTAATATTTATTTATTTTATTTATTTATTTATATGGATGGTCAAAAAATAACTTAATGTTATGTTTATGTACCACTATGTTTTGCTATGGCAAAAAATATTATATTATATAAAATATAAAGGCATACAAATATTGAATGACAAGATGGAGCACGCATCTAATTTAGAGTAATAGGTAGTTAATACAAATGCGTAGTGATAGTTGCTGGGGTTGTGATACTGATAATGATGATAAACTCATATCTGTGTGAAAGATATAGGTACTTAGTTGAGATTACTCAAGTTCACCGAATTGCATCAAAGAAGTCCATTCAAAAACCAGCTCTACCATCCAAGGTAAAAGATTCAAATTAAAATAAAAGTTTAAAAAAAGTCGGACACATTAAATTATCTTAAAGATACTAAATAATATAGATAGGGATCTTTTTATCTTTATGAATATTGAATATCTATTTCACAAACCATATGACTATTGCTGCATGACTATCCATACTTATATAATATTATAAATGCGAAAGTAACTATCTGTTTGTTACCTTTTCATGCTTAAGCTGACAAACCAATTTAAATGACATTTGCTATGGAGTTAGTTTGAGACTCTGGCTACGAAAAGGAAAGGGAAATGAAAGAAAAGTGAAAGGATGGATGAATTTGAAAGGATCCCCACAGAATACCGCGCCGCGCCGCGCCGTTCTGTGCGGAATGCGGATCCTTTCATATTAGCTCGAACATTACAACCGGTACCGCCTCCGCGCCGCGCCGCCACCGCTGTCTGTGCTTTTCCAGCTTTATCGACTTTTAATGTATATACACTTCGATTAAAATCAGTTAACGATTCTGAAGTTAACCTCTAGTCGCCTCCCGCATACCCGCCCGACCCCTCTGACACCTTTGCGGCGCTACTAGTAGCTAACATCAGAATCGTTAACTGATTTTAATCGTATTGTACCTACACATAAAAAGTCCTTCGGTTGCGATATACGTACGTAAATTCATAATAGATATGGAGCAACTTATTGTGCTATACAATTGCAGGCACTAAATGGTATTTTTAGGGTTCCGTAGCCAAATGGCAAAAAACGGAACCCTTATAGATTCGTCATGTCTGTCTGTCTGTACGTCCGTCTGTCTGTCCGTCCGTATGTCACAGCCACTTTTTTCCGAAACTATAAGAGCTATACTGTTGAAACTTGGTAAGTAGATGTATTCTGTAAACCGCATTAAGATTTTCACACAAAAATATAAAAAAAAACAATACATACTAAGAACTGAAACTCAAACATTTTTTTTTCATCAATCCTACCTAGTTAGTAGTT
This sequence comes from Epinotia brunnichana, assembly GCA_963854355.1. Lineage (NCBI taxonomy): Eukaryota > Metazoa > Arthropoda > Insecta > Lepidoptera > Tortricidae > Epinotia > Epinotia brunnichana. Next base: position 4,995,002 of record OY977945.1, on the reverse strand, counting down.
TCATCATCATTTTCAGCCTGTAATCGCCCACTGCTGAGCACTGCCTCTCTTCGCGTACGCCACTTATCCCGGTCCCGTGCTAGTCTCATCCAGAAATGACCCGCGGTCTTTTTTATGTTATTATTATTATTATGTATGTCTTTCCCGCTCACGGGACAATGATGTCCCGGACCTTTGGGAGGCGTGCGTGGGGCTAGGTACCTACAAAGTACCAACTGAGCCAACACGTAGAGGCCCTTTTGACAATTTAATGAAATGCAAGGAGTACACCGAGCGGATGCTGTCCCTGCCCGTGTCATGGGACTCGCACAGAGACAGCACCCGCTGGGGTGTATAGGGACTATTGCTGGTTGATGGAATCTAAAGAAAACGGGTTATTGGGTGAAAATGATGGACTAGTGGCTGGGCTATTGGGTGAAACATCGGACGCCTGCCTAATAAACTGTCTCATTTTTTATCTCTGGCAGACGGTGACTCGCCAACTGCTAGATGGGCCCCTATTAATAGCGACATTAAAAAATGGCCTAAGGGCAACACCAGTCAGAGAGGCTGGGGGGGTAGAGAGGTGGCACTGGACTTTAAACATATAGCCAACTCGCCACTTAGGTGTCCACATCTACCCTCGAGCAACAGCTCTTGCGACTCCACTCTGGACAGCCAGTTAAGGCAAGCCAGAGGTGGGGGGCCTGTCCAACCAACCACCCGATCGGCTCAGCCTGACCACAGGACACCCCCAGGAGCACTCAGGTACGTAGGGTCGCTACTCCCTAACAGCCCGCCACAAGCTGCCTTACGTTGTTATTATTATTATTATTATTTCTGGTAGTGGCTTTCGGGCTGTCAAAGCTATCACTGCGACCATCGCTGATCTATTGTGATCGCCACTTACTACAATTCTTGGTCAAGTCCTGCAAACTCGAAGAATTGCAGGATTTTGTTGAACTCAAGAAATTTGATCTCCTCCGGGCACATGATGTGTTTGCCCAGGAAGGAGTTACGACTGTGCATGAGGCAAGGGCAATCGGTTAGGATGTGTGTAGGCGTCTCCTCTGCTTCGAAGCAGAATCTGCACTGCCTTGTGTCACACAGTCCTGTCGTTTGCATGTGCTTATTTAGGCGGCAGTGCCCAGTAAGCACCCTGACCAGCATGCGTAGACGGTTCCTACTTAGCGCCAAGGCGTCAGAAGACGCCTTTTTGCTAAATGCTCTAATAAGTGCCTTGGAATGTTTCAGTCCTGGGTTAGCTCTCCAGGCTTGAATGGTCTTGTAGAAACAATAGGCTTTTAGAGTGAGCTTGGTTAGACTTTTAGGGATACCACAGAACGGCTCTGGTCCGCAGTGTGTTCCCTTCGCCCCCGCTCGTGCAAGCTCATCAGCCTTTTCATTTCCCTCGATGCCTGCATGCCCTGGGACCCAACGTAAAATTACCTTGTTTTTGGTACCCAGGTCATTCAATAGTTCCCGGCAGTTCTCGACCAGCCTCGACGTTGTGACGTTAGAGGTAAGAGCCAAGAGAGCCGCCTGGCTATCCGAGTGGATATAAATAGTATGATTAAGGAAGGCGCTTTGCAGATTCGTTGTCGCACATTCTAGAATGGCGTATACCTCTGCCTGGAATATAGAAGTGTGCTTACCCAGGTTCAGACTGATCGCTGCCCTGGGTGCCTCTCCATATATTCCGCATCCTACCTCCCAACCAGGATTTGGAGCCATCAGTGTACCACTTCAGGCTACCTGGTTTCCAATCTATGAGGCTGTTCAACCAGTCCTCTCTCCTTAGGAGTTCCACAGAGTAGTTTATCTGCGTGCAAAGTTTTGGGGGCATTGTGTCAAGTGGCATCCCTAAAACAGGTATATCGTATACTGAGTCCTTGAGTGTTCTCAAGGCTGTGGATAGCCAGTCGCCTTTCCTTACGGACGCTACTCTGAGCATGCTGGACTTCGCCTCCTTTTCCAAGTGGAGGTCCAGGGGCGGCAGGTTCAGCACGGCTTCCAGAGCAGCTGTTGGAGAGGTTGACATGGCTCCAGTAACAATAATGCAAGCAGTCCGTTGCAGACTGCTGAGCTTAGTTATTGTTGTTTTCTGTGTCGTTTTCCTATACCAGACCACAGAGGCGTATGACACCATCGGCCTCACAATGGACGTGTATAGCCACAGGGCAATTTTGGGTTTTAGACCCCATCTATTCCCCGCTAAACGACAGCAGATTGAGAGGGCTACTTTAGCCTTCTGCAAAATTCCGTTAACGTGCGGATTCCAGGTCAGTTTCTGGTCGATTGTAACGCCCAGATACTTGACCTCGGAGGAGAACGGAATTGTTCTGCCGTTCATAGACAGAGGTCTCAGACCATCGAGCTTTCTCTTGTTTGTGAACGGCACAACAACCGTCTTGTCCGCGTTAATGGATAATTCATTTTCCCTGCACCATGTGTTAATAGTGTCTAGGGCTCTCTGCATTTGGTACGATAGTGTACTTTGGCAGTTACCCCGCACCGTCACCACAAGGTCGTCTGCGTACCCCTGGGTGTCGATGCGTAGTTCCGCCATTTTATGCAGTAATTCATCCACTGCGAGAGTCCATAACAGAGGGGAGAGTACCCCCCCCCCTGTGGGCAGCCTCTGGCAGTGGTAACGTCACGAGTGGTATTGAGCAATTCCAGCTTAGCCACTCTATTCGAGAGCATGCTTTGCACCCATCGCACGGTAGTAGGGTTTTTTATGTTAGTAGTTTAGGTCTTCAAAAATGATATTGAGAAGAAGAAGAACATCATTTTTTTCTAAACTGAATAGTTTGCGCGAGAGACACTTCCAAAGTGGTTAAATGTGTGTCCCCCCCCCCCCCCCCTGTAACTTCTAAAATAAGAAAATGATAAATTAAAAAAAAAATATGATGTACATTACCATGCAAACTTTCAACGAAAATTGGTTTAAACGAGATCTAGTATGTAGTTTTTTTTTAATACGTCATAAATCGCAAAAAGCAATTTATTTAACGGAACCCTTCATGTGCGAGTCCGACTCGTACTTGGCCGCTTTTTATTTACCTTCCATTACAAATAATTGAGGAATCATTCATCATCTTCCTCGTTTTTAGTCTCGTTAGCTTTGGCACCTCGCAATCTGAAGAATCTCACCAACACACGAAAGACTATTCGTTAGGCTAGGTTCACACGGCAACGTCCTGCACGTTTTTTTGCAGTATACGTCTTAACGTATACATAATGGCACATACAAAATGTTGTTTATACGTATACAATACTCACCGGACTTGTCAAGCAAACCGAATACGTGCAGAAAACGTGCAGGACGTTGCCGTGTGAACCTAGCCTAAGGGTGCCATACCACCAGAGACGTAGTATGCCTTGCTAAGTTATGTTTTCATACATTTGAAACGTAACTGTAGCTGGAGCTACGTGTCAAATGTATGAAATCATAGCATAACATGGCTTAGCTTAGCACATATCTGGTGGAAAGGCAACCTAACAGCTCAAAAATGGGACTATAATTCCGGACTCTGGTATGAATATGATGCATCTCATCTAATTCACAATTTTAATGGTGAGGATGAAACAATATCTAGTAACAGTTGCAATATAATATGTTGTACAATAGTTTTGTGGAAGGGCTTGATGAATTTAGAGAACTTTTTATCGTTTAAACATCTTTATTCTCTCGTTGCTCGTTACAATCTGACATTTTTGTGGAAAAATCAAAAAAACAACCTCGCTTATGTTTCGAACCAAAATTCAAACTAGACTCTCCAAAGAGTTCCGTCATAATATTCCATTCCTACAGTACTTTCAGTAATGTCTTCCTTTTCACAATCATTATCCGAAATGATCTTTTTCTGATAAGTTTTGGGCTCAATTAAAATAAATCAAGATTGTTAACATTGTTTGTCTGTGCAGGAGATGCAAGCGGACCCATCTCACCGCTGCATGACATCCCTCTGTGGGCGAACAAGGCTGAGCGACTTGTCAACATGGTTGTGGAGGTAAGAATTTATATGTAAGCCTTTTATTGTACACAGGTTAAAACATATACATGTAAAGAATAATGGGCTGGCACCTCATTTGTGACTCTGAGGTCACACTAGGTTTAATCGCCACGTTTTACGGCGACAACGTACTGAAACGTCACGTAAAACGTGACATAAAACCTATCGTGCTAAGGCCTCTGACGTCGCAAGCATAAGTTAAGGTCGAAACGCAGAAACAGCGGTGGCGGCGCGGTGCGGTGCGGTGCGGAGGCGGTACCGGTTGTAATGTTCGAGCTAGTATGAAAAGGTCCGCACAGAATACCGCGCCGCGCCGCGTCCCGCCGCGGTATTCTGTGCGGACCCTTACATTACATTCGGTTACTATCCTCTCCCTACTCTCCTTGTTGCTAGTTTTTTAGGGTTCCGTACTCAAAGAATAAACGGGACCCTACTACTAAGACTTTGCTGTCCGTCCGTCCGTCTGTCTGTCTGTCACCAGGCTGTATCTCAAGAACCGTAATAGCTAGAGTTGAAATTTTCACAGATTATGTATTTCGGTTGCCGCTATAACAACAAATACTAAAAACAAAATAAAATAAATATTTTTATTGATAATGGTATGGAACCCTTCGTGCGCGAGTCCGACTCGCACTTGGCTGGTTTTTTGTACAAGCTGTTAGTAATCGAGTCGAAATTGTTTACACAAATATTCAAGTCAGGTGACAATACAAAATTATGGTACCTTTGCTGCCATTGAACCATAAATAAATACGTTTACTTAGCGGCCCGACGCACCGACACTTGGATTCAATTATTCATCTGGCTTAAGGCAAAGGGTCAATAGTTCAATACTACTCGGGTCTACTCGTAATACATTTTTTTTTATTTTCGAGGTTTTTACCAGTAGTGGATCCCTTTTTTTTACTTTTTTTATTTTGACGGTGTGAAAATGCTTTACGCATACCCCCGGCCCAGGGGAAGGTTATTTGGGGGTTATGTGGGACTCTCTCCTCCGTGACTGGAGGAACATACCCACTAAAAACACACCGGCGTCACCCGCATTCCCGTTAAGGGGGCGCCATGGGATCGCGAGCATTTCACCACGACGCCCCCCGGCGGCCCTGGCTGACCAGGACACTCGCGCAAAAGAAAGGGGAGGGCCAGGACGCTTGACCCTCCCACTCCACAATGTAGAACCGTGCAGTGTGGGTCCCCTACCCACTGGCTCTACTGGGGGAGGACGCGACCAGCGACCGCAAACCGCGCGCGTCTTCTACCCTGCCGTCTGCGCCGGAGCGGGAGCGCGTCCGCACTGTCTTCGCGCCCCCTCTCCGCGGCCTCCTTCTGCGAGATGACTGTTTCGCAAAAGGAGGCCACCGCTTCCCACGAAACGCTTCTCGCTGCCCAGCATGGCCGCCACGACACTGTGCAGCGAGAGATCATCCACATTGAGGGCTGTTACCATAGTGCGGCGCTCCTCGGCCCACCTGCTGCACCACTCCAGAGTGTGCTGGGCCGAGTCATCCTCTGCGCCGCACTCATGGCAGGCAGGGCTTCCCTCTCTTCCAATTCTGTGCAGGTAATGACCGAAACAGCCATGTCCGGTCATCACCTGCGTCATTCGGAACCCCACCTTACCATGGGCCCTCTCTAGCCAGGCGTCAAACGACCCGAGGAGCGCTTCTATGGTGCGGCTTCTCTAGGTCTCTCTTCCACCTGTCCCTCAATCGCCGCTCCGTTTGCTTGCGAGCGGCCCTCACCTCTTCAGGAGCGGGAGATTCTCCCGAAGCCCTCCACCTTAGCCGGTCGCTGTGTGCCTCAGCTAGCATCTCCGCGTCCAGCTCCCACGGAGGAGTGCCTGCTTAGGCGCACGCTGCCGCACACGCCACCGTTACGTAGGCCCTGCAGATACGGTTGGCCACCACCCTTTGTGGCCTCCTAAGCAGGGCCTTATTTGCCGCATTTAGCCGGTCAACCCAAATCGGGGCCCCGTAAAGGGCCATGCTCCGGGCGACCCCGGCATACAGGCGACGGCACGCAACGGAGGGTCCCCCTACATTGGGCAGCAGCCGACCCAAAGCTGACGCCGTTGCCACTATTCGGGGAGCAAGCTGGCGGAAATGCTCCCCGAAATTCCACTTGCGGTCCAGAATGAGCCCCAGGTATTTTATATGAGGCTTAACCTGGACCGTCTCCCCGCTCACTCTAATTGTGGCGCCCGCAGGCGGCCGCCAGCCCCTCCCCCCGAAGATTATTCCCTCTGTTTTCGGGAGGGACACCCTCAGGCCCAGCAACCGGATGCGGGTCACCATATGCTCCGCGGCAACCTCTGCCCGTCGCAGAGCCTCCCACATATCCGCATCCCGGACCGCCACCATCGTGTCATCCGCGTAGCAGATGACGGCCATCCGGGGGAGGAGGACACCTCTAATGGCCCAATCGTACCCCAGGTTCCATAGTAAGGGGCCTAGCACAGACCCCTGGGGCACGCCACAGGCCATGGGCCTCGACCTCCTTTGCCCTCCTCTTTCCTCGAAGAGCACTACCCGCTGCGAGAGGTAGTGCTCTATTATACGCCTCAAGTAGGGAGGCACATCATGATATTGGAGCGCCTCCCCAATTACCGAATACGGGAGGGATCCAAACGCGTTGGCGATGTCTAATGACACCGCCACCACCCCCTCCCGTCACTCCGCCGCTTCCACACAAAACCCTCGGAGGGCACCTAATGCGTCTATGCAAGACCGCCCAATCCGAAAGCCGAACTGGCGGTCGGATACATTAGGACCCGTAGTGTCTAAATGTCGGACGATCCGGGAAGCGACGATCCGCTCTAACATCTTTCCGGTTTCGTCCAGCAAAACAATGGGCCTCCACCCGGAGGGAGAGTCTGCCGGCCGACCTTCCTTCCGCAAGAGGCATAACTTGCCCTCCTTCCAACACCCCGGGAACCGCCCCGTCTCCAGAAAATCATCGAACAAGTCCTTTAGGCGACTCCCAAGGTGGCCCATCGCGATCGGCAGGATCTTTCCCGGCACACCGTCCGGCCCTGGGGCCTTTTTGCAGGCCCTCAGCCGGTGCACCGCCCACGTCAGCTCCCCCTCCGTAATTGGCGTCACTGCCACTGGCTCCGGATCCTCCATCCGCTGCTCCCGCATCATCGGCGGGGCGAAGTCGAGGGCGGGCGGGAAAAGACCCTCCACCACTCGTGTGAGGAGCTCTGGTTCCAGGGAATCCATGGTAGGGCCATTACGCATTTTGTTGCGCACGACTCTGTAAGGCCGCCCCCATGGATCCCTGTCCAACGTGGCCAAGAACGCTTCGTGCGCGGCGTCCTTGGCCTTTGCAATAGCTAGACACAGGTCCTCTTTCGCCTCTTTTAAGGCCCTGTGCCGGAGCTCCTCCTCCTCAGGAGTGTGTCTCCGTCGCCGGCATCGAGTGTACTCTCGCCGCGCCCCATTGCAGACGAGACGTAGAGCCGCGACCTCCTCCGACCACCAGTACACCCGTTTCTTCGCTGACGGCTTCCCCGCCCTTCTCATGCCCGCGTCGCACACCGCCGCCAGCGACCCACGAAACTGCAGAGCCCTTTCCTCCACACACTGCGACCGGTCCGGTGTTCGCCCCCACCTTGCGTCAATCATTGCAGCCTCTTCAGCTGCATCTAGGTCCAGGGTACCTAAACTCCATCTCGGGAATCGTTCCCTTCCTCTTTGCACGGTGGGATCCGACGGCTGGGCCCGCCTCTCTTCGGAGACCCTGAATCTGATATATAAATGATCAGAGAGGGTCTCCACATCTTCCAGGACACGCCAGTCCAAGATACGCGCCGCAATGGCCGGGGTCGCGAACGTAACATCCACGATGGACCCCCCCTGCCGACGCACGCAGGTATTGGCCGTGCCCCGGTTTAGGACCTCGAGCCCCAGGCCCGTTGCCCAGTCCCACAGAACTTCCCCCCTTGGGTCCGTCCTGGGGGAACCCCACGCCGTGCTCTTTGCGTTGAGGTCCCCAATGAGCAGAACCGGTGACGGCGCAGCTCCACCCACAACCCTCCCCAGCTCTTCAAGGAACTGTTCAAATGCGAACAGCGGCCGGTTGGGGGAGAAGTAGACACCTACAAGCACCACTCCCCCCCAATCGACCGCTGCGTAGCCCAGACCACTCCTAATTTTGGTGATTGATGGGTGGTTGCCGATCGGAGGGACAACCACCGCCACTAAGCCATTGGTGTCCCCTACCCAATTAGGTTGGGGGGAGACGAAGTAAGGCTCGGCCACCACGGCAGCACTGATGCCCCACTCCGCCATGTGTTGGACCATAAGATCCTGTGCCCGGGCGCAGTGGTTAGCATTGCATTGAAGGACCTCGAGATTATGTTGAAATGCAGGTCGTACTGGCATCAGTGCTCCATGTTTTGCCCCTCAGTTGACACCGCACCGCTGTTGGAGGTCCCCGGAGTTCTTGCAGCGAGATCCCTGCCTCGTACACGCGGAGGTGCGCACGCTTTACCTCCCATCATGTGTCCCGCTGTGACCTTGGAGTAGTGGCACACCGCGCAGAATGGCGTTTCCGTGCATTCCGCCGCCTTATGGTCCGGCTTGCTGCAACGGAAGCAGAGATTCCCCCTCTCCACCGGCGAAGGGCATGTCGCCCGAGTGTGCCCCGTCCCCATGCATCTATAGCACCGTAGTGGAGCTGGGTCAAGTGCCTTAACTAAAGCACTCGCCCAGCCTACCAGCAACCTTCCACCCTCTAACACTTTGGCCGCTGCCGCAATCGGACACTTGGCAAAGGCTGATCCCGCCCCGCTAGAGGCCTGCCGAATGGCGCCGACCTTAACCTCTTCCTCCTTACAGCCACCTTTTGCAGCCACCGCTGCCACCACCGCCTCGGGAGTTGCCGACTCCATGAGGCCAGTCACCAGCAAGTCCGCCATCTTGACGGGACGATACACCCTCGCATCATCTCCAATGAGGCCCTCAAGCTTCTCTCTCAGGAAGTCAGCAGCTCTACCATTGTCCGCTCCGGGTACTTCAATTATCCGGGCCCCATCAGCCGCCTTCCGGACGCGGACATGGTCCAGCCCCACCTCCGCTAGCCGGATAGACGTCGCCTTTGTCATAATGGAGGCGTAAGTGGCCTCCGACTCCGGCTTGAGGGCCACCACGATGGCGGCTGTTTTGGGGACGACCAGTTTGCGCTGTTTTGGCATAGAGGCCTTGGCTGCAGGTCGTGCTGCTGCCTCTGCTGCTTTGCTCGCTTTCCTGCTGGCCTTCCTACCTACCACATCCCTCCACTCCGAGCCTGTCTGTGGTTGTGCCGGTAGCTGGGGTGCTGGTGGCGGTTCCAACCCCGTTTGTGGGACCTGTTTCGGTGCTTTCCCCTTCTTTTTTTTCTTCCCCTTCTTCTGGCTCTTACCCGCTGTGGACACGCCAGCGTTGGCAGAGGGCATTAATGTAGCTCCTGTAGCGGCCTCTTTTGATGCCGGCACTCCTGCTGATGACGCTGGCTGCACAGGAGAAGGATCCTGTTGCCTCTCTTCTTCCCTTGCAGTCTCTCCCCTGTTACGGTCCCCAGCCAAAGATGGACGCAGGATTGGGGCAGGTGGAAGGAGACTCTTGACCTCCCCGATTCTCACGTTGATCATTTCCCCCAGCGACAAAAGGAGGTCTCTTTTTAGGGTCTCCTTGAGCTCCGTTAGGAGATCCGGCATGGCCGAGGCTGGATTTTCGGCGGGCTTGGCCACGGGGAGTCGGTTGGCTCTCTCCGAAAACGCAGTTCTGAGGGCCTTGGTCTCCTCCATTAGTTGGGCCAGCTGTACCCTCATCCTTTTATTGTCGGCCTTAAGGACCCGGATTTCGTCCTTTTCATCTCGTGACTGGAGGTTTTCCGCGCTGAGCAGGATCTCCCGGCATGCTCGGTTGATGCGGCCATGTACCCTCCCACTGAGGTTCCCCGACTTCCGAGCCTCATCAATGATTGCGTAGGCCTCCTTGCGGATGCCCTCTATTACGCGGTCACCTGGCGCCAGAGTTGGCGAAGAACGCCCCTCACCTACCGGGCTCCTTTCTCTGCCCTCATGGATAACAGCTAAGTTGTTCACTTCTGTCTCCGACCTTTTCCCCTTGAGCCTTCCACATGTCTGAGCTACGGCCCTCCCTCTGCGAGCCGTAGTGACCTTGGGCTCATTGTCAGGCTTCGGGTCATCCGGCTCGTCTATGTGTCCCTTTTCCTCAATTCGATATCCGATAGCCGGGGCAAAATATTTATCGGTTGTAAATTCTTCACGCTAGCTTCGATCAGCACCATCGGGGTGCCGACTTCCGCCGCCAAATTAATAATCTCCGTTTCGTCGCCAGTATCGTTAGAAGTATCGTCAGAGGTTTTATTCGTATTTTTTAAATTGTTTGCCATTTTTGTTCCCACGATTAGGGCCGATTTATGCTACGCCCCCGGGTGACGCCCACCCCGCGGGTGTGACTACATACTCTGGAGGTCGCCCGGTGTCCAGAGGTTTTTACGACTTCACTGTCGGGTTTTATAGGGTTTTCCTTCCCGCGGGCCGGCCAATTAAGGCAAGCCCTCCGGTCCGCGCGCAAAATGCTGGCACCTCCCGTACCCTATATCGCCACTGATGGGGGTCGTTGGGAAAGTGCTGCGGGTTCCGGGATTCAAGGGGAGCTGGCGTAGTCTCCCCTATTGGTAGTTCGGGCAGAACTACCCTCCTTCCTCTTCATCCCCTATATGGGGTCCCTCTCTCCTTGGTCATCTCTGGAGTACCCTCTGCTGTAACAGAGGAACTAGAGCGACTCCTCGTGTGCTGTTCTTTGTCTGGTCCCTCCCCCCTCGCCTTCCCGGTATGGGTGGCCCTGTCCGGTATAGCCTCGGGGATCCTAAGAACACGCAAGCCCCCCCACCACAGCAAGGTGACAGCACGTCGGGGGGGACCAGTAGTGGATCCTGGGACAAAAGCATCTGAGTCCTTACCAAATGTAACCTCATTGGGGTCAAGCCCCCCTCCCCGAAACGGTGTCTAGCCTCCGCCAAACCTTAATTTAAGTAATACAATACAAATACTCTTTATCATAGCACACCTCAAAACATTAATCACATACAGGACATAAAAACTTAAGAGTCCGCACCCGCAGTAAGCTCGGCCGAATTTCACCTTCCTATACAAACGGAGTTTCGTTCTCATTTTAAAACTACGTGTTGGATTGTAACGAAACTTTGCATATACGATGACATGAGGTATATCTAGGTCTGTATTTAATTTATATGACACCAGTTTATAAAACAAACGAAATACAGCAAAAAGAAGTTTTGTATGAAAAACTTAACTTTGCGGAATTTTTTTTACTATGGTATCTGAAGCTACATAAACTAATTATAGACGTGGATGGTACTTAACTTATTTTAAGTACAAAGTTTCATAGCAAACTAGCTAGTCGTTTTAAAATGAGAGCGTAACTACGTTTCTATGGAGAATCGAGCTTACTGCGGCCTCTTAAAAATAGAAATAATACTTATCCTCCAAAGGCCCATCGGCCTACTGGAAGGACTTGTTCTCTTAAAGGAATTTAAACCATTTCGGTTTGGAATAGAGTTGCATTTGTTTTGTTTTGGTCTTATTTTGAAACAAACAAAATTCAACTCTATTTCTTATATTACGAGTAGTTCATTCAAATTTCAATGTCATTTTGTGTCGTAGTTTGGGCCTTAGGAGGATATGTACTGTTTATAAAACTTAGGTTTTTTTTACCTATACCGCTGCATACAAAGATGCGAATCTCGTTTTCCAGGTCCCCCGCTGGAGCAACGCCAAGATGGAGCTGTCGCTGGGCGAGCCCCTGAACCCCATCAAGCAGGACGTGAAGAAGGGCGCCCTCCGCTTCGTGGCCAACGTGTTCCCCCATCACGGGTACATCTGGAACTATGGCGCGCTGCCCCAGGTCATTATACTGTCAATACAATACAATTCTTTTTATTAACACTTTAAATTAAATTAAAGAAAAAAATAAAATAAATATGAAAAAAATACAAAAAATAACAAATAATTTACAGGTGGAATACAATTCAGAAAGCAAATAAAATACAATTACAATCCAATTACTATGTAGGTACCTACAGCTGAAAAGTCTGCAACTTTTTTCTGGTGCTCAGGATGGTTATTCCTATCACCAAAAAAATAATCAGGCACTTCTAAAATGTTCATCGATTCCCAATTCCACCGTCAGAATTAAGAAAAATACCCTACCAAACCTATGGTAATAACAATAATTGAAAAATATCATCCAAGAATATTGTAAGAATACGACTCTATTATTCTTGTTCTAAAACCGAGTTGCAGTTGTTTAGCAATGAAATGACCCATCCGAGCTGTGTATATCAGTTTCGCGAATAGGTCACGGGGGTAACAATATTGAAAATGTTAGGAACCACTGCGCTATAGTGCCAATAACATCGAAATAATTTAACACATTGTTTTCAGACATGGGAAAACCCGTCGCACATAGACCCCGCGACACAGGCGAGAGGCGACAACGACCCCATCGACGTCATCGAGATCGGGACCCGAGTCGCTAACAGGGGAGACGTGGTACCGGTTAAGATAATCGGCACATTAGCGCTCATTGACGAGGGCGAGACCGACTGGAAGCTCATCGGTATTGGTAGGTGCTATCCTACTAGCCTACTACTCGATCGGGACCTGAGTCGCTAACAGTACCCGATTGCGACCCGAGTCGCTAATAGGGGAGACGTGGTACCGGTCAAGATAATCGGCACATTAGCGCTCATTGACGAGGGCGAGACCGACTGGAAGCTCATCGGTATTGATAGGTGCTATCCTACTAGCCTACTACTCGATCGGGACCTGAGTCGCTAACAGTACCCGATTGCGACCCGAGTCGCTAATAGGGGAGACGTGGTACCGGTCAAGATAATCGGCACATTAGCGCTCATTGACGAGGGCGAGACCGACTGGAAGCTCATCGGTATTGGTAGGTGCTATCCTACTAGCCTACTACTCGATCGGGACCTGAGTCGCTACCAGTACCCGATTGCGACCCGAGTCGCTAATAGGGGAGACGTGGTACCGGTCAAGATAATCGGCACATTAGCGCTCATTGACGAGGGCGAGACCGACTGGAAGCTCATCGGTATTGGTAGGTGCTATCCTACTAGCCTACTACTCGATCGGGACCTGAGTCGCTAACAGTACCCGATTGCGACCCGAGTCGCTAATAGGGGAGACGTGGTACCGGTCAAGATAATCGGCACATTAGCGCTCATTGACGAGGGCGAGACCGACTGGAAGCTCATCGGTATTGGTAGGTGCTATCCTACTAGCCTACTACTCGATCGGGACCTGAGTCGCTAACAGTACCCGATTGCGACCCGAGTCGCTAATAGGGGAGACGTGGTACCGGTCAAGATAATCGGCACATTAGCGCTCATTGACGAGGGCGAGACCGACTGGAAGCTCATCGGTATTGGTAGGTGCTATCCTACTAGTCTACTACTCGTTAGGGACCTGAGTCGCTAACAGTACCCGATCGGGGCCTGAGTCGCTAATAGGGGAGACGTGGTACCGGTCAAAATAATCGGCACATTAGCGCTCATTGACGAGGGCGAGACTGACTGGAAGCTCATCGGTATTGGTAGGTGCTATCCTACTAGCCTACTACTCGATCGGGACCTGAGTCGCTAACAGTACCCGATTGCGACCCGAGTCGCTAATAGGGGAGACGTGGTACCGGTCAAGATAATCGGCACATTAGCGCTCATTGACGAGGGCGAGACCGACTGGAAGCTCATCGGTATTGGTAGGTGCTATCCTACTAGCCTACTACTCGATCGGGACCTGAGTCGCTAACAGTACCCGATTGCGACCCGAGTCGCTAATAGGGGAGACGTGGTACCGGTCAAGATAATCGGCACATTAGCGCTCATTGACGAGGGCGAGACCGACTGGAAGCTCATCGGTATTGGTAGGTGCTATCCTACTAGCCTACTACTCGATCGGGACCTGAGTCGCTAACAGTACCCGATTGCGACCCGAGTCGCTAATAGGGGAGACGTGGTACCGGTCAAGATAATCGGCACATTAGCGCTCATTGACGAGGGCGAGACCGACTGGAAGCTCATCGGTATTGGTAGGTGCTATCCTACTAGTCTACTACTCGATCGGGACCTGAGTCGCTAACAGTACCCAATCGGGGCCTGAGTCGCTAACAGTACCCGATCGGGACCCGAGTCGCTAACAGAGGAGACGTGTTAGTCAAGATAATCGGCACATTAGCGCTCATAGACGAGGGCGAGACCGACTGGAAGCTCATCGGTATTGGTAGGTGCTATCCTACTAGCCTACTACTCGATCGGGACCTGAGTCGCTAACAGTACCCGATTGCGACCCGAGTCGCTAATAGGGGAGACGTGGTACCGGTCAAGATAATCGGCACATTAGCGCTCATTGACGAGGGCGAGACCGACTGGAAGCTCATCGGTATTGGTAGGTGCTATCCTACTAGCCTACTACTCGATCGGGACCTGAGTCGCTAACAGTACCCGATTGCGACCCGAGTCGCTAATAGGGGAGACGTGGTACCGGTCAAGATAATCGGCACATTAGCGCTCATTGACGAGGGCGAGACCTACTGGAAGCTCATCGGTATTGGTAGGTGCTATCCTACTAGTCTACTACTCAATCGGGACCTGAGTCGCTAACAATACCCGATCGGGGCCTGAGTCGCTAACAGTACCCGATCGGGACCCGAGTCGCTAACAGAGGAGACGTGTTAGTCAAGATAATCGGCACATTAGCGCTCATAGACGAGGGCGAGACCGACTGGAAGCTTATCGGTATTGGTAGGTGCTATCCTACTAGCCTACTACTCGATCGGGACCTGAGTCGCTAACAGTACCCGATTGCGACCCAAGTCGCTAATAGGGGAGACGTGGTACCGGTCAAGATAATCGGCACATTAGCGCTCATTGACGAGGGCGAGACCGACTGGAAGCTCATCGGTATTGGTAGGTGCTATCCTACTAGCCTACTACTCGATCGGGACCTGAGTCGCTAACAGTACCCGATTGCGACCCGAGTCGCTAATAGGGGAGACGTGGTACCGGTCAAGATAATCGGCACATTAGCGCTCATTGACGAGGGCGAGACCGACTGGAAGCTCATCGGTATTGGTAGGTGCTATCCTACTAGTCTACTACTCGATCGGGACCTGAGTCGCTAACAGTACCCGATCGGGGCCTGAGTCGCTAACAGTACCCGATCGGGACCCGAGTCGCTAACAGAGGAGACGTGTTAGTCAAGATAATCGGCACATTAGCGCTCATAGACGAGGGCGAGACCGACTGGAAGCTCATCGGTATTGGTAGGTGCTATCCTAATAGCCTACTACTCTATCGGGACCTGAGTCGCTAACAGTACCCGATCGGGACGCGAGTCGCTAACAGAGGAGACGTGTTAGTCAAGATAATCGGCACATTAGCGCTCATAGACGAGGGCGAGACCGACTGGAAGCTCATCGGTATTAGTAGGTGCTATCCTAATAGCCTACTACTCTATCGGGACCTGAGTCGCTAACAGTACCCGATCGGGACGCGAGTCGCTAACAGAGGAGACGTGTTAGTCAAGATAATCGGCACATTAGCGCTCATAGACGAGGGCGAGACCGACTGGAAGCTCATCGGTATTGGTAGGTGCTATCCTAATAGCCTACTACTCTATCGGGACCTGAGTCGCTAACAGTACCCGATCGGGACGCGAGTCGCTAACAGAGGAGACGTGTTAGTCAAGATAATCGGCACATTAGCGCTCACTGACGAGGGCGAGACCGACTGGAAGCTCATCGGTATTGGTAGGTGCTATCCTACTAGTCTACTACTCGATCGGGACCTGAGTCGCTAACAGTACCCGATCGGGGCCTGAGTCGCTAACAGTACCCGATCGGGACCCGAGTCGCTAACAGAGGAGACGTGTTAGTCAAGATAATCGGCACATTAGCGCTCATAGACGAGGGCGAGACCGACTGGAAGCTCATCGGTATTGGTAGGTGCTATCCTAATAGCCTACTACTCTATCGGGACCTGAGTCGCTAACAGTACCCGATCGGGACGCGAGTCGCTAACAGAGGAGACGTGTTAGTCAAGATAATCGGCACATTAGCGCTCATAGACGAGGGCGAGACCGACTTGAAGCTCATCGGTATTGGTAGGTAGGCGTTTTTCAAAAAAAGTGTACAAAACTTCTTTTTTTTTCAGAATTATAATTTTTTTGGTTTTCCTTACTCAGAATCGTTGATACTATCGATCCTCATACAAGAAAAAAAGTGTCCCAGATTTTACTATGTAAGTTTTTCTTCCAGTGCGTCACGACCATATAAATAAAAAAAGACTGCATACAAAAATGTGACGATCTGGAATGGAGTATTTAGGTCACTTTTTTTCTTGTATGAGGATCGATAACATCGAAGATTCTGAGTAAGAAAAACAAAACAAAAAAAATCTGAAAAAAAAATTGGTTTGTACACTTTTTTTGAAAAACGCTCAGGTGCTATCCTACTAGCCTACTACTCTAATCTATCGGGACCTGAGTCGCTAACAGTACCCGATCTGGACCTGAGTCGCTAACAGTACCCGATTGGGCTCCGGTTCGTTTTCTCTGTTAGCCACTCGGGTCCCGCCCAGACCATCTTATCATTAATCCGCTACCAAAGAATACACATTGACATTAGCGTTCATAGACGAGGGCGAGGCCGACTGGAAGCACATTGCATTTGGTATGTGCTGACTACTACCTGATCGAGACGCGAGTCGCTAACGAAACTTATATTTTTCATAGCGCTACTAACCAACTGAGCTATCGGAACAATCTTGCTAGGTTGGCAAATCTTTTAACTAGTTCCCTCTTACAACGTGTAGCGACATCTACCTTGAAGACTCTATGTCAACTTGAATTATTGATGTGCAGCCGCTGGATGCGGGTGGCGCAAGACCGGTCACTTCGGCACTCTTTAGGGGAGGACTGTGTCCAGCAGTGGACGTCTTTCGGCTGACATGATGATGATGATGATTCATGTTTGACGACCGCTTTAGCCTAGTTGGTAGTGGCGCTGCCTACGAAGCAAGAGGTCCTGGGTTCGAATCCCGGTAAAGGCATTTACTTGTGTGATGAGCACGCATATTTGTTCCTGAGTCATGGGTGTTTTCTATATCTATATAAGTATGTTTATCTTCGTCTAGTACCCATAGTACAAGCTTTGCTTAGTTTGGGACTAGGTCGATTTGTGTAAGACAGTACGTAAATATTTATTTATTTATGTGCAGATTCACGGGACCCGTTGGCGGGCTCACTCCAAGACGTTGGCGACGTTGAAAAAGTGTTCCCCGGTCTGCTGAAGGCCACAGTGGAGTGGTTCAAACTGTACAAGGTGCCGGACGGCAAGCCACAAAACCAGGTACTTTTTTTTTATATACAACGACGGTGGCAAACAAGCTTACGGCCTGCCTGATGTTAAGCTGGTACCGTAGCCTATGGACACTTGTGACCCCAGAAGAATCACAAGCGCGTTGCCGACCCTTTATTCACTTGAGAATTCGCTGTGTTTGCAGATAGAGACATGCATGTCCCTCACTTCCAACACAGCGCATCCTAGGGAGCTCTGGCGACCTTACTCACCACCAGGAACACAACACCACATTCTTCATAGCATGCAATAATATAGCAACACTACAAAGCAGTGGTGCTATTATGGCTGCGGTCTTCTGTAATAAGGTGGAGGTACTTCCCCGGTTGGGCTGCTCCACGTACCTCTCTTTCTTACCTTGACATGAAAGATTATTCACGATAAGGACCGGAAAACCTGTGTAATAAATTCCTGTAATGTAATTTTTGTTATGTAGATAATTTGTAATTTTTTTTATTTTTAGTTCGCGTTCGACGGCGAGGCCAAGGACAAGGAGTTCGCGTACAAAGTCATAGACGAGGTATAACCACTATCTGGCAACACCAGACACTTGATTTCTCACATTAACTGCAAGACGCAGAACTGATCACCCGCAATATCTGTCAAATTAATTCTTTATTTCTTAGCAATAAATACTTGGGGCATATCCTTACAGAAGACCTAAAGGACGACCTGGATCTGGAGAGGGAGAGAAGGGCGATGGCGGTGCGTGGCAACATGCTTGCCCGCAGATTTGCAAGGTGTAATGAACAAGTCAAATTGACGCTTTTCAAAGCCTACTGTCAGACGTTCTACACCTGCAGTCTGTGGGTAAGTTTTACGCAGAGGACATACAACGCCATAAGAGTCCAATACAACAATATTTTGAGGATGCTGTTGCGGATGCCGAAGCACTGTAGTGCGTCCAACATGTTTGCCGAAGCGCGAACTGATGATTTTTTCGCAATAAGACGCAAGCGTGTTGGATCACTACTCAGGCGAGTGCGTGGCAGCGGTCATGGCCTCCTCGGGGTATTGTCGGAGAGAATGGACTGCCCCATTTTTAAATACTGGGTCGAAGTGGCCATCGGTAGGGTCAAATAGGATGGGACTGCGAACGATCACCGGACGCCTTTGCCGTGTTGGTTCGCATCTACACCTCATTTAATTTAAATTTCTATTTTACGTGTATTTTTTATTTTTTTATTTTTGATTTCTTTTCATATACGTACTAACATAGTTATTAAGTCTAAATTTGTTACTAACATACTATGGACCATTGGTCTGAAATAAAGGTTTTTTATTTTATTTTATTTTTATTAGCGCACACGCAATATAGCTACAGTCCAGTGCTTGCGGAAATTTTGAATGCGGACGAATTGCGAATGCGGACGAGTTTGGAATGAGGACGAGATAGGACTGTGGACACATAATAAAGAATAGTACTACGTACAGAGAGTTCTCTGTTAACAAATCCCCTGTTTAGGTATGCCGAACGAGCCTAAACGTGGCCGTCCCTTTCTATCGCGACGTACCCCCTGGGGTCGGCAGGCATGTACTTGTAGCGGTGCGACCAAACGATTGCGCGATTGTATGTATGTTAGTCTTTAAAGTATTTGTAACCATAACCTTAGATGCCTGAAATAAATGTTTTATTACTATTATTATTAAATCACGGAGTGGGATTGCTGTGGACGAATTGGGGATGTGGCGAGATGAACCCAACAGTTCAATACAATTAACCTACTCTTATAAAACCGGTTTGTTTTTTTAAGTCTTCATTTTTTTTTCTGTCCAGGTACATGAGTTCTGGCGCGAGCTGGTCGCCGGCAATGTTACTGACGCTAACGATATCAACAAGTAAGACTACATTTATTCGTTCATCGTACATTGCTTCCTTAGGATGAGAATATACTAGAACTCTGCGAGGTGGCGGAGCGGTGTGTGAGGAACAAAGGGAACATGCATATTTTTATTTTGTTACGAAAATCAAAAGAATAATCCAGCATTAAAACTACTGTAGCATAGAAACTTACTTTTGATTTCTTTTTCTGATGTTATATGCATTTGAAATCTGCACGCACCTACCAAATACGCTCTATATTAAATGGGCTTATACTATGACGTCACAACTCATATCCTCGGCGCGTTTATTATGGAGTAAGTCATTAATTTGCAATTATCTCCACAAAATTTACGTCTTTTAAGTCTATACTTGTCATACAAAATACCATTTCTAATTCAATATTCTGTCTAAGTGTTGCGTAATTTTATCAAAAATAGAAGATTTTTTTTTCGCCATTTTAACGTGAGATAAATCTAATACAATCGCTTTTTTTTTTCTTTTGTATGATATTTTTTCCACCAAGGAAGGATGGAAAGGATTAGCTGGACGGAGAGAAAGACAAACGAAGAAGTTTTAAGGATGGTAGATGAGAAAAGATGTTTGCCAGGATTGGTAATAAATCTGCAAAACTGATTAAATTAAACATTGATCTTAAATTAATCTTGATAACAGTAAGAGTTAAAATACTACTGTCTTGGAGAAATTAACTTTATTTGATCTAAACTATGCCCCCTTGCAATTAACGGAAATTGTCATAAACACGTTGTATATAATATATAGGTATACAGGGTGGAATTTCATAAACTGTACATAATAAAAGGAGAAAAATTTCAGCCAATTTCATCGGTGAAACGGTGTTTTTTTTTTTCTAGTCATTAGTTTTTTTTTACAGAATTTTGAAAATTTTTGTAAAAACTCGGGTAATACACCTAATTCAGACGGTATAACTTTTGATCCAATGGTCCTATAATGAAAATAAAAAATGCAGAGTATTACCAAGGGACAGGTTAATAATTCTTAATAACAATAAAAAACCAACTAGAAGAGAAAATCCGCAAAAAAAATTATTGTTTTTGAAAAATGGCTACAAAAATTACGAATTTTAAAAGAAAAACACAATTTTCTGAAAAAAACGCAGATTTAGTTACCATTTTTTTTGCTTAGTATTAAACCTCACTTAATGCCGATTCTAAAACCGTTTTTAAACTGTCTCAGACTTTGAAAAATACCACGCAAATGGGTACGTAAATCAAACCATAATTTTATTAATTTTAATCCTCTTAAAATCCTTAATGACCGTTTGTTCACAGTTAGTTGAAGGGTGTTATTGGGTTTTAGGTGGAAATAACAAATTACGTACTTAGTATTAATCCTCACTTAATGCCGATTCTAAAACCGTTTTTAAACTGTCTCAGACTTTGAAAAATACCACGCTAATGGGTACGTAAATCAAACCATAATTTTATTAATTTTAATCCTCTTAAAATCCTTAATGACCGCTTGTTCCCAGGTAGTTGAAGGGTGTTTTTAAATTGAAGGTGGAGATAACATGAGGGGTATAAAGGCATTGGGCAATAGGTCAACTATTCAGTCGCTCGCAAATCGCAATTGCTTGTCTTTGCTCGCCACTTCTTTGATTACTCCAGTACTTGTTCAGTTTGAATCATCATGCCCCGCTTACGAGAGTTTTCGCCGTTACAAATAGCCAACATGCACTATTATTATGGATTGTGCCATGGATCTGCAAGAGCTGCGTGTATCGCCTATTTGGAGCAGTATCCTAATGACGTTCCAAGACCTGCTGCTCGCCACTTTCAAGAAGTTCATCGCCGGTTGTGCAATATTGGCCTGGGATACGGTGGCCGAGATCGCCGAGAGCCAGGAAACATAATTGATGTTGCCATAGAAGAAGCAGTTCTCAGAGACTTGTACGCGGACCCAACCACGAGTCTAAGACGCTTGGCATTGAGGCACGGAATCTCAAAATTCTCTGTCTGGAAAATTTTGAAGAAGGAAGGACTGCATCCATTTCATTATCAACGGGTACAAAATTTGCAAATTGGCGATGCCCGCGTTAGGTGTGTTATGTCGACTTGGATACTTGGCAATATCAGAAGGGATCCGGAATTTACTAGAAGAATTTTATGGATGGACGAAGCAAGATTTACTCATACGGGAATAACTAACTTCAGAAATTTACACACATGGGCTCACGATAATCCAAACCTAGTAAGACCATCTAATTTTCAAGACCAATTCTCCATAAACGTTTGGGCAGCGGTACTCGACGATCAATTGATTGGACCAGTCTTCTTACCGAATACTTTGAACGCCGACAGATTTTTACTGTTACTGAGAGACGAGCTCCCAGAGCTTTTGGAAGATGTGATGTTAGATGTGAGACAACGCCTGTTTCTCCAAATGGATGGATGCCCAGCTCATTGGGCATTAAGAGTTCGACATTTTTTAAATGAGCAATATCCCAATAGGTGGATCGGCCGAGACGGCCCCGTTGGATGGCCTGCAAGATCGCCTGATATGACGCCGTTGGATTATTTTCTTTGGGGTGATGTGAAGCAACGGGTATATCACAGAATCGTCAATACCGAAGCAGAATTGCACGACAGAATTTTAAATGCAGCACAAGAAATAAAAAATAATCCGGGAATGATTCGACGGGCTACGCAACAAATTCAAGCTCGGGCCACATTGTGCCTTCAAGAAAGAGGAGGTCATTTTGAACAATTAATACCATACAGGGAACGCCCTTTGCAACACTAGAATAAGTTTTTTCTTTAATAAAGGTTTATCAATCGAATTTATGACTTTTAATTAAAATACATGATTTTATTTACGCAATTTTTAGGACTACTTTTCTTCCTATTGTTTTCTCTACCTAAAACCCGATAACACCCTTCAACTACCTGGGAACAAGCGGTCATTAAGGATTTTAAGAGGATTAAAATTAATAAAATTATGGTTTGATTTACGTACCCATTAGCGTGGTATTTTTCAAAGTCTGAGACAGTTTAAAAACGGTTTTAGAATCGGCATTAAGTGAGGATTAATACTAAGTACGTAATTTGTTATTTCCACCTAAAACCCAATAACACCCTTCAACTACCTGTGAACAAACGGTCATTAAGGATTTTAAGAGGATTAAAATTAATTAAATTATGGTTTGATTTACGTACCCATTTGCGTGGTATTTTTCAAAGTCTGAGACAGTTTAAAAACGGTTTTAGAATCGGCATTAAGTGAGGTTTAATACTAAGCAAAAAAAATGGTAACTAAATCTGCGTTTTTTTCAGAAAATTGTGTTTTTCTTTTAAAATTCGTAATTTTTGTAGCCATTTTTCAAAAACAATATTTTTTTTTGCGGATTTTCTCTTCTAGTTGGTTTTTTATTGTTATTAAGAATTATTAACCTGTCCCTTGGTAATACTCTGCATTTTTTATTTTCATTTTAGGACCATTGGATCAAAAGTTATACCGTCTGAATTAGGTGTATTACCCGAGTTTTTACAAAAAATTTCAAAATTCTGTAAAAAAAAACTAATGACTAGAAAAAAAAAAAAAACACCGTTTCACCGATGAAATTGGCTGAAATTTTTCTCCTTTTATTATGTACAGTTTATGAAATTCCACCCTGTATAGTTCTCCCAGCCGTATCCGACGACGGCGACCCTTACAATTTTCTCTGACGAGCACGTATCTAGCTCGCAAGTAGAACTTAGTTTTAACTGTTCGATCGCACTGTGTGCAGTATAACATACCCTGGCCATTGATAGTAACGTAAAGGAGGGCTTGGGTTGAGTCTTCCGTAACTACTGACGACCGCTTTAGCCTAGTTGGTGGTGACACTGCCTACGAAGCAAGAGGTCCTGGGTTCGAGTCCCGGTAAGGGCATTTATTTGTGTGATGAGCACGAATATTGGTTCCTGAGTCATGGATGTTTTCTATGTATTTAAGTATTTATTTATATCTATATATATAAGTATGTTTATCTTCGTCTAGTACCCATAGTACAAGCTTTGCTTAGTTTGGGACTAGGTCGATTTGTGTAAGATTGTCCGCAAATATTTATTTATTTATTTACTGATGTGCCGACGGAAAGTTTCCTATATTGCGAGATTTTTCTGCAATTTATCATAAGAAAGTTTCGGAACATTCTCTCATTTTTGTATGGCAATTGAAACTTTCCATTTCCAACATGGAAATTCCGTAAGTACCTGAAAAGCATAAAACCGTAACTCTTATACACTATGTACACATGTGTACATGTTTGTGTTGACATGTAATTTTTTTATTATCAATAAATTATGAGTATGAGTATAAGAGTTACAATTTTATGCTTTTCAGGTACGTAAATTTCCTTAATTCCTTGTGAAACTTTGTAGAAATTTCCGAGTATACTTTTCCAACTTTTTGAAAACACCGTAATATGCACATCTCTATCCGTAACTACTAAGGCAAATAAAATTATGAATATCGCAATTATGCGATATTAAAGGCTCGTCAAACAGGATATTGACATGTGAAGTCTGTCCAGGATGAACGTGTCGGTGGCGGGCAGCCCGGGGCAGGTGGAGCGGTCGGAGGCGGCCGCCGTGCTCAGCAAGGCTCCCCCTAAGTCGCTGCCCCAGGCTGAGCCTGGCAGTGGTAAGTTGCTTGTTAATGAACGTGTCGGTGGCGGGCAGCCCGGGGCAGGTGGAGCGGTCGGAGGCGGCCGCCGTGCTCAGCAAGGCTCCCCCTAAGTCGCTGCCCCAGGCTGAGCCTGGCAGTGGTAAGTTGCTTGTTAATGAACGTGTCGGTGGCGGGCAGCCCGGGGCAGGTGGAGCGGTCGGAGGCGGCCGCCGTGCTCAGCAAGGCTCCCCCTAAGTCGCTGCCCCAGGCTGAGCCTCGCAGTGGTAAGTTGCTTGTTAATGAACGTGTCGGTGGCGGGCAGCCCGGGGCAGGTGGAGCGGTCGGAGGCGGCCGCCGTGCTCAGCAAGGCTCCCCCTAAGTCGCTGCCCCAGGCTGAGCCTGGCAGTGGTAAGTTGCTTGTTAATGAACGTGTCGGTGGCGGGCAGCCCGGGGCAGGTGGAGCGGTCGGAGGCGGCCGCCGTGCTCAGCAAGGCTCCCCCTAAGTCGCTGCCCCAGGCTGAGCCTGGCAGTGGTAAGTTGCTTGTTAATGAACGTGTCGGTGGCGGGCAGCCCGGGGCAGGTGGAGCGGTCGGAGGCGGCCGCCGTGCTCAGCAAGGCTCCCCCTAAGTCGCTGCCCCAGGCTGAGCCTCGCAGTGGTAAGTTGCTTGTTAATGAACGTGTCGGTGGCGGGCAGCCCGGGGCAGGTGGAGCGGTCGGAGGCGGCCGCCGTGCTCAGCAAGGCTCCCCCTAAGTCGCTGCCCCAGGCTGAGCCTCGCAGTGGTAAGTTGCTTGTTAATGAACGTGTCGGTGGCGGGCAGCCCGGGGCAGGTGGAGCGGTCGGAGGCGGCCGCCGTGCTCAGCAAGGCTCCCCCTAAGTCGCTGCCCCAGGCTGAGCCTCGCAGTGGTAAGTTGCTTGTTAATGAACGTGTCGGTGGCGGGCAGCCCGGGGCAGGTGGAGCGGTCGGAGGCGGCCGCCGTGCTCAGCAAGGCTCCCCCTAAGTCGCTGCCCCAGGCTGAGCCTCGCAGTGGTAAGTTGCTTGTTAATGAACGTGTCGGTGGCGGGCAGCCCGGGGCAGGTGGAGCGGTCGGAGGCGGCCGCCGTGCTCAGCAAGGCTCCCCCTAAGTCGCTGCCCCAGGCTGAGCCTCGCAGTGGTAAGTTGCTTGTTAATGAACGTGTCGGTGGCGGGCAGCCCGGGGCAGGTGGAGCGGTCGGAGGCGGCCGCCGTGCTCAGCAAGGCTCCCCCTAAGTCGCTGCCCCAGGCTGAGCCTCGCAGTGGTAAGTTGCTTGTTAATGAACGTGTCGGTGGCGGGCAGCCCGGGGCAGGTGGAGCGGTCGGAGGCGGCCGCCGTGCTCAGCAAGGCTCCCCCTAAGTCGCTGCCCCAGGCTGAGCCTGGCAGTGGTAAGTTGCTTGTTAATGAACGTGTCGGTGGCGGGCAGCCCGGGGCAGGTGGAGCGGTCGGAGGCGGCCGCCGTGCTCAGCAAGGCTCCCCCTAAGTCGCTGCCCCAGGCTGAGCCTCGCAGTGGTAAGTTGCTTGTTAATGAACGTGTCGGTGGCGGGCAGCCCGGGGCAGGTGGAGCGGTCGGAGGCGGCCGCCGTGCTCAGCAAGGCTCCCCCTAAGTCGCTGCCCCAGGCTGAGCCTCGCAGTGGTAAGTTGCTTGTTAATGAACGTGTCGGTGGCGGGCAGCCCGGGGCAGGTGGAGCGGTCGGAGGCGGCCGCCGTGCTCAGCAAGGCTCCCCCTAAGTCGCTGCCCCAGGCTGAGCCTCGCAGTGGTAAGTTGCTTGTTAATGAACGTGTCGGTGGCGGGCAGCCCGGGGCAGGTGGAGCGGTCGGAGGCGGCCGCCGTGCTCAGCAAGGCTCCCCCTAAGTCGCTGCCCCAGGCTGAGCCTCGCAGTGGTAAGTTGCTTGTTAATGAACGTGTCGGTGGCGGGCAGCCCGGGGCAGGTGGAGCGGTCGGAGGCGGCCGCCGTGCTCAGCAAGGCTCCCCCTAAGTCGCTGCCCCAGGCTGAGCCTGGCAGTGGTAAGTTGCTTGTTAATGAACGTGTCGGTGGCGGGCAGCCCGGGGCAGGTGGAGCGGTCGGAGGCGGCCGCCGTGCTCAGCAAGGCTCCCCCTAAGTCGCTGCCCCAGGCTGAGCCTCGCAGTGGTAAGTTGCTTGTTAATGAACGTGTCGGTGGCGGGCAGCCCGGGGCAGGTGGAGCGGTCGGAGGCGGCCGCCGTGCTCAGCAAGGCTCCCCCTAAGTCGCTGCCCCAGGCTGAGCCTGGCAGTGGTAAGTTGCTTGTTAATGAACGTGTCGGTGGCGGGCAGCCCGGGGCAGGTGGAGCGGTCGGAGGCGGCCGCCGTGCTCAGCAAGGCTCCCCCTAAGTCGCTGCCCCAGGCTGAGCCTGGCAGTGGTAAGTTGCTTGTTAATGAACGTGTCGGTGGCGGGCAGCCCGGGGCAGGTGGAGCGGTCGGAGGCGGCCGCCGTGCTCAGCAAGGCTCCCCCTAAGTCGCTGCCCCAGGCTGAGCCTCGCAGTGGTAAGTTGCTTGTTAATGAACGTGTCGGTGGCGGGCAGCCCGGGGCAGGTGGAGCGGTCGGAGGCGGCCGCCGTGCTCAGCAAGGCTCCCCCTAAGTCGCTGCCCCAGGCTGAGCCTCGCAGTGGTAAGTTGCTTGTTAATGAACGTGTCGGTGGCGGGCAGCCCGGGGCAGGTGGAGCGGTCGGAGGCGGCCGCCGTGCTCAGCAAGGCTCCCCCTAAGTCGCTGCCCCAGGCTGAGCCTCGCAGTGGTAAGTTGCTTGTTAATGAACGTGTCGGTGGCGGGCAGCCCGGGGCAGGTGGAGCGGTCGGAGGCGGCCGCCGTGCTCAGCAAGGCTCCCCCTAAGTCGCTGCCCCAGGCTGAGCCTCGCAGTGGTAAGTTGCTTGTTAATGAACGTGTCGGTGGCGGGCAGCCCGGGGCAGGTGGAGCGGTCGGAGGCGGCCGCCGTGCTCAGCAAGGCTCCCCCTAAGTCGCTGCCCCAGGCTGAGCCTCGCAGTGGTAAGTTGCTTGTTAATGAACGTGTCGGTGGCGGGCAGCCCGGGGCAGGTGGAGCGGTCGGAGGCGGCCGCCGTGCTCAGCAAGGCTCCCCCTAAGTCGCTGCCCCAGGCTGAGCCTCGCAGTGGTAAGTTGCTTGTTAATGAACGTGTCGGTGGCGGGCAGCCCGGGGCAGGTGGAGCGGTCGGAGGCGGCCGCCGTGCTCAGCAAGGCTCCCCCTAAGTCGCTGCCCCAGGCTGAGCCTCGCAGTGGTAAGTTGCTTGTTAATGAACGTGTCGGTGGCGGGCAGCCCGGGGCAGGTGGAGCGGTCGGAGGCGGCCGCCGTGCTCAGCAAGGCTCCCCCTAAGTCGCTGCCCCAGGCTGAGCCTGGCAGTGGTAAGTTGCTTGTTAATGAACGTGTCGGTGGCGGGCAGCCCGGGGCAGGTGGAGCGGTCGGAGGCGGCCGCCGTGCTCAGCAAGGCTCCCCCTAAGTCGCTGCCCCAGGCTGAGCCTCGCAGTGGTAAGTTGCTTGTTAATGAACGTGTCGGTGGCGGGCAGCCCGGGGCAGGTGGAGCGGTCGGAGGCGGCCGCCGTGCTCAGCAAGGCTCCCCCTAAGTCGCTGCCCCAGGCTGAGCCTCGCAGTGGTAAGTTGCTTGTTAATGAACGTGTCGGTGGCGGGCAGCCCGGGGCAGGTGGAGCGGTCGGAGGCGGCCGCCGTGCTCAGCAAGGCTCCCCCTAAGTCGCTGCCCCAGGCTGAGCCTCGCAGTGGTAAGTTGCTTGTTAATGAACGTGTCGGTGGCGGGCAGCCCGGGGCAGGTGGAGCGGTCGGAGGCGGCCGCCGTGCTCAGCAAGGCTCCCCCTAAGTCGCTGCCCCAGGCTGAGCCTGGCAGTGGTAAGTTGCTTGTTAATGAACGTGTCGGTGGCGGGCAGCCCGGGGCAGGTGGAGCGGTCGGAGGCGGCCGCCGTGCTCAGCAAGGCTCCCCCTAAGTCGCTGCCCCAGGCTGAGCCTCGCAGTGGTAAGTTGCTTGTTAATGAACGTGTCGGTGGCGGGCAGCCCGGGGCAGGTGGAGCGGTCGGAGGCGGCCGCCGTGCTCAGCAAGGCTCCCCCTAAGTCGCTGCCCCAGGCTGAGCCTCGCAGTGGTAAGTTGCTTGTTAATGAACGTGTCGGTGGCGGGCAGCCCGGGGCAGGTGGAGCGGTCGGAGGCGGCCGCCGTGCTCAGCAAGGCTCCCCCTAAGTCGCTGCCCCAGGCTGAGCCTGGCAGTGGTAAGTTGCTTGTTAATGAACGTGTCGGTGGCGGGCAGCCCGGGGCAGGTGGAGCGGTCGGAGGCGGCCGCCGTGCTCAGCAAGGCTCCCCCTAAGTCGCTGCCCCAGGCTGAGCCTCGCAGTGGTAAGTTGCTTGTTAATGAACGTGTCGGTGGCGGGCAGCCCGGGGCAGGTGGAGCGGTCGGAGGCGGCCGCCGTGCTCAGCAAGGCTCCCCCTAAGTCGCTGCCCCAGGCTGAGCCTCGCAGTGGTAAGTTGCTTGTTAATGAACGTGTCGGTGGCGGGCAGCCCGGGGCAGGTGGAGCGGTCGGAGGCGGCCGCCGTGCTCAGCAAGGCTCCCCCTAAGTCGCTGCCCCAGGCTGAGCCTCGCAGTGGTAAGTTGCTTGTTAATGAACGTGTCGGTGGCGGGCAGCCCGGGGCAGGTGGAGCGGTCGGAGGCGGCCGCCGTGCTCAGCAAGGCTCCCCCTAAGTCGCTGCCCCAGGCTGAGCCTGGCAGTGGTAAGTTGCTTGTTAATGAACGTGTCGGTGGCGGGCAGCCCGGGGCAGGTGGAGCGGTCGGAGGCGGCCGCCGTGCTCAGCAAGGCTCCCCCTAAGTCGCTGCCCCAGGCTGAGCCTCGCAGTGGTAAGTTGCTTGTTAATGAACGTGTCGGTGGCGGGCAGCCCGGGGCAGGTGGAGCGGTCGGAGGCGGCCGCCGTGCTCAGCAAGGCTCCCCCTAAGTCGCTGCCCCAGGCTGAGCCTGGCAGTGGTAAGTTGCTTGTTAATGAACGTGTCGGTGGCGGGCAGCCCGGGGCAGGTGGAGCGGTCGGAGGCGGCCGCCGTGCTCAGCAAGGCTCCCCCTAAGTCGCTGCCCCAGGCTGAGCCTGGCAGTGGTAAGTTGCTTGTTAATGAACGTGTCGGTGGCGGGCAGCCCGGGGCAGGTGGAGCGGTCGGAGGCGGCCGCCGTGCTCAGCAAGGCTCCCCCTAAGTCGCTGCCCCAGGCTGAGCCTGGCAGTGGTAAGTTGCTTGTTAATGAACGTGTCGGTGGCGGGCAGCCCGGGGCAGGTGGAGCGGTCGGAGGCGGCCGCCGTGCTCAGCAAGGCTCCCCCTAAGTCGCTGCCCCAGGCTGAGCCTCGCAGTGGTAAGTTGCTTGTTAATGAACGTGTCGGTGGCGGGCAGCCCGGGGCAGGTGGAGCGGTCGGAGGCGGCCGCCGTGCTCAGCAAGGCTCCCCCTAAGTCGCTGCCCCAGGCTGAGCCTCGCAGTGGTGAGTTGCTTGTTAATGAACGTGTCGGTGGCGGGCAGCCCGGGGCAGGTGGAGCGGTCGGAGGCGGCCGCCGTGCTCAGCAAGGCTCCCCCTAAGTCGCTGCCCCAGGCTGAGCCTCGCAGTGGTAAGTTGCTTGTTAATGAACGTGTCGGTGGCGGGCAGCCCGGGGCAGGTGGAGCGGTCGGAGGCGGCCGCCGTGCTCAGCAAGGCTCCCCCTAAGTCGCTGCCCCAGGCTGAGCCTGGCAGTGGTAAGTTGCTTGTTAATGAACGTGTCGGTGGCGGGCAGCCCGGGGCAGGTGGAGCGGTCGGAGGCGGCCGCCGTGCTCAGCAAGGCTCCCCCTAAGTCGCTGCCCCAGGCTGAGCCTCGCAGTGGTAAGTTGCTTGTTAATCTTTATAATAAGCACATTACATTACATTCCCTATTGTAAATTCGTAAGTAGCGTAACGTGGGGGGAGGGGGGGGGGGGGGCATGACCGCGGGTGGCATACGAAAAATGGCGGCGGATAAGGAACATAACGAAAATATTTCATTGAACGGCGAATTTCCGGTTGGCCCCACGCTACGCCACTGACATTAATATTGTACAATAGGGTTGTATTAGACTCAAAATGTGTTATTACTCCAAAAGAAAGAAGGCAAAAAATATGCCTAGTGACGAAAATTTCAGATATATCTCAAAAAATTACGAGGCTACAACCGTTTTAACGTTGCTTGTTAGAGAGAAAACGCTCGGGGATCGTGACGTCACGATCCACGAGCGCGTTGTAAATGACAATCGTTTCATATGGATGTGCGTTTTACGGACAAGGGACAAAAACAGAATATAAGTACCCTCTCTTAAAACTTTCGACACTCATAACTTTGTGATTATTGAATCGCTCTACTTTTTTCTACATTTGACAAAAACATTTTTTCGAGAAAATTCATGTATGTACACGTCTCACAAAAAATGTACGTAAGTTCCATAAGAAGGTACGGGTCTTTTGAAATGGTCTGAGTGTGCGTGCCTCGCAATTGACCGGTCTCATTTTAGTTTGCTGCCATTTTCTAATAACACAAATGGCCAGAGTACATGATAGTATTGATAGTATATCCTTTTACCACCCAAAGACTTTTTATAATACATCATCCTACTCAATGGAATGTGAGTATAACATTCTAAATTGGAACAACTTGCATTTGTTTTGTTGCGTTCAATTTTAAAACAAAACAAAATCTACTCTATAACACTTTAAACTCTCGCGCTTTGTACACATATTTAAATACTGTTTAATCCGGGTCTAACGCGATATTTATTTACCTTTATTTATATATCTTCGGATCTGTGCGAGGATACTGTAAGTGTTGTGTGCCGTGCCCTAGACAATTAACATTAAAATGGATGGGTAGTGGACTTATTTCGGGTGTACCCTCCATGTTTTTATAGACTTTTGGAGGGTAGTGAAATATTGTAAACCCATATCTCTGTTGACAACTTGCTGGGACGACAGTTATCTGCGACCATGACCGGTGCAACCCGTGTCGAAACGTCAGAAATAAAGGTAAATAAATATCGCGTTAGACCCGGATTAAACAGTATTTAAAAATCTACTCTATTTCCTATCGCAGTTGATTTAATTTTCCTTAGTGGGCGGTATAAGGGATGACGTAATGACATCTTGTTTTTGTTTCAGTGGACAAATGGCACTTCCTCGCTAACCTGTAGACGTGACGTCACCGGTCAGTATAGGAGCTCTGTGAATTTGTCAAGTTGTGATCGCGCGTTTGCGCTTAAATGTAAGTGAAAAGTGGTAGGGTGTTATGTAAATGGATATTTATTATAAACTTAATATTTTGTACTTGATGTTTTCTTTCTTGAACTAAAATCTGAAATTATCCTCCTGTAGACGTTGTTTATATAAAAATGTTGATATTCCCACGGCAATGTAGGTATGGTTAAACGGAATCGTCTCGTATGTTATGGCAATGTAAGGTCGCGGGAGTCCGATGGATGCGGGTGGCGCAGGACCGGCCATTGTGGCACTCTTTGGGGGAGGCCTATGTCCAGCAGTGGACGTCTTTCGGCTGATATGAGAAGAGAAGAGAAGAGAACATTTATTGTTTACCATGTACAATTAGGTCTTAATGATAAATGTGTGAGTTACAATGGCAACCCTTTCGGGCATACAATATTAACTATAAAAGTTACATAGGTATATAATTATTCAGTTTAAAAACTCAAAGTATTCTTTTAAATCATAAAATACATTTTCTTCTATGATGATGATGATGATGAATGTATGTATGGCTGGCAACTACGGGTGTCCTTTTTTAGTGTGCAGGAACGAGACCAAAGTAGTTGCCTGTGACGACCACATTGCCGTTGAAACTGAAAAAAAGTAATTATCGTGACTATAAAAAATATTGAATTGTGTAATGTAATGTGGCCTCCGTAGCCTAGTGGGTAGTGACTCTGCCTACGAAGCTGGAGGTCTCGGGTCCGAATCCCGGTCAGGGCATTTATTTGTGTATTTATCACGAATATTTGTTCCTGAGTTATGGATGTTATATATGTATATAAGTATCTATATGTATGTGTCTATTATATATATCATCGCCTAGTACCCACAACACAAGCCTTACTGAGCTTACCGTGGGCCTAGGTTGATATGTGTAAGATTGTCCCGTAATATTATTTATTTATTTATTTATGTGTAATGAGATAGGGAGACACATTACACAATTTAATTTTTTTTGTCACGATAATTACATTTTTTTTTTACTTAAGTACTTTCTTTTATTAAGAATCCTTTTCGGAAAGTGTGATTGCTCCTTTAACTTCCTCCGACAGCGCAAAAACGACAAACCAATTCTTAGGTTCAACGCAGTTTGGGGGGAGGATTTATAATATTTCAATGAATAATGTATCCTAACGCTATATAAATAAGGTTTAGATTTGAATACGTACTCACAAAAAAATGTGCATGTGCCAAAGACGACGGTTCGAAAATCAAGTTTACTGATGTATGAATTTTCTACGTTCAACATAACTTCAAAATTACTTACTAATGTACGAAATTCCTAAAAATCTATCTTGCATTCAGCAGTAAATTAAAAGATTTGTATAACCGTCCAATCCAATTTTAATTATCGAATTAAACTTGGTTTTATAAAACACAAATATACAAAACTCCCGTTTTTATTTTAAATAATGAAAACGAGTCACAAACGTAACCGTTAACCTTAAATACGTGAGTGACCCGTTTACATTAGGTATATACTTTAAACTTGGTTAAAAGAATCTAAGAAAACTTTCAAAACACTGTTTTCATTAAACGCGTAAGTCAGTAAGTACCTACTTAGTAAATAAATCAGGATCAAAATTTCATTGAAAAAATCCCTATACCTATACTCCAGGCAAAATACGGTTTTGAAAAACATTAATTTGTAATAGCGTTTTTTTTTGTTTATTTAATTTTAAAACGTTATTTTAATATGCTTTATGCAAGAATCCAACAACCTTTTCATCCGGAAGTAATTATATAGATTTAAATAAATCATGAATATTTTTTTTATTATTATTTATCTTGAATATTACAGAGCAAATATAAATGAACCAAAATAAACATTAAACCATTTATTCATATTTTTTCTGACTTTTCAGAAGCTTGTTGTTATAATTTTTTTGATGTCTGAAATTTTGTTGGATTTTGTCGCTAGGTAACTATTTAATTGATAATGTATCCATTACAAAGAAAAAATCAGCTATTATAAATTATTTCCAAATTTGACATTTTTTCCATACAAGTTGTCAGTTCATTGCCTGGACTACCTACTACTCGTACTCAAACTGTCAAACTCTTAAGTTAGAGCAATAATTAATTGCCTAAACTGCATAGATACTAGTAGGTATTATACGAATATAGTAGACAAGTTGGAGAATCCCAGGGTATCTATTTCGGGACACGTACGGCGTCGAATCGAAATTAGATTGTGATCATATTGATAGATGCGCTTTCGCTACACATTTTTCATTACCGTTGACTGCGCCCCAACCTGCCCCAACTAAGCTCTATTTTTGTTGGTACACAACATGTATTTACTCTGTTAAAGTATAGAAAAATGTGGAGGGTAGGTACACAGAAAATACTTGAAAAAGAAATCATCTTGAATTAACTCTCGCACTCTCGCACCAAGAGAAAAGATTATTGGCTCTCATGATAATTTATTTATTTAGACTTTATTGCACAGTAACAAGTTACAAATATAAAAGGCGAACTTAATGCCATAAGGCATTCTCTACCAGTAACCTTTAGTATAATGTCGCTTCATTCACGATTATTTAATTTATGTCTAATCAAGATTGTTATCTGTGCCCAACGTAAAAGTTGGTAAATAAATATCGCGTTAAACTCGTAAATAACATCATCATCATCTGTATCAGCTCGACATATTATGTCCCAGGGAAATGGCCAAAACAGAGATTTGAACAAATCTCTAAGGGATATGACCAAATCACGCAGCATGTTAAAATGGCGAATCCATTTTATCATTTGCCTACAAAAAATCTGTCATTTGATCAAATCCCTGAATCTGTTTAGTGAAATGACGAAACCATCCAAAGCGGGCAACTCGTTTTTTTTCGTTTTACCAGATTTGTTTAGTGATGTGATAAAATCCCTGAAACACGCCAGTAAGTTGACGAAACGAACTCTCAAACTCAACTCGTTTTATCATTTCACTAGACCAGTTCAGAGATTTGATCAAACTACCTATACCATGTTACAGTTGAGACTTTATTAGCATATCACTAAACGTGTCTAGTGAAATGATACAGCGAGTTAACTTTGCGAGATCCTTTCGTCAACTCAGCACTGACGTGTTTCAGGGATTATATCAAATCACTAAACAAATCTTGTGAAATGAAAAAAAAACCGGCCAAGTGCGAGTTGGCGAAGGGTTCCGTACCGTTATCTATAAAAACGGCAAAAAAATCAAGTTTGTTGTTTGGGCGTCCCCCTTAAAAAAATATTTTATTTTGTTTTTAGTATTTGTTGTTATAGCGGCAACAGAAATACATAATCTGTGGAAATTTCAACTCTCTAGCTATCACGGTTCTTGAGATACAGCCTGGTGACTGATTATCTATAAAAAACGGCAAAAAAGCACGTTTTTTGTATGGGAGCCCCCCTTAAAAAAATATTTTATTTTGTTTTTAGTATTTGTTGTTATAGCGGCAACAGAAATACATAATCTGTGAAAATTTCAACTCTCTAGCTATCACGGTTCTTGAGATACAGCCTGGTGACAGACAGACGGACGGACGGCGAAGTCTCAGTAATAGGGTCTCGTTTTACTCTTTGAGTACGGAACCCTAAAAACGAGTTGCCTGTTCTGGATAGATAATGATAATACTGTTCAACTATTTCTACTTCTATCATCAGGCGAACTATGATCGCGTTTAACACGTGATAAAAGATGTGATACCTATTCTTTGTCGGATAGTGTCAAAAAGTGTCATCTCGCGAGATCTCGTCTACATTTTACGAACAGAGCCTCGTACAATTTTCGTACGAGATCTTTCCATCAGTCTCGCGAGATCCCGGAAATCTCCAAAGACTGCCTTTGTGGTCTCGTCGTCATTTCACTAAACAGATTCAGGTATTTGATCAAATGACTGATACGCTAAAATCATATCCCTTCCTTTCCGCTCTGCCGTAGTCCGGCAAATAGTCCCAAGACGTCCTGAATTGACCCCTGTTTGTTTTGGTGGTGTGTTTGTGCCCGGAGCCCGGGCGCCGGCGGGGCGGGTCTATACCCGCCCACGCCAGTAGCAGTAAAACTTATAGTATACCTAGGTAGGTACCTACCTAATAGTTACTGAAATAGTGTGTTTTACTACGATATTTCATTTAATTAAGTATAAGTATAGTTATTGCGTATAAACGTTTTTAAGATTAGGTGTGTAGACGACGCTAAACCTACAACATCTGAAACATAAAAACAAACTTATTAATTAGTATAAAATTTGGTAAAATAACATATATGTAGGTACTCACCGCTGTTATTTGTGATGCATGCATATGTTACCTTACAGCTACCGATCGATACACGCATGTCTACTGATGTGCCGTTCCCGGGAATATTCCCATAGTGGGAATATTCCCGGGAACGTTCCCGGGAACATTCCCACAAGAAGGGAACATAGGGGAACTTTGAAATTGTGTATGTTTACATATTTTGTTATTGGCGATTCTATCAAAACCTAAACCTTTACACAGTTTACCGAGACATTAAATAGTGTAACTCATCTGCGAAAGTAAATTCCCTATGTTCCCGGGAATATTCCCAATGTTTCTGGGAATATTCCCATCCTTCATGGGAATATTCCCATAGTGGCTGGGAATATACCTCTAGTCGAAATAAAACCAATTTTAGAAAACGACTTCTTTAATTGACAAAAACGATATACAAATCATCACAGTTTCATTAAAAATCATTGTTTCTTTTTTCGTGACGGTAATGTATATAAAGGATTCACTATTTGGAATGCTTCTCTCCACAATGGATGCTCAAACAGCGAAAATGGCGAGCCAGATAAACAAAACCGCACTTGCAATAGCTTGGTGGATTCCAACCTGAGAAAAATAATAAATAATGTTACAATTGGACCTTAAAAAACACGTGGTTTCAAAATATTTGTCAGAAAGCCAGTGCAACATACTCGTACTTAGTAAGTATAGGACTTTTCTTGTATTCCTGAATAAAGTAACATACTTTATTTGTATTATATTAGATCACGTACGAATACTTTGTATAAAATGTTCAATTTTAAAAACTTTACATTGGCATTATCACAATAAAGTATCGTTCTATATTTTAAAACACAGTTAAATTACCACGTGTTGCACTGCCGTTTGCATTTCACTATCGTACAATACAATTGATGTAACATTACTCATATTCTATTGACAACTTACTGTTTCTGAGGAGCCCATGCTGGTCATAGAGGTGCTCGACATATCTGCCATTACTGCCATTAGTTATACTGAGCGTTTTCCACAAGTCGACATCCATTTTGCGTGAAACGGTGGTGTGTCGCTACTCTTACCACCCCAGCTCGTCTAGAAAGTTGGTGAGTGCCTTAGTGTTGCTGACTGCGTCCCGTTGTGTGTCTGGAGAACCTAGGTGCCTTATTCTGTATACCTGCTTGCAGTCCAGTAGTATATGTTTAGTCGTTTCTTCTGCCTCCATGCATGCTCTGCACATGGGGCTGTCTGTGATACCTAAGTTATAAAGGTGTCTGTTCAAGGTATTACTATGTCCTGTTATTATTCCCACTATCTTGCGCAGTTGCTTTCTATGTGTCCTTAGTAGTGCAGTTGTGAGTTTGTAGTCGCGTTTCGACAGAATCTCTTTGGTCTGTCTGCATGTGTATATCTCCTCACAGTGTCTTTGGTGTAGGTCTTTAGTGTGTTGGTCCAGTTGATTGTATATGTAGCTTTGGGGCAGGGGTAAGATTGGCTCTGGTCCGTATGCCGTTGTTTCTGAGCCTTTCCTGGCCAGTTCATACGCTGCATCGTTTCCTCTTGAGCCACTGTGCCCCTTGATCTATTGTATAGTAATTTTGCTATTATCTGCGCACACCTCTGTGACGTTTTGGTGGCATTCGTATATCAAGCTAGATGTGATGTTATCACTACTCAGTGCTTGTAGTACTGATTTACTGTCTGAGAGTATCCGTATGTTTGTGTTTTCGACTTATCGTCTCTTTATGGCATTGCAGGCTTCAATTATCATTAACATATCTGCCATAGTAAAGTCTTCGATTGGCTCTCGATATTGGCTATGTGATGGTGAAGAAGAACTAGGTTCACCATGCGATCCACTTGAACCACTACTGGACTTATTTTTTCACGGTCTTTAAAAAAACACTGTATGACACATGGTGTTTTGGGGCATTGACCTAAATGACAGGCAAATTTTGTCGCATTTTTAAATAAATAGGTACACTCTACTGCAGTATTTGCAACGAAACGTGACTTTATTACTAACGTTATACGTAGTAAAATGTTCAAACACTTTACTCTTCGGCTTCATGATTCAAGCACATCTACGCACGTCTTGATAGCGCCAGGTACGTGAGAAGACTGAACTAGTGCTACAAGGTCTACCTTTTTAGAGGAAGTGAGACGACAGCTATAATGAAAGAAAGAGTTATATAATATAAACATAAAGGCTTCAATAACAGGTTAACAAATATTGTACATAAAATGCATCGCGAAAAGGAGGAACGATATTGTGATAGATACAAAAGGTAAAATTTTAATGTACACTCAAGAGCAAAAGTTTCGGGTCACCCTAAATTAAATAACCGCAATAGGTTTTTTTAAGTATTTTACACTAGTCGTATTTACATAATATACTATTCTTCGTAATACCCAAATGTATATTAGCAATTTCCGGGATCCTATCATAAAAATATCGACATCCAAATATGACGATTTTTGCGATATCTCGCTCCGTTAACGTTGTTTTTTTCATGGGTTTTTACGAGTCCGATTTAAACCTGGTAACGTGTTTTTTTTTAACTTTTATTTCTGCAGTTTAGATGTAAAATTTTATAAAGATCATGACAGGATTAAAAAACTGTACAATTTTGCACTATTTTAGGAAATATGACGGTATTTCACTGACCCGAAACTTTTGCTCTTGAGTGTATATCAATCACTATATTTGTAAAACATGTATACTTCGCATAAGTCATTTTATTCTTCGGAGTACTATTCCCTGTAACTAACTTTAATAAAATTTTACGTTGCCCAATATGTAATCCAATATTCCCCTGTTTTGGGAATATTCCCGGGCACATGGGAATATTCCCGGGAATGTTCCCGATGGGAATATTCCCATTCCCGGGAATATTCCCACGGCACATCACTACGCATGTCCATGTACTCAAGCACTTTACCTTAAGGCGGCGTAGGTTCAGAGCAATCTTGAGGCCTTTCTCGAGGGACTATATCTATTCGAATCCTGAGTTTTTGACTTTCGCTCGAAAGAAAAAAATTACGAACATAGGTCTAAAATACCTAGGTACCTTCACTTAAAACATTCGTGATAAATTATGCACTAAAGCTAAACAAATTAAAATAGGTTCCAAGTCGGCATAATCATGTTTGAGGGAAATTAGCTATTACTTTTTTAGGGTTCCGTAGCCAAATGGCAAAAAACGGAACCCTTATAGATTCGTCATGTCCGTCTGTCTGTCCGTCCGTATGTCACAGCCACTTTTTTCCGAAACTATAAGACTGTTGAAATTTGGTAAGTAGATGTATTCTGTGAACCGCATTGAGATTTTCACACAAAAATCGAAAAAAAACATTAAGTTTTAGGGGTCCCCATACTCAGAACTGAAACTAAAAAATTTTTTTTTCATCAAACCCATACGTGTGGGGTATCTATGGATAGGTCTTCAAAAATGATATTGAGGTTTCTAACATTATTTTTTTTCTAAACTGAATAGTTTGCGCGAGAGACACTTCCAAAGTGGTAAAATGTGTGTCCCCCCCCCCTGTAACTTCTAAAATAAGAGAATGATAAAACTAAAAAAAATATATGATGTACATTACCATGTAAACTTCCACCGAAAATTGGTTTGAACGAGATCTAATAAGTAGTTTTTTTTAATACGTCATAAATCGTAAACCGCAATTTATTTCACGGAATCCTTCATGTGCGAGACCGACTCGCGCTTGGCCGCTTTTATTTATAAAAACGCACAAAAAATTACAATTAAAAAAAACATTATATCCGCGCTTCCGAACAAGCACTTCCATCTCGCTCACGCTTATGCTCAGTGAGAGGGAGAGAAGACCATGAACCTACACGTCGCCTTAAAAAGCAACCCCTATCGTTTTAATTTAGCTCCTCTCGACCAGTGCCTGTACTCGTCGCCTACTAGGAGACGCTACACGAGCGAAATCGGCAGGTCTGCAAAACAAGGTCACAGAAAATCTAGTATGGAGTATGGAGTGACCTTGACTTGGTTGGAAGCCGTGCTTCCGACACGTATCCACACGTGCCGAATCACGCTGCGGATCGTGTAGTCTCCTATTATTATGAAACGTTTTTTGTTTCAAAATTGGAGGTAAGTACTTATTGCCCTAAATGCATGCAGTTTTAGGTGAGCTAACGGTTGGCTTAGAATAACGCATAGAAGGATAGTTTCACACGGCCGACGCGCCAAGCGTGAGGCATAAAATGGATTCATGTAGTTGTGATCAACTCGTATTCACACGCGCCAATACGCACACAAACGCACCAATTTTGTTCCACCGATCGGCGTACTGGGCCATTTATGGCCGAGTTTTGGTGGCCTCGCCGTTACGCGTGTACTGCGTTTCTAGGCGTTATTATTCTAAGGGAGTATGGAGTGACCTTGACTTGGTTGCAAGCCGTGCTTCCGACACGTATCCACACATGCCGAATCAAGCTTACCCTGAGAAAATTACGGTTTTATTGGAAATAATTCAATATCAGGCTAATTATTTGTATACCTACGGTTTTATATGTTATTTTAAACAACTTTTACTATTGAAATGAATAATTCTATGGACCGGAAGTTAGGAAAAAAAATTAACCCGCAAGCAAAAATGCTATCAGTATTTTTATAATGAAAACATCTTTGAGTAGGTACACAAATTTGGAGACTTATTTACTAGGTACCTGAATCCAAAAATATATGCATCAGGAAATAATATTTACGACCTTGAGATAATATTGAATTTCATCTGGTCTATAGAAAGGTTTATTCATAACAAAATAAGTGGATTATGCGCGTATCCCAAAGAACGTAATATAGACGTAGTCAATTATAAAGTAAAGAAAGTTTATACCATTTTCGCCTGATTTTTATGGAATTTATGAAGATTACTTTTCACAATTTTTTACCGTAACGGTATTAAATTTAGGTGGATTATTAATGAATATTAAGTCAAATTACCCAACCAATTTTTTGGTGTAAAAATATGGCTGATATCGATATATTGTTGTGTTTTCATAGAGCGAAACCGTAAAGTTCTCAGGGTAGCTGCAGATCGTGTAGAGTCTCCTATTATTAAGAAACGTTTTTTGTTTCAAAATTGGAGGTAAGTACTTATTGCCCTGAATGCATGCAGTTTTAGGTGAGCTACCTAAAGGTTGGTATAAAAGTTTTCCGAAATGGTTCATTTCACCTAACTTTTATTTCATTATTTCCCAGTAAATTCCAAATTTTTTGAAAGCGCGTTTCGTCTTTTGCGATTCTTATTAAACCTAATGGGCTCTCTATATGCAACATACTTTTTTAATTTCTGAAAAGTTTCGCAGAGGATTATCGCAGCACTGAATCGTAGTTTTTTGTATAGGTAGGTACCTATACGAAACCAACTAAAAGTAGGTATCTACTACTGAAAGTACTGAAACCTATATTTTTTTCTTTGGCGAAACGCTTGTTGGGGTCAATTTGACACAGTTCGCAATCCGATTTGAAATCAATTGATTTGCACACATTGTTAAAACGAGCGATACATTGATAAAATAGGTACTTATGGCAAAATCGAAGTGTCAGATTGACACCGACAAGGCAAGTACCTATACAATGAAATTTTAAAAATACTCGTATTGCCTCTTGTAGGTTTATGTTATCTTATCAACTAACTAATTTATCAGATCGCTTTTTCCGTATACTTAATAAATAATACTTAATTAAGAAAAACATCATCCGTCTAGTAGGAGTTTTTGCCGGCAGCCTTGGGAAATTAAGAAAAAAAAATTATAGAGTCCCCATGAAGCACGATTCTCCATACACACTTGATACACACGTAGTTTGGCTCTCATGCTATTCCAGCACGCGCTTTAAAATGCGAGCCAAACTGCGTTTGTATGGGGAGCCGACTTGTGTCAAACTTCTTAGGAAAAAATATAAGAAGTAAGTTCTCACAGGTACTTACTCAAAAAATGTTAAGTAGGTAATTAAAATATTAGGTACCTAAGATATTAAATTGTAGAGCGACGGATATTTTAACCGCCAGACATATCGAGGTAATTCACGAAGTCATACTCGTACTTCACTGCGGCGTAACCACACCAACAACTCACCACCATGTCTGACCCCTATAGTGCACTATATCTGACCCCTACGCATTGTAGAACCCATATTCTATTACTTATACCCAACGCGAGTAGCCGAGTCGAAACCGGTTAAGAATACCCACAATATTATAGCGGCGTCTGCGTAACAGCGGATCGATTGCGCGGCGCCGTAGCGGCTGCCTCGCATATATTCTATCTATGAGCTACAAACCAGTATAGATCGACCTCTACGTGCATGCCAACGCAACGTAAGTGACGTTAAGGTTATACTGGTCATTGTAACCGGTCGGATTCGTTCTGTAATACATCTGCAACTGTGCTTAATCCCTTTTAATTCCTCTGCGCCACACATCGATTGTTTCGCATTCCTCCAGTAGGTTCTCATTGAGGGGCTGTGAGATATCGCAGTGCAGGAGGCTCGCGCGGAGGGAGGGAGGAAAACAGGATGCCTTGGGATGCGGGTGGGAGTAAGTAGGGATGCAGACGTGACACTCGGATGAGTGGGAAGTGCTTTCAGATTGTCGTTTAGTTTTGAATGCGACGTACAGAAAAAAAAGAAGCGGGTTGTGTCGGAGATACAACCGTTAATTAAGTTTAAGTGGATACTTCTTTGTTGGCTGTACCCGTAAAATACATATATATGAATTGATTCACTAAAATCTGTATGAGTACAGATAAATCGATATATATGGCAACATTGACTGACGCAGCTCATTTGACTCGCGATACATTGAAAATGGCGTGGCGGTCATTTCAGAATTATTTTCATGTTCGCCACAAAAACTAAATAATATTTTTTGATAAAAAAAAAAAAAAAAAAAAGATTTATCGTCGCAAAAAAACACAAAAAAAAACACAAAATCACAAAATCGAACACTGATGTAGATACTTATATAAAACAACACAATGCAGAAAATAAATTAACAACTAATTGCAAATAAAGAAGGATTAAAACGTGTAA
This sequence comes from Epinotia brunnichana, assembly GCA_963854355.1. Taxonomy (NCBI): domain Eukaryota; kingdom Metazoa; phylum Arthropoda; class Insecta; order Lepidoptera; family Tortricidae; genus Epinotia; species Epinotia brunnichana. The sequence goes on along the minus strand of OY977945.1, from coordinate 4,952,516 downwards.
CAAACAATTATTTGAAATCAGATTAGGCTTCACTACAAAAAGTTATTCCGGAAGTCACGTGATACAATTTGAACTGTACCCCTATACAAGAACGCGAGCAAAGAAGTATCCACATCAAAACTTGATTCGGTAAAAATGTTCTAGAACCGAGCAATGAAATTAGGAAGATGTTAAATTATCTTGAATGAAGCTAAATTATCTTGAGCCAAGATTTTTTCTTGGATCGAGAGTTCTTCTTAATTCAAGGTGATTTTTGTTTCATTCAAGATTATGGCTGTCTTTCTAATTCATTTTCTTATTCAAATTTTATTTTTCATTTTCTTAATCCATTTTCGTCTAAGATCGGTACATCTCTTTTAATAGGGGTTAAAAATGCTGGAACGGATCTCCAGGAAATAACATTTTCAGGAAAATTAAGCGCCTAAAATACTATTGTACCTACAGTATTGTAGAGTCAGGGTGTATAAATAAAGCATTACGAATAGACAGGTAATTCAAGTTTTATGAGTGACGTTGGTGTAGGTAAGTACCAGCACTGTAAAAAATAATTGCATAACCTACTTAACCTGCTCAATTAACGTTAAAAATTAAGTGCCTATTTAGGTCGCATAATTCAAACATCACCATAATTAAGAAATAAACATACCTACTGATTTACTTAGCTACTATGAGGGAAAACGGGCACAGCTTTATAGAGTTTCTACGCGAGTTAGTAAGTTTCGCATTGAAGCCTCTTGGAGGCTGTGTGTATGCAGGCAGTGCGGGTTTGCGCCGCGCTCGTTCTAGCCTGCTATTCACTACGTTCCACAACTGCGCTGTAAACCAACCAGCATAACTCACCTCCGACCACGCATGATTGTTACAAACGCACGGGTCAAATTATGGTAGAGAGCGGCTCTCGTAAGGCTTTGTGAATGCACTGCGCGCGTCGCCGCGGCAGTATGCGCCGCGCCTTCACGCCGAGCACGCGGCTTTACCAGTTTCTCGTACACAACACGAGCCATGCGCGGCGATTTGTTCGTGCTCGGGCTCGCGTTGGCGCTGGCCGCGCCCGCTACTGCCCGCCGTGCCGACCAGGACTTCGAGTTCGACGATGATATGGTGATTAGGGCAATAGCCAAGCCTAGTTCAGGGTCGGAGAAGCAATTAGGCCTAATGGCTGCCCGGGGTCGCCCCACAGGAGCAAGCCTGCTTTGTAATCGTCGCGAAAATACCGAAGAGAAAGCCTGTATTGTATCGACTGTAGACTTTCAAGTGTTTGCCGCGAGCGTTAATTAGCGGCTTTTGTTTACCCCCGAGGTCGAGGCCGGATTAAGGGGGGTTACGGGAATAAATTCAGCAGCATTAGGGAGGCTCGTCAATTATGAACGCAGACGAGATGCTCATTCGCTGTGCACACTTGGGCCCCTGTCGGATCTAGTTTGATAGAATGAATGATGGAGCCTGAATAAAGGAGTAGTTTTTGCATATTTTAGTCTTAGATAGCCAACAATTTACGTCTCTACCGACCTACATACTCTACATAGACGGCTCAAGGGGTAGATCCGGGTTATTATCCGTACTATAATCATAATTAACTATATACCTAGTTACTAGTTTTTGCTCGCGACTTCGTCTGAGTACCATATATAAGACTTTTTAATCGCATTCACGTACCTATACATACTTACACCCCTATTTCATCCCCTGACAGGATGAATTCTGGGATAAAACGTATCTTATTTATAGGGTAGTTAGTTCTTAACTTCTTAGGGACTCAAATGATCCCGCAACAAAAGTTCATCTAAATCAGTTCAGCAGATAAATACCTAAGTGTGAAAAGGCAATACTAAATATACTTTAAACATTGCTATCATCTAGGATTCGGACTAGCTTTTCGTATGTGATGGGTTTAAAAATCGTGAGATTTGTATCTCGGACGTGCTGTAAAGTAGGTACTTACCTATACCTTCTTATCACTTCTTATAGAGCAAATAACATTGGTCTAAAAAAATGCAAAAAGGTGACAAAAAAGCCTGTACCTATCCTAAACATACACAGACGAAAGGCCTCTAGCTCTAGCCTAGAGGACATGAACTCAAAAGATTAATCTGAAAGTTACGTTTAGTGTTCTAATGTATTTCGCGAGCTTGCTTCTACGTGTGGCGAGAGCAAACTTATCAGAAAGAGCGCAAAACACAGAACCAACAATTTAATGCGAAACGTAAGTAAGTTTCAGTATCAGATTGAATCTTGTGTTGATCCTTAATTGTGTGTTGCAGGAGGGAGCGGTGCGGCGTCCGCGACGATATCTCTATGACCCGAACAGTACGTATTTTTTATACTAATGGCACTATAATACTTGTAGTATATTATTATTATGTGCTAATGGTGATAAACAAGCGCACGGTCCGCCTGAGTTCGAAACTTCGAACTCGGTAGCCTTCGAGCTCCGTAGCCAAATGTTCAATGCAATCACAATCCTTATGAATCTAGTTGTAACCTTTCGTACAGTTCCCGGCAAACAACTTGAACATGCGGGACGAAGTGGGGGGGGCAGCTCGCACGTACAATTCGCCTTTGCGCAGGCAAGGTCATTTGTGCTCGAAGTTTGCCGTCTACTGTATCTCACATACATTGGGCCACTCTACCTGAACCACCACCATCGGCAGTCCGCAAAACATAGATTTTCCACTGCGAGGCGAGGCGAAGAGGAACGGGAGATTTTATACTAGCAGCACAACAAATATTATCGATTGCATGACATTTTAATTAAAGCCTCGCCTTACCTCACCATTGAAAATGGTGCATTGGGCCGGTGACTTTTTGTCGTAGCGATACGCGCTAAAGTAGATACTGCATTGCAATTGTGCTATGCAAATGCAAATGTCGACCGTTTCGGGCGATAGCGGGTAAAAGCAATATTTGTGGAGTGCTGCATCGCGACTTTATTTATTTTATACATAGTATTAGGTACTTACTATCTACTAGTGGCGGCGCATGAAAATGTTCGATGGGCAACTCGGAACAAAAAAGTTAAGGAAGAGAAAGCTAGAGTTTAGAGTAACTATATATTATAACTAAGTATAAAGACTTGTCTAAATTTTAGATAAGCCAGTGGGAATCGGCTGGTAGATATGGGCGCTCCGCCACTGTTATCTGCTATTTTTATATACCTACACCACGAAAAACAAGCAAAGCAGTATAAGGCCTACATGATAATTTTAAGCAGATAAGTAGAGTAGTATTGTCCCTCCTAAGTAAAACGGAGTTTTTTTAATGTAATTGTATGGCATATGTACCTACATTATTTTGGCCTTTAAAGGCCTCCACACACCAGTCGCGGGCGCGGGCCCGCGCAAGTTGTAAAACATTGAAAATAAACTTGTGTTTCAAGTGTAGTTTCAATGTTTTACAACTTGCGCGGGCCCGCGCCCGCGACCGGTGTGTGGAGGCATTTATTTGTGTGATGAGCATGAATAATGAGTTCCTAAGTCATGGATGTTTTCTATGTATTTAAGTATTAATTTATCTATATAAGTATGTTTATCTTCGTCTAGTACGTCTACCCATAGTACAAGCTTTGCTTAGTTTGGGACTAGGTCGATTTGTGTAAGATTGTCCGCAAATATTTATTTATTTATTTATTTATTCATTGACATTATACCGACTTTTATTTATAGTTTTGGCACATTAACCACATTAAATCATATATATGTTCACCATCATCCATTCTCATAAATCTGATCGATTTTGACAATGTATTAACTTCTATTTTCAGTTTTGGCACATTAACCACATTTATCTAGCTCACTTGTTATTGTCAACTCCTCATTATTAGCTAATAATGTCAATTAAAATATCCATATAAGGAGCAACATCAAGAAAAAAAACATCGCTGCTCAATACACATTCATTGTTATCATATGCGGTTTTAATTATGAGGATTCTAGCTCACTTGTTATTGTCAACTCCCCATTAGCTACTAATGACAATTAAAATATCCATATAAAGAGCAACAAGGAAAACATCCTATTTTCCCATTGCACCCATGCTACCACACCATCGCCAACTCAACATCTTCTTATTACAATCACCGCTCTAACACCCTCTTCAACACCCACACCAACTGCCCCGCCAACGCCCCCGTCAAGAAACTCATCAACAACCACTCACACGACATCCTCCACACACATACCAACACTACATCACCCCCCCACCACCCCACACCGTACACGATACCCCTTTATCACACACCATCTTACATACACATACCTACTCACCACCAAAATACAAACACATACATTACATTCAACTCTTTTACATAGGTACTAGAACTTTTACTACTAGAAGCGTTCATAGCCCAGCGGCGCCTGCGAGTCGGAAACGATAACGTAGGTTAAACAAAGATGGCAGCGGTCAGTCTTTGGACGGGTGACCGCCTGTTATCTACCTACTATAAATGAGCGCTTCCGTGCTTTGGAAGGCACGCTAAGCAGTTGACCCCGGCTGCTGTCTATGACAGTAGTCGTTAAGCCGAGTTAGAGGCCTTCGGGCGGCTTAAGAACCTCTAACAGTCGAGTTGCCCACTCACTAGGCAAAGTTGACAAAGGGGGGGCAACTGTCACTTGCGTCCGCAAGAGCTACCTGCACGTGTCCCCTGGGTACTAAAGAGTGACAAACTCAAATGCCAAAATAATGTATGCCATACGATTAAATAATAACTAGAACTATACTAAATCACTTACTTCGGCTTCCTTAAAGTGAGTTAGGAGAGACAACAATACTCTACTCAGATACCGAAGATGTGAACGCTTGCGACTCTAATAGAATCTCAAGCGTGGTACCGACTTTTATTGATTTGAGGATTTGTTGTGTCCGACAGCACAACTAGGTACAGCAAAGTTAAAGTACTGCAGAATGACCTTATTCACCACCAGAGGCTCTAGCACACTACGTTTTATGTCGCGTTTTATGTGACGTTTCAGTACTATTTCACCGACATAAAACCTAGTGTGCTAGGGCCTCAGGAATCATAAGGCCGATTGTGCACTACAATTAATTTTACTGTCCTGCAGTCAGTTTTTTTACGGTCCGATATTTTTTATATTGAATGATGGACGGTAAAATTACGTATAGTGCACAAACTACTATTTGTAGTGCACAATCGCCCATATCAGACCGGACTGCCGGACAGTGCCCTATATGTCTACAGAGCAACTACTGGTGTTATTTATTATGTTAGATACTACCCCAGTTGGGCTGCTCATAGAGCTAGATGACATTCCACTGTTACGACGACCTCTCTAATTAGCATCTACTTACGTCTCCGTAAACGTGTGTTCTAAGTTGTGGGCAGAGAGGCGGACCCAGGATTTTGGTTTGAGCCAACTGAGATTAGATTTTGGTAAGGACTCGGATGTTTTGGAGGGGCTTAAGGTTCTTTCCTGGCGCTTCTAAACCAAGGGTGTTGTGTGCAGGCCCGCTGTGCCACGCGCTGGTGTGCGCGCGCCGCGAGCAGTGCGTTCTGCGCGACGAACGCACCGCGCTATGCGCAGACCGCGCGCGACTTGTGCGTAACGGGTACGTAACAACATTATCTTATGTTTGGGCCCTTTTTAACCCCTGACGGAAAAAGAGGGGTGTTATAAGTTTGATGTAGTGTCTGTATGTGTGTGTCTGTCTGTGGCATTGTAGCTCCTAAACGAATGGACCGATTTGAATGCGGTTTTTTATCCGAAAGCTGACGTGATCGAGGTAGTTCTTAGCTACGTTTCGTACAAAATCGGTTATGCTGTTTTTGAGATATTGAAATTTGAAATGAAAATGTCGGGGGTTTTCAACTTGTCAAGTTGTAGTTATGGATGCATTTCGATCGAGTGGGATTTGTTGTTGCCGTGTTGGTTGTGCGTACCACAAAGCACGCTCTACCATTTTCCATTTCCATATTTAAACCGGATGCAGTCTGAATTCTTTTGGTTCGTGGTAGTCGTTTCCAAAATTATTAATTCAGACAACAATTGCTCCATAGTCTCATCCTGTTCGCCAATCGTGTAGGTACCTACTATGTTAATAACGAGACACGCGAGGCAATTGTACCTACTCGTAAGATTAACTAAAATATTGTCAGCTAACCCCCGCAGTTTGAGGATACTATAGGTCGGATCTGAGTGCCAACGACTAGTATAGGTACTAAGAATACTAAGTGCCGATCAATGGATATTTTTATTAGGTTAGGACTACGACATGGCTGAAGGCACATTGTGTAAGTAGATACCTACTTATTTATAGAAATCTTTGGCAGCGCTCCAAAGGCGGGGGTTTTAAGCCGCCGCGTCAGAATTCCGAGCTTGCGTCACGTCATGTGGCGTTGCTTAGGAATATTCATGTAGAGGCATGCACATTTCCTTGGCCGCCTAGCAGCCGGCTTCTCAAGTGCCGCACGCGTCCTTGTCCGAAATCACGACCAATTAAATTAGAACTACTTAAGGGGGTTCGATTGCCATACAAAACGTTATTTGACATTCGTAGGCTAACGGCGTGATATTTTAAGAAACTTATGTAACAAACTTTCATAAATTGGCTTCCCATTTGCGCCAAATTTCCCCTTTCCTAGAATAAACTTACATAAACTAGATTAATTTGAGAAATTGGTTTGTCACGTGATATTTTGGGAAAACTATTTTTCTCAAATTAATCTAGTTTATACAAGTTTATTCTAGGAAAGGGGGAATTTGGCGCAAATGGGAAGCCAATTGATGAAAGTTTGGTACATAAGTTTCTTAAAATATCACGCCGTTAGCCTGCGAATGTCAAATAACGCTTTGTATGGTAATCGAACCACCTTAAATAGGCGAAAAAGGAATCGGTGACTCGCGCCTTGGGGGTTGTTCCAGCTACTGATTTGCGATAAAGTTCCAGTCGCCCCTATATGACTCCGAACTTCGCACGCACAACAACCTCAAGCCCGTTATTTACCTATCATATTGCAGGGACGTCGTGGTGAACGCAGATGACAGCGCGCGTGAAGACGACGTGTTCTACGACGCGGCGGCTCCCGCTCCCGCCGCCAGCGCAAACGACGCGCAGCGCTGCGTCGGCTGCGGTTCCGTGCCGCGAGCCCAGGTATGCTAGGGTGATCCGCACAGGGATGACACAAACACTTCTATAACTTAGGTATTTACCAGCCTGGGCTTCTAATGGGCAGCTGAGGATGCAAGGCAGACGCGAGAACAGCGCGCACACCAGCTTACTGTGGAACTTCCCTCGTCAGATAAAATAACCCTATTTTATTTAGCCTTTTTAAGAGCGTTTCAATTGCCCTCACTTCTAGATTTATTGACGAAGTTAGGTAAGGTAAACGTTCGAGTGCTCGACACTGTACTAGTACTCACGAGTAGAGATGGACTCTTTAATGTCAAAAGTCATATGGTTTAAATTCGAACCAAGAGGATTTTTCTTCATTCGAATTTAAGCCATGTCACTAGGACATAGAGTAAGTGCCCATATATATACTAGTACAGTGTCGAACACTCGGATGTTTACCTACCTAGTGCCTAGTTATTTGGTAGGACCACCAAAAGTGTATACTAACGAAAATCTAGAGGGAAACCGCCAAAAAATTCTGAGATACGGAAGGAAGGGAGGCGGTTGAAACGCTCTGAGAACTACTTTACAATGCCTCGAGGGCATTTTTTAGATTTAACGTAGTTTTCATTTAATTTAGTTTATGTTAATTAACATCTTGTATTTACTATAGAAAATAAAACTATAGATCGACTTTACATATATACCTCTAAGACATGTAGCGATGTCTCTTTTTCTTGATCACGGATGGCATTCCATTGATACTGCTTCTCTTCTAACATGAACTTCATGTCTTCTAATGATACCCTCACTGTTCTATACAGTTCCTCTGCGGCTCAGACAACCGCACATACTCGTCGCTGTGCCGCCTGGACCTTCACAACTGCGTGCGCCGCCCGGCACCGCCCGTGGCGCTCGCCTGCCGCGGGTTCTGCCCCTGCCGCCGCGACCGCCAGGACTCCGGTGAACATGACGTTAGTCTACTCAGTATAATTAATCGCCTGCGTTTGCCGTGTTTCACTCTTAGGAAGATAATCGTTTGACGGACAGCCCGATTCTCGCGTTTTTTGAAGGAAAGGGCAGCGTACCTATAGCTCATTGAAAGCATCATTATCTTAACCACTAATAAGAAGAAGCTAGGTGTTTCAGGACAATTGCATATCAATAATATATCATAATATAATATATAAAGGCAATTGTATATCAATAATAGGTGACAATTGTAGATACCTATACATAATGGTGGTGAAACAGTGGCCCGGAAGGACCATACCTATCAGTGCACGCCGCTGGCAATACTGACATATTTCTTCCCGTACACCCTTACCTTAAGTAGAGCATTAAACCAACACACTGATCGACCTAGGCTAAGTAGAACCCTTATGACGGCCAGCAGAAGTGGGTAAATCTTTGCACGTGAATGATAGATAATCGATACAATTATACATCCAGACGCTTATAAATAGGTATATCTGCTACTAAATTTAAAAGACAATTGGTATCTACAGGAATGGCACCGCAGAGGCCGCCGCCGCGGCCGCCGTCCCGCCTCGCGCGAGAACGCGATTCCCGTCCGGCGCCGAACGGACCGGCCAGCGCCAGATGGCGAGGGCTGCGCGCCGGACAAGATGGCTGACCGGTTATTGGATTGGTTCTCTGTGCTAATGGATGAGGCTGGCGAGTCGCCGCCTGACCGCCACGGTACGAACTCAGAATAGACTATAGAGCGTGTATGTACGCCGCGATGGATGATCTGGGGGCCCATTTCACGAAACTACACATATAAACCAGCAACACGGTCCAAAAGGGCAGTCGTTTTTGGTCAAGCGCCTCGCACAATTGGCAATTTAGACATGTAAAATTGTAACCGTGAAATCGTCCCTGGAACAATATTAGTAGGCGTGAATTATACAGAGACGGCGTAAGGCGAAGACGCGGCGCAGGCGCAGCGCAGGCATGGTGCCGCTTGAACCTATTGTAGACCTTTAAAACAATGGAATAAGGCCCATCGGTGAATTGAACGCGGTGCCTGCGCCGCGCCGCGCCGCTTGTGTGTAATTCAAAATACGTCTCCTTAGTACATTTCGTATAGGGTAAGTGCACCAGTGAATGAACGCTTAAGGATATTTTTGACTTTAAAAATTGTTTTATGTAAGATAAGAAAGAGAAAGAGAAAGAGAGAAAGAGAACATTTATTGTTTACCATGTACAATTAGGTCTTAATGATAAATGTGTGAGTTACAATGGCAACCCTTTCGGGCATACAATATTAACTATAAAAGTTACATAGGTATATAATTATTCAGTTTAAGAATAGCTATACTTAATGTCGACCGTGACTGTTTGTACAGCTCTTTTGCAAGTATTCTAGTTTGCTTAAATTACTTTGCTTTTGCAATAAGTTTCCATAACTTTAAGTTATTTGACCTTTTAGGTAGAAAAATGGAAAATCACCAGTGAATGAACAGGGTTTTCTAGTAAATGAACAACTAAACACCAGTGAATGAACTACTGTTATAGTTATGTTTTGTTGGTTTAAATTTCTGTTTAGCGATTTTGTTTGGAGTATCTCGATATACCAACACACGGGGTGGTAGTTAATGGTTTACTTTTTCTAAAACAATTAAAAAACTGTAACAAATGTTCGTTCATTAACTGGTTCCAAAAAACTAATAAATGAACTAGGTAATTATCGGTCGATGTTCATTTACTGGAAATCTATACACCAGTGAATGAACTGTTATGCTACTAAAAACTAAATCTTATTACAATAACTAGAACATAAGATTTTGCGAAAACATTAAAACTGGCGTTGCCAGTGAATGAACACTCCTGTTCATTCACTGGATATAGGCGGTTTTTAATTCTAGTTATAGAACAGCTTCTAAAAAACGAGAATCTAAACTTAAATAACTTAAAAAGATGTTTGAATAGCACAATTTCGCTCTTATGATTTCCAAAAACCACACACCATAAGTTACAAGTTTATAAAACTAGTGGCACATCAAATAAAAGGTAACAATTTTGTCCCCTTATTACCGGCTCATACAAAAAATCCACGCCCATAGCCCGTCAACTTTAAGCTTCGCTCATTTAGTAACTGTTGCGACTGAGTTGATATAAATGTTACAAAACCCTTACAGTGAATGCTTCTAATCGAGAAAAAAATACCCGGTATGCTAGAAATATACAGAACTCTTAATTTAAGCAAATAATCAGGTTTTCGTTCATTCACTGGATTCGTTCATGCACTGGTGCACTTACCCTACAACGTTTTGAAGCGGCATCGTGCCTGCGCTGCGCCTGTGCCTTACGCCGTTTGTGTGTATTACAAGCCGTAGGTAGGTACATATGAGTATTAGGACTGCAAGTTTTATCAACGATGTCAATACGTGGCATTACTGTCTCTAGGTTTCCCTCGCGACTGCAAGCCGGAGACACGCTGGATGTTCACCCACCTCGACACTGATGGCGACGCCCTGCTGTCCTCCACTGAACTGTACGCACTCAGTGAGTATGATATTCATGTGTTCTTCATCGTAGGTACACTTTAAGTAACCTAACCTATTTGGTACCTTAACAAACATAATGGGCCAAATTAAAGAAAAAGTAACCTAAAGGTCGTCTCGTATCGTATCAAAGCGACGAAGAAATATCTCAACAGACAAGAAGAGTCGCCCATAAATGTACGATGGTGGTGATGCTGGAAAAGCAGACAGAACATGCCATTTGCCACCTCTTAAAATTCCAAACCTCTTGAAACTTACAAAATACAGGGATTTCGGCTCTCAATATTTTTTGGCCGTTGGACGGTGAGAGTCTTGGGGTCCAAGCCTAATTTTTAACGAGCGTTTTTAAAGGCTTGTTCACAGGGTGACCAAAGAGCTGTCAGCTTCCTCCCACAGCGGTTTAGTCGTTGGTACGAACGTCGTTGTTATTTATTTATTTTATTCGGATTATTTTATTGAAAATATACGTAGGTATATCTGGGTATTTTACGTTAACATTTTTTTTCTATTTTAAATCTGCTATCAGTCTCCAGACTATGATCAGATTACCTAGTTGAATGCATGATGGCGGGTCGTAGATTTAGAGGCCAGTGCCCCGTTCACTACTTAAAGAATATGGTTACGTTACGCACGACCTTTCAAATTTTCGTAAAAATGAGTTGTTTAGTAACCATTTTATACATTATGACGTAACAATTTTACCGTCGGAAAAAAAATCATAATCTGCAAGATATGAGAAGTAACATAGTTTTCTTAGAAATCCATTTTAACAAAAGAAAGTAGAGAAAAAAAATCTAAAGTGAACCTTATTATTTCACTTGTAACCAGTTTAATGCTCCATTTTTTATCAGAAAAAGATGAAATTTCATAATCTTCTTCATAAAGTAATGAACAATAACTTTATTTTCTTACTTACTTAAATTTCTTCTCGTTTTCTAAAATATTCCGAAAAACATGATATCCGCGCTTTCGAACACGCACTTCCATCTCGCTCGCGCGTTTGCTCAGTGAGAGGGAGAGAAGACCATGAACGTGCGGAGCCTTAAGTCTCTTAACCACATTCTCATAAGTTGGTGTCAACTTCTTGCAGGACACGACTCCCGCGAGCGCTGCCTCCGCCCGTTCCTGGCTGGCTGCGGCGCGGCGGCGGGGCGCGTGCCGCGCGCGGCCTGGTGCGGCTGTCTGCGCCGCGCCGCGAGGCCATGCACGGCACTTGCGCGCGCGCACCGGCCCACTGCTGGGGGGTACGTAGCTTCATCATATCAGTACAACGACGTCCACTGCTGGACACATTGACTTAGGTAATATTACTACGTATAGACTGGGACCTAGAACATTTTTCTCGACGTCTTCCAATTAGGCCGCCATCTTGGAATTTATTACAAGCATCCGCCGCAGACTATGCAAAGGTACTCCCATTAAAGTAGGTTTACATGCGCAAACTTATGCTAAGCGTTTTCTGCTCTATGCTGGACTTGTGTCTCCCCCAAAGAGTGCCTGTGTAAGTAGGAGGATCGGTTACGCAGGTTCTGCTACGGCCTCATTTCTGATGGGATCACGCAAAGTAAGTCACTTCTGCAGCAGTACGACGAGCGGACATTCTTTGATTGAACTCGATCAAATACATGAGCCTCTGCCTCTACAGTGTGTCTCACCAACAATTAACAAATTACCTTTTATTACGCTCTTATCTCATTTTACTATCTTCTTCTGTTTTTTGTCCCAGATATGTGCCGGCATGTGACGCCGCCGGCTACTACCGCCCGCGGCAGTGCCACGCCGCGCTGGGCGTGTGTTGGTGCGTGGACGCGCACGGGCAGGAGCTGCCCGGCAGCCGCGGCAAAGGCGCGCCGGCCTGCCCAGGTACCTATAGGTACATGTACCTAGTCGGAGATACAGTGACAAAGACATTAACTGGACTCCGACTCGTCTCTTCCTAATCTTTTATTTTATTTTATATGACGGCACACAAGCATACCGTTTCGCTGATGAAACTGGATATTATGGTACAATAATAGGTATCTTAGGTACTTTACCTAGTTTCCCCTCTGTATTGAATCATCATCCTCCTAGTGATTTTCCCAGTCAAAAAATCAAATCAAAATCAATTATTTATTCTGCAAATAGGCCACAAGGGCACTTTTACATGTCAAATAGTATTCTACAATATAATATTAATAATCTTACACAATAATCATTTTAAAATTGCAGATTTTAACCAATTAAGGTAAAGGTACCTATCATGGACACGGACCCATCATGGACAGTTTTTGAAATTACCACCAAAATTAAGCAAACGTCAAGTTTTATTTTTTGAATGACAACACTAATCAGTAGTGCCAATATTCTAGTTGTCAATCGCACTTTGTTTGACAGCTAACAACCATTTTGTTTTCGATCATCACGATTGTTAGTTGCGCGGGGACAGTGGGTGTCGGAAATCGCAATTTATTATAAGAATCGCCATGCAAGTGAGTAGACTTAGTGAGTTATTTTGTGGGTTGTGTGTCGTTGTTGTGTTGTTATTTGCTGATTTACTAATAGTAATGACTTATTTTTTTGATATAACCTAATTGTCATTGGAATTGTAACCTTAAAAATTACCGGTGTCCATAACTGGATATTTATTCGAGCTTCGTTTACCAATCATGGACAGAATGTCCATAAAAAGAATTTCTTATTTTTTGTTTTTTTTACGTATTAGACTTCTGTTTTAGTATATCTACATGTTTATCTATAAATCGGCAATCAACTATTATTCTCTCCAGTGATGTACATTCTGTCCATGACTAGGTGTCCATAATAGGTTCAGCATATTCCTAATACAAACATTTTATTTCGTCCTAGACATGGCACCGCGAAAAAATTATGCGAAAGAACAAATGGCTAAGGCTATCGATGAAGTCAGAAGTGAGAGAAAATATCTGTTGCTGCTACAAAATATGCCGTTCCAAGGATCACATTACATAATAAAATCACTGGGAAAAGTCTTATTGATTGTAATCTAGGTCCAGCCACGGTACTCGCATATGAGGAAGAAAGGCTACTCGTAAGATGGATAAGATTTATGGCTGAAAATCATTTCCCTGTCACGAAAGATCAATTGCTTGACAATGTTCAAAAAATTATATCTGAAAAGGATCTAGACTCCTGTCCGTTTACTATCGGCCAGGGAAAAAATGGTTCTCAGCCTTTTTGAACCGGCATCCAGATGTCTCAGAACGCACTGCACAAAACTTAAGCAAAGCGAGAGAAGAAGTCACGGGAGATGACATACTCGGTTGGTTTCATGTTATTAAATGTTACCTTGAAAATAAAGGCTTGCTTGAAGCAATAAATGACCCTCAAAGAATTTTTAATGCCGATGAGAGCGCATTCTACCTACAACCAAAAGCTGGACGAGTCATAGTGCGCAAAGGTGAGAAAAATATCTATGCAGCATCAGGAAACGAGAAAGAAAATTTAACTGTGTTGGTGACTGGTAATGCTGCTGGAATTTTAGCTCCACCTATGATAGTATACGCTTATGAGCGTTTACCTGCCGTAATTGCAAATAGCGTACCAAAAGATTGGGGCATAGGCAGGTCAAATTCTGGCTGAATGTGTGCAAAAACTTTCTATGAATCCATTACAAATGTATTTCATCCATGGATAGAAAAAAACAATATACCTAAGCCTATTATATTATTCTTGGACGGCCACAGGTCACACATGACCCTGCATCTATACAATTTTTGTAAGGATAATGAGATTGAAGTGATTTCTCTATATCCTAACTCGACACATTTACTCCAACCAATGGATGTTGCGGTATTTAGACCTTTGAAGCTAATGTGGAAGAATCAAGTGAAGAATTGGAAAACAGAAAATCCAAAACAAGTCATGAAGAGAGAGAACTTTGCTCTGAACTTAGAGGCAGCTTTGCGCAACCTTGAGACGGATACAATGAAAAACGAATTTAGAAAAAGTGGCCTTTTCCCCTTTGGTCCAGAATACGTCGACATGAATAAAATAAGTTCACACAACCGTGCCACTGTTTCCACGTCAGCATTAATAATAATAATAAATTGATTCGACGAAACTGTTTATGAATACTTTGAAATCAGAAATACGAAGCCTGTTTACAGATGAAAAACTGAAGTTATTCACCACAATGTATTACACACCCAGAGCTAACGTAGAGGACTTGCTTCCCAATGAGGATCTGTCGTTATATACCATTTGGGCTAAATCTAAACACTATTTGGCAGAATAATAATTGGCCGGTCGGTTAAAGATAAGGTACCTACTTTAAAAAAAAAATTATACCTTACCTATTGATTATTTATATGTCCATAACTAGTGGTCCATAATTGGGGATAATGTCCATAACTAGCGGTCCATAATTGGGGATAATGTCCATTATTGGGGGTCCATCACTGGAAAATTAACGTCCATGAATGGTGCCTGAGTAAGAGTGTTGTAATTGGTTATTTTTTTATTACTCCGTGTATTAAACTAAAATTAAACCTCGAATACTGATTAAGAAAAGCACTTATCATTTAACTTCAAATCCCAAAGAACGTGTATCGAAAAATAAAGAAATTACAGAGCAAAAAGAAAAAAAAATCGCTTATACTGTCCATAACTGGTGCTTTTACCTTAGTACCTAAATGGTTAACAAACTAAATGTCACTAAATGAAAACTAAAAAAATCCAAAATTGTAAAATATTATCAAATACATTCGAGAGTTTTGCCCTGGATGATCCCGGGGTCCGCTATGGCACCTAATCCCAAGATTTACGAATGCTACCTCCCAACCCGGGATAAGACCGGCAAAAACTTCTGTTGCCTAAATATCAAATGATGACTTCTGAGGTGAATCAACGTCAAAATTTTCAGGTGAAAAGCTGTCAGCGAACGCGGTCAGCCTAAGCAACGAGACGGGCGAGGATGCCCAAGAAGCCGCCGATCGAGTGCACGAGAAGCACGAGAAACACGAGCACGAGCACGACGCGCGCGGCGCGCCCGCTGATGACGAGGACGCGCTGGCGGCGGGGAGCGGGGATGCTGAGCTGCGGTTTTAGATGTGCGGCTGAAGGATGTGAGGCTGGGTTTTGTGCCACGCTGATAGATGATAGGGGTACAATGAACCTAGAAGGGTTTGGGAGTTACACAGATAGCTTACTTAGAGCCGAGCGTCATCGTTTAATCGCGTGCGCTGTTGCTTGACATCGTTTGGGGGGTCTTGACTCCGCTGAGCCAAGATTTTGGCAAGGACACAGATGATTTTCGGAGGGGCTTGGGTCCCTTTAGCCCTGCCCTGGATGCTAGTGTGGTGCGTCAGTCCCACTGTGTCAGATCTCAGCCAAAACTTTGAGCGATAAAAACAGCGGTTGCGGTGAGATATAGGTACATAAGTACTTGAGGCGAGTGGCTGCAATGTCTCTCACTCTCACGTATGTCGCACCGCTGCCGCTGTCGCTCAAAGTCGTGATCGAGCTGTGAGGGCGTAGCTTGCGCGTATTCAGACTATTCAGAGAGTACTCGTAGCTACTGGTAGCATGATCGCATTTGTCCCTTACATACTTGCTAATAGTGAAGGAAGAATGTTTTACGTAGACGCAGAGCGACATCAAACCGTCTCGTGTTGAAGTCGGTGACGAAAAACTGCCGATTTATCGGCACTGGCGGTCTTTGTGACACGGAAACCAGCCTTAACACGGGTCTAATCCAGACGTACGTCCATTAAAGGTCATAATGGACGAAGCTACGTAATAGAATGGGATAGCAACACGTATTTTATATATAGGATGGGCCAAACATTCTTGCACTTTTGAAACCTTGATAAAAATAACACCATGGAAGTTAATTTCCTGATCATTTAATTTTTGTGACTAACATCTAATGCAATTTATTTTTTGAAAATAATATCTTTGAGATGACCCCCATTTTGTCGCTGGCACTCTTACAAACGACTACGCAGATTTTGGGAAACTCGCTGACACATGCTGCGAGGGATCTCGGCTATCTTATCGCGGATGTTTTGCTTGAGTTTGGATATTGTCTTCGGTTTTTGAACTTAGAACTCGACTTTATAAATATGCCCGCACGAAAAAATCGGCGGGAGTGAGATCCGGGCTTGCTCCTAATCAATCAATCAATCAATCAATAATTTTATTTCGGAATAAATCCATATTTGGTTAATTACAATAAATAACTTAAATGTAATGTTAGTACACTTTACAAAATTATCCACTTATATTAAACATTAATACATATATGACAAACTAAAAGGCATGCTTGGCTACAAGGATATCACATGCAATTTATTCCAGTGATACAGAAATGGGCCATCGTTCCTTTCTGCCACTGTCTCCAGGAGGCTGTTGGGGCTAAGGCCGATACGTCTCTGCAGAGATGCAACACGTTTTCGCAATATTGCGTGAAATCCATCCGTGCGCGCCTCCGCGAACATTCCTGACGCGCTGCAATGTTTCGGCAGCCCCAACAGCATCCTGAAAGCGTTGTTATACTGGACGCGCAGGGCGCTGTAAGCTTTTTGAGTATAATTGATCCATAGGCTGCAGGTGTAAAATGACTGGCAATAGGCCTTAAACAGAGTGATTTTTACGTTTTTAGTACACCGAGCAAACCTACGGATCAACATATTACTTCTAACCGCCAGCGCCCTACGCTCCCTCTCGATATCCTTGTTGTCGCTAAGTGACGCGGTAACCCAATGGCCCAGGTATTTAAACTCGTCAACTACCTTTAGAGGAGTGCCATCAAGCTTGACTTGGGGAAGATGTGGATAACACTTTGCACCTGCCTTGAATACCAGTAACTCACTCTTCGAGGTATTGTACCTTAGGCCATGAGTCCTCGCGTACCGCTCACATATTTTAATTAGATCCTGTATAGCACCGATTGACGGGCCCAGCAACACCATGTCGTCTGCATAGCTTATTTAAATTAGCTAAAGCTTAGCTAAATAGGCGGCGAACGGTTACATACAAATTGTTGCTTGTTTAAAACTGTTCTACACAAAAAGCTCGTAGTTGATCAGTAAAATGCTTTATTGTAAATAAAACTGCATAAAGTAATGTCAAATTTCCCTCCACTCAAAAACTATATAATTTATTATTATACAAGATATTCAATGTATCTATTTGCAAAAAATTATTGCCCACACTGTGGAAAGCTGCGTCTTGTTGCCTTGGTGGACGTGCGTCTTAGGCCCTCTAAAATACTTATGAAGTTAAGGGTAAACGTAGGTTATACTCAAATTATTAAGCGATACAAACCCAACATAATATTTATATTTGGAAAATGGTCTGTTTCGGCCGCTACAAATGTTTGCGAATTTATTTTGATCCAAAAACCAGCAAGCACATACCTACGATGTTCTGACAATATTTTCAACTGATTTCAACTCATTCTGTCGCGGCTCAGAGTATATAGCGAAGCAAAATCTAAGCTTTGCTGCGGTTTTTAGCTAGCTTCTTCGGATGTCATTCAAGTCATAATTAAGTAGACCGTCTACTGTAGGTAGACGTACTCTATGAAACTTAATTATACTTTGTTAAGGTCGTTAGGTTTAATTTAGACCCCGTAATCGCCGCAGCAACCCTTATAAGATTCACAACCTGTTTCAAGTCACCTCAGAATTCCCTAGTATATCTTGACCCCTATGGTTGCTAGCAACCATGCGTTATCAGAGGTCCACTGAAACTGGTTGTGAACATACCTGACATTACAGCGGACCAGTAGGTAGTTAGCGCGGATATACCTACTTTATGGCTGGTTTTAGTCTTACGCTGACCGCACCAATATGGTACCTATGCTCATCAATGCTGAGCGATTGCCGATGCTTCAAAGGCCCCGCGCGTAAGTAATCGGTCGCTGATCGGAACGGAGCGTTTTACTCGCGGGCCAGCTAGGAACGTTATAAGGCTATATCAGAAGCACACTACAAATAATGCAATTTGTCACACCAACTTGCTATGCTGCAACTTGCGTGCGCGCGCAGCATCCCTGGTGCGCAGGGTGCGCCGCAGTCCCAACAGCATTCTGCGCATGATAGCGGACAGGGTTGACTGTCCCTACATGTCGCACTGCGAGGGACTGTACACTCCCCTGTCAGTGTTGTTTTGTTTTAAATGTAAGTTTAGCTGTAACTACTAACCCCCTAGTTTTGTAAATTCTACTAACAACACGAAAAAAAAATAAAAATTTTCATTTCAATTTCATTCATTTCATATACTTAAGTAGAATGAAAGGTATTGCAGTCTCATACCAACTAGGTACCTATAGCAAGTTGTTGTGACAAATTGCTAGGTGTGTAACGACCTATACGGGCCCGCGCTCGATGTGACATAAGATAACGCATAATAAATAGTATAGTAGTGCATAATAGTATCACGCAGGCTCACGCGCGAAGCGATCTGCTCCGCTTCCGCGGCCGATCTGACGTGACCTTAAAACGCTTCTAGAACAATCGTACAAGGCCTGTCGGTTCCAATGTTCAGCGTGCCTCTAAAACCAGCATAGCTAAGTATGTGCTTAGAAACTTTCCTATAAATAATTAGGTTGAGTTTAGAAGTAATTTCTGTCAAGGGAACGAATTTTGCAAACCTGTAGTTTGTAGCATGACCTACATGTTTGGCCTAACTGTTTGCTCTTTCGAAACTTTACCGTCCAAAGAACAAACAAAAGATAATTATAGGTATAGTATGTACTTATAGTTTGAGAAACTTGATCAGTGGCGTGGCATCCAGTGAATTATGTATGAGAGTATTTCTTTATTTGGAATTGATTATGACATTTGAGTTTTTAATTTAAGTATTAATTTGGTTGTATTTCGTTTTGACATTCGTTTTTTTTTCCTAGAAACATTCTAGACTAGTTGTATGAGCCAGTTAGCCCATACACTTAGATAGTAGAGTTGGAGTGCGTTGAGAGAACGGAGAAGTTAAGTTGTAGTTATAAAACTTATTTATTACTTGTAAGGTATAAATAGTAAGATTAATTAGCCGTTCCTTCAGTTGATGTTCTTCGTATGCGAGTTATGTTTGCACTGATCTAATTTACTTTATAATATTATATTGTAGCGTGGCCTAAAAGTAGGTCGCAACGTAAACAGAAAAATGTACAGTACTGAGACTGTACATACTGGCAACCCCAAAAGAAGGGAAAAGAAAAAAGATAATTGTCAATAGAAGGAAAAGCCATTACAAAAATTACTTAACAAAATTCAAGTCAATGTAAGTTAAAAGTGACGTTGTCGTTGGCGGCTCGATGACGGCTCGGATGCTGTCCCGGGCTGCTCGCTGACCTCGCTGTAGGTCTTGGCAGGCTTCTCTCTTCTGGTATAGGTTGAAGTTCAATATCCTCGTAGTGTGGCTTCACTGATTGCAGTGAGCATTGTTTCTTTTTCTTCAGCTTACAAAAATCGGGATAGCGTCTTCCCACTCCCCAAAGAATGGCAGTAATGGTGGCTGCAGCAAGTAGAAAGTAGCAAATAATATATTGATGGATATCGTGAGTTGTGAGAACGGTCGGGAAGTTTTGTTCCTTGCTCCGTTGGTTGAGTAGTCTCTTGTCAATTTCTTCGATATCTTGATTATTGTGTTCGGAAAGATACTGATGGGGTATGTTGTGGTAGGTTAAATTTGCGATTCGGTTGATCGACGAAGTTAGTGAAGGCACGTTGATGACGTTGTCCAATTTCACCTTGCTGTTATATTGTTTAAGCGAGTGAATAGTCAGGTATTTCGATTGCAGCATGCAGCCTTGTTCTAAAGTTATTATTCCAGAAGACGTCATTGTGTGTGACGTCACTTCTTCATCACATATAACCCGTAATGTGCAGGTATCGCAACAAATTACGAGCCAAGTGTTCGGTGAATGCAACTCGATCCAGGCGTCTTTACATGACGTATGTGTTACGTCACATGGAGTTGTGGTGCGATGACCTATTAGTTTTGCCTCGCATGGGATGTTATCGTTATGTAAGTTGAATACTGGCAGGTTTTTGTTGCATATAAAGTTGTCGAGTTTTAGTTGGACACATTGTTGAAGGTCATCTTCTTTAAACGAAATGTAGGTATTTTTCTGAAAGTTCACTGCTATGTATCTTGCGCTAGTCTGAACTATGACGTGGTCTTGAACCGCTCTGTTTCCACCGATTATCCAATAACGTTGCCTTATGTAGTTGAGGGCTTGCCGCGCCCCGCCATGTAAAGTTGCCATATGTCCGTCGTGAATGACAAGGTAAGTTATACGCCCTTTCCTGGGTAAGATGAGAGGGTTTTTCATGCCCGGCGGTAAGTTAGAGTTGTTTAGTCGTCCTCCGATGCGAAGAAGTCCTTTTTCATCCAAGTAAGGTCTCAGCTTGTACATACAGCTCGTTTTAGTTAAAGTTTCGTTTTTTAATAGAAGTTTACATTCATCCGGAAATGACATTCTTTGTGCGCATCGAATTATTTCGTAATTAGCGGCGATTAATTCATTTGTAGTTAAATAGGTGGTATCAGGTTTCTGTTTGCGACGTAATGTTGCTGTGAATCGCATAATCCACGCGGTGATTCTTATTAATCGTGTTAGCGAGCTGTTATTTTGAAGTAGGTCATTGATAAAGTTATTATCTTGTTTTGTAGCTAGGGTTGTCTCTCCTTTTTTCACAGTTCCGATGTTAGTTGTAAAATGACAATTTAAGTTTGAAAGTTCTTCTTTCTGGTCATTTTCGTCAAGTGACGGTCCGTGCCACCAGAGGTCAAAGTTAATCAGCTTGCTCGGGTACATTCCTCTTGAAGCACAGTCAGCAGGGTTCTGCTCAGATTTGATGTACTGCCATTTCTCAGCTGGTATTATTTGTTTAATTTTCGTCACTCGGTTAGCCACGTACTTTTCCCAACGTGACACGTCTCCTTGTAGCCAAGCTAGGACTACTTGGGAGTCGCAAAATGCTTGTATAGTTATGTCGTAGTCTTTGTACGCTTCCATCACCTTCTTCATGAGTTGTGATAGTAAAAGGGATCCACAAAGTTCCAGTTTCGGCAGAGTAGTTTTTTGAGATATAGGGGCAACCCTAGTTTTAGCAGCTAATAATGTCGTTCTTGGCTTTCCGTTTTCGTCGTTGGTGCGAGAGTGAATGACGCAGGAAAAGGCTTTTTCGCTTGCGTCACAGTAGCCTAAAAGTTCGATCTGCTTTGTTTTCCCGCCAATCCATCGGTTGAGTTTGACCTTTTTTAATAGAGGTAGTTCGTTTTTTAGCTTCAGCCATTGTTCTTGTATGTCGACAGGTAAAGCTGCGTCCCAAGTTAGATGAGGGTTGGTCCACACCTTTTGAAAGATTAGTTTAGCTGTCACCGTTACAGCACTATACCAGCCTAAGGGGTCGTAAAGGCGTGATATTTCTGATAAGAGAACCCGTTTAGTTAATGGGTATCTAGTTTCTTCGGGTAAGTTCCAATTGACTACAAAAGTGTCCAAATTAGGATTCCAGCCAAGTCCTAAAGTTCTCGTGGAGTCTTCGTGTTTGAAGTCGAATATGTTTGTCGAAATTTGATCTTCAGTTAGTTGCTCGAGTAAAGCCGGGTGATTTGCTGACCATTTTCGTAGGTTCATGCCGCCGCCTCGGAGTAACTCGATTAATGATTTTTGTAGTTGCTTTGCTTCTTCCATAGAGTTGTGACCGCTAATGAGGTCATCGACGTAAAATTCGTTTTTCAGTATTTCGGCAGCAGCGGGATGTTTATATCCGTCGTCAATGGCTAGCTGCTTGAGAGTTCTCATTGCTAGCCACGGGGCACACTTGTATCCGTAAGTTAACGTACATAGAGAGTACTCCTGAAGGTTTTCAGAGGGCGAGTTTCTCCATATTATTTTTTGTAAGTGATGTTGTTCTTCAGAAATCCAGATGCATCGGTACATCATTTGGACATCCGCCGTGAAGGAATATTTGTAGGCTCTCCACTTCAATAGTAGTGATTGAATGTCTTTCTGTAGGTTAGGACCCTTTTCTTGTAAGCTGTTTAAGCTGTACCCGGCGCTCGTCTTTTGGGATGGGTTGAAAACAACCCTTAACCGAGTGGTTGTGGCATTTTCCCTTAGGACTCCAAAATGCGGGAGAAAACAGTCTTTAGCTGAAGTGGAAGTTGCAGGCTTCATATGCTGCAGGTCGGAATACTCTTTTATGAACTCTTTATACATTTCAGCAAGCTTAGTTTGTTTCTGTAGTTTTCTTTCTAGTTGTAGAAACTGAGAGATGGCAATTGATTTAGAATTACCCAGTTTTTCTTCGAAGTTAGCGTGCATGGGCATTTTCACGGTGTATTTTCCATCGGAACCTCGCTGAACAGTTTTTTGGTAGTAGTCTTCGCAGTAATCGTCTTGGGAGATTTCCTCGTTGTTTTGAGCGATGTCTTCGTTTTCCCAAAACTTTGTAAGTTCATTCATGTTAATTAATGTTACATGACAGTTAAAAGTTTGTAGTTTTCCACAAAGTATCCATCCCAAATGAGTTTGTTGGGCAATAGGAGCTTGTTGATCGATCTTCAGTACACCATCCATAATAATGTCGGCGTAAACGTCCGCACCAAGCAGTAGGTCTACAGGGCGCGACACGTTATAATCGATGTCGGCTAGTTTCAAGTTTTCTAAATGCGGCCAGTTTCCTTTCTTGAAGGTAGAGTTAGGTAGATTGTTCGTTATTTTGTTGAGAATCAACGCTTCAGCTTTAAACGAGTAATTGGAGTATAATGACTTGCAGTTAAGTTCTATTTTTCCTTTGCAGTTGCCGGACAAGTCTCCAATTCCAGATACAGTTGCATTTAGTTTCTTCCTGGGTAGTTTCAGTAGTTGTGCTGCATTCTCAGACAGTAAGTTCACTTGCGAACCCTGGTCCAAAAGAGCACGAAGTTTGATGAATGTTCCATCATGAGATTGAATTTGAAGTTGAACCGTAGTTAGTAGGACTTCCATATCCTTTGTAGCCAGGTGATGGTTCGACGCTTGTTGAGTTGAAGTAGATGGATTGGGCTCGTAGTTATTTTTTCTATTATAAGAGTTAGTTATTTGCTTCTTCATAACGTTGTGCAATAATGAGTGGTGTCTTAAGTTACATTCCTTGCAGGTTTTATTAGAGTTGCATTGTTTGTCGCCGTGACTGAACAAGCAATTTTTGCACACTTGCAGTTTCGCAACAGTGTCATTCCGCTGCGGTATATCTAGGTTGATGAACTTCTGACATTGCATCAACACGTGTGCTTCGTTGCAAAACGGACATTGACCATATCCCGTAATATGATATGTTTTTGAGTTATTTTTGTAGAAGTTGTAGTTAGTTTTCTTGACTGGGTAAGAAGCTTCCTTGTTGAAAGTTTTCACGAATGCTGGTTTTTGTTGGATGGTGACTTCTTGTTTTGAGCGTTTCATGGTTTCGTAAGCCATGAATTTTCTCTCGAGAAAGATGAGAAAGTCGTGTAGTGCCGGGACCTCTCTATGATCTTGAAGGTCTCTTACATAGTCGGTATGCGTAGTGGCGTCCAGTTTCATCGTCATTAAATGTACAATAATCGGATCCCAAGTTGATGTATCTAAGCCGATATTTCTTAGTCCGCTTAGACATTCAGTTATGACGTCATGCATTCTCTTTAGGTTGTAGGCGTCAGATTGCTGAATAGTAGGTAAATTCAGCATAGTGTTCATGAAAGAAGTAAATTGCAGGCGTCGATTGTCGTACCTTTGGTTCAGAATATTCCAGCATGAGTTGTAATTTTCGGCGTTGATAGTTAGATGCTGGACCAATCTCTCCGCCTCGCCTCGAAGCTTAGTCTTGAGATGCTGCATTTTTTGCGCTTTGTTGATTGTTGGGTTGTTATGGACGGTTTCTATGAAAAGATCCTTAAAGGAAATCCATTGGTTATAGTTTCCTGTAAATTCGGGAATCTCAATCCTAGGCGCAGATTGCTGGTGGTGAGCAGTTGACCATATCTTGCAGTTAAGTTCTTTCCGCATACGGTCGTACTTGTTTTCGATGTCCACGAAGGTGTCGTAGTAAGTTTCGTGAGATCCTTTAAGTACGCCATCTATTTCCCAGTGTAGTTTGTCGATGTCTGACCATTTTGATTTCAAGATGTTAAGATTATCTTCTAGTTCCCATTTTTCATTGCTAGATACCGTGTCGATTTTTGACATCGCACGATCAATTGCCTTGAAGTTACATTCTTGTTTACATAGTAGCACAATGACGTCAGCGTTCGCTTCGTCGTCCAGTAGTCCCGTAAGGTCAAATTTGACTGGAATCTTCACTTCAGTTAGGTTATGCATTAGTTTAAGCATATCTGACTTGTTGTTTTCATACATGGCCTTAGTTTTGCCGTATATGCCTTCCAGGAAGTAGGGGATATTTTTGTCCTTGATTTCCTCTTCAAGGACCGCATGTTGGTTTTCGAAATCACCCCATAGGGCGTCGAGATTTGTTAGCCGCTGGTTCAAGTAGTCATGAGTTTTTCTTGTTGCGGAGTCTTTCTTGTAGTTAACACATAAAGTTTTGATTTTTTCAAAGCAGGTTTGCTGTTGTTGAAGCTTGACAGACATGTTGAGTTGATTTTGTCAAAGTTAAAGTTGAAGTTGAGTTGAGTTTGAAGTTAGTTTTACGTTGATTTCGATATAAGTTGTAAGTTGAAGTTATAAGTTGAAGTTACATATGTACCGTGGTAACTCTGGAAGTCTTCTCAATAGTTATCCGACGATGGTTGTACAGCTCTGCTGGTTGTGTTGCTTCACTGCTTCGGTCTTTAGTCTTCAGAGTCCGGAGAGCGATGAGCCGTTGCAGTTATCTTGTTTGTTCACAGTAGTTCACTGACAGGTAAATAGTGCCCCTGCACTCTACGTACGATATATGCGCTTTCTCAATTCACTGGTGAGACCCGCTTGTGGGAGGCCAGCAAACCGATTCGCTATCGCAATAAAGTAACAAAAACACTAAATACCTGTTTAGGTTCGAAGGACCATTAATGTATGAGCCAGTTAGCCCATACACTTAGATAGTAGAGTTGGAGTGCGTTGAGAGAACGGAGAAGTTAAGTTGTAGTTATAAAACTTATTTATTACTTGTAAGGTATAAATAGTAAGATTAATTAGCCGTTCCTTCAGTTGATGTTCTTCGTATGCGAGTTATGTTTGCACTGATCTAATTTACTTTATAATATTATATTGTAGCGTGGCCTAAAAGTAGGTCGCAACGTAAACAGAAAAATGTACAGTACTGAGACTGTACACTAGTATATTATATACCTACACTCGTGGTCAATGAATACGGGTCACCCTAAATTAAATAACCGCAATAGGTTTTTTTTTATATTTAACACTAGTTATTAACTTATTATAGTATTCTTTTTAATACCCAACTGTATTAGCAATTTCCGGGATCCTATTATAAAAGTATCAACGTCCAAAAATGACGATTTTTGCGATATCTCGCTCAGACCCTTTGTCTCCCAACGACTCACATGTGAGTCGGCAGCCAGGTCCCACATGTGGGTCATTTTTATTACCCTGGAATCCCAATGACCCACATGTGGGTCATGATTTTTTTTTTAATGTGATCCTTATACACAAAATACACCAGGGTTCATTATCGAGGTCTGACTGCTGGACCAATGGGACCACACATGCCGACATACATGTAAGTCGTTGGGAGACCAGGCCTTCGTACACCGGATTGCTGGAATACAAGGGGTTAACGTTGTTTTTTTTCATGGGTTTTTACGAGTCCGATTTAAACCTGGTAACTTTCTTTTGTTACTGTTATTTTTGCAGTTTACATGTATACTTAATTAAATAAAGATCTTGACGGGATTAAAAAAACTGTACAACCCTGCACTATTTTAGGAAATATGACAGTATTTTACCGACCCGTATTCATTGAACGCGAGTGTAATTTCTTTTTTACATTGTGACGATCTTATTGTGAAATTATTATTATTTATTTTGGCACCTACACTGTGCATATCAATTAAAAATATTTGACGCAGTACAATTAATTGCTCTAAAAAATTTGTTTAAGATTATGTTTCAAAAAATTGACAATTCGAAAGTGCTTTGTATACTAGGCCTACCTGAATAAAGAATATTTTGAGTTTGAGTTTGAAAAGTGCCGAAATATCACAGAATAGCTACTTAACTAGTATAAAAAAAGTGCTATAGTATAGAATAGCCAAGCAAGTGGGAATCGGGTTCTGTGGACGCCACACCACTGCACTATTGTTAAAATCCAGAGGATCAGAACAATACAAATATTACTTTATGTTCCTTTTAGTTTAAGTAACCTTGTTTCCAAGTAGGGGCTTTTGATAGAGTTAGTGTTGCCATTATGTCAAATTTAACTATATTTAACTGGCTGATTCTAGCAGTTTTACGGGCTATGTAATGAAATATAATTATGTATATTTATAGGATACTATTTTAATGTTGAGCCATTAAATGTTTTTCGAGGTTTCAGACTGGAAATGGTCTGTCTGTAAATGGGTAGCATTCATACTTCCAAATTATTGTTTTTTTGAATGAACCCTTGGCTATAGTTTCATTTATAATTTTTTTTTTGTGAAATGTAACTTTTCAGGTTTATTGTAAAACATGCCTTCTTTAAATCAATTAATGGACCGGAATATGCTTACGACTTCTCTGGAGCTGCAATAGTGTCCATTGGGTATGGTGTCTGCTTTCTTTCAGGCAGGATGGGCTTATATTAAAAAATTTGAAAAGTTAAATTATTCAGAAAAAAAGTTTTTATATGACTGTAAATTTAACAAAATCATTCTGAGAAACTAATTTGGAACATGGAAAGCCCATCTGTAAACATGTAGTATTAAAGATAGCATGTAAGCTTATGAATGTTTGATATTAATAGTTGAGGCTCCGCCCTAACACTATGGGACTGCGATGGGGCCTCCGTAAAGTCACATTAGGTAGACAATTATTTGCACTTTTTTAAATCTCACTGTATGTAATGTAACAAAATAAATAAAGTTTAGCCAGTACGGTACTTAATAACAAAATGCTTGTTTAATTTCCTTATATCATCATCATCATCATATCAGCCGAAAGACGTCCACTGCTGGACATAGGCCTCCCCCAAAGAGTGCCACATTTCCTTATATACCATCACCTAATCTCACCCACACTCAGTAGATTTTATGTAGCTTCTGGGTGATTATATACGCCCCGTGCAGCATTTCCAGAAAACTGTCAGCCCAAAATTTCGATCTGAAGCTAGAGTGGTCGCAGTCGTGGAACTCCAAGATGGTAGGAAAACTGGGATCCACTATTGCACCGGGCTCCTGTATAGAAGGGTTCGATCTCCCAAGGCGGGACTGGTGTAACATCAACCGACTCCGTACTGGCCACGGTCGCTGCGCTCACTATAAACACCGTTGCGGATGGGTGGAATCCCCAACTTGCTCGTGCGGTGCCGAGGAACAAACGATTCGCCATATAATCGAGGATTGCCCCATAACGCGCTACGCCGACGGACCACCAGAAGACCTGATCACCCTTGGCGACAAGGCCATCAAGTGGCTGACAAACCTTAGAATTAATTTATAGTTATTATGTTTCTGTTTTAAATGCCATACGATTAAATAAATTATATATATTGTATTATGGTAATTGTAGGAAGGTTAACCTTGAGAAGACCAGATAACAGGAATAGTTGCTTGGGTTTTATTACAATGTATTTAATACACATAACACCATCCCTATTATATTCATCAAAGCTGGCTGGCTGAATGATAAAATCTCTTAGTCTCAAAACACAATATATTCAAAAGAATAGTGTTCAGAGGAATTTTGGCATTTTGATACTAAGTGATTTTGAGATGTAGAAGTATTGAAGTATGGTAAAATGAAATTTATGTTATCAAACCTTTTCTTGATCAGCTGATTATGTATTTGGCTTCATAAAAACGTACGGGGCCAAAAGTGACCGCAGACACTGTTCATTTTATAGATATCTGCTATACAAAATTCTGCTGAAAGGACAAATTTAATGAGAATATGACTTCATTTGATGAAACTGTAACAGTAATGAATGCGCAGTTTTTCTAGCAGTGCGCAATGCACTCGCTTCAGGTACTTACATAAGGTCTGCCAATAAAACAACGTAGTTAGCGACTGCTAATTCTTATAATAACAATTTACATTACACTAGACAATAAGTTAGGATCTGTGCACGGGTTACTCCTGCTTCTCGCCAGCGAATTTACCGCCGTAGTAGGGGATGTAGGTGACGAACACGCGCCAATCGGTCATGTACAGCAGCCCGAGGAAAGCTGCTCCGCCAAATCCAGCGCCCGATGTCGCGAACGACGCCGCCATCTCAGCGTGCCTCTTGCCCAGGCGACCCAGCATCTTTTTGCTTCTTTTTAAAAGATTTTGCGAACCCTCGATACGAGGTACGGAAATCGGGTTACGTAAACGTCAACAGAGAACGTCAAATTCAATACGTCAATGAGATTTTTTTTGTAAAAGTGACACCTATCTTTTCCGTCCTGCCCCAAACGCTAGGTTTTGAGTCGTTACATTACAATGGTACATCTGATTTTCGATGTGTTTATATGATTCAGCTATTCAGGGTTATTATGATTGCGGCACGGACTACTTAATTTTTTGAATATGATAGTTTTATCTAGAACGAAATGAATGTATCTAAATTACATTATACGTCCATGCAAAATTATAATTCACGTCAGTTTCAGTGCCATTTCCATAGAGGTAGAATAGATAGAGGGACTCACTCACACATACACATATTAGTGACAAAGATGTATTCATAGGCAATACCGCAAGTGGGAACGAGATACAGAGGGCCTACCGCCAACAGCATTCGTAGTTTTCCCTCTCTGTCGCACTTACGTAAGAACTCGTGAGTATGACAGAGAGGGAAAACTTCGAATGCCTTTCGCGGTAGGCCCTCAGTGTCATATTTTCTGTCCCTCATCGCCTATACGTATTTTTTGTTTGCCACCACACCTGTCAAAATTAAATAATAATAATACGACTAAATTATAAATTACATTAGACGACAAGAATGTATTAGCTTCTGAGGGCCTACCGCGAAAAGCATTCGAAGTTTTCCCTCTCTGTCATACCTGAGCGTTCGTACGTAAGTGCGACAGAGAGGAAAAACTTCGAATGCTGTTCGCGGTAGGCCCTCTGATACTTCTTAATTTAGTATGGTTAATTTACCATCATCCCTTTTGGGTATACGCTAGGACGTCATCTATATATCCTCTATCTACGGCCATTTCGAATTAAAAAGTAAATATGTCAAAATTGACAATTGAAAAAGTATTTTTCTCTCTGTCCAAAAACGATTGTGATTGTATACTAACAACTTATGGACATTACCTAGTCCGAAACAAATAAAGAATTGAATTGAATTGATTTGAAAAATCGTTACCGTCAACCAATCACAAACGAGTAGCTTACAGAGGTTCCAGAATTCTCGAATATGGTTGGTTGCTATGCAATCTAACTACAAAGAGAAAAACACTCGCGGTATTGTGGCTGTGTGGCCTGTGTGTATTAAATTTATCAAACTCGTCTAAACTGTTTTGCGTATAAATAACGAAAATATCGAAATGCTTTAATAAAATGAGACGAGTGACCCGCAAAGTTTAGTGTTGTGCAGTGTGTAAATCAGCCTAATTTGACCCGACCGACCGACCGATCGTCGCGATGTGGGACTCCTCCACCTTCCTGTCGGCATTAACGCCGAAGTTCTACGTGGCTCTGACGGGAACTTCGTCCCTGATCTCGGGACTGATCCTGATATTCGAGTGGTGGTACTACCGGAAGTATGGGGCGTCGTTTATTGAGCAAGTTTCGTTGGCGCATCTCGGGCCGTGGTTTGCTGCTGAGGAGCCGCCCGGCACGCCGCCACCGCAGCCTCAGGAATGCAAGGTGCTTTACTAAATACGTCCCATCTTCCTTATCTTTAAGATTTCCTATTAGCATCCTATGGTATGCAGCATCAAAGCTTTGCTTGCTATACAGCAACTATCACAACTCGTAGTACTCGAACCGTTTCAAGGCTTTTAACCTGAGGTGTTGCTGGTATTAACTCAAATTGAAACATTTTCCTGAATTCACTATCTATTTCTCTCAATATTATTTACTTGAAAATGTGGTAGTACCACTTTGCCAACTGCCAATAAGACACTCTTAGCTGGCAAGCGGAAGAGTTTCTTATAAGATTTTTATTTACTACCTATATTAGTAGGTATATGAATATGAATATATGTTTGACTACTTACTCTTTAGCTACATTGAAATTAAAGCATAACCATTAACCATTCATTCTTAAGTGCAACCAGTTTAGCCTAGCAGATGGCCCTGACTGCAATTCTAATGGTCCTAGGCTCAAATCTTGGAAAGAGCAAATATTTGTGTGATGGGCATAAATATTTTGTATCCGAGTCTTGGAAAGTTTCTATGTATTTAAGTATTTATTTCAATTATTATATGATCATCTAGTAACATACCTTAAGCAGTTGGTGCCTTCTGACTTGTTTGTCAAAAGGCCACATCAGCAAACATGATCATCATGTCATATAATTCGGCAGCTTATTGAACTTGGGAGCCCTGTAGTTTATTTAAAAGGATCAAATCCATACATCATTTTAATTGTAAATCATCCTTCATCATCATCATCATATCAGCCGAAAGATGTCCACTGCTGGACATAGGCCTCCCCCAAAGAGTGCCAAAGTGAGTGGTCCTGCACCACCCGCATCCAGTGGACTCCCGCGATCTTTACCAGGCCAGCACCTTCTCATTTTCCCAGCTTGTTTTCTGGTTGAACATTTGTAATATCTTTAAAAAGGAAGTCTGTGACATTGCAGCTTTGTAAGTTTCTATGTAGTGGGTAATATCCCTAAAACTACCTACGTACTCCTTCAATTTCAAAGAATATTTTAATCTTATCCCACGGTTTCGCCTGGGTTCCTTGTAATACGCCGCGTCGCGTACATTATAGTGATCTATGTTTCTCGCAGGTGTGGCGCAACCCCATGGCCTTGCTCCGCGGCGCGGAATACGCTCGTCTCTGGGCGGCAGCCCGCCGCGCGCCACTTACCTACTACGACATGAATCTGTCCGCGCAAGAACATCAAGCGTGGTTCGGGGTGGCCGGCGCCTCCGACTCGCCGTGCGAGGCCGCGCTGGCACGGGCTTGGAGGGAAAGGGAACCCGCGGCGCGGGTAGCGGCTGCTCGCGCGGCGTTAGCTATAAGGCCTGACTGCGCGGCTGCGCTACTACTGCTAGCTGAAGAGGTAGGTACTGTAGTACCTATATATATAGTTTATGGTTTAGCTCTATGTTGTCTATGCTTGAAAAAAAGGTAATTAAACATTCTTAGACCAAACCGAACTAGTAATAATTTAAACATTACATGGCGCAGTTGGTACCAGGGACTGATTTCGGTTACGGTTATACCGGTATGAAACCGGTATTCCATTACGGTACCGTTATGTCGTAAAGGTTATGCGCGCCGCGCGAACATAACGGTACCGTAACCGTTTTGAAATAACGGTTAGCGGTATCAGTTTTAAACGATACCGTAACCTTTATTATACCGGTATTATAAAGGTTGTCGAGAAAAGTAAGCGAGCTGGCACTCTACAGAGTAAGCATTGGCTACTAAACATTTAAAGACAAAAAGACAAAGCGGCAGAGCCTTTGCCGGCGGTTTGGCAATAACACCAGGCCAAAGTCGATATATCGGTACCTTTAAAAAGCGGTTACGGTACCGGAAAAAATAAAGGTACCTTTATATTTCGGTAACGAAATATAAAGGTTCTGCTACCGAAACTGTTATTTGACAACCGATATGACGTCATACCGTTAAAATAGAATACCGGTATTTTTCGGTTATGCAGTCCCTGGTCGGTAGGATACTAAACTAACAAGCATAATAGAATAACTAACAACTTAGAAAAATTGAAAAACCCCCAACTGTTTCATTTCAAAGTTCAATATCTCAAAAACGGCTAAACTGATTTTGATGAGACATAGCTAAGAACCATCTCGATTACGTCAGCTTTCGGATAAAAAAACCGCATTCAAATCGGTCCATTCGTTTAGGCGCTACGGTGCCATAGACAGACAGACAGACAGACATGTCAAACTTATAACACCCCTCTTTTTGCTGGGGTTAAAAATTGAAACGCTAGTAGAGCAAACTGGGAATTGCGTTCAGCGGCATCTATGCGAACGAGGTTCTCGTTCGTTCATACGCATCTTGCCCTACTTAAGAGTAAATATTTATATGTTGAATTTAAAGGACGCGCCGACCGTCGCGGAGGCTGAGCGTGTGTTGAAACGCGCGTGGCGTTGTGCGGAGGCCGCGTGGCGAGTGTCTGGCGGCGCGGGGGCGGCGAACGTGGCTGGCGCTGCGGCGCGGGCCAGGAGGTAACTGTGGCTTCAACTTTACTGTTGGACGTTTTACCATCAATATTGGGATCGCGGGGAATTGTTGCGTAGCGTTCAAAACGCATACCTTCATAACCGTGGCATGTAAGACTAAAATTAATCTTTAACTACTAAGAGATATTCGGTTAGGCCTATCCATCCGGTAGTGGACATCTTGCGGCTGATATGATGAAGAGACCCAGTAGGACACATTGTGTTTATTCTAACAATTGAATGCGGGCGCAAGAAAAGCTTGCTGACTTATTTTTTTTTATTTATTTAGAAACAAACGGTCTTAAAATATACAAATTAATTAGTTGGAAGCTATACATTAACAATATCACTAGACCTATAGTTTCCTTATTGTTATTAAAATTAACATAACTATTTAAATCACTAGGTATATATATATATATATTCATTTACATACAATATAAATACATATATTTTTTAAATTTTACCATTATCTAATGTTTTATATTACACACTATATTAAAATTATTTAAAAAAGGAATAAATTTGTTTTTTAAATGTTACTAGCGAACTGCCAAATAAATCTGCATTCATACACTTTTTATTGTAAAGCTGGCATGCGCGTTTAATATATGAATTTTGTGCGTGATTCGTTTTGCTATATGCAATGCTGAACAATGCTTTACTTCGGCAACTACGTTCTGTTCTACGAGGCACACGAAAGTCTATATTGTATAACAATTCAGGGGCATCTATAAAGTTGTTGATTATTTTATACAGGAAAAGTAAATCAGTACACGAGCGTCTGATTGAAAGCCCTTGAAAATTGTATCTTTTAGCTAAGGAAGCATAATCAACGTAATTTCCGCCTACTCGGAATTCAACTGCTCTAATAAACTTTTTTTGCAGCCTTTCGATCCTAGTTTTATGTACATCATAACAGGGGTTCCAGACTACCGACGCGAATTCTAAACGGCTACGGACATAGCTGTTATACAGTAACTTATATGTTAATGGCCGACGAAAAGGTTTTGCAACGCGAAGTATGAAGCCTAATTGTTATATATTGTTATTGTTATGTGTTGTTGCTTATATGTATGATAACGATGATGAAGATTTTACCGTCACCTGATGACACTGACAATTCGCGCTCATGCATTTACGAGGGGCGTTCAATAAGTTCTCGGTATCGAAATGATCACGTCTCATGATAATAATTTCTGATAATTTTTCATACTGTATCACTATTCATGAATACACTAAATATGAAAAAAAATATATTAATTTGATTTATTTAATAGTTAAACAGAAGATGGGGCAGCAAATATTCTGACTAGGGAATACAAACCGGTTAACCGGTTAACCGAAAAACCGGTTAACCGGACCTTATTGCGCTCGGTTAATAACAATTCAACACGCAAAACCGGTTATTAACCGAAATTAGTATAATTTATTAAATGCCTTTCTTAAAAGATTTATTAAAAGTCGACAAAATATACGTATAGTGGTAAAATAATACCAGCTAAGGTCACTTGAAAAATGCACACTGATAAGCTAATTTGTATGTGGAATTCCTGTTCTAATCGAACACCTTTATAGTATTGAGTAATGGTGCAGTGCTGATGAGTTATCTCAATATTTATAATTACGAAGGTGCGTTGCCTCTGCAGTCTGCACAACATCCCCACAATCCACAATGCAATATAAATACTTTTCATTGCACTATCTGGATTAGTGGAGAGACAAATAATGTTCTTTAAGGAGGTATTTGAAGTGACCAATAGATTTTGCCTGTCTAATGTCAAGAGGGAGAAAGTTCCACAGTCGAATAGCCTTAACAGGATAACAGGGAACGAACTATTGTATCATTTACAAGATAACGAATGCAAAGTTAAAAGAAAGTTTTAGAAGATGTGAGAGTTACGACGATAACCGATAGGCACTAACCACTTGAGTTTGGAACGGAAACTAGAGACACTATGGTCATATTTGCTTAACCCGAATATAAACCAAATGCAGACATTTTGGAGACGTTCAAGCTTATAAAGTTGCTCCTCAGAAAAAATACATCAGGATAATCAAGAATAGGAAGATATAATAGTTTTAGCGAGCGCAATTTTAGTTGCGGTGTGTATAAAATTACGAAACCGGCTGAGACACCCCGCTGTAGTAAATACCTCCCTGCTCACTTCATTCACTTGAGGCACCCAAGACAAGGTGCGATCCATAATGATTCCAAGTTTTTTTTACTTTCATCGATTAAGCAAATTCAACCCGACCAAAAAGTATTGGAGAGATATTTACAAAATCAATTCTGGAAATCCGTTTGTTGCTGCCAATAATTCTTTGCTGGGTACACACAATCAGACCATATCGTTGAATCCATTTGAGAATGCGTACCAAGTTATCATTAGTTCTCTCTATAGCAGAAGGGCGATAACCAAGTACGGACTGTGTATATATATACATTACTACTTTACTTTACTTTTTTTGTTATATCTACTTTTACGTGCGGCTCGTCAAATGGGCAGAAGGGGTTCGTGGTTACCCTGTATGTTCACGGAAGTTTTGTGTTGTGTTGTGCCGTGTGCGAATTTTCAAATGACACATATTGTTTAATTCGCGGAAGGCTTAGAAGTTGAACCAAATATACAATTATTTAAATTACCAAATTTGATTATGATTACAAATAGTTTATTTCTTAAAAACAAAGGCTTATACTATAATGCTGACCCCCACACTAGGCATTGCTTGGTTAGTCATTAAATGGATATATTTTTGTCTCACCTGTCCTGTCGTTTATAAAATGATGAAAAAAATATATTTTTATTTACCCCACTACACCTTGCCTACTTATAAACTAGAAATAATACACCTACAGTCAAATTATCCTTCAATTCTAATATTTTTAGCTATTCGTATAAAAACCGGTTAATAACCGGTTAACCGGTATTGAGCTTGTCGTTTCGGTTATTAACCGGTTTTGAATTTTTACCGGTTTTTGCATTCCCTAATTCTGACGTCAGTAATTGAATTGAATTGAATTGAAATTGTTTATTTCGGACATCATCCATAGTTGGTTAGTGATACATTTACTTACGAACTATGTTAGTAGCTACAAAATTTACTAAAAATATAATATT
The DNA here is from genome assembly GCA_963854355.1 of Epinotia brunnichana. Taxonomy (NCBI): domain Eukaryota; kingdom Metazoa; phylum Arthropoda; class Insecta; order Lepidoptera; family Tortricidae; genus Epinotia; species Epinotia brunnichana. The sequence continues at coordinate 4,916,367 of OY977945.1, read as the reverse complement.
TAATAACAATACATTAAGTTACATTACATTTAAATTAAATTGAATTACATAAAATTAAAGTTATTATTCGGCCTCACATGCATGCCTGCCCAGTGCCTGATCATAGGACTATCTATCCTATCTGCGACCACCTTCAGGAGAGTGTTAGGGCTGCCCCGCGCGCGCGCCCACAGGGACGCCACGCGCTTCCGCAACACGGCGGTGAAGCCGTCCGTGCTGCTATCGGCAAACATTCCCGACGCGCTGCAGCGCCAGGGCAGCCCCAGCAGTCCCCTGAAGGCGTTATTATATTGGACACGCAGAGCGCTAAATGTCCTTTTCGTGTAATTGCTCCACAGGGCGCACGTGTACAGCGTCTGACAATACGCCTTAAATAAGGTGATTTTGACCTCTCGTGAACAACGTGCGAACCTCCGTGAGAGCATATTACCCCGGACTGATAGCGCCCTGCGTTCCCTTTCTAGGTCTTCGTCGTCTTTTAGGGTGTCCGTGACCCAGTGACCCAAATATTTAAAGCTGGTAACCTGCTTAAGAGGAGAGCCATCGAGAGTAATTGGCGGAACAGGGTAAGTTTTTGTACCAGATTTAAAAATCATTACCTCGCTCTTTTTCACATTATATTTGAGTCCATGGGTCACGGCAAACCTTTCACAAATAGACAGTAGTCTCCTAAGTGCTTCGATTGAGGGGCTCAGCAGTACCATATCGTCGGCGTAGCTGATATTATTAACGCAACAGCCGTCCACCGAGCAACCCACGCCGGCACTGCTGAGCTCCTCAATCAACCCATTCACATACGCGTTAAACAAAACTGGTGATGTAAGACCCCCCTGTCTCACACCACACTTCATCTTATAGGTTTGTGAATAGCTTCCAGCCCATCTAACCGCATTGGTTTGGTTATCATACCAATACTTAAATATACCTATTATTTCAGGCGGTAGACTTGAGTCGTTGCTCAGCTTCTCCCACAGCTCATTATACGACACTAGGTCAAATGCTTTCGACAAGTCCAAAAAGCACGCGTATACCGGCGTCTTTCTATCAGTGTAGTAACGCACGGTGTGCTTAAGACATAGCACAGCCTCCTCGGTTGACAGCCCAGGCCGAAAGCCGAACTGGGCGTCATGAAGACGTATGTGTTTATTTAAATATGTATTAAGCACCCCGTCCATCACCTTCGCCAGTATAGTGGCGAGAGAGATCGGCCTGTAATTGGACTTGTCGGAAGCATCGCCCGTCTTATTTTTAATGATAGGTACAACTATCGTCCTCATGAGATCATCCGGAAGGTAATTGTGACGTATACATAGAGTGAAGAGCATTGCAAGAACCCTGGGGAGATGGACACCCGCGTTCTGCAGATGCTCGATACTCAAATAATATTGGAGGATTTTATTTTGAATTTTTAGGTTGGATTTGGTAAGATTCTGGTGCGGTAATCCAGAATATTGATTTTAAAGTGAGATATTAGTCTATTGAGAAGCCGGGAAATTAAAAAAAAAATCTCATTTATCATATTTTTAAACCACAGCTCCCTTAACAAAGTTAAAGGTGGGTTTTATTGGCCATCAGTATATTTTTTTTTAATTCTAGAAATCGGGTCAATATTAATCAAAAATATATGTATGTCAATACCACGGAAGAGCGTTACAAGATAATCGTATAGCAATTAAAGGAGGTAGACTAAGAAAAAAATAAAGAAAATTAAATGCCAATTTTATGACTTTTCTGTTTGGAAGAGATTGCAGATTACCAGGGGTGCTATTCAGGGACGTAAATTCTATACAATTAAGTATCTACCCTGTCACCTAGACCAACTCTTTACTTTTAATTCTTATTCTTTGTTATTAAATATTCCCTAATTAAATCTCTGCAATTACGTTGATTTAAAAATGAGCTTTATTTCGTCGAACAAAACTTTAATTATTTTAAGGGTGCAAAATTAAATTTATTTAATTATATTATATATGCACGTAAATCAAGAAAGAGTATTTAATAATTAAAAATTACTACTAGGTACCGTCGTTGTTTGTCGACTCTGATATATCTCGGAGAAGTCTTACTTTCCAAAGTGCTACTCCTGGATATAACTGAAGCCCCAGACCTGCAGAACAACTGTAATAACGTGTAATTGTAATTACAGGGACGCAGCAGTCCTGGCGCACGTAAAGCGGCGCGCCGGCATGTGCGCGCGCCGCCTCGGCCGACTGCGGGACGCGGCGCGAGTGTTTAGAGAGTTGGCGCGCGAGGCGGGGCCCGCGCCGCTGCACGCGCACGAGAACCTGTTGGAAGTGTTGCTGGAGCAGCGGCTGTATCTAGATGCACAGGTACCTACATGGCATGTGCGCGCGCCGCCTCGGCCGACTGCGGGACGCGGCGCGAGTGTTTAGAGAGTTGGCGCGCGAGGCGGGGCCCGCGCCGCTGCACGCGCACGAGAACCTGTTGGAAGTGTTGCTGGAGCAGCGGCTGTATCTAGATGCACAGGTACCTACATGGCATGTGCGCGCGCCGCCTCGGCCGACTGCGGGACGCGGCGCGAGTGTTTAGAGAGTTGGCGCGCGAGGCGGGGCCCGCGCCGCTGCACGCGCACGAGAACCTGTTGGAAGTGTTGCTGGAGCAGCGGCTGTATCTAGATGCACAGGTACCTACATGGCATGTGCGCGCGCCGCCTCGGCCGACTGCGGGACGCGGCGCGAGTGTTTAGAGAGTTGGCGCGCGAGGCGGGGCCCGCGCCGCTGCACGCGCACGAGAACCTGTTGGAAGTGTTGCTGGAGCAGCGGCTGTATCTAGATGCACAGGTACCTACATGGCATGTGCGCGCGCCGCCTCGGCCGACTGCGGGACGCGGCGCGAGTGTTTAGAGAGTTGGCGCGCGAGGCGGGGCCCGCGCCGCTGCACGCGCACGAGAACCTGTTGGAAGTGTTGCTGGAGCAGCGGCTGTATCTAGATGCACAGGTACCTACATGGCATGTGCGCGCGCCGCCTCGGCCGACTGCGGGACGCGGCGCGAGTGTTTAGAGAGTTGGCGCGCGAGGCGGGGCCCGCGCCGCTGCACGCGCACGAGAACCTGTTGGAAGTGTTGCTGGAGCAGCGGCTGTATCTAGATGCACAGGTACCTACATGGCATGTGCGCGCGCCGCCTCGGCCGACTGCGGGACGCGGCGCGAGTGTTTAGAGAGTTGGCGCGCGAGGCGGGGCCCGCGCCGCTGCACGCGCACGAGAACCTGTTGGAAGTGTTGCTGGAGCAGCGGCTGTATCTAGATGCACAGGTACCTACATGGCATGTGCGCGCGCCGCCTCGGCCGACTGCGGGACGCGGCGCGAGTGTTTAGAGAGTTGGCGCGCGAGGCGGGGCCCGCGCCGCTGCACGCGCACGAGAACCTGTTGGAAGTGTTGCTGGAGCAGCGGCTGTATCTAGATGCACAGGTACCTACATGGCATGTGCGCGCGCCGCCTCGGCCGACTGCGGGACGCGGCGCGAGTGTTTAGAGAGTTGGCGCGCGAGGCGGGGCCCGCGCCGCTGCACGCGCACGAGAACCTGTTGGAAGTGTTGCTGGAGCAGCGGCTGTATCTAGATGCACAGGTACCTACATGGCATGTGCGCGCGCCGCCTCGGCCGACTGCGGGACGCGGCGCGAGTGTTTAGAGAGTTGGCGCGCGAGGCGGGGCCCGCGCCGCTGCACGCGCACGAGAACCTGTTGGAAGTGTTGCTGGAGCAGCGGCTGTATCTAGATGCACAGGTACCTACATGGCATGTGCGCGCGCCGCCTCGGCCGACTGCGGGACGCGGCGCGAGTGTTTAGAGAGTTGGCGCGCGAGGCGGGGCCCGCGCCGCTGCACGCGCACGAGAACCTGTTGGAAGTGTTGCTGGAGCAGCGGCTGTATCTAGATGCACAGGTACCTACATGGCATGTGCGCGCGCCGCCTCGGCCGACTGCGGGACGCGGCGCGAGTGTTTAGAGAGTTGGCGCGCGAGGCGGGGCCCGCGCCGCTGCACGCGCACGAGAACCTGTTGGAAGTGTTGCTGGAGCAGCGGCTGTATCTAGATGCACAGGTATTTCCCTGACGAACTGTACCTCGCTCGCAGCTTCATGGTTATAGCCGGTGGAACTCGCTGTGCCCCCTGCGCCCGCGCCCGCTCCTGCGATGGCCTAGCCCGGCCGCCGGGAGACACAATTTGCAATTTGCAATCGTCGCAGGCGCACGTACACTCTTGTCACAGTGTCATCACACGTCGCGCCCACGCTTTCGTTATATAGCTCAGTAGTGGAACCGGATTTTGGCCCTAGAAGTTTTGATAATTCTAAAGTCGGAAAAGTTATGCTTATACGGCATATGACTTATTTTCAAGCATATTTGTATTATATGAAGAAAAGTTAGAACGAGGGTTAGATATAAATTAGGTATTTATTTATTTTTATAGATGATTTGTGAATATTGAATTAAAGTGCAAAGTTTAATCTTCATCGTGTATAATATGTATGACGCTTTACACTGTTAAGTTTTTAGAAAAAAAAAACACCCGCGACTACGTCAAACCAGAATAAGCTTATTATTTAGTCGATATTGAATTAGAGTTTTAAAAATCCATAACAATATCTCTAAATTCTTAAGTTAATAGACAAAGCCAAAAGTTTAGAGGAATAAGATAAAAGCTTTAAAATTAATACGCATTTTTTGTCCTGTAAGATCTAATATTGAATTAGAGTCTAAAAAATAAGTCTAATACTATAAAAGAATATATGCAGCCATATTATGGAAAGTAAGAAATTTCTGTGTATAGCTTGCATCATAAACGCATATTATTAAAAAAAGGCGCGAAAACCAAGCCGCGCTACAAGTTGTAGCTACGGCGGAGCAGATCTTAGTCGACCTTGCCTCGCCCCGCCCGCGCGCCCGCGTTCTGCCGCATTTTGAAAAAAAAACTATTTTTCGTATTTATATGTTTAAAATAGTGAAGGCGCAAAAACTTTTTATGTATAGTTTATGAAATTTTTTTGGGGGCAAAACCCAGATTCGAGCATAGTAAAACATATGTAGAAAAAATTTAAAGTGGCCAGATTCAAATGGAAAAAATATATGTTATAAAAATCGTCTATTTAAACAGCTCTTTCAAAAAACTAACCAAAATAGTTTTTGAAAACCTTCAGGAAAATACGTATTACGGCACTGTTTTTTAATTTACGAATATTTATTAAAATTTAATATTAGTGATGGTCCACGGGTAAAGGTACCATAAGGCGCTTTTATATTTCGGAAATATTCAATGTTTGGAAAAGAAAATTATAAGATGTAACATTAGTTTACCTATTTTTATCTTTATTATGTACAATAAAAAATTACAAATACTGTTATTTTATGAAAAAATCTGCATGCAATAATGTGAAGTTACAGAAGTTAATTTAAAATTGTTATTAGTAGCGTCCGGACAAAAGTGGTGGCAAATTTCGCACAGGGAGTAAAATGGAGTCGTTGCTTTTTATTAACTTTTTACAGTTGAATGAATACATTATTTATTTAATTTATATTTTAGAGTATTAAACTATAATGTAATTTGGATATCAAAAATAAAAATATATCCAAATTATATTGAGTATTTTAAATATATTTTATTGCAATTTATGGCTTGCAGTAGTTGCAGTACACAAAACAGTTGATAATGTGGCCAAAGGCCCTGATAATTGTACTTGCAGTAGTAATTTTTGAGATTTTCACTTTTCTGCAAAAATGACATCACAAGCCTAAAAAAAATTCAGGTCTTTTTTTATATTTCAAACATGTTTCTTATCTAACCAAATACGCAGTACTTTCACAAAAATATTACTTTTGCAAACAAAATCTACAGCATTCAGCATTTGCTAGAAGGTTGTGAAGTACTTGCTACGTTTACTGCAGAATCATTAGGCATATAACTTTTTTGCAACGAATACTAACTAAAGCCAAACGCAGTATTCAAAATTACTGCGTTTGAGTTTAGCGAGAAAGCCAAAGACCTACTCTTGCCACGCTAAAAGTACTTAAACGCAGTACTTATTCCACAGTGCTGCGCTTAAGAGTATCGAGAGGTATTCGAGAGTAACATAAAGCTACGCATGCACCGAAGCCACACGGTACAGTGCCGCATTTCGTGCTAGCAAATCAGAGTGAAATATTCGCACTTGATTTGGTTACACCTTGTATAATTCAAAAGAGTGATTGATGGCTTGATGAGTGAAGGTGTTTTATATTAATAGACTCTAATAAAAAAATGTTCCTGAAACACATTTTATAGACTATTAAAAATAATAATTTGATACGGTGATAAGAAAAATATTATTTTTTTCTAGTACCTACCTAAAATCAATTTTATTTCGTCTCCTCGTCACTTCAATATTTGTCTGAAGTTAAATCTTACCAACACTTATTTATTACTAGGTATGAAAATAGAGCATGATTGCGAACTAGAAACGCAGTATTGAACACGTGCTAGGTGATTTTGCAGTAATAAACACAAATACTGCATTAAGCCTTAGTGATACTGTAATGCCTGCAAACCCAGATCATCATATCAGCTGAAAGATGTCCACTGCTGGACATTGGCGTACAAATTCGTGCCAACACAACGGCATCTGTAGTCTGTAGTAGACGAAAGATTGAAATGTTTGTGGAAAGATAACTTAAACAAAAATCGCCGTTATCGCCGCAACAAGGCGCCGAACTTTAGCGTTATATACAGGTTGTATTATTCAAACGGGGCAGTGAGGGAAAATCCAAAACTATAAGAGATACGAAAATTTGCTCTTAGGAGTCACGAGACTTATCCAGTTTATGGTAAACTATGAAAATAAACAGTCATAAATTATTTATCGGAAACATTGCCCGAGATTCCGGAATTTCGAAAGTCCGGAATTGTAAGGGACAATTGTTGCTAAGGAACCCTGTATCTACAATCACAGGAAAATGCCTAATTTCATAGTTTGATGTACGAAAATGGATTTCCCCATACTAAGCTCCTTAGTAAGTATGGGGAGAATAATTGTGGCGTCTGAAACTAGACAAAATTGGTAAATTCGTGTTTTTTTTTAATTTATTTTCATTATTTACGTCAATCTTTTCAAAGCTGTAGAAAAAATATAATTCCAATACTTACTCATTGTAGGTAGGTACACTGTTTGAGCGGGAGATCCATTTCCGTACATTAAACTATGACATTCAGCATCTTCCCGGGATTGTAGATACAGCGTTCCTTAGCACCAATTCTTCCTTACAATACACTATTAATTTACGCAAAATAACGCACTCTGATTTTTAGACAGATTTGACCGGGTTCGATTCCCGGCTGTGTATGAGGCTTTTTTGAAGATCTTTGTATGCAGTTTTGATTTTTTCTAAAATCGGTCTCGTAACTCCTTAGAGCAAATTTCCGTATATCTTATAGTTTCGGATATTCCCTCACTGCCCCGTTTTAATAATATACCCTGTATTATAATGCATGTCTACCCACTATGATTTTTGTACAATTGTTAACACTGTATGCTTAGATTTAGTATTAACTTATAATTTTTCTCATGTAAGTGAAATATGTTGATTCTTTATGAAAAATAAAGTTCTTTAAACATAAAATGTAAATACATGTACATTTTCATTAGAAAAACTTAATATTTAGTCGCAAGAGAATAAAAAAAAATTAAGAGTAATAAATCATTCAATCGGTATTTGTTTAGTCATAAAGATATCTAGGCGACTCTACTACCTTCTGTGTGAAATCTGCCACCACTTGTCCGTACCCTAGTTATTATGTATATACCTACAATTACAAATATGAATGATTTGCAAATGTTGCAATTATAATTTTGTTGTAAAAAGTTGTATTTTTGTTATTTGTTACCATTGTGTAAGCCACCAATACTTACTTTAACATAAAACTATAAGTAATAACCTACTTTATAATGGACTTAATGCCGACGAAACCGCGGGCAATTCCTAGTTTAGTAATAAATAAGGGTAAGTTTCGTCTTTGTATTTCCATTAGCGTACTTAAAACAAAATAACAATTTGCGGTTTTTTTTATGGATGAGTTAAGGGCACCCCGCTGCCCCGCCACCGCTGATCGCTGCCTGGTGCCACAGCGCCACAGCGCACAGCACGGCGCGCGCATACAATACAGCGCGTTTGAAACGTAGTAATACACTCGCGAGCAAAAAAATCGACTCAATATTTTTTTGGATTTTAATGTGCAATATCTCTAAAACTAATATAGGTATTCGTAGCATAGTAGCATTTTCTGAAAGCTGGAAATGTAAGCTTTCAGAAAATATCAAATTCAAGTCATATTTTTTTCTGGTTCTGAAAAAAAATGTGATTTTTCACAAAGTGGGGGAAAACTGGTTAATTTCATAACCACAACATTGAAAGAAAACAAATTTTATGGAGGAAAAACCGTTTATTTTTCATTTTCACCACGTATTGCCACCATAGGCGTTTCTTACACACTCGATACGGTTCCTCATGGACCTTATCAGCTTTCTGATGGTGTCCTGCGGGCAAACGTTCCATTCCTCGACCAAAGCAGCTTGAAGGGCCAAAATCGTCTCCATGGCTGGATCCCGCGCTCGAACCTTCCTCTTCAGGTAATCCCACATGCGCTCGATGGGATTCAAGTCCGGACTCAGCGGTGGCCAGGTAAGGGTGGGGACGCCGACCGCCGTCAGGTACGCTTTGGTCACTCCAGCGGTGTGACAAGGGGCGTTATCTTGCATCAAATGAAACCCCTCGTCAAAAAAACCTGCGTATGGGACAACATGGTCCTGCAGGATGTCAGTGATGTACCTATCCGCGGTCAATCCACCTCCTCGGCCGCCACCAGGGATGAAAACCAGCTCAGTCCTCGCCTCCATTGAAATGCCCGCCCACATCATGACGGAGCCTCTGCCGTAGGCGACTGTTTCTGAGAAGCAGCATTGTGCAAACCGCTCTTCAGGTCTTCGGTACACCCGTCCTCTTCTGTCGCTGCCATGGAGACAAACTCTGCACTCATCAGTGAAGAGTACCCGGCTCCATTGCTCGTAGCTCAAATTTTCGTAGCGTGCTACGAAATCCTTGCGTAGGTCCCGATGTCTCTGCGTCAATTTGGGCCCCGTAGCTGGCCTTCTTGGGGTGAGGTTTGCTTGCTTAAGTCTTCGGCGAACTGTCCAAGAGCTCACGGGCTCCTCACGGGTCCGCATCAGCTGCTGCTGGACGTCAACGCCGGTCAGGTGGCGATTCCGAAGACTGGTCGTCACGATGAAATGGTCCTCTCTCTCGGATGTGCATCTTCGACGGCCGGATCCCGGTCTCCGAGTAAGGGTTCCGGTCTCAGCAAATCGACGATAAACCCTGGAGACAGCAGACTGACTTAAATTCAGCTGTTCGGCAACTGAACGCTGAGAAAGTCCTTGATTCAGCAAGGCGACGACTTGGGCGGCTTCATTTTCGGTGGTGTTAATTTTTTCCAGGTGGTTTCAGTGGTCCAATTGCGAGAGATGTGCACAGGTCAACTTATGATAAGCGACTGATAAGAAAAAAAGGTTTACACCTGTTTTTATGCATCCTGAAGGCGCTCAACTCGTGGGTAGTTCAAGGCGGTTAAATTTCAATTCCCGTTCAAACGAGCATATCCTGAAAGTTATGCATCTGATTTTCATGATTGTTGCGGTTTTTAAAGCTGAATAAATTTATAACAACGTGGTATACTCATTTTTCCTGTAACATTTCCCAGTTGCGAAAAATTTGCCCTAAACCAAAAAATGTGGCGTGAGTCGATTTTTTTGCTCGCGAGTGTATAGGCACGGAACGCTTACCTATACATATCAGTATTTAGTGTCGCTGTGATTCTATATTTCTAAACTTTTGTTTGGTAACTGAGATCATTGTCAAGACCGTTTATTATTAACTCTACAAACTCTAATTCAATATTGGCTATACTGCTTAACCAGAAATAAATATCTATCTACACAAGCCAATTGTCTACACATCTAACTTTTTTCCAGTATATTAAGTGGATCGATTACATCATAAGTTTACAATATCAGCTACTCTAATTCTTTATTTGCAAAATTATTTGCATTTTTTTGTTCACCAAAATGCAGATGTTCCAGACTTCTAAAAACAGATTATTTTAAAGAAACTAGAGTGTTATTGGATATGTTACAGTTTTTTGTAACTCTAATTCTATATTTACATAGTTCTTGGCTAAAATTAAAATATTTCAATATAACCGAAAGCCGAACCTAAAAACTTCTAACTTTTTGTATAAGTATTATTTAACATGCCTTCAATGACATATCAAAAAAGAAAAAAATTTAATGTTATAAAAACCCATTTTTGTTCAGCCGCTGGTCTAATATTTTAATGTAATATCGTTCTGGGCACTAGATAGCCCCGAGTTACCTATCACTAACTTCAGTGAGTTTTAAACCCCCTAAGATATTGGGGTGCTACCTTGCGGCTCGAGCACTGCAAAACTTAGGTACACCAGGGTTCCTGGTGCTGCCGGCTGACGTCCCTCAGCCCGTCCCATCCACGGCAGTCCCGAGATCCAGGGAAGTACTGGCGTGGTGGCAGCAACACCCTTTTTGAGCCAGGGAGCAATATCAGACGGCATTCAGATCTACCCCCTTTCGATTTTTTTTCGTGTGCTCGCGTCGTTAGCGGGAATAAATGCGTTTTATTATTTAATCTTGTGGTTTAATTTAATCTCGCCCGTTAAACGGTACGTTTTACGTACCACTGGCGCTGACATACCGACAAGCGAAACTCTTAAGCGCCATGCTCAGACAAAGAAAAAAAGATATTCATTCTTTGTCTTAGGCACGGGGGTGGCTGATAGGGAAGGAGTGCGCGGCACGGGGGCGGCTGTCAGGGAAGGAATGCGAGACACGGGGGTGGGTGTCTGGGAAGGAGTGCGAGGCACGGGGGCGGCTGTCAGGGAAGGAATGCGAGACACGGGGGTGGGTGTCTGGGAAGGAGTGCGAGGCACGGGGGTGGCTGTCAGGGAAGGAATGCGAGACACGGGGGTGGGTGTCTGGGAAGGAGTGCGAGGCACGGGGGTGGCTGTCAGGGAAGGAATGCGAGACACGGGGGTGGGTGTCTGGGAAGGAGTGCGAGGCACGGGGGTGGCTGTCAGGGAAGGAATGCGAGACACGGGGGTGGGTGTCTGGGAAGGAGTGCGAGGCACGGGGGTGGCTGTCAGGGAAGGAATGCGAGACACGGGGGTGGGTGTCTGGGAAGGAGTGCGAGACACGGGGGCGGCTGTCAGGGAAGGAATGCGAGACACGGGGGTGGGTGTCTGGGAAGGAGTGCGAGGCACGGGGGCGGCTGTCAGGGAAGGAATGCGAGACACGGGGGTGGGTGTCTGGGAAGGAGTGCGAGGCACGGGGGTGGCTGTCAGGGAAGGAATGCGAGACACGGGGGTGGCTGTCAGGGAAGGAATGCGAGACACGGGGGTGGGTGTCTGGGAAGGAGTGCGAGGCACGGGGGTGGCTGTCAGGGAAGGAATGCGAGACACGGGGGTGGGTGTCTGGGAAGGAGTGCGAGGCACGGGGGTGGCTGTCAGGGAAGGAATGCGAGGCACGGGGGTGGGTGTCTGGGAAGGAGTGCGAGGCACGGGGGTGGCTGTCAGGGAAGGAATGCGAGACACGGGGGTGGGTGTCTGGGAAGGAGTGCGAGGCACGGGGGTGGCTGTCAGGGAAGGAATGCGAGACACGGGGGTGGCTGATAGGGAAGGAGTGCGAGGCACGGGGGTGGCTGATAGGGAAGGAGTGCGAGGCACGGGGGTGGCTGTCAGGGAAGGAGTGCGAGGCACGGGGGTGGGTGTCTGGGAAGGAGTGCGAGGCACGGGGGTGGGTGTCTGGGAAAGAGTGCGAGGCACGGGGGTGGCTGATAGGGAAGGAGTGCGAGGCACGGGGGTGGCTGTCAGGGAAGGAATGCGAGGCACGGGGGTGGCTGATAGGGAAGGAGTGCGAGGCACGGGGGTGGGTGTCTGGGAAAGAGTGCGAGGCACGGGGGTGGCTGTCAGGGAAGGAGTGCGAGGCACGGGGGTGGCTGTCAGGGAAGGAATGCGAGACACGGGGGTGGGTGTCAGGGAAGGAGTGCGAGGCACGGGGGTGGCTGATAGGGAAGGACTGCGAGGCACGGGGCTGGCTGTCAGGGAAGGAGTGCGAGGCACGGGGGTGGCTGATAGGGAAGGAGTGCGAGGTACGGGGGTGGCTGTCAGGGAAGGAATGCGAGACACGGGGGTGGGTGTCAGGGAAGGAGTGCGAGGCACGGGGGTGGCTGATAGGGAAGGAGTGCGAGGCACGGGGGTGGCTGTCAGGGAAGGAATGCGAGGCACGGGGGTGGCTGATAGGGAAGGAGTGCGAGGCACGGGGGTGGCTGATAGGGAAGGAGTGCGAGGCACGGGGGTGGCTGATAGGGAAGGAGTGCGAGGCACGGGGGTGGCTGATAGGGAAGGAGTGCGAGGCACGGGGGTGGCTGATAGGGAAGGAATGCGAGGCATGGGGGTGGCTGATAGGAAAGGACTGCGAGGCACGGGGGTGGCTGTCTGGAAAGGAGTGCGAGGCACGGGGGTGGCTGATAGGTAAGGAGTGCGAGGCACGGGGGTGGCTGATAGGGAAGGAGTACGAGGCACGGGGGTGGGTGTCAGGGAAGGAGTGCGAGGCACGGGGGTGGCTGATAGGGAAGGACTGCGAGGCACGGGGGTGGCTGTCAGGGAAGGAGTGCGAGGCACGGGGATGGGTGATAGGGAAGGAGTGCGAGGCACGGGGGTGGCTGATAGGGAAGGAGTGCGAGGCACGAGGTTGGCTGATAGGGAAGGAGTGCGAGGCACGGGGGTGGCTGTCAGGGAAGGAGTGCGAGGCACGGGGGTGGCTGATAGGGAAGGAGTGCGAGGCACGGGGGTGGCTGATAGGGAAGGAATCGGAATTTTTTTTACAACGTCGGTGACAAACAAGTTTACGGCCTGCCTGATGTTAAGCAGATCACTATGCACGCTTGTGACTCCAGAAGAATCACAAGCGCGTTGCCGACCCTTTATTCACTTGCGCCCGCTTCTCTATATTTTAGATAGGTTCTCGTGTTTTTAACTCTCATGCTTATAAAACTTACTTAAAGGTATGCGCATCCCTAAGGATTATCTCTCAACTCACTGCAGTATAGTTGAATCTCTGTGTCCCAGAATCACGACCCGTCATCAATTGAACGGAGTAGCATGAGTATAGCATGTTTAAGTTTAAACTCTTTGCAACTATCTACACCAAAGTAATAACTAAGTATTGTTACAGGCGGTAGTGGCCCGCTACGACGACCCGGCGCTGCCCCCGTCAGCCACGATACTCTACACGGCAGCGTTGCTTCGCGCGCGAGCCGCCGTGCTTGCTCCGAGGCCTAACGCGGAGCTACATGCCATTGAGGTACGATACAATGACATAGTAACCTACCATGACTCATCATCATCATTGTCAGCCCGTAATCGCCCACTGCTGAGCATAGGCCTCTCTTCGAGTACGCCACCCGTCCCTACCCTGGGCTAATCTTATCCAGAAGTGACCCGCGATCTTCCTAATATCGTCCACCCATCGAGCTGGTGGACGGCCGAAGCTCCTTTTACCTAGAAGTGGCCACCAATCTGACACCTTTTTGGTCCACCTACCATCATTCTGCCTGGCGCGGTGTCCTGCCCAGCCCCACTTGAGTTTGGTAATGGTATCTCCAACGTCGCGCACCTTAGTGCGACGTCGGATCTCAACATTCCTCACTCGGTGTTGTAGTTTAATGCAGAGCATGGCGCGCTCCATGGCTCTCTGTGCTACTCGTATTTTGTGATCAGCCTCATTTGTTAGCGTCCATGTCTCGGCACCGTACGTCATGGTGGGCAGGACACATTGGTTAAAGAGGCGAGTCTTCAGCCATTGTGGAACATCGGTAGACTTGAGGATGTCGTCCAGTTTATTAAATGCTGCCCAACCCAGCTGTATTCTCCTAGAGATCTCCTTATGTTGATGCTCTTTGTCAAAGGATAGAATATGTCCAAGATATACATATTGGTCGACCGACTCCAGTTTATTGTTTCCTACCGTTATGGTTGAATTCGAATTACCGGAGACGATCACCATAACTTTAGTCTTGGACATATTCATCCTGAGACCTACTTGTAAAGAAGCATGGTAAAGATCATGGATCATGCTTTGACGTTAATACCAGTGCTGTCCCATGCAAGTGTTTTTATGACGTCTTCTAAAACGGCAGTAAAAAGTTTGGGTGAAATGGTATCACCCTGTCGCACGCCCCTCTGGATAGATATGGGCTCACTCAGTTTATGACTACAGGCAGCTTTTTCGAGCAATTATTGTCCGTCAATACCTCCGTGATCTATCCGTTCCCATAGAACGGATTTTATTCGCTTAAATAATCGCTATACCATAATCTCCCAAAGGATAGCTGTCAGGTTAGGAAATTAGAATGTAAGGTATTTTATAGTAGTAATTTCGATGATGTCTATTGGGAAAAAACTGATTTGTAACGTGAATTCGAATAATTCAGTCCAATATCTCTTAAAAAGCTGACGAACTTTCGTTCGCGTCGTCGTTATCCGGCCATCTCTAGACTTGAATGTGTGATGTATGTATTTATGTAAGTAGGTATGTAAATACTTTACTGTACACAAGACATTGGTAAACAAGTTTCTGTCAAAAATTTCATTTTTGGTACTAACTTTTAATGCCGACTGTACTTTCTGCATACCATCATCAACTACTCATTGAGACGATTCGAACGAGCCCAAACTCGATGGGGTTGTGTCGTTTTACTGCGGAGTTCCTATGGCCAACTTCCAGCTCCAGCATCAGATCAGCTCCATGTCATCATAATATTGCATTGTCATGCGATATACATATGCATGCAAAATTTCAGCTCAATCGGAAACCGGGAAGTGGGTCAAATTTAACTTGCAAGATTTGATTACAGACAGACAGACAACGGGACAGGTGAAACTAAATAAAAGCTTGTAAAATACAGACAAAATAGTTAAGTTGGTACAAAGGCGAACTTATCCCTGTAAGGGATCACTCCCAGTTAACCTGTGAGCAATTGAGACGAGATCATAAACTAAAAGATACACTTGTACGGAGACGTATGCTAAAGCAAATTAATAGGTAAAATATTTGTTTTTCCCCGTATCTATAATCACATGGTTAAATTTTGTGACAATTCGGGACCTGTTGTTGTCCTGGACTTACGATCAGGCTGAAGAAGCCCTGAAGTAAAGAGCTACTCGCATCCTTCCCTCTCCTTCACGCACGCTACACACACTCTCCTACATTCGCTCACTCAAACACATTCACACTTTGAACAGGCTTAATATTTTGTATGTTTTTCTACTCCTGTACCGTTATCTGTCATTTATATAGGCTGTAGCTCAAATACAATGACACCACTAATAAGTCGTCGAAAAACTCTATTCTCTATGGCCCAAAAACGAACTGTTTAGCGTACTTTTTTAGTTCATACATTTTTCATAAAAGCACTGTTTAACTTTTTTTTAAATGGGCCGCTATATTGCAGTGGTGCCAACTTCATAAACAAATATTTCGAAATAAAAGTATTTATTTACGATTTAACATTTGTATATTATAAATTATTTACTGCTATAATAATAAATCATCATCTATTGTGTATTAAATTACATGTTTTATAAATTCTTGGTATTATTTAAAAAATAAACAGTTCGAATTCGGTCCGGGTCCGGATTCAGTTTGGTTCTGATGGCAAGTGCAAACAAATTAAAAACAAAACAAACCATAAGCAAGAGCTGTCACATTTCCGATTTCCCACCAAAATACAGTTCAAAATGAAAAGACGAAAGATGATAAACCATTATTTAGTCCTAAATGATTAGGATTTTATTCGTGTTTGTGAAGACAAAAGTGTACGTTCCTTTTAAGATGGTCGAAGAAATTAATAACTGCACTCCTGAATAAATTGTGTGAGTAGCAAAAGTACGAATAGAAAACTTGCTGTCTGAAAAGTTTAACTATTCTGTAGTCTGCTATTTATTTAAAATTTGTCGTAGAAAAAGTATTGTATGCAACGGTGTATAACTGGTCTAAAAACGCTCGTGGCGTCTTTAATTAAAACCCACGCCACTCGCGTTTTAAGACCCTTCTTATAGAACAGTTGCATAAAATACTATTCTATTGCCCCATAAATTCCTTTTTTAATACCAAGTCTTAACACTTCTTTAAAGATTGCTAAAAGCCGCATATAATTTGTAATCCTCGTGTTCTATTTGACTCCCACGATACAGGTTGTGCCTAGTGTGGAAGTCGCTGTACCTAAGAAAATTGTTATTTTAAGTTATGGCAAATAAATTATTCTTATTCTTATTCTATTCTTATAGGCACTACAAGCTAGTACAAAATAAATGTTACCCGATAAAGCGGCATGTTAATTTTTTTTTGCAGGCGATCCGCCGAGCGGTGGAATTTAACCCTCACGTGCCAGCGTACTTGCTGGAGCTGCGACCTTTAACCCTTCCCCCGGAGCACGTACTACGGCGGGGCGATAGTGAGGCGCTCGCCTACGCCTTCTGCCATCTGCGCCACTGGCGCGCCTGCGAAGGGGCACTCAAACTGCTGGGACAAGTGCACTCTACAGGTATTGTGCCACAGAACAAATTATGTTGTTGTTGATATTGTGTTGTGTGTGTTGTGTTGTGTGTGTGTGTTGTGGCCGGAAACAGGCGGGCTGTCGATCTTTTGTCCCGTTCATTAAGGTGGTTCGATTGCCATACAAAACGTTATTTGACATTCGCAGGCTAACGGCGTGATATTTTAATAGCGCGATGTAGAATTCCGCTCACCGCCATCAAGCGTGACATTGGTTATTAATATTCTGCTTATACGGGAGGTCCGCTTGTGTGGCCTCACTATGCCCGGACTGCGAGCCAACATTAGAGGTTGCTTATTACTCCAGGCAAAATACGGTTTTGAAAAACATTAATTTATAATAGCGTTTTTTTTCTTTATATCATTTTAAAACATTGTTCTAAGATGCTTTATTCAAGAATCCAACAAACTTTCCATCCGGAAGTATTTATATAGATTAAAAAAAAGAATGGATTGTTTTTTTTTAATTATTTATCTTGAATATTATAGTGCAAATGTAAATTAACCAAAATAAAGATAAAACCATTTATTCATATATTTTCTGACTTTTCAGAAGCTAGTTAAGTTATAATTTTTTTGATGTCTGAAATTTTGTTGGATTTTGTCACTAAGTAACTATTTAATTGATAATATATCCATTACATAAAAAAAATCTGCTATTATAAATTATTTCCAAATTTGACATATTTTCCATACAAGCTGTCAGTTCATTGCCTGGACTATATAGAAACGCAGAAAAATCTCAGTAGCGCGATGTAGGATTCCGCTCGGAGGGATCAGTGCCATCTAGCGTGACATTGGTACACTAATATTCTAGTAATACGGGAGTCCCGCCTGCGGCCCCGCTATGCCCGGACTGCATGCGAGCCAACATTACAGATTGCTTATAGAAACGCAAAAAAATCTCAATAGCGCGATGTAGGATTCCGCTCAGAGGGATCAACGTCATCTAGCCTGACATTGGTTCACTAATATTCTAGTAAAACGGGAGGCCCGCTTGCGGCCCCGCTATGCCCGGACTGCGAGCCAACATTACAGGTTGCTTGTAGAAACGCAGAAAAATCTCAATAGCGCGATGTAGGATTTCGCTCAGAGAAATCAGCGCCATCTACCGTGATATTGGTACACTAATCTATACCGGTAATACTCCAGGTCCGCCCGCGGTGCTGTGCTCGCTGTGCCTGGACCGCGAGCTGCTGCCCGCGCACCACGCGGCCTGGCGCGCCGGCTGGGGCTCGGGCCGCGCGCGCGCGCTGCTCCCGCTCCTAGGTCAGTCTTTTTATATCACGTCGGTGGCAAACAAGCGTACGACCTGCCTGATGGGAAGCGGTCACCGCAGACTTTGGGCGCTTGCAATTATAGGGCTGTACATGCGCGGAAGGAAGTGACAATCGGAGTGTTCGAGGGAGGAAACCCGCGGGAGTCTATCCGTGTCTACTGCTCTTCTAAATTGACTATTAACACTATATTTGTTTTCCAGGTGCCCTATGCGTGTGCGCAGCATTGCTAGCGCTGTGCGCGGCGCGCTGGCCGCACGCGGCGCGAGCCCTCGCGCCCAAACAACTGCTCAGGCTGCTGCACGCCGTCTGACCCAAAGGGGACTTCTAAACGACTGACATTCAAATAGAAATGACGTGCATAAAGCGATAATCTTCCTCGGGCTTTCACTTTAAACACGGAACACGTCACTAGGCGCGCTATGTCTCTGAACTCTGACCCAACGCACGCTACTGCTACGTTACACTTACTATAGTAGTCGTGGTCATGCCCAATCAAATGCTGAAGCTGCTGCAAGCTGTCTGACCCAACGGGCACTTCTAAACGCACTTGCTAGCTGGCCGTATGGAGGCCTCGTCACTAGGCGCGCTATGTGTCTGACCCAACGGGCACTTCTAAACGCACTTGCTAGCTGGCCGTATGGAGGCCTCGTCACTAGGCGCGCTATGTGTCTGACCCAACGGGCACTTCTAAACGCACTTGCTAGCTGGCCGTATGGAGGCCTCGTCACTAGGCGCGCTATGTGTCTGACCCAACGGGCACTTCTAAACGCACTTGCTAGCTGGCCGTATGGAGGCCTCGTCACTAGGCGCGCTATGTGTCTGACCCAACGGGCACTTCTAAACGCACTTGCTAGCTGGCCGTATGGAGGCCTCGTCACTAGGCGCGCTATGTGTCTGACCCAACGGGCACTTCTAAACGCACTTGCTAGCTGGCCGTATGGAGGCCTCGTCACTAGGCGCGCTATGTGTCTGACCCAACGGGCACTTCTAAACGCACTTGCTAGCTGGCCGTATGGAGGCCTCGTCACTAGGCGCGCTATGTGTCTGACCCAACGGGCACTTCTAAACGCACTTGCTAGCTGGCCGTATGGAGGCCTCGTCACTAGGCGCGCTATGTGTCTGACCCAACGGGCACTTCTAAACGCACTTGCTAGCTGGCCGTATGGAGGCCTCGTCACTAGGCGCGCTATGTGTCTGACCCAACGGGCACTTCTAAACGCACTTGCTAGCTGGCCGTATGGAGGCCTCGTCACTAGGCGCGCTATGTGTCTGACCCAACGGGCACTTCTAAATGCACTTGCTAGCTGGCCGTATGGAGGCCTCGTCACTAGGCGCGCTATGTGTCTGACCCAACGGGCATTTCTAAACGTTACACTTACCAGAGTAGTCGTAGTCATGCCCAATCAAGTGCCGAGGCTGTTGCACGCCCACATATGGCGCACCACTGTCCCTGTTTGTGACACGCATCATTGGCGCCAACCGCTCATCGTGGCGCGTACAGTTCGCTCGTCAAAGGTTATCGGTGAGACTCTAAAACGCATCAAAAGCTTCATACGTATTGGCCTGCCAGCGTCGATGGTCAGCGTAACATTCAAATCAGCCTAAATTCACGTCCTTATGACGTTCATAAAGCTATATTTTACTCAATAATATGCATTTGCTTTTATTACGACGACCGCTTTAGCCTAGTTGGTAGTGACCCTGCCTAAAGTCGTATACCAAGACATTGTTTGTTTACATAGTTTGCAAGTTCTATTGACGGTAAGGGCATTTATTTGTGTGATGAGCGCACGAATATTTGACCCTGAGTCATGGATGTTTTCTATGTATTTAAGTATTTATTTCTCTATATAAGTATGTATATCATCGTCTAGTACCCATAGTACAAGTTTTGCTTAGTTTGGGACTAGGTTGATTAGTGTAAGATTGTCCGCAAAATATTATTTATTTATTTATTGCTTACTGCTGTGGCTCAACATCCCATAGTGGATTGGTCTCCGACACTAAAGGCTTCCCTCAGCAATGCCGTTTCTGTCCAGTCGAATGTTCGCAGTTTGTTCAGGTCTTTTCAGACTTCGTCACCCCACCGGTATTTAGGACGCCCAGTTGATAGAAATAAAATAAAACAAAAAAGGAATGCATTTATTTTGTACTGTATAATCCTACTTTTATGTATTTGTGATCTCGCCAAATTTTATTATTTGATCATCTTATCGATGGCATATACTTATGCCAATGATTTATATAAAAATATATAGTCATAGACAATCATTTTATCAAGATGACCCTATACCGTGCTCTACTTAGATTTATCTCTCTCTATATGTCTACTTGCTTTATTGAGACACCATTTTGTAGTAAAATTAATCGTGTAGTATTTTTTAATGACACGTGGACTGCAGCTGGACTGGTGTCAGGATAAATTATCTCAATTTCTGTATTTCTTCATAAACTATCTCAATTTCTGTATCTCTTCATAAAATGTTACAATTTATCATCAGTTTAATTAGGAGTACTGAGTTTCTCACTCGCTACACCTGGCCCCGTAACAAGATAAGCGCGTCGTCTCGTTCTATCGAACGGTGTCAGCCAGGGACGGATGCTCTATCTTGTCACTTATCGCGTGATAAGGCTTGATGATGATCCATGCTACGGGCGCTGCTGAAATTTGTCCTAAGAGCGGTATTAGATTAGCGTTTTGTTGACGCGTAGGTATAAGCTCGTTAACCCTTTACCAGGCGAAGGGATATATTCCTCCCACATCTTATATCAGTTACCTTAGTCAGGTTTTAACTCCAAACCTCCTACAAAATATTTTGCCAATCCTTGAAAATAGTATTTTATGATCTTCATTCACAACACGCTTCTTAATCGCGTAATATATCTTTGGCAGCCGTTTTAATTCACTTGAACTCTAATTTCAGTAAACTACGGAGAAATTCAAACACTTTCCTTAATTTCTATGAAACAGAAGTACATTGGTCGAACAATTTTTTGATATTTTGTAGATTTTGAGTTTTGAAAGGTAATGTAATCGTAAACATTGCTAAATATTCATGCATTATTGTGTATGACCAGATTCAGGATGTGGTTTGACATTATCCCATGGCCTTATTAGAGTTTAACTGTGCGGGAGCTATTCTTATGGTAAATTGTTCGAATCCCGGTCAGGGCATTTATTTGTGTGTTTATCACGAATATTTGTTCCTGAGTTATGGATGTTATATATGTATATAAGTAAGTATCTATATGTATGTATCTATTATATATATCATCGCCTAGTACCCACAACACAAGCCTTATTGAGCTTACCGTGGGCCTAGGTTGATTTGTGTAAGATTGTCCCGTAATATTTATTTATTTATTATTTATTTATTTATTGTCTTGTCATGTCATAAAAACTCACGTAAGTAATAAAATAATTGTTGTGTTCAATCTAGAGCGAATTCATGTTTCGTAGTATGTAGATTTGGAGTTAAACCTTGACTATGATAACCGATATAAGATGTGGGAGGAATATATCCCTTCGCCTGATCAAGAATATAATAAGACAAAATCGAGTATGTCACTTAATTACTTAGACAGGCGATGGGATAACCGTAACCCACATTTTTATTTCTGGTTTAAAGGAACATCTCCGACTTTCGTAAATACATTTTTTACAAGGCGTTCAATACGGTTGTGACAGTATATAAAGTACGTATGAAGGCACGCTAGTTCTTAGGGGCCTGGTAAAGGGTTAAGGCATACATTCTGCCACACGCGTAATTTGTACGAGCTTATACGACTGTATGCAAAGCCGTTAGGGACTGACACACTTTCGTAAGCCGAAACGAGCTTATGGTCTTCTCTCCCTCTCACTGAACATAAGCGCGAGCGAGATGGATGACACACTTTCGTAAGCCGAAACGAGCTTATGGTTTTCTCTCCCTCTCACTGAACATAAGCGCGAGCGAGATGGATGACACACTTTCGTAAGCCGAAACGAACTTATGGTCTTCTCTCCCTCTCACTGAACATAAGCGCGAGCGAGATGGATGTGCGTTTTTAATTTTTATTTTTTGTGCGTTTAAGTAAGTAAAAAATCACTAAGTTCCCTCAAACATGATACTGCCGATTTTTAGAGCCAATTTTAATATGTTTAGCTTTTGGGCATAATTTGTTACGAATGTTGTAAGTGTATTTTAGACCTATGTTCGTGATTTTTTTCTATCGAGCGAACATCGCTTAATCATGTTTAGAATGACTGATCTCCCTGCAGAAAAGCTTCAAGATTACTATTCGTATTTTTTTAAACAGACGCATTATATTGTTTCAAAAACTCTGTTCGCTTAACTTCGCTGAACCTACGGCGCCTTATACGCGCCAAAAATGCTAATCTGAAACCGCTCTTCATCATTATCATCATCGTCATATCATATTCATATTCATTTATTTGGTATTAATCATACACTGTCAATTGGATACATTATAAGTAAATTAAAATTAAAACCGCAAATACTGGGTTACAAATGTCCCTAGAATAATATGAAAAAATATGTTACATAATGTCATTCAATAAGAATAGCTTGAATATAAAATGATGAAATAGTAGATTGAATATGTCCACAATTAAAATAATATGATACAATCAAAATGTAAGTATTATAAATGTCATTTCTAATTAAATGTCAGCTCGATATATTTATTCATCCAGGAATTCCTTCACAGAGTAGTAAGCCTTGGCTGCGCAATATATTTTAAGTTTATGTGTAAAGTTACTTTCAGTGTCTAAAGTTCTGATTGGCTCTGGTATTTCATTGTAAATTTTTGCACCCATTACACCAAGAGACTTGCCAGTTTTCTGGAGCCTGTGCGCAGGGACGGCCAGTCCCGGTTTCCGTCTTGCTGAATAACAGTTACCTATAGGGAACTCCTCGGGGTTTCTCGAGGTTATCAGCCGAAAGACGTCCATTGCTGGACATAGGCCTCCCCCAAAGAGTTCCAAAGTGACCGGTCCTGCGCCACCTGCATCCAGCGGACTCCCGCGACCTTTACCAGATCATCAGTCCACCTTGTGGGGGGCCTACCCACGCCACTCTTACGTTCAATGATTGGGTGGCGTTTTGTATCCACGGTGTCCTTTTTTTTCTGAAAAATTTAAATCGAGTAGTGTAGTGTCGCGAGCGGCAATTAAGTATGTGTATGTAATAATATTGATAAATGTGTATGTTATAATTAGACGGTCTATGTTATTTATAATTCGTAGTCTTAAGAATGGAACTCAAATGTTTGTAATTGATGTGAAATCGTTAGCATATATTAATCGAAGATCTGACAAGTATGTTAGTGAAGTATTATTTGACGTCGTCCACATCATGTAATGACAACTCTAGTAATAAATTAATATTATCAGTAAGTATACAATTTGTTTTTATATATCCTGATGTCCCAATAATGGCGCTGTGATTTAACCTTTTCAACGCCTTTCGTCGTAACTCAAAATGTCAAATATTCCCTTGATGCCTATTCAAGGCATATGACTCACATACGAGTCATGCCTCTACGACCGATTTCCGCTGCAAACATGACGCAGCACAAGTAGCGTTGCTTGGACTCGAATTAAATAAATCGATTTAAATGGATTTTATCCAAGACTGCGAAGCATTTTTAAATTCGATGTAAACAGCTAGACAGATTCTACGCTTGACTACGAGCGCTGGAAAGGGATGTATAATATATTTACGCGATAAAATGTGTTTAAATAGTTTTATCTACACCCATATCATAAATCCTACTGTGTTCGGAAACCATATATAATGACCATTTATTTGTGCCAGTGTTATTATAATGTATGAAAAATCATAATAAAATCGATAATCGATGTTATTATGGAAATCTAGTTGGTCATGATTTGAAATCTAGTCGGCCATGGCGG
Source organism: Epinotia brunnichana (assembly GCA_963854355.1). NCBI lineage: Eukaryota > Metazoa > Arthropoda > Insecta > Lepidoptera > Tortricidae > Epinotia > Epinotia brunnichana. The sequence goes on along the minus strand of OY977945.1, from coordinate 4,892,488 downwards.
TGCAATGGCGGTTATTCTAATGGTTCTCGAACACATCATTGAGGATTTATAAGATGTGGGTAGATGCAGTAGTGTATGTAACTGTACATAATTAGGCATTAAATACTCGTGTTTAATGCCCTTCATTATGTACATTCACATAAACTACTATTATTAAACGAGTACTAATCTCGGAAACCGAAGGCAATATTGCTGTCAACATGATTGAAACATGAAAGACACTAGAAGCCTTACGTGAAAGCATGGAGGTAACTAAAAAAAAAACTATATTTAAACTGTAAAGTTTATTAAAAAAAAAAATAACATGTTACATTATTCTTTGAGAGCGTGCGCCACCGCAGGCCGCGCCAGTGTGATTCAAGCATAAGGCCCCGCACGTTCATGGTCTTCTCTCCCTCTCACTGAGCATAAGCGTGAGTGAGATGAAAGTGCGTGGTCGAAAGCGCGGATATCATGTTTTTTCGGAATATTTCAGAAAACGAGACGAAATTTAAGAAAGTAAGATAATGAAGTTATTGTTCATGACTTTATGAAGAAGATTATAAAATTTCATCTCTTTCTGATAAAAAATGGAGCAGTAAACTGGTTACAAGTGAAAAAATAGGGTTGACTTTAGATTTTATTTTTCTCTACTTTCTTATGTTAAAATGGATTTCTACGAAAACTATGACTCTTCTCATATCTTGCAGATTATGATTTCTATTTTCCGACACGAAAATGTTTACGTTATAAGGTATAAACTGGTTACGTACAGTCTCGAACTTTAATTTGGGACCCGCTTGACCCACTCCAGGCCAATGACTCGAATATGAGCCATGCCTCTACGAGCGATTTCCGCTACAGAGTAGAAAAATGCTGCTACGCGCCAAGGCGTAGCACACACGTTGCTTGGCCTCGAATTTGTTATTTGTTAACGGTGACAGTCCTGTCAATTAGGGAACTTGCATCTTTTTATTTTATAACGAAAATCAAAAGTACAATCCAGATGAATATCAACTGTAGCATTAAAACTTTCTTACGGTATCTTTTTCTGATGTTATATGCATTTGAAAACTGCACGCGCCGGCACCCACCGAAAACGCTCTATATTAAACGGGCTTATGCTATGACGTCACAGCATATATTCTCGGCGCGTTTACTATGGAGTCAGTCATTAATTTGCGGTTATCTCCACAAAATTTGCGTTTAAGTCTATACTTGTCATACAAAATATCATTTCTAATTCAATATTCTGTCTAACTATTATATAATAAAATAAAATATCGAAGCTAACCAATATTCAAAATTTGTCTCACAAAGATATTCAGAATATCCTTCGAAAATGGCTGATCTCACTTTCTTATAAGGCGATTGAAGACATGCTAAAACCCTTACAATAAATAACACACCATTACTCATGGGCACACACAAACATTCACTCACACACAGACCAACACTCGCACACATACAGAGCATCCCTCTACAGTTTTAAATAAAGTAAAGTATTTCACTAGTTTCCCTAATATTAGCTTATTGTATTTTTCTAAATATAGGTACCTATGTTTTAAGATTAACTTCATACCTCTCAGTACCAGATCTGTATTTTTGCGCATCACGTTTGGGTTAAATTCTTCTGGAAATACCTTACAGTTCTCACGACACAGGCTCGACCTAGTGTGAGGACTATATCAACTATGTTAAAAATCTTTTGTAATTCTTCCTGTTTGTAACTCACTAGGTAAATAAATAAATTTTGTGTTTGTATTTTGTATTAATTTATCAAAAATATAAAAAAATAAAATTCCGTCATTTAAACGTCAGATAAAATCGAATAAAATAGTTTTGTTCTTTTTTTTTCTTTTGTATGATATTTCTACGTATGCATCGATTGAGTGCAATTTATTCGTAATTGAAGTCCCATGCAAGTTCCCCATTGTATAAGAATCCACAGAGTATTTTTTATTATTACAAGCTTTATATTAACTTGCACTGTTCGTATGTAAATATGTAAGTTGTCCGTCAAAATTTGCAATCCATTTTTCAGTCACTTCCCGTTATCCAATTGAGCTGAAATTTTGCAAGCATATGTATATCGCATGACAATGCAATATTATGATGACTTGGAGCTGATCTGATGCTGGAGCTGGAAGGTGGCCATAGGAACTCCGCAATAAAACGACACAACCCCATCGTGTTTGGGTTCGTAAGAATCGTCTCAATGAGTAGTTGATGATGGTATGCAGAAAAGTACAGTCGGCAATAAAAGCTTGTGCCAAAATGAAATTTTTGACAGAAACTTATTGTGAAATGGGTCATAAAGAACGCGACCGTACGACCCAGCAATGTACAGTCAGCACCATATAGGTAGTAGCAGCCAAATTATCCAAATACATATCGCAACGCGTCTTTATTACCGTAGGTAAGGATGTGTTACGAATTTACGATATATTTGGGTACCTTTTTTTTTTAACCCGGGGAAAATCTTCATAGATTCCATCGCGCTTTGGGGAAGCGCGGTGGATATGCCGGATTCGTACCGGATAATTATTATTATTATGTATCTCCTGTTTAAATTCACGGGACAAAGCCCGGTCCTTTGGAAGGCGTGCGTGGGGATATAGATCCAACACGTAGAGGCCCTTTGGAGACGAAGTTTAATGTAATGTAATACACCTGCTAGAACCCATTCACTGGTACATCGGTAGATACCCGTGAACCGGTTCCAACAGGCGTTGGGACTATTGTGGGTTATATGGATAGAGAACAGGTTCTATGGTGATGAGATTTGGGTGGATTATGAAACTGGGCTATTGCAAAAAGGTCTATTATTATTATTTTTATATATTTTGGTACCTACTTCGGCTCCTACTAACTATATGGTGCTGACTGTAGGTACCTACCTACCTAGGTAGCTGCGTAGTTCGCAGTGGACACGAGAACACAGAGTAAGTTAATAGAACATTTTTTTTAATCTCCACTTATAATAAATCTCTAAATTAAAAAAAGAATCAGCCAGTTTGAAACTAAGCTTTGCGCGGTTCGAATGTTCTCAGCATCCCATGAACGGAAAAATATGAAACATTTTATATAGGTACATTATTATTCTAGCTGCAACTTAGGATAGTTTTTATCCGACTGCGACAGTTAATTAATTTTCCGAAATATACGACTTCATTTAATTTTTCATTTATTTTTATTGAAATCAAACGCTGCTCCAACTGTCAGCTATAAGAACCGTCAAATTTTCGTCAAAATGGCGGAATTGCTTTGCCTTTCACTTATTAATAATTTAAATCCCGTCTACGATAGACCTTTACGAGACAAATGCTAAAATATAAACCATAAAAAAATATTCGATTCTGATATGAGAACTTATATGCGCAAATGTCGTTTTATGTCGTAATTTCAATAAATGAAATCAACAAATTTGAACAATATAATTAACACGAATTTGTTTTTTTTGAATGACAATGGCACGCGCTCGGCGCATTCAGCCAAAGTACCTGCGGCGCTACCACGAAAACCGATACTCAATGTTCATATATTTGCATCCCTGTCACTCGAGATAGAGATAGAGATACCCGAATATTTTCGAATTCCGAAGTTCGTGGTTATAGCTCAGGAATCGAAAATATGGTAAATAATCATAATGTATTTTCTCGAAAAAGAATTTAAAATAAATATAGTCAAATGGAGAAAAAAACAAAGCAAGAGGTTATATAGGTAATGATTAAGTTATAAGAGTCCAAAGTTTTAAGAGGGGGTATGTTCTGTCCCTTTTCCGCAAAACGCACCTTCATATGAAACGATTGTTTTTTACTATGACGCTCGAGTATATTGACGTCACAGTCCCTCATCGTTTTTTCACTCTAACAAGCGACATTAAAACGGATGTAGCTTCATAATTTTTTGAGATATTTGAATGGGAGTTTCAATATCTTCTATCTATTTATACATAATAAATGCCTATGTCCTGACTGACTTATTCACTAAATCACTCACTCACTCACTCATCAACGCACAGCCGAAACTACTAATCTTAGAGAGTTGATTTTTGCACAGTATGTTGCTTTTATAACGTGGGCTAGGGATAAAAAGGGATTTTTGAAAATTCTACCCCTAAGGGGGTAAAATGGGGGTGCAAAGTTTGTATGGGAGAACCTTTTTTTTTTGAGCTATAGACTTAAACTTTGTAGAAATATTAGTTATTAGAATACAAATGAAACACTTTCAGCGTTTTGGAAAATTCCACCCCTACGGGGGTAAAATAGGGGTGCAAGGTTTGTATGGGGGAAACATTTTTTTTTAAATAGAGACTTAAAACTTTGTAGAAAGATCAGTCATTAGAATACAAATAAAGAACTTTCAGGGTTTTAGAAAATTCTACCCCTAAAGGGGTAAAATAGAGTGCAAAGTTTGTATGGGAAAAACTACTTTTTTTTAAATAGAGACTTAAAACTTTGTAGAGAAATTATTCATTAGAATACAAATAAAGTACCTAGATTCAGTGTTTTAAAAAAATCTACCCCTAAGGGGGTAAAATAAGGGTGCAAATTTTGTATGGGGGAAACAATATTTTTTTTAAATAGAGACTTAAAACTTTGTAGAAAGATTAGTCATCAGAATACAAATTAAGTACTTTCAGCGTTTTAGAAAATTCTACCCCTAAAAATAGGGGGCTAAAATAGGGGTGCAAAGTTTGTATGTGGGAAACTATTTTTTTTAGCTAGAGTCCTAAAACTTTGTAGAAAGATTATTTAAATACAAAAAAAGTACTTTCAGCGTTTTGGAAAATTTCACCCCTAAGGGGGTAAAATAGGGTGCAAAGTTTGTATGGGAAAAACATATATTTTTTTAATAAAGACTTAAAATTTTGACGAAAAATTACTTATTAGAACATAAAAAATACTACATTCGGCGTTTTACAAAAATCATTCCCTAAGGGGGTTAAAAAAGGGTGCAAGGTTTGTATGGAGAACACTTTTTCTGAGCTAGACACTTAAAACTTTGTAGAAAGATTACTTATAAAAATACAAAAAAAAGACTTTCAGCGTTTTGAAAAAACCTATCCCTAAGGGGGATAAAAAGGGGTGCAAAGTTTTTATCAGGGAAAGTTTATGTTTTTGAGTTAGAGACTTGAAACTTTGTAGAAAGATTACTTATTAAAATACAAAAAAAGAACAAAATCGTTTTAGAAAATTCCACCCCTAATAGGGTTAAAAAGGAGAGCAAGCTTTGCATGGGCAACACTTTTTTTTGAGTTAGACTTAAAACTTTGCAAAAAGATTACTTATTAGAATGCTAAAAAAGAACTTTCAGCGTTTTAGAAAACTCCATCCCTAAGGGGATCCTTAAGATCCTTAAGAAGGGTAGCCAGTGTTGTGTGGGAAAAACTTTTTTTTTTACTAGACTTAAAACTATTCAAAATGTTACTTATTAAAATTAATAATTAAGTACTTTCAGAGTTTTAGAAAATTCCACCCCTAAGGGGGTTAAGAAAGCTTTGTATGGGCAACACTTTTTTTGAGCTAGAGACTTAAAAGTTTATGAAAAAAGTTCTTTCAGCGATTAGAAAAATTCAACCTCTAAGGGGGTTTAAAAGGGGGTTCAAATTTTAAATGGCGAGCAATAAAATTTTAAAGTGTGAGTAAGAGATTTTTAACTTCGGTCTTATTCTGTACGTTAAAAGACTACAAAACTGATTTCAGAGTTTTTCCAAATTCATCCCCTAAGAGTGTTAAAATTGGTTCAAAGTTTGAGTATTTCAAGGCATTTTTAAAGTATGAGATTTTTAACTTTGGTTTTAGACTGTTTGTTCACAAACTAGAAAATGAACATCAACTTTTTTTTTAATTATCCCCTAAAAGAGGGTTCAAATTTTGTATTGAGATAAATAATTTTCTAAGACGATAAAAAGTTCTACGCGGACGAAGTCGCGGGCAACAGCTAGTGTTATATAATTGACTACATTTCAAACTATGTAATGATGCCTAATTCGAAAACCATTTCAGTAATTTTGTTACCTGAACGTAATAAAGTAGTTTTAAGATTTCATTTCTCACCCGTTTTTAAGAAAATCGCGAAATTGTATTAATGTGATTAAGCCGTGTGTGACGTCAATACAACGAAAGTCATATGAAAGGTGTGCAAGCTGCCATACAGAGCCGTAATGTTGACGTCATCATTCGCTACTTTTCAATTTGATATTTCCGAATGAAAATTACAATTTAAGGAGAAATAAAAAAACACGTGCCTCTTAAAAAAACATTTTCTAGCGAAATTTATCATAAAATTGGCCACTTGAAAAAATGAAATGTTGTCAATTGGTTAATTACCTAAATAAAGAACTAATTTATTTATTTATTTTCTTTATTTGCTATAACGGTAAACAACAATATTCTTATATAGGTAACAAAATAATATTTTTCTAGTAACTCATCAAGTCATCATTGGAGTTCTACAAAGACAGAGTATAGTTGAAATTATTTAAACTGAGCTGATCTACTTATCTTCAAAACAATACCATTCAAGTGAAACAATACGATTGTGTGGTCGGACTCGTGCCTTTTCTGCACAAAAAAATTAGCGCCACATGAGATGGTCATTGAATATTTTGAATCTATTGAATAAGGCGATAGAGTTCATTATTCAATGAACATTTTATGTGGCGCTAACCTTTTTCTTGTAAAAAAAGGCACGCGTCCGACCATATTGTCCGATCGTATTGTTTCACTTGAATGGTATTGTTTTGAAGATAAGTAGATCAGCTCGGTTTAAATAATTTCAACTATACCTAATTTCATTATCTTCCTAGTTTTTGTCTGTTTGTCGGTAACGTAGTTTTTTTTTTACGTTTTTCAAATACCGTATGGTTAGGAAAGTGCCCCTTAACGTTATTAAAACTTTCAGGGCGCATAGACTCTTCAACAACGACTTTTTCTTTACAAACGCGATTTCCTTGCTACGAGTTACGGCGTAGCACCTCTAGTTTGTAGCGAAGCTCCGCCTTGAAAGGGTTAAGGCGCGACTGGATGTCTCTCGTCAGTCTGGCATTGCCACGTCCCGGGACGGTCGTGCTGCTCCGCTCACCAACCGATGTTTACGAGCACCAACTCGCGAAACATTACCAAACTTTACTGACTATCGCGATTCGCAGTTTTATCTGTAAACAGCGGTGTTACGACCGATTTTCGTAAGTTTATAAATGTGAAACGGAGAGATAGGTTTTTGTTTTGATGACCAACGACTTTAGTTAAGTTTGTGTGAAGTGAATGGATGGTTTGTTTTGTTTTGAACTGCTGGAAACAATGAGATATGCGTGAGTTTGCAATAGATCGGCCACAGATGTGATGCATCTGGTGTGTTCTGTTCTGAGTATATTTAGGTACCTACACTGATGTTGTTTCTAATTAACACACTGAGTAATTAATCTGCGTCAGTCAAGCATCCGTTTGTTATTGTAATATCACGTAGAGTTAGAAGTCGAAGCATTTTCATAATACTCGTAGAATGCCTTAAGACATTATATTTTAGAACTTAGTAAATTAAACAAGGTCAGGTGTTTTCGCCAATAAAACTTTATTTTTCATATTGAATATGTAACTGTTAGAAAAAAATAACCTTTGCGAGCTAGCTACATTTCTAAGATCGTTCCACTTTCAAAGTTTCCAACAACAACTAGTAACTAATAATTGCATGAAAGTTTTAAAAACGGTCGCCGAGGACTAAAGTTCAAATAGTTCTAGGAAATTTTAGAATAGTTTGTAATATTTATTTTATCTAACTTACGATTCACTTTTCCTTAGCTGAAACCGCTTGCCTGAAGATCGTGACTTCCACAAATAAGTCACTTTAGACTTACTCTCCTACCTAGCCAATTTGCCTTTCTTATACTACAGCTTCGAGCATAGAGCTCAGTTTGCAGATCATTTGAACCACGCGGTTTTCGCCATGAGTGTCACAAGAACGTTAATCTAGACACCTGTGCGTGTGTGTATTGCAGTGCAGTGATGTGCATGTGTGTGTGAGTGGATGCGTCGCAGGCGTCGATGGCGTCGCGCCGGTTGGTGCTCAATGGGCTGACGGCGGAGGTGGGGGCGGCAGCGGGGGTGGGCGACGTCGAGGGGTCTCCGGACTCACTGGAGTTCTACCATGAGCTGGAGTTGTATAGGCAGTTGTTGGCGCTGCCGCCGCCTGGGGAGAGGCGCGCGCGCACCCCCGATCCTGTGCCTACAAGGAGCCCAGGTGAACTAACTATACTTATACTTTGACGAATTTGAAGTGAACTGACGAATGCCCTACTGTTCTGAGCTTAAGAATATACATTGTTCTCTCTCGCACGAGCCAAACTTTGCAAAAAAAATGTTAGCGCCACGTAAAATGTTCATTGAATAATGAACTCATCTTCTTTCACAATAGATTCCAAATTAGCTACGAGATAAAATACCACACACAGCGGCTTATACCTGGGTCTCTGGGAGCGGTTTTTACTATTATTTTAGTCCATTTTGAATCTATTTAATAAGACGAGAGAGTTCATTTTACAATGAACATTTTATGTGACAATAAGCTTTTTCTTGCAAAAAATGTCACGCGTCCGACAACACATTATTGACTTGAAAGCTATTATTCTGAAGATAAGAAGATCAGTCCAGTTGAGAAAATAAAAACTATACCTACCAATCAAACGCTCGCTGCGCGTGGGGCCATAAAGTGTGAGAATGGGACAACTCTCCTGCACTTGCTATGATTGGTGAGACAGGATGTGCCCCGTTCTCAGATTTTAAGGCATAGCATAGAAAGTTAATCTTACTGCCGCAACAATATTTTAGCCTTTAGTCACTCAACGGTAATCGTCACACCTGTTGAACGAGGGTCTTCATCTTACGCTAAAATACTTAATTTGAGACCAAGGGCTCGGCCATGATTTTCAGCAGTAGCGACATGGGAACGAGAGGTCGCGCTCCGATCTCTCGCTCCCACGTATGGCACACCACTGCCACTGCTGCCGCCACTCGAAATAGTGGCCAAACCATAAGGCCAAAGTTCGAAAGCCTAGCAGCGTGACTTAATATAATAGTTATTTATGATACAAGTGCGGAAAGTAGGTAACTCCTAACGAGTGGCGATGACCAAAAACACGACCGGAGTGTTTTTGATCGACACGAGTTGGGAATTACCTATCCGCACGTGTATCATACAACATTTTACAATGCATCATACGAGGAAATAAAAAAAATATGTATAAAAGTTGAAATTTTAATTGCCACGAACTCATGAAATCTCATTCCCGCATAGTGTGCGGGAATATTGTACTGAAATCCATTCCGCACGGGCAGGTGCAGGCCGGCGCTGCTCGTGCTAGCATCGTCCACTTCCCGTGTTTATGTTGAACCATATAAAGGGGCACATTCAGAGCAAGTGCATTGTAATAGTTATTTATGATACAAGTGGAGAAAGTAGGTAATTCCCAACGAGTGGCGATGACCAACCGTCACGTTACGTCTAGTCCGTCAGGGAGTGTTTTTGATCGACACGACTTGGGAATTACCTATCCGCACGTGTTTCATGCAACATTTTACATTGCATCATGAGAGGAAATAAAAAAATATCCATATTAAAAGGTGTAATTTTAATTGTCACGAAATCTCATTCTCGCACAGTGTGTGGGAATTTTGGCCGGAAATCCATTTCCACACGGGCTGACCCCTCCCGGCACCGCCGTGTCCCATAATATAAAGGCGCACTTTCAGAGCAAAAGTTCATTGTAAACAGATTTAATGCAAAGCACATTCTAAGATAACCTTTTGATGGTTTTTTGAAGAGCTCCATACACCTAGTAGCAAGGGCTGTTTTTTCGGGTAGAAAACCTCAAACCAGGTCTCAAGCTCTCAGGGGAAGTCTTGGTTATGTGGTATTTCTGGGTATGTTAATACATACCCTGAAATACCACATAACCAAGACTAAAATGATAAAATATATAAAATGAAGATCGAAAATTGATATATCGACAGTGAAAACACCAAAGTACAAAATATCAAAAATCTAAATATCGAACGATCGAAATATCCAATGTCATTATATCGAGGTATAATTAGTCTAGAATACAAATGCCGAACGATTAAAATATCGAGAGTGTAGAATATCAAAATTGATATATCGACAGTGAAAACATCGAAGTAAAAAATAAAAAAAATATAAAATCTAAATACTTTCGACGTTTTAAACTATGGTCTTATTAACTTTCAATGTTTTGAATTCGATATTTTCATTTTCGAAATGGTTGTATTCGATATTTTAATCGGACGGTAGTTTAAACTTTCCATATTTTGAATTACGACAATGCAACCATTCATATTTAGATTTTCGATATTTTGTACTTCGATGTTGTCACCGATATATCCATTTTCAATCTTCTAATACGTACCCGGTGTTTATATCACTAAAAACTCCACGTCAGCCACAGCCTGCGCTAAATAAAAAGACTAAATGGTTTTGCGCAGAGCCGACGCCGCCGCGACGCAGCCGCACGCCATGTGCGCGCGTCTCCGCCTCCGCCTCCGCTCTCGCTACCTCGTCCGCGCCCGCACTCTATGCCGCTCCGCGACCCGCCACGCCGGCGCCCGCGTCGCGCCAAACGCGCCCGGCTCAGGTAAGTGATTTTGGGTACTAGTTACCTTATTATGGATGGTGATTTAAGTTGACTTTGTACTTTGTATTTGTGTTACTAAGTACACACGATTTAATTGCGGTATATGGACCTCTGCTTGATAGGCAACTTGTAGGTAGGGATTTATCCTATATAAAAATTTGCAATATTCTGTGGAACTGAATATAATGGTGGCTTAATAATGACATACGTTTTTTGATAATGTAGCTTAAGGATGAGAAACTTCGAAGCATCTTCCTGTTATTTATAAAACTCCAACTGCTTTCTCACCATCTTTTCTACATAAATTGGAAAGACTCATGGGTAAGCTAAAACATAAATTAAAATATAAAATTCTTATTGCTGGGGACTTTAACATAGACCTACTAAAGACCACAGTGAATTCAACTGAACTTAAAATAATTGCTCACAACAATAACTTTGAATTACATATACTTCGCCCCACCCGTAAAGACTCATGCCTGGACCAAATATTATCAAATATTTCCGGGGCTCGAAGTGAAATCCTTGATTTAGGCTTGTCGGATCATGAAACTGCTCAGACCCTAACGTTCAGTGTCCATAATGTACAAAAGCCCCGCGTGAATTTGTATCGCTATAAAAGAGACTACAGTTTAGAGAACATTGCAAAATTCAACGATTGCCTTAGTAGTTTGTCATGGTCAGACGTGTACGTTGAAGGTGATGCGTCAGTGGCATTCATTAGTTTTTATGATATGTTTATGCTATTATATGAGTTATGCTTCCCAGTTAACAAAGTAAGGTTTACATTAAAGCCTAAAAATAGTGCGTGGTTTACAAGAGGCATTAAAAATTCTGTAAAAACAAAAAGAAGATTACGTTTTAGCTATTATAGAACACCCAAAAACCACGCTAGCTCTCTGCAAAGCAAAATTAAATTTAATAATTACTCTAAGCTTCTCAAGCGTTGCATAAACCAAGCTCAAAAACTTACGAATATGAATCATATACATCGATCTAAGAACACATGTAAGGCAACGTGGGATGTTATTAAAAGCATAACCACTAACAACGTAGGTGGGACAAACATTGAGAAGCTAGTCGTCGAAGGTGACTCTATATCTAATCCTACTGACATTGCAAATACTTTTAATGATTTTTACATAAATTTGACTAATTTAAGTAATGATCCTGAACCGAAACCTGACATCTCACTGATAAATTGTAATAACACTAATTTTAATAGTATGTTCTTATTACCGACAGATGAAAATGAAATATGCAAATTTATTGACGCTTTAAACCCTACTAACTCAGCGGGCTATGACGAAATCCAAACTAAAATACTAAAAGGATGTAAACAGGGTATTGCTGCAGTCATGAGCTACCTAGTAAATTTGTCATTTACTAATAGAGTCTTCCCGGAGCCTTTAAAGCTCTCTCTTATTAAGCCACTTTACAAAAAAGGTAGCAAAGAATGTGTAGCAAACTATCGACCAATTTCGCTTGTACCTGTTATCTCGAAAATATTTGAGAAGGCGTTTCATCAACGTCTATTGTCATTTTTAAATCAGTTTAATGTACTGAAATCTGAACAGTTCGGGTTTCAAAAAGGCAAGTCAACGTCACTAGCTGCCTTCTCGTTGACAAATAAGATTCTAGGTTACATGAACAAGAGCTTACCAGTAACGACAATTTTCTTTGACATGAGTAGAGCTTTCGATTTTGTGTGCCACAATATACTCCTGGCTAAATGTGAGCTCTACGGTATCAGAGGTGTAGCTAGGGAATGGCTCCGAGATTATTTACACTCTAGGACTCAATTTGTGGAAATAACTCAAATTGACTCGGTCAACACTATTGAGGCTTTTAGGTCTTCCACGAGGATAAATAAGGTCGGAGTACCACAGGGGAGTATCCTAGGCCCTCTGCTTTTTTAATATACATTAACGATCTACCGAATGCGATAAATTTTGATTGTATACTCTTTGCGGACGCGACCTATCGGTCGTCATACCATGTAGTGATGTCAAAACGTATAATAGTGACATAAATAAAACAATTGGTGATGTAATAGACTGGTTGCATAGGAACAATCTAAAAGTAAATATAGATAAAACCACATTTATTCAGTTTGTAAATAGAAATGGCAAAAAGCAAGAATTGACTGTAACCTTCGCAGATCAGGTGATAACGGAATCAAGTCAGACAATTTTCTTAGGTATCTGCTTAGATGACAAATGCTCTTGGGGTGAGCATATTAATAAATTGTGCAATAAAATTAACTCCTTTGCGTATGCTCTATGGAAACTAGCTAAGATTAGCTCCAAGCAAACCGCAATACAGGCTTACCATGGTTATGTTTGCTCACTGCTCAGATACGGCGTTCTCCTCTGGGGAAATTCAAGCCATGTAAAGCGCGCACTTATAGCACAAAAGCAGTGCATCAGGGCGATCTGTAACGTAGATGTCTTAACATCCTGTAGGCCGCTATTTAGACACCTGAATTTACTGTCTATGACATGCATCTATATATATGAAGTTTGTTTATTTGTCAAGGCTCACCCAGATCTCTTTAAAACCTATAAAGATACATGCAACTTTCGTACAAGATACCCAAATTGTCTCGTTGGTCCTGCTCGTAAGACACAATTGTACAGCAAGAACGTATACTGTAATTCTATTGACATTTTTAATCGTTTGCATGATGACATCAAAGATTTGCCTATTGGACTATTCAAGCGTAAACTTAGGAGATGGCTAGTACAAGAATGTTTTTACTCTGTTGACGAATATTTTGATTATTTTAAACATTGAACTTGACATTTATTATTGTGACTAGATTTGTAATGTAATTATGACATATTAGGAATATAATTGTAATTGTGACGGTATTAAGTGTTCATATTGACATTGTAAACATTAGGTTTTAAGTATTCTAAATCGTGTTTCTCGATATTTAAGTCTTTTTCCTATGTTCATTTTGCATGCCAGTTTCTGGTGGAATGTGTGAAACCTGATAATTTAATAACGACTTTTGTACCACATTTTTACGTAAAATAAAGATTTGATTTGTATTGTATTGTTCCTGCATTTTTACTACCTACCTAAACACATAAATATGATTGTATTTTTGACACCCATTACAAGTTCTAACTTTCTTGAGTACGGTAACTGCAAAGTTTGCCTTTACTCAATCTAAACCTAACACACAACGTACATAACGTGTAGACGTTCATAAAAAATATGCAAAAAAAATACTGGTTCAAAACGTATTTCTGCAGACAAAATATTGCAGGGCATTTGTTTGCAATATAAGTCTGTTATTCGCTTAATAAATAAATATGTAATAACAATAAACTGGATAACATCCACATATCAATATCATAAATGTGTTACGTCATCTACCACTAGACTACGCTCCTTCATCCTCGAACCATCTTAACTCTTCGGTTTGTCTTCTGACGCGCCCACTGCTTAAACGAAAATTACGTAAAATATGGCGGTAAGATTGCCTAAATAAAAGTAACTAGACGCCAGGCTGGGGGGAAAATAACTCACAATTAGCATGGCGTTGGGATAAAAACGGTAATAGCGTGACGTCATACTAACTCTAACTCGCGACCTTTGTTACGGAGCGTGAGGGCTTGGAGGCTTCTTTCGACATTTCAACAGTGACATCACCATTATAATTTATTTCGTGCCTTCATTACCTTTTTACCCGGCGGCACAGCAAGGTGCTGTTATGTTTTTATTTTTTACTTTTGCGTTACTTTTATCAAAAAATTACATCTAAAGATGTATATAAACGAAACGATATACATATAAACGTAATAACACTTCTCTCTAGGCTCAAGGCTCTAGCTCTGTTTTCGTGTAGAAAATCTGTGAATTAGGTAACTAGACGTCGGGCGCTGAACTGGTAATGTGGTATTTCTACCCACTAGAAACTCCATTCTTCCTCTACTATGACACAACTGTGATTCCATAAGGATGACTCCAGGATCTCAAAATGGACGCACTGAAGTTCTCCTTGTTTTTTCTCGCTTATCCAGATTCGCCGTCTTCCTTGAGGTTGTTAGACGAGTGCTGCTGTGATCCCCGTCACGGAGATCACACAAAGTAAATTTACATCTCACACACGATTTATATCTCGCAGGGTCCTTCTCAATCGGTCCCTCATTACTGAAAATCGTGACTCTGCCGACGTAGCATGCAGGTGTTTCAGTCGGCTGCCTGTTGGAAGGCTGCATTAACCAGCATTTTAAGATGCTCCGACACCTAGTTGAGCCATCCAGCTTCGGCCTTTCAATCTTCTGCTTTCTATTGTGCCAGTACTACCAATGTCTTAAAATTCTTTAAAAGTCTTAGAATTATATGTGGCCAGTGATGTAACAAATACCAATTTAAACGATATAACAATATTGGACACATAGCGAGTCATAAAGCTACTCGAACACCGTCCCAGCGCGTGTGCACCACGAGGACCGTGAATTTGAAACGGGTTTCATCTCTCATTATAATATTATGTGGGCCCTCGTCGTTTTATAAGTATACCTGCTGACTCGAACATTTTCATTGCCTTTTTGTAATATAGCCCCGTCGTCGATGACAATATTAAGTCCCCAGCCAACCAGGACTTTGTAGAACGGACGCCATCTTTGAAAATGTACTCCATTCGTTAGCATACTTTTGGGAGACGCAAAAAAGAGCCTGGAACATTCGTACCATGGAAGTCCGTAAATGAAGTAAGACAAAATATATTAGGGGGAAATTTTACACTTATAAGGCGTGTGTTATTTGTACTAGGCAACAGTGGCGGCGCGTGAAAATTTTCGATGGGCAACCCGGAACACAAAAAGTTATTAAAAATAGGGTATAAACTACAGAGTTTTCTAATAAACAGAATTTTTAGGAAAGCCGGTGGTAATCGGCTTGTATCCGTGTGGCTCCGCCACTGCTAGGCAACGATATATTTCATAGATATAAATACTCAAATACATAGAAAATATCCAAGACTCTCAAATATTCATGCTCATCACAGAAAATGTTGTCTTAACCTAGATTTGAACCCAGGACCGTTAGCTATGTAGGCAGGCATTCAGGGGTCTAGAAGACATTCACAGTGAAACCAAAACTATCACTCATGGAAATTACTTTAAAAACAAAGTTTTAATCGACTTCATTTCAGTACTTCGGCAAGTCCCGCAAAAAAGGTACAATCGAAATGAGAACCTCTTCCTTGTTTTGAAGTCGGTTAAAAACAAGATGGTTATTTGACGAGAGCACACGAGAGTTAGAGTTGCTGGATAGTCAGAATACGTTTTACAGAAGCTGAACAGACTGATTTATGTGATCCAAATGTTCTCTAAACGTCAAGGATTCTATTCTGCAACTAAAAGATTAATTTACATATTGCTCTGACTCAATTTGAATATGCACTAGCGCACTAGAGATAGCATGAAACGAGAAAGACTGCATATAATTTCTGACAAAAGCGCGTTCCGGAATGGGGCCCTCGAGTGTGTGCATCTTTGTTTCGTAGCGGGCTCTACGAGCCATGTAGCTGGCTCTACGAACCTCGTAGCATGTTACAGACCGCTCGGTGCTACGATAAACCCAACCACAGTGTTGGGCGTAATTAATTACTTTTTGTAATTTAATTACAAATTACACAATTATTAATTCAATTACGTTAATTAAATTGAATGTAATTAAAATTTAATGTAATTGAAATTACTTTGTAATTTGTAATTGTAATTACATTTATTTGTAAATTAAATTACTAAATTACTTTAAGTCAACTTTTTTTATAAACAATGAGAAGCATACGTGTTTACTTGGTCTGATTGCAATGATGTAATAATCAAAACAATAAATGTGTGTACCTATATTTATATTTATTTGAATTTACTGAACTACAAAACTAATAATGTTGTTAGGTTAGACCGGACAGATATAAAAATGTAAAATTAGTTGCATACAACACGTATATATTTTTTTTCATTTCAAGCTTAACCTTGCAAAGCTCTTAGAAAACAAAGTTATTACACTCTTAATAAAACAAAAGTAATTTGTAATTTAATAAGTAATTAATTGCAAAATGTAATTAATAATTCAATTAATAATTACATTTTGTATTTGTAATTGAAACTTATAATTACAATTTCATTTTCCCTGTAATTATAATTTGTAATTGTAATTATTAATTAGTAATTCAATTACGTTTTGCCCAACACTGCCCAACCACACATGCCCGGCCACAGATAGATACTCCAATTTGTCGCTTTCCCCAAGTTTGAGAGTAGTGACCTATTTTGCTTGCAGTGGATACGTGGGATTTCACCCAATACCGAAGACGTATTTCTCCGTACGCATCATTATTCTGAATGCCGTTTTCCCCTTAACGTAAATTTGGATGCCGATTACCTACACTCACTAGCACATAATTATTATAAGTAGACTAGGTTAGGCTATAATTATACCTTTCTTCTTCTTCTTCTTATTTAAGAGCTAAGTAATTTCCAACTTGTTCTACATTCTGCCTTTCTTTTTATTTCTCTGTACGATGAAGCATTTTTTTTCTCTTTTATTTGCTCCATGTAAGATATCCTCGGCCTTCCCCTTTTTCTTTTCCCTTCTATTTTTCCCTCTATTATTGTTTTCATCCAGTCGTCGTGGCGTAACATGTGTCCTATCATTTTTCCTCTCCTGTTTTCAATAATTTCTATCAGATTTCTTTTTTCATGGACTACATCCAGAACCTCCTCATTAATTTTCTTTTCCGTCCAACTAACCCTTTCTAACCTCCTCCAACACCACATTTCAAACGCCGCCAGTCTTTTTCTGTCCCGTTGCGTCATGGTCCACGTTTCGCAGCCGTAGAGTGCTATGCTCCAGATGTACACTTTAACCAGTTTCTTCCTAGTGCGACTTGCTATTCTGGCAGTGAGTAAATGCCTTTTCGAATTAAAAGCTTTCTTTGCCATGGCTATCCTGGAAATAATATCAGGTGTACATCTAGAATCATCCGTAACAATTATACCTTAAACAGTCTAAAATTCCTTGTGTGAAACATGATTTTCGGAATTATGAAAAAACGGAAAAAATATGCTTTCGGACAAAAATGTATGTGTCTTTGGAAATATGTACAGTGTACCCAATAGGGTTGTAGACACCAAATAAAATAACGAATAATGATGAATTTTCTCGAAAAAGGATTATAAATATTGTCGAATGGAGAAAAAAGTAAAGCAGGGGAATAAATAATCTCAAAGTTATAAGTGTCCTAAGTTTTAAGGGGGGTATATTCTGTCCCTTTTTCGCAAAACGCACCTTCATAATGAAACGATTGTCATTTACTATGACGCTAGAGGATCGTGACGTCACGATCCCCTAGCGTTTTCTCTCTCTAACAAGCAATATTAAAACGTTTGTAGCTTCGTACATTTTTGCCATATCTGAATGTGATTTTCGTCACAAGGCATATTTTTTTGCCTTCTTTCTTTTGGAGTTATAATATATTTTGAGTTAATGGAAAGTTGCTTTTGGAATATTGAATTTCGAATAAATGTTCTTTCCGAATCAATGACTGTTCGGAATATTTGTGTATTAAGGTACCAATTTAAAAATGCACGGTGTGTGAATGTGTGAGGTCACTTTATTTCCGGCGCCGGCCCACGGGACTATCTTGTCTACAAGTCTGGCGCCGTTAAATCAAATGACCACTCGATTAAATGTAGCTTCGTTGCCCCTTCTCTCCTATATTAATAATAACTAGTGGCTCTATGACCAAATGAACACGCGAGCTTGTCTCTTAAAAAAAAACAGACATAAATCATTGGGGGGCCAAAAAACTCGCTGAAAGCCAGCTTCGATGGTATGATCATGTAATGCGGAGAGACGAGGAACATCTGTACAGAAAGCGTTGCACCTACCAGAACGTAAAAAAGGTCGAGGGCGTCCACCTGCTACCTGGTGGACCAGCATGACGAAACTGCTGAAAGTGGAGAATTTACCCAACCCGACAACCCAGGACAGATTGTCTTGACGCCGACTTGCTAGGAGAGCCGACCCCACCTATAACGAGCCCAAACTCAACGGGATTACGTCGGTTATGTACTGAATTCCCATGGCTACCTTCTGTCTTCATCATCAGTTCAGCTCGATGGTACCATAATATTGAATTGTCACCCAAACTATACCTTTACCCAAAATTTCAGCTCAATCAGTTGAAGATATCTGCTTCAAAATTTAGTAGCAAAATTCCACCCGAACAATACTTAGTACATTGTTTAACAAGGGGCGTATGAGGAATAACGCCCGTGTTATACACAATGTCTTTCATCACATTTGCGAGGAAATAAATAACTACAAAAGACAGAAAAATCTATGTTTTATACAAGCGCACCAATCGAATGTTGACGAAATTGACAACTTCATTTCCAGATCAGTGCGAGTGGGGGGCGTAGTTTCAATATTTCAACCAATCACAGAGCATGGAGCATGTGGTTCTTGCAGGGCATGGCCTGCTCGATTTAATTTTCCAACCAATCACAGAGCCAGAATTCTTGTCGTACGCGGCCGTCAAGACAATCATTACTCCCTTGGGACCTTTATTTCCCGCGGGAACAATTTAGGCCATTGTCCTTCTGTATACAGGCATAGAATAACATGATTTATGAGCAAGTGTGATGAAAATATAGTTACATAGTTAGGTACATATGTAACGTTGTTATTTATGGTAAATAAATAATTTGTATTTGAATCATCACAACTTTTTTATTATAAGTTTATACATCAACTTTAGGGGATAATTTCGGAAACTACTAATCCGAATAAAATAAAATAAAACCAGCCAAGTGTGAGTTGAACTTGCGCACGGAGGATTCCGTACAATTATCTATAAAAACGGCAAAAAAATCACGCTTGTTGTATGGGAGCCCCCTTAAATATCTACTTTATTCTGTTTTTTTGTATTTGTTGTTATTGCGGCAACAGAAATACATCATCCGTGAAAAGTTCAACTGTCTAACTATCACGGTTCATGAGATACAGCCTGGTGACAGGCGGACGGTCAGCGGAGTCTTAGTAATAGGGTCCCGTTTTACCCTTTGGGTACGGAACCCTAAACATCATCAATATATAGAATGGATCTTCCGGTTAGATATAGGCTTATTATATACTAGCTGTTGCCCGCGACTTCGTCCGCGTATAACATGTTATCGTCTAAATGTTTGTTGAAGGAATGAATTAAAAAAAAAAATTGAAATTAATTTTCTACCTAGACTTTTAGAAAACAATCTAAAACCGAAGTTACAAATCTCTTACTTTCAAAATCTCTTGCTCTCTATACAAACTAAGAACCCTCTCTGAACCCTCATAGTAAACAGTCTGAAACCGTAGTTACAAATTTCTTACTTTAAAAATGTCTTGCTCTCTATACAAAGTTCGAACCCCCTTTTAACCTTCTCAGGCGATGAATAAAAAAAACGCTGAAATAAGTTTTGTAGTCTAAACAGGCTAAGATCGCAGTTACAAATATCATACTTTAAATTTTTTTTGCTCTCCATACAAACTTTGAACGCTTTTCAGGGAAAAATTAAAAATAAAACATTTTTTCTACAAACTATCTAGTCTCTAGCTAAAAAAACGTGTTTCCCATACGAACCTTGCACCCCTTTTTAACCCCTTAAGGGGTGAAATTTTCCAAAACGCTGGCAGTAGGTATTTTTTTGTATTTTAATAAGTAGGTACTTAATCTTTCTACAGAGTTTTAAGTTTCTACCTAAAAAAAAATTTTCCTACACAAACATTGCACCTCTTTATCCCCCTCTTAGCGGGTGGAAATTTTCAAACCGCTGAAAGTAATTGACCTATATATTTGTATTCTAATAAATAATCTTTCTACACAATTTCAAGTCTCAAGCTCAAAAAAAAAGTTTCCTCCATACAAATTTTCACCTGTTTTAATCACCCTTAGAGGTGGAATTTTCCAAAACGCTGAAAGTTCTTTATTTGTATTGTAATAAGTAATCTTTCAGCAAAGGTTTGTCGCTTGCGATCTTTTTAAAAAGGTTTGAGATTCTAGCTCAAAAAAATCCCCTTTACCAACATTGTACCCCTTTTTCATACCCTTAGGGGTGGAATTTTCCAAAACGCTTAAGCTTCTATATCAAAAAGAAGTTTCGCTCATACAAACTTTGCAACCCTTTTTAACCCCCTAACAGGCTGAATTTTCCAAAACGCTGGCAGTACTTTATTTGTATTCTAATAAGTCAGCTTTCTACAACGTATTGAGTCTCTTGCTAAAATAATAAAATTTCCCCCATACAAAATTTGCACCCCTTGTTTACCCCCTTAGGGGCAGAATTTTCCTAAACGTTGAAAGTATTTTATTCGTATTCTAATCCATACTAATATTATAAATGCGAAAGTGTGTCTGTCTGTCTGTCTGTCTGTCTGTCTGTCTGTCTGTCTGTTACCTCTTCACGGCTAAACCGCTGAACCGATTTAGATGAAATTTGGTATAGAGATAGTTTGAGTCCCGGGAAAGGACATAGGGTAGGTTTTATCCCGGAAATCAACCCCTAAGGGGATGAAATGGGGGGTGAAAATTTGTATGGAGCTACTAAAACCGCTGCACCGATTTGGATGAAATCCATACTAATATTATAAATGCGAAAGTGTGTCTGTCTGTCTGTCTGTCTGTCTGTCTGTCTGTCTGTCTGTTACCTCTTCACGGCTAAACCGCTGAACCGATTTAGATGAAATTTGGTATAGAGATAGTTTGAGTCCCGGGAAAGGACAGAGGGTAGGTTTTATACCGGAAATCAACCCCTAAGGGGATGAAATGGGGGGTGGAAATTTGTATGGAGCTACTAAAACCGCTGCACCGATTTGGATGAAATTTGGTATATAAATACTTTAAGTCCTGTGGAACGACATTGAATAGGTTTAATCCCGTAAATCATCCCCTAAGGGGGTGAAATGAGGGGGTGAAAATTTGGAGGTAACCAATTTTGATGAAATTTGGTTTGGAGATAGTTTAAATCGTAGGAAAGGACATAGGATAGTATTTATTTCGGAAGCCATCCCCTAAGGGGGTGAAATAAGGGGTGAAAATTCGGATGGAACCCATTTGAATACAATTTGGTTTAGATATAGTTTGAGTCCTGGGAAAGGACATATAGGGTAGTTTTTATCCCGGAAATCCACCCCTAAGGGGATGAAACTGGGGTTGAAAATTTGTATGGTGCTACTTAACCGCTGCACCGATTTGGATGAAACATAGGACTGTTTTAATTCCGGAAACCACCCCTAAGGAGGTGAAATGGGGGGTTGAACTTTGGATGGAACCCGTTTAGATGAAATTTGGTATAGAGATAGTTTGATTCCCGGAGAATGACATTAGATAGT
Source organism: Epinotia brunnichana (assembly GCA_963854355.1). Lineage (NCBI taxonomy): Eukaryota > Metazoa > Arthropoda > Insecta > Lepidoptera > Tortricidae > Epinotia > Epinotia brunnichana. The sequence goes on along the minus strand of OY977945.1, from coordinate 4,870,461 downwards.
TTTGAACATTTGGATAAATCCCATGGAGATGAAATTTGGTATAGTAGGAGTCCCAGGGAAGCACAATGCATAGTTTTTATCCCGAAAATCAGCTCCTGAGGGGGTGACATTAGGCGTGAAAATGTTGATGGAACCCATTTAGATGCAATTTGGTACCTATAGAGATAGTTAGAGTCCTAGGGAAGGAAATAGAATATTTTTTATTTCGGAAATCATCCCCTAAGCGGGTGAAATGGGGGTGAAAATGTGGATGAACTCATTTAGATGAAATTTAGTTGAGAGATAGTTTAAGTCCTGGAAAAGGGCATAGGATAGTTTCAATTCCGGAAATCACCCCCTAAGGGAGTGAAATGGAGGATGAAACTTTTGATGGAACCCCTTTAAATGAAATTTGGTATAGAGATAGTTTAAGTCTCGGAGAATGAAAGCGGATAGTTTTTATCCCGAAAATAGTTCCCAAGGTAATGAAATAGGGGGTGAAAATTTGGATTAAACCCATTTAGATGAAATTTGGTATAGAGATAGTAAGAGTCCCAGGGAAGATGCATAGTTTTTATCCCGAAAATCATCTCCTGAGGGGGTTCTTAAAACTTTGTAGAAACATTACTTATTTGAGTACAAACAAAGTGCTTTCAGCGTTTTGGAAAATTCCACCCCTAAGAGGGTTAAATAGGGCTGCAAAGTTTATATGGGAAAACTCTTTTTGGGATAGGAGCTTAAAAGTTTGTAGGACGATTAGTTATTGAAATACAAAAAAAAAGGATATTCAGCGTTTTAGTAAATTCCACTCCTAAGGGGGTTAAAAGTAGGTCAACATTTGTGTGGAGGAAACATTTTTTTAGCCGATTTACAATTTTGTAGAATGCTTACTAATTAAAAATAAAATTAAATACTTTCAGCATTTTAGAAACTTCGATCTTTAGGGGTTTATAAGAACGTTTGAATGAAGAACATATTTTTTTAGCGAGGGACTTAAACTTTGTTGAAAGATTACTTATTACAATAAAAATCAAGTACTTTTAGCGTTTTGGAAAATTCGACCCCTAATGAGAATAAAAAGGGGTGCAAGGTTCGTATGGGAAACCCATTTTTTGAGCTAGAGACTTGATATTTTGTAGAAAAAATACTTATTACAATAAAAAAACTTAGTGTTTTCTTTTCAATTTTTCCCCGAAAAGCGTTAATTCAAAGGTTCAAAGTTTGTATGCAGACTATCAGATCAAGAAAATTTTTAAGTATGAGAATTGTAACTTCGATCTTAGTATGTTTGTTAAAAGACTACAAAACTCATTTCAGCGTTTTTTGAAATTCATCCCCTAAAAGGTATTATAAGGGTGTTCAAAGTTTGTATGGAGAGCAAAACATTTTTAAAGTAAGGGATTTGTAACTTCAGTTTTAGACTGTTTACTACAAGACTACAAAGCTAATTTCAATGATTTTAAAAATTAATTCCTTAAACAAACATTTAGACGATAACATGTTCTACGCGGACGAAGTCGCGGGCAACAGCTAGTAAGTAATATTTATACAAAATTTTAAGTATCTAGCTATAAAAAATAAAGTATCCCCCATACAAACTTTACACCCCTATTTGACCCCTTTAGGGGTAGAATTTCCAAAAATTTCTTCTTATCCGTTGCCTACGTTGTAAAAGGTAGTTCTGGTGTAAATTTCAACTCTCTAGCCCCAGTAGTTTCGGCTGTGCGTTGATGAGTGAGTGGGTGAGTCAGTCAGGGCATTTATATGTAGGTATAGATAGATAGAAGATGACGAAAATCCCATTCAAATATCTCAAAACCGTTTTAATGTCGCTTGTTAGAGTGAGAAAACGATCGGGGACTGTGACGTCAAGATCCTCGAGCGTCATAGTAAAAAACAATCGTTTCATTTGAAGGTGCGTGTTGTGAAAAAGGGACAGAACATAAAACTTTGGAACTTACTGATTACCTATACATATACCTAACCTCTTGCGTTGACTTTTTCTCTATTATCCTTTTTTCGAGAAAATACATTATGATTATTTTATTTAGTGTCTACCTACAGCCGGGTCCGCTGCACCAATGTTTTCCATGTTTTTAAACATCTAACATGTTTTCAGTCAGGTTCGGCAAACAAATAGGGTTTTGTTTTGATTGGCAAAACATGTTTGACGTTTAAAAACCACGAAAACATGGCGCAGCGGACGCGGCTTACGGGGTGTAGTTTCGATTCCTGAGCTATAACCACTTACTTCGGAATTCGAAAATATTCGGGTATCTCTATCTCTATCGCACTAACTATACTCGAGTGACAGGGATGCAGTTATATGAACTTCGAGTTTCGGTATTCGTGGTAGCGCCGTAGGCACTTTGGCAGAATGCACAAAGAACGCGTGCCATTGCCATTCAAAAAAAAAACAAATTCGTGTTAATTATATTGTTCAAATTTGTTAATACATTTTTTTAAATAACGCCATAATGCGACATTTGCGCATATAAGTTCTCATATCACAATCGAATATTTTTTTATGGTTTAACTTTTGGCATGTGTATCGTAAAGGTCTATCGTAGACTGGATTTAAATTATTAATAAGTGAAAGGCAAAGCAATTCCGCCATTTTGACGAAAATTTGACGTTTCTTATAGCTGACAGTTGGAGCAACGTTTGATTGCAATAAAAATAAATGAAAAATTAAATGAAGTCGTATATTTCGGAAAATTAATTAATTGTCGCAGTCGGATAAAAACTATCCTAAGTTGCAGCTAGAATAATAATGTACCTATATAAAATGTTTCATATTTTACCGTTCATGGGATGCTGAGAACATTCGCACCACACAAAGCTTAGTTTCAAACTGGCTGATTCTTTTTTTAATTTAGAGATTTATTATAAGTGGAGATTAATTAATTGTCGCAGTCGGATAAAAACTATCCTAAGTTGCAGCTAGAATAATAATGTACCTATATAAAATGTTTCATATTTTACCGTTCATGGGATGCTGAGAACATTCGTACCACACAAAGCTTAGTTTCAAACTGGCTGATTCTTTTTTTAATTTAGAGATTTATTATAAGTGGAGATTAATTTTATCTCTGGGTCTGCCTGGGTTGTTAAAGTTGATGATAAATCGTGAAAATACAATGAACATTTGGTAGAGCACGTCTGTTTTTATTGCAAAGCAATTCTAGACTGCAGAGTATTTTATTTGGTACGCATTTTAGTTTAAATTATGGCAATTGTTTTAATAACTGCGTCGTTATTCGGATTCAATGGGCCAACACTGTTGGGAGTATTTTTTTCTGTGCCAATACTACATATAAATATTAATGACTTATGAGGTATTTTGGTATTATTTTCCTAATTATTTTATAAATTTGATTGACTATGCCATATTAGTTTCTGGATATTAGAAAGAAAGAAAAAAAAAAACATTTATTCGAGACAACGTTTTGTCACGAAAGGGTTTTAACTATCTCAGCTGAATGCTGGCATAGAATATCCGTCTTTTTCTAATTAGAACGCCATCCTGCGATATCCGTGCTGAAAGAGTTAGGCCATGTGGCGTTGCAAACTTTGAAAGTGATATGAGCTAGGTACTCTTACCAATCACTTTACATGAAATGATCGGTTTTGCATTTTCACCGTCTGTATGCAATGTAAATTCCTCACCGATGGAAAAGCAGCTTTACACGGTCGGACAACACGTCCCGCATGTCTGGCGCGCCGATAACGCTGAGTCACGGCTCTCAGCCTGATTGAGAATACGGCCGATTCATGTGGAGATGAATTTGGAGCGACACTTCGCGTGCTGATACGATAATAATGTACCTACCTATAACGTGCATTCGTTCTGACCTTAGAGCATAGCCGCTAGTTCACCGTCCGGTGTTACGCAGAGAATATTACGTTTCTTCAAAAAATGCCTGATATGATCCGCGTGTATTGTCCAATAAGAGCGTAGATATACAAGTGTGTGTGCTTTAGATGTGTGCATGCTTTGTCTTGTCAATTGGGAATGGATGAAAATTTTAGGAGTGCCTGATTTTTTTCGGTGATAGGAACAACCTTCCTTAGCACCAGAAAAAAATATAAGAAACTGTTTATATTTTTCAAAAATAAATAACGCAGCTGAAAATCTGCAACTTTTTAGTAGTCTGCAGAAAAAAAATGTAATATGAGACGGATCAAGGAAAGTTTTTTATTCGCCGTCCTAAACCCAAAACGTAAGTGAGGAAACTGTTTATATTTTTCAAAAATAATTGACGCAGGTGATAAGTCTGCAACTTTTTTCCGGTGCTAAGGAAGGTTATTCCTATCACCAAAAAAAGTTCAGGCACTTCTAAAATTTTCATCTTTTCCCCATTTCTTGTGCTTTGTGTGGGTTAATGAACTTGCGACAGGCGTACTCAATACAAATCGGCCGGCATATCCGATCTCCTTATATTGATACATCTGTGGTTCTGACAGTACTAGCTGCCCGTGTGGCACCGCTCGAGTATTCCATACAGAGAATCCAGGCAAAAACGTAGGATAAAATATAGTCTCAGTCGTTTCTAGCGCCACTACACGCGCATCGCCTGTCCACCAACAAGGCCTAAGAATCTAAGTGACTCCCTAGATATTAATTTGGTTTAAAACTACACTTGCTAATACGATATCGATGTATTCCAATTATCCCAACACGTTAACTTAGTTAACGCGGAAGCGAGCTACATAATTATCAAAATAATTGCGAACTACTAAACCAAATTTATCGCCTGACCTCTAATTACGAGTAGTTCATAGTTTGGAGTTAAATTACACTGGGTATGAGCTCACACCCGCTACAAATCAGTTTGCGAATGGGGCGGGCACCTGTCGACGCCTCATAACGTAAAACACACGCAAATGAAACGCTCAGTCGGCTTGGTGTATGTCCTGAGTGCACGCTCCGCTACGAGCGGGGCGTGGTGCGTTCATATAAGTTGCATTTGTTTTATATGCATGCTGCACTTGGAGTGGTGGCGGTGTGCAGTCAGCATCAAAAGTAGCTACGCAAACGAAGACGTCAAAAGTTCTTATTCCCTTTTGATAAAGACTTTTGACGTCTTCGTTTGCGTAGCTACTTTTGATGCTGACTGTACCATACGGGACCGGGAGGCCGGGAGGTAGGATTTACTGTCATTCACAACAAATGGAAAATTTCCAACTCGTAATTCTTGATCGAATTTGAATAATGATAATTTGAAAGTCCTCGACACGGAAAATTAGCAAGCCTGAATAATGCTAAAATTGTATTACTTCTTAAAAGTATAATTGACATACTTGATAAAATACGTTGAAAGAGATACGTCCATATGGAGTTTCATGCGGTAATATGCTAAAGGCCGTGACGCAGAGCGACTGCAACTAATGTCGCATACCAACAACACAAAAAAAAAGTCACAAGCAAAAACAAAAAAAAATAATAAACAAAAATAATACGAGTATAACCTGTCAACCTCTTTTTTATATTACATCATTGTATTTTTTTTTATACAACGACGGTGGCAAACAAGCTTACGGCCTGCCTGATGTTAAACAGTTACCGTATTTAGCCTATGGACACTTGTGACTCCTGAAGAATCACAACGCGTTGCCGACCCTTTATTCACCTGAGGTCCCTCACTCCCAACACAGCGCATCCTAGGGAGCTCTGGCGACCTTACTCACCACCAGGAACACAACACCATATGCTTCATAGCATGCAATAATATAACAACACTACAAATCAGTGGTGCTATTATGGCTGCGGTCTTCTGTAAGGTGGAGGTACTTCCCCAGTTGGGCTGCTCCACATACGAACGAGATGACATTCCGCTGTGCCCTACCTATCTAAATCTTATATGGCTACAATCAGTAAAATAAATTGTACATACGTCCCAATGCAACGCACTCACGTCAAAACAGTAAACTTAAATGCAAGATGGCGGTACTTATGTACCTTCCGCGGGCCGCCCCCGTGCGGCTCATAGAAACTGCCGTTAAAAGGAGCGCAGATGTAGAAAGATCTTACGTAAACCATCAATATCTGCCGTAACAAAGCGAGCAAAAATACTGACACGTCCTAGTAGTCCGTAAGCCCAATACACCTACGTCTCATGACAACATGATAAAATGGACGGCAGCAGTTTGAGAATATTGTGCTGAGCAAGAGTTAGAAGATTATCGCACCTAAAATCAGCCGAAAGTTTGGAAAATCCTACGTCATGTGCCAACAGTACGAGACGTGTAGCATCATTTAGCCCTTTAATCGTAGAGAGAGTAAACCTAAGTCTGTCAGTTCTGAAATGGCCGGAAGTACTTGGCAGACGGTGCCAAAGTTACATATAGCATTCGGCTATATAGTTCATATATATGTAATATGCGAATCTATATAATACACCTATATAATAATAAACATACAGTACAATAAAGGTAGTAGCTTTTCACAATCCATCTAGCCTAACCTCTAGAGCCCTCACCCATACCATGCGCGCTCATAGCGTGTTCATACAAATGCGCTGATTCAACAGGTGCAGGTGCACGTGTTAAGTTAGTTAGGGGGAGTGGGATTACGGACTATAACTGCCTTTTCAATAGAGGCGTGTCAGATTGTGCACGCTTATTTGTGGAAGATATTATCGCTGGTGAATGTACACAAAGTACGGCGCTGCTACCGCTGCCGTCGCCGTTCCAAGTCGTGGCCGGACCATCGGCACTCTATGACTTCTGCCGAGATCGTAAACCGACACTCTGGGTGGAAGGGTACTTGAATAAATGAGGGCAGACGTCTATGTATGATCTTTATCGGTAAATGTGGCACCATTTTATAAAGGGGCATATTAACCTGTTCGAGGCTAAGCAAAGGTAGGCGACTTACACCATCGCGTGTAGCAGCATTTTTCTGCCTTATAGCGGAAATCGGACGAAGTCAGGGGTACATAAATAAGGAAATAAATATCTGTACAGCTGAGGGGTAAACACTTGTCTTAACGTTTCGAACAAGCGTTAGAACAATGCAGCTGTCATTTTTCCATACTAAAAGAGACATTTAGATCTACCTGACCCGCGTACAATGTGTTACGTGATCGACGGACTCTATTGTCAATGTCATAAAGGCGTGTACAGATATTTATGTACGTATATTTATAATTCTGACTGTACATGACTCAAATGTGGGTCACGGGCCTTGAATACGTAAGCATATGACACCTTAATTATTAATAGTTGATTCACTACGTATTGTTCACCTTTTTTGACATAAATTAACACTTTCAGTCGCTTTCTGCTACATACGAGTAAAACCACGGAATCCGCTACGAGCGTAGCATAGAATGTGTTAAGATTGAAAACGTCAAGTCTCCCATTTCCTTTCAATTTCATTGCGCCACTTCCATTGATTTATCTAAGTACTAAATATATATAAGTAGCTCAATACAAATTAGAGTAAAAAACGTGCTCTATGGTTCAAGGTGCACACAAAGCATTCATAAGACATAAGACATTTATTTAGCAGAATCGTTTACACATATATTAATAAGTACCAGTCCCTGCACTAGGCTTTGCATGTATCGCAGGAGACCGCATATTACCTTTTACATTGCATGGATTCAAAATATTACAATCAATTGGTGTGTGTGTTTTATTTGATAATTTCCAGAATCTTCTCTATTTCCTCATAAGAAAGTGAGAGCCATGATTGTACCTTAAGTTTTACTTCCCTCGTCGAGTAGTCTTGCGAAGGAAATTTTGTACATATTTTATTATATATGAATGGATAGAGAAACATTTCAGTGGCAAACATTCTTGTAACAAGCAGTACCTAATACTAAGCAACAATATACTACTCTATTATTTCCTCGTAAAACTCATTGTCAACATCAGATGACGGATTTACCCAAACAAAACAAACCGAATTTACTCGCACGGAGGCTACTTTTAGCAAATCTGTATTGATCAGGGCGGTCGCCGGCTCCATCACAAACTCAATAATATCCGTCCGCAAGTCCCCACCAAGTTATGATACTGGCGAGTGCTATGCTTAACTCTCTTTACAATCTACAAAAGACATTGATTGTCGCCGAACTTCTCTTTTAAAAGTTCACTTCATTATTTTGTTCAGAATTTATTCAGCTCACCAACAAAGCCCTCAATGTGTAGCTAGCCCATTTCATTTTGTCTCACTACCATCTCCCATTTTACATTTTATTTGAACTAGATTTTGCCTGCTACTTTGTCCGCGTGGAACTCGTTTATATCGCATCCCCATACAAACTTCCGCTCTCATTTCACGACCTTAGGGGATGATTTTTGGGATAAAAACTATTCTATATCCTTCCTCGGGAATCAAACTTACAGTCGCCATCACATACATAGGTACACTATAGGTGTTCAAAAATATCGACACATGCACCCTCATCATATCAGGCGAAAGACGTCCACTGCTGGTCATAGGCCTCCCCCAAAGAGTTTCAAAGTAACCGGTCCTGCGCCACCCGCATCCAGCGGACTCCCGCGACCTTTACCAAGTCATCACACAAGTCATCTTGTGGGAGGCCTACCAACGCCGCGCCTTCCGGTACGTCAGTCCGACTCCAGGACCTGTAGGTCAATCACGTAACGCATTATACGCGCGTCTGACAGTAAAATCACAATCTAACTGTCATTTTTCCATATAAAATTGACATTTAGACCTTACAGACGCGCGTAAGAAAAGTTACGTGATCGACCCACAGAGCTCGAAACATGCACCTAATGCCTTGAAAATAGAGGTGCGTTCCGATGTTTGTGAGCTGCTTGTTTGCTCCGATGTATGTGATGGTGACTGTACTATCTCCATACCGAATTTCATTTCAATCGGTCAAGCGTGAAAAGGTGAAAACAGACAGACAGACAGAGTTTATTTTGGCATTTCTAATATTAGAATGGATTATATTCTTCAGAAAAATACGCTAAATAAAAAGTAAATTCATCATTACTGAACTTTTTATAATTACATCCAAGGTGGCCGCCATCAACGGCTATGACAGTGCACAAAAATTAGAACGACCCGGCTATGAAGTGTATACGAGCTCTCAGCCTTTTGTAGGCTAGAATAACGAAATTTCTCGTTCACCCGCGCGTATGATGCACCATTTTGCAGTGCAGCGCCTGTCCTCGGACGGTCCTGATAACGACTACAAATTGATTCACTGTACGCCACTCGCCCCCGCTCAGCCACTGAACTTTGAACCTTACTGCACACTGACAAAGTATAAATGAATGGGTGGGGTGCAGCAAATCGGCTAGTGCAGTTGTAATTAAGGCTGGATGATTCGAGCTATTAGGGTCAAATTGCGCGGATGATTTTGCCAGATCGCACCGAAATGCGCGTCGAAAATCTAACGCGTTGTTACACCCATTTTCCCGTTTTGCGGAATTCGGCAAAGTACGAACGCAATTCGTTCGCGACTGGCACGTTCTTCTTCAAATCATTATCAACGGAAGTTTGTTTTCCGATGTTGAAAATGCATTTCTAGCAGCCGGTGAAAATACTTTTTGATATTATTCATATAACATGCCGTTCTGGTTACTCCGCCATCAGACCCTTTTCGGGAGTTATACCTTTCTTTCTTTTCTTTCTTTCTAAGTACCTATACTCAAGACCTGTTTTTTGCTTTTCAGAGTAATTAGAGACACAAGGACTATTAACTTGAACCAGACATAAGATGAAACGAATGTCGCCAAATATTTCGAAAATCCTCTATTCTGTACATTAACAGACGCGTTTTTATCTTAAATAAGATTAATAATTTTATCGCTCTGTGGTAAGGTTAATATTTATCTATGTGTATTATGCAAAAAGCTCATAAAAATGCTACCAGGCCAACTAGCAGGACAGTCACAGTATTTTCGATTACATCTTAACAAGTATTAGAGAAATCAATATTCCACGGCATGTATTCGTCGATCTTTTAAGATATATCCCCGGTGCGGTATGTAATAATGCTCAATACGATCGTGTCGGCATCGGCATCAATATGCGATTCGCACGGCAGAGCTCTACGTTAATAAACTCAGTTGTATACCACCATCTCGATATTTGCATCGTTCGTTGTCTAGACGATCGCGATGCTATGCTATAAAATATTAAGACGATGTAAGTAAATTATGGGCAAAAAAAAATAACAAAAATAGTTTATTGGGTTTTTTACACATGTTGAAACAAAGGCAAGGTTGGAACCTTCCGGTAAGCATAGAGATGCTTGTGACGGAAGATCCCGCTCTTCCATTACTCGGAATTGTTAATTATTAATAAACCAACATTCTTTATTGAAATAATGAATTGAGTGTTCTATCGCGGGCGTTTAATCTTCCGTTACGTTGTTGTTCTCATTTGAAATGCTCTCTATTTTCTGAAATTATTTAATTTATATAATACACTGGTGAAATATTATTTTAAATTGGATAAGCGGTGCCAGAGATTGCCATCTACATACAAACTTACAAACATACAATTTCACATACTTTACCTTTTCATAGTATATAGACATATTTCCTTCTTATAAAGAGCGCAGCACTCACGCTGACATGGAAGTATAATATAACAAATAGTATGGCGCTGGTCATGTCTACAATTATCGGATTAGAACTTAACCACAGATCCTTCAGTGTGATAATTATAAGTACATATTATACATTAATATTATGAAACGAGGCACTCGATTCATTCAGGTGAAAGATCGTTCAACGTATTTCGAATTGATCCACGATTCCAAATCATGAACGTTCGCATGACGAACACTACTAGCCAAAGTACCTATATGATGATGATGTTGTCTTACAAGGCGTATTCGTCAACGGAGAGATCCTCAAAAAATAATAATCTAAGGTCGTGAAACATTAGATACGCATGGGCGTATCTTGTAAAACCAAATTTAGTTTTGAACGTACTTTTACGGTCGCAAGAGGCACAGTGAAGCAGACACTAGTATACCTGAGTATACCTCAACATCGACAATGAGATAGTTGTTATAGAACACCTAAGACTACGTTACCATATGTCCCGCACGCGTCCTAAACAGCCGCACGCACCGACTCGTGAAGATAAAGCGAATTGCTCCGTTATTGGAAGGTTGTACATCCCCCCTCCACCCCGCTGGAGCAAACAAAGCGTTTGATCGTGTGAGAGATAGACAGAACATTACACCCGCGTCACCGAGCCTATATTACTATGTCGTGATTTGTTCCAAACGATGATTTTGTTTACTATTTTGTTCAAGAAATACCAAAGGATTTCTACAATGTAATTAATTAATCGATTATTAAGATTAGATCGTGTAAATACGGTTTAAGTTGTAAGTGGGTAAAATATGTTTTGTGTACCGGCAACATTGGGGAGATCCAAAGGTGGGTGGGAAAAAGATTATAAAAAGGGTAGTCATGCATTTTCTGGCTCTCTTTGATTTGTGTCCTGGTGACGAACAGAAGTAAAATACATCTTCCAACATCGAGAATAGTGTTTCATTTTAATTCGGAAGTGAGCATTATCCACAAAAGCCCACAGCGAAGACATGTAAGTACCAATTGTGTCCTTATATCCATCGAGCTAGACTATGTTATCTTACATGCATGTACCAATTATCACAACGACTCCACGATCGTTTGCCATAGTTTGAATTCATCGAACATTTGAAAGTTACATTTATCCAGAATTTGGTTGATTTTGTTAGACATAAAGTAGGCAATAGTTATGTTACAACTAATGCTAACCTACAATAAAAGTTGTTGATTGAAGGTAGATTTACAAAAATGACGTATTTCAAATTCCTTTTGTTAAAGTAACTAATTCAAAGTCTGGCAAATAATTAAAATAATGTGTTGACCCATTCAATTGAATATTGATTGTTACTTATACTTTGTTACGCATGATTTAAATTGTCATTGCAAATCAACTACGAATATGTATTCGTAACGTTGCAGTAATATATTTGAAGCATATATAGAGTAACAATCACTAAGAAACTATAGTGATGTACTTATTGTATTAAGTGATTTTGATTTGGAGGAATACACCAATTTTGTGTAATTTGTATTTTGTATTTGTATATTCATAGATTTACGTAACAAAGCAATATAGTAACGTATAACTTAATCATCCGTTTAAAGTACTGCCCGGTGTAAGTCTGACCTCCGGGTTACATACGCAGTATTTAAGCATTCAAGGGTTTGAGTACACTGGCTGTCGAAGTCACGGCCGAACCAGTGTGTTTAGTGAATCGCCCCATCTAAGGCGAAGTCCATGTAACCAGCCCCGCTATTCTGTGACTTGTCTCAAACTCACCTCACCGTTCACCCACAAAAATATCTTGACGCCGCGATTCGCAGTAACTAAGCGTAGGGAGAGGTCTTATCTCGATGGGCGTGACGGGTGGGGTTAGGCGCGTTAGCGCGTTCCGAATAAGAGCCCATGCATTATTTTGTGGTGAAAATAATATTGACACTTTCTCGCAGCTGCAATTTTTGTATTTCAAAATGTTTGTTAACATTAGAATGGGTATAGTTTCTTTTGACTTGAGTGCTATGTTATTTGCATCGTGGTATTAACTTGTGGCGCAGATTTTAATAATAATAATAACAATATAGACTTTTGAATGCTATATATGATACTAAATTGTCATAAAATCGTCATATACTTACCTAACGCATGAAAGACGTAAAAGGTTAAAAAACGAAAGCGGAAAATTAAAAGAAGTGTGTTAGTTAGGCGCACTAGTTTAATATATTTTATAGTAAGTAAGTACTTACTCCGTGTTTGCTTGATATTTAATACGAGCTAGGTGCGCTCGTGCATTCTGATTAAGCTGTAGCACAGCGAATTCCGTTCATTTTTATAGTAAATACGACCCCTATAAAATAAATAAAGTACCTACGCACGGGCTATGTATGCCCATACATTGTATATTGTTTGTATAGATTTTTTGTGGCATGAAACCAAGTGAGTTTCTACTATTATGTACTAATAACAGGCTATGTATGCAAAAATTGGTTGTAGTGCCGATTTAGTGATACGGAACCATGTGAGTTTCTACTACTAAGAAAGTACTCGTAGGCTAATGTATGCCAATATTACTTGTACTGATTTTGTTGTACGAAACCAAGTGAGTTTCTACTATGTACCTGCAGGCTATGTGTGCCAATATTGCTTATGTTGATCTGGTAGTACGAAACCAAGTGAGTTTCTACTATGTACCTGCAGGCTATGTGTGCCAATATTGCTTATGTTGATCTGGTAGTACGAAACCAAGTGAGTTTCTATTATGTACCTGCAGGCTATGTGTGCCAATATTGCATATGTTTATTTGGTAAGTAGTACGAGACCAAGTGAGTTTCTAGGTACTATCTATCAGGCTATGTGTGCCTATTTTGCTTACCTATGTTGACCTTGTAGTACGGAACCAAGTGAGTTTCTACGATATACTGGCAGGCTATATGTTTGCCAATAGTGCTTATTATGCTATGGATTGTTGACAAACCATGTGAGTTTCTTCTTCTAGCTACGTATGCCGGTATTGTGTTTGCATATTGATTTTGAAGGATGAAACCGTATTTGTTTGTTTCTATCACTACGCCTACAGGCTAGGGATGCCAATATTGCTTTTAACACATTCACCGCCGCGAATCGCTACGCGTTACGCTCGTAGCCGATCTCGTGGTTTCCCCGTATGTAGCGGAAAGCGCTTACGGCGTAAGATCATGACAGTTGTGTTCCCGGCACTGAATGTGTAAATGCAGCTATGTTGACTACATACATCACCAATATCTATTTTATCTTAGTACAATATATGTGATATTGTTTTATTTTACCAAGGACTACTTCTAGGCTAATATAAGAGCCGATACATACAGTTTAGATATGTCGATGTTGTATCACCTGACCATGCGACTTGCTACAGACTAAGTAGATTTGAGATGAATACCATAATGAGTTTATAAGGAACTAGGTGAGTTCATGATAATGGTATATGCTATGTACGCATTTGCCTACATTATTTAAGTGAATGTAATATATGCATAAGTAGTGCAAACGCCTATACGCACTGGTTGACTACTTGCATTATTTACCAAATGCCAACTAAGTATAAGTACATATAGGCATGTTAATGGAATGTGATGGAGATACAATTTTTCTTATTTCGATATTATGAATAAACCTAATTTGTGATACCTGCAATTTGCTATGCAAGTCAAATTGATATTAGGAATCGAGCGAGTTAAGGTTGTGGACGATTTTATTACGACTAACTATATTATACCTGATTGTTCGATCCAATTCGATCACAGTCGAATGTGATGCGACGCGACTAGTATCATCTAATTTTACATCAACCACATATAACAATGTGATGTAGCACAAGTTTACGTAATTTGTTCTTTATGGGCATGGCTGTACACCTGGAAGGCAAACATGAGCTTCCTAAGTGCGGCCGTATCCGTAATGGAATAAACACTTGATTGAGTGAACCAACTATTTAGATAGAAAACCCGATTCACTGCACATAGGGCGTGTAGGGCATAGTAGAGTATAATCGGATTATATTTAGCGGTTGGGTATACTAATTAAAAAACTGAAAAGCTTAATAATTTACAGTGATAAATATATTATGTGAGTGTACATGACGTCACACGAATTTCTAAAGCGGTTATTATTCTATATATGCTCCGCAATATTTTTACCCCAGATTTTAGTTGTGATAATACCGAACTAACTAACTTTATGATATTAAATAAATACTTGAATCTTTCTTAGATACACCTACCCCAGTAGGTACATTTATATTCAAATCATGTTTGATTTTATAACTTGAAGTAATAAGTAATACAAATTTATGGTAATTACAGTGGTTATCAGGCGAGAATGGGAAAGGATAGCGATAAAGAGAAGGAGGCGGATACAGCTACGAAAAGAACTAGGAAACGAATTAGATGCATAGACTCATCAGATGAAGATGAGGTACCGCCGCCCACACAAGCGAAGCCATGTGAAGCTAATTCAAGCGACTCTATGCCGATTACTGACGTGATTAACTTAATTAATTCAATGAAAGGACAAAGCAGTAGGAATACTGCACTATTAGGCAGTAATCAAATGAACAACGTTATTCCAGAATTTGACCCGGATAACAAAGCACAAGATATAGAAACCTGGATTAGGAAAGTTAACGAATGCTCATTGATCTACGGCTGGGAGGAAAAACAAACCATACACTTTTCTCTACAAAAGCTTGTAGGTTTGGCAAAGAAATGGTACGAGGGACTCCCGACAGTTGTATATACGTGGACTGATTGGCAAGACAAGTTCAGAAGAGCATTCCCAAGTGAGGAGAACTATGGACGTTTACTTCAGGAAATGTTAGCTCGAACTTCTCGATCCAATGAAAGTTTAAGGGAATATTTTTATGATAAAATTGCATTAATCAATAGGTGCGAGATTGTAGGTAAGAAGGCGGTACAGTGCGTAATACATGGTATTAGCGACAGGACTACTCAGAATGGGGCACAAGCTTTAAATTGTCAAAGTCCAGAGGACTTACTTAGCTTTCTTAGCACCCAAAGGACTTATGAGCGCGAGCGACTGGGCTCTGACGGCAGAAGAAGGAATAACCCAATCAAAATTAGGAATGACAGGCAGGGTTATCCATCGCAGGCGGCATCGACATCTACTGAGAGGGGAGTGACTTGTTTTAACTGTCGCACAAAAGGACATTCTTTCAGTAGATGTCCAAAGCCAATAGTACAATGTCCGAAATGTAATAGGGTCGGTCATAAAAACGATGCTTGTACATTGACTCCTCTGAATATGAGATTGGATACTAAAAGTAGTCCTTTTACAAACAGCGAATCAAAAGTACAAAAGATCTCTACGTACGGCCTAGGTAATGATAAATATTTCAAACACATTACAGTTAACGGCAAGGACAACATGGTCGGGTACGTAGATTTCGGAAGTGAATGTAGTTTAATGCGTAGTACGGAGGCGCAACGACTAAATCTTAATAAAGATTTTGCTGCTTTGCCTATTATTAAAGGTTTCGGTAACTCCACAATCACCCCGATGTACAAATCCAGTATAAGTATAAAATTAGATGACGTGGACACTGACTTAGAAGTACTGATAGTAAGCGATGAATACATGCAGTCCCCCTTGCTGGTGGGTCAAGACTTCACTGAACTGCCATCTGTGACAGTCTTAAAAGATAGCAAACAGTTAACGTTTTACACAAGTTCTGAGGTTCAGGATGATAATAAAAATAAAAATTTGTGCTTGCATACACAAGATGGGAGTTTAGTGGAGGGTACTAGTTCAGTTCCAATCTATACGGAGGATTCTTCGTATTCCGGTGATGTTTATGTTGAGGGTTACGATAATAATGAGGTAGGTAAGGAGTATCATCTCCATCAGGGAGTCTATCGAATTAAGGACGGAAGTGGCTTTGTAGTCGTGACAAACTTATCTCGCAGACCAGTAGAATTAAAACCGAAATCGATCATTGCCAGAAGCTTGTCCTTTATAGAGAAGGAAGTAAAAAATGTTAACTTAATTAACAAGGATGGAACGTCTCCCAAACCCCTCGACAAGTCAGAGGTTAAAGTAGGACAAGCCCTGGATGATGAACATTTCGAGCGGTTATATGAACTTTTACAAACCTATCGTGACTGCGTTGCTACGAATTTAAGCGAAATAGGGTGCGCAAAAGATGTTGAGATGCAGATCGAATTGACGGACGAAAAGCCAATAGTTTATCGTCCCTATCGACTGTCTTTTGCGGAACGCGAACAGGTTAGGGGAGTAGTTGACGATCTCCTGCAGAATGATATCATCCAGGAGTCCAAATCGAATTTTGCTAGTCCAATTTTGATGGTAAAGAAGAAAAATGGAGAACTGAGACTGTGCGTAGACTTTAGAGGGTTGAACCAAAAAACGGTTAAGGATAAATTTCCACTTCCGTTGATAGAGGATCAGCTTACAAACCTCAGTGGAAATTCATTCTTCACTACTTTGGACCTGGCCTCCGGCTACTACCAAGTACCTGTAGCCGAGAAGAGCCGCCCACTCACCGGTTTTGTAACTCCAGATGGGCATTACGAGTTCAAACGGATGCCGTTCGGACTCGCTAATGCCCCAGCCGTATTCCAACGGATGATAAACAGAATGTTGGGAGCCAAACGATTCAACTCAGCGTTGGCTTACTTAGACGACTTGCTAATTCCTTCGACCACGATAGAAGAAGGATTTAGACGTTTAGAAGAGGTCTTGAGGCTGCTTAGAGAATTTGGTCTTACGCTTAAATTATCGAAGTGTAGGTTTTTTGACACAAGCTTAAACTACTTGGGCCACGAAATTTCCGCGGAAGGGGTAAAACCGAGTAAAGATAAAATTCTAGCGGTTCAGCAATTTCCTCAACCGAGTAATATCCACGAAGTCCGGCAATTTCTTGGACTTGCGGGGTACTTTAGAAAATTTATAAGGGGTTTTGGGGAAATCGCTAAACCACTCACGAATTTGTTAAGAAAAGATGTTCCCTGGCAGTGGACCATTGAAGTGACAAAAGCATTTACTGAGCTTAAGGACAGGCTGACCGAACGGCCCCTCCTAGCTCTTTATGACCCGAAATTAGAAACGGAGCTTCACACAGATGCTAGTTCACGGGGAATTGGAGGAATACTCCTCCAATGGCAACTTAGTCCGCGTGTGTTAAAGCCGGTGGCTTATTTCAGTCGACAAACGGCGCCTGAAGAAAAGTTCTTCCACTCATACGAGCTGGAGACCCTGGCCGTCGTTTGTTCACTGAAGAAGTTCCGCATCTATCTTTTGGGTCTAGACTTCAAGGTTGTCACTGATTGTGGTGCGTTGCGGACCACTCTAACGAAGCGTGACCTTGTACCACGGATAGCCAGATGGTGGCTTGATATAACTGAGTTCACCTTCGAAATTGAACATCGACCGGGCGCTCGCATGGCTCATGTGGATGCCTTAAGCCGCAACACAACGCAACAATCGGGTGATTTTGAGAACTCCACCATGACCGTTTACAATATAAGTAAAGAAAACTGGCTACTGACTTTGCAAATTGCTGATCCAGATATATCACGTATTTATAAAATATTGAAACCCGAAACGAATGATGAGATAAAAGACATTAAAGAAAATTACGTAATTAAAAACCATGCAGTTTATAAGAAAATCGGTAATGACTTGCGTTTAGTGGTTCCTCGAAATGCTAGATGGCAAATTTGTCGTTCAAATCATGACGACCTTGGCCACTTAGGTTTTAGTAAGACGGTAGAAAAGATACAAAGTCAATTCTGGTTCCCTAAATTACGGCGCTTTGTAAAAAAATACGTTGGTGCTTGCATAGATTGTGCTTACAATAAAGATAGTGCCTCGAAGGCTAAACGTGGTCAATTGTATCCCATCGAAAAGGTTAGTCGTCCATTCCATACACTACATATTGATCACCTCGGACCATTCGTTCGAAGTCGAGATGGTAATTCGTACATCCTAACCATTGTTGACGGATTCACGAAGTACGTTTTCGTTAAGGCCGTGAAAGATACCAAAACCAAAACCACAATAAAGATTTTGGATAATATCTTCCAAGACTTCTACTTACCGTACAGAATTATATCTGATCGCGGAACGTCGTTCACTTCGTCAGCCTTTGAGAAGTTTTGCAAGGAGCGATCGATCAAACATGTCCTTAATGCGGTGGCTTGTCCAAGATCTAATGGGCAGGCAGAAAGATTCAACCAAACAATACTGAATTCACTGTCTGCTCAGAATTTTGGCAAGGACGAGCGCGACTGGGATAAATGTTTACAAAAGGTACAGTGGGGTATCAACAATACCGTAAATGCCACCACCCAAAAGACAGCGACAGAAGCCATGTTTGGTACAAGATTCCAAGACGAAATGTCTAACAAACTCAACTTGTACCAAAATCCTTCTGGTCATATAACCATTCAAGACGTACACACTAAAATTAGCGAAAATATAAAGCAAGCTCAGGCGAAACAGAAACAAAAGCACGACGCCCAACACGCACCCGCTCATAAATACCTTGTAGGGGACTTGGTTAAAATAAAACGGAATAATTTTAATAATGACGGAGCTAGTACAAAATTAATGTCTAAATTTATCGGCCCCTATAAGATAATAGACGTATTAGGTAATGATAGGTATAGGATTACTGATGTACCTGGGATAAAACATAAAAATAATAAAAAATACATTAGTGTTCTTGCCGCAGATCGGCTAAGACCGTGGATTCATGTTAAGGCATTACAAGTAGAAAGTTCTAGTGATTACGATAGCGATGATAACATCCCACTGGCAAAGTTGGTCACTAAATAAACTGTTTCAATCATAATTGAGCTAAATAATGTAAAGTCTAAGACGTGTTAATTAATGTATTAATTATATCATATCATAAATTTTCTAGGCTTAAGTATTGAGACAATGGCTTATGTATGTACTTTGTGTCTATAGTAAGGTTATTAAACTATAATCGGAGGCTAATTGTATTAGTTATACGCATCAGTATTATTTCTTTAGTTAATAATTATGGTAATTGATTTAGATATATGGCTCGTTTAGATATATATACTCAAAACTTTTGTTATAATCTGTGGTAACATGTGTTGAATTGATTCATGATGAATAAAAAAAAAAAAAAAAAAATGTTCTTTTAGTGATTTTCATGCCAACTAATTAATGTCTTGTAGATAATGTAGGGTGGCAAAATCATTGTGGATGTCGTGATTTATGTTGTTTTTAAATGTGCACCGGGAGGTTGCACTTAGTCTGATGGCCGAATGTCGTGATTTGTTCCAAACGATGATTTTGTTTACTATTTTGTTCAAGAAATACCAAAGGATTTCTACAATGTAATTAATTAATCGATTATTAAGATTAGATCGTGTAAATACGGTTTAAGTTGTAAGTGGGTAAAATATGTTTTGTGTACCGGCAACATTGGGGAGATCCAAAGGTGGGTGGGAAAAAGATTATAAAAAGGGTAGTCATGCATTTTCTGGCTCTCTTTGATTTGTGTCCTGGTGACGAACAGAAGTAAAATACATCTTCCAACATCGAGAATAGTGTTTCATTTTAATTACGTGTCAGAGTTTGTCTCAGACGATGACGCAACTGTCAACAAATGACTTATATAATGGGGCAGGGATTGGGGCAGGGATTCGTAGGTTGCTAGTTTAAAAGTCAGAATACTTGTTCTGATTGGTCATAGGACGCTTGTCTTGAATAGTTTTAGCTTTTTTGCTTTTATTGAAGGTTCGTGTCAGACATATATACCTACTGGTTTTACCAATATAACTGTCCATGGTTTCGCTATCGTCTTTTTTATTTCTGTATGTATATAGTGATGTATTCGTAAGGGTAGATTTAAGACATGAGGTAGGTATAGTCGAACGATACTCAAGTTAATTCTGAAAATTCAACGCAAGCAAAAAACGACTTTGTGCTACGAGTCTATAGGCCAGTCACATTTTACATTGAAATTGCAAAGCCGCTGCTTTTTTGGTATGTTATTTAGTCCCCTTTTGGGAGTGTGAAACTACGTTTTGCAAGCAAAAAAAAGTTGTGCTCAATATTTTCGGATTTTTTCAGTTGGTGCAGTTCAAGTATCATCAAGCTGTGGGTTGGCTAAGTTGGCTTCAATTGTTACTTTAATATATGTTCAAAATGATAAAATAAAAATAAAATTATGTCCAAAACCCATCGTTTTTGGATTGCACTGCACAAACTGAAAAAAGTCCGAAAATTTCACTTATCTATTACGCATGGTAGCACAACTTTTTTTGCTTGCAAAACGTTGTTTGCGATTATAGGTTTTTTCCCTGTAAGATTTTACTGACCAACTAAATAAGGTAGTTTGTTCGGTTGTGTTTTTGACAACATTAATTCTAACAGTGTCGGTCTAACTAGACGATACAATGACATATCCCCATTTTATGTAGATGGAATTGAAAAATTCAATTCAAACTCAAATTGGAATGCGTTACGACGTATGTATTGTCAAATCGACCCCCTGCCCCCTGGCCTCAAGTAAGGTCGCCAGCGCCCGAGAATGCACTGCTTTGTTCACCGCACATTGTCTAATACTCGTAATAGTGTATACGTACTTACTTAAGAGCGCACATTAGCTGAGCCTTTTTTCAGATTCGAGAATTCCCAATAAATATTTCTGTCGCGCTGACGGAGGCGGAGCCATGCGCGAGCTTGTGTGCACGCATGCACACAGACAGTTGCATTTAAATTTAGAATACAATGTTACAAAATTCATCGGCGATGTTGACTGTTGGCTATAAAATTATTTCTTTCACGACACATTGTCAAACTTACCAGTCACAAATAAGTAGATTAATTTCGAGTAGTAATGTATGTCACGTCGTGGCCTGGTCAGTAATCGTTAGCTTTGTGAGTCAGAGGTCTCAGGTTCGAATCCCAGAAAGTTAATTTTATTTTTCATTTTGTCATGTTTATAAGTAGAATATCTTGTATATTCTCTGGAATTCAATTACATGCTGTGTTTATAAAAAATACAGGTTTGTTTCATTTTTATTTTTACAAGCTTTATATTAACTTGCACTGTTCGTATGTATGTATGTAAGTTGTCCGTCAAAATTTGCTATCCATTTTTCAGTCACTTCCCGTTATCCAATTGAGCTGAAATTTTGCAAGCATATGTATATCGCATGACAATGCAATATTATATGACTTGGAGCTGGGAGGTAGCCATAGGAACTCCGATATAAAACGTCACAACCCCATCGAGTTTGGGCTCGTTAGAATCGTAATATTAATTTTTGGTACAAGCTTTTATTGCCGACTGTACTTTTCTGTATGCCGTCATCAACTACTCATTGAGACAATTCTAACGAGCCCAAATTCAACAGGGCTATATCGGTAAAGTACTGAATTCCTATGGCCACCTTCTGTCTCCATCATTACATCAGCTCGATGGTACCATAATATTGAATTGTCATCCAAACTATACTTATACTCAAAATTTCAGCCCAATCGGTCACCGGGAAAAGGGTCAAATTAAACTTGCAAGATTTGATTACAGACAAACAACGGGACAGGTAAAACTAAAATATAAAAACTTGTAAAAATATAAGATTTTTTAAGCAAAGTAATTATTTTTAAATAGTCACGTTCAAGTCACGAACATAAAATATGATATCATATAATAAAATTCGCTAAATTGTCCTTCTATTAGTCACTTTACCCTATCTATTGTCTTACAATTTTTACGGGTTAATTCACAGTTAAGTAATATATATTTATTAACAAAGTATTGCCCTTGTTGGGTATTTGCTCAGCAGGTGAACTATCTGTCAGGGTAGGGTTACGGTTGTACGGCATTATGATATTCGAAATAAAACTTTATTTTGACTTAGGTACCTGCTATCAATAATAAGTGAATTTCCTTCGTATACTTCTCACAAAAGGCCATATAAAAAGAATATATCGATGACTTTAGATTTATCGATAACTTTTCACACCACACCACTAGGATATCGACCTTTAGTGTCGACGATTGCCTATCACTTTTTCGTACGTATTTACCATACCGTTATCGCCCCAAAAATTTGCGTGATAAGGACAACTGCAGCTCCGACTAAAAGTCCCAAGTAAAAATCATATGAATCGAGGTTTCGTTCTCGACTGTTTCCTCCTCCGAAACTTTATCAATCGTAACCAAATTTTGGTAAATGAATAGGAAGGAAATGTTAAATGTCCGGCTGTTTTGATTTTTGCGCTTATTGTTAACAGATTTGTGTACTAGGCGTATGTTTGCGACTATGTAATTGGGCCGTTTTGAGCTTTATTTAAAGTAACCAAGCACTTATAAAATTAAGAATATCAGAAAAAACAAAACGTACCGACACAGATATTGATACTAATAATATTATTTCAAAAAATCATAAATCTACGGTCAAAAACCTCGGAGGAAACAGTCGAGAACGTTTGTATTCAAAAATGGCCAGTGGTCTTTCCTCTTAATATGGTAGTGTTCGCCGCCGCACCGGTTCTATTACCATAATATTAGCGGCGCCGCGTCTCCACGTCCCTCGTCCCCGTTTCACGTGCGGACATTCCATTACCCATATTGCCCGGAATACCTGAGCCACACTGTGCATACCGAAAATACTGAAAGTGTTTTTAGGGAGTGTATAATTGCGACCTATCCCTGAGGATCAATCTAACGATGATAAATATATAAACATTATTTTGTACTTCCTCCTGTTACGTACTAACGGCAACGCGCTTGACTGACTATTAATTGGTATACTTAATTTCGTTTACGAAGGCCCGATGCCGCTTGAGACTCTCAAGCGGCATCGGGCCATCGTAAATGAAATGAACTATAGACTTCACGCCATTGTAATAAGGTTCACAAATGGTGGGTTGAATGTGTCATCGAGATAGGTATAACACAACAATTTAAAATGTTAGAAAACAGCGCACCGACAAACTGCCCTCATGGCGAAACAACAAATGTATACTTACCGTTAAGTTGTTTTTTGAAATAAATAAATAAAAATTAAATTAAACATTTTAAGTGCCAGGAACTCGTTAAGTCGTTAGGTCTCTTAGGTGATTTTCTCCACTTACGGTTTTTGCATGATATCCGCTTCGGGCATAGTGCTTTGAAATCGTTGGCAGTGAATGTTTGCATTCCAAATAGATCTCTGACTAGTCAACCCGGTGTGCATAAAAGCGAGCCCGCAAAAGAATTAAAAAAATATGCGAAGACAGGAACAAGATTTACCTCCAGCTTCTCTAAAGGTTACATTAATAACGTTAGTTCAGCGCATATGGAGGCGAGTGTCACACATAATAAAAGGATAAAAGTAACAGAATAAATATATGAATTTTATTTTAAACATCAATATTAAACTCCCAGTTCACAGCAGCGAAAGCCCAAAACCCTCTCGCTCCTCGCGCTGAATATGAAGAGGCACTAAAGCAATCTAGATTTATCTCCCTCTCAATACACCTCTTTACAGATAATAAAAGCCTTCAGTAAAATGTTCCTGCGCAATTCACAACCTGTCTCGACTTGTTTCACCAGTCATCCCTAAACTAAATTAATATCGGTTCCGATCCTTATGATAATAAAATAAACCATTCCGGTGTGGTATGGCTCATAGATTTATTCCACATCAGTATTTACAATCAAAACTGTCCAGTCGATCCACAATTGGGTCAATAAACCTTTCTCGCTGTTTTTCTGTCCGGTTAGCCAGGAGATACCATGATAGAGTTTCTTAGATAAGTTGTTACAACATCTGACGTCTAACATGCTTAGAAGTTGACTTAGAAAAAAAGGGATTGAATTTGACAAAGAAATTCCATGTCAGGTGGATTTAATCCCACACAATCCCTGTTTTAAAATGTGATCCAGGAGACATAACCATGGCAATCAATGTCAGAAAAAAGTTACTTCATCTATTTAATGAAATCTTCTTCTTCTTTAACTTAAGATTTCTTTTCGTTAAGATCTATTTTCGTTGGAGCAATCGCCAGCCGTTTCTGTTCTCTGCCATTTCCATTACTTTCTGCTATGACATGACCTTAACTTTCTCCTTTATTTCTTCGAAATATATTTTTTAGGCCTTCCTCTGCATCGTCCTTTCTTCCTTCAATCTTCCCTTCTATGATAGTCTTCAAGAAAAGGTCTTGTCTTAGCAGGTGTCCTATCATTACTCCTCCTCCGTAATGAAATCTATATGACAACATAAACTACCACCATTCCTCAAAAAATCTGATTGACAAGACATAAGACTGATTTTCGGATTCCCGGCCATTAAACGTATGTCTACGTTTGTCAATATGAGTGGTTTCTATGAGGCGTTTGTCTGCAAGCTGTGAATGTCGTGTCGTATCACAGACGGTGTCGACACGCCACGCACGCCAGACGGGCGTGTTTTATGGCTGCTCATATTTGCTATTATTGCAAGTCGATTCTTTTTACGATTGTCGAAGGCCCTAATGCGACTCAATTTAAGGGTCGTTTACTCGTGATCGGGTATAAAGTTGCGATGATATTTCAGAAGGCAATATGTCTTGACATCTGCGAGATCATTCACAGCCCCGTGCGGCTTAGGCCTCCATTTTGCACTTCAAAATTGAGCCGTGGTTTTTACATTCTGGAGCTTCGTGATCATCTTGTGCAATTATGATAATGGAACTTAAGATTAAAATTTTCTCAGGATGAAGATAAATTGAAGCATGCGTTTTTATCTAACACCCTTTATTTTATGATAAAGCCACTTTGATTTCCCTTCTGACGACGTTTGCGCTGGGCTCAATTTGGCGCGACACTTCGCACAGATTGTAACCGTGTGATAACGAAAGAAAAACAAAATGGTATAAGAATTCCTACTCATCAACTCTTCCCTGCGTTAACCCTGCGCTAAAACCCGAGTACATATTGTGGTGGAGGCACAAGTTTTACGGAGCCAACTGATACCTTAGTTTCCTGTCAAAAGGGGGAAACTAGAAGATGTTGGGATCAAAACAATGATTCGAACGACTTTGAAAGTCGCGCCTGAAGAACTCGGCTACCATACTAACATGCGAAATGTCAATCAAAACCGATCCCTCAAGATTGCTCTTGCGCCGCCCCGCGGAGACAACGCTTCAATTACCGGTCCACATTTATAACCCCACTCCATTAACCCCCCCCGGGGATGTGCCCCACATATCACGACGATTGCCCGGTTTAAAAGATTCTTATCAAATGATTAAAGTGAATGAATCATTTTTTCATCCGGTCCTCTTGCCAATAATTGGATATTACGCCACTATACTTCGCTGTTAACTTGGACAAGATTTTTTCAGAAACTTCTCCTTTAAACATTTTATATTGCTTTGGATTTTAGGTACCTATCTATGCCACGCCCGACCCAGTTCTCAAACAGTACGAGATGCAACTCAATTACTTAGATTGAAATCCTCTATACAATAGATTGAGATTATCGTATCTCGAAGAGATATTGTCTGGATCTATCTTGAACATTATTGTCTTTTATATACTCGGGAAGGCCGATCTCTTGCCGCTTCATCTAAACTCGGTTTTCGTTCACCTCCGAGGCGCAATAGGGAACATTACGCAAAACTCTTCGTAGGTGGCGACACTAGCAGCGTTAACATTGTATCTCGTTCCCACTTGCGGTATTGTCTATGCAAGCATCCTTGTCACTCATTTGACAATCAATTGTGCATTTGTGTGTGAATCCCTATATTCCTATACTGTTTTACTATTAGTGGTAGTGCTGCCTCTGGCAACAGAACATTGCAGTAATGTTCCCTATTCACCTGCCCAAACGTTTTTCATTGCTGGTAATAAAAATCTGTGTGCATTAGATAAACTCCTTAGCCTATTGTAACGGTGGTATTAATTCAAGTTGGTAATGTATTTATATTCTTCCTTGAGTATGGAAAGTTTGACAATGTTTTGCACGGGAAGTACCTTACAATATTGGAAAAGGTGAGAGTAGTTATTACTGTAAGTTATTTTTATATTTTTTGGTATAATATTTTTTAGTATACTTTTCTGTAGATTAAATATATTGGCTAGATTGGTTTTGTACTGGTTGGCACTGTTGATAGTGACACCCATCATGTTGTGCCAGGACCATGACGATTTCACGCAGATGTGACAACCCTAACTAGACGTAAGAGCACTTGTTATGTTATGTGGTTGAGCGAGACGCCATCTAGAGTTTTCTAGCTGTCAAATATCGGTTTTGTAAGACAGAACGTACCTAAATGTAATATCTCGATTAAATAAAACTTGTAATTAATTAATACTGTATTTATTCTCGGAAGAGTCACACAAAACGTTCGCCATTAATTTATAGCGATAGCGAGAGAGCGAGACAACCCCGCGCGAGAGTGAGAAAGCACTCGTGAGGTTGCGTTCAGTACTACCCATTAACGATGCGTTCTCACACTAAACAAAATAAATAAATATTTGGGGACAATCTTACACGAATCGATCTAGTCAAACTAAACAAAGCTGAGCAATGGGTACTAGACGACGATATACATACTCATATTATACTATACACTACGAAATACTTAAATACATAGAAAACAAACATGACCCAGGAACATATATTCGTGCTCATCACTCAAATAAATGCCCTTACCGGGATTCGAACCCGATACCTCCGCCTTTGTAGGCAGGGTCACTACCGACTAGGCTACCAAGTAGGATTATTTATTCTGTGACTCTCTCTACCACAAATTTCTTGGTATGTATATGTTATTCTCCATTCGTACACAGCTAGACTCAGCATGCAATTAAGGTTAGCCTGTCTCCTGCTACGCTATTCAAAACCTTTTTTTTTTTTTTTTTTTTTTTTTACGTTGGGGGAATGCATTGATGCACCGTCCGCCCAGTCGGAGGGGGACCGGACAGGTGTGTGGGACTCCAGGACAGAAGGTCCAGACTACCCACTAAACCCCCAACGATTGTCCAGCCATTTTCGCTTACAAGGAGGGTCAAAGGTTCGCTTACGCATGCAACTTTGACCCTCGCGACTAGCCCGCTTTACAGGCCTGGCCAGGGAGAGCGCCCCGGGACAATTTCGAGGCGCTTCAGACTCGTGGACTTTTGGTTAGCTAGGGTCCCCTAACCCTGCAACCTGGTCCACTACGGCGGGGGGAGCAAGTGCGCATAACGCCGACGTGCGCGCCCCGCTCTACGTCTGCGGATATGGGGAGCGGAAGGGTCGTCCTCCCGCGCTCTTTCCGCAGCCTCCTTCTGCGCCATTACGGAATTGCAGAAGGAGGCCATTGCTTCCCATGACCTCTCGCTGTCAAGCATCTTAGATACAATGGTTGGCAGCGAGAGGTCCCCACCCAATACATCGGACAAATTATGCCGCTGCGGCCCCCACGCCGAGCATACCTCCACTGTGTGGCGCACATCGTCTACTGCTGCGCCACACCCGTGGCAGCGGGGGCTTTCTTCTCGTCCGGCAACTCGGTGCAGGTACTCTCCAAAGCAACCGTGGCCTGTGAGGACCTGCACCAGGTGAAAACTTAATTCGCCGCGTTTGCGGTCGACCCACCTCTCGAACTGGGGCAAAATTGCCCCTATGGTTATTCTGCCGGCCGTGGACACCTCCAGGTCTGCCCTCCACCTCGGGAGAAGGGCGGTCGTAGCTGCATCCCGTAGCCCTTCTACCTCCCGTTGATTGGGATGTTCTCCCCTGGCCCTCAGTTCCGCACGGTATCTAAAGATCTCGGCCAGAACCTCCGCCTGCAGTTCCCAGGGCGGATCATTGGCCAGTAGTGTGGCCGCTGCCCAGGACACCGTGCGGTACCCTCTGCATGCCCTCACGCTTATTACCCTTTGCGGTCGCCTTAGAAGGGTCTTGTTTTTCGACGTGAGGGCTTCCATCCATACAGGCGCCCCATAGAGAGCCATGCTCCGGACGACTCCAGAGTATAGACGCCTGCAGGAGGACTGAGGACCTCCTTGATTGGGAAGCAGCCTTCCCAGCGCTGCTGCAGCGCCTACCAGTTTGGGGGCCAGCCGAGTGAAATGTGCCCCGAAATTCCACCTGGCATCGAGGGTGAGGCCGAGGTACCTCATGTCGGTCCCTACCTCTATGGCTGTCCCCATAACGCTATTCAAAACCTGCCTCGACTCATGTCTACGACCCCTAGTATATTTAGAACTAAAAACTCGTTGTAACTGAAGGTAGTATGTACGTGTAATTGAGGGTAAAATGTTCACTGGCGAGGCTTAACCTGAGCATTACAAGAAGTAAGCATTGTGAATACCACGATTTGCGATTCTTCAGAGTAATTCTTAAAATTTAGTTTGTTTTGGGCGAATGACCAGACGGTGTTCAACGTCTTCACCTGTAGCTATCGCCACACCACTCACCTTTTGATTTGTTATAATATAACTTGTAATGTAAGCGGATGTCAGGATCTTCATTTGTTCATCTCTTTTCTACTCCAATTGGGTATTTAACAAAAGTCAAATCAACTTCTTTTTATAAAACGTCAAAACCGCTACGTTAGTTTTATATCGAATTTGTAGGGATTACGATGTTGTGACATCACAATCTAACATCGTTCTTATTGTTAGTTTATATGAAACTAGCTTTTACCCGCGACTTCGTTCGCGTTGAATACGTACAATCGACAACCCTAGGTATTAAATGACCATTTGTGAACCTTATTTAACTTGCAAATTGGCGGTGATCCAGTTGACGGGTTATTATGGTATTGTGGTTAGAAAAAAAGGGGGGGGATAACCTGTATTTGTATAGGCTTACACACGAATATAAAACCTACGAATAAAAATGCAAGAAGCAATCTTTAAGTATGTATTTGAGATACGGTTTCGTCTTTTAAACATAAGTAATTAAAGTTTTTGTTAAATCATATTTACTGTGTTCTTCTATAATCCATTAACATTAAAGGCAGCGATGATAAAATTAAAAAAATCGGCCAAGTGCGTGTCGAACCACGCACAACGAAGGGTTCCGTGCCTATAAAAAGGTCGTATCGTCACAAAAATCTTACGACACTTATGTACGTCCTTTTCCGCAGGGAAGGCAGTTTTTCAGCAATATCTTGAAAACCTTTTAACCGATCTTGTTCAAAATACTTTTCGGCAAAAGAATTTAATAAGCGCTATGTCTACAATTTCTTTTAATTTTTTTTAAATCACCGTTTGGAAATTAGAGGGGGGAGGGGCACAATTTTTATGACTTGGGGGGGGGGGGGGGGGCACAATTTTTATGACTTTCGGGGCGATTATCTCCGACTATATTCACTTAATCAAAAACATTGCTAAGAAACCTTATACTTATTTTGAAAGGCCTATCGATTGATGTGCCACGCGTGGACATACAATGTTTCGCCAGCCAAAGATTCGCCACGCCGCTTCATTGTTGCTGACGTATCGGCCCGCCCTAAACGTTTGCACCTCATCCCTGGGGTCGATATTTACATCACCAGCTTGCCTAACGTTGAAGACCGCCTGATCGTTGCCCTTGTTGATACATTTGCATATGTATTTGATAGCCTGCCTTGAACTACAAAATTTTACATTAATATGGCCATCGAACATTTTGATCAGAAGCGGAGAATATGGCACAATCCACCGGTTATCCAACATGAGGCTTTCTGCACCGCGAATTCTAGTAGTTACAGTGCGTCCTCCATCGTCACGTGCTCTTCGCCGGTACAGTGGATACCCATTTTCACTCGTCTGCGTGTCCCTTAGTAACGCTCGGGGGTACTTATTTGTACACTTCCCATCCTTCATGCACGGAGGTTACTTAACAGGGCGACCAACTTCTGTACTTTAATTTAAAAAAACACATGCAATGAGGTCGTGCCTCTCAGTGGCTATTTATCCAGGCATTAGTTCATTGATTGGTAATATCCGGCTATGTCGTGTTGCATGTAAGTGTGATGAACAGATCCGGACGGCCGTAGCTCCGAACATACGCAAACGCAGCTTGCATGTACTCGTTGAGGTATCTCGGGCTATTCACGACGGAGGAGGGCAGTATCACTATCTGCCCCACATCGTTGGCGTTAACTTGCGCGTCATTCCTTACAGCATCTTGTAAGAGAGTGTAATTTTCTGCTCGCAACTTGCGTTGGTTTAGTGATATGTACCTAAGGCGTTCGCTTTCAAGCTTAACATACATATCGACTAAAAACTGGTGCAGAAGTTGCTTGCAGCGTAACAACAGATTGAACCCGTTGCTACGCACAATAAGGTTGTATGCATAGAAATCCATACAGGAAACGTTTTTGTTTGGTACTGGTTGCGTAGTCTGTGGATTCACCTGAGGTATTTCAAAATGATACCCTTCCTGGCCTTTCCGGAATATGACTGGATACTGGAGTGCATCTAGGAACCTGTGAGTGTCGGCGATGCGGCAGAGCCGGCCTTCGCGCGCGCGCAGCACGATGTCCCTGCCGGCGGTGGGCTCCGAGCCGGCGACCACGGCCACCACCTCGCTGGTGGTGGGCCCGTTGTAGCGCCGCTCGTGCTGCCAAAGGGGCACGCAGTCAAGTGGATCACTACCTTCAACGTTTCGTCAGTCATGTTCTTCAAAGCGCTTCTAAGTTCATGTATTATCACGTTACTGTTCTCCAGAACTCTTTGAATTGTTTGTAGTACTGGTCTCTGAACGCCTTGTACGATGGAGGACCGTCGATCAAGTTGCGCTTCCTCGTCACCTAAAAAGTAAACCTGCCAAAACTGTGGCTGTTCATTGGCAAGGAAGGAAGTTGGGACCTAATTCGTCTTCTAGCTTCTGCTTGCTCCGCAGTCTCAGAAGCTCGCTGGGAGGCCAGATAGTGTGCATGCTGTTGAAGTTGGTGTTGGTGCTGCTCCGAAGTTTCTTCAGCCCTCACATTTGCCTGCCGCTGTGCTTGTTCTTCACGCCGCGCCTGAGACTGGCTCGGTGACTCAGCAGTTCGTTGAGAGGCCAAATAGTGGGCGTGCTGTTGAAGTCGGTGCTGGCGCTGCTCCGACGTTTCTTCAGCACTCACACTTGCCTGTCGCTGAACATCTTCGTCGCACCGCACCCGAGGCTCGATGGGTGACTCAGCAGTTCGTTAATAGGCCAGATAGTGGGCGTGCTGTTGAAGTCATGAATGAAGTGAACAACTATTATGCGTGGTCGGTCGAGGATGGAAGTTACACTCATAGTATGTAACTCCAATACAATTTCGTTCGTTCGTGTAGGTACCTCCGTCTCTATTGCACTTGCGTATTCGAGTGATAGAGAGGGAGATATACAAACTTTGAACTTCGTCATAAATAGGTATTTGTTTGCACGGTTAGCACTGAGAATATAACAGCGAGCGAAATAGGCTACCCGTCTCTTTCTAATTAGAGCAGTTAAAAAGTGACGACTACATAAGTCACGCACCATCACGTGCTAGCCATGCGTCGATAAATTATTGTCGGGAAGCTTTGTGAATACATCCTCGATACTTGTATATCTCCATCTCTACCGCTCTTATTTGAGCGACAGAAAAAGATATACGCGAACCTCATTGCCGGTCTGTAAAAAGGCTGGCAGCTGACATTTCATTTAGAAACATTACATAAGAACTGCGCCTTTTTGTGTCAAAATAACACAAATTGATTATATTCTGCACGCGATTATATTTCTTAACATATGGGTCGTGTGTTCTAGAATAGCATAAATATTTCAATGGATACGCCACTTTGTCTTTGAGATACAAAAACTTCGATATGCCAAAATATACGTCAATGTGCATTATACTTGTAATTATTTCGTTTCAAGCCATTTTATTGCTTATTGATAGTAAGTTAACACCTAAAATGGCGTAAATATCTAAATAAACTTCAAAATCATGAAATTAATATGAAATTAATACCCAAAATTTATATTCGGCGAAAAGTAGCGAAACAATTCGAGATAAAATTTAGCCTATGTGTTAATTCGGGTTATAAACTATCTCTATACCTAGTTTCAGCAATATCCGTTCAGCCGTTTTTGCATGATCGAGTAACAAACATCCAGACATCCAAACATCCAAACATCCAAACTTTCACATTTATAATATTAGTAGGATTAAAAATCTTAAAATAGTAAACATAAATGAAAGCTTATGCTTTCCGAGTATTTTCGTAATGTTTATCTGTTGCTAATTAAAAAAAAACAATTTATTATCACTGGTTGTCAAATACCCAATTGTTTTAAAATGTGTTTTTTGCGCTCTGACTCATTTCCACTTGCGTGTAACAGAATACGGTACCAATTTGACAACAGTAAAAATAAGTTATTATTATATTGTTACTAACAAGCCAAGATACTAAAACACCCGGAAAATATGAAGCTTCAATTTAACTTAGCGGTTTTAAATAGATAAAGATCAAATAAAAAATTGTAACCTGTGTATCTCGGTATCAGTCAAATGGCGTATGAAATAAATTAAAATTGAAATCCTCAAATTAATAAAAGGGTCCGCAGCGCGTTTATGATTCTTCTGGTGTCGCAAGCATCCATAGGCGACGGTGTCGGCTTACCAGCAGCCGGATGGATGTTTGCCACCGTCGTAGAATAAAAAAAAAATGTCATCTCACCTTACCCTTTGTACCAATAATGTACAGTCAGCCAAGAAAGTGGTCTACCACTTTTCGACTTTATTGCATACAAAATAAGGTCCAAAAGTGGTAGACCGCATTTTTGGCTGATGGTACGTGAAGTTCTTAGTTATACTGGTTGTGAATACCAGTATGTAACGCACTGCTAATCCTAGACTACCGCTGATTAGCGCCATGATTGGAGCCCGATATAATTAGCCGCAACAAAGCACATGCAACGTCACACGTGGCGGTGAAACGTGTGTTGGATTATTTGACGGTGTAGCACGTGCACAGACAGGTACTAGTGTTACAGATTAGGATAAATTAGTAAAATCTTACCACTGTAGTCGAGGTTGTGAGTTGGATCACAGGCTCGTACTACCGGGTGTAATTTTTTTTTGTATAAAATGTCATTCGACATTTGAATAACAACAGGAAAACATCGCGAGGAAATCGAGCTAATTCCAACAAGGTCTACCCTCTGGGTTGGAAGGTCAGATGAGAACTAGTGCCTACTCCAAATATCATCATCATCATATCAGCCGAAAGAACTCCACTGCTGGACATATGCCTCCCCCAAAGAGTGCTACAATGGCCGGTCCTGCGCCACCCGCATCCAGCGGACTCCCGCGACCTTTACATGGACACCTTGTGGGGGGCCTACCCACGCCGCGCCTACTCCAAATATACAATATTATAATATAGGCGCAAAAGCAGACACTGGCCTCCTTTAGGGCACATCGGGAAAAAACGCTATGAGGCTGATAATTAGAAATTAATGTCAACTGCTGCGCCATATAAATGAGGGCAAGCAACAATTTTCTGCTTCATCGTCAGACCTTTAGTAGTTGAAGTAGCTCATGTGGCATAGTCGAGGCGATTTATTATTCGACTTTTATGGTAAACTACCTAGCTGCCCGTGTGGCTGCGCCCGCGTATTGCAAAGAACGCAGGCAAACCCGCGGGGTAAACTATAGCCTATAACTATTCGGAAAGTCCATTCTACACGCAAATGAAAAAAATATTTGAAATGGGATAAGCGGTTCGGGAGAATACCCATTATCTTATCTTATCTTATCTAGGTGAGGGCCCTTTCGGATGCACTTCGACCCAGTGGGATCTTTTGTGCATTTGCCCTCTCCTTTATACCTGCTCCCAGGCTTGCTCCATCATTTCCACAAAGCGGATGATGCAGTTCGCCGGGAGCACCTTGAATTCCTTTGGTTGCGGGTAACCGTTACCAAAGTAGTTCATTCTTTGTCTGGCAAGGGCATGACATTCACACAATAAGTGTTCCATAGTCTCATCCTCCTCGCCACACATTCTACAGACTAAACTAACAGATAGTCCCATCTTGGCCAAGAGATCCTTGACCCCGAAGTGACCTGTGAACACCCCAGATATAATTCTGAGTTGCTTCCTACTGGATTTCCAGAGTTTTCTGGTCCAGCCCGAGTCCACTCCTTCTATGAAGAGCTTAGAGTGCCTTAAGCCAGCCTCATTCCTCCACTCGTGTTGGTGTTTGGTTTTGGCGTAGGCTTTAAAGGCCGATATTATGGTCCCCTGCGAGAGTCCCACAAACCGCTTGACTGTCACTGAGTATATAGATAGTCCACCCTTTGGTTCGCCTGTCTATATTCTCCTGTACACAAGCAATTATGGCGTATGTCTCCGCTTGGAAGACAGTTGCCAAACTACCCATGCTTACACTACTACTATAGTCATTTGCATAAATGCCTGCTCCCGTACCGGATCCCATTTTTGATCCGTCCGTGTACCATATACTGTCTTCGATACCAGACTTTGGTGTTTCTAGACCTTCGGCCCACTCAGCCCTGGTTGGAACTTTTGTTGTGTAGTTCCTGTGGAATACATACTTGGGTAGCATTTTGTCGCTTCCCATGTTTGTTATTCTGTCTAAGAAACCATCAGTCTCCATGTTTGTGTGCTTAGTTTTCGGCTTGCTATTGCTCCACAGTCCAAGAGTTCTTAATATGTAGAGCGATTTGCGCGCCTCTGACTTAATCACCATGTGAAGTGGCGGTAGGTCCAGTAGGACTTCTAGCGCCGCTGTAGGCGTGGTACGAAACGCCCCTGTTATAGCCATGCATGCCGTTCTCTGCACCTTTCTCAGGGCCTCTCTGCATGTGCTCATTAAAGTCCTTGGCCACCATACCAGGCTACCGTACAGTATTATGGGTCTCACCATCATGGTGTAGATCCACTTCAGTACCTTGGGGTTCAGTCCCCATGTTTTGCCATACGCTGATCTACACATTCCAAATACCCTCAGGGCCTTTGTAATGGTGAGATCTGTATGCTTCTTCCAGTTCAGTTCCTTATCCAGTGTGACACCTAGATATTTCACGTCATTGGACAGTTCTAGTACCCTTCCGTACAGCTTTAACTGCTGTATTCCGCGAAGGGTCTTTTTCCTAGTAAATGGTATTACTACAGTTTTGCCTGGATTAATGGATAATTGGTGACTGTCGCACCATCTCTCCACTTCCCTCAGTGCCTTGTTCATGATTTCTGATACCGTACTTGGGAATTTCCCATTAACCAGTATCACTAAATCATCAGCATATCCTACCGTGTGGATGGGACCTTTATTGAGTTCTATCAAGAGTGAGTTCACCACCAAACTCCATAGAGTTGGTGAAAGTACCCCACCTTGTGGACATCCCTTTGTGGCCGTGGCCATTATCTCATCCCCTAAAAGAGATGACTTTATCAGTCTACCATTTAGCATGTTGCCTATCCATTTACATATGGTCGGCTCTATACCATGTTTTGCAGCTGCTTCGCTAATAGCATTATACGTGGTACGATCAAACGCGCCCTCCACGTCTAAGAAAGCCGCCAGACATAGTTCTTTATTCTCTATAGCCTGTTCAGCCTTGGTTGTTACCAGATGAAGTGCCGTTTCCGTTGACTTGCCTGGCTGATATGCACATTGTAGTTCGTGCAGCGGATGTCTCCTTAGTGGGCCAATCCTTATGTGTCTATCTACCAACTTCTTCAATGTTTTGAGGAAAAATGACGATAGACTTATCGGCCTATACGATTTGGCCTCACTGGAGATTACCCATTACATACAAACTTAACTACGAAGCAAAAATAAAAAATAAATAAATAATGTTCATAAATTTTTTCATTAATTTCATTCAAAGCTACAATCTCGCAGACACTTCCTCTTTATAATGTTATAAGTAGTATAGAAGTATATATGTATAGATGACACTATGTCACAAGATTAGGTTATTATTCGACCGTGCTAGATTTGAGAATGAGATAGTCTTCAAAATAAGGTTGATGCAACCCGCTTTTTAACCGACTTCAAAAAAAGGAGGAGGTTCTCAATTCGGATGTATTTTTTTTATTTTTTTATTTTTTTTGTTTTTAATGTTTGTTACCTCAGAACTCCGTCATTTATGAACCTATTCGTAAAATCCTTTTTTTAACTGAAAGTATATGCTTCCAGATTGGTCCCATTGTTTTCAAAACCCCAGTTGGATGATGGAAACCATGAGGAATTGAGGGAACTCCTCAAATATATTAGGCACGCGTGTAGTAATTTCGGTATTTTCTATTATAACTCGTGTATTTACACCCGGAAATCATAAATTTGGTGAAGTGGAAGTGATGATGAAGACCACAGATGGCTTGTGAAACTTCTCAATGATGTAGTTCAAACTATATAAGTACGTCACAGATTCTGATATTATTCCGTTGAAATAGCAAACAATGAAGTGCCCAAGGTAATTCTGAGATCCTTGAGGAATCGACGGAAGTCCTCAAATATTATCGGCCCACATACAGCGATTTGGTTTATTGGTCTAAAAATCAACGCTTTTGTTCTCGAAAATCAGTTCATGTGGTAAATTGGAAAAAAAATGTGGAAATGTTAATGTGGCTTGGCGGAGTACTGAATTGAAGTCGGTTAAAACTTTGTTTTGAAAGTAAATTATAGTCGTAAGCATGTGACAAGGTTGTCATTTCCTTTCCCATTTTAATTATGCTTAGATAGTATGTCACGAGCTCTCAAAACAAACGCGTCCATATTTACTGTGGAAGTTGTCAGTCTTGAAAATACTATTACATTTGTTTCCACAGACTGTACGGTTGTTAATCGAGGACACAAAGGAGTCCCTTTGTTCCCGCGAGTCCCGAATGGCTTGCTTGCCGAATATACCGGCTTTGTGCCCGCCCGGCAATGGTTAACTGTCTTAATCTATCATTTAAGTCACGTTCGCGGCATCTTTATTGTTCCATCTGCGGTATCTATAAACAAAATCTAGGTGACAAAGTTGATATCGGGCTCCCACGGTAGGTCAATTTTCGTTGTTTCAGACAGGATTCGCATTCAAAAAAAATTGAAATGCAATGAAAGTGATGAACATGTCAAGCCTCAGAGGCCCAATTAGCGTATTAACCTCTTTGATTTGTATTAACGGGTTTTTCACGTTCAGTCATCATCATCATATTAGCTGAAAGACGTCCACTGCTGGACATAAGCCTCCCCAAAAGAGTGCCACACGCATCCAGCGGACTGTCGCGACCTTTACCAGGTCATTAGTCCACCTTGCCTTGCCTGCCGGTACGTGGTCGCCACTCGAGAACCTTTCCGCCCCGACGGCCATCGGTTCTACGTGCAATGTGGCCCGCCCACTGGCACTTAACTTTAGCGATTCAGCGTACCACGGCCACGTATAAGTATTTGATGATAATCGGCTTGGTCTCCGGCGTATAATAAATAAAAAAAAAAATGTTTAATTCAGATCGAGATCCATAATAGTGTTAGTAATAGTACCTATAGTTAGTGTTTATAAGCGTAACTGACTCAATCATCATTATCAGCCTGTAATCGCCCTGCGCCCTCAGCTAAACATAAGCCACTCTTCAAGTAAGCTACTTATCCTGGTTCCATGCTAGTCTCATCCAGGAATGACCCGCTGTCTTTTTTATGTCATCAATTCATCGAGCTAGTGGACGACCGACGCTTCTTTTGCCTGTAAGTGGCCACTAATCTGTTTACGTTTACGTTAACCCATTCTCTGCCAGGAATTGCTACGCGCTGCGCTCGTAGCAGAAGCTGTGGTTTTAGCGGAAAGCGACTACGGCGTAGGCGCCCGCTAGTCAAGTTCCCGGCACTCAATGTGTCTGACGTATTACTAGATAGGAATAGGGAAATTGCATCTTTTTATTTTATTACGAAAATCAAAAGTAGGTATAATCCAGAGGAATATCAACTGTAGCATTAAAACTTTCTTATGATTTATTTTTCTGATGTTATAATATATGTGTTCGATTCGAAATCTGCACGCCGGCACCCACCGAATACGCTCTATATAAAACGGGCTTATGCTATCACGTCACAACTCATATTCTCGGCGCGTTTACTATGGAGTAAGTCATTAATTTGCAATTGACAACATTTAATTTTTTCAAGTGAGCCATTTTATGATTTATTTCGCTAGAAAATGTTTTTTGAAGCGGCTCCTTTTTTTTATTTCTCCCTAAATTGTAATTTTCATTCAGAAATATTAAATTGAAAAGTAGCGAATTCCAGAAGGTCGTAACTAAATCATGACTTTAACGTTATGGCTCTGTATGGCAGCTTGCACACCTTTCATATGACAGTCGTAGTATTGACAATATCGCGAATTCTTAAATACTTTATTACGTTCAGGTAACATAATTACCGAAATAGTTTTTGAATTAGGCATCATTACATAGTTTGAAACGTTGTCATTTGTATTTACAAAACTTGCGATTAAGTCTAGACTTGTCATACAAAATATCATTTCTAATTCAGTATTCTGTCTAACTGTTATCAACTGTAATGTAATTTTATCGCATAAATAATATACATTTTTAAGTAATTTTAACCTGAGATAAAACAAATACAATCGTTTTTTTAATTTATTTTTTTCTTTTGTATGATATTTTTACGTATATCCGCATCGATTGAGTGCAATTCGAAATTGAAACCATGCAAGTTCCCTATTGAATAAAATAATGATATTGTTCGTAACAAAATGGACACCCAGTTATTATACCGGTCTTTAAAGCCCGGGAGCCTAATTTAGTTGCAGTAAACAACCGTAATTATCCCGGCAGCAAGGATTTAATGAAAATTAAATCTCCGTTGGTGACCCGCGTACGTGATGTACAGTGGGTACCACAGACTTACAATCTGAGTAGATGACGCAAAAGCACTTACATAATGAATCAACGATCATAGACGTATAGATACAGCCAGGGGTATTAATATACGCACATGAATAAGGACATAAATATCTTTAGGGGACTCTATTGTCAATGTCATACAGGCGTGTACAGATATCTATGTCCTTATTTATATACGTAAATGAATACCCCTGACTGTACCTAATGTTTATGTTAGCAGTGGAGCCTTAATCAATTATTTTCCAACTGAATTAATAGTTGTAATTAAACGCAGCCCTAATGAATCCTACTGTGTGTTTTATTTTTTTATATTTCTGTCTAGGCTTGTATCATTCATTCATTCATTTATTTCATGATAAAATATTGTATAACATTGTTATAATATGATATATATATTGTAAGTATATTGTAATATACAGTGTTAAATTGTGTCTCAAAATCTATAAAAAAGGCTGACGTGACAACAGATTAACATGACCATGATCTTTGTCCGTTACTAAAATACCCCTACGATTTCACACTGTTCACTCACACACCGGCACACTCGGTGTATACAAATCGCGTTATCTATTTCAATACGTCTGTGGTCGCTACACGTGACTCGGCACTATCTAATTGATGGATGAGTGCACGCTCAGTCACTCAAGAGAGTGATATCGGGAAAGGGTAACTTTTAACTTAATGGACCGTATTTGTGAGAATCATGATGCTTTACTATCATGACTTTTATGTTTTAGAACGAAATTTCACTCTTTTGTTAACTGTCCCGTTAGCCAAGAGACACGATGACAAGAGTTTCTTAGAAACAAGTTTCTGTTAAAAATTTGTAGCAACCAAAGTAGTCAAATAGTTCGGCACGCCATATATTTAGTATGGTGTACCGAACTATTTGGTCACTTTGACTGCTACAGAGTATTTGACGCTGAGTGTACAAGCTTTTATTGCCGACTGTACTTTTCTGCATACCAACATCAACTACTCATTGAGACGATTCTAACGAGCCCAAACTCGATGGGGTGGTGTCATTTTATTGCGGAGTTCCTATGGCCACCTTCCAGCTCCTTGTCATCATAATATTGCACTGTCATGTGATATACATATGCATGCAAAATTTGAAATCAAACGGTTGACAGGAAGAGGGTGAGATTTCATCTACTAAATTTGACCCAAGAAAACAAACGGGGTGAGCTAAATAAAATCTTGTAAAAAGGTTACATGGTCCATAAGAAAAGGA
Organism: Epinotia brunnichana; assembly: GCA_963854355.1. NCBI lineage: Eukaryota > Metazoa > Arthropoda > Insecta > Lepidoptera > Tortricidae > Epinotia > Epinotia brunnichana. The sequence continues at coordinate 4,829,871 of OY977945.1, read as the reverse complement.
GTTGAACACGGAAAGAAAACTCCACATCTTGTGGATTTAAAAACATAATATCACAGTTTCAAAAAGTGACCCAGTAGACGTGTAGGTTTCAACTAGCGACATAAATAAGTTAATTCACCCAAATGATACGTGGATTTGGACACCTAGAATTGTCGCTACATGTAGAGCTGCCAGCTGCGTAATGTATTTTGAGAAAACTTCATAAAGTGACAATACCAGCATTAATATCTACTATAATAAGTATAGTTTGTTCCAGTTAACATTATGGAAATGCACTTAACTTAACGGGATTTTGCAACTTCTTTTGTTGCTAGATATAAAAGGAAAAAATAACAAAGACACGCCATAAAACTGACCGAAGTGCGGCACGTAGTGGAGTCGCTACCTAGTACCTACTGTTTGTTCTGTTATTCATGCGTAATTGTACTACAACCCTACTTGAAGACAACAATTAAATAATAGATGTCAGTAATAGTAAGATTCATTTTTTTATTGTACAATAAAAGTCATAATATTAGATAGGTTTACAAGTCAATAAAACTTAGTCAAATAACCCGCCCCGTGTCATTCCGGGTGCAAAGGTGCCCATCACACTCGCCGCATTGCCGCGTTGAATCGCGATCGACAACCTTTGCAACAGGAATGACCCGGAACGGGGGTCATGCCCTCTCAGTCGCAAACGGCGCCCCACTTCCGCCAGGAATGCCCTGGCCTCTGAGCACCAGCATCCCATAGTCTCCACCGCAAGAGGGACAAATAAATAATTCACCAATGCAGAGTATTTGTCCCGCTTTCTAAGCGCAGCCGCCTCGGCAGCAGCTCCTGCTGCCCCAATGGTGCGACCAAGGTGCGAGGCAGCGAAAGTGCTCACACAAGTGGCGTCCCACAGCAAGCATCTACCCTTCTGCCATGGCACCAGGGTCAAGCCATCCGGCCTCTTGCCATCGGACCGGCTCAGGCCTGAAGGCTCCAGCACACATGGAAATAGTTGGTTTTAAGTACTTTTCGACATCTAAACTGGAACAAACTATAATATGAGATGTTAGACAGTCGGCATATCTGACATGACAAAGCACGCAAAAGTATCTGAGACAACCGGACTTAGAAATAGAATCGCGTCAGATATTTTTTGTTGTTAAATGACCATGTGACCAATGGTGTAACTGAAAATCTGCGTCACGCAATAAACCACGGTTTGTTTCGCGACATTGAAACTGAGTGACGACCTATTAGCATCTATCGCCAAGTATAGGTACCTATTCCTATTATTATTATGTCTGTGTGACATGCAGTCATACAGTGCAGTTTTAGACATACAGTGCGTAAATATTATAAAATAGATTGCCTAGTTTTAGTTTAATTTATTTTAGGCCCTCACTTAAAATCAGAGTCACGGCCTCCGTGACAACTTGCTCAGTGTGGCTCCTACTTATTTACTCCTACTAATCGACCTAGTCCCAAACTAAGCAAAGCTTGTACTATGGGTACTAGACGACGATAAAGATACTTATATAGAGAAATAAATACTTAAATACACAGAAAACATCCATGGCTCAGGAACAAATATTCGTGCTCATCACACAAATAAATGCCCTTACCGGGATTCGAACCCGGGACCTCTAGCTTCGTAGGCAGGGTCACTACCAACTAGGCTAAACCGGTCGTCAATTATATGATGCTTGTAACTTTTTTGATTATACATATTTACGTTTTTCCGTGTTTTGTTTGATACTGGTGACTGGAGTGACCGAAAAAAGATAATTCACCCTTTTATAGGATTTCTCCGCAAACTGCACTTATTTTGTGCTACAGTGCAGACCGCTTTGATATTCTCCGTATACAAACTCGTACATGTACATCGAGTGATGTCCTACTTTCTCGTGTCCTGTAAATCCGTCACATAATTTGTCACCTAAGAGCTCGGCTCAGCGGACACAGCACCTGCGGCAGGTTCTTCTGCCAACGTAATGTTCCGTGGAAGCCAAATTGATAGCATGCCTGCATTACGATTTTGTTGTGCCAAAATAGTAGACAAGACAAGGGAGAAATATGTAAAGTATACCTATATATATATGTATAAAAGAGAAAGTTGTTGAGTCGTACGAAGACGTTAAGTAAGACGCTGGCAAAGCACAATAATCAGTGGCGGTTGTTCCACCGACAAGAGCCAAGCTCTTAAATAATGGATGATGATGAACTAAATGGGTCATTCTCAGATTTAGGTTCGCGTCTCTTCGGTGGACATTGCCAAAGTTAAGGACTATAAAACCTAATTTTTGGTTGTACTCTGAATCCGCATAAACGGCGTTGCCCCTTCTATAATTCTATGTGATAAAGACATATTATATGTAAACGTAAGCCCTTAACTATTGACCACCGTAAAGATGATTTTTGTTTTTGTGACTGACAATAACCCAAATATGCTGGCGGTAATTCCTATTGTTGTCAGCGATTATTACTGGACCAGCCACCAACGCTTTGTAAAAAGTAAAAAAATAAATTTTGAAGAAAATTACAGTTGAATTGTCCTAACGTTCATAATCACCCCTGTGGGATCGTAACTGCTCAAAGCTGTGTACAATTTTTTGAATAAATATATCATCGGAGATCTCTCCTTGTTTCCACTGAAATGCTTTGACAGGATAACGTCTAAGTTGCAAATATTTCGAATTCGTATGCGTATATTAAAAATCGCATTATCTTGACGTGTAGTTGTCACTAAACACGTAAATTTCTCGGTAGGTACTGGGTAGTTTTGTATTCCAACATCAACAAACACTGTAATGTTACATTACTGCTCACGTTGATGCTTCCTTCGATCTCAGTTCGATTTGCTCTATGCGACGGGCTGGAGGCAAGTCTGAGTTAACATTTCACATTTGGGTGGATTGCAAAAAAATAGTACATAATAAAGGACCTTAATCTTATCTATGCTTTAACTTTTTTCCATTGTGTAACCGTTACAAAATGGAAAAAAGTTAAAGCGTAGATTAGATTAAGGCTCTTAACTATGTACAATTTTTTTGCTATTCACCCATTTTCGTATGGCATCAGGGTGAAATCATTATTTTGTATGCGCTAGTGTTCAGTCTTTTCTGTGGAGCCTTTAATAGATTTAAGACCTTTTGTGGCCTATTTTTTTTGCTGAAGCCATACAGGTATGCAAAATGCTTTTGCAGCTTATGATTTAAAAGATAGAAACAATTCAATTGTACTTACCTAAACTAAATCCAAATTCTTGGAGGTTGAAAGAGGGCAACGGTGTCTGTTAAAGGTAATGTACTTGAGGCCATACAGATTTCCCACAAATGAACTGTATAAAATTAGTGACCAATTATCAATGCGAAAACTGTATATCCTCCTCCATACAACATTAAAGTTACATAAAACACTAAAATTTAATCCAACGCTTCTAACTAGAAGACGTAAAAACACCGTTGCCCCACTTACAACATATAGATCTTTGTTTGCTAAAAGGCAGTATAAGACACGTGCAGCATACCTTTATAATAAAATAAATGTTAAAATTAATATCTATCAACAAAAGAAATATAATTGTAAGAGGTCTCTAACGGAATGGTTAAAGATGCTAAGTTATGAAGATACTGAACTGTTACTTAATCTTGTATTAATCTAAATTTAATTCTATAGTTAGTAAAACATAACAAAATGGAAAATGTTATATATAATATATACCTACTTTATCAAACAACACACACGCACGCACACACTAACACACACGCACGCACACACTAACACACACACTCACAAGCGCACACACAGGCGCGCACACACACACACACACACACACACGCACACACACACACACACACACACACACTCAACTTTAGGGTCACGACACTATGCCTGTGATACCTAATTCGTCTTTGTTTTTATTTTATGTTATAAATATTTACCTACATATAAGAAATTAACATTAACTGCTTTTTTATGGAGGAGCGGGTCTTCCTGACACAGGTATTTTTTACCTACTAGGAAGACCCAACCTTATTTTCAATGTAACCTAGCAATCTATGAAATAAAACATTTTCATTTTCATTTTCATTTTCATTTTCATAAACTGTTAACTATTATACTCTCTACAAAAAAGTCGCCTGATTGTTTTCCTGTTTTTTATAGAAATCATTCATTTATTCAAAGCATAACCATCCACAAATTAAATATCCACAGCGCAGCAGCGGCAGCGGTGGTTTCCTGTTTATATTTTTCTTCCAAGTACGTCAATCTATCGTGTTAGAACTAGAGCACCCTAATCATTGTCATGTTGGTATGCGAAATATTGAGTTAGGTGGATCTCTTGAGTATAATCTCTGCACGGTTCCATCTCCCGCTTGTCGGAATAAAACATGCGCCTGCTGTTTGGTGACATCACCGCGCCGGATACACCGAGCGCCTAAGGAGGGTTGTGCACAAGTAATTACCAGGATTCGGAAATTCGGATGCTTTTATACCTACACTTCGGCCTCAGTACCTACACCGCGCTGTTGATGAGTAGCATGGAGGCGGACTCAATTTGTTTTACTAATAAATTTACCAGGACTTCCCGGAATACCGAAAATTAGGATAACATAAACACATACGTATTCTAGTATTTAAATAAACTATTTTAGTTGTTCCTATATACCTTTTTACCAGCTTGATATTAACTTGCACTGTTCGTATGTAAGTAAATATGTAAGTATGTAAATATGTGAGTTGTCCGTCAAAATTTGCAATCCATTTTTCAGTCTTTTCCCGTTATCCAATTGAGCTGAAATTTTGCGAGCATATGTATATCGCATGACAATGCAATATTATGATGACTTGAAGCTGATCTGATGCTGGAGCTGGAAGGTGGCCATAGGAACTCCGCAATAAAACGACACAACCCCATCGAGTTTGGGCTCGTTAGAATCGCCTCAATGAGTACTTGATGTTGGTATGCAGAAAAGTACATTCGGCAGTAAAAGCTTGTACCAAAAATGAAATTTTTGACAGAAACATATTTAAAAACTTTTTTTACCAACGTGTATGTTGACCAACATCGCTGATTATAGTCTTAACCTAAAAAAAATAAAAAACCTTTACCTTTTCGTGATGCTTTATACAATCCCGGAATCCCAGAGCCTAAATAATTAAAATATAATTTTTAAGAAGCCGACTCCATACTTCCTTAGCTTTTTCCGGGATTTTCTTTCCGAACCCTCGTAATTACACATTTATCTTCCAAATTTCCGAACCCTCGTAATTACACATTTATCACTTTCACTGTCAGGAACCCGCCTCGCTGGCGTCTACGCCGTAGTCGCTTTCCACTACATACTGGGAAAACCACGGGGTCGGCTACGATCGTAGCGCGTAGCGATTCGGTGCACTGAATGTGTTAACGGATTTCTCGACATTTTTAGTTCAGTTGACACAACACTCCATAGTGTAATGCTAATACAGAAAGCAAGACAAATAATTACTTTTCCGACACAATACTTTGAAAAAATATTATTCTCTCACTTTTTCTTCTTCCTAGTCAATTTCAGCTACAGCGACTGCTTACATATCAACTAAAGGTCCGGCTTCACGCTCAATCATAGTTGCGCTAATTCCAATTTGCACAAGCAAGCATGTGCGTTAAGACGGCAAAACGGTATACCGCACAAATGGCTTGGCTTGGTTTGTGTAATTTTTGCACAAGCCGTTTGCGCATATCGTGTCGTTGACGTGCAAGTCACTGCGTGTAGCCGGCCCATAATGGAAAGAAGCTGGTCTGGTCTGCCTCTTTGTACAGTAGATTATTTTGGTTAGCAATACACACCGAGGGATCGTAGCAACACACAAGGAGCCCTCCTTGTACGAAAGGGTATGTAGTACGCTCATTCGGTTCCACGTGCATCAATCTAACGTGTCAGAACTAGTGCATCCAATAAATTGACATGTTGGGATGCGAAATGTTGAGTTAGGTGGTCGAGCCTTTAGGGCATCTCGTCTGTTGTTAAGGTAAATTTTCCAGGTCATCTCCGCAACTCTACCAACCGCCACCATTCTCGGCGTTTCAACGCTTGTACCTCCCATTCAAAAGGCGCTATATTGCACCGCTTCATTATGTCTCTTCTGAACAGGTTAGCTGGAAAAAACCCCCTCAGGGCCCGCTTTTGTAACATGTGTTATTTTTTCTTGTAATAATAGTTGTGTTGTTGTGTTCTGTTCCATGTACAATAAAGTATTTACGTACATACATACATCTATACAATATCACTACAACTGTAAATCTATGCAAATGAAACATACCACCTCAAGAAATGCATTATTCCGATGAAATATGCACATTCTCGATTTAATTAACTACCGCACCTGCTGAAAGCATCAGCGAGATAGCTCTTACCACGTTTGCACACGTATAATGTGTCTTTGTGCAACAACTAACTTTAATAATTATCTCCGACGCAGCTTTGCCTTGTGTGCATAAATTATCATCTCGTGATGCGGCGAGGTCTATCTGACTTAACATATCGCATTTCAATTTGTTTCGTTGGTTATCTATATGTGTTGCGGACGCTCGAACTATACCTTGGTAAACTTTATAGGGATGTTGACAGATGGTGAAATCTGCAACTTATTTTAATTGTTAGTACCTATGTATGGAGAATAGGGAACAATAGAAGTGATGTCAAAATTTTCGATGGTCAAATATCGTCCAGTACCTTTACATTTTAAATATTTGAAAATAGCAAAAATAAGTTGAAACATGTTGTTGTCGTCATAAAACGAAGATTTACGAAACACGATAAGAAAATGAATAAATCTTCACACCTCTCGAGCTCATAAAAATTGACAAAAGCATAACTTATCAGAATATTAAGTTCGTGCGCCAATGATACAATGTTGGTATGTTACGAGTCGAACCCGACTAACCTCAAACTGTACTTACCGGCCTTAGTTAGCTTAGCTTAACTTAACACAATACTAAAGTTTGTTGCTCTCGTTCTATTTGTTTGTGGGTGAGCGAGACTGAAGTTTGTAACGTTGTTTAGGAAGGTAGCTTCAACAAGTAGCGTGAAACGCGGTGTAATTTTGAATGCAGTCACGGAGATATCCGTGTTGTTAGGCTGGAGAGTATATTAGCCAAATAACTCCTACAAGCTCCGTAAAACTATTAAGACCCACATTGCCACAATTTGTCATTAACACATTTACAGCCAAAAATTTCGTAGCACGCTCGTTGCCAATAACAGCAGAAAACCGTATCCAGTGAAGTACTTTATAACCGTTTTAATGTAAAATAGCGGTACTTTTGTATCTAAAATCGACGTCAAAGATATATTTTATTTACACTTTTGCACCTTATTCCTTTGTGATATAGGTAACGAAAAATTTACACAATACTTTGACGTCAACTCGTACACCTACAACACATGTAAATTGTAATGACCAGGCTCGCTCACACGGTAATCCACATGTTTTTGAGCGTAATTCGAGCTGGTTTTAGTCCGCTCGTGACATAGCTGGCCGCTGGCTGGCTAAGGCCGCGTTTATGGAGAGAACGTGACGCGTGCGGCGGCGCGGGCCCTCTTTTGGAAGTCATCTAAACACAAACATATGGCATTGCTTAGGAGTGTTTACTCTCGATAAACAAGACATAATCCTACTTTTATGAAGCGTTCTGAAGCGGCAAGCATAATAGTGAGTAACCACCTATAGCATAGCTAGCGTCACTCACGCATCTCTTCCTATTGCTGGATTTTCCTCGCCTACTGCTCCGCTACTTTGCATAGCTCCGGTGGTTACCTCACCATTATAAAATGAAATAGAGAGATGGGGTCTTGTTGGTGCAGCTTCATACAGTTGTTTCCTTCTTCTTATGTCCTGGTCCAACACGACCTCAACAAGTCTAAATGCTCTTTTGCTGGCTTTATATGACTATTTCTCAGGCTCCCTCTTCCTCTATATAAGTTTATTTTCCTTCTATGATGTGTCTGATGAATTCTTGCTCTTGTCAATGGGGTGACCGCCGCCAATCTTCTTCTGTTCATTGCCAGCCTCTTGACTTCCTCATACGACTCAACATCAACTTTATCCTTTACTTGGCTAAAATATGTTTGCTTAGACCTTCCTCTGCGTCTCTCGCATTTAATAATACATGTCATTAACCCCCCCCCTAGAGTTTATTAAAGACATATATAGTAAGAGCGTGTCTCGTGTTAGAATGGAAACAAAAGGCTCGGAAATAAAGATCTGTAGAGGAGTCAGACAGGGTGACCCCCTCTCGCCTAGAATTTTTGTCACTGTACTCGAATCCATCATGAAAAATCTAAACTGGAAAAAGAAAGGTATAAACATAAAAGGCGAATATCTAAGCAATCTCCGGTTCGCCGATGATATAATTCTTTTTTCAGAATCCGCAGATCTGCTACAATCAATTATTTGTGAGCTAAATACAGTTAGCAGAAAAATCGGCTTGGAATTAAACACTGCTAAAACAAAGGTCATGACTAATGCTTCAAAAACTCCCATTTATGTGAACAATACTGAACTAGAATATGTGCAAGAATACATTTATTTAGGCAAACAGATAGCCTTTACTAAAACAAGACATAAAGACGAAATAAATAGAAGAATAAATTTAACATGGAATAAATTCTGGAGTTATAAAGAAATACTTAAATCAAATCTCCCTGTCAAACTCAAGAAAAAAGTTCTAGATTCCTGTATACTACCATGTCTCTCATACGGCAGCCAAACATGTATATATAGCAACTACATAACAAGTAAAATACAAACATGTCAAAGAGCCATGGAACGAAGTATTTTAAAAATAAAACGGAGTGACCGGAAACGTAATACCGATATAAGAAATACAACTAATGTAATAGACGCGGTACAACACTGTAAAAAACTTAAATGGAAATGGGCGGGCCATGTGGCACGTATGAGCAAAGAAAAATGGACAACTAAAGTAACCACGTGGAAAGGACCAGTTGGAAAACGAAGTAGGGGAAGACCAAAAGAAAGGTGGACAGACGAGCTAGATAGAGCAGCTGGAAAGGATTGGCTAACAAAGGCAAAAGATAGAGACACATGGAAGGATATGGAGGAGGCCTTTACTCGTAGAGAGGTCCTTAGTAAATAATAAATACAAATAATTTAATGTTTGCTTACTTAACTATAAATAATTAAATAATGTAAATGTGAAATAAAATAAAATAAAATAAATAATATGTGAAATAATAATGCATGCATAAAATGAAATTATATGTAATTTTAAATTGTATTTATTAAGGAATAAAGAGGCTATATTATTATTATAACCCCCCCCCCCCCCACCCCTTTCTGGTGACTACAGCTCGTAGTACTGCAGGTGGTGCGGCAGATGGCGACTCCGCGCGGATCTGCGCGGCGCTTCGGTGGCGGGCTCATTCTCGGACTCCTGTGTGTCGACGGATGGTATTGATTCGGCATCGAGCATCTCCAGCTCATCCTCATCAGATATCAATCCGGGTTCAGGTGCTGGGAGAGGCGCTAGTTGTCTATTTGAGATAGTGGTTTCTCGTCCCTCTGGTGTTCTTACAAAATAGTAGTTAGGATTACTTAGGAACATAGGGATCAGTTTTGTTACATACAAGATATATTTTCTGCTTGCATTACTTGGTAAAGGTCCTTTAAAATCGATATTCAACCTTTCGAATGGTGAAGTTGCTTTTATTAATTGTCTTCTGTTCTTCATGTAACGCGGTTTTATTTCCGCACAAACCGGACATGACGCAGTCATTGCTTTTATATCATTTATCGAATAAGGTAAGTTCTTCATTCTGACCCAATGCGCCATACGATACCAGGGTGGCAGAGAGTTTTGTGTGGTTCCTTAAGTTTATTGTGATTAAGGTATGAGCATACCCTCGAAAGAGCATCGGCGACAATGTTTTCTCTCCCTGGGCTGTAAACTATATCATATTTATAGCAGGACATTTCGAGGTGCCAGCGTTCTATTTTTGCATTTTTTATTTTGTTATTATGTTTTTGATTGAACATAAATACGACCGATTGCTGATCTGTAACAAGCAAAAAAGGTTTACCGATAAGATAATGCCTCCATTTTCGTAAACATTCCACGATGGCGCTGGCTTCTTTATCAACCGATGACTATTTACGCTCAGAGTCCGATAGAGTGTGGAGAAAAAGGCGACAGGGCGCCCCTTCTGAGAAAGCGTAGCGGCTATTGCGAAGACCGAAGCATCTGTCTCGACTGTAAAGGTCTCGTTGGGATCGATAGCTACGAGTACAAAACACGCTTTAGCAATATCTGACTTCAGTATCTCGAACGATGTCTTAGCACAGTCATTCAAGGGAAAAGTTGAAATGGCAATTAATGGTTGTAATTTTTCCGAAAATTTGGTAATCCATTTAGCATAATGGGCGAATAAACCCAAAGTTCACTTAAGCTCGCTTGCGTTAGTGGGGACAGGCAATTCTGGTAGTGGTTTTAGTCTCTCTTGATCCGGTACGATAAAGTTGTTCTTTATTGTGTATCCCAAAAGATTAATACGATCCACACCAAAGGTACATTTTTTTCGTTTAAGGTCAGTTTGTATTTGTTTAAGGCGGCCATAAATGTATGGAGATTCTTATCATGGTCTTCTTTGTTTTGGCCACATACAGTAACATCATCTAAAAACGCGTAGGTACCCTCTTGTTTTTCTGTTTTGATAATAAAGTCGAGAGTCCTTTGAAAAGCTGCTACCCCGTTGGTCACCCCAAAGGGGATTCTAGTAACCTGGTACAAATTGCCGACAACTTCAAACGATGTGAAAAGTTTTTCTCTCTCTAAGATTGGAACTTGGTGATATGCGCTTTTGAGATCAATCTGGCTGAAGTAGTTGAATTTTGCAACTTCGGATACGATAGTTTCTATATTGGGTAATGGATAGGCATCTAGCATTGTATATTTGTTAATGGTTTGTGAATAGTCTTTGACAAGACGTTAACGATGTGCACCACCACCTGCAACCAGCACTTGCGCACGCCAAGGGGATACGGTAGGTTCTAATATTCCGTCCTTCAAGAGCTTTGTAATTTCTTGTTCAATGAAATCTCTATCTGCCTCAGAATAATGCCTTGACTTGACAGATATTGGCTTAATGTCAGGCGACAAGTTTGTAAAAAGCGGCCAAGTGCGAGTCGGACTCGCACATGAAGGGTTCCGTGAAATAAATTGCGGTTTACGATTTATGACGTATTAAAAAAAAACTACTTATTAGATCTCGTTCAAACCAATTTTCGGTGGAAGTTTACATGGTAATGTACATCATTTATTTTTTTTAGTTTTATCATTCTCTTATTTTAGAAGTTACAGGGGGGGGGACGACACACATTTTACCACTTTGGAAGTGTCTCTCGCGCAAACTATTCAGTTTAGAAAAAAATGATGTTAAAAACCTCAATATCATTTTTGAAGACCTATCCATAGATACCCCACACGTATGGGTTTGATGAAAAATTTTTTTTTGAGTTTCAGTTCTGAGTATGGAGACCCCTAAAACTTAATGTTTTTTTTCGATTTTTATGTGAAAATCTTAATGCGGTTCACAGAATACATCTACTTACCAAGTTTGAACAGTATAGCTCTTATAGTTTCGGAAAAAAAGTGGCTGTGACATACGGACGGACAGACAGACAGACAGACGGACGGACATGACGAATCTATAAGGGTTCCGTTTTTTGCCAATTGGCTGCGGAACCCTAAAAACGATGCCGGTGGAACAGAGGCCTCCATAACGTTGCAGATCTGTAGGGGATCTTTATCTCCTCCGAAACGAAGCTCTAGGCTTGCAAGCATCTTACCTTTCCTACTTTTAATACATCCATGCAAACATCTGTTCTCTCCTACTATCCTCAAAACTTCTTCGTTCGTCTTTCTTTCCGTCCAGCTAATCCTTTCCATCCTTCGCCAGCACCACATTTCGAAGGCCTCTACGTTCACGAGAGATGCGACTAGTCTTTTGACAGTTCCAATATGACGTAAAGAGTGATGCGCCTAGAGCAAATCGATTGTCATAAATAATATCCGATTACGATTGATGGTGGCTAATAAAAGGAATCGATTGATTACAATCTAATATGTCGCTTTCGATCGATTCGTGGATCGACGTGATTCTATTTCGTATTATCGTGAAAGTAATTAAATAATACATTGTTATTATCCTATTCACATTTACATATTTGATTGATACCGATTTATTTCTATATTGACAGACTCCAATCGATTGAAGCAATGCAACACTAAAATTTAAAAAAAAAAGTCATTGGACGTAATTGTTCGCATACCGAGTTTTCAATGCTAATTTCTGCATAAATAAGCCGTAAAAAATACTACAATCATTTTATAAGTCCTAAAAAGAGCCTGCCTGGAGATTGAACTTTGTTTCGTAACTCGTAAGCTGTTGAAACTATTTTTTATTATTTCGATGAGCAGTGCCAAAATTTACGTTATATGGGTGACGCGATGTGTCAAAAAATCAGTCGCATTTCACGTAAACTATAGTCGTTCTCTGTATCTCTGGCTCAGCGTCGAGTCGTGGGACTCGCTCCTATATAAAGCAGTGCTCCAAATGTAAACTTTAGTCAGGAGCTTTTTAGCTGTTTTTGATATAAGGTATGTCATAAGCTATCAAAATACTATGTTGAGTTGTACTCAGAGCCCGCCGGAAGCGCGCTGTTGAATATGCATTGCGGTCGCCTCAGTCTTGCTTTGTTGAGTCCACTCGCGTAAATTAGTAACGGTCATTTCAAAACAAATAGCCTTTGTGTCGGTTCTATTCAACACTGCAAGTTAGAAACGCTCAGTAGCCTCTAGCTAGTAGTACTCAAAGTAGAATTGTTAATGTACCTATATAAAAAAGTCATCTTAATTAGGTATGCGATTTGACAGGTTTTACAGTGGGCTAAACAAATAAAAGATAAATATTAGGAGGCAATCTTACACAAACCGAACTAGCCCCATAGTAAGATCAATAAGGCTTCTGTTAAAGGAACTAGAAATAAAGAAAACGTTTATTCTTTAAATTTAGACACATACACATCCGACGATAACTACTAGACAACGATATATTTCATATATAGTAAATACTTTATAAACATGGAAAACATACAACGTTTTACTTGGATTCCAACCCAAGATCGTCAGCTCCATATTAGGCAGGCAGGCACTAGGTGCCCACGAGGCTTAACCGGTTGTTAAAAGAATCTTATACATTCCATAATACTCATACTCATTTATTTATAATATTATAAAAATATTACACGTCACATATTATTCACAATTTCATATTATAAGCAATTCAATCTTATATATGTTTATACATAATAATATCATTCAATTATAATTTTAATAAAATTTATTTAAATTATAAAAGGCATGTCCAATTAGCCATTTTTTTTATTTATTTTTGAAGGTGTTTGTGCTTTCCTCCATCGTAATGTCTTCAGGTAGTTTGTTATACACCTTGGGACCTATTACGTGCATTGTCTTGGAGGACTTAGTCAGTCGGTGACAAGACGAAAGAAGTCGCTCTTTACGGGTACGTGTGAGTTTGCTTGTGTAAAAGGTGTGTTTTTGTGAGTGTACGTGCGCAGCAATGTTAAAAATGTGTTGTGAAGGTAGTGTGAGAATATGGTTAGGGTCCGTATCAAAATTTTATTTTGAATACGTATCAAAATCCAATAAAAACATTCCATGTAAATAATAGACCAAGTCTCGAAACTCTTTCACAGTAAAAATTGGTGAGATATTTCGTAGAGCCAAGTCAGGCATTCCTATTAATCTTAATTTGCTTGCTAAATAAAATTTTGCAACTTGGAAATTATTACTGTTAGCCATATTATGCCCTACATGTTCCTGAAAATTCAGGGTTCTAGCTTTAGCCAGCACAAAATGACAGGATGTTGACAATGGCCTGAATGGCTTCGAGAAAAGGATGGTACGGCCGTGCCTCTTTTTTTGCTATTTTCGTGCCCCCAGATTATAACGCGTGACATTCTTGAAAACGTGTGATTTTCGATTTTTAACCGACTTAAAAAAAGGAGGAGGTTCTCAATTCGCTTGTATGTTTTTTTTTTATGTGTGTACATATGTTACGCGATAACTCCGTAATTTATGAATCGATTTGAAAAATTCTTTCTTTGCTTGAAAGCATATATTTCCAGATTGGTCCCGTTGTCACCAAAATCTAGTTCTGATGATGGGATCCTGGATAAATCGAGGGAAATCTTCAAATTTGTTATAGGCAAACTTGGAGCTATTTGGCTACTGATTTGAAGTCTGTTAAAACTTTGTTTTGAAAGTCAATTATATTCTACGTGTACGTCGTTGTTTTGACAATAGGCTTGTGTCCTATTTTTTTTAAGATGCTATTCGAACCAGTTTTCGGATAGGAAAAAAAAATTGTATGGGAGCAACTACAATTAAATAACACAAATACTCAAACATTTGAGTCAAAGACGGACCTCGGTGGCAGCAGTCAAAACGCCTCATACTTATTGACATTAAAGTATGAAGTCATATTTTAAAATATTCCCTTTATACTAACAGTTGTTTGGAAATCAAGTAAATTGCAGTTTCGGTCGCGAAATACTGCGTTTAGGTCCATAGTTGTACTACAATTTTGATTCTATAAAAGCGTAAGGATTCTATTGGTAGCCTGAAATTCTAAATGAAAATTCTCCTGAAAAACTAAGGTCTGGTAACTGCTTGGCTTTGCAATAATAATAAAGTTGGTGAATTATTAGCATAACACCATAAGTTTCTGAATGCAGGATAATGAGCTCTCATTCCTATAATAGAAAAAAGCGGCCAAGTGCGTGTCGGACCACCTACGTGCCTACTACTATACACTACTACATTACGACTAGTGGATTTCCCCAAACTGTGAACGTCTTGAATAATTTGATAAAATATCGTTATCCTATTCATTCGCCTAACAGATTCCGTACCGAACCGAGTATCAGCAAATAAATATGTACCTATAAATACATACATTCGTACAAATGTCGGATTGTTCTTGTAGACTCGGAGGACTTCGCTCGCTCGTTTAATAATGTGCTAAACGAGGATCTGCATTCTGTAATAAACATAGGATTTTGTTAGCGTCGTGATGTAATCACTACCTAATCAGTAATTTCGCTGCTCAGCAGATCAGGTTTTAATATTTTCCTCCTCGCGTGGTAACACAGGGTTGCAGAAAAGCTGTTTATCCAGCATTTCGCGTAAATATATCTAAATAACTATTAGGAAGATAGATTTCGTTAATATCTCCAAAAACTACAGAGTCCATTAACGTTTTGAAGGCGCATTTGGGAGACCTATAATTTGCAAAAAACCTTGTATTTATATTTAAGAGAAACTGCTTCAACATGTCCAGCTATGTTGCTTGCTGGCTCATAATAATTTCTAGGATAATGTCTAAGACTTGTTTTTGCCCATGCTAAGACTTCATATCTTGGATTCGAAGATGCGTGTTCAGAAGTTGTTCTTACTACTTCTACAAAACCAGGTAAGTTAAAGGAGTCAATACAGCTACTCTAAGTTTCTACTATAAAATAGATATCAGAGGCTAATATTTGTGAATCACTTGTCATCATCACCATAATCATATCAGCCGAAAAACGTCCACTGCTGGACATAAATAGGTCTTAAAGCAGATTATAAATTATTTACCTGTGGATCAAGATGCACCCAAATCGCACGGCAAAAGTTGAATACCAAGGTTTGACCGAGAACCTCTTCATCACCTTTATTTCAGTGATTCGATATGAGACTGAAGGTGAACTGCAGGGTCCTACCGTAACTAATTAATAACTAATTAAAAATTCACTTCGTATCCATTATATTGCCGACGTAGGTGAGTCGATAATAAATAAAACTTTTCTTACCTGCAAACTACTTATTTAAGCTGTTTGTTTATTGGGCAGTTTCAGTTTTAGTTTAAGTAACGAATCATCTGTTGACTATTTTCATGTGGCATGGAAATAAAGAAGTTCGAGCTGATTAACAACAATTAATGATTAGAGGTCAAAATGACGGTTTCAAAATTTGATCTTCGATTTCAAACCGTATCTGCAGGTCTATTTAAAAAAACAATTTGTCAATCCCCGTTTTTCTGCAGCAAATTGTTTTTATTCTACGTACATTTTTTTTTTAAATTATAACTTAGCAAAAATTTAGCCGCGACTTCGTCCGCGTATACCTGTTAGTCACCTTAAACGTATAATTTAATGTTGAACGCCTACAAAATCTAAGAGCAAAAATATGCTATTACTGCTATTAGACATGAGCATGACAGCCGGCACAGGCGCCGCATCAATTATCGCACTTATTCCATAATACCTCTATTCATCCCTTTAACGGATGACTTCCACGATGAAAAAAAAAACTATCTCAGGCTCTCAAAACTACCTCCATACCTAATTTCATTGAAAATGTACAACAGACAGACAGAGTAACTTTCGCATTTATAACATGATATTAAGTATGGATATGGATTTATGTATTGTAGTCGAAATACGCCACTGATAATCAGTATGCTTGTAATAGTCGTTATCATTGAACGACATTATATTATATTAAAAAGGTCGTATCGTCATACTAACCTTACGGCACTTACATCCTTTTCTATAGGGAAAGCAGTGTTTCAGCAATTACTCGAATACCTTTAAACCGATCTTTTTCAAAACACTTTTCGGTGAAAGTATTTAATAAGCACTATGTCCTTGATTTTTTTCAATTTTTAACTTTCACCGTTCGAAAGTTAGAGGGACACAATTTTCATGCCTTTCGTGGCGATTATCTCCGAGTATATTCACATAATCAAAAAAAGTTCTAAGTAACCTTCTAGTTATTTTACAAGACCTATCGTTTCATGTGCCACATATGGACTTAGTGTGAAATATTTTTTTTTGACATGGAGTTACAAGTATAGTGCCCCCGTAAAAAAAAAATAGTCATTTACTGCATAACTAGATAGCGGCCATCAAAATACACCGTTACTCCAAATTTCATTCTAATACAACTTATAGTTTTCGAGTAAAATGCCTGTGACATACGGATATACGGACATGACGAAACTATAAGGGTTCCGTTTTTGCCATTTTGGCTACGGAACCCTAAAAAGTTAGATCTCGCAATAGAGCGTCACGTTCGAAATTCAAAAACTCTTTCCACGCTAGCGGATATTTACTAACGGACTTTTGCACGCAGATTTTGAGCGATAAAGCAAGCCTTTCCGAGCCGGTGAGCTGACAAGTAATTTGTTTTGCGTAAAACGTGGTGTTGGCTGGATTGTCAAAATACTATAAGAGCGGTTAAATACAGCGACTTTTCGTAGCGCTATAAACGCAATATATCTAGTATCGATACAGGAATTTTTGACAGCTGATCTATCGCTAGTAGTGTCGTGTCGCGTGTTCGTGAAACCCACATCTGTATCGGTGGACGAAGTTGCCGTGTGTAAAAGTTACGTCAATCGTCGTCCATTTCAGCTGACAAAATAACAGCACGAACATTGTTTTACTGCGTAATAAATTCTGAGTTGAAACCTAATTTATCTGACTGTTACTAGCAACTCTAAAGGCAAACAAAACCAATGAATTGTGTTCTACTATCAGTCTATTATGACAACTAGATGAGTCTCAGGAGGTTTTCAGACGTATATTCATGCGAATAGTTAATAGCTCCCTATGTGTCCTGAATTTTGTAACTACAAAATTTTGTTTATTTATTTGACCTTTTCAGTAACAAGTTATAAGATCATAAAGAATCTCACATGCCTACATACATATACCCTGAAAACATTAAACTCCTTTTCATTGCACAGTTGTGAGAGACGGGAGAGCTTAATGTCCTGACTAAGGCATTATTTTTTAACTGACAACCTACAGGTTAGACATATATCTAGACACGCGCCAGCTTATAGAACTGGCGAGGCCGCAGCGATGTTCTGTGTAATACACAAAAATTAAAAAAGGGCAAGAGTGAATTTATACGATCAGATATTTCTTTATTACCGCCTATGGCAAGTACATTATTTTACGTTTTCCTCCTGGCCAGGAAACAGTATTTTCCGCACGCGTCGCGGGTGGTAATTACCACAATACTCGTATACCAGCAGGTCGATCAGGTAACGCATTGTACGAACATTCTTGCATAGGAAAAAGACAGTTGAGTTGTCCTAAATGTGCGTTCGTAAAATTACGTGATCACCCCTCAGCACAGTCAGTGGTCCCGCGCTCTAAGAGCGGCGGCCATAGGGTTTCGCGAAGGTAATGACGGTCGTTATCAATTCTAATTATTAATATGATGCTTTTTTGTAATACTTTACGTTATAATAAAATGAAAAAAAGCAAATTAATGTAAAAACATATTTTATTCGGTAAAACAATGCATTTATTGTACTTGATTAAATACAATACTAAAATACAAGAAAATAATTTTAACTTAATAACTACTAAACTTAAAAATTTACTTTTTTACATTATTTTACCTAACTACAAACACATAAAATGGACACAAAATATAATATTTACATATTAGGATCTAACTATATCTAAAATAATGTAAATTTTGTTTTTATTACATAACTATATACATTTTATTCTAAAACGACAACAAATTCAATACCTCTTTTAAAAAAATAGACTTCTTCTTCCGCCGCGGTAATTTTCTTAAACTAGAAATATAAAGATCCGAACTAAGAAGAAGAAGAAAGAAGAGAATCAAGTCAGTGTTTGTGAGAACCCGGGACATTTTCCTCGTGTTGTCACGCCTAAACTGTTTAATTAACTTATTACAAGATTCGGCGGCCTCTTCCGAAAGCTCACCTATTGACAATAATGAGTGGTCAATTACTTCCGAACCATGAATGAGGACCTTATGTACAGACGGGGGCAAGTTGTACCAGTTATAGGTAGCAACAAGCTGACGTGCTGTGTCCAGAGAATACTCTTTGAAAGCCGCGTTATTAATTTTGTATCCCGACGAAAGACACTGCAGCAGATTATGACATCTGTCAATAAGGTCTTCGTCTACTGATGAGCTGACGGAAAGTTTCCTATGTTGTGGAATGTTTCTGCAATTTAACATAGAAAATTTTCGGAAATTTTCCTCATTTTTGTATGGGAATTGACACTTTCCATTTCCAACATGGAAATTTACGAACTGAGCAGCATAAAACTATAACTCTTATACATAGTGTATAAAAGTTACAGTTTTATGCTTCTCAGTACGTAAATTTCCTTAATTTCTTGTGAAAATTTCTAGAAATTTCCGAGAAATTTTCCAACTTTTTGGAAACTTTCCGCAATTTGCACATCACTTTTGTCTAATCCAGTAATTTCCGCTGAAATTGCTGAATTAGAAAAAAACGTTCTGGCAGTGTTTCCGTCGTTGGATGTGCCACTCCTCCACTTGGCGGTTTGTCGATTATTAGACCGAATCGCTGCCTAAACTGTTGCTGGACATGTTGTTTTTTCTGTGCAAGAAGAATTTTATCGTCTGATGAACGCGCCTGCCATTTTTTGAAATCTAATCTATAGGAAAGGTGAATAAAATATTCAAAGAATCGGATATATGAGTGAAGAGGAGATAGACCAAATTCATATTTACTACTGTCTACAGTTTTTCTAAGTGATTTATCAATATCATTCATCTCTTTTGGAGTTGAACCACAAATATAACACCTACTACAAGATGTATCACTCAGAGCACTGCACACTTTACCATCAACCATGGTTAATTGTAAAGAATGCTGCACCTTTATTTCACATCCGTTGTGAGTGAAAGAAGATGGCTGTAAATTGTCAATTACCTGTACCTAAAACAAAACAAAAAACAGTTAAATACGGATCAAAAGTGCTACGCACCCAGGCACGCGGGCGTAGACCCTGGCTGCACCTTACAAATGCAGCTAGACGCAAAAAAAAATATTAAAACCTAGTAGTAGACATTTTAAGCTACATTTTATACCAAACTTAATGGTGGAAATAGATAGAAACATAAGTTACAGCTTCAACATAAAAAAACAAAACAGAAATAAATACGTAAAAATTGCTGGGGCGTAAAACTCTGTTTAAAAAAAAATTGTAGATTGAAAATGCAAAATAGTAAAGTAAATTATTAATATACCTTTAACTTGGATGTCCATTGCAAAATAACAGGTCACAAACAAAACAAATAACAGGAAACAGCGTTGCGTCTTGGACTAATTAGCACCTTGGTAGTAACACGGTTTATGACTCATTAGTTGTTTTCACTTCCGATGCCGAAAAAGGAATGTTGCAAACAATAAATTGCAAAACCTTTTATACCCTCAGGTAGTATGACAAACAGTGGGTAATTGAGAAAAATATCATGGCTTAGCTCAATCATTGCCATCCGAGCCCTATGACCTACTAACGATACCACTGTGCTCAGGTGTGACGTAATAGTACATTACTTACCTAGGGCGGTTAAACAAAGAATGTCTCAGATCGCAGGTATTTGACGCCCGAGCCGAAGGCAAGGGCGATAAATATGCGCTCTGAGGCTTTCTTTATTACCGCCCGTGGTGAGTACAAAATTTTACGTCTCTATCTGGCCAGGAAGTGGGGTTTTCCGCACGCATAGCGTGCGGTAATTCCTACTTTATGGCCAGGTATGACGTAAATTGTATTTTCGCATCGAAGTGACTCCCAGTTAAAATAACCGTCAAATATCATGGTATACTGTAATTAGAAATGATGCCTCATTATAGAATTGATAACGTAGTGTTGCTAAATGGATAGTGAACCATCAAATTATTAAATTATTGTAATAAAGTATAAATTATAAAATATAATTAAAACCTTGAAAATTTAAAAAAAAATATGCGTTTTTTTTATTGTCTAAGAGTAAATTTAAAGCTACCAATGTAATCCTTACGCTTTTATAGAAACAAAATTGTATGACAACTATGGACCTAAGCGCAGTATTTCGCGAGCGAAACAGCAATTTACAGTTTACTAGTAGCGCCGCAAAGGTGTCAGAGGGGCCAGACGGGTATGCGGGAGGCGACTCGAGGCTAACTTCAGACACGCAAACTTTTGTGCCGCGCACTGTACTTGATTTTCCATACAACGGTTAGTACAAATAACAGGTGTGACGTCATACTCATAACCTGTGTGTCAATTAGCATGAAGCGGTTATGGCTGCCGCCAGCGAGGTCAATTATTATCTTAATTTTTGGGTATTTATGTTCTTTAATTGTAGTTGCTCCCATACAAACATTTGTTCCTCTCCAAAAACTGGTACGAATGGCATCGTGAAAAACTTTTAGTCATCATCCCTATTCTCTGTTTAAAGCAATGCTGCTTCCAACCGCGAGATACAATTTTCGTAATTTGTTGTTTTCACAGCAGCACGAAATGTAAAGTTGGAAAACTGGCACTTTTTTGCCGAGGCATCTCGCGCAGTCACTGAAACATTGCAAGATAGTTAAAAATGGATGGCACGTTACTCGCGCTAGCAGTGCCTGTTGTGAACTGAAATAGTCTTGTTGAAAGAGAATAATAATATGATATATCCTGCCCACACCTTTTTTTAGCGTTTTGTCAAATGACAGACTTGGGGTTAGCCCTAATTAATTTGCTAAATGTATCAAACATTTAGCAAAGTTGAACATTGTGCGCCATGAATCAGTACTTGGATGAGAGTGTCTGGTTTGAGTTGTCCATAAATACCTCCGATATAATTACCTACTAAACATTCGTCGCTAAAACCGTGGTAGGTACGCGGTAGATTGAGGAGGTGTACAATATCACGAGATTCACGAGTACGTCGCAGAACTGGCAAGGTTAATAATGTAACCCACAACATTTTGTTCTCTCTGTATGCTGAGTTCTCGTCACGGAAACTTACGAAAGGCACGCTATAATAATGAAATGAAATGAAATGAAAGCATTTATTTCGGACACACATCCATATTATGTTAGTAAAAAAACTTATACTACTTTACTTATCATTACTAATGTTAGTGGAAAGTATAATTATAGTTGGCATGCATATGCATGGACATCCAGTGAGCTAGAATAGGGCTGTCCATCCTCCCAGCGATCACCCTCAGGAGAGCGTTGGTGCTGCCCCGTACGCGCTCGGCCAAGGATGCGACCCGCTTGCGCAGCACGGCTTGGAAACCGTCGGTGCTCCACGCGGCGAACATCCCTGACGCGCTGCAGCGCCAGGGCAGCCCCAACAACCCCCTGAAGGCGTTATTGTACTGGACGCGCAGAGCACTGAGGGTCTTTTTGGTGTAGTTGCTCCACAGGTTGCACGTGTATAGATTTTGGCAGTAAGTTTTAAACAGTGTTATCTTCACCTCGCGCGAACAGCGTGCAAACCTGCGTGATAGCATATTACTCCTAACCGACAGTGCTCTGCGTTCCCTTTCTATGTCGACATCGTCTTTGAGGGTGTCTGTGACCCAATGTCCCAAATATTTAAATTTAGACACAGTCTGAAGAGGAGAACCGTTGAGATTTAACTTATAATACTTATAATAGTCACCTGCATCGACAGTGTGTACCTAGCATTTATATCACTGCGAAAAGTCGTGTGTATCCGCCCTAACTCCTGACAACACACTGAAAGCAATCACTTGTCGCCGCTCGAGCGCAAGGGTCAGTATTAGTAGTTAAGTGCCCGCGGAGGAGCGCCGTGAAGCCTGCACGTAATTAGTTACGTCTGTCCGCGCACGAGCTCTTAATGGACTTCTCGTGATTTAACGTAGATGACTCGAACTCTGTTTGGCAACTCTTAAGGCATAATATATGTCACTGGAGTAGGCTAAAATGTTCGATTTTGAGGGTTAAGGTTCTAAAATTAACAAACTAAAAAAGTGATACAACGTCTGTTAAATTTTTTGTGGATTAATAAAAACTTTGTCAACTATAGGTACCTACTAAGTGACTGTAAACGTTCTCCAGTTCAATCGTCCAGTGCCCGTAAAACGCTGCCTTGTCACAGGTATTCCAGGTCACTCGAATCCCAGTAAGAAATTCGGTTGATTTTCCTTGGCTGCCCTAGAAAAACAAGTCGGGAAGCGCTAAGTTAATTATAATGGCGGCTGCGACGGTGGCACCGCGCCAACAAACACCTTCAACACCGGTTATAATAACGCCATTCCGAACATGCCTTAATAATTTTAACTTGATTTTCTACTTTAGGTTAATGTCCCCTGAATCCATCACTTGTAAACAGTCTGCGAATACTGCTGAAACGCAAGGACGCCAGAAATTCCAGAAGAGTCACATCAGCGTACAGTCAGCGTCATAAGTTTCTGAACACCTAAGTACCTTGTCGTTTTCACTCGTTTAACAACTTCATATGGCAGTTTAACATGACGTTTAATGCGACACGGTACAAAGGTTTTAAGCCCTTTGTGAGGCTAACCGTACCAACTCTTATTTAATTTGAGGATTCGCTGTGTCAGCACAATACAAATGCTGCGGGCTTAAGATGATTGCTAATTTATCACTTATCGCTGTAGATAAGACATCCGTCACGTTCTGACAAGTATGCGAGTGCGAGAGTGACGGATGGCTTATCCACAAAGATATAACACGAGTTATAATAGAAAATACTGAAATCACAATACAATACAATACAAATCATCATCAGTGTTTGATTTTGTGTATTTTTTTTTGCGACGATAAATCTTTATTATTTTTTTTAATATTCTTTAAGGCCGAAACGCACTGAAAGCGGTGGCGGTGCGGCGCGGTGCGGTGCGGAGGCGGTACCGGTTGTAATGTTCGAACCACAGATGTATGAATATAAGGAGATCGGACATGGCGGCCGATTTGTATAAAGTGAGCCTGTCGCAAGTACATTAACCCACACAACGCCCATGTAATTGACAAGACAAAGCACGCACACATCTAAAACACACACACTTGTATACCTACACGCTTATTTGACAATAAACGCGCATCATATCAGGCATTTTGGGAAAAAACGTAATATTCTCTGCGATCAGCACGCGTGCACAGTATGGCAGTGTATGCCCATTGAGCATACAGCTGCGACACGGCCGCCGGCGGCTTGTCCTCTCTCTAGTATTCTATGCTCTGAGGTTCGAACTAATGCGAAAGGGTCCGCACAGAGTACCGCAGCGGGACGCGGCGCGGCGCGGTATTCTGTGCGGACCTTTTCATATTAGCTCGAACATTACAACCGGTACCGCCTCCGCGCCGCGCCGCCACCGCTGTCTGTGCGTTTGGACCTTTATTGCTCACCAGAAATAGTACATAATAGAAAAAAAAAACAAAGGTAAATTAAAAATAAACAATGGCAGGCAGCGGGCGGTCTTATTGCTAAAAAGCGATCTCTTACAGACAACCTTACGTGGAGACGATGCAAAATAATCATATGATTTGAGTAGGTGAAACAGAAAACAGAATATAAACAACCTAACCATAGGAAAGACTATCACTACACGTGCCTATAAAATTTGAGGGTTGCCCTCAATTTCCCTGGGATCCCATTATCAGATCCTGATTTGGTGGCAATGGAACCAACCACAAGAGTATTTCGAATAAATTAAGAATTTTGAAAATCGTTGTCAATATAATTATGACTGCGGTGTTATGCAAAGTACTTCCTCGGTTGGATTGCCCCAAACATGAGCGAGATGGCAATCCGATGTGCCCTGCCTGTCTCAAAAGTAATTTCTGTTTTACTCGTATTTTGTAAATGCACTTATGTTTTGTCCGAATGCCAGTTTATATTGCAGTGGCCATTAAATTGTCGTGGGAGATTAATTCTGACAAGCGCGATGTGTTCGTTCATTAGCGTTCAAGTGTTCGTGGTGGGTCACAGCTAGTGATGTGCCAAAGGAAATTTCCCACTCTCAGTAAAAAACCGAGAATAGTAATTTTTTTTTTCTCAGACCGGGCCTTATCAAAAAACATTATTATACATTTATAAGACTCGTCTTGGTTATTTAATTATATTTTAGGGTTATGGTAAAATTTTAATGAGCAATTCGATGCCATAATAATTATTTCCCGTTAGTAATTTGGCAACCTTAATTTGGCAACGATATTTTGACACCTGTCTATATATTATTGAAATTTTTGGCAATTATGTCTTACCATGTTCAAAACAAGAAGCATATCTCAAAAAGCAATATCTTTGATGGCTTTTGAGATAAATATTTATGTGCACCCGAGTTTAATGCGGACTAATTATCTTTATAAAGAGATTTATTTCGGGTATTTTGCCTGGAAAATTGCCGCCAATTGAACTTTCTCGGTAAGCACATCACTAGCTTGCAATGTACATCACGAAGCACGCAGGGGTGGGCGATAATAGAAATTAATGTTGCACTTACACGTGTTAAAAAAATTAACACACTATATAATACAATTCAATACAAATAGTCTTTATAACACACCTTACACAAACAAAGCAGTTACAAAGAGAAACAATATAATAATATGTATGTCACTATTTTACTTTGTAATGGATTACTATGCGCGTTTTGGACGTTATTCAATGTCCGTCAATTTGATTTAGAGAAACACATTATCAGCCTTTGGATGCTATAGAACATTGAAATATATTAATTTTATGGTATGTTACTAATTCACGAAAGGCCACTACATTCGGTTCGCCTCTTTCATATCCTAGACACATTTCAATATGTTGGTCGCTCTGACACTTTAACTGGATGCATGTAAAAACGCATACGCGTATCTAATTTCTCATCAAAATCCATTAAATTCAACCTTACGTCTCGATTCGACCTTAACATGACCATTACCGCTCATTTTCTCTCGTTCATAAAAGTGAAGCGTCCGTAATATTTCCTTGCGGGATACTAATCCCCTCTGAGAAACATTACCGAGAAGTACATCACTACCTTGCGGCGTGCATCGCGGAGCACCCGGCGATTACTGCGGACGGGACGGGGAGTAATGTGGTGTTTAACGCCCGCTTACATACATGTTGCTAGCTCGCTGAACAAATGAACACAATGTACCATGTGATGGATTACTACAGGCGTGTTTGGACGTCGTTCAATGTCTGTCCATTTGATTTAGAGAAATCACCATATACTACCAGAGTATCACCATGACGAACTCTGTGGCACAATTTTACAACTACTGTAAACACTGTGACACGTTTTTAAGTCTCGTCTGAAATCCAGCGCCTGTTTTTGAGGCTGCGTTATGCTGAGGCCCATTTCGTAACATTTTACATATATTTTTTATCCTATCTCATCTTTCTTAGTCATTTATCACGAATTAATGTTTTTTCTTTCGTGTGGATGTGAAGACACAAATCCGTCGTTTTGTGTATTTTTAAACGACTTCAAAAAGGAGGAGGTTCTCAATTAGTCGGAATGTTTTATTTATGCTAAAGAAATCGAGGGAATTCTTAAATTTTAGAGGCACCCTTGAAGCGATTTGGGTACATTTTTTTGAGGAAATGTGGAAATGTTCAAGTATGCGTCTTCGTAAAGTACTGAATTGAAGTCAGTTAAAACTTTGTTCTTAAGAGCGTAGTCGGTCTGCGACAAAATTGAGAAATAGGTATTTGTACAAACTATTGCCGTCGCGTTGCGCCCAAGCGACCGCGTGCGATGCGCGATAGGGACAACCGCAGCTCAGACCGATTTTCACTACAAAATCTTGACAAGATCGATGCTTTGTATTCCCCTGTTTTCTCCGCCAAACCTGCGCCGATTCAATTATGTTTGGTGTTGAAATTTAGAAGAAGAGTAGATCTATGTTTCTATTATTTTGTTTTAACGTAAAAACTTTTCATATTTGTCTGGTAGTCATCTGAATATGACAGTAAAAATGGGGCATTTTTTAGGTTTTCGAAAATTCGTATCTGTTTTGGTAATTATTTTTTGGGAAAAAGTAAATGACAGGGGCATACATACAGTACACCTAGATTTAATAAAAAAAAACGAGTCCTCTAGAGGGATACACCAGGAAGGAAATAGGGGAATACGTTTGTATGGAAAAATGCTGCTAGGATACCCTCTTAAAACTCGAAGTACCTATGTACCTATGCGACTGTATGTAACGCTGTTAGAGCCTTTGAGAGCGTGTTGAAGTTAGTGTATCTAAAAAAATATAGGACGACTTAGTCACTCAAATTTCCGTAATTGTCATAATTCGTTTAAGTCAGAGGGCCATTAAGAACTGAAAGTTTTCTGAAACACTTTATTAAATTTCAGTGCCGCCTATTGTCCAAGGCTACGTACACTTTAGTGAGCACTACACGGCCTAGCTATGTGCCGTAGCCAAATTCCTTATCACGTTTTCCTGTTCCATCATCAGACCCTCGGCACTTCATGTGTAGAAATGCTTTTCACCACACCCAAAGAAGCTTAAAGTGGCCCTGAATTCCGGATTTAGTCTGTTCCAGATTTTGAAAACGGTTAATTAAAAGGAATATGTCCCAATGCTCGACACCTTAATGCCTAATAGGTGACACCTATTATTGTTCACATCAGCTATTGTTTAGAAATAAGATTGACAGTGTCATGTTCATACCACCTGTACAATACTTATACAATAGGTGTTGTGTTCTGGCTTCATAGCCAGTGTCGGGCTTTGGGACGTTAACCTTACTCAGCTTGGCAACAATAGGCAACATGCAATATTTTAATTTTTGCTTTCAGTTGCAAGCATTGCATGTAGAATATATAGACCACGAGTGTATTAAAAAAATAAAATACTATAATTTAAAGTCCAAAATTCCTGTTACAAACTGACAATTCAAACTTTCGCGCCTAAACGGATCTACAGATCCTGTGACTTCACTAGTGTTTGTCACTCGCCATAATTTACGACCATTATGTGGATGTGATGTCGACACTAACTTTTCGACGGTTTCTAGAGTCTGCTTTAATAAAGCCTACTTCCATTTTTATTCAAATATCTTCAATTCTTTTTTAATGAAACCATCTTTCCCTTAACAATTATAACCTTACATTAGTTGTCATAACAGGAGTGACGTCACCAGCCGCTGATCGGGTGGATAAAAACACGTTCCGTTTCACATTACTTCAAATCGTGTTTATTATTTGAAATTAGTATAAACTAAAGTAAAAACGTTTCAGAACCAATTATTTCATGTTTATTCAACACTTTGATCACAAAATAATGGTAAATATTAAAATTGCATCTTCCCTATTGGTTGCAAGAAGCAAATGAGTGACTATTATACCTTCTCCGTTTGTATGTCCTATGTACATGCAAAGTTCTGCTAAGTAGTTACACGTGTTAGAACGGACAAGTTTTAATGAATATTAGTTCCCTGCCCCAGCGCGTAAGAAGTCGAGTTAGCCGCTAAACAGACGAGAGATGTATCGGACTCACGCTAATCGAGTTACTGAGTTTGGTGGCGTGACCAACCCACGGGGATTGCTGCCACATATTTATTGTCTGGTAATAACGAATCGTTGATTTGTAGGTATTTATATAAAACAAGCTGTGCGCAACAGAACACACCTCTCATGCCACCTGCGAGTGGCAGGCGTGCGAAAGAGATAGTCACCTGCGAGTGAGAGGGACAGAGCATCTCAATTTTATATGCAATTAGAGATATCTAATAAATGAGTAATGAACATAGTAATGTCTTAACATACCCTGTATAATCAGTAAAGCAATAGCGCCATAATTCAGCTCATAAAGCGTACCGCTAATTTAGATTATAATTTATTTACAGCTATGTACTAAAGGTACATTTGTAAATAGCTCATAGGGAAACTAGAGGTACGAAGTACCTACTGTAATTAATTGATAATTATATCTAAGCGGAGAGCCGCTCATAATTGAGGGAGAGACCTGTAGAAAGGGACTATATCCAAAGCAAGTCCGTGAACGAGCCACATCGGTGACTAGCACATTTAAATTTAGTATGGCCAATCAAGACAATAAAAAGTATATAACGGCGTAACGCGAATTACGCCGTGTACGCGGTGTGTATATGTATATAAGATATATCTATATACTGTAATAATAAGTATGATCCCAGAACATGCCTGGGAAACCTCATTATAGAGGCAAAAAGGAGAATTAATTTTGTAAAACTAAGTACCTATATCAAGATAGTTTTACCATAACGTAAGCCCCTAAGTAAAATCGGTCAAGTCCGAGTCAGATTCCCTGATTGGTGAATATTTAGTATGGGAAATTTATTATTGATGGGCCGGTATGGCAAATGTGCCTATTGTTTTAAGCTTCGGCAGGCATAGTTATGTAACTATTTAAGCTATGATTATGACATATGTGTCAAATTAAAGCGTACTTGGTGCGCCATACTTATGAATAAGTGCAATAATGATATATGTGTAAATTTGTTAATTAGAGCTAAGAAAGCTTGTTACGTCATGTGAAACTTTTCACCAAATTAAAACATAAAAATAATTCCTATAAATCAGGATAACGCTTCAGGAGGCTGAAAGCTATAATATTATATAACGCAGAGGTCATAACTCATTCCTGAAAATAAAACCATTCCAACAGGACTTTCTTGTTGGAATACGAATGTAATTAGTAAATTCGCATAGGAAAAGTAGGCGAGGCCTGGATTTTTGTAATAATTACGATTTATTTAATTGGCCTAGAATATGAAAATATTGCGTGCCAAAGACCCCGTGATGTAATCCGCCAAAGGGGTATAAAAGAAGCTCCAGGGCTCAGTACAAATTGTGTTCCGCAAGCTCCAACAAGTAGGAGCTCCTAGTAGAGTAGAGTAAACTCAGTAGGATAGTTGTAGGGAAAGTTGTAAATAAAAATGTGTGTCTATCGTTCATTATACCAGTTTATTAAAATTCAAGTGCAGTATCATTTCATCGT